>CM057450.1:1129720526-1132220526 GCA_016271365.2 Neoceratodus forsteri
GTTCTCGAAGGTAGTGGCAGAGAAAGTAAGGAAAAAGAAAAGAGTCTTCAGAAGATACAAGGACACACAAAAGGATAAGGACAGAGAACAATATATGGAGAAGCAGAGGGAATCTAGGAAAATAATTAAAACAGCTTAAGCACAGACAGAGGAAAGTATAGCCCAGGCTATTAAGAAAGGCGACAAGACCTTCTTCAGATATGTTAGTGAGATGAAAAATACCAGAAATGGGATTGTTAGGCTGAAGAAGGAAGGAGGAGAAAGGGTGGAAGCATGATCTGGAAAAGGCTGAGATACTGAACAAGTACTTTTGCTCAGTATTCACCAGGGAAGAGGAGGGTTAGGGACCAACAGTCATTAAGAGGAGTATTCAGGGAAGGGAAGTAGACACCAGCCCATTCACAGTGGAAAGAGTCCTAGAAAAACTTAAGAAAATAAAAGCAGATAAGGCAGTGGGGCCAGATGGGATCTATCCCAGAGTACTAAAGGAACTCAGGGAAGTGCTGGCAGAACCACTGGCTACCCTTTTCAACACATCACTAGAGACAGGGGAGGTACCTGAGGACTGGAGAAGGGCAGTTGTGGTCCCTCTCCACAAGAGTGGAAGCAGAGAGGAGGCAGGCAATTATAGGACTATAAGCCTGACCTCAGTAGCAGGGAAACTAATGGAGTTATTACTTAAGGAGAGGATTGTGATGTTTCTAGAGGATAGCGGGGGCACAGGATCCAGGGCAGCAAGGATTCTCAGCAGGAAGGTCATGTCAGATGAATCTTATAGATTTCTTTGACTGGGTAACCAGTGTGGTAGATCAGGGAGGGGTGGTGGATGTGGCCTACCTGGATTTCAGCAAGGCCTTCGACACTGTCCCACACAGGAGATTGCTAAATAAATTGGGGAGCCTGGGAGTGGATCGTATGGTGGTAAAGTGGGTTGGGAACTGGCTAAGGGATAGGACTCAGAGGGTGGAGGTAAATGGCATGAAATCTGAGGAGAGGGAGGTAACCAGCGGGGTGACACAGAGGTTGGTGCTGGGGCCAGTCCTATTCAGTGTCTTCATTAGTGACATTGCAGAGTGTCTGGAGGGAAAGGTGTGCCTCTTCACAGAGGACACCAAGATCTACAACAGATTGGACACACCAGAGGGGTGAAAAAAATGAGAAAGGACCTAAGCCTATTAGAGTAGGGGTCAGGTGTCTGGCAGTTGAGTTTCAATGCTAAAAAGGGCAAGATCATGCACCTGGGTCACAGAAATTGAAGGGAGGAGTACAGGATTGGTGGGAAAATTCTGGCCACCACAAGTGACCACCAAGTCAGGAGAGAAACCTGGGGGTTATCATATCTAATGACCTGAAGGTGACCAAACAATTTGAAAAGGCGATAAGGAGAGCAAACAGAATGTTGGGAAGCATAGGGAGGGGCATAACAAGCAGGAGGAAAGAGGTGGGGATGCCACTGTACAAATCACTAGTGAGGCCTCAGCTGGAGTACTGTGTCCAGTTCTGGAGACCCCATCTCCGGAAGGACATTGACAAAATAGAGGCAGTCCAGAAAAGGGCAAGGAAGATGCTACATAGACTGCACCAGAAGTCCTATAAGGAAAGACTTAAGGATCTTAATATCTATTCACTGGAGAAAAGAAGAGACAGGGGAGATATCATAGAGACTTTCAAGTACCTTAGGGGAATAAAAAGTGTACAGGTGGAAAGCGTATTTCAGACAAAAGTGCACAAGATCAAGGGGACATGATATGAGGCTGAAGGGTGGAAGGCTCAGGGGTAATGTTAGAAAGTAATTTTTCACTGAAAGGGTGATGGAGTCATGGAACAACCTTCCAGCAGAAGAGGTGGGGGTGAAAACAACATGGGGGTTCAAGAGTGCATGGGAGATGTGCAGAGCAGGAGAGCTGCATATCAAATGGAATCTTGGGCTTTAGCAGTGGATAGGGAAATGGGCAGACTAGGTGGGCCGTATGGTCCTTATCTGCTGACAGATTCTATGTTTCTATGTTAATAAACAGAGTTCTGAAATGTAAGGGAGGTTACCAGTGGCGTACCACAGGGATCAGTGCTGGTCCCAGTCTTTTTCAATATGTTCATTTGTGGCATAGAGGAAGGTATAAAGGGCAAGGTCTGCCTCTTCACCGATGATGCCAAGGTCTGCATGAGGGTTGTCACCAAACAGTTGTACAAATTTGCCATCAGACAAACACCTTATGATCTATCAAATTTGCCTGATGTGAAGGAGCAAGGGATAAGATAACTCCAGGAAAAGTTGGGCAGGTTAGAGAACTGGTTACAGATCTGGCAGCTGTTCAACAGTAAAATACAAGGTTATACAAACCTGGAAAAGAAATTCCAGGGTGACATGGGGGGTGGTGCTGAAATGTACCAAGGACGAAAAGGATATAGGAGTTGAGATATCAAAAAATCTAAAATCACAGCACACTGTAAAAGAGCTCTGGGAAAGGGAAATAGGATGCTGGGATGCACAGAGAGGGGATAACAACAACATAAGTCAGGAGGTAATCCTCCCGCTGTACAGATTGCTAGTGAGAGTGCAGAGACCAGGATATGTTGCACTTTAATTAGGCAAAGAACTAATGGAGTGGCAAGTCCCTGAGGAAACTCTTATGAGCATTACACCAGGGCACCTACTTGATAGGCACGTCTGTTTGTCTGCCACTGGAGTGTGGTTAAATAAATGTATTTTGTTGCACCTTTTCTTGCAATGCCAGTAGTTCTTTACCTAATTTAAGTGCACGGCATCCTGTTCTCTGCAGTTTACATTTTGGGTCTACTAACCCCAAAGTTGCACTGCCTGGTCTACACCATGATTTGCAAACCCATCCTGGATCATTTGTTGGTGAAATTGCAACTGGAGTTCTAAACTAAGTACTGGAGTCCACACCTGATGATTAATGCGACAGTGGGTGCAGTACAGTGCTGGGCAACCAAGAAGGTCCACGGAAAGAGGCACCACTGCCAGTTCGGTACAACCCTCTCTCCACTGCGGTGTGTCTTCTTATGAGTGAAAGCACGCATGGTGCTTGTTGCTATAGTAAAACTAGCAGATCACGTGATCTGCTAATTTTACTATAGCAACAAGCACCGTGAACACTTTCATTCATAAGAAGACACATTGCAGTGGAGGATAGAGGGTTGTACCAAACTGGCAGTGGTGATCGGTTTCTTAAATGAGGACAATTGGGTGCTTGCATCGGGGGGGGGGATGGAGCACTGCCACGGAGGGTGCTAACAGTGAGCTGTAGACAGTGCAGGGAAGGAGGATTATTCTTTTAATTCTTCATGCTGTCTGGCCAGTTTATAAAATGGGGGACGGCTGTGGAGGAGGGTGGGTTGTGCCGGTCCCCATTAAAAGTTTTTTTCTGAGATAACAAATTGTCAAATTGCATATGCTGGGTGGCAGGAGGGTGGGATTCGATGGCTGCTAGAGTGTAAGGGAATAGTGGAATTGCTTTTACTCAGTTTGAATATGCTGTTGACTCTCACACTGTTTTTTGGGGGGCTTGTGAGAACATTTTTTTGTTATATTTAAGGTTGTGCTGAAAACGAATATTCGGCCGGATAACAAATATTTGGCAACCGAATACTGAATATTCAGCTGAATATTCAAAACAAGGTATTTGCACAGCCCTAATGTACACCTTTATGAAGAGATGGGACAGGAGTGACATGATAGCAATGTACAAATACATGCACGGGATGAGCAAGGTGGAAGCCAAGGAAATCATTGCTTGAGCTCAAATACATGGATGGGGGGGGGGAGGTAATTCACTCAAACTAACAGGGGGTAGGGGGAGATTCAAGAGGGATTTCCAGAAATACTTTTTATGGAAAGAGCAGTGGACAAGTGGAACAAGCAACCAGAAGAGGGACAAATTGGTAAGTAGTTTCAAGGAGGAATGGGACAAGCATATGGGCATAGTTAAATGGGGAGAGGGACTAAGAATCAACGCAGCTACTAGAGCCAAATAAAAGTTGTTCGGTTTTGTGGGTGGACTGGATAGGCCAGTGGACCATTATCTGAAGACAGTGTCTATGTACTGTATCTATGTTCTAGCAAGCAGCTGCCATCCCTACAACAAAATCAAGAATATTCTCAAGGAGTAGTTTATCCATGCTAAAAAGAACTGTTGCACAGATCAGGACTACACACTGAGTGCAGCTGAGTTACAGGCAAAATATCTGGAAAGGGCTATGGAACTGATGTATGTAATGCAACGGAGGATGTAGACTTTTATACAAGAGAAGATTTAATTAGTGCATGGAGAAGACATCCTCCTAAAGCAGACAAACTAATATTTGTCACCACATGTAGTGCACAAGCTACACAGGTTGAGGGAGTGACTAGTGTCTTCTTGAACATCTTAAGGATTGAACTTAAAGCAGCAGTGCATCATAGTCAAATGTTGCATCTGTTATAAAATGTAGTTATGTAATGATTCTTTTTATACTTGTTCTTTAAGTGTCATAAAATGGCTAAACTTTTTGTCTCCAGGGTTGCAACGGACCATCGCCAGGATCACCATATTTAATTCTGCCACTAACACTCAACTTGAGACTTGTGTATTTCATAAAATCATAGAAATCTGCAGGCAGGAAAAGACCCCTAGTCCCATCCAGTCTACCCATACCCCCCCAGAAAGATTTCCTCCATCCCTTTTTAGCCTGCCCTCTGCCCGCCAGTCCCATGTGTGTATCCCAGGCCCTCTTAAAACTCTTCGCTGTATCCACCCCCAACACCCACTCCAGCAGCTTGTTACATGGCTGTACCACCTTCTCGGTAAAGAACCTCTCCCTGATGTCCCCTCTGTACCTGCCCACCCTCCAGTCTGAGGGTATGTCCACTAGTGGAATTGCTTTTACTCAGTTTGAATATGCTGTTGACTCTCACCCTGTTTATGCCCTTCAAGTATTTGAATGTCTCCACCATATCCCTCCTCTCCTCCAGCAAGTACAGGCCCAGCTCCTCCAGCCCCTCATCATATGTTCTCCCCTGCATCCCCCACACTATTTTGGCTGCTCTTCTCTGGACCCTTTCCAGCCAGTCCTTGTTCCCTTGCCAGTATGGCCTCCAGAACTGGACCTCATATTCCATGTGTGGTCTGACCATGGTTTTATACAGTGGTAGGATCACCTCCCTCCTCCTGCTTGTGAAACCCCTCCTTATGCATGTCATCATTCTTAATGCCTTTCCTGCTGCTCTGTCACATTGACTCTGGACTTTCAGATTGTCAGAGATGATTATCCCAGGTCTCTTTCCTGCTCTGTCTCCTCTAGCTCCCCCCCCCAAATCGGTATTTCGCCTTCGGGTTGTTACACCCTATGTGCATAATTCTGTACTTTTTCGTGTTGAACCGCAATCACCCACTTTCTAACCACTCTTCAAGCCTGGCCAAATCATCCCTCATATCCTCCATCCCCCTTTCCATCGTATCCACCCTGCTACTGCAGATTTTCATGTCGACTGCAAACAGACACACCTTCCCATGCAGACCCTCTGTGATGTCCCCTATGTATATGTTGAAAAGTATGGGTCCCAACACAGACCCCTGTGGTACCCCACTCATCACTCTTTCCTCCTTTGTGTGCACCCCATTAACTATGAACCTCTGAGTCCTCTCCTCCAACCAGCATTCCCCCATCTAGTGAGCTTGTTTCCCACCCCCAAGCTTTCCACTTTGCCTACGAGTTTCCCAGTGGAGGATGGTGTCAAATGCCTTCCTGAAGTCCAGGTAGGCCATGTCCACTGCCCCTCCCTGGTCCCATATCTCCGTCACCCTGTCGAATAATTCAATCAGGTGGGTCTGGCATGACCTGCCACCCATGAATCCATGCTGATTGTCATTCAGTAGGCCCTCCCCCTCTAGATGCTTAACCAGTCTTTCCTTAATCAGTGCCTCCATCAGCTTTCCAACCACTAATAAATAAAAAAAATCAGATCCCACATCTTTCTCTCATTTTCTTCAGTGTGTACTAGTGCCCGAGTTAGCCTGTGAGTGTTTTGTGAATTCTTTGAGTAGCTGTCAACTGACAGTTTTGTATATATCTCAGTAAAGATATTACTCATGGAAAGTACTGTAACTACACACTCAAACACAAATGAGGGTTTGAACAATCAAAAAAAGAATGAGCTATAGTTCACACTTGAGCAACAATGACAACACAACACTGTCTGGTTGACTAATTATTTTTACTTACATTACAGTACATTACTTTGATTAATATAACATTTGATAATGGTTGGTCAACCTGGTAGAAGGCTGTGAGCATAGAAGATGACCGATTCTGCTGGCTCTCTGTACATTAGGTTCGGTCATTTTAGAGGCTCATTTTCACTGTATGATCTGTTGATATGTGATGATTTATCACCCACATTTCTTTAGTATTTCAGAGTAAAATATGATTTCTTCATTCTTTTGTAAATGGCATTTGACAGTCACTCAAGCCAGTGGTAAGCTGTATGTAAGAGATCAACTAATACGATCAAGTGGTACAAGTGATGCAGAGCGTACTGCTTGTGGGAATCCAGTCTGCAGCCAGTGTCATTCTGAATGAAATACAAGGAACCTTACAAGTACCACCATACCCCTCCCATTTTTAGACAGTCTGTCAGTGGGATGAATGATGACTGCGGTCATTTGGGACTGACACTACAATCTATCTGAACTGATGCTCGCATTTGATAGTACACAGCATTTTAAAAAATAATTTACTAAAATGCAATTGAAATAACATTTGGAAATCATCATTTACTGCTCAAAATGCCATTCATGGCAAAGGCATTTACACTGTGGTCTTTATGAATAAACAGATTGTATGCACTGCAAGTTCCAGATGTGGAGACATGGGGGGCTGATTGTAAATTTTAAGTATGATATGGTAGACAAACAGTGATAATGGTTAACAGAAGCATAGAAACATAGAACTTGATGGCAGATAAGGATTCTTAGAGAGCATTAGGGTGCTGGCATTACAGTGCCGGGACACCACAGTGCTGATTTCTGGTTTCGCCACCCCGTCCCCGAGACACGCCCTCCCCGGAGTTAGAATAATTATTAAGGGGGGGGTGACAGGTTGCCAAAATCACCAGTTGGCACTGTGATGCCCTGGCGCACTACCACCAGCACCCTGACATGGTGGAACCTATAAGGACTGCCTGGCCTACCTAGTCTGCCTATTTCCCTACCTACTGTATAAGCTCCACATCCTATTTGATCTGCGGCTTACCTCGTCCTTACTACCACTAGTTTTGCCTTCTGCCTGTCCCATGCATTCTTGAATTTGACAACTCTTTTTGCCCCCCCAAGCTCATCTGGGATGCTGTTCCATGCATCCACCACTCTTTCTATGAAAAAATATTTCCTCACATTGCCCCTGAGTCTCCCCCCCCAGCCTCATATTGTGACCCCTTGTTCTTGCACATCTGCTTTTCTGAAAGATACTGCCCTCTTGAACTCTGTTAATCCCCTTGAGGTATTTGAATGTGTCTATCATATCTCCCTCTCCCTCCTGTCCTCCAGAGTATACATATTGAGTTCTCTCAGTCTCTCATTGTATGGTTTCTGGTGTCGCTCCTGCACCATTTTAATTGCCCTTCTCTAGACTGCCTCCACCTTGTCATTGTCCTTTTCGAGATGAGGTTTCCAGAACTGCACACAGTACTCTAGATGAGGCCTCCCCAACTGCCTGTGCAGCAGCAACACCACCTCCTGTTTTCTACCGGTGATACCGCTCCCTGTGCACCCCAGAATTCCACCAGCTTTCCTCACTGCCTTCTCACATCATTTAGTTACTTTTAGATCATCTGTTATGACTACCCCCATGTCCCTTTCCATTTTGGTTGTTGTTAGTACCTCCCCCCCTCATTGTGTATTCCTCCCCTGAATTTTTGTTCCCCAAGTGCATGGTTCAGCACTCTTATGGGACAGAATCCGAGCTGCCAGACTCTTGAACACTCCTCCAACTTGCCTAAGTCTCTCCTCATTTGCTCCACCACCCCCCTGGAGTGTCAACCCTATTGCAGATCTTGGTGTCATCTGCCAAGAGGTATACTTTTCCTTTGAGTCCATCTGCAATGTCGCTTATAAAGACATTAAAGAGGACCAGCCCCAGCACTGAACCCTGTGGCACCCCGCTGGTCACCCCCCTTTCTTCAGATTGAACTCCATTTATCACCACCCTCTGAGTCCTGTTGCTAAGCTAATGTTTGACCAAGTTTACCACCTTGGGACCTACTCATCTCCCAGATTGCCCAACTTGTTTACTAACCTCTTGTGTGGAACTGTGTCAAATGCCTTGTTAAAATCTAGATAGACCATGTCAACCACCCCTCCCTGATCTACCACTCTTGTCACCCAGGCAATGATATCTATCAGATTTGTTTGACACAATCTTCCTGTTGTGAATCCATGTTGCCTTGGGTCCTGTGCCCTGCTGGTTTCTAGATATTCTACAATCCTTTCCTTTAACAGCAATTCCATCATCTTTCTCACCACTGAGGTCAAATTGACCAGTCTATAGTTATCTGCTTCTACCTTGCTCCCACTGTTGTGAAGGGGTATCATGTTCACTCTCCTCCAGTCCTCTGGAACTACTCCCTCCTCCAACGATTTGTTGAAAAGGGCTGTCAGTTGCGACAGTATCACCTCTCTGAGCTCTTTTAGTATTCTGGGATGTATCAAGTCTGACCCATTGCCTTATCCACCTTCAGTTTCAAGAGTTCCTTTAGGACTCTCTCCTCTGTGAATGGACTGGTGCCCATCCCTCTTTCCCATGTGTGTCTACTTGTTAATATTGTTCCATCCCCTTCCCCTTATTTTGTGAATACTGATCAAAAGTATTCATTCAATATCTAAGTCTTTTCCAGGTCCCCCTCTGCCCACTCCTCCTCTACTTTACTAAGCCTCACCATCCTTCTCTTGGCCTTTCCTCTTTCCCTTATGTACCTGAAGAAGGTTTTGTCCCCCTCCTTCACTGTCTGGGCTATCCTTTCCTCTGTTTTTGCCTTTGTACTTCTGACTGCTTTACCCACCTCCCTCTGCTTTGCCTGATACAGTTCCCTGTGTTCCTCCCTTTGCATTTCCTTATATTTCCTGAATGCCTTTTTTTTTTATCTAACCTTCCCTGCCACTTCTTTTGAAAACCATAATGGTTTTCTTGTTCTTCTAGCTTTGTACACTAGCTTCACACAAAGGTTCATTGCCTCTGTTAAGGCTCATTTGAGGTTCGCCCACTGTACCTCTACTCCCCCTTCCTCACCCTGAGTCAGTGTTCTCTTGAGGCATTCACCTATTTTAGTAAAGTCAACCCTCTTGAAGTCAAGGACTCTGGCTTTAGTGCTGCTTGATTCTTTTACTATCTTTATCCTGAACCATACTGCATGGTGATTGCTGGACCCCAGATGGCTGCCACTGATACATCCATTATTCTGTCTCTATTTGTGAGCATCAGGTCCAATATCACCCCCTCATGGGTGGGTTCCCTCACAAGTTGCATGAGACCAGCCCCTTGCAGGGCATCCAGAATGACTTTGCTCCTGAATGTGGCTGCAGCATAGGTGCTCCAGTTAACATCAGGCATATTTAGGTCCCCTACCAACAACACTTCTTTCTCTGCCATTTTAAGGATGTTATATAGCATTACCCTATCTGTTTCTTCCCCTTGCTTGGGGGGGTCTATAGATAACCCCTGTGTGGATAGTGGTGCCATTTCCTGATTCCAGTGTGACCCACAGAGTCTCTTCTCCTCCCTGCTTTCCCTTTATCTCAATCACCTTGTTCCCTTCCTTGATGTAGATTACTACCCCTACTCCCTTTTTGCCCTCCCTGTCTTTTCTGTAGACTGTGTACCCAGGTATATTAATGTCCCAGTCATGGCTTTCTGTATACCATGTTTCAGTGACTGCCACAATATATAGGTCTCCCTCTACCATCAATGCCACTAGGTCAGGGATCTTGTTACCCATGCTGTGGGCATTTGTGCACATAGCCCTCCATGTTTTGATGGCTTTGCCCCTATTTGTTCTGATCCTATCTCTTCCCCTTGTGCATGCCATGACATTACCACCTGTTTCAGTCCTTAGCATTGTCTTGTCTATCTACCTTGACCTGTGTCGGGGGGGGGAGTTGAGTTTTTCCTGCGTAATTCCACCTCCCCCCTTGGCTAGTTTAAATGTCTGCCAATGAAACATTCAAACTTTTCACTCAGGATCCTTGTCCTCCCACCCTCAGCCCCTCAAACAGATGCAGACCATTCCTCATGTACAAGCCTGCTTCTCTCCAGGTGGGCCTCCAGTCCCCAAAGAAGCCCAAAGCTCCAACTCTACACCAGTTCTTCAGCAATTCATTGAATCTCCTGGTGTGGAGCATCTTGGCATCTCCCATGCCATAGACAGGTAGCATTTCTGAGAAGGTTATCATGCATGCCACCTGTCTAAGATCCCTCCCCAACTCCGTGAGCTCCCTCTGCACTGACCCACCTCACTGTTGTCCAGGTCATTTGTCCCTAGGTGGGCAATGATGTCTAGCTCCCTCTCCTGTGTCGTTTCCCTCTCTGATCCTCAGGATTCACCTCCTATCCCTCCAAGCTGAGGCACCAGGTAGGCACCTCACCTCTCTCCTTCCTCCCTTTCTCATCCCCAGTTCTACCACCCCAATAATAGAATCTCCAACTAGGAGTTTCTTCCTTCTTGTCTTGGGTCCCTTGTCCCCCCCCCGGGGACTCCACTATGGAGGTTCCCCACATACACCTTGTCCATCACAGTGGGTGCCACCATGAGATAGCCTGGCTCAGCCAAAATGGCATAGCAGTCGGGTAGTGGAACCACAGATGGTATGTGGCTCTACCCAACCTCCCTCATCCTTCCTGAGCACACTGTTGTCCAGTCACCCCTCTTTACTGGCATACTTTGAGGGAGCAGGGGTGGTATTGGTGGTCCCGGGGAGGGAAGTCTCCCGAATCCTTGCCAACTCTGCCTGGAGATGAGAAACTTCAGCCCTCAACCCAGAGAGGTATATGCAGATAGGGAAGCACCTCAATCTCCAGAAGACTGTTGCCCCACAGACTTGTACCACTCCCAATGCATTGTACCTCTCCCAACTAGAGATGCAGTGAACTTTTAATTCACCTGCGTAGTGAACACGAAGTGGTCCACTTCGAATTTGCTTATCACTAGGCGAAATTTCTATTAAAAAGTCAAAACTCACCTAACTTCACATTGTCCACTTCTAGTTCACTTAAAGTTCCAGTTTGATAAGGCGAAGTTGGTAAGAAACAGGCCACTGATCACTTGTCTGACTGTCTCTGCAGGTCCGCAGGTCACATAATTCAGGGAGGCAGTTAAATAGGCAGGAAGTCAGTGTTTTACTGTCAAAAAAGTCTTCCTCAGCATCCACAGCAGTGGAATGGCTTGACTAATGGATGCAGTCTCACCACTCACTGTCTGTGTGGCATGATCAAATGACCTCAAAATTAATATTACTGAGTTAATGAGTCACCATTATTCTGTTGTCATAGACATTGAGGCCCCTGAACTGTCATGGCTAGTGTGCATAACTAGGTACTCGGAGATGGCTTTGTACTGCTCATACAACCACTATTTCATGTAAAGGGTCGAGTTCCATCTCGTGACAACTTTAAGCTTGAGGCAGTGCTGAGGGAGGCTGTTTTGAATCTGCAGCTGCCTAAGTTGGTCACGGGCCTTTCCAGAGCATGCAAAGTGGGCACAAATGCAGAGTGCAACAGTCAGCATTTGCTTTATTTCAGGGTACTGCAGAAACTCCTGTACCGCAAAATTTAAACAGTGGGCTATGCAGGGAACCCTCACAAAGCCACCATTGTTGATACATTTAACAATGTTTGACCCATTATCATTAGCTATAAAGCCAGTTTTTAGGGACACGGGGTGCAGCCACTCATCAATTTCTGTCAGTAGCAAGTCTAGAATGTTTTCACCTGTATGTGACCCTGCTACACTACGCAGTACAAGTGTGGCATGCTGTCTAATGCCATGAAGGTTGCTACCACCAGTCTTACTTATTACACTGCTGTCCCATCTCACCATCACAGACAACCCCAGATAGCTGTGCCCAATGTGCAGTAATATACAGATAGGAACTACGCACCATTTTGACACTTGTCCACATATCCATACTTAAGTGAATGTGAGGTGATGCAGAATGTTGAAGGACATGTCTTACAGACTCTGTCACCATCTAATTTAACTCAGGGTCAGCATGGGTGAAAAAGTAGGTCCTGGACGGGATCTTCCATTTAGGACAGGCACGTTCTGCAATGCACTGGAATCCTCCATTCTCCACAAAGGAGACCAGCAAAAGGTCGCTTGCCAGCATTTCTGGTACTGCATCACTGAGTTCATGAGCAACTGCATGATTTGGTGGGTATTTACTGTTTTGGGCAAAAAGGCTGTGCAACATGGGCTGCATTGTTCAGTGTTTTACTTGTAGTGTGCCAAATGGTTCTCCTCTGCGAACTGACATGGATGGGGTACCTTTGACATGTGATGGTGGGTGCACAGGTGACAAGCCAATAAATGTGGTTATTTTACCTGTTTTAAGCACAGGGGTTGATGTACTAGAATTACTACATGGGCCACTGCTACTCTGACCACTACTTGAACATTCAAAATCCTCCTCCTCCTCATGCTTTAGTAATCCTCCAGTGTTATTTTACCACTTTTACCAACATGGCTACTTACACTAAAGGAAGGGGATACCATGCTCACTAAGGTAGCTGAGGGGGAACACCCCACTACAGCATTAGCTACCCTCTGATACCGAGTCCACGGTGGATGTGCCTGCTCTTGAGATGAGTATCCTGGCCCCCAGTGCCCAGGTGGCTACCCTTTTTACTACGCTTCACACGCACTTGGCAAAACTGACAGATTGACTCTGTTTCATCGTTACCATCTTGTATGGAAAAAATTCCAAATTAGGGATTTTGATGCCCTACTCTTCATATGTCACTTCTGGGGTTGCATGTGGAATGGCAGTTTTGGTGGCGATGAAATGTGGGAGTGGTGCTGCATGAATTCTGGTGTTGTGCACACTTGGACTTTGACTGATCATCACAGTCGATGACTATTACTTCAGGGTCAGCAACAGACACAGCTACATCAGAACTTTGAGGAGGGGGGGATTGATGAACAGACTGTTTACAAACAGCCACCATCACTTTCTTTTTGTCCAGTTCCCAAATGGGGTCACTAGCATCATCATCATAATCATCATTATTCACAAATTCACTTTGGATGCTGTCATCCTGTGGGGATATTGCAACCACAGCCTCAGTACTATAATCCACACTTTTTTCATCAACATCTGAATGTTTGGATGGCCTAACCTCAAGATCAGTGAAAACATGAGACTGTGAGTCATTAGCATGATCAGAATCATGTTCAGCTACTGTGGGGGAGTGGGACATCAACTACACTCAAGTCTACGGATTCAACAGCATTTTTTCCACCTGATAAGTTTGCCAGGGCTTAATTTGTAGCAATACTCATGCTGTTATCAACCACACCATCACTAACTTTACTACCAGCATGGACAACATATCTCCAACCAGCACTGAAGCGACTGATTTCACTGTGAAAAATAGAGTCAGAGAAATCCCTTTACTTGCAGCAACTACTACCTTTCTCTTCTGCTGTGTACTACAATGGCCATGACCACTACTCTTAACACTGATAGACTTGCTACTAGCTGCTGATGAATTTGCCTCATCATCACAACAATTTCCACTGTTAATAGTCTTATTGGCAGCAGCGCCACAGCCAGAAACAGCTTTACATGAACATCTCTTAGCTGGCATTTTTTAAGGTTACACAGACAATTAACAGTAACTTATTATTTTGGCTATTTTGGGGGAATGGGAAGCAAGAAAAGGAAGATATGCTTCTGCACAGGCACAAGTAACACAAGACCTGAACCAGTCTTCAAAAATCCAAAAGTCACAAAACAGTACTTTGTTTTGCCGTGGGGGGTACAGATTTAGCTACACAGACAGAAGCAGGGGAAACAATTCCAGACAGGCTGAGAAATTCAGAGTACTGCTACTGTGGTGCTGCAATGAAATGCATATCAATTTACACAACGCGCACACATTAAAGCGATTTACCAAGTTTTGATATATGAACGCATATACCGCAAGGTAACTGCATATAGAACTGATCGCAATGTATTTTGATAGATGCATAGCCTATTTAAGCAAATTAAATCAGATTTTCACCCTCACAAACCAGGAAGTGTCATTTTGTGTATTGGAGACTATATTTGGTGACCTTTGACGCTCATTACCTTTGCAATGTCACCACAGGGAGATCTGTGCTCTGCAATTAAAATTAGTTCTTAGTCACAGCAATTCTGTCTTGATAGCAGAGCTTTTGGTCACAGCATGCAGCACAACAATAGCAATGTCAAACAGTTCATTTTCAGGGTCCAATGATGAAAGCATTATGTTGTCCTGCACTAACAGTGATCTTTCGGACACTGGCATAGTGCCACAATATGACAGCCACTGCATAGTAGATCCCCCTAGGGATGACCCTATGACAGCAGCGAGAATGATATGGGCAGTAGCTCAGGCAGTCACAGTAGCAGTCCTGATCCATTCCAGTACAGCAGTGAGAGTAGACTTAGCAACACAGACTGTTAATATTATATTTTGCTACTTAGTGCTACGGTTTGGTTCCTGTCATTGCTGTCATTTTACTGTGCAAAATCGAGGTATGGCATGTGTTGTGTTACTCCCAGCATTGATGTGCCCACACAAATGCTAGTGATAGTACCCTGGGTTTTTATATTTCTTTTTTTTGGGGGGGGGGATTGCTTTCCCTATGCTAATGAGTTGTTGGCCACTGCAGCTTGACACTGAGAGCACGGCTCGATCTGGTGGCATTGCTTGAGCAGGATAAATGGCTCACAATTTGTCCAAATCCAATTTGTCCAAATTCCTCACCTGGTACTAGTTAGTAGTGACCTCCCGCCAATTGATTTATCAGTCACTCACTTTGATGGAGCACAGGGTGGAAATTGCAAGCAGACACCTTGTACCCCAACCACTCCAAATCTCCCAGCTGCACACATACACTTAGAAAAATGCTGCAGCATAGAACTTTTATTATCTGTAAATTATTTAAACTGTTTGGGTCGGTCTTTGCCCTAGTGCCAACTGGTCTACATTATAGCTTTCTTCTCTGTGTATGTGTGTGTTTGGAGGTGGGGGATCTGCTTGTACTTTCCACTTTAGAGGTATCAGTGATTGAGTAATGTGTTGAAGTCACTGGTTCTCCTGTTTACGGCATGTTATAAATTAAAAACTACAAATTATTGCACCAGCTTTGTGTTACCTCTAAGCGCTCAGGAACTATACAGACTGCAGCTGTCATTAATGTCTGCATAAGCATCTGTAATACCATCCTGGCATTGGTTTATTGCCGCTACATGTGTGCCTCCAGGTGCATCATGAATTGAACAAAAAATACACAGTACAGTCGGTGATCATCCCCCACCCTCCCAAGGTTAAAAATGACACTGCCAATACCCTTCTCATGGAGAAAGAGACAGCATTTATGTTTAGATAGCCTAAGTACCGTTTGATTGGTCCACTACAAAAAGGGACATATCATTGCGGTAGGTACTCAAGTGTTAGACTGCATTTGAACCACCCTTCCTCACTTATGTCACCATACTTCATTACCACTTCAGTCTGTGCCAAGCCATTTGTGTTTTCCCATTTTTTCCATTACAGTGGATCTCTGATGCATATGTGTAAAGTGTGCAGCAGATACAACAGATGCTGCACTATACTGTCTCTCATGCCTTTCTGATGTCATGGTGCATTGTGTAGACTCCCTGCATTCATTGCTGTGTAGCCCATATTTTGGTTCAGACATTATTCCCTAAGTATGCTGAACTGACTAGCACACTTTGCAATATAACACCATAGAAGCCGTACATTGGTACCAGTGTCGGGAGAGGATGGCAACTGCAGTCTCTTCTTTTGCTGATGCTCTGGAGCACATACAATGATGCTATAATCCTAATTATAAATAAAGACTGTATGTTAAAATGTTAAAAAAACTAAGTGTTTTTAATTTTTAGATACACTGTAAACTATATACAGTATAACTGTGTACAGTATATAACTGATTTTATTGCATTCATTTAGAAACTTAGCAAGGAGATGGCAAGCTGGAGAAACAATTCAGTGCACCATGTCCTTTATTCATGCACACCTAAGCATACTTTGGTGATCAGTGTTATGGTGCTTGCACGAGAACACCAAATGAGACCAAGAAAACACAGGAGCACAAGAAAAAAATATAAACTGTCTATAATGATGGTGACAATCAGAAATGCAATAGCAAGGGCAGTTTACTGAAGCAATCACACTGGAAGCAGCACTTGCCAAAAATACACAGTTTATTGCACTGTTCTCCTGGGATTGGACTGTGCAGCTCAGTGCTTATACTCTTGCTGCACATTACAGTTCTGAACTGTTGAAAAAGTCATCCATTTAACACAGACCTCTATGTACCAATACTGAAAAGCTTATTTCAATTTATAGATCTGCCCAGTTCAAAAGTCGTCCTTTTGTGTCCCAATACGCTACAGATTACAGCTCCACTCAGTTAAAAAAAATATATTTTTTATACAGACTTGTTGTTATAATTATGTACTTACAGCAGTTATTACAACTGTAACACTGTACTCAAGCAATGTAGACTGTGATGTTCCTGGAACCGATGGACCTAGAACACAGAGCTTAGTCAGATGAGTAAAATTGAAAATCAGGAGAAATCACCACTTCTGCAATCACAAAAGCAAGTATAACAGCTGCCAATATAACAAATAGTTTCAGTCATCAGTGCTGTAATTTTTGCCAGTTCAGTTTTGGATCTGCACTCACTGAGGCTGGGTCCAGGAAAGATGAATGAACGAGCAGTAAGAAAGGTGCAGTGGGAACACCTTCCCTGTGCTGATGTCACTCATGCCTGTGGATGCACTGTTCATGTGCGAATTTCAAACAAAAAAAAAACATGCAGAGACAACTGTGGCACAAAAATGTTAAAAACTAAGCATCTGAATATATTTAATACTTAACCTCAGGGCAGCTGAGCTTTGCATCACTTAATGAAGGGAAGGTGATCTGCAAACATGACATCGGGGGAAGTTGGTAAATCACTTTAAAGGTCAGCCACAGAAACTTTAACTGTTCAGTAAACTACAATACAGGCAGTCTTTTAAAACGACTGAAAAATGCCCAACAAACAGAGAAAAAAACTATAAAAAATTAAGTGAAGTTGCACTGTGTGTACCTGAACACACAAATAAACAAGCATTTGTCAATGCCAAATGTTTGCTTGCTGGCATTAGCAGTGGAAGTGCAGGAGTTAGACAGATGCAGTATAGGCATGGCATTGAAGTATTGAACTGATGCCAACTTCACCCTCACGTTGCAGAGATGGACAGTCATTGGGGTGTGCCTTTGGGTTGTCACCCATGACGGTCACGACATTTCACCTCACCCTACCCTTCAGACACTGACAAGTTTTGAGGTGTGACTTGGGGTGTTTCTCCTTTACATTCACCTCATTCCATAAGGAAATACGCTGAAATGGGCACAGTATAGGAGAATGGGGTGAACTCTGGGGGCAAAGGGCCCAAGGCGCACCTTGATGCCTGTCACTGGCTGCAGGGTGGGGGTGGGGGTGAAATGGCATGAGCATTACTGTCGACAATCCCAAGTCACACCCCTAACACCTGTCAGTCCCTACAAGGTAGGGCATTATGGTCAAAAACCCTAATGCCCTGGGAGTTTCTTGGTATTTTTACTCCAAGTTTTCCACATGGGTTTTTTGTGACCCCACCGCATGAACAGTGACACTACAGTTCGTTATGTGAAAGGTGATTTTGCAGAGTGACTGCGCCATTTGGCACCACAGGTGCAAAAACACATTTCGAACAGGATGTGAAAAGTGACAGGTGTACTGTTCATGAGGAGATGTAAAAAATGGCATTGTTGAAAACCTGGAGTGAAAATATACAAAAACTGGTGAAGTCATGAGCGTGTGTAGAAGCTGCGCAACATACACCCATAATGTAAGTAGTTTGGGGATTTTTTACAGCAGATTTTCAACATAGGCATTTTTGCACCTCTGCTCATGAACAGTGTCACTGTGATTTTCGTAGTCTATCCCGAACACTAAATTCCCATAGTGACCGCGCTATTCTGCACTGGAAGTGCGAAAACACATTTCGGCCAGGGTGTGAAAAATGACAGCTGTACTGTTCATAAGGAGGTGTGGGAAAATGTCAATGTTGAAAATCTGGACTAAAAACATTACAAATTCGTGAACTTACGAGGGTGCGTGGAAATTGCTCAATGCATGCTGGTGACAGAGTCATTTTATGGATTTTTGTCACCAAATTTTCAACATAGCCATTTTACCACCTCTGCTCATGACCAGTGCCACTGTGATTTTCTTAATGTGTCCTGAACATTGATTTTGCACACCAACTGCACTAATGTGCGCTACATGTGCGAAAACACATTTTGGGCATGATATGAAAAATGACAGCTATACTGCTCATAAGAAGGTGCGGTTAAATGGCAATGTTGAAAATCTGGACTGAAAATATTAAAAATTCTCAAAGTTATGAGTGTGCGCAGGAACTGCACAATGTACCCTTGTAAAACAGTCATTTTTGGGAATTTTTTCACCAGATTTTCAACATAAGGTTTTTGGGGGCCTACCTCATGAACTGTGACACAGTCATTTCATTACTTGGTCCCAAAAGATGGTTCCATGCAGTGACTGCGAAATCACCTTTTGGGACTGAATAACAAAATGACAGTGACTGAATTCATGAGGTGGGTCCCCAAGAACCCCATGTTAAAAATTTGGTGAAAAAATTCCTAAAAATGGCTGACATATGCACCAAAGTTTAAAAAAAAAAATGTATTACATTATACAGCTTACCAGCATTTCTTCAGTTCGTGGTTGTCTTTGAAGAGTGTAGATATGTTCCGGTCCACGAAGATCATCGCGCCAGCCTCCGGAGGTAAGAATGGCATGGGGGGTGTGGGAGGTGGGTCTGCAGAGGTGGGTGCAGGTCAGGGAGGGGTGAGACAGTAAGCGAGGGACCTTTTTTTACAGGCTTTATGTTTCTTTAGACTATATGAGACATTTTGCCTTGCTGGGGTGGGTTCCCAGCGTGGCAGCTGGAAGTTTTGGGGGAGCCAGTAGAAACCGACGGGGACTGGGCACCTAGCCAGACCACTCTGGGACTTCTGCCATGCTGGGATGGGCTCCCAGCATGGCATGTCAGCTCTGGTTTTGGGGGGAACAGGCAGTGGCGTAATTGGGGATTGGGCACCCCCAGTCAGCGTATGGGCTTTTGCCACGCTGAGGTGGGCTCCCAGCATGGCACCGGAAGTCTGTTGGGGGGGCAGTGAAGCTGACGGGGGATTGGGCACCCCCGCTGGCCATACGGTGTGTGGGGGGAGCACATGAGCACACCTGGGTGGTCTCCCAGAGAGCTACTTGGGGGGGAGAGTAGGCAAAAATGGAGCTGTCTATGACAGCTTCAGATGCAGTGCAGAGTGTAGGCACTTTGCATACTGCTGACAGCAGTATGTAAATTACCTGTCGACGGCAGTATGTAAATTGCCTACACGTTACCACCGCTGATTGCAGTGGTTTTTTGCTTTCAACTGAATGCCACTGCATCTGAAGGGCTGTCATAGACAGCTCCGACATTCATTGGCATGGTGCAGCCGTGCCTGCAAAAGGGAGCAGGGCACTGGAAGTGGGGGAGGCACACCTACGATAACTCGTATGGCGGCACTATGTTTCTTGCACATGCATGCAAGCAAACATAAAAACTAGCCAACAAAAGTTGGAAAAACTGCCTTTCTCACTAATCTCCTTTCTACACGACAGATCCACCCCTCCCTCGAAACACACTTCTACAGTGTCTGTCACTACAGAAGCTGAATGTACTACATTTTTTTTGTAAACTTTATTTAACAAAAAAGGACACACATAGACATGTAAGTCATAATAGCTCTACATGTCCCAACAAGTGGGTAAACATCAGTTCATGGGTCAACAGAACAGTTAATGGTACAGCATCATCAAACCTTTAGTGCAGTGACAACATCATATATTCACTCAGCACCCAGAGAGCAGACTTATTAGAGTATTTAAAATCCAGTATCTATCTAAGGGGTGACATGGGGCTCTGTAACACATATCTACAGCCCTGGTTGGTTACTCACACATTAGTAACTAGATCAGGTTATTCCACACAGTTATTAGGTTTTTAGGGCTGATATTTCACCCCACCAGGGAAGAGATCAAGATCACTGGCACACTAGAACTTGGGGAACAAATTTTCTTCCAGGGCTTTCCTGTAGTGACAACCAGGTCTCCTTGTATTTATGCAACTGACCCCTTACCGAGTATTGAATACACTCTAATTTCATAACTCTAAATAATGATTCAAGCCACGACGTTGTTGATGGAGGGTGAGGATGTCTCCAATGTATGGCCACCTCTCTCAAGCCCACCACCAGGTCAAGCCTTTTAAGCCTATTCCTGCAGGGGAGGCACTGACCCCCAAAACCCAGTAACCGCAAAAGAACCTCCAGCGGATCCATTCGAATTGGAGCACATAGGGTCTTAGAAAGGATCTCAGTGATGCCTGTCCAGAATATCTGGATCTTATGGCACTCCCACATTTGGTGAAAGAAAGTGTCCACTTGAATATGACATTTTGGACAATATTAGGAGGCTTCCAGGCTGATTTTGTAGGCCAATTCTGGGGTGAAGTAAGCTCTCATCAGGACATTATATTGTATTCCCTCGACCTGTTGTTAACAGAACAATGAAGCAGGTTTTTCTGGATTAGGGACCAGTCACCCCCTGTCATGCCTTCTTGGTATAGCTCAGAATCCCATTTGCTCCAAACCTCCTCCATAGAATCCATCAGGGCCCCTGCTAACAGGCTATAGTACCATCTAAGATGTTTAAAAGGATATTTGAGAACTTTTTAAAGAGTTTTTCCAGAGGGGAGTACTGCAACCCCACTGACCGCAAGCTGTCTCCCAGCATCTTCTCTAACCGATTTTTAAGCCACATGTAAGTGAAAATATGAGAGGAATTTAACCTAAACTTCTCTTTTAAGTCAGAGAATGGGGTTGCCTTTCCATCTGTCCACATCTGACTAATTTGAAAAAGCCCTTTCCTATACCAGGCCAACATGTGTTCTCGTAATATCTGGGGAATGCACTTCGCCACTTCTGTCAGCACCTCCAAGGTTATATCAGGAGAGCAGTACTTCTGACCCCCCAGGAGCTTGTGGACAGAGTCCCATGTCTTAAGGTTATTCCTAGCGCATGGATTTGATATTTTAGCTCTCTTATCTCTTTGGGTTGAATTCAGCAGGATGGAGTGGTATATAAAAGTGTTTCCGTCCCCCTCCAACTCCGGCCACTTGGGGCAACCCAAAGATTCCTCCCTCAACAAGTCCTGAATATTTGCCACCTGGGCTGCAAGGATGTAGTTCTGTATGTGAGGGACACTGAGGCTACCCTCCGAGGGCTTCCGCCATAGGGCTTGTCTACATATATGTGGTCTCTTCCCCTGCCACAGTAGCTGGGTGATGGCTCCCTCTAGTAACTTGATATATTTTTAGGTAAAGATAGGGGTACAGATTGGAACATATAAAGTACTTGAGGGAGGATAGACATTTTCACTAAATTCACTCTCCCAATTAAGGACAATGATAGGGCTCTCCATCTAAAGCAGTCCTCTTTGATTTTTTTAATCAAGGAAGAATAGTTTATTTTGACTGCTTGTGACAATCAATTGGGGAGAAGTACCCCCAGGTATTTCATTTGCTCAGAGGGAGCAATTACTACCCCTGCTACAGTAATAGAGGACCTAAACTTCCCCAGAGGGAGCCATTCACCTTTGCTCCAGTTTATTTTATGGCCCAACAGGAGGCCTTACAATTCAAAAATAGCACTCAGCTCTAGTAAGGCCTCCCTGGATTATCTAGAAATAGCAGGACATCATCAGCGAAGAGGGATATGACATGGTCTTCCCCCCCACTGTCTATCCCTCTTATTTTAGGATTGGCACAGATTGTTGCTGCCAGGGCCTCAATACACAAAACATACAATAGGAAGAGAGGGAGCACCCCTGTCTTGTCCCCCAAGATAAGGAAAAAGGGCTGGAAATTAAATTGGTGAGAATCTATGCCCTCTGGGATTTGTATAAGGACCCCAGCCATCCCAAATAGATCTTCCCCAGGCCAAACATCTCCAGTACAGCAAACATAAAAGACCACTCCACCAGGTCGAATGCCTTTTTGGCATCCAAGGCAAGGAAACCCCTCATTCTGTACCCCCCACTAGACCATCTATGTATGATATTCATAGCTCCGTGCAGATTGTGTTTGGATTGACGATCTTTCACAAATCCGTCTTGGTCCTGATGAATGAGCCTAGGAAGAAGGGTATCCAGTCTTCCCACCAGGACCTTGGCAGTGATCTTGTAGTCAGAGTTAAGGAGAAAGATCAACCTGTAGGAGACGCATTTCTCCAGGTCTTTCCCCAGCTTGGGTAAAACTATTATGGTAGCTAGTGTCTGCAAGGGGGGAAGAACACCCCAATCATTTCGACCATAAGGTCTCCCCAAAAATCCCACGTAGCTTTATAGAAGTCGTCCAGGAGTCTGTCAGGACCTGAGGCTCTACCCCTTCTCATCCCTTTTGTCACAATGTTGACCTCCTCTGGAGAGCTCCAGACTTTCTCCCAGGAAGTCTGAGGAGTCTGTTCCTGCTGGGACCAGGGTGGTATAAAGGGACAGGTAAAAGTCCTTAAAAACAGTATTAATCTCTGCTTGGTCATATGTAAGGGACCCATCCCCTGTATCCATTTTTTAAAATAGTATGCTCAGCCCACTTCCTCGTCACCATATTGGCCAGCCATTTACCTGTAGAATCACCTTCAAAGTGTGTGTGGAATTTAGTAACCAAAAAGTCTCTCACAATCCTCCTATTGGATGTCTGACTGAGATGCCCCTTTAGAATTTTTAGCTCCGTATTTTTAGAGGGGGAAGGATCTAACATGGTGGCCCTCTCTAGAGTGAGGATTTTTGATTATAGGGCATCCTCCCCTTCCCTCACCCACCTTTTCTTAAACCTAGAGTATGAGATGGTCTCTCCTCTAATATATGCCTTAAGAGCGTCCCACACAACTCTGCTATGGATGCCTTTATTATAATTATTAGAGATAAAATCTTTAATCTTCACATTTATAAAAACAGTATAGTCAGGGTCTAAGAGAAGAGTGGGATCTAACCTCCATTGAGAAGGGGCAGAGGTGGGCATCCCACAGCCAGGGTCACCCACAAGGGGGCATGGTCAGACACAATAATGGGGCCATATGAAGCTGAGAGGTTCTCATCTACTAAGGCAGGGGAAAGGAACACATAGTCAAGTCTAGAGTAAACTTGGTGAGCATGGGAAAAAAAGAACTCCCACACCGTCGGGTGGCAGTGCCTCCATGTCTTGACAAGGGGTCTTTCCTCCATTAGACCCCTCAGTGCCATGACTCCCCGAGGGAGTGGGTTGGACCTCTTCTTGGAGTGGTGAAGAGTGGGATCCAGTTAGATATTAAAATCACCCCCAATAATCATATTCTCCTTATAAGCAGCTAAGGTAACTTGAAGGTGCATGAAGAAGTCAGGGGAGTCATAATTTGGGCCGTAGACTACCCCCCACTTCGATTTCCACAATTAGGAACCTGCCCTGGTTCAGAAGTAAGATAAAGACAGTATGTACAGGCTTTTAACTGTTACAGAAGTACTATATTATATGGGGGATAGAATGGATAAGGAAAAGTGGGAGGGAAGGGAATTCAGGAATGGAATAAGGGGAAAACATAAGTAACAGTAAAGCACATAATTATCGGTAGGTAAGGGTATAGATCTGTGCCCTGTAATAAAGTCTATTTGTCTGAGTCTCACATCTAGTATAACCTTAGCTAACCTATTACGGCACTCAGTACATTGTTGGTACTGTCTTGCTATATAAGAGGTGGTGACAGAGCTGGTGTTACCCTCAGGCTTTCCATTTTTTTAAGTTGTGCCCATACCCTTTTTCTCTTCACCACAGTTCAGAGACCATTAACATTCCACGTAATACATGTTAGGCTACTCATAGTCTTTTTACAGAAAAACTAGTTAAGACCATCCTGTTCAGCTTACACCCCTGAATGAGCACAATTTCTATACCATGTCCATTGTGTCCAAACTTTTTTTAACTTTTTCAACCACAGAAATTTATTCTAAATCCCTTCCCCCCCAAAAAATACTCTAACATTACCCCCCCACAAAAACTTCACCACAAACAACCCAATGACCACTCTGTCCTCTCCCTTCTGCCTAAAAAAATAGCGTGGACAAGAAGAGGGCCCTAACTACCACCCCAATTAAAGCATATTTGTAGCACTTCCCACTGCTCATCGTGGAGTGGGCTGGGGATCCACCGTGCTGTCAAAATTACATATTCCATAGGCTGAGTGGTTCCTGACTTTCCAGTTCCTGGGGGGGGGTGAGGGAGTCCCGAGGGCCCCCCCCAAGCCCTGGAGCCAGTAATGAAGTAAGGGTATATAAGAGAGGAGAACACCCAGCTACCAAGCTGTAGCCAAGAGTTAGAGTCCCTCAATAGGGAAATCCAGGTAGCGACCCACCCTGAGCGGTGGAATCACCTGATTCCCCAAACCCATGCTTTTGCAGCTTTGTCTCAATAGCTCGTCCCTACTCATCTTAAGTAGGGGGTCTCACTCCCCAGAACCCACACATGTGACCATGTCTGACCACGAAGGATTGCCCCATCCCCCAACTGTTATTGTAGAGTTAAACAAACATGTAACCAGCATTGTTAATAACACCCACAGTAAGAGCAATATTCAAAAGAAAAACAAGTTAACATTTCCTCCAGCCATAAAGGCAATAGCAACCCTCTGCATAGAGAGGGACAGCCCCATTAAAGTCGGGCAAATTAAGTGAAGTAAGCAGATGCTTGGGGATTTATAATTTAACACTGGCATGCAGTCTTGGCAAAGTCAAAATATATCCAAGCCACCAGATCGAAGTGGGACTAGCTGCCATATTGTTGAACATGAACTGCCTTCTCAAGCAATCAATAAAGCTGCATGTCGTGGGTAGCTGCAAAACCTATGAAGTGTGCTCACAGTCAGCTTTTGCGCAGCTGCTCCCCTAATGAGGTAATGTCTGATATTGAAACAAATGTCCAGGGCAGAGCACCGTCGGGAGATGTACTAGGCAGGCAGGCATTACCCGATGTTAAGCGTCATCGGAGAAGTGTTTTTTGTTTGTTTTTTTTGCCCAGCTCTCCACTGGAGGCATCCAACAGTCTATGCCCAGGCTTCCCAGGGTGGGAGGCAAGGGGGAATTAACAGAGCCCCTAGCCTGCCATTATAGGCCACATCCTAGTGTTTTGGGCCCCTGGACAGCTGTACCCTAAATAATCTCCCCCCAAGGGGCCCCAGGCAGAGTCATATAATCAGTACTTAACTTCCATTCCAGTGGTATGATCATATCAGCGGTTATTGTTGTCAGCTGGGATGTCACGGTCTGGAATCCTTCTCCCTTCCCACTCGCTGAGAAATTCACTTGCCGCCTTTGGATCTGTGAAAGATCGCTGTTTTTTACCCAGAGGCCTCACCACTAGCCGCGCTGGGTACACAAGCAAGAATGTGCAATTCCGGTTGTGAAGCTTTCTTTTAACATTGCTGAAAGCTTGACACCATATCTGGAGTGCCTGAGAGTAGTCAGGGAAAATACTGACTCGATTCTTGTCTTGCATAATTGGACCAAGTCATCTGGCAGCGTCAAGTACCTTCTGGCTATCTTGATACTGAAGAAACTTAACAAGTAAGTGACAGGGTCTCTGGTCAGGCTGTGGTTTAACCCCGGGAGAACAATGGGCCCTCTGCACTTCCAGGCTGCTGTCTTGGGGCAGGGACAGGGTCTGCTTCAGCCATTTTTGAATATAGGTCGCACAGTCCCTACCCTCTTGGCCCTCGGGAAGTCCCACAATTCTAAAATTATTTCTGTGTTCCCAGTTTTCATAATCATCTATGAACGCTCTCAATTCCCTGATTTCTTTTAAAGCCCTTCTTAAATCTACCGACATAGAAGAGGAGCAGTCCTCCTGAGCACTGACTCGAGCTTCCATCACCATAATTCTTTCCTTGTGAGTGTCTACCATTTCCAAAATAGAGTTCACTGTCTGATGCAGGTGTTGCAACTAGGCAGTCAGATTATCCAATCCAGCCTACATTTTTGTACCAAGATCACATTTTAAATCTTTTATTAATCGCTCAAGTGTCAGGTAGTCATTTCCAGAGCCGGCCATAGCTGATCTCCCAACCTCCAAGGCCTGCTCTGACAGGGGTTGCTGACTAGGTACTGGAGGTGGCCCACTCAGGCCCAAATCTTATTGCTCTCTCTTTGGGTTTGCAAAATGGAGTTTTGATTGCATTTTCCCAGATTTGACTGTAGCAGATATTAGTCAAGCTCTGGGTTGCAAAAGTGCTGGTGCTGGTCATGGATTAAGGCAGGATGCTTAAGAATGTTAGTGGTTCCGAATGGAGCTCCTAAGTTAGACCTCCGCCATGTTTGCCAGCCAGGCCACATCCCCTGAATGTACTAAATTAACATCAAATATTCACACAAAATCAATAAATGCTTGATGATATAAACACATAAGTGTTTCCTACAGTTGATGTACTAAATTTTGACATAAACTTTTGTTGCAAGAATGCATTTTTAAAGGTTTTTCAATGGTTTGACTCTCAGAGCTCTGAGAGCAAACTGTCTCCAGCTTTCCACTACACACACTACACTGAACTGAGACTGTGCAAAAAAATATATAGCCCATGTGACTTTATATCCCATTAATTACTACAAAATTCACCTAAAGAGCAAAAAAAAAAGGCAAAGAAAAGCAAAGTCCATAGAGAATAATGGGAACTTCGCGTTATTTCAGGATGCAAAATTGTTCTCTTCTCTTCACTGTGCGGAAAATTACATGAAATTCGGGTTCTACATGAAATACTACATTTAGTGAATTTTTGCCACTTTGCCCACCTCTACTCCCAACATGACTGCTGTTGACTCCACCTTTTTTCTTCCCCCCCCCCCTTTTTTTACTCTGCCTTAATGCAAGACTGCAGTTCTAAAGGTGTCTAACTTGTAGTTTTATGTATAGCTGTAAGCTCTACCACCCTGTCCCTAAGTTGTAAGTTGAAATCAGTATCCAGGGTGTACTCCTATAAAGGCAGACTAGCCGGAGGGGGAGGGGGATGGTAGAGCAGGCTTAATCCCCTGGAAGAGCTGTGGAAGAAAAACAATCAGCTCCTTCAGTGTGAGAATGAGAGATCAAACTGCAAAGCGTGTAAGAACAAAACAAAATAGTAACAAAACCGTAACTCTGCTTAGCCAAAAGAAGCCTTAATGTTTCACCCTGCTCTGCCCTTTCACACAAACCAAGAAGACAAAAAACTCAGTTAAAGCTAGGTGCTTTTTGTCAGCAAACTTTAGTTTGGTAGGTCAACAGGTCAGTGAGTTTTCAGCATAGACATGCAAAACAGGAACTGGTGTCCTCTGGCAGATTAGGGAAGCCAGTGCCAAGCAGGAGCTGATAACTCCCAATGCGAGTACTGCCAACAAATGAGAAACCTGTCACTCAAACTGAAATTGTTCAAACTTGGCAAAAAGACAGCAACCAACAATGTAGGTGCATAAACTTTTCACTGAAATAATATATCTGAGCAGAATGTTTTTGTGCCAGGCTTCTCATTTGTTTGCAGTTTTCAGCAGATAACTGATTCTGTTAACTCTTTGTGTTAGAGTCAGCCACTTTACATACTAGTTCTCATCGTATGATCTATACTTATGCAATGAATTAGCACACATGTCTATATTTTTGACAGTAAGAGTAGTATATCTTTTCTTTACTTTTTTTCAAGCAGTCTGAATTCCACATAATGAATGGGAATGCTATATGCAAAATATCAATTACTATGGCCAAGCAGTACAAAGTTATAGAGGTGGTTGCTGCTTGCAGGAGTCGAACCTACAGCCAGTGTCATTCTAAATGAAATACAAGGCACTTTAAAACCATACACACCCTATCCATTGATATACAGGATAATATAAATCAGACAGACTTACAGGGGATGAATGATGTTTGCAAACATTTGGAATCAACACTATACTCTCTTTGAATTGAAGCTGACATTTGGTATTACACAGCCTATTAACAAAAAAACCTTTACTAAAATGTGATTGAAAAAAAATCAGAATTTACTGTTTACTGCTCAAAGTGACTTTCACGACCAAGGCATTTACACAAACAAATAAATAATAAACACCCATTGTGGTCTTTATGGATAAACAAGCTGTATGCACTGCAGGTTGCTGATGCAAAGATGTTTGGGGGGAGAAGGAGACAGTACTTTGTGAGTATGATGGCAGATATAATGCGATAACAGTTGGTCAGTAGGGTAGTGGGTATTCTGTATAGAAGCTGTCTAATATCAATTAATTTGAGTGAGTATTTAAAGTGATACAGATAGGTGCTGCTGGTGGGAATCAAACCTGCTGCCATTGTCACTCTGTACTAAATATAATGTGCTTTATAGCCTTGCTCCTGAATCTATGCTGCCAATGTTACTACAGATTTGAAGAAGGCATCTTTAGATTGTAAAAATCCCTTTAGACTCCAAACATCTCTCAAACTACAGGGTAGTCTCTAACCTTTACTTCTTGGGTAGGAATACTGAGAAACTGGGAATGTCATGGCTGGTAAGGCAGCTAAAGAAATACAATCTTTGTACTCCATTCCAATCTGCTTTATGGGCTCAGCACAGTAATGAGATTATAGTGTATGATGGAACACTGTTCCGCGTGGCAATCCATTCCTGGAACAGCATTGTTGTGCGCTGCAGTAGTGATGTCAAAATGTTGTTGTAGCTGGCCGTCAGCACAGTAGGTGGACTTCCGCTTGCGACGCTAGTGACCCAGGTTCTGGAATGGACCCAGGGTGCTGGAGGTTGGCCAGGGGGCGAAGGTTTGAGCATCAGAACACTGCTCGCCTTCTCCTGGGGGAAGGGTAGGGATCCAGCCCAGTACCTACTGACTCCTGGAGGAGGCTGGGAGCATGGCAGCGTGCTGGGCTTGATTGACTGGGGAGCATGGCGGACATTGGCATGCACCTAGACATCTGTGTCACACCATGCCCCTGGGGAAAATAGGAAGGAAAAGCAGTTCCTGGGCTGGCCAGATGACGGCTGCCAGCACCCACCAACACAGGAAGCTCTGTAGCCAACCATACCCACCTCAACAGCAGCACCCAGGGCCAAATAGAGAGTGTGCTGGCCACCCCACTGGTGCCATCTCTGTTGGAGGAAAGAGACCCATCCAGCAAAGGGTTATGCCGGATTACCCTGGGATGTTGGCTGCAATGTGAGGTGAGGGCTAGGGGGTAGGATGTCAGGTGGGGGGGCCTAGGAGGCCAGAAGGAGTGGCAAGTCTGGGGGCAGGGGAGCAAAGAAAAAATGTCATTGTGCTGCAGTACAGGTGTCACTACTGCAACATAACAACATAGAACATTGTTGCATGGCTGCCTGCCTCTGAAGCTGCGTCGGTGTTCACCAGAAGATGTGAGTTTTTTTTTAAAGCTTATCAGTTTACTTATAGGTGTAAGTCTGCATGAGCTATGGCTGCCACCGTTAACACTGTGAAGCAAACTTTGTCAATTTCAGCTATGATCACAATGATCACAGTGATAATGGGTTTTGGAACTATGGCAGCTGCAGCATTTTGCTTTGTGTGAGACAGAGTGCTCTGATGACTCAGGTTGTCTATGAATGAAGTAACACAGTATAAATGTTGTGTATGGTCATCCATACACAGACAAGCCTGTGTTTGAATTTCAAGGTTGCCGTGGCAACCATTGAACCTCTCGAGCTGTACTTTTGAGGTCAGTGGTTGCCACAGCAACCTCTCAATTCATACACGGGATTGTTGTATATAGATGCACATACACAACCCTCTGTGTGTTATTATGGGTGATAAATGATCTTCTAATGAAGGCTCAGGAAGAACTGTCTTTGGAAGTTCTTCATCTATCATTGGCATTTGATACCATGGACCATTGTGAGCTTATTAATTACCTGAAGAAGCTGTGTGGTCTGGCCATAACAGTGATTGACTGGTTCAAGTCCTTCTTTGTAAAACCCTGACTGACAGTTGTTTGAGGTGCTTGCAGATCTTCCCCATTCACCAACAAGGCTGGTGTATCACAGGGACTGATTTTGTCTCCAGTGATGTTCCCTGCATACATTTTACCTCTAGGAAGTGTGATCCAAACATGTGACTTGAGTTTTCATTGCTATGTAACTGATACTTAGCTGCATATTTCCTTTTATCTGGTCAGGATAACCCTGTGTATGTGCTAGATGCATTTGTGTAAAGATCAGATAGTGGACAACCTTTAGCTGTCTAGGACATAATCCTGACAAGACTGAGTTCTACTGGTGGTCATGAGTGACCTGGTATCACATGTAAAGATTTTCCACAGGCTGCAGCCTTTGCTGGAATAGTCCGATGCAAAAATAGGTGCCAGTGACATGCAACCTACAATGATGCAAGCCATGATGTATGCAATACCTTGCTGTAAATAACACGTTACAAATTAATGCATGTCAAAACAGTTTACTGTAATTGCTATGAATTACACTGTTCTCGGCAGAATATAGCAGCAGTCGGCAGTTATACTGTAGTAATACTGCAAGGCACTGAGTTGCATTCTGGCTGGCACTATTGAAGATGTGGGTCTGAATAGTGAATTGACCCTATTTCCTCAGGTGTCAATGGTAGTTCAGAGCAGTTTTTAGTATCTGAATAACAATGCCAAGGTACACCATTACCTTGTTCCTGGTGAATTGAGAACTTTGATGCAAGCTTTTGTTGCATAAAGACAAGGAATGCATTGGCAGAAATGGCCCATTGGCCCACCAAGTCTGCCCAGCTTTGTCTAATACATATTTTATTTATTCATTTCATTGTTCGGACAACACCTTTGAGCGAAAGCTCTTTTGCAAATGTTCCACATCAAGTACATAGCATATACAGTACAACAGAAGGGGGATTGCCCCCTCTGTAGTTCACACTTCATGGGAATGACTGTACACAATAAGAACAACTCAGGGAACATTTAAACAAACAGTGCAACGGAAATTCCAAAAGAGAGACATAATGCGGAATTTAAGTACAGAATAACAAGTAACAAGCTACTGAAGCTGCTGCCAAAAACCTTGAACATAATACGACTATGAGCTTACGGGGGAACACAGAGACAAGGATCTCAGCAGCCCATAGTAAATGCTTTTGGCACGGGGTCATAATGCCTCAAGACATTATACGCATGCATAGCGCACTGCTAATACAGTGTGATTTCCTGCATGTGGCATGTCTTCCCATGGGGCTCCACCCCCACCCACCGTTACAGGGCTGTGCTAGAACCCCCACCCAAGAAAGGTTTCTCAACTCTGGGGTTGGGGGTCAACAGTGAAATTGCACAAAGTGCAAAACAATTTACTTGCGACTGGGACCGGGAATCGAACCTGGTCCTAAACATTCTGCCTGTGTCCCCTGGAGCCAGTCGCTCATCTCGTGGAGCCACGGCAGCTGCTCAGTGGAGACCTGTCTCTACAGAGTTCTTATCCTCTGCCTGGGGCAGCGCAAGGGTGCAATACCGCACACAGAAGCATTTGCGGTATTGCACTCTCTCGCTCACATTTATAGCACTATTTCAGTTTAGTGCTCATGTTGTACGCTATTAAGCATACAACATATTGACCCAGTAGGCATGCTTTGTCCTGCTAACAGGGATGGGGATTGAAAATAGCTGACTTGGGGGGGTGGCTATAAAGGGGGGGTCAGCTAGTATCAGGCATGTCCTCCAGTAGGACAGTAAGTGCTAAAACAGAGCAGAGCAGAGTGCATGCCTGTAGCGGAGAGATCCAAGCCAGGCTCGCCTAATTGCAGGGGCAGTACGTGTGTTGGGCAGGTGAGGAAACTCTGCCAACTGCCACTGCTAAGGCCAGCTACAACAGGTACAATGTGGGGCAGGTGAGGGAGGGGGCTGGGGTATCAACACTCACACATATTAGGAGATGGGTAGAGAGGGACTGGTAGTACGCCATCTATCTGCAACAAGCCCTGGATGCATTAAAGTGCCATTTCAACTCCAACATAAATGTGGGGAGTCTGTCAGTAAATAATAGGAGAGCAGGGATCTCGTTTAGTCACAAGGGAGACCTGTAGGCAAAGGACCGCTGTCCAAGAGATGTTTCCTAAATGGGACAGCCTAAGCCTGACCCCTAGTCTGGTATCCTGAAGAACAGATATGGAGCAATTCGCTGAGACATGAAGGAGCTTTACTGATTAATGATTACAATGGACCTACTGACCCACCATACCCCCTTGTTTTCCTCCCCTAACCAAACATCCCTCATTAGGCACATGTACCTGTCCTGCCCTAGTTTGAATCCTTCCACTGTTTTAACACATACAGTTCCACCTCATTCAGTAGCCTGTTACAACTGTCCACCTCTTTCTTGTGAAAAAGTACTTTCAGATGTCTCTCCTGAACCTGCCTTCAGCCAATGTCAGTGAAATACCACTTGTGGCTATATTTACATTGAGAGTGAACAATGCATTCCAGTTTACACCGTTAATCCCATGGAGATAGTTGGATGTTTCTATCATGGTCATCTCTCCCTCCTTATTTCCAGGTTATACATGTTGAAATATCACAACCTAGCTGGCCTGAAGGCGCAGCAGTTGGATTTCCGCTTGTGACACTGGTAACTCGGGTTCAGGAATGGACCTGGGTCATCGAAGGGCCGGCCGGAGGAGATGGATTGAGCATCCCATGGACTGCTCTTCTTCTCTGGGGGGAGGGTGTGGGTGCCACTGGTGCACGGGGACCTCTGAAGGAGGCCAGAGGTTCTGCAAGCAGTCAGCGCCAGCAAGGACCAAGGGGGTGGGATGGACACTGGTGTCATTGCACTTTCCTGCCCCCGCAAAAACAGGGGAAAAAAACATGCCCACCTGCTGCCTCTATGAAGCCCTCCCCTCTGGCTACAATCGGCTCTCCCAAGACGACTCCCACCCTATCCCGATGTTCGTGGCACCGCGGGCCAGGGTGCAATGACCCCTCCCTGGGGGGCAATCCAGGGGGTCAAGGGATGGCGGCTAATGTGGGGGAGCCACGGCCATGGGGGTCCATGACTGGGGCAGATGCTTGGTGGTAGGAGGGGGCACATAAAAGAATAAATAAAAAAAAAAAAGAAATATCACAACCTTTCTTCCTATGATGTCCCCTGTAGACCCTGAATCATTTCGGTCTCCCTCGTCTGCACTTTCTCCATCCTGTCTCAGTCCTTCTGAAGGTGTGGGATCCAGAACCTTGCACTGGACTCCAAGTGAGGGTAAACTAGGAAACAATACAGGGGAAGGATCAGCTCACTGCTTCTATTGCTGATCCCTCTTCCTTTGCACCAGAGCATACAGTTAACTGGACCCCCTGCTCAGTTACACTGGGATGATGCTTTGAGCCTGTCCAATATTATCCCCCCAGTCTCTTTCCTTTGTTGTTCTCTCTATTGCCACTGCTCTCATCATATGTCACATTTTGTGGCTTTTACTTTTGATGTGCATTACGCTGTATTTTATAACATTCATAGAAAGAAAAAACCAGCACAGTAGCCAAGGCTGAGCAGAGAGTATCTCTTTGATTAGTAACAATAAATAAGTCCCATACAAAGACTCACCAAGTCCTGGTTATGCTGTAATGCTTCGCAAAACTCGCAGTATCTTTTATTAATCCATAAATACATGAACAGCAAATAACAGCAGATAAAATCCAAGCAGAGTCAAAGTACAATCCAAAGCAACACACAACAAGTGCTTCTTGGTGTGACACCTCGTCACTTGAGGTGTTTCGCTCAATCGGAGCTTTCTCAAAAGCTTAGAGGTCATACATCTCTAAAGGTATAATACCACCATTTCACCTTAAAACAAAAGCAATACTATTTACATATGGGATAAATGAACAGCTAAACCATGGTAGAGAAATACACATGCAGACTTATACAAAAGAAGTAGAAAATCTCAAAAACATATTTTGTGTCATAAATTCTACTTATCATCCATTTCTGTTATTGTTACTATGCTTCTGGTACTTATAATCTCCAGTATTAATTTAAGTCATAACAGAAGGCACATTGTTGCAGATCAATACCATACTACACTTTATGGCCCAGATATTCAAACTGCGCCCAAAAAGTGCGCAACAGCAGGAGCAAGCGCAAGTCCACTGCGCCCATGTGCAAGAAGCGCGATATTCAAAAACTGCGCAGGCCAAGATGCGCCTACGGCCGATGACTGAATATCGCACCACCTGCACCATAGCACAACTAGGGAGGTGAAGCTGAGCATATCTGATGCGCCATAGCGCAACAAGGGATGTGCAGCTGAGCAGTCCAGATGCACCATAGCGCAACAAGGGACACCCCCCAGCAGCAGGGCAGCAATGCAACAGCACAACCATGGATGCAGGGGCCCACAACCCATGCCGCAAATGGGCAGAGGAACATACAGCAGAACAGACATCATCCCCCCACCCATGCACTGCACATACAGCAGAACAGACATCGTCCCTCCACCCCATTCCAGGCATGCGATGCGTGCCATCATGTGACACGGGTTCAGCTGTGGGTATTCCAAGCACGCCTGGTGCAGGCATGTTCGGTGTGCTGCAGACCCCTGCGCAAGCACGGTCGCGTTCACCCAGTGGAACCCCTGGGAGACCATCAGTGCCATCCAATGAGGCCAGTGGTCAGCCTGTCACTGCTGGCTGGTCTCGGCGGGGCCGCCCATGCATCCGTGGTGGCTGGGACACTGTGGCATGTGACTGACCTGGCTACTGTCTGATGCTGCCCTGTGTGCATTGTGTCATTCAGTGGGCAATGCACGGGTGGGTACCTGGCCCTGCACGCACACACACAGTCCATCTGCACACCCTCCCAGCTGCTGTCCACAGTTGCATGTGCATGATGATGCCTGCATTGCGCTGTACGCCAATGTGCACTGGTGCCCAGTGTCTGACACATGCGCAATAACAGGCAGTGGGCATGGTGGTCTGTGGACATGTGTGTGGCTAGGGGTGGCATTCTGGGTCAGCGTGCCTCCTACCCTTTGTGCATGTCTGGTGAGTTGTGTGTGTGTGTGTGTGTCTGACCATGTGCCATGTTAGACCTCACCCATCCCTGGTGGTGTGTGTGGTTCCATGCCTGGACACTTCCCTTGACGGCATGCACCCCTGGTGTGTGTCCATGCGTGTTTGTGGGTTGTGCCTTTGCCACTGGTGGTTGCACATGGCCCCATGACTTACCTGGGTTGGCTGAAGTGCTCCTCCATGATGGTGTCCCGGTGCAGCTGTGCCAGCCGGAGCAGTCGAGGGTCCCGTCGACCCAAGGGGGGGCTGCCCATCACCATTGTCACCGGCGTCCTCATCATCCCCATTGCTGTCCCCTCTTCAACCTGTATGGGCTATCCCACATTCGTTGGCCATGTTGTGCAGGATGCAACAGGCCAGGAATAGCCTCAGGCCCTTTCTTGATGCTGTACTGTAGGGCACTGCTGAGGTGTCCAGGCAACGGAATGTCCTTCAGCACACCGAACACCCGCCGATGACATTACATGTGGTGGCATGTGCCTCACTGTAGCGTTGCTGCGATGGGGTCGCGGGCTGCCGGTATGGTGTGAGCAGCCAGGGACGGAGTGGGTATCCACTGTCACCTGTGTGTAGATGGTGGAGATTAGTTTGGTGATCAGCATCACCCTGCCCCGGGCCATGTAGGCCACTACCCATGTCACCTCTGACCATGCCCCTCCCAAGCCCTAAGTTTGTCCGTGTGGTTTGCATACTCACCCACTAAGTGGCCAGTGGGGATATCCCCACTCTCGAATCTGTGGCACAGTGCCGACTGGTGCCAGATGAAGGCATCGTATGCTCCCCCAGGGTGTGTGGCACAGACATTGATTATGCACCCCCTGGCATTGCACACCACCTGGCAGTTGAGGCTAGCATAGCCCTTCTGATTAATATATGCAGCCCCCTCAGGGCCAGGTGGTGTGCAGATGGCCACATGGGTGCAGTCTATTGCCCCTAGCATGCCAGGCATACGTGCTACCCTGTGGAACTCCTGTATGTTTGCTGTGCACTCTGCCGGTGTGCTGGGGAAATGGATGTACTCCGCAGCATGTGGCAGCAGTGCGCTGAGGAATTGGGTGAGGTGGCATGACGCGGCTGACTGGGTTATGCCTGTGGTGTCCCCTGTTGGTCTCTGGAAGGTAACCATGGTGAGCAAGCACATGCAAGCTGTCACTTTAGTCTCCACTGACAGAGCATGGCTCCATGATGTGGGTGCCTGCATTACATCACTGCACAGCTCACAGAGCCACCTCAGAATTTCCCAATTCAGGCGGTACCGGCCCACAATCTCAGTATTACTGTACAGCTCGAAGCTGGTGCGGGCTTGGTACTGCCTGTTGGGGGCATACCACCAACGGGCCCTTCCACGGCCACGCCCCCCTGCTGCCCGCCTTCTCACCCACCTCAATACTGCCTCCATCTGGATGGTGGCACTGGCCATGTCCCTGGCTTGTGTTCACCCCTCCTGGCAGCTGTTTCTGTGTTCCCCCCACTGTCCTGGCTGCTACTTCCCCTGCACCGGGAACACCTAACTGTGGTGGCCTCAGTGCTGTGTGGCACTTCCCCCTTCTGCACTGTGGCTGTGGCTCCCCACACCTTCCATGTGCCTGTGGGTTCCAGGTGCCCTTTCTCTGTCCTGCCCTGTGTGTCTGTGTTGCCTGTGTAGCTGGCTATAGTTCAGCAACATGTGCCTTCCCAGTAGCGTTCTTGCGCCTCTCCCTTGTTCCTTTTTGTTTTGGCTCATTTCCGCTATCGCGCAACTTCCTCTTGTTCCCCTATTGTGCATGGCGCATGTTGTTGAATATCGCACTGCGCCATTTATGCATGGTTCCTCCCCCTTCAGTTGCGCATACATTCATTATCATTGCACTGTTGCTCAGCGTGATTTGTGGGGTGCAACTGCCTCCTGCTGAATATTGCAGAATGGCGCATTTTTGGACTTGCGCTGGCGCAACCCTATTGCACATGGTGAAACCCTTTTGAATATCTGGGCCTATATACATTGATTAAAATCAAACCTGTCAGAGTAGGAAAAACATTTTTTCTCGGGATAAGGTCCACAACCTTCTTGGTATCATTTAATAAACTCTGTGAGTTACCTCTCTCTGTTAATCTTGCAGTCAGTTCATTAGCTCTTAGCTGAAATGTGGTATCTGAACCACAGTTTCTTGTCGTCCTAATATACTGACCCTTAGGTATAGCTTATAGATGGTAAAGGACTGAATGAAAGACTTGAAGTAAAACCTTTGTTAAGAAAATGAATTATTGTGTTACTGTTATTTGTTGATAAGTTTTTAATTCTGTCTTTTTTCTTTCTTTCTACACAGATTTGCACCAGCATTCCATGCTGACTGAGTTTTATACAAACTGGGTGCAATCTTTTCTTACTTTGACAGGTTTGATTTTAGTCAATGTATATAAAGTGTAGTATGGTATTGATCTGCAACAATGTGCCTTCTGTTATGACTTAAATTAATACTGGAAATTATAAGTACCAGAAACATAGTCACAATAACAGAAATTGATGATAAGTAGAATTTATGACACAAAATATGTTTTTGAGATTTTCTACTTCTTTTGTATAAGTCTGCACATATATTTCTCTATCATGGTTTAGCTGTTCATTTATCCCATATGTAAATAGTAATGCTTTTGTTTTAAGGTGAAATGCTGGTAGTATACCTTTAAATCTTTTTAGATTTAAGCACCTGTAGATGTATGACCTCTAAGTCTTTGAGAAAGCTCCAATTGAGCGAAATGCATCAGGTGACGAGGTGTCACACCAGGAAGTGCTTGTTGTGTGTTGCTTTGGATTGTACTTTGACTCCTGCTTGGATTTTATCTGCTGTTATTTGCTGTTCACGTATTTATGGATTAATAAAAGATATTGCGAGTTTTGCTAAGCATTACAGCATAACCAGGAGTTGGTGAGTCTTGTATGGGACTTATTTATTGTTACTAATCAAAGAGATACTCTCTGCTCAGCCTTGGCTACGGTGTTGTTTTTTTCTTTCTGTGGTTGCTACATTTTAAACCTGGAGCATGGCCCACCTAGGTGCGTCATGATTGTTGTGCACTTGTCTATTTTATAACATTGAATTCAGCTGTTATATCCTAGTCCAGTTTTATAATCTTTTCAAGTCCTCCCTCATTGTTCTGACACATTTCTTTCTTTTCACCTCACCACAAATCTCAGTGTCATCTGCTAAGAAGCATACTGTATCTTACACCGAAGTCCTAACCCTCATCGCAAAACAATATATTTAAAATGATGGGCACCAGGATTGAACCGTGTGGCACTCTACTTGTCACTTTGTTAATCTCTGAGAATTCCTCATTTAAGACCACCCTCGGCATTTACACCTTTAGCCAACTTTCTGCTCATATTGTTACCTTTTCATCCACTCCACAATCTCTTATATTCTTGACCAGCTTCCTGTTAGGGACTGAGTAAAAGGCCTTACTAAAGTCTAGGTGTAGTATGATGACCATGTGCCCTTTACCAGGTGCCCTGTTTACCCAATAAAAGAATATGATCAAGTTTATCTGACATGACCTCCCTCTTGTGAACCCATGCTGCCTGTAATCCTGGAGATTGTTTGCCTTGAGGTATTCAACTAGCCTTTCCTATACAGTGGATTCTAGCAATTTCCCTGCTATAGACATCAAGCTAACAAGTCTATAGCTTTCTGTATCATTCCTACAGCTACTTTGGTGTAGGGGCACATCAGCTATTCTTCAGCCTTTGGGTACCACCTTGGTGTTTAGAGAGTCACTGTAGATATCCACTAGTGATGCTGTGATCACCTGCACTATATTCTTTAGCACTCTTAGATGCATCCAGTCTGGTTCCTTGGATTTGTCCAGTTTTAACACTTTCTGTCCCTCCAGTACTCTTCATGCAGTGACTGGAACATTTCTGGACCCCTATCCTCCCCTACCCTTATCAGCTTCCTCCCACCCACTTCCCATCTTAGCTGAACTACAGTATTCTCCCTTTAGTCATACACATCTCTCAAAAACACTGGAAGAATGTTTTGTCCCCTTGCTTCGTCCCTCTGCTAATTTCTGTTCCACCTCATACTTTGCTTTCTTCATTAACCTTCTAATGTCATTGTTCTCATTAAATATACGCCCTCTCCTTATCTTTTTGGATTGTGTTGTATCTCTTCAGTGCCTACCTTTTCTCTTCCACCACATCTTCTACTGCTTTCATGAACCACATCTAGGTGTTTGCTCTTTAGCTCATATAACCTCCCCAACACAATGTTCTGTAGCTTCTGCCACCCCTTTCATAATGGCTTATTATTTACCATCCCCCTCTTTATTTCTTCTGTTTGCTTCACCCTACTTCCCAATATCTCCTGCATCCTTTCAAAGTCCACCCTCCTGGAGTTGCATAGTTTTGCTTGGCTCTGTGTCTTGCTGTTCTCTAATTGGATCAGTATCCACACTGTCCTATTATCACTTGTACCATGTAGTTCCTGGGTTGTGACATTCTGGACCCTGACCCCTGACATCACACCTTTATTACTTCAATGCACTTTACCATGGTCTGCCTGTGAGTTAGGTGTGTCACCAACATTTGGTGGAGAATATGGCAGCTAGGTACCTCACAGTAACACCAAAGCAGGAACATACAGTACCTTTCCAATTTTCTGTGAACTACACTGGGTGACTGTTGGTGGGGAGCTAATTTCAAAGTTTTGCTGGAAGTATGTAAGGTTCCTTCTGATACCTACTTTGGCACTCCTTATTTAAGCTATGCATAGGCTGAGGTGAACATTTTTATTTTTTCTTCAGAATCCCTTCTACTTTGCTTCTGTGGTTGTGTTTCTCTTTATACAGATTGAAACATGTTTTATCTTTAAAATCATGTTTTATCTTTGAAACAAAATAAAATCCTCTTTCAAACACTCAGCTTAAGACTCAATCCCAAAAGAGGCCAAGAAACCCAGTTATTTATTACATCTTCCTGACATCTATGTTTTTTATAAGCTACCAGTCAGTCAACCTACAATCTAGAGTTCAGCATTTAACAACTGTCTGGTGACATTTTATGCAAGTAATTAGTCTTTCATGCAAGACAGTGACATTGTGCACCATTTTTTTCACTAAAGAGTAGAGACTTGAATCATAAAAATATCACAATACAATAAAGTTCCACATACAGCCTAGTTCTCATTCAAAAAGTGTTTGTCACACTAACCACACAATATACAGGCTTTGTTAGCTGACATTAACAGTATGTAAGAAGTGTCCCTGAGGATTTTGGTCATTCCTCCATGATTTTTTAAGCCTTGACCCTGATCTGTAAGGCAGAATTGAGAGGTATGCTAGTCCATTTCTAGCCCTTCCTAAACTGGCTGTAGTGGAGCACGGAGTCGTCCAGTAGCAACATGGCAAATTGCAAAAAAATCAGCCTAACTTGAAATGACAGTAATTGATACATATGTCTTTTCTTGTCCAGAAATATCTCAGGCTCCTGAATGGCCCAGCTAGACATGAAGAAACCTGTCATTGGACACAACTGTATGAGATAGGAATAAATTTACCTTTCAAGAGCTGATAATACCTTTTCTGTCACTACCCTTGGATGGGTTAGGTACTAAATCCCGCGGTCAATTTTCCCGCATGAAATTTTACCGTCGATGATTTCCCAATTAAGAGATATAATAATGCTGCAATGTAGAAATACCACCAACAGCCTTACCATCTGATGTCTGGTAGGTTACAAGAAATCCAGAAATTAATCTGACTGCTGACAGCTACTTTAGAATACAAATTTTTGTGCTACTTCCCCGTTTAAATAAATCCATTGAAAGCTCTGCATTCTTACCATCTGATGTCTGGCAGCTTACAGGAAATCCAGAAAAGCTCTGCAACTGAAATCTGACAGCTTGCTCGGTACCTGTGCTCCATACCTGTGCAGTTGTTACCATGCAACTGCAGGATTGAAATCTGAGCTACGTGCAATCCGGGCTACATTAAGTAGCTAGGTTACAGCACCCAGCTTTCTCCCTGTTGATATTTCCACAATGGCAAATGCATCAACAATGGTTTGCCATGTTGTCACATCTCAGAAAGGATATGACAAGCTCTGTGTTGGTGGCTACTTGTTGGTCACTGAGAAGGTCCGAAGTGAGAGGTACTATTGGTGCTGTCAGTACCGCAAGTCTAAATACTGCCACGGATGAGCGATTACTATCCTGCAGGGTGGACAGCATCTGTTGGTGAGTGAAGCAGCTCATAATCACTCACCAGATGCTGCCGACACACCAATGGCAGAGGCAATGGCTACTTTGAAGTGGTGGGCAGTGGACACCCATGACAACCCCACACAGTTTATGCAGGAAGCAATGTCCAGTGTCCCTCAAGAGTTCTGCCAAAGCATGCCACATAAACAGGCACTACTGCAGGTAGTCAAGCATGTACAAACAGCAGCTTGGACCATACAGCCAAGAACAATAGCATAGCTTGGTGTTCTGGAGGTGTTGACCCTGCTGAATGGGCAACCATGGTTGGTAAAGGACCTCACAGTGGGGGATGACTGGTTTCTTCAATTTACAACCAAGGCCAACATTGAGCGCTTATCTCAAGTGAAGTTCTGTATAATGGATGGAACATTCCATACCGTCCCATGTCTTTTCAGGCAGCTCTATTCTATTCATGCCCCTGTTGGCCCAGAAGAAACTTCCTGCATTGTCCATCTAGTTTTCATTTTGATGACATCCAAATCGCAAAACAGCTATGTCAGGCTGTTTCAAGACATGCAAGACCTGACAGATGAAGTGGACCTAATTTTAGCACCACAATATATTGTCACTGATTTTGAGCAAGCAGTGATTAATGCATCAAAGCAGGAGTTCCCTGACACTATTAATGTAGGGTGCTTTTTCCATTTAGGCCAGATAGTGTGGTAATGAATACAGGCACTGGGCTTGGCTCCACAGTATGGGTCTGATTTAGAGTTCAGCCTCCTTTTGCGGCATGTTGTTGCACTTGCTTTTTTGCCACCTGAAGAAATAAAAATAGTATACGTGGAACTCAAAGGAATATTGCCACAAATGCAGACCCACTACTGGCTAAGACCTGGAACAGTGGACCATGAGATGAATATTCAATTGTACCTTCTCTATAGGACTGATAGACAGATGAGAGGAGGTGGAGTAGCCATATACGGCAAAGATAAATTCCAAGCCTCTGTTATTGGCTCGACCTCCATTTAAAATGAATTTGAATGCCTATCCCTGAAGGTTATGATTTCACCTGTGGTCTCACTATGTATAGCTGGATGCTACAAACCTCCGTCTGCTGGATTGCAGTTGCTGCATCACCTAAACAAGAATCTGGGATCATTATCCTTAGAAGTCATAACCTTAGGAGATTTCAACTTAAATTGGCTTGCCACTGCCTCTGCACCCCTCAATGCCATTTGTGACTCCCTCAGGCTGACACAACTTATCAATGAACCCACAAGACCAAATTGAAAGAACCCAAACAATAGCTACCATCTGGATCTTATTTTAGTAAGTAAACCTTATCTATTTACTCATGCTGGCATATTTTTCACAGATACAAGTGACTATTGTTACATTGCCTGTGTAAGAGCATCAAAAAATGCCACATCAGCCTCAAAATTTACCACAAAAAGAAGCCGCTGCAACTTCAACCCCCATACATTTAATATCCAACTAAGAAATTCATTACGCTGGCAGGACTTTTACCGTGCAAAATCTGTGGATGCAGCTTATGACATCTTTCATGAAATAGTAACAGGAGCCCTGGATAACCTTGCTCCACTGATTAAAGTCCATAATAGGGTGAAATCCTGCCATTGGTTTACTCCAGAGCTAAAGTCTGCACTACAAAAAAGAGATGCGCTTTGGAAAATGGCGTGGAAATCTAAGCTCCCAACTGATTGGACTTTGTTTAGGAGGGTGAGAAATCTCTGCTCCAAACTGGTCAGGGAATCAAAGGCCAATTTTTAACATAGGGAACTCGAAACATCTTTGAACTGCCTCAACAAATTCTGGAAAACCCTAAAATACTTCGAAGGACACACTCCTGGTAACTCCCTACTCGCTAAAATCCTAGTTGGTGGCACCTCTATCTCTGATAAGCCCTCCATCCTGGAACACCTCAACAATCATTTTGCCACTGCAGGACTAGCCTTCGACACCTCTCCTGCCAATAACCTACGATCCCAACTTGGTGTCCAGGAACAAGTAATTCCGGTCTCTAACTCCTCATTCTCCCTGCAGCCAGTCTCGTAGAAGGAGGTTGAAGAACTTTTGTTACAGTTGGAAGTCAAGAAAAGTACTGGAGCCTATTTGTTTGACCCCTACTACCTGAAAATTGGTTACCAGGTCCTAGCTGTCCCCCTTACTCACCTCTTTAACCTATCACTCTCCGAGGCTGCCTTGCCACCAATATGGAAGACAGATCATGTCATCCCCCTATATAAATCTGGTGATCCTGCAGACCTTAATAATTACTGGCCCATTTCCTTACTTCCAATTTTATCCAAACTCCTGGAAAAGATTATGAGTAACCAGCTCAAAATATACAGAAGCTGAAAATCTAATTAACCCTTTACAATCCAGTTTAAGGGCATGACATAGTACTGTCACTGCTCTCGCTAAAGTGACCAATGACTGGCTACATAGTCTGGACACTAAAAACTTTGTATGTGCAACATTTTTGGACTTGAGCAAGGCCTTTGATACTGTAGACCACAGTCTGCTTCTCACTTCACTCAGGAACATTGGTCTGGACCAACACTCCAAAAAGTGGTTCTGTAATTACCTTACAGGCCGGTACCAGCAGGTCAAGGCAGAAGGGGAATTTTCTCCCCTAAAACCTCTATTGAGAGAAGTTCCCAGGGCTCCATTTTGGGTCCTCTATTATTCACAATTTATATTAATAGAATCAATGACAACATCAAAGCTGCCAACATTCACCTCTTTGCTGACGACACAGTGATCTACTCCAAAGGTCCCTCTCCCACTGCCGCATGTGATGACCTGCAGCATGACTTTAACCTGCTGCAATTGCAACTGTTAAACCAGAAACTATTACTAAATGCAAAAAAGACCAAAGCAATGCTATTCTCACCTTGCACATACGATGCCATACCTATATCATCCCCTCACATCACTACACTTCTGGGAGAACCCTTGGAATACATAACTAAATTCAAATACCTGGGTGTCTGGATTGATCAAAGGTTGTCATTTAATGACCACATGGATGAACTGCTAAAAAAACTCAGGCAGAGACTCGGTCTCTTTTATAAAATTAAACAGTTCCTGACAAGAGAGGCCAAGATGAGACTGGTTGAGTCCACTTTTCCTTCCCTTCTTGATTATGCTGACTTTTTCTACAGTCAGGGACAGACTGCTATGCTCACAAAGCTAGATACCCTTTACCACAGAGCTCTAAGATTTATCACTGGTCTACCCTACTCGACCCATCACTGTTCTTTGTATACAGCAGTGGGATGGTCTTCGCTTAAGTACAGATGGCAGAGAAATGCAGCCATTTGGGCATTCAGAGCCATTTCCAGTAGGCTGCCCCAATATACTGTATATATCAGATTGCTTGCCTTTTTGCACAGTAGGCAAGTACTCATTAAGAAGCACTTCCTATATTTCATTATTTGTACCCAAAGTGAGATCTTGTTTCAGTAGGGTTTCAATAAGTTATATACTCCCCCTACTATGGAATATGATACAAAAATCCTTGAAACTGGTCCATCCTCTGTCAATGACTGCTTTCAAAACTAGTTATGATTTCTTCTTCATTGAATCCTGTAGTTGTTATCATTGAACCTATATTCCTGCTCCTGCTATGATGAACTGGGATCAAAATGCTTGTTATACGTTCTTTTTATCTTCCTCTCCCACACCCCTAGCACATACCAGTATTATCTATCCACCCAGTGTTTAATCCTGATCCTAAATTGGCCTATGTGCTAGCACCGAATCTTTTCCCATGACCATAGTACTACCTAGCCCCTCACCCCAATTACTTATCAGTTATTTGCTCAGTAAACCTGATCTTTTGAACAAGCACTTTAGGCTTCACCTACTCCTCTTCCATCAGGTACTCCTTCCTGGCTCTTTCTCTAAAAAAAAAATCCTAGTGCCCACCTCCACCAGTCACTATCCCATCATACAGTGTTGAACCAGCTTCCCTCCTCCCTCCTCTGTTAGCTTTAGGGTTGCATGCATATGGTGGTGAATAGCTATCTAAACCAGCACACTGACTCTAAATTGTCCATACACTGTAAACATTATGTCTAGCCCCGCTGAATGTTTCTTCTAGTCTAGTGTTGACCACCATTATAATGCTTTTACACAGTAAATATTATGTCTAGTCCTGCTGAATGTATCACCTAGTCTAGCACCGACCAATGTAATGTTTATGCACTGTAAATCTTAGAGCTAGTCCTGCTGATTGCACCATTCAGCCTGGCATTGACCAATTAAATGTTCATATGCTGTAAATATCTTGTCTACTCCTGATGACTGTATTATCTAGTCTCTGAAATCCTATACTATTTGACTCATTGCCTGTAGCCAATGTATATTATGTCTTTACGTTCTGCCCAGATCCATCGTGAAAATGAGCATTGCTCAATGATGGTCGCCTGGTAAAATAAAGATTTTGATTGATTGATTGATTGTGGTTCAAATAGAATTACATCTTAGGCAGAGTGCAGAGGCAAATGAGAAACAGACACTCTATCAGAAGTCCACCCATTTTTCCACCAGTGTTCTGATCAGTTAATGACCAAATAGAGAGTGGCATCCCAGAACCCAAAAACAATTTGGAAGCTTGGCACCAATGACTTGGTGCATTAGTAGGTTCTTCGCATGTAGGCACCTATCGCTTCATAGAACACCTGCAGAAGGAGGCATTACTCACAGAGACCACATGTGAAAAAATATTGAGAGTCTTGCCCAGGTCACTGGCAAAGAAGAGGTACTGTAAGAGGGAGGAAAAGATCGCAACAGTGCTAAGCATTAAACAGCAGCACTCAGCACTGGATTTTTTTGTGGGGAATTGCACACAATCTGAATATCTGAGTACTTTTCTGAGCACTTCAGAATTTTAACACTTGTAATAAATTTATGACTTTTTAATGGTTGTGATATTTATGGATTACATGCCTGATTAATATGCCTGATGGACTAGAGGAAGCAGACACCTGATGGATTACAGGAAGCAGAATCTAATCTGGACATTTCGGGATCGGGAAAGGGAATGGTGAGTACATTACAGGATTACTGTATTTGGGATTATGTAATTTCAGTTGTATGTTAATCTGGAATTTTTGGGGGGAATTTTTTTTTAACCCTGTATTTATGCTCCTCCTGCCCTCCTCCCTCCACTCTCTCAGACTACCTCAACCTGCGTTACCTCCCTCATCTGGGTCTGCTCCTAGAGTACAAGGTCCACTAACCTAGGTGCCCGGATAACCCCCGGGTAGGATGAGGAGGCACTCTCCCACTTGCCTCCTCTGAACCATGCATGCAATGACATGGACTGGTACAGCGAAGTCTGCCCGATGAACCTAAGGACACAGTGAGGAGTCATCGCCTAGGAGAGATGAGGGTGATTTTTCCTCTGTTCATTCCCTGATGCCAGCATGCAATGAGGGCAAGGAGTACGGAGGCACTCTGAGACGTGCCTTCTGCTCTGCCCCTCTGCTGACATCTGCCCTATCCCTGTGCTGCTACTCCCTCCTGCACCTTCCACCTGGGCTTTCCCCTAGGTGGTGGTGACCTGGCCGGGGAGCATGCAGGTAACCCCCCTGGAGAAGGAGAGCAGCCATTGGGCACTCAGTCCTTCTCCTGCTCAGCTGACCCCCGGTGGCCCGTGCTCATTCCCGAACCCGGGTCACTGGCGTGGTATGAGGTAAGGCATCCAGCACCTCAGCCCTCAGCACCGTTGGGCTGGCTCTGAGGTGGATTTTGTAATGCGGGATTTCAAATGGAGGGATTTAGGATGGATCTCTCCTTGTATTAACCGTTTATGAAAACTCTTTTCCTGTTGGAACACAGTTATATTTTTTCATATAACACAAAATTAAGGCATGGTAATAAATCCTATTTAGACTAATCTGACTTTATTTCACCCAGATGCGGCACAATTTAGCCACATTTCTAGTACTTGAAAAAAAAGACAGACAAACCACAGAAAATGTGGCCTATCTCCTTGCTGCAAGTGCTGTGTGTTGCACATCATAAATGATGCATGCATCAAATATATCATGCTTGATTGTAAATATGTCAGAATGATTGAAAATCATATACAAACATGCTCACACTAATGCTGGGCAGAACCTGTAAATTCTAAATTCATGAAAATGTTGTGAAATTTCATAAATTTTGCAACATTTTCCAGATTTCTGTCATTGGAGAAATCCCAATCCTGTAAATGTGTTCTGCAATTTTTCACCCTGTTCTGCAAAATATTTTGTCTGAGCTCTGAAATGATACACATTAGAAAATGGGCAAACTGTATTCATGTTCCTGACTGGCTGAAAGAGCCAATCTGCCAGTCCAGTATGAGACAACAGTGGCTGGGAAATAACTAGTCCCAGTTTCAGTTGCCTAATATAGTTCTAAACGTTTGTGGGCTTGTAGAACATTTAAAAGGCAAGCACCCCCATGTTGATTTCTCATTTAGCGAGCTTGGTGAGCAAAAGCCCCAGAGTAAGTCTGTCTTACTGTAATTTAAATAAATGAAATAAAGACTAGACATGCATGAAAAAATGAAGGTGGGTAAGAAAAAGTAAGCTGTCACTGCAATTGGCTTCATTTAACCATTAATCAGCTGCGTGCTTCTCCATAGCAGCTACACTTATAAGTGCTGCTTCCTGGGCAGCTTGTCATACACTGGCTACTGCTATCATACCCAACAGTACCCCAAAATCAACAAACCAAATAAACAATCTTTTTTTAAGTAAATAGCAAGCATATTCATGGCTGTTACTAAAGCTGACAGTCTCACGCTCCTCTCGTAGCTCCCTGATATCCAACACACTCGCCCAGTTTCACTACAGCCACAACCCAGCAGCTTAAATCCATCTCGAGAGTGGTATTCAAATAAATCCTGTCATCCAAAGACTGCCTCATACCTCAACGCCTGTTCAATCTGTCTGCATTGTCAGCTCCAACACAATCCCTGCTAATAAGTGTAAGAGCACTGGTAGTTTACTTGTTTTTGGGACCACAGATGTAGCACCCTCTCTCTCTTTCTCTCTCTCTCTCTCTCTCTCTCTCTCTCTCTCTCTCTCTGTTACTCTCGATCCCTTTCTCACTCAACTTGCTATGCAATTTTAAAACAAAGATTTCTTGGCTTTAAAATCATATACTGAGTTGAGTGAGCAGTCCTCTTAGGGCTGTTGTGTCATGCTGCAGTTGTTCGTGCCATCTCAGAGCCACAAAAACTCTGTGCCATATTATTGTCACTGGCTGGGGGTTCAGGATGAGATGGGAGGGGGGAGCCAAGCCTTCATATTGAAACCAACGGGGGGGGGAACATTGAGCCACAAGTCCTCTTTAATTTCAGTGCTGGCCTTCAAACATGGAAACAGGACTTTCAACCATGCTCCCATCCTGCTCCACCTTTCATAGACTTACAGTAGCACTTCAGCCCCAGCTCCTGTCACAAAATGCACACCAGCAGAGTCCTTTTTTTGTGTGTGTTACAAACTACAGAGTCTCCAGAAGGACAAAACCTGTGCAGGCAGAGGAACTACTTTTTTACAAAACTTACTTTAAACAATTTGTTTTACTAACTTTTTTTTATTAAACTTATTTTTTTCTTTACAGAGCCCATTTTCTAAGCACAATAATACCCTCCAGGGTGGATGATTTTGGGGTATACCGGATCTTCCAGGGGCTATAAGGCCCTCCACCTGTGGTGTCAAGCCTCATTACACCCCTGTGTGGTTCAGTATTCCCCAAAATCACTCTCCCAGTTTAGTATTATTGCTTACTGAATTATGGAATGATGGCTCTGCAAAATTCCATTCTGCAGTTTAATACAGCACATCAATCTGCAATACATGCAATCGTTTTGCAATTCAGTGATCAGTTTTGCAGAATTCCATTTCACAGTTTAATAGATCAATCCACAATTCATATATGTATTCTGTATTTCTAAATAGAGTTTTGTGAAAGTTACCAAAGTGCATTCTGAAATTCAGACTTTTACCGTAATTCTACCAGCAGTATTTTATTTTCAGACAGCAGTAGCTGTTATATTTACACAAATGCAGCTGCACCCAGACATTTGAAAATCCAGTCCATTGTGTTTAATTGCAGTTGCAGCAACAGACATGGTCAGATATCCCCAGCTACAGTATTTTGCAGTGTTTCTAGAGACAGTCTGTCTCTGGTGGCCATACTGTGCAACTACAGGCAAGCAGACAATTTCTCTAGAGATATCATAGAAGTTTTAGGAAATATCTGGCTATGTCAATTGCTCCAGCTGTGTTTTGAGCCACATTTTGTTTTCTTGGCAATAACTAACTGAATACCCTTGCACTAAGCCATAGGTCTTGTTAGTAGTTCATTAGAGTTTCTTTACAATATTGATTTTTTTCCTCCATATTTCCATGCATATCATTTTGCTCCCAGTGTCAACATTTTTTAATTAATATTTTGTTGCAATATTCAATTTGGTTCAGTGCAATGCTTACTAGACAATGTAGGAGAGAGATATTGCCAAGGGAACTACCTTATGTTTTGGAATTACAGCAACTGTGCCAAGTATTGTTCATTGACCTGCCGTTTTCAGTGTATGCAATTTTCTTTTATTCATTTTACATAGAAAAATGCAGACGGGGGAGGGGGTATCACATATCAGCATGATAAATTAGACTTCTTTTCACTGCTATGGTTGATCAAACAGGGATTCTCCCACCTCATGCTACTATAACACAATCTAATTTTGCTGGGCTGGTAGCTACATTTTGTGAAAATAACCTTATCAGTCACTATACATATCAACAGCCTGGGAAAGCATCATCTGACATACGTTTTATAATTGCTGCACAATAATGAGGTAGCATGAGCTGAGGAAAAAGGAGCATATCATGACCATTTTTCTATTGATCACCATTCTGACATTGGAAGCATGCAACTGATCTCCTGGCTAAACTAATAACCTATTTATGAAAAAAAACATGCTTAAGGCTGCCAAAATTAAATTGTGCATTCTGTATAATTTCTCTTAATATAATTATTACTTGCAGATACTTCCTTAATGAACCTCTCTAAAGTGACAGTAGAAACTAATCAAGAAATAATTAGCATTTTAAACAAAAATTATCAGAGAACTCTAGTCAGAGTTAAAAGTTATTGCAATTTATTACTTACTTCTGTAATGGAATGATATGTTTGGACTGAGCCCATCTTGCATCAGAAAATGTTAATGGTTAGCTTCTCATTCTTGGCCCAGAATGTTGAAGCAGGGGAAATCAAAGGGTTGTTACACTAACAAATTTGATTTCACTGTGAAACCTGGTCTTGATGTTTCTAGTGCTGGGATTATTAACCTAAGTTACCTTGAATAACAATCATACTTGTGCCCTGTATAATTATCTTTAATCCTGTCTTTTTAATTACTTTCAGAATCAAAGCTGAGGCTCTGCATTGATGACACACACAGATTACTCCGAGGCCCTTATATGAACAGATATTGATGTACATACTGTATGCTTAATTATAGACAGAAATGAAAGCTTTGTAAAGCAGTATGATACAAAGGATTGAAAACATGTTGAATGATGAATGTTTTTTTGTGACTAATGTCAGTTATCTAATTAGACAAAAATGGTAATTCAGAGCAGCTGGAACTGCTTTAAACTATGCATTGCACAATATATTCTGTCAATACTATACTGCTTTCCATAATAAATAAAAGGAAATTATAATGAAGTTATGTTAGATAATAATGGGTTTATCCAAATCACTTCCTGAAATAATTACTTTAATGCATATGGTATTTTCTGTTATGGTTTGGGCACTAGATCAGATAGTACATTACCAGTGTACCTCAAATATCCTGATTTTCAGGTCATATAATAATTTTTTGGTTATTCCAGTGTAACTCTCTGATAATCTAAATGTGGGAGAGGAATGCACTCAGTAGATGGCAAGTATTTATTATCATAACTCTCCTTGTATTTAATGTTTACCTACCTACCATCTATTTGGGGTTGAAGAGTAATACTTCTACTGTACGTTAATTTGCTTGGAGTTTTTCTGCCTGCTTTGTTTACTACTCATATATTATCTGCTTTTACTTTATTGCTACCATATGTACCATATTGTACTGTATTGTGCTGCAATCACGTCATGAACCATAATTATATTGTAATAACTGGGGAGTGTTTCCTTCTATTGAGAAACCAGGTTATAATTTGTTGCTATAATCCATGGGTTATAACAGTGAAGACATGCCCAGTTTCTCTCACTTTGCATATGCGTACACTGTGTCCATGCAGAGAATGTTTCTGGAAATGCATTGCCCCCTCGCAGCCTCCTTGACCAGCGAGTACCACACAGATGACAAAAATAATACTTTTCTGCTCCTGCTCCTACCCGGTTCATCTTTCTTAGCTACCACACCTTCCTGACTCATGCCCATTCAAAGACCAATGGTTCATAATTTTCTCAACTGCTGCCACGGTCTTGTCATCTCTCATACTGATCACAGGTCAGCACATCAGCTCAGGGCTAATGTAGAGGGGGGGTTGCTAATCTATCAAGTACTCCGTGGGATTTTTTTTTTTGTTTAATAAATGAGCAAGCAGTTATTCAAAACAATGTGCAGCGGATGAAACAACAAACTACGTAACACCATCCCCAACTGCTGGCCAAACTGTCACTTGCATTTAAAATGGATGTAGCAAAAACACTCCCAGCATTTAAATAAATAATGATAGGATGAGTGACATGAGAATTTAATGTCATTGTGGACAGCCATTAAAACTCCCCTGAAGCCACCTCGGGTTTATGTAGCATCCCACACCAAGGATGGTCATTAAATTTTCATTATACACTGACCCCTATGCATTTTTATATTTTATTTGAATTTTTGAATCTTCATTATACCCTTGATTATTAGTATTCTCCTTGGTTGTGCCTAAAATTAGGCATTTTATGTCTAGTGCACCTGCCCAGTAAACAAAAATGAAAGAAACAATAAATAAATTATGTTTTGCAGCTGGTTCACAGAGGATAAGCCAATTGTGTGGCATTAAGAGGGTTTGATTAACATGTGTGAAACACAGGTTCAGATTCTGAACCTAAGACTTCCACCTTAGACCTTCCAAGACAAAAGAGAATTCTTAGCTGGACACCTCCTCTCACAGTGAGAGTGAGTGGCTCCTGTTGGGGCACATCTATTTCGTAGTGGCCCTCTGAAAGAGTGCCATGTGGACAGGAACACATGATCAAGCAGTCATTGCAGCGATCAACAAAACATCTGGCATTGCCACTTATGTAGTGGGTTCCCCTATGTTCAGTCAGACATTGATGTCATGAAGAGTTGTGAGGACACCAAAACAACTAAAGTGGTTGTGTCTAAAATAAGGGGGTACAATGGAATGTGAGTAAAATACTGGAGCAATATCCAATTTCCTGTTCATTGAAATATGTATTTTTTATTATTATTCTTTTTTTTGGTTCTTTCTATTGATTGCTGTATTGATGCCATGCCTTGGTAAATTTCAAAGTCATGTACCATGTTCTTGTTTCTCTTTTGCTGCTGTAACTGTAAATTTGTGTACCCTGTTTACAACTATGTTTCTGATGTCACTGTAAGTTTTGTGACCATGTGCCATCTAAATGGCCCAGGCTGTTCCTGAAAAAGGTCACTGGACCAGTGCACTTACATGGTTATCAAATAAATAAATAAAAATAAATTACATATATCAGCAGTGCTCATTTAAAACTATTTTGTCAAGTACAAAAATGTAAACAAATTGGCTTTTTGGTTTAAAAAAATAGTGATTTGAATTACCCTAAGATTACCACAATATCAGTGTGTACTAATTAGATCAGAATAATAACTTTCCAGCTTTAATACTGTACTTTTATGGTTAGTGGAACTACTAATAACATATTGCCCTGTTTTCTAATTCATACAATTTATACATACTGTACATTATGTATTAGACTGCAATATGTTCTTGACTTGGTGAAGTATGTTATTTATTTTAGTTCACCCTGTTCATGAACCAAGGTCCAGTTTATGTGCAACTGTGGAGGTGGTGGTGGGTTACTATCCACTCCTGTAGCTCACTGCCTGTGACTTGCATATTGGGGTCATGGATACATTTTAAGATGCTGTATACTGCGTCTCTGTCCAGGAATTTGTCACAATGTGTTTTTTCATACTGTCTTTTGTCTGATCCATTTCTGCTGCTGTGCAATGTGCAGTCACTGAGGTCAGATCAGATGATCTTGTCACTGTCATGATCATAGGGAAGGGAGACAAATGTCTTTATTCTGCTTAGTGCTGACTGTGAGATATTGTCTAAAATCACCCTAGAGTGAGAAAATCATGAATCCCATGAACTATTTGAGGCTACTCAGGAAATAACACTTGGTAACATTTCCAAATCATTTGACAGAAAATGGAGAATTATGTATTAACTGAGTGCACTGCAATCTAAAACAAATACAAGAGAAAAGCTGTGTAAAACGCTTATTTTGTGACATGGTGTAGATACTTAAATGTGCACTTGAAAGTGCATAGTAACATAATATGTGGCTTCCTGGGTGTTTCTCTAACAAGACATTTCTTAATCAAGCTTTCTTCATTAGTAGCTGTTGCACTTATTGTACCATAGGGCTGTATGGCAGCCTCCTAGCACTCATACTTGCTGTATGTGACAAAAATTGTTGATGAGTGGCCTGAGAGTACCACAGGTCATAACCCACACTGCCACTGGTGATTTCTCACAATTGTTTGTCCATCTGCTGTCCAAGCCTGTGTCCAGACAGTGTATAAATGAATAAGTGTCAGATGGCTTACTATGCCTTCTTGCAGCTCCCACATACAAAGGCTACTTATGGTGATGCAGTACCCTCTATGTGCACAACTGTGCTTTCTTGAGCATAGAGAAGGGAGAGACATCATGCTTTTTGCTCTACATTCCGAGACTAAATGCATTAAGAAGTACTCTCTAACACATTCTAGAGTGCGCTTGGGCACCTAGCTGCTTTTTATATGGAAATCACATACTTATCTATTACTTTGACTCATCCTCAGAAAAGCTTAAGATCGCTTGCAAAACTGTTTTGATAGAATGCAGTTACAATGGATAGTCCTAAAGCTGTTTTTGAACTCAAGGGAAATTATCTCTCCTATAACTCCATATCCTGCTCTTCTCTACTTTATGCTGATAACCTGGTGCTCAATCGAAGCTCAAAAAATCTGGCTGACACTAACTCTATCCTTAATTCTGATTTATGTAAGGTCCACTCCTGGCTGATCCAAAACAAGATACTACTCAATGTTAATAAATCACATTCCATGCTATTTGACTCTGCCCCTAGTATGCGGTAGTGTACTGGCTACTTAGCAGTTTTCAGTATAGATGGTTCACTGGTTGAGAATGTTAACTCTTTCAAATACTTTGTTATAACATGTAGCACACATCCGGAAAACTGGAAAAAGGTACAGCACTCCTTATGTAGTGAAGCAGCATACATTTTACTTTGTACTTCATTTGCTTCAAACTTGCATCAGAAAACACTAAGCTTCCATCAGCAATACAGGCAAAACGGTTGTCTATTTCAAAACCATTCACGTTTAAAAGTCCATAAGTGGTTCCAACATGCGAGAAGCACAATTTACATTCCACGGACTAAACAGAGAGGCCAGCTACACATAAGGAGTGCTGTACCTTTTTCTGGTTTTCTGGATGTGTGCTACATTGAATGAAAAAGTTCTGGTAAGGTGCACCCTTGTCCTTTTCTTTACTAGTTCTACAGTTTTTAAGAAACTGAGCCCTACTATTCTGTGACCGTACTTTGTAATAACCCTTGAATCTTCTCTAGATTTTGCACTGCACATCTCTAATACCTGTAAATCCATGAATATCGGGCTTGGCCTGGCCTATAGAACCAAATATGACCTCACACCCTCTGCCCGATATGCCATTGCTCAGGGCATCCTTCTTCCCAGCCTTAAATATGGCTCTGTCACCTATTCCTACACTTCCAATGCTAACCTCTGCAAATGGGATGTTACCTACAATAACATTTGTCACTTTGCCTTGACCTCATGCCTATGTACCCACCCTTGTTGGCTCTACTCTGGGTTAAACTGGTTATGTCTTGAAGTTATTCATTCTTTTGTTCTGGGTGCCCTTACAGATGAAATTATTAGGTCTGGGGTTCCTTCCTCTTTAGCTGTTCTGCTGAAACACCCTGACATGGCATACCACCCCCACCCCCGTTTAGGTGATTTGTCCCTTGTAATCAAATCTAGAGTATGGAGTTCAGTACTGATGCCCACACCTAAAAGGACATTAACCTGCTGGAGAAGGTCCAGAGGAGGGCTACAAAGATGAGAGCAGGTCAGCAGGGTAAGGCATGTGAGGAGAGGTTGAGGGCACTGAACATGTACTCCCTGGAAGACATGAGAGAGATAGGGGACATGATTGGGAACCTCAAGTATTTGAAAAGGATAAATAAGTTTGATAAGGAGAGTCTCTTTAAGCTGAATGGCAACCATAACACAAGGGGGCAAAGTCTTAAGCTGAAGGGTGGGAGGTTTAGCAGGGAGATCAGGAAACACTTCTTCACAGAAAGGAGGTGGACACTTGGAATGCACTGCTGGAAGAGGTCATCTCATTGAAGACAGTGGGCAGCTTTAAGAGAGGCTGGGATAGGCATGGGGGAAGGTAAGAATCGTGAGTAGGGAGGATGGGAGGAGTAGGGAGGGAGGGCAGGGGCATTAGCTCAAGCTGTGGACCCTGCAATATGAACAGACTTGATGGACCAAATGGCCTTCTTCTGCTGGCTTCTTCATAAGTTCATATGTGCATGTGTAATTGCTACTAGATACACTACCAACATTGGGTTTCAGGCCTTCTCCCAATTTGCACCAAATTATTGGAAATCCCTCCAAGTAGCCCTCTGGCACTCTCCCTCTCCTGTCTGTTTCAAAATGGAGCTTAATGACCATGTAGAGGACTCCAACTCATGCACCTGTTACTTGCTTCCTTGAGTACTATATCTTTGTAGGCATCTGTTAACTATCTTCTGATCCCTGCTATCATTTGATCTCTTCTCCATTCCACTTTTGGGTGGTCCACTGCTGCCCTTTGTGCAATTTACATTATTAGTGTTAAGAACAATGTTTGCAGAATTTGTTTATTCATCTGATACACTTTATTGCTGCTGCACCTTCTGCTTCAGTTGTTTTTGTTGCAATGTATTATCGCAGAGTAATGTCTCTCCTTGCTGTCTAGATTGATGCACTGTTTTGATAGCTTGTGTGACAGAAATGGGAAGGAAAGAGTTAATGGGTTGGATTCTGTAGGTGACATATTTTTTTAGCAGTGTGGAAAAAAAGACACTGAGGCTGAAATCCTCCAGCAGCATCCAGCTTGTGGAATTCCTAGCTGCTAGATAAGAGCTGGGTCATAAATCTCGAGTGGACATCTCCAGACACACACAGACTTGCAGACACGGACACAGGGCAGTTTGAATGGATTGGATCCTTCAAATATAAACTTAAGGTGAAAAGGGAATATAATTGGTCACCGACAGGTGTTCACTCTGATTGGGACAATTAAATACATACATGTTAGTTGGTTGGTGCATTTAAAGGGAGAATAGGAAAGACCTGTTCTCCAGAGAATATATAACATTCTGTAAGACAGAGAACTCTCTCTTGCCTTTGGAAGCTGGGAGGGGAAGCATAAGCTTGGAGCCTACCCTTGTAGCTATGTCCATGGGAGCTGGCAATTAGAACAGGGTCCAGTGTCTCTTGTAAGGACAGGGAAGGGTAAGTTTAGTGATAGCATATTTCAGTAATAGCTTTCTTCTTTTGCCATTTGTTATTTAAAAACATTTGTTTACTTTTCCTGTACGAGTGTTATTCTCTTGTGTTGTAAATACATATCTTGTAAATGCTCATTGCACTTTCTGTTAAGTAAAAGCTATTTATTTGCTCAACAGTTGTGACTGTGATGTCATTTTCCCTAAGGTAATATTTGGTTTTCCATTGGCTAAGGTAAATTCTGTGTTGCATCCGCCACCCGAAAGAGACACACTACCAGACTTTAACGTGTGCAATTGCACATGTGATTATTCAAGTTTGTACACTTGAAAGAGGTGCCGGAAGGAAAGTCCAGCTGGTGGCAACGAATACCTGAGGACACACACCTCTCTAAAAGCTGTTTCAGCCCAGAGGGAGAGGTGGGTTGTCACAGCTTGTACAAGCATGCGCTCATTCATTGAGTTCTCAGATGGGCTGCCAGCCATGGAGGTGAGTGGAGGGCTGTGCGGGTGGCCCAATCGGCTTATGAAAGGGAGTGAGGTAATCTCTGACTTAAAACAGGATGGGGCTTCACTAGACACCAGGGACAGGGAAGGGGATTTTTTTTCACAAAGTTATGGGGCCAGGGCTCAGGGTGACTGGGGGAGGAGGGAGGGTTCTTAATTTGAATTCGGCTGGTGATCAGCTGTGGGGGGCCACTACACACCAGGGACATGGGATGGGATTTTTTTTTCACAAAGATACTGGGCCAGGACTCTGGGTGACTGGGGGAGGAGGGAGGATTCTTAATTTGAATTTGGCCTGTGATCAGCCGTGGGGGGGGCACAAGACACCAGGGACATGGGAAGGGATTGTTGTGGGTTTTTCTTTTCACAAAGATTGGGAGCCGGGGCTCAGGGTAACTGGAGAAGGGGGAAGGGTTCTTTATTTGAATTCAGCCAGTGATCAGCCTGGGGGAGGACCACTTGATACCAGGGACATGGGAGGAGGGGATTGTTTTTAGGAAAGATTGGGGCCTTGGCAAAATTAAGAAATTTCACTTGCTGGTGGCAAAATTTCACCCATGAGTGACAAATTTTACCAGTTCATGGGCAAAATTTCGACTGCCCAATGGGCAAAATTTCACATTTCTCCCAGTGAAATATTTCACGTAATGAGCAAATTCTGTGAAATATTTCGCCTTGCGAAATTTTCCAATTTCGCACAACACTATTCTGATACTGCTTTTAAATCTGTTTGGGAACATTCTGAGTATTTGGAGGTATTAAAAAATATGCTGCTTGTATTATATGATAAAATTGCTTCCTAGTGTTGGTCCTTAAACTAGTGTTTTTAAATTTCCAAAGTTTGAGTTTGCTAATACAGTCCCCTAAGTATCGTAGAAAGTCTCCCATTCTAGTTTGTTTTGGGATGAACCCTGTCTTCTCCCATGTTTGTAATAAGGGGGAAATATGATCTGCTACCCAGGGGTACCATATGGAGATAGTGCCTGCAATGTGGGGATAAATGTTAGAAAATAAAATAATGCAATGAAAAAATACAATTGGGTTTGGCATTTTTAAACTACCTGATGCAATGTCTAGATATAGTATACCTCTTTTAATAGGATTGAGGCGGCTTCCCTATATACATTGAAAAAAAGCAGCTGAGCAGTGTGGCAGAGGGCATCCAGCAGAAGAGGGTGGGAGACAGTGCTGAAGGCTAGGGAGCTGGCATCCAGGGAGGAGTGTAGGAAATTGGAGAACTCAACTAGTGCAGTGCCGGTACTGTGACAAGCACAGAAGCCATGTTGTTCTTGGCATAAGATGTTATGCTTAGTCAGATATTCAGTGATTTGAATGGCCACTACTTTTTCTAGGGCTTTGGGGGGATGGAGATTGGTTGGTAGTTGCTGGTGGAGGACCTGTCTCCCCCTTTATGAATGGGCATGACTATGGCTGTTTTCCATGCAGTGGAAAATTGCCCCAGGCAGCGGGATCGGTTAAATAGGCTGGTGAGTGGGGCAAGGACTTCATCCAGCACCAGCCGGAGAATACTGGGGTCAAGGGAGTCGCTGCCGGGACCATTGCTATTTAAAGCTTTAATTCGAAGGGATCTGGCTTCCTGGGTAGATATCTTGTATAGGTGGAAGCTGGGGCATTGTAGGACAGGGGGGGAGGTAGGCTGGGGGGAGAGTCAAAGAAATTACCGGGGAGGACAGAGCTAAGGTCAGTAAAGGAGGTGTTAAGGCAGTTAGCAATGCAAGCAGGGTCGGTGGAGGTAGAGCCATCAATAGTGAGCTGGAATGGGTGAGGGGAGCGAGATTTCTTATTTAGCTGTTTAATACTGTCCCAGAAAGTCTGGGCAGACCCCGAGGAGGAGGTGAGGGTGGCCTGGTAATGGTCGGCCTTGGCTTTACGGACGGCCCATGAGCATCTGTTCTGAGCAGCATTGTAGGCCTGTCTATCAGCCATCCAGCCCATTTCAGTGGCAAGGTGCCAGAGGTTATCCCTATTTCTAAGCATTTGCAGTAGGGCAGGGGTAACCCAGGGTGCATTACATTTTTTGGATCGAATTTTGGTGAGGGTTGCAAAGAGGTCACAGGCCTCGTTAAAGGTTTGGGAGAAAAAGGTGAGGGCAGTGTCAATGTCGGGTGCATGATGAATGGGGGACCAATTAATCTGGGTCAGAAACTATTTGAGTTTTATCAGCCCACCAGGGAGGAGGTGCCTGCGATGTGTGGTCTAGGCTTTGGGTTTGGGAGTGGGAGCAGCCCACTAGACTAGGATAGGGGAGTGGTCACTTAGGGAGTCTGGGAGAACCTGGAAGTTATGGATTTTTTGGGGGCAGTTGGTGATAATTACATCCAGAAGGGTACTGGTTCCTCTTTTTGGGTTTACTCTAGTGGGCTGGGAGATGAGTTGTGTCAGGTCTTGGGCAGAGAAAGAATCTCGGATCGTGGAAGAGGAGGCACTGAGCCAGTTCATGTTAAGGTCCCCCACTAAGATTTGTTCCGCCTTGTGGTGGAGGATGGCAAGATATTCAGTTATAGATATCAGCGCTGGGTTCTGGTTCTTTGGGGAAACGCAGGCAGTGGTGAGCTAGAGAGGGCCCCTGGAGGGGTCAGGCATGAGTTTGAGGGTAAGGGCCTGGGCTCTGTTCACAAGAACAGGGGCAGGAAGTGCTTGTCTGATGATTGTGTCCCTGGTATAGATTGCACAGCCTCCCACGCGCTTGCCTACTCGGTCCTCCTGGTACAGGTTATAGCCTGGGAGGGAGACAAAGGAGTCAGGGGTGGATTTGGACAGACAGGATTCAACCAGGGCTATGATGTCTGGTTAATGTACCATGCCCCAGCACTGGAGGGCATCACATGTTTTTAGTAGGCTGCATATGTTCATGGAGGCTATTTGGAGTCCAGTGGACTTAGCAGGTGGGCTGGAGGGGGCAGAGCCTGGGTTAGGATATATGTTGCCAGATAGGAGTAGTAGGAAGTCCAAGGCTCTGACCAGGGGGTGGCAGTATGTCAACTTCTGGGGGGTATGCTGGGATGGGGAGGAGGCCATAGGGGAACAAGGAATGGGCAGGGTTCAAAGGGTTGGAGGCGAGGACAAGTTGCAACCATGGGGAGTCAGGATAGGCAGTGGGGGGGCAGCTAGGGGGTGGGTGCCGTGGGCCAGGGTACATGGTCAGTGTAGGGTGGGATCGGACTAAGTCAGGGAGAGTTGAGGGTGCTGGTACAAGTGGACCCGGGAAGATGTCTGGCTGATGGGATGTGGGTACTAGCATGTAAATGAGGGGGAGACATATGAGGAGAAGGTGTACAAACATAATGATTAATGGTAGCAGCAGGGCAGAAAGGTTCAAGTATCTTGGCTGTCCCTCAGAAAGCATGGATACCACTTTGGAGTAGTGGTAGGTTCATAGACTCTGGTGGACAGGGTACAAGGTTCAAGACCCTGGTAGGGCAGGTGAGCTTGGACCTGGGTGAGAATGGGGGATCCAGGTTCTGGGGGATTCAGAGCAGGTTTGGTTTGGGCCAAATCCAGGGTGCAAATAGCAACTCCTAGTAGTCACTGAGGGTTAGTGGCAGGCTGGGTGAGTGGTAGGGCAGGGGTCAGTATGTAGGCTAGCTAGGAGGTTGGGTATAAGAGTGAGGTGTGGGCAGAAGCAGAAATGAGGGTGAGGGAAAGAAGTAGTGTATGTGGGTAGAGGGGTCCAGAAAGGAGGAGGAGGAGGAAATTCAGGCAGTGAAACAGGTGAAAAGTCAGAGGGTCCCTCTGGTGGCTGGAAGGTATAACCTGCAAATGGAAAAGTGGTGACTTAGTAAAATGATGGACAGGAAGTGATGTCACAAGAGAGCGACTATATAGGTAATGCTGAGCCTGGGTGGGTGGGGCAGTTGATGCGCACAGTGTGTTGACGGGCTAACCCTCCTCACAAGGGTGCTGTTGCTGGAGGTAGTTTGATTACCTCTTAGGCACCCGGCTTAGGTCCCGCTCCAGGAGGGAGCTGTGTGTGTGTGGGCTGCTTTGGCTGGCGTCTGGTGGTCTATCAAAAGCATTGGTCTGATCGACATTTAACAGATAACCTGTAAGTTCACCATTATTACCCCTTTTCTAAAATTTCTCTGATTAAAATTAAGACATCTGAGATTTTCCTCCCAGGAAGTGAGCATGAGTTTCTATGGTGTATTAAGGATGAAAGGACCTCAGTTAGTCTAAGTAATTTAGTAAGGATTTTAAAATCAGAATTTAGCAGAGAAATGTGTCTCCAATTTTTTAAATGTTCTGTGGATCCAGATTTGTGTAGCAAAATCAGAAGGCCTGTATACATGTTCTTTGGAAGTTGGTTTTGTGACAGTATATAGTTATATATTGCAGTACATTCTGGTAACATATGTTGAGCCAATTGTTTATAAAAAATGTGGGACAGCCCATCTGGGCCAGGTGCTGTACCAATGGTTAGTTGGGATAGTGCTGTGCTAAGCTCCTGAGGGGTAATAGGTCTAGTTAAAAGTATGCTATCTGTGTGTGAGAGCTGAAGTAGCTGACAAGATGGAAGCCACTCCTGTGCTGTTTGGGACCCTAAATGGACAGTTCCAAACATTGCATTTATATAATTCTCTATTTCTATGAGACTGTTTGTATTTCCTGTGAAAATTCCTGTATCTGTCTGAATAGAAGAAATTATTTTATTTTTGGTATGATTTATGCATCTTCCATACGGGTTGGCTTGGTATTGATTTCCCTTTGTACTGTAATGATGTTCAAATTCTAAAGATATACTCCTATCATATTGATATGCTGCTAGTTCTAATTTAATTTGTTCTATTTGCTGGGACTAATGGGAGGTGGATTCTGCTTGTAAAGAGAACAATTTGTACACATGTTGGTGAAGTTCTTGATATCTAGAGTTTTTATAATGCCCTACAAGTTTACCCGTAGTTTTAAGAAAATTAATAAAGTCGAGTTTGCTGTGTTCCCACCATTCTAGTGGGGAGTCATACAAGAAATAGACAGACCTTCTGGATTCTAAAATGTCCAAAATTCTCTGCCATATATTGGGATCTTCTAATAGTATAGCATTAAGCTTCCAATATCCTTTCCCATGTGTTTTTTCTGGTGAGTGTGAGATCTTGATTTCTAAAAGACCATGATCGGAGGTAGCAACAGGACTTGTTACTGAATGCTTTACTGTGCAATATGGTGATATAAACCAATAGATAATTCTAGTTTTAGTGGTGCCCCTGAAAAAAGTATACTGAGTTTGGTCGTGGTGTTTATGGAAAACTTCTGTAAGATTGGTTTGAGAGAGTAATTGGTTCAGGGAGACAGACTCACAGTACATTTTACTTGTTTTTAAACCTCGATCTGATCTGAATCAGTTAAAATCTCCACCTAAAAAAATGTGTTTGCTGTGAAGACAAGGCTGAATGAGGTTCTATAGCTGTACTCTATCTGCCTTATCTTGGGGGACATGAAGTTTTATAAATCTTATGGTTCGTCCATTGATTGTGGCATCCAGTAAGAAAGCCCATCCTAGGGATACATTTAAAACCATGGTGGTTTGTAGGAGTGGGTTGTTTAAACAAATTCCTAATCTGTTGCAAGTGTCTTCCCTGATAGACCAATGTGTCATTCCCCATAACCATTCTACACGAGCCTGTTGAATTTTATGTAATGTGGACAGACGGGCATCTTGTAGAAAAACCACATCATATTGTGCATTTGAAAAATATGAGAATGTGGATTTTCTTTTCCCGCCAGATTTAATGCTGTTTGTGTTAAGTGAGGCTAGGAAAAGATCAATCCCCATGGGTCAAAAAAAAGGGATGTGATCAAGGTTTATTTTTCTTTCGTAGGCTGTACCTAGTCTCCATCCATTTTTCCTTTTTTTTCTTAACTGTTTCTGATGGTATAACCTGGTGGTCATCTTCCTCGGAGATTTCCTCCAAAGGTATGGAGTTCTCTGAGGGAACATCTGAATCCCCCTCCATTTCTGTGTCACCCCATTGGAGGGTGGAGAACTTGTTTTGAATGGGAATAGGGTTATTGATTTCTTGGGTAGTGTCTCCTTTTTTCCCCTTCGACTTTAGTAACTACTTGGTGTTCTTGGTCTTCGGGGGGGGGCACATTTCTGCTTCTGGAACAGACTGAGCTGGTGTATCTGAGGTACTGGGAGAAGACTGCCTTGTACTCTGTTCCTGTGTTCCTGTGCAGGGTTCTCCCTTGGGCATTCTGCAGACTGTCATCAAGTGGAAGTCTGAGATGGCGGTCTGGGTTCCCTTTCTGTCCCTTGCCTGGTGGCTTTATTTATATAAAAATCTTGTTCTGCATTGTCTGCGTCAGCAGTATTATGTGCTGCCCAGAGGCAGGAGAGGTAAGAGTGCCCTCCTTCATCGCTCAGATGACATGGGGTGTAGTTGTACAATGGGCCCCTGTACATCCTGTTGAGCCACAATGCAAACATTTAACTACCTCACAGTTATTACTACTGTACCTATGGGACCCACATTTATAACAGGACCTTGGTTGTCCTTGGTAGAACAAAATTCCCTTATCACGTCTGAGGTACAAGCATTTAGGGAGGTGTTAAATCCCTGTATCGTCCTGTCTAAATTTTACCTGACTCTTCCAACTGCATGTCCAAAACCCTTCCCCATCAACAATTGGGTCTTGTGCCCTTTGAACATCTCATTTTTTTCCCAAGCCAAAACAAGATTTCAGAAGTGTTCACCCCTTCATTTTGAAACAGAATAATAATCAGCTTGAATGTGGGTTTAGAAAGGGGGATAGCTTGGAAGGGGGACCAAAGGGGTGCATTTTTATTTGCTGCATATAAAGTCCAAAATCTGTCCAAGAGAGACATGGATCAGAAACTTATGTCAAAGGTTATTTCCCCTGGAGCATGGATAAGAGCATATACTTCAGCGGGTGTAAAGCCCATGTCCTGTTTCAATAGTTGTTTGCCCACATAGAACTGGTTTGGGGCTGTTCCAGGCCACTCATGTAGCACAGTCTTAATGCATGTCTTCTGTTTGCCTGCTCCAACGGCTTTTGCAGAAGGCTAGCATATGTGACCACAGGGGCAAGGTGGTCGTTTAAGGTATTTGGGCTTGTGTGTGGGAGAGGATTGTCAGTGGAGGCAGCTGAAGGGTCAGGTGGTGCCACCTCAGTTAGTGCCTCACAAAATTATTCTGTGTTACTGTCTATAAGTGAGAAAGAAATACTTGCTGACAACTGTGTTTCTTGTCTTTTCTGTTGCAAGTTGGAGGCCTCAGGTTCCTGGTTGTGAGAGTCATTGGTAGTAATTTCTCTGGTTTTTGTTAGCTGTGCGTCCTGTACAGAGTTTTGTAGAGATGCAGAGGATCCCGGAGGATGCAGGGGGATGTTGGGGTCGGGAGTTCTTCCTCCAGAAACTGTTTTTTCCAGCCTACATTTTGCAGAGTGATTTCAGCAGACCATTCTTGTATTGTACTGCTGTCCAAAGTGCCAGGATGAAAGAAGCAGTCTGAGCCACATCCAGGCTATCCTGGGCACTGAAAATGAAAAGTTTGAAAGATTTACCAGCTTGTTTACCCTAGGGAGGTGCCGCTTAAATGCTTGCATTTTTTTTTTCATCTTAAAGGTACTGTTTTTCCTTCAGCTGTGCAAGTTCAATTGCTGATATTTGTGCCAATATTGCTTCTTATTGTTTGGCTGCGGTTTCAGATAAAAGCGTTTTAATTGTGTCACTGTCGACATCCTCCTAGGTGTCCATTTGAGTTGCTTCATTATTTTTCGTTGTCTCCTGGTTTTGCTCCATAATATGCTGCTGTTCTAGTGCAATAGGGATGTTTAGCTGGCCTCTCACAACAGAGTGCATTCCATCCACCCTGGTTGATGTCTGAGCTGCATCTGGTTCCTCCATGGAAAATGCCAATGGTCTCCCCTACAGGAGAGTTGGGGAACTTTTTATTAATGAAATAAATCAAAAGTACAGTACATTATTCACATGAGCACAACATCAGCTTCTACAGGTCCCCCAATGCCGCACCAGTCTGGGCCAAAGATCCTTTGCACTCCATGCACCCATCAGGATGAATGCCCTCAGCACTCACATCACCTCCACCTCCTCACTGGGCATCTTCAAATCAAGCCTCCATCATCATCTCATGGCCTCCAGCTCATGTGACTGACACCTCTAACTTCCCCCTTCCCCATTTAGATCAACCACCACCCTCTGATGATCTTTGACAATGCCATGAGCTGCTCTTGTATCTTTTTCGGCTGCCACCCCCCTATCCTCTTACCCTTCCTCCCTGATTTATTCTAGGTTTCTGAAATGATTCCTTGTATGTGTTATTAATGTATCCTGTTTACCGTGATGCAATACCTGAACTGATGAATATGGTTGTATGCTCTCTTTAATGTTGAATGCCCTTGTTTAACATGTTTAACATGTATGTACTCTTCTGATGTGGATCCTGTGTAAAAGAGCCTTGGCTCAAAGGTAATTGTAATCCTTGATCTAAATAAATAAAAAAATAAACACAAAATGGAACAAAATTCATAATGATCTGATTTACACAGTGAAAAAAATGTGCTCAAAAATTCCTTAGAGATAACATAAATATGTACTTAAAAAATAAGAAAAAATAAGGAAAGAAAAAAATAAAGAGGCAAGGAGAAAGAGAAATTCAAAGAGAAATTAGCAAAAAACATGTACAATGCTTCCAATATTTCCTTGCCTATGTTATGGTACTAGTTCCTTGCTCTAAGTCATACCTTTTCCTTAAGATTTGTATTCCTTGTATCAATATCTGTGTTGTTGTGTATTCATGCTGTTGAAACAAAACAGCACACCTTGCTTGCCGTAAATAATATTTACACAAAGAAAAAAATAATCTAAATGTGCTAGGATGATATTTAAGGAGAGGGGAAGGAAATAATCTTAGAACCAATATTTCATATGTAATTTCAGGAAATTTCTTGTCACCCCAAGATCTAAGAACTAAGGGCCTTATGCACTATTGGCGCAGAGTGGCTACATGCACATATCTGGGGCGCGTAGCTGAGCTGCACAAATATGTGCCCCAGCATAACATGTAGAGGGCACACAGACCCACATCTGATCCCCCACATCTGCAGACAGCTCTGTGCTGGGGTCATTTGGGGGCTTGCCAAGCTATGCAGTATTCTACTAACCACATAGTGCTGGCTGCATGGGTGTGGAGGGTGGCACAGGGTACACCAGGAGGGTGACCCTGCCATAACCCACTGTGTGCCCCCATGGGCACAGGCCTGGAGTCACTGGGGGACCAGGACAGGGCACACTGTGCTACCCATGACTGCTGGGCAGCAGGAGACGGCAGAGCCGGCTGGATAAGCGAATGCCTGGAAATTTCTTGAGTGGTGGCACTGGGATTAGAGAGTGCCACATGGGCCTGGATGCATGCAGTCGGCATACACAGCCCCGGACCCATGCCACCCTATGCATGGGATCCACTATGGGTCCCAGGGGCATCCCATTAGATGCTCGCCTGGGATGACAATTTCTCCCTGGCCGCCCTGCAGAGTCCTGTGTGCCTGGAGGTGAGGAGCTGTGGACAAGTGTCTGTCATTGGTGAATGCTGGTATGGGTGCGCCTGTCTGTGGGGTGCAGGGTCGCTGGCAGGGTATGTGCATTTTGTGTGTACCTATACCCCATTAGTGCACAGGAGCCCATGTTACAAAATTGCTGCAAAAAAGGACAGAGTAGAAAAAAATGCTCCAATATCTCTAACATCCATTGGCAAGTAGGCCTGGGACACATGCATTCTTCCACAGCCTTATGTTTATGCATGTTCCTTACCCCTAATCTGCCATGGCATGAAAGCCATGTGACATTCCATACTTTCAAAGGGAGTCTTTTATCAGTAAGTTGGGAAGAAATGGTGGAACATCGTGTTTCATAATTTGCCAAAATTTGAGGGATTTCGTAAAAATGTGTATTAAGAGTAAGAAGGTAAAAGGAACATCTGATATTTACAGTCAAACACTGCAGAGTAACCTGCCACCATTTAAGCTTAACACAAGATGAAGATAAATTAGGGGGAAGTTTAAACTGTTTTACATTCCTCGGGAGTGAGAGTGGAGATGTAAACCATATCTGAAAAAGATTTTTTAACAGAGTACTCTTGTGGTTATACCAAAAAGGAATGGGATTAGATAGTAATTGAAGAAAATTTTGATAAAAAAGAGACTATAAAAAAATATTATGGTGTGAACCATGCATACTCCCCCCAAACAGTAGTCGGTTTACCTATAGTGCTGAGACATACAGTACACCGACATCCCCGACAGCGACAGACACAATGGCAAGTGCTGGCATTGTACTGTCAGGGATGTCGGTGTGTTTTCTTTGGGAAGCTGAACACCCACACACCTCCAGTCTCTGAATATTCAACTCTGAGTTGGAGTTGTCTCAGGAGGGGGCAAAACACTGAGATGCACCGCCAGTGTCTGCAGAGACCATCACAGCGACCCCACGCTTTTCATCTAATTCTGTCACTTGATGGTCTTCGCGGTGCCAGTGTCGACATACGGTCAGCATACCACAGTAGTCATGATAGGTATGCATTCCTTTAATGGGGTTTAGTCTACTTCCCCAGAAACCATGAAGAAAAAGATTCGTTACCTCAGTCTCCATAGATAGGGGTGAGGAAACGATGTGCTATGTGCAAAAACATTAGGACTATTAATATACATAATAGTGAGACCCTCTTTCTTTTGGTTATGGTTTTGTTTTTCCAGGAGAAAACTATTTGTTCTGCTTTATGTATTGCCTAAGTCCAGTTTAGAGAAGCATCATCCAGGCTACTGAATTGTGATCCCAAAATTTTTAATGAGTTCGCTGTTACCTTTATTTTAGCAAAATGTGTAAGATCACATGATCCAGATGGGGGAGGAATGACTATACCTTGACTCTTGTCATAATTTAGTCTGGAACCTGAAATCTTTTCAAATTCAGAAATAATCACTTTGAATGCTTCTTCCTTTATATTTGGGGTGGTGCATATGCAAAGATCATCTGCATACGCACAAACATTAGTTCAAGTTCAAGTTTATTGCAGGAAAGACTGTTGAGCAAGCTCATTCACAAGGAGGTCCTGAGGCACATACACATACAGTTCGCAGTTACATAGACAGGAGATATAAAATGTAGAACAACAAAGAAAAAATATATAATACAAGAGGTATACACAATAGAAGTCCTTAGTGTATAGTAGGGGGCTATTGCACATAGAAATCGGAGCGTTTCAAAATGTTGTAGTACCACAGTGCAAAAGTTCATGGAACGTGATTGTGCCACACTGTAGTACAACAACATCTTGAAATGCTCTAGAGCTCCCACGCGCTGCTCTGTGCCTCAGTCAAACTATCTAGCGTCTCCTCACACAGCAGTGCAGTCAGAATAAATGAAATGATTTTTCAAAAGTGGGCACCAGGGCATAAGCACTTCATCGAGAGCAGGCAAACAAGCAGCAACAACACAATAAACGATATCAGAATAGTGACGCCATTGCCTCCAATGATGGGCTGTGAATCAGAAACCGCAGCTGTACACAAGTAGCAATCTCACGGTGACAGCGTGTGCAGCATAGCAGCGACTCAAAAACTGTCCCTCTACTCAGCCGAAAAAAGTGAGCAGTTTATTCTTTATCTGTCACTGTAGTGAATTTAAATAAATTTTTTGCCTGTTACATTCTGCCTCATTCTGGAATTAATTTGTGGGTAAGTGAAATTGTTTGTGAGCATCTCCTTTAAGCGCCATAAATGTTTTTGCTTGTAACCCCGCCCACACTGCAAATGTACCAATAGCAAGCATCACATCTCTAACAACCACACCAAAGTTCTAGCAGCCAATGCGACGAGAGGCGATAGAATAATTTTAAATCAAAACTGTTTTCTTTAGAAGAAATTATTATTATACACTATAAAAAATACTGGATGGGCAACTAAGTGCACAACCAGTATTTTGTGCCACCTCGGGGTTCTGATTCAAGGGGACTTCTCAAGCTTTGCTCTCGAGGTCATCTGGAATCAGAACCCCTCTGTGGCACAACGTACTGGTTGTGCACAGTTGCCTATCCAGTATTCTCTATATGCTATATATGCAGCACATTCCAGCTTTAACCTTGCCCTAAATTATGCAACACATTTCAGCTTAATAAGTAGAGGGCCAGTTGGTACCTAGGAATTTGACTTGGGATTGGGGGCCTAGTAGCACCTACATATGTCTTTTAATTTAGAGATGGCTTGTGTTTTGTAGAAGTTAATTGATACGATGCTGGTTAGCTTCAGCATGGCTTGTAGTTGGTTCCAAATGTTTGGGAGGGCGTATGAGTCAGGTCTTTGGCCAGCTGTGGTACGTGTCCTGGGAACGTCTAGTAGGATAAGGTCAGATTTCCTTAGGGAGTAGGAGCTATGCTAGATGTGCATGAGAGGCGCTAAATAGACAGGCAGTTTGTGGAGTAGTAATTTGAGGGTCCAAATGCCAGCATGCAGGAGGCATCTGGTGGCAAGAGAGGTCCACCCAACTGCTGCATAAAGATCACAGTGGTGGGTCCTGTACGTAGAATTAGTAATGAAGCAAAGAGCATGGTGATAGAGTATGTCCAGTTTAGATAGGCTCAAGGTTGGGGAGGAGATAAAGATAATGTCTCTGTAGTCAAGCAAGGGAAGGAATGTTGTTTGGATAAGTCTTTTGTGGGTTGTGAGAGAAAAGAGGGTCTTATTTCTAAAGAAGAAACTCAAGCGTGCTTTAAGCCTCTTTGATAGATACTCAATGTGGTCATTGAAGGAAAGCTTGTTGTCTATCCACATACCTAGATATTTAAATTTAGGTACGACTTCCAAGGGTTCACCTAGGGAGGTAACTATGAAGTTTTTAGGTGGGGTAGGTAGGGCACCAGACAAGGCAAGTCTCGAGAAAATCATTGACTTGTTTTTTTTGGCATTTAAGAGAAGCTTGACATTGATAAGGTTGCTTTCTAACTGGATAAAGTCAGCATGGAGTGCTACCCTGACGTCAGTTAAGGACGAGCCTGATGCGTACAAAACCGTATCACCCACAAAGAAATGTATGCTAGAGTTCTTTATGTGGGAGTCAAGGTTGTTGATGTACAGGGAAAAAAGGACTGGTCCTAGGATGGAGCCTTGAGTGACTCCTCTGGCAATTGGAAGGGGGTCAGATAGTAGGCCATCAGCTTTGACTTTTTGTATCCTTCCCGTGAGATAACTGTTAAACCACTGTAAGGTAAGTGGAGTGGCACCTATGTAGGCAAGACAGGTGATTAGGAGTTGATGGTCTACAGTGTTGAAGGCCTTACTGAGGTCTAGAAAGACTGCACCAGTAACCTTCTTGGTGTCCATAGCATGGATCCAGTCATTAGAGACTTTAGCCAAGGCTGAGATGGTACTGTGCTTCAACCTGAAGCCAGATTGGGCCAGGTTTAGGAGTGAGTGCGCTTCAAGGTGATTTTTTAGTTGGTTGTATATAAGTTTTTCCAGCACTTTGGAGATAACGGGTAAGATAGAGATAGGATGGTAGTTGTTTAAGTCACAAGGATCTCCTGATTTGAAGAAAGGAAGAACATGGGCAGATTTCCAGCAGGATGGAACAGTGGCTATGGTAATAGAGAGGTTGAAGATGTGAAGGATGGGGGCTGTGAGCTGGGCATAGCCTAACCGCAAGAAAAATGATTCAAGGCTATCGTCCCCTGCACTTTTCTTGGTGTCAAGGCTAAGAATTATGTCTTCGACTTCTTTGTAGCTAAACAGGCACAACTGGAAGGGATGAGGTGAAGTAGCATGTGTAGAATCTGGCCTAATGTTGCTATTCACTTGGCTAGCGTATGAGGAGGAGTCGAATGCCAACCCGGCAGTGGCAAAGTGAAGGTTAAGTTCTTTGAGGATTTGCAGTTTATTTTCAACCATCCCGTCCTTAGCCAGAATCTTGGTGGGAAGGGAGGAAGCAGTAGGATGGCCTTCAATGGATCTCAGTGTCTTCCAGATTTTTTGGGAGTTCTTTTTGGCGTGCTCCAGAGTGGAGATGTAGAAGTTTGCTTGCATTTCTGACAGTTCGAAACGCCTGCCAGTCTGCCGGGTTTTTTGTGTTCCTGGCCCTAGCCCATAGCTTGTCTCTTTTGGTAAGTGCAGATTTGAGCTCTTGGGTGAACCACGGATGCAAGATTTTCCACACCCTCATTTTAATAAGAGGAGCATGCTTGTTATTTAGGGTGGTGAGGTTGTCATTTAGGACAGAGATGGCGGCATCAGCAGATTTGGCAAGATATAGGTCTTGCCACCTGATCGTAGCTAGATCGATTAGGAAGTTTACTGAGTTGAATTTATGGAATGAGCATTTGATTCTGAATTTAGTGTGCTGCTGAGTTTTAGATTGGAATCTTGTACATACAACAATACTGTTGTTGCTCATGTCATTATGGAAAACTGCAGAATGTGAGATTTTATGGGGATGCAAAGTTAAGATGACATCTAAGAGTGAGCTGTTGGCAGAGTTAGTAGCATTGATTCTTGTGGGTTCAGTTAATATCTGTATAAGACCCAGCTCATCACAGATGGCTTTTAGGAAGTGGGATTTAGCAGTGAGCCAATCCATATTGAAGTCCCCTAAGATTATTGTTTCCGCGTTAGCAGCCAAAGTTATGGATTTCAACACGTTAAGAATTTCTGTGCCTACTGACGGGGGTCTATAGCCACCAATGATTTGGATGCACTCTGAGGCTGGAAGGTGAAGTTTAAGCGAGACAATCTCGTATTCCTTGGGCTTAGTTTTACAGGAAATGCTGCTAACATCAAATTTTGATGTGGTGTATACAACCACCCCCCTCGAATCCCTATCAGCCCTAAAGAGCGTGAAGCCCGGTATAGTAATTTGCGGATCAGTGTTGGTCTTTTTTAGCCATGACTCGGTAATTATAATCAGATCTGGGTCAGTGTGGGCTGCCCAAACTTGAAGATGATCAAGTTTTTTGAGCAGGCTTAGAATATTGACCATCATCAGTTTCATCCCAGGAGCAGGTGCAAACTCCGACAGAGGAGTGATTTGAGTTGGGGGACGTGGATTTAGTTCGACATTGCTTGAACAGAAAAGGAGAATTAGAAACATTTTCTTGATGGCATTTATCAGGTAGAAGTGGGCTCTTTTCGTATGGGTTCTTGTGTGGTGTTCAGTCATTGAGGCACGTCTAGCCAGGGCATAGGAGATGCTGACAAGGCCATTCAAGGCTAGTGGGGGAAGTGCCCGGAAAGACATTGGCGAAGGGATGAGGGCCAGAGGAGAGGGATGAGAATTAAAATGAAAACCCGACAGATTAAGAGTAGGGAAGCAATATGAAGATGCAGCAGGAACTATGATTGTGGGTTCCCAGGCTGGGATGACTTCTGACTTAGCATGGATCAGCACTTTTTGAGTCATACTTTTTGCCAGGATTAGAAGTAGAATGATAATGCAAGCCATATTGCCCACTATTGAGTACAGTGATTTGTGTAGAAAGACCAAGAATCCCTCTAGCGGCAGGTCTGTATAACCTGCTAATGGAAAACTAGCCAAAAAAAAAAAACTTCTATTACACACATGAAATGTGCTTAGTTCTGTCTAAAATCTATTTGTAAAAAGTGACAGGTGGCAGAAGCAGGGGAAAAGTCCTGGCCAATCAGAGCGGGTTTACTGGAAGCCCCCGTGTTCCAGTAGCTGTCCCGTACCTTCTGCAAAAGAACTGGGCGTCCTGGTCTCGGTCGGTGGCTGGCTGGGTGCCGGCCGACTGTGGGGGAGCTGAAGCAGCCCCGTTCAAGGGCAGGCAGCTGGAGAGAAGAAAAAAGAGCAGGTCTTAAATAGCATAGAGGTTACGATGGGTTTAGATTTGAGCAGTTTAGCAAGACAAAAGGGAGTTAGACTTTTCGACGCCAAGGCAGAGTGCTTGGATGGGGGTGTGTGCAGGAGAAGCACTGAAACAGAAGAGGTGTAAGCACTTTAAAACATTAGTAGAAATTACAATCCAGCTAATATAGTTGAAAAACTTCTATTACACACTTGAAATGTGCTTAGTTCTATCTAAAATCTATTTGTAAAAAGTGCCAGGTGGCAGAAGCAGAGGAAAAGTCCTGGCCAATCAGAGCGGGTTTGCTGGAAGCGCCCGTGTTCCGATTGGCTGCTCTGTCCCATACCTTCCAAGGAGCTGCAGGCAGGCGTCCTGGTCTCGGTTGGTGGCTGGCTGGGTGCTGGCCGACCATGGGAGAGCTGAAGCAGCCCCATTCAAGGGTAGGCAGCTGGAGAGAAGAAAAAAGAGCAGGTCAGCATAGAGGTTAGGATGGGTTTAGATTTGAGCAGTTTAGCATGACAAAAGGGAGTTAGACTTTTTGGTGCCAAGGCAGAGTGCTTGGATGGGGGGGTGCAGGAGAAGGACTGAAACAGAAGAGGTGTAAGTACTTTAAAACACTAGTAGAAATTACAATCCAACTAATACAGTTGAAAAACTTCTATTACACACTTGAAATGTGCTTAGTTCTATCTAAAATCTGTTTGTAAAAAGTGCCAGGTGGCAGAAGCAGGGGAAAAGTCCTGGCCAATCAGAATGGGTTTGCTGGAAGTGCCCATGTTCTGATTGGCTGCACTGCCCCATACCTTACAAGGAGCTGCAGGAGGGCGTCCTAGTCTCGGTCGGTGGCTGGCTGCGTGCCGGCCGACCATGGGGGAACTGAAGCAGCCCCGTTCAAGGGCAGGCAGCTTCCAAGGAGCTGCAGGCGGGCATCCTGGTCTCGGTTGGTGGCTGGCTGTGTGCCGACGGATCGTGGGTGAGCTAAAGCAGCCCCGTTCAAGGGCAGGCAGCTTCCAAGGAGCTGCAGGCGGACGTTCTGGTCTTGGTCAGTGTCTGGCTGGGTGCCGGCCGACCGTGGGGGAGCTGAAGCAGCCCCGTTCAAGGGCAGGCAGCTTCCAAGGAGCTCCAAGCGGGCATCCTGGTCTCGGTCGGTGGCTGGCTGGGTACCGGCTGACCGTGGGAGAGCTGAAGCAGCCCCATTTAAGGGTAGGCAGGGTCTGAACTGTTATCTGGGAAGGTTATGTGTGGTATACCTGGATGATTTGAGATTTTTCTCAGAAGTGGGTCAGTCTGAAAAGTATATAAAAGGGGGCTGAGTGGACATCCTTGCGGCACCCCCTTAACACTATAATAGGTTACCCCGGAGAGTCATTGATATAAGGGGTAATAAGGGCTGAAGTATATAAAAGAGTAAGCCACCTTATAAATTGGTTAAGTATATGATATGCTTGCAAAACTTGAAAAAGATATTTATGGTCCACCCAATCGAATGCCTTTTCCTAGTCTAAAGCAAGAATCAGGCATTTGGGACTTAACTCATCTTGATGTGATGATACATCTCTTAGAAAAATCAAGTTATTAAAAATAGACCTTTGTGGCATGGCACAAGATTGTATGGGGCTGATCACCATTTCTGCAACCAATGAAAGTCTGTCTAAGAGTATTGATGCTAAAATGTTATAATCAACATTAAGGAGACTTATGGGCCTACAGTTTTTTAAGTCTCTCTTGTCTCCCTTCTTATATAATAAAATTACCAGAGCCTGTGACATAACCCCAGGAAATATTTCAGAAGTGAGACTATATGAAAAGACATCAGATAAAATAGGTCCAAACCACTGGGCAAACTTTAAGTAAAATTCTACAGTTAGACCATTCAATCCTGGTGAGGATTTTTTCTGCAGCTTGCTCAAAGAAGTCAAAATCTCCTTGGGTATAATTGGAGAAAGCACTGAAGACAGGGCTTCGGTATCAATGTGGGATATGTTCAAATCCTTCAAATAATTAGAGTCCCAATCCGCAGTGGAAGGAACCCCAAAAATTTAATGTAAGTATGTCTGAGAGATGTTTTGAATTTGATCTGGGTCAGAATGGCACACCTGTGTACGTGGATCTAATACTTGCTCTATAGTTGTATGGTGCATTCTATTCTGACAACTCTTAAATATACCTAGTGAGGGCCTAGACCCTGAGTTCCAAACTGAGCTTCCAGTTTCAAAGATTCAGCCCTATTGTATTGGATTTTGAACATTTCCACGTTTACAGTGTTAATTTCATTCCTCAAATCTATTTTATTTTTGTGTGCTCTTGAAATAGTAGAAAACAATTATTCTCTCAGTTTTGAGTAATGTAGGTATGTAGTATGTGATTTTTTTCCTTGCCAATTGCATAAAAAAAGGATTTCAATTCTGCCTTGGAATCAATTCACCAATCCGTGATGGAATCATAGGCTTGCAGGACAGAATATCCAGCTGAAAGTAGTGAAATAAATTATACTTCTAACTCAGGTTGAGATAGAAGAGAATTATTTAACTTCCATCTGGTATTATGTTTTAAAGGGGAAGGGAGAGAATGCTTTATAACACATGATAAAGAAACTGCCAGATGGTCAGAAGTCTCACATGGAATTGCTAGGGCCTGTAATGCCTGTATATTTTTTGAAAGAAAGAGGTAATCTATATGAGTAGCAACAGGTTCTTTTGAAAAGGTTTTTGCTCCTTTTTGGTGTACTGCAGTATATCAGTCCGCTAAACCTGCTGTTGCCAAAATTGACTTTAAACAATTTGTACTGTATCTCCAAAAAGTTTTGTGGTGCGACCACCCCAGTCTGCCAGTGAGAGTGATCAATTAAAATCACCACCCATTATAATGTGTCTGTTAGTATGCAAGGAGGGTTATAATAGTTTTAAATGTTCAGTTTGTGATGCTATGCTTTGTGAAGCATACACATTCAACAGTCTAAAGGACATATTCCCAAACCAGACATCCAATAAAAGAACTCTATCTGAACTAATATGGTAGCAAATGAGGAGGGCGCATGAGGAAGGGCACCATCCATAATGGAGACCCCTTCTTGGTGAAATTCCTCATGGCGATGGGACGGTAGGGTGACTGGATGGGTGGGTAGGTAAAATGGGCAACAGGATGTCACTGTATGTATGCATATGGGGAAGCGAGCATGGCGAGTGTGGGCTGGGAGGAGGTGGAGGAGCTGTAGGAGGTGGTGCTGCAGTGGATTGCTGAACTGAGTCATGGGTTGGCTTGTGGTTGGGATGGGTTAGGTACCGGGTTCAGGTCCGGGAGCTGGTGCGATTTTATTGTGCCCAGCCTGAACCTTTATTTTTAAATGCTTTCACCCCCCCTCCCCCAAAATACATCCATCTGGAATTGAGAATCCTTTAGTAGGGGAGTGCGGGGACAGAAAGCATTTAAAGTTATGTCCCTGGTGCCGTTGTCTGGTGCACCAGGGTGTCAGTAGTGGCAAAAATGTTTTCGGCACTCTGACTGCACGATAACGGCGATCACCTTTAGGCTTTCAACGTTATCACATGGAACTGACTAATATCCATCACCCTGCTTACAGAGAAATTAAAACCTTTCAATAAACTGCCAACCCCATTACATAAATCAGAACCTTAGGACCAGTAAGAAGGACCTATTGTCCATACTCGTTTAGCATGCAGCACTTCGTGAGTTTTTTATATCCTAGTGTCCTGAAGAAAAATGATGTTATTTGGTAAGCCTTTTAAAAACTGAAGGGTAGTCAGGCACTTCTTGTATGATTTAATTCTACAGACATTTAATGTCAAAGGGAAAAAAAATGCTGACTACCCCTCATGGCTTATCATATAAAGGAGAAGAAAAAAACACATATATAACTCTTCAGGAGACTTTCTGGTAACTCTCATCACCTTTCTTTTTAACAGTATCTGACAGAGAATCAGAAGAGAGATCAATTTTTGAGGACACAGAAGATGAATCCGATTCCTCCCCTTCATCCTCAGGATCCACCCACTGCCTTCTTTTTGCTAGAGCTTGGTACCGGTTTCTAGTGACCACATAATGCTTTTTTGGTGGGGTCTGCTCCGCTTTTCTTTTCTCCTTTTTTCTTTTTGGGATCACCCAGTGTAAATTGCAGCTGGTCTGCAGGAGGAGGGGGTGGCATATCAGAAGCAGTGCTGCTATTTCCAGGGGGTGTTATGATAGGAGATCCTGTACAGTAAAGATTCGGGGGGACTTCTTCTATGACCATCATCTGAGAGTTTCCATCCTCTGGGTGGGGGGGGGGTAGGCTCTATATTATGAGATATATTTTCAGCAGGGACAGATTGTTTACTTTGTGCCTTTACCTGACATTGTTCTATTAACTGGACTGGGTACTGTTGGGCATGATCTAACCTGTTATGGGTGGCACATGGGCAGGTTTTATAAAAATGCCCTGCCTCATCACACAAGTTTGGCCAACCCAACCTCACATGCTTGAATTCTAAACGTTTAGGTTTATCACAAACTGAGCTAAGGTGTATGCATGCACCACACTTGTGGCAGATTTTAGGTCGCCCATGGTAAAATCATAAACCTCTATCCCTGCCTATATAGAAGCTACCAGGGAGATGTATTATTCCTGAATCTCAATGCTTCAATTGTACCTTTACCTTCCAGTTTCCTGTCCATACAAAATCCTCTTCTAGAATGGCAGAAGGTGTTTCTAATATTGTGCATCTCTGTTGCAACCAGTATTTTACATTAGCAATATCTACTCCCTCATTCCTTGACAACAAAGTAATAGTCTTAATGGTGGGTTTGGTCAGAGGAATGGAGAAAAACGTCTGCCAGAAAGGAATATTTTGTACTTGAGGATATTTGGCCCAAAACATTTCTAAAGTGTGACTAGTCTTAAAATTTCTATTGTATGTGACTTCACCCCTTACACGTATAACAGCAAACAAGTCACTGGCATTTATACCCACTGTATCTTTTAAAATTTTATGAAGAAATATTTTTCTGTCAGGAGCGACAGCAGAGTCCCCATTAAACTTCAAACGAACAACGTTTCTTCACTGTGCCAGTTAACCCATGTTTTTAAATAAATCTGACATTTGTAAACATCTGGGCTGCTCCATTTCTGGGGCAGTAATATTTGGGAGCACTTTTTCTTGTCCCCGGACAGGAACATCAGCAGGAGTCTCTTGTGGTGCAGCACCTGTATGGAGAGGCCATTCCTTAGCAACCTGATTGTTTTCTGTAGGAGACCTGGCTGGCAAGTCATCCATTCTTGAAACTGTTTCTATATTAACCGAATTTGTTTCAGACGTTTGCACTGTAGAAACTTCAGATGTGCATTCTTCAATTATTTTAGCAGGCTGTACCGGGCCCGGAGATGTCCAAGTCTGTGAGTTCAAGTCTTTGTGCCACCCCACAGCTTGAAAGGCAGGCTCAGGAGACCAAGGTGGATTATCTTCAGAACTTTTAACTTTGCATTCCATTCTTAAAAGCGGCATTTGGACTGAATCAGTCAGCGGTGCACAGACAACTTCAGGTGCAGTAGAACTAGCTTTTGGGTCTGCTGGGATAAACTGTGAGGGTATTGAAAAAACAGCTGAGCTATTGCATGGAGAAGAGGAAAAATCATCCTGTACAGCAGGCGTGTTATCTTCTTGTAACATATTAACTCTTATGTTGCCAGAAGATTTAGAACGTATAGGTTTTTAGGACATGTATACATGCTGGCGGCATAGCAAGAATTAAGTAGAAACGTGCATTTTTAGTGCATTTCGGAACAAAGTTCCCTAAGAAATTACAGTCTGTAGCTGTTCTGCAGGCAGGTTGATGATGCAAGACACCATAGGTTCTGAATGCAGTGTCTGGTGTTAATTTTCAGTATTACTCTGTAGTTCCATAGGTTCACCATCATTTTTAGATACATATGCTTTCCATTCATTGGAGTCTGTTGAATTTTTTTTTCCTACCATATTTGGACTTTCCTCAGCAGACATAGCAATCTTCATGGGCAACACCCCAGCATCTCCTCCACCATCAGTCCGGTCTGCCACCTTGTTGGAATGGCAGACAAGGGTTCCCCCTACTGGCGAATAGGGGAATTTTTTATTGTAATGTACAAAGTAAAGAAAACCAAGGTTAAATAATTATCCATGTTAAAAATCACATGAAAGAAAAACAGAAAATAAAGCATAAGAAACAAATAACAAAAGGAAATATATTAAACATACATTGTGAAGAAATTTGACTAAAACAAAACAGACAGTATTTACTTCATACTGAAAATAACCCCCATGTTAGACTCATCCTTATCTACTAGTACCCTCCCCTTCCCCCTCCTTACCCAAAGAGTAGGGGAAGTTGTCATTTACAACAGCATCAAAAGTCACACCAAATACAATATGCGAAAAACATTCTACACCCCTCATGCAAGTATACAGTCAGACTAAATCCGTACACATCCTACACCCAGTGAAAAGTTACCCAAAAGGCACTTCCCCACTAAAATCTCCCCGAGAAATTAACAATAAATCAGAATGGCATAAAAGAACATATAGTGCACTGTCAAGTGTGTAAAAGAGATTGATATTTCTCTATCCAGGATCCCATGTCACTTTAGAGGGGATATGTCATCAAGTGGTCATGGCTGGAAGTGGCAAGATTGTACGTTGATTAGCATAAATATCTCTAATTTCCTTAGAGACATTCTCTATCAAACCAACCAAGTGTACGGTTTTCTGTTGCAAGGCAAACTGGCACTGAACCTGCCATATGGACCATTTAAGCACTGCTATAAGAATACGAAATGTGCCAGGATAAACAATTTCCAGGAGTCTAGAAAATGTCCAAATACAACCATTTCATAGGTCATAGATGAAAGTTGTGGGAAGGCCCAACTTGTGGCTAAAATGTGCCTAAAATTCTTGATGTAGGTACATTCAAAGAACAAATGAACCATGGTTTCTTGTACGGTGTCACAGGCCTCTCTAGGACAGAATCGTTCTGAGACCATTTTATGAAAATGATTGCCCCTAACATTCAATCTGTGATGGCAATGCAACCATGACCAGGTGGCCATTCACTTTCATGGCAGCAGCAGCTGACTGAGCTGCTGGCCGTCATCCATCGCCTACCCGCCGTACAAGCACCAGAACCCAGGTGCCTTGACTGAGTGGCCATTCGCTTTCACAGCGGCAGCAGCTGACTGAGCTGCCGGCCATCATCCATCGCCTGCCCGCCCTAGGAGCACCAGAACCTGGGTGCCCTTGACTGGGCAGCAGTTCGTTGTCACAGCGGCAGCAGCTGACTGAGCTGCCAGCCGTCATCCATCTCCTGCCCACCCTATGAGCACCAGAACCTGGGTAAGCCTGCCTCCCTGACCGGGGAACCTCACTGGACACTGATTGGCTACCCCGCTTCATGGCCTGCACCTCATTGGCTGCAGCCTTCCAGCTTCATCAGCGATTGGTTTCTTCAAGCTTTCTCTCTCTCTCTCTCTCTCTCTCTCTCTCTCTCTGTGCTTTCCTGCTGGCTTTTATGGTTTTCCCAGTGAAATTAATTGTGCAAATATCTGAAATTAACCAGTAGTAAGAAATATATTTGCAGCTGTTCAAACTGTAATACTGTTAGTATATTTAACTATTGTGGATTCTGCCTTCTTGTCTGCTTGTTTTTGCTCTCTCTGCTCTCCCCCTCACTCTCTACTTCCTGCTGCTTCTTATTCTTTTACTCTCCCAGGCCCTGTAATTTTCCCAAAGCTGCCTTTGTAGCTGTTTTGCTTCTGCATAACAAAGCACAGCCAGCGGCGCCTGCCTGCAACCCTGCTGTCTGCTAATTCCCTGCTCCACGTCATCAACTTCTGTCTCTGCACTGCCCCTTTTCTGTAACCCTTGCTAGCCAATTTAGCCCTCAGCTGTCTTTCTTTGTGTCAGGTTAGCTTATCTGTTGTAACCCTGAACTTTTTCTTCCTGTTTCCAGGTGCCCTTGACTGGGCGGCTGTTTGCTTTCATGGTGGCAGCAGTTGACTGAGCTGCCGGCCGTCATCCATCTCCTGCCCACCCTATGAGCACCAGAACCTGGGTAAGCCTGCCTCCCTGACTGGGGAACCTCTCTGGACACCGATTGGCTACCCCGCTTCACGGCCTGCACCTCATTAGCTGCAGCCTTCCAGCTTCATCAGCAATTGTTTCCTTCAAGCTTTCTCTCTCTCTCTCTCTCTCTCTCTCTCTCTGTGCTTTCCTGCTGGCTTTTATGGCTTTCCCAGTGAAATTAATTGTGTAAGTATTTTCTTTCCACACCACCCGCCCCGACCCCGGCCTCTATTAAATACAGTCCTAGCCCCTCCCCTCTATGCTAATTGGTCGCCATTGAGTTCTTGCAACCCTTTTTTTTTACTTTTTTCCTCCCACCATCCTCCTAAAAGACATAGCACTTACAACTACAATTGTCCCCTTGGTTCTCTTATAGCAATCTGCACGGGCGTACCACAAGCTATATCCCTTTCCTCAAATAAAGCTTGAGAATCCCATTCTTGCATACCCTCCTTACATAGTTCTTCACTATCAGTTCGTACACTTACTCGGCCCCAGGTGTTGAATTTTTGATCTACTGATATCACATATTCCAAACCTTACCCACTTTCCACCAAAAATTCCAGAGTACTGTACTCAGTATATCCTTGGCATACTATACTCCGCTAGAATCTTAGACCTTTTTTACTTCCTTCAGGCATTATTCTTGTATACATATAATATACTGTGCCCCAATAATACTCCTGGACTTATTGTCCCTATCCAGGGTTGAAACCTAGACACCCAGCCTACATCCCTTCCTGGCCCTTAACATAAGATGGGTGCAGGCACTGCTCAATGGTTGCTTCTGTGTATGTCTCTGCTTACATCTTGCACCCTCTATTTAAATCCACCATCGAAGAATACACCCAGGGATTTACAATGTGTAGATATTCTAAGCCCTATTGAATACCTTAGCTGTGCCATTCACTCCCTCCTTCCATGTTTGGACACACATCCAACTTGGCATACTGGTACCCTATCAGGATACGCCTCAGCGGACCTACAACTGTCCTGTCACCCTGCATACTCTCCATTATTCATCACTGGTAAAGTCTTACTGCATATAACTCTAAACCTGCTAGGCATCAGCCTTAAACTTCCTCCATGTCAGTATCATGCCCCCCACAGATGCGAGCGAATCAGAGCCTTGAAGCTCCTCTCAGGGTTATCTAGGAAGCTACTGCTCCTTCTATAGTTATGCTCAGGGAATGTTGAACTTAATCCTGGACCCCTCTCTCCCATCGGATCACCCAATGATCTACCTAGCCTTAAATACCTAAGCTTTATGCATGTTAATGTGTGCAGCCTGTTTTAAAAAATATCAGCTCCATCCAGGCCTCGATATGCCACACTAACCCTGACATTTTGGTTGTCACTGAAACGTGGCTCTGCCCGGCTACAACCAATTTTGAAGTAAACCTCCCTGCTTACTCACTGTTCCAAACCAATAGGCACTCCAAGGGTGGTGGGGTTGCTATCTATATTAAGGAAAAATTCTCTGTCTCCATTATCGACTCTACATCTGTCCAAAACAAGTTTGAAAGCCTTACCCTTCAGGTTGGGATCTCTCCTGGCAACTCACTTTGTGTGTCAGGCTGCTACAGACCCCTCTCTGCAGGGTTACAGCTTCTGGATCACTTAAGTAAGGTCTTGGGCCATAGATCTTCAGGGTCTGTGCCACTAGGTAATATCAACCTAGACTGGTTGTCTAGTGCCTCAGCTCCTCTAAAAACACTTTGCGACTCACTTGGATGGACCCAACTTATCAATGAAACTACCTGCCCAAACAAGTTAAATCCTACCAACAGCACCCTGTTGGATATTATCTTAGTAAATAAACCGTATTTGTTTACCCATGCTGGAGTATTCTTCTCTGACATCAGTGATCACTCCTTCATTGCTTGTGTCAGGTCCAATCATGCTCCGCCACCTGCTTCTAAATTTTCTACCAAAAGATGCCTACGCAACTTTGACCCCGGGGAGTATACTTCGGAGCTGAGCCACTCCATGCGCTGGCAGGACTTTTACCTAGCTAAATCTGTCGCCTCAGCATATGATATTTTTCAAGAAATTGTGTTAGGAGTACTTACTAGTCAAGCACCACTAGTGAAGGTCCGAGTCAGGAACAAATCTTGTCAGTGGTTTACTGAGGAATTGAATGACGCATTGAGGAAAAGGGACTGGCTTTGGAAAACTGCCCGAAAAACTAAACTAACAAACAATTGCATTTCCTTCAGGAGAGTGAGAAACATTTGCACTAAGATGGTTAGAGAAGCAAAGGCTAACTTCTTTCGCTCACAACTTGATCTCTTGGCCAATTGCCCCTGCAAATTCTGGAGGGTAGTTAAGGGTATAGAAGGCCAATCGGCCGAGACTTCCTTGCCTACCAAAATCTTGATGGGTACTACCACACTCACTGATAAACCGTCAATCCTTGATGCCTTCAACAATCCTTTTGCTACAGCAGGTCTTGCCTTTGATTCTTCCCCCACCAGTAATCTTCGAGCGCAACTTGAGGTTGATAAACAAGGCACCTCCTTCTCCAGTCAGACCTTCTCACTTCAACCCACATCTCTGAAAGAGGTGAAAGATCTCCTGTTAAAATTGGACATCAGAAAAAGTGCAGGTGCTGATCACATCGACTCATTTTTTCTGAAGATTGGCTATAGGGTCCTAGCTGCGCCTATTACACATCTGTTTAACCTATGTCTGTAGCAAGGCGACCTTCCTCCTATCTGGAAAATGGCACATGTCATCCCTTTGTTTAAATCAGGTGACCCCTGTGACCTAAATAACTATAGGCCTATTTCCCGTCTCCCGATCCTGTCTAAGTTATTGGAAAAAATCGTGAACACCCAGCTCAGGACCCATCTGGAATCGTCAAGACTTCTCAACCCATTGCAATCAGGGTTCAGAGCACAACACAGCACCTCTTCCGCTTTGGCCAAAGTCACTAATGATTGGCAGAGTGAGTTGGATAAAAAGAACTTCATCTGTGCAGTTCTTCTGGACCTAAGTAAGGCCTTCGATACCATTGATCATAATCTGGTACTCACATCCCTTCAAACCATTGGACTGGATGCCCTTTCTCTCAAATGGTTTGGCAATTACCTTGCTGACTGTTCACAGCATGTAAAAGCGGATGGTGAAGTCTCTCCTTTAAAAGTCCTTCGGAGAAGTGTTCCCCAAGGCTCTATTTTGGGTCCCCTGCTCTTTGCACTTCACATCAACAGAATCAATGCTACCACCAAAAAGGCCCACATTCACTTATTTGCAGATGATACAGTACTTTATTCTAGCAGATCTTCCCCCCCCAAATGGCATGTTCTGAACTACAGGATGATTTCAATCGTCTACAGACTCAGCTCTTAAAGCAGAAACTGCTTCTAAATGCCAAGAAGACAAAAGCGATGCTCTTGTCACCCTTTCCTAACCTAGCAAATCCAGCTGCAATTGGGCTACTCCCCCCAATTACTACAATACTGGGTGAACAGCTGGAGTAAGTATCAAAATTTAAATATTTGGGGGTTTGGCTAGACTCTAGACTCTCCTTCATTGTTCACATAGAAAAGCTGATAAAGAAACTTAGAATGAGACTTGCCCTTTTCTATAGGATAAAAAATCTCCTCACCAGGGATGCAAAATTGAGGCTAGTCCAAACTACCTTCCTCTATTAGACTATGCTGATTTCCTCTATAGCCAGGGTCCTGCAGGTGCTCTTTCCAAACTTGATACGCTCTACGATAAAGCTCTAAGGTTTATAACGGGCCTTCCCTATTCCACCCATCATTGCTCCCTGTACTCAGCAGTAGGTTGGTCATCTCTTTAGATGCCAGATAAATGCTGCGATCTGGATCTACAAAAGCATCTGAAATAAACTGCCTGATTACTTCTCGGACTGCTTACCTCTCTGCTCATTAAGTAAGTATGCCCTGAGAAATGCCTCTTATATTTCGTTGAAAGTGTCCAAGGCCAAATCTCGGTTTGGTGGGGCAATATTAGCCACGCATGGCCTCTTTTGTGGAACAAGATACAATAGAATCTAAAAATCAATTACCCCATTAGCCTGGCAGCTTTCAAAACCTTATATACATTCCATTTCAAGAAATTCTGTGTCTGTTTCTCCTGACCTAGGTCCTTTTTCCTTCAGAGCTTACTACTCTATTCTCTGACCTTGCCCCTGCCTTGTCATGACTTTAGGTCTCTTTCTGTTGTTGTCTCCACTCATTGCCATGCCTTTGCCTTCCTCGTTCACTCCCCTGCCCATATCTCCACTTTATATCCACTTACCTGTGACATTTTAACCCCTACTTTTTGTCCATTCATCTGTTTTTAACTGAACATTCTCTGTACCTACTGTTCCCCCCAAGTTCTGCACCTTGTATACGATGCACAAATTATCTATCTGTAATTAATGTTTTTACAATCTTTTGTACCATTTACCTGCATTTATACTGCCTAATTGTTGTACCCATAATTGACATTGTATGTTGATCTCACCTAAATTGTAATTTGATGTACACATACTTGAAATCCTATGCTGATTTCAACTATATTGTATTACCTATTGTTTGTCCCAGCTCCACCTTGAAAATGAGCTTGTTCAACGGTGCCAGCCTAGTTAAATAAAGATTTTGATTGATTGATTGATTGATTTTTGGGGGGACTCTAGATTCAGTTAGTTGTCTCAACAAAACAGTTTCAGATTTCCTGGTGGGCAACTAGGACAGAGGGAGATCTCAGAAACTGCTTAGACAGTATTATTTTATTCATATCTTTTCTAGTATTGGTTAGGACATCAGAATCTGAGATCTGCCACTGCTTCAATTTTTTAAAAAGTCAATTTAATACGTGGCTGTTCCAGGAGAAATGGCACGAAATGCACCCCATTGTGGTGCTGCCCATTTCAGGAAAAAAAGGCGCATATACGCTGAAATGGGGTGTTCCACAAAGTGTGTTTCCCCTGCAAAATAGGGGCAATATTCCAGCAAAGAAAAAATGTGAAAAAGAAAACTACTGGGTTAGGCATGTTCAGTCCCCCTTTTGCTACTGACCAGTAGGTGACTGAATCCTTGACAGGGTCAAGTCTGCTGCCCCACAACAGTTGGAAACACAGGTTATACAATCTGGTCTCCAACCACAGTGGCAAAGGAAAAAAACCTGAGCTACTGTCAAAAATATAGGAATCAGGAATCTTTTAATCATAAAAATACTTTTTGTACGAGTCATAGGAAACAATTTCCATTTTTGAACTTTCGAATCAGCCTGGGCTAGGCAAGGCAGCCAATTGTCCTCTGTGAGATTAATCCAGCTGAAAATTAGTCCTAAAACTTTTACAGGGCCTTGTGAAATTTGTATCCCATTCATAACAGAGATCTGTAAGGACTGTTTCTTCCGTAGGGCCATACATACACTTTTGACCTTATTCAATCTTGCTCTGGAGCAATTTGAAAATTCTTGGACCAAGTCTACTGCCCTCATTCCTGCGGCAGAGTTGGCCACAAAAAGGCAGATAGCATCTGCATATGCTAAAGTATTAGGAAAGGTAGTCCCCAAAGGAGATGTTAAACACCAAACTGTCCTGTTAGCAGTAAGCTTACAAAATAAGGGATCTATCGCAAAGATGTGTAGTAGGGGGCTCAAGGGGCACCCCTGCCATACTCCATTTTTAATGGAAGCATAATTGCTCCTTATCCCATTCACAAGGGGGCATGTGGAAGCCTTGTCATAAAGGAGTTGGATCCATATAATAAATTAAGGAGGATATCATAATGTGCCAAAGTAGTAAAAAGGTAATCATGAGACCAGGTCAAATGTCTTGTGCTGATCAAGCCTAAAAACACAACCATCCTCGTGGTCAGTTGCATATACTTCCTGAAGCAATTTCAAATGATCTGTCATGGATCTAGAGGGAATTCCACAGGTCTGGGATGGGGAGATAAGGTCCACTGCTGCCAAAGAAAGGTGGTGGCACAAAATTTTGCGCAAAATGTTCCAGTCAGCATTGAGTAGGTTGATAGGTCACCAGTTATTTAAGTTTTTATTGTCTCCTTTCTTGAAAAGAAAAATAAGCAGGCTATCTGCCAAAACAGGTGGTAAGTTAAACTTACCAGAGAGGATAGCATTAATACTAATGTTAACTGGGGACTAAGAATTTCCATTGTCTTTTTATAAAATTCTTCAGGTAAACCAGCTGGACCTGGGGCTGTGTTATTTGAGAGATTAGTAATTGTCTGATGAACCACCTCTTGGGAGATTGGGGAGGTAAGTGTCAAAGCTACCTCATCCATTAAGGGTGGCATAGACCAACCCCCCCCAAAAAAAAGTCCAACAAAGAGCTAGACGTGGGAAGTACTTGCCCAGACAAGGCCTTTGTGTGGTGTCCCACTTCCCTGAGAATTTCTCTGTTGGAAGTAACAAGTGTCCCTGAGGGAGTAGTGAAACACTCTATATATCTGGACTCCACCCTATGCTTACAACTGTCATAAGGATTGGTATGCTGAGCAGACTACTGTGTTCCAAATTTTTGCTCCATAAATAAGGAACTGCCTCTGTCATACTGAAACGAGGTCATATCCATTTTTAATTTAGAAATGTGTGTGCTATAATCAAGGGCAGTGTCAGCAGCTAAAGACAATAGTCGTTGCAGCTGACTACAATGTTCAAGGAATCATAAATATTTCATTCGTTCAATCATTTTAGAGACAAGACGGAATCATTTCTGGACTTCCATTTTAGTGTTCTGCCACCATAATAGCGGACTGTCATATAGTTCCAATGGGGAATTCCTAAATTCTAAAAGGTCCAAGCCTGCTAAAGAATCTGCCAATAAGAGGTATTAAGCCTCCAATTATTATAGGACTTGGGTTTGTTTAGTGCCACTCCCATTTGAATACTTACCAACCCTTGATCAGATGTTTCAACATGGGAAACAGCATGAGCTGAACAAGTAAGCTAGGAGGATAAGACAAAAAAATTAATTTGAGTCATTAACCATCCCTTCCAAAAGGTGTGGTCTGGTGGCTGTTTACCATACACAGCACTATCAGTTAATCTGGCCGTTTGGTACATGTCATTCAAAAAATTAGAATCGCTATATAGCTTTGGAGTAAGCCCAAGTCTTCTCTTGAAGGGAGCGAACACAGCTGAAATCTCCACCCAGGGTAACCGATTTAGTAGTAAATAGGTAAGGCCAGATTTGTTTTATCAATCTGATTCTCAGAAATTTAGTCTGAGGACTGTAAATATTAATAAAAAGATATTCCTGCCCTCGAAGGGTAACATTGAGGATATGTGCCCAACTGAGAATGAAGTCTATAAGGTGAGAAACAACAAAGTCTGTCCCAGTGAACAGAAAGCCCACCCCAGCACATGGTTCTTCCCCAAGGAACCAAAGTGAAGGGCCACCACACCACTCCCTGGAAGCTCTTATAATTTCCCATAAAGTGTGCAGCCAGGTGTCTTGCAAAAAATATACAGTTTATCATAAACTTCAAAGTATGGAAAAGGTAGCTACCTTTTCCTAAAAGATTTTATACTATTAATATTTAACAAAACACAGGAAAATGACACAACCAGCATAGGGAGTAGGAGTGTTTAAAAAAGCATGATTAACTTGGTCTTCGGGGATTTCAGTTTGGACCATTTCTGACTTGAGGATCTAGAATCGCTAGAGATCCCCTCTGTGTCAGTCATAGCATCAGGCAGTGATGATGCAATTGAGGAAGCATCTGAATCCTCATCAGATTATGGGCAGTTTCCTTTTAGCTAGCACTGAGAACTTCTTCCTAGTGCTCACTCTGGTCGACATTTATCTGGGTGCACCAAGGCCACCTAGTTCATCTGCCACAGTGCCATCTTCAGCCTCGCTGTTGTTCCCATACAGGTTCTGTGGGAAGGGGGGCATTCCTTCTTCCTGGTCTGGGCATGCAATGGGTACAGCAGAATGGGAGGGCAGGTTAGGATCAGCACTAGGAGTGGCAGTACTATCCTGGTCTACCCCTGGAGCGTCATTGTCAGTAGTGACCTCCTGCATGACACCCTCCTGCAGGGTGGTAGAGCCAAAATGCAGTGAAGATTTGGGACTACTAGCAGGCCAGATCAAAACCTCCTGGTCTCCCGCTGCTAGGTGGAGAGCCCCCTGAAGTGGTGGAACAGTGGCAACTACTTCCAGACTGAATTGCATAGTTCTTGGCTAGTGTTGAGCCTTAGTGACAACATCTTTCTGATCATCTGTAGTCCCAGAGGGGTTATTATGAGTTGCCCAGGGACAGTTTTTATACATGTGATGGGTAATGTCGCATAAATTACAAAATAAAGGGTTAGGTCAAGCAACGCCAGTATGTCCAATACCACCATACAAAAAGCATTTTATTTTGTCACAGGCATTATTAATGTGGGTACAAGACCCACACCGGAAGTAGGATTTGGGCTGTCCTGCATAGAATATAAACCTCCTGCCCCTGCTGAGAAAAAAAACAGCTAGGCAGGTGTTAAACAGTACCATTAGCCCATTGCAGTCAGAAATGAATTTGCCATCCCTCAGTCCAAATTCAATCGGAATCCATAACTGGATCCAGAATGCCTAAAATAGTGCACTTCGGTCTCTGCTAGTATAAGATGTCAACAACAGCTACCCCTTCATTTTTAAAGAGGACTATTATGGTCTTGAATGCAGGCTTAGTTAGGGGGATCACAATGACTAGAGACCAAAGTAAAGTATGCTTAATGTCCTGGTATTTTTGCCAAAAGGTTTCCAATCCTCGTGGAGTTTTGAAACTCGGATAAAAAATATGATCGCCCAATGTGTGTATTAATGCATACAAGTCAGTGGCAGAAAAGCTCACGCTGTCAAAAATCATAGAATGCCCCACATTTTGCCTGTCAGGGTACATCTCCAGACTCCCTCAGTATTTAAAGCGGACAGCGTTCCTATGTTTAGAAAATTCAGGGGGGGCATGAAATAATCCAGCTTAGGTCCTGGCTCCAGGACCAGCACAAGTGGAAGTGCTGGGGTCAACCTAATTTTGTCTATTTGAGTGTCCAGAGGGAATCCCTGGGAGCAACGGGGTTCTGAAGAGGAAGAGGGCCCTGCAGTAGTTGTGGACAGATATTCGGGGGTTGTCTGAGCCCCTGAGATCAAGCAAGGGGTTACAGCAGGAACGCTAGGCACAGTGGGACCTGGCAGTGTTGTGAGCTGTTTCAAATGCAGCACAGGCTGTTATGTTAAATCCAAAGAGGAAGGTAATGAAAGTGGGTCCGCCACATCATGGAGGTCTAATTGAGCAGCCTGTGTGGTGGTGTAGCGGTGCTGTTTTATATTGTTAATATTTCAGATTGTTGTTATCTGATTTTATATTTGGTTTATTTTATGCTCATTTTGTACAGTGCCTTGGCACTCAAAAGGCGCTTGATAAAGTTTTATTATATTTATTATTATTATTAGTGGGAGACATCCATGGTTGGACTCCTTCTGGATGAATACACCCTGTGTCAAGCAATATTTTATTAATATGCACACCAGTACAAGACAGGTTTGAATCATAATTAGGAGGGGAGGAGACATTCCAAGCACTAAACCCCCATCATCCTGATCTTCTAACTTCTGGCCTGCCCAGTTCCCTGATTCATGAGAACTTTCATGGCCATCCATCATTGGGGCCTGTAATACAGTAGTATCACCCTCTGTGAGATTCACAGTAACAGGCCCTGCACCCTAATTAGATGACTGGGACTTTCTGGAGGGGTGGTAAAGGTAATGGACATACCTGTATGTGCCAGGGGTCCCAGTCTCAGTTGTTGGGTCTTCCATCACCAGTATTCCTTCTTGCCACAATGCTGCCTTCAAGGAACCTTGATCCATCATCCGTACTTCTGCGGAACCCAAAATCCTGCTGGGTTCCATCTTTGAAGCCATGGTGGAATGTGGTGTATCCCGTATCAATGTTGGGCGAGTACCGCCTCCTGATGAACTAGGAATCTCCAAAAGCTGTCTTCCTTTGCATTCAAACTCTAGATACAAGTTGTCTGCCTCATCCTGTGCTGACCTACCAGAAGTTTCACCATGAGGAACCGTATCTAGTACTGTGGTCTCAGATGTAGAAGTTACTGAGAGAGGGTGTGCTCCAGGTAAGCCAGAAGCGGGAGGAGGGGAGTGGACCCCTCTGCTTCATCCACATCTATCTCCATCTCAGGACTCCTGTTGACTGCCACCATCATGATTGGTAGCAGCGCCCCCTAACAAAGAGTAGGGGGTTTTATTAGGGAAAAGAAAATCAAACATAGCAAGCATCACAAATACGATACATTAGGAGAAACAAACAAAAAAACACATCTGAGTGTAACACAAGTGGGAACTGGATAAAGAAAAAGGAACCACTTAACTTTTAGTACAGAATCAAGAAATAATCAAAAAAATAATACAAGCTTTAACCTCAGCTATAAATAACATACTGTAAAATAAATCAATCTTTATGTAATACATCCTCTGAAGGGTTTAGAAACAAAAGAACTAAAGAAATTCCCCAAAAAGGTTATAACAAAAAAAAAAAGAAATAAACACAAGAAACATTCAAGTTAGTGGAACATCTGAGTTGGTGATCCATGGAATGTTTCGCCATGCTGCCCTTAACACCCTGGTCAATATATTCTTAGCTTCTTGTTTGTATATATGTCTCAGTTCTGATATAATTTTCTCTATAAGCTCAAGATGCGAAATCTGCTTCTGCTGTAAGCTAAATAAACACCTAGTATTCCAAATAAACCATTTTATACACAGCATTACTATATGTAATGAGCTATTGTTCCACTTAATTGAGCCATGGTAATGACTGCACATTAAGTTTTCAAATGTAACAGAGGCGAACCATGGTTCTTTCCAAGTAGTAGCAATTTCACCCCAAAGACCAGAAATCTAAGAACAAATGAAAAACAAGTGCTCCAAAGTTTCCAATTATTGTACACAAAGGGTTCTATTACATATTTGTTCTTCAAAAGGTTTACGTTTCTGATTATCCTTGACATTAATTTTCAAATGGCAACTAAGCCAGTATATATCCCACATTTTAATTGGGATACACTGTTCTTTTAACAAGTGATATAGGTCAGACAAAAATTGTGTGGGGCATTTTGGAAATGTTTCTAGTTCTCTATAATTGTTTTCCTGTATCCAGTCATACAGCATCTTTCTAAGTTTGGTCAATACCATTACAATTGTGACTTTCCAGCTCTTCACTTTTACAAAGGTTTTTCTAATATACAAGGGAACTAGATTGCTTTGGCTAAGTGGTCCCAGTCTACCCCTTCTCCATTGTTGATACCAGGTGTGGCAAGAGAAATGAAAGATTGGTACCTAACTTTGACCTATGTGTTGCAGTAGGGGCCTTTTATTAGTGTAGATGAAAATACCAATCAATCAATCAATCAAACTTTATTTAACCAGGTGTAGACACCATTGAACAAGCTCATTTTCAAAGTGGTCCTGGACATAAATATAGAATGAGGGCAAAAAAAATAGGGAAGACAGGGAAAGGACATAATACATTTGGAGGAATATTCAGGCCTATACATATGTAAATCACATAGGATACATAAATGCGAGGTTGTAACTAATAGGCCAGTACATACTGTAACACAGCACTGGGCAGAGTTGTGGAAGGGCATTATCTCCCAGCACGTCTGTTCCATTTTCTCTCTGCCAGGACTACAAAGCATGGTGCACACACTACAAGCCCCAAAAGGCATTGCACCACAGCTCCACCTAGCTGAGTGCTTGATTAAGAACAGGTGCAGGAGCATGACTGCCTGCATAAAAGAGAAGGCTCAAACAATTGCTCTCTCTCAGTACCTGATTAGGAAACAGGCATGGAGGGTGGTTGGTGAGCATTTCTAGAAAGAAGGAAAGAAAGAAAGAGAAATTTGAATCAACTGACTTCCCGGCTTTGACCTTTTGTTTGGCGTGCGACTACGAATTGTATCTTGACTTTGGACTAGCTGAAAACCTGACACTGGTAAATAACCTTTATTTTAAACACGGACCGAGAGTCTCTTTTCTGATTTTGTTTGTTTGCCCTAGGAAATAGCTTAGCTATCTGGGCAATAGACAGAGAACTGAACATTCACTGTGTAGGTAGCACTCAACAAAGAGTCAGGTATTATTTTCTTTTGTTTTGTTTGCATCCTGCGTTATTTTTGAATGTACCTCTCTCAGTATTTTTACTAATAAACATACAGTCATAGTGCTGTGTTACCCTGAATATCCTGTGTCATGGTGCAAAGTGTGCTTATATCCCCGCCTACAAGATCCCAGTACAACACAACCCCCCTCACTGTGTTACAGTGGTGGAGAATGTGGGCAAGGTTGTGTGGAGAACAACAACACTAACACACTGAAACAGCCATGGAGAACCTACTGCAGCAGCTTGGACAAGCGAACCTGGCCCAGCAAGCTGCAAACCAACAACAGATGGAGACCAACAGACTGCTGCTGGAAAAGCAATGGAGGGGACAATAAATGTTGAACTTGGAGCTACAGCGGCTTGCCGCAGAGGTGGCAAAAGGGAAGGAAGCCCGACCAGCAGGTGTGTCTTCCATTGTAGCTGGACATTTCCTGCAGAAGATGACAGCCAGTGATGATGTGGAAGCCTATCTGAAAACTTTTGAAAGGACTGCAAACAGAGAAGAATGGCCTCAAAGCTAGTGGGCTGGCATTCTGGCCCCCTTCCTCAGTGGTGATGCACAGAAGACGTATTATGACCTTGAACCAGAGGACACTGATGACTATGACAAGTTAAAAAAGGAAATCCTTGCATGCCTAGGAGTAACAACAGCAGTGAGAGCTCAGCGATTCCACTCATGGACATTTCAACCAGAGAAAGCTCCCCGCTCACAGATGTTTGATCTGATCCACTTAGCCCGAAAATGGCTGCAACCTGAAATCCTGATGTCTATTGCAGTGGTAGAAAGAGTGGTGCTGGATCACTTCACCAGAGGGCTGCCCTATGATTTAAAAAAAAAAACATCAGTCAAGGCAACTCTAGCACAGCAGAGGGCCTGGTAGACCTTGTGGAAAGGTATCATGCTACGGCTGAGCTCTTAAAGACTACCAGACCTGACAGGATCAGTTCTGACAAGAGAACCCACCGGGAGCAAGACAAGAGAGCCATCCACCGCACAACACAGCTGGAAGGGAGAGAAGGAGCCAGGGGACCAGATGACTACAGCACCAGCAGAGGGCACCAGAACTTGTTTGAAGCAAGAAGGGGAGTGATGGACCGAGATACCAGAACCTGTTTCACATGTGGAGAACCAGGACACATTTCTTGGAAATGTCCTAAGAAAGATGAGCCAATGCAAGTAGAAGCAACCCTGTCCAAACAGTGTAATGTCATCACTGTCCTCCTGGGGAATCATAGTCAGCCTCCTCGCATCAGTCCAGTCCAAATCCAGAACCAGGAAGTGGATGCATTGTTGGACTCCGGCAGTATGGTGACACTAGCCAGCCCCTCTTTAGCACTCATCAGCCAAGTGAGTGACAACAACCCCATTTCCATCACATGCATCCATGGGGACACGAAGACATATCCCACAGCACACCTTGAAATAAAAACAAAGGAAGGTGTGTTTACTGGAACAGTGGGATTGGTGAAGCAGTTGCCTTTCCCTGTGTTGTTAGGATGAGACTGTCCATTCTTCCAAAGACTTTGGAAACGAGAAAAAGACAAAGACAAAAAGGAGGATAAAGACCATGAAGACACAGGCAAAGACAAAGAGGAAGACAAAGACAATGAAGAAGACAAGGAGGAAGACAAAGACAATGAGGATGACAAAGTGTATACAGTGTCCGACAAACCTAAAAAAAAAAATAAGTCAACACCAATGGTACAAGTCTTCATGGGAGAAGACAATGATGAGGAAGACGTAGGAGCAGATGTCATAGAAGACACTCCAGAGGACTTAGAAGGGGGGAAATTTCTTCACCCCAGCATGCGTACAGTACAGAGAAAGATTTGGGACAGCACAACTGGAAGATCCCACACTCCAGCACGCCAGAGGAAATGTGAAAGTGGTGGATGGGAGGCCCTTCAACCCTGACCAGCCTCTCCCCTACCCACACTTTGCTATGAACAACTTGCTGAATCAAGTACACAAAACAGCCGACATACTGACAGAGCAGCTGCTCATGCCCCAGCCCTTTCGGCGCACTGTAATGCATTTGGCTCATAGCCACCTCTTGGGAGGACACCTGGGAATGGATAAAACAAAAGAGAGACTGCTGAATCATTTTTTTTGGCTGGGGGTCCATGCTGAGGTGGAACACTATTGTCTCTCCTGTCCAGAGTGCCAGCAGAAAGCTCCACAACCCTCTTTCCGAAATCCATTAGTTCCTCTGCCAATCATCGAAACACCCTTTGAGCGGATTGCCATGGACCTGGTAGGACCCTTGGTGAAGTCTGCAAAAGAGTTTCAGTACATCCTGGTGGTGGTAGACTATGCTACCAGATACCCTGAATTCATTCCCCTGCAGAACACGACAACCAAGAGCATTGCCCGAGAACTAGTGCAGATGTTTTCCCGAGTCGGGATACCCAAGGAAATCCTCACTGACCAAGGAACACCCTTCATGTCCAGAATAATGAAGGATTTGTGCCAGCTCCTCCAAATCAAACAGCTGCTCACGTCCGTGTATCATCCACAGACAGATGGGCTCTTTGAAAGATTCAATAAAACATTAAAGAGTATGATTAAAAAAACCATGGAGACAGATGGACGGAACAGGGACCAGCTGCTACCATATCTAATGTTTGCCATCCGTGAAGTGCCCCAAGCATCCACAGGATTTTCCCAATTTGAACTGCTGTATGCCCACCATCCACGAGGTCTCCTTCACATAACAAAAGAGACCAACCCTGCCCCCACCAAACCATCATTGAACACGTGGAAGGGATGAGAGAGCACATTAATGCCATAATGCCCATCATGAAGAAACATATGCAAAAGGCCCAAGAAGCTCAAAGTAGAGCCTACAACCATCCCGTAGCACCCAGACAGTTTCAGCCCAGTGACAGAGTGCTGGTGCTTGTCCCCACCTCCGAGTGCAAGTTCCTGGCCACCTGGAGAGGACCCTACGAGGTACTTGAAAAAATAAACCAAGTCAATTACAAGGTAAAACAACCTGGTAGATGAAAGCCTGAACAAATATATCACATCAATTTGTTGAAAAAATGGGTGGACCATGATGTCTTCTGGAGTGAAACAAACCCCTGTCCAGATGAGGAAAACCCCAGAGACACAGTGATGGTTGGAGACCTGGCACCAAGTCAGAAACAAGACATCTTTGAATTCCTTGACAGAAATAAAGATGTGTTCTCTGATCTGCCCAGCAACACTCGACTCATCACTCATGACATTGTGACCCCTCCAGGGAAACGGGTACACCTCAAGCCATATCGTGTACCAGAAGCACGCCGGATTGCGATAAAGGAAGAGGTTAAAAAGATGTTACATCTGGGAGTAATTGAAGAATCTTACAGTGCCTGGTCTAGCCTCATAGTGCTTGTCCCAAAACCCGATGGATCAATTAGGTTCTGCAATGATTTTAGAAAACTGAATGAAATTTCAGCTTTTGATACATACCCAATGCCACGAGTAGATGAACTCATTGAAAGACTGGGAACAGCCCGCTTCATCAGCACTCTTGACCTGACGAAAGGCTACTGGCAAGTCCCCTTGACAAAAGCTGCCAGATAGAAGACTGCGTTTGCCACCCCTGATGGCTTGTATCAATTTACAATGCTCCTTTTGGTTTACATGGAGCCCCAGCCACATTTCAATGCCTGATGGACCATGTGCTGCGACCCCACCAGGAGTATGCTGCTGCTTATTTAGACGATGTCATTATTCACAGTCACACCTGGGACAGCCGCTTGAAGAAACTGCAAGCTGTGATGCAGTCCTTCCGAGAAGCAGGGCTCACAGCCAACCCAAAAAAATGTACCTTAGGGGTGAGTGAAGCACAGTACTTGGGTTATACAATAGGAAGAGGCCTTATAAAACCACAAGAAAAAAAGTTGCTGCCATTCAAGATTGGCCACAACTGGTCAATAAAAAACAAGTAAGGGCATTTTTGGGACTCACAAGCTATTATAGAAGGTTTATCCAAAACTTTGCTACTATAGCAGCCCCCCTCAGTGACCTCACGCATAACAGCCAACCTAACATGGTGAAATGGACTCCTGAAGCGGACAAAGCTTTCTGTTGCTTGAAACTGGTCTGTGTGCCTCTCCTGTCCTGAATTCCCCTGACTTCTCCAAACCCATGATCGTACAAACTGATGCATCTGACACGGGTCTGGGTGCAGTCCTGTCACAGGACATTAATGGTGAAGATCACCTGATAAAATACTCAAGCTGCAAGCTGTTGCCGCGTGAAGGTCACTTTGCCACACTGGAGAAGGAATGCCTGGTGATCAAATGGGCACTTGAGTCTCTGAAGTATTACCTGCTGGGCCGTAAGTTTCTTCTTGTTACTGATCACGCTCCCCTGACATGGATGAGACAGGCTAAGGAAAAGAATGCTCGTCTTACCCAATGGTTTCTGAGTTTACAGCCCTTTGATTTTCAGATTGTTCACCATGCTGGTGCCAAGCATGGGAATGCAGATGCTGTTTCCCGGTCCACTCCTTCTTTTCTGCTGCCGCTCAGCCCGAGGTGGCTAAGCTGAGGGGGGAGGTATGTAACACAGCACTGGGCAGGGTTGTGGAAGGACATTATCTCCCAGCACGTCTGTTCCATTTTCTCTCTGCCAGGACTACAAAGCATGGTGCACACACTACAAGCCCAAGAAGGCATTGCACCACAGCTCCACCTATCTGAGTGCTTGATTAAGAACAGGTGCAGGAGAGTGACTGCCTGCATAAAAGAGAATGCTCAAACAATTGCTCTCTCTCAGTACCTGATTAGAAAACAGGCATAGAGGGTGGCTGGTGAGCATTTCTAGAAAGAAGGAAAGAAAGAAAGAGAAATTTGAATCAACTGGCTTCCCGGCTTTGACCTTTTGTTTGGCGTGTGACTACGAATTGTATCTTGACTTTGGACTGGCTGAAAACCTGACACTGGTAAATAACCCATATTTTAAACACGGACCAAGAGACTTTTTTCTGATTTTGTTTGTTTGCCCCAGGAAATAACTTAGCTATCTGGGCTGTAGACAGGGAACTGAAAATTCACTGTGTAGGTAGCACTCAACAAAGAGTCAGGTATTATTTTCTTTTGTTTTGTTTGTATCCTGCGTTATTTTTGAATGTACCTCTCTCAGTATTTTTACTAATAAATATACAGTCATAGTGCTGTGTTACCCTGAATATCCTGTGTCTTGGTGCAAAGTGCGCTCATATCCCCGCCTACAAGATCCCAATGCAACACAACCCCCCTCACTGTGTTACAATACATAACTAACATCGTTGTTAAGGTCATAATTAGTAAATTCAGGAGGTAAAAATGTAATACTTAGATAGTCATCGGTAACAGTTATAACAATAAGAAGAAAAGTATGCAAGGGGGGAGAGGAGGGGAGAATGTAAAAGGGAAGTGGGGGGACAGGGTGAAGGGGAGAGCAACTAACAAGTTCTAAATGCTCCCTTGTGGGGAAATGCCATAGGGTGGGTTCATAGGCATAGATTGCGGGGGGGCAGAGTGGCAAGCTGCCTCCCCTGAGAAATTAGACCAGGACTTTTTTAGGAGCCCAGCCACCGTTCTCTGGTTATCATTTTTTTTTTTTTTTTTTTAATATTGAATGGGCTCAGGGCTATGCCCGGACTGCTTGCACCTCTTGGGGGAGGGAGGGGGGTGGCGGCGCAGCGCCATGTCTCTTAAACAAAAACTATCCCCTTTTCCGATTGGCTGCAAGCCTGCAACCATAGTAGCCTGCATGTTACAGCCAATCAGAGAGTGCTGCAAGCTGGCGCCATCACGTGAGCAGTACTCCATTAGTTGTGCCATTTAGTTGTCTGTGTGCCTTCCATGAAGGAGCAGCAGCAACATCCATATAGCATAGGGCTGAGGAGAGATAGCTATTCGAGGATGTTGAGCAGCAGTCGTTGGTTGTCTGTCAGGTGTCACCAGTGTCTCAGTCGGTCTAATGTTCCCACCCTCCTCTTGTCCTGAACAGCCGAGTTTAAATATACCTCACCCGAGTCCTCTGACTACCTACTGTCTGTTTCTCAGTGCAGCCAGCTGTGCTCTGGGCTCTCCAGCTGCCACCTGAGCCTCCCATCCCTGAGAGCCTAGGAGGCCTGCAGCCACAAGGCCTCTACCACCGGACAGACCAGGCAGAGGAGTGAGTAGTACAATTACAGTGAGTCTGAGGCATGGCCAGGCCTGCCTGCACACCCAGCTCCTGTGTCCAGCAGGCCAGAAAAAGATTTACCGTGTTGTTGGCGAGTCCCACACTATGCCCGTTGCCCACCAGTTCCACAGTCCACCGAGAGGGATTATTCAGGTCAGTGAACAGCCAGGCCCAGAACAGTGAAGAAGCCGGCGGTCATGCAGGCTATAGCAGACCCATAATGCGACACTTTCATCTGGTGTCAGAAAAAATGAGTTACTGTCTCGTCGGGGGATTAATCAGCAGAGGAACGGGACTGTTGGGAGAGACTCGGCTACCTGACCTGCCTTCTTGGCCTTGCTGTGCCCTGCTGCATGCTGCCCTGTCTGTGCCCCTACAGATTTGGTGAGTAACTGTGCTGCAAGCTGGTTGTTGGAAATTAATACCATTCACATCCCAGAAATGTGTCTTTTGGTGGGGGTTGTCTTGGCCATGGCCATGTGTCTGGAGGGGACGGGTGGAGGGTTGGCTGTCAGCTTGTGTTTCTTTCAGTGGGAGTGGGATTTGCTGGCTGTAGAGGTTGTCCTTGTTGGTGGGGTGGGTGGGGGGCTATTTGTTTGGTATGGTGTGACACTGGTCATGTTGGTGGGTGGGGACACTCAGTTACTGTGCTACTGGTGTGGTGGGGTTTGTTGGGGAAACTCACTGGATGGTCTGTGTATGGTGGGGCTGGGAGGATGGTCTGTTTTGTGGGGTTGGGGTTGGGGGAGACAGTCTGTGTGTTCTGGGGCTGACTCTCTGAGAGGATGGTCAATGTTTGGTGCTGGGGGAGGGCCTGCATTTGGTGGGGCTGGGGAGGACGATCAGTGTTTGGGGCTGGGGTGGTTAGTGTTTGGGACTGGGAGGGCGGTCAGTGTTTGGTGGGGCTGGGGGGACAGTCTGTTTTCTATTCTGGGGTCTGGTGGGGTGGAGACACAGGCCATGGTGATGTGGGGACACTGGCTGTAATGGTGGGGTGGTGACACTAGCCATTTTTGGTGGACTTGGCTGGCTATTTGTCTGGGGGACTGTCCATGATGGTGGAAAAGGGGACTGTCCATGTTTGCCTGCTGGGTGTCTTGTGGGGAGGGGGCACTATTTGCTGGTCGGGTGTCTGGGGGATCTTTCCATGTTAGCTTATGGGGGCTGAATGTCGATGATTGCTGATCAGGTGTCTAGGACGGACTATCAGTGTTGTTGGGGAGAGAAACTCTCCGTGTTTGCTAGCCAGGTGTTTGGGGGGATTGTTCATGTTGGTGGGGTGGGGGAAATTCTGTGTTTGCTAGCTGTGTGTCGGGGGTGGGGACTGTCCTTGGTGGATATGGGGACCATCCATGTTTGCTGGCTGCTTGGGTGTCTGGTGGGACTGTCCATGTCGGTTGGGAGGGGGGCATTCTATGCTCGCTGGCCCAGTGTCTGGTGGGGAGAGGGGGACTGTTCGGGTGTCTGGGGACTGTCCTTGTAGGTGGGTGAAGGGGGACTGTCCATGTTTGCTGACTGGGTTTCTGTGGACTGTCCATGTTGGTTAGAGGGGACATTCTGTGCTTACTGACTGGGTGTTAGCATATAAACATAAGTAAATGTTAAAACGTAATTTCCACCTCATCCTTTACCTGTCAAGGGATGTATTTCACTGACCTGTGCCTGCAGCTAGCATACGAACATTAGTAAATGTTGAAACATTATTTCCCCCTCATCCTTTACCTGGCTGTAAAAGTAATCTTTCACTTTTTTTGATTTCTCTGATCATCCACTGTGGGGAGGTGAAACAGACACCACTTGGCCTTGCTGTCTCTGTCTTCATTGCCTGGAAACACAACCAAAGGGGTAGCTTTTTGTGTTCTCCCCCATACAGTGTTACAAGACTAGCAAAACAAATCTTGAACTAAAACATGCACCCTAAAGAAATGATTATACTACTACCTGGCTATTGTTATAGCGACTACTGACTGGCCATGATTTTTTTGGGGGGGGTTAGAACACTGTTCGTGTGTGTGGGTGGGGTTGTGGACACTGCTGGTGTGTGTGTGTGTGTGTGTGTGTGTGTGTGTGTGTGTGTGTGTGTGTGGTTGGGGACACTGCTGATTGTGTGTGTGTGGGGTTGGGGACACTGCTGGTCGTGTGTGTGGGTGTGGTTTTGCGGACACTGGTCATTTGTGTGGGTGGGGTTGGGGATACAGGCATTGTGTGGGTGTGGTGGAGGCACTGTTGTGTGGGTGGGTGGAGGCACTGGCATTGTGTCGGTGGGGCGGGGTTGTAATTGTATACCAGGCAAACTGTGCTGACCGGTAGCTCAACATCTTTCTTTTCAGACAAAGAAAGAAACATAAACAAAATGCAGTATAAAATGTGGTTTTATTTATTTTTGTGTACCTGTGATGGGGAGGCACAGACCTGGATGCCTGGAGAGGATACCAGATAAATGGTGTTGGTTGGGTGGGGTGGGGAGAGTGGCTGTGCTGGTGCGGTGGGGAGTGTGGCTGTGCTGGTGGGGTGGACACAGAGTGTGGAGAGTGGCTGTGCAAGTCTATCAGGGTGCAGAGAGTAGCTGAACTGGCCAGTCTGGGTGGAGATAGTGGCCTTGCAGGTCTGGGGTGGGGAGAGTGGGCTGTAGCTTTTTGCATGGACATTTAATTCACTGTTGCTTGCTGTGCCTTCTGCTGCCCTGCCAGCTTTGTGCTGCTGTGCTGACCAGGGCGGGCTGGTACACATGCTGAAAAAAATGGTTCCGGCCACTGGTGATGGAGGAGGGAGGGGTGGACGGGTATACTGGCACAGAAATATTTTTTTCAACATGTATGCCAGTCTGCTGGGTCCATGCCATGCTTACCTCCCTCGTACAAGGGGCTTCTGAGCACTAAAGATAAGTTTCTGTGTCAAAATTAGGAACTGTTGGAAAGTATGAAATCCTACAGTATGAAAATTGTGCATGTTTATGTAGTTTCACCTTACTGTGTGGTTCGACAAGATGTTCTGTGGTCTCTCCTCCTCATTTAGCACCCTGACCTGTGACCTAGCCATCCCCCAGGGCAGAGGGAAGGTCTGTTGTTTTGTGGCCTTTTGGTGTTTTGTTGGGCATTGTAAAATGCATTGTTTCATTTACTGTGTTGTACTGCCTGGACCTGCTTTACCCTGTCTCTATCCTGAATCTAAACATGGTATAAAAAAAGTTCATTTTTTGGTGGTGTGTGTGTCTGTCTGTGTCTGTGTTTAGAAGAATAGAGACACATACTCGGACAAAAAAAAAACTGTATTAAACCACATCAAACTGAAGCAACCATGTTTCATTTGTGCCCTTCAAAACTGTCAGATGAGACGATTTTGAAGTAGTCTGTGGGGGGGGGGAGCATCCACGGCAACCTGGGCTACCACAACCGGCCCACCACACACTGTCATAGGTGATGCTAATAAAAACTACCAACCAAGTACATACCTTTCAGGATGGGTCCTGCGAGGCTGTGCACAGGTATCTGGAGTCGTTGTTCCAGCAAACTTCCTGTGGCGTCTGTTCTCTTAGGTTATGTGATGCGACCACTTTTGTGCCAGGGCAGTCCGTGTTTGCTTGAATGGGGTTGTGTAACCCTGGGAATGGACAGAGATGCATATTCCTTAGGAGCCCATGGGGAGGAGAGTGGTAGGGGTTGTGGTGTGACCACACCATGCCTATGGTCATCTTGAACAATTAAGGGATTTACATTGTTCTGTTGCACTGTCCCAGGTACATCAGCATGCTTGTTAAGAGCACCGCCTGAGGGATATCAGCAAGTCCCATGCTTATGTATGCAGTGCTTTCTTGCTTGAGGAGAGCATTATCCTCTTTGCTTACCTTACCTAACCAGATTCAGGCATGTGACATTGAATAATATGGGATGGAATGGGATGGGATGGGATACTAATGAATTAACTTGGTTATAACAAAGAAAAGTGTTAACACTGGGTGCAAGTAAGCAATACTGACCGACAGGGCGTGTGTCGTGCTGGGATAACGTCACACCTCAGGTGGTTGGGCATGAGTGCATCCAATACATAAGGCATGACGTTATCCTACCATGACATACACCCTGGAGGGCATTATTGCTATTATACAATGGTGTGTTGTTATACAGAATTAAAAAAAAATAATTTTAAAGATGTTTTATTTTGTGTGGAAAAATATTTTTAAGAGAAGATACAAAAAACCACACTAATGCTAACAATCATCAAGAGGTTCATGGAGCGGCTGAGACTAGACCTGTGATGAATCGGATGTACTGGAATAACATCATGGTTCTAGCCCAAGACTGACTAATCAGAGGCCAGCATTCATTCTTGTCATTGTATAATCGCATTTTTTTATGTAATCTTTGTAAATAAGGGCTCATGCTGTGAGGATGCACATGTTGGGATGTTTCCCATACCATCCATGTTTATAGTTCAGGATCCACTATAAGGGCTGGACTTGGAAGGGTTATGTAAGCAGCAAAGGGGGCTGAGAGACTAGTGAGCTATCCACCTGGAGGTTCAGGTGGGGGCAAAATTAGGTCAAGACTGATTTGAATTGAAGCTGAGGGGAGGTCCTCTCCTCTTGAGAAGGAAGTTAAGTTCCTTACATATTTTCAACTTTACAAGTAAGTCCTCACTCCCAAGGCAAAAGAATGAAGAACTGAATACAAAACAGATCAAGGCAGTTTTTCACTCTGGTCTCAGGAGGAGTTGGGCAGAGCAGGCTGCAGTAAAACTGGTGGGTTGGGGAAGTGCTCTGACTTGGCCTGGGCTGGTCCCTCCCAGGAGTTATTCAGCTGTAGTCTTAAATGTTTTTTGGGCATTATTTCATGCTGGTTGATTTGTTTGCATTACGCAAGCCACCCGCCCTCTTCACTGTCGTGATACGTGAAAATCAGGACTTTTTGTTACTTTGTCCCCCCCCTGTAAAAATAATAAACTACGCCCCTGGGTGGGTTACAGTGATATTGGAGTTGTAGGCGATACTGGTGGTAAAATAGGAGCATGTATGTAGAGCGGGAGGGGGGAAGGAGGGAGAGGGCAGAGGAAAGGGGAGAGAGATTAAAAAGTGCTAGGCACCCCCAAACATGCAGATAAGTGGGGTGGTAGCAGTGATGACAGATGCGAGAGCAATAATAGGGGCTACAGGTACCCGGTCATTTAAAGCAGCTAAAGGTTTCCTTAAGGTATTTAGCTAATAGAGCTTTGAGACTGAACGGACTGGAAAGGGTTGAGAATTTAAAAGTACTTTGCATGGCGTTCCATAAGGACGGGAGGGAAAAATTGATTGCAGCCACGCCATGGGTTATTTTTACTCAGGATATCTGGTAGCAGAGTAAGGAGAACTGTCTCAATCCATAAGATCCCTTAGTACGTTCAAAGAAGTTTGAAATATAAGCAGGGAGTTTGTCGGACAAGGCTCTGGAGAACCAAAGAAGAGTGTTCCTTTTCCTCCTTGAAGAGAGGGATTACCATCCCAACTCTTGGTACAGTATACAGAGGTGGGTCGAGAGAGCAGGTTTAGGATAAACCTTATGGCCCTGCGGTAGATCGTGTCAAGTTTGCTGTGTACAGTAGAAGGACAATGGATGTAAAGAAAGTCAGCATAGTCCAGTAAGGGTCAAAATGTGGATTGCACTAATCTCTTTCTAGCTTCTTTGGTAAGTCGGTGCTTAATACGGTAGAACACACCTAGTCACTGCCTTAATTTTTTTAAACCTCATTTAGGTGGCACAGGAAGTTGAGCTTCTTATCCAGCCAGAACCCTAGGTACTTGAAGGTATCAACTATTTCAAGGGGTTCACCCAATATCATTAGAATCATGTACTTGTGTGTTGGTCCTGGTGCTGCCTTAGGTGAGAGGATCATGGCTTTGTTTTTTTTTTTGCATTGAGTAAGAACTTATATTTGATAAGGTTGAGCTGGAGAGAGATGAAGTCTTGCTGTAGGTCCTCAAAGGCTGAATCCAAGGATGAGTTAGAAGTGTAGGGGACAGTATCATCTGCAAATATGTGCACATTAGCAGTAGACAGTTGTGCATCAAGGTTGTTAATATAAATTGCAAACAAGATCAGACCCAGAATGGATCCTTGGAGGACACCTCATGGAAGTGTTTTTAATGGGGAAAAATCACCTGACGCTTCATCTTGTAACCTGTTGGTAAGATAACAGGTGAACCATTTAATGGCAGTCATATCAAGGCCGATATTGCAGTGCGGTAAACATAATATCATGGTCCACGGTAACAAATGCCCTACTCAGGTCAAGGAAGAGGGCATAAAACATACTACTTAGAATCTAGAACAATTTGCCAGTCAGTGGTTACTTTTGTAAGGGCAGAATCTGTACTGTGTTTGGCTGTAAATCCGGACTGTGCAGGATTTAATCGTTTCTGTGACCCCAGGTACTCTCTAATTTAGGTGTTGATTATTTTTCCAATAGTTTTGATAGGGTAGATAATATGGATATAGGTCTGTAATTGTTCAGGTCTCTCTGATCCCCAGCTTTAAACAAGGGCATGATATGTGCAGTTTTCCAGAGCACCGGTAGCGCACCCTGCTTCAGGGAGATATTAAATAAGTGGGTGATGGGGGCCATTACGTAGCAATGGCCCAGTTTTTAGGAAGTAAAGTTCAATATTGTCGGCCCCGGCACCCTTTTTTGTATCCAATGACAGTAGGAGGTCTTCTACTTGTTTAAACATGACTGTATCTAAGCTGTATCTGTAGAAAAAAACAATAGGGTTTACCATTCCCAAACCTCCCTGTGTGATAGGTAAATAAACAGTGTTTTTTTTAAAGAGTTCAGTATGTTACCCCAGACTGCTTGGAAAAACACACTAAGTAGGGTAGTTTCCAGACTCTTTGGGGGAGGAAAAACATAACTAATGAATAAAAATGTGTGCACTAAATATGTTTTGACCAGGTATACTCTTTTCTTTTTCCCTAACTTCTACTTATTCCATTGGGCCACCAGATTTTTCCCTTGTTGTAATTTACTGTTCCAATTTTCCAAATCAACTTGCTCTGTCCCAAAAGTAATCTCCAGCAACTTTATTTTATCCTTACATAAAGTCATCCCTGCTACTTCATCAGTAGACACTAAAGGGTGTCCCAACTCAAAACCAGAGCACTTCTGAACATTTAATTTTGCCCCTGATATGGAACTGTAATTTGGAAGTATTAATCCACTCCAGAGTTGGGCTCTACTAGGGGATTAATGCCTGGTTGGGGGGTTGGTGCATGAGGCTGCAGAGCGAGTGCTTCCGACCACCAATCAGGCATTAATCCCCTAGTAACATGGGAATGTGTTGATGACTTCTGTTACTTTGTTACCTGTCATATATTACACATACAGAGACATTAATTGTTTTGTAAAATATGGTTTTCAATAAAAAATGTCTACTACTTTTTTTTCCTCAAAACCATATTTATTCATATAGTGGTGATTTTTTTTTCTTAACAATAACATGTTTCTGATAGACAGCACAGACAATGATTACTATGATCTTTTATTTTTTTTTTATCTTACTTTTTTCTCCCTGGGGGGTCCCAGTCAGTCTTAGTTTCCCCACAACCTTCTGTTCCAGCCTCCCTCCGACCTGTGCCTTGCTCCTACTGAGGATAACCACCGGATTACCCCACAGCTTGCCCCCTGTGGTGGGACAGTGATGGTCAACCAACTCCCCCACCAAACTGGATCCGCTCTCGGTGGTCTCCTCAGAGTACGCGCAGGGCATCCCGGACAGCCATTAAGCTGCAATGACTAGGCACTCCCCCTTTTTCCTTGTTCTGGAGGCAGGGTGTGCAATGCTAACAAGGGGCATACTGCACATGCATCTACATGCAGCACGCCCGCTGGCTGCCCCACCTACCACCCCATTCTACCAGGCCGGATGTGCTGACACTCGGCTTCAGACAGGTGTCAGGCTACACCGGTCACTGTGCCCCAACCCACCCCAGGAGAGGAGAGGAGAGCAGTATATCAGACACTCTATCCATTCCCACCCCTGCTGACCCCCAGCAATCTGAGGTCGCTCCTGAACCCAAGTCGCACTCTGTGCTACTTCTGCTGAGATGGCTTGCTATCTCCTTTTCTTTTTTTTTTCAATTTAAACTTTATTAATACATTTTCCATTATAAAGGGCAGTTACAATGAAGTAATATGTAACACAACCACTTATAGGAACAGAACTGCCCAACCCACCCCACCCATCCATCCTTCCCCTTACAGCAGCAACTACTCAGTATAACCCCTAGTGCAAAGCTCATTCCCAGAGGATCTTTGAGAGGATTTGAGATATGACATAATTACGATTGAGCCAGTGAGATTAAAGAGTGAAGGGGATCCCATATTTTGTTATAAACTGTGAGTCTGTTATGGAGACTGGTAATTGCCTTTTCTGTTTGAAGGTTAGCAAGAATTTCATACAACCATTCTTGAAAGGTTGGGGTGGATTTGTCTTACCAATGACATAAGATAAGTTTCTTAACAGATAGGGCAATCATGGAAATATGAAATTTCCTTACTTTGACCCTGACAGAGGACAGATCCCCTAAAAGGCATATATCAGGGGGGAAATACTCCTGAAGGCCCAATAGGGGATCCAGGGAAATCCTGATTGAATCCCATAAAAGGGAAACTTTGGGACAGGACCAGAACATATGAAAAAGTGTTCCTTCTTCCTGCATACACTTAGTACAGGTACTAGAGTCCAAAAAACCCCATTTCTTTAGTTTTACAAGAGTGCAATACATGTTGGGCTGGATATTCAAACTGCGCCATTCTGAGGCGCAAGCCCTTGCGCTGCACAAAATAGTTGCGCAGGGGTGTGGCCGGGGCGATATTCAAAGGAGTTGCGCTGAGTAGAGCAGCTCCTTTGAATATCACCCCCAGCCACAGCCACTGTGCATGGTGTAGTGGTTTGCGCCACCGCAGTTGTCAGAGTGGGAGCATTCATAATCGGTGGCACAAGTACCATTGCGCCATGCGCAAAATCACGATATTCAAAAGGTGACATGCAAATGGGGCCATAATTCATGCAAGGCATGGGGGGGCCATTTGCATCTGATTATGGCCCCATTTGCATGCCATTAGCATGTAGGTGCGCCGATCCCCGAGGACTTGTGCCTGGCGCCCTGCTAGGCAGCAGCCGTCGGGGACCGACGCACCCTGCAGCCCAATCACGGGCAGCAATGTGGCTCCGCCACCTCCTCCCGTACATATCCCTGGTGGTCCAGTGGACCGAAATGCCCGATCGTGGGCGGTATGTTTAATAACTTCCCCCCCTTTCACATCCTGGTGGTCCAGTGGATCGAATGTTCCATCGCTGGGCAGAAGACAGATCCCCCAAACAGTTCCCCTTGTTTCACGCGGCAGAAAGTATTTCTCCTCAAATATTTTTCAGTGGTTGTGTCTCTTCATTCTACCACTTCCATGAAGCATTTCTTACCCTTCATGGCGGTAGCAGTCTAATCGCATGCCGGGCCTCGAGTCAGCCTGCCGACTGATCGCTCGGTAGGTTGCACGCCTATTGGTGCAGAGCAAGAATACTGGCGGCAGAAGCCTATACCGCAGACAGCGGCTGAAGTCCAGATTGGTGAATGAATCATCTACAAATCTGACCGTCAGCGTACGGTATGGGCCATGCCCATTGGCTTTGCTCCGCAACCAATGGGCATGCAGCCTCTACTGGGCAGCTGAGTCGGCGGGCAGGGGCGGCAGGCGGTGGGATGCTGCCGCCTACCGCTGCTGGGGAGGGAGGGTGGTGGGGCTTCGTGGGTGGGTGGGGTGAGGGGGGCACTAGCCACCAGGGAGCTGTTTTGGGGAGGGGTTTCAATTTACTTACTGCCCGCGATCGGGCATTTCGTCCACTGACCACCAGGGAGATGTTTGGGGTGGGGGTTTCAATTGACTTACTGCCCACGATCGGGCACAAGGGAGCTGTTCGGGGTTCCATTTACTTTCTGCCCATGATCGGGCACAAGGGAGCTGTTTGGGGAGGGTTCCGCTTTGCTTTATGCCCGCTGATCGGGCATTTTCGTCCACTGACCACCAGGGATGTGAACGGGAGGAGGGGGGAGCCACATTGATGCCCGCGATCGGGCTGGTGGGGGAGTGACACTATGCCCGCATCGGGCTGCGGGGGGGCACAGGGACTGAGTTGGGGGCCAGCCACAGGTGGCAGCTGCTGTGTTGTGCCCTGCAATACAGCAGCTCACCTGTGGGTGGCCCTCGACTTAAGCCTTTTTTTTTTTTTGGCTCAAAGTCCTGCAGGCTCAGGTTGGGGGTTGCGCCTGCACAACTCTGCACAGCCCGGCTGAATATCGGGCTGTGCAGTTTATGCATGGTTCCTCCCCCTCCAGTTGAGCATGCATTCATTTGCATTGCGCTGTTGCTCAGCTTGTTTTCAGTGGCACAACGGCCTCCTGCTGAATATTGCAGAATGGCGCAATTTAGGACTTGAGCATGCTCAACCCTGTTGCGCATGGCACAACCTTTTTGAATATCTGGCCCGTTATGTAATATATGATATTGCATGAGGCGCAATCTGTCTTGGGAAACATTTATGGCAGGATCTCCATAGAGATTGCCAATCTAACTGATACTGAGGAAGAAGTGAGTTCCAGAGTCTAGAAGGTCCAAAAGAGTCCTCATATCTTTGATGAAACAACACTCGATATAATTTAGATATGGCACCTGAAGATCCAGTAATTGAGGAGACCTCCGGTATCAGTGTTGAAACCGTCTGGGAAGGGGAAATGTTCCCCAAAGCTATTGTGAGTAGGTGTCTTAACTGCATAACTTTGAAGTGAGAGGAAACTGGGATGAGAAATTTTTTGGTAATATCACCTGGGGACAACAAATGCCCCTCGTCGTCCACCAAAGAAAACAGTTTCCCATCTCCCAGTTGGGGCAACCATTTATGGGAAGTCTGCTTCTTATTGATAGTGAAGGATGAGGAATTCCAAATAGAGTGAGCTAAATCTTTCTGGGGGTATAATATAGAAATGAACATAATTGTGTGTATACCCTTAGTGAGATACCTTCTGTGGGACAATCAACTATACGCACCTGAGATATTTTAAGGTAAAATAAGGTTAGGGGGTCCAGGTTCTTAGATTTAATTGCATCTGATTCGATCCTAAGCCATACCGGTTGTTCCTTTTCAGGGCCCGGGGATACCCATCCCAAGCACTTTACTAAGTGACTGGCCCAGTAGTATATAGCCAAGTGGGGAATCCACAACCCCCCCTCAAATTTTGGAGCAGCTAGTTTATAATAGGCCAAATGGGGATATTTATCTGCCCAGATAAATTTAGTGAATGTGCCATGTAATTTTTTAAACCAGCGTAGAGGGATAAAAGTATTGAGAAGTGATAAGGGATAAAAAAATTCTAGGAACAATATTCATCTTGATTATGTTAATGCTGCCCCATAATGATATGGGAAGTTTAGACCACCTGTCAAGGTCATGAATAATAAGTTGTGAGAGGGAATCAAAGTTATCCTTAAACCATGTTAGGGGATTACGGGATAGCTTAATGCCCAAATACTTAAATGACCTGGGAGTCCAACATAAACCTAAGGGACTAATATCATTCTTAAATACCTTGTGGTTTAATAGAAAGAATAGAGATTTACTGGCATTCAACTTGTAATTGGATAATTCACTAAATCTAGCTATTTCATTCAATAAGGCCGGTACAGAGGATACCGGGTGGGATAGATGTATCAACAAATCATCCGCATACGCGGTGACTTTAATTTCATGGTGCCCAACCCAAATGCCTTGTATAGAGATGCTATTGAGAATATTTTGAATAAGGGGTTCCAGATATAAATTAAATAACAAAGACGATATTGGGCAACCCTGCCTAGTCCCCGAATAGAGTTGGAAAGATTTAGAGAAGGCCCCGTTCGCCGAAATTCTTGCTGTAGGGGTTTTATATAGTGCAGCAACCCAAGAGATAAATACAGGAGGAAACTGAAAGGCATCCAAAACCTACAATTTACCCGATCAAATGCCTTCTCGGCATCCAGGGAGACCAGGCCTGCAGGGAACTCGGCGTCTCTGGTAGCTGAGAAGACATGAGATAACATATGCAGATGTTCAGCTGATGAGCGTCCTTTCATAAATCCTACCTGATTCATACCTATTAACTCAGGGAGTACAATGGTTAGCCTATTAGCTAAAATCTTTGAAAGAATTTTGATGTCTTGATTTAGGAGAGATATGGATCTGTAACTTTGGATGAGCTCTGGGTCTTTGTCTGGGTTGGGGAGAAGTACAATCAAGGCCTCAAAGAGATGAGAATCAACCTCTGTCCCGGATAGGATATATTGGAATAATCGATTAAGTACTGGTAGTAAGAGATCTCGAAACATCTTGTAAAAAAGGGAAGAGAATCCATCAGGACCGGGAGCTTTATCTGAGGGTAATCCGTTAATGACCTCAGCAATTTCCTCCTGTAATATAGGAGAGACCAGAAAGCCCTTGTGATGTGCTGAAAAGGGAGGGCAAATGGGACTCCCATAGATACTTCTCCATGCTCCCAGGACTGGGAGGGTGCTCCATGTCAGTGTACAGCATTTTATAGTATAGGGCAACTTCTTGAACTATCTCAGTAGGAGATATTTTCAGAGACCCATCAGCTGACGCCCTAATTGGAGGGATGAATCTTGCAGATTCTTGTTGCTTAATACAGAGTGCCAATAGGCACCCCTCCTTCTCTCCCTGATCTGTGTAACTAGCTCTAGTACGAATAATAGCTAATTCTGCCTTTTCCCGGAGCAACTCTAAATATCTATCTCTCAGCAGTAAGAGCTTCCTCAGTCTTCTTCTAGAGCATTAACCGAAATGTTAATTTCGAGTACCCGAATTTGAGATAGTAATGATAATAGTTCCTTCTCCCTTGCCCTTTTCCTACTCACTGCCATACTAATAAGGATCCCTTTCATGTAGGCCTTAAAGGCCCCCCATATGATATCCAGTTTTGCATTATCTAAGGGATTGGATAAGAAAAAGGCCTCAATTTGTTCCCTTATGAGCTTAGAGTACTTGGAATCTTTAAGAAGTTGATCATTAAGTTTCCATCTTGTTTTCCTATTTGAAAAGTCCTGAAATGCCAGTTTATATAACACCAGTGAATGATCAGAGACAGGACCAGGTTGGATCGAAGAAGTCTTAACCCCAGGTAAGAGAGCCTGAGAAATAAGAATATAGTCGATGCGGGACTGCGAGCCATGCGCCAATGACCTGTAGGTGAACTCCTTAAAGTCCAGATATAAGACTCGCCAGACATCACAGAGCCCGCATTGATCCAATAGGTCTCTAAGAGCCCTCTGACCCGGAGAAATCCCTCCCGGCCCACTACCTGACCTGTCGAGATTAGAATCTACAACTTGATTAAAATCACCTCCCAAACTAATCCTAATAGGAAGCAAAGGCAGGATTATGTTTGAGTCTCATAAAATACCCAGAATCATCCACATTAGGACCATATATACTGCCAAGTAACAGTGGGACTGACCAGAGAGTACCTTTAACTAGGACAAACCTACCCTCGGGGTCTTTAATGACTTGTGTAGAGACAAAGGGAATGCCCCTGTTAATAATAAGCATGACCCCACAGTTATTGGTGGAGCCTTGAGCATCGTACACCGTCCCCACCTGCTGTCTCCTCAACTGTGAAGCTTCCACTTCTAATAAATGAGATTCCTGTAGGAAAGTTATCTGTGAATGTAGTAGGCTTAAGTGTTTAAGAATCTGATATTGTTTCCATTTTTTCCTGATCCCCTTAACATTCCACGTTGCAAAAGTCACCTCCTTGGCCACCTAATAATAATTACTAGGTTTAATAGATTCAGCCCTGCACTCGGGATATATATTACGTGTAACCTAACACCACAAGTTGCTGCTGTAAGGCCCTCCCACCACTCTAACCCCCCCACCATTAGCCCATTTTTAAACCCCCTATACCCCCAACCCCCCAACAAGAGCCCATACCTCCCACCCTCCCAACCCCCAAACTGTCACAAGCAATGTTTTAGCAGTACTGGGTCATTTCTTCCCTCTCCCGCCCCCCGATAATATGCCTCTGCTAATGAGAACCCAGTTATATCTCAAGGTGCAAATATAAATTACAAACAATTTTAGCTAGCTCCTAACATCTAAAGAGTGGTCTCGAGCTTCCAGAACCTATAGACACATGGTTATGAACCCAATAGCACTAGGGAAAATGAAACAAACTGTCAAAAACGTGAGTATGACAGGTAGCCACACAAAACCAGAGTGAGAATTAAGGGTTACCTAACCCCAAAAGAGAGCTGTACCAAGACCAGAATCAGAGGAAAAACTAATAATGAGGGACAACCCCAATCGCGAGCTGAGAGCAAGAAATGAGATAACAACTGAAAACAAGACCCTGAAAAGAGAAAACTGAGAAATGTGACTACCCAGGGGCTGCCAGCCCCTGATTCCAAAGTACCCCCTGAAAAAAGCCGGAGTAGCACAAGGACTGGGAGGGATCCTTCTCAAATTCAAGGCCACATGGGCGTATATTAGTTAGGTGAGCTGCGCCCTCTTGTGGTTGTCCCCCGATCCTAACAAGGTATGTCAGAATGGCAATGAAAGCCCGAAACTGCTCTGGAGCCTACCAAACTAATACATGGAGACTACTCCAATAGTCAACAACCCAAAGCTTTCCCCCTTTATGCAACTCCCCAAAATTGAGTGTATAATAATATCCAAACTAGACTCCTAAATGAGCCATCCCCAGGACCCTAAAGGGCTTCACCCTGAACCAGAATTAACACTAGGAAGCCAGGGCTTGGAAAATTGTTAACAATTAGGCCATGTAAAGGGTAGCCCAGTTCCAGATAAGAAAACGAGCAAGTCCAATCTCAGTTAGTGGAAAATGCTTTCTCCAACAGGAAAAAGAATAACAGTTCCAACAGCAGCTCTCAGTGAATCCTGATACTTTAGAAGAACTCTCAGGTCTCCCGGAACAAATCTGGCAGCATAGATTTAAGGCTTGACAGAGCAGCTTCAGGATCTTCATAGTTAAACCCAGGAACCATTTACTGAGACTTGTAACCTGGCTGGATACCCCATCCTGAATTTTAAACCTGCTGCGATAATCTTAGATACAATAGGGTGAAACGCTTTCCTCTTCAGACGGACCAAACCAGGGAGATCTTGTGCAATTCTCAACTTTGCCTTCTCCCAACGAACCTCTTGTAGAGCCCTCACTTTCTGCAGAAAATGCTGCTTTTCCAAATAATTCAGGAAGCGGCAGATAATGGGATGGGGGGGAGCATCCGGAGAAGGCTTTGGTCGCAGGGACCGATGAGCTCGTTCTATCATGTACACTGGGCCGAAGGGAGAGAGACCAGCAACCCGGTCCACCAGTTTCTGTACAAAACTACAGCATGCTGGCCCTCTTTCCCTTCTGGTAGCCCGAGTATTACAATGTTATTTCTTTGGCTACGGCCTTCCAAATCTTCAAGTTTAGCCTCTAAGCGAGACAATTTCTGTTTCATTGACAGCAATTCAGGATCCAGGCTTTCCAGCTTCCTTTCCATCGAGACTATTCGAGCAGTATTGTCAGAGACCGCGAGAGAAACTTCATCCAATTTTCTTGAGAGGGTTTTCAAATCAGTCACCATATCTTTCATCTCTTCTCAAAAAGGCTTAAATTCTTCCAAGAACCTATGAAGTGTTAAAGCTTCTTGTTCCCCAGCTTGACAGAAGGATCAGGCTTGTCTGGCCCACTCGAGGCTCGGGATTTCTTTGGGGCCTTTTCAGGAGTGGCGGGGGGGTATGTTTCTGTGGGGCTTTCTTCACATAAGCCTCCATCTACCAAACTGACGCCCAAAACTGGAGCACAAGATGCTTAAGCAATGGAAGAATTCGTAGGCAGAGGAATTAGATGGATTTGAACGTTTGAAAAAGACAAATGTATACTCGGGAGGCAGGAGCTTAGCGGAGGAGCTTCTACTCAGCACTCTGCATCACATGATCTCCTGCAATCTCCTTTTCATACAGTCTCTGATCAAGAATTTCAACTGCTGTAATCATTCTTGCTCAGTTACTTTCCTTCTCTTGTTACAACACTTCTGTTCTGCTACAATAATGGAAATCTGTTAACATTTAACACTTCTACTTTTACATTACATGTTGCTATCACTTATTTCCTTTCTGCCCTCAGAAACATTTCCTCCATTGATCTGCTGACACTTCTCTTTTTTCCTCTTCAGGTCTATCTCAGTCTCCTGCATAGTAGCAGGAATTCACAGTGCCATGAATAGTGAAGAGCTGCATCCTAAACTCCCTTTCACCCACAGATGGAGAACGTACAAATACAATTTTCCATTTATTTTATTTTTTTTTTATTTTAGTTGTTTAACCAGGTATAGCACACTAAGTTGAAAGCTTTTTTACAGGAGCGACCTGGGAGCACAAGGAGGTTAAGTGACTTGCTCAGGGTCACACAGTATGCAAGTGGAAGCTGTGAGATTCAAACCCAGGTCTGGTCTGCTGGATATTACCAAATTTGCAGCTCAGAGCCTTAGACCACTGCGCTATACTGCCTCCAGTATTTTTTAGTTTTTGTGTCTTACAGTTTCCGTGTTCATAATACAATGGTCGTTGGGTCAGTGGGTGGGAACATATCTTTATTTAGAAGACTCCACAGTGCATTTCTTGGTGGTTTTCATGCTGTACTACATTAGCTGTGATTATTATATGCCTCTTTTTTCTGATGTGGCTCGGACAGGAATAGCAGCTGCGGGCATTACTGTGTGACTAATACCTGCTGCATGTTGGTCAGCTGCTGCTTTTGAACCAATTGTGCCACTGTGTTTCAGCCATGGTTAATTCCCATGTCACAATGACAAATATCCAAGGCTTCTTGAGCAGTTTGAACATCAGGCACTATTGGGCAGAGATTATCCATGTAAGCCATAGCTACAAAGGGAATTTTATAATCAGGTGTAGCCACTTGCCTAATATGTAAAGAATTTAGAGCACACAGCAGAAGGTGTATACAAAACGCATAAAGTAGTGGGCTTAATGGGCACCACTGATGTACACACCTCAATACTGGGACCATCGGACCTACCCATCCATTTATCACTGAGATAACCATGGCATATTTATATAGACCTCTAATCCAATATATAAATGTCTGAGCGACCCCATAATGCACTAATACGTCCCATAAGAATGAATGACTGACTGAATCGAATGACCTTTGATGGTCTAGTGAGAACAGAAAACCTGTCAAAGTTCCTGCCTTGTGTTGCACAAAGAGTTCCCTTAATAAAACCAAATATTCAGTTATAGAATGTCCTGGGAGGGCACAAGTTTGTGCTTTTGATATTAGCTCTTGCACCACCACTAAGAATTTTTTATTCAAAATTTTTGATAACATTTTAAAATCTGTATTGAGGAGACTGATAGTTCTCTAATTTGTGATGTCCTGCCTATTTCCTGTTTTGAAGAGCTATATAAGTCTTCCATTCACCACTCGTAAAATGACAGAGACTGGTGTTCCAATACATAAGTACATACTTCCGCTAGTTCTGTAGAAAGTTCCTTTCCTATGCACTTATAAATTTCCCCCATGAGTCCATCTCCTCCTGAAGCCTTATCATTGGCCAGGGATGAAATGGTAGACACAGCTTCATCTGGAGTGACAGGTACAGTTAGATGAGACTTGTTTTCTAGAGATATAACACAGACTGTATAAGCCTGGAAAAACACCACTGGATCTGGTAAGTCTAGCTCATCTGTTTGAAAAAGGCTCATGTAATATTTTGTAACTATGCCTAAAATACCCTGCGGTGGTGTTTGTACCACCTGATCTGGACCCACTAGTCCCTCCATTTGCTTATGCTGAATTCTATCCCTGCAATGTTCGAAGGGACAAATCAAACCCTGATTACCATTAGTACCGTATCTTTGCTGATACTGCAGACTTTGGGCCTGCATTAAATGATATTGTGTCATATCTTTTTTAACTCGCTGGATTTGATTTGTGCAGTTTTGCCCTGTTTCGTAAGCTATTGTCAAAAGATGCCGTAATAATTTTCTGTTGTTTAAAAATTTCATGTAGGTTGTGTTCTTTTGATCTTTGCTGTACTTTTTCAACATAGAGACCAAATCTATAAGTGCATTTTCCCGCCAAAGGGAGGGGTCAGTGTACATTATGAGAACCGATTTCCTTGCCTAAATAAAGTACTGTAAATTTGTTTTTACAGGTTCCTGAAGTAAAAGTGAGAAATTAAATTTCCAATCCCCTGGGTCATTCTTCAGATTTCACCCTTGACCTAGTGTAACATGGATCATATTGTGGTCGGAAAATTCAGCCAGTAAAATTCATGCAGATTGAATAGAAATATTGGCAAATATAAAGAAATAATCTATTCTAGTAGTCAAAGATCCCTTTTGGAAAGTTGGGTGCAGTTGTTTCCTAGCCAAGAGATATATATCCTTCAAATTTACTGGTTGAATCTTGGATTTTAAAAACGCCATATCGCAAAATATCTTTTTAGTTTTAGTGTTGCTCCCTCTATCTGATAAAGACATGCTACAATTAAAATCTCCCCTCAGAGTCACATTTTATGATAAATGTAAGTAGGGCTGGATAGCCTGAAAGAGTTCCACCCTTGCTGCCATTAATTGTGCAGAACAGATATTCACCAGTCTATATAGAGTGTTACAAATTTTCACATCCAAGATTAATGATCTCCCAGGTACCAAGTCAATTCATTTTATTAGAGAAAAAGGCAGGGTATGAAACAGCACAGCTACACCAGAACATGACTCTGTTCCTATGGACCAATAAGAAGGCCCCACTTGCAACAATTTTATGGCCTGCTTCACCTCAAGAGTTGTGTGCAACCTGGTGTCCTGGATGAAAACAATCCCTGGAGAGAGAGACTTCAGGTGTGGCAAAACAATCTGCTTCTTTTTATGATTCTTAATGCTATTTGTGTTAATAGTATAAAAGGAAAGCTAAGAAGCCATACAGGGTGTTTAAAGAAAACATAATATCTCATACAACCAGGAATATTCAATGGGGGTTGTTTGTTTCTAGGCTTAGTGGCCCTGGTACACCTCTGTTTGCCCTTTCCTTTAGACTGAGTCTCCTCTTCCACTTCCCCTTTATCAGAGGGAGAGGGTTCATCCATGTCTGACTCTGGGTTGTATAAGGATGACCATAAGGAAGAGGTGTCAGACTCATTCCCTGAGGCGGCCACCTCCTCGGTTAAAACATCAAACCTATTAGAGGTAGTAAAGTCAGAGGTTTGGGGGATTTTGGAAGCAGGCACTTACCACGTTTGCCTTCTTCTAGTGACCACTTTTTTCTTTGTTTCATCTTTTTGAGGATGGGAAGGTTGGGGCATTTCTGAGTTGCTCATAGATGGAACTACTTCCATGGTGTCCACTGCAGTCTGCTCTAGAGGAGTGTTAGTTTCAAGATGAACAACTTCATTGTCCTCTATACCGACCTGCTGCATTTCAGTATTAGTAGCAGGGGAAGGGGGCAGCAGGTGGAGGCTGTCTAGGAACCTGCTGTCTTGCTTTTCCCTCTGTGCTAGTGCTATCAAGAGGTGCTGCTCTTCACTGTCAGCCTGGTCTGGCTGATTATGCACAGCCCTAGGCCAAGTGTGGTAAGTATGACCCACTGTCTCATACAAATTACATTTTTGTTTGTTCCTACAGAAACCACTCATATGACCCAGTTCATTGCAGATGGTACTTTTCAATTTATCACATAAACTGCTGATATGCCCCACAGACCCACAGCAATAACAGGCCTTGGGCTGGCCTGCATAGAACAACACCCCTCTATCTCTGCCTCAAAAAAAAACAGTATGCAGATGTTCGAGCCCTGTCTCTGAGCTGTTAGGATCACACTGATGCACCATCCCCCGTACGGAGCTGTTCACCATCCAATATAGCTTCAGGGTTGCCCAAAAGTGTGCATCATTGTTTCAACCAGTGCAAAAGGTCTGTTACACTAACCCCCTCATTTCTAAATAATACAGTTATTGTACAGTTTGCTGGTTTAGTCAGTGGGATCACTCCGAATGGGACCCACAAAGGATGATTTTTTAAGGTATGATATTTTATCCAGAATTTCTGTAACCCTGAACTCAGCTTGAAACTGGGGTTGAAAGTCACCTCCTTGGACACATGTACCAGGGTGTATAGTTTGGCTGCTGAAAAATCCATAGATTCTTTTAATAAAGTTCTTGCCACAAATTTTCTGTCTGGGAAAGTCTCCATACCTCCCCTATATAGTAGACGCGCAGTATTGTACCTCTTCGCAGGATATGTGGGAGCCCTAAAGAATGAGGCATATGATCTTGGCCTAGTACCCTATGAGTGGGAGGCCCATTGAGTAGCATTAGGCACTCCTTGGCCATTTTCAGTAGGCCTATGACACAGCAATGGTCCAGCCTGAGACTCATCACCCTGGTTCTGTGGAATTCCATGTTCTAGCCAGGAAACAGGAGTTTGGGGGTAATTGTAAGCATTGAGTGAGGTGCAGGGGGGAGAGTTCACAGACAATGGGATCCACATTGATACCCTGATTGTCCATTCCATCATTACTTGTATCAGTTTGTAACAGCACTGGTACAGCTGTAGCTGCTGAAGTGCTTTCTTGGGGCATAACAATCGTTTGGAGTCCTGCCACCCATTGACCAGCCTGTTCATCCCTTCCCATCCTGCAGATATAAGTGCTGACTCAACAGACTATTGTCTAACTTGTGTTGATTCAATATTGACACTATTGTCCCATTTTAGGCTGGGCGCTATACTGCCCGCATATGCCATTCCCAATGGGGCAGTCCACAGCACTTTATGTTTATTGCCTTTAAATACAAAAAGCTGTCCTATGCTCATACCTGCTGTGAAAGAAAATGTTTGTGCTGCGACACCTCTGTCCTCCTCATTGACGTCCCACCTTGGTTCACCAACTTCCACTGCATTTGTGAAGTGCTCCTGCCTGTTAGAGAGAGCTACAGTTACGTTGTCCACCGCATCAGCAGGCTGTCACTGGGCATGCACAGTCCGGTTACTAAGCAATGCTTTGCTCCATCTTTACCTCTCCAAGTTGTGAGCTGCAAGCTCTCTCTGAATTTCTTGTTTGCGCATTAGGAAGTGCTCATCCTTGGACATGAGTAGCTGTTCGAGATCCTGTGACCCACTGTCTACTGGCAACCCAACCAGTATTCCTACACTATTTTCCTTAGGTATGAATGGAGTTGACTTAAGTGATAAATGTCTCCACTCTGAAAGCTCAGACTGAGAGCCTTGTTGTGGCAGCATACAAGCTGCTTCTGATTCCATTGATACTGTGCATCAAAGTTCCTGGAGAAGTGGCCATCCTGAGAGACAGCGGTTCCCCCCACAGAAACGGAGACCAAATCAAATCAAAATCAAAGAACATTGCATGCTGCAAGTGATGGACTATGTAAGAGAGGTAAAAATCCAGGAACTCTAAATTAGCTTAAGCGACACCCTAATAAATTGTGGTACTTAAGGGAATAAATCCCCAGCAAATCCTGGAGACTCAAAAAACAATAAGCATATAATGTAAAACAAAGGATTTAGCCAGTGTCTAGCCAATTCATATGTTTCCATAATTTATGGTACACATCATGTGACAGCTTTAATTGTTCCTTATGTCTAATAGCCTGTATGACTCCTTGTATTTTCCAAAAAAGTTGTTCTGGGGAGATAAATTGCTGTTGTAGGGACCACATGCAGCGAGTCTGCCAGTCATGGTACTTAATACACCCTAGAATCACATGCATAGTTCCAACATGATATTTTGCCCAGGACCTGGGCATGGTTCCACACACCAAAATACATAGAGTGAGAAACTGCAAATGGGTATGTTTCCAGTGAGTGAAAGCAATAACCCAAAATGCGGTTATATAAGGGCATTCAAAAAAGAGATGGGCCATAGATTCCAGGGTAGCTTGGCACAGATTTTGTCTTGAGAAAATTCTTTCCTTAAGTTCTTTATGCTTTAGGTTGCCTTTTACATAAATTTTTTTGTCTGCACAAAGCCATACAGTATCCCACATAAATGATGTAGTAGTAAAAGTAGCTGTAAAAGTTTATTTTTATACAGGTAGAGATAGTTTTACATCATTGGGTCATAGACCCATTTTCAAGATGGACCTGTTTTCTTCAGTTTAAAAAAATAAATAAATAACATGAATTTACACAACAAACTATATTACAGCATACATTATAATAGACATACAACAGCAAATATTTTTAAATAGACTCCCATACAAGCCATCACATCATACATTTAAATTGCATTATAACAATATAAATGATAGAGTTCTAGAATTAGTAAGGAGTTGCCCTGTCTGCTGGAGTTGGGCTGGGGCACCAGAACCAAATTCTGGGGTAACAACATAATGTTTTGATAAGATGGCTTTATAAAGATCCTTATGTGAAAGGGAAAGTAACTATTGTTTCAGGATCCCCCAAAATTAAAGTTTCCCAAATAAAAAAAGTAAGTAAACTGGTAATCCCTGTAAAGATTTCTGCTTGGGAATAACATTGTTTAATTCCCAATGTTGGGTCCAGGGGAGAACAGTGTCCAGCACCCATAGGTACCAAATGATAGCTTTCCCTGGAGTATGGGGTAAGATTTTTGTTGGCAAAAAGAGAGAAAAAGAAAACAATTGGGTTCACCATTCAGAGACCACCATATAAAAAATCCAAATAGAGCAACTCGCACTTAATTGGATTTAGGCGGCTACCCCAAATTGCTTGAAAAAAGATACTATATATATGGTGGTGTCCAGTTGTTTAGGAGGGAGAATATTACACATAAATGCAGAAACATGCTAAGCAAAAAGGTCTTAACCATATACACTTTTTTTTACATAATCCATCAGTTACATCTAGTAACTTTTTGTTGTGCTTGCTTTAATAACACCTCCCAATTATAAAAAGCCATATCATCAAGTCCAAAGTAAATACCCAATAATTTACATACTTTGGATGTGATAGCTATTCCCATGATGTGAGTCTGCTTCAGAGCCCCGGTGCCCAAGAGCTGACAAGTGCTTTTGGAAAAACTAAACATAGATCCTGAACTCTTTGTGTACTCTGCCAACATGGTTTCTGCAGCATAGCATGAGGGAAGATCAGCTAAAAAGAGAGACATTATCTGCATAATCAACTGAATTAATTTCTGTATCAGTACTAGAAAAAAGCCTCTAATTGAGTCATTAGAATGCAGAAGGGATACAAAAGGTTCCAGTTATAATATATAAAAGAGGGCTGAGGGGACAGCCCTGTCTTACCCCTCTAGTAATAGGCATCGAATTGCCAGTCCACCCATTGACATAAGGTGTCCCTGTTGGAAACTTATAACATGTCTTGAGCCATAAAATAAATGAAATGGGAAAACCCATGTGGAACAAGCATGCCCACACATAAGAGTGGGGCACACGATCAAAAGCTTTGCTTTGATCCAGACCAAGGAGAAGTCCAGTGAGTTCCCCTGAATAACATCTATCCATGATTTCTCTAATAAGAATAAGACCGTCTGTGATTGTCCTGCCTGGCACAGAGCAAAATTGGGTAGGATGAATAATATCAGGCAATATTGGAGAAAGCCTAAAGCTTAAGATTTTAGCAAGAAGTTTATTATCACTATTGAGAAGTGCAAGGGGTCTCCAATTTTGTAGGAGGGTTCTAGCTCCAGTTTTATATAATATTACAAAGCCTAGGTACATACTGGGGGGAGCTGTTGTTGTTGAAGACTATATGTAAATAATTCTGCTAGTTCCGCAGCTAAGTTAGGGATCAGGTACCTATTGAGTTCATTAGGGAGGCCATCCTTACCAGTAGCCTTTCCGAAGAGGAACTGCATAATAACAAGGGTGATTTCTCTTTCTGAAATAGGGACCAAAAGGGATGGGAAAAAATATTCTGGCACCTGTGGCAGAGAACTTTGCTGGAGCCAGGCAGTAATATGAGCTTCAGTGACTTGTGGGTCTGTGATAAACTGAGAGTGAAAATGAGGTTCTATTGCTAAAAAAATATCTGATTTTGAGTCTACTACTGTGTCATTAGGTGTGGTAATAGAACGGATTTCCTTTTTTTTCCTCATAGTTATACAACAATTGAAAGGGATGGTATAAGCCTGTGACCCTTGAGTACCAAATTTTTGTTCTTGTAGTAGGGATGCCAGACTGTCATAATGTGCTGATGCTAAGGCTGCCTTTGCAGCCTGAAAGGCACCCAAATCAATAGGCTGCCCCCGGGACAAATCCTCTTGAAACTGTAGTACCTGTTGTCTGTAAGTAAAGTATGCCTGTTTCTTATGGCTGCCCAAAAGTCTCTCTACAATTTGAAAATAATTTCTAAATTCGACTTTGGAATCTTCCCACCACTCTTGGATGGAATCATATAAACAATATACCGATTTTCAGGCAGCTATGATATGCAGAAAACCTTCCCTAACCTCTGGAATATCCAGAAGTGAGAGATTCAACTTCCAATATCTCGGTCCTTTGGATGTTTCTTCATAATTAGAAAATGTGACCTTTAAAAGCACATGATCAGATGTAGTAGCAATATGTGTTTGTACAGTACTGCAATGTAATTGTGGGGAACAAAACCAGTAATCAATCCTAGAGGAACATGAGCCCTGAAAAAAGTATGCGGAGCAGAGGAAGCATGTTCTGCAAAGATGTCTACGAGGCCAGTTTGATCAACTGGCATATTTAAAAAAGTAATATCACAATATAACTTGGGAGTTTTGGAACCTCTATCCATATGTGTGCTTGTGGTATTAAAATCACCCCCAAATAACACATTCCTGCTGGTAAATAAATAGGGTTGGATAGTTTTTAAAAGATAAATTCTGGCTGCTTTACTTTACGAGGCATAGATATTGATTAACCAAAAGTCTATCCCTTGAAGTTGAACATCTAAAATTAAAGCCCTGCCTGGTAATATATCAGTCATATGGATTATCTTCACTGAGGCATCTGAAAAGCAAATCCCAACACCTGAGCAAAGATCCTCCCGTCCGACCAAAAACTGGGCCCCCATACCCATGCCTCAGAGGCTTTAGTAAATTCACTTGTACTGTATAAACTTGTGTCCTGGAAAAAAAAAACTGTCAAGTGAATTGTTCAGAAATCTATCAAAAATGGCAAGCAATTTCCTTATAGAGTGAATGCTATTAGTATTTAGACTGGCAATGGAAAGATCATAACCAGCTAGTCCAGGGGCCAAAGTGGTTAAGTAGTCATGTTAGTCTGTCTAGAACGTTTCCAGAGGCCCACTCTCAGATTCATCTGGCGTGCTGTTTTCTTTTTTACTTTACTATCAGCAGGGACCACTGTTTCAGTTTCCGAAGTAAGATTCATCAAGGATGAGGATTGGGATGTGGCATCTGAGTCTTGACCCTTCTCCTCCCACATCTCATCCTGCAGGACAGTGTACCTGTTTTCAGAGAGGGGAACAGGGTGAGGCACCTTAGAAACAAGAGGTGCAGAGACTCTGGAGTGTTTTTTCTCCACTTCTTGAAAACCCTCTTCAGTAGCTACAGGAAGGGGGATGGGGGAGGAGGGGGTGGCGGCATTGTAATATCCTGCGACTGTTCTGTAGAGGCCTGTACCTCCAGTGGCTGCTGTGTCCCAGCAGATGTACAAGGGTCTGGGTCAGTGGAGATCTTCAAATAAGTAGGGGTGGAAGTGGGTCGTGCCTCTGGAGGGGGAACCGATGAGCGTGATGGATACTTGTTCTCTGGCCTTCATTGTGGTTGAGGGTCTGTAGGGAAAGGGCCTTTGGAGGAGTCTGAAGCCATTCTAGCTGCTCTCTGAACGTAAAAATCTTGGATGGTGTAATCCAACTCCTCTGTATTGTGTGCTGCCCATGGGCATTCTGTGAAGTTGTGTTCCCCCTTCATCACAGAGGTTGCATTTAGGGGAATTATCACACTCTCTGCCAGAATGCCCCAATTCCCCACACTGATTACACTGCATGTCCTTGCAGGCTGAACTAATGTGTCTGGCTGCCGTACAGATATAACATCTCTTTGGCTAATCTGGATAAAAAATAAAAGCTTTGTCTCTACCCAGAAAGAAACAGCTGGACAAATGTTGAAGTTCAGCTTCTATTTGAAATAATTAAATTTTCACTTTCCACCCCCATTCCAAAACCCTTCTCTGTCTAGTATGGGATCTGGGGTACCTTGAACTTCGCAATGTTTATCTAGCCAATACAGAATGTCAGAGATATTCAGCCCTTCATTGCGAAACAGAATGGTTATGACCCAAAAGGGTTGCTTTGTCAATCACTTGGGATGGTGTCCAGAGAGAATTTGTTTTAACCACCATGTGTTTAATCCAGAAGCATTCCAAGATTTCAGGGGTCAGAAAACTAATGTCAAAGGTATGCTCGCCTGGGGCATGGGTCAGGGCATAAACCTCCGTGGTGGTAAAACCCAGAGATTGCTTCAAGAGGATGCGGCCCATATAATATCTATCTGGGACATGATCCATGCCTCCAAGGTAACGTAATCTAATTGTATTGCAGTGTTTTGCCAGTTTCACAGGCTTCCTGAAAAGGTCAACATATGATAGCTTTTGCTGTGTGTGGGAATCCCCTGGAATATCAGTCCCCTCATTTCTATCGGCATGTGACTGTGCACCCAGCTCTCCCTGTGTAACATCAAAAAAAATGTCTGGTAAAGAGTCTCTAGGGGAAGAGATTATGGTACCTAGGTTCAATTCACTCTGTACTCTGGCCAGTGTCTCCTTATCTTCATATCACTTGTTGAAGAATGTCCCATATAATATCTATCTGGGACATGATCCATGCCTCCAAGGTAACGTAATCTAATTGCATTGCAGTGTTTTGCCAGTTTCACAGGCTTCCTGAAAAGGTCAACATATGATAGCTTTTGCTGTGTGTGGGAATCCCCTGGAATATCAGTCCCCTCATTTCTATCAGCATGTGACTGTGCACCCAGCTCTCCCTGTGTAACATCAAAAAAAATGTCTGGTAAAGAGTCTCTAGGGGAAGAGATTATGGTACCTAGGTTCAATTCACTTTGTACTCTAGCCAGTGTCTCCTTATCTTCATATCACTTGTTGAAGAATGTGGTGTGCCATCAGCTCCTTTTGCAGATAGAAACTGTGGGCCAGGAGTGGAGTCCACCCAGGAGTCATCCGCTATCCAGTGACCATCTGCTGCTTGAGTCCAACTGGCGTTACAGAGCACCCGCTCCAGGGACCAAGTAGAACTTTTTGGTTCAGAGTCCGTATCAAGCTCGGTCCGACTATTGATCAGGAAATGCGGGTCATCCTGGGGAGCCATAGCCGAGTAACAACAAATACCTTGGACTAGAGCCATGGGGAAGAATCTGGATGTCTCTTTCTCTTTTTCTCGTCTTCCAATTGATATTTGGCAGCAAGATATTCCTGATTTAGTTCCTCAAGTTGTTGTTGTAAATCTCATCATTTTTGTTCCATCTGGGCTTGTAGTTTCTGTTCAAGATCCATGACCTCTGACAGCTCTGGTTGTAAAGCCATCTACATTGATGTTGCTACCTTCTTCTCAGCGTCACCTGCACCATCATATGATAGCTTGGTAAATGGGATGTTTTGCTGGCCACCCGAAGGGTGCATTCTAGCTGTTTTGATTGAAATAGTTGCTGGTGGAGTGGTGCAAGGCTGCACACCTCAATCCTCATCGTCTGGTGATCCCACACTGAAATACTTCATCCTGCGATTCACAGAAGGACAGTGCCCTCTGTCCAAAGAGTAGGGAAATTTCCAGTGTCCTGGCTAAATTTACTCTCATTCGCTAAAATAAAATACCACCAATAGCTTAATCTGGTTCTGTAAATCAGTTTGCATCTGTAAATATATCTCCCTTCCCTTTCCCCCAGGTTGCACTTGGAAGCGAACCATGGCTCAGTGCTCCACTCCTGGTCACAAGCTTTCAAATAAATAAAAATAAAAGAAAAACATTTTAATATGGCTCAGGTCAGGTTTTCATCAGTAGTCTATTGTTTTGAACACCTATTCTTTAAGATCACTTTTTTTTTCCGCCGGCACGATGGTGCTGAGGGTTGGGGCACTGGACGCCACACCTCACGCTATGCTGGTGACCCAATTTTGGGAGTGAGCTCGGGTGCCAGGGGTTGACAGGAGTGGGCCAAGGACTGAGCGCCCACTGGGCTGCTTTCCTCCCCAGGAGGGAGGGTTGGGGAATGCCCGGCATGCCAGCAGCTCCCAGTGGAGACCTGGGGCACTGCAGCACGTGCAGCAGCACGCACTCAGCATGGCTGAAGCAAGGCAGGGTTAACATGTGCCATTGCATCAGGGGATGCGCCACATATGGGGGGGAGTGAGCACCAGAACAAGGAAAAGCCCAGTCTGCGGGGTAGGCGATGGCACCTACTCCCATGTCCATGGCCGAGTCTGTCCTGTTTGGCGTTCCAGGTTCCTTTGCCTGGGCCCTCAGCCAGAGACTATGTGTGCATGAGCACCCAAAGAGGGGGGTGGCCCCACCCTGGAAGCCAGGGGTTAAGCTGGGGGTGCTGACTGTGGGATGAGGGGTAGGAGAGAGGAGGCTCAGGTCGGAGGACTTCAGGCAGAATGCCAGAGAGAGGCCCCGTAGACCGCAACTGAAGGGAAAAATAGTTAAAAAAAAAAAAAAAAAGATCACTTTTTTGTGGCTATAATGAGCTATAATGCAGCAGGCACTGCCTTCTGTCCTTATGGGACAACAGGTGTACTAAAACAGCTAAGAGTACTGATGAAAGCCTGGTTTGAGCTATATTTTCATTTATTGATCTAGAAACTGAAAATTGAAGCACTCCTTTTATTATTTCAAATGTGAACCAAAGAGCTAAAGCAGAACTTCTGGCGATGTCATGGCAAATATGGCAGCCTAATAACTTTTGCTCCTCACTTCATCTGTGCAAAATCCCCTGCACACTCAGCTTTTTCAGTAAACAGTCTAAAGAAACATCATGCAGAAGGGGCTATAGTCAAGGAGTCCTTACCAACTGAAAAGATGAGTCCATCATGTGAAGATGCATGTGGATCCCACGTGAATGCTTCATATTCGGAGCTCTCTCAGGCCTTGAAGACCACCATGAAGCTCTAAGATGCTGCTTGGCATTCATGTAGTCCTAGAAATAAAAAAGTTAAACTGCAGACTATCTACCAAGAACTGATCTCGTTTAGGGCTGAAATTAAACAAATCTACTAAGCTCTTCGGAAGGATGTTGCAGTGCTGGAACAAAGAGCAGATGATACAGAGCACCAACTAACTGTGACGGAGAATCACATGGTTGATACTCAACAGGAGCTGCAAGAGATCTGGGAACAACAAGAAGAAATCATAGCCTGACAAGAAAATTCAGAAAGCAGGGCCTGCAGGAAAAATATAAGAATTTACTGCTTGCCTGAAGATTGGGAGGGATCAGACATCAAGGACTTTATAACGACATTTCTCTGTACTGCTTTGGAGTTCCCCCCAGACCTCCCTCTTGACCTGGAATGGGTACACCGAGCATTGGGCCTGAAGCCTTCCTCTCCCAGAGCATGGCCACAATTAAATATGTATTTATTTGTGTCAGGTCAGACCTGAAAAAGGACTTGTCCGGTGTCCCTACCCGGTTAACAAAATTTAAATAAATAATAATCCACTTTCTTAATTATGCCATAAAAGAGACAGTCCTAACTACAGCCAAGAAAAATAAATGTAAGCCCCCCTCCTGGTGTTTAGGGGTATGCCTGATGGTAAAAGTGGGAGGAGGTGACTGTACAGCCAGAAATACAGTCCAAGAAAATAAATATGCTCATTACCTGGTTCTTAGATGTTGTGAGATGGCTTTGTAATGCAGGGGGAGCAGGCACTTTGCTTTACTTTGGTGGGTATAGCTGCAGGAGGCAATGCTCATTAACAGACAAAAGCATGAAACAGTTCTTATTAATTAAATCCAAAGTCCACTCTATAATCAAAAGTGCAAAAATGAATTTAATGCAACAGATTCAATTAATAATCCACTCCATGGAGCGTGGGGTACATAACATGATGTAAGCAACTTCACAGGCACAGAACCTGAAGTAAGTCTGCAGCAATCTCTTTTTCCAACAGACTGACTTTCATTTATGCAGCAATTCCCCTTGAGTTGAAAAGGTTACATTTCCTGACAGCAGCACTTTACATGGTGGGCCAAAAAGGCACACAAGAGTTATACTTCGTCTGAGCAGCTCTTCCTTTACATACTTTCTGAACATTACACTTTCATCCACCAGCACATTTGTTTGAACTTCTTTCCCTTAGTCTCTTAAATACTTCATCTGAGGTAACAAACCAGGACAGCACGAGACATTTCTACTGCCCAGTCGCATTTCTAGCTTGCTTTCTTAAAACGGGCAGTGCTTCTGTCTCAAAGGTGGTATAACTTCCAGCATGAACAGTATCACCTAAAACCCTCCTGTCACCCAATCACTGATGCCACGTGCCTGCTCCGAGCATCCCAGGGAATCTCGTACTGTATATCCTTGGTAATCCCGAAGACCCAAGGCACTTTCTGCTTATGCAGTGATTCCAGTTCAGGATTGCCTTCACCCAGGAGCCTAGCTGAAGTGCCACACGGAGCATCCAGGCAGACTACCAACCCACCTGGAGTCCCAACAGCCACTCCCCACACAGAACTTCTCATGCCTGCACTGGCTGCACTACCTCAAGAGCCCAGGCACTGCAGTGGCACTCAGTCTGGGGAAAGGGAATAGGCTGTTACTATTATCCCCACAATGATCCAGGCTGCCACTTCTGGACTGCACCCCAGACCCCTTCTGCCATAGCTGGCCCAGCCACAGACAACTCACTGGCTCTCAGGCTGCACTCTCCCAGGGGTGAGAACTTTACTGTACAGGACTCCCTCTGGTGTCTACCCCAACCAAGGTGCTAGAGATCACTTGACAAGCTCCTTTACTCTTCTTACCAGGGTTCCAGCACCCAAGAAACAGTGCCAAAGGGGCCCCACTGCTTGCTCCACTTCACTCTTTTGGCCCTGAACCACTGCACTATGCCGAATCCTCAAGGCAGGAGGGCCAGTTTGGTGGACCATCCACACTGGCCCCACTGTGGCCCTCATGGCCAAATGTATGGGCCAACCCCACAATTATCTCTCTCTCTTTTTATCTCTCCCAGGCTCCCCCTTTTGGTGCCAAACTATACCTATTTATACCCTCTGGGATGAGGCCCCACCTGCCATCAGCAGGCAGACCCGCATCCCAGACCTCACAGCACCACAGTTTTCTGACTAGCTACACTTATCTAGAGAATTTAACTAGTAAGCTCTTCTTTGCTCAGACATGAGTGTATTTAGACCATGATTATGCTCCACTAACCATGCGCAACAGATGAGAGTAATTACCATCATTTCCAGCACTGAAGGAGTGAGGGCTGAGGTTCATTACTCCATATCCATCCCACCTACTGATTGCTCTGTTGAGCTAATGTTTTTTGCCACAGTGAGTCTAAAGTAAAACATTTGTACTCACAGCATGACAACTGGTGCCCCTTCCTGCTTGTTGTGAAGGACTTTCTGTGTGGGAACCAATCAGGTGTTGATTTCATCAGTGTGCCAAGTCTGAAATATTTTACTGGCCACCAGTACTGCAAGCTAAGGGATCAGTTGCTCTGTGGAGCTAAAGCTTTTGCTGCAATGAGAGGATCAGAAATCAGGGGTTAGAAGGCTGGTTTTCTGTTTCAAGTTGCCCGCCCCCTACATCAGCGCTTCAGCTAAATGTTTTGGCAGCAGGGAGTTAAATAAAAAAAAAAAACTGTACTTTCCAGCATGATGATCAGCTGAAGACTTTTTCAGCAGGGTCTGAAGTAAAGCATTTGTACTACCAGCATGATGATTTGTGCCTATTCCTGCTTGTTGTGAGGGACTTTCTGTGTGGGAGTTAATCGGGTATGTCAATTTCATCAGTGTGACAAGTTTGAAATATTTTACTGGCCACCAGTACTGCAAGTTTTGCCCCAGTGAGAGGATTGGAGATCAGGGGTTAGAAGGCTGGTTTTCTGTTTCAAGTTGCCCGCTCCCTACATCGGAGCTTCAGCTAAAGGTTTTGGCCGCAGGTATTTAAATAAGAAAAACTGTACTTACCAGCACAGTGATCAGCTAAAGGTTTGGGCTGCAGGGATCTAAATAAGAAAAACAAAACTGTATTTTTCAGCACGATGATCAGCTAAAGGTTTTGGCAGCACGGTCTAAAGTAAACCATTTGTACTTCCAGCATGACAATTGATACCTGTTCTTGCTCGTTGTGAGGGACTTTCTGTGTGGGAACCAATTGGTTGTCAATTTCATCAGCGTGACAAATTTGAAATATTTTACGGGCCACCAGTACTGCAAGCTAAGGGATTAGTTGCTCTGTGGAGCTAAAATGTTGGCCCACCCCCGCCTCCCCACAGTATTAAATGCTCTAATGGTAGAGAGGGGCTAACTGTCTGACCAGAGGCAGGCTGACATTTCAGAAGAAGCAAATTAAATCTAAAAGAGGGGGCATAAAATCACCTAGTTGGGGTTCCATGTACATTCAAATCTCACAAATGTCATAGGCTGGAGTCTGGTAAAATAAAATGTGCTGTACTGTCTAATTTAAGCAGCTAGGACTTGGAATGTCAAGGGGCTGTGATATCTAGTTAAACAGGGAGGGTTTAGTAGATCTGTGTTATCTAGTTGTACTGGGGAGAGTGTAACAGATCGGTATAAGTACGTTCTGTTGTAAGAGGGACAAGGGGTGTACTATCTAGTTGTAGCAGGGAGGGCTTAGCAGTTGCAGTAACTTTGTACAAATACAGGGGAGAAATTAAGTTCTATATTTGTTTTGGCTGCTAAATTGTTAGGTACTGCAGAGAAATAACAAAAAAACAGAGGGAAGAAAACAAAACAAAAGGTGGTGTACTAGGGGCGAGTTAGAAAGGACAAAAATGGAGTATCCTTAAATTGGGAGGTGGCATGGGAGGGGAGAGGAGGGCAGGAGGAGTATAGGGGTCCAGAAAGGAGGGGAAGACTAGTGGGTTGCAATGGATGTGGGGTGGCAGTTTTTATGGACACACTATGGAGAAAAGGAGGGTGCCCAATATGTCAAAGATTGGGGCAGCTTGAAGCAGAAGTAATTTGGCTAGGAAAGGAGGTAGAGCGGAGAGTAGTGAGATGGTGGGAAGAGGGAGGGGGAGAAGAAAGCAGTGGCACAGGTAACGCTAAGGGCTGGGGAAAGGATTGTGGAGGTGGGGGAAAAATGGGAATGGGTGGAGAAATGATTGACAGAGCAGGTTGTAGGGAAGGAGGTAGCTGGAAAGTGGTAGGGAGAAAAGAAGGGGGGCAGGGGAAAGTGCACGGGCTAACAGAAGGGACAGTCCTGTATGGGTGTCAAACAGGTACACACCCCTGGCTAAGATGCAGGAAAGGGAGGATCAGGAGGTAAGGGTGGAAACTGAGAGTTCTAATAGAGGATCAAGGAAAAACTGTGAGAGGGGAGAGGAGAGAGGAGAGAGGAGAGAGGATTGAATGTAAGAGAAAAGGGGATAAGCGGGGAATTCATGAGACAGGGTGAGGTAAAGAAGGGGAGAAAGGATACAACAGGAGAAGTAGTTGGGAGGGAAAGTAAGGTATGAAGTGAGAGAAGTGAGAGGAGGAGGAGGGAGGAGGGTAGGAGGAATGGGAGTCTATAACAAAATGGAAATGGGCGGGGAAGGAAAGAGCGAGTGCAACAACGGCATGTTGGAGAAAGGGAGGTGATGGAGACTCAGGATGACAGAAGGGATGATCAAGCCACCAATACGAGGTCAGGAGTCACAGATAGGAAGAGGTCAGGTGATCAAGATAAGAGTAGAAGGAGGACAGGAAAGGGGAAATAAGTCAGTGACATGGTACCGGCTTAATATACCGCTGCCGAAACAGCACGAGGATAACTGTGTGGTCTAAAGCGTGGAATAAATTACAGTGACAAGGGTATAATAGTGGTAGGAAACTACCACTACCCCTGTCACTGACTAGGAACCAGAAATAGGGCTGAAAAAGACACGGGTGCTGTGCCTTGTCAAGCTGCTGCCATGGTGGAGTGGCTAAGGCAGAAGCAACTGGTGCACCGGAGAGCTGGGGATTGGGGATTGATTCCCCATTTCCCAACATGTTTTTTTTTTTTTGTGTGTGTGAAAAAACCTAAGTTCCCCACTCCCGAGTTTCCCCTTTAACCCTTGATCTACACCATCCCTTGGAGTTAGCTAATTTGGTGCGGGGGCAGAGCCCCCCCTTAAAAACAAAGGAATAGGAATGTTTCCCATTTTATCCTCTGGTGTATGTAGTTGTTGTTTGAGTCGGTGTTTTCACTGACTCTTTTTTCATTCCACTGTTTTGACGGCGGCATTGTTGTGCTGCACTATTGTCCGTGTGAATTATGACCCCATGCCAGTGACACCAGGGTGCTTGCAAGGAAGAAGAGCACAGACAAGGTCATGGTCTTTGGTGGATCCATTATAAAGGGAGTCCACTGGTTAAGAAAGAGAGTATCCTATAAAAGGAAGCCAGTCTTCTGTGAGCCAGGGATGGAGGCCAGAAGGACATTGCCTACATAAGGGATGGTATTAGGTCAATAGGAGGAAAGCCACACCTAGTCCTACACCTAGGGACACATGACCTAGCAGGAAAAGATATAGAGGTGGTGCAAAGCAGGTTTAGGGAGCTAGCCAGGGGATGCAGAGAGGAGGTTAGCTCTCTGTTTTTTTTTTTTTTTTCCAGAAATCTTGCCTGTTCACTGTGGTAGCACCACTAGGCAACTGAGAATAAAAGACTATGTGAGCAAAACAGAGCCACACTAAGGTGGTCGGTGGTGCTCAGGGACAATAGACTATACCAGAAAAACACTAGTCACAGCACTCACTTTCAGCACATAAAAAAACGGAGTGTCCAGACCAACTTGTCAACAAAAGATCTTTGATAAAGGCTTTTGTAGGTGAAACATCAGAGCTTAGTTTTTCTTCTCCCTGACCCAGGAGGATCAGTTGTTTCTGTTGGCACTCTTAATAAATGGAGACATCTTGATGACAAGTTGATCTGTACACTCTGTTTTAATGTGCTGAAGGTGAGTGCCATGACTAGTGTCTTTCTGAGAATAAAAGACTTCAGCTATTGGCTCAGGAATTGGTGTAATAGGGAGGGTTTCCTGCATAAGGGAGTGGGAGGAAACTTGAGTAGGGGAGAATTTATATGCTAAGGACAGACTACATATAAATGAGGGTGGAGCCAGGGTATTGAGGAAAGTTTGCAAAGATATACAGATGGTGTCCTGGAAATGGAGTTAAACTAAGGGGGGGGAGGTATGTGACTAAGGGAAGGATAGTGGAAAAAGTTGGAAGGCCTTGCCTAGTTAGCACTCCCCTGCAGGAGGGGGCAGGAGATATACGGAGAAAAAAGATATTGCATGGCGGAAATTGGTGGAGAGGTATGCTAGCAAATCCAATAGTATGTCAAATAAATTGGCAGATTTAGAGGCCACGGTGGTGGACGAGGGACTGGACCTGGCTGCTATAACAGAACCTTGGTGTAAGGAATATCATGACTGGGAAGTGGATATCTCAGGTTATAGCCTTTTTAGAAAAGACAGGAAAGGGAAAAACAGGAGGGGGCATTATATGTAAGGGATGGGATAAGGGTGATAGGGCAGGAAATCTGGGATCAGCGAAGGTCCCCTGGGTCGCGCTACTCAAGCAGAAATCTTGCCTGTTCACTGTGGTAGCACCACTAGGCAACTGAGAATAAAAGACTATGTGAGCAAAACAGAGCCACACTAAGGTGGTCGATGGTGCTCAGGGACAATAGACTATACCAGAAAAACACTAGTCACAGCACTCACTTTCAGCACATAAAAAAACAGAGTGTCCAGACCAACTTGTCAACAAAAGATCTTTGATAAAGGCTTTTGTAGGTGAAACATCAGAGCTCAGTTTTTCTTCTCCCTGACCCAGGAGGATCAGTTGTTTCTGTTGGCACTCTTAATAAATGGAGACATCTTGATGACAAGTTGGTCTGTACACTCTGTTTTAATGTGCTGAAGGTGAGTGCCATGACTAGTGTCTTTCTGAGAATAAAGACTTCAGCTATTGGCTCAGGGATTGGTGTAATAGGGAGGGTTTCCTGCATAAGGGAGTGGGAGGAAACTTGAGTAGGGGAGAATTTATATGCTAAGGACAGACTACATATAAATGAGGGTGGAGCTAGGGTATTGAGGAAAGTTTGCAAAGATATACAGATGGTGTCCTGGAAATGGAGTTAAACTAAGGGGGGGGAGGGAGGTATGTGACTAAGGGAAGGATAGTGGAAAAAGTTGGAAGGCCTTGCCTAGTTAGCACTCCCCTGCAGGAGGGGGCAGGAGATATATGGAGAAAAAGATATTGCATGGCGGAAATTGGTGGAGAGGTATGCTAGCAAATGCCAATAGTATGTCGAATAAATTAGCAGATTTAGAGGCCACGGTGGTGGACGAGGGACTGGACCTGGCTGCTATAACAGAACCTTGGTGTAAGGAATATCATGACTGGGAAGTGGATATCTCAGGTTATAGCCTTTTTAGAAAAGACAGGAAAGGGAAAAACAGGAGGGGGCATTATATGTAAGGGATGGGATAAGGGCGATAGCGGGGCAGGAAATCTGGGATCAGTGAAGGTCCCTTGGGTCGCTCTACTCAAGCAGACTGTGAGGCTATATGACTGGGAGTGGTATGCAGGCCTCCAAATCAAGGGGAGAAAGTGGATAATGAGTTAATGCAGGAGGTACAAAGGATGGCAAGCAAGCAGGAACTTCTGTTATTAGGGGATTTTAAACTCCCTGATGTAGACTGGGAGATTCCATCAGCTACTTCAGCAAGGAGTATGGAGATATTGGAATCCTTGCAAGAAGCACTCTTAAAGCAACTGGTAAGGGATCTGATTAGGGGTGGTGCAACACTGGACTTAATAATGACATATAGGGACAGTGTAACTGATGGCTCAGCGGGAGACAGTCCAGGGGCAAGTAACCACAGTGCAATTAGGTTTAGTCTCAGTATGGGGACAAAAGTGAGTCATACCACCACTAGGGTGCTGGACTTCAGAAGGATGGATTTCAAGTAAAATGAGGGAGATTTTCAGGGTCAATATGGAGGGCAAGGAAATGCTGAGTAAAGTGGAAGAACTGTGAGGGGCAATAAAGAGAGGACTTAGGAGCACCACCGATGAGTGGATCAGGAAGGTAGGTAAGAGGAAACGGAGAAGGAGGCTGCTTTGGTATTCTAGAGAGGTGGCTAAGGCAGTAAGGGAAAAAAGTGGGCCTTCAGGGCATATAAAAGAATACAAGGAAAGGCGAACAGGGAGGTATATCGGGAGAAACTAAGAGTGGCAGGCAAGAAAATCAGGAATGCGGAGGTAGATACTAAGGACAGGGCAGCAAGACAGGCAACAGGGGAGGCAAAAAGTTCTTCAGATGCATCAGTTAGAGCAGAGAAAACAAGCAGGGTATAATGAGACTTAAAAGGGACGCAGGAGCACTGCTAGAGAAGGATTTAAATAAAGCAGACTTGTTAAACAAATATTTCTGCTCAGTGTTCGCAGTAGAAAGGGAGGGAAAGGGACCAGAATTGCAGGGTAGGGGCATGGAGGGCAGGGAGGTGGACACTAGCCAGTTCAAGGAGAGCAGGGTATTAGAGGAACTGAGTAAGACAAGGGTGGACAAGGCAATGGGTCCAGATGCCCTGTATCCCAGGGTGCTCCAGGAGCTTAGAGAAGAGCTGGCAGTACCACTAGCAAGGCTTTATAGCCTGTCATTGGACACAGGGAGAGTTCCAGGACACTGGAGAAAGGCAAATGTGGTGCCACTGCACAAGGGTGGAGGCAAAGAGAACCCAGGTAGCTGTTGTCCAGTCAGTCTTACCTCAGTGGTGGGTAGATTATGGGGGTACTCCTAAAAAGAAGGATAGTAAGATTCCTTTCAGAAAATGGGTTACAGGATAAAAGGCATCACGAGTTCATGAAGGGTATGTCATGCCAGACGAACCTCATAGAATTTTTTGCCTGGGTTACGAGGATGTGCGATTGGGGGGGCAGTGGACATGGCCTATCTGGACTACAGCAAGGCCGCTGACATTATCCCTCACAAGAGACTGGTGAGCAAGTTGGGCAGTTGAAGTAGAGAAAACAATAACAAATTGGGTGGAAAATTTCCAAGGAGGAAAGAGTAACAAGCAGGGCACCACAGGGGTCTGTACTAGGGCCAATATTCTTTAACAGTAAGAGGCAGTATAGCGCAGTGGTTTAAGGCTCTGGACTGCAAATCTGGTGACATCCAGCAGACCAGACCTTGGTTTAAATCCCACAGCTTCCACTTGCATACTGTGTTACCCTGAGCAAGTCACTTAACTTCCCTGTGCTCCCAGGTCACACCTGTAAAAAAGCTTTCAGCTTAGTGTGCTACTCCTGGTTAAACAAATAGAAAACCAAAAAGAATTGGGAAATTGCAGAGGGACTGCATGGGAAAGTGTGCCTGTTTGTGAATGATACAAAGATCTGCAATAAGGTGGACACACTGGGGGGAGGGGGTAGAGCACATGAGAGAGGACCTGTTAAAGCTAGAGGAGTGGTCGGAGAGATGGCAGCTGAGATTTAATGCCAAGAAGTGCAGGATAATGCACATAGGGTGCAAGAACCCAATGGCCACATACTGTACACATTGAGGGTGGGGTGTTTTAGAAATGGATCAGGAGAGGAACTTGGGGAATATCATTTTGAATGCCCTTAAGGAGGTTAGCCAGTGTAATAAAGTTGTTGGGAAGGCAAGTGGTATGCTAGCATACTTAGGAAGGCGTATTACTAGTAGGAGCAAGGAGATGATAATGCCCCTATACAAGTCCATGGTATGTTCCCACCTTGAGTATGGGGTACAGTTCTGGAGGCTTCGCCTTCAGAGGGACAGAGACAGATTAGAGAGTCTCCAGTGGAGGGTGACTAAAATGGTACATGGCATGCAGTAGAGGTCATATCAAGAGAGAATGGAGAAGCTTGAGCTGTATCCCTTGGAAATCAGGTGGGAGAAGGAGTATATTATTGAGACTTTTAAATACATGAAGGGAATAAACAAGGTGAAGGAAGGGAGTATTTTCAAGATGAAAGAAACCCCAAGACTAGGAGGCACAACTTTCAGTTGGAAGGTGGAAAATTCAGAGGAAGTAGGAGGGGGCACTACTTTATGGAGAGGGTGATGGGACCATGTAATATGCTTCCAGAGGGGGTGGTGGAGGTGAAAATATTGGGGGGGGTTCAAGAGAGCATGGGATAACTACATGGGTTTAAAGAAGAGAGGGTAGGATGGGTACCCAAATGGGAAAAAGCGGTCTAGAAGGGTTATCAGGTGGGGGAAAGCATGGGTGGGGTGTAGGGTGGAAGAGGCCAGGGCTACATATGGGTGGGAAGAGGGCAGACTAGTTGGGATGATTGCTCCTTTTCTGCTGACAAACTTCTATTATTCTATGATTCTTTCCAGAAGGTAAATGGGAATTTCAGTCAGCGAGGGAAGCAAATGAAAAGCTCATTAAAATGGGGTTGAAATTTCCGGATAGAACAGGATCATCTGCTGCCAGGAGCCAGCAGCTGCCCAGATGGCAATATGCTTCTTGCCTACAGCAGCTCATGGATCAGGCTTCCACAGACAAACAGGACATATTGACCAGACTGGCAGTTTATCGTAGAACAGCGACCATGGACCCTGCCTGAACTGGAGGAACTTGATTCTGCGTATGTTCATCAACGTTTTGGGAGGAGGAACTGTTAGGTCTGCTGCCAGGGGGTTTGCATGGTTGAGATCTTAATGTGAACAGCTTTTTGGTTAAGCCCAAACTGATGTTCCATTAACATTTTAATGCTGTGAGGTAAATGTACTGTTTGATGCTACAGGCTGCTTTTGTATTGACTTACCGTAATATTTATCTCCTGTCAACTGCACTCCTAGAGACTTGTGGATCTATGGTCAGATGTAACCTGGGCCCACCTTCCATTCCTACCAGCCCCCTGGCCTCCCCCTTGTATGGACCTTCAGGTCTAATTAAGGTTTTATACAGTCTCAGAGACCTTTACAGGGTTTTCTTGACCACCACCCTCTGATTTGAATCTGTTTTCCAAAGCTCCCAGTTTCCTCCGGTAGTAGGAAAGGGATGTCTTTTTGTTGAGGGACTGAGAGGCAATGTCAATATTTTTATCCCCTCCCAGCATGTTAGATATCATAAACTGTTGTCTCCTGGCTGCTAGATATGCTTGTTGATCCATAAGATGATCGATTAGTTGGTTGCAGCATAATAAGGAGCAGGCTTTGGGGTCTTTTGCTAGCAATTTTTTTTTTTTTAACTTTGTTTCTACTACTACAATCCCGGGCATCCTTCAGGATTACCCACTCAGAGTTTTGCTCTACTCCCAGCCTGAACCCTCGCTTCTCCCTTGATCCCCTCCCCCGATTGACACCAGGTAGGCCTGACCCCCAGACCCATCTCCGGGGCTGATTCTGCCCTCCTCGGCGGCTACCACCTAAGTGAGAAGTGCCTACCTGTCGTCGCCGGGTTGGAGGTGGAGGAGGATGCTGGGTGCATTGGGTCGGCACTTGAGATGTGAGCAAACTCCCTTGAGGCCACTGTCATCTCACTGACAGTGTAGGAGGCTTTTGTACTATTTTCCTTTCCTCTCTTAATGCGAAGTGCAATGGATGTGGCGCAGTCCCTCCCACAAGCATCTTGCCAATGTCAACCCCTCTACTGACCTTGCTACTGAGCAATGTTCCCCTGCTTCCACTGGGTGCCACTACTAACCTCAGTAACCCCTGGATCCCACCCCAGGAGAAGACAGCAGTCCTCTGGACACTCAGTCTTCTCCTTCCCCGCTGACCCCCGATGGCCATGGTTCGTTCCCGAACCCGGGTCACCAGCATGGCGCGAGGTGTGGCGTCCAGTGCCTCAACCCTCAGCACCACCAGGCCAGCTAGCACATAATGTTTGACCTCACTGCATATTAGGACATGCTTGGAAGAAAACGTTTGGCTCCATACTGAGCGGGGATAACCTCCAGAACCAAGATGATTAGTCTGTTTTTTCTTTCCTTGTTTATTTAGGAACATCCCATTGATTACAGGCTGGCAAGGCTCCTCGACAATACTGACTGCAGTGGATTGCAGCACAGACTTGATTTTTATGACAGTCATTTGGGCTCTGACAGATGGAAGTATTCCTGTTATGGTCCCATCAATACAGAGCCCAAGCTGCCTATACACTTTGACTCTTAATTCTTAAAGTTACAGCCTATTGCTGCTGTCATATTTTTTTTTTTAAATGTAATAAACTTTATTAAATTTTCCAGTTACAAATGCATTCGTAACACAGTAGATGGAAGGAACATAATAATTCTAAACCAACCTTCCTCCCACCTCTGCCCTCTCCCTCCCGCCCAGCATTCCTAACCTCTCACCTCCCCTCCTCCTCCCTCCCTCCCATGTAGTGTGCCATTTAACCATTACAGAAACTAAGGAAATCCTAATTAATACTATACCAGAGAGCTGATGAGGAGCAAAAGGAGCTACCCAGGAGGTACAGTCACGTAGAAGGCATACAGTTTACCCCATTTGTGTTTAAAAAAAGTAAGGCTTATTATAGATACTCGCAATCATGTATGCTCAGTCCTCAAGTAGAAGGATAATTCATGTAACCATTCCTTATGAGAAATAGGGGTTTGATCAATCCAGTGTTTGAGGACAGGTTTTTTGGCAGCCATATAGATAAGTGAAATATGATATTTTCTTTCTTTTACCCCGATTTGAGAAAAAATCTCCCAGAATGCAAATTGAAGGGATGAAAAGTTCCTCTAACCTGTTTAAAGGATTTATGTGGGATTTAATTTTAGCCCAAAGTGAGGCAACCCTGTCACAATCCCAGAATATGTGTAGGAGAGTCCCCTCTGCTTTACCACATCTTATACAAACTGGGAAAGTAAGATGGCCCATCTTTGCCAGTTAAACTGGGGTATAGTACATGTTGTTTAGTATTTGATATTGGGTAAGTCTAAGCCTATCCTGCATGTGATACTTTTATAAATCCTTCCAAATCTTAGCCCAATTAAATGTGTGATCAGGTAGAAGACTTTCCCAGTCTTTAGAACCTGCAAAATTCAATGGGTATTGTGTGCAAAAGAAGGAGACTATATAGGGAAGCCACCCCATGAGGTTGATTAGCCAGATTTTGTATCTGATATATTATTTGAGACAGTTCAGAGTCCCCTGGGGTGAGATTGAAGTGCTTCAGGAGAAGGTGCCGCAACTGATAGACCTTAAAGATGTAGTGGGGGGAGATGTGAAGGTTAGTTAAGATCTCCCTAATGGAAAGCAAAGATAATGAGGGATATAATTCGGATACTTTGTAGCCTTGCAATTGTGGCAGCCAATCATGAGATACCTCCCCCCCATCTTCAGATTGGTGTTGGATAGCACCGGCTGTGCGAGATCCTTGTTAGGGTACTTGTGAAGAGAGGTAAATAATTGAGACAGCACTATTACCGATGTTCCTATTACAGTATGTCAAAGGTGAGCTGGAAGAGATGCCCTGGAAGTAAAAAAGGTCACGTACAGGGAGATATTGGAAGAAGAGAATAAATTTAGTTCAATTTGCAACTAGATTGGGGTATAAGTAGTACTCTGGGGGGTTGAAGGAGAGGTGAGCCATTTTCCACATTTCTGGAGGTGGCTGGCACAGTAGTAGTACAAGAAATTGGGGCATCCAAGACCCCTCAATTCTTTTGGGGGTGTCAATTTGTCACATGAATGCCTAGGCATTTTTTCTGATCATGCAAATTTAGTGCTGCTGTCATAATATAAGATAATGTGGTACTACTGTATATACCATTGTGCAGGCTTTGCTGTTCTGATTTATAAATAGGATTAGAGCTGAGGATTTTTTGATTAGAACTGGCACATACCAGTTTTACATTATACTTCTTTTTATATGAGCTGGTGTTAATTACAGAGAGTTGAATATTGTAGACTTTTTTTATTAAGTGCATATATAGGGAACTGAAATGTCTGAACTCCGTATGTGACATTGAGAGTAATAGATGGGTAGGCTGTGCAACCAGGAGTGCAAATGTCTCTGATATCCTTTTGATAATGGCTCTCCTTGTTGTGACAGAGGGTACTGTGACATTGCTTCAGTGCTTATTATTTGGGATCTGATAGGCATAGAGAACCATTATAAGCTATGGTCCCTTGGTTTATTATTGTTTAGACCAGATAATAAGAGATGAGGTTGGGCACAGCCTTACTACGAATTGATGTTTTTGTTTTTCTTTGACATGATCCTTTTTTTTCTTTTTTTAACCCTCCAATTTATTTTGAATTTTCTTTCAGGGGCAATAGTTGTCCCTTGGAAGCCCAATTCAGCTTACTGCCTGGCATTTCTTCCTGCCACAGGACAATTGGGGTCAATGGTTTTACCTACTCAAGGGCACACAGGGAAGAAATATACTTTTTCCCCTACCATGGAAGTCCGCCATAACATCTTCCAACTTCTCCTTTGGGATGTTCTTCTTTTAACCGGGTGGCATGGTATACCTTGTACTGTACTACACATACAGTTAATTATTAATGATATTTTCAGCTTTTGTACTCAATAACAGAGACCTTGTTATTCCTATTTACTTCCACATACCTTGCTGGCAAACTTGTCATTGTTTCCACTTGTTGGTTTGGCCAGATTGTTTTGGCAATGCCTTTACAAGAGTACTGGACCTTACACTGTTTTTATGGGCATAGTTTGCCCCCTGATTTTTTTATTTTTCCTTTTTACCAGCTTGAATGGCTATCTTTCATACATTTTGGAAAGATAGCACTTTTTCCTTGACTAAATAAGGTTCCTTGGTTAACATTAAATACTCAGAGTTACAGGGTCTTTCATTTAGATCTATTGCAATTTAGGAGCTTTGAGTATATAACTGACTGAGTTATATTTATTTATTTATTTCAATCTAGGATTACAATACCTTTGAGCCGAGGCACTTTTACAAAGGTTCCACGTCAGTGTGTGCAACAGTCATCATTTTTAGTTACAAACATATAGTCATTGACTTACAGACATGTAATAACCAGTACAAAGACTTGAGCTATGAGCAAGACAAGGGAAGGAGGAGGGGTGGGTGGGGGGTAGTGAGGTCAGGAGATCAAGGGAAGGAGGTGCAGGGGCAGGGAGTATGGGAGGTGGTTGGGGCAGAGGCAGGAGTGGAGATAGGGGGGGAGGTGGGCGAGGGTGGGAGACAGTGCAGCCAGAGGGCCTTGTTGAGGGAATATGACAGGTAAGGTGCTAGGGGTGTAAAGACTGATTGTAAGTGCTGGGTGCTGGGTCATGTGCAGCTGGAATGGTGGAAATGTTAAGATGGGCAATCACAGGATACAAGCAGTGAGAGGCACAGCTTGGACTTGAAGAGGCCAAGTGTTGGAGCGGTCGCTATGTTGCTACCAAGAGAGTTAAGCCAGTTGGATGCCCGATGTCGAATGAGCTTTGTCCTTGGGTCGTGCGACATCGTGGGATATGTAGTAGATGGGAATTGGATCTGGGATATTGTTACCTGAGATGGTGTTGGGGGGGTTTCCTAATGAGTGTTCAGCTACTTTGGGCCCTTTGGGTGGATGCTTGCTTGGATCCTTCCTCCATGACTGATATGGGGTCAATATCTATGCTTTTTTCAGTTTAATATTGGGTAATAAGACATTATTATTACTTGCAATAGCGATATCACCAGTCAGGGTTCTCTCTTTGAATATTAATGGCCTAAATAGCCTCATGAAGAGGTCCAGGTTGTTCTAGTATTTACAGGAGACACATTTGACCCTTAGGGAACATTTGAAGCTGCCGACGGGGTAGAAACCAGATTTATGACTCTTCATTTGAGAGGGTAAAATGGCATGGTACAGTGATCATGTTCCCAAATACCACTCCATTTCAGCTACAGCATGAATATACTGACCCAACTGGCTGCTTTGTGATATTAACAGGGCTGCTCTACGGGTGGAGGTGATGTTGGCCAGTGTTTATTTTCCACCACAGGTCTCCCCACTAACATTTAAAATGTTCTTTAATAAATTATTGAACATGCTGCAAGCCCTTCTCATACTGGGGAGGGTGACTTTAACGTCACTCTTTTACCAAATTTGAACTCTTCCAACCCCTCAAAATATTGAATTAAATCGTTCCAGAAATACTTAAACATGCAACTCCCAAATTTAGGTCTAACTGACATCTGGAGTCATTTCTTACCCACCTCTATGGCCTATACCTGCTGCTCTCCCAGATTTCACATGTACTCATGTATAGTTTATTTTCTCACCACCATAGAATACTTGGACAAACTAAGAAATATTTCCTTGGGTGCTACTATTTTGTTGGATCATATGCCTATGATATTAAAATTAGATCTAGGTAAAAAACACAAATCTACTAGCTGTCAATTTAATGTTACTCTCCTGAGAGACCAAGAGTTTAAAACTATGATAGCTGACAAATTACAGCAGATAATCAGTGATACTGTTTCCCCCGATATCTCCCCTGCCACCTTCTTGGACGCTCTTACAGCTGTCATCCGTGGAGAAATAATTGCTTATGCAGCATTTAAGAGGAAGCAGAGGGAAGGAAGCTAAATATGAAACACTGACAACCAAACTTCTGACTTTACAACAGGACTATACAATAGGCGATGCCCAGAAAGAGAGACGTATCTAACAGATTAAGGCAAAGTCCAAGAAATATTGGACTATTGAGTCCAGTTGGCCCTACTGTATTTGAAGAACTATCATCTTGAGGGAGGCCCCAAAGGGATTAGGGCTTTAGCCATGAAGCTTAAAGGCTATAAATCTGCATCCACCATAACCCATACAAAATGCTCAAATCCAGGTCCTTTAGTCACAACCACCTCAGACATATTAAATATTTTTCACACTTATTTTGGTCAGTTATATTTGGACCCTGATGTCCAAGTGGAGAATCAGACACAGCAATTTTTATTGTTGCTATGCCTTCCCAAGATCACTCAGACTCAGCAGGACTGCCTTTTTTTTTTTTTATTGTACAACATTTTATTAAGGTATTTTAATTTTCTTATACAATTAAAGGATACTTTACAGCCAGTCAACTACCGGTGTTCATACATTACCAACTTATGACATAATTCTTAAAATTCTTAAACCAGGTTCCCTATCATACCATATTTCCATTGGACATAACAGGGTTATATTGATCATTGTACAAATATCTTCAAATGGAATACTAGAAGAAGGGGGAACATCAAATTACTCCCAAAAAAAAAGGATACAAAAGAAATAAAATGAGGAGACGATGCTCATATCTAAAGTCAACTGCAAAGAGTACTAGCATAATTACTGTGTATTAAAGTGGGGAAAAATACAGGGATGGGTACACAGCCCTTTAGGTATGGGGAGAGTTAAAGGACGAAGCTGGGAGTTTACAGAGAGAGGAATGGAGATAAAGATCACATCTTTGGTGGTAGCGGCACATGTTTCCACATTGGAGATGTGAAAGTCTTTCAAATATGGAAAGTTTAGCCAGGGCTGCATGCCATGCAGCATGGCTAGGGACAACAGATTGTCGCCACTGAGTAAGAAGGAGGCATTTAGCCTCCAGGATAGCAACCATAATCCAGTCTTTAATTGGTTTGGGGAAATGACCCAGGGATATGGTATTCCCCAGAAACAGCCTAGGATCAGAAAGTGTCAGCAGCTGATTAAGCACCAAAGTGATGTCTGAGGCTACCATTCTCCAGAAAGAGACCAGGCTAGGGCAGGACCATAAAATGTGCAAGATATGTGCCTCTGTGTGGGTGCAGCACCAGCATTTGCTGTGGCTGAGTAGGCCCCTTGCATGGAGAGCTGCGGGGGTACAGTGCCATAACAGAAGAATTTTCAACTGCAGAAAACAGCTATTGGTGTCACTGTAAGTAGAATTAATACTTTTAATGTAGGAGTTCCACTGATCCTCCGAGATGGGAGCACCAATGAAAAGTTCCCATTTCTTTTTACATGACAGTGTGGTATTAGATTGTGAATCTTTCCAAGAGGTATAGAATCTACCTATGACCCCTCTAGTTGAGGATGCGCGATGCAACCCTTTTAGCCAAGACCATTGTGTGGTATCCTGAAGTTTGGGAAGGAGAGGCTGTAGAGCACTCCTAATTTGTAAATATCTCCAGAAGTCCTTCTGGGGTAATGAAAATTGCCTTTGTAGCTGAGCAAACGGGAGCAGGGGATACATGCCAGAGGGAGAAAGGTCTTACATGACCTGGATGCCTGCTTTGGACCATCAGGGTCAATGTATTGTTGACCCATTTATTTTAATCAGATTGTTATGCCATAGGGGGGCATATTGTGTAGGAGGGGTCATATTCTGTATGGACAGATGTGATTTTTGCCATAAGGCATTTCCAAGAGTGTGCAGAGCATGCCACTGTAGGAGGGAGAGAATGCGACAATACTGAATGTGGAATGAGTAGTACGTACAGGGGTACGGTTCTTACTAGTGTGGCTTCCAGTTAGACCCACAATGGGGGGGGTCAGTCCTGGGTATAAACCATTTAGTGGCTTGGGCAGCTATACAGGATAAGTGATAACCATAGAACCATGGCATGTTCAAGCCTCCTCGGGACCAGTGTGCCCTCATCTTGTGCTTGCTTCACCTAGGTCATTTGGCATCCCATAGAAAGTTAGCCATTAATTTCTCTATCGATTTGAAAAATTTGGATGATAAGGGTACCAGGAAGTTATTAAATATATACATGACTTGGGGGAGCAAGAGCATGAGAACAGCTGCCACCATACCTGGTAGGGAAAGTTGAAGCTTGCGCCATCTTTCTACTTCCACCCTTAGCTGTGCTAGTAAAGCGGAGAAGTTAACCAGTTCGAGTGCGGACCAAGATGCCGGTATACTAATACCCAGGTAATTAAATCCCTGATTCACCCAAGACAGACTAGTACCATGGATACAGATTCTGGTACAGTAATGATTTAATGGGGCCAAGGTAGTTTTTTTCTGGTTAATACATAGTCCAGAAATCACCCCAAAATCAGTTAGGACTTGAAGTACTACTGGGAGAGTTTGCTGGGGATTAAGCAACATTAGAAGGAGGTCATCCACATGGGCTGCAACCAAATAGGAGTGGTTGGCCACTGTGATGCCTTGGATTTGAGGGGGCGCAATAAGGGTCCTAATTAGAGGGTCCAGAGCAATCAGAAACAACAGGGGGGATAGCGGACAGCCTTACCTGGTGCCATGGTGTAATTCAAATGGGGGGAAATCTCACTGTTGGTAAGTATACGAGCTGTGGGGGAGCAGTAAAGGGTACATACCCATTGCATAAAGGAGTTACCAGACCCATACCTAGCAAGAACCTCATAGAGGTACTCCCATTCGATAGAGTCAAATGCTTTGGAAAAATCAATTGCTAATGCAGCTAAGGGAAGTGGAGATTTTAGGGTGAAAGATTTAAGATTAAGGAGGAGTCTAGTGTTATCACTCCCTGATTTACCATGCATGAATCTCGTTTGAGTGGGGTGTATAATTGAGGGAAGAATAGTTGATAACCTGGACACCAGTGCCTTAGCTAATATTTTCATGTCCACTGACAGGCGGGATATTGGCCAAAAATTGGCACACTCTAACGGGTCTGTTGATTTTTTTAGGTAGAAGAGTGATTAATGCCTGTTTCACAGTGAGGGGAAGGACTCCTTCGACATAGGCAGATTGCAAAGCACCCTGTAGGGGCTGATAGATATCAGGACCTAGGGCCTGGTAAAGTTCCACAGTCATACCATCCGGGCCAGGGGCCTTTCCCTTAGCCATCCAGGCTAGCGCCGTTTGAAGCTCCTCACAGGAAACTGGAGATTCCAAGTGTGCCACTTGTTCTGGGGTAAGGGTCGGTGATGGGGTTTGATGGCAGAATTTAGTAAGGAGGGTTTGTAGCTCCTGGGTGGAATTAAAAGAATGGGATTGATAGAGGGCTTGGTAAAAACCTTGCATAGTGGCATTAATCTGCTTGGGAGCAGAGGCTATAGAACCTGATGGGGTACAAAGGGCAGATATACTTGTGGCTGCCTGCTATTTACGGAGGTGGTATGCAAGGAGTTTCCCTGCATGATCCCCTCCAGCCCAGAAGGCGTGCTTCGATCTCAAAAGATACCATTCTGCCGTTTGATGTAAAATTGTATTTATTTGATATTTAAGGCTTACTATGTGTCTTTGTAAGGCACCATCCCAGGAGGCATGAGAGTGGCCTTAAAGCGGTGCTCGATGACTTCTAATTCTGTTTGCAAGTGGTTAAGGGTCACCTTATGCTTACGGTCTCACACTGCAGAGAAAGCAATGATATGGCCCCTCAACACCGCTTTAAATGCATCTAATAACATACCCGGAGTGACACCATAGTTGGTGTTCAAGGCAAACTAGTCCTTGGTCACCTGTTCTAAAAAGGTCCAAAAATCAGGATCTTGAAAAAGCAGTGGATTACATCTCCATCTGATTCTGGATGGATGTGAATCAAGGGGTGTAAATCTAAGTGACACTGTGGCATGATCTGAAATTAGGATAGACCCAATTCTAGGCTCAGAGAGACATCTGGCTGCCAGTTCGTTAACAAGCCAGAAGTCTATCCAGCTATGTGAGTCATGGGGGACAGAATAAAAAGAGAAACCTCTGCCAGTGGGATGGTCTCTGTGCCAGATGTCTGAAAGGGTCCACTCCTCAATCACAGCCTGCAGGGATTGTCTTGCTTTGGGGTTGGCATATGAGGTGGGGTGGGATTTGTCCAAAAAGATATCCCCCACCATGTTAAAATCACCTCCTAAGATGACAGGGAGCAGCGGTCCATCCATCTGCAAGTCTGAAAGAGCATGACTTAAAGCTGGAAAAAAGTCAACATGCTCTATATTAGGGGCATATACATTCCGCAGCAAAATATTACCCATGGCAGAGGCCAATTTCACTACAATCCACCAGCCTTATGCATACTTCCTATCTTCTTTCACCACCCACGGGGAAGTGTGATGGATAAGGATGGCTACTCTCTTTGATTTAGTGTTGGAGGAACTAGCTAACACTTCCAAACCCACATTTTCTTTAGCCAATTAGTGCATTTGGACAACAGATGGGTGTCTTGAAGGAGGGCAATGTCCGCTCTTAGATATTTTAAATGTTGAAGGACGTTTGTGCACTTAACCGGGTGATTAAGTCCCTTCACATTCCAGGATATCCAGTGGTATCCCTGGGAGATAGGAAGGGAAGCAGGCATAATTGCACAAAATAGACAAGAGCAGGTACTTGCAAGGTTCCCAGCAGGGTTATCAAAAGAAAGGAAGACAGGTTCAAAGTTCACCAAATACCTAAATAAGAGTAGAACTATCAGTGTTTGTGCGAGCATTAAGGAAGAGGTGAGCATAGTTTGTAATGTTGAAACTGCAAATCTCAGTTTAAGTAGCATTGTGGCAATAAGTCTAGAAACAAGAAAACAAACAAAACAGTTATATATTATCAAAGTGGGCAATAGGCCCAAGTAAGAATACACAAAAGTCAAAGAGAAACACTTTAACAGCAACACTCTGAGTCAGGAGGTCTAAGCAAAAAAGGGTGATATGTGTATATATATCAACCCTATGGCAATGCTAACTCTTGTACTCAACTTTGGGAGGTGTTATAAGGATGAAGTATTAAACTGACTCATCCTAGACCCACCCAAAACAGAGGTCAGACAACCCGACCCGTGGAGGGAAGGAGGGAGATGGGGGAAGGGGGAAAGGGAGGGAAGGAATGATATGGGAGAGGAGGGACTAGGGTGGGCACACTCACCTACTGGTTAGCTGGTGAGGAAGAAAGACCCTTAGTAAATGTGGAGGGATAGGGGAGGAATCACCAGACCTTGGGGTTGGTTTGTAGGAGAGGGCCTTAAGAGGAGGCTCTTTCTTACGCCACAAACAGAAGAATGGGGGGGACGGCCCCAAATAGGTAAACTGCCGAGGTTTATCTCCCACCATAATAAAATGTATCTGGCAATGAGCTAACAAATATTACAATGCGTGCCCTTGCTGGGGGGGTGCATTAAGTACTCTCATAACATCTGGTTTGTTGTGTTTCCTCCCTCTGCTATATAGGCTTGCCAGCTCCCAAGTGCGATTGTGGTGCAAAGAAATAGTGATCAAACAAAAGACACCCTCCCTACAAAGAGATTATGCAAGTTAGAGCCAAATACAAAATCAGGTTCCTGTAAATCCCATGGATTGGCCTTCGACCAGCTCAGGGGATCCCCGAGCGGTACATCCAAAATCCACCAAAGTCATTGCCACTGCCGCTGCATAACTTATAAGGCCAGGTCGCACTGGAGAGATGGTGTCAACTAGTTCCACCAGTGCAGGTTCTGGCAGATCTGCCCAATCCATTGTTTGCCCTTTATCCACATTCGAGTATTGAGTAGGGGGCTGAGCATCTACAGTACAGAACTCATCCCTAGGAATCATTTCAGGTGGCGCTGCTGTAGTTTTGGAGGGTGAGCTTTGTGGACCACTCCTGGGTCACTGACAGGATTTAGACATCATATTGGAGGGGCACTGAGGAAGAGATTGTTTAGGGGAGAGCTGTGCACCTCCCGATTGTGGTGGGGGACTATTATGGTGTGGGACCTGTCCCTCAGGTGCTGTGGAACAGATGAACTGAAGCTAGGAGAAAGGTTCCTACCAACAGGAGCCACTGGGGGAGGCTCCAAAAGCCTTCTGGGACTTGTAGTAAGGCATTAAAGGCTTGGCCGGAATTGAGCAATTCAGCGTTCGATGTCCGTGGGGTGTTCAGCCAGGAGTTCCCAACCATCCTTAAAGACGTGCAATCTAGTGAGGTTTTTAAATTTGAATCGACAGTTATGCCGGTAGAGAAATCTTTTAACTGGCCCAAATGCTCTCAACTTTGCAGCCATTTCCTGGGCAAAGTCCCTGTAGATTGCAATTATAGGGTCTTGCCATGACAGTTCCCCCAAATCCCTTGCAGCTCAGAGGACACTCTCCTTGGTGGTATATCTGAGTAAGTACGCCACAATCAGCCTAGGTGTGTTGGTGTGTTTATTCAAGCGGGTTGAGACCCTGTGGGCCTTCTCAACCTCAATTGGACCCCTCCATTGGTCTCCCAGTATGTGGGGTAGGTTCTCATTTAAGAACTGCTCCATAGAGTGACCTTCAGCCCCTTCTGGGAGACCGATGATCCATAAATTGTTACAGCGATTTCGATTCTCATGATCTTCAGCTCGGTCCCAAAGCATTGCCAACCGCTCCTTATGTTGTTGTAGTCGCTGCCAGACCTGAACCTGCTGAGCTTCATACTCCTCAGATTTTTGCTCTACGACATTCATCCTGTCTTGTAGGTTTTGGATGTCTTTTGTTGTACCAGATAATTTCAGGCTAATGTCATCTAACCTAGCTATTAAGGTTTCGAGTAGACTAGTGATATGCTGCAAAGATTTTCCCAGGTCTGCCTGTGGATCCATTTTTAGAGGACAATGCTTAGCGGTAATGAGGCTGTATTTTGGATGGACAGTGCTTAACAGTAGTCGCTAGGATGTGCTTGGTTTCCTCAATTTCTAATGGGGCTCAGGAGGGGGGTATTGGCCCAATCTGATGGTGTTTTCGAGGTGGCCCACTAGAATAGCGACCAGTGTGCGGCCTGTAGGGCCTGGATAAATCAAGATGGAGTCAGGTCATGGCGCATTCAAAAGACAACAATTAGCCTGGAATCCGCTGACCGAGTCACGCCACCCAGTAGGTAAGATGTTACCCGTGCATGAAGCCATCGATTTAGAGGGGCGACTCCATGGGATTGCAATGTCTAAGAGCGGATTAGGCTGGGGTCAGAACAGAGCTAGGGAGTTAAGCTGCCATCTTCTTGGTGGCTAGATTATGCCCCCAGTGGGACTGCCTTTTAGCTCCAATGTCCCTGGATAAACCCCAGATGGCTTGTCTATGGCTAAGACATTAGTGTCCTTGCCCAGATGATCTACAAATAATTTTCTGTACTCTTTCTTCAGCATCTTCTGTCTGCATTTTGAGCAGTTCAGGACAGTTCCCCTCCTCTCCCTCTTGGGTGTATGCACTCCTCTCTGCAATTTTGAAGCCAGGACAGGACCTTGGCAATCCAACCTCATATAGACAGATTTCAATTATAAATCTTGATTATAAATTATACATGTTGATTTGAGTGTACTGCCTGGAGGAAATCTTTCCAACCTTTCTTCTTGCAGATCAGTCTGGGTCTGTGCAATATTGGCATACCATAGATAATGTTAGACAAACAATTTATCTTGAGTAATATATTACCCAGCGATCCATCCCTACAGCTATAGTGAGCCTTGATGCTGTCTTTCAAATATTTTCTCTTTACCTGTAGCTTTCATAAGAGTCAATGGTGAGGTAGCACCTTCATCCCCCTTATCCTGGGGCACTCATCAGGGGTGTCCTCTTTTACCTCTGTTCTTTACTATCTACCTAGAACCTTTAGCAATAGCCATATGATGTGTGCATGAGGTGGAGAGGTTGCGCTTAGGTGGTGAAGTTTTTTAATTATCCATCTATGCCGAAGACATGTTCCTAACCCTCCTTGACCCAGAGAGATTGATCCCCATGGTATGGCACACTCTGTGTTATTTTGGGGAACTCTTGGGTTGTGTTCTTAATGTAAAAAAAAAAACAGTCCTAATGCTTTGTTTTTCTCCGTCATTGAATGAACTTGGTATCTAGTGTACATTGCTTCTCCACTGCAGATGTACAGAACTCAAATCTTGATATTCGCCTCCCATGGGACATATAGTGCTTGGAAATGGTGAATTATGAGCCCTTAACAAAGTCAACAGGACAAGATCTACATAAATGTTTACACCTACACCTCTCTTTTTCTCTCGTATAGAAGCTATATGCATGAATATTCTACCCCACCTATTGTATTTATTCTAGATGCTCCCCATAACCCCATCATCATTTTATTCTGCTTCCTGGAATAAGCTTCTGTTTCACTTCCCCAGGAAGGATGCCATCCCTGTCTTTGCTGGTCACTTCTTCAGCTCCCATTACCACAGGACTGTTAAAATCTCCTTAATTTACTTAATTTTTTTAGAGCGTCCACCAAGAAAGCAGTCCTGTTGTGGCTAAATCCCAATTTTTGTTCTCCATGGAAACAAATTGAATTTACTATAAGTGATTTATATGACCCAGGGAATATATTGTTTTGCCCATTGACAGTTTTGCCAAAACTCCAAGATTTTAGCCAACATACTGTACTGCACAAATGCTGTGTATGTGGTATAAGCTACGTGCTCTCATCTTTGCACTAAGTGTTTTACTTCTTATAGCTTCCAAGGGCAGAAACTGAGTTTTTTAATGGTCCAAATTGACCTCACTTTCAAGAGATGGCATCACTTGGGGTTATCAGACATATTCCAGTTTCTGTATGCACAGGGAGTTTGTCCCATTGCTCATTTGCAGTTTCAATATCAATTAACAGGGAGGGAACATTTCCATTACTTACAGGTGCGAACATTTTTATTGCATAAAGGTCACTAGAGAAGTCACCTACTAGACCCTCTCCCTTTAATATTACAAAATATTATGGACACTAATAATGATAACCAATGGCATCGCCTAATAGGACACTTATACCGTGGCTTACAAGAACATCTCAGTTATACCAGGGCTTACAAGAACATCTCAGTGATTTCTCACATTCAATTCTTGAAGCCTGGAACTCTGAATTATCTACTAATGTCCAAATATGAGATATGGTTGAGATACACAATCCCCTCAATTAAGATTTAATTGGCACCATATTAGCTTGAATTTGCCTGGAAGTACAGAAGTAGATACTTTAATACCCCAGTCTAATTTACTAAATACTTACCAGCCAGATAGGGACACAGTTGGAGAAATTGTGGTTGCACTTTAGCCAACCACATGCATGTTTTTTGGTCCTGCTCAGCCTTGGCCTTGTATTGGTGGCAGGTGTAAGAATGTATTTAAAGAATGGTGAGAATGGATAAATCACTGACCTCAGAACTGGTATTCTTGTCTATTCCTCCTCAAGATATTAGATTATTTAATAGATCTATGATATATATACAGTGAAGCCCACCAGGATGAAGTGCAGCACTGCAGAATTTTCCAGTATAGTTACTGCAGCAAACAATGCAATTTCAATGGGAGTTAATCCCTTTTGTCATGCAGTAAACTTGTGACACTGTGCTTCATCCTGGCGGGCTTCACTGTATATATACAGTATATATATTTATATATATATTTGTTGCAAAAAACTCCATTAGTGCATCAGTTAGGGTTGTTTCCACAGTGACAAAAGTGTGGAAATTCGATGTTAGGGTTACCACCCCACCACCACACACCCATGCCCCCATTCTCAAACCCCTGAATCCACATTCCCCCACCTCCCACTCCCCCACACACACATGCAAGCAGTACAAAACACATCCATCATCATGGTCCAGAAACTGTATGAGTTCTCCGGCCATCAGAGTGCCTTGTGGGTAGCCACTCATTCTGGGCAACCATGGCAGATGGCCCACAGTAAACATTTTGCTGTTACAAACAAAAATAAAAAGATTTAAGCAGATGCCTATATTTCAATTGTTAAGAAATGATGAAACACACAGTATGTTATCTAAAGATAGCTGTATTGGAAATAAGAGTTTGGATAACACTAGCCACAGTCATTGGATCTTAGTATATTTTTTCTGATAGAGTGAGTCAGTCATAGTAACAAATTTTAGTAATAACAAAAGTAGTGTTTTGTAGTACAGTTTATAAGCAACATGAGACAGCAACAGTTGTAACATCCAAAGCTAACCATAACATGGTGCAAATGAGTATTTCCAGGTAACACAGCAGTATTACAACATGTGATGGTGCTAGTTTCATACCTGAGCAGTATCTGAAAAGTACTATGTAGGTGGATAAGGCCTGGAGGAGGAAGGATTGGCACTGAACTCTAAGCATTGAGGAGTAGCACTCTGAAGGAGGACTACTAAGCTGTATTAAAAAGAAATAAAAGGTAATCCACCGTTGCCTGAATTTTATGTGGTCTTACCAGTACATCATATTGCTGTCTTCCATTTTGCTCTCCACGTCTCCTTTGTTTCACCAGGAGGAAGACCAGGGTGATGGGCCTGGTTGGATTGCTTGAGTGGGGGAGGGGCTGTCGGAAAGTTCTGAATGGAAAAAACTTCAGTGTGGTAGGAGAGTAGACTGATTGCGGTATGTGGAGTCCAGCCCAGGAATAAGCCCAGAAAATGTTAACCTTATGGAGAACTGAGTGCCTGGAGTGTCCAGGTCCTAGCCTTGGAGAACGGGAGTCTGAAGTTTGGGAGTGATGGAGTGTTCGAGTGATTGAGAATTGGTATTCAGTTGGTGAACTCTGTGTATACAGAAGTGGCTGGAAGAACTGATCGGGGCCAATCATCTAGGACTTTTTTTGATTTATTTTATGGCTTTAATGGTTTGTGCATTTCTACAGCTTTTAGCTGTTAGCCTTTTAGCTTTATAGCACTTTGCATCTTATTGCACTAGAGAGTTTTGTTGCAGACCTCTACAGTTTTCTTTTAATTTGCTGTAGTTTACAGTGGTCTGTAGCTGTTCACTGCTCGCTGGTCAGCTTCAAACATATTGTTCTCAGTTTTGATCACTGATTGACTGCTTAGTTTTTGAGTTTGTCTATTTTATATGCAAGTAGAATTTTATTATTATTATCTATTTTATTCAGTTTTCGCGTGCTTGAGTCACATGACTCTTTGTGACTTAGTCTAACAGGCGCATGTGCTGAATTCCTCTCCAGCTCACTCAGAATGACTGGGGCACTTTCAAGGCAGTACGAGCAGTGTTTGCTGTTCTTTCTGCTCTCTGGCTCATACCTAGCTTTTAATGCAGTTGCTCCATTCTAATTTGAGTTAACTGAAGCTGCTATTTGTGCTTAAATTTATTTAAGAAGGGGATATTGCTAATGGTTGCCCACGTCTGAAAAATAGTGATTGGGATAAAGCACTGCAAGTTTTGGCATGCTGCTGGCAGTTGAGTGTGTTCCTGACCTTCCCCTTGCATTTTCTTCTCACATAGTGTCTTCATAAAGTTATATAAAGTTGAACTCAAAGCTAGACAGGTAAGTCTTTTTCTGTTAACAAAAGCTACAGGGGGTTAAACTTCAATACTGTTTTTTAAGTTTATAATCATAGTTATTTGTCTTGTGTTTTCCCTTTTTGAGGTTATTTTTGGTGGTTGTTGATCAATTGAAGCCTTTATTCAATTTGCTGGTATCTGTGATATTTTTATTTTTAGTGATTTGACAATTTTCACAGACCAGTGCACAGATCTGTCACTTGTTAAGGAACTATGTCTTATTTATTGATACAAACATAAAGAAAATAAGGAGTATAAGGAGAAAATGTGAACATCACTACATCTTTTCTTTTATCTTTCCAATGAGGAATTGTTTGTAACTTTTGTCTGGAAAAAGTGGGATATACAAAGGTTTGAAAACTGTAAATTCAGGAAGAAGTATTTGAGAAGAAGTGAAGATATAGAGAAAACTGGAGTATTTCCTTGGAAAAAGTTATAATTATTATCTGTGAACATTTCAGTATTTCCCCACATGGAGTGTTGGTGCTTATTTACTTTGAATTGATTGAATAATTCACTGAATAATAGTTTGATTAGTGAATTGAATTGTTCACTTTGGAGATTATTCTGATATTATAATACGTTTTACTGATATATGGTCTATTGTGTCTATTAACTGCCACTTCACAGCCCTGCTATTCTACCTAGTTATCCCTTATTATATCTCCTTTTTTAAGACAGCATTAAGAGAATGGTTAATACCAGGAGTGAAAAATCTGTTGTCCTACAATTGGACCAGGTTAATAAAAGATTAAAGAAGAACAAAAGTAAGGAAAAGGGAAACTGTAACAGGTTAATATTGGAGAAGGAGGTTGTGTTAGATATCCCTATACATCAAGGAAAGCCAGAGGGAAAAATATAGCAAGTAAATCAATCTAAAATAACTACTTTTTTTTTCAGGAGTTTAGAGCCTGATACTTCAACACCAATTTCTGTCAAGGAAGACATTAGAGTTAACAGATCTAACCCTTTGATAAATAAGGATTACTCTGATAGTGTTGGAGTTAAGGAGCAGACAGTTAATAATTCTAATCAAAATGATGCAGAAATCATTCTATTGGACAACTATAGTATGACTAGTTATTCTGAACGTTCCAGGTTAGATGGTATTTTATCCCAGGATATTCCAGATAGCCATAGTCATGGGTCTTCTTGGGTGACAACACCTTTTGTTCCATGTGAGACTAGTTCAACAATAAGGTTGGACTCGTCCCTGACTGAAAAAAGCAATTTTGTAACTGATGTAGGCCTGGATATAGGCATGGACAGGGAAAGAAAAGGAAAGTACTAAGGACATCGAGAACACTGAATCTGCTGATCGTACTCTCTCACAAATTGTAAGAGAGTTGAATCATACATTCTATAAACTAAAACATTTAGAAACGAGTGGTGATACTTCAAAAGTTGGTAATTCAGAAGATTACAGCTCAGAGTCACCTTCCCTCAGATTTTCCCCTGCTTCTGCTACCTCCTTATTGAAGCAAAAACATAAATAGTAAAGATTTTCAAGGAGACAAGATAATATACAATAGACAGTTCTTTGCAAATAAAGGAGACTTCATCTCTCATCCACCCCTTTCTCCCCAGATACTGGAAATGATCAAGAACCAATATTATGCCAATGTCATAATTTTGGAAAATATCTGGTGGTGAAACAGGAATTGGATAATTTGAGAGGTGAGGTGGCTCATAATTGAGCTCTTCTGGATTTAATAACTAAGCTTAATTCTAATAACATAGTGGATTCTATTGAAGTTTCATACAATCATCAAAATTTGCCCCAGAGTAGCACAAGCAATAAAGCGGTGCAAATTAATTTACCACCTCCTTTCCAAAAAGGAAAGGAAGAGATACCTGAATTATGGAATTCTGAAAATGTAGGGCCTACCTGGAAAGTTGATACTAATAAGGGGAAAAAATTAGAAGTAAGATACATAAAGAACAAAAAAGTCAAAGAATTTGAAGAAAGAAAGAAATAAGGAAAAACAGGAAAAGAATGTAATGTCTATTCAGTCAAAGAAGTTAACAACCAATAACAAAAATAATTATAGTCATACTAAGTGTGATGGTGGGGAGGGAACCTTTGAACCAGAGGATTGTGTTTAAATGGTTGAATCTTTATCAAGATCTGAATCAGATAATGGGACGAATTGTATACAATGTTCAGGAGGGGAGACCAAGGGGGCTAATGATGGGCCTCAAATAGAGTCTTTTAATATGATACATAGGGGGACTTCTAATAAAAATTTCTCTCAAGCTGATGCTGAGGAATTCCTGATTGAGATGTATGGGGTCAATAGATTTAGTAATGAAACTCCACAGTTATTAACAGATTGGATATTAAAACTCCTTCAAATACTGTTGTTTAAAGAGGAGGTTTTTGTTAGAAGACCCCCTAATCCAGATTATAAAAACTGTGTTCTTGTATACTGTGCTAGAGAAGTTATAGTTACACAGATTTGGAATTCACAAAATGACTTGTCTAAATGGGTATTTATATACTTCCTCAACAAGTTGTCCCAATATTGACATATGACCAACCACACATAAACAGGCAGGAAGACACTGATAACCCAGGTTGGCTTGATGAGGTTAATAGAACAATCTCAAAATATAAATTCTCAAAAAAATAATGATTGGGAGAGAAAAACGTTGTCTCTTTTTGGGTGGGAAATAACTAAGGGCTACTCAATGGGAGCCCTAAAAAAGAGAATTGAAGATTTTCCTCTCCTATGCATTAGGATTAAATATACCTAGGAGTGCTATGAAATTTATACGGATATATGACTCTGACTCTAAAATGTCACAAATTGATATTACATTTCAATCAAGCAATTTGGTTGCCCTTATATTGCAGGCTTCTAAGGTTTTAGATGGTCTAGGGTTGTACTTTGTTGCTGTTGAGACATTAGATAACCTAGGATGGTTAAAAATAGTAATGATCTGCCATCCTTGGAAATATCTAATTTTTTGGCTCCTCTCAATAATTTAAGTCCAGATTGACAAATAGAAAGGAATTACCCTGTTACATTTAATGAGACAATGACATTAAAAGAGTTAAATATATTATCTTGGAATGTGGAAGGGCTGTAATATAGATTAGCAGATAATGATTTCCAAAATTTCATACATGGTTTGGATAGAATCTGTTTCCAAGAGACATGGCTTCAAGGGGAGAATCTCCCATTGATCCCAGGTTTCTCAGGATTTATGCTTTCAGCAACAAAAGTTAGAAAGCCTGGAAGGCCAAAGGCTGGAGTGGCCTGTTATGTTAAAATCAGTCTAGATTTTAAAGTCACACATTATAAAGTGGATTTACCAAATTGCCAAGTAATAAAGCTAGAAAGTGTAACTTCTGTCTGGTTAATTTGTAATGTTTATGTTTCGCCATGTAAGAATAAGGCTCAAGAAGAGTATTGGAACATTTTTAAAGTAACTTTTGAATTCTTAGTGGAGGAAAATGAAAATTGCATTATAATTGTCCTAGGAGATTTTAATGCAAGATTTGAAGAAATGGGGAAAACAAATTCAGAACTGAAGGATGGTATAAATATAATAAATGAAAATTTACTTTGGCAATGATCTTCAAAAGATAAAATTAATAACAAAAATGGTAAATATTTGAGCAAGATTCTGTCTAATTTAGATTATATAGTTTTCAATGGTAGAACCAAAAATGATAAACAAGGGGAATGTACTTTTATTGGCCCAAATGGGTCATCTGTCATAGACCTTGTTTGGGGAAATATTGAAGCAGCTGGTAGAATTACAGATCTGGAAGTAATTCCAAGACCGGAATCAACGCATTTACAAGTTTTGACAAAATGGCAGTTAAGAATGGGTATTGAAAAGACAAATAATAAACAGAATATGACTTGTATGGAGATGATGAATCAAAAAAGAATAATGTGGCAGAGTTAATAATCCCCCGTTTTGGTGAAATTCTGCATGGAGCCTATATGGAGAACTATACGGGCAAAATATTAAAGAATGAGCCTAAGGCCAATTTAATATCATTATGGGAAGATATGGTCCTTTATTTGAAACATTTCTTTTTGGAGCCCCAGCTAAAAAAAGGAAAAAAAGAACATGGTTTAAGTTAAGATGTAAGAATAGTAAACAAAAATGAATAAAATGATTAGACTACATAAAAAGGGTGAAATAAAAAATACTATTTTAAATAAAAAAGGAAATATTACAAGGAAACTTTGACCACAGGAAGATTAAAATATCAAAAAAATATGTGGGAAGAATTAAGACTTCCCATTGTTAATAAGGATATAAAACAATTTTGGACTTTGATTAGCAAGGGATATGACAAGTATGCCAAAGAGATTGAAGCAGGAATCACCCCTCAAATCTGGGAACAATATTATTCAGATCTCTATTTTTTCCTAAAAAGAAGATGGACATCTATATTGTTCTAAGTAAAGAATTGCCAAAATAAAATTTCCAAGACCCCTATTGATAACCCTCTCTGAGATAACGGAATCATTAAATCAGTTTGCAGCAAATAAAGCCCCTGGACCTGATCAGATATTGGCTGATATATATTGTCCATTTAATGAATGGTGGATTTTAGTTTTCTATGTTTTGTTCAGTTACTGTATTCAAATGGACCAAATCCCAGAATCATAGAAGTGCAGCATAATCTGCCCAGTTTATAAAAAAAGGAGATACTAATGACCCCGCGCAATGTACCGCCCCATTAGTTTGATAGATACTTCACAAAACATATTTACTAGGATTAATTTAAATAGATTGCAACAGTTGGTGGAGGAGAATAAATTACTAACAGTTACAAAATGGGTTTAGAGCAAAGAGATCAACGGTGCAACATTGTTTTGTGTTACAACACATCATTTGGAAGTATGTAAATATAAAAAAGGGTAAATTATATTGCTGTTTTGTTGACCTCAAAACTGCATTTGACTATATAAACTGGAAATTATTGTGGTTAAAGTTGGAAAAATATAATATTGATTCTGCCTTATAGGATATTCTTATTCAGCTCCATGATAATACCTGGCTTAAAGTCAAATACAGTCAACAAGGGGCTTTAACAAATAAAATATATACTAATGTGGGGGTACATCAGGGGTGCTTGTTGGCTCCTATGTTATTTAATCTATATATCAATTCTACCTTGCAGGGCCTGAATAATTTGGATTTTCATTCCCCAAATATATTTGCAGAAAAAATACCTCTTTTAGCCTATGCAGAAGATGCAGTTCTTATATCTACATCCCTGCTTGGCCTGCAATGTAAGGTTAATAGATTTTCAGAGCTGTGTAATGAGGATGGATTAAAAATAAATCTCCAAAAAACAAATCTGGTGGTTTTTGGGCAAAAAAATTGCAAGATACTATCATTATTTATTGGAAAAAGTAAAATAGCACTCAAACCATATTATGATTATTTAGATCTGAGATTTTCATCATTTTTTTATGGAATTTTCATATCAAAACTATGATTCAAAAATTAAGAACAGTGTTTGGAGCTTTCAAATGCTTTAGTGGAAAGATGGGTCATAGCTCAATGTTGGGACTACTAAAAGTTATTAACACAAAAATAAAGACAAGTATTTTGTATGTCATAGAAATATGGTTTCCCGTTGATTTAAAACCTTTAGAAGTGATAGTAAATAAAATGTATCACTTCTTATTAACAGTGCAACAATCAGTGCCAGCAGAGATTCTAAGAAAGGAATTAGGACAACTTTCTTTGACAACCTTGGCAGTTGAATGCCGAATCATTTTTATATTACAGCTGTTTCTTCTTCCAGATCATAGATTGTCAAAACTTTGTTTGAAAGAACAAATAAAATATAATTCTTTAAATTTTACATTGGGGATAATTAAAACTATTAAAGAAAATATTTTACAATGGGGAATGACAAATGTGTTGTGTGAAATCTATAGCACTCCTTTCTTTAAAATAGTGGAACAAATTAAAAGTAGAGTCAGAAGTCACTTTATGGCATCAGACCAAGAAAAGATCAATAAATTAAGGCATTTCTGTTGGTTTAAAATATTGAAAATATCACATGGGCTGGAGCCCTATTTGACTATTCTGACTGATCCACGGGAGAGGAGAATATTTACTAGATTTAGACTAGAACTATATTCAGCTAAGTATATATTATATGATCAGAAACAAGATAGGGATTTCAAGATGACCTTATGCATATAGTGTTGCACTGTCCTAAATATGAGACTCTTAGGAAAAAGTGGTTGGCTCCATTATTGGCTACCCTTGGTCTCCCCTCCGAACAAATAATTGTATTTTTGTTTAATACAAAAAATAGAAATACATTAATGATGCTCATAAATTTCTTAAAAGGGTTCCATTTATAAGATGAAAGGTTGAAATATAGGAATGTTATTTTATTTTAAAATTGGTGTTTGAATTTATGGAATGATCATTTTTTGTGCAAAAGATATGTACAGTGCTATGTGAAATGTTTTGTGCAATAACAATGTTTACGATGGTGTCAAATATGTATTTTTATAAATTTTTGTAAAGACTTTAAGTCAAACAATAAAAGATTACCTACCTACTATATATGTGTCAGCTGTGTCTGTAGTGCCACCACATGCCAATGTGGTAGCAACAATACCTCCAGCGAGCCAATCATAGAATTATGACACATAAAAATCAATATTTAGAAAGTTTGTGCAGACTAAATTTCACTGTATGAAAAGACAGACCAGCTATAATGTGTCATCATACTGTGCTGGCAGTATAGAGTCAATCAAACTGTATTTGTTTTTTCATTACATAGTATTATGTGAAAGGAGTACAGCATAGTGATTATTGTGCTTACAGATGAGACTGACTGGTATAGTGTCATACAATCTTGCATGTGTCTTGCATGTGTGTGTGTGGTGGGGTGGGGGAATGCAGAGTTAGGGGTTTGAGGATGGGGCGTGGGGGTGGGGTAGTGGGGTGGTAACTCTAACGTTGAATTTCCACACTTTTGTCGCTGTGGAAATAACCCTAACTGATGCATTAATGGAGTCTTTTGCAATGAATTTCCTTTCTTTTTTGAGAAAGTGTAATAGAAATAGTAAATGGTATATGTTGGTGGGAGAGTGGGACCCAACCAAGCTGCCCATTTCTGCATAATAATATGTGTTTTTTGGGAACGTGGTCCTTCTGGGCCCTGCGCTCCCACTTACACATAAACAAGGAGCCATACAGCAGCCCTATAGGCCAAGGAAGCCTTGTAACACAAATTTACCAACATCTTGGGAATTGTAGCAGATAGAAAAAAAATTCAAGTGTGGTTGAAATCATGAGAGTGAGTAGTTCTCTCAACATAAAGTCGACCAAATCGGTATCTTGCATTGTGTCCAAGATATGGACAGCAAAAAGCACTGTGAATGCTAACTCTGTGGGCATAATAGTGGTCCTCGGACATGAAAATGAGCAATTGGAACAATAATTCCCAAATATCTCAATAACCATACAAGGTAGAAAAAAATTCAAATTTCATGTTATTTATGGTTTTGCAGCCTACTTCTGCACTTTTGTGATGAAAAATCCATATCTCGAATCATTTTCTAGATACAGGCCCCGAAAAGTGGCATGGGTTCTGCAATGTTATCCTATGGGAACATTTCTGAACTTTGGAATGCTGAAACTTTGGGCCCCTCTAATCTTTTGGCACCAAACCAATTGGAACACTAATTCTCAAATATCTCAGTAACCGTACAAGATAGAAAAAAAATAAAATTTCATGTTATTTATGTCTTTGCAGACTAGTTTTGCACTTAGTTCCCCTACAGGGGGAATAAGAATTTTTGTGACAGAAAATACGTATCTCAAATCATTTTCAAGATATGAGCCCTGGAAGATGGCACCAGCACCGCTATGTTTTCCTATGGGAAAATGTCTGAACTTCAGAATGCTGTAATTTTGGGCCCCTGTAATGTTTTGGCACCAACCAAATACACATCTGTGGGAGCAGAGCTTGCCATCCTGCAAATTTCAGCCCAAAAGACCCAACCATTTTGTTGTAGGAGGATGGCAAAGATTTGCAGTTATTTTGAGAATACTTTCGCAAATTACGCTTACAAATCATGAAAGTTCTGCAAAAAAAAAAAAACACACAAAACTTTTCAATTTGCGAAAGTATTTTGTGAAAATACTTTTTCCTTGAAGTTGGAAAAGGCATTTCTGGGGGGATTTAACCACCCAAAAAAGTTAGGTCTATCAGCCTCAGGACCCAACTACTGTATGTAAACACAACAATCAGTGTTTACCTAGAGGGTCACAATTTTAAATGCCAGGCATTTTTCTGTGTCATTAACTGAAAACAAGATGGCTGAATCATGAAAGTAAAAGGGCCATTTGCAAAAGTAAAAACAGGCATTTGCAAAAATTTCGTGATTTTTGCCAAATTTTCCCATTGATTATAATGGGAAATTTGTTTTTTGAATAACTTTTGAATGGTTTAATATTTTATCACCAGATCTTCAAATGGCACATCGGTGGCCAAGACGGCATCTTCCCTGAAGATTTTGGATTGAATGGACAAACTATGCGGGCTGTGGGTGCAGCCGTACATTTGACCATAATGCAACTTGCCACATCCAGAGATCTATGGTACCAGACTGTGCATGCACAATTTCAGGCAAATCTATCATACGGTGGCAAAGTTAGTAAGGTGCACAATTGAGGTTTAACATTAAAGTGCTTACTGAACCCTAACTGTAGTGGCACTACCATGCCAGTATGATATATATATATATATATGTATGTATTTGTGTGTGTGTGTGTGTGTGTGTGTGTGTGTGTGTGTGTGTGTGTGTATGTATTCTCTCTCTCTCTCTCTCTCTCTCTCTATATATATATATATATATATATATATATATATATATATATATATATATATATATAAATATTAGAGGCAAAAAACTCCATTTAATGCATCAGTTAGGGTTGTTCCACAGTGACAAAAGCAAAGAAATCGATGTTAGGGTTGAAACCCCTTTGCCCCCCTCCAGCCCATCCCCAGCTGGAATCGGTGCGCATTGTGTCAATGGCCCTAAGTGTCACCCCATCACATGTGGAAAGAAGCTGAAGAATAGGAGAATGGGGTGACAGTTAGGACCGATGACCCCAATGCGCACCCCAATTCCAGTTGGGGGGGTGGGCTGGAGGGGTGCAAAGGGGGTTTCAACCCTAAAATCGAATTTCTTTGCTTTTGTCACTGTGGAACAACCCTAACTGATGCATTAAACAGAGTTTTTTGCCTCTAATTTCCCTTCTTTTTGAGAAATATAATGAGAATAATGAATGTAATGTGGCAGCGGGCCCCGCGCTCCCGCCACGTGATATCTTGTCACATAGTAACATTGTGCCTGCAAACACAAATCGTAATGCGCATGGTGACACAAAGTGAAACAGAAAGAGAAACAGTACTGTAGACAGAAATATTAAAAACAACGCAAACGCAATGCAAATGAAAACGCAAAGGGTAATGCACATGGTGGTGTAAACGTGAACGGTAAGTGAAACGGGGTACGGAACCGCAAGCAGAAACGGTAATGGTAACAGTAATGCAAGCACACAGGCTGGTTTTCCCCAAAAGCTGTACAGAGAAAGACAGTGAGTAGAAAGAATGTATGCAAAATAATGACTCTCGGAACACAAAAATGAGGACTTGGAATAGTAAATTGCTTATATCTCAGTAACCGTACGACATAGAAACAAATTTAAAAGTTATATGTATTATCACCTTCCTGGCTAGTTTTGTACTTAGCCCCCATTAGGGGGCTAAGAATATTTCGACAAAAAGTCCGTATCTCACACCGTTTTCAAGATACAGGCCCTGAAAGGCGCTGCGAATGCCATAATGTTATCCTATGGAAAAAATACAGAAGTTCGGACTGCCATAACTTTGCCTCCCTGTAATATTTTTTCACCAAACCACTGAAAGACACATCTGTGGGATGTTGGCTGTGCTCCCTGCAAATTTCAGCCCAAAAGACAAAACCGTTATTTTGCAGCAGGGCGCCAAATGATTGCTGCAATGCGTCATACGCCGTACTGTTATCCTATGGGAAAAAGTGTAAACTTTGGAGTACTGTAACTTTGACGCCATGTAATATTTTTTCAACGAAATACTGAAAGTCACATCTGTGAGATGACGGCTGTGTTCCCTCCAAATTTCAGCCCAAAACTCCAAACCGTTCTTTTGCAGTGGAGTGCCAAAGAATTACTGTTATTTTGGGCATAGTGTCACAAAGTAGTGTCATGATTTGGGAAAGCTTTCGCAAAAATTTTCGACACTTTCATGAGTTTGACACTACTTTGCAAAAGTACTGTTTCCAGAAATCTGAAAAACATATTTCTGGGGTGTTTAACCCCCAAAATAAAGACATGGCTAGCATCCTCAGGGCCCGACTAGGTGAATACAAAAATAATTAGGTTGCTAGAGAGTCTCAATTTTTAAATGCCAAGCATTTTTCTGATCACTAACTGAAAACAAAATGGTGGATTTGCGACAGTAACAGGGCCATTTACGACAGTAAAAAGTGCATTTGCGACACTGTCGAACTTTTTGTTAACTTTTCCGATTGACTTATAATGGGAAATTGTTTTTTGAATAACTTTTGAACCGTTTAATATTTTATCATGAAATCTTCAAAAGGCACATTGGGGACCTCGGCTGCACATTCCCTGAAGATTTTGGGCCGGTCGCGCAAACTGTGCAACCTGTAGGCGCGACCGTAGAATTCCAGAAAAAGCATACACGCACACGCAGATCACGCTTAATAACTCCGCAGCTGTATATCTGACTGAAACAAAACTTGACAGATCCCAAGGCATATGGTTCTTGATCACGTATTCCAAATTTCAGGTAAATCCGTCAAACGGTTGCAAAGTTATTAAGGTGCAAAATTTTGGGTTTAACATGTAAATGGCTCCTCAAACCTAACTATGGTAGCACTACCGCTGCTACCATAATATGTATGTGTGTGTGTGTGTGTGTGTGTGTGTGTGTGTGTGTGTGTGTATATATGTATATATATATATATATATATATATATTCATTGCAAAGAAACTTTGTTAATGCAGCATTAGGGTTGAAGCATCAAAAGTAGGAAAATATAACCTTTGGGCTCCCAAGCCTAAGAACCCACCACACTGTGCATGCAGGAACAGGCCCATAGCACGTCCCGCACTTGCTCTCCTGCCTGGATTGGGAGGGTAGGGTTTTAGGGAAATCTTAATGCCTCATTTCCCAACTTTTGTCACTTTGACCCTAACTGAAGCATTAACAAAGTTTTTTGCAACTTATTTCCTTACTTTTTGAGATAGTGCAATAGTATCTTTATTTTACTATGGGAGTGAAGGGTCCAACCATCCCTCCATAAATGAGTGTATATATATATATATATATATTCATTGCAAAATACTTTATTAATGCATCAGTTAGGGTTGATAACACAGCAACAAAAGCATGGAAATATGATGTTAGGGTTATACCCCCCACCACTTCACCCCCACCCTCCACACACCAACAGATGTCGGGGTGTACCATGGGGTCATCAGGCCCAACTCTATGAAGTTGCTATAGCAACACTCGCTAATGCTTACTTCTGTTCTGAAGCTGCAGGGTCGCTTGCTGTCCTGTCTGTAGAGCTGGGAGCTTATTTTCAGAAAAGATATTTAAAGTGTACAAATGTACACAGTTTTTCAGGAGTTGTGACACAGAATGCCATAGTGGATGGCTGTGATGGTGCATAACAGTGCAATTTTCACACCGCTTGGTCACACTACATTTTGGGACAGAAAGTTAAAGTACACTAGCGTTATTGAGTACCACAGTGGCTGGATCAACCAGATACTTTCTTAAATGATTTCTTATTCTAAAATAATGGCAGGATCAACCAGATAACCTTCTTTAAAAGCCTTTTAAATGACAGGATGAACCACACAGTTTCTTTAACATGTGGCATCTCTTATGTAGGTGGAGAATATGTGAGGTTATGTCTATGTGTGTGGGGGGGATGTTGTCTTTAAATGGCCCAAAATATGTTGTATAAACAGAACACGACATGGCCTGAGTGAAGATATCATATTTATTCACTGAGGCCACGACATCATGTACCCCACTCACGCCACTTGGTGAGATATCATGATTATTGGCCTCTCGTGAAGATAAATATGATATCTTCACTCAAGCCATAAGCTTATCCTATATATATATATATATATATATATATATATATATATATATATATATAAATATAGATGTGTGTGTGTGTGTGTGTGTGTGTGTATGTATGTATATATATATATATATATGTGTGTATATATATATATATATATATATATAGATGTGTGTATGTGTGTGTGTGTGTGTGTGTGTGTGTGTGTGTATATGTATATATATATATATATATATATATATAGCTATATATACTGTATACTTTTAATGCAAAAAACTTCATTAATGCAACAGTTAGGGTTGTCATTACAGCAACAAAACTTTGGAAATTCAATGTTAGGGTTACCAACCCTACCCCCCAACCGCACTCCCCACACACCAACAGGCTTCGTGGTGTGCCCTGGGGTTGTTGGCCCTAATTATCAAATTATCACCCCATTCCATTTGTAAGGAAGCTGAGTGGTACAGTATAGGACAATGGGTTGAGAGTTAGGCTTGACAACCCCAAGGCACACCCCACCACCTGCTAGTGTGTGGAGAGTGGGGTGGGGTTTGGGGGAGTGTTGGTAATCCTAACATCGAATTTTCAAACTTTTGTTTCTATAATGACAACCCTAACTAATGCATTAATGAACTTTTTTGCAATGAATTTACCTTCTTTTTGAGAAAGTGTAATGTTACTCGTATGTGGTTGTGAGAGCGCAGGGCCTTCATCATGTATTCATTTTGTAATTGTCTCTGATTTTCATGTGGGCTGGGCCCTGTGCTTGAACTGATACATAAGTGTACTGATATTTTAATGATATCACATCTCCGTGTGGGAGTGCAGGGTCCCCTACTACTGCATAATGTAGGGTCCTGCACTCCCATTATTTCATAATGGGATCCAAATGTGGGAGAGCAGGGCCCACTGTGTAGCCATAAGTATAGAGACATAGAGCATACCTAGAGCCATTCCAAGTAACCCTTGTGCTGCAAAAGTTGTAATATCTCAGGATCTGTAAGAACTTTGGAAAAATTCCTTCGAAGCTGTATTCATGGCCTTGCCACATCCATGTATGCCCTAAAGGTGTACTAAGCTGTGCTTAGCAAACAATCCATATCTCAAACCATTTTCGAGATACTGTATAGACACTGAAAGGTGCCACAACCACCACAATGTTACCCTATTGGAAGATTTGAAACTTCGTAGTGCTGTAACTATGAGACAGGTGTCCATTTCTTCACCAAACCAGCAAAGGGCACACATGTGGGGCAAGGGCTTGCCACCCTGCAAATTTCAGCCCAAACCCCTAACCGTTTTCTTGCTATGAAGTGGCAAAGAAACAGGTTTTTGGGGCTGTTTACCTGCTTTCACTTTGAGATCATATATTTTTTCCCATAGGCTACAATGGGAAACTTTAAAGTTTAATAACTTTTGACCGGAAAACAAATAAGTTGTACCTTTTGGAGGTATAACAGACATTTTAGAACTGTCTCTTGCATTCATGGACAGTTGAGTGGTATGATGTGCCCAGACTATTGGAGCCCCACTATAGTCAGGCTTAATCCCCCCCCCCAGTGAAGTGGACCTCCACATCCCCACACTCAGGCACATTATGGCAAAGGGCAAAGGAGGTTGAAGGGGTGTGCCCCATTGAAATCAATGGGGGTAGTTTTTTATTACAATTTTATACATTATTGATGGAGAGTGGGAGATTAATGAAAGTCAGCACTCAACTAACAATGGCCTTGTTAGTAGAATAGTGGCCTTCATTATTCTCCAACTCACCATCATAATGTATAAAATAGTAATAAAAATAACTCCATTCATTTTAAGGGGGTACACCACAGCACTCTGACCCATAGACATCATCTCTTAAAGACTTCTGCCTCTGAGTCCCTAGTACACAAGTAAGATACGTTTTACTTATACCTATACTTGGTGGTCTGTCTGTAGCAGCATGCCTGTATCCACTACAGTGTGTGTGCATGGGGGGGACTGGCCATGTTGTTGTGCGTCAAGTTATTGCTACATTTGTGTTTAGGGTTACCACCTGTCCCAATTTTTGCAGGACAGTCCTGATTTGGGCAGTTGTGTCCTGCAAAAAAACCATGAACAATACTACATGTCTTGACATTATAGTAGAAAAAACCTTTTTCTGACTTTCCTCTAAATGTTGCAAAAAAAATAATACCTTAACTAAAATACCTTAAAATGATAAGGAACACTAGAAACAACTACAACACTTAGTCTTAAATATGATAATTTAGAAAAAACAAGTCTGTTGCATTGGTCGAGGTTACATATTGTCCTGAGAAAAATCATGTTCCAGTATGAAATGTCCCACTTTGGGCTTCTTAAAAGGTAGTAACCCTATTTGTGTTTGCACATTAAAGACTGTATGCATGGAAGCATTCAAAACTATGGAGAGAAAATAGTAGGAGTACAGGCCTGACAGAAGTAATTAATTGGTTTTGCGGGTAAGTTTGTGTATTGGGGTGGGAAAAACACATGTGTTTCCATTGGTACGTGTGCATTCAACTGAAAAATGAAATCAGTAAGAGAAGAAAACTGAAAAGCTTAACAGTGGCTACAAACATGCTGCATGCATGCAGATGTAGTCATATACAGTGTACTAAGGTTCATACTAAGGTTAGAAGAAAGAGCTAGTAGGCCAAAGCCCATAATGCTCCAATGCTAGGCCATAGAGTAGAATGTTAAGTCATACCTAGACATAATTAGCGTGTTGAGACGATGTTTACAAATCTCTTTAGTATTACTTGTTACTACATCAGATGGAAGTCTATTCCAAGGCCCAATAGTTCTTAAAGAAAAGAAAAACTTAACGATTATTATGTTTAAAAGATTTACCAGTTAACTGGAGGACATGACCTCTAGTATTATGTATTGATCTTAAAAGAAAATCCTAACTCAGTCATGATATAGGGGTCATGAATAATGTCATATAGGAGGAGAAGGCCACCTCTAATGCATCTGATAGTAAGAGGCATTAGTTTCAATGTATCCAACCTAAACTCATAAGATGAGGATTGAGGACCAGATATTTTTTAATGTATTTTATGCAGACCCTTTCAAGAGAGTAACTATCTGATTTTTTAAAAGGACACCACAAATGTGAAGCATATTCAAGATGGGGATGGACATAGGACCTGAATAGGGGTAACAACACCTCCTGATCTTGAGATCTAATATTACGCAAAATAGACCGAATAATTTTATTAGATGTACTAATAACCGAATGCATATGCTTGGAATATGTTAAGTCATCTGAAATGTTTATACCCAAATCCTTCTCATCATTAGTGGCACACAATGGTAAATCATCCAGAATATACTGAAAATTTAAATTATTAGAAGCCAAAAGCATTACTTTGCATTTTGTAGAGTTTAACTTCATGGCCCATTTAGTAACCCAGGTACTAATAATATCAAGATCATGCTGAATACAAGATATTTGGTCTAAATTAGAACATGGTCCTCCGATCTTCACATCATCTGCATATTTAATTGTAAATGAAAGGCAGGAATTAGTTAAATCAGATATAAAAGCCTGAAAAAGACAGGGGCCGAGAACCGAGCCTTGTGGAACACCACTTAAAACTTTACCAGAGTTAGAAAATGCCCCATTAATCATCACCTTTTGAGTTCTGTTTGAAAGAAAGTTATGAATCCATGTAGTTATATGACTATTAATACCAAGACCTGTGAGTTTTTGAATTAGAGCCCAGTATGGCATGGTGTCAAAAGCTTTACTGAAATCAATAAAGACAATGTCACAGGCTAACCGGTTATCCAAACAAGAACTAAAATGTTCATAAAAGCAGAGCAAATTTGTCAGACAGCTTCTACCCTTCTTAAAGCCATGTTGTTCCAAATCAGATGCATCAATAATAGGGGCAATAATATCCTTTAGTAGACTTTCTAACACCTTACATATGGATGAAGTCAAACTAATTGGCTGATAACTTTCCCATAGATGTTTTGATCCCTTCTTATGTATTCGTACCACAAACGCCTCTTTCCATTCACAAGGGATAAAATTATATTGTAAAAAAAGGTCGAATAAAAGTTTGAGTGGAAAGGCAATATGTTAAGATAATAGGTAAGGTAAATGCCCTGCTATATTGTCTGGGCCTGAACAAAATTTACCTTTTAGTAAGTGTAGTTTTTTAAGAATAGACTCAACTGAGAATGTGATAAAAGTATCTGATGGTGAAACATAGAAACATAGAATGTGACGGCAGATAAGGACCGCTTGGCCCACCCAGTCTGCCCATTTCCCTACCTACTGGATAAGCTGCAGATCCTAGTTAACCAGCAGCCTACTTCTTCCTACCCCAACCCCCCAGAATTGCCTTATGACTATCCCATGCATGCTTGAATTCCACCACTGATTTTGACTCCACAACCTCCTCCGGAAGGCCATTCCATGCATCCACAACCCTCTCTGTGAAAAAACACTTCCTCAAATTACCTCTGAGCCGCCCCCCCTCTATCTTCAAATTGTGCCCTCTTGTTCTTGCACACCTCTTTTTTTGAAAGATGCTACCCTCTTGGACTTTGTTGATTCCCTTGAGGTACTTGAAAGTTTCTATCATGTCCCCCCTCCTCCTTTCCTCGAGGCTATACATATTAAGCTCCTTAAGTCTCTCTTCATATGTCCTCCGGTGCAGACCCTGCACCATTTTAGTTGCCCTCCTCTGGACAGCTTCCATCCTGTCTATGTCTTTGTGGAGATTGGGTCTCCAGAACTGCACACAGTACTCCAGATGGGGTCTCACCAGCTGTCTGTACAGAGGGATAATAACTTCCTGTTTTCTACTGGTGATGCCTCTCCTATGCATCCCAGTATCCCCCAACCCTCCTTGCTGCCTTCTCACATTGCTTGCCCACCTTTAGGTCATCTGATATGACTACCCCAGGTCCCTTTCCATTTTGTTGTTAGTATCTCACCCCATTGTGTACTCTTCCCTGGGTTTTGTTTCCCAGGTGCATTACCTGTACTTCTTAGCATTGAATCTAAGCTGCCATACATTTGACCATTCCTCTAACCTTGCCAAGTCCTTCTCATCCTTTCCACCCCACCCTGTGCATCAACTCTGTTGCAGATCTTAGTGTCATCTGCAAAGAGACATACTTTTCCTTCCAGTCCTTCTGCAATGTCGCTTATAAAGACATTGAAGAGGACTGGTCCTAATCTGAACCCTCGCGGTACCCGCTAGTAACCCTCCTTTCTTCTGAGTGGACTCCATTTACTATTACTCTCTGTGTCCTATTCTCCAGCCAATTCTTACCCAGGCTGTCATCTTGGGACCCACTCCCAGGCTGGCTAACTTATATATTAATCTTTGTGTGGGACTGTGTCAAATGCCTTGCTAAAGTCTAGGTAGGCCATGTCCACAGCCCCTCCCTGATCTACTACTTTGGTCACCCAGTCAAAGAAATCTATCAGATTCATCTGGCATGACCTTCCCACTGTGAATCCATGCTGCCTAGGGTCCTGTGCCCTTCTGGTCTCTAGATTCGCGACAATTCTTTCCTTTAGAAGTGATTCCATCATTTTCCCTATCACTGAGGTTAAACTAACAGGTCTATAGTGTCCTGCTTCTGCCTTGCTCCCACTTTTGTGAGGGGAATCACATCTGCCCTCCTCCAGTCTCTCGGGTACCACCCATCCTCCCATGATTTGTTAAAGAGGGTAGTCAGTGGTGTCACTAGTTCTACCTTAGTTCTTTTAGAATTCTGGGATGAATCCATCAGGCCCCATTGCTTCCACCTTCAGTTTTAAGAGTTCTTTCAGAACCCTTTCTTCTGTAAATGGGCTGGTATCAACTTCTGTATCCAGAGTGTTACTACTGTTTGTTTTATGTACCTCCCCTCTTCCTTTGTAAATACTGAGCAAAAATATTTGTTTAGTATCTCTGCCTTTTCAATTCTCCCTCTGCCCACCCTCCCTCCCTTTATTAAGCCTCACTATCCCTCGCTTGGTCTTCCTTTGCTCCCTGATGTACCTATAAAGGTTTTATTCCCTTCTTAACTGAGGTTGGCTATCTTTTCCTCAGTTTGGGCCTTTGCTGTTCTGACTGCCTTCCCAGCTTCCTTTGCTTTAACTGATACAGTTCTCTGTCCTGCTCCTGCTAGCGATTCCTTGTACTTCCTGAATGCTTTCTTTCTTGAACCTTCACCACTTCCTTTGAGAACCATAGTGGTTTCTTACATCGTCTTGTTTTGTTTATTTGCTTCACTAAAGGCTCGTTACCTCTGTGATGGCAGTTTTATTATTCCCATTGTTCTTCCACCCCTTTTTCCCGCCCATTTGCTAGTGCATTCCTTAGGCACTCACCCATTTTAGCAAAGTCAGCCCTCCTAAAGTCAGTACTTTGTCTTTGTATGGCTTGACTCTATTGCTGTGTTTATTGTGAACCATACTGTTGATGGTCGCTAGTTCCCAGATGGCTACCCACTTCTACATCTGTGATCCTCTCTCCATCTCCATTTGAGAGTATCAAGTCTAATATTGCCCCTCTCGAGTGGGCTCCAGTACTAGTTGTCTAAAGGCATGCCCCCTGTAGGGCATCTAGAATAACTGCACTCTTCATAGTGCAGCTGCAACTGCGCCCAGTTAACATCTGGCATATTCAGATCACCCATCAGCAATATCTCCCTTTTTCTGCCATTCTAAGTATACTTTCTATCATTTCCTTGTCCATTTTCCTCCCCCTGAGAAGAAGTCTTATGTCTACAACTATGGGATTGTGGTGCCATTGCCTGTCTCCAATTTACCCACAGTGCTTCTTCTCCTCCCTGTTTACCCTTTTGTTCTGTTGCTTTTATTCCTCCCTTATGTAAAGAACTACTCCTCCCCTCTTTTACCCTCCCTGTCCCTCCTGTAGATATAGTGTATCCTGGTATGTTTATGTCCCAGTCATGGTTTTGTGTGTACCATGTTTCTGTGACTGCCATGATATCCAGATGTTCCTCCACCATCAAGGCCACTAATTGGGAAGCTTGTTACCTAGACTACGGCATTGGTACTCATTGCTCTCCATTTTTTGATGGCCTTACCTTCTGTTGCAGCATCCCCCACTGACCATTCTACCTTGGTCTTTTTCTCATTTAGTACCCTGTTTTGTAGGGAGAGGCTGGGATTTTTCTGCTGCTTGTCAGTGCCTCCCCCATTGACTAGTTTAAAAGCTTGCCAATGAAGCATTTAAACCAAAGGTACAGGTGATTGAACTTCTGATGCAGAGAAAACTTTACAAAATTCATTATTAAATACATCAGCCATGGCTTTCAGCTCATGGATAAGTATGTTTTCTGTTGTAAGAAGCCCCACAACACTTGAACTTTTCCTGAGGGTGTTTATATAAGAGTAAAATTGTTTGGAATTAGACTTACTAGCTGTTGTTGCCAATTTCATTTCCCATCTAGATTTGGCCCTACGGATGACTAATTCACACTTCCTACTTGATTTTAAATAGGATTCCCAATTAGAAGTTGTCCTATTCTTTAGGTAGTTATAATGTTTTTAATTTTTTATATTTATTAAACGTTTTATGTTTTTATTCATCCATCTAGGAGTCTGTTTCCCATTAGAATTCTTATTTTTTGATGGAATATAAGTATCACAAAGAGCCAAAATAAGTGATTTGAAAAGTACCCAACTTTGATATAAGGTATGGTTATCAAAAAAAGATAACCAGTTTATTTTTTCAAGGTATAGATTGATACTGTGAAGATCAGCTTTGTCGTACAGGTATATAATCGAAGAATTAGTATTAAAGACAATATGTCTCTGCAAGCTAAATAAAATAGAATTATGATCACTGCTGCCAATTGGTGATGAAATATGCACATCCCTAATATCTAAGGCAGTACTACTCAGAACAAGATCTAATATATTATTACCTCGGGTTGCAGAAGTTATCCATTGCTGTAAGTCCAATTCCAAACAAGTGGACAAAATTTTATTACTAATACTGCTAGATGTTGTGAATGACTGCCAATTTATATCTGGGAGATTAAAATCCCCTGTAATAATAACATAACCCATTTGAGTAGCTATTTCAAATTCAGAAAGAATGGCATCCATAATTAAACTAGATGAATTTGGGGGAACATAACATGTCCCAAGGATAATAAAATCCTGTTTGGATAGGAACATTTTAAGCCAAAGACTCTCAGTCAGGAGATTATGAATTTTTATAGAACTAGAAATATTGACTGAGTTGATTTTATTGTTAATAAATGAGGCAACACCTCCACCCTTTCTTTCACTTTGATTCAGATAATAAGAAATATATCCAGGGAGTTGCTTGATCCAGTGGGAGTTATAATCACCAATTCTCTAAAAGTAGTGCTCATCAACAACAAAGGAAACAATAGTGCCAGATATAGTATCTGTAGAATTTTATTTCACCAATTGTGAGAACCCCTAGCACCTTGGCAGAGTGCCTTCAAGGGGTTTTCACAATTGGTGAAATAAAATTCTACAGATACTATATCTGGCACTATTGCTTCCTTTGTTGTTGATGAGTGCTATTTTCTTTGGAGAATTGTTGGAGTCTTTAGGGTTTATTACCTTAGTAACAAACTCCTCCTTGTGTGAGCGCGGGAATCTTTTTTGGAACTTTGGAGTTATAATCACCCCATGTTTCACAAACCGTAATAATATCAAAATCCTTATTCGAAATCACAGTTTGTAACTCATCGAATTTCTGTGTCAAACTTCTCGCATTAAAACTAAGAAACTGTAATTGTTTACTGGAGACTTCATAAGAGTGAGACGAAGATGTGTGTACATTTGCATTCCCCCTCCCCCCTACTATTGAGTTTAAATTTATGTTAATTGTAGATAGGAATTGTTGTCTCAGCAATGCATTCCCTAGTTTGTTAAGATGCAAGCCGTCAGGACAGTAAAGCTCAGATCTATCAGAGAACTCTTCCCAATGGGTCATGCACTGAATATTCTGTCATAAACACCATTGCCTAAGCCAGTTATTAATAATTTTAATTTTATGATTAAGAAACCGGAAGTACCGTGGTATGGGTAGAATCTCCGAAAAAATAATATCACACCCGAGATCAATCATTTTATTAGTCATAGAAACATAGTCTAATTTGATATTCTGAACAGAGTCCCTGTAGATGTTGTTGGCTCCAAAATGGATAATACACAGTCGATTTATGTCTTGAGAGCTAACAATATTATCGACCATATATGTTGGATCTGAGATCTTAGCACCACTGAAACTAGAACAAGTTCTATTATGTTTGTCAGGCTCGCATAAAACCCTATCCAGATCTTTAACTAAGGAATCACCCAGAACAAATATTTGTCTGATATATGAATCATCAGTATTAGGAACACACATAGAGGGTGCCTCTTCACCAGTTTGAATAGTATAAAAATCAATCAAAGGAATATCAGTCATGGAATTAGGTGGTGGAGTTGAAGAATTTGGCATATCAACCATGACTTGGGAAGTGTTTTTAGAATTTAATCCTTCATTAGGGGACTCAATAAGAATACAATTAGAATTGACAGGGGCAGTGGACAATGGGTCAAAGTTATTATGTAGTGGAATGTTAAAATACTCAGCCTTTCTCCTTTTTTTAGTAGCTTTAGACCCTTGCACATTATACCAAGTTGTATCTTCTATGCTGTTTACCAAACTGTTCTCATCTTTTCTAGCTCTTTTTTTTAGAGACATCAGATGGATAAATCACTGAACTACTCATAGTAGCGTGATTATTCTCATTAGATATTATTTTGTCAGAAGGGATGCTGTCAGTAGAGGTAATGGAAGTTTCATTTAAAGGGATATTTGTTACATGTAAAGCATCTTGAACTGTTATAGGTTCAGAATCATTTCTTGATTCAAATGCCAATATCCGTTTATAGTATAAGCTATTCTCACATTGTAATACAATGTTGTCAGTACATTCTGCACATTGAAAGGGGAGATTATCAGCAATATCAGCTGATAAGCTAAACATATAGCAATATGTGCATTGTATACCTGTTTCCCCTTTAGTAGTGGTTACAAACACATTAATATTGCTTGGTAGATTTAAGGAGGATGCCATTACCATGCATTAGAGGTGAAACAACAGAACCACATGAAGTAATAGTACTCACAAGTATAAGTGAAGGTGACAACACAGCCGTAATTATTCCACCTAACACTGCCTAATACGCTTAACACGCGCTGAACGCGTGTGTCTTAGCGCACGTCTTCGCACACGGAGTCGTGCATGGCCTGCTCCCTTGCTCGCCCTGCTTGCATAAGAAGTGCAATAAATGGAGAGGAGTGACCTGGAAGTACTCAAACATTAAATCTCAAGGGGCTCTGTGACCTTGTTTAATGCCCTTTTAAAACTCCATGAAAACCACTCATGCATGGAGCTGGTGGAGTATAAGCGTATGCTAGCCCCCAAATTAAAAATGAAAAGTCCCTTTTTGAACTGTAGTTCTTGAGTCTGGTCAAAATAACTACAGTCCCTCTTCCTGCTTCCTGACAAAATGTCAGCAGGGCTCAATCACACACTCGTAGTATGCACAAACACAAACACAGAACAGAATCACCGTATTTTTTTAAAATAGCTTGTAGTTTTAAAGCAAAGAGCCTGCAGAGTGATCCACACACTGCTTAGGTTTAAAAAAAATGGCAGAACAGAACAAACAAACCAGGAGGTTTAAATAGGATGTTGTGACCCGGAAGTACTGAAACAAGGTCATAGAGCCCCTCAAGATTTAATGTTTTTAATGCCCTTTTAAAACTCCACGAAGACCACTCCTGCATGGAGCTTGTGGAGTATAAGTGTATGCTAATCTCCAAATTAAAAATGAAAAGTCCCTTTTTGAACTGTAGTTCTCGAGTCTGGTCAAAAGAACTACAGTCCCTCTTCCTGCTTCCTGACAAAATGTCAGCAGGTCTCAGTCACACACTTGTAGTATGCACAAACACAAACACAGAACAGAATCACCATATTTTTTAAAATAGCTTGTAGTTTTAAAGCAAAGAGCCGGCAGAGAGATAAACACACTGCTTAGGTTTAAAAAAAAAATGGCAGTATGTATTGAAGAACAAGCGAGCCATATGTGTGCAGAGAGTATGGCTAAGTGGTTAAAGGCTGGGAGCTCAAATATTCAGTTCAATGCACTCAGTCATTTTTGTTTTCAATTTTCTTTGAATTCAAGAATTGAAATGCTAATTTTAGTACTCGATTAAGTTCTTTCATAAAACCTGAAGAAAATTAAATATTAAGGCTCGTTTTATGTATTGCAGCATGAGCGTTTAAGAATTGGACTCTTGAAATGAGAAACGTTATTGGCTCTTTTCTCCAAGCAATACTGATACTTAATTTGATAAAATATAGCAGTGGCTCTAAAGTATGTCAGTTATGGGGTATTCAAGTTTAAGATTGAAGTTAACAGTAGGAGCTGATTTTATGGACTGTGCAGAATGTTGTGTAAAATATATTTTTATGTTTAATTTTACAGAGAGTTGTATGATAATTGAGAACGTTGCACAGATGGAGAAAGAAATATAAGAAGTCAAATGGTAAATAAGTGAAATGAGTCCTTAAATTATAAAAAATATAGTAGAAAGAAATGTGATGTAAATGAAATTATAGTATGAAAATTAATTATATTTTTGTGTTTAAATAGATTTTGAATGCCCCGTGAACAAGCTCAATAGAGTGAAACGTATGGGGATTTTAATCAAAATAAAAGAAAATTGAAAACAAAAATGACTGAGTGCATTGAACTGAATATTTGAGCTCTCAGCTTTGAAAATTTTTTTTGGATGACTACTGGACACCTTCAAGGGAGCTCATCCTAAGGACGTTTACACCATTACCCATTTGTATTATTGTTTGAATGTACATTTGAATGTGCCTTGAGGGTGGATTACATTTCATTTGGACGTTGGTGTCAATATAACAAATAAAAATAATTTCAAAATAAGTTTTCTGTATAAAAACTAATTTAATTAGTACAAATTTAAACTTTTTAAAAAACTTTTTGAAAAATTTGAGATAAGGATTAATATCAAGAAATTTACCATACATAGTAAAAATGAATGAAGGAATAGCAGCATTACAAGATATTGGAAATAGTGTTCAGAACACTTTACACTTCACAACATATTCAGATGATGAAAGAAAATTGTTATTTCAGGCTATGAGAGGTAGTAGGGACCTCTCAGCACAAATGGGGGAAACTCCAAAAAATATGGCACAAAAAATAGAGAGTTTAAAATTTAAAGACACAAGACTGGAATGGCATGGTCTAACACTTACCCAGTATTTAGAACATAACAGACTACCTAGAGGTCTTAGAATAGCAGTGGAACCAAATATAGGAATCAATACTTTAAAATTATTTACCAAATGGGACAGAATACGCAATAGAGCTAGTTGTGACTTTATGCGCTCATTGAAGCAATAATTGATAAAAGGAAAACAATAGTAAAAGATATACAAAAAGCACAAGATGCATTCAAATTACAATTAGCAGAAGAATTTACACAAAATTTAGAAGCAATAAAAAGAAACTTTGTGATTATGAAGAAAAATTAAAACAACAAAAAATTAGAAAGTTCATAAGAGACACAAATGATTATAAGGAAAATAGAGTATATACATACAAACAATACAATAGGAGAAGACAAACTTTATATAACACAGAAAGTGGAACAGACAGTGATAGTAGTTACACAAGGGATTCTCATACACAAGGTGAAGAAACACACGAACATACAGGTATGTCACAAAAAGCTAGTACATCAACAGGAGAAACAAGATATGACTTACGAAATACAAATTTAAACAGAGATTATTTTAGACCACAAATGGGTTTTCGGGGAGGCAGGACAAGGGGGAGGGACACGAGGAGGGACAGGTGGAAGAGGAATAAGGACACCTTATATGGACAAAGATCAACCCAAACAAATGCAGAAATGATACCAATATTTAATTTAAAGAGCTAGTGTACTACCCGGAAACTGCCTGCAATTAATTGTAACTTTCAGATGTGGTCAGCTATCACTTCTAATATCTCAATTATTTATTCTTTTCTTGCTAATTGGAAAATTTCACCTGAATTGCTTACAGGTAATATATTGGAGCAGCACTCTGTCTGGAGGAAAAAAAGTCTGTTCTGTCCTTCCCACTACATCAACACTGAAACCACATTGACTATGACATCACTAGTAACCAATGAGAACCATTTCTCTTTGCCAGGTTTCACTTTCACATGAAGCAGCAGAGACTGGCTCTCCCTGGTTACTAGTGATGTCACAATTTCCTGCATTTTGATTGGTAGCTTGTGAAAGTCACTGCTCAGGCTGCTAGGATTGTGGTGCCTCAAGGTGTTTAGTCTCATTTCTGACCATGTAGTGGGAGGAACAAAACTGACTTTTTTTTCCCTCCAGACGGAGTGCTGCTCCACACATTACCCCAGTACTGTCAGGTAAAAAATATTCTTATTAGCAAACAAAAATTAAAAAAAATGATTCAGATACTGGAAGTGATAGTCGACTGCATCTTAAAATTACTATTAATTCCAAGCAGTACACTAGCTCTTTAAGTAAAAGGGTCTTATCCAACACAGAGGAGCAAGTTCTAGGGCTAGGCCTATCATTTGCTGTTATACAACTGGTTAATTTATTTTGAATTAGAAGTAGATTTAGAAAAGTTTTTTAGAACATTAAGATTAAAGAATTTGTTTGAGGGGGATATTACTGGAGATACAGAACAATATCAAATTAAAAGGGCCTTAAATATAAAATCAAGTCCCCCCCCCCCCGGTAGGAATCATGGAATAGAAACATTTTGTAATGTAGTAGAAAAAGAAGTTATGGATCTGTATAAAAATAGGAATCAATTATGGCCAAAATATAAGAATTTAACAGGTGAACAAAGGCATGCATTAAGCATTTTAAGCAATGATACTGAAATTATAATAAAACAAGCAGATAAAGGAGGAGGAATAGTGATTCAAGACACAGCAGACTACAAAAGAATGTGTATGAACTTACTACAAAACAGGACCAACTATTCATTACTATCGGATAATCCTACTATATTTTTACAAGGCTAACTAAGGGAGTTGTTAAATGAATTTGTGGATTTAAATTGGATGCAAGAGTAGGAATTGAGAATGTTAATTATGGAATGTCCTAAAGTACCAACTTTTTATAGTATTCCCCAAATCCATAAAAATATGATAGATCCGCTTGGAAGACCAATTGTTTCAGGGATAGATTCATTGTTTGATCCACTATCTAACTATTATGTGCAACCATTAATTGAACAAAGCAATATCTATACACAGGATTCGTCTGACATTATGAGACAGCTGGAAAATTTATCAGAAAGAGAAGATTTAAGTGATACAATTCTAATCACATGGGATGTGGTAGATTTATATACTTCCATCCCACATAGAGATGGGGTTATAAATATGGGTAAAATTTTGAATAAACTGGAAAATAACATGACACCAAGAACAGAGATGTTACAAGAGTTAGCTTTGTTTATTTTATAAAATAATTATTTTGAGTTTGATGGGCTCTTCTATCAGCAAGATAGAGGCACAGCCATGGGCAGTACAATGGCTCCGGCGTACAAAAATGCATACACGATAAATTTTGAATCCGAAAAGGTATTTAATAACTAATACAATGTTTTCATAAATAAGATAATTATGTGGAAATGCTTTATTGATGAAATTTTTTGTATATGGGCAGGAACACAGCAAGACTTGTATGAATTTCATTTAAAATTAAATGAATGGGATAGTAATTTAAAATTCACTATGAACCATGGAACAATTAGTATTCCTTTTTTGGATCTGCTAATAAAAAAGGAAGTAGGTCATTTGAGCATGTCAATATTCAGGAAAGAAACAGATAGGAACACTTTACTTCATAGCACTAGTTATCATGAGCCTAAACTTAAAAACAGTATAACATATGCATAATTAGTGAGAGTAAAAAGAAATTGTAAAGAACCAAGAGATTATTATCAACATAAACAAGATATGATAGGAAGATTTAGAAATAGGGGATATAAAACAACTATTTTAAAACAAGCAGAATTTAAAATTGAAAATAAAACAAGAAATGAATTATTGCAGAGAAAAGAAGTCAAAGAAGACACCAGTAGAACAGTGTTAGCCATAAAATACAATCGTAAGATGTCAGATATAAAAAGGACAGTAAATAAACATTGGCATATGGTAAAATCAGACAACCCTCATAATAAGGCATTACAACAAAGACCAATAATAGTAGCAAAAAAGGTTAGTAATTTAAAAGATAAATTGGTTCATTCCCAATTTAGAAGGCAGGATACCAAAGACACACAGCTACTACTAGGTCCCCTACAGCCTGGGATGACAAGTTACGGGAAATGCACAGTGTGTAATAATACTAGTAAAAAGACTGTCTTTAAACATCCCCATTTTAATGCAGAATTTAAAATTAGGGAATATATAGATTGTAATACAGAAGGAGTTATATATGTTATACAATGCCCCTTTGATCGCTTATATGTAGGCCAAACTAAGAGAGCACTAAAAAAAAGAGAATATTAGAACATAAGGGTGATATTAGAAATAAAGACCAACAGTCACCAGTAGCATTACATTTTAATCAAGCAGGTCATACAGGAGCATCGTTAAGGTTCTGGGGACTAGAAGTAGTTAAACCATCACCAAGAGGAGGAAATTACACAAAAATGTTGGAACGAGAAGAAATTAAATGGATTTTTCAACTAAAAGCATTAGATTCTCAAATAGGAATGAATTTAGAAAGTAATTGGCAAGCATGCATGTAAGCAATAACATTAAAATATTGGAGTGATCTAGAGATATGGTAAAATGATTCAGGTTTAAAACATAAAAAATATAAATAGTAATACAGAATGATAAATAGAATTTGTAAAAAATGTATATAGTAACTATAATATTAGAGGAAAAGAGGAAAATATCAAAGAAAATGCAAAATGGTTTAGGTTAGCATTTGAGCTTATTTTGAAGCTGGAAACAAGCCTTTTTGTAAAATAAAGCAATTGCAAGGATGTAATGATGCTATAGTAATATAGTTGTTCAAGAAAATCATGTATTTAAGTTTGTCCTTTCTTATAAAATTTTTTTTAATGATTATCCTGTTAGCAATGTATTTCATCACAAATATGTTATAAATGCATAAGGAAATGAATGTAATGCAATGTGATTACACATAATTTTGGTCTATTGAAATTTCTAAATAAACTAAAGTCCTGTAAAACTGCTATATTCCAATACCTATTATGGTAAAAGTTTTGGAATTTTGTGTTATAAAAAAATTGGTTCAAGTTCAAATAAAATATTAGTAGGAATTGAAATATTCTCAAATGAAAAAATAACTAACTCGGTTTAAAGCATTGTGAAATTTGCAGTCCATAACAATCAGTTCCATATAAGAGCCCACTTGGAAAAGCCGTCTTCTTCGCTCTGCTATCAGACAGTAGAAGTGTACAGTTGCTAAGCAACACTCGCATCTTGCGAGAGTTACAGAGAGTGATACGTCACTCTGGCAGTAAATCCAAGTGGGTTCAAGAGGGAGACACATTGCAGGAGCGTTTGAGCGTCCTTGTAATGCCATTACTGTTTGGAGAGAAGAATCCTTTTAGGAATCAACAATAAAATGACAATTTCACTAAAGAAAGGTAACTGCTTCAGCAAATTACCAAGTAAACAACACTATGATGTTTAAAAAACTTAAAAACAACTTAAATTTCATTCTTGGTCATAGAGGGAAAGCTATCTCCATAAGAAGCATTGGATACAGCTCGGCTGTTTTTTCTGATACAGCTTTTTGAACAGAGGTTAAAATCAAACACAGCTTGTATTTTTAAGAGGTATAGTGAAATATTAAGAATTGAAATGCTAGTTTTAGTACTCGATTAAGTTCTTTTATAAAACCTGAAGCAAAATTATATATTAAGGTTTGTTTTATGTATTGCAGCACGAGCGTTTAAGAATTGGACTCTTGAAATGAGAAACGCTATTGGCCCTTTTCTCCATGCAATACTGATACTTAATTTGATAAAATATAGCAGTGGCTCTAAAGGTACATCAGTTATGGGATGTTCGAGTTTAAGATTGAAGTTAACAGTAGGAGCTGATTCTATGGATTGTGCAGAATGTTGTGTAAAAGTGTAAAAGACATTTTTTATATGTTTAATTTTACAGAGAGTTGTATGATAATTGAGAATGTTGCACAGATGGAGAAAGAATATAAGAAGTCAAATGGTAAATAAGTGAAATGAGTCCTTAAATTATAAAAAATATAGTAGAAAGAAATGTGATGTAAATGAAATTATAGTACGAAAATGAATTATATTTTTGTGTTTAAATAGATTTTGAATTCCCCTTGAACAAGCTCAATAGAACGAAATGTAGGGGATTTTAATCAAAATAAAACAAAATTGAAAACAAAAATGACTGAGTACATTGAACTAAATATTTGAGCTCCCAGCTTTGAAAATTTTTTTGGGATGACTACTGGACACCTTCATGGGAGCTCATCCTAAGGACGTTTACACCATTACCCATTTGTATTATTGTTTTAGTGGTGAAAGGTACTAATCTGCAAACCAGGTGACCTAGAGGCATGAATACTGGTGTTTGAATCTCATCAACTCCCACTTGTGTAATGTGATCTTGAACAAATTACTTAACTTTTACATGTGCAGTGACCAGTTGCATTTGCATGCTTCCACACGCATGTAGCCTTACCCAACTTAACATAACAATCATGGTTTCCACACTTGCTTGCTACATGCATGCCATAGGCATGCAGTCGGTTCCAATTTAACATTTAAATCATACTTGCAGCACTCATATCACTTGAGTAGTTTTATGTGTGCAGCATGAAAACATTTCATATAATTATTTCTGTAACCGTTTCTACACTGAGATTTTCAGACCACAACCTAAAGTCATTTCTGAGATCCAGGTGGAGAAAGAAATGTCAAAAAATATGGATTTTTCTGTTTTTTCAACACTCTATATCTCAGGAACCACAAAATGTGGCAGGTCATGAGATCTTCATCTAGACATTATATGTGTCACATTTCATGCAAATCCATTGAATGGTTCCAAGGTTATTATCAGTCACATATCAGGGTTTAACATAAAAGTTACCTTTCACCCTAACTATACTGGCACTACCATGCCAGTATAATATATTATAGTGGCACGGTAGTGCCACTATAGTTGGGGTTGAGTAAGCACTTTAATGTTAAACCTCAAATTTTGCATCATAATAACTTTGCCACCATATGATGGATTTGCTGGAATGTATGCATATGTAGTCCAGTATCATAGATCTCTGGATGTGGCAAGTTGTGTTAAGGTCGGATGTATGATGGCAGAGATACAGAACGCCACAAAACACAAAAAAACTGACTCTTGAAGTGTTTCTTTCCTCACGCCCACAGCCCACACAGTTTGTCCATTTGGTCCAAAATCTTTAGGGAACATGAAGTTTTGAGCACCAATGTGCCTTTTGAAGATTTGGTGATAAAATATTAAACCGTTAAAAGTTATTCAAAAAACAAATTTCCCATTATAGACAATGGGAAAAGTTAGCAAAAATCACAAAACTTTCGCAAATGCCTGTTTTTACTTTCACAAATGACCCTTTCACTTTCATGATTCAGCCATCTTGTTTTCAGTTAGTGACACAGAAAAATGCCTGGCGTTTAAAATTGGGACCCTCTAGGTAAACACTGATTGCTGTATTTACCAAGTGGGGTCCTGAGGATGCTAGCCCTATCTTTTTTGGGTGGTTAAACCCCCCAGAAATGCCTTTTCCAACTTTGAGAAAAAGTACTTTCACAAAATACTTTCGCAAATGCAAAATTGTGGTGATTTCTTTTGCGAAACATTCGTGATTAGCGAAAATAATTTGTGAAAGTATTCTCAAAATAACTGCACATCTTTGCCATCCACCTGCAAAAAATCGGTTGGGTCTTTTGGGCTGAAATTTGCAGGGTGGCAAGCCTTGGTCCCATAGATGTGCCTTTTGGTGGTTTGGTGCCAAAACATTACAGGATCCCAAAATTACAGCATTCTGAAATTCAGACATTTTCCCATAGGATAACGTAGTGGTGCTGGTGCCACCTTCTGGGGCCCGTATCTCAAAAATGATTCAAGATACGGATTTTTGTCACAACAATTATTATTCCCCCTATAGGGGAACTAATTGCAGAAGTAGTCTGCAAAGCCATAAATAACATGACATTTTAATTTTTGTTCTACCTTGTATGGTTACTAAGATATTTGGGAATTAGTGTTCCATTTGCTCATTTTCATGTCTGAGGCTACTATTAAGCCCACAGAGTTAGAATTCACAGTGCTTTTTGCTGCCTGTATCTTGGACAAAATGCAAGATAGGAATTCGGTCAACTTTATTTTGTGAGGACTACTCACTCTCATGATTACAACCACACTTGAATTTTTGTTCTACCTGCTATGGTTTCCAAGATATGGAAAATGTGTGTTACAAGGCTTCCATGGCCTACAGGGCTGCTGTATGAATCTATGCTTATGTGTAAGTGGGAACGCAGGGCCCAGACGGGCCGCACTCCCTCAAACACATATCATTATGCAGAAATTGGCAGCTTGGTTGTGCCCCGTGCTCCCACCAACACATACCATTTACTATTTCTATTACACTTTCTCAAAAAGAAGGGAAATTCATTGCAAAAAACTCTGTTAATGCATCAGTTAGGGTTGTTTCCACAGTGACAAAAGAGTGGAAATTTGACATTAGGGTTACCACCTCACCCTCCCATCCTCAAACCCCTAACTCCACATTTCCCCCACCCCACCCCAACACACACATTCAAGACACATGCTAGATTGTAAGACACTAGCACATCTGTAAGCACAATAATCACTACACTGTACTCCTTTCACATAACACTATGTAATGAAAAAACAAATACAGTTTGAAACTCTATACTGCCAGCACAGTGTGATGACACATTATAGCTGACCTGTTTTTTCATACCGTGAAACTTAGTCTGTACAAACTTTCTAAATATTGATTTTTATGTGTCATAATTCTATGATTGGCTCGCTGCAGGTATTGCTGCAACCACATAGGCATGTGGTGGCACTACAGACATAGCTGACACATGCATAGTACTTTTCAGATACTGCTCAGGTATGAAACTAGCACCATCACATGTTGTAATACTGCTGAGTTATCTGGAAATATTCATTAGCAACATGTTATGGTTAGCTTTGGATGTCACAACTATTGTTGTCTTATGTTGCTTGTAAACTATACTACAAAATATTACTTTTATTATTACTACCATTTGTTATTAGGACTGACTCACTCTATCAGAAAAAATATACAAACATCCAATGACTGTTGCTAGGGTTATCCAAACTCTTATTTCCAAAACAGCGATCTATAGATAACATACTGTGTGTTTCATCATTTCTTAACAATTGAAATACAGGCATCTGCTTAAATTTTGTTATTTATGTTTGTAACAGCAAAATGCTTACTGTGGACCATCTCCCATGGTTGCTCACAATGCGTGTGTACCCCCAAGGCACTCTGATGGCAGCAGAACTCATACAGTTGATGGAACATGATGATGGATGTGTCTTGTACTGCTTGTGTGTGTGTGTGTGTGTGTGTGTGTGTGTAGGAGGTGTGTGTGGAGGGGGAATGCAGAGTTAGGGGTTTGAGGATGGGGGCATAGGGTGGAGTGGTGGGGTGGTAACCCTAACATTGAATTTCCACACTTTTGTCACTGTGGAAACAACCCTAACTGATGCATTACATGACTTTTTTTAACAATGAATATATATACAGTGGAACCCTCTTATAACAGACATGTTTGTCCAAGCAGTTTTTATCCATTATAAGGGGTGTCTGCTATACCCTAAAATCTTAGAATATGAATCTCCTCCATCACAGCTCAAACACAGGAAATAAAACGAGAACATGCCCCCTACCTTTGCCAATCAGAGGTATGGGGAACTGCTATTTGTAGTTGACTGGTAACTGATCAGTAAACAAGATTAGAAAGGTTTTGCTGTGCAGTACCTGTACTCATTGGGATCAGGGGGCTGAGCAGTAAATGTGATTAGTAAGACTTTGTTGCACAGAACATGTGCTGACTGGGGTATCAGGAGGGTACAAAAGTAATCCCCTGTAGTAAGGTGTCGGGCATCAAGTAAGGTGAGTGATGTCTTTTTGGTGCCAGACAAACCAACTGAATAATCAGGTGCAAATTAGCAGGCAATTTGCAGCATGTAATGGGTACAGAGGAGCTCACAGTGCCTGCTATACAGGGGTTGTAGAGTATGGCATAAATAGGATTTTAACATTACTGGCATAGCTTTTGGCTTTTGACAAGGCAGATCTGTCCATTATAAGTGAGTGTCTGCTATAAGTGTGTCCATTATAAGTGGGTTGTACTGTGTGTAAAATATATATATATATATATATATATATATATGTGTATGTATATTGAGGCAAAAAATCCATAATGCATCAGTTAAGGTTGTTCCACAGTGACAAAAGTGAGAAATTCAGTGTTAGGGTTGAAAACCCCCTTGGACCCAGCCCACCCCCAACCGGCATTGGGGTGCGCATTGGGGTTAGGCCCTAACTCTCACCCCATCACATGTGTAAAGACAGAGGTATAGGAGAATGGGGTGAGAGTTGGGACCGAAGACCCAATGAGCATACCCAATGGAGTGAGGGGTGGGCTGAGGGGTCAAGGGGTTTCAACCCTAACACTGAATTCTCACTTTTGCTGCTGTGGAACAACCTTAACTGATGCATTAAATGGAGTTTTTTGCCTCTAATTTCCCTTCTTTTTGAGAATGATAATGACAAATAGTGAATGTAATGCAGCGGCGGGAGCACGTGTGTCTTCACACATAGTAACACAGTGCCCACAAATGCAAATGGTAATGTACATGGTGACACAAAGCGAAACACAAAGATAAACAGTACTGAGAAATAGTGAATGTAATACAGCGACGAGACCAGCGACGGGCGCGCGAGGCCCATATTGTCTTCTTGTCATGTAGTAACACAGTGCCCACAAACAGAAATGGTAATGCGCATAGCGCGACAAAGCAAAACACAAAATAAACAGTACTGTAGACACAAATGGTTAAAATTACAGAAACAGAAGCGCAAATGAAAACGTAAAGGGTAACGCAGAAGGTGGCATAGACAGGAAAAGTAAGTGAAACAGGTACAGAACCGGAAGCAGAAAAATTAAGGGTAAGAGTTATGGAAACACACACAATAGTTTTCCCCAAAAGCTGCATATAGAAAGACAGTGAGTACAAAGAATGTACAGTATGCAAAATAATGACTCTCGGAACAGAAAATGAGAACTTGGAATAGTAAATTGCGTATATCTCAGGAACTGTATGACATAGAAAAAAAATGTAAAAGTCATATGAATTACCACTTTCCTGGCTAGTTTTTTGGGGGCCAAGCATTTTTCCAATGAGGAGTCTGTATCTCACACCGTTTCCGAGATACGGGCCCTGAAAGGTGTGGCGAATGCCGTAATGTTATCCTATGGGAAAAAAAGAGAAGTTCAGAGTACCATAACTTTTCCTCCCTGTAATATTTTTTCACCAAACTACTGAAAGGCACATCTGTGAGATGTTGGCTGTCTTCTCTCCAAATTTCAGCCCAAAAGACTGAACCATTATTTTGCAGCAGGGCTCCAGAGGATTGCTGCATTGCGTCGGATGCTGTAATGTTATCCTAAGGGAAAAAGCGTCAACTTTGGAAAGGCACATCTTTGAGATGTCAGCTGCATTCCTTCCAAATTTCAGCCCAAAAAACCAAACCATTCTTATGCAGCGGGGTGCCAAAGAATTGCTGTCATTTTCCCACAGCCTAGAAAAGTACTGTCGCAATTTGCGGAAGCTTTCGCAAATTCATTCAACAGTGTCGCAAGTCCGAAAGTATTTTGTGAAAGTACTTTTTCCAGAAATTTGAAAAACATTTCTGGGCTGTTTTACCCCAAAATAAAGACATGGTTAGCATCCTCAGGGTCTGACTAGGTGAATACAAAAATAATTAGGCTGCTAGAGAGTCCCAAATTTAAATGCCAAGCATTTTTCTGATCACCAACTGAAAACAAAATGGCAGATTTGTGACAGTAAAAGGGCCATTTGTGAAAGTAAAAACTGCATTTGCGACACTGTCAAACTTTTTGTTAATTTTTCCCATTGACTTATAATGGGAACTTGTTTTTTGAATAACTTTTGAACCATTTAATATTTTTCCATGAAACCTTCAAAAGGCACAGCAGAGACCCCAGTCACACGTTTCCTGAAGATTTTGGACTGGTCACGCAAACCATGCGACCTGTAGACGTGACTGTAGAATTCCAAAAAAGCGTAAATGCGTGAGCTCATCACACTTAATAACTCCACAGCCATATATGTGACTGGTACAAAACTTGGCAGATCCCAAGGCGTATGGGTCTTGATCATGTATTCCAAATTTCAGGCAAATCCATTGAATGGTTGCAAAGTTATTAAGGTGCAAAATGTTAGGTTTAATATGTAAATGGCTCCTCAATCCCTAATCTCATGGTAGCACTACTGTGCTACCATATAATATTATATATATATATAGAGAGATATATAGATAGAGATATAGAGATATAGAGATATAGAGATATAGAGATATAGAGATATAGAGATATATATATCTGTGTGTGTGTGTAGCTGTGGAAGTGCAGGGTGCTTCCATTTATAGGACAACAGTGATCAAACTGTCAGTATAGTCTTCTTATTACCCCACCTCATGAATCAGTTACAGAAAGTTTTTGAATCCATGCCAAAATGTAATTTTGTGCAACTGCAATGCCATTCTGCAACACAGGTGCAAAAACACATTTTGGGCAGGATTTAAAAAATGATAGCTGTTAACATGGGGGGGTGAGATACTGACAACAACAAAAATGGAAAGGAACCTGGGGGTAGTCATATCATTTGACCTAAAGGTGGGCCAGCAATGTGAGAAGGCAGTAAGGAGGGTGCGGGGGATACTGGGATGCATAGGGAGAGGCATCACCAGTAGTAAATAAGAAGTTGTTGGCCTTCTGTACAGACAGTTGGTAAGACCACATCTGGAGTACTGTGTACAGTTCTGGAGACCCCATCTCCACAAAGACATAGACAGGATGGAGGCTGTCTAGAGGAGGGCAACCAAAATGGTGCAGAGTCTGCACCAGAAGACATATGAAGAAAAACTAAAGGAGCTTAAGATGTATAGCCTCAAGAAAAGGTGTGGGGGGGGGCATGATAGAAACTTTCAAACACCTCAAGGGAATCAACAAAGTCCAAGAGGGTATCATCTTTCAAAAAAAGAGATGTGCAAGAACAAGGGGCACAATTTGAAGATAGAGGGGGGATGGCTCAGATGTAATGTGAGGAAGTGTTTCTTCACAGAGAGGGTTGTAGATACATGGAACAGCCTTCCTGAGGAGGTCATAGAGTCAAAAACAGTGGGGAAATTCAAGAATGCATGGGACAGACATAAGGTAATTCTAGTGGGGGGTAGGAGGAAGTAGGCTTTTGTTTAACTAGGATCTGCATCTTATCCGTTAGGTAGGGAAATGGGCAGACTAGGTGGGCCAAGCGGTCCTTATCTTCCATCAAATTCTATGTTTCTATGTAACATACATGAAGTAGGGTAATAAGAAGGCTATGTTGAAAATCTGGGGTCAAAAGATTTAAAATTTCAAAAGCTATGAGCAAGCGTAGCAAAATTGCAATGAATGGTCATAACTTTGTCATTTTTTCACATTTTGACACCAAATTTTTAACATAGTCTTTTTTTGATCATACCTCATAAACACCATAGATGAAAATTTCAAATCCATGTCAAAACACCATTCTGCACCACACGTTTGAAAACAAGTTTCAGCTAGGATGTGAAAAATGACAGCTGTGCTATCTATGAGGTGGTGTGAAATAATGGCTATGTTGAAAATTTGGACTCAAAATATTGAAAATTATTAATGTTATGCATGTGGGTGGAAACATTCTAATGGATGCTCATAACTCAGCCATTTTTTAGGAATTTTTTCACCAGATTTTTTAACATGGCCTTTTAGGGGCCCTACCTCATGAACACTGGTGGAGAAATGTTGTTATTCAGTCCCAAAAGGTGATTTCGCACAGTGACAGTGAAATCACCTTCTGAGCCTGATTAATGCAATGACAGTGACAGTGCTCATGAGGTGGGGTCCCAAAAAAGCTAGGCTGAAAATTTGGTGAAGAAATTACAAAAAAATGGCAAAGTTATGAACATAAGTTCAAAACACCCTTGAAATACATTATATGGCACTTACCTTGCTCCTTCAGTTCACGGTTCAGCTTTGAAGAGTGCAGATGTGTCTCGGTCCACAGAAGATGACAGCCTATGACCTCTAGTGGTAAGTATAGGATAAGGGGAGATGTAGAGTGGTGCGTGCTCAGTGGGAGGGTTGGGAAGGGGAGGATGACAGTGGGGGCAACGAGGGACTGTTTTCTTTTTTTTTTTCAAGTTTTTAAAAAAGACATCAGGGGGCTGTTTTCTTTTAACCGGATTTCATTAATAAAATGTTTCAGGACACCTGGAGTGGGCTCCCAGTGTCCTGCACTGCTGGGGGGCTCTAAATGCTGACACAGGGATTGGGGACCCTGATGTTGTCAAGTAAATAAAACAATGGGCTGAAGGGGGCATCTGACACAGGGTGTGGGCATCCTGGTTTCAGATACTATATAACTAAATAAACAAGGGACTAGGGGATGATGATCAGAGGGTGAAAAGTGCCACTAGACACCAGGGGATCATCTGGACAATGATGGGAGGGTGGGGGGTGCCACGAGACACCAGGGAAACATTGTGGACAACGATCAGAGGGGGGTACCACTAGAAACCAGGGAAACATTGGGAACAGTAATTGGATGGTGAGGGGTGCCATTCTATACCAGGGAAATTAGTTTTATTATTGGTATGGCAACCGTAGGGTGATGTTATTATAAGGACAGCTATCAGAGGGTGGTGGATGCCACTAGACAACAGGGAAATGAAGAGGCAGGGGCACTGGAGAGTGGGGGGGCCACTGGACACCAGGAAATAGCAGTAGAGTACTAGGGAGGGCAATGAAAGGGACAAGCAATGATTCTCGAGTTATGTAAAAGGATCCTTTTTCATGACTCATAATATGAAAAGGGATTCTTTTTTCATATCATGCAGTCATGAAAAAAGATGTATTATATTTAAAAAAAAACACATTTTAAAGGCATATTTCTATCTTTGAAGTCCTGATTGTACCTACTAGGGTCCTGATGAGCCAGCTAGGTGTCGTGGTCTCTCTCCAGGATGTCATATTTGTGGCTCTTGAAAATAAAATTTTAAGAAAAAACAGAAGCAAGATGGCAGCTCATGAAAAAGGGATTTTTCTCTGATAAAAAAGGATTTTATTCTCACAAAAAAGGAATGGGTTTTGTGGGACAGAATCCTTTATTCGTGATATCAAATCCTTTGTTGAACTTTCTCTCTCTATCCTGAAAAGTAATCTTCCCATTGAAAACAATGGGAAATGAAAAACCTAATAACTTTGCAACAGATTAATATTTTTTCACAAAACAAATGCATGCCTGTTCTTTTACCCAAGCTGTTTCTGCCATAAAAAAATCACACCAAAGTTCCACACCATCTGGATGCAAGGCAATGAGGAAAAAACTGCAAAAAATGTCGACTTTATAACTTTTTGCACTGTCCAGATCTCAGAATCCGTATATCCTACCAGTGCAAAACTTGTCACATCAAGAGATTTACCCCATGGGAACAGCACATACCAAAGTTTGAGCAAAGCCATTGATCCTTTGCAAAGTCATTAAAGTGCACAATTTGAGGTTTAACAATAAACATGCTACTCAACCCTAACTATGTTATAGGGGCATGGTAGCACCCCTATAGTTAGGGTTGTATAGACAGTCCTATTTTAAATTCAGCATTTTGTACCTTAATAACTTTGTCATTGTTTAATGAAATAGCCTAAAATTGTGCATGTGTGGTCACCTAAAAATATCTCAAGATGTGAAAAGCTTTGTGGTGGCATCTTGTATGGTTTCTGAGATATAAAGTAGTAAAAAGCAAAAATAAAACCTTTTTTGCCATTGGTTACCATGAGATTTTTTTATTCTCATCTATAAATCAGAGGAACTACATTTTTTACCTGACATTTTCAGGCATGATGGGGGCAGTGCCAAGGGTGTGCCTTTAGATAGTTTGGTGAAAAGAAATGTCACCATTTTTGAATTATAACAAATTTTGTGATAGCTACCAGACAGGCAAGTTATTGAAAACCGTTTGAACTGTTAATTGTTAAGGATTAACTGGTTGTGCTCAGAGAAATACTGTTCATGCTTCCACTACCTTGTTTTTTCCCCCTTTTAAAACTGGATTTTCTAAAGAAATCCTACTTGGTTAGGAATAACCAATACCTGTATTTAGATCTCAGTCACATGCTTAGTAACATTATTGTATTATTATTTAAAACTTGTTAGGTCAACTATGTGTTTTGGGGTAAAAATCATGTCGCCTGTCACTCGCTTAATTAGGATCAATCGATCAGAAAATAACTGTTTGAAGTTCTTTGCATGTCAAACTTTACTGCTTTAACTGAAAAGACTTCAAATAGTAAAGGTCCATGACAAGTTGAACTGCCATATCTCTCTGATGTCTAGTTGCACCCCCTAATCATCGCTGTCCCCTAAACGCAACAATAGATATTCCCTGGTAGTCTAGCAGTCCCTCCACCCACCCCTGTTCTCTGGTTACTGTGTCATATGTTTCATTGTTTTGTAATTTTTTTTTATATTCCCTGGAAGTCTAATGGTCCCTTCCCCTCCCCCTTTCTCCAATCGCTGTCCTGGTTGTTCCCTATGATTATCTGGTGGTCCAATGGTCCCTCCCTCTTCTCCATTCTTCGATTGGCATCTATGATGTTCGTTTTCGTTCCCTGGTGGTACTGTGGTCTCTCCCCTGTACACCGATTGCCATCCCTGATGTTTTGTATCATTCTTTAGTGGTTCATGGTCCCTCCCCCTTCCTTCATTATCTAATTGCCCTCCCCAATGTTATGGTGTCTAGTAACACCCCCCAGTCCATTCTTGCAAAAAAAAAAACTTCCTTAATGTTTTTTTAACACAAATTTTAAACATGCATATTTTTTTTTACTTTCTCTTTTTATCTCCCATCCTGGGCAGCCCCACTATCTTGACCCCCCAGCCCTGTACTCCCTGCTCACAGTGCACCTCCTATCTTCCCCCATGGCTTACCCCCCCATGGCAGGGTGGCGTGGATCCCTCAACCGGCTGACACAGATCCGGTTCTGGAGGTGCCTGAATTTGCTGGAGCAATGCCTGCAGGGGGGGCAGCAGTCATCCAGCTTCCCAGTACATTTCTTTCCTCCTCCTGCTTTTCTCCCGGAAGTGGAGCAATAGATGTCAGCAATGACCGAGTTGTGTGTACTTCCACCCACAGCATGCTGGCTGACTGCTCCTCCCCATTCATCAGTTACAGGACCCAAGTGTTCTGACACCCAGCAGCCACTAGGTGTCAAAGGTGCATTAGCCTCTGTGTCCCTCACTCCCCAACAGAGTAGAGCTGTCCTCTGGACGCCCAATCCTCTCCGACCCCAGCCAACCCCTGGCGACCCGTTCACAACGTGAACATGGGTTGCCAGCACGGCAGGAGGTAAGGCATGATGCCTCAGCCCTCCATGCCACTGGGCCAGCTTAAAACATAATTCTTAATTGTGTTGATGGGATATTAGTGTGTAAAGTGATACTTATAGGAACATTTAGGTCAAACAACAGCATTTAAGTCAAACAGTGTCAGAGCATCAGGCAGCTCTCCTGTGATGTGGGCTGGAGTTTCAAACTTCCGTCACTGGACATAAAAACGTCACCTCTCACAGAAATTTACACAGGCACAGAGACCACCAAGGGCTGGGAGGGCAAGTCTTGCTAAATCATGATTGCACTCCTCCAAGCCAGTCACTGGTCTTGACACCCTGGAGGCATCAGTAGACCCTCTGTAAAGCTGATCTCCACCAGCCTAATTCGACCAATAGGGTAGCTCCCCTGCAGTGTGGGCAGAAGTTTCAAACCTCTGTTACTGGACATAAAAATGGCAGCTCTACCTGAATGTTTTAACCAACACATGACCATCAGAGATGGAGAGGGCAAGTCTCGCGACATTGATCTTACTCTCCCTCCTAGCTGATCACCAGGGCTGACCCTCAGAAGGCATGCCCTCCCCCCAGTTGATTTATAGCTGACCTCCTCCAGCCTAATCCCACCAATTGGATGGCTACTCTGTGGCATGGGCAGGAGTTTCAAAACTCCACCACTGTTATTAAAAATGGCAGCTTCATCTGAACTTTAAACAAGCACAGATACCACCATTGGTTGAGAGGGCAAGCCTTACTACATTGTACTTGCCCTCTCCTTAGCCAATTGCCACTCCTGACTCCTGGGAGGCATCAGAGGGACCCTGTTCAGAGTTTCCCTCCTCCTGCCTAATTTCACCAATGGGGCAGTTTTCCTGTGGTGTGGGTTGGAGTTTTAATCTTCTGCCACTTTACTTAAGAACTGTTGCTGTCCCTAAATTTTAAACAAGCATACTGACAACCAAGGGTTGAGAGGGCAAGTTCTACTACATCATGCTTGCCCTTCCTAGTCAGTCACAAGTTCTGATCCCTGGAAGGAACTAGTGGGACCATCTTGGAATCTGACCTCCTGCAGCTTAATTCCACCAGTCAGGTCACTCTCTTTTGGTGTGCGCTTCAGTTTTAAACCTCTGTCACTTGACATAAATCTGGCAGCTCCCCCTGAACTTGAAACATGCCCACAGTCCACCAGGGGTTGATAGGGCAAACCTGGCTGCATTGTGCTTGTTGTTACCCACAGCTGATCACCACCATCAACCCTCAAAGGCACCTGCAGTATGCTCTTTGAAACTGACCTCCACTAGCCTAATTCTGGCAATTGTGTGGATCTCCTGTGGCTGGTGGTGTCAGTTTGAAATCTCCACCACAGCACATCAAAACATCAGCTCTCAACGAACTTTAAACAAGCACATGGACCACCATTTGTCTAATGGGCAAGTATTGCTACATTGTGCTTGCTCTCCCCCTTAGCTGATTGCTGCTCCAGGCCCCTGGACGGCACCACCAGGACCCTCTCCTCCAGTCTAATTACACCAGTTGGGAGGCTCTCTTGAGGTATGGACCAGAGTTTGAAACCTCCTCCACTGGACATAAAAACAGTGTCTCTCCCTGAACATGAAACAAGCACCTGGTCAAACAGGGCTCTAGAGGGTATCTTACTACATCATGCTTGCCCTTTCCCCTAGCCAATCACTGATCTCAGCCCCTGGGAGGAACCAGTGAGACCCTTTTCTATGCCATCCCCCTCCAACCTAATTCTGCCAGTTGGGCAGCTCTCCTGCAATTTTGGTGAGAGTTTCACACTTCTGCCACTGGACTTAAAATGTCAGCCCTCTGTGAACTTTAAACAAGCACATGGACCTCCAGGGATTTAGAGGGCATGTTTTGCTATATCCTGTGTACCCTCTTTCCTAGCCAGTCACTACTCCAGAACCCCCGAACTCACCAGTGGGACCTTTTTTGATGCTGAGCTCCTTCAGCTTAATTCCACCAGTCCAGTAGCTCTCCTGTGGCATGGATGGATGTTTCAAACCTCCATGACTGGACTTAGAAACAACATCACTCCCTGAACTTTCAACAAGCACACAGACCACCAGAGTTTGAGGGATCATGTCTTCTACAGCGTGCATCCCGTCACCCCAGCCAGTCATCACTCTTGACCTGCAGAAGGTACCAGTGGGACCATCTTCGAAGCCAACCTCTTCAAGCCTAATTCTAACAATTGGGTGGCTATCCTGTGGTGTGGGTTGGAGTTTCAGTCCTCTGCCACTGAATTTAAAAACAGTGGCTCTCACTAAATTTTAAACAAGCTTTCTTTTCCCCCTAGCTGATCATCATTGCTGACCCACAGAAAGTACAAGTGGGAGTCTCTTCAAATCAGAGCCCCTCCAGCCTAATTCCACCAATCAGGTAGCTCTCCTGTGGCCTGTGATGAAGTTTAAAAACCTTCTCCACTAGACATACAAATTGTGGCTCTCTCTCAACTTTAAATAAGTACCTGGAGAATCAAGGGGTCAAGAAGGCAAGTCTTGCTGGTTCCACCACCGGAACAAGCCCATCTGAGTGCACCCATCATTAGGGCACCAGGATTTCAATTCACTACCCACTTTTTATGCTGTGCCCCCCACGCCCCTCCAACTAAAGATTCTAACTCCAGAGGGGGCAGACCTTGGGGAAAGGGTGGGATTGTTTGAATTTTGGCACCCTATTGATGGGAGCACTCGAACCGGTGCACAGATGGCCAGAAGGGAGCCTTGCCACATCATACTTGCCCTTCCCCAGCTGATTGCTGCTCTCAAGCCCAAAGATGCACCAAGGGGCCCTTTTCAAAGCTGATCTCCTCCAGCCTAATTCTGCCAGTTTCGCAGGAGTTTCAAACTTCTGCCATTGGACATAAAAACAACAGCTCTCCTTGAACTTTAATCAAGCACACAGACCACCAGTGCTCGAGAGGGCAATTCTTGCTACATTGTGCTTTCCTTTCCCTTAGCTGATCACCACTTCTGATCACTGAGATTCTTACATTGCATGCTGCATCTGGCTTTTTGACCATTGTCCCTTGCTCGGTATAAGTTTCTCTGATTAGTGCCACTGGACTTGTGTTGTTAAATTGCAGGAATGTTGTAAAGTTTGATAAGAATAAAACAATTCATCAGACCAATATTTGTAAAACCATGGGTTAGAATTGAGTGTAGACATGCCCAAGCAAGAGGATGAAGTTGACGCTGTTCCCAAGCATTACTGTATCTGAAGATATACGTGAGTATTACATATTGGCAATGCTGTAAGGCCAGCTTGCTACATTAGGGAAAGTGTCAATAGCTTTAATTGGGCAAAAAGCAAAGATCCTAATGAGCTTACATTTAAGACTGAAAACTTAAAATCTTTGAATTTACAAGTGTTAAGGATATGTGTAAACAGCTACAACTTTAACTTTTGTTATCTGCACAACAGAGTCAGGATGTAATCTGTTTCATCTTGAATTCATTTTGTCAAGCACCATGGCTAGTTGCAGCGATGACTCTAAAATAAATCAGAGCAGATTCATATGACAAGAAAAATAAATGAAAACAAAATCCTGGCTATTGTGTGGCACGTTTCCTTTCAGATATTATGAAAGCCTGTGTTCTAAATGATCCAGTTCTCTATCTGTATTATCTCATTCTTTATATGAAAATAGTTATAATAAATCATACATAATGCTTTTGCAGATTGAGATGGTCAGTATGTTACTGAATGGATTATTGTGAATAATTGTCACTTCTCCAAACCTCAGGCTACTTTTCAGCATAATTTCAGCCACATCCTGCTAATTATTAGGGCCTCTGTAACTTAGATGTTTGATCAGAAGAAGCATATGGTGTTGCTTGTAGGGCCGTGAGTAATCATGGAAAGAAAAGAATAAATGACCCAAGTCCTGGACACAACTGCTGATGCTGCTGGCCAAAGGATATATGCTAATTAGTTTCAAAAAGGGATCTCAGCAAATTAAGTTGCCCAGGGGGAACATTCGGTAGCCCAGATAGGAGGTGCTGTATAAACTTGTTCATGTTCTATCCCTCTGCTTCTTTAAGGAACCCTGTGATGTTGATGTCATTTCTGCACCCATGGTACTCCAGATCATCCAGTTTCTCCCATAGTAGGGAGACTTCATTTTTGAGGTGCAGGATTTCTGAGTCTCAGGAGTCTGCTTGCATATCCAGCTGTCTGAGAATGTGCTCATTATTGGACACCCTAATTTGCATGTTGTCCATGCACTGCTGTAGGAAGTCCTTAGGTGCCTTGACCCTTGTTTCCTTCTCAAGTTTTTTGGTAAACATCTTAGCAATTGAGCCCAGGTCAGTAGCTAGAGATGGGCAAACTCCGTAAATTTCGTTACTCAAAATATTTCACAAAATTCATGCATTTTGCTAAATATTTTGTGGGTGCAAAATGTGAAATTCTGCCAGCGAAATGTAGACTTTCACCAGTGAAATGCAGAATTTGCCCATGAGTGGTGCAATTTTGTCACTCACATGCGAAATTCCACCATTTGCTGGCAAAATTCTGCATTTCACCAGCACAATTCAGCATTTTGCACCCATGAAATATTTCACAGAATGTGCTAATTATGCAAAATATTTCACATGGTGAAATTTGTGATTTGGTTGGAATTTTGCCAACAAAATAAAATTTTGCTATATCTCTATCAATAGATAGCACCGGTCCTGAGGTGGCAGCAGCCATCTCATCAGCAGCGCTAAATTCAGTAGATGATTAAGTCGTGAGAAAACAGTTTCATTTCAGCAAACATATATTTTGTTTCGGTGAAATGAAATCTATCGAAATATGCCTGCAAAACATTTTGATCCGTGGTTTGGATTTTCAGTGTTTGAATGGTTGACAGTGAAAGTGCTATGGGGCCCTCTTAGTCTCATTCCCAAACAACATTCTGCCACTTCTTTTGTTAATCTAAATGCTAGCAGTCTTCTGGCTCAACCCCCATTTTCAAAATACAGGTATTTATGGTCCATATATCCTAATTCGCCTTCAATCTTTTTATTAAGCATTTAGAGCAATGTTGCCCTCCTTTGTTGCAGCTCCTTACTAAGCTGTGCTGTTAGAGTGTTTATGATGTGTTTCTAATACTTGTAACTTCTTTTCTAAATTATCTTGCTAGATCCTTCTCTAGCACCATTTACATGCAAGGTTAGAATCAGTAACAAAATAACTGTTTACTATGTGATTGATTCTTTTGTTTGATCATTTAATACTTTTTCACCTGCAGCCACAGTCCTGCTCTACATCCAGCCACTGCTCCTCCATTCCACCGCCGACCCCAAAGCTCTGCATGCCCAGCTGGCAGACGCAACTACACCTGCAAAGGGGACCCTTCCCCGTAGCCCCCGTGCCTGACGAGGAACCATTACTGGCACATACCTTCCGGGCATCATCGGCCAGTGAAACTCGCGGCCATCAAGCTGCTGCCGACCTGTGCTGCCATTTTCCCCACTTATCTCCCGATGGAAGCACAGACGTGCAATGACGTCAGTGCACTGACGTGCAGACACCTGCCATGCTTCCTTCCACTAGGCACCCACACAACTGCAGTATCTCCGGGCGTCCCCAGGGTCTGGCAGAGCATGGTGTGCATCCACCCCTTCTCCCCAGGACTAGGAGAGCTGTTGTCGGTTGTTCAATCCTAGTCCTCCCCTGCCAACCCCCGACAACTCAGGCTCATTCCTGAACCAGGGTCGCTGGGGTGCAGCGAAGTGTGGCGTCCAGTGCCTTAACCCTCAGCACCACCAGGCGGCCATATGTGATAAATTCTAACTCTGCATGTAAACAGTGTAATTAATTTACTGACATCTCACACTTTGGACTTTTCTGCAGTGGTCAGACAGATGAGTTTTTCTTTTAGGTATGTCCCGGAGCAGGTTCACAGTATTAGTAGTAGTAGTTGTAGTTGTAGTTGTAGTAGTAGTAGTAGTAGTAGTTGTAGTTGTAGTTGTAGTTGTAGTAGTCCTAGCATTTAATATTGCAAAGTTCATAAAGAACAACCCCTGCCTGTTGTGAAATAGCAGCTCCACACAATCAAGTTTCACACTGCTACAATAATAGTGGTAAGAGACTTTACATTCTATTGCTAGCAATACATGCATTCAGGAGATTCCTTGGGCAGAGAGCAAGCACTGGTTGGGACTTTATTATACTTTACACACCATCTTATATTTTATATTTTACATTTTACACCACATTCCATTTTTTGTGTGTTTGTGATTTGGTGACAGGAAAGCTTCAGTGCTGCAACTGAAGGGGTGCTTTGCCTGGTGGAGATGACACTGCGTCACCCCCTATCCCCTTTCTGTAAATTCCTGTTCTTGGTGGACACATTTTAAAAGAGATTTATAAAACCAACTAACATCTGGAGCAGGACATTTGTTTTTGACTGAGAATCCTAGGTCTTAATCAGGCTTTTTGCAAGGGTGGCATCTTCACAAACAGTCAGTTTGCTGGGCTTTTTAGCTGCTTTTCACAGTAATTGTGCTTGGCAAATTCATGCAGCTAGAGGCCAGAAAATTCTCATTTAAAATGCTTGCCTTGTCTCTAATCCAGTTGCACTACAATAGGCACTGCTAGTTAGCCATCTCACATCCTGGACAAATACATATATACAGCCATTTTTGACTTAATTAAAAAGGAATGAGGATTTGACTGATAACATATCATGAACACAGCATGTTGCAAGCTCAGTACAAGTGTACTGGTGAAGAGGGACACTGAGGAAGATGGAAGTTACGGCTCAGGCTCCACCTAGTGGTACATCATAAACATCTGTTTGTCTGTCTGTCTGTCTGTTGACATATGTTTTGTTATCGATATTGTATAATATTTTACAAGGCCAAGGGATAGTTTAGCTATACAAGCCTTACAGAATTCCGAAGGCTAATCATCTGATATTAGGGGCATGATGCAGAGCCACAAAGTGTTGTGGTGCAATAACAGTGGTAAAAGCCTCTCCATCCCATTACAATAATTTTAAGCCAGAGCCATACTCATAGTTGCCAGCCCCAGGTGAGGCAGGTGTGGAGCAGAAGAGGTGCCAGAACTTTTGGTTTTGTACACACTTGCCAATTGCTGCCCCTTCCAAATCTAAAATAGGTACTTATGATGATTTTATGTGTTTCTTGCTGCTGATGTTATTGTGAGTTTATGTAATTTGTACAGGTGCCCTATGTTAATGCATCAGTTAGGGTTTTTATTAAAGTGTAAAAGGCTTGGAAATTCGATATTAGGGTTACCAACGCTAACACCCCCCCCCACCCTCCACACAGCAACAGGCATCAGGGTGTCCCTTGGAGTCGTTGGCCTTAACTCTCACCCCATTCCATGTGTAAACAAGATGAGATGGTACAGTATAGGAGAATGGGGTGATAGTTAGGCCCAGTGACTGAAAGGCACACCATGACACCTGTTGGTGTGTAGAGGGTGGGGGGGGGTATTAGGGTTGTAACCCTAACGTTGAATTTCCCAACTTTTTACGCTTTAATAAAAACCCTAACTAATGCATTAACATTGTTTCATTGTGTTTTGCAATGAATGCCCCTTCTTTTTGAAATCTAGGTTTAGCATTTGCCTTATTGGTCCCTGCAAGAACAGATCCAGAAGCAAATGATTTGATACCCTTTAATGGACCAACGTAGAAGGACTGGTTGGTCTGAAAGCTAGAGCACTTTGTTCTTGTTGTTACATCTATGTTTGGTCCTTCTTTTTGAGAAAGTGTAATGTAACTGGTATGTGGTTGTGGGATCGCGGGCCCTCCAAGCCCTGTGCTCCCCTCATGTTACCCACTGTTGCATAATGATATGCATAAGTGGGAGTGCAGGCCCTCTGGGCCCTGCGCTCTCACTTAGACATAAGTAAGGACATACCATGGCCCTATAGTCATGAAAAGTAACCCTTGTAACACTAATTTGGCAATATCTTGGGCTGAAATTTGCAGGGTGGCAAGTCCTGGTCCCCCAGATGTGCCTTTTGATGGTTTGGTGCCAAACCATTCAAAGGGCCCAAAGTTACAGCATTCTGAAGTTGAGAAATTTCCCATAGGATAAGATTGAGGCATCCGTTACACCTTTCGATGCCTGTATCTCGAAAACAAAGGGAGAGACAGGGTTTTCACTATCCACAGCTTAGTAGGTGAGCTAACCTTCAGAAACAAGTTTGGGAATCATAGATTACACCAGCAGTGGAATTGTTTTCCTACTTTCTACAGTTACGGAGATATTGGCAAAAACATGTTCTAAGGGTTCCAAGGGTGCCTTTTCAGTGCATTTCAGTGCTCATATCTCATAAACTATGTGAGATACAGATTCAGTCAACTTATGTTGCATAGATGTCTCACAGTCATGATTAAAATGACACTTGAATTTATCTGTAGCTGCTACGGTTGCTAAGATATTGGCACATTACTGTTACAAGGGTACCTTGCCCTATAGGGCTGGCGTATGGCTTCATACTTACATGTGAGTGGGAGTGCAGGGCCCAGAGGGCCCGTGCTCCCATATATGCATACCATTATGCAAAAAATGGACAATATGAAGGGAGCGCAGGGCCCAGAGGGTCCGCACTCCCACTAACACATACCATTTACCAGTTACATTACACTTTCTCAAAAAGAAGGGAAATTCATGGCAAAAACTCTGTTAATGCATCAGTTAGGGTTTATAGCACAGTGAAAAAAGCATGGAAATGTGGTGTTAGGGTTACCACCCATACTACCCCACCCCCATATCCTCCACACACCAACAGGCATTGGGGTGTGCCTTGCGGTCATCAGCCCTTATGCTCACCCCATTCCATAAGTAAACAAGCTGAGATGGGTACAGTATAGGAGAATGAGGTAAGTGTTAGAACTGATGACCCCAAGACACACCCCTGATGCCTGTTAGTGTCTGCAGGGTGAGGTAGGGATGTTAGGGTTGGAAACTCTATCACCACCTTTCCCTACTTTTGTCACTTTAGTAACAACCTAACTGATGCATTAATGAAGTTTTTTGCAATATGCATATATATATATATATATATATATATATATATATATATATAAACTATGTTAATGCATCACTTAGGGTTTTTATTAAAACATCAAAAGCTGGGAAATTTGACATTAGGGTTACCAACCCTACCACCCCACCCTCCACAGACCAACAGGCATTGGGGTGTACCTTGGAGTCATTGTCCCTAACTCTCACTCCATTCCATGTGTAAACAAGCTGAGATGGTACAATATAGGAGAATGGGGTGAAAGTAATACCGAAGCCCCCAAGGTATACCCCAACACCTGTTGGTGTTTAGAGGGTGAGGGGGTGGGCATGTTAGGGTTGGTAACTCTAATGTTGAATTTCCCAACATTTGACACTTTAATAAAAACCTTAACTGATGAATTAACATTGTTTTTTGCAATTAATGTCCTTACTTTTTGAGATAGTATAATAGTATCTTTATTTCAATGTGGGAGCACAGGGTCCTTTGGACTCTGTGGTCCCATCCCTCCATAGATGCATATATGTATTAAGTTGTGGTAATGAAGAGACCTCCAGCCACTGCACTTTCACATACAAAATTATGAGCAGGCATAGCAAATTTTCAAGAAACTGTCATAATTCTGCAAACTTAAATCATTTTCACCCCAAATGTTCAACATAACCTTCTTATCCCCTCACCACATGTACCCAGTATAGAAATGTTTTTCAAATGCCTGCCAAAATGTAATTATGCACAACTGCAACACCATTGTACCCCACAGGTGGTAAACCACATTTTGGCCAGGATTTGAAAAATTACAGCTATGGCATTCATGATGTGGAGTACTAAGAAGACTATATTGAAAATATGGGGTGAAAATATAATTAATTTCCAACACTATGAGCATGCATCACAAGATTGCTATGAATACCCATAACACGGGCACTTTTGGGAATTTTGACCCCACATTTTCAATATGCCCCTTTTGGGACCCCACTTCATGAACACTTGTACTGTAATTTCATAACTTGGTCTCGAAAGGTGATATCAAGCCGCAACTGTGCCATTCTGCACCATAGTTGCGAAAACATGTTTGGAGCAGCATGTCTGAAATGACAGCTATACTGTTCATGAGGTGGTATGAAAAAATGGTTGTGTTGATAATCTGGAGTGAAAATATAAAAAATGGGCAAAGTTACAAGTGTGCATAGAAACTGCGCAATACATGCTCATGACACAGTTATTTTTTGGAATTGTTTCACCAGATTTTCAAAATGGGCTTTTTGGAATATCCCCTCATGAACACTGGTACTGTCATTTCATTAATCGGTCCTGCAAGGTGATTCCACAAAGCAACCATGAAATCACCTTACAGGTTCAATTAACAAGATGGCAGTGACAATGTTTATGAGGTGGGCCCCAAAAAGCCCATGTTGAAAATTTGGTGCAAAAATGTTGAAAAATGGGTGTGATATCAATATAAGCTCAAAACACCATAAACAGCCATTATACGGCACTTACCTTGATTCTTCAGTTTGCAGTTCAGCTTTGAGGAGTGCAGATAAGTCCCAGCCCAGAGGAGATCACAGCCGCAGAACTCCAAGGGTAAGTATGGGATGGGGGGTGCAGTGAGGTGGGTGCGCAGAGGGATGGTGGGGATGAGGGATGGGGATGGGGGAGACAACGAGGGACCATTTTCTTTTTTCCAGGTTTAATAAAAAATAAAAGATGTTGGGGGATGGTTTTCTTTTTTTGCGGGTACATACATTTTTATGGCTGTGAGAAAATTAGATTACCATGGAATACATTTTTGGAGTTTTCAATGTATCATTCCACAAGTACAAATCACTATGCCATTTGAGATAAAATACTCCCTTCTTTCTGATTAGAATGTTGGTGACAGATCTCGAAGCTGCTTATCAGATGGCCAATAGGAAACTGAAACAGCTTGTTAAATATTAGTTGCTTATTAAACTGGAGATTTTTTTACCCCCTTTTGAAATGCAACAACTTGCACATTTAAATACTTCACATTTAAACATTTTCTTGCAGCTAGCTTCAGTTGGGCAGGTATTGTCTTTCAAGAAAGATTTATACCTCATAAATGTCACCCCCTCCCAACAACGAATCTAAAAAGATTTACACTGTTTTTTCAACCTCTTAAGACACTATCTGATAAGAACTGTCTCAGACATATGCCAGGTCTTTTGTGAACTATCCAGGCTAAATACATGGCAATCAGCAGCCATTTTTTACTATGCTTTTTGGGAAAACAATACATTGAGCTACATCAAACACACACACACACACACACACACACACACACACACACACACACACACACACACACAAACAGTACACACCACCCTTATGGCCACAACATTTGAAATAAATACTGCAGTGTTACAAGACAGTAAAGAAACTGTTTGTTTGTCAGTGAACACAGTGAAGATCAGTTTACAGTAGATTTCCTTTAACTATTTCTTATCCTGTATTTTGTATCCTGGATAATGCAGGGGAGAAGCTACATTTCATTGTCATAGGGATCTTCATTTTGCACATTTTTGCACTGTATTTACTCAGGATGTCCCAGATTAGATACAATATCTTGTTTTCAGTGGGGTCATTATTTTACCATTTTTATAATGTATTTATTCAGGGTAGCCTAGTCCAGATGTAAAATATTGCTTTCAGTGTGTTCTGATTTTATACAATGCAGCATAATATTGTGTAGATGTAGGCCCAAATATTCAGAGCAGTTGCGCATGGTGCAATTGAGTTGTGCCGGTGCAAGTGTGGTATTGCGCCACAGAGCCATATTCAGTGGGAGCCAGTGCGCAGTGCAAAATCCATTGTGCCAATGCGAAACTATAATGAATGCAGGCTCAAGAGCATGGTGTGGTCCCATGAACATCCAGCGCAGTGGCATATTCAACCATGAAGCCATGGCGCAAGTGTGGAGCAAATCGAAGATGCTCCGAGCAGACTTGTTCCTATAAATACAGGGCGCAAACACACAGACAGCACTTGCACCAGGGCTGTGAGTGAGCGGGAGTGAGTGAGAGAGACAGACAGAGAAAGAGAGACACACACAGACAGACAAACCAAAGCACACACACAGAGGGAGAGGGACAGAGGTGACACTGGAGAGGGAGAGAGGGGCAGAGAGAGAGAGAGACACACACACACACACACACAGACAAGCAGTGCACCAGGGTGGCACACAGCCAGCAACCAACCGCCTAGGGGGACAGGGGACAGCAAGAGCCATGGACAGTGCACCCTTCATGATGGAGGCAGTAATAAGGGGTGTGAGGAGGCAGGAGGAACAGTGATGTGGCTGAGGAAGGGCCCATCGGTGGTATGCCCCAAACAGGTGGTACTGTGCCCGCATCAGCTTTGAGAACTACTGTACATTGACACTGAGATCGTGGGCCAGTACCACCTGAACAGGACCATTCTGAGGCAGCTCTGTGAGCTGTGCAGTGAGGAGATGCAGGCACCCACCAGACGGAGCCATACCATGTCCATATAGACCAAGGTCACCACTGTCATGTGCTTGCTCACCATGGGCACCTTCCAGAGACCAACAGGACACTACAGGCATCACCCAGTCAGCCACATCCCACCTTCTCACACAGTTCCTCAATGCACTACTACCATGTGCTTTAGAATTCATCCATTTCCCCAGCACACAGGTGAAGCGTACAGCAAACATGCAGGACTTCCACAGGGGGACACATATGCCTAGCATTATTGGGGCCATTGACTGCACCCATGTGGCCATCCACATGCCACCTGGCCCTGAGGGCATGGCATACATCAACCACAAGGGAAGCCCAAGTGTCAACTGCCAGGTGGTGTGAGATGCCATGGAGTGCATCACCAATGTCTGCCCCACATACCTGGGGAGTGCACATGACACATTCTTCTGGCACAGCTCTGCACTGTGCCACAGGTTTGAATGTGGGGACATCCCCACGGTCCACCTAGTGGGTGAGTATGGCACAGGCAAGGGGTGATGGGCAGAGCAGACCTGGGGATGGGGGTGGGCAGAGTGTGCATGGTGGTATAGACACCAGGAACAGGCAAGGGGTGCAGCAGAGAATAGCAGAGGGCTAACCATGTCAGTCTCCACACAGGTGAGAGCGCATATCCACTGAGGCCCCGGCTGCTCACCCCTACTATCGCCCGTCATCCCCAGCAGAGGAACAGTACAATGAGGCACACGCCAGGATGTGCAACACCATCAAGTGTGTCTTTGGCATGTTGAAAGCATGGTTCCATTGCATAGACAGGTCAGGTGGAGCCCTACAGTACAGCCCCTTGAAAGCCTGTGGCCTATTCCTGGTCTGCTGCATACTGTACAACATCGACATTGGCCGTGGGATAGCTGCTGAGGCTGATGAGGGTGACAGTAGTGCGGACGATGGAGGCAATGGGCCAGAGTGTGATGGGGCTGCTCCAGCAGGTGCAACACCACTGGGACACCATTGCACAGAAGCACTGTGGTGCATACATGTAGTGGTGCGGTACACATGCATGGGCCACACAAACAGGCACAGCACACATGCAGGGTCGTGCATGGCAATGGGCATGCAAACACAGAAGCTTGAGACAGGGGTAGGGGAGTCAGTGACACACAATCACACACAGCAACACACACACACACACACACACACACACACACACACACACACACCCACATGCCCATGAACCCACACGCACCCACACACCCAGGCATTGGTATGTGGTGTAGATCAGATGCATTGCACCAGTGCACAGGCACAACCGGTGCTAGACTGCTCTCATCACACCCATGCCACATGGTTCAGTGGCCAGGCAAGCATGCACACAGGCAGCATGTGGTGCGACACACAGGTGCTACACCAGTGGTAGGCACACACACCACCCATGTGCGCACAGGGCAGCAACTGCAGACTGCGGTCAGGGTGGCCCACACATCAGGGCTGCTGCACAGAACCATGGCCACCATGGCTATGGGGGTGACTGCACCAGCGCTGTTTGGCAGCCACAGGCTGTGCATCAGCCATGGAGAGGTTTGCAACAGCTCCCCAGGGGTTGAACAGCAGGACCGCAACTGTGTCCATGCAGCAGTGTACAGGTGCCCAAACAGGCCAGCCCTGGGCATGCCTGGGATGCCTACATCAGAGCCCGGTGACAACTGTGTTGGGGATGCCTGATGTCGGGTTCATGAGGTGGACAGCACACTGTGGGGGGGTCACCTGTGTATGGCCACACCCTGTGGCAGCCAGCAAAGCAAAGTCATCCATGATCGCAGTGGCAATGTGATCCAAGGCTGCAGTCATGGCCTCCTGCATGTGCTGCATCCCTGTCAGGATCTGCACAGTGCCCCTTTCCTGCTGCTCAGCTAACTGGCACACCTCCACACACAGTGCACGCACCCCAGTGGCAAGCAGCACCTGTTGCTGAATGGATGCCCGCAGCAGTCGGGCATGCTCAGCCAGCCAGTCAGCATCCTGGGTCTCCCAGGTGGGACGCTGATCCTCTTGTGGTGACAGCCATGCTGCACAGCCCCCCTCTTTGGTGGATGCTGCACAGTGGAGTCTGCAGGGGGAATGGGCACAGCAGGTGCAGCAACGGTGGGCCCTGTGTCTGGCTGCCCAGTGGCACCTGCAGCCTGCTGCTGGTGCCCATCCGGCCACTGTACACCACCCAGCACAGGGCACAGCTGCACCACCACCACCACAGGGCACAGCCGGGGCAGCACACACAGCTGCACCCTCAGTGGTGGCAGGTAGCTGTTCCGCCACTGGCAGAGCACTGGGCATGGTGCCTGAGTCCGATTCCCACAGGGGCGTCTCACCTACAACGTTGCCCATACTGTCCAGGATCAGTGTGATGTCATCATCGAAGTCAGACCCCACCCCGATCTGTGTCTCTGCACACAGGACACCAAGGCTGGCATCCTGAAGGAACACATCCAGGGCCTCGTCCGACCCCAGGTCCAGGACATTTGCCTGCACCGTGGTGCTGAGCTACAGCCTGTCGGGCCCCCGATGCTGGTGGAGTTGGACGGCTGGTCCTCTGGGGCTGTACTAGCGTCCATGGTTGCTGCCGCTGCTGGCGCCCCATCATCTGCATGGAGGCATGCTGGTGCTGCAAGAGAAAGATAGGCATGTCAGTGATGCAATGCCCACATATGACCCCTGTACACTGCAGAACCATGTGTCCTGTGTCATGGTATGTGCATGGGTGCACACACATGCACATGACATGCATGCCAGCTGCATGCATGCATGCTAGCATGCCCATGTACGCACCTTCCATGTCACTGGCTGTGCATCGCTGACATATGTACCATGGGGTGATGGGCTGCTACCCATCTGGAATCCTCCTCCAGGCACACCTTCCACAATGGTGTGGCACATGGTGGCTGCCACCAACTCCTCCTGTGATGTTAGTGTGGCTGCATCCGCAGGCCCTCCTCTGGTGGTGGTACAGGACACCATGATGGCTGCCACCTTCTCCTTTTTCCACTGCTTGTCCATTCCCACCTTCTTTCAGCACTCCTGCACTGACCACTGGTGGCTGTCATGCTGGTTAACATAGGCTACCACCTCTTTTTTTTTTTATTTTAGTTTTTGTTGACCAGGTAAGTGCACTAGACAAATCCTGCCTATTTTCAGGCACGACCCGGGGGAGGGGGATACAGATGAATGCCAACTGACCTTGAACCAGATTAAGCTGTTGGTGGTATTTTTTAAATGAATGAGGGAAATTTGGCCAGGACACCGGGGAAATTCCCCTACTCTTTTTTGATAAGTGCCATGGGATCTTTAACATCCACCTGAACTACCACCAATCCAGGCAGATGGGACCTCGATTTAATGTCTCATCCGAAAGACGGCACCTCAGAAGTGCAGCACCCCTCTCATGCTGCACTACAGTGTCAGTACTGGGATATTAACCCAAGTGCCAGATGTGGGAATTGAACCCACAGCCCTCTGATCTCAGAGGTGAGTGTGCTACCTACTGAGCCACTGACACTCTTCCCATGCACCAGCCCTGGCCTGTGATGTGCCTGTGGCACCACTCAACAGGGGCTCCCTGTCCAGGTAGGCCTCAAGCAGGGCACCAGTCTTGACCTTTGTGAAGTTGGGCCTGCACTTCCATACAGGCTCCCACTCTTCACCCTCCTCATGTGTCGACATGTTGCTGCCTGTGGGCATGGACAGCACAGTGTGACAGTGACAGCATCTCCCCTGTCCATCCAACAATGCAGTGCTGTCAGCTCCCAGTGAGCTGCAGTGGCATGCACAACTTACCTATCAAGGTTGCAATACTGGTCCATGGCCTGTGCTGTTCTGTGGTGCTTATAAGGCACAACACATGCAAATGAGGCTAGGCACAACAGTAATGACATGCTAATGTACCCACTGCGCCAAGCATTTGCTTATGAGCTCATTTGCTTGTGGTGTCTGAATATCGCGATATTGCACCATGTGCAATGGGATTGCACTGGAGCAAGTCACAGTGGCACAATGGGCATGCATGCACAGTGCGAAGGCCCACAGTGCACATGCACATCATGGCATCATGGTGTCAATCACACACCATGCACGGACAGCACGATGCAGTGGCATTGCACATGTTGTGCATGGGCTAGCTATGTGCATTTCTGCGCATGGGGTGCCATGCTCTACAGCGCACATGTTGACCTCTGACCCCTGAGTTAGACCTCTGACCTTGTGACCCGATGAAGTCATGCCCATTCCATGCATCTCTGGCACTGTGCAATGGGCATGCACTGCACATGCTCCAGTGCATACATGGCAGGTGCATGGTGTGGACATGTGTACCTCCTGCTGCCATTTTCACTGCCGAATGTGTTTTGCTGACAATGGTGCAGGCAGGATGCAGGAGGGCTCAGAACTGGTCTCAATTTGAGGTGGCCAACTTAGTGGCCTGCGTGGAGCCCCATGCCCCCCAGCTCTTTGGACAGGTGCCCCTGCAGCAGGCCAGGGGCACCGTGTGGCAGGACATAGCCAACAGTCTGGAGCACAGGATGGGGTGCCCATAACTAGGGAACAATGTCGTGATCACTGTGGGGACCTCATGCAGTGGGACCCAGAGTGCCTGAGGAGTCTACAGGCATGCCAGGTGAGGGGCTGTGCCACAGCCAGGTAAGTCATCCCATGTTGCATGTCTGCCTTGACGCTGTACTGTGGTGTTGGCTTGGCTGCCTGCTATGCCCTGCAGAGGGGTACACTGTCGTCATGCACATTGCAGGGTGGCATTGCCAGCTTCCGCTTGCATTTTAATGCAGCCGTGTGGGATGTGTTGGGTGGGGCACACCCTGTGCACAGGGGTGGGGGTGGGAGGCAGCTGCTGTGGTCAGTTCCTGATGTGCAGCTGTCTTCTTTCCATTCCCAGGACCTGAGGACCATCGTAAGGCCCAGGCTGCAGCAGTGCAGCAGGCTGCAGTGGGACATTGTGGAGCTGGATTGACACCAGTAGGGCTGCAGAGGGCAGGTAAGCACTGTCATGGTCCTTCGTACTGTATGTGGAGGGTGGCAGGGGAGTGGGTGCAAGCATGGCCACCTGTGCCATGTGCTGTGGCAGCTGTGTGTGTCACACTGTGCATGGTGCATGCCACTGTGGTGCGTCCATTGGACACATGTGTCAGCTGTTGGTGGGGTGGGCATGCACCCAGTTGCCACTGTTATTGCTGTGGTGCTGCCGGTGCACTGTGCCATGTGACTGTCATTTCACAGTCGTGTGGCCATTGTGCAGCAAGGACCACCTCTGTGCAATGTCGTGGTGTGCCAAGTTGCTGGCTGGTGTTGGCCCACCCCCTGTGGGTGGCCATTATGGGCCCTCCAGGGGTGTGTGTTCCCACTGCCCATTGAGCACTGTGGGTGGGCATGGTTCCCTGGGACATTTCACTGATCACCTGTCCTATCCCTTGTTATAGGTGTCTGGTGGCAAAGACCGCCTCGCTCCATGCTCTCCAGACTGCTGCGCTAGACTCTTCTTGTGGCCTTCACAATGCTGGAGGTGGTGGTACAGATCTGACAGATGCTGGTGGAGGAACAGAGGCAGTGTCTGCACACCAGGGCAGCCAGATGGGGCTTCTGTTAGTTTGCCCCTGTTTTCCCCTGTTTCCCCTGATGTACCTCCCCCTACAGTCCTCCCTCCCACTGTACGGTCCCTGTGCCCTGTCCTCTTCCCTCGCTATACCTACCCTTTCCCAGCCCCTGGTTATTGTATATAGTTTCATACAAATATATATTTTCTGACTTACCTACCTGTGTCTGTGTCTGCTTTGCAGGTGGTGTGAGGAGCCATGCTACAATGGCCAGTGTCTGTCTGTGTGGTGTGCATGTGTAGGTGCACATGTTGTGCTTCCATGGTTCACTGCTGTGTGCTGTGGTGTGTCCTACTGTAGTGGTGTACAACCCCTGGGTCGGTGTCTGTGCCTTGGGGTGCCCATGGGCCAGCTGGTAGGGGTGTGTGGTGGTTGTGTGTGTGCGGTGGTGGTGAGATGCAGCCATGGTCGTTGGTCAGGTACTGTCCACATGTTGTGTTGGGGCCCCTGCTTGGCATTGTGCAGCCTGTCCCATGTGATCTGCCATTCTACCTGCCACCTGGCATGTTAAGTGCCTAATGTGTGGGCTTCCTGTGTGTCTGTGTGGTGTGTGTGTGTGTGTGCTTGGCTGCATGGTCCTGGGTGTGGCCTGCTATGGTCTGGGAGGGCATGGCCAGCAGCCTGCAGGGGGGGTCCCTTGGTGGCCCTCTGTTGGCTGTTGGCACCTCCTTTCGCTTGCTATCTGTGCCACTGAAATAGTCTGGGGTCAGGTGTCTGGTTGCCTGTGTGTGCCCTGCTGGTGGAAGCCTCCTGCAGCCTGTCACTGTGGTTCCCTGGCTCTGTCCCTGGGTCTGGTCTCTGTGCCATGCTCCCCTCTGTTGCTCTGCTGCTGTACTCCCACAGAGCATCTCTTCTTGCACCATGACACAACTGTGTTTGCACCATGGCACATCTCTGTTTGTGCCACAGTGCAACTCCTCCATATTATGCCAGGTTGCACTGGCACAGTTCGGCCAGTGCAACCTCTGAATATGGCTCCTGTTGTGCCATGACACATCAGATTTGTTCTGCGCCAGACTTGCGCCAGGCTTTGGTGCATTTCTGAATATCTGGGCCATAGAGCTCCACTGAAAATAAGATGACATGTCTTCTGTGAACTATCCAGGCTAAATACATTGCAATCAGCAAGCATATTCTAGGAAAACACATTGTAAAAATATGTAAAAGGAAGACCACATTAAACTGCTTCTCAGCAGATCTGCATTGTGGAAATTCATTATAAATAATGGGAAAAGCATCCCAAAAGCTCTCCACAGCCATATTGGCTCTGACCAGAATTTATTACATTTGGGAACACTGGGAGTGGGCTCCCCAGTGTCCCACAACACTGGGCTGGTGGACACAACTGGGGACACTGGGAGTGGGCTACACAGTGTACCACACTGTCAGGATGGGGGGGCTACTGCTGATGTGGGAATTGGGCACCCAGCTGTTGTCAAACTGAATGGGTAATGGGCACACTGCTGGGAGTAGAGGTGGGAGAACATACTGGGGACACTGGGAGTGGGTTCACAAGTGTCCCAAAATACCAGGCTAGTGGACACAACTGAGGACACTGTGAGTGGGCTACCCAGTGTCCCACACTGTTGGGGGGAGGGGGGCTACTGCCAACATGGGGATTGGGCACCCCACTGTCTGCAAACTGAACGGGAAGCAGACACACTGCTGGGGGGGAAGATACTGGGGACATTGGGAGTGGGCTACCCTGTGTCCCACAATACTGTGCTGGTGGACACAACTGGGGACACTGGGAGTGTGTTATCCAGTGTCACAAACTGTCAAGGAGAGGGGGGCTACTGCCGATGTGGGGATTGGGTACCCCAATATTGGCAGACATTTCAATATTTCATTTTAATATTCCTCTGCCCCCTTCCCCTTAGAATAAGTAAAAGGGGAAAAACAGTATTTATTAGGTAAACACCAAAGGTGTTTACCTAATCAGAGGCCAAGGAATCCGATTCTGGGGTCTGTTTGCCCCAAAAATGAGCTGGGGCAATTTACAGAAATCCACCCCCCACAAAATTGTTAGGTGCAAGGTTGTGTCAGGATTCTGCCACAAATTGCGGCAGACACCACCCAAAAAAAAACATATTTTGGGAACCCAGCTAGACAAATTAATGCCGGAATTGTGTTTCTTGGGCCCCAATTAGGTAAACACAACTGTTAGTGTTTACCTAGGAGCAGTGTTTCTTAAAATATTTATCATTTCTATCTTCACTAACTGAAAACAAGATGGTGGAATCTGAACTGAAAAATGAAAACTGAACAGAAAAGTGCGAATAGTAAATGGCTATTTATTGTTCGAATGGTAAAGTTTGAACAGTAAATTGTATTTACTGCTTGAACATTTACTATTTGGACAGTGAAGTTCAAACAGTAAATGCCATGTACCATTCGCACTTTACTGTTTGAACGGTAAAAGTTATTTAACGTTCGAGCAGCCTGTCCTGCATTTATCACAAAAATCATGATATATATAATTCAAAACTGGCAATATATTTTCACATCAAACCATCTAAAGGCACACACTTGACACACATCCTATCACCCCTGAAAATGTCAGAGAAAAACTTCATTCTGTGTGTGCTGTAGAAGAGGCAAAAAATCCCATGTTATCCTATGGGAAAAAACATACATTTTTGACTATTTGACCACTTTATATCTCAAAAACCATAAGAGCTGCAATAATGAAACTTTCCACATCTTGTGACACTGGCAACATGACAGCACATACCAATTTGGGGGCAGTTCTGTTGAAAAATGCCAAAGTTATTAAGGTGCAAATATTGAGATTTAACATTGAAAGGCTGTACACACCTTAACTATAAGGGCGCTATTACGCCCTTATAAAATATATTTATTATAGAGGCACGGTTGCACCCCTACACTTAGGGTTGCATAGACAGTTCTATGTTAAATTCAAAACCTTGTACCTTAATAACTTTGGCATTTTTGGATGAAATAACCTGAAATTTGGCATGCATGATCACCCTGTAAATATCTTAAGATATGGAATGTTTCCTGATGGCATATTGTATGGTTTTTGAGATATAAAGTGGTAAAAAACAGAAAAAAAACATTTTCCCATTAGTTAACATGAGATTTTTTTACCCTCATCTACAGCTCAGACAGAATAAATATTTTTCCTGAAATTTTCAGGGATGATACAGTCTGTGCCAAGGGTGTGCCTTTGAATAGTTTGGTGAAAAGATATCTCACCGTTTTTTTTTTTTTGCAATTTAATAAACTTTATTAAAAGATTTAACAAAAGACAAAGACAAGAGAAGAAAGACAAAAGGCAAATGGGTACACAAAATAGAAGCCATAAAAGTCGCAATGAAGCTGTCGCCTTATAAACAATAACGCCCCACCCTCCCCCCACTGGCACATCGGTCTAATGCTTCCCTCGGGATGACCACTATTTACCCTTCCCCTCTGATATCTCACCATTTTTAAACTTTAATGATTTTTGTGATAGCAGACAGACAGGCAGATAAATGAAACCCATTTGAACTGTTAATTGTTAAGGATTAACTGGTCGTGATCAGAGAAATACTGTTTGTGCTTTTGACATCTTGTTTTTTCTTTTCCCTTTTAAAAAAAATGATTTCTAAAGAAATCCTACTTTGTAAGGAATAACCAAGACCTGTATTTAGGTATCAGTCAAATGCTTACTTTGATTTTTGTTTTAGAATTTAGAAATGTATGGGGCAAGTATATGTTTTTCTGGCGAGAATCGGCTCGACTGCCACTCGCTTGTGTAAGGATGGTGTGACTGGAAAATAACCATTTGTACCTTTTTACAGTTTGAACTTCATTGTTCCATTGGAAAAGACAGCAAACAGAAAAGTTCAATAACAGTTCAAATCAAACTATTTTTAGCCAGAAAATTACATTTCATTAACTTCTTTGGCATCAGGTGGCACAGTGCTGCATTGCCATTGGAGAGGAGTCCTGTCTTTGAACTACTGTCCTTCTAGCATTCTACTAGCTCGAAGCCAGATTATGCTGGCTCAGGTAATAAAAGCCAGTAACCATCTTGAATCATTGAAGAGTTAGTACTGAACAGTATAAAACAAACTTAAATTGTATCATGGAAGGTGGTGTTAGACTTGTAGCATGTTAACATCACATATTGTAGGTCCTCAGCATTCAAGTTAGACAAGACAACTGACTGCTAGCTAATTATCATGCCTAGCTGTCAGTGCTGTAAACTCATTCATTGATGCTGACTGTCACAGTGACGAGTTACAATTTATTATTTGTGTCCTCAACTTTTTTATCAAGCTCTCAGATGGCCTGTAGTTGTGCGGCATTTGAAGTCTCCACTGCACTTGTGCTCTCAACCTGACGAACCTGTGGCTGCTGATCTAGAAATGTGCCCGATTTCTGCTTGCCGCTCTCCTGTCCCATCTCTTTATGGGGGTTTCCCAAGCTCAACATGCCCCAAAACCATTCTACAGACTCTCAATGGCATGATCAATTGATCAATTGATCAGAGGGAGAAAAATAAGAACTAGGCTAGAATAAGTGTATTTTATTTATGCCTTTGTTATGAAGTTGGGCAAAGCACAGGATGGAGTTTCAGTTGAATTCCCTGGAGGATTTGGGGAAGGGGTGCCTACTGCGGCTTTACTATTTTGCTCTCCTTTTTATTAATTATACCAGGGAGGTTTGCCACGATACTAAAAAAAATAATTATAGGTCAAACACTCTATCAGTATAGTGAGATCACTCCATCATCAGACTGGAACTCAAATTATCGGGATCATTTAACTCCACTTAAACATACAGTAGTTTATTGTTTCAGCCCTTGTTACTGCACAGTGGGTACTGTACAAGGAGGAAGGTGTGGACTCACTACATTTGCGCAGTGTATCTTGCAAGGGACAGTGTTGAGCTTTGTGGATCTGCAGCAATGATTCAAAATAGACTAGAAAAAGTGTATTTTATTTGTAATTATGCTGTAGTTAGTTTGCTGAGGAGCTTGCTCTAAAGCTTCTACTCTGCTGGCTGCTAGCCATGCCGCCACCGTGGCACATACTTTTATGATTATGGTATTACTATAGTGTACTAATTGGCATTTCAAATTAGAACAGGCATTTGTAATAGAAATACAGTATGTTCAAAACTGTTTAGCCTGCCAGGTTGTTGTGTGTGTTTCTCTGTGTGGTAACATAGATTGCTCTTCGCTTTAACAAACGTGGGAAATGGTTCCAATTTTGTTCATTATAGTGAGGGACCTCTGTATAAGGCTTGTTGTCAGGATGGATGCAGCAGAACAGCCACCCTGGCCCCATGAAAATGGCAATAATTAATTATTAAATAAATTTGAGCATCTGTAGGATTCTCCGTGGTTTTTGATCCAATCATGTATCAGTTGCACAGCACAAGCAGATAGATGTGCTGATTCTGTCATTGCCGCTATGCCGAACTGGACCCCGAGTTCCACTTGAAACATGTATCTGTTTATCACTATCTGCCTGTGTCCACTCCTATCAGCAGTAATGAAAAAATAGTTTTGATATATTGTAAATTCAGAAACTCTTCTATCCCACATGCTACTGAGGGATTCACAAGATCAGGATCAAGGGACTGGTGTCACTGTCAGCTGTCTCAGAAAGAGCGTAACAAGCCTGTTAAAGTCTCTCTCTCTCTCTCTCTCTCTCTCTCTCTCTCTCTCTCTCTCTCTCTCTCTACAATAAGACTGTTTTTCTGTTGCTATCAAAAGGATAGAAAAACTATTTTTGAATTTAGTGTTAGATTTTGTTTGCCAGTAATGAAATCTAATGAAACATATCTTTTCTGAATGAATATATGAATTTTTCCATTTTTTTTTTCTTGCTCCTGTTTGGGTCCTCGATGCTTAGATTTTTGCATAAAATGGTCCCTCGCCACCCTGCTTGGGGGGGGGGTGAGGGTGAGGAGTTAGGATTGGAAACCTAATGTCATATTTCCCTACTTTACATATACAAAACCTCTTAAGAGATCAGTACCCTTAGATGACTTTGTTTCTGCAGAAGCACTGCCACATTTTTCATACCACGGGCCCTCCTACACTATGCCTGTACACTCATGGGTGGGTGGGAGGGCTTGCACTCCACCATGGATACCATCTTGCAATACTGGGAGCACAGGGCCCTCCAGGCACTATGTCTCCACACTTATGGGTTGGTGGGCACTTGGGGGCCCAGAGGGATCACACTCCAAAATATGCATCCCATTATGCAAATGGAGAGCACAGGGCCATCCTGTGCTATGCCTCTCCACAGATGGGTGGGTGGGTGGGAGTGCAGGAGCCCGGAGGGCCCACACTCCCTCCTATGGATACAATATGAGCAACATTTCACTTTCTCAAAAAGAAGGGAAATTCATTGTAAAAAAACTCCATTAATGCATCAGTTAGGGTTGTCATTACAGCAACAAAAGTCTGGAAATTCGATGTTAGGGTTACCAATTCTACCCTCCCCACCCTACACACCAACAGGCATCAGGCTGTGCTTTGGTATCATTGGGCCTAGCTCTCACCCCATTCTCCTATACTTTACCATCTCAGCTTCCTTACAAATGAAATGGGGTGAGAGTTAGGGCTAATGACCCCAAGGTACACCCCAATGCCTGTTGGTTTGTGGAGGGTGGGGGCAGGGGTAGGGTTGGTAGCCCTAACATCGAATTTAAAAACTTTTGTCACTGTAATGACCACCCTAACTGATGCATTAATGGCATTAATGGAGTTTTTTGCAATGAGAATATATATATATATATTATGGTAGCACGGTAGTGCTACCATAGTTAGGGTTGAGGAGCCATTTACATGTTAAACCCAAAATTTTGCACCTTAATAACTTTGCAACCATTTGATGGATTTGCCTGAAATTTGGAATACACCATCAAGTCCCATATGCCTTGGGATTTGCCAAGTTTCATACCAGTCAGATACACAGCTGCGGAGTTATTATGCATGATCTGCGTGTGCGTTTACTCTTTTTCTGGAATTCTACGGTCGTGCCTACAGGTCACACGGTTTGCGCGACCAGCCCAAAATCTTCAGGGAACATGTGGCCAGAGTCCCCGATGTGCCTTTCAAAGATTTTGTGAAAAAATATTAAACGGTTCAAAAGTTATTCAAAAAACAATTTCCCATTATAAGTCAATGGGAAAAGTTAACAAAAAGTTCGACAGTGTCGCAAATGCATTTTTACTTTCGCAAATGGCCCTCTTACTTTTGTAAATCTGCCATCTTGTTTTCAGTCAGTGATCAGAAAAATGCTTGGCATTTAAATTTGGGACCCTCTAGCAACCTGATTCTTTTTGTAGTCACCTAGTCGGACCCTGAGGATGCTAGCCATGTCTTTATTTTGGGGTAAAACACCCCAGAAATATGTTTTTCAAATTTCTGGAAAAAGTACTTTTGCAAAGTACTTTCATGCTCACGAAAGTGTCGCAAATTTTTGCAAAAGCTTTCGCAAATTGCGACAGTACTTTTCTAGTCTGTGGGAAAATTACAGCAATTCTTTGGCACTCCACTGCAAAAGAACAGTTTGGTATTTTGGGCTGAAATTTGGAGGGAACGCAGCCGACATCCCACAGATTTGCCTTTCAGTGTTTCATTGAAAAAATATTACATGGCGGCAAAGTTACGGTACTCCAAATTTGACACTTTTTCCCATAGGATAACATTACGGTGTACGATGCATTGCAGCAATCATTTGGTGCCCTGCTGCAAAATAACAGTTTGGTCTTTTGGGCTGAAATTTGTAGGGAATACAGCCAACATCCCACAGATGTGCCTTTCAGTGGTTTGGTGAAAAAATATTACAGGGAGGCAAAGTTATGGCAGTCCGAACTTCTGTTTTTTTCCCATAGGATAACATTACGGCATTCGCCGCACCTTTCAGGGCCCGTATCTCGAAAACGGTGCAAGATATGGACTTTTTGTCAAAAATTTTTTTAGCCCTCACAAAACTAGCCAGGAAAGTGATAATTCATATGACTTTAAAAAAATTTTTCTGTGTCATACGGTTACTGAGATATAAGCAATTTACTATTCCAAGTCCTCATTTTTGTGTTCCGAGAGTCATTATTTTCCATACATTCTTTGTACTCACCGTCTTTCTTTATACAGCTTTTGGGTAAAACCAACCTGTGCGCTTACATTACTGTTACCATTACCATTTCTGCTTGCGGTTCCGTACCCATTACACTTACCGTTCACGTTTACGCCACTATGTGCGTTACCCTTTGCGTTTTCATTTGCGTTGTTTTTAACATTTCTGTCTACAGTACTGTTTCTCTTTCTGTTTCGCTTTGCGTCACCATGCGCATTATGATTTGCGTTTGCGGGCACAATGTTACGGGTCCCGAGCTTTGCCCCACACAAGACTACATCTACTATTTCTCACACATTCTCAAAAGGAAGGGAAATTAGAGGCAAAAAACTCAGTTAAATGCATCAGTTAGGGTTGTTCCACAGTGACAAAAGTGAGGAAATTCAATGTTAGGGTTGAAACTCCCTTTGCACTCCTCCAGCCCACCCCCCCAAATGGAATTGGGGAGTGCATTGGGGACATCTGTCCTAACTGTCACCCCATTCTCCTATTCCTCAGCTTCTTTCCACATGTGATGGGGTGACACTTAAGGCCGATGACCTCAATGCGCTTTGATTCCATTTGGGGACAGGCTGGAGGGCAAAGGGGTTTCAACCCTAACATTGAATTTCCTCGCTTTTGTCACTGTGGAACAACCCTAACTGGTGCAATGAACTGAGTTTTTTGCCTCTTATATATATATATATATATACACATATATACTGTAAAAAAAAATAATGCTAGTTAGTGTTAAAGTCACAAAAGTATAGGGAAATGTGTCATTAGAGTTTCCAACTCAAACACCCCATTCCTACACTGCACACACCAATGGGCATTGGGGGTTGTCTTGGGGTCATCAGCCTTAACGCTCAGCCCCCCACCCCACCACCAACTTAGCACCCACCACCCCACACACCCCAGTACACCCCCACACACCCTCACTCACCTGAACAGGTCCCAAGTTCGAGATCCACTCTCCACTTGAAGACACGTCTAGCTGCTGGAACTGGCGACTGCAATATGAGAAACTAAGGTAAATGAGGTTCCATGTGTTTCAATGGGGGGGTTCAACTTTAAAGCATAACTCAAGCATTTTTGGACATTTTGACCCCAGCTTTTCAACATAGCTTTTTGGGGACCCCACCTCATAAACAATGCAAATGTCATTATGCAACTCCCGCCCAAAAGGTGATTTCATGGTCAGTTGGCAAAATCAACTTTTGAGTGGGATTTGACCATTTTTCCTGACTTTGTTCATGAGGTGAGGTCATTAGAAGGCTATGTTAAAAATGTGGGGTCAAAATATGCAAACATGTCAGAGTTTTAATCATTTATTGCAATTTTGCTACACACGCTCGTAACTTCAGAAATGTTGTATATTTTGATCCTAAATGTTCAACATAGACTTTTTATTACCCCACCTCATGTATGTTACAGCTGTCATTTTTCAGATCCTGGCCAAAATGTGTTTTTGCACCTGTGGCACAGAATGGCATTGCAGTTGCATAGATTTATGTTTTGGCAGAAATTCAAAAATTTTCAGTACCGGGTACATCTGTTGGGGTAATAAGATGTGCTGACAGTTTGGTCACTGTTGTCCTATAAATGGAAGCACAGGGCCCTTCCACAGCTACATACATATATGCATTATTGGAGGGATGGGATTTCAGGTCCCTCAGGCAACTAATGATATGATTACTCTATCTCAAAAAGTAAGGAAAGTCATTGCAAAAAATTCATTAATGCATCAGTTAGGGTTGAGGATAAAGTGACAAAAGTAGGGAAATATGACATTAGGGTTTCTAACCCCAACTCCCCACCCTCACCCCCTGGGCAGCAAAATGACAAGACCACACAAGCAACCAAAGACAGACATCATTAGATAAGACAAACAACATACAACTGTTTCCTGATGACACAAATGCAGTAGCACTCATGTGTTATCCTCATGGATTTGTGTCTGTGGCATGCAAACTGCAAAATAGACACACCCACTTGTTGCAGATAGGAATCCATGCTACTGGTAGATGCCTGGAACATCCTCCCAGCATAGGTACTGGGGTACAAATAGTAACAGGATTCATAAATGCATCGGGTAGGCATAAGGGAACCTTTGTGGTAAGCAAATGGGGGTAGCCAGAGATCAAGTAGGATCTGTAGTGTTACAGTACATAGGAAAATGGCAAACTAGGTGGCAAAGTGGTCATTATCTGCCATCAAATTCTATGCTTCTGTGTTTCTATACTAAAATCACCACACTGCTTCTGTATACAGAAGCACAGGCCTCTCCAGCCAGATATAAACTCATTATACCCAAATTACAAGACTTCTTTTCTCTATGCTCTTATGAGGCCAGCCTTTCTGTAGCAAAGAGGGTCCTGTGTCTCTTCAGCCAGATGTGTAAGACATACACCAACTTCTGGCTCCAGAAGAGCAGGCCACTTGCACATACAAAACCTCTGAAGAGACCAGTACCCTTAGGTGACTTTACCTCTGCAGACAGAAGCACTGCTGCATTTTCCATATCACTGGGCCCTCCTATGCTATGCCTGTACACTCATGGGTGGGTGGGAGGTCCCACACTCCCACCCATGGATACCATCTTGCAATACTGGGAGCACAGGGCCCTCAGGCACTATGTCACCACACTTATGGGTTGGTGAAAGCGCAGGGTCCAGAGGGCTCATACTCCCAAATATGTATCCCATTATGCAAAACTGAGAGCACAGGGCCCTCCTGTGCTATGCCTCTCCACTGATGGGTGGGTAGGAAGCACAGGGAACCAGAGGGCCCATGCTTCCACCTATGGATACGATATGAGTAACATTTCACTTTCTCAAAAAGAAGGGAAATTCATTACAAAAATCTCCATTAATGCATCAGTTAGGGTTATCATTACAGCAACAAAAGTTTGGAAATTCGATGTTAGAGTTACCAATCCTACCCCCCACCCTCCACCCTACACACACCAACAGACATTGGGGTGTGCCTTGGGATCATTGGGCCTAACTCTTACCCCATTCTCCTTTACTTTACCATCTCAGCTTCCTTATAAATGGAATGGGGTGAGAGTTAGGGCCGACGACCCCAAGGCTCACCCCAATGCCTGTTGGTGTGTGGAGGTTGGGGGATGGGGGTAGGGTTGGTAACCTTAACATCGAATTTCCAAACTTTTGTCACTGTAATGACAACCCTAACTGATGCATTAATGGAGTTTTTTTGCAATGAATATATATATATACATGTATTGCAAAAAAAAAAAACAAAAACATTAATGCTCTAGTTAGGGTTAAAGTCACAAAAGTAGGAAAATACAGCACTAGAGTTTTCAATCCTAACACCATATTCCTACACTGCACACACCAATAGGCATTGGGGGTGTGTCCTGGGGTTGTCAGCCTTAATGCTCACCCCATTCCATAAGTAAATAAGCTGAGATGGGTACAGTATAGAAGAATGGGGTGAGTATTAGGGCTGACGACACCAAGGCACACTCCCAACGCCTGTTGGTGTGTGCAGCATACTGTAGAGGTGGTGTATTAGACTTGGACACCCTAATGCTGGCTTTAACCCTAACTAGAGCATTAACAAAGTTTTTTTGCAATTTATTTTTTTACTGTTTGAGATATTATAATTGTATCCTTATCTGACTGTGTGAGTGCATGGCCCTCCAGTCCCTGCTCTCCCATTCCTCCATATATGTGTATGTGTATGTAGCTGTGGATCCACAGGGCTCTCCAGGCCCTGTGCTTCCATTTATAGGAGAACAGTGACCAAATTGTCAGCATAGCATGTTATTGCTCCACCTCATGTACGAAGTACAGAATATTTTCGAATCCCCACCAAAACGTAATTCTTTGCAACTACAACATCATTCCATGCCACAAGTGTGAAAACACATTTTGGCCAGGATTTGAAAAATAAAGGCTGTGACATACATGAGGTGGGATAATAAGAAGGCAATGTTGAAAATCTAGGGTAAAATGTTTAAAATTTCCTGAAGTACAAGTGTGTGTAACAAAATTGCAATGAATGGTCATAACTTTTCCAGCTCTTCATATTTTGACCCCACATTTTCAACATCGCCTTCTTATGACCCCACCTCATGAACAAGGTCATGAAAAATTTTCAAATCCTGCCTAAAAGGTGAATTTGCCGGGCAACTGCGAAATCATCTATCGGGCAAGAGTTGCATAATGACAGTCATAATATTCATGAGGTGAGGTCCCAAAAAGGCCATGTTGAAAATTTGTGGTCTAAATCTAAAAAAATGGGTAACTTATGCATAAAAGTTAAAGCACTCATTGAAATGCATTGAATCACATTTATCTTAGTTCCTCATATTGCAGTTGCTGGTTCAAGCAGCAAGACGTATCTTTGATTGGAGAGTGGATCTCGAACCTGGAACCTGTTCAGGTGAATGAGGATATGTGGGGGTATACTGGGAGTGGGAGGTGATGGGTGCTGAGTGGGTGATGGGGTGGGGGGCTGATTGGCAAGGACTTTTTTTTTTTTTTACAGGTTTGAAAAAAAAAATAATTGAGGGTCCATTTCCTGCATTTCAGGGTTGCACCTGAAAACAGAGGATGGGGGGTGCTACTGGACACAAGGGAATAAATGGAAAATAATGGGGATGGTAATCAGAGGGTGGAGGTTGCCACTAGACACCAGAGAATATTTGTATTTATGTACAGGGATGACTATTGTGGGTAGGGGTGCTACTAGACACCAGGGAATATTTGTATTTAAGTACAGGGATGACGATCGGGGGGGTAGGGGGTACCACTAGACACCAGGTATAAATGTATAAATGGGGACAGCATATTCACGGTTCCTCTGGCACTCCCTCCTCTCTGTTTCAGCTGGGCAGGCTGTCTCCATGACTTGGGATCCTCAGGTAACCCCTTCTCTTCTAGTACCTTTCATCCCTCCCCTCCAGTTCACTGTAAAATGTACTCTCTGGCCAGTTCTGAGCAAGTGAAGTCTATATGCTCCACCCTAGACAAGACATACAACATCTGTGAGTCCCATGGAACATTTGATGCCCTTCTTTACTATGTCTCTAACCTGACCAGGGGTACTGCATCTCCATGGCAACAAAATGCTTCCAACTAATGATGACCTGGGGTTATGCAGCAAAGACACTTATGAGCAGGAAATTAAAGTGTTGTTGGGGAAAGGGATACTCATACAGTAATCTAAAATTTTGAATTATTAGGCAGGGTACGGTTACAGTGGAGCAGGAATCCATTGAAAAGAAGATGACATGCCAAAGTGACAGAAACATAGCACATACCCTGCTATAACAGGAAATAAGCATGGGGAAGCAAACATGAAATCATTGGGACAATGGAAAATGGGGAAGGCATGAACCTGTTCAGAATGGGAGCCTGCTAATCTGAGAGAATTCCAAGATTGACTGGTGCAGTAGTTATAGTGTTTTCTTTATCAGTTGCATAGCTAAAGTTGATACCATAAAACCCTCCAGCCAAGAAATCAAGAGTTCTTGATATCTGTCAAGTAGTGGCTGTTGTTGATGTGTTCACACACACCCCATTTGCTCATTTCACCACAGATCTGAAGAATGGGGAGGCAGTGTGTTGTGAATAGGAATAAACTATGTTGTACTTTTTACAAACTGCTGAAGTGGGTTTTGGGACGCAGGCAGCTGGAAAGAGTGTGTATTCATTGAGCTGGTGGATGGGCTAAGTGTTTATTCATACTGGTAGGTGGTTTCATCCTATTCCTATACATATGGGATGATATCAAAATTACCTCTGAGACCAGGTTACATGTGTGACCTGAGGGTGTAAATCCCAAATCCCTTGCATTGCAATAGTACTCTGTTAAAATCACAACTTTGGGGCTTTGCACACACCTTATCAATGACCCTAAATAAAAACCCATGTTCCCCTTATTTTTACTACAGCTAATGTGCAGAGCTCCAGCATATTTAATATCCCCCTTCTGAATATCTCTACAGTGCTCTGCATATCTGGTTTTAAACAACCTTTTAGTTTTGCTAATGTAAAACAGAAAAACGATTGGCATTTACATATACCCACAAATATAACTCCAGAGCTCTGGAATATAATGCACTGTCTAATACTGTATATTAAGAGACACATTATCCCTTAGCAGACAGGCTAAACTCGTGAACTCTACTTGGCTTACTAGGTCTGTAACAGGGTGCTTTACATGTAAAAAGTGTGCATATTGCAAGTTGTCACCACAGGGACTCTGAAAAACCCACATAATGGTAATCAATACAGTATTATATAGATACATAGAAATTGTCAGCAGATAAGGACCGCTAGGCCCATCTATCAATCAATCAATCAATCAAAATCTTTATTTATCCAGGCAGTCACCATTGAGCAAGGCTCATTTGCAAGGTGGACCTGGTAATGAATACATCAAAGTACAGTACTGAAGCAGGCATACAGAAAGCAATAATATACAAGGAAGAAAAAGTATATACAGTGTATACAGTACAGTACAAGGTTGAAATAAATAATAAAAAAAAAAATATCATTATTTTACTATTAAAGAAGTCAGCAGATGTACAATCAACCATAGGCATACAAGGGTTATAAGCAGAGGTCTTCTGAGTGAGGCAACTGGCAACTACACATATAGGGGAAAGAGGCCGTGTATGGGGTGACAGGTTAGAGAGGTAAAGAAGAGGAGGGATGTATTACCGACGACTGGGGGAAAAATTGGGCTAAAACCACAGAAAGTGACGATGGCTGTCGTGTACTTGTTTATTATGATAATGACGGAGGAGGGGTAGATAATTGGGACACTACTGTGGATGGTGTGGGGATTTTAGCCAGGCTGGAGCAGACAGGGAAGGGTGGGTGCAGCAGGAAGAGATAATAGGGAAAGAGTAAGAGCCAGGGGTAGAAACATGACGAGTGTCAGGATGGAAAGGGGGAGTTGCGGAATTAGTGGGCTAGTGATGAGGAAAATATTTACAAGGTGCTTTCATGTAGCGATCATAGAGTGCCTTGAAGATATTCAGGCTAACAGGGCAGCTCAGCTTCAAGTTCCTTTGTAAACCATTCCACAATGTGGGTAAAGAGAGAAGCTTAGAGCAGCTTTGCCGAAATTAATTTTGACCCTTGGAACTTGAAGGGCAATTAGGGAATAGCTCCTTAGAGCGTAGGTGCCTAACACACTCCAGGGAATACAATCTGAGACATATGAGGGAAGCTTGTTGGTCACCGCTCTGAAGGCCCATAGGGTGGTGTTTCTATTCCTTCTAAAGTGAAGTGAAGTCCAGCCTAACAATGAGTAGAGGGAGCAGTGGTGTGTGGAAAGTGGAAGGCCAGTAATGAACCTGATAGCTCTGTGGTACAGCGTGTCCAGCTTAGCCATGCAGAGGCAGTGCAGTGGCTGTAGAGCAGGTCCACATAATCTATTAAAGGTAGGAAGGTAGTCTGTCTGTAAGTTCAAAACCTGTATGCAGTCACTGACCCTAAGTGATCAATGGCTTTTCATCACTCCCTCCCCCATCCATTGTTCCCTTGTGCCTGTCCCAGGCATGTTTAAACCCCTCCACTGTGATTGCTCCCACCACCTCTTGTGGCAGACTGTTCCAAGCATCCACCACCCTCTCTGTGTAGAAAACCTTCCTCACGTTACCTCTCAATATAACCCCCCTTCAAATTTCATATTGTCTCCTCTCATTCTGATATCTTTTCTACTTTGGAAAAGATCCCCCACCTGTACTTTGTTTATGCCCTTGAGGTGCTTGAAAGTTTCTATCATGTCCCCCTTTCTCTCCTCTCCTCCAGTGAGTACATATTGAGGACTCTTAGTCTCTCCTCATATGTTTTGTGATGCAAGCCATGTACCATCTTTGTTGCCCTTCTCTGGATAGCCTCCACCCTGTCTATGTCCTTACGCATGTGTGGTCTCCAATACTGCATGCAGTACTCCAGGTGAGGCCTTACCAGTGTTTTATACAATGGCATCAACACCTCCTGTCTCCTGCTAGTAATGCCTCTGCCTATGCATCCCAGCATGCCACTGGCCCTTCCTGCAGCCTTTGTGCATTGCTTTGATACCTTAAGGTCATCGGATATGATAACCCCTAAGTCCCTTTCCTCTTTAGTGACAGTCAGCACCTCCCCCCCCCATTCTGTAGCTCTCCCCAGGGTTCCCCATCTACCCAGGTGCATTATCTTGCACTTTTTTGAACTGAACCTCAGTTGCCACACCCCTGATCATCTTTTAAGCTTTTCCAGGTCCCTCTTTATTTTCTGCACCCCTTCTGGAGTATCCACTCAATTGCAGATCTTGGTGTCATTTGCAAATAAGCAGACCTTTCCTTCAAGCCCCTCTGCAATGTCACTAATGAAGACATTGAACAGGACTGGTCCCAGTACTGATCCCTGTGGTACTCCGCTGGTCACCTCTCTCTCTCTCTAGATTGGATCCCATTTACCACCACCCTCTGTCTTCTGTCTGTCAGCTAGTTTCTAACCTAATGTATCAACCTATGCCCCATGCCCAGACTACTCATCTTGTTAACCAGCCTTCTGTGTGGGACGTATCAAAGGCTTTGCTGAAATCTAGGTAAGTGATGTCTACCGCCCCTCTCTGATTCACTTCCCTAGTCACCCAATCAAAAAAAATCTATCGGATTTATTTGACAAGACATTCCTGCTGTGAATCTGCATATTAGACAGTACATTACATTACATGTGAGACCTCTGGAGTTATGTATGCAGCCAAATGTAAATGCAGAGCATTTAACATTGGTAAAAATAAAAAGCCCTTTAAAACCAAAGTCACAGAGCACTGTAGAGATATTCAAAAGGGGGATATTAAATAGGCTAGGGATCTGCACATTAGCCATAGTAAAAATAAGGGTGAACACAGGTTTTTATTTAGGGCCATTGATAATGGGGCTTGCCACTAAAAGGCAAGCCAGGTTACATAGATACATAGACAGTGTCAGCAGATAAGGGCCTATGGCCCACCCAGTCTGTCCATTTGAGCTTGTAAGTTCAGTTTATGTTTTCTTAGAAGTCTGTTGCCCCTTACCCCTGACCTCCAGAATTCCTTTATGTCTATCCCATGCATTCTTAAATCCTGTGATTGTTTCAGCCCCCACCACTTCCTCTGGCAGGGTGTTCCACTTGTCCACCACCCATTCTGTGAAGAAATTCTTCCTCACATTTCCTCTGAATCGTCCTTCCTCCAACTTCATCCCATGCCCTCTAGTCCTGGAACATCTTTTTCGCTTAAAAATAGTGTATTCCTGCACCCTGTTCCTCCCTGTAAGATACTTGTATGTCTCTATCATATCCTCTCTCCCTCCCTCCTCTCCTCCAGGGAGTACATATTCAGTTCCTTCAACCTGTCCTCATAGGACTTGTGATGCAATCCATGTACCATCTTTGTTGCCTCCTCTGAACCTTCACTACCCTGTCTATGTCCTTACATAGGTAAGGTCTCCAGAACTGTACACTGTACTCCAGGTGGGGCCTCACTAGTGTCTTGTATAGTGGAATTATGACCTCCCTTTTCCTGCTGGTGATGCCCCTGCCTGTGCATCCCAGCATCCTATTTGCTTTACCTGCTGCCTTGTCACACTGTTTCCCTACCTTGAGGTCATCAGAGATAACACCAAGATCCCTTTCCTGCTTGGTGCATGCTGTATCCTTACCCCACAACTGATATATTGTGCCAGGGTTTTTGTGCCCCATATGCATTATGTTGCACTTCTTTGCATTGAATTTCAACTGCCAAACCCCTGACCATTCTTCAAGTTTCTGCAGGTCCCTCCTCATTCTGTCTACACCCTCTGGTGTGTCTACTCTGTTACAGAGCTTTGTGTCATCAGCAAACAGTGAAATTCTGCCTTCTAGGCCCTGAGCAATGTCACTGATGAAGATGTTGAATAGGACCGGTCCCAGCACTGATCCCTGTGGTACCCCACTGGTCAATCTCCCCTCTGTGGAGTGACAGCCATTTACCACCACCCTCTGTGTCCTACCGCCCAGCCAGTTACCTACCCACCACACTACTGTCCTGCCCACACCCATATTCCCCAGTTTGTGTAATGACCCCTGCCAGGAAGAGGCACATGAGGGGAAGGGGTGGGGGGAACAGAAGGAATAGAGGGGGTGGGGCCTGGTGACATCACCAGGCAGGTAAGTTGTAAAATGACAAGGGCATGCCAGAGCCCCAGGGATTGGCTGGGAGGTGGCACCCAAAGGGGGTCCTGACCAGGGGCCTATAGGGGTATATTAGGCCAGGATTTAGGCAGGACGACCTCTTTTGCTGGAAATATTTTGTCTGAGAACACAGCACATCATTGGCAAGCATCAGGTAAGGCACTTGGGAGCAGCTAGGCCTTGTAGGCCATGTGGCCCAGGGGCTAACTCATGTAATTTGTGTGTTCTCTCATTGCGTTTAAAAAAGAAATAAGAGAAAGTTAGAGAAAGCCTGGGTAGAAATAACATATTTGCTGTGCATGCCTATTTGTTTGTAGTTATGGGTAAAAATGCAGAGCTCAGTGGGGCCGTTTTTGTTAGCATTGGGCATTTAGCAGAGTGAAGTAGGTGTGGTAATGGCTAAAGCATGTACCACTGAAGTTTCAGGGCTTGAGCAGAAATGCTGCTTCTTCACTGGCGAGATGCTTACTGAGGCATCTTAAACCAGGTGGGCAGGCAGAGCACATTGTGGGTGGTTTGTTCCTTTGTGCCTCATTTCATTGTAAATGCAGAAAGCTTGATGTTTGTGTAATTTGGAGGAAGGAGCTTGGGCAACGATGATGATCCTGCTCTGGGAAATGCTCCTCGATTCATCTGAAACCACGTTGGGTAGGCAGAGCTCATTGCAGGTGGTTTTGTTTGTCTCATGCAGTTGTAAAATGCAGAGAGCTTGGGGGGGACGAGGCACAGAAGCAGGCTTTTTGTGTTGAGTAGTCACCTGTTTTTCGTTCAGTGTGGTGTACAAGTGCAGAGCACCTGGGGATTTGGTATGTCTCCCATTGCAGTGGAGATTTGGAGTAAAATGAGGAATTGTGGTGGCCAGGCATGCTGCAAGTCGTATAATGGCTCAGTGAGTTAGACGGTGGCTTTTTCTGTGGTGAAGGCAGAGAATGCATGGTGTATGCGGGAGGTCCTTTCCCGGTCTGGCTTGGGCAGCTAGGTCTTTGGGGCCACATGGTCCGGGCTGGCCTGGTTCAGTGATAGCTGCTTCTGTGCTCAGGGCAGGTGATTGGGGGCAGCAGAAGGTATTTGGGACAAAGTCGCTGGGGGGTTTTGTGCAGAAAAAGTTGGTGCGATGGGATTTGAGCAGGGGGAGTTTTTTTGTTCAGCTTGCTCTGTGTTCCGGGGTCTGGGCCTGCATCAGATGAGGCCAGGGTGTGGCACAAGAGGCGCAGCTCATGCAGCGGTGGTTTGCTTGGGTCCTGGCAACCATGCTGCATGAGAGAGGAAGGTTTTTGTAGGTGGCTGCAAAAGGTTTGAAGGGAAAGGCGGCAGCAGTGAGGTGGGCAAGGCCTGCCAGATGGGGCAAGTGTTTGGGCCTACAGGAGCACACCGGCGTGCCAGGATCCTGGCCACTGGGGTTGAGGGGCTCAGCAGGCAGTGCCTTGGACTGGGGCAATGCGTGGTTGGACTGCAAATCAAAAAAAAAAAAAAAGAAAAGAAAATGGGCACAGCAATGATGGTGCCTCCCGCTATTGTGGGGGCAGGGGTGGGGGGTGTTCTTTGTGGACCACGAGTCCATAGGCTTTGGGAGAGTAGCAGAAAGCATGCAGATGGTCCCTAGCAGGCCCGGAGCATAAGGGGGCCTAGCATGGGGGTGAGGCTAGCCCTCACAAGAGCTGTTTTTTTCAGATTTTTCAGCAAATATTGGGGGGGGCCTCATCAGGGAGGCTGGGGCTGTACTATGCCAAGTAATGGGGGGCCAAGTTGGCAATGGGATGGTGTGCCTGAAGTGGGCAAGGGTGCAAGACCTGCTTTGGGGGAGAGGAGTGCAAAGAAACACAGACAGTAGCAGACTTAACCTACAGAAAAAAAAAACATGGTCAGGTTCGGGAAGGGGGGAGAGGTGTACAAGCCTTGGTCCGTGGATACTGCTTATAGAGGGCAGTTTTTCAGGGCCCTCAGTACTAACCAAGATGTAGGCGGTCAGGGCAGGTTGCTGAAGGTGATACAGTAATGCAACTTCCTGGTAGTCCAACGCTGGTCCAAGAGCTGGTGGTTGGCAGCTGGTGTTCCGGTTGGGGGACAGGGGCTGCAGCCAGGTGCGCAGCAGGGCCAGGAAATAATGTATATAGCAAGCAGTGGTGGGTGCCCTGCAAGGACCGCAAGCTGACGTCAGTGAGTAGGGCATGGCAGGGGCTTCGGCCCAGTTCCCAAGGGGGGGATGAGAGGAGGCTGGCAGGGCAGCTGACCCCAGGAAGCAGTACAGGTCATAGGCCTGGACCCAGGGAGCCCAGGGGTCAGCCTGTGGAGGGGCACTTGGATGGGGGCAGCCCCGAAGGCAATCAAAAAAAAGGTGGCCTTGTTGATATGCATGGTTGAATGTTTGTGTTTCGTTCCTCTGATTATAGTGACATAGGAACACCATGGCACCCAAGCGAGCCCAGCTGTCCAGTGAAAAGTTAATGCAGGAAGCATCCAAATTGATGGGCCAGATGTCAGAACTGGTGGCAGTGGTGAAGCAGAAGGAGGTGGAAGAAGAGGTGCAGAAAAAGTGGAAGGAGTGAGAGGAGCGCCCGGGCAGGGGAAAATGGGGCAAGAGGCCCAGGTGGGAAGACCCACACCCTGCACCTATCCTGGCACCCCTGCCCACACCGTAGCTGGATGATGGGAGCCTGGATGGTGGTAAGAAGGACATAGATCTCTCAGACGAGAACGGCCTAAAAGAGTACTTAGAGGGGCTGCTGGGGGACATGGGTAATGAAGAGATTGAAATGATGGAATGGGCCATTCAGGCCTTAAAAAGTAAAGGGGCTGGGGTAGAAAAAGGTGGAGGGGGCCAAGACGGCAGCCAAAAAATTATACGATGGGCCTCGAGGCTGCTCGGCTGGGGACCACGTCCCAGTTTCAATCAAGGAAAAAAATCTGGAAGGGGGAGTATGTGGACATCTTCGGGCTGGTGGATGAGGACACGGCCATGAAACATGAACAGAAAGAATCAGTGGGGAAGTTAGAAATGGCAGTGGCTTTAGCGGTGGTGGGCCACAAGACGGAGGAAGCTAAGTACAAAGGGAAGACCATTGAAAACTGGCAAGATGGCTTCATCATATACAGCGAGTTGGTGCTGGAGAAACAGCCGGAGCTCGCCATCTCCCAATTGACGTACATGTCCATTACCAAAGATGCATACAAGTCCAAAGTCGGGTATAGCTGGCTCAAGTATGACGAGGTATGCTGGCCCAGTGGAGCTGAGAGTTGATGCCTCACCTTGCTCCATGTCAGTGACCTGGATTCAGGAATGAGCCCGGGTCATCGTGGGTCTGTAGGGGAGGACTAGGTTTAATAAGCATCTGACAACAGCTCTTCTAGTCCTGGGGAAAAGGGGTGGGAGCACGCCACACTCTGGCAGTCCCTGGGGATGCCTGGAGGTACTACAGACATGGGGGTGCTAAGTGGGGGGGGGGAGCATAGCAGATGCATGCATGTTGTGTATGGACGTCATTGCACACCCGTGCTCCCATCAGGGAAAAAAATACGAAAAATTGCAGCATTGTCCGTGGCAGCTTGATGGCCGCAACTTCACTGGCTGACGATGCCTGAATAAGGCATGTGCTGTTATTGGATCCTCACTGGGCATGGAGGCATAGGGGGGCCTCTTTCGATGGTTGTAGCTGCATATGTCAGCTGGGCATGTCAGCTTCAGGGTCGGCAGTGAAGGAGGAGCGGTAGCTGGAAGAATAAGGCAGGACTGTAGCTGCAAAGGTGAGAAAAAAAGAGATGTTAAAAAAAAAAAAAAAAGTAAGACAAGGTATTCTGGAAGAGGATGGCAGCCAAAGGGAATCTGAAGTGGGACTGGACCCACTCAGAGCTGTGGGTAAGGACTCTATCTGGGAAGGTGGGTGGGGCCAGAGGGCGAGCAAGTAAGAAAGGCCGCATCTACCGCAGTGGCCAGGACATGTTGGGGTTATAACAAGGCCACATGTACATAAGGCAATTGTAAGTTCCGACACATTTGCTCCAGGTGTGGGGTTTGCATCCAGTCTCCAGCTGCTGACAGGGGCGGACAGAGGGGGCAACACAGGGGGCAGTACCATGACCATGAACAGTCCTTTGGGTGCCCGGGGGGCAGGGTATGGGCCGGGGGGGCATTCAGAGAGGGCAACACTATGCTCCCGGGGCATGGCGTTAACAAGGCGCATGGTGAGGGACGATGGGGTTACGCACTGGTGTGCACCCTCATCTCCCTAGCAGTGGTGGAGGAATGGACCACAGACTACCCAAATAGGGAGGCGTCGGAGCTGCTCAGGGCAGGGTTCCGAATGGGCTTCCCACTGGGGTTTCAAGGTGGGCAGGCAGGGATATGGGGCCAAGAATCTAGGGTCAGTGAAGGGGAAAGAGGAAATAGTAGGGGCCAAGATAGAGAAAGAAATCAGGGTGGGTAGGGTTGAGGGCCCATTGGGGGCCCCCCATGAGCATTTTTGAGTTTCCCCTTTGGGTATTGTCCCCAAGAAAGTGACAGGGGAATTCTGCTTGATCCATCACTTATCCTACCCCGAGGGCTCATCAGTAAACAAGAGCATACCCAATCAACTTAGGGCGGTGTCGTATGCCTCTCTGGAAGAGGCAATAGTGCTAATCAGGGCTATCGAGGGGGCATGGCTTGTGAAGACAGACATAGAATCAATGTTTTGGCATTTATCTGTCTGACCTGAGGATTGTGACCTGTTGGGTTTTCAGTTTCAATGGGCATGTATTTCGACAAGGCCATGCCCATGGGGTGCTCAGTGGCATGTTCCACCTTTGAAGCATTCAGCACCTGGCTGCAGTGGGTATTCAGGGCCCAGTATGGGCACAGGAGGGTGGTGCACTACCTGGATGATTTCCTGCTCATCAGGAAATTCAGGGCAGAGGTGCAGGGGATGTTGCGGGATTTTAAGACAATGTGCCGACAGGTGAGTATACCATTGGCACAGGACAAGATGGAGGGCCCCGCCCGTAAGTTGGAATTCCTGGGCATAGAGATGGACACAGAGAAGGGCTGTTTTCAGCTTCCCGGGGACAAAGTGGTGCGCCTTAGGGGCCTGCTAGCCCAGGTTACGGGGAGGCGGAGGGTGCCATTGGTACAAATGCAACAGCTGCTGGGACACCTTAATTTTGCCTGCAAGGCCATCAGCCCAGGCAGGGCATTCACAAGGAGGTGGGGAAGGGCAACAGGGAAGGCTCGGCTGCTGCACCACTGGGTGGATGTGTCGAAAGGCATGCGGGAGGACTTCCAGGTATGGGAGGAGTTTCTCGACAGCTACAATGGGGTGATATTCTGGCAGAAAGAATGGGAAAGGAATGTAGATTTGGAACTATTCACAGACGCTTCAGGTGCCCTGGGAATGGGGGCACATTTCCAAGGGGAATGGATGTCAGAGCCTTGGCCAGCATCATGGGAGAAAAGGGGGTTACTGAAGGATATCACATTCTTGGAGATCTTCCCAATATGGGTGGCTCTGGAGGTGTGGGGCTATAGGATGCAGGGGAAGCACATCTTGTTTTGGTGCGATAACAAAAGGGTGGTGGAAGTCATTAATAGGCAAGGGGGGAGGGGGAGATGGTGGGCAGGCTGCTCAGATGACTGGTTTTGTTGGGTATGTAGTTGAATATATCTTGCAAAGCGCAGCATATTGAGGGGTTGAAGAATGAAGTGGCTGACAGTCTTTCCCATTTACAGCTTGACAGGTTTCAGGAGCTGAGGCCTCAGGCAGCGACACACAGGACTGGATGTGGGAGGCTGGAGGGACACAGCCAGGGCACTGTACTGGGGATCTTGGGCAGCTAACACATCGAGGGTGTATGAGGCAGGATGGGTGAGGTTTCAGGACTTCAGAAGGAAGTACGGGTGGGACAGGGCCGACCCAGCCCGGGACAAGCAGGTAAGGAGGTTCATGGTGGAGATGTGGGAAGAAGGGCTGACCCACACCACAATGGTCATGCACTTAGCTGGCATCAGCTGGGTATGCCAGGACAGGGGCTGGCCAGATGTAGGGGCCAACAGGACCATAAAATGCATGCTGTCATGGTGGTGGAGGGGTCAAGTGGCCAGGGTGGACAGAAGGCAGCCCATAAGAGGGGAATTGCTGGAAAACGTATTGGGGCAAACAAGAAAGTATGCACATTGGCCCAATAGGGGGGCACTATTCTGGGTCGTGTTTGCGGTTATGGCAGCAGGGGCATTCCTGGTGGGAGAAGTGGTGGCCCCATGAAAGGCAGCTGCCAAGCAGGCTTTGCAGCATGAGGACGTCCGATGGGGACATGACAGGGTGGTCATTACCCTGGCCAGATCTAATACAGACTGGGAGGAGGGGGACCCAGGTGTCACTAGTGAGGCAACTGCAGTCCACCAGCTACACCGTGGGTGTGCTGGAGGCATACAAGAGTGCTCAGGGGAGGAACAGAGGAGTTCTGATCTGACACGGGGATGGCTCACTGGTTACGGGCTTTCAGGTAGGGGCGGTACTCAAGAGGGCTCTGATGTTCCTCGGGGAAGATCCAAGTAAATTTGCCCCACATTCATTTAGGACTGGGGTGGTCATGGAGCCAGCAGAAAAAGGGACTGCAGTGGCAGAGGCACAGAAGGTGGGGCACTGGAAGTCCAGCTGCTATAAGAAGTATGTGAGGTATTGACAACAGCAACTCACATTGTTTATTTTGTTTTCCATGACAGGTTCCAAGAGAAAAATCTGGATAGTGGGGCATTCCTTCGTACATTGGGCTTAAAGTTTTGTGGTCACCACCCCTAGAGGAGCAGAGTTGAGATATTACACCGAGCATACCAGGGTGCTGTGGAAAGGCATTAGAGGGATGAGGTGGGCACAACTCACGCCTCTGATGGAAGAATTAAAATTGCAATGGGGCACGCCGGATTGCATTATTATATACCTAGGGGGCAATGATTTGGGGGGGCCTGCCATGGGGAGCATTGGGGCAGAGCATCATGAGAGATTTAGAGAAATTGAGAGGGTGGTGGCCTGTAATGCAAAGAAGCAGACGTAATTAAGAAAATTATCACCTTTACTTTGGAATGCAACTTTGGATCTTAAAAGCTTTGGTAACAAAAGGCAAATTATCAGATGGGAAATTGAATACTTAGATGAAAATATATTTCACAAGATCTCTCACAGTTTCAAATTCAGCACCACACTTTGAGGCTATCCCCACAATTCTGAGATTTTGATAGCAGATTTGATTTTCTAGACTCTCAACTGTTCTACTTATATTGTATTGCTCTTTTACCACACTGTTTGGTGTAGCTTCTGTAGCTTTCACTTTATCAGAAATTTTATTTATGTTTTCAGTGTTAGTCTTTACCTGTGTAGTCACTGAATTATTATTATTATCTCTAGCCTGTTTGGCTTCCTGCTATAGAAAATCCACCTTTGAGTTTAAGGCTTCAGAACATTAATCATACATTAATCATACCTCTGGATCCAAACCAAAATATGGTCCATCGACTTCCCGAAGGATTCCAGAGTGTATGATTTTTGCTGATCAATGGTGTCGATGGTGTCCTGCGTATTTGTTTACAGCTTCTCCATATTCAGAAATTCGGTTACAGCGGCAGTCCTAACTGCCACTGAGATTTTGGATGATCACTGCTTTCTCAGCAGCTGCTGTAATTTGACTTCCAGCACAACTTTGCTTTGTTGATCCAGTAGGTACTTTAATTTTTTGCTCAGGAGAATACATTCTTATGTAATTTTTAGATGTACTAGGCAGATTAAGGGGGTGTGCCACGCTCACAGGGGAGTCTATCTGAGCCACAACTGCTTCAATGGCTCTGCTCTGACCACTGGTGTCAAGTTCTGGTCCAGGAATTTTTTCCAGCAGATGAATTTTCAGTGACATAAATTCTTCCAAAGAAGAGCTAAAGCATCGTTTTCTTTTGTCAGACATCTGTCTAACTTTGGTAGGACTCTTCAAACATAATAGTTCAAGTTTAAACAGCTCACTTTCAAGTCAGACTCAAACAGCATCCGCTCTGTCCTCCATCTTTAGAGCCAATTCCCTTGTTCATTTTCTAGGAAGTACTAAAGAGGCAAAAATGAATCTGTGGTGTTTAACTCATTAATTTTCTCTCCACATTTCCTAAATTGATTAAATAGCATTTGTTGCCTGGAGGCTGTAAATGGGCAGATCTCTAAACTGTATGCGGGGGCTTAAACAAGTCTGCTTTTTATCACTAGAATAAATAAATGCCCCTTACTGGTGCTTCTTGTCAAATGTGGTATTCATGCACACTGATATAAACTCAGTTTATGATATGGGTAATTATATATGCAGTAATATATCCCAAATCAAAATCTGAAATCCAGTTCCCTTATATGGTAGATTTACAATGAATGCATTCAGTTTATGGACATAATAGATTACATTTCACAACTTAATTAACCAGAATGGTATTGTTCAAGGGGCTTCAACTGATTTTATTGCATTCAGGCAAATTGGATGTTTGTGATCATATAGAGGAAGAAAACAGATTGTGACAAGGAGTCATATTATTATTTTTATACTCAAGCCTGCTGAAATAAAGCAAGGCACTGACATTTTGCTTACATTAGTCTTTGGTCTGTAAAGCTGGATATCTGGATAAACATACTTGCAGTAGTGTAAGGCACTAACACCCGAGCTATGCATACATCCTTAGGACAAGTCCTTTCTGCCAAAGTGCCTACCGATTTTTATTATATGGCATTTTATCGTTACATTATGATTGCATTTTATGCACAAATGCCCCCATTTTCAAAGTAGATGCACCGCACAAGGGCAAGATGCACAGTGCAAGTGACAAGATGCATGATAACATGATATTTAGCCAGGGAGTGTGTGCTGTGCACCAACGTATGCATGGTAGCTCATGGGTAATGTATGCGGTGCACATAAAGGGGGCAGATACACACATATGCCGCTCAAGTTCATATTCAAATGAAATGCACTGCTGCGCAATGGTGCAATATATATTTGCGTTTGTGCAAAGACAGGTATATAACAGGCAGCCTTAAATTTGCCAGCCACCCAGAGGCAGAAACCAGAACTGCTCTGAGAGGGTTGGGGAAGAGAGAGAGAGAGAGAGACAAACATAATCACACACACACAACAACATGGCAGGCCTTGTGTTTGGCATGGCTGCACTGATGGCTGATGCAAGGAGACTGGGGGAACATCAGGCTAGTTGACAGAGGGCCAGTAGGCGGTATGCCCAGCAGAGACGGTACCATCCCCATCTCACATTTGAACAGCTTACAGGTACAGAAATCGTAGGGCAGTACCGGCTCAACAGGGCACTTCTAAGACAGCTCTGTGAGCTCCTTCATTTTTTTCATATTAAGTAATCTTTATTGATTTTTCTGTTATCCTCTTTAGACATGTGCATAACAGTTTCAGTTACCAAGAGGAGAGCTAACAGTGAAAAGCTATATAATAAATATAGATACAAGATTTACAAATACTGTTTACATCTAGGCCTAGATATTCAAACTGCGCTCAAAATGAGCGCAACGGCAGGAGCAAGCACAAACCAGTTGCGCAAATGCGCAACAGGTGCGATATTCAAACATGGAGCAGAACAAATTGCGCAAGCAACCAACGTCTGAATATCACACATACTGCGCCATAGCGCAACCAGGAAGGAGAAGCTGAGCTGAAATGTTGCGCTATGGCGCAACCAGGGCAGCCCAGCTGAGCATTCCAGAGGTGCCATAGCTAAGCAGAACCCCCCTCAGAGCAATGGAACTGCACATCCAGGGAGGCAGGCTGGGGCCCACCACCAGCCATGCCACACATGGCACAGGACACACTGCAGAACCCACACCACACCTGCACACCCCAAGCACAGCATCACTGGGGTGGGACGGATGATCTACTGGCCCATGGGGACAAGCCAACAAAGCATAGCAGAGCCATGACACCCCAGCACAACCACTGGCAGGCTGAGAGTGCCACACAGGGGTTGACAACCACAGTGCACATCAGCCCCTCGCACGCACAGCACACCCTGCACTGTGACCCCAAGACACCACCTATGTGCAGTGATTGGCACTGCAGGAAACCATGCATCCCCCAGCACAAGTCAAACCCTGCAGCACAGAAGCCTACAAGCCAGACACACCCTGTGCACCCAGCAGTGGGTGGCAGCAGACGGCAAGACCAACAGAAAGTCACTGCCATGCTGGAGATACCTCCCCATACACACACACACACACACACACACACACACACACACACACACACCCAGGACCATACCACCCCAGATGGCATGTACACCCCTGTAACTGAGCACCCATAGCCAGCTGCAAATCAGAGACCAACACAGTATTCATATCAAAATAGAAATGTATATTTAAATATAGTAAAGAACCAAAACAAAAGAAACTATTTACAAGGGGGGGGGACGGGTACAAGGTAGGGGTGTTCAAGGGGAAGGGATGAAAAACTTGGAGAGGGAAGGCAGGGTGGTAGGGATGGGAGAAGTGGGAAGGGTAATATCAGCTATGGTCCAGCCGGCTGCTCGTCCTCTCCCTGGTGGCGCACCATCTTGTGCCACCTCCTCCGAAGTCCATGGCACCGGATGGACTGCAGGATGGCCTGGTTTTCCATCACCAGTCGTGTGAGGCCCTGAACATCCCGAGAAATCCTCCTGAGAACCTCGAGGCCTAGGAAAATGGGAACACAGTCAATGGCTGTGACTGACCACAACCCTGAACACCACCCAACCTGCAAGCCATATATCCCAATGTCCCACACCTGTGATGGCATGCACCCACCCACAGTGAACATGCACATGGCCATCACAAACAGGCGGCACCAGCTATGCGCACCACTGCACACACACACTGCCCATGTCCATCACAGCACAAACAAGGCTGTCCAGTGACGTGGCAACGTGGTGCGATGCCAGTTACACAGCTATGTGCCCAGTGCATGCCTGGACCACCAGTGACACATACACAGACGTGCTGTGATACTGGACAGTGATGCATATCACCTGTGTCGTGCATACATACATAGATACATAGACAGTGTCATCAGATAAGGGCCTATGGCCAACCCAGTCTGTCCATTTGAGCTTGTAAGTTCACTTTGTTTTCCTAGAAGTCTGTTGCCCCTTACCCCTGACCTCCACAATTCCTTTATGTCTATCCCGTGCATTCTGAAATCCCGTGATTGTTTCAGCCCCCACCACTTCCTCTGGTAGGGTGTTCCACTTGTCCACCACCCGTTCTGTGAAGAAATCCTTTTCCATGTGTCCTCTGTATCGTCCTCCCTCCAACTTCATCCCATGCCCTCTAGTCCTGGAACATCTTTTTCACTTCAAAATAGTGTTTTCCCACACCCTGTTCCTCCCTGTAAGATACTTGTATGTCTCTATCGTACCCACTCTCTCTCTCCTCTCCTCCAGGGAGTACATGTTCAGTTCCTTCAACCTGTCTTCATAGGACTTGTGATGCAAGCCATGCACCATCTTTGTTGCCCTCCTCTGAACCTTCTCTGCCCACTCTACATTCTTACGTAGGTATGGTCTCCAGAAATGTACACTGTACTCCAGGTGGGGCCTCACTAGTGTCTTGTATAGTGGAATTATGACCTCCCCTTTCCTGCATGGTTGTATTGTGCAGGGCTAGTGGTCTTCCCTCCCCCCCAGCATGCAATAGCATCCATGAAGTCATGATACTCACATTGCTCAAGCAGCTGTGTCTGCTGCTGTTGCTGCTGCTGCTGTTGCTGCTGCTGCTGCTGCTGGGGTGCAACTCCTGCTGGCACCGGGGCCCTGGCACGGCCCTCCGCAACCCGGCCCTGCATCCTCACATCCCGGCCTGTGGGAGACATATGTTGAGACAAACATCAGTGTGACTCAAAAGCAGACTGCCCCCCTGCCCCAGTGAGAGTGCCTGCCCACACAGCCATACCCATTCATCTCACAGCTGCACACACTGACACAGCCAACTGTGGCCGAGCCATCACCTATGCACAGCCACCAAAACACACACACACCCCTACAGAGAATACAGGTGCATAAATGGTACACCCACCTGGCCTAGGCACCACGCCCCGCCTGGCACGTGACCGCAGCCTCTCCAATAGTTCTGGATCCCTCCGGCGGAGGTCACCGTACCGGTGCCGGCACTGCTCAGCAGACCGGCACCGTCCAGTGACCCCCACCAGGTCAGTGGCCACTTGATGCCACACCTGTGTGCGGGCAATGGTGAGGGGTGCCTCACCATAAAGTGCCCCATAGTGGGGCTCTACTAGGTCCACCAAGTTGGCCAGTTCCAGTTGGCTCCAGGACACAGCTCTCCTCCTAGCCATGGTACCAACTTTACAGCAGGCAATATGGCGCCCCGCTGCCCCGTAACCCCATGTGGAGATGTTGCGCAGTAGACCACCACAGGCTTCAATCGGCGCTGTTAGAACAGCGCCGTCACTTCCATATGGCGCTGTCACCAGACAGCGCAGCCAAGGCGTAAACATGGCGAGGAAACAGCGCCAGGGGGAAAAGGTGAGACACAAGGTCATGGGCAATGACGCAAGGCTACGCACAGCGCCATCTGATGTATAGGCATCCTGCACGACCAACCAGCTGCGTACCAGTGCCACAGTGGACTATTGTGCAGTAGTGCCACAGCGCCACATTGCTGTAGCGCCACTGGCACAATGGTGGCCATGGCCTGAATTGCCGATCACGCTCAGCATGTCAGCAGCGCGACAGACACCTACGTAAGCTATCTGGGCATGCGCAATGCAGTGTACCACATAGGCACAGATCTGCGCCATTGGCTCAGCCGACTCTTCCGTATTGCGCAAAGCGCAGATTCGCGATATTCAGCCGATATACATGCAAATCTGCTGATCAGCCATTCAAGGGTGCAGTGGCTCAATTTGCATGTCATTATAGTTGCTCCACTCCTAATTTGCATGTATTGCTCTATAAATGTGTGACATTGGGCTGCGTTGCCCAGATTCGGTTACTGCAGGTGAGAGGTGAGTTGCATGCTGTGTGATGTTCAGGACGATGGTCATGGGAAAATGCTGTAGACTGCACAGTGACAGGTGTCCACTTCCCCCCATACAGATCGCCATAACCGAGCAGAGTCAATGTGAGGGTGAGGATGGTGGGTGTAGGAGGAGGCCCAACTTTACAGCAGCAGAGATGGAGGCTCTCTTCCAGGTCTACCTGGATAAGGAGCCAGTGCTGAGTGGACGGAGGGGCACCCCTCAGTCCCGTGCGGCTGCATGGAAGGGGGTAGCTCGGGCCGTTAACCTGCACGGAAAACAGCAACGTTCCATGTGGGAATGCAAGAAAAAGATGGGGACAGACCGCAGGAGGTTGAAGGAGAAGGTGGCAGCCTTCAGGGGAGCACGTGCTGGCACTGGCGGGGGCCCGCCAGTGGTGTTGCAGCTGACCCCAACTGAGGAGACACTGGTCGCAGCCATGCAGCCAAGCGCCATTGAGGGCGTACCAGGCAGAGGATTCCAGACAGGTGGAAGCCCATCACTGCACGGTATGACATGGTGGTGGTGTTTGGGGGGGGCAGTTGTTCACATGCACTCACATGTACTCTCCTTCTGTTACAGATCCTGTTCATCTTCAGGAGACAGTGGTGGTGGGTCCAGACAGTGATGCTGACCTGCTGGACATGGAGGAGGGTCCATCCACCTCCACCACCAGCCAGCAGACACTGCAGCAGCATGCACGCTGGGCTGCAAACTCTGGTGTCAGTGATACGGGTGCGGGGGTGCACAGCCTGTGTCTCAGCAGTCTGGCATGCAAGCATGCCAGCACGCCAGACCATGGCAGTAGCACGTACTCTGCACCATTGATGATAGAAGGCCTGCAATGGGCAGTGATGGTTGTGTGTCCCATGACGGCACACGCGGCAGGCCAACATGTGCCCTGGGCCTGTCTGGTTCCAACTTGTGTACCAGCATGCTGCGCACGGTCCCAGGCTGTGCCTGTCAGCACCCGTGGGGCAGCACCGTGGCTGTGCAGGTGTCTGGCACTGTTGCCAGCACAGCGGTGGAACGAGGGACCGGGGCACAGCGGTTGGAGGGGCAGCAGCAGCAGTCACCCACCAGGTCTGGGGTACAGTGTCAGCAGTGGCACATGTCCGCCGCCTTGATCCACCCATTCCTGGTCCTGGGCGACAGCACCCACCCTCAAGGGGTGTTGTGCATCAGGACCGTCCACACCCTGGGGGTCAGGATGCCGTTGGGGCACAGTACCCATTGGACAAGCACACCCGCCTGCTGCAGGAATCAGTACAGCTGCAGAGGCGGGTTGCAAGGTCTGTGGAGGCACTGTCTGTGTCCGTGGAGTGGCACAGCAGGGAGTGTGCTCAGGACCGAGCCGAGCTGGTCCATATGCAGACGGATGTGACCGCCGCCATTGACAGGCTGACCCAGGCAGTGGTCTCTGTCATGGATGCATTGGGCATACAGTCAGGTGCCCCTGTACTGCACACCCCACACAGTGCACTCTCCACTCCCCGTTCCTGGTGTCGTGCGACACCAGGCCTATCGATGCCGGGTTCTGCTGTGGGCATCCTGAGCACCCCTGGTGCAGGTTTGTTCGGCATGCTGCAGACCCCTGTGCGGGCAAGGTCGCGTTCGCACAGTGGGACCCCTGGTGGTGCAACAGTGCCACCCCATGTGGCCCCTGCTCAGCCTGCCCGTGCTGTTGGGTCACGGCGGAGCCACCCACACATTCGTGGCGGCCGTAGGACAGTGCTACATGACTGATCTGTCTCCCAGTGCGGGCCCTGTCTGGTGCTGCCATGTGTGCAATGTGTGTCATGGTGGGCAGTGCACTGCTGGGTCCTCTGCTCACCACGACGACACACGGACCACCTGCACACCTCCCAACTGCTGTCCACAGGTGCATGTGCATGATGATGCCTGCATTGCACTGTGCACCAAGGTGCAAGGGTGCCCAGGTTCTGACACACATACTTGGACAGTAATGGGTGGTGGGGGTGGTCGGTGGTGCTGTGTGTTAGCAATGTCGGTTCTGCAGTGCTGTGCATCTGCCCATGCACGCTCTGTGCCTGGGTGTGTGTGTGTCCATATGAGTGCTCACCCCTCCTGATGGTGTGTTTGTATGCCTGGACCCTTCCACTCCCTGACCGTCATCACCCTGGTGTGTTCCCTGTGTGCCTGTGGTTTGCGCATGGACAGTGTTGGTTGCACATGTCCCCTTGACTTACCTGTGTTGTGCATAGTGCTCCTCTGTGATGGTGTCCCGGTGCAGCTGGGCCTGCCGGATCAGTCGGGGGTCCCTCTGTCCTGGGGGGGCTGCTCATCACCATCATCACCGGTGCCACTGGCGTCCCCATCGCTGTCCCCCTGTTTGACCGGTACGGCTATCCCATGGTCTTTGGCCATGTTGTACAGGATGCAACAGGCCAGTAATATCCCACAGGCCTTTTGGGGGCTGTACTGTAGGGCACTGCTGGAGGTGTCTAGGCATCAGAAGCATGCCTTGAGCATCCCAAACACCCACTCTATGATGTTGCGTGTTGTGGCATGTGCCTCATTATAGCATAGCTGCGTGGGGTCATGGGGCGCCGGTACGGTGTGAGCAGCCAGGGACGGAGGGGTATCCACAGTCACCTGTGTGGAGATAGTGGAGAGCAGTGTCATGTTCAGGTCCATATTGGCCATCTCCTGTGTGCCACTACCATGGCACCTGTGGCATTCCACCCTTGCCCAGAGTTTGCATTCCATACATGTACTCACCCACTAGATGTCCTGTGGGGATGTCCCCACTCTCGAATCGATGGCACAGTGCAGACTGATACCATATGAAGGCATCATGTGCTCCACCAGGGTGTGTGGCACAGACATTGATTATGCACCCAGTGGCATCACACACCACCTGGCAGTTGATACTAGGGAATCTCTTTCTGTTCCGATATGCGTGGCCATCGGGGCCAGGTGGCGTGCAGATGGCCACATGGGTGCAGTCTATGGCCCCTAGCACGCCAGGCATACGTGCTACCCTGTGGAACTCCTGCATGTTTGCTGTACACTCTGCCGCGGTGCTGGGGAAATGGATGTACTCCGCGCATGCGGCGCAGTGCGCTGAGGAATTGGGTGAGGATGCGTGGCGCGGGCCGACTGTGTGATGCCTGTGGTGTCCCTGTCGGCCTCTGAAGGTGCCCATGGTGAGCAGGCACATGCAGGCTGTCACCTTGGTCTCCACTGACAGAGCGTGACTCCGTCGTGAGGGTGCCTGCATCACATCACTGCACAGCTCACAGAGCCGTCTCAGTATTGCCCTGTTCAGGCGGTACCGGCCCGCGATCTCTACATCTGTGTACAGCTCAAAGCTGATGCAGAGCGCAGTACCGCCTGTCGCGCATGACCACCGGCCCCCTTCCATGACCACGTCCCCTGCATGGATTCTCACCCCTCATTACAGCTTCTATGTGAAACTGGCACTGTCCATCTCCCTGGCTTCTGCCCCCCTGGCTGGTGTTGCTGTGTTACCCCCACTGTCCTGGCTGCTACTTCCACTGCACCGGGCACCCCCCACTGGCCTCTACAGACTATGGGACACACTTTCCTTGCCTGCCCTTTGCTGTCTGTCTGTCTGTCTCTGTCTGTCTCTCTCTCTCCCCCACTTGGCAGCCTGGTAGCGTTCTTGCACTGCTTCCTTGAGCCTTTTTATTTTGGCTCATTTCCGCTAGTGCGCAATTTCCAGCGGTGCCGGCTTGGCATTGCGCAAAGTCTTTGAATATCGCATTCTTGGTCTTTATGCATGGATCCGCCCCCTTCAGTTGTGCATGCCTTCATTTTCATTGCACTGTTGCTCAGCATGTTTCCGGGGGCGCAACTGCCTCCTTCTGAATATCACAAAATGGCGCAGTTTTGGACTTGTGCATGGCGCAACCCTGTTGCGCATGGCGCAACCCTTTTGAATATCTGGGCCCTAGTATCCTGAGTGTTCCACCCAATGTTCACCATTTTCTAATATAATAAAATAAAAACCAGAAAAAAAATATCATGAAATACCCATTTAGTGCTAAAACTACATAGTGTAATGTAACTGTTCCTTTCCAACCCTCCCTCCCCATCCCCTCCCTTCCCTCCCCTCCACCCTATAACTCTTCCCCCCCCAGATACACTTCAGCTGCTCGAATTAATGTGGAGAGTGTCATCTTCTCTTTCAACTGCCCATATTTAAAAAAAAAATAAATAAAAAAAAAATTTATATTATTAACAAAGTATGCAGAGGGGCCCAAACTTCATTATAATAATGCAGTCTATCCGACAGCTGGGCTATCATTTTTTCAGCCTGTAGGGCAAATAGAATCTCTTTAATCCATTCAGACCTGGAAGGTACTGCTTGATCAAGCCAATGCCGTAAAATATTTTTTTTTGCACATAGAGATATCATAGCTATGTGTTTACACTGCTTCCCAAGTTAAACTGACCCGTAGTTACCTAAAATACAAATTTCAGCTGTGAACACTTCAGAAAGACCCAACAGGGGATCCAAATTATTTTTAATATTTGCCCAAAAAGGTACCACTTTATTACATTCCCATAATATATGTAAAAGATTACCAGGCACTTCCCCACATCTGGAGCTTAAATTTGAATAAAGTAGCCCCATTTTACATAATTTCACCGGGGTGTAATATAAATCATGTATAACAAAAAATTGTAATAATCTGTATCTATCCCACTTCACATCTCTGTACAAATGTTGCCATATCTTATCCCAAGACCTTTTTTCGGGAGCAGAGATAGGCAGTACCTGATCCCATACATATTGTGGATGGTCTTTATGGATTTCGAGATGATCTCTCAAACTATGGTAAAAATAGGAAATGAACTTTGATGTAGGTGGTGTTGAGAACGATTGTAAGACCGGTCTAGCTAAATACTGGTCCCAGGGTCCCACCCCAAAATATGAATACAACATATGGGACAACTGCAAATACTTAAAAACAAATTCTGTCAGTATTTGAAACTTGTTTTTAACCTCCTGAAATGTCAATAAGTGATGGTCCCTTACTAAATCAACCACTTTAACTATATTGTTAAAAGGCCAGAATTTCTCATTTTAAGATTTACCACCAATCTTTAAATTGGGGTTTCTGAGAAATGATTGTGAGATGTCCTTCTCCACAAAAATCTGAAGCTTAGCATTTATCCTATTATAAACTCACAGAGTAATCCCAATTGTAGTATCATATAAAGCTCTAGGAATATTCTTAAGAGATACATAACTAAGTGTCCTTATATCTATCCCCTGGGAGGCACACAATGATCTTTCAATTTGGAGCCATTGTGGAATATAATTGTGATGATCCTCTATCCACATCCCTTGGCTCCATCTAAAAATTGTCAAACATGTAATTGCATAATAATAAAGAAGAAAATCTGGCAACTGCGGACCACCATTTGCCCTGCTACACTGGAGTTTTGCTATAGCCCTTCTCGGTTTCTTTTTACCCCAAATAAAATTTGCTATTACACGATTCACCTGTGAGAACCAAGATTTGGGGAGGAACAGATTAGTCATATATAGAGGATATAATAACCAGGGAAGTACATTCATTTTTATTACATTAATCTTTCCCCACAAGGAGAGAGGAAGTGTACTCCAACGATTAAGATCTTTACTAATTTGGGAAAGAGTTTTATCTAGATTGTTATGTTTCATTCGTAAACAGTCTGTAGAAAGATATATCCCTAAATATTGCATATTATCTTTAACCCATCTTAATCCGAATTGGGATACCTCCACTGAATAAGTATATTTATTTAGAGGCATTACTTCTGTTTTGGCTATGTTAAGCTTATAATTTGAAAATTTTCCAAATTGTTTAATAACAGCTAATATCGATTTTATTGAAGAAGAGGGATGTAGAATGTGAAGAAGGATGTCGTCTGCATACACTGATAGTTTATATTGGTGAGGCCCAACCTTGATGCATTGTATTGAAGGGGAAAGATTGATGTAACGAATAAGTGGTTCTAAGTAGAGATTAAATAAAAAAGGGAATAAGGGGCATCCCTGTCTGGTGCCCCATCTTAACTCCACAGCTTTAGAGAGCATTCCGTTACAGAGAACATGAGCTGTCGGTCGGGTATACAAGACCTTCACCCATTGTGTAAATTGATGAGGAATGTTGTATTTGGGCATAAGATAGAACAAGTAGTCCCACGATACCTGATCAAAAGCCTTTTCTGCATCCAGGGACACCAGAGCAGCAGGTACTGAAGAGTCCCTTGATGCAGAAATCAGATAGCTTAACTTCTGCATATGGTCTGTGGAGTGCCTATCGGCCACAAATCCTACCTGTTCTGTTGCTTATTAAACCTTGCCACACTTTCCCCAATCTATTGGCTAAAATCTTTACCAGTATTTTTAGATCAACATTTATCAAAGAAACAGGTCGGTAATTAGTTACCCATAGAGGATCTTTTCCTGGTTTCGGGAGAACTACCACTGTGGTCTCTGTAAGAGAGTAATCTGTAACCCCATGTTCATAGATATAGTTATAAGTTTCTAAAAGAATAGGGGCTAACTGACTTTTGTAGGCCTTATAGAATTCTGCGGTATATCCATCCGGACCCGGAGTTTTATTCAGTGATAATGCATCAATAGCTGAGTATATTTCTGACACCAGGATAGCGGTTTTTAGATATTCTGCTTGTTGATTATCTAAGGAGGGAAGTGTTATCCTTTGCAAAAAGTGCTCCACATCTGTAGAATCAAATGGGGCACCTGACAAGGAGTACAGATCAGAATAATATTGTTGAAAACAACAAAGAATATCCTGTGGTGAAGTAACCAAGGAGCAGGCGGCTTTTTATATAGAGGGGGTAATTCCATCTGCCACTTGCGCTCTTAAACGGAGAGCAAGTAATTTACCCGCTTTATCTCCTTGGTCGAAGTATCGAATCTTGGATCTCTGTAAAAGATACTCTGCTTTATCCGTCAATAAGGAATTGTATCGATCCCTGAGAATTTCCAAATTAGTAAGGGAGATTTGATCTAGGGAAGAAGGAATTGATAATTCCTCAGCTCTTATTTCCTGAAGAAGACGGGACGTTACCTGTACATTTATTTTTTTTTAATAGTAGCTAGTCGAATTATCTCCCCCCTAAGGGTACACTTTAGTGCTCCCCACAGAATATCTAATTTAGACATAGATGGTCTATTGTTTTTGATAAACGTTAAAAGAAAATTTTGGAGATGAGAATACATCTTTTTAGATTTTAACAGCTGGTGACTAAACCTCCATACTTTATCATGGACTGTATTAAGACCTGGGTCCCAGTGTAACAAAACAGGATGGTGGTCTGAGATAACCTTAGCCAGATATAGACAAGATGAAACCACAGACAGGTGCTCAATATCCACCAGAAAGTAGTCTATCCTAGAAAATGAATTATGTGGTATTGAGTGAAAGGAGTATTCTCTCTTGGAGGGAAAAAGAGCCCTCCAAGGATCAATTAATCCTAGAGTAGCCATCATTTCCCGAATAGCAATTTGTGCCTGTGAAAGGATGGGACTACCAATCCCGGACCTGTCTAGTATATTGCAAAAAGCCAGATCCCAGTTGCCTCCAAGCAGCATTGGGTATTTTGCCCACAGTACCAGACTTTGCATAAGACCAGTAAAAAAAACAGGATCGTCCATTGTCGGCCAATAAACTGAACCCATTACCACTTCGGAGTGACCTATTATTGCTTTGATTATAATAAATCTATGATGCCAGTCTATTATTGTATCAAGTAGACAGAATGGTAGACGACGTGATATAAGAATAGCCAATCCACCGCTATGAGAATTAGGTGCTGTTCCGAAAACTTGTCCCACCCAATTTCTCCTAAAAAGGAGCACCTGGGAGGGAGGTAGATGGGTCTCTTGAAGAAATACTATGTCTGTTTCTAATTTTTGTAAGTGAAAAAGTATTTTTGCTCTCTTTGTTGGAGCTTGGGCACCCCTCACATTCCAAGAACATATTTTATATACTACCATATACACTCATCCACTTGAAAATTCCTCCATAAGTAACACTATTATCACTTTTTCTCCCCCTTTTAAAATGAAATGTGTGTACCCTTATCCTCATCCCTATGACCCCTCCCTCTTCTCACATGTAAACCCCACTGATGTTTAAGATTCTGAATATGAAAAAAACCATATTTCACTCCATCCATTCCCCCACCCCTATCTCCCTTTCCCCTTCTTTAGCCACAGCTAAATAGTAAAAATCCTCTTTCAATGACAATAGAAGTCCACCAACCCTCAAGATTTGCCATATAAAGTTAAACCCAACACGATTTGAAAATAAAAAATATACGAGTGTTTCGGCTGTATAATTGACCATAACCAAATAATGAAAACCTTCTTTCGGTTGCACTAACCTTTTATAAACCATCAGGGTTGGTCCTCTAAGAATAAACACAATAAGATTCAAAATCCAGTAATTTATATAAAAATTAGCTGTGGTGACCCTCCACCCTCTTATATAGCACGTAATGCTTTGCAACCCTTCAACAACTACCCATCGGCTCCCGCTCCAGGAACCAGCCTAATTTAAACAAATTTAAACCATTAACACCAAGTAACCTAAACAGTAGCACATTTCTTGTCTCCGAGAATAAATGAGCCATTGCCCCTCCTCGCCATAATAATAACCCCTTCTTAACCTCCATTTGGCCAGTATGCACTAGAGCTCTTTTACGATCCTGCACTATTGCAGACCCAAGTGGTATGTTTTGTTTTCAATCCAGCCAAATTCAATAAGAACAACAAAATAGAATTATAACTAAAGAAACTGGAACCGTGCAGCCACTCTTTAACATTATGCCGCCCTCTGGTGGCCAGGGTGTAGTTCCACTTCGTTTCTTCTGTTTAAACTTTTAAAGATTGCCAACTTTAGTAATACCCTCCTTTCCTGTCCCTATAGTCTTCATCGAGAGGGAAAAAGATCTGGGAGTAGAGACTGCAGCGCTGGTATAGCCTGTTGTGCAGACTCGTAATTATGCCAAACTCCAGAGACCAATACTGCTAATTTTGAAGGATACTGCACTTCATATTTTATGTTTGCAGCTATAAGTTTAGATACCAAAGGGTGATATTCTGCCCTATGCTGTTGGACTGTAGCAGGCAGATCCTGTGCAAAACAAAGCTGCTGACCTTCCCAAAGCACTTGTTGCATATCCCTAGTCTTCCCCAAAATATGAACCTTATCTAGGTAATTCAGAAACTTTATTATTAACGGTCAAGGTGGTCAGTCAGGGGCCGGTTTGGGCCTCAATGAACGGTGTGCCCTCTCAATAACATAGATGGTATTATTAGGAGAAGGGCCCGCAATCTTGGTAAACATCTTTTGCAAGAACAGAATAGGTGCCGATCCCTCTGCTTCCTCCGACAGCCCGAAGATAATGATATTGTTCCTTCTACTTCGACCTTCTAAGTCCTCTAGTTTTCCTCCTATTTTATGAACTTGTTGTCTTAATGAGGTAACTTCTGGTTCCATCGTGGCCTTCCAGCCTTCCAGTGATGATACTCTGGCTGCTGAGTCTGCAATAGTTCTATTGGTGTCTGCCAGCTCCCCATGTATATTTTTTAATTCTGCAGTAATTTCTTGCAGTGCTGCTTTAAAGGGATGTAATTCCTCCATAAATTTTTCTTCTGTAAGAGGTGGTGAGGTAGATGCTGAATTCGATGCAGCCTGTATTTTAGCTACTGTCCCGGTCTGGCTTTTTGGCCTTTTCAGCCCTTTCTCTGGCGATTGCGGGGGAGTATGAGAGAGGGGCGCCTGGCGCATCTCTGCTTCCATCAGGAAGGTAGGCCTCATAGACCACTCTCCAGTAATTTGCCATAGCGCTTCTCTTTTGCACAAGGTTTGTGCTTCCAGTCGTTTCAGCACTAGACCGATCACTAATTCAAGCACTTTCAGTGGCATAGTGCTTAAAAAAGAAAGCGATTTCTCCCAAAACGGCCGCTTTCCGAGCAGGAGCCGACTTAGGTGCTGCTAACCGGCCATGTACATCACGTCATTTCCCCGTGAGCTCCTTCATGATGAGCTGCAGGCACCCACACGCAGAATGCAACCAAATCAGGCAGTGCTCACACCAAAAGAATGGTGCGGGAAAAATATATAAAGTCAAAATCAGTAGAAAATCAGGACTCCAAACACCAGAAATTCAATGGAAGGTAATTTATTAAAAAAATATATTTATTGTACTTACAATGCTATTCAGTAATAAGTCCAAAATAACAGTGAAGAGCATAAATTGCAAACACTGGCTCTGCTCAATATGATCTGTCTCAGCACCTCGGGGCAACAACGCCTTTCTCAGGAGGCATGTTGTTTCCCCTGAAGTGCTGAGGCAGGTCATATTGAGCAGTGCCTGTATTTGCTATTTATGCTTTCCATTGTGGGGTGCAGTAACACTGCTATAGTTAGGGTTCAACCTTCACTTCTATGTTAAACTTGAAATTTTGCACTTTAGTAACTTCACAACTGTTCAACCGATTTGCATGAAATTTTGCACGTGCTGTCAGGCATCGAAGATCCGTTAATGTCCTAAGTTTCATTCCGATTCAATGTGTAGGTGCAGAGATACGGAGTGTTAGAAAATGTGAAAATGATGGTGTTTTGTAAAATTCTTTGTCATGTCGCTGTGTAAAAACAGCTTGGGATTTTGGTCTAAAATCTTTAGGGTAGAAAGGTCTTGGGTCACAGATGTGCCTTTTGAAGATTTGGTGAAAAGATATTACTTTGTTCAAATGTTATTACTTTTAAATATTCCCATTATTTTCAATGGGAAAGTTAGATTTGAGCCTCAAAACTGCATTCTGTGATGCAAATGAGTAATCCTTTGTCACAAATGGGGAATCTTTTTTCATGCTTTTGCACTTTATTAACTTTGCAACTATTGACCGAATTTTATGAAATTTTGCATGCACCATCAGGGACTGAAGATCACTTGATGTGCCAAGTCTCATTGAAACAGAAACACAAAAACAGAATTTGACAGCCGATAAAGACCGTTTGGCCCACCTAGTCTGCCCATTTCTCTACCTAATGGATAAGCTGCAGATCCTAGTTAATCAACAGCCTATTTCCTCCTACCCCCCACTAGAATTGCCTTATATCTGTCCCATGCATTCTTGACTTCCCCCACTGTTTTTGACCCCACAACCTCCTCAGGAAGGCCATTCCATGTATCTACAACCCTCTCCATGAAAAAATGCTTCCTCATGTTACTTCTGAGCCATCCCCCTGCTATCTTCAAATTGTGCCTTCTTGTTCTTGCCCATCTCTTTTTCTGAAAGATGCTACCCTCTTGGACTTTGTTGATTCTCTTGAGGTACTTGAAAGTTTCTATCACGTCCCTGCCCCCCCCTTTCCTCGAGGATATACATATTAAGCTTTTTTAGTCTCTGTTTGTATGGCTTCTGTTGCAGACTATGCACCATTTTAATTGCCCTCCTCTGGACAGTCTCCATCCTGTCTATGTCCTTGCAGAGATGGGGTCTCCAGAACTGCACACAGTACTCCAGATGGGTTCGCACCAACTGCCTGTACAGAGGGATAACAACTTCTTGTTTTCTACTGGTGATGCCTCTCCCTATGCATCCCAGTATCCCCCCAGCCCTCCTTACTGCCTTCTCACATTGCTTGCCCACCTTTAGGTCATCTGATATGACTACCCTCAGGTCTCTTTCCATTTTTGTTGTTGTTAGTATCTCACACCCCATTGTGTACGCTTCCCCTGGGTTTTTGTTTCCCAGGTGCATAACTTTGCACTTCTTTGCATTGAATCTAAGCTGCCATACATTTGACCATTCCTCAAATCTTGCCAAGTCCCTTCTCATCCTTTCCACCCCACCTTGTGTATCCATCCTGTTGCAGATCTTTGTGTTATCTGCAAAGAGACATACTTTTCCTTCCAGTCCCTCTGCAATATGTCACTTATAAAGACATTAAAGAGGACCAGTCCCAGTACTGAACCCTGCAGTGCCCCACTACTAACCCCCTTTCTTCAGAATGGATTCCGTTTACTATTACCCTCTGTGTTCTGTAGTCCAGACAATTTTTGACCCAGGCTACCACCTTGGGACCCACTCCAAGGCTGGCTAACTTGTTTATTAATCTTTTTTGTGGGACTGTGTCAAATGCCTTGCTAAAGTCTAGATAGGACACATCCACAGCCCTTCCCTGGTCTACTACATTGGTCACCCAGTCAAAGAAATCTAAGATTCATCTGACACGACCTTCCCACTGTGAATCCATGTTGCCTTGGGTCCTATGCCCGCTGGCCTCTAGGTGCTCAACAATTCTTTCCTTCAAATGTGATTCCATCATTTTCCCTACCACTGAGGTCAAACTAACAGGTCTGTAGTTTCCTGCCTCTGCCTTGCTCCCACTTTTGTGAAGTGGAAACACATCCACCGTCCTGCAGTCCTCTGGTACCACCCCATCATCCCATGATTCATTAAAGAGACTAGTCAGTGGTGTCAGTTCTCCCCTTAGTTCTTTTAGAATTCTGGGGTGAATCCCATCTGGGCTCATTGCTTTGTCCACCTTCAGTTTTAAGAGTTTTTTCAGAACCCTTTCTTCTGTGAATGGACTGGTATCAACCCCCTATCCACAGTGTTTCTATCATTTGGTTTTGGTACCTCCTCCTCCTCTTCTTTTGTGAATACTAAGCAGAAGTATTCATTCAGTATCCCTGCTTTTTCACTGTCACCCTCTGCCCACATTTCCTCCCCTTTATTAAGCCTCAGTATCCCTCCTTTGGTCTTTCTTCACTCCCTAATGTACCTATAAAAGGTTTTAGCCCCCTTTTTAACAGAGTTGGCTATCTTTTCCTTAGTTTGGGCCTTTGCTATTCTGACTGCCTTCTCTGCCTCCTGCTGCTTTAACTGACATACATAGTTCTCTGTCCTGCTCCTTCTGTGTTTCCTTATATCATCTGAATGCTATTCTTTTCTCCTTAATCTTCCCTTCCACCTCTTTTGAGAACCATAGTGGCTTTTTCCTTCATTTTGTTTTGTTGATTTGCTCTATGTAAAGGCTTGTTGCCTCTGTGATGGCCGTTTTCATTTTTCCCCATTGTTCTGCCACCCCTCCTTCTTGCCTGTTTGCTAGTGCTTTCCGGAGGCATTCTCTCATTTTGCCAAAGTTAACCCTCCTATAGTCCAACACCCTTGTTTTTTTGTATAGCTTGACTCCACAGCTGTGTTTATTGTGAACCACACTGCTTGGTGGTCGCTTGTTCCCAGATGGCTACCCACTGCTAAATCTGAGATCCTCTCTCCATTCCCATTTGAGAGTACCAGGTCTAAGATTACTCCCTCCTGAGTGGATTTCAACACTAGCTGTCTGAGGCATGCCCCCTGTGGGTACCAAGAATGACCCTGCTCTTGGATGTGGCTGCAGTAAAGGTGTTCCAGTTAACATCTGGCATATTCAGGTCACCCATCGACAATATCTCTCCTTTTTCTGCCATTCTAAGGATTTCTTCTATCATTTTCTTGTCCATTGCCTCTCCCTGAGATGGGCGTCTGTAAACAACCCCTGTACAGATTGTGGTGCCTTTTCTTGTCTCCAGGGTGACCCACAATGCCTCCTCCCCTTTTTGTTTACCTTTCAGTTATGTTGCTTTGATTCTTTCCCTTATGTAGAGAGCTATTCCTCCTCCTCTTTTACTGACCCTGTTCCTCCTGTAGATTGTGTATCCTGGTATGTTGATATCCCAGTCATGGTTCTTTGTGTACCATGTTTCTGTGACTACCATGATATCCAGGTGTCCCTCTTCCATCAAGGCCACTAGTTCAGAGAGCTTGTTACACAGACTATGGGCACTGGTGCTCATCGCCCTCCATTTTTTGATGGCCTTACCCCTTTTAGGCCCATCCTGTCCTTACTGCCTTTGCCTTTTCTGGACATACCCCTGTCCTGCTCCCTATCAACTTCTGTACCTTTGTGTCTACTTCACTAACTACCCTGTTTTGTGGGGGGGGGGCTGGGATTTCCCAGCTTCTCTTCAGTGCCTCCCCCTTGACTACTTTAAATGCTTGTAAATGAAGCATTTAAACCTATCACCTAGAATCCTGGTTCCCCTCCTGGACAGATGCAGACCATCATGCCAGTATAGGCCTGTATCCCGCCAGATGGACCCCAGTCCCCAATGAAGCCAAATCCCTGAACTTAGCACTAGTTTTTCAACCAGTCATTGAATCCCATGATGCGGAGTACACTAGCCTCACCCATGCCATAGACAAGCAGCACTTCTGAGAAAGTTGTGGTTGAATATGTTGGTACAGAGTTACTGTTTTTGTAAAATTCTTTGTCATGCCACTGTGCAGATCGACTTGGGATTTTAGTCTGCAATTTTCAAGGTACAATGGTCTTGTTTCACAGATGTGCCTTTTGAAGATTTGGTGAACAAATATTAACCCATTCAAAAGTTATTAAATGTTAAAATGTCCCCTTAATTTCAATGGGGAAAAGTTAGATGTGAGCATGGAAACAGGATTCTGGGTCGCAAATGAGCAATCCTGTGTTGCAAATGAGTAATCCTTTGTTGCAAATGGGGAATCTTTTTTCATACTGCTGCCATCTGTCCCCTCTGCTCCAGCCCACCTTCCAAACATCAAGGTACGTCCTGTAGTGCTGCCTGCACTGCTTCTGCTCCAGCATTACCTTCTTGGCCTTGATTGGCTGGCTCACTTGGCTATGAGCTCCCCATTGACTACCTAACCTAGCCACTGCTCAGATCCTAGCTCCCCACTTCTGGACTGTTTCTTTTCAATTTTTCTGCTGTATTTCTCTACCATCTTCTCTAACTTGTCTTGCCATCTGCTGCTAAACAATAATTAGCCTCTGATTTATTTATTTATTTTTATACTCCCCTCTCCTCGCAGCTCTCCCCCTCTTCAGGAGATACCTACGGCCTTTTCAGCCCTCGCTCATCTACCTGGTGACCGGTGCAGTCCATCCTCCATGGAGCCATGGCTATACCCCCCAGACAGGTATGGGACAGGGGCCTTACACCCTGAGACATCTATATTTCATTGGAATGCTATCTCTGGACCTGGTAGGGGCATTGAAGGTCGGGACCTGGTGCTCCGTCTACTGGGAGGCTGTGCATTTTTTTCCCATTTTTCTCTTGGCGTGCCATGTCCCCGGATGTCAAGGCACTGAAGTGCCGACATCTGGCACATCGCCCCCCTGTTAAGCATCAAACTTGCTGTACCTCTGGTCTTCACACGGGGCCAGACAAGAGCCAAGCTCTGGCACCCCCTTCCCCCCGGAGGGGACGAGCAGTCCCTAGGATGCTCAAGTCCTCTCCCCCGGCCAGTCCTCCACCTCCTCGAGATCCTTCCCAAACCCGGGTCACTGGCGTCTCAAGCAGAAATCCAACCACTGTGCTGGCAGGCCGGCATAGCCTCTGATTTAAGTTTACTTTGTCAATGCTTACAGCCAATACCTAAAGCGTTATGTATTTAGCCTCAGACTGTTTTTACAGTGTGATTACAGTCTTTTGCCTGAAGTTTTAAGATTTATTTCTGTTCTCTCCCTCCTCCATTTTCTTGACTGTTTCTCTCCCCCTCACCTTGTCCCCACCCTCGCCTCTCATCTGGGTCCCTCCCGCCATTTCACACTTGCCCCTTGCTGCAGTGCCCCTGCTGATCTGTTGTCTCCTCTCTCTGTCTGATCCCCACCCACTGATTTACCTTATTTAACCATTTGCCTTCTCTTTCTTCTTCCCTTTCCAGGAGGCGGCTTCTGACCGGACACACCTACCCATTCCTGATTGCTGCCTCAGGACATGGTGCTGATCCAACCACCATCCCCTCTGCTCCAGTCTGCCTTCCAAACATCAAGGTAAGGCCTCCAGTGCTGCCTGCATCATTACTTCTCTCGTGCTACCATCTCAGCCTTGATTGGCTGGCTCACTTGGCTCCATACTCCCCATTGGCTACCTAACCTAGCCACTGCTCAGATCCTAGCTCCCTGTTTCTGAAATGTTTCTTTTTGATTTTTCTCCTGCCCCTCCATCCCCACCTCGACACTCATTAAATACTCTCTCTAACTCTCACCCCTCCCCTCCTTCTACTGACCCTTGCCCATTGGTCCTCTGTCACAGATATTGCTCTTAAAGAGATCCTGCCCATTGGTGCCTCAGTCACATCCTCTGCCCCTAAGTAGGCCATTCTCTTGCTACTCTGCATCACTTCTCTTGCTTTTTCCCCCTAGAATCTGCTCTTCTTCTGACCATTTCTCCTTAGCCCTATCTTCTTCCCTTGATTTCAGAGTGCTTCCAGGGTTCTCTCTCCCCTTGCCTACCTATACATATCACACTTCCTCATGACTTAGCCACGTGATCCTCTCACCACCCCTGAAGACTATTAAGCTGCAGTCTGCCATCTGTATTCCCTTCAACTCCTTCACTTGCCTATTTCACTTTGCCTACCCAGTTCTACTCCTAACATTGTCTGTTTCACTCTTCCTAGCCACTTCAAACCTAACATTTGGATGTGCCACCCTGTGATCCTCCTTCTCTTTCCTCCCAACTGTAGATCATGTTCTTTTATGGCCAGGTGTCTCAGGTTTAGTGCCCGTAGTGCCTCCCTCCAAATCTGCCTAACTGTCCGTGATGTTTCTCCTCCTCAGGCTACTCCTCCTTTGCTCCATCCCCTCTCTCAATCACATCCCCCCTCCCCAAGCACCATCCTCTGATCCAGTGACCCTAACCTTTGCTCCAGGGGCCTCACCCTTTGTTCCAGTGGCAGTTGTCATAATTTTCCTGGCAATGGCCCTCCATTGCCCTCCAGCTCATAATTTAGCCTCCTGCCATACAAGAATCCCCTCTGGGATTCTTCATCAACCTTACTAGCAGTGCTCCTTACCACCTCTTGCTCTCAGTCCCTTCAGATAGCACTGCTCTTCTACACCTCTTACCCTTACTGCCTCAACTACACTGGTTCCCTCATACCTTACACATACCCCTTACGCAGGTGCTTCCACTCTTCCAGATTTAAGCTGGTATGTTGATGGGTCAAGAACCTAGTCTTCCTGCTCTTAATCTATGCCAGAAACATCACATTAAACCCTGGCCCACCTCAGGCAGTAACATTGCCTGCTGACTTCACAAATACCAAAGGTCTTAAGTGGCTGCACCTAAATGTGTGCAGTCTTCTGAAAAAGATATATCTTGTCCAGACCTGGGCTTCCCATATGGAATTAGATATCCTAGTGATAACTGAAACATGGCTGAAACGTTCTATTGCTGACAGTGAGATATTGCTCCCTTCATATGACCTCTTCCACAGTGATAGGTTAACCAGGGTTGGGGGTATAGCCATTTATATCAAAGACAAATTTACTGTGCCCAATATAGTTCCTGTTAACATATCTAAGGAATGCAAGACTTTGGTGCTAAATCTAACTATCTCCACGTCAGAGACATTAACAGTTATAGGTTGTTACAGGTAGCCTTCAGGGGGCATGGAGCTCAGTTACTTAAGTAAACTAGCAGATTCGAGACATAATGAAATTATCACCCTTGGTGACCTAAATCTCAATTGGCTAAGTACTTGTAATAAAAGCTTACAACTTAAAGATCTTTGTGATGAAGCCAGTTTCACATAGCGGATATCAGAAATCACTCAACCCAACCCCAAATTCCCCACTAATGGCTCAATACTCAACCTAATCCTTACAAACAGACCACACAAGATCACCCACATGGCAGTTTTTCATAATGATGCCAGTGATCACTGCGCCATGGCCTGCATTAGAGGCCAGACATCCCCTAAGCTATCTAGTAGATTTATATAGAAAAGGAGTCTCCACAAATTCTACCTGCCCAACTATCTAGCTGATCTCAGAAACATCAATTGGGCAGACTTATACCTAGTCACAAACATCAATGATACAGCCTCCCACTTCAACAACATTCTAAGTGATATTATTAACAGACATGCCCCCAAGATAAAATGCAGAACCCGGAAGAACTCCTGTCTGTGGTTCATGGCTGATCTGAAATCTGGACTAAACGTGAGGGACCAACTTTGGACCACAGCAAGACATACCAAACTCCCATTGGACTGGGCAGCCTTTAGAGCAAGCTGGAATGAATGCACCAAAGTGATTAGGGCCGCAAAAGCAAACTGCTGCCTATCTGCTTTTGCATCCACCAAGGGCAACTCCAGCAAGTTCTGGAAAATCATTAAATCAGTGGAGGGCAACAAACCTTCGTCCTCACTACCTGGTATGATATCCTTTAAGGGGAAGACCTTATCTGATAAATCTGATATTCTAAATAGCTTCAACGACCACTTCTCTTCCGTGGGACTTGCTTTCGACATCACTAAAGCTGCCACCCTCCTTACCAACTTACCTAAGCCTTCCCCTGCACCAACCAACAATATCTTCACCTTTGTCACATTCCAATGTAAACAGGTAGAAGACCTTCTACTTCATCTAGATGTTAATAAATGTGTCAGCGTTGACCATCTAGGACCTTATTTTCTTAATGCTGGACTCTAGTACCTAACAGCCCTCATCCTGCACCTGTTTAATTTGTCCATTAGTTACAGCACTGTACCTGAGGTCTAGGCAGTTGCTTAGGTATTTCCATTATTTAAATCAGGCAACCCTATGGATCTGAACAATTACCACCCTGTCACCATTCTACTCCTACTTTCTAAACTCCTTGAGAAACCAGTAAACGCACAGGTAAGAGATTATCTCGATAGGACTAACTTAATAAATCCAGCCCAATCTGGCTTCAGACCAGCCCACAGCACTACTTCAGCCCTAGCCACAGTTACTAATGACTGGCTCCTTGGCATGGATGAGAAACAGGTCACTGGGGCTGTTTTTTCTGGATCTCAGTAAAGCCTTCGACACTGTCGATCATGCTTACTCCTTGATACACTGAACTGGCATGGCATATCGGCCCAGTGCTGTCATGGTTACCAGTTACCTGTCAGGAAGACTTCAGCAGGTGAAAGTGGGTGGCTTCCTCTCCCCACTCCTTCCCCTCATGAGAGGAGTACCTCAAGGATCAATCCTTGGAACTCTTTTTTTCATGTTATACATTAACTCCATCGGGGCAAATATCAGCATAGTGAAAATACACCTATTCACAGATGACACAGTTCTCTATACCTCAAAACCTTTGGTGGTTGAAGTGCAGATGGAGTTCTAGACCAAATTTGATCTTCTCCAGCTCAACCTCGCCCAGGCCAAACTTCTTCTAAATGCTAAGAAAACAAAGGTCATGTACATCCACTCCAATCATCTGACAGCACTTCCAAATGTGTTCTCATCCTTGCATCTCATCAATACTTTCCTTGGAGATAACCTCAAAGTGATAAACAAATGTAAATACCTTGGTTGTGAATTAGATCACAATCTAACATTCTCTGCTCACATTGCCTCCCTTGTGAAAAAATTGCGGCAAAGAATAGGCTTCTTTTACAGGAACAAATCCCTTTTTAATACTGAAGTCAGGCTAAGATTGGTCCAGCCCACCTTCATTCCCCTCCTTGACTATGCTGATGCAATTTATGGTCATTGCTCAGCTTCCCTATTCCATCCACTGGACACACTGTACCACAGGACGATACACTTCATCTCAAATACTCATCATCGCACTCACCTCTGTGATTTATACACTTCCTTGTGCTGGACCTCTTTAGCCACAAGACTGCTCATCCACTCACTCACCTGGCTCTACAAATCCCTTCTGCAAAAGCTCCACTCCTATATAACTGATCTATTTCAGCCCACTGCCTGCCTTTACCCCTTACAGAGCAGTTCATACATCATGTTGGACATCCCAAACATTCACTCCTACTTCGGTGAAATGACCATAAGCTGCACTCTTCTGACTGCTTGGAACAAAGCTCAAGCTAGCCTCAGATTTCAAAACCTAATAACTCTAAATAACTTCACAAAAAATAGCTTACAGCAAATTGCATGACTCCTGCGCATGTCATTGACCACATGACCAATACTCCACCTTTATTTTTCTCCAACCCACCTAACCACACACCGACTCCTCTTCTTCCTAGGTGGCTTAGCATCTAATGTCCTCTGTAGGGATTTATACCTACCCCATACCCTCGCCTTCTCCTAATTGGCCACACCTCCTTCTCCTCTTCTCCTCTTCTCTCCCTGTATACCCTTCATCCTGGCCCCTATGCATATCTACCTTCCTCCACCTTCAATTCTCTCCTTTTTGCTTAAATGCCTCCCTTTCTCAGGTTCTGCTTCCTTTTTTTCCCTACATCTGTTACAACTTGAGCACCTTTCTCAAGCTACCTGATGCCAAGATCTATTATAAATATTGAAACTGCTCAGACATTGTTCATTGCCATATTGTTCCTACCTGCTGAACACCATGTATTTGATTGTATTACCTGTTTTATCTGTTTACTGTAAACTGTGAGGTTGTGCTGTCTAATGCATATTGAGTATTATGTGAGACACCTTCAGTTGTCATATTTTATTTTGTGTACCAGTTGTACTTTCTTTTTTTTTTACTATCTTGCCTGCTCAGGACCTCCTTGTAAATGAGCTTGTGGAATCAAGTTATTTTCCTGCCAATTAACTTGACTTGGCAATCTTTTTTTTTTAGTGAGGTAAACAAAGTTAAAAAAACAAATAAAATTAAGTTTTTTGAAGAAACCAACACATGTGTTCTGCTAATTGGGATCTATTATATCCGATTCTGGTGGTAGTTCTTTCATTAATCACCTGGAAATGTGGTCTTTTAACATGTTGAAATCTTTTTTTGCAAATTTTAAAAATAAAATCAAGAAACAGGATCCTGTTTTGCAATTTGTGAAAAAGGATTTAGCTTTTTCTTAAATTGCAAAAAAAGAATGTGAAACAGGATTCTGTTTCACTATTTGTGAAAAAGGATTTTTCTTTTTCAAAAATTGCAAAACAAGAAGGAAACAGGATCCTGTTTTGCAATTTGCAATAAAATAATTTTATGTAGTTGTTTTTTGTCACTTCACACTGAAGAAATGGTTTGGAATGGTTTGGTCTGAAATTTTCAAGGTACAAAGGGCTTACTCCGTGGATATGCCTTTTGCTGGTTTGGTGACAGCAGATTACATTGGGCTGGAGTTCTGGAGTTTAAATTTTCCTTTGTTTCCAAAAGGATAACATTGTAATGTGAGGTGTACACAGTAATTTCTTTGTCACTCTGTGGCAAAAACATGGCTTCCAATTTGTCTATGAAATTTTCAAGGTACAGAGGACTTGACCTACAGATTTGCCTTTTGCTGGTTTGGTGAACAGATATTAATTTGGTGTGGAGTTATACAGGTTTCAGATTTTTCTGTGATTCCCATAGGGTAACATTGCAATGTAAGGTCTTTCTTTAGTACTGCACAGCGCAGGATGGGAGATGACTACAGTATTGTTAAAATTATGGATAGATGGGAGCACATGACCCAGAGGACCCTGCCCTCCCATATGCAAATATGGATATTATTTTGGACTGATCAGAGTGCAGGACCTGGAGGACCCTGCGCTGCCACCGGAAAATAAGGATACAATTACAATATCTCAAAAATGATGGATAAATACTAGTGCAGGGCCCAGAGAGCCCTGTGCTCCCACACTCAAATATGGATACAATTATGGACTGATGTGAGTGCAGCACCCTCTGGGCCCTGTGGTCCCACATGGAAAAAAAATACAATTACAATATCTCAAAAATTATGCATGGGCCCAGAGGGCCCTGCACTCCCACAGGCAAATAAGGATATGATTATACTAGCTCAAAAAAATGAGGAGATTCTTTGCAAAAAACATAATTAATTTACTATTAGGGTTCCAGCATCAAAAGAAGTGAAATGTTGGTTAGGATTTCCAACCCTAACACCCCACCCCCACCCTGCAGGAAGCACCAAGCATAGGGTGTGCCTTGGGGTTGTCAACCCTAACACTCACCCCATTCTCATATGCTGTACCCATCTCAGCATATTTACTCATGGAATGGGATGAGCATTAGAGTTTACAACCCTGAGGCACACCCCACACCTGTTGCTGCCTGCAGGGTGGGGATGGGGTGTTAGGGTTGGAAACCCTAACACAACATTTCCCTACATTTGAAACTGGAACCCTAACAAGTTAAGTAATAAAGTTTTTCACAAACAGTATACATATATAACTCAGCTAAGGCAGGAAAATGTAGATGCTTCTTTTTTAGTGGGAAGCTACACTGCAAGAGGCTTCACTTAACCTTATTCAAGTTCTTTTGGAAGATTCTGCCAAAGCACAAACACAAGTGGAAGCAAAACTACAGTATAAGGAGACAGCTTCTCAGTGGTTCCACAATGGAGAGGTATTTAAGACATTTAAAGAGCTCCCTCAAGTCAGTATTGAGAAAGCAGATAAAAAATTGAAAAAACAGCAAACAAGACATATTCAGAAGAGGTACAGAGGACTATGACCTGAATAGGAACTACATTTGGAAGTTACATAGATCTTATTCCAGAACTGTCTAGTGGCTGCCTAAATCTAAGCTTAGTAAGGACATCTTGACCACTCCAGATCATAGTATGGAACCAAGTGAATTAGAGAATGAAAATAGCTTACTGAATTTGTCATCTTTTTTTTTAAGAGAGCCATCACCCACCATGCATCCCCAGACAGAGCATGAGGATCACCAAATGACAATGCCCATTGATGGGCAAGTGTAGAGGAAGAGAATGCAGATGGGTAGAAGGAGGAAGAAAAAGGCCAAATCACATGGAGTCAGCTGGGCATCTCAATGGATAAGTGACTATATTAATTTACTTATCTATTGTCCCACACCATTAGACATATGTGTCCTTAACAAAGATTATTCTTTTGTGCCAACAGTCCCAATAAAGGACTTTGAAACAGTCAGTTAAACTGATACATTGGCAAGTGTTTAAACTAGCCAAGGGGGAGGCGGAATGAGGCAGGGAGACATAAACTGCACCCCCCCACACACAGGCTCTCGAGGTCAGCAATAGGAATCTTTAGGATGTGAAATCCCAAAAGGAACCAAATAACAAAGGAATCCAAGCGGTAAAAGGAAATAGAGATAGTAAAAAAAATAGTGGAGAAAATAAGGAAGGGCAAATGGGAAATAAGAGAGGAAGTGACGGGACATTCTGGAGAGCCATGAGTGCAGATGCACGAAGTCTGGGCAATTAAACTGCAGACCTGAGCCAGCCCGCTGGCGCAGAGGCATGGTGGCCATCTGCGGCACTGACCACCCGGGTTCTGGAATGGATCCAGGTGTAGGAGGGCTGGCTGGGGGAGCAGCATTGAGCGTCTGTAGGACTGTTCTCCTGCTCCGGGGGGAGGGGGTCAAGTGCTTGGTGCAATGTGGACCCCCAGTGGAGGCTGAAGGTACCACAAGCACTCTGGCACCTGCTGGAAGGGTGGGCGGGGTGGACGCTGGTCGTCATTGCACGTACCTGACCCCGGGGAAAAAACAACAGAAAAATCTCTCTGCTCCCCATTGATGAGCCGGCTCCAGTATGCTGACTCCTCTGGCCACCTAAATTCTGCTACAGTGGCCCCATTCGGGAGGGGTCAGTCCCGAGCATGTGGAGTCAGTGGCCAGAACCGGGGCGAACCCCACTCATGGGGTTAGGGGAAGGCTGGCCAAAAAGAAAGAAAGAAATAAACTGCAGACCTAGAGGCCACCATCACAGATGCAGACCTGGACATGGTAGCAATTATTAGGTCCTGGTTCAATAAAAACCAGGACTGGGAAGTAGCCATACTCTGTTCAGAAAAAGCAAGGCAGGTAAAAAAGGGGAAGGAGTGGCTCTTTACGTCAGGGACAACATAAAAGATATGGAAATATATGGATATCAAGGAGGATCTGAGGTACTGTGGGTTGCTCTGGAGACTTGGAAGGGGGCCGCTATTTGCAGAGGAGTGATCTACAGACCTCCAGAATGGGGAAGAGGTGAATAAAGATATAACTGCAGCAATCCAAAGGATGTCATGCAAAGGGAAGGGGTTGTTCGTGGGGGACTTCAATCTACTAGCTGTAGATTGGAGCCTACCAGTAGTGACATCCTGGACTCCCTGACTCCCTGCAAGGGGATAGGGGAATCTTTAGGCAACTAGTTAAGGAACCCACTTGTGTGTGGGAGGCAATACTGGACCTGGTACTGAAAAATGTGGCCAGTGTTGCTGGCATTACAGTGGGTGGTGACCTGGGGACCAGTGATCACCATACCATGTGGCTCAATATGAGAACTGGGCCTGAATGAGGGTCCTGGACTTCAGGAAGGCTGATTTTAAGAAAATGGGAGAATGCCTCAAGAACACCATCACAGGGACAGGGAAACTGGGGTGAGTCAAGAAACAATGGGCAAAAATAAAGAGGGGTCATTGAAAAGGCAACAAATCTCTGTGCCAGGCAGGTTAACAAGGGCAAGAGGAAAAATAGACTGCTTGGTTCTCTAGAGAAGTAGAAGAAAAGTAACAGCAAAAAAAACTAGCATTTAGAAGGTACAAGAGGACACAAAGGGAGAAGGATAGGAACAGTTACCAGGAGAAACAAAGAGAGGCAGGGAGAGCAGTTAGGAGCACAAAGGTGCAATGGAGGAAAATATTGCCCAGTCAGTAAAAAAAGAGGATAAAACATTCTTTAGATATATAAGCAAGAAGAGAAAGACCAAAGGAGGGATAATAAGGCTAAAAGGGGAAGGAGGGGTTTGTGAGGAAGAGGACCAAAGAAAAAGCAGACATACTGAACAACTACTTTTGTTAAGTATTTACAGAGGAAGGGGAGGTGAAGAGCCAAAGATAAGGGATAGGGGCATTTAAGGAAGGGAGGTAGACACTAGTCCTTTTACAGAGGCAAGAGTCCTCAAGGAACTAACACAATTAAAAATATACAAGGCAATAGGACCTGATGGAGTGCACCCTGGGATACAGAGGGAGCTCCAAGAAGTACTGGCTGCACCTCTGACAGTTCTATTCAACCTATCACTAGAAATGAGACATTCCAGGGGATTGGAAGATGGCAGATGTGGTGCCATTACACAAAAGTGGAAATAGGGAGTAGGCAGGAAATTACAGACCTGTCAGCCAGACTTTGGTAGAGGGTAAAGTAATGTGATTGCTGCTGAAAGAGAGGATTGGCAAATACCTTGTAACCAGTGGATTACAGGACCAAGACAAAATGGTTTCACAAGGGGGAAGTGTTGCCAGACAAACCTGATTGAGTTCTTTCACTAGGTGACTAGGGAAGTGTTTCAGAGAGGAATGGTAGATGTAGCCTACCTGGATTTCATTTAAGTCTTCAACACCATTCCACACAGAAGTCTGGTGAGCAAGCTGGGCAACCTAGGAGTGGGTCCAAAAGTAGTAAAATTGGTAAATGGTGTTGGCTAAGCAATAGAAGTAAGAAGGTGGTTGTAAATGAGGTCAGCTCTGGAGAAGACAAGACCAGCAAGGTGCCACAGGGGTCAGTATTAGCCCCAGTCCTCTTTGGTGTCTTTATGAGTGACATTGCAGAAGGGCTGGAAGGGAAAGTATGCCTTTTCATGGATGACACAAACATTTGCAACAGAGTGGACACACCGGGGAGGGCTGTGTGTGGAAAGAATGAGGGACAGTCAGAAAAAGCTAAAAGAATGCTCAGGGAATGGCAGCTGGGTTTCAATACAAAAAAGTGCAAAATCATGCACTTGGAGCACAGAAACCCAGGGGCAATGTACCAGTTGAGGAGGCGCTATAAGCAACCACTAAATGAGAAAGGGACATAGGGGTAATCATTTCTGATGATCTGAAGGTAGACAAGCAGTGTGATAAGTTGGGATGGGCTACCAGTCAGGCAAGTCTAGCAGGTAGGTCGGGTATTAGCATTTTTCTGCAGGGTAGGGTAGTTCAGGTAATTTACTACCCTACCCAACATAGCAGTGTATTTTGTGGGTTGGGTACTGTGGACACAGGTAATGGGTCAGGTAAAAGATAATTGAAATTTTAACCCAGTATTACAGGTAGCCTTTGGGGTTCTGGGACTCTTCTGCACTTCTAATCAGTCATTACAGGCAGCCTGTGGGGTCCTTCATAGCAGAAAGGAGCAAATGTCACCAGCCTGACAATCAGATTGGTCAGTGCTGATGTCTGAGCTCCATGTTTGCTGTGTGAGCATGCAGAATAGACCTGGAGTTTGGTGGGAGAGGGAGTAATCAGCGCTCACTGCAACTGCAGTAAAAGAAGAAAAAAAAGTTTATACTTAAAAAAAATAAAAAAAAAGCACAAACTTTATTCCCTGAAGGAGGATAAGGAGCTAGGGTTAGGGGCTGAAGGGAGAATAATCTGGGCATTGAGTGCAGTGCTTGGGAGAGAGAGAGAAAGAGAAAGGAAGGGGGAAGGTGCTCATTGCTGGCAACAGCTATGAAAGCCCTTTAGGCTGTATTACACACTCTCTGTTGTTTTGTGCCATGAGCCCTATTTGTGACTTAGCTACTCTGTGTGTTTCTGCAGTAGAGTGAAAGCCATTTTGGCTGTATTACACATTGCCTGTTAGGTGTCCCGAGCCTTGACTGTGACATAGCTACTCCATGTGTCTCTGCATAACACCATTTAGGCTGTATTACACAGTGTTGGTAAGGTGCCCTAGCCCTGTCTGTGACATATAGCTACTCTGTATGTCTCTGCTTAAAGCCAGTTAGGCTGTATTACACAGTGTCTGTTAGGTGCCTAGAGCCCCGTCTGTTACATACTGTAACTACTCTGTGTGTCTCTGCAGTATAGTGAAAGCCATTTAGGCTGTATTACACACTGTCTGTTAGGTGCCCTGAGCCCTGTCTGTGACATAGCTACTCTATGTGTCTCTGCAGTATAGTGAAAGCCATTTTGACTGTATTGCATACTGTCTGTTTAGTGCCTTGAGCCCTGTTTGTGACATAGCTATTCTGTGTCTCTCTGCAGTACAATGAAATCCATTTAGGCTTCATTGCACTCTCTGCTAGCCTGTTAGGTGCCCTGAGCATTGTCATAGCTACAGTGTGTGTGATGTTTCTCTGAAGCATAGTGAAAGCCACGGCTGTGTCTACTATGTCTCGTATTTCCCAGTCTAAATCTCTAAAAGGAAGCACAGTGCTGCTTCACGTGCAACTGAAAATGATGTGGATAATATGAATCCTAGCACGAATGAAGAACATAGTGACAATAATAACATCACCTGGACTGACACTAGAGGTGGGCAAAAGTTGTGAATTCCGCTTTTGTGGAACTTCCGTGAAAATTCAGAAATTTCACTGAGTTTTCCGAATTTCCACCATTGGTAAGATAGGAATCTTCCGAATGTGTTTGGTGGATTTTCACCATGTTCCAAGGACATTTTTGGCAGAACTGCAGAAAAATACACATGAACTACGGAATAACAGTTCTGAGGAATTTTTTTCTGCCGGTTGATGAATTATTCCGCAATACATGTAATCATTCTGAAGTTCAGTGACCAGTTCTGAGGACTTTTTTCCTCCACAGTTTAATAAAATAATCCGCAATTTAAACATTTTTTCTGCTGCTCTGAGTCAGAATTTCTGCAAAAGTTTCTAATTTGATTTAAGCACTTCCACGGAAGTGAAAATCTGACTTTAGCGGAAATTCCACCAGCGGAAGTTTTTTTTTTTGCACACCTCTAACTGGCACTAAATGTCATCCTGTACCAAAAAAAAGCATGTTTGGAATGAAATGAAAGAAGAGTTTTGGAAAGAACTGACAGGAGTTACTTGTAGAGGTACCGAACATTTTGTCACATGTGCCAGGATACTTCCAGCTGCTGAAGCAGCATGCAAGGACAAGGAGGCATCCTGGTCAAATAGAAGCTTAGCTGCTAAGGCAGTGAATGTTGATAAAGATGGTGGTGATAGTGGGGACTGGGAAAGGGATAGGCTAGGCTATGTCCCACATGATGATGATGACGGCACTTCCAGTTCTTCTGAGTCTTGTGGTGATGAGGTCTGTAGTTTCAATCAGGGGGTAGGAGAGGATGCCAGAGGGCATGAGAGGCAAGTGCAGAAAAAAAACCATATGCTAAATGTAAGAATAAGAAGATGAGCATGAATGAGAAAAATTCACGTGAACAAGGAAATGACAGTGTAGGGTTTCTTCTAGGTCCCTTGACTGTATAAGAAATAATGCTACAAACAAACATGTGAGAGAGTGTGAACAAGGCTGTGGTGCTCTTGAACAAAAAATGACATTCAACACTGGAAATTCAGGCACTCTCCACTACACATGAAATAAAATATAAAAGTGCCCGCCTGACGCGTTTCAGGTCCCACCTGGATCTGTTCTCAAAGAGACCTTTGAGAAAGGGTCCAAGTGGGACCTGACATGTGTCAGGTGGGCACTTTTTTATTTTATTTTATGCAATAAATTTCCTCCTTCATACTCCATGTATGGTGTCAGTACCATATGTGGTGGTGAGTGCCCGAATTTCCAGTGTTGAATGACAAGAAATAATGGCAAGCATCATACTACAGAGCATAAAGGGTAAATATTTAGCATGAAAATGATTTTGTATTTACCCTATAGACAACTCTCGAGCTGTATGCCATCTGTGCAAAAAGAATGTCAGTCATGGTGACAAATCAGGACATTTTGGAACATTGGTAATGATACAAAATGCAAAGGCAAAACACCCAACTGGGTGGGGCAGGGCAAGGGACAGTGTGGTTGGTATGGACAATAGTGGAGGTGGTGGTGACAGTGACCACAGTGACAAAGAACTGGAAGCAGGAACTGACACTGAATCACCTAATGTGTCCTTGCAGTCTTCCCAGACAAACATAGATTGTTTTCTTCTGGCACCATAAAGTACTGCAAAATCCCAGTGTAGTATTCCATGTAAAAAGGCATGAAAAGTACAATCCCCCCAAAATTAAAAATATCTCATCTTTCTTGTCAACAAACATTAAAAGAAAGTGTTGCAAGCACATCAACATTTATCCGCAAGCATCCAACATGCCAGCTATGAAAAGAGACATTGCAGAGATATTGGCAGATTGTCAATTCCCTTTTACTTTTATTGCCCAAAAATGTTTCCTCGAGTTCATGAACTGGATTGAACCACGGTGCACTGTCCCTGTAAAACATATTTCTCTAAAAAGGCTGTTCCACAGTTGTATGACTTGGTGTGTAGTGTGGTCACTAAACAGTTGAAACCCTCTGAGATGAAGCAGGTTCACATAACCATGTATATAATGACCAGCAACCAAATAATTGACTAAATGACTGTTACAGCTCATTGAGCAAGTTGTCAGTTGAAGAGTAACAATCTCCACTCTACCATAAGTAGTAGGAAGCAGGCTGTATTATGTGTCACCACTTTTGAGGAAAACCACACTGCTGTGAATATTTTGCAGGAGCTGCAAAACCAATTCCAGAAATGACTTACTCTGTATTCCTTATATTCAGGGTTCATAGTATCAGATAATGATGCCAACATAGTCAAGGCTGTTAGAGATGGCGACTACCAAAACACACCTTGTTTTGCACATTGTTTAAATCTTCTCATCCATAGTTTCTTAAATGGAAACAGAAATGTTGAAAACCTGTTTGGTTTTGCTAGGAAAATATGTGGCATTTCAGGCACTCTGCAAAAGCACAAAAATTCTTAAAGGGCTGCAGAGGTCAATCAACTTACCCTTGCATACATTAAAGCAGGAAGTTCCATCCCACTGGATTTCAACATTTTACATGTTGGAAAGGCTTCTTATAGGTTCATAGGTTGAATACAAGTTCAAAGGACGAGCACATAGTAGTACTCGCCATCACTAATTAGTGATGGAAATGGTATTTCTTTTCATCCATATACAGATCTAAATCATGTTTGAAGGATTCAATACTCTGATTCAGAACTACGTGTGATGGCAAAGTGTTCCATATGTTTTGAACTCTTTGAGTTAAGAATTGCTTTCTTCTTGTAGTTCTACAGGTTTCCACGTATAATCTTAGATTGTGTGACCTAGTGCTTATAACTGGTGGTTGTTTTATTAAACAATTTGTTTCAAATAGTAATTCATCATTGCATGATTTGTATGCCCAGCACATGTCACCCCTATAAAACCTATATTCCTGTGAATATAGTCCCAAGCTTCTAAGCCTACTCCCATAGTCCAAGTGTGCTACCTTAGCTATAGACTTAGTCATCCTCCACTGTATTGATTCATAGGTTTTCAAATCTTTAATTGCTGTTGGTGAACAAAATGGGGCACCATATTCCATATAATGTCTCACCAAAGACATATGCAATGGCATCAGGACCTCAGCCTCTCAACTTTTTATATTTTTCAGGATATTTCTAAGTATTCCATGACATTTTTTTGCCGTGACATTTGTGTGATGATCAAATTTCAATTTATTTGTGATACTCACCCCAGATCTTTTTCAGAAGTTGTTACCTCAAGTTTTATACCATTTATAGAATAAGTTGCAAGTGGATTATTAATTCCAAAGTGCACTTTGCAATATTAAAATTTAATTCTTGAACAGAAAAAAAGCTGTACATGACTACACCATGCAAAATCAAATAGGTAAAGTAGACATCATGTTCGGTTTCAGCAACTGTACTCTGCTGGAATCTTTGGTCACCTTACTGGAGCAATTTGAGGCTGCCACACATGATGTCAGTGCAGACAATGCAACTCTGAGTCAAATTCTTCCTCAAATTAGATTTCTTCACATTTTCCTTGATGACATAAAGAAAGACTTTCAGTCAAAAGGTGAAACCACTGCTGTTATGTTGGCAGATGACTTGAGTCTCAGTCTGTTGACTGATCAGAGACTAAATGCCATGTTTGAGAATGACACCTATGTGTTGGCTATGTTGCTAGAGCCCCACTTTAAGTGGAACATTGAAGTCATCCTTCCGACAGGGGAAGATATTGAGTATTGGAGAGATATTCTTATAATCAAATGTAACACTGCCTTGCAAACACCATTAACTGATTTACAGCAGTCAAACCCTGCCAATCCATCACAGTACACCTCTTGCATAGACAATAGTACATCTATCAATTCTTCACAGTCAGCAGTATCACCAGTGAGGGAAAGGACATTTACAGCTACTTCTTGGGCATCCTATGTTCAGAGCCATAAAGGAAAATTACTTCTGAGTCATCTGCAACAACATGGACTGGTATCCTATAAAGAAAATGCAGCTGGTTCATCTGCCGGGCTGGTAACCATCTCCCACAGCACAACGATCCTGGAATAGTTTGGAGACCATACTGTAATTGGTCTCACAGAAGATCCATTACTATATTGGAAACAATATGGCCCGATCTAGCAAATCTTGCAATAATGTATCTCAGTTGTCCACCTTCAAGTGTATATTCAGAATGCATATTTAGTGCAGCTGGAGGAATAGTCACTGACCACAGAATACTGCTAAGTCCTGCAAATGTGGAATGACTTACATTTCTCAGAATTAATGCTGATAATTTCCCAATTGTCACAAACACTGAATTATGTGAGTCTGACCCTGAACATGAACAACAGCCAGCAGCGGGAGAGGCTCAGAGGAGATGTGAGGGAATATTTTTATTTTTTCATATTAAATATACTTTATTGAACTTGATATAAAGAAAGAAACACAAACATACAATACATGACCTTAATGAATTGTCCATAACAGATAAGACGAGGGTTAACCGTGTAAGTGACAGGAATAAAAATAAGTTAATATAAGAAAAACAAACCCCAACAAGGTAAAACAACTAGTAAGAATCTTCCCTCAATTATAGCCCCTCACCCATCCAGATCTACAGTACCCACCCAATCCCCCAGCCATCTTGGAAAAAAGCCCATAAGCAAACTACCTATATGGACTGTAAATTTGTGCCAAGGATGAGGCCCACCAGTGTAAAAGTGAGGAGAATTGGGGTCATGTGCACTCTTTAAGGCTGCCACACCTATACCAGGGGCTACGCAGGTTAGAGATAACCAGGCTTAATATACCATAGTGGTTGAACAATTGGTATGCAATCCTCACTTCCTTGTCTAGATCAAACTAGAAAAGTGCCACCCAAGTCTAATATAAGTACAGAATTAAACAGTTAACAAAACAAATAGTGGTTCCCAAATTTTCCTGCACCTATCATAATGGTAGGTTAAGCTTGCACTTGTTCTTTCAGCTTGTGAAGTGAACAAGATTTCCCCGTGCCATTCAATAAAAGTGGGAATCATTTGATTGCATCAATGCCTTAAAAGGACCTTTTTGGCACAGGCTGAGACCAGTGCCATGTGATACCTTTGGTTGCCAATCAGATGAGTGGTGACATCACCCAGTAAACACACCTCTGGAGTGAATTTGGCATTGAGGCCTAATAATGGGTTCCAGATTGCATTGTATAACATGCCAAAAGGGAACAACTTTATCACAGGTCCATAGAACATGAAATAGGCTGCCAGGTGCTTGACCACATCTGGAGCAGGTATCCATGGGAATTTTTCCCATCCTCTGCAATTTCACAGGTGTGTAATATAGATTATGTAGGATCTGAAATTGCATGAGACAGTACCTATCCCATTTAATAAATCTAATTATTTCCCATATTAGAGACCAATTATGTATCCCTTGTAGTTTTAGAAGGGTCTGGTCCCAGTAATAAAACAGGTCCTCTTCTTTTTCAATGTAGGCCTCACACAACTTGGAGTAAAAATAGGAGATGACATGTTTCTCAGGCATGTTTATCAGGAAATATTTCTTCACAGAGAGTGTGGTGGATGCCTGGAACAGCCTCCCAGAAGAGGTGGTGGGTGCTAAAATGGTAACAGGATTCAATCATGCAACGGAAGATACAAGGGGACCTTAGAAGTAAGGCTGGGGGGGAGACTGGAAATCAAGTAGGGTCTGTGAAGGCACTGTAGGTAGGGAATATAGGGCAGACAAGGTGGGCCAAGAGATCCTTATCTGCTAACAACTTTTATGTTCTATGGACTTGCACAACTTTGTAAGGAGTGTGAGTAGAAAATTATTCTGCTCAGAACAAGGGCAGAATACGTCACTCATAGACCAAACAGACTAGCACAGTTCAACATTTTTGAATATGAGATACACAGGTATTCTAGGAAGTGTGAATCAGGAGGAGTTTATACCCCATTTCACATTTTGCCTCATTAAATGGTGTGACTAGAGATTTCCATCAGCAATAGCAAAAAGGACCTGCAAGAGACTTTTAAGACAAAAATATTAGATGAAGCAAAACAACCTTTCAAGTGAAAAAAGATATAATAGTCAGTCTCAAGAAAAATATTGAGATCACAATAAAACCCACAGATAAAAGCTGGAGTGTCATATTTATGGACAAATAGCTCAAAAGTGTGGTAGGCAAGGGCAAAACCCCTGCCTAGACAGTAGATCTTGAGGTAGGATGGAATATAACAGGATAGGCTGGATGGACCAATATTCTTTTTTTGCCAACATTTCCTATACTACTATGTTTCATACTAGTGATGGGCGGTTCAGCTGTGTTCTGATTCTGATTCCGATTTTTTTTGCAAAAGGTTCTGATTTACTTTTATTTACTCTGATGAACTGTAGACCTATTTTAGACTATTTAAATATGAGAAATGCATCAGTATTATTCTATTAGATCCTTCTGTTAAAAAATAATGTAACCTTTTAAAAAATAATCGTGTCTGTATTTTGGTGTCATTTTTCAAGGTCAGCAAGCAGCCAACAGCAATAAAATGCATTACTGTCATTCTTGCAAATCCTGTGTGTCAGCCACCACATGACATTTATAGGAAACAGTGGGCTGGATTCACAAAACTCTTGAAAATCCCACAGCTGTGGGAAAAACTCAGTAGAAGTGGATTGCCACTTGTGGAACACAATTTTTCCTGCAGCTACGGTATTCTCAAAAGTGGATCCAGTTTATGACTGACTCCACAATTTATGGCAGCTTGCAGGTGGTGTTGCTGTGGAAATCCCTGCAGCTGCAGAAAAGTGTTATGGCCAGTAGGACCAACTGTAACATCTTCTGCACCTGCTGTTGATGTGAATAGCAATCTCTGCAGCTGTGGAGAGTTCAGTCTGCAACTTGAGTTGCTGTGTGGGACTTAGTCTCAAAAACGTTTGTGAATCCAGCCCAGTGTAGGCAGGTCATTTGGGGCTTTGTTGTGAAAGGAGGCAGTGTGTCAAATGTTAGCCAAAAAGAGAGAGAGAGACCAACCAATTCAACAGCAGAAAGACAACAGCAGACTGCTGACCTTCGCTGAGTCTGGCATGCTTTTTGGTGGAAGACAGGCAGCATGGGGCTCCCAACATCCCTCCCACCCTTTTGACTTGAGATATTTTTTTTATTTGTAATTATTTAGCTTACCTACTTGGTGTTATACCAAGCATCATGGGCCCCAAATCATCCCATACACTCCTGCCTGATTGGCCAATTAATTTGTCACTTGTATTTTGTAACTTATGTGGTTGACCTTGCCCCTTCCCCACTCCACCTGGCATTGCAGTTTTTGGATATGTCCTACAAGCATCCGTAACTAATAATTGCAGTCAGGTGTTTTTATAGAGCTGTTTGGCCCTGACCAACATCTACTCTTACTATGAAGCTGACCTGCCATTCCCCAGTCCCATCACTGCTACCCCTGTCATGAAGCCAGCGGGGATCTGCATGGTGCAGGACCTAAGTACCATGGGGGCTGGCACTCATGGCAGCCATGTGTGCATATAGGTATTTTTCCTTTGTGTTGCCCCCTTGGTCCTGCCTCCACCCCAGATGTCCAGCAGTTCACTGCCTGTGCCCTGTTTGTATTTGTAACTGAATAGAATAAACAAATTACAGTCCACCTAAGTTCCCAAATTGAATGTGAAAAACACATACAGTACAGCAATACATATGATGTCATATACACTGTGACTTCACAAGAAGGAATTTTTTTACTTGATCTTTCTGTTATGGTTGTTGACCTTTGTCCTCTGAATTCAAAGAAATAAATCATTAAATTAAACAATATTATCACCATCGTCTTCAAACATCACTAAAGAGGCATTCTTATTAGGAGACACCTGTTGCAGCTGTTCATCATTATCGCTTTTATGTTCCTGCCACTCTTCACTGAACTGGTAAGAGAATTTGTTGAGACTGACTTTTAGGAAGGTAAGGTGCTGTTCATTTGCAGGAGTATGCCTTGTGCGGCCTTCAGAGACAACATTTCCAGCTGTGCTAAAAATACGCTCACAGTAAACATTAGTGGGAGAGCAACTAAGAAGCTTAATAGCAAAGGCTGATAGTGCAGGCCAGATGTTTTTCTTTTCCAGACAGTACTCAAAAGGTTCATCATTAATATTAATGAGTGGTTCTCATAAACAGGCATCCACAATATCAGACAAAGACAAAATCTCCATGAGTTTTGACCAAAAAGTGTGAGTCATCTGTGTGCTTTTCAGAATGACTTGCCTTTTTCAAGGGATTTAAAAGAGGACTTTTTGTAGGATCGCCCAATGTTGATGAAGGAATACATGGTGGCACTAAGTGGAAATTATTGCTGTAACCGCCAATAAGTGTTACATCATCAGATGCATCCACATCATATGCGTCACTTGTATTGTCAAATAAAGTTCCTTCCTTTTCCTGTGCAACTGCTGAAATCAGCATGTTTTTGCATTCAAGATAAGAGTCACTGAGATCTGAAGGAGGCAGCTGTTGTAACTTAAACCAAGGGTCAAGAAGAGTGGAAAAAAGAACATTTTTGTCTGCTCTGATATTGTGAAGTCATCTGCAATTTTGGAATTGCTGTATCAGTGGATCCATAAGGGATACACCAGATTTGTCTCCTTTTTGGTCAAAACCTCTACACAGCCTCCTGAGTTCCTTGTTCAGTAAATTTATGATGGGAGTAACCTGGCTTAGAGTAACATTCTCTTTGCTAATCTGCTTCCTCAAAGGGAGTCAAGAGCAAAGTAAGATGCTCCATGAGGACCCATTGGAATGAATTCAGCATAACACCATCTGCTACATTGGGCCGCATGGTACATTCATAGACTGCCTTTTTTTGTGTGAGAAGTATCTCACACATGTAAAATGTTGAGTTCCATGTTGTCAGAACATCTTGTTTTAGTTACAGTATTGGCAAGATGTATTTTTTTTCTGGAGGTCAGCCAAGATACCATGTGATTTTACAGATTGACCAAAATGGCCACATATTTTCTTTACAGCTCCCACTAGTGTTATTGATACTGTTGTCACTGGAACAGAAAGCTCATACTAACCTCTCTAATGAGTGTATGAAGCACAGAATGTGAGTAAAACCACCACGTTTCAATGCAGTAACAACATTGGCACCATTATCTGAAATCACAAATTCAGTATGGAATCCCGGCAGGCTCTAACCACTCAGAAATTTGGTCATGCAACTCTTCCAAAATATTGTCAGTGGTGTGATGCTTACCAAACATGCTTATGCAAAGAGATGCCATTCTTTGCCTACCTTCCTGTGCACTGCTGCTTGTGGTGGTGTTTGAAGACAATCGTGATACCCAATGTGCTATGATGCCCTTATAACCAGTGGTTTGAGGACTCGTCCACATTTATGTGGTCAGATGCACAGATCCTCATTCACAGTCTTGAAGAGCCAATTTTATTTTACTTTACATTTATTAGTACATTTTAAGAACAGCCACAGTGACATAGTATTTATGGCTTGGTATGTTGTAATGTGGAGCAAATTATATTAAAAGGGCTCAAAAACCATCATTTTTCACCTCAGAAAATGGTTGCAGGTCCTTGGCAATAAATTCAGCTATTAACTGATTAATGTTTAACGTGACTTGATGTGATCTACTGTAGGACCTTTTTTGTTCAAGCATCACAGTAATGGTCTGCTGTTTAGTTCGTGCAGGGGCCAAAAACTATGGGACTGCTGTGGCAAAGCTGTAGTTTGTCCAAATACTTTTGCCAGTGAAATTGAACATATTTTTTTCTCTGTCCTGTTTCTCATTCTCTTTACCATCACAATTGTCTGTAGGATTATTTTCATCACATATATTTTTCCCTTGCTCAGGACTGCTGCCAAGCCAAATGGTTGGATATGCTCTTTACAAATGCCTTTTTAGTGATGTTGTCCTGAACTGGCCCCTCACTTTCCTCCTGCTAACTTCCCGATTAAAAAAAGGTGCAGACAGCAAAACATTCATTTTTGGGACTTATATGAAAATAGCTCCACAAAACTGAGGTGGAACATTTTGTCATCATGCCAGGAACTGCAGCAGTTTTACTGGCAGATGTTTCTGACCCTGATTCATGCACATAGTGATTGTCCCCAGAAGAGTTACCGTTATTATTGATTGTTTTTCCACTACTGGCTGTGGCTACTGGTAGTACTTGCTGTATGTTTTATTTTTTTTGGGTGGGGGAACCCAGGAGGCATCCTTTACCTCATCAGTGTCACATTCTGATTCATCACCTTTGGAAGAGCACAACTGTGATACACTGTGATCATGATCGTGATTTTGTTCTTGTACATTCACATCCTCTTCTTCATCAGAGGCACTGCTTTCTGATGAAGAAGCCCGATATGTATGAATGGCATATCATGGAGTACCACATCTAGTAGCACTAGATAGAGCCTTTTCCTTAATCATTGACTTTCTAAATCTAATTGTTTTGGCTACCTGTTTTTTTATTTTACTTTCTTCTGATTTTTCTGGCAATGCAGACAGTGCTGGATTACTTTGATCAGGGGTATCACCAACATTCTTTTCTTTTTCTGGTAGTGTTGCTTCATCTTTTTCTGGTTGTGTTCCTTCATTCTTCAATTGTATTAATTTTATCTTCAGCATTGAATTTCACCATTTTTTCTGAATTTGTTTTCAGGGACTATTTTTATTGTTACATGCACCAATTTCAGCCATACTGTTGGCGTTGGCCACATGTTCCATTTCCATAACAGACTCTCGTTCTAAATCCATTCTTTGGGGTCCAACTTAGTTGCTTATTTAGGAGTATTTGTTCGGACACAGAGATGGGCAACACAGACTCTGAGATGTGACACCTCCCCTCTAAATATATGTGAGGCACTTCATGATCTAGTAGTAGTTCAGTCACAGAGATGGGCAACACAGAGTCTATACTACAGCAGTATGACCCAGTAGTAGTTCAGGCACAGAGATGGACAACACAGAGTCTGAGTTGTGACCTTCCCTTCACAATCTGTATGGCACTATGACCTAGTAGGTATGGGGTCATGTTGTTGCATACAAAAACAGCACAGCGCTATACCACACTGTCAAAACAGTGATGAAGAAAACCCCAGTAAAATACTTGTTTTCTGTGGGGGGCTCTGCCCCCTTACTCCCATTATGGGGGGCTGCACCCATCAAACCACCCCACTATTAAAATAACCTCCTCCGTGGGGCAACTTTGGGATAGAGTGAAACTCAGTGGGGGGGCATCACAATCTGTACAAAAGACGAGACAAAAAAATGAACTAACCTAATCTGGGACCAGGAATAGAACCCTGGTCCACAGCTGCTCTGTTGTCCTCCAGCACCAATGGCTCTACTCCCTGAACCATGGCAGCTGCTTGGTGGATCCCCTTCCAGCAGAGTTCTTACTATCTGCAGCAGAGCTTTCCAGAAACAGCTACAGGATCACTGCTACAACTCCACACTATTTGTGTCATGCAGCATTGTGTACCCTGTAGCTGTTTTTCCCCACACTGTTACTGTTGCGCGATTTTGCCCTGTGACATTCTACATACTACATATTGACCTGGTATGGACCTAGTAGTAGTTTAGGAACAGAGATGGGCAACACAGAGTCTGAGACATAACCCCCTTCACAATCTGTATGGCACTATGACCTAGCAGTAGTTCAGGCACAAATGGGCAACACAGAATCTATGGCAGTATAACCTTTCAGGGCAGCACAGAGATGGACAATACAGAGTCTGAGATGTGGGTAACACCCCCTTCAAAATCTGTATAGCACTATAAGCCCCCCTTAAAATTACTATGGCACTATGACTTTCAGCCAGAGAACTCCTCTCTTGTCTGACTCTGCTCCCCTCAATCTATATATATATATATATATATATATATATATATATTAGAGGCAAAAAACTCCATTTAATGCATCAGTTAGGGTTGTTCCACGGTGACAAAGTGAGGAAATTCAGTGTTAGGGTTGAAACCCCCTTGAACTCCCAGCCCACCCCCAAATGGCATTGGGGTGCACATTGGGGTCATCATCCCCAACTCTCACCCCATCACATGTGTAAAGCAGCAGAAGTATAGGAGAATGAGGTGAGAGTTAGACCGACAACCCAATGCGCACCCCAGTGCCGTGTGGGGGTGGGCTGGGGTCCAAGGGGTTTTCAACCCTAACACCAAATTTACTCACTTTTCTCATTGTGGAACAACCCTAACTGATGCATTAAACAGAGCTTTTTGCCTCTAATTTCCCTTCTTTTTGAGAATGATAACGAGAAATAGTGAATGTAATGCAGCGGCGGGAGCTCGGGTCTGATGTCTTGTGACATAGTAACAAGAACAGCAATGCAAACAGAAGTGCTAACAGTGGCACACATGGTAATGCAAGCGTGAATGAGAACAGAAACAGGTAACGCACATGGTGGCGTAGATCGGAACAGTCCGCCACATGATGTCTTGTCACATAGTGACATGGTGTCCGCAAACGGAAATGTCAATGGGCATGGTGACGCAAAGTGAAACAGAAAGACAAACAGTACTGTAGACAGAAATGGCAAAAAATATCAGAAACACAAGCAGAAATGAAAACGCAAAGGATAACTCACATAGTGAGTAAACGTGAGCAGTAAGTGAAACAGGTGCGGAACCACAAGCGGAAAGGACAATGGTAACAGTAATGTAAGTGCACAGGCTGGTTTTCCCCAAAAGCTACATAGAGAAAGACAGTAAGTATAAAGAATGTATGCATAATAATGGGTCTCGGAGCAGAAAATGAGGAGTCGGAATACTAAATAGCGTATATCTCAGGAACCGTACAACGTAGAAAAAAAAATAAAAGTCATATGATTTATCACTTTCCTGGCTAGTTTTGTACTTAAGTCCCATTGGGGGGGCTAAGTGTTTTTCCAACGAAAAGTCCATATCTCGCACCGTTTCCGAGATACGGGCCCTGAAAGGCGCGGCGAACTCCGTAATGTTATGCTATGGGGAAAAAAAGAGAAGTTCGGAATGCCATAACTTTGCCTCCCTGTAACATATTTTCACCAAACCACTGAAAGGCACATCTGTGGACTTTTGGCTGTCTTCCCTCCAAATTTCAGGAAAAAAGACCAAACTGTTATTTTGCAGCAGGGTGCCAAAGGATTCCTGTAATGCGTCGGCTGCTGTAATGTTATACTATGGGAAAAACCATCAACTTTGGAGTGCCATAACTTTGCCGCCATGTAATATTTTTTCAACACAATGCTGAAAGGCACATCTGTGAGACGTCGACTGTGTTCCTTCCAAATTTCATCCCAAAACTCCCAACCGTTCCTTTGCAGTGGGGTGCTAAAGAATTGCTGTCATTTCCTCACAGCCTAGAAAAGTAGTGTTGCAATTTGCGAAAGTTTTCACAAAAATTTGCGACACTTTCATGAGCACGAAAGTACTTTGCGAAAGTACTTTTTCCAGAAATTTGAAAAACATATTTCTGGGGTGTTTAACCCCAAAATATAGACATGGCTAGCATCCTCAGGCTCCTACTAGCTGAATAAAAAAAGAATTAGGTTGCTAGAGGGTCCCAAATTTAAATGGCAAGCATTTTTATGATCACTAACTGAAAACAAGATGGCGGATTTGCGAAAGTAAGAAGGCCATTTGCGAAAGTAAAAATTATTTTGCGACACTGTCGAACTTTTGTTAACTTTTCCATTGACTTATAATGGAAATTGGTTTCAATAACTTTTGAACCGTTTAATATTTTTCACCAAATCTTCAAAAGGCACATCAGGGACCCCAACTGCCGTTCCCTGAAGATTTTGGGCCGATCGCTAAATCGTATGCGACCTGTAGGCGCGACCGTAGAATTCTAGAAAAAGCATAAACACACACGCAGATCACGCTTAATAACTCCGCTGCCGTGTATCTGACCGGTACAAAACTTGGCAGATCCCAAGGTGTATGGGTCTTGATCATGTATTCCAAATTTCAGGCATATCTGTCAAAAGGTTGCAAAGTTATTAAGGTGCTCAATTTTGGGTTTAACATGTAAATGGCTCCTCAACCCTAACTATGGTAGCACTATCGTGCTACCATAATATATATTATGGTTCACGTACTGCTACCATAGTTAGGGTTGAGGCCATTCTATTAAACCCCAAGTATGCACCTCAATAACACGGCTGTTTGACGAGATTTGGCTAATTTGGAATACATGATCGGAATATAGACATGAGGATCTATAATTTGTAATCAAATTCACACGGCTGTGAAATGTATGTTCTTGGCCCAGCATGCGGCTTTCTGGAATTAATGGTCGGCGTGTACAGGTCACAGCGGTTTGTCAGGAACACAATCTTCAGGGAACATCGACGGGATCGATGTAACTTTCAAATTGGTGAAAAAATAAATAATTCAAAGATTATTCAAACAATTCCATTATAAATCAATAGGAAAAGTTAAAAACCCCCAAATTGTGCACCCCAATAACTCTTGCAACTGTTTGACAGATTTGGCTGAAATTTGGAATACATGATCAGGAACCATAGGCCTTGGATCTGCCAAGTTTGTAGTGGTCGGACAACGGCTGCGGAGTTAAGCATGATCTGTGCCGCTTACGCTTTTTTCTGGAATTATATGGTCGCGGTACAGGTCAACGGTTTCAGGACTCATCTGAAATCTTCAGGGAACATGCGGCCGATCCCCGATGTGCCTTCAAAGATTTGGTGAAAAATATTAAATGGTTCAAAGTTATTCAAAAAACAATTTCCCATTATAAGTCAATGGGAAAAGTTAAAAAGTTTGACAGTGTCGCAAATGCATTTTTACTTTCGCAAATGACCCTGTTACTTTCGGAAATCTGCCATTTTGTTTTCAGCTGGTGATCAGAAAAATGGTTGGCATTTAAATTTGGGACCCTCTAGCAACCTAATTCTTTTTGTATTCACCTAGTCGGACCCTGAGGATGCTAGCCATGTCTTTATCTTGGGGTAAAACACCCCAGAAATATGTTTTTCAAATTTCTGGAAATAGCACTTTTGCAAATTACTTTTGTGCTCACGAAAGTTTCGAACTGTTTTGGAAAGCTTTCGCAAATTGCGACAGTAGTTTTCTAGTCTGTGAAAGTGACAGCAATTTTTGGCACTGCACTGCAAAAGAATTATGGAGTTTTGGCTACAATTTGAGGAACGAAATGGGATCTCACAAATGTGCCTTTTCAGTATTTTGGTGTAAAATATTACATGGTGGCAAAATTACGGCACTCCAAATTTGACGGTTTTTCAGATAGGATAACATTACGGCGCTCGACGCATTACAGGAATCCTTTGGCACCCCGCTGCAAAATAACGGTTTGGTCTTTTTTCCTGAAATTTGGGGGGAATAGGAATACAGCCAACATTCCACAGATGTGCCTTTCAGTGGTTTGGTGAAAAAATATAACAGGGAGGCAAAGTTATGGCACTCTGAACTTCTCTTTTTCCCATAGGATAACATTACGGCATTCGCCATTCATTTTTGGGCCCGTGAATCTCGCAACATGCGAGATACGGATCTTTTCGTCGAAAAGCTAGCCCCTTCCAGGAGCTAGTATAAAATTAGCTGTACAGTTGTAAATCATATGACTCTTTAAATTTTTTTTCACGCCGCATGGTTCCTGAGATATAACCTATTTAGCATTCCAAGTCCTCATTTGCTCCGATACCCATTATTATGCATACATTCTTTGTACTCACTGTTCTTTCTATGCAGGTTTTGGGAAAACCAGCTTGTGCGCTTACATTACTGTTACTGTTGCCCTTTCCACTTAGTGTTCCGCACCTGTTTCACTTTATCAGTTGAAGTCTGCGCCACCATGTGCGTATCCTTTGCGTTTACCTATGCCTGCTTCTGTTATTTTTGCCATTTGTGTCTACAGTACTGTTTCTATTTCTGTTTTACTTTACGTCACCGTGCCCATTGAAATTTCCGTTTGCAGGCACCATGTTATTATGTGACAACACATCACGTGGCAGACCATTCCATCTACGCCACCGCAGTGCGTACCCTTTCTGTTCTCATTCGCCAGCATTACCATGTGCGCCTACTGTTAGCATTTCTGTTTGTGTCGCTGTTCCCGTTACTATGCCATTGAAGACATCATGTATGGAGCGGGCCCTTCCGCCACTGCATTACATTCACAATATCTTATCATTCTCAAAAAGAAGGGAAATTAGAGGCAAAAAACTCTGTTTAATGCATTAGTTAGGGTTGTTCTACAGCCACAAAAGTGAGGAAATTCACTGTTAGGGTTGAAAACCCTAACTCCGAATTCACCTCCCCAGCACCACACACACACACACACACACACACACATGCAAGTATGGGGGAGGACCAAGTCAACACAACCAATTACAGACATCCAGCAGCAGGTGACAGAAATAACAAATTGTCTAAATGTACTACGAGACATCCCCACCCACCTGACCAGGTACTGCATGCTCAGTGGAGATCAACAGCAAAACTGAGGCCATGTACACCAAATGTACACATCCCTGATTGCAGCTGCACACAACGTACCACACTTAGCAGTTGCATGGCCTTAGCTACCGATGCCCCACACCAGACCACACCACATGTGGTGGGCCACCTGAGCAATAGAGTTGAGCAAAACCAAGGAGTTGTACAGGTATAATATCTCTGATTATAACAAGAGTTTGAGAAATGCAACTTTCTAATGGACTGTAAACATTGTAACAGCCTTATGTTTAGTTTTTACTAAGATACATGTAGAGCCTAACCATATGATGTACATGGTTTAATGTTGTTTAAAAAAACAGTTTTATTATGACAGCAATAGCCACTCCCAGGTGTTATGTTAATGGTCAGTTTATCACTGTCTAGCGACATGTGGCACTCGGCTATGCCTCATTCAACATTAAACCCCTACAGGGTGATTAACAGACCATTTAACATAACTGCTGGTCATGCCTTATTGCTTAATTGTCTTTATGAGTAGATACTCTCCCTCTGCTAGGCACTGCAGCAGCTTTGCAACACAGTGTCCCACCCAGTTACACCATACACTGTTTAGTTACTGGAGAATGGCTGTGAATATGAATTCATGAAGATGAACAGTGTAACTTGATCATTACAGTCATCAAAACCTTAGTGTGATTATAACTGACAGAGTCAGTGATAGAGAATAACTCCTGCTGTCCTAGTACACTTATCCCATTGTGAGTTAAATCAATACTAAAAGACATTCTGTTTATAGCTACACTATACCTATTTGATTCCTGTTGTACCACAATTAACATAGTTATCACTTTGATAGCATCAGTGACAGAAGTGTGGCAAACCCAAACACTAGGCATACAGCCTGAATATGAAACAACTGTTAAAAAAATTACACTGTGTCCATAAGTGGCATATATCACTCATTGCAACAATAGTAAATGTATCACTATTTGAATAAGTTAGTCATCACAGATGCAATGAGATTGTCTTTCTCAGGTACAACATACTCGGTAAGTGCCTACAGGAAAATCTATCCTATAGACATCTCCGATACAGGTACGTCATTGTTGGCTCAGTAGTGCTATGATATTTAGAAGTTGCTTGGTCTGATCCATGCAATTACACTGTTTCTTACAAAGAATACTTACTACATCTTTAGTATTGAAACACACTGAAGGTCTATGTATGTACATCAGCAGTACACCTTCATCAGTAAGAATGCATCTGATACTGGCAGTATGAATTTCACAGCGTTGAATAGGCAATGCTTTTCCATACATTTACATCAGCCTCTCTATCTTGAGTAAACAGTTGCAGTAAATGTACTACTATGTAAATCACATACTAAATGTAACACTACTTTTATCTTGAGCATGCTAGTGTCTTGTAGTTAATTTATGTACTTCTCTTAATTAATGTATACTCACTAGTGTTAAAACCTTTCTACAACTGTCATCATGCACCTTCAGCATCTATATTGACTAATGGCACAGTACCAGTTGTGGTGTGGTGTGGGGCATCGGTAGGTAAGGCCATGCAAATACTAAGTGTGGTACGTTGTGTGCAGCTGCAATCAGGGCTGTGTATGTTTAGTGTACATGGCCTCAGTTTTGCTGTTGATCTCCACTGAGCATGCAGTACCTGGTCAGGTGGGTGGGGATGTCTCGTAGTACATTTAGACAATTGTTTGTTATTTCTGTCACCTGCTGCTGGATGTCTGTCATTGGTTGTGTTGACTTGGTCCTCCCCCATACTTGCATATGTGTGTGTGTGTGTCTGTGTGTGTGTGATGCTGGGGGGGTGAATTCAGAGTTAGGGTTTTCAACCCTAACAGCGAATTTCCTCACTTTTGTCGCTGTGGAACAACCCTAACTAATGCATTAAACTGAGTTTTTTGCCTCTAATATATATAATATTATACATATTTACATTTTCTGCACTCTGCTGTTGTCTGCTGTTGAATTGGTTGGTGTCTTTCTCTCTGACTCTCTCTGTCTGATTAATTAAAATGGGCGTTTTTTTTACTGTGGTCTGCAATGTCTGCACTCTGCTGTTGAATTCATTACTCTCTCTCTCTCTCTCCTCTCTCTCTAATGAGAAAGAAAAAATAGTTTTTGTTTTTTGCAGACTATTCTGTAGTTTACTACAATATCTGCACTCTACTGTTAAATTTGTTGATCTCTCCCTCTCTTACCCTGAAACAAGATGAAAAACATTTTTGCTTTTTTAAATCTCTCTGCAGACACACACACACACACACACACACACATGACTGTCTCTGTTGAATGCAAAGCCCCAAATGTGCTTGAAACACCTAGGGATGTCCTGTGGTGGCTGACACAGAGGATTGGCTAGAACATGAGTCAGTCACAGAACACATACCCTCATTGGTTGGCTCCCCTTCAGTGCCCCAGGATCATGAGTGTTTGCCTTTGTTGGTAATGTGATGATCCAGCTACTCAGGAGTATTCATCAGAGATCAGGAATTTTTTTTAAATTTCTGCACCCTGTGCTGCCTTTTCTATACAGTTCTGGTGGTGACAGTGTTATTCTGGACTGGACCACACTTCCAAATGGGGCCAACTTGATAATTCAGGTCCAGTCACAAAAGGCTTAATTTTCCTGGTCAGAGCCAAGTAGGCCCAGTCCGGGGGGGGGGGTCAGAACTGTGCCACAGCTGGTTCAAGCATCCCTATTTCATACAGATAAGAAGTAGAAAGACAGCTATCTGATGTTAGCTATAAGAAACAATTGGACAAAGATCCAGCAATGCCTTTGAACATGAAATGAGTAACCAGATTTATTTTTTTCAAATTGAATATATTTTATTCATTTGTAGGAAGACTTAACATATCACTTAACTCAGACATTTGACATGAGCATTGACATATACATTCTGTGTAATCAATGTTCTATGCTAGGGTCCTGTTACATTACAATGTCTTATAAAGTATATGTTGTAAACATGGTCTCAGTTATATTCAAATATTACAGTCTCAGCTGACTACAGAGACCCTTCATGTCCCTGCTCCTACCTCCTCCTCCTCCTCCTCCCCAAACCCCCCCTCCCTCTCCCTCCCTTTTAGGTATGCAGCAACAGTGTCCATCATTCCGTATAATCCAGGTAAGGTAATCAGGGAAGATCATCTTTAATGAAGTCATACCACTATTGTGGTTCTATCCCCTCCTTGCCTTACCTACTTATTTGATATCCTTGATTCGCTAAATAGTCAGTAGAGTATGAAAAGGTGCCCATGTTTTTTGATAGTATTGTGATCTCCGTGCAATGTGAGCAATCGTGTTCTCAGCCTGCAGGGCAAATGGTATCTCTTTTAGCCATTCCGTATATGTAGGGATGTTTTGGTCTAACCAGTGGCGCATAATCACTTTTTTTTGCACACACTGATATTAGTGTCATGTATTTTCGTTGGGTGCCATTTAGAACTTCTCCATAGCCTCCTATTATACAAATTTCTGGCCTGAATGCATCAGATAACCCTAAGAGTGGGTCTAAGTTGGACTTAATATTATCCCAGAAAGGCATGACCTTGTTGCATTCCCACAATATATGCAGCAGAGTGCCAGGCCTTTGCTTACACTGTGAACATACATTTGAGGAGATTTTCCCCATTTGAAAAAGCCTAGCTGAGGTGTAGTATAAATCATGTATAACATAAAACTGTAAGATGCGGTATCTGATCCATTTCACATCTTGGTACAATTGTGACCAAATTTTTGGCCATGGTCGAGGAGCTGAGGTGTTTGGAGGTAGTACTTGGTTCCAGACATAATGTGGCTCACCTTGCTTTTCCTCTATGGCCTTCCTTAGGAGGCAATAGAAGTGGGAAATGAGGTGAGAGGAAGGTAAGTTAGGGATGGCCTGTAAAAGGGGGCCATCTAGATAAAGTGTCCAGTATCCCATTCCAAAGTGTCGTAGGAGCATATATTGCAATTGGAGGTATTAAAAACAAAAGGTTTTAGGGAGGTTAAACAGTGAGTTGGCTGTTTGAAAAGGTATCGGTGTGTGTTCATGAAGTAGATCCACAACTCTCAGTTGGGTGTTACCTGGCCATAAATTGTTTGTAAAGGGCAGTCCCCCAATTTTGAAATTGGGATTAGCACATATAGGCTGGGAAACATCCTTTACCAGAGATATCTGAAAAAAGTTACACATTTGGGAATGTACTCGAAGTGTTGTTTCCATAGGTGTGGTCTTGAGAACTTTAGGCAAATTTTTGAGAGGGGAGAAGATGAGAGTCTTGGGAGATATGTTGTGTGGAGAGAGTAAACTTTGCTCAATTTGATACCACAAGGGAATATAATGAACACTCTCCTGACATGAATTGTCCCTCATCCAATATGCTAGGAATGAACAGACAATGGAGAACTGATAAAGGAGCAGGTCCGGGAGTTGTAAACGCCCATTATTCTTATTCCTCTGCAGCTTAAAAAAAGCACAACGAGATGTCTTCCCACCCCACTGAAAATTGGACATCATTTTATTGACCTGGGTAAGCCATGCTTTGGGTAGAAAAGGTTGTATCATCTGTAGGGGGTACAGAATTTGTGGAAGGATGTTCATTTTCAGAACATTTACCCATCCTCAGAGAGTTAACAGCAACATGGCCCAGCGGGAGAGATCCATTTTAATCTGTATAAGAATTTTGTCCAGATTGTATTGTTTCATCTTGGTCTCCGAACGGGAGAGATATATACCTAGGTATTTTAACTTATCTCTGGTCCAGCAGAATCCAAGGTGAGCAATTTCAGCCTGGAATGTATGAACATTTAAAGGCATCACTTCTGTTTTTGTAATATTGAGTTTGTAATTAGAAAAGGTCCCGAATGTTCTGATAATTTCAAGAGTGGCGGGGGCTGATTTTGAAGGGTGGGTTATGTGAAGTAAAATATCATTGGCATAGACCGAAATTTTGTATTGTTTGGGCCCTATAGAGATACCGGTAATATCTGGGGATAATTTAATATGTCTAATAAGCGGTTCCAGGTATAAGTCGAACAAGAAGGGGGAAAGTGGGCACCCCTGTCTTGTTCCTTGTTGTAGCTGAAAGGGATGGGATAGATGCCCATTACATAATATACGTGCTGAGGGGAAAGTATATAATATCTTGACCCATTTAATATACTGTTTTGGGATATTGTAAAGTTGTAACAAATGGAATAAGTATTCCCAGGAGACCCTATCGAACGCTTTCTCTGCATCCAGGGACACCAAAGCAGCTGGAATTCGAGAGTCCCTGGATGCAGAGATCAGATACGCCAACTTGCACATGTGGTCAGATGAAACCCTACCAGCTACAAAGCCAACCTGTTCACAGCTTATTAAACATTGCCAGACCTTGGATAGCCTAGTGGCCTTAATTTTTGCCAGTATTTTTATGTCAACATTAATTAATGAGATTGGATGATAATTTCTAACCTGAAGAGGTTCCCTGTCAGGCTTTGCGATAACCACAATAGTGGCCTCAAATAAAGTAGGGTCAGTAATACCTTGATCAAACATATAGTTGTAGGTACCTGAAAGTATTGGTCCAATTTGTTCTTTAAAAAGTTTGTAGAATTCTACTGTGAATCCATCTGGGCCTGGCGATTTGTCTGTGGGGAGGGAATCAATAGCCTGTGTTAATTCATCTTGAGTGATTGGGGCTTTAAACAAGTTTACTTGGGATATGTTAAGTTGCGGGAGCTGTATTGGCTGTAAGAATTGTTCCAGTATTTCTGGGCAAAAAGAATGAGAGGTATGGAAATACAAAGTTGTGTAGTATTCTTGAAAGCAATTAGTAATTTCTCTCGAAGAAGTGACTATTTGTCCTTCAGAATTTTGAATACTGGGAACAATTCTATCTGAGGCTTGTGCCTTAAGTCACAATGCCAAAAGTTTTCTGGCTTTGTCACCCTGATCGAAATACTTAATCTTAGAGCATATAAGAAGATACTCTACATGTTCAGTCAGAATTGAGTTATATTGGTCTCTTAACATTTCTAGGGCTTTAAACTGATCCTTTGTGGAGTTCGGGGAGAGTGAGGTCTCCATGTCCCTGATGTCCTGCAACAAAGCAGAAGTGACTTTTGAGATCTTTTTTTTTTTTAACCGTTGCCATGCGCATTATTTCCCCTCTAACTGCACTTTTTAAGGCACCCCATAGCATGTCTGTCTTGGTCATGGAGGGGGCATTTATCTCAATAAATTTTGAAATGGATCCAGCCAACTGATTCTTCAGATATTCTGAACGAAATAATTGACAATTAAATCTCCAAACCTTGTCCCTAGATATGGGTGGGCCCAGACTCCAACCTAGTAAAGTGGGATGGTGATCTGAGATCACCTTGGGGAGGTAATTACAGATTGTTATAGCTGAGAGGTGTCCCACATCTATGAGAAAGTAATCTAAGTGAGAAAATGAGCTGTGTGGAATAGAATGGAATGAATATTCTTTCTGTTGAGGGTAAAGGGCCCTCCAAGGATCTATAAATCCAGTGGAGTCCATCATTTCTCTGATGGCAACCTGCACTGGGGAAAGAGATGGAGAACAACTTGGAGAGCGATCTATAATATTACAATAAACAAGGTTCCAGTCTCCTCCTAGCAGTATGGAAAGTGGGACCATGGGGTCAAATCATTCATAAGGGAAACAAAAAAGGATGGGTCTTCCATATTGGGGCCATATATGGAACCAAGCACTACCTCCATTTGGCTCAACAGGGCCTTAATCAAAATATACTGTATCTATGCTGAGGATCTACTATGGTGTCTATAAGTCGAAACAGGACTCTTCTTGCTATGAGAATGGCAACCCCTCCCTTGCGAGTATCCGGTCCACTCCCAAAGGCCTGGCCAACTCAGGATCTTCTTAATTGTGAGACCTGGAAAGGAGGCAGATGGGTTTCCTGAAGAAACACTATATCAATGCCAAGCTTACAAAGATGCAACAATACTTTTCATGTTTAGTCTGAGATTGAGACCCTTTTATATTCCATGAACATATTTTATATGGAGTCACCTTATTGACAGTTTTTTACTGGGCTATCCAGCTTTAAACCAAGAGCAGTGGCATTGCTCAGGTTATCCATAAGATAACCCTTATTAAATGGCTGCTGTGTTGCATACCTGATCCCACCCACCCTCCATTCCCCTTTGATCCCCCACTTCTCCCTCATCCTCTCTCTGCTATACATCACCCTTCCCCTGTACACAGCCATTTTGTAGAGGCTCTCCCAGGGCCATCTCCCAGTCATATTATATTGCATAATCCCAGGCCAACAAAACATCAGGCCTGGAGACAGCCCGGGAAACCCCCCACCTAAAGGCTGCATACTCCCCCCTCCCTTCATCCTGGTTCTCAACACCCTTCTTGAAATTGCAGTATCCAGATCTACCCCTTTCCCTCCCCAGCTCCACACAATGAGAATATAGCATATGTAAAAAAAAAAGGGGGGGAAATAATCATATTGTAAGACACCACAAGCAAGTCCCCTCATACCAAAAGTTTTAGCAGCATTAAAGCCTTCTTTAGTGTTCGATCCCCCCACCCTTCTTCTGCCCCTTCAGTCCCTCTTCATTGTTCCAGTACTTGCTTCTAATGATGTTATCTTAATTTAGCATAACAGTGGTACCCCTGCAGCATCGTGACTTATGGAAGGGGAAGAAGGGGGTAGGAGAAGCAAAATTGCTGGAAAAAAAAGGAAGAAGGAAAGCCAGAGGAAGAAAAGAAAGAAAAAAAGGGGGGGGGGGAGAAGTGACTAAATTATGAAACCCATGCAAACTCTTTCAGTGCTCAGATCATCTTGAAAGTATTAATTAATAACACCCCTGCAGTTTCTATGCAGCTTTGAACACTGTGGAAATGCGCACAAGTCTGTGGTTAGTCTTCCATACAAGATCTGTAGTCCATAACACAGGTCAAGTGCATATCGCGCTCTCTTAATTAGTCCTTCCTCGAATGGCAGGGATATATATATATATATATATATATATATATATATATATATAAAAAGGAAAAGAAGCCATATTTCCTCCTTAGTTCAGAAGTGGAACAGTCTACCCTCTGATCCAAGTGGTATGGAGCTGTTCCTTATCAAAAGATGCAGTTCTACAGACAAAAAGGAAAATAAAGCAGGTTGGGTGGTCTAATCGATCCACAGACTTTAAACATCCTCTTGTGGTGGTGACTATGAGTGTCATTAGGGTAACATAAAAAGCTGACAGTACAGCATACTGAAGCCTTGATAACACAAAAAAGATAATTGTTCCATGGGTGGTAAATCTTTCCTGATTGTTCCATCTCTTCCTTTCTTGGCTTCTTCATCATCTAGAAGGAGTGGGAGCCCAAAACAAAAAGGGGGGAGAACAAAATCGAGGATAAAGCCAGTTCTTACTCGTTTTCTTCAGTAAGTTTGGTGTTTCCCTTTCACTATGAGCTCCCATTGTTCTGCAATGATTCAGAGAGTTCCAGGACCATAGCTAAAATTTACTGAGGCTGATATTTATTACTTAGACCCATATTCAACACCATTTGTTTCAGTTGTCTGTTCACTTAACACCATGACTAGCAGTAAATTCAGCGTAGCTTGAACAGATCTGGAAGAAACCCTGCCAATTCCACTTGAGCTTGCTCAGCTGTGTCAAAACTCCTCCAAGAATTTTGATGGTACACTGACAGCTTGGATGGGTACTGAACTTTGAATTTCATGCTGGCAGTGATTAATTTTGTGACAATGGGGTGGTAAGCAGCCCTTCATTGCCTTATGGTTGCTGGGAAGTCTTGGGCAAATCTCAGCTTCTGTTCCTCCCATAGAATTTCCTGAAGGCTCCTAACCTGTCCCAACACATGCACTTTATCTAGGTAGTTAAGAAATTTTAAGATCAGGGGCCTTGGTACTTGCCCAGTTGCCAGTTTAGATCTAAGCAAACGATGGGCCCTCTCTATCACATAGGTGGTGGTATTATTAGGCGAGGGACCCACTATTTTGGTTAACAGCCACTGCAGAAAGGTGATCGGGGTCGCCCCTTCTGAATCCTCTGGGAGGCCAAATATGAGAATGTTATTTTGGCTGCTACGGCCTTCCAGGTCCTCCAATTTAACCTCCATCTTATTCAAATTTTGGCGCAGCGCCAGGAGCTCAGAGTCAACTGTTGCCCTCCGTCCCTCCAGTGAGGCTGTCCTGTCTGTAACATCTTTGATCACTCCATTGGTATCAGTAAGTTCTGTTCTCATAGCCTTCACTTCTGAGGTAAGTTCCTGGAGTACTACTCGAAAGGGATTTAGTTCTTCTAAAGATTTCTGCTCCATGAGAGGGGTGGCTGGTGGCCCTGAAGTCGATGGTGAGCCTGCTTTAGTAACTGCTTCCGGCTGTCCTTTAGCCCATTTGGAGTTCTTCTCTGGCGTCTGCGGCAGTGTGTGTGGGGGAGGTGCCTGGCGCATCTCTGCCTCCATTCTTAAGTAGGCCTGATTCTTGTTTTGGCTTTTTCTCCCAGCCACTGCTGTGACTGCTTTTACCTGTTTTATCGCAGATTCAGGAAGCTGTTAGAGGCTATGCAGCAGATGTACTTTTGGGATCAGCACAATAATTGTTGGTAAATTATCTCTATAAGGCAGAGCTGGGGAGGAGATGGGTTCTAAGAGCTGCTATTCCATCCACGGCATCACGTGATCCCTCATGAGTAACCAGATTACTACTCTGTAGGCTTCAAGATTTCTTCAGAAGCTGTATCCAGTTATAGCCACTATGTACACACTCTCAAAAGTCCTCATGACTTTCTCAGATCCACCAGGGAGACCAATTATTTGGGTGTTGGCTTTGTGACTGAGCCACTCTGGAAAGTAGTGGGTTTCTTCTTCTGAACCACAGTACATTCATTACATTTGTACATTGGGAACACCTCTGAAGTGTCCCAAATAAAAGAAAACATGCATGTGGAAAATGAATAGCTACCAGTAACACTTGACATTGAAGCATTCAACACTAATGTTTCACACAGCAATGGTTTAAAGGCTATGGACCTTTTTCCCCAAAAGGAAGGCAATATCAGTGTTTTAATCAGAGCATTCATTCTGCGCTATCAAAACTAGTGTTGGCATTGCAGCCAAAGACATGGTCAGATATTTCCTGAGATTTCTGTAATATGTCTAGAGAAATTCCTGACTGCCTGCAGTACCACTAAAGGGACACCAGAGATAATCTCTTTAGAAATATCAGGAAATACCTGGAAATATTTGACTAAGTCTTTGGCTGCAACTGTATTGACAATGTCATGATTGTGTGGTGGGGGAACCAGCATGAACTGGAATGGTTTGCATCTAGTTTAGAGCAAATAAATTTGAATTTCAGATTCAACATTTCAGAACTGCTATTGGTATGGAAAGTATCCAGATGTGTACCATAAGTCTACAGACAAGAAAAGTCTCATACTGCAGGAAGTACCAGTGGGAGGGTATTAAAGGGCTTAAGGATAAGGGGCCCAATGTGGTTCACAGCAGAAAAAAAAAAGAAAGATTCAAGAGGAAGCTTGTTCATAAAATTACAGGGCAGTAAATGGAAGGAGGATAGGGAGGAATACCTAAGGGAAACTAGAAAGCTAGCAGGAATCTAAGGGAAGCCAAGGAGGAGACAGCCTCAGGCTAGCAAAGGGGGTGCAGTAATGGAAAAAGGGTTCTTCAGATACATTTGGAAGAAGTGAATGGTCAAAGGGGGAATAATAATACTTAAGAGGGAGGAATATTGAGAGGAGGGACCAAAGATAAGGTAGAGATACTGAACAAATACATTTGTTCAGTATTTACTAGGGAAAAGGAGGGACCACTGCCAGAATGTGCAGTAACAAGGGAGGAGAAAGAGGCAGACACACTAAAGGCAATGATAGTATAATGGTGAAGGGGTGATGGAAAAGTTAAAATGGTTCAAAGTGAAAAAAAATCTATGAGACCTGACAGCTTATACCCTAGGATGCTCATGGAGGCTGTAGAAGTAATTGTGGCTCCACTTGCTGATATATTCATCTACTCGCTGGCCATGCGGGTGGTCCCTAGGAACTGGAAGACAGCAGATGTGGTCCCTCTGCACAAGAGAACAAGGAAGGATGAGACAAGAAACAACAGACCAGTGAGCCTGATATCTGTAGTGGGGACGGTTATGTAGTACATACTGAGGGAGAAGCTGGTGAACTTCCTATTAGGAATTGGGTTACAGAACCCCAGGAAGCATGGGTTCATGAGAGAGAGGTCTTGCTAGATGAATCTTATTGACATCCTTAACTGGGTGACAAGGGAGGCTGAAAGAGGACAGGCAGTCACTAAGGTAAGCTTAGAGTTTAGTTAAGGCTTTTGACTCAGTCCCTCCAAAAAAGACTGGTCATGAAGTTAATGGCATAAGGCTAGAGGAAAAGTTGACAACTCAGATAGAAAGTTGGCTAAGGGGAAGGAAGCCAAGGGTTGTAATAAACAGAGCTCTCAAACATAAGTGATGTTATCAGTGGAGTACCACAGGGGTCAGTGCTGGCCCCTGTCTTTTTCAATGTGTTCAGTTGTGACATAGGAGAAAGTATGAAGGCCAAGGTCTGGCTCTTCACGGATGACACCAAGATCTGCACAAGGGTTGTCACCAAACATGCAATAATACAAATGTGCCAGCAGAAGGCCTTATGATTAATCAAATTTGCCTAATGTGGAGGAGCAAGAGATAGGAGAACTAAAGGAGGAGCTGGACAAGTTGGAGAAATGGTTAAAGATCTGGCAGCTGTTCTTAAACACAACAAAATACAAGGTGATACACTTTAGGAAAATAAATCTAAGGGTACAGTATGAAATGCATGGTGGTGCTGAAATGTATCAAGGAGTAAAAGGATATAGAGATTGTGATATCAAAAAACCTAAAATCACAGCACACTGTAATAGAGCTTTGTGAAAAGCAAACAGGATATTGGGATGCCTAGAGAGGGGTTATCAGCAGCATAAGTCAGGAGGTAATCTTCCCACTGTACAGGTTGTTGATGAGACTGCAGACATCAGTATGCATTGCACTCAAACCAGGCAAAGAACTAATGGAATGGCAAAGTCCCTGAGGAAGCTCTTATAAGTGTAGCACTGGGGTGCCTAGTTGGTAGGCATTTCTGTTTATGTCTGCCACTGGAGTGTAGTTAAAAAATCTATTTTGATGCACCTTTACTTGCAATGCCAGTAGATCTATATCTAATTCAAGTGCACTGCAACCCATTCTCTGCAGTTTGCATTTTGTGTCTACTAACCCCAAAGTTGCAATGCATGGCCTGCACTGTGATTTGCAAACCCATACTGGATCATTTGTTTGTGAGACTACAGCTGGAGTATTGAATTAAGTACTAGACTCCACGACTGATGATTACTGTGACAAAGTGGAAGCAGTACAGGGCAACTAAGAAGGTCCAGGAAAAGAGGCATGCCATATGAGGACAGATTACAGTACATTAACATGTACACCCCTGAGAAGAGAATGGAATGGAGTGACATGATAGAAATGTACAAGTACCTGCATAGGATAACCAAGGTGAAAGCCAAAGAAATCATTCCATGAGCTCAAATGTAGAGATGTGAAGAAATTCACTCAAACCATTTGGGGGATGGGGAAGATACTATAGAGATGTCCAGAAACACGTTTTATGGAAAGAGTGCTAGACAAGTGAAACAATCAACCAGAAGAAGTGGCAAGGGCAAAATTGTGAGCAGTTTCAAGGAGGAATGGGGTAGGCATGTAGACTTAGTTAGAAGGGAAGAGGGACTAAGAGTCAGAACAGCCACAAGGGTCAAATAAAGGTTGTTCAGTATTGTGGGTGGACTGGATAGGCCAGTAGGCCATTATCTGAAGACAGTATCTATGTATCTATGTACCAACTAGTAGCTGCCATCTCTACAACACAATCAAGAATATTCCCAAGGAGTAGTTTATCCGTGCTAAACAGAACTGTTGTACTGATCAGGATTACACACTGAGAGTAGATGAGTTAGAGGCAATATGTCTGGAAAGGGGTACGGAATTGATGTATGTAATGCAATGGAGGATGTAGATTTTTATGCAAGAGAAGATTAAATTAGTGCATGGAGCAGTCATCCACCTAAAGCTGACTAACCGATATTTGTCACAGCATATAGTACACAAGCTACACAGGCTGAGTGAGTGATTAGTATCCTCTTGAACATCCGAAGGACTGACAGTGTCTTACAGAAGAGTTAACTGTCTAAAAGACCTGGTAGTTAGGATCCTTCACCCTATACTAAGACCCCAAACACTGGTTACCTCTGAGGGTTTGCCATATGTGTGGCAGTTTCAACATGTACTAAGACGTGCTTAAGATAGACAGCTTTTCGAATCACAAGACAGGAGAAAGCATGATAATAAATGGTTTCATAAACTTTAATACATAATTTTCTACCTCATTATGTGCTTCTGTACAGCATTAATGTAGGTGTAGGAAAAGAAGTTTAAAAGGTTGATAAGGTGGGCATTTTTGGGCAGTGAGGCATGTCAGTCTTGAGTATGGAGTAGCCTACCAGATTCATGAATCAGCAGTGGATATTGATGAGATCTAGAAACACCCTAGGGGAGGCAACTTTGAGACTTGCCTAAGTAGATGGAAGCAGTTTTGGATTGTTTATGCTGAGTGCACTGAAATGGCCTGGCCTGAAAGAACATTTAGAAATTTCTCCATTTGTAAGATAATTTTCCAGTAGATTGTCTCAGGTTACATTAACAATGATGAGATTTACAGTGGATGAAATGTTAACTGGATATATTATTGTCAGGTAACATCACTGTCTCTAGGACACAACACCCAATCAGAATGCTAGGATTATTCTTGCAATTGTATAATAAATAATTATTATTGAGAAGGTAGACTTATGCTAATATTGATATTTTATTGATTTTTTCTAATTGTTTTTCTGTTTTCCTTAGATGCAAATATTCCAATGAAAACATACACACACATATATCAAATATGTGGCTGCAATAGCCACAAGAGATGCTGAAAAAACAGTATGTAAAATTGTTTTTAAACAATGTGGGCCCAATTTTTAAAATGTTTATGCTGTGCAAACATACTTTGCACAGTTCAAAATACCCATGATGGGAGATAGCACATACAGTACAAGTCACATTAAACTGTTCCATCAACTTACTGGTGTAGCATTTTTTTGTGTGATTCTACTGCAGTGGCAGCTTGAATTGTTGAAGCTTTTAATTCTTTTCCAACCATTCTTCACTGCCTATTCAACTCACTTGTACCTGTTTAGTGATATGGCAGTAGCTGTTTTGCAGTGTTTATGCAATGCATTTTCATGGCATTGTTTATAAATATCATAGCATTCTTTAAGAGCATTGTTTATAAATATGACAGCATTCCTTAAGAGTTGTTTAGTCTGTCTTCTGAAATGAAACTCATAAGCACTCAGCTGAAAATAAAGCTTATAGTCCTAACAGCTAGTTGCAAACCAGTTCTAAACTTTCAATATTTCATTGAATTAAACACTGCACAGATTAGGAAACTCATTGAACAATGCTACACCAGTGAGTTAAGGGAACAGTTTAATGTGATTTGTACTGTAGTGCCATCTGGAGAAGTTTTTTCACAAAGTGATACATGGAAATGTTTAGATCAACGTACTTTGTACTCTATGTGGCAATAAAATTTACTCAGAATATACCCTAGTCTGGTGTGTGTGTGCTGCTCTTTTCTTGTTTTTGAGCAGTCTTTAAAAGGGTTGATTCCATCGCACAAAATTGATACTGCTACAGTGCAATGATAGTGTAGTCAAGGCACAAACTATGAGAATGGCCATGAATACATAGAGCAAAGCAAGATGTAGTACACCTGTGCCAGTGTGAAGAACCTATTTGCACCTGCTACATAAGGAACTTTAATAGCATGATTTAAACAATAGCCAATGCCATCAACAGGAAACAGAACACAGCAGCACTAGGGGGAGAGAGAAAGTGTAAAAGAGAGGTTTGGCTTCAAGTACAGGTGGATGACAGAATTCATTGACATGGGAGAGCTGGAGAGCAGGAAGCATGTGCCAAGGCCATATCCATGAAAAAGGGTATTCTATCCATCTCACACAATTAGTTAGTTAGTTAGTTAGTTAAAACTTTATTTTTATACAAGATAAAACTTTAGATCCAAAGGTTCTGTTTACAAAGTTGTCCTGAGTACATTTGAAACATACTAGAAGACATACAATCAATGAGATCATATAAGAGCATAGGATATACATATATTACACAGACATTTTACACTAACTACATTGAGATTACCTTGATGACCAAGTACAAACATTGAGATACAAAGTACAACAACATATTTAGTAACAAGTACATTCTTATGTAATACTCATATTCAATTGGGATTTAAAAGTTGATACTTTTGTCAGATTCCTTATTGTTGGTGATATCTCATTCCAAAGAGAGCTCACAGATAAGCAGATTGTGGCTCAGTACCACCTAGATGGAGAAACATTGTGTCAGTTGTGTGACATGCTAAGTAATGACTTGCAGTACAAACCATAATAATCCTCCCCTGACTGGGGAGGTGAAATTCACTGTTGCAATGTGCTCATCAACTGGCACATACCAGGCACCCATAGGAGACACTACAGAGTTAAGGCAGTCAACAATGTCATAGGTGATAACATAATTCCTCAGTGCCTTACATAGGAAAGCTTTGGACTACATATACATCCAAAGGAATTATGAGGCAGTCACTATCATGCTCAAGTTTAACCAGAAAGCACATCTATCAGTCCTTGGTGCAATAGATGCCTGTGGCCAAATGAGTACCACCTGGGAGGACTGATGTATTCATAATTTGCAAGGGTTATCACTCCATGAGCATGTAGGTTGTGTGTAATACCAAAGCAAGGATATTGAATGTGGTGGTATGATATTCTGTAGGTACTGTACCCATAATGTATACACTTGGCATAACTCTGCCTGGTTCCAAAAGTTCAAAAGAGGTCAAATAAGAGGCAACTGGTTTATTGGTAAATACACACAGGTGCAATCCCCTCCCCGTTAATAAATATTTGCCTGATACACACTACATTGCACCACACAGGATACAATGCATATCCCCTAATGCTGTGGCTGATACAGCCTGTATAGCATCTTGCCACAGATCCTGAGGAGCGGTAGAACAGGGCCAACAAGCTATACACATTTTAGTGCATATCTTTGGCATACTAAACATGCATTTCCACTCACATGATACTTCTTCCATAAAACTGACTTCTGTGAATGTAGCTTGTAAACTTGTTCATACTTTTCTCCCAAATGTAACTCACTACTAATCGATTTAGCATATTTGTTGCCCATGTGAAGGCACCAACAGAACCAGAATAACAGATCATTACTGCCTAATCCCAGGGATGACACTTAATGAGGTTTAGAAATTTCTCATGGCTGGAAAGCAAAGAAAAAAAAAAATGATTTTGTCAGCAGAAAAGGACAGCTTGGATCATCCAGTCTGCCCAGAAAATCTGTGCCTCGTCTGCCTCCACAGACTCGAACTGGTCTCTGGCTAACTTTCCCTTCTCCTTGCTTACATACAGACATTCCCCTATGTCTATCGCATGCATGCTTGAAGTCCCCTACTGTTTTTGCCTCCACCACATCCTCTGGCAATCTGTTCCAGGCATTTACAACTCTTTCAGTTAAGTAATACTTACTCACATACTCTTAAACTCCCCACAGCTTCATCCCATGCCGTCTGGTCCTGGTGCTGTTTCTAATTTTATTTTATTTATTTATTTATTGATAGCTTGGATTAACACCTTTGAACAGGTCTCTTTACATGAGTTCCATGTAAGAAAACTATACATAGTCAGGATAACATTGCAAAGTTAGATACCATGCAAACATCACCCGGCAATAATCGTACATATTACAGGAACAGGTACACGGTTCAAAACAGCAGTCACATATAACATTGGGAATAGGTGGATGAATCAGTATTGATTACAAACAAGACCTTTTCATGACTAACAAAGGGTAGATAATGAACAAGATAACAGACATAGAACAATGTTTGCCAGTGTCAGAGGATTTCTAGTAACTGCAGACAGGTAAGCTGGAGGTCAAGGGAAGGGGGAACATAGCAGCCCATAAGGCATTGTCACAGGGAAATGGGGGAGGGAGAAGGGGTGTGGGTTTGGATTAGCAGAGGACAAGAATAAGCCAGGCAGAGCCTAGGAGGCAAGGGCAGTAGAAACAGAAGAGGTGTGTGTGAGGAGGAAGGGGGGTTGCTAACTGAGGGACCAGATGGTAAGAAAGGGAGAAAAAGAAGAGAAGTGCAAAAAAGTGCAGAAAGTGCTGACCAAGGTAGGTAGGTATAGCCACAGGAGACTGGGGCTGGCTTGTGGCTAAGAAAGGAGCAAAACAGTGGGGCCTAGAGGTAGCATTTGAAAGAGACTCCCCTCCTGTATCCTGTTTACCCCTGGGAAGTACATGTAGGTCTCTAGCATGTCCCTTAAACTTCCTGTCTTCCAGGGTGTACATTTTGAGATCCCTCAGTCTCTCCTCATAGGGCTTATGATGCAACCCCTGCCCTCCTCTGGACTTCCTCCACCTTGTCTATATACTATCTGAGGTGCAGCTTCCAGAACTGGACCCAATACTCCAGGTGGGGTTTCACCAGCAGGTGAAATAGTGATAACACCTCCCTCCTCCTGCTAGAGATACCTCTCCCTATTCATTCCAGCATCCCACTGGCCCTACGCACTGCTTTGTCACACTGCTCTGACACCTTGAGGTCATCTGATGTAATAACCCCATGTTCCCTTTCCTGCTTAGTGACTCTCAGTACCCCATCCCCATCCTATATTGAGGTCTGGGATTCTTATGCCCTAGATGCATGATTTTGCACTTTTTGGCATTAAAACCCAACTGCCATGCTCTTGACCACTCTATGAGTTTCTGTAAATCCCTAGGTATTTTCTCCACCCCTCCTGTGTGTTCACACTATTACAGATTTTGGTATCATCTGCAAAAAGGCATACCTTCCCTTCCAGTTCTTCTGCAATGTAGCTTATAAAGATGTTGAAGAAGACCTGTCCCAGTACTGAGCCCTTTGGCACCCCACTGGTCAATCTCCCATCATTAGGGTAAGGGGTGTTAACCACCACTTTCTGTCTCCTATCCATAAACCAGTCTCTAACCCAATTCACCACTTTTGATCCCCCCAGGCTACTCAATGTATTTATCAGTCTCCTGTAGAGCACAGTGTCAAAGGCTTTGCTGAAGTCCAGAAAGGCCAGGTCCCTTACCCTCCCCTGATCTAGTTCCCTGGTTACCCAGTCAAAGAAATCAGATTTGTCTGTCAAGACCTCCCCTTTCCCCATGAATCCATGCTGCCTGAGATCTTAGAGCTAATTGGATTCAAGATACTCTATGAACCTTTCCTGTAACAGGATGTCCATTAATTTCCCACCAAAGAGGTAAGACTGACTGACCTATAGTTGCTATCCTCCTCCCTGCTGACACACATATAATATGTAGAGGGACCACGTTTGATCTCCCCAGTTCTCTGAACAAAGCATGTTTCCAGAAAGCTGTTTAATAAGGCCATCAATGGGTCACCTAGCACCTCTGTGAATTCCTTTACCATCCCTGGAAATCCCAACCATGGGTCATTTATGAGGCAGTCTCCCATTTCTTAAAAATACATCCTCCTAAAGTCCAGGACCCTCATCCTCATGTGGTTTGACTCTGATCCTGCCTTAGTGTTAAACTGTACTGTACAGAGATCACTGGTACCTAGGGGACTGCCAACTCTGATATTTGCAATGCTGTCCCTGTTTGTAAGCACCAGGTCTAGCACTGCCCCATCTCCAGTGAGTTCATTGACTAGCTGCCTGAGAAAAGCCCCTTGTAGGGAGTCAAGGATGGCACTTCTCCTTGCCAAAGGTGTAGGTGGAAGGCTCCACTCCATGATGGACAGGTTGAAGTTACTAATTGGCAGCACATCCCCCTTTTCTCACCATATTGTCAATGTCTTCACCAAGTGCACTGTCCAACTCTTCTCCCTGTGATGGAGGACTGTATACTACCCCTGTACGGAGAGCTGCCCCAGTGCCTGTCTCAAGGATGATCCAAAGCACCTCCAGCCCTTCCTTTTCCTCTTGGTAGACCTACATTCCCATGACATTGATTCACTCCCTTACATATAGTACCATCCCTCCTCCCTTCCCTATCTCTCCTGAGCAGAAGGTAGCCTGGTATGACCATGTCACTGTTGTGGATGTCAGTGCACCACAACTCCATTATGGCTACCACATCCAGGCTAGCTACACCATAATGGCCTCCAGGTCCAGAACTATATTTTCCATACTTCTTACATGGCACACATGGCTCTCTGTAACTTACACTCTTCCTGCCTGCTTCCCTGCTTTCCTCATTCTGCCTGTCTGTTCTTTGATGACCTCCCTGATCCACCTCTTCCATTGTCACCTCTTCCATTACCCATGCCCTTTACTGCTTCCTTCTTGCATCCCTGATTTATACTAGGGCTGAGAAGACTATTCTGACATGAATCAGCTCCCCACCAAATCTAGTGCTTTCCCATGGACTCAGATAAATGCAGACTCAGCTGAATGAGTCCAGTTCTGAGTCAATGTGTAAATGCTAAAGCATGCCTCAGCAGCTCCTGGTTCCTCCCCTCCTCTCATGGTTCATTTTTCTTCCCTCCGGTGGCTCACCAGTAAGTAGTGGTGGGCATATGCTGTCAATTTGCATGCCATGGCAGAGATGAGCATCAGGTTAGTGGGAGGTGGCTCAGTAGCTGGTTTCAGTGCAGATCTCACCAAATGAGATGCCATCGGCATGCCTGTTGCACATATGGTGTCAGCACAGGTGTCTAACAGCATCCAATGAGGGATGCTGCAGCAACAGGTGTCATTTGACACCTGATTCATAGGGTATATAATTCCATTTCACAGTGTGCAATGCACAGAGAGAAGTGAGAATAGGAGCAAGTTGGGCAGACCAAAATGAAGAGAGAGAGAGAGAGAGAGAGAGAGAGAGAGAGAGAGAGAAAGAGATGGAGAGAGATTGAGCAGGCAGGAGGGAGGGGCACAGAGAAACAAACTTAAGGAACAACATTACCAGTCATAAAGAAAGTTTAACAGTTTCCTTAGCCAAAAAAGGGGCATTGCTGAGATGTTGTTTGCATGTAGCAGGCAGCAGTGATGCTGGCTGTAGGGTAGGCTCAGGAAAGAGAAAAGCATCAGGGCCAGGAAATCTGTCATTGTGTTGTTGTAGTAGCAGAAAAAAACTGTCAGAGATAAGAAATGAATTAAAGAGTTAAGGCTACAGTATACAAACAGACTGAGAGAGCGATTGATTATGGTGGCAAGTGGCTGGCTGCCTGACTAGTGCACAGAATCAGACTGAAGCACAACAAGAAAAATGGAGGCAATAATGGAAAAAAGAAGCAGATCAGAGAAATTTAGTGTGAGAGAGGAAAAGAGATCAGATGATACAGCAGTTGTGTTGGCAACTTGCGCCTGCCCCCCCCAAATAATTACAGGAATAGTACAGTTGCTGTCAATGGTGCTTGTATCTGCCTGCAAGCTGAAAAAGCATTAAAATACAGAGCACAGTGGTGCTGCCCTGTGCCTGCTGGAAGGCAGCTGTAAATAAATAAAATTCAGAGACTTGACAGAGATAAGAGCAAGACTGAATGAGAGAGAGAAAGACAGACCAGACAGTGAGGATGGGGTACTAGGCCAGATGCCTGTGTGCTGAAGGTTGCCAAAAAATATACTGAGCACAGTGGTGCTTACACCCTGTGCCTGTCTGCAGCCTGTAGTAAAGATAGAATACTGAAAAGTGGCATTAAAAGTGATAATAGAGACTCAGTGAGAGAGAAAAAGAGAGACTAGACAGTGAGGGTCAGGTGCTGGTCCAGATGTCTGTACACTGCAGGTTGCCAAAAAGAAATACACTGAGCACAGTGGTACCTTTGTCCTGTGCCTATCTGCTGACTGCAGTAAAAAAAAATACTGAGACCTAACAGCAAAAGTGATGAGAGACTCAGTGACAGAGAAAAAGAGAGTCTAGACAGTGAGGATGGGGTGCTGGTCCAGATGCCTTTGTACTGCAGGGTACCAAAAAATGGCACCAAGCACAGTGGTGCTCATGCCCTGCACCTGCCTGCAGACTACAGGAGAAAAACATAATACTGAGAGTTGGCATCAAAAGTGATTAGAGAGACTGAGTGAAAAAGAAAAAGAGAGACCAGAAAGTGAAGGTGGGATGCTGCTGTGCCAGATACTTGTTCACTGCAAACTGCTAACACAATACAAAAAGAAAATGAACACAGTAGTGCTGCCCCCTGCCTGCCAGAAGGCTGCACTACAAAATACAGCTACTTGGATGCAAAAGTGGTTAAAATATAAAGGCAAGTTGCTGCAATTCTAAATGAAAGAGAAAAAGGGAGACCGGAGACATTCATCATTAACATTATTTAATGTGATACTACTGTAACTGTAACAGAAAACACCAGAGCCACCTACTGTACCTATTACTGAAGTTTCATCATTAATCATCATCCCTTCTCTAGCCTTATCATCCATCATCACTGCTATATCAGTGTGCTCTGGATAAATTAAGGATCTGCATCACCAATTTAAATTCCAAGGTCATAAAGTTATAGCAGCATAACATTGTTGAGCTGCTGAACAGTCACTAAACAGCAGCACAAGGAGTCACTCCCATCTTCTACACTGAGCTTGGAAGGAAGTGGAGGTGGTCATCAGCGTGTGCTGTCACTGTGTACAACTGGGCTCTGGCCTGCAGGAAGCTGAAGTTAGGACAGTAGGGAGTGGGGCTAGGGAGGTATATTTGTTATTGTGTACAGTATACAGTAAAAAAAAATGAATGCAAGTGTTCAGACTAGTACTAGTTCTTCTGAGTTTCAGATAGACACTGTAGCTGCAGGTAACCAAACTGGAGTGTCAACTGGGGCCAGGCTAAGCAATCATCTTCCTGTACAGGGAATGAAAAAAAATGATTCTGTTAACTCCATAGTTTCATAATCCAAGTGAATTATTGAATCCAGTAAAGGTGCATCTGTTGGTTCAGTCTCAATTAAAAAAAAAAAAGATTCTTTAGTTGAAATTAAAGGGTTGTTGGTAAACACACACAGAAGCTCTCCCAGGTATGGAACAACTGCATACTATGCTACTGTTAGTTCCTCACAGACACCATCTGATTCCTCTGAGACTGAGCCCAATAAGGGCAAATATAACAAATACAGTATGAAGACAGTGTTTGGGCATGAGATATAGAGCAGCAAGATAAGGGGGTGGAAACTGCAAGTGATCAAGAAGTAGAAGCAAATGTTTCTATGACTGAGGAGGAGGAGGAAGAAAGTGAGCTAAAGGAAGGGAATAAATCACAACAGGAACAGAGCCTCCCCCCTCCAAAAAAAAACTGAGAAGTTGACTGAGCTGCAATACCTATCTGTAAAAAATAAAAAGATATAAAACTTGTATCATCTTTTGTTTAGTCATATTTGTCTGTTAGTCCTTTTAATGAGCTGGTAGCAACAAATTCTATATGTATATGGACAATCTCCAGGGGTAAAAAGAAAAGAGTGTTGGGGACTTCAGCACTGAAAAGGCACCTACACAGATATAACATTAATAAGAAATCAATTTCTGAGATTAGAATAGAAAGTTACAGTGATGATAGATGACTGCGCTGTGGGGGTAACTCTGACAGATGATAGCAGTGGAAGCACCTGTAGCCATACAGAAACACCTCCAGCACTTCTTTCCACTCAAATGACTCCTGGAGTTGCTGATAGTGACCATGTTTTCAAAAGTCCTTTCCCTTCAAGAAAACAGCTTACCATCTCAGAAACATATGAACGTAAAGCCAAATATCCCTTGATCCCCTCTGTTGCTGTTAAAATAACAAAGAAGATTTCAGAGATGATAGCCATCGATGTGCTCAGATATGATGAAGTTGGACATGTAGGATTTATGCAGATGCTTGAGTACTTTGAACCTCAATATAATATACCATCAAGAAACTATTTCTCCTCAACAGGGACTCCAGATCTATACAATGTCTTGTGTAAAAACTCAGATGAATTTTGGCGAGTGCTGTTGGTTAGTGGTGCATCTCATAACAGATATCTGGATACGTTCTTAGACTGAACCCTTTGCCTATCATAGTACACGGGGCATGTTTTGCTGATAATTATTGTGGGGCTGTGAAATGTAGTTTGCTGTTCTAAGAATGTTTTATTTTATATCTGAACACTACTCATACAACATCAGCAAGGTGTTCAAAAAACCAACACAGCAATTGCTCACAATACAGGGATTCTCAGTTGGCTGAATAGTTGCAGATAATGGGCTAAGCATAAGGAAGTCCTTGTGGAAGGGGGGGCTTTGATCACATCAACAGCTTTGCATATTGTTTGAATTTAACAGTTCACAGTTTTATTGGTGAGGAGAGGGAGGGACATTAAGGCTCTTGTTAGTGCTACTAGGAGAATATGCACTCATTTTAATCAGTCAAACAAAGCCTATCACTCAAAGGAGGAGGAAAAATTACCTTTGCACAGACTGTTCCAAGACATTTCTACTAGGTAGTATGCTACCTTTCTTATTTTCTAAACTCTGCTAGAACAACAGAAAGCTCTTAGAGAGAACACACTGGAAAATAAAATTAGTGATGCAGACATTTATATCAGTCCACCACAGTGGGCCAAGCTGCAGTTTGCAACTTTAGTTCTCCAGCCATTTGAGGAAATTAGCAGAGAGGCGAGTGTAAAAACAACAACTCTGAATCAGGTGATACCCTTAGTAAACATTTTAAAATACTGCTTGAATCTGATCCAGGACAGTTTGGAGAATGCAGACAATTCCATCTCACCTCTCCGAGGCCTTTGATCTAGTAAATCATGCAATATTGCAAAGAAGACTGGAATAGACAGGGATGTCAAAAAAGTTATCTCATGGTTTCAATCATAACTTTTTGATAGGAAACAACACATTACAGTAAATGGTATACTCTAAGATTCATAGGTTTTGAGTAGGGGAGTCCCACAGGGGTCCAATTTGGAACCCCTATTGTTTTTGATCTGTGTTAATGACTTGCCAAATAGCATAACAAGAACAGAAATAAAACTATGCAGATAATGCAGTTTTGATAGCTAGAGCCACATCTGAGTCTGGTCTGGAAAATACTTTGCAGCATGATTTCACTAGACTTCAGGAATGGTTTAAATATTCAAATGTGGTGCTGAGTGCAGAGAAAATACAAGTGATGTTATTTAGGCAAAACAGGATAAAATTCAAAGATACAGTAAATTTACATATACAGACATTAAACTGGCAGATATTAACAAATGCTAGAGAATTTAAATATCTAGGAGTGATTACAGATGACACATTGAAATTTGATTCACATATAAATAACACTGTTACAATGATAAATATATAATTAAGAGCCTTGAAAAGAAAATCATTTTTATTTCCAAAGAAACTAGGAAAATAATAGTTGTGCAACTATTATTGTCATCACTGGAATATGGAAATATAGTCTACTAACATGCTAATTATACTACATTGAACAAATAAAACATAATATATAATAAATTAGCGAGATTTGCATTGGGATGTGTTTACAATTGACACCATTGCTTATGTACAGGGACATAAATTGAGATTCCTTAGAGCTTAGGAGAAGAAAATTGAGAGCAATAACACCTTTTAAATAAAAAGAGGTATTATAAAAAACTATGACTTTGAAATAAGAGAAGTCTCAACACAAACTCACAATTTGAGGGAAGTAAAACATAAGGGATTTACAATTCCTAGAATATCAAATTCATACAGGAAGATGAAAACTAGTTGGTGGATAACTAAAGAATGAAATGTTTTTCCTCCAGATATTAAGAAAGTTTCAAGAATCAATATGTTTAAGTTCATGATTAATAGGTAGGGATGTAAGTTTGTCATGGCAGTCATACACTTCATTGATTCCATGACGTTTGATCTTTATTCAGGACTTCCATGACTTTCACTAGTGTCATCAGAATGTAGCAATGATGACAGTGCCATAACATTTACTACAGTTTACTAATGATTTCATGAACAAACAATGAGTCATTAAAACCTCATCCATGACAAACTTACATCCCTATTAATAGGAACCTAGATGACTACTGTACGTTACAAAAATGCATAATTGTAGAAGATAGGTATAGTGTATTATACATGCTGATGTGTTTTTTCTAACTATGTGTACATAATATGATCTAATTTATTAGTAGACTTTTTATCTGAGAACTGTACTGTCTTCTGTGTGGCAGTATCTAATATTTTATACCTTTTTATAAACTCTTACAGGACAACTTTGTAAACTGGGCTTACAGAGCCCTAACTTTGTAAACATGGCTTAACATGTCCTAACCGTGTTCTCCTGTTGAAAAATAAAATTGGATCTATCTTTTTATACATGCTTCCACTGCTGACACAAACAGGTTGCCCACCAGAATACAAAAAGATCTGACCAAATTTATGATCAGAAAAGTTGATGAAGATGAAAAGCTATGTAAAGTGCTTCAGTCTGACTACTATATTAAAACTGAGTACAGACTCAAATTTAGAATGATCTTCTCCACAACACAACACAGCATTAGGTGACCCCTCCTCTGGTGTTCCAGTAGTTTCCGCATCTTCCTTTTCCTCTGCCACTGTGCCAGAGTCGTCTTCTTTGCCTACATCAAAAAATAGCAATGTCTCATGATTGCAGATTTCAGCTTCAGATCACTGGAGTCACTTCAAGATGTCATTGTAGGGATCACTTGATGCAGAGTGCTGAGTAGAAGCTCCTCCGTTAAGCTCCTACCTCCCGATCATTAAATCGTCTTTTTTAGACATTTATATTTCTCCATTCCCTCTGCTTTTGAATTCTTCTGTTATCTAAGCATCTTGTGAGCCTGTTTTGTGACTTCAATTGGCGGATGGAGGCTTATATGAAGAAAGCCCTGCAGAGACACCCCCCCCGCTACTCCAAAAAAGGCCCCAAAGAAATCCCGGGCCTTGGGTGGGCCAGATAGGCCTGATCCTTCGAGTCAAGTTTGGGAACAAGAACCTTTAATGCTTAATAGGTTCTTAGAAGAGTTTAAACCCTTTCATGAAGAGATGAAAGAAATGGCGATCGACCTGAAAACTCTCTTTAGAAAACTGGATGAAGTATCATTAACTGTCTCTGATAATACAACTCGAATAGTCTCGTTGGAGAAAAGGCTAGAGAAACTTGATCCTGAATTAGTGTCTATGCGACAGAAGCTATCTCGTGTGGAGGCAAAACTCGAAGATTTGGAGGGCCGTAGCCACAGAAACAATGTTGTGATACTAGGGCTACCAGAGGGAGAAGAGGGCCAGCATGCTGTAGCATTCACACAGAAGCTGGTGGAATGGGTTGCTGGCCCCTCTCCCTTCGGCCCAGTATACATTATAGAGCAAGCTCACAGGTCACTGCAACCGAAGCCTTCTCCGGATGCTCCCCCCATCCTATTATCTGCCCCTTTTTAAATTTCCTAGAAAGGCAGCACTTCTTGCAGAAAGTGAGAGCTTTACAAGAGGTTCGTTGGGAGAATACGAAACTGAGAATTGTACAAGATTTCCCTGGATTGGTTAGTTTGAAATGAAAAGCGTTTCATCCCATCGTATCTAAGATCATTACTGAGGGTCTGAATTTCAGGATGGGATAACCAGCCAGGCTACAAGTTTTTGTAAATGGATCCTGGTTAAATTATGATGATTCTGAAGCTTTCCTTTCGAGCCTTAAAACCATGCTACCGGACCTGTTCCAAGAGCCCTGTGAGGCCCTGTTCATATGTTGAGGAGCTGCTTGGAGATGCCTTATTGGAACTGTCATCTCTTTTCTTCTCTGAGGAGCTAATGTTGTCGAGCTGTATTTGGAAGTTCTCATTTTCTCATCTGGACTGTGTTAATCAATGCATGGCCTACCTGCTAACAGTCTCTCAAGCCCTAACTTCATAAAGCTAACTCTTGCTCAGGGCAAACACACTTGGGGTCTCGGGGTTGGCTTAATTAGAAAAAGAGCTTTGCGTCCAAGTATATTCAATTTTGTAAATTGCATGGAGAGGGAAAGTTTGTGTTATTAATTCTAGGACTAACATTCACTTTACAGTTTGCTGGAAATGGGAGCAGTCTTGGGCTTTCTCAGTAACTCATATTTACCGTGTCAGGATCGGGTTGCGGCCACAAGAGGGCGTATCTTGCATATGTAATGTAATGCCATGTTGTTCTTAATTCAAGGAGGATCTCCCTCAGTTTTCTCACCAGTCCCGAGTTTAGGACAGCAAATTTCCCCAAGGGGAATTCTTGTAACTAAGGGCTGATATATTTCTGGAAAGAGTTGTTTTTTCAGTTTTCTTCCTCTTGGGTTCATGATCTCAATGCTTTTCTTGATTTCTGCTCTCAGTTTGATGGGAAAGGGCTATTCCCCTTCATTAGTTTTCTGATCTGGTTCTGGTTTGTGTAAAGATTTCTCATGGGGCAAGGTAACCCCTATTTTCCACTCAGGTTCTTGAAGTTACTTGGCAGATTCATGAGTTTGGCAGTTTACTCTGCTCTCCCTTTCATTATCATGGTAATGCATATGCACGCACATGCATTGGAAGCCCAAGGCCGCTCTCTAGTTTTTTGGGGGTAATTAATATCATTCGCATTCTTAAATATTTACTTCTGGATGTAAGTTGCACTGCCATTAGCAGAGGTGCATTATCGAGAGGCGGAAGAAGGAGGAAAGGACCCAGTACTGTGCTAAACGTTGCTTGTGGGGGGTTGGGTGGGGGTGGTGGATCTGGGGTTTTGTTAGGTGGAGTGGGGAAGTCAGGGGGAAGGGAATGGGCTAATTGTGGGGGGTTAGGGAGGAGGGAGGGTTTTACATCAGTAACTTTTGGAGTATGGTTGCATGCATTATGTATCCTGTGTGCAGGGCTGAACATACTAAGTTCAATAACTATTATCGGATGGCCAAAGGGGTGACTTTTGCTACTTGGAATGTTAAGGGGATCAGGAAAAAATCCAAACAATATCAGGTTATCAAACATTTAAGCTTATTACGTTCTCAGATAACTTTCCTACAGGAATCCCATTTATTAGAATCTGAAGCTTTACAGTTAAGGAGGCAACAGGTGGGGCTGGTTTACGATGCTCAGGGTTCCACTAGTAGTTGTGGGGTCATGCTTATTATTAATAGAGGCATTCCCTTTGTCTCTGCACAGGTCTTCAAAGACCCTGAGGGCAGGTTTATCCTAGTTAAAGGAACTCTCTGGTCAGTTCCACTTTTACTTGGTAGTATATATGGCCCTAATATGGATGATCCAGGGTTTTTCATGAGACTCATAACCATTATTCTTCCAATGCTTCCTATCAGGATTATTTTGGGGGGTGAGTTCAATCAAGTCATAGATTCTAATCTTGACAGGTCAGGTAGTGGACTGGGGGTGGTCTCTCTGGGGCAGAGGGCTTTTAGGGACTTAGTAGACCAGTGCGGGCTCTGTGATGTCAGGTGCGTGTTATATCCTGACTCTAGGGAGTTTACTTTCAGGTCAATGGCCCACAGCTCGCAGTCCCACATTGATTACATACTTATTTCTCAGGATCTCCTACCCGGGGTTAAGACCTCCTTGATTCAACCTGGCCCTGTCTCTGATCATTCACTGGTGTTATGCAAATTGGCATTCTTTAATTTACCTAATAGGGAAACTAGATGGAAACTCAATGAACAACTCCTTAAAGATGGTAAGTATTGCAAGCTCATAAGGGAGCAAATTGAGTTCTTTTTTTATCTAACCCTTTAGACAGTGCAAAGCCAGATATTTTATGGGGGGCCTTCAAGGCTTACATGAGAGGGATCCTCATTAGTTTGGCGGTGAGTAGGAAAAGGGCACAGGAGAAAGAACTATTATCATTACTGTCCCAAATTCAGTCACTTGAAATTAATATTTCAACTAGTGCCCCAGATGAAGACAAGAGGAAGCTCCTAGTGTTGAAGGACAGATATCTAGAGTTACTATGGGAAAAAACAGAATTAGCTATTATTCATACTAGGGCTAGTTACACGGATCAGGGAGAGAAGATGGGGCGCCTATTGGCATTGCATACAAAACAACAAGAATCTGCAAGATACATGCCTTCAATTCAGGCAGTGGCAGACGGGTCTCTGAAAGTATCTCCTACCGAGATAGTACAAGAATTTGCCCTATATTATGAAAGACTGTACAGTAATATGGAGTATCCTCCCTGTCCTGGGAGTACGGAGAATTATCTGAGGGATTCCCATCTGCCCTTCCTTTCAGAGCAACACAAGGGTTTTTTGGTCACCCCCTATATCACAGGAGGAAATTGCTGAGGTTATTAGTGGATTACCCATAGACAAAGTCCCAGGCCATGATGGATTCTCCTCCCTATTTTACAAAGTTTTTTGGGATCTTTTATTACTAGTACTTTATCGCTTAATTCAATATATTTTAACTGGGGCAGAGGCAGGCCCTCACTTCTTTGAGGACTTGATTGTTCTTCTCCCTAAACCAGATAAAGACCCTGAGCTTGTTCAAAGCTACAGACCTATATCCCTTCTAAACCAAGATATTAAAGTTATTTCGAAGATACTAGCCAATAGGTTAACTGTAGTCCTCCCTGAACTAATAGGTATGAACCAGGTAGGATTTATGAAGGGGCACTCATCATCTGACTATTTGCATACCCTATCTCATGTCTTCTCGGCTACCAGGGATGCTGAGTTTCCCACAGGACTGGTTTCCCTGGATGCCGAGAAGGCATTTGATCGTGTGAATTGGAATTTTTTGTTTCGAGTTCTGGAAGCTTTCCAATTCCCATCTGTATTTATATCCTGGATTGCTACATTATATAAAACCCCTACAGCAAGGATCTCTGGGAACAGGGCCTTTTCCAAACCTTTTCCACTCCATTCAGGGACCAGACAGGGTTGCCCCCTTATCTCCTCTGTTATTTAATTTATATCTGGAACCTCTCATCCAAAACATTCTCAATAATGCCTCTATACAAGGCATTTGGGTTGGACGCCATGAAATTAAGGTCACTATATAAGCGGATGACTTGCTGATACACTTATCCCATCCGGTATCTTCTGTACCAGCTTTGTTGAGTGAAATAGTAAGATTTAGTGCCCTGTCCAATTACAAACTGAATGCTAGTAAATCCTCATTCTTTCCATTAAATCATAAGGTATTCAAAAATGACATTAGTCCCTTAGGTCTATGTTGGACTCCCAGGTCATTTAAATACTTGGGTATTAAACTATCCCATAACCCCCTAACATGGTTTAAGGAAAATCTCAAATCTCTCTCACAGCTCATAATTCACGATCTTGATAGGTGGTCCAAACTTCTCATTTCACTATGGGGCCGTATCAACATAATTAAGATGAATATATTCCTTAGAATTTTTTACCCTTTATCTCTTCTCAATACTTTTGTCCTGTTACTCTGGTTTAAAAAGTTAGATAGCATATTTATTAGATTTATTTGGGCCAATAAGTATCCTCGATTGGCCTATTATAAATTAGCAGCTCCAAAACTTGAGGGGGATTTGTGGATTCCCCATCTGGCTATATATTATTGGGCCAGCCATTTAGCAAAATGTTTGAGATGGGTGTCTCCCGGCCTGGAAAAAGAACAGCCGGCTTGGCTTAGGATTGAATTGGATGTATTTAGGTCTAAGAATCTGGACCCCTTAACCTTATTCTATCTTAAAATCTCCCAGGTGTGTATGGCTGAGGAATGCCCTATAGTAGTTACCTCATTAAAGGTATATGCACAATTATGCTCATTTTTGCACTATACCCCTCAGTTGAATTTGGGCCAGTCTACCTGGAATTCCACATCTTTCACCATTAACAAGAAGCAGATTCCCCATAAATGGTTGTCCCAATTGTGGAATGGGAAAGTGCTCTCTTTCATGGATGAAGAGATGCAATGGTTGTCAGTAGGAGATATTATTAGGAAATTTCTTATTCTGGCTCCCTCTCACTTCAAAGTTATACAGTTAAGGCACTTATTTACAATAGTTTTTGGCAATACCCCCTCCCTGGACTGTCACAGCCTTGATACCTGAGGTTTCTTCACTTCTTGGATGGTCAGGTGTCATATCTAAATTATATCAGGTCTTGTTTTATAAAAGATATGGGGACTCTTTTGGACCCACGAGATTCTGGAACTCTATCCTTCCTCAGTATCATCTGGATTGGCAATCCCTGTGGAGATCCTGTTATAAATATGTTTCTCACGACAGATTGCATCTCGTGCAATATCACATCTTACATAACATGTATTACACCCCGGTAAAATTAAAGAAATGGGGTCTCTTGAACCCCAATATATGTACTAAGTGTTTGCGGGAAGAAGGAACACTTCTTCACATGTTCTGGTCCTGCCCTAAAATTTCCCTTTTATGGGATTCAATCAAGACTTCCCTGGATCCTTTACAGGGCCTTCAGGAGTATTTTACTCATGATATTTGCCTTTTAGGGGACCTGTCTTCTATCAGAGTTAAAGTAAGAAGATTTTATATTTCTATGATTGCCTTATCTGTCAAGAAGCTTATTTTATGTCACTGGAAAGACAAGTCCACCCCAGCCTTTCAAGAATGGGTGAATGAAATTCTTGCCAATCTACGTACAGAAAAAGCGATTGCCAGTCTTCACAACAGATTGGCAGCATATACCAAAATATGGGATCCCCTTCACTCTCTAATTTTAGTGGCTCAGTCTTAATCATGTCACAGTCTAAAATGCCCTGCAGGTTCTCAGGTAATGAGCTTAGTATTTAGGGGCTACATGGATTTGTTACTGCTGTAAGGGTGGGACGGGAGGGTTAGGCAGTCATGTCATTATAAGTGGCTATATTGTGGAAAATGTACTAATAAAGTTTGAATTATAAAAAAAAGATGTCATTGTAACTTCTTTATCCACTCTTTCTAGTGCAGTCTCCGCACAGACCATTGTTGAGATATACCTGGCAGAATCTAGCTTTGATTGGAATGCAGATCCTTTGAAATACTGGACATCCAAACAAAATATCTTATCTGCTTTAATACAAATTGCTATGAAGTTTATGAATTACCCTCCTGTTAGTGTTTATTCAAAACAGTTATTTAGTTCAACTGGTAATGTTATTACTTAAGATAATGTTTGCCATCAGAAAATGCTGAGTGTTTGACATTTCTTAAAGTCAGCATTCCTCACTTTAATTTCAAATATGACACTTGAATAAGTATACCACATACTGACTCAGAAACAGTTTCTTACATTGTTCCTGTGGTAAAAATTGTGTGAATAGGGTCTGCTTAATACATAATGTATGATATAATAGTGGCAACATGTCAGGTCAGACCAGGATTACTTGAATGAACACATTGAGCACAGGAAAAAATAATAAAAAAAATAGCATCAGTGAGTCCAGACTCCAGTTAGAGTCCAAGGACAAGTCATTTTTCTTTGTAACACAGCAGTACAGCATCAGGCAGCCCCATCTCTGATGGTCCAGCATACAGTATTTACCCTCTTCTTTCTCATCGATCGCTGAGGCTGTATCATCATCATCTTCTTCTTTTTCTTCCTCCTCTCCTCCTCCTTCTTCTTCTGCCAGTATTATTTGAATGAACACAATGAGCACAGCAAAATGAAATAAGAAATATTGGTGGGTCCAGAGAGTCCATGGACTCAACATTCAAAAGCCCCTATTTGCTGCAAGCCCTGGCTGTGCCAAAGATATTGCACACAGTGCTTGTGACAATCTATGTTTCTATGTTTCACTCAGCCAGTGATCAGGATTTTTGATCCCGTGCACCAACTGCTGCAAGTTGGACTAACTTTTTCAGATCTAGCTTGTAGCAATCCTGGGGGTCCTTTTATAGGGCTTGCACCAAAGAGTTAGCACAAGCTGATATAAATCAGGTGAAGTGTCACAACTGTGATTGCTTATCAAATTCAGGCACAGTTGCAGCAAAGGTGATTGGCAGTGCTGCACCAAAGAAAGGGTTTGACACAAGGCTTCACACAAGTCCTGCATCATCCTTTGAAAATCGAGCCCAATATCTTTTGCCAACAGCAACTGGATTTTATGTCCCAAACTTTGTTGATACTGAATCTGATCTGGATGGTTGGGTACTGCTTATTACTACTTCTTGTCAGCAGCTGTGTAAAATATTATTTTACCAATTGTAGTATCATAGCATATCAAGCTTTATTTATATAGTGCAATTCTCTAAATGAATCAAAGTGCTTCACATAAAATACACCATTTAAATATACTAAAATATAACTAAAACCATATATTAAAATATCATTACATCCTAATTATTAATAACTAAATTATACTACTTCAAGGAAAGCCTGCCTAAATAAGTGCATTTTCAATTCATGCTTGAACTGATCTATGATCTGGCACTTTCTAAGGTGGTAGAGAGCTCCACAGGGCTGTAGCTGCAAATGTAAATATGCCAGCGCCAGACGTTTTTAGTTGGACCCTTGGAACCTCTAGCAATCTCTCATCAGTGGAACAAAGTGAGCAGATGGGACTGTAGGAACACAGACAATCTAGTATGATGTAACTACTAACCAGTTACTGTTTTTGTTACAACAGGTGGCTTAGCTGACTTCTCTTCTTTGGATAATATTTTCACATCCCTCTATATTTGGCTGCAATTACTTTACAGAGAAAAATGTTAGCTCAGTATTCATTTATCCATTGCTTGTTGTACAATCTAATACTACATCTCAGTTACAGAAACTGGTTGGGCTGAAATTATATTTTATTATATATGCTTATAGTACTTGACTGCAATTGCTTGTTCTTTAGGAAGGATGTCTTCTGCATAGTGCTGTGCAGAATTTTCAAATTCTGGTGGAATGAAATTCTGCAGAATTTTCAAAATTCCAGTGAAATTCTGCTGAATTGGGCCAGAAATGAATTGGTGAAATTCTGCAGCAGAAAATAGTTGTGGAATGATTTTCTGTGGAAAAAATGCTGTTCCATGAAATATTATTCCATGGATCTCAATATTTTCGGTGGAAATTGTGGAATAATTTTCTGTGGAAAAATGCTGTTCTGCAGAATATTATTCAGCATATCACAGTAGGCAGAATTCTGCAGACGAACCAGTGAAAATCTGACAGAAATCCCACCAGTGGAATTGTCATTCTGCATCAATTCTGCCGGTGGAATTCCCGCATTCCACACAGCGCTGATTCTGTGTGCTGTAAGGTGCATGGCACACTGTAAATAATTATTATTGACTGCACTTGATTGATGTGACTAGTTGATCAGGAAGATATCTTTCTTTTCTTGTTTTAAAGATGTTGCTTCATAGAAGAAGTAGAAAACAGTATGATCGTTGGATCAGATTATTTACCATAGTACACTGGGACATGCAATGTAGTTGCATCATATGGGTAGGGTGGGTGTACTCTTCCTGTTACTTATTTAATCATTCTTTCATATACTTTCTTTTTTGGCCTGGTCTCCTCTGGCATAGCCAGCAAAAGAATACCCAGCCTAAATACCAAATATCTTAGTTGCTTGGTACAGGTAGGTATTTGCATCTCTCCCTCTCTCTCTCTCCCTTCTCTCTCTCTCTCTCTCTCTCTCACACGCACACACAGCATTATATTATCAGTCTTTTTTCCCCATGGATTCCAGAAAAAGGAGACTTTGAAACTACTCAGAATACTGTATACTGTGTGGTATTTTATAGAACACTCGCTCTCTCTTTCTGTCTCTCTCCACTCAGAATGTTCCAAGCAAGTTTGCCACCAAGGGAAGATATGAAGGAGCTACTGGATGGTGTATGCTACATCAAGTGTCATAGTTGTCCCCCTCCCTGGTCCCAGAGGGTTCTACAGCCTGGCTTGTTGTCTCTCATATTAGGAGCTATACTTTATTTTTCATGCAAATAATGAATAAAAGTATTTCTTTTGGCCTTAAGGGTTAAATATAACAGAGTTGGGCCCTTTGATGCATTTTAACATATTTATTCAAGTATTTATTCATAGTCAAAACTATTAAGAACCCCACCTCCTGTGTTCTGGTTCTTATTTAATAAGGGTCAGAACTTTACAGAGTTCTGCCAGCTCTAATTTATACCCCCTTGTCCTCTGCCTTGTCCCCACCTCTGATTTCTTGTAATCCTGCCCCAGGGGAATTTACTCCCTTGGGCCCTCCCTGCTGCTTCATCATCTGTGAGGCAACTGATGTCTCATCTGGTTCTACAGCCAGCCCCTGGCTAATAAACCTGATTTTTAGACAACAAAACAGTCCTCCGCACTAAAAACAACAAAAATCATGGTATTCCCAGGAATACACATGAAAGCAGCACACTCTCCCCTTTCAACCCATGATCTTGAAGGCACCATACTTGAAGTCGACCTCCGTTTTAAACACCTAGGAGTCATCCTTGACAGTACCCTTTCTTTCAAAACCCACATCAACAACCTCATTAAAACTGTTCAGTCCTGCACAGGGACAGAAGTCCCTAATCCCTGAAACCAAAGGTTTACCTACCCACAGCCTTCTGTTCCCTATTTTCAACTATGGCTTTCTCGTGTATGCTGTTGCTCTTTCAGAAGCCCCTTGCTAAGGTGTGCATGGCCTACAACAGCATTAACCACTTCCTAATTGGCCTGCCCTTTCACACCCACCACTTTCAGTAATATAGTATGGGTTCTTGCCTATTCTTGGAAGAGCTTCAAACACAGGGTGGTGGTGCTTCTACATAAGGTGGCACTTGGTAAAGTTTACCCATTCATCACCTCATTGTTTTCACACTCCACCAACAAACTGGGGACTTGCTCACAGTCCACATTTACCTTCAAATACCACCTTAGAAACATGACAGCTGGCAAAGGGCTCTGTCTTTCAGGGCCAGCAGCCTCTATAACCTACTACCTTCCACATTTGCCTCCACTGTTAAGATTTCCCCCTTCAATGCTAGACTCCGATAGCAACTTATGGACAATATGAACTGTAACTGTACATAATTTGTGTCTGATGATTCCCTGTGTTGTATTGTCTGCCTGTAATTTTGTGTTACTCTCATTGTGCCTGTAACTTTGTGCGAATTGCCTCATACTGTGTTATATAATACTGTATTGCACTGTATTTTTAAACTCTCTACAACTGGCTGCTTGTGAAAAAGGTTTTATAGCTTACGTTGCTCTCCACTAAAATAATAATAAACTCTAGCCAGAGCCGATAGGGCTGTGAAGTGCTACCAAATGACCAAAGTCATTTTCTTTTTGGTGCCATATAGTGCTATTTAGTCACAGTCGTTACAGTGCTCCCAGATCCAAATAACCATTTTCCTGTAACAATCCCTCATTTTTCCTGTTTTTTTCCTGTAGAGGCAGCATCAAATCCCTGTATAAATCCCTGTAGAATTTTTCCATAAGTTACTAGTTCCTTATTTGTGACTTTGTTGTTTATTTAAATGTAATATGTTGACAGCCTTTTATCAGGAAAAGGGCTCTGATTTGCTGTTAGGTATTAAAATTATATGTCAAGCTGACAGTGAAATCACAAGTGAATGACCTGGCAGTAACTGAATTGCTGTTCCATAAGCAGCAGTGATGTCACAGTCAGTGATGTCACAATACTGGTGATGTAGCGGGGGCAGTATAGCTAGCTATGTCAGCTGACATACAGAGTGCTGTTCCACACATCACGCATATTAACATCAGGTAAACAATCTTTTAATTAAACAAAAGGAAAAGATAACGTACCTCAAATACGAAAGGTAATGGTTAACTGCTTTTGAAATCTAATATTAGTTTTAGGCAGTATACAAGCTCTTTAAACCACATGTCTGGTGTGGAGATAGAACCCACAGCCTTTTGATCTTCCAGTCTCAGAGGCCAGTGTGCCTGCTATGTTTTGCATCTTTCATTTGTTAATTTTTACACAAATTCTCTCAGACTTTTTTCTGACCATCTGATGGAATATTGAATGAGTTACATAACTGTTATTACTTTCAAGGCCCTGATCCTGCTGCTAAATACACACTCAGTACATCATATTATAAAATGAGAAAAAAACACTGTCCTCTGTTTCCAGTGCTTGCCTCCGGCCTGTAATACAGAAAGGAATGTCAGCTAATGAACTGGAATTCCACTGTCTGTAATCTGACACTGAGTCTGACTTTCATTTTCACAAAAAACAAAAGGAAATGAGTTAGCCCATAGGTTGCTGAAAGAAATCTGCTAGACTGAGCTGGACAGACGATAGAAACAGCAGTTTAAAACTTTTTTTTGTTAGTATCCTGAGATGTTCTGAGGTACAATACAGTAGCATCTCTTCCCCCCTTCAGATGCCTTTAACATAGAGCAACAAATAGAAAAAAATCAGAAGGGGTGTGTGCTACTTTGCAGCTGTGGAGGAATACATAAAAATGTCAAAAATGTAAGTTCTAGGAAAAGCCATTTTTAGAGCTACAGATGACAGAAGGGCTGTAGGCTCTGCCCACAGCTGTAAAAATAAAATGAAATAGTTTAATGCTCATGCAAGTAGCATTTAAACCTCTCATAAAGAACTGTGGTCCTCTTCCTGGAAGGATGCATGTTGTCTCTCCTGTAGAGGCCCAAACCCTCCTAGGTTTGCCTGAAGTCAGCAGTATAGCTGAAGCCTTCCTCCATTCACCATGTCTTTAACAAATTGTTAAAATCCCTGATGAGGAGTGTCCTTTCCTCTCCCTGACTGTATTCAGGTAACACCTTGACAAAAGCTACCATGTGTGCCACCTGCTTAAGGTTCCTCCCCAGCTCCCTACATTTTCCCTGACCTACCCATACTGTCCCTTGCCAGGTTATTTGGCCCCAGGTGGACAATGAAATCAAGCTCCTTCCCATCTCCTGCTGCACTAGTGATCCTCTGGATCTGCTCTTCATCCCTCCAAATCAAAGTACCTCTCAAGCACTTTACCTCCCTCCCTCTCTCTTCCTCCCCCATTCCCAAGTCTTTCTTTCTAATAATTCAGTCCCCCCCACCAACTCCCTAGTGGGTCAATGTCTCACAGAGAATACCGTGCATGGAATACCATGCAGAATACATTGCGCAGTGCACTAGCTCAACAAGGTACACAACCCAGAAAGACAGATATGTTGTATGTGTGGTTATGTACCCTATCTCACATGGGTGGGAAGGAGGAGTTAAGTGGAGGTGAAGACCTCCATTCAGGAGGTGGTCTACCAAGCTGCCACCATGGCTCAGTGGGATGAGCCATGGCAGTACAGGAGGATGCTGTGTGTCTGTGGACTGGGGCTCGAATCCCAGTCCCTAACCTTTTGGAAACCACATTGTGCAGTTTGTTTGTCCCCCCCATGGTGTTTCTCCCCATTCCCGTGTTGAACCCCCAGGAGCCAATTATTTCAATGGGGAGGGTTGGGGGTGCAGTCCCCCATAACAGGGGTTATGGGGTGCACAGCCCCCCACAGATAAAATAGAAAGCACATGTTTTAGTCACTGAAATGTGTTTCCGTACTTTGCCTTTTAGGCAGCAATGTTTTTGCTGTATTCACAGTGCAGTGCATTGCTGCATGGTGGTGTCATGCAACTTTATGATCATGTTCCCCACCACCACCAGCTGCTTCCTCCTTGTCTGGGTGATTTTCCCTCTCTCTTTGGGGCTTCCCCTTCTGATAATCCCCATTTCCTCCCTTCCCACTGCAATGGGTATGTCCTCCTGGCTGCCCCATCCCACCTGCATGGGGAAGAAATTTTGCAGTGGTACAGGCTGAGGAGTCTGTATCCTTTCAATCTCCCTCATCCACTCAGAGCCCATCATGGTCCAGTTACTCTGCCTCACCCTCTACCTAGGCATCCTCAGGGGGAGCAGCAGCACACATGGAAGAAAAGTGAAACCTTAGCCTCTACTTTAATTTTAGTTTATTAGCATATGTCAGGCAGGAAACATGCTCTCCATGCTCAACAAAGATGAATGGTACTCTGTGTAGCCTGCATCTAACTATTACTTGATTCTTGATAATGGTAGTGTAACAGTACTTATCTCGGTGTGACTAAATTGCACATATGATCTTGTTCATATCATTGCATATTGCTCATGCATTCCAACACAACCTCCATATCAGAATATCAATTATATTGCAGAATACTCCCCTTTTATTCCTTTAATATCTACAAAACTTGCCATCAGCTCACCCAAGCAGTACATCAGTCTGTGTAACATTTTAATTAATATATGTTGTCAATAACTGGATTATTTGTGTGTCTCTGAAAATGCTATTGGAAACCCATAATGACCAATTTAATATTACAGTAAATATGGCATTTGCTTGAACACATGTGACATTATCCATTCCTAACCTTCTTATGAATGGCTTCTCCATGATTAACATGAAGATCCATGAGGAAGTCTAGCCTCATACCAAAGTCCCCTTCTTATCCACCCCAATATTGTTTTACAATGTATTTGCATAAGATAACTTATCAGAGATGTAATATCTTGTTTTCAATTATGTCCTGCTTTTACCCATTTTTGCAACTGGAAAGATTAAAGCCATGAGAGTTAAAGTTACTTGCTTTGGGTCACACAGTGACTATATGGCTTTGGTGGGATTTGATTCCGGGTTTCCTAGTTCCCAAGCTTGCACAAAGATACAATGCCCAAGAAATGTGGCTACATTTGCCTTACCAGCTACGTGAATAATTGTCCATCGCTGTGCCTTGTACTATCTTGTATCATTACTGTAGGTAATGTTCTTTAATCAGTTAAATGGACTACAGATTTAGAAAGGGATGTTTTTAGCATATAACATCTTGAATTTATGCCTTAGATAATAAATTAAATACTTTAGCAATTACATGAATTTCATAGAACTTCATAATCACAATTCACAACACCTATACATTTAATTTATCAACCTTTTAAATTCACTCATTTCCACAGTTCATTAAGAGGTTTAAGGATAAGTTTGTCAGTGTCAGTGGCTCAGTAGTTAGCACACTCACCTCTGAGGCCAGGAGATCAGAGGGCTGTGGGTTCGGTTCCCTCATCTGGCACTTGGGTTAATATCCCCAGTACTGACACTGTAGTGCAGCACGAGAGGGGTGCTGCACTTCTGAGGTGCCGTCTTTCAGATGAGACATTAAGCCGAGGTCCCATCTGCTTGGATTGGTGGTAGTTCAGGTGGATGTTAAAGATCCCATGGCACTTATTGAAAAGAGTGGGGGAATTTTGTTTTTATTAAAGTCATATCAACAAACATGAAACAAAATCCATGAGAACAAAAAAAGCAATAATACAAACAAAAGTAAATCATCATCCAATCATATAACAGGTACATCAGAATCCGTAATCCATACAAGATTCCTCCAAATTTTCTTCATTTAAGCCACATTTTGTATAGATGTTTCTTTAAAATATATTTGACATATTTCATGATGAATATTTCCAATTAACTCAGAATGCAAAATTTCCTTTTGTTGTAAAGTAAATAAACAACACGTATTCAAAATATACCACTTAATAACAGAAAAAATAATATGCAGCATGTTATTTTCCCATTGGCGCCATGAGCTATCATAAACCCCATAAATTAATGTCACATAATTCACATGAGTAAAAACAGACATTTTCCAAATTTGTGCAAGAGAAGTCCAGAAATTAGAAATATAAGAACAGGAAAAAAAACAAATGATCTATTGTTTCAAGTTGTACCATACAATGAGGCCTAGAACATAATCTCTCTTCTTTCATTTTATGCTTTTGATTGGCTTTAATATTCAATTTCTCATGGCAACAAAGCCAAAGAATATCCCAAAACTTACATGGAATTCGGTTACAAGTAAGCAAACTTAGAACCATCTTTCTGTATACCATTGGGCATTGTGGAAAGGTTTCTACTTCGCTAAAATTTGAATCTAAAACCTTAGCATAAAGTGCTTTTTTAGAGAGACAGATTAGGTCATTGGAATGAATGTTCCACTTTTTCATTCTCACAAAAACTTCTTTGTATTATTGTGGTGCAAGAGACACTACTCTGAAGACTTTTTGGGAGTCAGTTTCCCACCCAGAAATCCAAGCTAACAATTTACAGCGGAACAACTCTGTCCAGCCCAAGTGTGAATGTATACTTAAAGGTCTAATATTAACAAATACAAAATGTAAAAAAAAAACAAAACATGGGATTGACCATATTTAGACCACCTTCCGAGACCTTTAAATAGAGAATATTTCTTTTTAAAGGATTTAACGACTACCCCAAATGGCAGAGAAAAAAACCCACTAAAAATAATAGTCTCTCTTTCCTTTGGGGATAGGAATATTATACTAATAAATAAAAATAACGGAAGAAGATGCATTTTAATTAAATAAACCCTTTTCAACTTTCCTATGGCATATGTATTCTGATTTAACACTAAGTCTCTACCTCGAGTTCATTTTTCATCCCAATTAATCAAATTCTGCCATCCCATATCATGATCCACCCCCAAAATATGAATAGGACCTTTTACCACTGGTATTCCTGCACAATCATTAAGAAAGTCTTGTCGTAACCCAACCCATTTACCCTTACTTTTCTGTTTATTTAAAGTGACCTCCTATACCATCCCATATAAAGTACAAAATTCTATTGCTGACTGAACTTCTAGTATATTTAGAAGTAATAAACAAATATCATCAGCATATGCAATCGCAGTATGCAAAAGCCGTTGTCCTGAAATTGCAAGGGGCTGAAAAAATCTCCTATCATTCAGGAGCCGTACCAGGGGATCAATACAGAAGACAAACAATAATGGACTCAAAGAACATCCTTGTCGAACTCCTTTTTTAACAAAAATAAGAGGTCAAAAATAAAAAGTTGCAACCACTGAATAAATAATTCCGGAATACCATAAAAGCTGAAAATATGCCATAGAAAGGCATGATTAACAGACTCAAACACCTTTCATTGATCCAAAGATATAACCATACCTTCCACAGTACCCAGAGTACCTGATTCAAAGATTTCTCTAAGAAGAACCAGTACATCCTATAATCTTCTACCAGGAATTGCACAAAATTGATGTATAGAAATAATATTCTGGGCCGCCCAGGACAAACGAATGGTCAATATTTTAGATACAATTTTAAAATCCATATTAAGTAAACAAATGGGTCTCCAATTATCTAAACACCTTCTGTCTCCCTTTTTATATAAAAATATAGTGATTCCAGTAGACATCTTTAAAGGGAGCCCTGAAGTATGAAGACAATAATTATAAACTGCCGCCAGTTCATTTGCTATACGTGATATAATTAAGTGATAAACTTCTACTGGAATACCATCTGCTCCAGGCACCTTACCCTTGGGAAAAGATGTAACCACAGCCAGTATTTCTTCAGCAGTAATGTCATCGGTAAGGGATTGTAAAACCAATGCCGGACTCTGAGGGATAGTAAGAAGTTGTAAAATAGGGAGAAATTGTGTCTCATCAGTCTGTAAGTCTTGACATTGATGAGTCGAATATCGGGTCACAACCTGTAAAATGTCCTTCTGGGATGTTTTCAAATGTCATTGATCATCTCATACACTATCTATGGTTTTGTTTTGTACTCTATGGGTGGGATATTCAGAAGGGTTGCGCGTGGCACAACACAGTTGTACCATGCGTAACCCACTGATGCACCCCAGCGTGATATTCAAAAGGGGAAAATGTGTGGCACAAATCCAGATGTGCTGGGGTGCATCAGTAATGTATGCAGCACAAGTGGGATGGGTGTACCCATGCATACCCCCACACATCCTGATATTCAGCCTGGGATGTGCAGAGCCCATACAGGTGCAACCCCTACATGTGCCGCATACAGTTGTTCCAAAAAATAAAGGAGCAACAGCCGGCCACCCACAGGTGAGCTGCCTTATTGCAGGGCTTAACATGGCAGCTGCCAGCTGTGGGTGGCCACTCAAGCTCTGGCGGCACCCTCTGTTGGGTAGCACTCCCCCATGCCCGATCACGGGCATAAGTTTAGAAATATGTAACTCCTATATCCCTGGTGGTCCAGTGGACTGCTCACAACCTGATCATGGGCATAAGTATAGATATATGTAACTCCTATATCCCTGGTGGTCCAGTGGACCGCTCACAGCCTGATCATGTGCATATGTCTAAAACAAGATTAGATCCCATCCCTGGAGGTCTAGCGGTACCCCCTCCCCACACTCCCACTTAACCCTGCAACCCCACTTCCCCTGGTCAGTGGCGGGTGGCTGCTTCCAACCCACAAGCTGCCCAGCCGCCTGCCTACTGACTGTGTACAGTACAGCTGTATGCCCATTGGTCCACAGTGTGGGCCAATGGGTGTGCACTTCATACTATACTACATGGTCAGATATGTAATGGATTCATTCACGCTATCTGGACTGTATGGTATAGTCTGCCGCCCGTAATCACGCTGTGGATCAGTAGGCGTCAGCTGTGCTCACTGATCGATCAGTGGGCAGCTGGGTGACTTGCAGTGGTGGCTGCCACCTGCCACTGACCAGGGGAAGTGGGGTGGCAGGAGCCTAAGAGTAGAGACATGGGGAGAGTGCCGCTGGACCTCCAGGGATGGGATCTAATCTTGTTTTAGACATATGCACATGATCAGGCTGTGAGCGGTCCACTGGACCACCAGGGATATAGGAGCTTCATATATCTATACTTATGCCCATGATCGGGCTGCGAGCGGTCCACTGGACCACCAGGGATATGGGAGTTATATATTTCTACAATTATGCCTGCGATCGGGCTGTAGGGCACTTTGCAACTTGTGCAGGGGGCATCAGTCCCTGACGGCTGCAGCCTGGCAGGGTGCCAGGTTCAAGTCACCGGGGATGGGCACACCTGCATGCAAATGGGGCCATAATGACATGCAAATGGCCCCATTTGCGCCTTGCATGCTCCAGAACTACAACTCATAGTAACTGCCATATTTTTAAAATATAGGGATTCTGAAGTGGTTTTTCACTATTTTTATTACTTACATCACCCTGTGGGGTGAATTTTAACTAAAATAAAGTTTTTTTTCTGTCCTGCCACTTCCAGGTAGATCAGGGCTATATAACAAGCCCAGCGGCGAATTTACAGCTGTTTAGCGGTTTGAGACCGCTAGTGTGTGTGTTATACTGCTGAGTCTAAGATATACCTTGTAACATCGAGCCTATAACTGTATATTTGATATACTATTGAATTCTGTGATATTATTGTACCCCTCTAATTTCTCACGTTTGTTATCGTGAGACTCGGAGCCCTAGCAAGAGTAATCACGCTAGGTAAAGGAGCTGTAGTTCTCAGAGGGTAGCTCCAGAACTACAACTGGTAGTAACTGCCATATTTTTAATATTTAGGGATTCTGAAGTGGTTTTCCACTATTTTTATTACTTACATCACCCTGTGGGGTGGAATTTTAACTAAAATAAAAGTTGTTTTTTTTTGTACTTTGGCAGTACGAGGTACGGACATCCTGTCCTGCCACTTCCGGGTAGATCAGAGCTATATAACAAGCCCTGTGGTGATCAGGGCAAGCGTGGGTTAGTGCGTGTCACTGCGCACAAAGACGCGTGCAAAGACATGCGCGTCTGCATGTGTTTTGCGTGTTTGGCGTTCAGGCGGTCAGTATTAACATCAAATTGTAAGTGCACATTTTACTCTTTTTAATAATTATTATGGGACGTATAAGTTACAAATAAAAATGCCTACTACCATAACTTCAGTGGAAGGGAATTATGGTTTTCAATTAAATGTTTGTCAAATGTTTAGTTTTAACCTTGACTCCACACCTGTTGGCTTTTATACATGTGTGAAATGCACAAAAAATAAAGAACTTGAGGAAGAAATAAAGTTATTTGATGAACGTTTAAAGGCACTAGAATTTAGTCAATTGGAGACTAGAAAAAGGTTACAAATGCCTTTAGTTACTTCCTGTAATTGGAATAATCAAGGGAAAACTATGGAACAATTAGAAATGAGGGATACATACAAAAGAAAATGACTTAGTCAAGAAACAGAATTAGTTGATTGTGAAGACGAATGGTATACGGTGCAGACAAACAAGATCTCTAGAAAAGGAAGAAAAGCTGGAGAATTTTGTTTGCCTTTGTCCAATAGTTTTGACCACTTGTTAATTTCAGATGCACAAATCCCGAATACTGTTTCCATAGAGGAAAATAATACCTTACCCCTTAGCTGTGTCCTCTAGTTCACACAATATATCTCCTCCTGTTCCTTCTCCTATTACCCAAACTAGGACTACTTCAGATAGTCTGAAGGACGACCTATTAAGTTTCACTCAAGGAATTACAGCTATCCATGATTCTGATTACATCAAAACCTCTCTAAACTGTGCCAAGCAAATATTTGTCTTGGGCGATTCAATGGTCTCAAATTTGGATCGGCAAATATGTGATAGTAATAAATCTACTCACACACTTTCTTGCTTTAGAGGTGCAAAAATCCAGGATATTATGAAAATGGCAACAAACATACTCCAAAATAGTGGTAATGACCCCCTGGTAATTGTGCACTCTGGTATAAATAATATTAAGTATCAAAGTACCCAACAAATAAAGGAGACTTATGTGGGGTTAACAAATATATTGGTTGAATCAGGTGCAAATATAGTTTTATCAGAAATATTACCTGTACTTAGGGCCGATTATCACACTGTTGAAAAAATAAAATACATTAATAACCTGTTAAGGGGTTGGTGTTTAAGGCAAAATTTTTGAAGTGCCTCACCACTTGGGAACAGTTTTGTAACAAAGAAGACTATTATGCTCATGATGATCTTCATTTAAACAAAAAGGATCAAAAATGTTTGGAAATAGCATTAATTCAGTAATAACTGCATCTTTAAACTATTAAAGAGGGTAGATTAGATGATCAACCAGTTTCTGAATTGGTAAACTTTGATAAATGTGGACTGCTTAGACAAAATGAAAAAAATTCTACAGATCTAATAAAAAATCTACAGGTATTAGTATTGAATGCCAGAAGTCTTACAAACAAAATTAGTGAACTTCATGTTCTGTTGTTATCTAAAAATATATGATATATGTGGTGTATCTGAGACGTGGTTTACAAATGAACAGTGGGGGCAGAAAATCCCAGGTTATACGCTTTATAAAAAAATAGAGCATCATTTCGAGGAGGGGGAGTTGCTTTATATATAAAGGAATGCCTAAACAGTATTGAACTAAAATTCGATACCCCTGAACCATCAGGCATTGAAATTATGTGGGTTAAAATGAATCATAATACAGAACCTTTAACATTTGGTATATGTTATCGACGGCCTTCTTTGGAAAATAATAATGATGCTTTTTTAAATTACTTACAGAACATCAATCTACCCGATAATATTGTTCTAATGGGGGATTTCAATTACATAGAAACATAGAATTTGATGGCAGATAAGGACCGCTTGTCACACCCAGTCTGCCCATTTCCCTACCTAATGGATAAGCTGCAGATCCTAGTTAACCAGCAGCCTACTTCTTCCTACCCCAACCCCCTAGAATTGCCTTATGACTGTCCCATGCATGCTTGAATTCCACCACTGTTTTGACTCCACAACCTTCCTCCGGAAGGCCATTCCATGCATCCACAACCCTCTGTGAAAAAATACTTCCTTAAATTACCTCTGAGCCACCCCCCATCTTCAAATTGTGCCCCTTGTTCTTGAACACCTCTTTTTGAAAGATGCTACCCTCTTGAACTTTGTTGATTCCTTGAGGTACTTGAAAGTTTCTATGATGTCCCGCTCTCCCTCCTTTCCTCGAGGCTATACATATTAAGCTCCTTAAGTCTCTCTTTATATGTCTTCTGGTGCAGACCCTGCACCATTTAGTGCCTCCTCTGGACAGCTTCCATCCTGTCTCGTCTTTGCGGAGATTGGGTCTTCAGAACTGCACGCAGTACTCCAGATGGGGTCTCACCAGCTGTCTGTACAGAGGGATAATAACTTTCTGTTTTCTACTGGTGATGCCTCTCCCTATGCATCCCAGTATCCCCCCAGCCCTCCTTGCTGCCCTTTCACATTGCTTGCCCACCTTTAGGTCTTCTGATATGACTACCCCAGGTCCCTTTCCATTTTGTTGTTCTTAGTATCTCACCCGCCATTATCCAGGAATCAACTGGGAAACTCTTATTGGGACTACTCAGCAAGAAAAAAACTTCCTGGAAACTACTTTTATCTTAGGTCTTGACCAGATAGTATTTGAACCCACGAGGCAAAAAAAATTCTTGATTTAATTCTTACAAATACAATGGAGTATTATGATACGCCTATCGTTTTAGAACCTCTGGGGGATTCTGATCATTATATGCTATTTTGGGCAATTAATTATTTAAAGTATGAAAGTAGGGGAGTAACAAAGATGAGAAATTATAATAAAGTAAGGTCAGATGATATAAAACCCATTTGTCAAATTGGAATTGGAGGAATGATTTATATAAACTATCAGTGGAAGAAATATGGGTATATATTAAATCTAAACTGGAATTTTGTATAGATTTGTGGGTTCCTGAGAGAAAAAAATATATTAACAATAGGAGATATCCAGTATGGTATACTAATGATTTAAAAAGATTAATAAGAAGGAAAAAAAGGCATTTAATAAATATAACAAAAATAAATCTGAGATTAATTGGAATAGGTTTAAATTAAAAGCAAATAAAACAAAATCTCTAATTAGGGAGGCTAAGAAGCAATTTGAATATAATCTTGTAAATCAAAAAGATAATAAAAAAGGTTTTTTTAATTATATTGGTTTCCTAAAAAATTCAATATCTAGGGTTAGACCACTCTTAATTAAAGATAATTTAGTATCTGATGAACAGGATATGGCCGATGAATTTAATCATCACTTTTCTAGTGTCTTTAAAAAAAATGAAAACTTGTGTCAGTTTGACTGTATAAATGTAAATCAAGATATTATATTTACGTTTGCAGAAACCTTTTCTGCCTTGATGTCTTTTAAAAACTTCCCTTCGATAGGAACAGATAATATTCCTTTTGTTTTTCTGAAAGCAATTGCTTATGAATTAGTTGATGTTTTAACATTGCTATTTAATAAATCAATATCACAGGGTATTGTTCCAAATGAATGGAAACAAGCTTGGGTAATCCCTATTCATAAAAATGGTTCAAAACAGAATATAAAACAAGAGAGACTGATTAGCTTGACTTCTACTATAGGGAAAGTAATGGAAAAACTTTTCTCACATAAAATTAATATGCATATTATGCAAAATGGTCATTGTGACATATCACAATATGGTTTCATAGTGGGTAGATCATGTCAAAGTAATTTAATTTCTTTGAGCCAGTTAGTGAAGCCTTGGATTTGAGCCTTCCTGTAGATGTGATTTTTTTGGATTATGAAAAGGCATTTGACACCATATAACATAAAATTTTAATAGATTGTTTGGTAAAATTACAGTTTCATAAAAGTATTATTAAGTGGATCATATTTTGGTTGACTGCAAGGAAGCAGCAAGTTAGTATCCGTGGATTTAACTTGTCATGGAGTGAAATTACTAGTGGAGTACCACAGGGTTCTGTGCTAGGCTCAGTTTTGTTTAACGTCCTTATTTCAAGTATGACAACCTCAGATGGTGTTTGGCTTAATAAGTATGCCGATGATGCAAAGTTGGGTAGCATTGTTAATAACTTTACTTCGGTACAAAATTTACAGTTCAGTCTAAATAATATATCTGTTTGGGCTAGTAATAATAAACTAACTCTTAATACATCTAAGTAATATATCTAAGAGCAAACTTATGCATTTTGGTAAAAACAACCCCATGATTAATTTTGAGATAAACAATATGCTACTAATTAAGGTCTAGTCGGAAAAAGATTTGGGTATTCTTATCAGTAATGATTTAAAATTTACTGATCATAACAACTTTACAGTCAAAAAGTGTCATCAATTAATAAATTGTATTTTTAAGAACCTGAAAAGTAGAGAAGCTGAAGTGCTCATTCCATTGTATAGTAGTTTAATTAGATCCAAATTTGATTATTGTTCCTCCTTTTGTGCACCAACTCTAATCAAGGATAAGACCATGAAAGAAAAAGTAAAAAGAAGATTCACGAAAAATATAAAGAATTTAAAAATGCTTCCATATGATAGTAGACTCAGAAAATTAAATCTTTATTCCTTGGAGTATCGTTCAACTAGGGGTGACCTATGTTTAGTTTATCGTGCAACTAGAGATGAGACCTTATTTGAAACTCTATGTCTAGAATGGAATCACTCTTTAAGCACTACCAGATCTCATAATGCAAAAATAAAGACGTATCTTGCCAAGACTATAAAGAGAAAAAATTATGTAACACAGCGAATTGTTCCTTTGTGGAATTCCCTCCCACAGGAGGTAGTAGATAGTACAAAACCTTGAACTGTTTAAAAGTAATTTGGATATTTATAAGGGTGATTCTAAATATTACTACCACCCAGGTTAGAGGTGGCAAAGTCTAAATGGGCCTGTCCCTCAATTTCGTATTTACCTATAAACCTATGAACCTAAGTAAAGACAAACCCTTCACCATTGGTTAGAGCATCAAGGTGGCTGAAAACACTTCTTTCCATGTCCTTCTCCTTTTTTTTTTAAACATTCCTCTTTGATTTTGCCGTGTCTACAATAAGTGCCTCACTCTTTTCACTTATATCAGAGTCAGAGAATGTCTCTACAATACTTAAATCCCTCGAGGAAGATTCAGATTCATAACCTGTACCCTCAGTGGTTTTAAATAAAGGCAGAATTCTATTCGATGTTCTGGTTTCCAAAATCTTGTGTACCTTTGAGGCAGGTTGCTGCCAAGTATGCCTCCTAGTCACCCTCTTCTCTACCTCAGCAGATGGAAGTGGGTTGGGAGGGGGGCATCTCATTGAGGACTATCTCAGTCTCTGTGACAGAAGTCAGATCTTCTTGCCCAGCTTTAGAAGCCACATCCTCTGCAATCATATCCACTACCATGTCTCCATCTACTCCCAACATGGGTGTCTGAAGAACCCTTTCAGGTGTCCGAGGAACGGGTGCAGAAACCAATATTTCCTCTCTAAGGGAGTTAAGAACCTGTAAATCCTCCTTAAAAGGAGTAACCTCAGATAGCTGTTGCTCATGCTTCCATTGCTCACATGCCACTAAAACCCTTTGCTCTTCACCATCACCTGAACCAGCAAAATTATGTGCAGCTTTCTCACAATTTCCATTGGAATGACCCTTCTTCCCACAGAGGTTACAAATTAATTAATTCTGACATTGCCAGTTCAAATGACCTAACTGACCACAAAGAGAACATTTAATCTTATCACAGGCACTACTGATACGACCCATGTCTCCACATTTATAACAACTTTTTGGTTGCCAAGGATAGAAGAGTACACTCCTATCACCCCTAGAAAAAAGGAATTGGGAAGATGCTGTAATTCTTCATCTTTATTGTTAAGAGTAACTGTAACCCGCCATCCACCCATCCAAACGTTCTCTGAGTCAAAGATGGCCTCCGGGTGTCCTAACACAGTACATCTTTGAGCCAAAAATACCAAATCAGTAACACTCACCCCCTCATTTCTAAAGATGACGTTCACCGTATTTTGAGCAGACTGAGATAAAGGAACTGCTTCAAAAGGCATCCAAATAGGGGTATTTTTAACAGAATTATAACAAGTCCAAAACTTATCTAGACTAGATTGCATTTTAAAACTAATATCAAACGTTTTTTCCCCTGAAACATGGATAAGAGCATAGAGCTCTGCAGCATGAAATTTAAGCTCATTCTTTAACAAAGTTTTTCCAGCATAGACCCTATCAGGAAACACTTCGAGTCCACCTTTATAGACCAGTCTCAAAGCATTGTGACGTTTAGCTGGAAAAACCTTTTTTTGAAAAAATGAAGCATAAGATCTAGAATTTCGTCCATCATTTTTCCTTTATATGAGTGATCTTGGTTGCCCTGCTGTCCTAGATTATTTTTGTCCTCAAACTGCTCATCAGGCCCAGGAGATCCCAAAGATGTATTCCAAGTAGCTACACCGCAAGGCCCAATGTTCTTACCATCATGTCCAGTAGCCAAAGCCGCACGTTTACTAACTCCAGGTTTCTGTCCTGTTGTAGTATTGTGACAAAAATGCAGTGTAGGATTCTGTGTCAAATCAAATTTGGATGGTAAAGACATATCAAATTCAGTACCTGAGTCAAGAGGCACAACAGGTTGTGCAGCCCCCTCAGTTTCAGCTCCCTTAAGATGTACACCAGGAATCACAATGGGAACAAAGCCCGATGTCCACTGTCTAGCCATTGGATATTAAACCCAGCCGACAGCCTTCAAAGAGCTTTCTATAGTCCACGGTTCATGAAAATTGAAAGCAGAGTCAGCCCAAGAGGTACCGTCTACCACCACTTGTTTTTTATTGTTCGATACTGCTGAAAAAGAAAAAAGCGTCGCTTCAGCCTGAGAGACCGTTTCAGTCTGAAACATTATAGGCAGACACACACCCGGCTTCTCAGGACTGGTTGTTAGGGAAGGTCTCTGGTATCATATTCTGGGATGTCTCCTGACAACTCCCACCAGTCTGCTTTTGTACAGAGAAATCAGCATTTACTTTCTGTGTAGAAGTTCCATCACTATTCTCCACCACAGTTGTAGTCAAGTCAGCACGGTCAATTGCAATTTTAGACGAATCCATAATTATATCAAAATGCAATGGCAAAATAGGTGAAAGTACCTTCACAGAAGATTGTCCGGATCCATGATCTGAAATATCATCTTGTCCGGAGATAACCTCTAGTAAAGCTTTCAGCATATCGGAACTGGTTTCATCTGTCTCAAAATGTAGTTCTGCGTCATAAAACATCTCCACTTCACCGCCATCAGAATGCAAAGGAGCAGCCATAGATTCAGGCTCCTCTACATCCTCACCTCTCCACACACCAACCAAGACTGACTCCACTACAGTCATCCGATCCTCCTACTGGAGAGTAGGGGAGTTTTTATTGAAAAATTAAACATAGACAACAACACAGTAGATCACAGTAAACAAAAACAGGTCAAATTAAATTCAGTGCTTAAAGACAAAAAACCATATAAAACCTAAAACAAAATGGAAAAATTTAAACCTAATCCCCCGATTATTTAAATTTTATAAAGTGATGAAACCCTTTCCACCACTGCCGTAGTTTGGCCGAAGCCAACCTCTGTGCATCCTGAGAATACATTCTTGAAAGTTCATTAGAGATTAATATGCTAACACAAGAATAGGGCATTTTCCTTTGATATATCACCCATTGGCACCTAGCTTGCCATAGATAATATCATAGGCAACAAAAAAATAATGATAATGTTCCCTCATGAAAATACTTAAGATTTCCTGAATAAAGTCCAAAAATTAATACATCATATGTAATCCAGTTTAACCAATTGAAACCCCATAAAACTGCCAAATAGGCCCACAGACCCTTTGCATAAGAACAGTGCAGAAGGAAATGTTCCACTGATTCTTCGATATTAATACAGTCTAAATAGGGGCAGTTACACTCTTCTAGAGCCTTATACTATGCATTGCCCCTCACATTTAGGCAACCATAGAAAATCAACCACTGTGTTTCCCATTGCGATTGAGGCAATCTGACACAATTCAACTGTGCTAAAACCTTGGGATTGAGAGCAGAAGGACAATTTTTAAAGCCTGGCTCTTGAGGATACAAATTTCTTATTACTAATTGATAAAACTGTTTTACATTATTATGTAGAATCATCCCTTTCATAATTCCCCATCTATATAATTTTTGGGCCACCGGACAAAAATACTGTGAAATGGGAATATGAGGGTTTAGTTTCGGGGCCAACATATGCCAATTCAACATATATTTCCCTAATGACCTAGAAATCTATCCTGTCTCAATCCCATCTCTTAAACCTAAAACACTTTTTACAGAATTCATAAACAATAAAGTATGAACAAAGGTTACGGGATCCACCATCCCCAAGCCTCCTGATTTTCTATCTAAATAGGTGTAACACCTCTTGATGGGGTTCAAACGGTTACCCCACAACATTTGGAAACACAAACTATACATCCTAGACTCTAAAAGCAATGGGAGAGGAAACACCATAGCCACATACTGTAGTCCAGGTAACAAAAACTGCTTGATCACCTGAATTCTCTTTAGTTTTGAAAGTTTCCACTGCCTCCACCTGGTGACCTTATTTTCCATTGCCTGAAGGACCCTTTCCCAATTGTCCACAGGCATATTTTGGGGACCAAAAAAGATGCCTAAAACTTTAAGGGGAGTTCAGGAAATACAAACACCCTCTTGTATTACCACAACTGGCCCATCTGCTCCAATGAACAGTCCTTTCATTTTTTTCAAGTTTAATTTTGCATTAGAGATTCGTGAAAAGGCATCAAAAACCTTCAAAAATGTGGGCACAGATGAATAATCTGAAAAATATAAAATCAAATCATCTGCATAAGCCTGTAAAACCAGGCAATGAGTTTGAGCCACATCTTGCGAAATTCCAATCCAGTGTCGAAATGTGGTCAAATGCCATAAAAAAGGGTCTAATGCAAATATATAAAGAAGAGGGCTTAAAGGACAACCCTGCCGTACCCCTGTGGAAAGACAAAAACTTTCCAAAGTGTGACCCTTCAAAAAGATAAAAACCAAATTATGTTTATACAATGTTTTAATTACTTGAACCAGTTGCATTGGGATCCCATAATGTTTCAATGATAAAAAGAGAAAGGGTAAATATACTCTATCAAATGCTTTATCAAAGTCTGCGATTACCATACAACTTAACCTACCTATTGAGGACAGATGCTCAATAACCTCACGTATGATCACTAATGCTGCTTGTATCCATCTGTCCGGAATGCCACAGAACTGATAGGGAGAAATTACTATTTTGGCATATTGTTTTAACCTATTATTCAAAATACTGGTAAAAATCTTGTAATCGGAATTTAGAAGAGTAATAGGCCGCCAATTCCTAATGTCTTGTCTATCCCCTGTGTTGAATAAGTAGATTAATAAACCATCGGTAAATGAGGGAAAATGACTGAGTTTTGAATAAGATATTCAAACAAAATACAAAGACAATGACTTAATTCAACAGAAAAAGCCTTGTATAAAGAAATAGAGAGGCCATCTATGCCTGGGGATACATTTGGTTTCAGGGTCCGAATAACCTGTATAATTTCCTCCTGAGATACAGATTCTAACAGATTGGCAGTATCTATAAATTCAGGATAGGAGGGGAATTTTACTTAAATAGGAGTTTATAGCTGTATCTAGAATTGGAAAAGAAGGTTCCAAAGACCGAAAATGGTCAATAATTAATGCCTTTAGCTGTGCCTCTGACTGTGCTAAAGAGCCATCCTGCCTTCTTAATGATCCCAAAGTGGAAGAGTCCTTCAAGGTTTTACACATCTCAAAGGAATCCCCTATAGGAGACTTTTTGATACCATTAGTAAGAATTGCTTGTATGGTTTTGGCCCTATCATACTGATACATCTTCATGTTTTCTTTCAATTTAGTAATCTGCTCTGAGTACTCATATCTAGAGATATATGCTATTGATGTAAGTCTCTGGAGCTGCTGCCTAAGTGACAGGTATTTCAAAAAGTTATGATTTTCAGTCCTTACACCTTGTTTTTGAAACCAATTCTGTAAATCCTTTTTAGTATCCAACCACCGCTCCCCTAGATTATTATAAAGGAAGGCTACTGATAATCTAGCTTTTAAAATACTTTTAACCCCTAACTGGATAGAAGGTATCTCCAAAATTGAGGTGTTAAACTTCCACCTCTTCTATCTAGACTCAGGGAAGGCCACGGGCTGGAAAATGCACAATAAGAATAGATGGTCCGAGAATTCGCTGGGAATCATTTCGAAGGAATATACCTTCATAGAAGGGGAGACTAACATATAGTCTATTAAGGAGAACAATTTCCCTTTTATAAAGGAATATTGGGGCCCATGAGGAGAAAAAGAAATACAATTAATAAGCCCAGCTAGTTTCATAATTTTGACCAATGCATTTGAATCACAATACATTTTTTTGTTTCTGTTTTGGTGAGTCAATAATTGTACAATTGAAATCTCCACCCCATAATATCTTGACTGTTGTTACCAAAAAGGTTGAATAGCTTTTAAACAGGCAACTCTATCAGCCTTGGTTTGTAGATTGCATATATTAATAAACCTGTAGCAAGTATTATGCCATTTCCCATCCACTATCAGAACTCTACCAGGTATTAAATCAATTAAGTTATGTAATGTAAAAGAAAATGAAGAAAACATTATTCCTACCCCATCAGCTCTATCCATTCCGAAGGACCAAAAGGAAGAACCCCATACCCAGTCCTGTTTGAAAGAGTGTAACTGTTCTATTGAATGCATCCAGGTTTCTTGCAAGAAACACACCATAATCTGTAAATCATGTATCTGATGAAAAAGCGCTTGCCATTTCATGGTATTTAATAAGCTATGAGTGTTAGGGGAACCCCAGAGCAACCGCATTACCAAAAAAAAATTGTCAAACCCAACTCTATTTTTTCCTTTTTTTCTTTTTTTTCTCTTTATAATTATCTACTGGCTGTGACAGAGCAGATAATGAAGACTTTTGGGAGTCCGAATCCCCTAACTCCATCTCTGTATCCCCCCATGGCGTAAACAAGGCCGCATAGGAATTGTTAGTTTCCAAAGTAGGCACAGCAGGTGGATTGGGGAGATGTAAGTGTCTTGAAGATCTGTGATGAGGCAAAGGAGACCCAGAGATTGCTTTTTTGGGCTCTTTCCCTGCGGCAATTGTTATCTTGTCAGAATAACATACTGGAGGGAACTCCAAGGGGTCTGGTGGACCCATGCAGGGTACTATATCCTTCCCCGAGCCAGATCCAAAGGTTTGGTCATTTGTCTCAAGTGCCTTAGAAGAAGAAGAACTACCAGAAGGACCCCTGGAGGGAGATTTCCCTCTTGAAAGAGGAGATAGAGAATGTGGAGGAGGGGATGAAGGGGGGGCACTGGGGGGGTGTTGGCAGCTTCCTGAGCCTTCTTAATTAAAAGCTCAAGACTAATGCAGGATGCCTTATTCTTAGTGGCCCAAGGACATTCTCGAAAAACATGTCCGTATTCCTCACATAAGTCGCACCTAGAGTGATTGGCACATTGCATAGTGATGTGACCCACCTCCCCACAATTGTCACAATGAGGCTGGTCGCATACACTAGAAAGGTATGGTCGAGATCCACACTTATAGCAAGCTCTTGACTGGCTGCTATAAAAACAGACCCCCCTGTCCCTGCCTAACAAAAATGAATTAGGTACATGCTCTACCCCTGAGTCAGATTGCCTCAATTTGATTTTATATTTCCAGCCCCCAGTCCAAAACTGTTCTGAATCCAAAATGGGTTCAGGGGCAGTCAACACCTCACATTTCTGGGATAACCAGAAAGTAATATCTTCCACATGGACCCCCTCATTCCTAAACATCACTGTGACATATTTTATTAATGGCTTGATTAAAGGAATAACCAAAGAGGGGGTTCATGTGGGAGAAAATTTCACCTGCCCATAACGGTCCCAAAATAAACCCAAAGCATGCAAAGTCCGAAAACTAATATCATAGTTATCCTCCCCTGAAATGTTGATGAAGGCAAAGACCTCCTGAGGGGTAAAATGAAGTGATTCTTTTAGTAGAGTTTCCCCACGTAATATCTGTCTGGCCTGTTTTCTAATCCCCCTTCATAGTGTATTCGGACCGCATTCTGATGTGGTGCTGCTTCCCTCTTTAAAGTATTAAAGAGATCAGACATCAGTGGCTTCTGTGGAGGGGGGGTTGGATAAATTATAATCTTTTGCTAAAGGGATATCATCCAGCAGAGGAGAGATTATAGCTGGTTTAGGGGAGGTAGGTAGTAATGCCTGTGCCTCAGGGACCACCAGGGTGGAAGAATCCTGTACCGGCTACATAATCCCTTTTTTTTCACTCAAATTAGTAGACTGCACTGTCTGTGCCAAATCAGGTTTCCATTCTGGTGAATGTTGTGCTACAGGGAAGTCCGAATCCCAGGACAGGTCAGGCTTCCAGATGCCTGATGAAGGCTGTTTCTAACCTGCCCCTAAGAGAGCTTTATCTGGGAACCAGGCTTCCTGTGTTGTTGAAGCAGTCTCTGCAATCACAGAGTTTATAACTTTCTGTGGCCTTTCTTTTTTGTAAGGAAAAGAGAATTCAGTAACCCCCTTTTGTGTTCCTGCATTTGTTTAATAAGTTACTGGCATCTGGGTTTGTAGTTTTTTGACAACAGGATCGTTTTTTAGTACAAAACCTGTTACTTTATCCAGAGGAGGAATCCCACTCTGAGCAAATATAGACTGAAGTGGTCTCTGTGAAAAGTCTTGTTTGCAAAGCCGTAGGCAACACCTTTACTTTTGTTTTAGACCCCAAACCTGGGGCAACAGGCTGTAGGCACTCGTAACCCAGTACGATTTTACTGCCAGCCTGTGCAGTAGTGTCTTTAATGTTGGATGCACCTGGGTCTGCTGGAATGCACAAAGGAATTTGACCGCACCCTTTAGGGCCTGCAGAGGCATTTACCTCAGCTGTAGGAATGGGTGTTTACTCACCTGGTAAAGGTGATTGTGTTGGTTGGCATCCATGGCACTCCAGACATTACCTCATGGGTTACAGCCCACCTGATAGGCTAATGATGCACATAACCCAGATCAGATTTCCAGTATATCCAGGTCCCAGGAACCCCTGCTCTCCAGTTTGAATTTTCCATAGCTGAAAGGAAGAATGTTAGAAAACAAGCAAGCAATGCACACAATAGAGACTAGCAAGGATGAGGTCTGCAACGACAGGATAAAATAATGAGGCCAGAGGCCTGAATTTATTCCCTACTATGTACACACTACCTCGAACCATAGTTCGACTTAAATTTTGCAGCAGGATTGAGGTCTGAAGGTGTAGGGACCTCCTGTTTCTTTTCTTTTCTGGCGAGACGCTCCAATCATACCCGGGGGAGGGCCTTGGAGTGCCATGGATGCCAACCAACACAATCACCTTTACCAGGTGAGTAAACACCCATTGTGATTGGTTGGCATCCCATAGCACTCCAGACATTACCTCATGGGAGATAAGAAGCAGTTAAACCTCCGGGTGGGATTCAGATGAATCGGAGGGTCCAGGAGATGGAGCCGCTGCCAGGACGTGGGAGGCGAAGGCCGGCCTGAAATCCTGGAGTTGCTCCAGCCTGTAGTGCCTCATGAAGGTGTGTAGGGAGCTCCAGGTAGCCGCCCTACAGATGTCTTCGGATGATACCAGTGCCCGTTCTGCCCAGGAGGTGGATACTGCCCTGGTGGAGTGCGCTCTGATCCCCTGCGGCAGGGTCAGACACTTTGCCATGTAGGCGTGGAGGATGACCCGACTGATCCACCCTGTGATGGTGGTCTTGGACGCCGTGAGCCCCTGTCATTGACCCTTTGAGACGATGAAGAGTCTCTCCATCCTGCGGATGGATTGAGTCCTGGTCAGGTAGACCAAGAGGGCCGATCCGATGTCCAGAGAGTCCGGAGCACTGCTCTCATTCTGCAGAGCAGTGCGGGTCAGAGTGGGTAGATCTATGGGCTGTTCCCTATGGAACTTCATGGGAACCTTCGGCTGGAAGGCCGGTACTGTCCAAAGCCGTACTCCTTCGGGGGTGAAGATGGTGTAGGGCGGTGCACAAGACAGGGCACCGAGCTCCCCTATTCTTCTGGCCGAGCAGATGGCCACAAGAAAGGCAGTCTTCAGACCTACCCAGAAGAGGTCTGCTTCGACGAGAGGTTCGTACGGTGGCACTCTTAGGGAATCCAATACCAGAGGTAGGTCCCACGGTGCGATGCCAGGTCTGGTCCTGGGCCGCATGAGGTCCACGGCCCTCAGGAAGTGGATTGCATCCGGGTGAGCTCCCGGTGGGTGCCCCTCGACGAGGCCTCTGGCTGCCCCGATGGCCGTCAGCTGCACCCTTAGAGAGGAGGGTGCCAGCCCCTTATCCACCCCTTGTTGCAGGAACAACAGGATAGTGGGGAGATCAGCTTGTTCTGGTACCAAACCTCGGCGGTGGCACCACTGTGAGAAGATGGCCCATTGTCTCTCGTAGGTGGAGGTGGTGGAGGCTCGACGAGATCAGAGGAGCGTGCCTATGACCGACTCATGATACCGGTGGCCGTTAGTCGTTCCCTCTCAGGAGCCAGGCCGTGAGCTTTAGCGTTCGAGGGGACGGGTGCATCACTGGACCCTGCGACAGCATGTCTGGACGGGTCGGTATCCGGAGGCTGGCTAATGACATCTCTGTGATCACCGCGAACCACAATCTGCGGGGCCAGTTGGGGGCCACCAGGATGATGGTGGTTTGAGATTTTCAGATTTTTTCCAAGACTTGAGGGATGAGGGGAAGTGGAGGGAACACGTACTCGCAGTCCCAAGACCATACCTGGGACAGGGCGTCCGTGCCTTGGGAGTGCGTGTCCCTGAATCTGGAGAAGTACCAGTTCACCTGGGCGTTGTCCCTCGATGCCATTAGGTCTATGGACACTGGGCCCCACGTCGCCTGGATTACCTGAAACAGGTCTGGGTGCAGGCGCCATTCTCCAGGGTGGATCTGTTGACGGCTGAGCCAATCCACCCTTACGTTCAGTTTTCCCGCCAAATGAACCGCTCCCAGGTGAGATAGGTGTGTTTGTGCCCAGTTCATCACCCTTGAGGTTTCCCGTGACATGGCCCTGCTTCTGGTACCTCCTTGATTTGCTACGTATGCCACCGTCACGTGATTGTTGGATTTGATCAGAACCGACTGTCCCTGTATGATGTGGCAGAAGGCCCTTAGCGCGTGGAACACTGCTCTCATTTCCAGCACATTGATTGAGAGTAGACACTCCGCTGGGGACCAAGTACCTTGTGCTGACTCGTCCCCCAGGCAGGCTCCCCAGCCAGAGAGGCTCGAGTCTGTCTCGATGGGGATCAGGGGAGAGGCTTCCAGGGGGACTCCCCTTGTCAGATTTCCCGGAGTGACCCACCACCCCAGGTAAGATCTCACTTCTGCGGACAACCGGACCGGGCAGTGCAGGTTGTTCTCGTTTGGTGCTCCGCATGCCAGGATGTAATTTTGGAGTGGACGCATGTGCCACCTGGCCCAAGGGACGAGGTCAATGCAGGAGGCCATGCATCCCAGGAGTTTCGCCACCTTCGCCACCGTAGTGCGGGAGCATGACCCTAACTGCCCAGCCAGCTTCCAGAGGCTGCAGATCCGTGCTGGTGCCGGCCTCGCCCAACCGTCCGCTGAGTTGATGATGGCCCCGAGATGCTCGATCTGCTGGGTCAGACGGAGCTGGCTCTTCTCCCTGTTCACCACCCAACCGTGATCCTTGGGTGCCCATACGGCGAGTTCTGTATGGTCGTGCGCCTGATCCTCGGATCGGGCACGTATGAGCCAGTCGTCCAGGTACGGTACTATGTCCAGTCCTTGTTCTCTGAGCCTGGCCACCAAGGTGATGGAGACCTTGGTGAAGACCCTGGGGGCTGAGGACAGCCCGAATGGGAGCGCCCGGTATTGGAAATGGTGTCCCATGATGTTGAAGCGTAGGAACCTTCTGTGGCTCTTGATGATTGGGATGTGTAGGTAGGCATCCTTTAGATCGATGGAAGTTAGGAAGTCACCTACCCTGATACCCTGGAGGGTGGACCGGACGGTCTCTATTTTGAACCGACGTGGGATCACGTAACGGTTCAGGTGTTTTAGATCCAGGATGGGCCTCAGCTCCCCTGATTTTTTGGGCACCAGGAAGAAGATGGAGTACATGTCTTCCCCCTGCTCCTGAACTGGGACTGGTTGTATGGCCCTGTTCTGGATCAGTTCTGCCAGGATTCCTTGTACCTGATGGGGTGAGGTTCTTCTTCTGGAGATGGGGGATGAGATGAACCATTGGGGGACTGACTGGCATGTCAGCTGTATGGCGTATCCCTTGGAGACCACGTCTCAGACCCACCTGTCCGACGTGGTGGCCGCCCAGCGATGGGCGAACAGGGCTAACCATTGGTTGACAGGGGGGTACTGAGGGTGGCTCGGGAAGACAGAGTCACTGTTTTCCCCTGAACCCTCTTCCACGGCCTCCGGACCTTTGTCCCCGGGGTCTGAAGGAGGGGGACTTGTAGTTGCTGAAGGCGGGAGTGCATGGGAAGGATGTGGAGACCCTACTCCGAAAGGAATGATTTTGTGGGTAGGGCTCCCTGCGGTTTTGGTTTTTGGCCCCAGGCCGAAACCTGCATCTAGCAGCAGGCAGATGTGAGGATCTTGACCTATTCCTTAAGAGGTCCCTACCCTCTTCCCTCTGTTTTAGATAGACTTGGAGACCTTCCCCAAATACGTGACTCCCCTTAAGGGGTAAGTTCTGAAGTAGAGTCTTAGATTCTGAATCGGCATCCCAGAGCTTGAGCCATAGTGCTCTGCGGGCCCGATTTATGATGGCGGCCGCCCTGGCCTGGAGGCGTAAGGAGTCCACTGCCATGTCTTCCAGGTACTTGGGTGCATTGAGGGTACAGTCTAAAAGTTCAGCCTCCCTGGACTTTGGACTTGCCTGCTCCTGGAGTTCCTCCAGCCAGCGGATCTGGGCCCTCGAGGTATAGATCACCGCCGTCATCGCCTTGGCCATGGTACCCTCGATTTCAAAAGTCTTCTTCAGCATATCTTCGATTCTTTTGTCGGTAGGGTCCTTGAGGGCTATGGTACCGCATGGCAGCACAGTCTTCTTACTCAAGGCCACCACTTGGGGGTTGATGGAAGGCGCCTTGCACCAGGCGTCTGACTTGTCGCCCTGAATCGGGTACATCTTGAGTAAGTTCCTTCGGTTTGGCATTCTACCCGGGTCTGTGGATTGCCATTCCGTATGGATCAATTCCTCAATGGCCGGGCAGACTGGGAAGGTCTCTGAAGTGGTGGTCCTTAGCTGGATCATTGGATCTAGCTCGATTCGTCTTCTCCCCTTCCTGTTCCTCTGTGGACAGGCCCATGGTGGCCTTGATGACCTTCATAAGACCAGGGATTGTCTCAAACGCACACAGTTTTGAGGTCAGAGACGGAGTTGCCTGCTGATCGATGTCCTCTATGTCTGATTCCAAGCCATGCTCCTCCTCCTCCTCCTCCTCGTCGGATTCATCCTCTTTGTCTCTTTCCTCAGTGTTGCCATCCTGGGGAATGCTGGGAAGCGGGTTCTCTGGGGCCGGTGGCTCCTCTGGAGGGTCTATCTGACACGGGGACTCCGTGCTGGGTGGTCTCGCTCTGTTTTGGGTAAGGGTCTCCAGCTTCTCCATGATCTTCAGCATGAAGTTCTGCTGACTCTCCATCATGGCCACCGCCGCTTGTTGGTTCTGTATCAGCAGGGAGCCCGGGTCCACCCATGTCGAGGTGCTGGGGCCGGGGAGAGAAGGAGCTAGGGGAGTTCTCTCATTGAAGACAGCTCATCGTCCATGAGGCAGGCTGCGCAGAGAGGGCCTGGGGTTTGAGGGAGGAGGTGGCGCTGCAGTGCATTTCTTTGCTTAACCATCTGTAAGATAAAGAGGTCTGAGCGAAGAGGTGACTCTGGAATTTTGCACCCTATGCCCCATGAGAGGTGGTGGAGGGGAAGAGTCGGAGGAGGTGCTGTGATAAGGCGCTGTGTGAGGGCCCTTAGACAGACCTAGGATGGGCGGAGACTCCTTCCCAATAATCCTTACATACCTATCCCCACTCTGATAAATCCTACTCGGGAAAGTCGGGCCCGCTGTGGGAGGGGGCCGCGGCCACTGAGAGATGGGGATAGAGTCCGCAGGGGCCTACCAGGGTCGCTATGTGAGGTACCCGGGCAGTAGCTCTGCGGTGTCCTACTGGGGTCGCTATGAGAGGGACCCGAGTGGAGCAAGGATGTCTCCCAGTTTTTCTTTTATCCCTTTTTTTTTTTTTTTTTTGAGAAGAATCAGCACCGGAAGGTTCGACCCCTGAGTCCCTGACCCATTGGGCAGGGGGGTGGGGAACTTAGAGGAAAAGTTGGTGGAGACTGAGGGTCTGGCGGCCAGCTGGAGCCTGGGCCCTCTGAATTTCTGCGCCTCTTTTTTTTTTTTTTTTCTTCCCAGTAGGCTAGATACCTTTTCCTGGGAGATGGTGGCAAGAGGGGGCGATGGGAATCAACCCGGTCACCAGAAGAAACTCCAGTCCAGAAAAATTCCCCTGTTGGACTGGGGCACTCCACGAGGGGGAAGGGCATCGCCCCAAGGCCTCTGATGGCGCCGCGCAGCGTGGTCGGCCAAAAAAACAATCCTTTTTCGTCCGTCGGTATGACCACGCCGCAAACGCCACCCTCCTAGCAGCAGGAGGAAGGATGGAGCCGGAGGAGAGCCTCCAAGCACGCCTGGAGGCCTGCGAGGGCATCGGCCAGCCCGTTGAGCCGTAGGGGAGGCAGGAGGCAGCCCACCCACGGGGCCTATCGACCGGGCCCCGCATGAGCCTGAGGCCTGCTGTGGAGAGAGGGAGAGGTGCCCCTCCGTGGAGCAGAGGTGGAGGCAGGCCGGGAGGCATCTGGGCGTAAGGCCCAGTGATAGGGGGACACCGCGAGGGTCGCGGTAGGCCCGGGGGGAGGGGGAAGGCCTCGAGAGATGCCAGGAGGCAGAAGAATGCCGTAGGGAGTCCGCGGAGTCACGGGGGGGAGAGGCAGCTCGCGGAAGGGATAGGCCGACTGGGCCTGCAGAGTGGAGTGTGACCCACGTGGCCAGGCCAGAGAGCCCATTGAGTGAACGATAAGACCTGGGGCCTAGAGGAATGGTGCCGCGGTGCTAAAAGGTGAGGTAGGTCCTCGGAGAAGACCGCGGAGTCACGGGGAGCAGAGGCGACTCGCGGAGGGTTTCTTGAGGTGAGAGCCTGCCAGGGGAAGCCACGAGACCAAGTGGCTTATGGAGCAGGCAGCATGCTGCCTAGGCCTGAAGGCAGGGCTGCGGCCCAGATCACGAGGAATTTCCTCAATCAAGTATAAAAACACCTCAGAGGCCTCCAGAGTTAGAAATTAAACAGATATAAAGGGAGAATACTCTGACACATCATTAACAATGATAATAATGCTTATTAAATGCTGATATTTCTGGGAGCCTGAAGCTCTCTTCTAAAACAAGGATGAGTAATTCCATTCAATAATCCAATAATTACCAGCACATACAGAGGCTAATGATAAAACACATTTCCTACCTTAGAAGATAAAGAGCAGACAGGGGTTCTCTGGATGCTTCTTGCCTATTCAGATGCACAAATTACAACTGGAGAGCAGGGGTTCCTGGGACCTGGATATACTGGAAATCTGATCTGGATCATGTGCATCATTAGCCTATCAGGTGGGCTGTAACCCATGAGGTAATGTCTGGAGTGCCATGGAAGCCAACCAATCACAATGATGATTTCGGGGTTACTGCTGTCAGCTAGCAACTCTCCCTGCTGACATTTGTCAGCCAGCTCATTTTCCACTGCAAAACTCCTTAAGCAGTGGGGTTCTTTACATTCTTCCACTAGAAGCACTGCAGTGGCTTGCTGCCGCAAAGGCAAATTACCCGAACTCTGGGAACATTAATTTTGCAATAGGTGGCTATCCTGAAACATATTACTTATATCCTGTTGTAAATAAGTATCAGAAATATGTAGGGGAGATAACTCACTGTGCTCCGCGGACTTTAATAATGCTGACAGACTGTCTGAAACAGTAGCAATTTTCGCCGAAGGCAAAGGCAAGCTTGTTGGTTGGATTTCTCCTACTGGGCTTGTACTGAGCCCGTACACCATTTTGTTGGTAGCCTGTTCTCCCTAAACTTGCAAGCCCGTTCCAGACTGCTCCTCAGTGAGTTGATTTAATTCTGCAAAATCCACAGGTGCATCATGAAACTCTATATCTGATTCCATTTTTCCACAATAGTAGAAGCAAAAACCTCTTTGTTACAAGTAGTGGGGGCAGAGGCAAGCTCCCCCACCACACAGACGCCTTCCTCCTTCGATGTCCTGCACAGAGTGGCCATTCTTTCACCCAAATTTTCATCTTCAGCCCCTGTTGAATTCAGACCAGGAGAGGAGGCTGCTCTCCTGTCTGCAACACTTCCACACCAGGATCCATAGAGCCACCATCTTGGTCCCACAGGAAAATGGGTCCCCTGCTCACAGGAAGCAGAGTAGGGATTTTCCCCAGTGTCCTGGCCAAATTTCCCTCATTCACTAAAAATACCACCAACAGCTTAATCTGGTTCAAGGTCAGTTGACATTCATCTGTATCCCCCTCCCCTGGGTCGTGCCTGAAAATAGGCAGGATTTGTCTAGTGCACTTACCCGGTCAACAAAAACTAAATAAATAAAAAATAAAATAAAAAGTTCTCATTTTCTTTATTTCTCTATCCTTCAAAATCAATTTTGCTAAAGGAGGATTATTTTCTTACCAGTATTTAAGAGTATAGCTTCCCTGTTTGGCTTTGTCTTCCATTTATTTACAGAAGCAGCATTGATTATTAATTCATTACTTCTCTGTTATGCCTATAAAAAAGCATTTCCACAATAAGTGTTCCCTAACTCAATTTCCCCAGTTTTTGCAACATCTGCATTCCCTTTTAATTCCCATGACTATTGTCTTATACTATATTAATAACTTGTATACAATATGTGTGTCCATTTGGAACTAACATTTGGGTATTGTCATCCATGACACTTTAAACTTAGTACTTTTATATCCTGCTGCATCAAGAGATTCCCCCAAATGTAGATACTTTACTATATTTCCCATATACTGCCCACCATCTTGCTGATACAAATTTCAAATAAATACATTTATTCACACAAACCATCTTGCATGAGCACTGCATTATCAGCAAATATACCTAGAGTTGGTACAATTCATACAATAGCTACTTTGTTGGTCAATGCTGCTCTCATGTGCATAGAAGCATGTATTTGCTCTAGCAGCTCATTAAAATACGGTATCAGAACATTTTTGCTAATAATGACCTTAAATGTATATTTAAAGAGGAGTAAGGTCTAGATTTCACAGTAACTGAAATAAAAAAAACATATTGTTGAATGTTTAAATTAAGTCATTACTCTGCCATGCAACAGCTAATCATTTAGGAATTCTGTGCATATCAACAAGAGTAACAAATAAATCTAGAACAGTGAAATAAAATTATAGAATTGTGAAGTTCAATAACATGAGGGAACTAATGATCTGAGAACTAGGATGGCTGCAAAGATAATGGAGAGATAAATCATACTCTCAAGAATTGTCCACTAAGTGGTAGTGGTGTGTGTTGTAAATGTAAAGCCAAGAGTTTCATCCACCCAAGACAAGCATATCACACACTAAAAATGTTCACAATAAATGCAGTTATTACATCACTCATTCCAGTAATAACAATCGAAGAATATTTAAAAAAAATATTTCTTTTTTGCCATTGAATAATCTCATTAAGAATTAAAAAAAAATAATGGTATTGTTCAGCATAAATTTTTACTAGTTGAAAAGTAATATCAGATTATTACTTTATAATCAATCGATTATACATATGCCAACTGTGACTTACAATGATATAATTTGACTGAGGGATTTTAGGGATAAGACAAACTATGAGTGCAAAGCTTAAGTAGCCCCTGACACAATTAGAAAAACTTGAAAAAAAATGTGCTTTTCAGATACGAATCAGTTTATATTTCATAGATTTTCCATTTTGTTTTCCATTTTTATGGCTGCATGGGGAAGCTATGCTGACATATTGCTATGATGTAGGAGAGAGAAGGGATTGTGGAAGCATGTGACTGGATACCTAGACTGTGTCCTTCCACAGTGGAATCAAAGTACAAGCACATGTGGTCCTGGCCATTCACCACAGTGCTGTTCAGCCCCTTTTCCGTGCACTATTTTCTAGCTCCCACTCACTTCTGGTTCCCTTTCGGGTTTGGAACACTGTGGAGCAACTAGCTATCTACAGTCTAAGTTTCTGTGTGTGTGTTAAGTATTACTCATATTATACAGTGTTATTATTCAGTGTCATGTCTCATAATATTGCCAGTTTATCCATCCCCAATCAACTCTGTGTCCACGATTGCCACTGACATCATTCCTGGAGTGATGGCAAGGGCTATATCTCATGAACAAGATTAGCTGTTCCAACTGCTTTCTTGAGACAGAGCTGCTGAGTGTGGTAAAGTGGATCTTGCTGAAGCAATATTTCACTAAGAAAGAAGCATTAAAGAGCAGGTATTCACTTAATTTGTGTTGTTTTTGTTTTAGGTTCTGACCTTTTCAGTCGGTGGTGGATCAGCCATGAAAGGATTCTTGAAGATCATTGAAGCATTTCCTTCTGCAAATTTGTTAGCCCCAACCACTCCTCTGAGCAGTGCGAGCATTATGACTGTGTTGTTAATCTACCTGTGATGCAGATATGTTACTTCTATGTGGCTGCTAGGCAGAGCCATATGATTCTGTGTTTCCCTACCCTCAAATTATTGACAATTCTCAGTTCTACATTGCCTACCAAGCTTACTTTAATGCTGCTGTTTGGCAGCTCCTACACTGCCTGCTGAGTGTGCTTACTTGAGTGCCACCATTGGCAGCTTGTGAATTGACCAGCAAGCAGGCTTACTTTAATGTGGGTGGTCGCCACTTCCTACACTACTCAATGAGAAGGCTTGCTTAAATTCTGCCAGTTGCTGGCTCCTGCATTGATGAGTGTGCTTATTTTAATGCTGCCAGGTGGCTGTTCCTACATTATGCACCAAATGGGCTTACATTGCTGTCCCAAGTTGAAAACTCCCGAATTGTCTGCTGAGCTGTCTTGCTTTAATGTTGCTGCACATGGCACTACTTTCATGCAGACATCCAACTTCTGGTGAAAAAGTATGCCTATTGCTTTCTTCTTTATGCAATTTGAACTTCTGTCCAGGGTCTGATATTTTCTGTGAAGGAAATAGTAGGTTGAATTTCAATAAATGACACAGAGTCATATTATCAAACTGCAATAAAAAGGCCTTACGTATTTCTAACAGTAACCAGGCTTTTAGACAACAGCAGAAGCAGCTTTAATAAAGTAGAAGCCAATAATAAAATCATTAATTTTGATAAAAAGTAATAAGTCAGCCTGCAGTTGTATTAAATGATATCTGTAAATTGGTTATTGATCTGCAGAGTCATAGAGTGCTGTCAGATACATGGGAAAAATGTCAACTGTATTTATCAAAGAAGACTTAAGAGAAATATGGCTGGAAAATAAATGCTTCTTTGCAAAGATTAGTCAACTGAAATACAGATGTTGACCTACAGATACACTTTTCACCACAGTATACTTCAGCATGAAGTCTGAAAATCAATTAGCAGTAGTAGACTAACGAAATCATATCCGCATTCTCCCTTCCACATTTTATTAGACTTGTCTGGTAATATGAATTACATTAAGCACAGTTTCAGCCTTTGAGTGGTGTTTTTTGTTTGACTGAATGCATACTGTATATTTTTAGATCACAGTAACAGTATGACAAGATGATGGATGGACTCCATTTCAACACAGTACTACAAAGGAGCTGTTGTTAAATCACAGTTCCCTCCCATTTTATTATTAGCTATCAAAACATAGCTCTTTTTTTCTCCTCTTGGTTTTCCAACTGTCTCTAAAAGTGGCAAGAAATTAAAAAAAAAAAAATATATATATATATATATATATATATATATATACACACATATATATATTTCATATGTGCACACGTGTGAAACGAGGAACAGGCATGCTGTTTTTACTCTGTTTCTTCTAGTTTCTCTTACCTGTTCGGTCACTCAGAACAATGACTGTGTTGTTGTTTTACTTCAACTGTTTAAAATCTTGCCAGAGCCTATTCCCTTCTGGAGAAAAAAAGACTCACTCAATATGCTGTATATTTATAAATTCTTCTGTTTTGAACAGATGGTATCAGTATTGAAGGAAAAATTCCTTCTTCATCAGGGCAACAGTTACTATGGGAATTACATGATAACAGCAATTCCTAATGAGAGCTGACCACAAAGAGTGAGAAAAAAAAAACCTGACATAAATGGGGCAACGGACATTAGGGCGACAGTTGCAAATAGCAACGATTAAACTTACGCAGCCAAAGAAAAAACACTGTATGTATTTTTATGTGAGGTGCTACACCCCCACGCCCCCCCAAATAAATATAATCAGTTCCTTGGGGGGGCATGGGCTTAGAAAAAATGGGAAGAAAAACAAAAATGTTTATTTTGTCTGCCACTAGACCCGAACCCGGGTTACATAGAAACATAGACTTTGATGGCAGATAAGGACCACTTGGCCCACCCAGTCTGCCGATTTGCTGGCTCCAGGGGTGGTAGTGTGCACTACTATGCTACATGGCCTGCTCAGTGGAGCTAGGCCAGGCATCATCCCATATCCTACTGTACTGAGTGTAGCTCCCTGCTACACTCACTGTTCAGGACATAGCAACTTTTTCCACCAGTTACTCTACTTCCAAGTGCTATTATTGAGTCACTCAATAATAGGTGTTCATATAGGGTGCTACCATTACAATGATATCATATAACAGGTACTATGATATCAGATAAAAGATAAATATCATAATACGTGACATATATTTTCAAAAATTTATATTTTATAAAATATTTAAATAATTATAACAATTATTAAATTCCTCATTTTAATTATATTTCAACATGAAATTATAAGCATCCAGCATGCCTGCCCACCCATCCACAATCACTATTGGATGCAAACCCATCTTCCATTGCTAGCAGATGGTAAATATGATAAAGTACACAAGTTTTAGACTTGCTGTTTTCATATTTGCAAAACTTTTTAATTTTTGTATTTTTCACATAAAAGTGTGTGTTTAATTATGATGTATAAATTAAAAACATGTCTGTCCTCTCTCAGACCCACACCCTGAGGAAGTCCCTGTGTTGGGCTGAAGTGCTGGGGATGTAAGGTGCTTGTTTGAGGTGACCTTGCCACAATAAATTTTTGATACTTGCATCAGTGTTTGCCTTTCCTTGCTCGAGTATGGAGTGAACTTTCATTTGCTTTTAGTTGGGATGGCAGCCCTTTCTCTGCATCACCTGTCTGCCTGTGTGCACCCTTTACTGTTTTTTTTTATTTCTCTGCTGTTTTGGTGCTGCCGGAAAATGTCATCCAGCTTTGGACTTGATTTACAAGGAACTTAAGTGAGTAATTCCTACGTGGCAAGATTTTTTTATTTCATTTTCCTCTTTCTACACATGAACTGGAATAATCAATTTTCTGCAGCTGCTGTATTGTTCAACTCTAACAAAAGGGAGAACAGATAATAACTGTTTGCTCATCAGCAGTATAACATTAGAAATATGAACAACTTGAGTGCAACACCAATATTACCTGCAGACATCAGTCTGGAAAGCAGCTTTTCTGAAGAAGAGGAAGAATTTGATTGCCTCGAAGACCCAAAGGATGTTGACAGATGCTGTTTATAGCAGAAGTCCACCATCTTTGATGCAGGAACTATTGGCGCCCCTGGTGAGACACATGATGAGAACTGTAAACTGAGAGAGCTGTTCACTAAACTGGAGACTAAACTGGAGAGACTTAAAATTGTGGTACTTAACCACTATTACAGCAAAATCAGCCTGGAAAAATATTTAGAGTTAGGCCTCTCACCCCACAGACTGAGAATTGAAAAAACTCCACTGGCAGGATTTGATGATGGAGATGACGAGTTCAGAATTGGAAGGATGATGCAACTGAGTGCATGGTCAAGTTCATCAAGGCCATCATTAGAAGCGATGAACACCTAAGAGTGGCAGTTGTTTCTGAAATTAAGCTGATACAAAGACAACTCACTGAACATAAAGGTAAGTGAGATTTTCAATCATTAAATAAGTCACTAGCCAAAAAGGTTATTAAACATGAGTCAGACCTTATATCTAGAAAAAAGACAAAACTCACCAGAGATATTGGCGACTATGGGCATAAAGAAATCTTTATCTAGGATAGAAAAAAATGTTCATTAAGTATGGGCTGACAAGGATCCCACACTCATAGAAACTGGGAAAGAATTAAATCCAGAGATAAAAATGTCAGCTTTACAGCTACTGCTACTGAAGGGAAGACTGTCATTGCATCACCTAGCACAGCTACAGTACAATAAATGACCCTCATTTCCAATTCTTCAAATTAGGCAGATGTTTTTTTAGTAAAAGAACTGGGCAGGCAGCCTGATGTGAGACCAAAAGAAAAACCAAAAAACTGAGATTCAACAAAACAAGGCGGGGAAAAGAGGCAAATGGAATAACAAGAATGTTAATGCATTCACAGAGGAAAATTTAAAATATTATTAACCTCTCAAATATTGCCTTCACTCCACAACATGTATTGGTCTTGCTCAAAGGTCTGACATTTGTTGTTTCTACTCAAAAACTGGATTGGTTTAAATTCTGTGTCGACATCTTCAAACTTATTAGAGAACTGAAATTGAAGTACTTTTTTGGCAAGTGAATAGAAACAGCAATACAAGGTATTAACATGGGGGTGCAGGAGAGTCTCATCCTGCACAAATGAATATTTCTAATGAACCTATTGATCTGCTAACTTCCACTGCAGAAGATCATATTTCTGAAGATAATGAACAGCCTGAACAGTTTGGCTTGGATTTTGATAATTGGGAGTTCAATATTATTGATCAAATTGATGCTGAAGCACTGTTAAGAGAGACAGGTGAAAACTTTATTGCACCCATGGTATCTAATTTTCCAAGACCAACATTTAAACCAAAGTCCCTGTTCTGTCCCCAGATTAACTGTTCAGCAATACAAACTTTTGAACATATATTCTTGCATGAAACAAAAAATATTGTGAAGAACCACATGCTTATTACAATAACTTGAAATCAGTGAAAATATTATTTTTATTTATTTATTTATTGAAATGTTTCACCATCCCTTATTAGCCCTTATTAGCCCTTAAGGAAATTGAATCTATCAAAGGTATTGTCATAAAAAAAATCTGACAAAGGGAGTAACATAGTGGTGATGCCAGAAAATATGTATATTACCAAGTGCATGGATTTATTGTCAGTGGCTACCAACTATAACTAATTAAGTAGAGATCCAACAGTTAGATTTCAGGGACAGCTGTTTGAATTTTTGGACTTAGCCAAATACAGGGGGTAGATAAATACAAAAGATGCAGACCTAATTAGGGTGAATTGCCCTGTTGTTTCCATTTTCTATATATTGCCTAAGACTCATAAAAATCTGCACGATCCACCCGGCAGACCCATCATCAGTGGGGTGGGTTCCCTTTCCCAAAATCTAAGTACATTTGTAGATTTTTACTTACAACCACATGTACTGTCATTGCCATCATACATTAGAGATAGTATGGATTTAATTACAAAATTAAAAGCAAGATTTGGGACAGAACCTACAGCTGGATCACAATAGATGTCTGTAGTTTATATACATCTATTAAACATGAGGTAGGCCTGAAAGCAAGCTATAAATATTTGCAGTCCAGTCCAGGTAACCCCATTGAGTTTCTTGTTCAGGCCATTAGGTTTGCACTCACATATAACTATTTTACATTCAACAGAGAATATTATCTCCAAGTATGCGGAATAGCCATGGGGGCAGCATTTGCCCCAGTATATGCAAATTTCATAATGGGGCTTCTGGAAGAACAATGGGTACATAGTAGTCAAAGAAATTAATATCTGAGCCAGATTAACATCTGGTTCATGTTTATTGATGATATGGTTGTTATTTGGGAAGGTAACACAGAACACATCCCTAAATTCATTGAACATCTCAATAGAAACAACATGGGACTTCAATTTACTTATAAAACAGACCCAAATGAAATTAAAATCTTGGATCTTTTGCTTTTGGGCAAACCAGATATACACATTAAGACTTCAGGCTTTAAAATAGAAGCAGTGGGCAACACCATTTTACATACTAAAAGAGACCACCCTCACAAACTCATCTCTCCCATACCATATGATGAGATGATACATCTGAGAAGTAATTGTTCAGAAGATGTTGAATTTGATAGCCAGGCTGAAGACTGCTACTGAGATGGTACACAAATGAAATCCTGGAAGAAGCCCATACTAAAGTGTTGGCATTAGATGGAGAAAATGTGTTGATTGCTAGAAAAGATAGAGGAAACAGAAACAGACACAGAGGGAAATATGGATTTGAAACATGATAACACTGTATCATTTGTGACAGAATTTAATCCCCTAGCAGGTAAAGTACAGGGCCTGGTACACAAAATTTGGCCCATGCTACTTAGCGATCTCATTTTGAAAACACATGTCTATGAGAAACCGAGGGTTACTTTCAGCAAAGGGAGAAATCTAGGGGACAGACTGTCACATAGTCACTTCATTAGTACAACTGAGCCAAAAAAAGATAAAAGATGGCTTGGTATTAAACCAAAAGTCCTGCATAAATGTGGGAGGTGCAATGCATGCCAATATGTGCAATCTGGAAATGCTTTTGTGAAGGATGGAAAAAGATTTGAAAACAACAAGTCTGTGACATGTACAACACCTTTTGTAATTTATATCTGCTGGTGTCCATGTCAACAGTTTTATGTGGGTAAACCTACACAACCAGTTAAGTCGTGAATTTAAAAACATGTATGAGCAATAAAAATAATTTAAATGCAATTGAAGCACACTTTGCACAATCACACAACAGCAAACTAAGTTACTTTAGAACATGTCAAATGAAATCCCAGGGGTAGTAACAGAAATCAGGTGTTATCACAAAAGGAGATAAAATGAATAGTGAATCTTGAAACTGCAGTACCTGATGGACTGAATGATGATAAAGATTTCAGTCCGTATGTATAATTTTATACATTGGCCCAGATATTCAAACTGCACCCAAAAAGTGCGCAATAGCAGGAGCAAGTGCAAGTCTATTGCACCCATGTGCAAGAGACACGATATTCAAAAAAGGAGCAGGCCAAATTGCGCCTACAGCCAATGACTGAATATCGCACCACCTGCGCCATAGCGCAACTAGGGAGGGGAAGCTGAGAAGATCTGATGCGCCATAGTGCAACAAGGGATGTTCAGCTGAGCAGTCCAGAGGTGCCATAGCGCAACCAGGGAGCCCCCCAGCTGCAGAGGAATGTAACTGCACAATCAGGGAGGTAGGGGCCTCCTACCCATGCCACAGGTGGGCACAGGAACACACAGCAGAACAGACATTGTCCCCCCACACCCCAAGCACAGCACAACCAGGGGAGGGCTGGAATAACCACTGGTCCATGGAGACAAGCAACCAACCCACAGCCTGGTCATGGTGCCCCATCACACCTACCGGCAAGCTGTGACTGGCACACAAGGAAGGCAGACCACCCTGTGCCACACCATCCCCCCAGTGTAGAGCACACTCTGCACCGTGACCCCCAGACGCCTCCCCATGAGCAGTGACCACCGCTGCAGGAAACCCCATGCATGCCACCACCCCCACTGTGTCAATGCAACCACAAAACCATGCAAGCCAGCCCCACCACGAGCACCCATCAGCAGGTTGCAGCACACAGCAATGCAACAATGGCAGACACAGTGCCACCACACACAGTGCCCCGAGGTACTGCTGAGAGGCCGACCATGCGTTGGCACAAGAGGTACCCTATATGGGACGGTTGTGTCCTTCACACCACCACCAGTGGTACAGCACTCTGCACAGTATTCCAGTGACACACCCCGGCCCACCACTGGTCACAACAGCCAGCACAGACACCCACAGTGGTGCGTGGAAGCATGCAGCACACCAGATGCAACACAGGGTCTGGACAGACACCCACCCATACCCAAGGGCACAACAACACAGGGACGCAGTGGTGGGGCAACCAAGCCCCCGTTGTGGTCCCATGTAAGCTGTGTACACACAACCAAGCAGTCCACCATGGCACCGGAGTTTCAGCCACCCTGCGCAGGCACCGTGGACCCATACACCACCAGTAGTCACCCGGATCACAAGCCACAGACAGTGGGGCACATCCCCTGCAACACACACAAGCCACAGCATGGAGGTGGGACAATGACCATGTCACCCACAGTGCCACCTGAGCCAGGTATGCACCACACCAGTGACATGGGCAACCCAGCAAAGTGACAGGTACAATGTCCGCCCTACAGGGAATGCCACCACTGACATGCCAGTGTACCGTGCAGGTCACAGACAGGCATGTGTGTCGGCTGCACAGGCCATGGACGGGCCGATGGGTGCACCATGGGCACAGAGCACGTGCCATGGACCACTGCACACAGTCATCCAGTGCACAGGGAACAACACACACAACACAGACACTGACTGATATCTACCCCTACACCATAGTCACTTCCACACGGACACACACACATACCCATGACTGCACCACCCCTGATGCCATGCACACCACTGAAGCTGAGCACCTATAGCCCACTGCAAATCAGAGACCACCACGGTATTCATATAAAATTCAAATGTATTGTAAAAATATAAAACTTAACTATATACAATAATAAAAACTATTTACAAGCTTGGGGTGGGGGACACAAACAAGGTGGGGTGGGCAGGGGGAAGGGGTGGACAAATGGGATGGGATAGGAGGGTTGTGAGGGTGGGTTCAGGGGGGTAGGAGAAGTCAGGGACCAAGGGACTGTTAAAGGGACTGCCGTTCCTGGCTCTGGGTCCACCTTGCTCTGTGGCACCGCAGTACTCCTGACTCGTCCAGCCTCCTTAGTATCTCCACCGTCTCGTGGGCCAGATTGAGGAGCTCCCTCATGGTGTCCCGAATTTCCCTTAGATTTCTCACACCTAGGACAAGGGAGCACAGTCAACAGGCTTGAATGCACAACCCCATACAGCCCGCCCACTGTGCATGGCATACGGCCATGGGACATACCATAGTGATGGTGTGTGACTACCAACAGTGATCACGTCCCCAGGACCTGCCCACCCAGGTGCATACAGCCATGTGGAATGCTGCATACACCCACCGGCCAAGTCACGCAAAGCACCACCGTGGCCGTTTAGTGACATGGCTATGTGGTGCAAAGGCAGTGGCACAGCCATGCACCTGGTGCACGCATGGACCACCAGTGATGCACACCCAGACATGCATTGCCACTGTACAGTGTTGACTGTAACAAGTGGCGTGCATGGCAGTGATGTCAATGAATGGTGGCTATGCCCCACTGCCCACCTTGTCACACAGCATGCAATACTAATCAAGGAGGTCTGGCACTCACCCTCATCAGGCCAGTCAGGTGGGTGTTGCTGGTCCTCAGCCCACCTGGCTGTGGTTTCTACACCCCTCCACTGCTCTGCCCGCACCCTGTGTAGTTCTTCTGGGCCTGTGGGGCCAAAAAGGAGAGAAGAACATCAGTACAGTCCACTGCAAAGTCCCCCTGCCCCAAGGTGTGTGTCCTCCCACCCAGCCAGACCCACCACCCCACACCCTGTGAACACCGCCACAGCCAACCCCATACGGTCCCTCCTCTGTGCTGGACACATACAACACTGTGACTCATATGGGTGATAAAAGTGTGTTGACAGAACCCCTACCTGAACGTGGCACCATGCCCCTCCTGGCACATGACTACAGTCAGGCCAGTAGCTCTGGCTCCCTCCTGTGCAGGTCACCATAGCAGTGCCTGCACTGCTCAGCTGAACACCCTCGGCCTGTTGCCTCATCCAGGGCACTGGCCACCTCCTGCCACACCTGGGTCCTTGCCCTATCCAGGGTGACCTCCCCCAAAGAGAGGCCCATGGTGTGGCTCGACTATGGCCAGCAGATTGGCCAGTTCAATGGCACTTCATGGAGCAGCTCTTCTACACGCCATTCCAGTAGCTGTAGTAGGCAATATGGCGCTCTGCAGCGCGGCTCCCCAAGTGCAGATGCTGCGCAGTACAGAGCTGCCATTCCCTATCGTGAACAGCATGATAGAGGTGCACCTATGCCTGATGCATGGCGCCAAGGGGGAAAAGGTGGGGCACAGGGACAAAGGTCTCTGGTACAAGGCCACGCACAGCGCCATCGGAAGACAATGCATGTAGCGCGATTGGCTGCCTGTATGCCAGCACCACAGTGGGCTATAGGGCAGTTGGGCCATTGCGCCTATGAAGGCCCATTGCCACAGCACCATGTAGTGACCATTGCTATAGCGCCACTGGCACAATGGTGGCCATGCCCTGCATTGCCTACCACGCATGCACGTCATCAGCGCAGCAGATGCCTGCGTCAAGCAACCCGGGCATGCGGAGTGAGGTGTACTATGCATGCCACAGAACTGCGCCATTGGCTCAGCACGTTCAACACAATTGCTCAAAGCGCAACAGTGCGATATTCAGCCGTCATATGCAAATCATCCAATCAGCCATTCAATGGTGCAGCACTGCAATTTGCATCTAATTAAAGTTGCTCCTCGCCTCATTTGCATGGATTGTGCTATAAAGGTGTGACAATGTGCTGCAGTGGCCATAGTCGGTTACTGCAGTTTATTGGTGAGTTGCATGCTGTTTGGGAGTGTGGACTGTGGATTCAGGGACATGCATGGGACTGCACAGTCACAGGTAACAACTGCCATTCTTACAGGCTACATAATGACTGAGCACATTCTTGGAGAGGAGGACAAAAGTGGTGGGAGGAGGAGGAGGAGGCCAAATTTTACTAAGGCCAAAACTGAGGCCCTTTTGAGGCCTACCTGGATCAGGAGCCACTGCTCAGTGGACGCGGGGCACCCCTCAGGCCCGTGCTGCTGCATGGGAGGAGGTGGCACGTGCCGTGAACCTGCATGGCAGCCACCAGTGCTCTGTGCCGGAGTGTAAGAAAAAGATGGGCACAGACAGGAGGAGGATAAAGGAGAAGGTGGCTGCCATCAGGGCAGCATGTGCTGCAACAGGTGGGGGACAGCTGGAGTTGGTGCAGGTCACCCCAGCGGAGGACAGGCTTGCTGGAAGTATGCACCGAAGTGCCATTGAGGGTGTTCCAGGTGGTGGCTTCCAGACGGGTGGTGGCCCATCACTGCATGGTAAGTCATGGTCTGTCTGGAGGGGGCAGGGTAGGTCACACGCAGTAATGCAACTTTGCTCTCCCTTACGGATCCTGAGCATCTGCATGGGTCAGCGGTGGTGGGCCTGTCCACTGCGGACAGTTGGATGGAGTCGGAGGTGGGACCATCCACCTCCACAGGTATATGTGGATCAGAACGACAGTGGGGTCACCTGGTTGTCCACACTAATGTCATTGAGACAGGTGTGGAGGAAGCCCTGCCTGTGTCCTGGCGTGCTGGCGTCCATGGATGCCAGCACACTGTGGCTGTGGCCGGGGCAGAGTCCAGCACCAGTGATGATGACACTACCGTCTTGGGCAGTGACACGTGTGTGCCACAGGATGGACACACAGCAGGGCAATTCGCTCCTATGGCTGTGGGTGGTGCCGCCATGGAGGCCTGCATGTCAGCACAGTCCCAGGCTGTGCCTGTCAGCACCAGTGGGGCAGCACTGGTGTCTGTTCAGGACAGTGGGACTGTTGCAGCCACTGCGGTGGCACTACTGAGCCCTGGGGTGTGGCAGCCGGAGGGGCAGCATCAGCAGTCACCCACTGGGCTTGGGGGTACAGGGTTCAGTGGCGGCATCTGTGCACCGCCTGTGGACATGTCCAGACCTGGTCCTGGTGTGCAGCACCCACCCTCAAGGGGTGCTGAACATCAGCCTCTTGCACACCCTGAGGGACAGGATGCCGAGGAGGCTGATGACCTCTTGGACGAGCACACCCGCCTACTGCGAACATCAGTCCAGCAGCAGATGCAGCTTGTGACATCCGTGGATGCACTGCGTGTGTCTCTGGAGTGGGCAGAGAAGCGTCGCAGCAGGGACGCCGAAATGATCATGGCACGGATGGACCATTAGTGGGAGGATGTGACCGCTGCCATTGACAGGCATGCACAGGCGTTCATTGTTGTCATGGCCACAATGGGCACACAGTCAGGTACCCATGCATCACGGACACCACGCAGTGCACTATCCACCCCCGATTCCCGGCATCGTGCGACTCCCACCATGTCGACGCCGGGTTCAGCTGTGGGCATCCCGAGCACTCCTGGTTCAGGCATGTTAGGTATGCTGCAGACCCCTGCGTGGGCACAGTTGTGTTCATGCAGTGGAACCCCTGGGAGACCATCGGTGCCACCCCATGAGGCCAGTGGTCAGCCTGCCAGTGCTGGCAGGTCTTGGCGGGGCCATCCACGTATCCGTGGCAGCTGTGGCACTGTGTCGTGGGACTGACCTGTCTCCCAGTGTGGCTACTGTCTGGTGCTGCCCTGTGTGCATTGTGTGTGTCAGTGGGCAGTGCACGGGTGGGTACCCGGCCCTGCACGCAGACACACAGTTCACCTGCACACCCTCCTGGCTGCTGTCCACAGTTGCGTGTCCATGATGATGCCTGCATTGTGCTGTACACCAAAGTGCAATGGTGCTCAGCATCTGACACATGCACATGGACAGGCAGTGGGCGTGGTGGCCTGTGGACATGTGTGTTGCTAGGGTGTGTGTTCTGGGTCGGTGTGCCTTCTGCCCTCTGTGCACTTTTGTTGCGTTGTGTGTGTGCGTGTCCTTCAGCATGGCATGTTAATCCTCACCCATCCCTGGCTGTGTGTGTGCCTCTGTGCCCCCTGCCACTTCCCTTGATGGCATGCAACACCAGTGTGGGTTCCTGCGAGTTTGTGGGTTGTGCCTTGGCCACTGGTGGTTGAGCATGGCCCCATGACTTACCTGAGTTGGCTGAAGTGCTCCTCCATGATGGTGTCCCAGTGCAGATGTGCCAGCCGGAGCAGTCAGGAGTCCTGTCGGCCAAGGGGGGGGCTACCCATCACCAGCGTCCCTATCTGCTGTACTGTAGGGCACTGCCAGAGGTGTCCAGGCAATGGAAACATGCCTTCAGCATCCCAAACACCGGCTCGATGACATTACGTGTGGTGGCGTGTCACTCATTGTAGCATTGCTGCGATGGGGTCATGGGCCGCCGGTAGAGTGTGAGCAGCCAGGGACAGAGTGGGTATCCACTGTCACCTGTGTGTAGATGGTGGAGGTTAGTTTGATGATCAGCATCGCCCTGCCCCAGGTCATGTAGGCCACTACCCATGCCACCTCTGGTCATGCCCACCCAGGCCTTATATTTGTCCATGTGGTTTGCATACTCACCCACTAGGTGGCCAGTGGGGATGTCCCCACTCTCGAATCTGTGGCGCAGTGCTGACTGGTGCCAGATGTATGAATCGTGTGCTCCCCCAGGGTGTGTGGCACAGACATTGATTATGCACCCCCTGGCATCGCACACCACCTGGCAGTTGATACTGGAATAGCCCTTGTGGTTCATGTAGGCGGCCCCTTCGTGACCAGGTGGTGTGCGTATGGCCACATGGGTGCAGTCTATTGCCCCTAGCACGCCAGACATATGTGCTACCCTGTGGAACTCCTGTATGTTTGCTGTGCGCTCTGCTGCTGTGCTGGGGAAATGGATGTACTCCTCAGCATGTGGCAGCAGTGCACTGAGGAATTGGGTGAGGTGGTGTGACGTGGCTGACTGGGTTATGCCTGTGGTGTCCCCAGTTGGTCTCTGGAAGGTACCCATGGCGAGTAAGCACATGCAGGCTGTTACCTTGGTCTCCACTGACATGGCATGGCTCTGTCGTGTGGGTGCCTGCATCACATCACTGCACAGCTCACAGAACCACCTCAGAATTGCCCTGTTCAGGTGGTACCTGCCCACAATCTCAGTATCTGTGTACAACTCAAAGCTGGTGCGGGCTCGGTACTGCCTGTTGGGGGCATACCACTGACGGGCCTTTCCACGGCCACACCCCCCTGCCACCTGCCTTCTCACCCCCCTCATTATGGCCTCCATGTGGAAGGTGGCACTGGCCATGTCCCTGGCTTGCGTTCACCTTCCCTGGCAGCTGTTACAGTATTCCCCCCGCTGTCCTGGCTGCTACCTCCCCTGCACCGGGTACACCTGCCTGTGCTGTCCTCTGTTCTGTGTGGCTCCCCACACCTTCCCTGTGCCTGGCTGTTCACTGTGGCGTTTCCCTGTCCTGCTCTGTTTGTGCCACCTGCCCTGTCTGTCTGGCTAGAGTTCTGCCTCATGTGGCTTCCCTGTAGCGTTCTTGCACCTCTTCCTTGCTCCTTTTTATTTTAGGTCATTTCCGCTATGGCGCAACTTCCACTTGCTCCACTGTTGCACATTGCGCAAGTCTTTGAATATCACACTGCGCCATTTATGCATGGTTCCTTCCCCTTCAGTTGTGCATGCCTTCATTATCATTGCTCTGTTGCTCAGCATGATTTCGGGGGCACAACTGCCTCCTGCTGAATATCACAGAATGGTGCAATTTCGGACTTGCACAGGTGCAACCCTATTACGCATGGCTCAACTCTTTTGAATATCTGGGCCATTGTTTTTTCTTCTGTTCTCTTTTAGATTGGCTGCTTCAAGCATGGAGTTAAAAGTTTGCCTAAAAGGATACCTGTGTTTTAAAGTTGACATTTTGATAATTTACATACACTGCTTATATATACAGATTATCTCCATATTTTTGGATGGCACATTCCTTATAAATTTGGCCACACAGCTGTGATATAAGGGTTATTCCATTTATTAAGTTTTCCTTTTGTATAATGCTTTAACTATCTCTAGCTTTTCTACTCTTTTAAATCCAGAGTTTCTCTCTGTCAATCCTCAATTCGTCCTCCCCCCTTTTTTCCTTCCTTCCTCACCAGCCTTTCACAGCATCTCCCTGCTTTCTCTCATCTCAGTACATTTCACTTAATCCTCGATACTTTGGAGGTAAAAACCTCCTTCCTCCCATTATGTGTCTTTGATTTTTACATTTAAGGGAAACTGTTTCTTTCTTCCTTAGGCCCCCCCCCCTTCTTTTCTGTGTTATGTTATAATATTAGTTTCATAATTTTCTTTCTTATAGGTTACAATGTCCTTGAATATGGCCTTTGCATTGAAACAGCATTGTACCCCCCCGCTGATTTCCTCCTTTATGGATAATTACCAACTTCCATATTGTAACATTTATCTCATTCATCCCTGTACTTTTCTCTTGGAAATCTGTCTCTCATGGCCCCAATTTCTTAGTTCCCAATAAAAAGTAATGTAGTGCTATAATTATGATATAAGGGATCATTGGGATACTGTTAAAGCCACTATGCCAAAAAAAAATATTCTGATATCTCTGTTTGGTCCAAATATTAATTTAATGGATATTAGCAACATACATGTTAAGCATCATTAATTCAAGATGTTGGTAATCAGTCTATGTAAAACTATTTGATTTTTGTATTTTCCACATAAGGATGTGTGTGTGTGTGTCTTTAATTATGATGTATAAATTCAGAACATGTCTGTCCTCCCTCAGACCTGCCCCCTGAGGAAGGCCCTATGTCGAGCTGAAATACTGGGGATGTAAGGTGCTTGTTCAAGGCGACCTTGCCACAATAAAATTTTGATACTTGCATCAGAGTTGGCTTTTCGCTGTTTGAGTGTGGAGTGGACTTTTATTTGTCTGTAGTTGGACTGGTAGCTCTTTCTCTGCACCACCTGCCTGCCTGTGTGCACCCTTTACTGTTTTTTGTTTTCCTATTTGTAGTTCCCTTTTCATACATTATCAAAATTGACACTCATTTTACAGGGAAATAAGCATGTCAATTTTTTAATAGGGACTACAAAAGGAACAAAATAAATTAAAGTTAGCAAAACTAAAATGTGAAAGTTTTGTTATCAAACTCTTTTTAATGTAAAAATTATTTGGGGAAAGTGACTAGAATCTTTCATGTTCAGCATGGTAAGGCAAAGCTCTGTCAATCTGACCTACTCACAGATCTGAAAGTTGTCAGGGTGTTTTTCAGTGGGACGCATCTGCTTGATTCTTGAACATTCATAAATAATTAATACATTCACCAAAAGCAGAATTCCTGATCTTGAAAGGAAACTTGATGCATATATCAAGCAGATAAATTGAATTTAAGGAGATTTACATCATTTCGAATGTATGTATTTCAAATGTATGAATTATTATTAGGGTGAGTTTCTAAAAGGAACCAACAAAAAAAGGGTTTCAGTGTGATGGTGTAATTGAACAGATGATGGGCATTGGGCAGGACATAATGTTTTTTTTGCAAAACAATGCCAGGAGCTAACTTGTAGGTAGAAAAATCTGAAACCAACTGATCTCCTGTGACTAAAGTCCAATTGGGGTGGGGGTTGAGAAATAAACAACAATCACACACATTTATAGCACACGTGCTATGCAATGAAAAAGATGAAATCTTAAGTCACACAAAAGTTGTTGTCGAAAACACAGACTTCTTAAGGCTAGGAAAGGGTCATGCTTATAGTAGAATATCCAGAACAGATGGCTAAATAAAAAGTGAGGGATTTACCTCCGTGTATCTGGATTTTCCTGACATGGGAAAGCAAACCCAAGCTCGGCCACACAATAAGGGACAATTGTTTCTGTTTGAAGTTTTTTTTTGTGGCATAGGTAATAGTCAGGCCAAATACTGTCAAATAGTTATTTCAAAACAGTAATCAAGTGCATAATCAGCTTGACTATTGGCTTTAGGAAATGTTAATTACACAGCAAAAGAAGGCTCAGTATAGCAATGTGGCTCCCAATTATAAAGGAAAGCCATGGATTCCAACAAAGTGTCCATGCCAAAAGCTTTTATTGTTTTAGAAATGTTGTAAAAGTCCACTAAAATCAAGCACTTGCAATGAAACACAGTGCCCACTTCAACATTTAAAAGTCCATTCAGGTTAAGCAAAATACATTGAATGCAAACGCCAGTTGTTCTGTCCTGGGGTGGGGTTTCAGCCTGAGCACCAGCTGGTGTTTTCAATTAATGGATTCTGATTAAATTGAATGTACTTTTAAACATTGAAATGAGCACTGTGCTTCATTGTAAGTTCTTGAGTTTATTGAACTTTTACTACACGTCTGAAAAATAAAGGCTTTTGGCATTGCTTATTTATGATTGGTAACCACGTTACTATACAGAGCCGTTAGTAGATGCCAGTCCTTCTGCTGTGTTTCTGTATTTCTGAATGTGGCACTGCTATTCCTGGGCTGTGGTCTCTCCATTTATATATAATATTAGCTGTAATTTGTGGCCGTTGCCACATGGAAGATATTCAGCAGCCTTTGTTGCATGGAGGGAATCAGCGGCCATAGGATTTTGGCAGCATTTGCTGCAGGAGCAGCAGTCGGCTAGGGTGTTCAGCTGTTGCCGCACAGAGATTAGTCTGAAGCCATAGCCGCACTGGAGGGGCTCCCACCACAGTCAATCAGGAGCACCTAAAAAAGGGGTGCAAATTTTTTTTTTAACACAAAAGATGTTATTATTTTCAATTTTACATATCTCAGGATTATTACATTGCAATAGAACAGGCGTAGTAGGGCAAGTACAATAAGTTTTCCACCCTCCATGAAGGAGGGTTATGAGCTTAAACAGAGTTGGATATACCACTGCCATAGATGGATACATATGCTATATAGAAGACAGAAGAGTACATCCTGTCAAATGTTTGATATATCACTACATGCACTTTCAAAAGACAAGGGAGGTGTCTGAAGTTTCACCCTTCTAACCGGGGGGGGGGATGAGAAAAGAGGAAAGGGGGTTGGTTGAGGGGGTTGAGGAGGGAAATCCCTCCACTCATCAGGATTACCTAGAGAAAGGAAACAGGCAGAACTAGTCCTCTAGGAGCCCTCCAGCCCATAAATGAGTGACCTAATATGGGAGGGTCTGGGATGAGATGGAACAGTTCAGACAGACCCTCGAATAGGGGATTGACAGGCAGTGTAGGGGGTACAGTACACAGGTATGCGTGTAAGTAAGCATCCCATTTCTTATAAAGGAAAGTCTTTCAAGGATAGCTAGTTTAACCAGCTCAGAATGCCATGTTATAATTGAGGGTGGTTGGGGTTGCCTCCACTTCATCAGGATTGCCCGTTTGGCCTCAAGCACCATAGCCAAAACCCATCCCTTGTGAGGTGGTGGGAATGAATCAAAGGATGATGGGTCACCTAGGAGCAGCATCTGATTTGTATGACAGAATGGGCAGCTCACCACTCTGGCACAGTCCATAAATACTGAGGACCAAAAGGGGGTTAGCGTTGGGCAATGCCAAAGTATATGTAGCAAATGGGTGGGACTCTAGTGGCATCTCCAGCATTGAGAGTGGCTGATAATCCCCATAGAGTGGAGAGTGGCTGGGGTTCTATTCCACCCGAGTATGATCTTTAGTTGAATAATCTGACTTTCAAAATCTTTATAAGCAGTAGGAGTTGCTCTGATACATCGACTCCAAATTTCTTGAGAGATTGTGACTTGGATGTCTGCCTCCCATTTTTATCTACATGTCACTGTAGGGTCTGCATGGGCATCCTGTACCATTCTATACATTTTTCCAGCGAGATCGTGTTGTGTCTCCTGCTTATGTAGTGCACCCATCCAGTGCCATTTGGAGTCCATGACAACTTGTGTCTGGTAAGACTGAATAGCACTACAGATTTGAAGGTATCTCCAAAAATCCTGAGCTGGAAGATTGAACTGGGACCTCAATTGATCAAAGGACATCAGTTCCTTGGAGTCAAGCATATATAGGTCCTGGAGGATCTTAATAACCCTGCTGGCCCATCCAGGCCAGTGGATCAATTTTTTATCTATGGAAATACTTTTGTCATTCCAGAGACGAGTATAATCCAACTGGGGATGCCAGGCAGGTCATGGTATGTGAGAGGTAGCCATGGCCATTCTTCAGGCTCACCCCATCTCCAGCATGACAGGTGCGGCCCAAGGTATTAAAGGAGGAGTGGGAAGAAGAAGTGAGCACAGAGAGTTCTCCTGGGCCAAATGGGTTTCCAATTCGACCCACAAGGGGGATGAGAGGAGGAAGGGACAAACCATTTTGTTGCTTGCACAGCAAGGTACACTACAGTAGTTGGTATCCCTGGAGCCAGGGAAGACCCAGGCCCCCTTTAGTCCAGTGGGCCCGGAGCTTAAGTCGGCTCCTTCGGGGAGTTTAACCCTCCCAAAGTAGAAGAGAAACAAGTTCATCCAGGGACTGACATAGTTTAGGAGAAAGATGAATGGGGAGATTATTGCAAAGGTAGGATACCTTAGGGAGAAGGAACATCCATATAGCCTCCACCTTGCTCCTCAGGGAAAGACTGAACCTGTGCCACCAGTCAATCTCCACAGCAAGTGAGGTGAGTAAAGAGGAAAATTTAGCAGTTTCTAACTTCTTCCATCTAGTGGTTATATTCACCCCAAGATAAGAGAAGCCCTAAGGGGCCAATGAGATATCTGTGCCCCATAGAATATTGCTGAGGATGCCAGGTTTAGGGGGGAAAAATGGTTTTCTTTTGGTTCACCAGGAGACCTGACAGTTTGCCAAAGTCCTGCAGTATAGCAAGGGCTTTAGGCGGGGATTGCTCCGGGCATGACAAAGTGAGGAGAAACATAGAAATATAGACTTTGACGGCAGATAAGGACCGCTTGGCCCACCTAGTCTGCCCATTTCCGTACCTAAAGGATAAGCTGCAGATCCTATTTAACCAACAGCCTATTTCTTCCTACCCCCCACAAAAATTGCCTTACATCTGTCCCATGCATTCTTGAATTAGCCCACAGTTTTAGACCCCACAACCTCCTCAGGAAAGCTGTTCTATGCATCCACCACCCTCTCTGTGAAAAAATACTTCCTCACATTGCCCCAATCCATACCCCCATTATCTTCAAATTGTGTCCCCTTGTTATTGCACATCTCTTTTTCTGAAAGATGCTACCCTCTTGGACTTCGTGGAGTCCATTGAAGTACTTAACTGTTTCTATCATGTCCCCCCTCTCCCTCCTTTTCTCAAGGGTATACATATTAAGCTCCTTTAGTCTCTCCTCATATGGCTTCTCTTGCAGACCCTGCACCATTTTAGTTGCCCTCTTTTGAACTGCCTCCATCCTGTCTATGTCCTTGCAGAGATGGGGTCTCCAGAACTGCATGCAGTACTCCAGATGGGGTCTCACCAACTGTCTGTACAGGGGGACAACAACTTCTTGTTTTCTGCTAGTGATGCCTCCCCCTATACATCCCAGTATCCCCCCAGCCTTCCCTGCTGCATTCTCACATTGCTCGTCAACCTTAAGGTCATCTGATATGATTACCCCCAGGTCCCTTTCCTTTTTTGTTGTTGTTACTACCTCCCCCTATTGTGTAATCTTCCCCTGGGTTTTTGTTTCCCAGATGCATTATTTTGCACTTCTTTGCATTGAATCCAAGCTGCCATACTTCTGACCATTCCTCTAACCTTGCCAAGTCCCTTCTCATCCTTTCCACGGCTCCTTGTATATCAACCCTGTTGCAGATCTTTGTGTCATCTGCAAAGAGGCATACTTTTCCTTCCAGTCCCTCTGCAATGTCATTTATAAAGACTTTAAAAAGGACTGGACCCAGTACTGAACCCTACGGTACCCCACTAGTAATCCTTCTTTCTTCAGAGTGAACTCCATTTACAATTACCTTCTGTATCCTGTTGTCCAGCCAATGTTTTACCCAGGCTACCACCCTGGGACCCACTCCCAGGCTGGTTAGTTTGATTATTAATCTTTTGTGTGGGACTGTGTCAAATGCCTTGCTAAAGTCTAGGTAGGCCATGTCCACAGCCCCTCCCTGGTCTACTACTTTGGTCACCCAGTCAAAGAAATCAATTAGATTCATCTGACATGACCTTCCCACTGTGAACCCATGCTGCCTTGGGTCCTGTGCCCCACAGGCCTCTAGGTAGTCAACAATTCTTTCCTTCAGAAGTGATTCCATCACTCTCCCTACCACAGAGGTCAAACTGATAGGTCTATAGTTTTCTGCCTCTGTCTTTGTCCCACTTTTGTGAAGGGGAATCACATCTGCCTTCCTCCAGTCCTCAGGTACCACACCATCCTCCCATGATTTGTTAAAAAGAGTAGTCAGTGGTGTCACTAGTTCTCTGCTTAATTCTTTTAGAAGTCTGGGGTGAATTCCATCTGGCCCCATTGCTTTGTCCACCTTCAGTTTTAGGAGTTCTTTCAGAACCCTTTCTTCTGTGAAAGGACTGGGATTGACCCCCTATCCAGAATGCTTCTGTTAATTGGATTAGGCACCTCCCCCACCTCCTCTTTTGTGAATACTGAACAGAAGTATTCGTTCAGTATCCCTGCTTTTTCACTGTCCCTCTCTGTCCACCCACTGTCCATTCTATTCAGAATCACTATCCCACCCTTTGTCTTTCTATGCTTCCTGATATACCTATTAAAGGTTTTATCCCCCTTCTTAACTGAGTTGGCTATCTTTTCCTCAGTTTGGACCTTTGCTATTCTGACTACCCTCCCTGCTTCTTTCTGCCTTACCTGGTATGTTCTCTGTCCTGCTCCTTCTGTGTATCCTTATACTTCCTAAATGCAATCTTTTTCTCCCTAACCTTCACCGCCACCTCTTTTGAGAACCATTGTGGCTTTTTCTTTCATTTTGATTTGTTTATTTGCTTCACACAAAGGCTTGTTGCCTCTGTGATGGCAGTTTTCATGTTTCCCCATTGTTGTTTCACCCCCTTTCTAGCCTGTTTGCTAGTGATTTTCTAAGGCACTCTCCCATTCTGCCAAAGTCAGCTCTTCTGAAGTCCAGAACCCTCACTTTTGTATGGCTTGACTCTGTAGCTGAGTTGATTGTGAACCACACTGTTTGGTGGCCACTTGTTCCCAAATGGCTACCCACTTCTAGATCTGAGATCCTCTCACTGTCCCCATTTGAGAGTATGAGGTCTAAGATTGTTCCCTCATGAGTAGATTCCAAAACTAGCTGTCTGAGGCATGCCACCTGAAGGGCATCAAGAATGACCCTGCTTTTGGATGTGGCTGCAGCAAAGGTGCTGCAGTTAACATCTGGCATATTAAGGTCGCCCATCAACAGTATCTCCCCTTTCTCTGCCATCCTAACTATGCCTTCTATCATATCCTTATCCATTCCCTCCACCTGACATGGGGGTCTATATACAACCCCTGTGCGGATTGTGGTGCCATTTCCAGTCTCTAAGGTGACCCACAGTGCCTCCTCTCCTCCCTGTTTAATCTTTTGTTCAGTTGCTTTTATCCCTTTCCTTGCATAGAGAGCTACTCTTCCCCCTCTTCTCCCCTCCCTGTCTCTCTCCTATAGGTTGTGTACTCTGGTATGTTAACATCCCAGTCATGGTTCTCTGTGTACCATGTCTGTGACTGCTATGATATCCTGGCATCCCTTTTCCATCAAGGCCATCAAGTTCAGGGAGATTGTTGCCCAGACTGTGGGTGTTGGTACTCATTACCCTCCATTTCTTGATGGCCTTACCCCTTTTTGCCCCATCTCTGTCCTTATTGCATTTGTCACTTTCTCCATTTACCCCTGCACTTCTCCCTATTGACATCTCTATGTTGGTGTCTACCTCACTTACTACCCTGATTTTTTGGGGGGCTAGCATTTGCCTGCTTCTCCCCAGTGCCTCCACCCTTGGCTAGTTTACATGCTTGCCAATGAAGCATTTAAACCTATCACCTGGAGAAGGTCATCTGCATACAAGATGACCAGATAGGAGTGTCCTCCCACCTGGATACCAGAGATGTCCTTGGTATTTATAACCCTCTTGGCCAGTGGGTCTAGGGCAACAAGGAACAGTAAGGGCGAAAGAGAACAGCCCTGGCAAGTGCCTCTTTGTAGTTGAAATGGGGAGGAGATGTCTTTATTGGTTAATACTCTGGCAGACAGTGAGCTATATAAAGTGGATATCCATCCCCAAAAATAGAAGCCAAAGCCATAGAGCCTTAGAATTTCATGCAGATAATTTCACTCCACGGAGTCAAAGGCTTTGGAGAAGTTAATGACCAGGGCAGCCATTGGCTCTGAAGATTGCAATGCCAACCATTTAAGGTTGAGCACCTTCCTTAAGTTATCAGATCCAGATTTCCCTTTGGAAAACCCTGCCTGGGAGGGGTGGATTATGGATGGCAAGATGTCGACCATTCTATTAGCCAGGATCTTTGCCGCTATCTTTGTATCTACCAATAGGAGTGCAATAGGGTGAAAGTTGACACAATCCAGGGCATACGAGGATTTCTTGTGAAGAAGAGTAACTAGGGCCTCCTTCATAGTGGAGGGTAGAGAGCCTTTGATGTGTGCCTCTTGTAGAGCCAGAAGAAGCAAGGCAGAAATTTCATCATGTAGTAGCTGATATAGCTCCACCATCATACCATCTGGTCCAGGTGCCTTCCCTTTTATTAGCTGGGATAAGGTAAACCATAGTTCCTTCATGGTGATAGGCTTGTACAATGCTTTCATAGATTCTGGGGGAGTCGGAGGATGTTGGCAGATCTGCAAAACTCCTCCAGCTCTCTAGATATACCTCTGGCATCTAGGGAGGCTTTAGATTGATATAGGGTTTGATAAAAGACTCATTATCCTGACCTTGGGGTCAGAGACCACCTTCCCAGAGGAGTCCCTCAAAGCATGGATCCAAGATGTTGCCTGCTGCTTTCTAAGCTGATAAGCCAATGTTTTTCCACCCTTGTCACCTCCCTCCCGGTATTAATGTTTAAATCTGAGGAGCTGCCACTCAGCTTTGTGCTGTAAAAGGGTGTTAATATGGTATTTAATCCCTGTTATAGAGGTTACAAGGGAGTGATCTGTGTGTGCTGAGGGGGATGCCTTAAACCTTGACTCTAGGATAGTTAACTCCACCTACAGCTTGGAGAGGTCCTCCTTGTGGGCTTTATTCTCGGCTGCAGAATAGGGGAGATAATCCGGTCTCATAGAATCACTTTAAAGGCTTCCCAGATGGTACCAGCGCTCACCTCTCCCCTGGCATTATTTAGGAAGTAAAGCTTTGCTTTCTTTATCATAGCCTTGTGGAACACTTTGTCCTTGAGGAGCAGGGGATTACATCTCCATCTGGTACTTGAGGGGCCTTGCTCTGGACTGAGATAGTTACATGTAACCTGGGCATGATCTGAGATGAGGATATTGTCCACTTTAGTGTCACTGGTAACCCGGGCCACCTCCTGATTAGCTAGCCAGTAGTCAATGTGGCTATAAGTGTTATGGACAAGGGAGAAGAAGGTGTAGTCTCTGCCTGTGGGATTGTCTCTTCTCCAAGAGTCTATAAGGCCCCTTTCATCAATGAGCTCTTGTAGGGATGCCCTAGCCCTGGGATGTGTTTGGGGAATGGGGTGAGACTAATCCAGAAAAATATCAGGGACCAGGTTGAAATCCCCCTGAGTATAATCGGCAGGTTTGAGTAGCCTTTTGTGAGGGAGACAAAAACCTGGCTAATGTCAGCCAAAAAATCAGTGGCATCTGTGTTGGGGCCATACACATTAGCAACTATTGCCTTCCCCCAGGGAAATGGAAATGGGCTGCTACCCAGTGACCATGGGTGTCCATTTTGACAACTTCTTCAACCCAAGGGCTAGCTCTGTGCACCAATATACTATAGCTACACCTTTACAGTTAGTGGGTGCAGAGCTAGACAACACTTTAGCGCCCCCACAGCTTTTAAGCCACTGCACCATCCTGGCAGTGAGGTGTGTCTCTTGAATAAGGGCTATGTCAGCTCATAGACAGCGAAGGTGCTGCAGTACCTTGGTGCATTTCACCAGGTGGCTAAGGCCCTTAATGTTCCATGAGACACACCTCAACCCCGGTTGTTTAATACCTGACATGACTGGTCCACCTCAAGGATTAAGGTCCACTCACCTCCAAGTCATCAATCAGGATAGGGTGAAGGGTTACCTGGCTCTCAGGAGAGGGTTGGGGTACACTTCTCCCGTCAATCACTAGGATCTGTAGGAAGTGGGGTGAAAAGGGTCCTGTGATGTGATAAGTGCTCAATACAACTACTATAGCTTTAAAAGAGAAAAATACAGAATAAACACAGTTTAGCAAACAGTCTTGAAATGTCTTGAATAGTGAAAAGATATAAAGAAGATTATTCAACTGTGAAATCACAAAGAGTGGGGAGTTAAGCACGTGAAGGGAATCTCAGCTGTGCTGATGGCCCCAAACTACACTGGCTCACACACCCAAGTGGGGTATAGGAAGGGTCGAACATGAAATGGACCATCCTTACCTGGACTTTACACCACTAATAGGTGATCCAGGGTGCGGAGGGGAGATCCCAAACCTCAGGATCTGGGATGGGGATCAAGGGGGAAGAGAAAGGGAATGGGGGTCCACCCCCTAACTGACTGCCAAATCTAACATTATACCATTCTGCTAACTTAATTTCTTAACATATGAAGTAACCTACATAACTTTCATTGCAACAGCTGAACAGAGAGGAAAAATAAACAATGGATAAACCATAACAATCCAACCACTAGTGGTCAAAGATACCCTGCGGGCATAAGCACACCGAGTGTGAGCCTGTGCTCCACCACCCAGATCAGGGCTTATATGCCCCCCCAGGGAAATGGCCTAAGCAAGAAAAAAGGGGGTAGCTACTCCCCTCCATGTTCAGGAGCATCTACTGAATATCTGAAGGTCAGGCCCCGTAGCCAGAATATAGACAGCATGGGGGGGATTGTCAGGATGTTCCATGACTCTGCTGCCCTCATGCCCCAGCAGAAGAAGGTCTGCAGGCAGAGGAAAGATGAGAAGGGCATACCGAGCCCCTTGTTAACCCCGAAATGGGGGATGGGACTATATACCAGAGTCACGGTATAACTGTTATGTATCAATAAGAAATATATCTTAGTTAACATTAATAATTCCATATCATATCCTTGTGTGGTGCATCTAAAAGTCACCCTTCCAGTCCTGGAGTCAAAGACCCATTGGGAGAACTGTCTATGTTCTTATGAGGGGGGCTGGCCTTCAGCCATGATTTCAGTGAAGGATTTGAGACCTGGCCTTACTGGCAGATGGTCTTTGTCTGTGTTCTCTGCAGGGTCTGGAGGTTCTTCTGCCCAATCCAGAGGCACAGCAGTGTCCATATAGTCAGAATCTTGGGCTGTAGGTCCAGTCACATCTTCATCCGAGGGTGAGTCCTCCCTAGGTAGCTTAGCGGGAGGAGATGCTGAGTGCTGTTTAGATACAAGGCACTGGGGGCTTCTGGATCTTGGTTGGGGGTGACACTGGTGCTGTGGTTTGTTGGAATCAGTGGCCAGCCCCGAAGGTTTAGGTATGAATTCTGAGGGAGTTGGCATATCAGGGTCCGGGGCTGAGAAATCTAGCCGTCCCTTTGAGCTTGACTTGGGGGGCTCATTTACAGTGGGACCAGTCCATTCCTGAAAGGAGCTCCTGGGAAACTGTTTTCCTCTGCCACTGATCCTCTTGAACTGTTCCTGCCCTCCAGGGACTCAGAGACATCTGGGAGATGCAGTGTGTTTCAGTATGGTGGGCCATTGCCTGGACAGCCAATTTTCAATGTCCTGTGGGTGTTGGGCCAGGATATCCTTGCCATCCTTTGAAACATACAAAGAGGTAAGACTCTTGAAATGGTATTTAAAGCCATGGTCCTGTAGTGTTTTTTTCAGGGGAGCAAAAGATTTTCGCCTGGCTGCCACTTCATGTGAGTAGTCCCTATAGAATGATATATGGAATTCCCTCCATGTAATGTCCCTTGGATCTCTTTCTGCCCTGAGTACCTGTTCTTTCACAGAGTACCTTAACAGGTAAGTGATGATAGGTCTGGTTAGAGTGTTGGCAGAGCCTACCTTGCCATATAGTCTGTGTGCCCACTACACTTCCACAGGGCCCCTCCATCAGTGCCCCAGTAGTTTGGGGATGAGCTCATTGAGAAATCGCACCATATTCTGTCCCTCTGCACCCTTGGGGATGCCCAGGATCCTTATATTATTCCAACTTCCCTGATTCTCCTGGTCCTCGCCTCTTTCCCATAGTTTAGCCAATTTCGCCTCATGGTCTTGGAGACATTTCCATATTAATCCCTGGTGCTTTTCCAGCTCCTCCATGCATTGTTCAGCCACATTCATTTTATCTTCTAGCCCGCGAACATCTGCAACATTACAAGTAAGGACAGCACTTATCCCATCCACAGTGGTCAGCAAGGCTTCTAAAATCTTGGTGACATATGAAAGTGAGTTCCCTAATTGTGTTTGCTGGCTCAGGGACTCCTGGAGGCCTCGGGGGGTTGTACTGGTCTGGCAGAGCCTGATGCCACCATCTCCTCAATGAAATTGCATGTAGAGGGTTATAGTAGCGGCTCTGGGTGTCAGAAGTATTTCCCAGGCATTGTAGCCGGCTCAGTAGACTAGTGATGCAGTTCCCCACTGCTTATGCTCCAGGGCTGGTGGTTAGGGCCTACACAACTTGGTGTATCTAGTGTGGCATCTGGATGCCTCTGGTCTGTTTAGCTATTGCGGTCAGTTGTGGGACTGAAATTACATCTGTAGGCAGTCAGTGGGGGTTGGTTAAGTATACCCCATAAATTAGATGACAAAAGAGTCCCAGATCACAACAGGAGACCACGGATTTTGTCTGGTGAAGGACAGAGCAATCGATTTAGGTTGCCATTATGCTGGTGCTAAAGCCACACCCCAAAAGGGCGAGAGAGATTTGAAGCAGCAAGGCTGGGCTATATGAGCCAGAACCCATCTCCAACCAGTTCATTCAGCAGAGCTGTAATTTGTGGTCATTGCTACATGGAGGATCTTCAGCATCCATTGCTGCATGGAGAAATCCTGTGGCCGTAGGATTTTGGTGGCAGTTGCTGCAGGAGCAGCAGTCAGGGCCGCAGCCACAGCCAGGGTGTTCGACAGCCATTGCCACACAGAGAAGAGTTGGTAGCCATAGCCTCACTGTAGGAGCTGCCAGCAGAACCAATCAGGAGCACATGAAAAAGGGCACAAGTTTTGAAGCAGTGAGGCTGGGCTGTATAAGTCAGAGTCCAGCTGCAACAATTCTTGCAACAGAGCTGTAATTAAATTTTTTCTCCCACCCTCCGGCCCAGCCTCCTAGTTAAATAGTCCCACTGGGCACCTCCTAGTAAAGGCTGCACCAATCAGTAGGTGATAGGAGGAGATGTGAAGCAAGGGGAAGCAAGAAGAGGGGAGGCAAGATGACTTTGGAACAAGTGCTTCATCCACTGGAGGAAGCAGCAAGGAAGGTCTGGCAAAGGACTTAAGTACTGGGCAGTGGACATTTAAAGGAGAATCGTACCTATGGTTCTGTAATTGTAAGTAATGTATTTGGGTTGGCATTCAGTGAAAACTGCATTAAGATTGGGGTACTTAGAGGAAAATGGATTTGTATAAAGTACTGCTAATGTTGGGAAATGGGAAAAACATTTGCGTCTAAGTTATTAAGTATGGTAGAGTTAACTGGCTAGTGGGACATTTAAAGAATAATTGCACCTAGGACTCTAAATTGCACCTAGGACTCCAACTGTAGGTACTGTATTTTGGTTGGTGTTCAGTTGAAATTGTGTGGGGCTTGGGGTATTTAGAGGAAAATAGATTTTTATAAAGTTGGAATTCAATTAGGAGTGGGGTATTTAGAGGAGAATTTTGCATTTTGGAATGTTCTGCTAATGTTGGGCCATTGGAAAAAAAATGCATCCAAGTTACTGTGGGTACTGGGATTGGGGTACTTAGAGGGTAGTTGTAGTGATAAGTTAGTGCAAATCTTGTCACATTTAGGAAGCAATTGCATTTAAGCTACTGCATTTGTAGGTACTGTTTACGATGGGGCATATAGGAAGAAATTGCATTTAAACTACTAAATTTGTAGGTTAAGTTAGGAAGAAATTGTATCTTAACTGCTGTATGTAGGTACCGATTAAGATAAGAAATAAATTATACAGGGCAGTGGAGAGGGAAGGGACATGGGTCTTTTTGAGGGGGGAAGCTCTGGGGAAAGTCAGGAGAGTGGGCAGAATAGTGTGTTGCAACATATGTGGTACAGAGGTGTTCATGGAAATACTGTGGAGGCTGAGGTGTTGTCCAATTTGTATCAGATTGGTGCAAACAGAAGCAGAATTAAGTAATCTGAGGAGGGAAATGGGTAGGTGGTGGGACAGTAAAGAGGAGGGAGGGATCTACAAGGGCAGCACAAGTATGTGGGGGGCTACTGAAATGGAAACAGAAATAAGTGAGGACAGCTGGGGACATGGAGCAAAAAAGGCATGATAAGGGGGGTCAGGGTGAACATGGACCCAGACCAGGCAGTAGAGGTATTTCAGGCTGGCAAGAAGTGAGAAGCAAGGGGGGGGGAGGAGGACTCCAAGGGCTCATGGATGGGCACACTCTTCAGCAGCAGGGAGGGGGATTACAGTGTCCAACAGGTTCATACCTTTGGCAGACAGAATGGGGGCTTCTGAAAGTATCTGGGGGAACAGCAAATATAGGCCAGGGAAAGGCGATGGGCAGAGGGGAAGGAAGGGAAAGAAACATGGGTTGGAAGGCTGATGGGGGAAGGGGGTTAAATGGGATGACTTGCTGTAAAGGGATAAAAACACAGTGGGAGTAGCTAAGGAAGGAAGGAAAGCAGAAGCTGCAGGGGAGCATGGATGCAGGGAAGGGGGCAAGGAGGTGGAGGAGGGAAAGAAGGTTGCAGTGGGGGAAGCAGGAGGCAATCAAGGAACTCAGGTAAGCAGGAAAGGCAAGGAAGGCAGAGTTCAGAGACCAGAGGAGGGCTTGGTAGAGAAGGGGCAGGAACCATTTGCCAGGGGGGTATGGGAGGGGAACCAGGGGGATCAAGTAGGCAGCTCCAGGAAGGAGGATGTAGTTAGGAGAAAGAGGGCTAGACCAGATCCACTAGTTGTGGAGGTGGAGAATGCTATGGTATTTGAGGACTCCATCATCAAGGTGATACATTGGATCAGGAGGGGTCTTACATTTAGGCAGAGGTCATTTTTATGTGAACCAGGGATGGAGGCAGGGAGTACAATGCAAAAAGTCATGGAATGGGCTCAGTTGGTGGGGAAACCACACCGTGTCATTCATTTGGGAACAAATGAGCTGGCAAGCAATGAAGTGGAGGAGGTCCAGAGGAGGTTCAAGGCATTGGCAAGGGATGCCAGGAAAAGGCTAAATCCTTGGCATTTTTGGAGGTTTTACCAGTCCCCTCTGCCAGCACTGCTAGGCAGAGAGGAATTAGGGAGTTCAATGAATGGCTCTGGGAATGGTGTGGACAGGGAGGGTTCAGCTGTATAGGAGCGTTGGGGGGACACATGGGAGGACTAGGGCTTGTACTGAAAGGATAGATTACATCTCAGTGAGAGGGGGTCACGAATATTGAGGGTGGACTGCAAGGGTGCATTGATAAGGTCTTAGGGGAGATTTAAACTTGTAAAGGGGGAGTACAGGGCTAGGCTGGGTGAAGGCACAACAGGAGGAGAGAACAGACTAGCAAGCACTCCCCTCCAAAAGGGATCAGGGTATAGAACAGTCATGAAAGAGAGGGTTGGCAGGAAGGGGGGAGGTTTATGGTGGAGAGGACTTTGTGCAAATTCCAGAAGCCTGGGGAACAAGATGGTGGACTTAGAAGCAATGATGGTGGGGGACAGCCTGGATATTGTAACCATAATGGAGACCTTGTGGTCCGAGCACCAGACTTGGGAAGTAGGGGCCCCAGGGCACAGGTTATTTAGGAAGGATATGGCAGGCAGGAAGGGGGGAATTGTGCTGTACATAAGGGAGGACATCAAGGCTACAGAAGGGCAGGAGGAGCAAGGGGAAGCAGAAATCTTGTGGGTCACAATAGAGAAGCGGTCTGGGGCATCAATAAGACTGGGGGTGATCTACTGACATCCAATGCAGAACAAGGAAGTGGACATGCAGATGCTGTGGGCAGTTCAGGGGATGGCACTTAAGGGGAAGAGTCTGCTGGTGGGTGACCTTAATCTTCCAGATAAAGACTGGAATGGCACTGGGTCAGACTAGTGCTGACAATAATAGTGTGGTTAAGAATCATGCAGCAATATTGGCATCATTTTGTTTGCTCTGCCCCTGAAGACCCATACTGTAGGATTCTCAATCTGAGGGGGAGCGGATCACAGGGAATGTCAAAATTCATGGGGCCATGGAATACTGTTTCCACAGCCCCACATAAAACATTCTAAGTCCCAAGTGCACAAAAAAGTTGGAGACCAGGATTAGAACCCTAGTCTGCAATGCCACTAGCCGAGCTACTCAATGCCCCAGCCCTCCATGCCATGGAAGCAGCTTGGCCAGCCTCCTGGATCCTGGTGCCCTTGTGTGCCATAAGCACCATGGACAGTGACCAGGGGAGTGCTTACCAAAAATGCCGTAAATCCCTTCTCGCTGTCTGTGTTAGCTCTACAGGGACTAGCTCTTTCTTGACTGGCACTATTCCTGTAGCACTAATCTAACTGGGTACCAACTGGGATATCCCATCAGCTGGGTCATCTAGGAGCAGGGTGATCCTCGAGTCCCTCCAGGGAGCCTTCCTGCAGCAGCTGATCAGGCAGCCCACCAGGAGTGATAACATACTTGACATGGTTCTTACCAATGGGGATAGTGTGTAGGGAGTGGGGTTGGGGGTCAGCCTAGGAGCAAGTGACCATAACACAGTGGACTTCAAGGTTAGAGCAGGGTATGAAGTGAGTCAAACTATCACAGAGGTCCTTGACTTCAGGCAGGCAGATTTTCCCAAGATGAGGGATATAATCAGGCATAAAAGGAGGGGAAGAGGAAGATAGGGTTGGTTGAGGACCTATGGAATGAAATCAAGGGGTATACTAAAAGCCACAGAGAGCTGTATAAGGTTGGTGAGGAAGAGCAGAAGATGGAGGAGGACACTTTGGTTCAACAGGGAAGTGAGAGTGGCAAGTAAGCAATAAGACACGACAGGGTGTGCATGGAACAGATTTTACTGCACGGCTAGGGGCGTAATGGGGCACGAGGCCTTGGCTGAGTGCTCAGCCTGCATGCAGTAAAATCTGTTCCATGCACTCACCTGGAGTTTTTATTGCACTTATAAAATGGGCTCCTGTTTTTAAAAACTTTTACATTTGGGAAAAGCATGTTTATATGTAGAAACAATAGATTTACTTGTGTGCATTTATGATCAAATAGTCCTTCCACTCACAACAAATGATGTCACTGATGATGTCATTGTATTGTTGCCTACCTTCTTCTTCCTGTTTTTTCTGTTTTTCCCACATTCAAGATATGGAATGTTTATCATAGAATGTTTACCATGGAATACATGGATTCAAAATTCTGCTCAGTTCCATTGGCAGAATGTTTTTCTGCTAACACTCTGTATGCATAGACAACAAAGGCCTTGTTACAGCCAGAGCCTCAGTTATCTCTCTGTCAGGACAAGAAGAAGAGAGTTACCCGATGAGCAGGTAAAGATAGAAGGGGATTTTTCACTGTAAGCAAAGAAACAGTTGTAGTGAAAACTATAAACAATACTTATTGTTTCTAATTTGTTCATGTGTGTAAGGAGAGGTGTGATAATCAAGGAAACTACCGTAAATTAATTTGTTTTATATTTTATTTAAGGTAGTTTTATTTTTAGGCCAGATGAATTTTTTTTTACAGTGTAAAGGTAGCAGCCATGTTTGTGGTGGAAGATCAGTTCTGGCTGTAGGGGGCTAACTGAAATGCCTGTGTTCCAAATGCCCATTGATCTGGTTTCCAGACTCTTCACAGTCCTTTTTTTTAGCCATGTGTAAACCATATTTTACACATAAATAACAGCCAATCAGATTCCATGATTTTACCCTGCCATTTTATAATAGAGGAGAAAAAAAGGCATTTAGAGAATGTAAGAGGACACACAGGAGGAAGGACAGGGAAACTTATAGGGAGAAGCTGAGGGAGGTGGGCAGAAGATCAGGAAGGCGAAAGCAGAAACAGAGGAGAAAACTGCTAGGCAGGCCAAAAGGGGTGGCAAAAATGTTTCCGGTACATAGGGGAGAAGAGGAAAGCAAGGCAGGGGATAGTAAGGGTAAAGGGGAAGTACATGTGGAAGGGGACTTTGAGAAGGGAGATGTGCTGAATAGTTACTTCAGCTAGGTATTCATGATAGAGGGAGAAGGGAGGGGACCTGTGTTGGGGAGTAAGGGAAGAGAGGACAGAGGGGTGGATCTTAGTCCTAGTCCAGTCAGTGAGGACAGGGTCAGGGAGGAGTTGGGTAAATTAAGGGTAGACAAGGCTATGGAGCCAGATGCCCTGCATCCTATAATGCTCTGGAAGCTAAGGGAGGAGCAAGTGGCACCACTAGTGAGATTATTTTAACCTGTCCTTTGATACAGGGTGGGTGCTAGAGGACTGGAAAAGGGTGGACATGGTGCCACTTCACAAAAGTGGCAGTAGGGAGGAGGCGGACAATTATCACCCGGTCAGTCTCACATCAGATGTGGGTAAGGAAATGGAGGTGATATTGAAAGAAAGAGTGGTAAGCTACTTGGAGAATAGTGAGCTGTGGGACCTCCATTAATATGGCTTCACATGGGGGAGGTCATGCCAGACAAACCTGATCGAGTTCTTTGATTGGGTAATGAGGGTGGTTGTTTGGGGGAGCAGTGGACATGGCCTATTTGGACTTCAGGAAAGCCTTCAACACTGTGCCCCACAGAAGATTGGTAAATAAATTGGAGAGTTTTGGGGTGGGACAGAAAATAAGGTGGGTGAAGAACTGGCTGATGGGTAGAAGCCAGAGGGTGGGGGTAAATGGGGTGCATTCCAGGGAGGTAGTGGTAATGAGTGGTGTCCCCCAGGGGTCAGTGCTAGGACCCATCCTATTTACCATCTACATCAGCATCATAGCAACGGGGTTACAGGGGAGGGTCTGGCTTTTTGCAGCTGATACGAAGATCTGCAGTAGGGTGCATGGGCTAAGTGGGAAGCCATACGAAGAGAGGTTGAGGGTGTCAGATTTGTACCTGCTGGAGACAAGAAGAGAGAGGGGGGACATGATAGAAACATTCAAGTAGGTAAAGGGGATTAATAAAGTGGGGGAGCTTATTCTCATGGAAGGTAGGTGTTAGAACTAGAGGGCATGGGAAAAACACAAGGGGTTGATTAGGGAGTGGAGGGAGGAATCTATGGGAGAGGGAGGCAAGAAGGGGGGGGGATGGGAAGACCTTATGGGCCAAGTAGGTCCTCTGCCAATACATATCTATAAATCTATGAATCTATAAACAACAGCCATAAAAGGTCTGAAAGGGTTTGAAATGCAGGGTTAAACCAGTCACATGTAGCCGCACAAAATGGTTGAACTTAGTTTTATGAATGCCAGAGAGATGTCTGTAGATTTTATTTTTTTTTTTAAACCTCTTTATTGAAATTTTGATGCAAGATACATACACATATACAGCCCAAAAAAAAAAAAAAAGACCAGGCCCACACCCCAAAACTCTGTGCGGAAACTATGTGCATCCCCTTAACTATATACAATCACAGTTACCCAATCAAACACCATACCCAAAGCTCCAAACACATTGTGGTGGACAAAAAATGTATGCACTACCCCCGACCCAAATTAGGCCCGGTTAGACCCTTCTACCTAACCACCTAGATTTTAAATAAGGTGAAAAAAAAAAACAGGAACACTAACCCAGCCCACCCATAGGTAACTGTGTCCCTAGGAAAGAGAGAGAACCCCATATACCCGACCGCAGCAGAAACCTTGCAGTTAGGCAAACCCCCATACAAGGGAAAGAAAGTAAAATCTGTATAAGGCCTATCAGACCATCATCGCCCAGGTTCCATCACCAAAAAGCCCCATGAACCCTACAACATTGAAGATACTTCTCACTACTCCTCTTCAGACAGACAGACCCGAACCCTCAGACTTTTCAGCTGGATTGCATAGACCACCTCTAAGGTCCTCCAGATCCGGTTGTAAACCTTCTCCTTCCCGTCCATCAGCATAAATAATCTAATTCTCTCTAAGACCTGTAAAAGGTCCCTCACCCACTGATCATAATCATAAACTAAATCTTCCTTCCAAAATCGCAAAACAAATGCTTTAACCACAGCTGACAATAGGAGATATGATGATGCTTAGCCACACCCCCCAATCCTTTCCAGATCCCTAGAATACATATCTCGGACTAATATATTCGAATAATCTAACACTGGGTCCATTTTATCCACAATCTGACCCCAAAGTGGCTGACTACGAGAACAATCCAAAAATATGCACGAGGTCCCTTGGGAGCAAACCACAACGAAAACATAGGTCTGTCTGTCTGAGATTTCTGGAGCATAATTTAACAGGGTATAGTAAATATTTGAACAAATAAAAATTGCATCATATTATACTTGGTATAGGCAGGACATTCATATGTTTCCAAACTTCAGACCAGTTAGGCCTCTGGGGAATAAAGCTTTCTCCCAATATACAATTTGAGACTCCGTATCTGAACCCATATAGTCTATTAATACCTTATAGACTTTGGAGAGAGGGTGCTGTGAAAGATCCAATCCCTTTAAATTAACCCAAGAAAACACGGACTCTTCCCCCCTATCCTTGTGGTCCCGTAGAAACTTCTGAAGTAAGTTGGTGATCTGGAACTTCTTAAAAAAATCCCATCCTTTAGCTTGAGTTGGCAAGAAAACTTTGCCCTCAACTACCAATTCTGCGACGGAGAGATCCTGAAGCATTAGTTCCCACTGACCCCTCAAGATATTATTACCCAGGCGAAAATTAGGATTTCCCACCAGGGGCTGTTCCTCTGCCCTTTTCTGAGCTTTCTTCTGGGCTGGAGTCAGCCACTCCCACCAAGCTCTAACAGATTTATATATTGGAGAGTGCCTACCTATGCCCGGCAGAATCTCCGGGTATGTCTGTAGATTTTAAGAAAATCAAGCAAAGACACAGATACAGATGTGGGTGATAATGTAGTGGGCTTCTGCACTAAGACTAACATTTTTGTGGAAGTAACAGTAGAGATGTCCTGCCCCCTCTGGCCATTTGAACAGCATGTAAACTACACAAAAACAGACCGCAAGGTTATACTTGCAGGACTGTATTTCTCAATCTAGTGTAGCAGGCTGGAAGAAATTATCCTATGGTATAGCACAAATGCAGTGCATCCTGTTCATTCAAAGAGACAAAAAGAGGAGATCTGTAGTAATTGTAGTAACAGCTGTAGCAAAAAAGCATTCGGCATGTGAGCTTGAACTGCCTTAGTGCTGCTGGTGACACGAAAATTGGTTCAAAGGATCATGGTGAAGCTTCAGGGCGTGACCCTTCTTCAGAATGAAGACTTAGTACAAGAAGCCCACATCTACATGTTTGCTTGATTTTATTAATATCTACAGTTCTCTGTCTGCCATTTATAAAACAATAAATGTATGTATTTTGTAGTGGCTACCTACAGTATGGCTGGTGAAACTCTGCATTTGAAACCTTTTAAGGCTGTTAATTGATTATTTTTTCCTCAATGTCAATGGCATATTTGATTATGTACTCGATTGCTGATGTAAAATAACTATTTGCATGGTATTTGTCCTGACTATTTCCTATGCAACAAAAAAATGTCAACTTAGGCAGTCATCCTTTATTTGTCATCCCAGCCTTGACATGCTGTCCTATGTCTAGTTAATCCAGATACAAGGTGGTAAATCCCCTATTTTTTATTTAGCCATCCAAGTTGGATATTTTTCTATAACCATTACCCTTTTCTATCCTTGACAAGCCTGTGTTTTTGGCTTCAACCCTTGTGTGGCTTAAGATTTCATCTTCTTCAAGATTGCACATCATATGGTGTTATAGACTTTGTGTATGATTGTGCTTCCTTTCTAACTCCCAACAACAATCATTGAATCTTTGCGTGCAAGTAATATTCAAGAGTGTCAGTAGATATTAGACATTGCACTGTCCCCCCATGGCATGGGCCAGCAGTTCCCCCAGAGCATTCTGCACCTCCCACACTGTAGGGGCTAGGCTCCTAGTGAACAAACCACAAGTCCCAAACAAGACAACAGACTAACTTTAAACAACCCAGAGCATTTACACCGGCCTTAATTAATGTCCATGCATAGAGACCACCAAGGCAAACACAACATTCATTTAAAAAAAATGTGCTCTAGATCCCAGCCCCTTGATAGTAACATAACCATCAGCTTGCAAGACTCCCACTCTCCATGCCCAGGGATCATCAGCAACAAGCAATTTCACATTAAGAAACATACCATACATTGATATGATAGCATTTATTTATGATACAAATATTAACATTTTTTTAATGAAAGGCTTCCTTTATCCTTTTTTAACATAGCAATGGTACTATCTCCTTAAATAAAAGTGATTTTGAGTTTCCAGTGCAGTGGCACTGAGGGCTGAGGTGCTGGACACCTTACCTCACGCTACACCGTCGACCCTTGTTCAGGAACGAGCACAGGCTGCTGGGGGTCGGCAGGGGAGGGGAAGGATCAAGCATCCAATGGACTGCTCTCCTTCTTCAGGGAGGGGGGTCACCAGCAATCAGCATCCTACTGGCCCCTAGTGGCAGCTGGGGGGCAGTGGACCGATGCTACAGTAAGGGGAGGAGATGGGGCAGACGCTTGGAGGAGCGTGTGTGGGTGTGAGCGTGTTCTCTCCATGGGCATCACTGCATGCCTCACCCCAGGATGAAAATGGAAAAATGGTCCTGGCCACGCAGCACGACACTGTCCCCCACAGGCGCTGCCCCCGAGAAGGCACCTCCCTGGCTGGATCCATTTTGGGTGAGTTGAGATGCTCCCCACCACCCTGCCACAAAGGTTAAGTCATGGAATCATAAGGGAGGGCGCCTAATCCTTGGGGGATGGCTCTTGGGGGGGCAGCCAATGGTATTAGGAGTGCTGGTCAGGACGGGGAAGAAATACCATACTAAAAAATAAAAGTGATTTTATGACTTGCAGCTCTTCCTTCACAGTATTCTTGCCGGCTTTGACATTTTCCACAAACTAATGGACCTGCAAACTTTCTCAGGCTCTCCAGCAGTAGTACTCCACTGCATCTCCTTCAGCCCAGGTGCCCCTTTACACCAGTATAGCAGCCATGTTGGTTCTGACCAGAGTTTGTTTCTTTATTACTTAGGTCAGTTGTATGAAAGATGATTTCTGTCCCTTACACTTTATTTGCTTTTTCTGTTTGCCTACATCTAACATCATAATCTTCTGTTTATGGCATCTTACTTATCACCACAGCAACAGACTGTGATGTCATAAACAAACAATAGGGCAGACATCCTGTTTACATGCAAATGTCCTTAGTGAAAAATAAATAAGGGTTCTAGTTCATGTTTTTTATCTGTTTGACCGTAGATCATTACAAGTAACCAGCATTAAATACAATAGATGAAAACTATAAATAGCATCAATTACAAAGATAATATTGTTCATAAAAAAATTCAAAGTTACTTAGATACATTCATTGCTATATTTTCTTTATATTATTATATATTACTATTATATAATCGAAACAAAATGGTTATATTAAATGTATGCTGAAAATAGAAAATAGAGTTAAAAATCTACGTTTTGACCTTAGGTCTTCTTCAGGAAATACCTAAAAGAGAAAAAAAAACAAAGTTAGAGTAGAGGGGGAGGTAAAATGAGGGATATATATGTGGGGAAAGAAGAAAGGGGAGGCTCAGGGAGAAGAAGTGATAAATGGTAAGATTAAGAGAGAATCTGTGAAACAAAAAGGTCATGATGGGAAAGATAAAGCATAACAGGAGTGAAAGAGCTAGGGAAGTTCCCAGGTGGGGTCTAATTAACAGGGCCTAGTAAGAAGGCTGAAAGGTAACACATGTGTGGAAAGGAGACAGAGATTGAGGCTTATGGTGAAAATGAAAAAGAAATTAAATGAGTTCAAAAACAAATAGACTTTAGGGAAAAAAGGGGTGGCTGAAAGATGTTAGTGGAAAATAAGTCTATCATTTAAACCAGAGGGCTGCTGTGAGCCAAGATGGATGATCAGCTTGGCTTCCATGTTTTTTCTATGGTCAGGATCCCAGAAGCCCTGCTGAAGGACACAAACAGTTAGGTCATTGACACTGTGGTCCCTGGAGATAAAGTGGGATACAATGAGTTTAGCACTGTCACCATTCCTGACTGCTCTGTAATGTTCCCTGAAACGGTCAGCAAGGCACCTACCAGTCTCTCCGATGTAAATAGCTGTACACTTACTGCAAAGAATGCAATACACCACATTAGTGGAGGTGCATGAGAATACCTTGGTGATTTGAAAAACATCTGTAGGCCCCTGAATTTCAGTCACACTGGAAATACATTTGCAGGTGTAGCAGCAAGTCCTGTTGCAAGGTTTGGTACCTGGGAGGGAGGAACTGTTAGGAGTAGGTAGGCAGGCTGCTTTTAAACAGGAGATTCCTCAGGTTAGGTGGCCGGTGGTAGGAGGTGATAGGTGGTTCTGTAAAGGAAGCACCAATGTTAGGGTCAGTTTGTAAAATGGGAAAGTTATTGGTGATGATCCTGGGAAGAGAAGGTGTGCTCTGATGGAAAGGAAGTACTAGTGGAATTCACCATTGTTCTTGTGTGAGAGTATTCTTCCTGCGGGGGTCAAGGTTATGGGGCATGTTACTGACCCAGGAGAGTGCTCTGTCCACTGTGCTTATAGGGTATCCCCTGTTGATAAAAAAACTATGCATTATTTGGGTCTGCTCAGCAAAATAATCCTCTTCACTGCATAACCTGCGAAGTCTAAGAAACCGTGAATAAGGCAGGCCATTCTTGACATGTTTAGGATGGAAGGAGCTGTGGAGGAGGAAACTGTGAGAGTCAGTGGTTTTGTAATAAACTGATGTCTTCAGACCAGTGATCTGTACTGACAGCTGGCTATCCAGAAAAGGCAGTGTAGAGGAGGATACTTCAACAGTGTTTTGAAGGGAAGGATGGGCCGTGGTAAACTTGTCAAGGAAGACTTGGAGGGTCTCCCTGGAGCAGGAGGTGGCCCCCACACAGTCATCAATGTAGTGTTTGAAGAGTACAGGCACAGTCCCTGTGAATGAGAGAAAAAAAAACTTTCCTCCACCCAACCCACAGACAGATTTGCAAAGCTGGGACCCATCTTGATACCCATGGCAACTCCACTGACCTGCTGAAAAAAACTGTTATTAAAAGAAAAAGCATTGAGTGTAAGAACCAGTTCTGCCAGACGAGTTAGTGTGTGTGTGTGTGGGTGGCTGCTGGACTTCCCATTTATTCAAGAAATGCTGCAGAGCTGTCAGACCATCATCATGGGGGATCACTGTGTAAAGAGATTTGATGTCCATGGTGAAGATGAGCTCATGAGAGTCACTGAATCTGATTCATTCTCACTACATTTTGGGTGTAATATGTTAACAATCAGATAAAATAATGTTTTGAGTTTCTTAACTTGGAAGGCAGGTAGGTCTTAATGTAGGAAAATATGTTGAAGGGACACTTTTAATTAGGTAAAAGGAGCAAAACAGAGCAACATATAAATATAATTTTTAAAAATCTATTTTTGGAAGCTGTTAGACGTATTACTCCTGTGCTGCTCAATCTGCACTGGCTGTTGATTCAGAGATGGATCACCTTTAAATTTGGTTTACTGACTTATAAAGCCCTACATGGACTTGGCCCTGACTACCTGAAAGAGCTTCTTATTCCCTATCGCCCTGAGCAATAGCTCGGTTCAGCTGACGAGGGGTTGCTGGAGATTCCTAGGGTGTCATTGAAATCTTCGGTGGCCCGTGCATTTATGTACATGGCCCCCTCCTTTTGGAATTCTCTACCCCATCATCTACAGGAGTGCACGACTGTGGGAGTTTTCAAACAGGCATTAAAAACCTTTTTATGGCTTCAGGCCTTTAGTGGCACCGAATAAGTATGAACCCTTTGATTGTTATTATTATTATTATTGTTATTATTGTGTCTACTGATCTTACTATTGCTGTTTTATCTTTTTTGTAAAGTGCCTTGATAGTGTGAAAGGTGCTTTCATGAAATAAAGATTATTATTATTATTGTGATTATTTTTGTGCTGCTGGTTTCCACTCAGCTGTGTGCAGGTGCCAGTAGTGAGTGGTGCACTGATCAGGAAGTGTTTAGTGGTATGACAGTGAAGCAGGAACACAGTGAGAAAAACTGAGGTTTTATTATGTGTGTATATATATATATATATATATATATATAATATATATATATATATATATATATATATACACACACACTGTATATTACAGTGTATATATATATATATATATATATATATATATATATATATACACCATAGTTAGAGTTGAGAGCCATTTCTATGTTAAACCCTAAAACTTTGCACCTTAATAACTTTGCAATTGTTTGACGGATTTGCCTGAAATTTGGAATACATGATCAAGAACCATAGGCCTAGGATCTGCCAAGTTTTGTACTGGTTGGATATACAGCTGCAGGAGTTATTAAAAAGCGTGATCTGTAAACACATTTACGCTTTTCTGGAATTCTACAATCGCCTACAAGTTGTACAGTTTGCACGACCGCCCAAAATCTTCAGGGAATATGTGGCCTGGGTCCTCGATGTGCCTTTTGAAGATTTCATGAAAAAATATTAAACGGTTCAAAAGTTATTCAGAAAACAATTTCCCATTATAAGTCAATGGGAAAAGTTAACAAAAAGTTCGACAGTGTCGCAAATGCGTTTTTAGTTTCGCAAATGGGCCTGTTACTTTCGCAAATCAGCCATTTTGTTTTCAGTTGGTGATCAGAGAAATGGTTGGCATTTAAATTTGGGACCCTCTAGCAACCTAATTCTTTTTGTATTCACCTAGTCGGACCCTGAGGATGCTTGCCATGTCTTTATTTTGTGGTAAAACACCCCAGAAATATGTTTTTCAAATTTCTGGAAAAAGTACTTTCGCAAATTACTTTCATGCTCACGAAAGTGTCAAACTTTTTTGCGAAAGCTTTCGCAAATTACGACAGTAGTTTTCCATCTGTGGGAAAGTGACAGCGATTCTTTGGCACTGCGCTGCAAAAGAACTGTTGGGAGTTTTGGACTGAAATTTGGAGGGAACGGATCCGACATCTCACAGATGTGCCTTTCAGTGCTGTATTGAAAAAATATTACATGGTGGCAAAGTTACGGTACTCCAAAGTTGATGGTTTTTCCCATAGGATAACATTACGGCGCCCGACGCATTACAGAAATCCTTTGGCACCCTGCTGCAAAATAACGGTTTGGTCTTTTTTCCTGAAATTTGAAGGGAAGACAGCCAACAGCCCACAGATGTGCCTTTCAGTGGTTTGGTGAAAAAACATTACAGGAGGCAAAGTTATGGTGCTCAAACTTTTCTTCTTTTCCATAGGATAACATTACGGCATTATCATGCCTTTTAAGGCCGTGTCTAGGAAACAGTGCGAGATCTGGACTGTTCGTCAGGAAAATTCTTAGCCCCTACAGGGAGTTAAGTACCAAATTAGCCAGGACAGTTGTAAATAATATGACTTTTAAATTTTTTTCATCGCACAGTTCCTGAGATATAACGTATTTAGTATTCAAGTTCTCATTTTCTGCGCGATACTCATTATTATGCATACATTATTTGTACTCACGGTCTTTCTCTATGCAGGTTTTGGGAAAACCAGCCTGTGCACTTCCATTACTGTTACTGCGCCCTTTCCGGCTTGCACTTCATTACCTGTTCCTTACGTTGGCGTCTACGCCACCATGTGCGTTATCCTTTATGCTTTTCATTTGCGCTTGCGTTTCTGTTATTTTTGCCATTTCTGTCTACAGTACTGTTTATATTTCTGTTTCACTTTACGTCACCATGCCCATTGACATTTCTGTTTGCAGGCACCATGTTACTATGTGACAACACATCATGTGGCAGACCGTTCCGTCCACCACCATGTCGTTACCCTTTCTGTTCTCATTCAACGTATGTTACCATGTGTGCCACTGTTAGCATTTCTGTTTGCGTTGCTTTCCCTGTTACTATGCCACAAGACATCATGTGGTGGGAGTGCAGGGCCCTTTGGGCCCTGCGCTCCCGCTACTGCATTATGTGCCGGGAGTGCAGGGCACTATGTGCATTATCCTTTGCGTTTTCATTTGCGCTTGCGTTTCTGTTACTTTTTTGCCATTTGTGTGTACCGTACTGTTTCTCTTTCTGTTTCACTTTGCATCACCATGCCCATTGACATTTCCATTTACAGGCACCATGTTACTATGTGACAAGACATCATGTGGCACACCGTTCCCGTCTACGCCACCGTGTGCGTTACCCTTTCTGTTCTCATTCGCGCTTGTGTTACCATGTGTGCCACTGTTAGCATTTCTGTTTGTGTTGTTGCTCCTGTTACTATGCCACAAGACATATGTAGATGGAGCCGTGGGGCCCCTTGGGCCCACACCCCGACGCCGCATTACATTCACTATTTCTTATTATCATTCTCAAAAGAAGGGAAATTGAGGCAAAAACTCCATTTAACGATTAGTTAGGGTTGTTCCACAGCGACAAAGTGAGAAATTAGCTGTTAGGGTTGAAAACCTAACTCCGAATCCCAGCACCACACACACAGACACAACACACACACACATTCAAGTATGGGAGGACCAAGTCAACACAACCAATGACAGACATCCAGCAGCAGGTGACAGAAATAACAAACAATTGTCTAAATGTACTACGAGACATCCCCACCCACCTGACCAGGTACTGCATGCTCAGTGGAGATCAACAGCAAAACTGAGGCGTGTACACCAAATGTACACATCCCTGATTGCAGCTGCACACAACGTACTGCACTTAGTAGTTGCATGGTCTTACCTACCGATGCCCCACACCAGACCACACCACATGTGGTGGGACACCTGAGCAATAGAGTTCAGCAAAACCAAGGAGTTGTACAGGTATAATATCTCTGATTATAACAAGGGTTTGAGAAATGCAGCTTTCTAATTGACTGTAAACATTGTAACAGCCTTATGTTTAGTTTTTATTAACATACATGTACAGCCTAACCATATGATGAACATGGTTTAATGTTGTTTAAAAAACAGTTTTATTATGATAGCAATAAGCCACTCCCAGGTATTATGTTAATGGCCAGTTTATCACTGTCTAGCAACATGTGGCACTCGGCTATGCCTCATTCAACATTAAACCCCTACAAGGTGATTAACAGACCATTTAACATAACTGTTGGTCATGCCTTATTGCTTAATTGTCTTTATGAGTAGATACTTCCTCTGCTAGCACTGCAGCAGCTTTGCAACACAGTGTCCCACCCAGTTACACCATACACTGTGTAGTTACTGGAGAATGGCTGTGAATATGAACTCATGAAGATGAACAGTGTAACTTGATCATTACAGTCATCGAAACCCTAGTGTGATTATAACTGACAGAGTCAGTGATAGAGGATAACCCCTGCTGTCCTAGTACACTTACCCCATTGTGAGTTAAATCAATACTAAAAGTCATTCTGTTTATATCTACACCATACCTACTTGATTCCTGTTGTACCACAATTAACATAGTTATCACTTTGATAGCATCAGTGACAGAAGTGTGGCAAACCCAAACACTAGGCATACAGCCTGAGTATGAAACAACTGTTAAAAAGAATTACACTGTGTCCATAAGTGGCATAGATCACTCATTGTAACAATAGTAAATGTATTACTATTTGAATAAGTTAGTCATCACAGATGCAATGAGATTGTCTTTATCAGGTACAACATACTCAGTAAGTGCCTACAGGAAAATCTATCTATATACATCTCCGATACAGGTACATCATTGTTGGCTCAGTAGTGCTATGATATTTAGAAGTTGCTTGGCCTGATCCATGCAATTACAATGTTTCTTACAAAGAATACTTACTGCATCTTTAGTATTGAAACACCTGAAGGTCTATGTATGTACATCAGCAGTACACCTTCATCAGTAAGAATGCATGTGATACTGGCAGTACGAATTTCACAGCGTTGAACAGGCAATGCTTTTCCATATGTTTACATCAGCCTCTCTATGTTGAGTAAACCATTGCAGTAAATGTACTACTATGTAAATCACCTACTAAATGTATCACTACTTTTATCTTGAGCATGCTAGTGTCTTGTAGTTAATTTATGTGCTTCTCTTAATTAATATATACTCACTAGTGTTAAAACCTTTCTACAACTATCATCATGCACCTTCAGCATTTATATTGAATAACGGCACAGTACCAGTAGTGGTGGGGTGTGGGGCATCGGTAGGTAAGGCCATGCAACTACTAAGTGTGGTACGTTGTGTGCAGCTGCAATCAGGGATGTGTATGTTTGATGTACATGGCCTCAGTTTTGCTGTTGATCTCCACTGAGCATGCAGTACCTGGTCAGGTGTGTGGGGATGTCTCGTAGTACATTTAGACAATTGTTTGTTATTTCTGTCACCTGCTGCTGGATGTCTGTCATTGGTTGTGTTGACTTGGTCCTCCCCCATACTTGAATGTGTGTGTGTGTCTGTGTGTGTGTGGTGCTGGGGGGGTGAATTCAGAGTTAGGGTTTTCAACCCTAACAGCTAATTTCCTACTTTTGTCGCTGTGGAACAACCCTAACTAATGCATTAAACGGAGTTTTTGCCTCTAATATATATATGTATATATATATATATATATATATATATATATATATATATATATACACATACATATATATTCATTGCAAAAAAACTTTGTTAATATATCAGTTGGATTGATAGCACAGTGATGCAGAGGTATGGAAATGTGATGTTAGGTTACCTCACCACCCCACTAACCTCCCCCACCCTCCACACACCAACTGATGTTGGGGTGTGCCATGGGGTCATCAGACCCAACTCTCATCCCATTCCATGTGTAAGCAAGCTGACATGCTGCAATATAGAAGAATGGGATGAGAGTTAGGTTGGAAGACCCCATGGCAGACTCCAATGTCAGTTGGTGTGTGGAGGGTGGGGGAGGATAGGGATGGAGTGGTGGGCGGTAACCCTAACATCATATTTCCATATTTGTCACTGTGCTATCAACCCTAACTAATGCATTAACAAAGATTTTTGCAATGAATTTTCCTTCTTTTTTGAGAAACTGTAATGTACCTGGTAACTGGCATGTGTTTGTGGAACCGCGGGCTCTCTGGTCCCTGCACTCCCTTCACTTTGCCCATTTTTTACATAATGGCATTTGTCTGTGGGAGTGCAGGCCCTCTGGGCCCTGTGCTCCCACTTATACATAAGTACAGAGCCATACAGCAGCCCCATAGTACTGAAAAGGAACCCTTGTAACACTTACTTGGCAATATCTCAGTAACCGTAGCAACTATGAAAAAAATGTCACTACAGTTGTAATCATGACTTTGAAACCTCCATATGTGCTTAGTAAGCTACGAGTAGCAAAAAAATCAGTATCTCAAATAGTTTTCGAGATGGGGCGCCGAAAGGCACCATGGGTGCCACAATGTTATCCTGTGGGAAATGTCTCAACTTTGGAATGCTGTAACTATGGTCCCATTGAACATTTTGGGCCCAAACCACCAAAAGGCACATCTGTGGGACCAGGGCTTGCCACCCTGCAAATTTCAGCCCAAAATCACAATCCACCTTGGCACAATGCAGTGACAAAGAAAACAACACATGGGACAATGTTTTCGAGCATTGTTTTTCATGAAAACAAAAATGTTTTTGTGACGCACCTATACTTTATAATGAAATTTTTTTGTGCATAAAAAAATGTTTTCACAACCGCTTTCACAGTGCATATATAAATTTTACCATTGTCTAAAATGGGACATGAAAAACTTCCATAACTTTTGAACGGATTATTATTTTTTCACCAGATCTTCAAAAGACACCATGTTGACCCAGGCCACATATACAAAGGCACATTTGAATCCAAACAGATACATCTTTCAGTCTGTTAAGCCTGACAAAAAAATGCACAAAAGCTGAGGATTTTTCACATTTGTGTCATTCTACAGTTCCACAACCATACATCTGACCAACAGGAAACTTTCCAGATCCAGAGATCTATGGTTGGACACTGTGCATGCAAAATGTCAGGCAAATTAGACAAATGGTTGCAAAGTTATTAAAGTGCAAACTTTGGAGTTTAACATAGAAGTGGCCCGCTAATCCTAACTATAGCTGCATTACTGTGCAGTTATAATTTATTTATATATGTGTGTGTGTGTGTGTGTATATATATATATATATATATATTAGAGGCAAAAAAATCCATTTAATACATCAGTTAGGGTTGTTCTACAGTGAAAAAGCGAGGAAATTCGGGGTTAGGGTTGAAAGCCCCCCCGTTGTACCCCCCAGCCCACCCCTACCAACTGACATCAGGGTGCGCATTGGGGTAGTTGGCCCTAACTCTCACCCCATCACATGTGTAAAGAAGCAGAGACATAGGAGAATGGGGTGAGAGTTAGGACCGATGACCCCAATGCGCACCCCGATGCCAGTTGGTAGGGGTGGGCTGGAGAGTCCAAGGGGGGCTTTCAACCCTAACCCTGAATTTCCTCACTTTTGTTGCTGTAGAACAACCCTAACCAATGCATTAAACTGAGTTTTTTGCCTCTAATTTCCCTTCTTTTTGAGAATGAGAATGATAAATAGTGAATGGAATGCAGTGGCGGGAGCGTGGGGCCCTTTGGGCCTCACGCTCCTGCCACGTGATGTCTTGTTACATAGTAACAGGACTGGAAAGCAAATGCAAGCATCAATGGTAGGCAAATTGTTATGATAACAGCAACAAAAAAGCCAACAGAAACAGAAACACAAGCACATACGGAAACGCAAACTGTTACACTCAAGCTCATGGTACCGCAATTGTAAATGTAAATGCTAACAGTAACAGCAACAATAAAACCAACAGAAACAGAAACAAAAGCACATACGAAAACACAAACCGTAATGCGCATGGGCATGGTACCACAATTGCAAATGCAAATGGTAATGGTAACAGCAACAATAACGTGAAACAAAACAGAAATGCAAGCGCATATGAAAACGCAAACCATTATGCACATGGTGGTGTAGAAGGGAATGGTGCTTCGAATGGTAACAGAAGTGCAACTGGAAATGCTAACTGACACAGTAGCAAAAGGGTACACCCTTCTTTTCCCCCAAAACTGCATTGAAAAAACAAATTAAAAACAAAGAATGTATGCATTATAATTGACTTTGGAGCAGAAAAGAACGACATGGAATGCTAAATTGCTTATATCTCAGGAACTGTACGACGTTGGAAAAAAATGTAAATTTTGTATGAATTATTACTTTCCTGACTAGTTTTGTTGGGGGCTAAGCATTTTTCTGACAAAAAGTCCATATCTCGCACTGTTTCCAAGATACAGGCCCTGAAAGATGCAATGGACGCCATAATGTTATCCTATGGCAAAAAGCGTCAACTTCGGAGTGCCATCACTTTGCCGTCCTGTAGTATTATTTCAGAAAACCACCAAAAGGCACATCTGTGGTATGTTGGCTTTCTTCCACCCAAATTTTAGCCCAAACAACCACAGCATTATTTTGCAGCAGTGCGGCAAAGAATTCCTCGAATGCGTCAAACACTGTAATGTTATCCTATGGGAAAAATGGTAAGTTCATAGTGCTGTAACCTTGCTGTCCTGTACTATTTCTTGACCAAACCACCAAAAGACACATCTGTGGGATATTGCCTTTCTTCCCTCCAAATTGCAATTCAAAAGACCAAACCATTCCCAAGATATTCAATATCAAAGTTTACTAAAATTTACCTATCTATTCGATTATAAAACATCTGGCCATCTTGTCCCTCTCTCACAATCAAAGATGATGATCAGAGAATCTCACGAACAAATAATTTGCAGGCTCATGATTAAAGAATTTGCAGGCTCACAAACAAAGATTTAAAAACCTTATAAATCAAAAAATTGAAGGAATTGCGGTAAACCACCACCATAGTTTGACGAAACGAAGCCCCCTGAGTAAAACCCACCCTCATTTGACTTCCTAGGACACCCCTGGGCTGAGAAAATTTATTTTTTAATTGGGCCATCTCGTCCCTAATTCATGATGCACGATCGTGATCAAAGAATCTCACGATCAAAGAATTTGCAGGGTCACGATCAAAGAATTTGCAGGCCCATGAACAAAGAATTAAAAATGTTATAAATCAAAAACCTGAAGGAATTGCGGTAAACCACTGCCATAGTTCGATGAAACGAAGCCCCCTGAGTAAAACCTACCCTCATTTGACTTTCTAGGACATCCCTGAGCTGAGAAAATTGATTTTTAAATTGGGTCATCTCATCCCTCTCTCATGATGCATGATCGCATCAAAGAATTTGCAGGTTCATGAACAAAGAATTAAAAATGGTGAAATGCGAATGTTTCACCGATTTGAACCGAACCAACAGCATGCCTTGATAGAACAGAAACTCCTGAGCAAAACCCACCCTCATTTGTGTCCCTAACCCACTCTGAGCCAAGATATTAGTATTTTTAGGTCATGATGCAAGATTGCGATCAAAGAATCTCACAATCAAAGAATTTGCAGGCTCGCGATCAAAGATCGTTAGCGAGCCACAAATTAAGATTTTAAAAGCTTATAACTCTAATTCTTGACCAATTTGGATGGAACCAAACCCATGGCTTGATAGATCAGGGTCCCCTGAGTAAAACCCATCGAAGTTTTATTTCAGAAGTGATCCCGATCCTAGATATTTGTGTTTGTGCGATAGGAAAACTGAATACAAGATGGCGGACCTCATGGTCAAAGATTTCTTGAAATTCCTCAGGAACAAAGATTCTTGAACCACAAGGCTACAAATTCTTTGACTGCCAGGTGGGACAAGTTGGCCAGAATCCCCATTCTTTGATCGCAAGATATACATATAAATTTTCCCATTGACTTATAATGGGAACTTAAAACTGCCATAACTTTTGAATGTCTTAATATTTTTTCACCAAACAAAAAGTGACATATTCAGCCACCAAAGCTCTTTCAAACAAGCCATCTCATAGAGGTGCACACCACATGGTGGCCGTGCAGGACCACATTTAGAATGCCAAAAGGTGCCTCCAAAAATTGATAATTTTGCATTTTTCAATGCTTTCGTACATGAAGACTGACATTCCAACAGAAATGTAACTTGGTAAATCAAGAGATCTAGTGCATCCCAACATGTGTGCCAAATTTCAGGCAAATCCATTGAATGGGTCCAAAGTTATTAACGTCCAAACTTTTTGTTTTCATGAAAAACAATGCTCAAAAACATTGTCCCATGTGTATATATATAATATCGTGGTGTGTATAGGCAGATATAACCAAATAGGTTGTGAGTTGTTGGGATTGTGGGAAGAAGATAAAAATATATTTTTCAGTGGCTTGCAAAGGTAGTGAATGAGTGGAAGGTGCAAAAAGGAAGTTAGCAAGCTTGGAGCATCAGACATTTCACATGTTTAGAGTGAAGCTGATAGATTGCTAATTTTATATTGCACAGTTAGCTATAAATTATGGTGTGCTTTTTGAAAACTATTCTCTATTTGAAAATGTAATTGATGGACAGCCAGAGGGCGCTGTGCTGAAGATGGTTGCTTGATTCTTCATCTCCCTGGATTCACCAAATATCATCATCCATCCTACAGATTCCAGACTTCCTACCTTCACCAATATCTGAGATCTTACTATATGTACATCGCAGAACAGCTCTGGTACAGTATTTTTATTGCCTCATAATTACTGAACGAGTTATCTACAGCTTTTCAATTTCTCTATTAAGGCCTACAATAATGGCAGACCAATCTCCACATAACAGTTCTCTTAATAGAGTGGAGGCAATGTTTCAGCAACTAATAAGTGAAATCAATGTATTAGAAATTGCATCTCAACAAAATATCAATAATATGCAGGCACTTGATCAAAAAATCAGCGCTACTGATGTTAAAGCATCTCAAAATGAAGATTCCATTAACACATTACAGGCTACCATCAGGAGCAGGACAGATTATTAGGAACCTTCAGGACAAAATAGATGATATTGAAAATAGAAACAGACGTAACAACCTTAGATTTCTCGGATTTCCTGAAGGTGTTGAACTAGGAGACACCAGTGCTCTTCTAACTCATGTACTTCCTTCTTTGCTTAAATTACCAGCCGCCAAGACCTAATCATTGAGAGATCTCACTGCACCTTAAATCCGAGGCCTGGACCCGACCAGAAACCCAGGCCCATCATTGCCAGATTTCTAAACCACGCACATACTGAACTGATTCTTCAAAAGCGAGGCAATTAGGTGCACTTACTTGGCAAGAAAACAGAATCCTAATTTTCAGAGACTATTCTAAAGAATTATCTAACAAACGAAAGCTTACAACCCCATTAAAACAATCCTTCATCAGCGTGGAATTAAGTTTGCATCATGCTACTCCTGCAACAATGAGTCTTTTGAATGATTCTACCAGAGATTTCAGTACCCGGAATCTCTCTCTGAATTTCTGAATTGGACACAGCCCGCACTTACATTGTCTTGTGATGCTAATGCAGCTCGTTCCTGCTCCAGCACAAGCACTTCGCAATTACAATGTCTTGCCCTTCCTGCTGAAACTGTCCTTCAGGTCCCTGAGAAATCTGCAGCCATCATATCTGCCACTGTAGCTCCTGCCAGAAGCTCCGCACGCATACAAGAAAAAAAAGCATCTGGTTCTTCTCTAAATAATAATATCTGCTGTTTAAATAATATTTCCACCTCTCCAGCTTCCATGTGGAACGTCACATCAGTTTTCTACTCCTCTTACCTTGTCTAACAAATTCTCCCACTCCAAGAAGATCTGCTCCAAGAAGATCTGCACTCATCTACGGAGGATCTGAGACAGACTGTATCCAACCCTTTACTCAAGACCAGAAGAAGCTCTCAATGGTAATGACTCTCCCTATTCTTCCTGGCTGATCTTGTGTCCAGCTCTCCCTTTAAATCATCTGAACCACCCAAAAGAAAAGGAGAAGAAAATCGAAGAGCAAGGCTACTTGAGGCTTTTCCACTAAAAAAAAAAAAATTGTAATAAATACTATGGCCCATAATTAGATGTGATATAGCAGTTTCTCACCAGAATCCCTCCTCTTCACACCACCTCACTCGATTCCTTCGGTACATTTACGGCAAAGTGCAGTCTCTATCGCACCCAACAGGTTTGGAGCACTTAAATGCAGTAAATTGTTATCGCTGCTGAGAAGCCTGTATCTGTCTGTGGGAGGTGAGCCAATTGACACTGGAGGTATTTAATCCATGTGGGAGTTACTCTCAATGTATTCAATGGAAAAAAAAAAAATGAGAGAAAGAATAAATATTACAATGTTTGTAAGATCTCTTCTAATTAATCCTTGTGTGGTGCCAGACATTAGTATATATAATTGCTATTTAGACTCTAATTTTTCATAAGCTTTGGCACCACCATGTGGTCAGACGCATACATATATAGAGTTCTGTATTTCATATCAGTGTGCCCTTAACCCCTACTATTATAGCATTTTTCCAAATAAATCCTATCATTTGGAATGTGGAGGATGATTAGACAAATACTCTAAAATCATTTACTTATTTGATATTTATTTTGCATCACTTCTGGTATGTAGTGCATCAGGTGCATTCCCATTATATCTCACAGATTTTGCACCAAAGTATGCTTCCAATTGTATTTCTATACATTGAGTTTTTCCGCCTTTTCACATTATTCTTCATCCCATTTTCTTCCAAATCATTGGAACTTATAAAAATGATTCCACAATACACTGATGCACTATGAACCTATAGTATATACTGCATTCCCTAACCTAGCTTATGTGGATTAATACACATTGGGCATCCTTTTATCTGGCTCACAAGGTTTCAGCATTATCTGCCATCATGTTGGTATACTTTATTTAATATTGGACTTATTGCTAGGTCCAAGCTAATTCATTATGTTTGGAATTTAACACTATTACATAATTATCCTTTTTTATTTGGTAGAATGATGTTTTGTTTTTTTCCAGGGTAATGCTTTAATTACCTCAGCACAAATCTCAATTACACTTCTTTAATATACTGTTATATAAAGTTTAGTATCTTAAGATTATAGGTAAACTATATCTTGAGATTCACTAATTACTCTACACGCCTAGTAGTGTAGAGTGAGAGTCCTAGTATATTTACCGACTCTTATTGCTCTGCATTTCATAAAAGTTTCAAATTAATATTCTTGTTACTGAGTTTATACTAACGTTTGTTGGTTCTAATATTTAATTACTTGATATTCCTATCTCTATACTCTCTCTCTCTCTGCGAGACAAAATGAATACAAATACTCAATCATCTCAAACCCATACAAGTTAAGGGCCCTGCATACATTTGTTTATTATATATAGTTACCTTTTGAATCTGTGACATCCTCCAAATTAATGGTATTGAGTCCATCATTCCTATTTGTAACTAATTACCTTATATCCTAGTTCCATGAGTGATCTAATCTTACATTCATGGAATGTCAAGGGACTCAACTCGCCTTGTAAACGTAAGCAAGTACTTACCTATCTTAAAAAGCATAAAACACAAATTGCTTTCTTACAAGAAACTAAACTTTTATCAGAGGATGTCGACAGACTTAAAAGGGACTGGGTCGGTCAAGTATATGTGTCATCTTCTCAATCCCAAAAACATGGGGTTGCTATCTTAATACATAACTCTCTTAATTGGCCCCCCATAAAAATCATTAGAGACCCGGATGGTAGGTGGATTATAACCCTATTAAACACCACAGCAGGTCCGCTTATGTTTGTGAATGTATATGCACCCAACTTTGATTCACCCATTTTCTTTTAATCTATCCCAACAAATTATGATTAATAATAAAATAATTCACCTATTCTTATTGGTGGTCACTTTAACTTAGCACTACAAGCATATTTAGACAGAAGTAACTCATCACATGATGCCCACCCCAGTATTAATGCTCAATCAATGCTTATGAAGGATTTAGGTCCTCTGACATTTGGAGACTACATCATCCCAGACAATGAGATTACACCTTTTATTCCTCTTTACATAAATCATATAGTAGGATTGATTATTGGTTCTCTTCTCCCTCATTACTGAAAAATTATTGATACATCGATTCTCCCTATTGTTATATCTGATCATTCCCTATCAGTTTGCATTTACTCTGGGGTCCACCTTCTTTAAATCCCCATCTTGGCGTTTAGACCCACTTTTACTCAGAGACCCTGAATTCTCCTTGGATTAAAACCCAGATTGAAGATTTTCTTTCTATTAACAATACTCCAGATATGTCTCAAGGTACTATCTGGGAAGCATTAAAAGCCACTATTAGAGGTAAATTATTAGTTATGCAGCGCATAGAAAGAAATTAAGAGAACAACAATTAGCTAATTTAGAAAATACCTTAAAGAAAAAGAAACCCAATACTATAAATTAAATAAACCCAATCATAATTCACAGCTTCATCTGGAAATTCTACAATTAAGAATTAAAATTAACGAGTTGATATCCAGGAAAGCTGAATCTTGCCCTTTTAGGATTAAACATTTGTTATTGGGAACAAGGATAAATAGGAAAGTTGCTCTCTTACCAGCTAAAACTCAACAGATGCAGAGACATATAGCAGGTCTAAAAGATCCATCAGGTCAGACACACACAGACAACCTTTCAATCAATCGTATTATGCAATCCTTTTACCATCAACTATACTGCCAACCTAATACTACAAATCCCAACCTAATACAACATTTTCTGGAAAATTGAATCTACCTCACCTATCCCCTCAGGATAAGCTGTGCTTGATAAACCAATCACTTTACAGGAAATCCAAACTGCTTTATCATCATTAAAAACGGTAAAGCACCTGGCAGTGATGGGTTCCCTATTGATTTTTATAAACCCTATCTGACACTCTTTGTCCTGTATTAGTCAATGTATTCCAAGAAGCAACCTTAATAAAGAAACTCCATGCACAATGACTGAAGCCATCATAACAGTCTTACCAAAAAAGACAAAGACCTTTACTTCCTTCAAACTATAGACCGATCTCACTTCTAATACTGATGGAAAAATCTTTGCCAAATTATTAACTCTCCGCTAGAATCTTTAATGACTAAACTCATCCATACTTCTCAATCAGGATTTATCAAAAAGAAACAGTTCCGATCATCTTCGCTCATTACTCAATTTAATTCACAAAGCAAAAACTCTTAAAACCCCTGCAGCTGCAATAGCCATTGACTTTGAGAAAGCATTTGACTCTCTCAATTGGGAATATCTATATCAGGTGCTATCTCATTTTGGCTTTACAAATAATTTTTGTGCTTGGATTCAATTATTGTATACCTCCCCTTCAGCTTGAGTTCTCACGAACTCTATTTTGTCCCCCTCCTTTTACTTAGCAAGAGGCACCAGACAAGGATGCCCCTTATTGCCTTCATTGTTTATACTTGCCATGGAACCTCTTTCTGTGTCCCTACTTCAATCCGGTACAATTAAAGGCATTACTATTGGTAACTCTCACTATACTTCACTCTCATATGCAGATGATCTCCTTATTTTACTTGAAAACCTCGAAAGTTCTGGGCAACCTTTAGTTAAACTACTGAATGACTTCACCTCCCACTCCGGACTAGCTCTAAACCTTAACAAATCCAAAATGCTCACTGAATACCCTTTTGTAGTCCCCTCATGAACAACTCATTAGGCTTCGTTGGGCCCCCAAGGTATATCTTATCTTAGGCATTGGATCACCCCGACATTGAATAAATTATGGGATGCTAATCTTTCCCTCTGTTAACCAGTATCCAAACAACACTTGATAGATGGAAGCTACTTAAACTTTCTTTTAATGGTAAAATTTCCTATTAAATGTCAATAACTCCTAAAATATTATACCTATTTTCCAATATCTCTTTGATACTTCCTCTAGTTTTCTTACCAAAATAGACAAAATTATCGTCAGCTTCATTTGGGAAGGCAAAATACCTAGATTTAGTCGAATAAACTTAGATCCCATTGGTCAAAAGGTGGCTTTGGCCTTTCCTTGTCCGCAAGCCTACTTATGGGCTTTCTCCGTACATCTCAAACAATTAAATGGTTTAACAAACCCAACATCCAGTCTCCTTTATGGGTCAATATGGAAACATCCTTATGTCCTGGTAATGTGGTGACTTCTTTCTTTATAACACCCTTACCTCTTCTTCAAAGTCTCACCCAACCATAGCTGCTTCTATATTCTATTGGAAAATCATTCACAAGCATATTAAATCTAACCCCAAACCCTTAGCTTACACCCCCATCTGGGATAACCATTATATCTCTTGATAATCACCCATTTTTGTTGTACCTGGAAAATAAGGGTATTCTCTTTTGCAGGATATACTTGAACCCAAGTCATTAAAGTTAAAATCTTACACCAACCTACGAGGCATATGGAATCTTCCCCATCAGGATTTTGGAAATATCTACAACCATACCCATGCAACTCTTACCTCACACCCTTCTCTATCAATTCTCCATGATAAGCATATCTCTAAATGGATAAAAACAACATCCAATTTAAATAGCACTGTTTACAAAGATATTTGTGATATCCTTCCTGACTACTCTGTCAATGCTAAAACAGATGGAGTACTTTGCTACAATATAATATCACCAATGCACAATGGTCCAGATGTTGCTCTCCTGTCACAAATCTTTTAATGATAAACGCAGTTCCCTCATTCAAACCAAGATCCTTCATTTGTGGTACAGAACTCCTGTTGTATTACAAAAATGGGTTTATTGAACAATAACAATTGCTGGGAGCAGCAGTTCCCTCAATGGGGATTTATTGCATATCTTATGGCACTGTCCCTCATACAAAAGATTTGGCACTGTACTCACAGATTTGCAATGAAAGTGGTAGGTCAACCTTTACACTAGACCCTAAACATTGCATTCTTGGTATTTTTAATCACTGTTCTTATAAAATTTCATATTCGTAGAGCAGATGGTTAAATATACTCTTCCTTCAAGTTAAATGATAATCCTCAGCGTTGAGATCCAACATAATCCCTACCCTTCCCGTATCATTAACCAACTATTGCAATATGCCTCTCTGGATCGTATGACATATATCTTGTCTGACCGACTCATGTTATATAACAATTGTTGGCAGGGCTTTTTTAATTTTTTGGAATCAACTAAATCTTCCAACACCAATGTATGGACTTAATATATATGGATTTTCCCCTTTTACTGATACATCATTGTAGTCTCGCTTTTTTCCTTTTTATAGTTTCTCTCTTTCTTAACTTTCTTATATATCTTTTCTTTCCTATACTCTGTTCTCAATCATTCTTTATTACTTCCACAATCCTTTTATGAATGTACTTTTTTCCCTTTTGCAGCATCATATATAATTATGTAACATTTTAATATAAACCGTATCTAATCATACTATCCGCTTTAAGTTCACTACAAATGCCAATTATATGCTAATTACATGACCTGTATTGTTTACTATATTTTAAACCAAAAGTTCCTTGTATTATTGTAGCAATGTTCTTATTATATTCTGCCTCAATTTCTTTAAAAAAAAAATCCTCACATTGTACTGTACTGTAAGAGGTTTGTCTGTATATCTTATGAAAAATTAATAAAAAAGTTTAACTGCAAAAAGAAAATGTAATTGATCTTCCATGTACAGCACTACAATGCATTAATACACGCTACTTAAAATAAGGTGTTTCTGTGTGGGTAGAGATATTGTGCAACTGGACTAGATACAGTGTATGTGTGAACAATGCTTACTTTTGACAAAAGTTAATTTGCTTTATTAAAATGACTGATATTATGGATGTAGTAGGGGAATGTCATTACTTTTGTAAAGCTAAAAAAAGCAACCAAAGTAACTAGAGAAACAATTAAGTTTGGCTCTCCACATTAAGCTGGTAGAAGCCAGGGTTTTGTAGCCAGATGTCAATTCTGTTGACTTGACCAGGGAGTCTGAATCAGATTGCCTGCCACTGGCTTTCCATAAGAGGGATATTGCTTAATCAAATGGAAGGAAAAAGTATGCACTGTTCAGTGACATCATCTAGATAATATACTCTTTGTAAAAACCTACATTAACACATCTATTAGGGTTGAAGAGTAAAGCCACAAAAGTAAGGAAATGCAGTGTTAGGGTTAAAAGTCCCCTGGGCCATGGCGAATCTGTGGCCTGATATTCTTCTGAGTTTTCTGATCATGGGATACATCATTGGTGTTGTCCTGACTTTAGCACTCAGCCTCCAAACATTGCTGTTTAGCATTATTTTGTGTACTTGGACAGACAGTGCTGAAGTTATAGCAAAGCAAATACTATGTTGCGTGATCATTCCAAGGAATGCTAGGCCACAGATTCACTATGACTTGAGGACTTTTAACTCTAACATTGCATTTCGTTACTTTAGTGGCATGAATCTTCAACATTAACTGATGCTTTAATGTAGTGTTTTGAACTCATTTCCTGTCATTTTAAAAAGGTAATAAATGGCACTGAACCTGCAGCGTGCTTTATGAATGTTGTTCACAAAGCACATATCCTATCCCACACATTCCTAGGACTTAAGCATTCTTTGCAAATGGCCATGTGTGGGCCTTAAAAAATTCAGGTGACCCATTGAGTGTGGTGCTGGACCTGTATCTGACCCACTATGTAGCTCTGAAAGTTGCCATTTGACAAATAAATATTAAACAATAAAAAGGTAATAGGAAATAGAAAGTCCCCAAAAAACAAACTGCACATGGACTTTGCATTTTCTTTATCTTTTTTATTGGGGTCATTTTTTTTCTCAGTCACAAAAAGGGACATGGACAAATCTGAGCACATGCACAGGTTGCTTTTTGTGGGGACTTGGTTATTTTCTGGGTATTTTGTTCTGTCACCTATACTTATTTTTAATCAAGCCTTTTCTTGTGCCTTGACTCACCTAGTGACTCCTCCCCAAATACCCATTACTGACCTTCTCATGGACTTACCAGCTAGTAACCACATGCCCAGGACCACAATAGTGGTAGGCAGCCTGCCATTTTGATCATGCATGAACTTGTGGGGAGTGCAAGCACAATGGTGGACTAGGTCCTTTTCCTCCAGCTGCTATGTTTTGTCTCCAAAGGTACCAGCTGCAATGACACACAAACACATGCATGGTGGAGCACATGCAAATAGTGGTTGCACACCCACCCCCAGCTGCAGTCCAACTGTGTTGTCCCCACAACATTATCAGGTTCAAACAGCAGAATGCTTGTCTCCCTCCCAGATAGAGCAGAGTTGTCTTTCAGATGCTCAATCATTTTGGCACCAGGCAAGCCGCTGAGTGACCGAAGTCCATTCCCACACTCAGGACATTGGGGTAGTAAGTGTTAGCACTGCCGCTGCAAGTGGGCTGGCCACTTTTTATTTTTGAACTTTTTTTTTACCAAATTTGAGAGAGAGGTATCTCAATCTTCTGCAGATTTTTGGAGAGGACTCTATGTCCCTGCACATGTGCAATTTTTGTTTTGTACTTTTATTCCACTCCACACACCCCTAGCTATCAGTATCACACTACAGGAGAAGATAGAAAATGGCCAGATTGGAAGGAGGGCTTTGCTAGTCCCCAATCATGGAACCAAAATGTAAGTACTTGGGCGGCCATGGTTAGGGTGGCATGAGTGACAGAGAGTTGACAAGAGTGAAGGATTTCAATTACTGTACAGGCTGGGTTGGGGAAAGAGGGTGAAGGGATTTTTGGCAGAGTGGGAAGAGGAAAGATTCCTAAATTATTCAGGTCCCGCACCAGTGTTTGGCACCCAGCGTCAAAATGGAGGACAGTTGGTTGTACCAAGGTTGGGCTCCTGGTGATTGCTTAATTTATTTTTTATACAATGTATTGTCTGACACAAGGAGGGCACCCAGTTCTGGAATAGGGCTGGGTAAGTTGCATCACAGGGTTTGGACATACAGAAAATGTTTAATTTGGGCTAGACTGTAGGCGTGGTGGTAGTACTACCACTCACCATGCCAGTGATCCAAGTTCAGCATTGAGCTTGGACTGCAGAGGGCCTAATGGGGGGGGAGGAGAACTGAGCATCTCAAGGGACACTCTCCTCTTCTGGGAGGGAAAGTCACCATCCCCACTGCAATACTGCCACCTTGGTGACCACAGGTGGCAGTGCTGTGTGGGGGCACTTTGAGAGAGGACAATGCCAGCCAAGATCCGAAGTGACTGCATGCCTTGTGTGCACAAGCTCCTTGGACTTCCGTGTGTGTGGGCGTCCTCAAGGATGGGATAAATGACAGAAAAAGATTCCACAGCTGGCCTGGCAATGCCCTCTGGTACTGTGACAAAGGGCAGAACCTGGAAACCCATTGAGACTGCCTGACAAAAGTTTGTGAAGGTAGGAGGGAAGAGAAAGAGGGTGCTCTGTCCTTCCCTGCCTGAGGGCAATCCAAGGCAGCATGGAGGCAGAGTACCAGGGGAGTATGGTACTGCACCTAGTCTCTAGTACTTTGGAGAACCCTGAAGGAGTGGCTCAGCTGTGGCACAGAAGGGAAGGGGTGTGATAAACAGAGAGTCAAAAAAGAAAAAAAGAAAATGCTTATTATTGATAATGTACCGGTGACACCAGGGTGGGGCATGTGGTCTAAGAATGCAAAGTCAGTCTGCAGCACGAGGCACGAGCTCTTGTTGACCACATTTTGCTTGTTTTTTCCTCACTTTAGTGAACAACACCAAGGTTGGGCATCTAGCGTTAGAATAATGACTGATTGGGGGGGATAGTCAATGACTCAGGAGTTCTGCTTAGTTTATTTTAGTAATAGTGATTCAGGATTTCAACCTCAAGTCAGATTCACATGCCTCTGACTGCTCTGCATATGTGCATGGGCTCAGAATGGCATTTAAATGTGAATTGTCTTAGGTTTTTAAGTTTGCCTTTTTTCATGTTTTTTGCTCATCTCTAATCAAATGAACACTGAATCTCTGTGATGTATATCACATTTTCAAAGGTTAAGTGTCGATTTGCAGAACAACAGCTGAGTTACTGTATAAGCAGCTGAAAATTGTAATTTATTACCTACCAACCCTAACTATAGTGGCTACATAAACATAGAAACATTGAAGCTGACGGCAGATAAGGACCACTTAGCTCAACTAGTGTGCCTATTTTCCCTACCTACAGATGCAGTGAAGTTTTAAGTCACTTGCAAAATTGGTGTGAAACTAGGAAATGTGTGCTTTGCTAAGCTTTGTGAATTTCCTGATGGGCTGCACCAGCTTTGCCAGTCCCTTTTTTTAACCCACTGCACTGTAAGTTCCACCCACTCCCAAGTATGCATCCTCCTCTAACAACCCTACTAGTAGGGGTGGACAAGTAATGAATAATGTTTTCTGAATACCACAAATAATAGGGCTCCTGAATATTCAGAAGGCTCACAGAGATGTGGATAGGATGGTGAGGCAGTCAATGTTTACCCCAAAGGGGCAACAGAGAGAGGATGAGGGTGGGAGATACTTTGTCACCACCTATTCCAGGGAGGCTGGAATTCTGCAGGAGGTATTTCAAGAATTACAGCATCTTAAGAGTGGAACCAATGCTAAGGGGATGCACAAGGGAAATGTCATGTATGGTGTACAAACATATGAGAAAAATCAGATACACTTTGGTTGATAGTGCTCAAAAGGTGGAACAGAAAGAAGAATTTAACTTCATACTTAACCGTAATTTCCTTTTCTGTTAACTCCAACATTGTCAATGGGTAATCATAACAACTGGGTATAGTGCACCCCTACCAGGGGAATGGTCCAGCCCAAGCTTTAGAATGTTGAGCATATGAGGATTCCATGCTGTAGCACCTCCCCAGTTGTTACTTACCTCGCAGTGGCATGAGAGCTGCGCATTTTATATCTTATAATCTTTCATTAACATAAACACATTGCCACATGTAAATACAAAACTGTCTTTACCTTCCAGGTAGACATCCGAGGAGGAGAAGACTCACCATTGGACTCAAGATTTGGATAATTTGATACTCCTTGCCTAAAGAACCATCCTGTATGAATGGCAGGTTCTCATCCTTTGCACATCTGGAAACTGAGGCTGATCACCACTTCAGATAGAATTTTCAGGCAACAACTGGATACAGTGAGGCCACCTATAACAAGGAAAAAATGCCTCAAGAGTTACCAGTATAACATAGAAACATAGAGTTTGATGGCAGATAAGGACAGCTTGGCCCACCTAGTCTGCCTATTTTCCTACCTAACGGATAAGCTGCAGATCCTAGTTAACCAACAGCTTACTTCCTCCTACTCCCCACTAGAATTGCCTTATGTCTGTCCCATGCATTCTTGAATTCCCCTACTGTTTTTGACTCTACTACCTCCTCAGGAAGGCTGTTCCATGTATCCACAACCGTCTCTGTAAAGAAATACTTCCTCACATTTCCTCTGAGCCATCCCCACTTCTATCTTCAAATTGTGCCCCCTTGTTTTTGCACATCTCTTTTTCTGAAAGATACGAACCTCTTGGACTTTGTTTATTCCCCTGAGGTATTCGAAAGTTTCTATTATGTCCCCCCTCTCCCTCCTTTCCTCAAGGGTATACATCTTTAGTTCCTTTAGTCTTTCTTCATATGTCTTCTGATGCAGACCCTGCATCATTTTGGTTGCCCTCCTCTGGACAGCCTCCACCCTGTCTATGTCTTTACGGAGATGGGGTCTCCAGAACTGTACACAGTACTCCAGTTGTGGTCTTACCAACTGTCTGTACAGAGGGACAACAACTTCCTGTTTTCTACTGGTGATGCCTTTCTCTATGCATCCCAGTATCCCCCCAGCCCTCCTTACTGCCTTCTCACATTGCTGGCCCACCTTTAGGTCATCTGATATGGCTACCCCCAGGTCCCTTTCCATTTTTGTTGTTGTCAGTATCTCACACCCCACTGTGTACTCTTCCCCTGGGTTTTTGTTTCCCAGGTGCATTACTTTGTACTTCTTTGCATTGAATCCAAGCTGCCATACATTTGACCATTCCTCCAACCTTGCCAAGTCCCTTTTCATCCTTTCCACCCCACCTCATGTATCAACCCTGTTGCAGATCTTTGTGTCATCTGCAAAGAGACATACTTTCCCTTCCAGTTCCTCTGCAATGTCTCTTATAAAGACATTAAAAAGGACCGGCCCCAGTACTGAACCCTGCGGTACCCCACTAGTAACCTTCCTTTCTTCACTGTGGACTCCATTTACTATTACACACTGTGTCCTGTTGTCCAACCAGTGTTTTGGTGTAATAACTATTAACCTGTGGTTGCAGACTGATCGAAAACAACCCTTTTTTAGTTATTACATATTTATACATATATATAGTACAGCAAGAAGAGGGATGTCTGGAAAAAACAGTAGGGGAGTTTTACAACAGGACATCCCTCCAAGTATACAGGATAAGATTCTCCCGAGGGAAAAGGCTACTGGAGGGACCCATTGACAATGTTGCAGCTGACAGAAAAGGAAATTACGGTAAGTATGAAGTTAATTTCTTCTTTCTGTAGTGCTCCACATTGTCAATGGGTAATCATAATAACTGAATTCTAAGAAGTAATACCCAGAAAAATTGGGAGGGGGAGACAACTATTCCATATGCCAGAGGCAAGCACTGAGAATTACTTGCAAACTGCTGTCTGTAGCACTCTACGGCCAAACTGCATCAGCCAAACTCTAACATCCAGAAGACCATGCAATTTACTTGCATAACCTTAAAACTGGTGCTTCACCTGCCGGTCCAGACCACCATCTTAACCCTAGAGTAGTGAGTCTTGAGGAGAGCCAGGAACCTCCTCTTACTACAACATTGGCCTGAAACAATGCAAAGCCACACCCTTTTAGGGGGAGTGACCTAAAAAGGAAAGCCTCCTACCTGTGCTTGTCATTCCATGAGAAAAGACAAGACTCTCAGACTCACTGAACGCTGCCATCCATTTAGATTAGCTCTCAATGGTGCATGACAAATTCAACTTGTGCAGTTCCTTCCCTTAAATAGAGATGGTTGTGAACAGGCAGACAGTAACCTATGTCCTGGACTCCTGGAAGCAGATATTACCTGAGGGACAAACACCTTCTTAGTACCACCTGTCCTTATGCCTAATAAGGTATGGCTCCTTAACTCACCAGCCCCAGAACTCACATGTGAGTCAAAATGTTCTTTGCTGAGTGAGTTAAGAATGCCTGTGAAACAACACATCCAGCAACATGTATGGTAGTGGTTCAGAAAGCTCCTTACCAAGGGCATGCAGAACCCAAAAGATCCCACAGCAGAGCAGATCAGGTCAGTAGATGTGTCCTACAAACATGCGCCAATGAATTCCTAAGCCAAAAAACACTGGGGCTGAGATAGCAGAACTCAGCCTCTCACTGAACTCAGTGTCAACCTCTCAGCCTTCTTTATAGAAAATCAAAAAACAGTGGAAAAAGGGGCCGTCGAAGGGGAACACTTTCCCTGCTGGCCCAAGGTAAAAAAGAGGGAGGTGGCCCCTACCTGAGCATAGGCTGCAGATATAGAGGATTTCTGGCAGCCATCAAGGATTCAAGTAGTTTTCTTAGGAAAAACTATACACATATATATTAGGAGGGCCTCCTCTTCTTCTCAGAGCCAGAACACAAACTTTTTCATTGCTGGATTTTTTTTGAGTGGAGAGAGAGAGAGAGACCCCAAGCTGGTCTCTGCACACCAGAAGGCATAAGGGTGCTTGCTGAGCAAGATTTGCTAAGTCCAAGAACTCCAATCTACTTGGCCTCTCAGCAGGTAACAGGGGGAAGCTCCCTCGAGAGTGTCTTTATTTCTATTTATTATTCTCTCTGTACACTTTAGAAAAAGGCATTAGTAGATGAGAAATACGCTCTGCTGAAGGTTCACTCTTGAGGAAGCATGATCACTGCCCCTGTCTGTGATCAACCAAAAGACTGAAGAACCTTCTTGTAGGGCTGTGCGAATACCTATTCCCAAATATTCGGCCAAATATTCGGTATTCGGGTCCCAAGTATTCGGTATTCGGTATTCGGTATATGGCCAGAAAAGGTGTTTTTTTAAGGAAACTTTAAAAAAGCACTTCAGCAACACCATTAATCGCCCATTGAACCTGGTATATCATATACACCTCAATGACACTTCAGCCACCAACACTGAGCTCTCACTAATGCAATACAAGCTTCATGTGGCACACTCGATCCACCACAACACACACATAGCCAAGGCCCCTAGAATTCTGCGGCCGCAGAATTTTGTGCAGAACTTGCAATCTACCTCAGAACTTTTGCGGTGCAGCAGAATTCACTCTTTTGGTGATTTTTTATTAATATTTCTGTTTATCCATAGAATCTGGTTCCCTTCCCCTCTTTTTATATTCAGAACCCCCCTATATGCTCAGAATGTGATGTTATCATTGCTATATCATACATTGGCTAATGAAACGGCTGCATTCTGCAACAGAAATGAACAGTCACTTATCTACCACAGCTCATCATGCATGGTGATATTTGCTCAACCTGCACTACAGCCTAATACAATTTTTAGTCTTAAATTGTTGCATTAGGGCCAACTTAAACAAAACCTTGTCAATAGCACAGAACTGTTAAGTCCATACCTCACTTTGTACAAACCTATTTGTGCCTTTAAGGTATAGAGATGCCATCTGAAATGAATAACTGGTAAAATGAATTTAACTGTCATTTTTAAGAAAAATGAAGTAATTATGCCCAGAAAAGTGGAATATGATAATGTGTAGACCTGTTGAAAGAATAGACCTGTTAAATAAATAATTGCACTGTACACATTTTTGCCAGGGTTATTGATTACATATTGTCATTAGTTGATAGAATCACCTAAAAGTTATGGAGAAATGTTGTGTGCAGGGACAGCTGTTGGGCCAGAGGGTAGCATGCTGTGTTTCCATGCCGGCAAGTCAGGTTCAGAGATTAGCTCTGGGAGCTGGTTGGGCAGCACAAGGATTGGTGGAACACGTCACTGCTCGGAGCCTGGGAAGGTATGGTACAGTGTTCTGTCACATGGTGGACACATTGTGATGGGCTGGAGAGCTCTATCTCACAATCGGTTCAGATGCATGTCATGGCCTGATGGTGTTACGCAGTGTGTCAGGGAAAGCAGGTTGACATGAAAAATGAGTTTTGCAATAACTCCTCTATTCCATTTCCAATGGGACCTGTATGATTGACGATGCAAGCTCATGGAAATTAAAAAAAAAAGATATATATATATATATATACTGTATATATATACACACACACACACACACACTGTATCTCTGTCTCTCACAACACCACACACACACACACAGATACACACACATATTTGTATGTATCTTACAGATTACGTATACATATATAAGTGATACACAGTGGGAACCTCATGAGTGGTGTAGAAAGCACATACAAATATGTAAGTGATAGACAGTGGAAACCTCATTAGTTGGATAGATAGCATGCATATAGAAATACCTTATTTATCACATAAGCTCCCCTCTGCATATGTCATTTATGCAACAGGCTAGGACCTTAAGAGAGAGACATTTGTTTTGACTTTTTAGGCATAAAATTATTTTTATAAGTCTGTTATTTTTTGAACTAGTGTTACTGTGCTTTCCACCATCCTGATTGCTATAACCACTGCCATGAAAGTGAAGTCAGGATGACAAGCTTACACTGTGATGTGGTAGTTTGTTAGTGCCTCAGAACTTCCACAGAAATTACAAACCACAGCCGTAGAAGTTCTGCTGCAAATGGTAGTCTTGCCGCAGAACTTGACCCCACTGTGCCACAGAAAAGTAGGGGCCCTGACTATTACCATTGCTACAAGAACTAAAAGGCTTGCTTGGGGAGAACAATATTTGAGCCCATCGAATAAAGAGAGACACCTGTATGTCATTGTCTATGTAGTCTATCTCACCACCTTCTCTGGAATTGTATTATGTATCAGTAATAAACAGTGGAGCAAGACAAGATGCAATTCAATACTTTGCAGTAAATGACATGCCACAAAATATTGGATGACTGGAGGGCTTAATTGCCATTAAATTACACTGCCCCTTGCAGCATACTGCAGCATTTTACAGCAATTTTACAAGATACTGCATTGCGTACTGTCTGACACCACAGTATGAACTATGTTCTACAATCCTGATGCAGTGTTTCATCCTTGGGTATGTTAGTTGTGGATTGTTTTGTTAAAAGGGCATCTCAGTTTCATTCATTTTAACTTTACTTATTTATAGTGTGTGTTTCTTTAAGGGTTGTATATTCATAGCATGTTTGTACGTTTCCGACATGCACACTGACAAAGACCAGGTTCTAGTCAAAGCACCAGGGCTCTATTGGCATCCTTCAGCCTTAGCACAAACAAATGTATTGGCAACTTTATGCTGCACTGCTCTTAACTGTATTTTGTTACTGCAACCCCCGCTGAGTGCTTCCTTTGTTCTACATAGATTGTTTGGGGGTTTGGCAGCCAGGACAACACTAGCAGTAATTGTGTGGATGTGCCGTATGTTTGTGGTCTATCATCCTGTCCCTCACCACTTGGGGCCAGCGGTGCAGATGCTTTGCTGGAGCTGGACCAAGCATGTTTGCAAGATTGCTAAAGACATGATGGATCAGGTCACTACTGGTTACTGGGTAAAACACAAACTATTACTGTGTAGTACCTGTGTGTGTGTGATGTGTTACTTAGTGCTTGTGGAACTACAGTAATACACCCACCTTTCCAGTTACACTGCACCACAAAAAAGTAGCAGTAAAGAAAAACACTGCTGCTAAGAAGGGGAAGAAAAGGGCAACCTATTTAGTCAAACATGGAACTGAGCAAGGAACAGACAGATGGTATACAGTTAACTCGGTGAGACAAGCCTGCCCCACTAAGTGCAAAGGTTTAATTAACAAAACAACAATAAATAAACAAAAAAAATGCATGTGCACAACTGTGCACACACACATGGCACAGACTCGCAGGGGGGTATATTTCACAAGCACAGCTTAATTGTATGCAGTGGGCTGTAGAAGTGTGGGGTGGGGGAGTCAGCTGCCATGTCAGCGTGTGTGGCTTAGTTGGTAGCACATCCGCCTCTGGACCAGAAGGTCGTGGGTTCTCGTCCCACACTGGGATTGGACTTGCACCTAAAAATAGCTGGCATCCGAATGCAGTATTGGGGGGTGCTGTACTGCTGGGGTGTGCCATCCTTCAGATGAGATGTTAAACCAAGGTCCCTTCTGCCCATCCTGGTGATGTCCTGGTGGGTGTCCAGGTGGAAGTAAAAGAACCCAGAGCACTTTTCCAAAGAGTAGGGAATATTCCTAGTGGCCTGGCCAACATTCACCTTCCCATAAACTGGTTCATGCAATTATCCAGGCTGTGTGAGGGTGATGATGTGTGATATGGCTGCCACCACACATTCAGTCACTTCACTACCAGTCTAGCATTGCTTGTAAAGTGCTTTGGGATACACTGTGTAAGAAAAGCACTATATAAATGCTGATTCTTATTCTTCTCCTCATGTGTACAGGGATCTATCCCCAGAACCAGAGGAGACTAACAATACTAATTCAGTGAGTCAAGCCTGACTGGCTTAGAACTGAAGAAGTTTATTTCAAAATCTGTGTGCACACAGCTGTGCACCTGTGTGGCCCTGCCTCATGAAAAAAATATGTTAAGCATGTACATGCAAGGTGAAGCCTCACAAAATCAAATATTTTGCATGTATACAGCAAATTATAAGCAGTGACCTGCAGGAGGGGGAGTTAGCAGACACCCTCATCAGTCATGCAAGGAACCAAGCCTGGAACCAGACAACAGCAAAAAAAACCCACAAAAATAAAATGTGCTCCACCCAAAAAAAATCACACTGGAGCTATGTCAGACTGCAGCAGAGAAGGGGTGTTAGCAGACAGCCCTTCTAGTCCCTGTAACTGAGTACAGCAATAAGGACAAAATACCTGTCAGAAAGCCAAATATAGCTTTTCTGACACTGATCAAAAAAACTATACTGACCCAAAAAAGCCTGTGAAGCCAAATCAATTTCTTTTTTTAGCAAGTTTAAGGTCTCAAAAGTACTGCAGAGCAACTCTCAGAAACCACTGTCTCCTGTCCTCTACCAGCTCAGAGTGAGGAAGTGATATGGTGTGCTTGCCTTTGAGCTCAAGAACAGTTTTTGATTGGCCAACAAAGCTCTGCGAGACTTGGAAATCTCACCGAATAGTAGTTCATGAATAGTGGCCGAAAAGTGAACTATTGGGAAAATGCATCCAAATATTCGGGAAGCCTACTATTCATGGTATTCGGAAAATACTATTCGGCTCATGCACAGCCCTACCTTCTTGGGTCTGAGCCTTGCGGCTGGATGCAAACAGATTGATCTGAGGTTAAGCAAACCAGTTGTACAGGAGTTCAAAAACCTCCAGTTCAACCTCCAGTCCATGGGATGAACAGACTGTGGCTTAAGCAGTCCACCCAAAGATTCAACACCCCTGTCGGGGAACTGTCGACAGGCTGACAACCTCTCAAAACATCTCGTGCCTTAATGTTTATGTATGAATACTTGCCATGTGTAGCATCATTAATGCACACTGAGGGGGGCTATGTGAACCTCCTCCATCTCCTGAACATCAATTTGGAGATGCTGTTCATAGGCTGACCAAACTCCCATAGTGGGAAAATGGTTCTGACCTGTCCCCCATCCATCTAGGCTAACATTTGTTATGAGAATTAACTGTGGAAGTTCTAGTGGAACTTGCTTAGATCTTATGCATCCACTCACTAACTCAGGAAGTGAGGAGTCTAAGGGATGAAAGGAAAACTGGCTGATAAACTTCTGATGAGGAATCCCATGCCTACAGTAAACCCACTGAATATGCTGCATCTGGAAGTGGGCCCATGGGATTAAACTGTTGATGACTATCCTGAGGCCCAACAGTAGTGAGCCATTAGGGCTCTGACAAAGTCACCATCAGGGAAAAAAGACTGAAAAACTTTTCTTGATCTTGTGCCGAAAAATTACCACCACGCATCCAAGGTCTGAGATGACTCGGGAGAGCTCTTTTCCTGGTTCATTCTTAGCCATGTGTCTTTGGCCTATCTAGCATACTGAGTACCAGCCTCTTGCATGAATAAGCAGGTAGTTCAATCAGGATAGACATTAAGCCACCAGGACTACCAACATCCTCAAAGGAACTCAGAAAGATTGACATTCGGAAAAAGTTGAGCCCTATGCTGGATGTTGATCAAGTATCAAAACCTGAAAAACTGTGAGTAAGACTGATGTACGGAGTGTGGCAACAGGCCTTGCCTGAGCAGCCTGGTGATTGATCTCCAGTGCTCCATCCAGAAGATTGTGGCGCACAAAAAAGGTATAGGCTCTTGAAGTAAGAAAACCTGGCAACTCCCAAACTTTTTGGGGCCCATAGAATAAAACATAGAATCTTATGGCAGATAAGGACCGCTTGGCCCACCTAGTCTGCCCATTTCCCTACCTAATGGATAAGCTGCAGATCCTAGTTAACCAACAGCCTACTTCCTCCTACCCCCCCCCCCACTAGAACTGGCTTATGTCTGTCCCATGTATTCTTGAATTGCCCCACTGTTTTGACTCTATGATTACGACCTCCTCAGGAAGGCTGTTCCATGCATCTACAACCCTCTCTGTGAAGAAATACTTCCTCACATTACCTCTGAGCCGTCCCCCTCTATCTTCAAATTTTGCCCCCTTGTTCTTGCACAGCTCTTTTTCTGAAAGATGCTACGCTTTTGGACTTTGTTGATTCCCTTGCGGTATTTGAATGTTTCTATCATGTCCCCCTCTCCCTCCTTTCATCGAGGCTATACAACTTAAGCTCCTTTAACCTTTCTTCATATGCCTTTTGCTGCAGACCCTGCACCATTTTGGTTGCCCTCCTCTGTACAGCCTCCACCCTGTCTATATCTTTGTGGAGATGGGGTCTCTAGAACTGTACACAGTACTTCAGATGTGGGTCTTTCCAACTGTCTGTTCAACAATAGGACCCCTAAGCTCATTGATTAGTGGGACCTGTAGTCTGACATGAAGAGAGCCAGGAGCTGTGACGACATCTGGCCTTTACACTGCCCTTGAAAACTGAGGCAGAGAAGTATCCCTTAAGAAGGTGTCTGACATTATTCTGGTCCAATTTGAGGGGAAACTCCTCTAATTTACCCAAAGAAAAAAGAAAGGGTCAGAGATGGGCCGTGTGTTCTCTAGTGATGCACCATGCTTATGATGCTGGGTGTTCTGCACGGTGCCTGACCAGTGCTGCTCTGATACTGTAATCTGATTATCTGACTAGGTTCCTCCATTTCCAGCTGCCAGTCTCCAAGGGAACTGAACTCCACTCAGAACTGTTTGCACCAGCCTTTACCATAACCCCACTGAGTTATGGTATTCTGCTCTTTTAAATAGTATCCAGGGTGGAATCAAACCATAGGTATCCCTCAAGGGGATGATAAACAGGTTAGCTTATGAAGCTTAACCAGACTCAGTGACAAGCCAGATGGCCCTCACTGTCAAAACAAAGAAGTAGGCCAAGCAGTCTGGCCTGAAATTCTCCCAGTAAATAATCATTTGGAAGGTGGAACCATGGCCATGAATTGCAAAAAAGACTCGCCCCCACAGAAAAGGCAGAATGAAACTGGCCAGGATAGTCCATATGTTGAAGGTTCTGGCCAATAAAATATGCACAAGACCGTACCACTTGTGTAATAATAGAGGTGAAACCACTCTGCACGGGGTGTTCCCTGATTTAACATGAAAAACTGATAGGGCCTGAGTCATCTATAGGCAGGACGGTGTCTTTTCTGAAATACAAACATTCTTGTCTTCCAGTGGAGGAGCTTCCCCACCCACGAGACATTTTCCTTTAAAGGAAAAAACATGGCATGGTTGAGAAGACACTTTTCTGATCCACACCTGCCCAGTGCTGATCAATAGTTTTGGTCACATAGTAGCCAGAGAAGATGCAGACAGATACAGACTGACATTCTCCATCTCCACAGACTGAACCTCCTGAGCTGAAAGGGGTTACATACCTCAGCTATCCAAAGAGTCAAGAGCTTATTAGAAATCAGGGGAGAAAAACATCCCTGATTCTGATTTTTTTTTTATTTTTTTTTTTTTTTATGTTAAGGTCAGGAACTTCCCCAAGATCCCCATAATAGTCATCCTGGCCTTCAAAAAGGTTGATTGGGTTCTGCCTGCACATCAGTTATCACAGCCTAAGCTCATTGCGCCACACCTGGATGTGCCTGGATCACCCTCCCTTGACCTGAGGGGTCCTTTTGGGGTCTGGTGTATCTGCAGGGATGTCCTGCTGGACATTGGGGCTCATGCTTTCTCCAGAGCCACAAAAGTAATATCTTCCAATTCTGCTGCCACTGCCTTTAAGAAACACGTGCTCCCTCTCCCCAAACCAGACAACCAGCTTGGGGGTGCTGAGCAACACAATAAAGGCAAGGAACCCATTGGGAAGGGCCTCATTGTCCTTGTTGCAGGACTTAATGTACATTATTTCTTAATTAATCAATGGTCTCTGATAAGTCGTGGTGCCAAAGAGACATATAATTATGCCAAATAACAATTGTGAAGTAATTAGCCCCACTATCTTTTGTGGGCTAAAATTATTTTCCACAGCATTGTCTTAAAACACCTTGCTCAGTGTTGCACATCATGTAAGTGGAGGTCGTGGGAATCAAGCCCAGAACCACTGAATGTATAAAACATAATGTAGTATGTATAATCCCTATTAATTGTTGGGCTACAAGAGAGGGTTGTGGGAATCAAATCCAGGACTGCTGGATTTCAGTAGCCATAATAATTATAATAATTATTAGCCCTATTGTTAGTTGGGGTAAAATCAGCAAGACAAGGGTAATCATGTGATAACGTACTAAAAAACCTCAGGTTTAAAAGTATTAGTGTTTGTAGGCCATGTTGACAGGGGAAAAAACAGGTTTTTGTTTAATCATGCTTGTTTGCTTTTAAATCTGCCAAGTCAACTGCCAAACAGCATCCACGTGCTCAAAAATCCTTGTACTGAGCATTCACGCACCTATCGGGGCACGTGCACGCTTGCACAAGAGGTTTTAATTAGAACTTGCACTGTGCAATGTGTTTAGCACTGCACACATGCATGCAGCATGGGCATGCACTCAGGACACTGGTGGGAATGCCAACTGATGAAGGAGCATGCACCTAGTTTTAATGACAGCCACGCAAAGGGAAAAAATGGAGGTTGAAGTCAAAAATCACAAGAACACCTCAGAATTACTCATAAATCACCAAATTGCTGTCAAACACAAAGAAACACAAACCCCAAGCGTGTGGGGGGGCAAGGGAACCAATGTGAAAGACGAGAGACCCCCCCTGAGACCCTACACTTCCAATAATTAAATCTGTACCTACAGTACCTGTGACACCTTTTTTTTTCCCTTAATACTTTTAGCAGGAGACCATTAAAAAACACCCTAGCAAGGCCAAAGTGGCTCCCAATCCACACAGGTAATGAGAAAAAAGGTAGGTTATTCAATTGGAAAGCCGCAGCATAACAGGCACAATTTAAATTTAGGGGTGGAAACAGGCAGCCCCAGCTTGCAGAGCAGAATTGCAGCCCCAACTGAAGTTTTGAAATCTTGAAACTTGAAATTCTTGAGAGAAGAGAAAAGTAGATCAGCTTAACTGGGGAGTTGCTGCAGCATGGAATCCTCATATGCCCAACATTCTAAAGCTTGGGCTGTGCCATTCCCCTGGTAGGGGTGCACTATACCCAGTTGTTATGATTACACATTGACAATGTGGAGTGCTACAAAAATATACTTGGGTGCCTCAGCTGCCAAATTAATGAAGAAAATGTGGACATTGTAAGTACCTTTCAGTGGTTCAAAATATGTCCAGTTGTTCTGAATCCACAGAATGGAGAGACACTGTGCATCAATATGTACATGAACTGCAACACCACCAATGTTATATAACTCAACCCTTGCAAGTGCAGGGTATTCCATGTTGGCTGCACTAAGGAGAATTTTAAAAGTCCTATTGGGGAGCATATGACGGTTTTTGCTCAAGGGAACAGGAAATGTATACCCTTAAAGTGCCGGGGAGCCGTTTGTGCATTCTAAATAAATAAGTACTTGCATTTTTCTGCATCTGTGTGCATCACTTTTTCATGTTTCTTTCTAACAGGAAATATACCCTGGCAGCCCACATCATGGATATGAGTGGGGGAGAAGATTATAGCCCAGTATTTGTGGGAATTGAGAAGTTCTTAGTAGGTAGCAGGGAAGGGGACATGATCAAGAAATTGGCCAGGAGATAAGCACACTGGATTTAAAAATTGGGTGCACTCAGTCTGAGTGACCAGATTGAATTGGGTCATCTCTTATGAGACTGACAATAGGCTGCTGTTTCTGTCTTGCAGATATAAGCAACATAAGATAATAATATTGCAAATGTGGGAAATCTACAGAAATATGGGAGTTCAATGGAAAGCAGAAATAAAATCAAACAGAGAAAAATCTCTTAAATTAGTATGTAATGAATAAGAATAAATCCCATAATTTAAACTGTGTTTCTGATAACGTTTAGACCTTCTTTTGTGTTGTTTAAGAATATTAGATATTTGTACATTTATGTGTAGTCATGTGTGGTGACTTTCTTTATTTACCATAAATGGTGAATGCCCCTTTAAAAAGTGATTATAAATTGTGTCCATCAGGAGCAGTCACTAACCTTGACAAAGTGCCAGGGATCATCATGCACAACAATGCTGGAGTTCTGGGGCTCACCTCACTACACTCAGTTTTGTATCGGTAAGTACTTTTCCTTTTTTGAAATAACGTGAGCACAGAGTGAGCAGCAGCTTGTTTCTGTCTGACCGATTGCTGGATCCTGGCCAGTGGAGTCTGGAGCCCACAGTTGCAGTCAACTTAATGTACCAATCAGTAGTATCTCAAGTAGTAACAGTTAAAGAACTCAAACATGATATGAAGAGTACTCAACACAAGTTGTCAAATCTCAGAGCTATTTCTAAATTACACGTACACAATACAGTTAACACTCAAACAAATTCTAGTAAAAGCCAATACGGCTGCAAAATAATGGTATTGTGGGCAGTGAGAAATGTGTTAAGTAGCCATTTTTGCACTAACTACTGAGCCACCTAACTGCACTTTCTAACTGTTGTGATACACACACACACACACACACACACACACACTGAATAATGCATATACACATATACAGTATGTATATATATATATTCCAGTGTAATATAGCAGTGCACTGTCTACACACATTTTTACAGATTAGAAAAAGACATCGAGGGGATGTTTTCTTCTTTTCAAGCTCTGAGGGACATTGGAGGGTGGGTGGGGGGTGCCAGTAGACACCTCATTTAAATCAGCAATGACATACATAAGGCTAAAACTGATCTAGATAGCAAGGTAATGTAGACGAGCATATTTTATGCTAACCATTGAGCTACTTAACTGCACTTTCTAATTTATTTATTTGAATTTTGATGACCAGGTAGGTCAACTGAGACAAAGTCCCTTTTTCAGTGACAACCTGAGGAATAAAGCATTCCAAGAACAAAACATAATACAATAATACACATAGAATAGTACAGTGAGTCACAATATACATTTAAGCCATAGTTAAATAACAAGAGTACTCGAGTAGGCAATAACCAAAGGATTCAGGATTACAGGCAGTTTGCAGGTAGCCAGGGGAGGCAGGAGGCAGATTAACATTTTATACCATTTGCAAGGACATTTATGCATTCACATACCAGATATCAACAATTTAAACAGCAAGATAACTAAGAATAGTCAGGTTCAACTGCATTTGGTTAGAGAAATGGGGTTCAGGTTACAGTCAAATGTTTTTCTAGGTAGAGGAGCAGTGAGAAGTGGGGAGAACAGCTTGACTTTGAGATAGGAGAGAAGGGAAGCTGTTTGTGACCATTTCGGAGATTGAGAGAGACGCGTAATATTAGTCACATGTGGCCTTACTTGTTAATAACAGATACCTCTGCTTTGGGTGGGGGGTTGAAGAACTCATTGTAGAGTTGTTTGAACTGGTTAATGGTTTTGCAGAAAAGTAGAGGGTGGGGCAAATTGTTCCAAATTCTCAGGGCAGTGACGGCGCAGGATCTTTGGCCTGTCTTTAGCCTGGCCTTCGGGAGCTCCAGTAATGGTAGGCTAGAAGGTCTTAGTACACAAGGGGTAGGTTTTAGGGATAGCAGACCCATTAGACTGGGAGGGATTGTTTTGATACACACAAACTGACTAATACATATATATATATATATATATTTAGTTTTTGTTGACTGGGTAAGTGCACTAGACAAATTCTGCCTATTTTCAGGCACGACCCGGGAAAGGGGGATACAGATGAATGCCAACTGACTTTGAACCAGATTAAACTGTTGGTGGTATTTTAGTGACTGGGGGGGTGGAATTTGAGCAGGGCACTGGGGAAATTTCCCCTACTCTTTTCAAGAAGTGTCATGGGATCTTTAACATCCACTTGAACTACCACCAGAACAGCAGATGGGACCTCGGTTTAACATCCCATCCGAAAGACGGCACCTCAGAAGTGCAGCACCCCCTCATGGTGCACTGCAGTGTCAGTATTGGGATATTAACCCACATGCCTGGTGTGGGGATAGAACCCACAGCCTTCTGATCTCCCAGCCTCAGAGGCAAGTGTGCTACCTGCCGAGCCACTGACACTGTATATATATATATATATATATATATATATATATATATATATATATATATATATATATATAAAAAGGATATGCAGCGGTTCAGTGTGTGATAATGCATTTATCTTGTACAGTTTCCAGTGACCTCAAGTAACCTCCACAGTGCCGAAGGCATGGTGGGAAATTCTGAAGGTCACTAAACTACAAAATAATGCATTATCACACACTGAACCACTGCATATTCCATTTATGCAACAGGTTAAGATGTTGTGTGAACATTTTGATTTTGGTAGGTGTAAATAATTTGTCAAAAGGAAAAGAAAATTGAATTTTATGCTGTTTTTGCTAATTATAAAAAAAAAATGGTATCTATAAATGAAACACCACTCATTTTGTAGATATTTTTGAGCTGATCATTTTTCGTGCTCACAGTACCATGCTATCATTTTTTGTTTTAAAGTTATTTATATTTGTTTGCCAAAAAAGTGAACAAAAAATTACATTTTCTTCTGTTTTCTTGCTAACCATATACAATATACAGGGTTTATATAAATGAAACATTATTCATTTTGTAGATAATTTTGTGCTGAACAATTTTCGTGCTCACAGTACCGTGTTATCTTTTTCGTTTTAAGTTATTGACATTTAAATATGGTTAGTACTGCTTCTGAGGCGAACATTCTAAATGAATTCTGAAGAGAACTGTGTAGATAAATGAGCTACTGATGTAGTTACTGTGTGAATAAATGGGTGATGATGTAGTTACTATGTGGATAAATAAATTTATTACCATAGTAGCGAAGATAAATGGTTTTATTCTACAGTTTTTATCCTGACCCCTGTTTCATAAATATATATATTCCAGTATAACATAGCAGTGCACTGTCTACACACATTTTTACAGATTAAAAAAAAGACATTGAGGGACCGTTTTCTTCTTTACAGGTTCTAAGGGGCATCGGAGGGTGGGGGGGGGGTGTTGCCACTATATTCCTGTATGACATAGCAGTGCACTGTCTACACACACAGAGCATTGCCACACATATACTGCTTTATATGGCATTTATTTACTTATACATCTAATCCTAACTTTCACTGTATTTAGGATAAGCACTGTGTTTTGCACTAACTCATTTTATTAACCTACGGCATGACTGTATAACTAAAGTAGAGGACCAGAGGGATGCGGTGAATGTGACCTCTCTGGACTTCAGTAAGGCCAACACTGCCCCCATAGAAGGCTCATTAACAAACTACTCAAAATAGGGGTGGATCCTAAAATAGTGCTGTGGGTGGAGAACTGGCTGAATGGCAGGAGTCACAGGGTTGTGGTAGACAGGGAATACTCTAGAGAGGGAGAGGTGAAGAGCAGGGTGCCGTAGGGGTCAGTGTTGGGGCAGGTCCTCTTCATTGTACTTATTAGGAACATTACAGAGAGACTGGAGGGGAAGTTATGCCTCTTCACTGACAATACAAAGATATGCAATAGGGTGGACATGCCAGTGGGTTTTGAAAGAATGAGGGAAGACCTTAAAAAACTAGAGAATGGTCTGATGAATGGCAGCTGGGATTTAATGCAAAGAAGTGTAGGATCATGGACAAAGGGCACAAGAACCCAGGGGCAAAGTATGAACTAGGTGAGAAGGTACTAACCGTCACAAAGCAGAAAAAGGATGTGGAAGATATCATCTCAGAGGACCTGAGAGAAACTAGGCAGTGTGAAAGGCTAGCCAGATGTTTGGATGCATAGGAAGAGGTATCACAAGTAGAAAGAGGGAGGTCATCTTGCCACTGTGTAAGACACTCATGAAACCTCACCTGAAATACTGCATCCAGTTCTGGAGGCCCCATCCAAGAAAGAACTTAGACAGCATAGAGGTGGTATAGTGGAGGACAACTAAAATGGTGCAGGGCCTGCAGGATAAATCCTATGAGGAAAGACTTCTCCCTTGTCAGACCACTGAGTCAGAAAGCAGAGCAGATAGGTTTTTCACTTCTATCCTTTAGGTACCAGGAGTGGGGAAAACCAGAGTACACAGAAGGAACTTTTAAATTGACATTAATTCAGTCAGCAATGGAGACTTTATTTGTTTATTACCTTTTAGGCATAGGTGTAGATTGTGGGGGCAGAGGGCAAGCTGCCCCTCCTGAGAAATTAGACCAGGACTTATTAAGGAGCCCAGCCACTGTTCTCCAGATATCATTTTTTTTTTTTAATATTGAATGGGCTCAGGGCTATGCCGGACTGCCTACCCTCTCCGGGGAGGGAGGGGTGTGCAGTGCGGCGCCATGTCTCTTAAACAAAAACTATCCCCTTTTCCGATTGGCTGCAAGCCTGCAACCATAGTAGCCTGTATGTTACAGCCAATCAGAGAGGGCTGCAAGCTGGCGCCATCGCGTGAGCAGTACTCCATTAGTGGTGCCATTTAGTTGTCTGTGTGCTTTCCATGAAGGAGCAGCAGCAGCATCCATATAGCGTAGGGCTGAGGAGCGATAGCTATTCGAGGATGTCGAGCAGCAGTCGTTGGTTGTCTGTCAGGTGTCACCAGTGTCTCAGTCAGTCTAGTGTTCCCACCCTCCTCCTGTCCTGAACAGCCCAGTTTAAATATACCTCACCCAAGTCCTCTGATTACCTACTCTCTGTTTCTCAATGCAGCCAGCTGTGCTGTGGACTCTCCCGCTGCCACCTGAGCCTCCCATCCCTGAGAGCCTAGGAGGCCTGCAGCCACAAGGCCTCTACCACTGGACAGACCAGGCGGAGGAGCGAGTAGTACAATTACAGTGAGTCTGAGGCACATCCAGGCTTGCCTGCACACCCAGCTCCTGTGTCCAGCAGGCCAGAAAAAGATTTACCGTGTTGTCAGCGAGTCCCACACCACGCCCGTTGCCCACCAGTTCCACGGGCCACCAAGAAGGATTATTCAGGTCAGTGAACAGCTAGGCCCAGAACAGTGAAAAAGCTGGCGGTCATGCAGGCTGTAGCAGACCCATAATCGACCGTTCATCTGGTGTCAGAAAAATGAGCTACTGTCTCGTCGGGAGTTGTCGGAAGAGCAGGACTATTGGGAGAGACTCGGCTACCTGACCTGCCTTCTTGGCCTTGCTGTGCCCTGCTGCATGCTGCCCTGTCTGTGCCCTTACTGATTTGGTGAGTAACTGTGCTGCAAGCTGGTTGTTGGAAATTAATACCATTCACATCCCAGAAATGTGTCTTTTGGGGGGGATTGTCTTGGCCATGGCCATGTGTCTGGGGGTTGGGTGGAAGGTATGCTGTCAGCTTGTGTTTCTTTGGGTGGGAGGGGATTTGCTGGCTGTTGAGGCTGTCCATGTTGGTGGGGTGGATGGGGGGCCTATTTGTTTGGTATGGTGTGGACACTGGTCATGTTGGTGGGGTGGGGACACTCAGTTACTGTGCTACTGGTATGGTGGTGTTTGTTGTGGAAACTCACTGGATGGTCTGTGTTTGGTGGGGCTGGGGGGATGGTCTGTTTTGTGGGGTTGGAGTCGGGGGAGACAGTCTGTGTGGTTTGGGGCTGACTCACTGAGAGGATGGTCAGTGTTTGGTGCTGGGGGAGGACCTGCGTTTGGTGGGGCTTGGGGGGATGATCAGTGTTTGGGACTGGGGTGGTTAGTGTTTGGGACTGGGAGGGCGGTCAGTGTTTGGTGGGGCTGGGGGGATAGTCTGTTTTCTATTCTGAGGTCTGGTGGGGTGGAGACACAAGCCATGGTGATGTGGGGACACTGGCTGTGATGGTGGGGTGGTGACACTAGCCATTGTTTGGTGGACTTGGCTGGTCATTTGTCTGGGGGACTGTCCATGATGGTGGAAAAGGGGGACTGTCCATGTTTGCCTGCCGGGTGTCTTGTGGGGAGGGGACTATTTGCTGGTCGGGTGTCTGGGGGAATCTTTCCATGTTGGCTTATGGGGGTGAATGTCAGTGATTGCTGATCAGGTGTCTAGGATGGACTATCAATGTTGTTGGGGAGGAAACTCTCCGTGTTTGCTAACCAGGTGTTTGGTGGGATTGTTTATGTTGGTGGGAGGAATTCTGTGTTTGCTAGCTGTGTGTGTCAGGGGGTGGGGACTGTCCTTGGTGGTTTATGGGGGACCGTCCATGTTTGCTGGTGTCTGGTGGGACTGTCCTTGTCGGTTGGGGGCATTCTATGCTCGCTGGCCAGGTGTCTGGTGGGAGGAGGGACTGTTTGGGTGTCTGGGGGGACTGTCCTTGTAGCTGGGGTGAAGGGGGGGACTGTCCATGTTTGCTGACTGGGTTTCTGGTGAACTGTCTGTGTTGGTTAGGAGGAGGGACATTCTGTGCTTGCTGACTGGGTGTTAGCATATAAACATAAGTAAATGTTAAAACGTAATTTCCACCTCATCCTTTACCTGTCAAGGGATGTATCTCACTGACCTGTGCCCGCAGCTAGCATATGAACATTAGTAAATGTTGAAACATTATTTCTCCCTCATCCTTTACCTGGCTGTAAAAGTAATCTTTCACTTTTTTTGATTTCTCCGATTGTCCACTGTGGAGGGGTGAAACGACTTTTTGTGTTCTCCCCGTAAAGTGTTACAAGACTAGCAAAAAAAATCTTGCACTAAAACATGCACCCTAAAGAAATGATTATACTACTACCTGGCTATTGTTATAGCAACTACTGACTGGCCATAATTTTTTTGGGGGGGGGTTGGAACACTGGTCGTGTGTGGGTGGGTTTTCGGTCACTGCTGGTTGTGTGTGTGTGTGTGTGTGTGTGTGATTGGGGACACTGCTGATTGTGTGTGTGTGGGGGGGGTTGGGGACACTGCTGGTCATGTGTGTGTTGGGGGTTGGGGACACTGCTGGTCATGTGTGTGTATGTGTGGTGTTGCGGACACTGGTCATTTGTGTGGGTGGGGTTGGGGATACAGGCATTGTGTGGGTGTGGTGGAGGCACTGTTGTGTCGGTGGGTGGGGGCACTGGCATTGTGTCGGTGGGGCGGAGTTGTAATTGTATACCAGGCAAACTGTTCTGACTGGTAGCTCAACATCTCTCTTTCCAGACAAAGAAAGAAACATAAACAAAATGCAGTATAAAATGTGGTTTTATTTATTTTTGTGTGCCTGTGATGGGGAAGCAAAGACCGGGATGCCTGGAGAGGATACCAGATAAATGGAGCTGGAAATGGTGTTGGTTGGGTGGGGAGAGTGGCTCTGCTGGTGCGGTGGGGAAAGTGGCTGTGCTGGTGGGGTGGACACAGAGTGTGGAGAGTGGCTGTGCAAGTCCATCAGGGTGCAGAGAGTAGCTGAGCTGGCCAGTCTGGGTGGAGATAGTGGCCGTCCAGGTCTGGGGTGGGGAGAGTAGGCTGTAGCTTTTTGCATGGACATTTAATTCACTGTTGCTTGCTGTGCCTTCTGCTGCCCTGCCAGCTTTGTGCTGCTGTGCTGACCAGGGCGGACTGGTACACATGCTGAAAAAAATGGTTCTGGCCACTGGTGATGGAGGAGGGAGGGGTGGACGGGCATACTGGCACAGAAACATTTTTTTCAACATGTATGCCAGTCTGATGGGTCCATGCCATGCTTACCTCCCTCGTACAAGGGGCTTCTGAGCACTAAAGATAAGTTTCTGTGTCAAAATTAGGAACTGTTGGAAAGTATGAAATCCTACAGTACAAAAATTGTGCATGTTTATGTAGTTTCACCCTACTGTGTGGTTCGACAAGATGTTCTGTGGTCTCTCCTCCTCATTTAGCACCCTGACCTGTGACCTAGCCATCCCCCCCCCCCCCAGGGCAGGGGAAGGTCCATTGTTTTGTGGTCTTTTGGTGGTTTGTTGGGCATTGTAAAATGCGTTGTTTCATTTACTGTGTTGTACTGCCTGGACCTGCTTTACCCTGTCTCTATCCTGAATGTAAACATGGTATAAAAAAAGTTCATTTTTTGGTGGTATGTGTGTCTGTCTGTGTCTGTGTGTAGAAGAATAGAGACACACGCTCGGACAAAATCAGACTGAAGCAACCATGTTTCATTTGTGCCCTTCAAAACTGTCAGATGAGACAATTTTGAAGTAGTCTGTGGTTGGGGAGGGGAAGCATCCACGGCAACCTGAGCTACCACAACCGGCCCACCACACACTGTCATAGGTGATGCTAATAAAAACCACCAACCAAGTACTTACCTTTCAGGGTGGGTCCTGCGAGGCTGTGCACAGGTATCTGGAGTCGTTGTTCCAGCAAACTTCCTGTGGCATCTGTTCTCTTAGGTTATGTGATGCGACCACTTTTGTGCCAGGGCAGTCTGTGTTTGCTTGGATGGGGTTGTGTAATCCTGGGCATGGACAGAGATGCATATTCCCTAGGAGCCCATGGGGAGGAGAGTGGTAGGGGCTGTGGTGTGACCACACCATGCCCATGATCCTGTGATTTAAAAGCTGTTTAAATGCTGTAGTTAGAGTGCTTACCTTCGGTAGAATTGCATAGAATGGGTAGTGTGTGTGTCCGCTATCTTGTGCATGCACAGTAGCCTTCTGTATCGGGATACAGTCCCAATAGTTGGCGCATGCGCAGTAGGGTCCTGAACTAGCCCGCTGCATGCTAATGTGATTCCTTTGTTTCCCTTCCTTTATAGGCCCTGCAGCACCCCTTTCGATTCACTACTCTGCCCAGCAGCGAAGCCTGAACTCGGGGATGGCCAGAGCCTGTAAGAGGCCCTGCAGCACCCCTCTCAATTCACTACTCTGCCCAGCAGCGAAGCCTGAACTCAGGGATTGCCAGAGCCTGTAAGAGGCCCTGCAGCACCCCTCTCGATTCACTACTCTGCCCAGCACCGGAGCCTGAACTCGGGGATTGCCAGTGCCTGTAAGAGGCCCTACAGTACCCTTCTCAATTCACTACTCTGCCCAGCAGCGGAGCCAGAACTCAGGGATTGCCAGAGCCTGTAAGAGGTAAAGCGTCCTGCACTACAGCCTGACTGTTGGAGAACTTTAATCGCCTTGGGGTCTGTTTTCCTGTCCCCACACAGTGACTGATTGTTTTTCCATCTGGAATTCTGGACTGCTCTGCACGGGGATTTGGGGTCTATTTCTGTGTTACTTTAAGGGCTAGTGTGCTGATCATCTAGCACTATTATCCTGTGATTTAGAAGCTGTTTAAATGCTGTAGTTGGAGTGCTTACCTTCGGTAGGATTGCATAGAATGTGTAGCGTGTGTGTCCACCATCTTGCACATGCGCAGTAGCCTTCTGTATCGGGATACAGTCCCAATACTTGGCGCATGCGCAGTAGGGTCCTGAACTAGCCCGCTGCATACTAATGTGATTCCTTTGTTTCCCTTCCTTTATAGGCCCTGCAGCACCCCTCTCAATTCACTACTCTGCCCAGCAGCGGAGCCTGAACTCGGGGATTGCCAGAGCCTGTAAGAGGCCCTGCAGCACCCCTCTCGATTCACTACTCTGCCCAGCAGCGGAGCCTGAACTCGGGGATTGCCAGAGCCTGTAAGAGGCCCTGCAGCACCCCTCTCGATTCACTACTCTGCCCAGCAGCGGAGCCTGAACTCGGGGATTGCCAGAGCCTGTAAGAGGCCCTGCAGCACCCCTCTCGATTCACTACTCTGCCCAGCAGCGGAGCCTGAACTCGGGGATTGCCAGAGCCTGTAAGAGGCCCTGCAGCACCCCTCTCGATTCACTACTCTGCCCAGCAGCGGAGCCTGAACTCGGGGATTGCCAGAGCCTGTAAGAGGCCCTGCAGCACCCCTCTCAATTCACTACTCTGCCCAGCAGCGCCTGAACTCGGGGATTGCCAGTGCCTGTAAGAGGCCCTACAGTACCCTTCTCGATTCACTACTCTGCCCAGCAGCGGGGCCGGAACTCAGGGATTGCCAGTGCCTGTAAGAGGCCCTACAGTACCCTTCTCGATTCACTACTCTGCCCAGCAGCGGAGCCGGAACTCGGGGATTGCCAGAGCCTGTAAGAGGTAAAGCGTCCTGCACTACAGCCTGACTGTTGTGTGGCACTCCTCCACACACCCCATATGCTCCTCTCCACCTCACCCCCCATCCAGACATTACCTTTCCTCCCCCCCGCTCCCTTGGGCATCAGATCACGCAAGCCTTCTCTGCCTGTGCTGCCCTACCCACCCCCTGTGCTATGAAACCCCCTTTCTCTTCCTATCGCTCCGGCGTAAACTCTCCTTCTGCCACCCTCTGACCAGAGCAGTTCTCCTCCTTCTGCTCCTGACAGGGAACATACATCCCAACCCAGGCCCTGCCCCCTCCCACCCACCCACTCAGCCCACTGGTCTCCAAACAGCCTCCATGAACATATGCAGCCTGCTGAAAAAATTTGATGCCCTACAGTGCTGGGCCATGGCTCATCGACCAGACATCATAGCCCTGGTTGAAACCTGGCTGTCCAAATCCACCCCTGACTCATTTGTGTCCCTCCCAGGCTATACCTTATACCGGAAGGACCGAGTAGGCAAACGAGGGGGAGGCTGTGCAATCTACACTAGGGACACAATACTTGGACACGCGCTCCCCACCCCTGCCCTTGTAAATGGGGCCCAGGCTCTTACCCTCAAACTCACCTCGGACCCTTCTAGGGGCCCTCTCTATCTCACCACGGCCTACATTCCCCCAAAGAACCAGAACCCGGCCCTGGTATCTTTAACTGACTATCTGGCCTCCCTCCACCATAAGGAGGAACAAATCCTAGTTGGGGACCTTAACGTAAATTGGCTCAAGCACCTCCTCTTCCCGATCAGAGACTCATTTGCACTCAAGACCTGGCCGCTTCGTCACCCAGCCCACGAGAATAAACCTAAGAAGGAACCAGCACCCTTCTGGATGTTATTATCACCAACGACCCCAAAAATCCAAAACATCCAGGTCCTACCAGATTCCCTAAGTGACCCTCCCTATCCTATTTCATTGGACAGTCCCCAATCTCAAAGCCCAGACCACCCTCCATGGGTGCCTCTGCCCTGGTGGGCTGCAAAAACAAACTATTCTCACCCAGATAAACTGGTCCCCCATTCATCGTGCAACCAACATTGACACTGCCCTCGCCTTCTTCACTCACACCTTCAACATGGCCTGTGATCTCTTTGCACCCTTCACCAAAATCCGATCCAAAAAGCAGAATGCACCCTGGGTTAGCCCTGCCCTTCTACAATTACTAAGAAATTGGGATAACCTCTGGCACCTTGCCACTGAAACGGGTCAGCTGTCTGATAGGCAGGCTTACAATGCAGCCTGGAATAAGTGCTCTTGGGCCGTCTGGAAAGCCAAGACCGACCACTACCCGGCCACCCTTACCTCCTCCTGGGGCTCGGCCTGGACTTTCTGGGATAATATTAAACAACTAAATGGAAAATCACGCTCCCCTGCCCCATCCCAGCTCACTAGCAATGGCACTACCACCACCGAGCCTGCCACCATAGCTAACTGGCTCAACACCGCTTTCACTGACCTTAGCTCAGTCCTCCCTAGTAATTTCTTTGACCCTCCCCCAACCAACCTCCCCCTGTCCTCCAGCACCCCAGCTTCCGCCTGCGCAAGATTTCCACCCGGGAAGCTAGACCCATCCTAATCAAAGCTTTGAATAGCAACAGTCCCGGCAGTGACTCACTGGACCCCAGTATCCTCAGGCTGGTGCTAGATGAAGCCCTTGCCCCACTCACCAGCCTAATTAACCGATCGCTCTGCCTGGGACAATTTCCCAAGGCTTGGAAAACAGCCATAATCACACCCATTCATAAAGGGGGCGACAGGTCGTCGGCCAACAACTACCAGCCAATCTCCATCCTCCCCCCCCCAAAGCCCTGGAGAAAGTGGTGGCCATTCAAATCACTGATTATTTGGCTAAGCATAACATCTTATGCCCAGAGCAACATGGCTTCCGTGCTGGTCACAGTACCAGCACTGCACTAATTGAATTCTCCAACTTCCTACACTCCTTCTTGGATACCAGCTCCCTAGCTGGTGCAGTGTTCATCGACCTCTCAAAGGATTTCGACACCGTCTCCCACCCTCTTCTGCTGAATGCTCTCTGCCACACTGGTCTCTCGGCTGGCCCTCTAGCATGGTGCATAAGCTATCTAGCCGCTCGATCACAGTGTGTTAAAATCAATGGGATACTCTCTGATACCGTCCCATTCAGCTCTGGGGTCCCCAAGGCTCCATCCAGGGCCCCTTTCTCTTCTCACTCTAGCTGAACACCTGCCCAGTGCATGCCCTGGCAAAATTCTCCTGTATGCAGATGGCGCTGCCTTTTGCCACCCACATGAATCATCCGCCCTTCAGGACACCTACAGCAGTCTTTCAATAATGCGAAGCCTGGTTTAAGGGCGCAGACTCGTCATCAATCTTAAAAACAAAGCTATGTCTTTTCCCACCCCCAAAACAAAGCTAGCAACCACCCACTCTATATCCTTCCTAGTACCAAACAGCCACTGGAACAAGTCTGCTCCTACAAATACCTTGGGGTTGCCTTGACTCAGCCTCACATTTCACAACCATTCATGCCTTAACATCCGCCCACTAACAATGGCTTGGCATCCTCTTCCATAGAACCTGCCTTCCCCAAATGCGCTCTGGCTGCTGTTCGTCCTCCGTATTGTCCCTTGTAGACTATGGTCTACCAGTCTATGGTGCTGCCGACACGACTGCACTCAAAAAAATTCACTTAACCCTGAATAAAGCCTGCAGATTGATTACTGGTGCCCCCAGGCTCACACACACCTGTCAGCTGTATGACAAGGCTAAACTCCTTACCCTGGATGAACGGCTCCGATAACAAACCTGCCTCCTCACAAAAAAAACCCTACTCGGGCTCTCCCCTGCTGGGGTGATGGCATCCATCCACCAGATCCCACCCACTATTGCAACACGGTCATCCAACAAGACCACTCTAATGGTCCCCAGATCAAGAACCAGCCGTGGCCAGAGGTCCTTCTGCTACAGAGCCCCATCCTGGTTTAACTCTCTCCCTGCCCCCATCACCAATGCCACCACCATCTCCAAGTTCAAAACCACCCTTCGAAACCAACTCTTCAACACCCGTAGCTGCTCCTGTCTCTGAAGGTAGCCTCCACCTCGACTTCTCATGACAACGCCCACCGGACGGCTCTCCACCTAGCCATCCCCACCACCTCTTCCCGGTACACCGTACCTATGTCTAACCTGGCCAGTGCCAGATGTTTCATTGTATACCTATTAGATTGCTCAATTTTTGATACCAACTTGTGTAACACCTGTTCTCAATTACTTGTACCCTGTAACCTAAATGTATTTTGTCTGACCTCAGTGTGACATGGCACCTCTGATGAATGCCTATTGTTTTGCAAACCTATGCTATGTAACCTAAAACTCTATGTATGTCTTTAATGTGACGAGGTACCTTTGGAAACGAGCCTCTGGCTCAAAGGTTGTAAACTGATTTCTCAAATAAATAAATAAATAAATGATCATCTTGAACAATTAGGGGATTTACATTGTTCTGTTACACTGTCCCAGGTACATCAGCATGCTTGTTAAGAGCACCGCCTGAGGGATATCAGCAAGTCCCATGCTTATGTATGCAATGCTTGCTTGCTTGAGGAGAGCATTATCCTCTTCACTTACCTTACCTTACCTAACCAGATTCAGGCATGTGACATTGAATAATATGGGATGGGAGACTAATGAATTAACTTGGTTATAACAAAGAAAAGTGTTAACACTGGGTGCAAGTAAGCAATAATGCCCGACAGGGCGTGTGTCATGCTGGGATAATGTCAAGCCTCAGGTGGTTGGGCACAAGTGCATCCAATACATAAGGCTTGACGTTATCCTACCATGACACACACCCTGGAGGGCATTATTGCTATTATACAATGGTGTGTTGTTATACAGAATTAAAAAAAATAATTTTAAAGATGTTTTGTTTGATGTGGAAAAATATTTTTAAGAGAAGATACAAAAAACCACACTAATGCTAACAATCATCAAGAGGTTCACGGAGAGGCTGAGACTAGACCTGTGATGAATCGAATGTACTGGGATAACATCATGGGTCTAGCCCAAGACTGACCAATCAGAGGCCAGCATTCATTCTTGTCATTGTATAATCGCATTTTTTTATGTAATCTATGTAAATAAGGGCTCATGCTGTGAGGATGCACATGCTGGGATGTTTCCCATACCATCCATGTTTATAGGTATACTGAGGTGGCACAGCCATTTGCTGCACTTCCTTGAAGCATGCTTTTTGCACTCCTCAAGGGTGGGAGGGCTAGCTCAAGTAGACATTTCAAGAAGTTCGGGATCCACTATAAGGGCTGGACTTGGAAGGGTTATGTAAGCAGCAAAGGGGGGTGAGAGACTAGTGAGCTATCCACCTGGAGGTTCAGGTGGGGGCAAAATTAGGTCAAGACTGATTTGAATTGAAGCTGAGGGGAGGTACTGTCCTCTTGAGAAGGAAGTTAAGTTCCTTACATATTTTCAACATTACAAGTAAGTCCTCACTCCCAAGGCAGAAGAACGAAGAACTGAATACAAAATAGATCTCGGTCAGTATTTCAACTCTGATCTCAGGAGGAGTTGGGCCGAGAGCAGGCTGCAGTAAAACAAGTGGGGTGGGGAAGTGCTCTGACTTGGCCTGGGCTGGTCCCTCCCAGGAGTTATTCAGCTGTAGTATTAAATGTTTTTTGGGCATTATTTGATGCTGGTTGATTTGTTTGTATTACGCAAGTCACCCGCCCTCTTCACTGTCATGATACGCGAAAAATCAGGACTTTTTTGTTACTTTGCCTCCCCTGTAAAAATAACAAACTACACCCCTGCTTTTAGGTACCACTGGGTGGGGGAACACCGGAGCCACAAGTAAATGAGCATTTTGGGGGGGTTCTGTTGTATCTTTGGTTTTGTTTTATTTAGCACAGGAGCACTTTTATTTCTATGCATTTACAGCAATCCACAACAGCAGAAGCTTGAACAGGGAACGGGGACTGGATGAGCATTATTTGTTCTTGGTTTTCTGGTTTGTTTCATTTTGCACAGGAGTGCTATTGTTTGCGTGTATTTTCGGCAACACACAACAGCGGAGACTCAAGCAGGGAAAGAGGACCCATGTTAAACAGAACACAGGTCACAGTATTGTTTATTTAACACAGGAGAGCTTGTGTTTGTTATTTCCAGCAACCAAATCAGCAGACAACTGAGATGGGACAGGGACCGGAGTAAAACAGGAAGACAGATTACAGCAAGCAGGGAGCAGTTTGCATACTAATTTGTGGCCCTCCCTCCCTCCAACTACCCACCCAATAACTAAATAGCCTACAAATCAACCAATTGGCTGGCATCACAGGCAGTGGGAAAGAGGTAGCACTAAGGGCGTGAGTGAAAAACAAAAAGTACCTGAGGGTTGTAAACTCATGGTTGAGGGTATTTTGCATTGGGGTTAGAAAACTGAGTGGAAAAGTGGGGATAAAATCATAGCTGTTGCCGGGGGGGGGGTTGTATGGTTCAAATGAACCCCCCCTTTTGAAATTCCCCCTTTTTTTCATTATTTGTAAAATGTTTTCATCATTTCTATTTATTTTGTGACTTATGTGATTGTCACAGAGTGCTTATGCACACATGATGAACGCCAGCACTTTCTCTCTGCATGCGCCCCCCCATCTGCTGTTAATCAGCTTCCTCATTGCCAGTAAGAGGACTTGAGCTGCTTTGTGAGTCTTTCTCAGCACTGTCCCCCAATGGCTGGCTGGCTGGCCAATTGCAGCTCATGTCAGCATTGTGAATGTGACCAGAATATAGCATGGCCGCAGCCCACAATTCACACTGTCAGCTAGCACTCGAGGAAGATGAAGCATGGTGGCAGGCTCTGAGACGTCTCCAGGAGAGCAGAAAAGAAGTAGAGGACCTCGACTTATATTATCGGTCACCGGCACATAAATTTTGCTGGTCACAATTGCCAAACATGTGTCCCTTAATAACTGTATATCAAGAGATAGGCTGTGCAGAACTGGGCAAAGGAGCTTTTCAGGTGGGTGGGCTGAAGATTTAGAAATAAATTACTTAAATCCTCCTCTATACAGAATGCAAAGTTGTCATGTTTCATATGCCTGTTTTAACTTTTCATAGGTTAAGCAAAAGAGGTACCACAGTGGAAAGGCAATGCAAGTGTTTGGAAGGGTCTGGCTGGGATCTACATTGCCACCTCACTAATTGTGCTGTTCAGAGAGGTCTCACTGTGGTCCCATATTTACTGACATCCAATTCCACTTTTGTCTGTGCTATCTGTGCCGGATGCAGTTAAAACAAATACGTTGTGATAAGCATTTTCTCCAGATGATCACATGTTTGTTTATTTGTTTGTCTGTTTGTTGAATTTTGTTAACCCAGTAAGCCCACTGGGCCTAGAAGTCCCTTTTTCAGGGGCAACTGGGGGGGGGGATACAAATGGTAAGCAACTGAAATTGAAACAGATTAAGCAGTTGGTGGTATTTTTAGTGAATGAGTGTCAGTAGAATGACATTTGTTGCTACAGTTCAGTGTTATGAACATACCCGCTATACTTTTGGAAGTATGGTGGAGGTGGGGGGGTAGGCATTTATGAGGTGGTAACTTTGCACTGGGAATCCCCTCCACTGTCAAATTACCTTTCTCCTCACTCCCATTGTCATGCCTACCACACTGGAGAATGGAGTGGGGGCAACAAGTGTAGTACCCAATACTGAACTAAGAATTATGTTACAGATTTTTTTCAAGCAGGGTGCTTGGTACAGAAACCTAGACAGTGACGGCAGAAAAAGACAGATGTCCATCCAGTCTGCCCAAGTTCCCTATAATCCCTGGAACCTACTGTTCCTCCAGGGTACTAACCCTCCCCATCCTCTCTCTATTCTCCTCCTTGGTCCTGTTGCCCCCCAGTAACCACTATTCCCTTCATTATGTCCCAGTCTGCTTGAATCCTCTGACTGTTTTTGCACCCACCAGTTCAGCTGACAGACTGTTCCAAAGTTCCACCACCATTTCTGTAAAGCAGTACTTCCTCACATCTCTCTAGAACCTACCTCCTGTTAATTTCCATTCATATCCATGTGACCATGAATTGGTACTCAGGCTAAATAGTACCCCGCAGTTCACTTTAATTCCTTTAAAAAACATGAAGGTCCCAATCACATCTCCCCCCTCTCCTTTCTGGTCTCTGGTGAGTACATATTTAGTGCCTTGAGGCGCTCCTCATAGGATCTGCCCTGCTGTCCCTGAATCATTTTAGTTATTCTGTGCTGCACTGTCTCCAACCAATTCTTATACTTTCTGAGGTGAGGACTCCAGAACTGGGCACAGTACTCTAGGTGAGGCCTCACCAGGGATCTGTAGAGGGGAAGTATTATCTCCTTTCTTCTGCTATCAATACCCCTACCAATACAGCCCAGCATCCTGCTAGCCTTACTATAGGCCATGTTGCACTATTGCTTAAATGGTATATTAAGTTGGGGAGGGTGAGAGTTACAGTAAGGGGTAGAGGGAGCTCAGATATGAGTTATATAGGCTTAAAATAAGCCACAAAAGTGCACCACAAAGCATACCGTAGCCCATGGTTTCTAGGGGACATGCTATATCTGAGACAATGCCTTTGATATATTACAGTAGCAGCATCTTGCTGCCCTCTGGTACTGAATACATATATATATTCACCCTGCAGCCAGCCAGATAATAATTTTGCTTAGGGTGAGGGGTGTAGGAGGTCTCAGATATGACTTATTTATCTTCAAAATAAGCCCTAAATTCACCACATGGCTTCTGGGGTCCTGCCAGCACTAAGACCCACAGCTTTTCTTAAAAGCTTGCAGACTGCATAAAAAGAACCCCCCTTGTGAAAATCCTGGCAACGGCCCTGAAAATGAATCCACAGGTAAGGAGAGGAGAAACGAGAGGGTGGAGAAAAAGAGAGAAACAAAGAAAAAAAGAAATAGCAAGTAAGGGTGTGCGAGGAAATAGAGCTTCTAGGAATTGTCAGCCTGTTGGGTAATTAGTGGAACAGGAATTTATTTTCTTAAAAGGTAGCATGTAAGGGCTAGATACAGGGAGTAACTATGATGGGAGTAGTGCAATGTAGAGGCTGTGGGGTGGCAGTCTTCAGGGAGACTTTCTGGAGACTGCGGTGCTGCCCATCTGCAGGCATCTCTTTGGGCTGAAGGAGGAGGCTGCCATACTCAAGACCGAGATGACTTTGGTTAGGAGGACCTACTCCCCCACTCGGGGACCACCAAATCCACCTCTGCTTCCTCAATGAGTGCTAAGAGTGAGGAGCAGCTGGACAACAGCGGGCTCAGGAAGGATCAGGGAGGACTAGGGTGGTGGAGCATAGGTACATCCCAAATCCCATACCACTATGGAACTCCTACACCACACTGGCAGGGTGGGACTGTCCCTCAGAGGCACCCAAGATAGTGGCTGGGATGGATGTAGAGCTCCTCCTTGGTGGAGACCCCAAAGGGGTGTGATAAAGGACCTCCAGAGTAGGAGGAAGCCAATCCTGATGGGGGACTCAGTAGTAGGGGGGGATACTGTTGGGGACACACAGGGATGAGGAAATATAAATGGAATGCAAGCAGAATTGTCCCTAAATATTATATTTCGAAACATTTTCTTTGAAGCATCACTGGATCTTTAAGGGAAGGGAGATGGACACTAGCCCTTTTACAAAGGAGAAAGTCCTCAGGGAACTAGCAAAACTAAAAGTAGAAAAGGCAATGGGGCCGGATGGGATCCACCCCAGGGTACTGAAGGAACTAAAGAAGGAACTGTCTGTGCCTCTGGCAGCCCTGTTCAGTCTCTCACAGACATGGGGGAGGTTCAGGAGGACTGGAGGAGGGCAGATGTGGTCTCACTGCACAAAAGTGGAAACAGGGAGAAGGCAGGTAACTACCAACCTTTAAGCCTGACATCAGTGATGGGGAAGATTATGGAAACACTACTTGAAGAAAGGATTGGGGAATACCTTGAAACCAGTAAGTTGTGGGATGCAATGAGCATGGATTTACATGGGGGAGATTATGTCAAACAAACCTGACAGAGTTTTTTGACTGGGTTTCAAGGAAGGTGCTCAGGGAGGAGCAATGGATGTGACCTAACTGGATTTCAGCAAGGCCTTTGATTCCATTCCACACAGAAGGCTGGTAAGCAATTTAAGCAGCCTGGGAGTGGGTCCAAAGATAATAAAATGGATATGAAGTTGGCTAGGTAACAGAACTCGGAGGGTGGTGGTAAATGGAGTTTACTCATATGAAGGTAGGGTGACCGGCAGGGTGCCTCAGGGGTCAGTACTGGGACTGGTCCTTTTCAATGTCTTTATTAACGACATTGCTGAGGGGCTAGAAGGAAAGGTATGCCTGTTCGTGGATGACACAAAAATCTTTGGGAGGGGGGTAGAAAAAATGAAGGATGATCTAAAAAAGCTGAAAGATTGGTCAAGAGTTTGGCAACTGGGCTTCACAACCCAAAAATGTAACATTATGCAAGTGGGGCACAGAAATGCAAGAGCAATGTATCAGCTGGGAAGGGGAGGTTTTAAAGACCACAAAACAGGAAAGAGATCTGGGGGTCATCGTATCTGATGATCTGAGGATGGCAAAGCAGTGTGATAAGGCAGTGGGAAAGGCTAGTAGGATGATGAGTGCATAGGGAGGAGTATCACCAGCAGAAAACAGGAGGTAGTGTTACCCATGTATAGAACAATGGTGAGGCCACACCTGGAGTACAGTGTCCAGTTCTGGAGGCCCCATCTCGGGAAGAACATAGATTGGGTGGATGTGGTTCACAGAAGGGCAGCCAAAATAGTGCATGGACTGCAGCAGAAGTCTTACAAGGAAAGACTCAGGGAACTAAATATGTACTCACTGGAGGAAAGGAGAGAAAAGGGAGACACAATAGAAACATGCAAATACCTCAAGGGTATCAATAAGATACAGGAAGGAGATATACTGCCCAGAAAGAGAGATGCCTAAGGACAAGGGGGCATGATATGAAGCTAGAAGGGGGGGAGACTTAGAAGGGATGTGATGTAATATTTCTTCACAGAAAGGGTGGTGGATGACTGGAACACCCTCCCAGCAGAGGTGCCCAAACTGAAACAGGATTTAAACACAAATGGGATAGACACAAAGGGATCTGATAATGTTTCTAAGTTTCTACTAAAGGAGTTAAATATGTGTTCCCTGGAGGAAAGGAGGAAGGGGGGGGGCATGACTGAGACAAACAAATACATCACCAGTATAAACAGAGTGCAGGAAGGAAGCATCTTCCAAACTAAGAGCTGCTCCACGTCAAGGGGGCACAAAATAAAGTTGGGGGGGGGCTCAAGGGAAATGTGAGAAAATATTTTTTTCACAGAGAGGGTGGAAGATGCCTGGAATAGCCTACCGGGGGGGATTGGAGCCAAAACAGTCACAGAATTGAAGGAGGAGTGGGATAGACACACGAGTATCATGGAGGCAATCAGAACAAAGTGCCACACACACACATGCACTGCTTCATGTGCTGAACTGTGCACTGCAAACTTACAGCATTACAGCCATTTGCAAGCTGACTAGTTCAAGTACAAAATACTTTATTGTTCAGCTATTTAAGTCTTTACAGTATAAAAATGTAAAAAAAAGTACAAAGCAAATTTTCATTATAAAAACATCAGAATACAGTACAATAGGTTAATGATGTGCATTTTAGAAAAATGTACAGTTAATTATTGTACAAAAGTGCACATTACAAGACTCCATTTATAAATATTACATTCAGGATAAGACAATAAATTATTTCAATGATTTATTCTTGTTAGTAATTGCTCAAAAGTTCTGTTTTAATATTTTGGGCATATATCTTGCAATTTCTTCAGATTATGGGCGGATTTATATTCTAAGGCCTGGATATTCAAAAGGGTTGCACATGGCACAACAGAGATGCGCCATGCGCAACCCACCACTGTGCCCTGGCGTGATATTCAATAGCGCAAGTTGTGACGCAACCCCCCAGGAATGTGTTCATTCACATAACGGGCCTGTGTAGTACAGTATGGTCTGCATGCCCATTGGTCCATGCAGTGGCCCAATAGGCGTACAGACTGTACTGTACACTGTCATTCATTGGGCAGCTGGGTGGCATGCGAGTAGGGTGCTGCCGCCCGCCGATGTCGGAGGGGGTGCTTGGTGGTGGGGTACCTCATTGGGTGGGTGGGGAGGGCGTACCACTGGACCATCAGAGTATCATGTGCTATATCCACTCATGATTGGGTGATTGGGGGGTTTCCACTGGACCACCAAGGTCTTTCATTGTATGTATGCCCACGATCAGGTGGAGGGGGGGACCCCGCTGGTCCACCAGGGACCTGTATATTTCATATGCCCACGTTCAAGCAAAGGGGTGGGCTTCCACCGGTCCACCAGGGACCTTCTCATACATATGCCTGTGATTGGGCAAAGGGGGGGATCCACAGGTCCTCCAGGGGCCATCTTAATTCATATGCCCATTATCAGGTGGAGGGGGGAATCCACTGGTCCACCTGGAACATTTCTACTACAGCTGCCTGCGATCGGGCGATGGTCGGCATTCCCCTGGACCACCAGGGTTGCTATATTACATATGCCCATGATCGGGCAAATGGGAGCAGGACCGCCATGGGTCTGCAAGGTGTCGGTCCCTGACAGCTGCAGCCTGTCAGGGCGCCAGGTGCAAGTCACCAGGGATCGGAGCACCTCATGCAAATGGGGCCATAATGACATGCAAATGGCCCCATTTGTGCCTTGCATGCATAATGGCCTCATTTGCATGCCCAGTGCTGAATATTGCAGTTGATGCACCCAGCGCAACCACACCTGCACTGGCACATCCCCCCTGCTCCCTTCTGCCACTTGAGCTGGCGCAGTGCATGTGCCCTCAGTGCCATATTCAATGGTGCTGAGCCATGGCGTAGCACCATTGAATATCACTTGGTCTCTGCCCTGGTGCAACCCAGTTGCACTGCACCCAGGCTTGCGCCCCTGGCTCAAGCAGTCTGAATATCCAGGCCTAAGTCATTTTTCTTTGGTCATATCATCACTTATTGTATAATGTATCAAAAAAGGTCCTCTAATACAATCGTATTTAAGGCAGAACAATATAATATGTATAAGTGTTTCAGATTCCCCTAAGCCACAATCACATAATTAATCCTTATCAGGTACTGTATTTTTTTGAGTAAATAAATTCCAGATACTTAGAAGGATAAAGTTCCAATCTCAACTTGGAAAAGATTTGTCAATCCTGCTCATCTTGTACAGTAGATCCAATAAATATGGTTCAAGAATGTGGTTAATTTTGTTTTGTGAAAAACATTTATGTAAGCGTGATTTCGTCACTTTTTACATGTCCTCATTAATTGAGATTAGTTTAAGTTTGTTTTTTTTTATGAGTTTTGTATAGCCAGGTGAAATTTTGACCCCTTTCAGAAAATCATTCCATACATGTTCGAAATCTATTATTTTCAATGCTGCCAGTAATTCAGTTAGCCAAATTGATATATAACCCCTGTTGTACCATTCTGTTTTTTTCTTGCAGTACAATACTATTTAACCGTGACTCTTTCTGGGCTGTTATTTTAACCCAGTATGCAATCTTAGCAGCTCTAGCCAAGTGGTTCATTTTAATCCTTCCTAACTCAGCCCTCACTATGTCAGCTGCTGTACTTTTTGGAACTTATAAAATTATTCTATAAATGAAGGAAAAATGTGTTTCCAATTGTTCAGATTTCTTAGTATACCAAACTTCTACACCATATAGAGCAATTGGTGACATTTTTGCTACAACAGCTCTCAAAATGGATAAAATGGAATTTCCACCATACTGTGACTCAAACTTTAATAATGCATTTTTTGTCTGAGTCAATTTATTACAGACATAAGTCACGTGTGTATTATTTTTCATATTATTGGAAAAATTATAACTCAAGTAATGGAAGGACTTTATTAACTCAAGTTTGGTGTTCTCAATTTCCAATAAAGTTTTGTCTGACCATTTACCTATCATTAGTATTTTTGGTTTTTTTATATATTAATTGTGGGATGATTTTGTACACAGTATTTTTGTAATACTGTAAAATATTTTTTAACCACAGGGATGAAATAGAAATCAAAGCTAAATAATCAGCATACATTAAAGCAGGTATTGTAATACCTTACAAGCTGACTAGGAAAAGGTTAATGTACCAGGAAAAGGTCAACAGAGTGGCAGAGGCACACACATATATTAACTCTTATAGACCTCTCTCCTGAACTGATAACAAAAGCACAGCTGTAATAGAGAACACTGAGAGCACCCACTGACTGTCATTTGAGCTGGTATGAGTATGCTCCATGTAGAATAGATTTATGAATGAATCAAACACCTTCAGCCAAAATAGGGTTGCCACCTTTGGATGAGGTGAAAATGGGACAATACACCACACCCCAAACACTGCCTCTAGCTCCGTCCCTTCTTGTAACCAAAAATAATTCAAATTCTCAGGTTTCATATCTTTCCGATGACTATATTCAGCAGCTGTCTACAGTGCCCAGTGTCATTATTTTGTCACGCACCCTTGGATGCCTCCCATTATGCAATAACAAATTGTACTGTACAAATGGGGGTGTTTCCTTATGATTTATTTATCCAATGGGGTCTTACTGTTACCCATTTAGTGTGTGGACTGGAGCACGCTGAGGTTAAGAGATTTGCACAAGGTCACACAGTGAATATTTTGCTCTAGCATGGTTCTAACCTGCAATTTCCTGGTTCCCAAGTCAGTGCTCTAACCAATACAGCACAGGCATGTTAGAGTGCACAAGCTTTGAAGCCACTAAGCCACAAAGATCCTAGCATCAGGTGCCTGGGCAATCACAAGGAAAGAAAGAGACTTGGGCATTATCATCACAGATGATCTGAAATCATCCTAGCAGACCACTAAAGCAGTAGATAAGGCTAGAGGGATGTTAGGGTGTATTAGTAGGGGTATCACAAGTCGTAAGAGGGAGGTAATAATCCCTCTTTACAAAACACTGGTTAGGCCCCATCTGGAGTACTTGCGTGCAGTACTGGAGGCCCCACCTGCACAAGGACATTAACAAAATGGAAGCAGTCCTGAGAAGGGCAACTAAAATTGTGCAGGGACTGCATCAGAAAACATACGAGGACAGATTAACGGAGCTCAATATGTATACCTTAGAGCAAAGGAGGGAGAGAGGTGATATGATTGAAACATTCAAACATCTTAAGGGCATTAACAAGGTGAAAGAGTCTAACATGTTTCAATATAAGAAAAATAGCAAGACAAGAGGACACAGCATGAGATTAGAGAGAGGCCAATTAAGGGGTAATGTGAGGAAGTTCTTTTTCACAGAAAGGGTGGTGGATGCATGGAACGGCCTACCTCAGGAAGTGGTGGATATGAATACAGTGCAGGGCTTCAAACAGGCATGGCATAGGCATAAGGGAGCAATACAGATGGTTATGAATAGATAGGATAGCATGCTCAAACCTTTTAAGTTGCTTCACACACTAGAATTAACATTTTTTCTCAAAAGGGTACTACTGGGTTGTGATATACAACAGGAAATCCAAAGATACCAGTGCACACACCCCCACACACACAAAACATAGCATATTTAAACTTTCCACTGCCAAAAATGGCTATATTTACTTTAAGCTCCATGTGAGGAGTGGGTCCTCTTGGTTTCAGACTGGAGTTCCAATGTGAGTAAGCTAAATCACCATTGTCAAGGTGGGACCCTTGATTTAGTCCCTAACTTTCCAATGCCTCAATGGCTAATGTGACTAAATGGCTCCTTTTATACACTGTGCTCCCATCAAGGATTTTACACAGCTGTTTCAAAGGGAGCATGCTAAGAAGGAGCACCACAACTCCTAAAACTCATTCAAATCCAAAATAGCATGCTCAAACTAAATCAAGGATCCCAAATTGACGATGGTGATTTAGCTTACTCACATTGGAACACCAGTCTGAAATCAAGAGGACCCACTCCTCACATGGAGCTTAAAGTAAATATAAGCATTTTTGGCAGTGGAAAGTTTAAATATGCTATGTTTTGTGTGTGTGTGTGTGTGTGTGTGTGTGTGTGTGTGTGTATATGGAGGGGTGCACTGGTATCTTTGGATTGTCTGTTGTATACCACAACCTAGTAGCACCCCTTTGAGAAAAATTTGAATTCTATGGTGAGAAGCAACTTAAAAGGTTTGAGTATGCTATTTTGGATTTGATTGAGTTTTAGGAGTTGTGGTGCTCCTTCTTAGCATGCTCCCTTTGAAACAGCTGTGTAAAATCCTTGATGGGAGCACAGTCTATAAAAGAAGCCAATTAGTCACATTAGCCATTGAGGCATTGGAAAGTTAGGGACTAAATCAAGGGTCCCACCTTGACAATGGTGAATTAGCTTACTCACACTGGAACTCCAGTCTGAAACCAAGAGGACCCACTCCTCACATGGAGCTTAAAGTAAATATAGCCATTTTTGGCAGTGGAAAGTTTAAATATGCTACGTTGTGTGTGTGTGGTGGGGCGCACTGGTATCTTTGGATTATGAATAGATAGGCCATTGACAGAGTAAAGGCACATGGCACATTCATAACGTAGAAAAAATGGACAGACTAGATGGGCCATGTGGTTCTTATCTCTTGTCAGCTTCTATGTTTCTATGTTTATATTGTCTTGAAAGCTTAAATGCTATGTACAGTCTCTATTATGCTGGCCCAATAAACTGTCACACTTCTCGAGTACAGTACATATACAGCAGTTTATCAAAGACCACTACTGCTACACACATTCTAACAATATTTCACTACATATGAGGTTTATTCAATAGTTCCTCAAATGTAATGACTATCTGTAACCAACAGGACTTCAAATCAAGAATTTGAAGTGGCTTCTATACGCACTAAAAGTTCTGTTTTGCTATGCATACAATCAAAAAGAAAGTCTCATTCAACAATTTTGATAACATGCTCTTAAAATTCAGGAGGTATTTGTATCATTTTTGGTAGCCTTGTTGAATAGTCCTCTATCCTATTGCTGGGACCCTATTAAAAATGAGTTGATAGGCAGCTCACTAGTTGTTTTTTCCATTCAAATGCTTTTATACTTTGAATATACAGCCCCATACCCTGCTACACGCATTAAAAGCGCCACTATCACCTGACCCCTTCAGTTCCACTGCTGCTGTTGCTATGTGTACATAAAGGTCATCATTCATGGGGCAGAGGGATGTCACTGCTTTAGATAATTGAAATACCTTTAGGTAATAAAACAGGCCATAAACTCTCCTCTAATACTTGGAAGGCCTCAATGTGTGTGTGGGGTAGTAGATTTGGCATCAGTTACAGGGAATGCTGCTGGTTTCTCAGGCTGAGCTGTGTGATTGTGTGAGATGTAAGCTGACATCCCGAACTGAAAAGAGTGAAGTAGTACAACACCAACCCAGTTTATATGCCTCTGCAAAAGCAGGACATTTGATGTCCCGCTGATACTTGATATGGGTGACATGATGGGAGTGCAAAAATTGGGACAGTCCCCCATGAAATGTGACAGGTGGTAACCCTACTAATATAGTGTGGAGCAGGGAGACACCAAAGCTGAACTGCTCTAACATAACAATTCTAAGAAAACTCTAATTTTATGAAGTCCATTAGGAATCTGCAGAGCTCCCTTTCTCCACTGTGATAGCAACATGTCTGCAGGGCTCTGCCCACTGCAGCTATAACAATAGAGTAAAGGGTGTGGCCTGGCTACAGATCATGGTGGTCGCTAGTTAGTTGGGCTCCCTAAGGCATCAGTATTTACAGCAGAAATAATAGTATTAAGTGAGCTCTTAGCCACAATTGTGATAGTGGCATAGAAAGATCAATGAGATGGCAGCACAAAAATTGACTAAAAAGCAGACTACACTGCTGTGTGATCTGTCAGAATGATCAGCTGTTAGTGCCCCTGAGGACTGCACTAGATCACAGGCTGTGCATCCGGGGGTGGCACTGGTAACAACACCCAAGATCCTACCTTTGCAGTGCTCCCTTGATTAAGTACCAGCTCACACCAAGAGGCAAAAGCCAGCTTTAACAATATTACAGCTCACATTGCACATTTACAAGCCATGGTAACTGGACTGGCTGAAACATCTGCCATGCACTCATCCAGGCTAGATCAATAGGAGCAGTGTGTAAGTGATTTTGAGGACCAGCTATCCAGCCTGTCACAATGAAAAAAAAAATACTTCAAGAGCAAGTGGAAAAACTGATGACCAGAGCTGAGGATCATGAGAACCATGCCCAGAGGTCCAATATCAGGATCATCAGGCTGCAAGAAGGACTGAAGGGCAAAGATGGGGGTAAAGTAGTTCAGTGGTGGCTAGTGGAGAAACTTGGGCTTGACGTGGCTGCAGCTAATTATAAAATTAAAAAGGGCGTATCATACTAGATAGAACCCTAAGCTTGGTGATAAGTGGAGAAATTATTTGATTAAATATCTCCAATTTCTTGAGAAGGAGAAAATTCTGCGATTGGTGTGGGTACAGGGCCCTATACAGGTGGAGGGGGCTGGGTCTAGTTTTCCAAAACAACTCCAGAGATTTGCATATTGCAAGGCAAAAGTTTGTGGAAGTAAAAACCATCCTCCATCAAAGTGGATGAGACTTTGTGCTATTGTACCCAACTAAATTGAGAGTTGTTAAGCTGGGCTGTCCTCAGAAGTATTTCACCAAGCTACAGGATGCTGAACAGTATGTCAGTCATGAGAACGCCGCTGTGAAGGGTTGATCCCATCACTGTTCCAATACTCCACCTCATAAATAATATGAATATGGTCTGCTGAACTGAAAGATCTATATGGTGCGATACAAAACAAAGATGATCTTCTGAGGTCCATACCATAATGCAGTTTGCAAAAGCCTGCTGGACTACTAAATCATGCCTTTGTCTCTTTAAACTTGAGAGACCAAACTCATTCTGGTATTGGGGAAACAGTAAGTTTATAGAACTGTTAGTGCCACAAAAGAAAGCTTTCTTTCCTTCATGTTTTAAAGTACCACTCAGCGAATATGTGTAACCCCCCTTCCCAAACATCTAGGGGCCAAGTGTTCTAGGAACGGTGGTCCCGGACATAGAATTCTCACCAAGTATTTCTCCGGCAATAACGATATTGAAACATATTTTCTTACCTTGAGACATCATCTGGTACCTGTCTCAAGGGCCCAAAGTGATGGTTCTTCTTCCAGCAGCTTGCCAGTAGTGTTGTGTGAACTATTAATATTTTGCCTGGTGAAATGTTTTGTGTAATTCTGCAATTACGTGAAATTTTTCGCCTATGCAAAATTAAATTTCACCTGTTTTCTTGATTTCGTGTAACAGCGAAATTTGCTTACCATGCCAATTTTGCCCATTGATGATCCAAATTTCACCTTGTGGTGGAATTTCACCAGCAAACCTTTTGATTTCGCCGGCGAAATTTTGGTACAAAGGCGAAATTTGCAATGCATTGTGGGTAAATGGGTCAAAAGTCACCTGTATCTTGTTTCCAGCTCATTCTGCTGCATGTTGAGTTGGAGAGCAGTGTGTTGTGGTGCATCAGAGCCAATAAAGCCTTTGAAAACATAGCTAAAACTTGTTTTTGAGAGCTAATTGCTGCAAAATATAAAGTTTTTTCCTAGTGCTGCTGTGCTGGTAGTGCCTGGTAATAGGGAACATTTTCTAATTTTGTGAATTTTTGTATAATTCGTAGTTTGATTTAGGTTTACTTTTCTCAGCTGTCTTTGAAAGACTGTGTGGGGTAGGGTAGGAGTGTAAAGCGGTGCAGGCTATTTCTAGCCAAGCAGATTGATATATTTACTCACAATTGTGAGTTATCTATTTACTGTTCTTTCTTATTAATTTTGTTATGTCTTGCAATTTATTTTCTCTGAAAAGTTTCCCTGTCCTGTTTGGGAGCATTCCTACCGCTGTTAGCTGTGTTATATATATCATTTTTCCGCTTTTAGTTGTGAATTGATTTTGAATTCTAAACTTTTAAACACACAGAGCTGATCCTTTCTTTTATTTTTTTGTGGTTAGTTCTGTTAGCTGGAGTGTTAACTTGTGGGTTGCTAAAAATGTGAAAATCAGCAGTTGTAACTTGTAAAGCACTTCTTTTTTATTTAATATGCTTTATTTGCAATGTCACAATACAATGAAGTCAAGCCAAAAACAAAGCCTCCAACTATAACATTTACCCCCAATATTTTGTGGATTGGAAGCCAACAATGTACAATACTGGACATTACAACTTTTTACTTTCAGTATTACTCTCGGTTTTTAAAAGTGGAAGTAGGCACTGGGCCCATCGGGACCACTTTCCCCACAATAGTGGGGGAAATTACTTTTAACTACCCAACAGTAGTCTATCTAATTTCACTTTAAACTGGTTCCATGATGTCTGCTCAACTATATACTATGGCAAAGAATTCCAAAGTACTGCAGCTCTCACAGTAAAAAAATATTTCCGCTTGTTGGTAGTTGCCTTAGGTATTTTTATTTGTCTATTATTACATCTTAATCCATATAATTTATCCAAATATTTTAATCCACTTAGTTCCATAAGATGTTCATCATTTAGAATATTAAACAATAACAACAGATCCCCTCTATCACGTCTTGTTTGTGAGTCATATAATCCCAATGATTTTACCCTGTCTGGATATGATAAGGATTTTATTTCCAGTATTAATTTAGTCATTCTTCTCTGTAAACTTTCTATCATTTTTTTATCTTTTTCCAAATATGGTGCCCAAAAGGAAACAGCATAATCTGTGTGGGGTCTAATATACGATTTCTACAATTTTATTATACATTCTTTGTTTCGCGTTATAAATGCTTTTTTAATTACATTAATAATACGATTACTTGTTTGAATCACTTTGTTATATTGGTTACTCCAATCAAATATATTATTTACTATTACGCCCAAATCTTGTTCATAACATCCCATCCTGATTTGGTTCCCACATAATATATAGTCAACATTGGGGTTCTTTTTCCCCAAATGTATAACCAGGCACTTGTCAGTATTGAAACACATATTGTTATCTTTTGCCCATTTTTCAATAATCAATAAATCTTTTTTTATTAGGTTAATTTTTATTTCCGAATCCACTTCTGCTGAAATTTTAGTGTAATCTGCAAATGTGCTTATCTGACAAGAAACTCCCAATTGTAGATCCCCGATGAATAAACCAAACAATGTAGGACCCAAAACCGAACCCTGCGGTACTCCACTTGTTACTAAGATGCTAGTAGAAATTGTATTCCCTATCCTTACACTCTGGCTTCTGTCTTTCAACCAGGCTTCGACCCATTTAACAGTATAATCATTAATTCCGAACTTGATCAATTTCATAACTAATAAATTATGTGAAACTTTATTGAATGCTTTTTTGAAGTCAAGGAATACAACATCTACTGGAATACCTCTATCTAAACTAATACTTATATTCTCATAAAAAGTAACAAGATTTGTTGTACATGATCTACCTTTACAAAATCCATGCTGTGTATTGTCTAATATATCCTTAGTTATTAGTTCTTAATCCATCTTTTGTTTCAATACCCTTTCCATGATTTTACCCAAAACAGACGTCAAACTAATAGGTCTATAATTATCTACTCTGCCCTTATTCCCCTTCTTATATATTGGTATCACTGTGGCCTGCTTCCAGTCATCTGGAACTTCCCCATTCTTATATGATTTATTAAAAATCATATGTAATGGGCACAAAAGTGCATCCAAGGTTTGTTTTATAAAGAATGTATTTATATTATCAGGCCCAGGTGATGATGTTTCTTTTAGAATTCTAATTTCCTCTTTTATTTCCCCTATGGTTATCTCCTCATATGCACTAGAATATGTATATGCTATATCATTTATAGGATCTGTATTTGAAAACACAGACCCAAAATGCTTATTAAATATGTTACTTATGTCTGATCCATTCTCAATTTATATCCCTTCATTAACAATAGTGGATATTGGTGGATTAGAATTCTTATTTTTATTTATATATGCATAAAAAGTTTTGGGATTATATTCCATTGTAGACAATTTAAATTCAATCCGTTTTCTCTCATTTTTAATAAGGGATTTGGTGATTTTAAGTTCTTTTTTATACTTAGTTCTATTTTCTGCACTTGGGTGTACTTTTAGTTTTTTATTTGCTTTTTGCTTTTTTTTTATTTGTTTTTGTATTTTAGGTGTCAACCACATGGGGATTTTGCCTTTATAATTATTTATTTTAATCTTAGGAATGTATCTTTGTTCTAAATCATATATCATTCCCTTAAGAAGCTGCCAACACTCATCTGCACTCTTGTCTTTATATAATAGATTCCAGTTGTTTCTAAACAATACTTCCTTGATTTTTTTGTAGTTACCCTTATAATAATTATAATGGTATTTATTTTCCCTGCAACTATTTTTTAATTGCTTTATAGAAAATGTAACTGCGTTATGATCATTAGATCCTAAAGGTTCAACTATTTCTATACTATTAAGTTTGTCTGGAATATTAGTCAAAACAAGATCCAAGATATTTTTTTCCTGAGTTGATTCCATAACCATTTGTTCTAAGCCTAGATTAATGAATGTTCCCAAGTAGTTATGTTCAGTGTTGGTAGATGCAGTGAGTTTTTGCCAATCAATGCCCGGCAGATTCAAGTCACCCATAATGATGATATCAGATCTTTCTGAATATTCTACTAAGAGTTGTATCAAAGCCAGGTCATATACTAAATCAAATTAGGGGGACGATATATATTTATTAGTAGGAGTTTTTTCTTTAGGTATTGTAACTGTATACAACAACCCTCTATCTCCACCTCATTTTCCGTTAATATGGGTAAATCCTTTGTTGTAATTTTGTTCCTTATATAGAAACACGTCCCTCCACCAGTTCTATTACTTTTATTATTGTAATATAAATTATATCCTGGAATGGCATTAGACCACTGGGAATCATCATTCCACCACGTCAGTAATTGCTACTATATCCAAATTATCTTTTTCCATTCTACCAGCTAGCTCTATTAGTTTAACGATGTTCAAACTTCTGGCATTACACATAAGGAATGTAAGTTCATCACTCGAGGACACTGGTTCCACTTTGTCACTCCCTCTTTGCCCCCCAGTTCTTAGTAAAACGTTGTTCGATTATTGACAAAAATTGTTTACCAAGCTGATGACTTCCTTTTTTACTAAGGTGTAAGCCATCCCAGCTGAAAAGACTATAATCAGTGTTAAACTTTTCCCAGTGTGTAATACAGGTTACATTATTATTTAATGCCTATTTTCTTAACCATTCATTTATTTCCTTTATTTTCACTTCTGTCTTTATAGATGCTCATGGTACGGGCAGTATTTCATAAAGACAAATCTCGGAATTTAATGACTTAAAAGTGTTGTCCAGGGATATACAGCTGTCTTTAATATCATTAGTTGTAAATTTGTTTATATCATTTGTTCCTACATGAACCACTAATAGGGGATTTGTCCCTGCATCTTTAATGATGTTAGGAACTACTCTCTCAATGTCCCTAATCCAAGCACCCTTGAAGCTTGAGCACATTCTATTTTGTTTGTCTGTTTTACAAACATGCCCATCTATATATTTAATTATTGAATCTCCCAGTACTATAACCTGTCTTGGGTCAGATCTTTCACTTATCTCTATGGGTTCGGAGAAACATCCAGCTACTACTACAGGGTCTATTAGATTATTGTCCATGGGGGATTCTTAGTTAATAATATTACAGTGTTCTTCACTATGTACCTGTGCAATAGTTGTAATAATATTCCTCTCATTAGTATTTTTCCGAGCCCCTAGGTTATCTGAACATTCCTCTTTATTTATTATATTCTCATCAATTACTCCTTCATTTATTGATTCATCACCTAAGATCTGATATCTATTTTCCACAGGAATTTGAAATTCCATTGCCCTCTTCTGCTTCTTAGCTTTTCTCTTATTGATTGCTGAACTCCAGTCATCACTACTGTCTCCACTTTCCTCTCGTGCTCTCTTCAAGGAATCTTCCTTAGTGATATTTTGATTTATAGAGACAGTTGTCTGGGATTTCTTGATCTCATTTAATTCAAAATATAAGATCTCATTTTGTTTATTTAAATCAATAATCCTTTGTTCCAGAATTTCTATTTTATTTTTCAACTCTACATTCTGAATACATTGAGTGCATTTTAGACCCTCAAATCCTATACTAGTTTCCAGACAAAAGTTATGACACAAAATGCAGGTCATAGCTATTTCCCCTGTAGATAGGGTAACTATACCCTCATTGATATTTATTTTTCACTCCCTAGAACCTAAACAGACTATAATTTAGAAGTTAGTTATTACTACAGCTGGTTAGCACTTTATTCAGTTTGACTTGCTGTGCACCCTTTCATATCTATCTTAGCGGAATAACCGTGGACTAACAGCTCTGCATATCTAATCACTAACGCCTATCTGACTATAGGATAAACAGAGCTGTTAAAAAATCATGCAAGTTTTGTTGTTATATTTACCCAATTTAGTCCTATTTCAACCTTTCCTTCTAAGCTTTAATACTTCTGCCTGTTACGCTTGACATGCTGACACGTGACAGACGCAGTGTCTTTACATGATGTTCACACGCTGATAAATGCTACCGCTTCATACTGCAGTGGGTGCACAAAATACCCTTCCATAACCCAGTGCTACAGAGGTCACGGGACCACACTCATTCAAAATCTTTTAAAAGTACAAATTTATTCATTTGTAAGTGATTTTAAGCCTCTACGGTACCCTTCTGATACCCTGTACTAGGATTCTAGGTTAAATCAGTAATCTTGTGAGGTTTGTAGTCCTCAGAAACCCTGACATGGACTACAAAGCTCCTCTTCCTGCTTCCTTAAATGTGCAGGGCTCCAGTGACAGCTATCAACGAGACAAACAGAAATTTTAGTATAGTGATTCACACAACACTTAACAATAGCTACACAGCACTAGTTCAATGTGAACAGCACTTAGCTGCTTTCTTTTTACACACGCTCGCTGCAGGGTGCAATAAAATACCCTCCCGTAACCCGGAAGTGCTACAGAGGTCACGGGACCCACACTCATTCAAAATCTTTTTAAAAGTACAAATTTCTTCGTTTGTAAGTGATTTTAAGCCTCTACAGTACCCTTCTGATACCCTGTACTAGGATTCTAGGTTAAATCAGTAATCTTGCGAGGTTTGTAGTCCTCAGAACCCCTGACATGGACTACAAAGCTCCTCTTCCTGCTTTCTTAAATGTGCAGGGCTCCAGTGACAGCTATCAATGAGACAAACCAAAATTTTAGTTTAGTGATTCACACAAGCACTTAAAAATAGCTACACAGCACTAGTTCAATGTGAACAGCACTTAGCTGCTTTCTTTTTCCCCTTTTTTGTTAAAATAACATCTTTACATCACTTCCAAACCCTTCCCCCTTCACTTCCCATAATAATATACTTCCACTTTAGAAGAAACCACACAAAAACTACACTAGCAAGACTCTTAAGGGTCTCCAAATATCAGGGAGACCATTCCGCCTTGACATCCTAGGGTTTCCAAGTGACAAGAACAGCATCAAGGGGGCCCCATTTGGCATTATATGATTGTACCCTTGTGCATCTTAGCTATGTGTAACTCCAGCTGCAAGGCAAGCAGGATTTCTTTATACCATTCTAGGACTGATGGTGTTAAATCCTCAGTCCAATGTCGCAATATAATTGCCTTGGTTGCAGCTGAGATGATAGCCATATATGCCTTCCTCTGTTTGCTCACGTCCCTGGGAAAATAATTAATTAAGCAAATCTTTGGTGTGAAAAAAGGATCCAATCCCAGAAAAGAGTTTAAAGATTTCTGAATTGCTTTCCAGAATGGCTGAATCCTAGGACATTCCCATAACATATGGTATAGGTCCCCATTATCTGTTTTACATCGATGACACTTGGGGGGATGATTTGTAAAGTACTTCTACTCGATAACTTGAACTTGTCTATGACTGTCGCACTGCATTGTTTATTATTTATTCATTTAGCTTTTGTTGACTGGGTAAGTGCACTAGACAATTCCTGCCTATTTTCAGACACAACCCGGGGGAGGGGGATACAGATGAATGCCAACTGACCTTGAATCAGATTAAGCTGTTGGTGGTATTTTTAGTGAATGTTTGTTGAATTGTTCCCCTGTATCTTATTGCTGGAGCTTGACTCTGCACACTGCATGGTGTTCCTGTTTTAGTTAACTTACATACATTACCCTTTCTCTGTTATAGCATTGTTGTGTCTCACTTTACAAGCACATTATAAAACAGTATATATTAAAATAGTCATTTTCAAGACATTTCTTGTTGATCCCTCCCATCCAGACCACTAAAATATTGTGTGGTACTAATATTCTTTGTTGCTGTTTTATGGTTATCTGTCCGCATATAAAAAACAAATTGTGGTACTGAGTAACATAACACATTACAGTACTTTATTTGTCCAGAGACTGAGAGACACCGGTGATCTGTATTTAAAGTGTGCCAGTTGTGCCCTTTTTCCCGGTGTGTGTTTCTTTAATTCCTTCCTGTTTGGGGGAAAAAAGTTACCTTTTTGTATTTTACTACACTAGGCTGCCTACCATATATGGTATTAGTTCTACTGTAAGTGCTGGTACCTGTCCTGATTGTTTCTGGACTTTTAAGGAAGCCAGTACTGTAGGTGTGTGACAGTGTGATGTCATCATTCACATGTGAGGTATTATTCACACATTTAGTAGTAGTAGTAACACATCCTTTCTTCAAATACTCCCAGACAAAGGCAAAGCTTTGAAGCAGTGGTCAGCAAAAATGCCTGGTAAGAAGTGGACAAGTACAGCGGGGAAACGTGGCTGGGGGATGAGGGAGCCAAGAAGTCTGCTTAAAAAAGTGCAATTTCAGTTCCAGATCCCCATAGCAGTGAAAGCACAGGTATGTCTGCATCACTGTGTAACCCCTAGGTGGCGCTATCCCATGGGCTACTACCCCTGCCTGCAGGGCTAGTAGCAGGTTAAGGGGCCTAGATTCTGCAATGGGTGCCTCCACCCAGAGGTCAGGGTTGGTAGTGGTCAAACTAACCTGGGCACAGCCCTCTGGGACACTGTAACCCCTCTCTTTCCCTACTAGTGGCCTGAGCAATATACGATAATCACGTTCACAGTACCCCTTCTACACCATACAAGTACCCACATTGATTGCACTTACCAGCAGGGCTGGTTCCTCTGGCTTGACCCTGGGGACCCCTGTAAAACAAGGTTATGCACAGCAAATAGCAACAGTACAGTACTCTTGGCACAGACTGGAACCACAGTCAGGTTAAATGCAGAAAAAGTCAGATCAGATTTATTCAGGGGACTTGAACAAGGAAGAGGCGTAATCAGGTTGATTGGCATAAAGGCTATATTAATCAAACAGTTATGCATGCACTTTAAGTCCCCACACAGTCACACCTCTGGGTACCCAGGTAGGGAGACGATGGGCTAGCCAGGAACATTGCAGCTGGTTGGGGCCATGTGATGGAAGAAAGCAACATGCACAACAAACACTATTTGTAATCCGGAGCTGGAGGTCTCAGTTTATGAAAGAAAAAAGCAACTAGACAATCAGATGGCAACACTCTAGATTTAGTTGTTGTTGCAGGGAGCTACCCTGATATTTACTCATGATACCCAATACTGGACACAGGCAGGATGAAATTGAGACAGCAGGTTGTTGAGCTGGAGCACCCGGAGAAGCGGGGCCCATATGAATCACCGAGGCATTGTTCCTGTTCAGGTGTTGAGCAGGGGGCTGATCCCAAGGCAGGTCTCTCATCGATGGCTTTCTCTGTGTAGTGGGTAGTTGGGCTGGGCCAGTGTGGCAAGGACCAGGCCCAATGGAGATGATTTTGGATTCAGTCTGTGGGGCTTAATGCAGCTTCCAGCAAGCAGAATACAGTTCAAACCACAGTGGGGAACCAAATCACGACCCACTAGCAGCACACAGCATATTTACATGTAAGGAAATTCTAATGCAGCTTCCAGCAAGCAGAACACAATTTAAACCACAGTGGGGAACTAAATCACGACCCACAATAAGCACACAACACATTCACATGTAAGGAAATTCCACTGTACCAGGAAAAAGGCTCTACGGTCACAATTACAGAGTCTCTGCACAATACGGGAGTTCAGAGGTGGCTGGAGGTCCAGACAGGCCGATTGCATTCAGCAAATCTTCGGCCTTCTTCAGGTAGCAGCCTGGTCACAATTCAGTAGCTTACCTCGCTCTCCAAGTTCAGATTCAGTCCGAAAAAGGCACAAAGTTCCCTCTCAGGGACAGCAGGCAGGCATGCAGGCCAAAACTCAGGCTTTTCCACAGTTCTCCTGCGCAAATCCACTATGAATTGCTGCTCAAACTACCTTGAGCTGTTACTTCTTCACTTCCCAACTTAGATCTAACTAAAATTGCAAGCAGTTTGGAACCTCTCCCAAAATCCAAAAGGTTCGGTTGGCTAATCTGTCTGTCAATCACAACAAGGGCTCCCCCTACAGGTTATTTTAGGCATCAAAATGCAAAAACTACAATTCCTACAAGTTTTGACCCCACCAAGCCCAGCCTGGCAGTGAGCATTTAGGCAAGCTCAAGGAAGACTTTTCAGGAACCCCCATTTGTAGGGGGGTTACACCCTTCCCTGCCTGGAGAAAACTTGGCGTCCGCATCAAGTCTGTACCATCACAATATCAAAAATGTGCTATAAATGAGACATATATATAATTAGCGTGTTACATTACTATACATTTCAATATACTTCACATTACTACAGCCATATTGACAATACTTTTGCAGGTTTCATACAAGTAATACTGATTCATTTAATAACTTCTTGTACATTACACAATGTAAGAAGGGGCCCTTCCCTATCAGCTAATTTGGGGCTGGATGGGGCAGGGGCACCATGGTGAGAGGGAAGAACAAGTAACCTGGAGTTGACCGTCAAGCTCAATTTGGGCAGTGAGCTTGGTGAAACATAAACCCCTTTATGAAGCACATTGACAGGCAATTCCACTGGCCTCCCAGAGGAATCATAACTAAAGCGTAGCACTGGCTTGACAGCTCAGCCAGTCTTTCTGGGGGGAGTGGCCACAGTCTCTGTACTTTCAGCACTAACTTTGGAGCTTTGGTCACTTGTGAGGGGTGCCTCTGCATGGATGGGAATGCCCAAACTTGGAACACTGTCAGCTCCTTGCTCTGTAGGCTCTGTTTCCACAATACTTTGCTCATTATCTTCTGACAGAGGCCCTGGTTGCTCATTTTGAAGAGGCTCTGGCACAATTAGGCTTTTCGGCACTGAAGGGGGGCTGTCAACACTCTCACATTGTTCTTCAAGTTCTGGTGTGTCACCAGAGAGACTCAGACCATCAGCCTCTTCTCTGGGTAATTCACACAGTTCCACAAAACACAGAGTCTGCAACCTCAGATGTAATACTTTGCACTTCACTTTCAGGGAGCATTGGCTCCAAGGATGAAGCTGGGGGGTTAGGCAATCCAGAAGGCCCAGCTTCGTCCCCACAATTAGCCATAGGGTTACCTTGAAAGCGCTGACTCAATTCATAGGAGGGGTAATAGGCATTGTCACACTTACTTTCGTCAGAGGTGGACTGACAGTCACTATCATTCTGGGACGGCTGTGGTGGAAACGTTAAGTCTTTAACTACTGGGGTAGGTTGACTCTGTCTCTTTTTTGCAGCAGCATGAGTCACTGGCCCAGGGGAATCAATCTCTGATGGTTCAACCTCAATTTTGACTTGGCCGATAGGTTGCAAATGAATACGGTGCATGGTCTTGACAGATTTGGAGTTATTCTCTGGACACACCTTGTACACTGGTAAATCATTCAACTTTCCAACTACTACATGGGGAAGATGGTACCACCTATCAGCAATTTTGTGTTTGCCATGCAGTCCCAAATTGCATAACAACACACGGTCTCCAGGCTGAAGCTCTTGAGCATTTACTTTTTTATCATGCCTCCCTTTATTGGCGAGATTTCTTTTGGTGGCCATTGTCTGGGCCAGTTGATAGGCATGGTTCAATTGAGCTTTCAGTTTCTGTACATACTGTAGGTCATTTTTGGCTCAGACCCCATCTGGAAAGACCCCAAAGCAGACATCAAAAGGCAGTCGGGCCTCCCTCCCAAACATGAGGTGGTAGGGTGAGAACCCAGTAGCATCATTTTTAGTGCAATTGTATGCATGGACAAAGGTGTTAATCTGCTGGCTCCACTTAGGCTTGTCTTTGGGGTGGAGGGTGCCCAGCATGTCTAGAAGGGTGTGGTTAAAACGTTCTGGTTGAGGGTCCCTCTGTGGGTGATAAGGGGTGGTTCTTGACTTCCGCACCCTCCATAGAGAGAGCATGTATTTTATTAGCCGACTTTCAAAATCTTTGCCTTGGTCAGAGTGGATCCGCTGAGGGGCACCATAGCAGATGAAGAAATTTTCCACTAGCACCTTGGCCACAGTAGAGGCCTTTTGATCTTTAGTTGGAAAAGCTTGTGCATACCATGTGAAATGATCCATAACCACTAACACATTGTCAATATTCCGCTGATCAGGTTCTAAACACAAAAAGTCTATGCAGACCGGTTCCATGGGGGTGCTGGTAGTAATATTGACAAGGGGGGAAGCTCTCTGAGGCACAGCCTTCCTTTGCAGGCAATGACTGCAGGTCTTTAAATGGTGCTCAACATCGGCCCCCATCTTGGGCCAGTGGAATCGAGATTGTACCAAGTCGAGAGTTCTCTCAATACCAAGGTGCCTCATGTGATTGTGGAGGGACCTCAGTACCAAATCTTTAAAGGCTGTGGGCAGGACCAATTGCTGCCTGTCTATTTGACTGCCACAATCCACTGTCTCTCTGTATAACAACTGATTGAGTAGCTTCAACCTGGGGCCTTCTTTAAACAACAGAGCAGTTCGCAAGTCAGGGGAAGGCAACTTGGACACATCTTTCCCCGCACTCAGGGCATGAAGTGCAGGCTGACTCATAGAATCTTGTGACTGAGCCCACCGAATGCTGTCATTGTCAAATTGAGGTAGTGCACTAATATCTAGAGCAGAAAAGTGGCAATAGGCAGCCGGTATGCAGGTATCAGGAGGGCCCAAGCAATCTAATAAACAGTCCACTGTGTCCGCAGACATCTGTTCATCTCAGTCAAATTTTTGGTACAAGGCTCGGATGTCAGGTTCAGACAGCCTTCCCCAATCACTCTTGGAAACTTTCCTTCATGGCAAGGCATCAGCATCAATATGGTTCAGTCCTGGCCTGTATTCAACAGCATAATCATAGTTTGATAAGGCGGAAAGCCACCGGTGCCTAGTGGCATCTAACTTAGCTGAAGTCTGTACATAGGTTAATGGGTTTTTGTCGGTCTTCACCAATATCTTTGCCCCATATAGGTATTCATGAAATTGGTCGACGATGACCCATTTTAGCACAAGGAACTCCAGTTTATGCACATGGTAGTTTTGATCCAATGGGGTCAAGCTCCTATTGGCGAAGGCCACTGGTCTGAAACCATCCTCATGGGCTTCATGCAGCACAGCTCCTAGATCCTGCAGACTGGCATCCGTATGCAGCACATATGGCTTGGTGGGGTCAGCATAGGTGAGGATGGGGTCATGGGTGAGCTGGTATATGACTTCGTGAAAGGCTGCTTCACATTCGGGTGTCCAGCAGGGCCCAAAAAGTTCACCTGTGTGGAAGTACACTTTCTCTGGTTCTTTAAAGGCCCCTTTTTTATATTTATGGTTGGTAGGAGGGTAACCCTGGGTAAGAGTCAAGAGCTGGTGAATCACCTTTGAATAGTCTTTTATGAACCTGCGGTAGTAACTACAGAACCCCAGGAAACATTGTAGTTCTTTCAAATTATGGGGCTGGGGCCAAGAAGTCAGTGATTCAGCCTTACTGGGATCAGTCTCTAACCCTTATGCAGATACTATGTGCCCCACATACTTCACAGAGGTTTGAAAAAACTGGCACTTGTCAATGGACAGCTTGAGGCTGAAGTCTTCCAAACAGACTTTAAACAGTTGGGTCTCATGCTCCTCTAATGTGCGCCCAAACACAATGACATTGTCTAGGTACACTAGACATTCCAGCAAGTTCATATCTCCCACCGCACATACCATCAGTTGCTGAAAGGTGGCCAGGGTGCCTGAAATCCCCTGTGGCATTCTCAGGAATTCGTAGAACCCCAAAGGACATATGAAGACTGTTTTCTCATGGTCCTCCAGGGCCATCGGGATCTGGTAGTATCCGCTGTCATGATCCAATACCGAAAACCATTTGCTCCCATTCAAACAATCCAGGGCATCTTGTATACGGGGCATGGTGTATTGATCGGGGATGGTCTGCCAGTTCAGGGTTCAATAATTGACACACATCCTTAACGACCCATTCTTCTTATGCACAACCACAACGGGAGAGGCATATGGGCTCCTCGATTCTTGTATCACACCAGCAGCGAGCATTTGCTTCAGGTGTCTCCTCAGATCATCTATGTCTGCTGGGACAAGATGTTGAGATCTCTCTTGAAATGGCTGGTCATCATGCAGGCATATGTGATGCTCTGCACCCTGGACACACCCCACATCCCATTCTTTTAATGAAAACACTTGGTCCCTCTGAGCGAGTTTCTTGCTAATTCTAGCCTTCCATTCAGCTGGCAACGGGGAGTCACCAAAGTCAAATAAGTCTGGGGTCACGCTCTCCTTCTCGCCACAGCACTTGTTGCTGGGCAATACGGCAGTGTTGGTGCAGTGTACTGTAGCTAGGGAGCAACCTCTGTTCACCCGAATCTCCCGATCTGACACATTCTGAATCTGGACCATCACTTATCTTGCATAGGTGTGGGCATGTGCAGGCAAGATGCTGGGTTTGACCAATAATCCCTCTAGCAACTTTCCATCTCCTGGTGCATCCAACATTAATATTTTGTTCTTTACATTTCTCTTTAGGCAGACTTCTCCATGGATTGTGTACTGGGCGTTGGGAGCCAATACCAAGGAGTCAGGTTCCTTTTTCTACACTATCCCCACTAGCTCATCTGGGTCCACTTCATCGGGTCTTTGTTGCCCTTTTTACTAAGGCTGAAATTCTTAGGGCCCATAAAGTCAGCTGCCCTTGTTTCTCATGGCAGAGTTGTGCTAGTTTCCCAAACATGTGGGCGTTTGTTCCAATTAACAGGGGAACCCTATCATACAGTCCAGTGGGGGGGACACACTAAGGCCAGTGTCTCTACTTGCTCCTGCACACCAGTGACAGTTGCAGGAAAAGACAACCAGAGGAAGACATATCCTAGATATGGATAAGACTTGTTGCTCAGCCCCCACACATGTAGGCCTTCCAGGGATTGTAAGGGCACATCAGATAAGTGTTTGTCATACTAGTCCTGAAACACAATGGTCACTTGCGACCCACTGTCAAGCACAGCCAGTGTAGGAATACCATTCACAGCCTCATTAGTCTCCATTGAAGAGCCCACTATCTTGGACCAGTCTGGAGGGACAACAGCAGGGCCTGGACAGATGATTTAGCCACAGAGGGGTTTGAGTTAGGATGGCCGAAGCCTTTACTGTGGTCATTTCTTTGTACCCCTTGACCACAGACTCATTTTCTGAAGCTCTCCTTGAAGCTGGTTCACCACTTTCTCTAAGTCCTTCTGAGACTGGCATTCCCTCTTCATATGGCCATCCTTGCCACAATTGTGACAAATTACATGCTCTCAGGGCATCCTTGGGGGAAATACAGCAGAGGATGCTGGAGCATCGACTGGAGATTGTGATCTGACTTCTGCAGGTAGTGTACCATGTCTCAAAAGTTCCTTTAGGGTGCAGTCATTTCCTCGAGCTCAGCCGAGAAGCCACCCTCAGTAGATGATGCCTGAGGGTGCACCCCCACCACCCCCATAACAGTCACATCCTGACAGGGGACAGGGTCTCTGTCAGCAGGGGATACCTCAGCGAACGCACCCGGTTGTACTTTTCTGATTTCCTTCAGCATCTCCTCCCCCCACCATTTAGCCCACGGTGGGACACTCTTAGTGGTCTCCATTTCGGAAGGGCCTTCAGGTGCCATGATTGCTTGGGCTGCACTCACCCCATAATTACAATCTCCCTCTTCACCTTCTACCTCCCAGAGTTTTTTTTATCAAGTCACAGTAGTTAGGTGAGTTACCTCTCCTATCTTGGAGCCTTAACTGGATGATCTGCAGTTTAGAATGCTTGGCATGTTACAGTATGTGCCCCAATCTCACCCAGTTCAAATCACTAGCGACTACCCCACCTTTCCGGTAAGCTTTCTGCAGAGCTCTTTCTAGGCGGGTAACATACGCAGACAAACTTTGCCCCTTCCATTGTTTGGTACCTTGGAATTTCCACATCAAAGTCTCCTGACTCAATGTTCCCAAAATTGTCTTCAAGTACAGATAGGTACTCTGAGCAGATGCATCAGGGTTCGTGGGACCTCAAAATGTAATGTCTTCAAGGATGGGGCCCCTCAAACTTTCTATGATTCTTTTCCACTTCTTAGCCTCTGCACACTGCCACTCGGGTACCAAGGGGGCAACATAGTCAATCCAGGTCTCCCAGTCATCCTCCCCCTGGGGGGTGGGGAGAGTGCCTCAGAAGATTCTCAGCCTTCGGTAGGAGTCGTGACTAATGGCGGGTACAGATATAGGGGCCAGCATTGGCATGGGCACAGAAGGCGGGGCAGTAACAGGTGCTGGAGTGGGAGGGAGTGTTGGGGAAAGAACACCCCCAGGTGGCAGGAACAGTTTCTTAAAGTCCTCAATGGTTTTCCCTTCCTCCAGCAACAACTTAGCAAATTTCTCCTCAAAAGTTTCAGATAATGGTGGGAGCTCATCCTCCCCAGGGTCTTTACTGTCTTTTGTTGTCACTCTCCAGGCAGCTGGGACCCCTTCTGAGGCAATAGTCTGTGGCACTTTAGAGCTGTCCATGAGGTCACTACACTCTACCAAGGCTATGAAAGTTTGGGTGATCAAATCAGCCTGTCGACCCAACACCACAGGGTTTTTTAAACATTCAACTTTGGAGAGTGCTCCCTCTACAGTGTCCTTACTGGTACCCGGGGAATATCCAGTATAAGCACAGCATTTTGGGGGTCGATCTCCTGCTCAGTACACCACCCCACCAACTGGTGTACAGCCATTTCTACTGGGGTAGCCATTAATCTTTAACAGTAATTCATAATTTTTAGCCACTAGAAGGCACAAAATCCCAGCGGTGAGCATTCAAGATGTAGCCCCTAGGTGGCGCTATCCCATGGGCTACTACCCCTGCCTGCAGGGCTAGTAGCAGGTTAAGGGGCCTAGATTCTGCAACGGGTGCCTCCACCCGGAGGTCAGGGTTTGTAGTGGTCAAACTAACCTGAGTACAGCCCTCCGGGACACTGTAACCCCCCTCTTTCCCTACTAGTGGCCTGAGCAATATATGATAATCACTTTCACAGTACCCCTTGTACACCATACAAGTACCCACATTGTTTGCACTTACCAGCAGGGCAGGTTCCTCTGGCTTGACCCTGGGGACCCCTGTAAAATAATGTTATGCACAGCAAATGGCAACAGTACAGTACTCTTGGCACAGACTGGAACCACAGTCAGGTTAAATGCAGAAAAAGTCAGATCAGATTTATTCAGGGGACTTGAACAAGGAAGAGGCGTAATCAGGTTGATTGGCTTAAAGGCTATATTAATCAAACAGTTATGCATGCACTTTAAGTCCCCACACAGTCACACCTCTGGGTACCCAGGTAGGGAGACAATGGGCTAGCCAGGAACGTTGCAGCTGGTTGGGGCCATGTGATGGAAGAAAGCAACATGCACAACACAAACTGTTTGTAATCCAGAGCTGGAGGGCTCAGTTCGTGAAAGAAAAAAGCAACCAGACAATCAGATGACAACACTCTAGATTTAGCTGTTGTTGCAGGGAGCTACCCTGATGTTTACCACGATACCCAATACTGGATACAGGCAAGATGAAATTGAGAGACAGCAGGTTGTTCAGCTGAGTACCCAGAGAAGGGGCCCATACGTAATCACTGAAGCGCCATTCCTGTTCAAATGTTGAGCAGGGGCTGATCCCAGGCAGGTCTCTCGTTGATGGCTTTCTCTGTGCAGCGGGTAGTCGGGCTGGGCCAGTGTGGCAGGGACCAGGCCCAATGGAGATGATTTTGGATTCAGTCCGTGGGGCTGGATGCAGCTTCCAGCAAGCAGAATACAGTTCAAACCGCAGTGGGGAACCAAATCGCGACCCACTAACAGCACACAGCACATTTACACATAAGGAAATTCTAATGCAACTTCCAGCAAGCAGAACACAATTCAAACCACAGTGGGGAACCAAATCATGACCCACTATAAGGACACAACACATTCACATGTAAGGAAATTCCACTGTACCAGGAAAAAGGCTCTACGGTCACAATTACAGAGTCTCTGCACAATACGGGAGTTCAGAGGTGGCTGGAGGTCCAGACAGGTCAATCACACTCAGCAAATCTTCGGTCTTCTTCAGGTAGGAGCCTGGTCACAATTCAGTAGCTTACTTCGCTATCCAAGTTCGGATTCAGTCCGAAAAAGGCACAAGTTCCCTCTCAGGGACAGCAGGCAGGCATGCAGGCCAAAACTCAGGCCTTTCCACAGTTCTCCCACGCAAATTCACTATGGATTGCTGCTGAAACTACCTTGAGCTGTTACTTCTTCACTTCCCAACTTAGATCTAACTAAAATTGCAAGCAGTTTGGGACTTCTCCCAAAATCCAAAAGGTTCGGTTGGCTGATCTGTCTGTCAATCACAACAAGGGCTCCCCCTACAGGTTATTTTAGGCACCAAAATGCAAAAACTACAATTCCTACAAGTTTTGTCCCCACCAAGCCCCTGTAGGCAGGCTCCATTTTAGAGTCCCAAATGTACTGATTGGCTCATTTCAGCAGTCCAGGACCAAGATGATGGAAACGAACAGAACTGTCCATGCTGCAAAGAAGGCAGGTTAAAACAAACTTCAATATTATTACTACTCTAACAAATGATCAGCAAACAAGCGCATCTTCTAACAGAGCTCCCTTTTAGATTAATTCAGACTGCAATCCAGGCAGCTCTTAAAGAGACAGTACACAGAGGCTATACAGACACTCTCTGGCAATACATTTAATCTACTAAAACACAGAACACCAGCCTGGCAGTGAGCATTTAGACAAGCTCAAGGAAGACTTTTCGGGAATCCCCATTTGTAGGGGGGTTATAACTGTCTTCAAGTCCTGATGTGTGCCCTGGTGGTGCGGCAGGAACCAGCGAAGGAGTTAGTGGCCAACCTGGGTCAGGCATACCTATGTCTTACTTTTTTAAAGCTCAAACTGTTGCAGCCATAGTAGTAGGGGATGCTGACAGTGAGAAGAATGGAGGCACTGACACCAGCACAGGAACAGTGGTCCAGGGCTCAGAGGAGGATGATAATAAGTCTGTCAGTGTGACTGTCCATGTTCCTGCAGGAGTTGGTGATGATAGCGTTCACCAAGAGTCTGATAGTCCTGCAGATAAGGATAGTCAGCCCCCTGAGATAGTTGTAGAGAAAGAAAAAGGTGACGTCCTCCAAGAAGACAGTGATAGGGAGGAGGAGGAAGAAGACAAGGACATCATCGCTATTGGTGGTGATGTTGATGATGACTGGTATGATCCCACATAGGAGCCTGAATTAAAAAAGGTCTAGGGTAATGTAGGCCATTTACACATGCAGCCCATGGTGGGTCAGTCTGTCATCAAGCCTATAAACACACCTCGAAGCTGTCAAGTAACCACCCCTCCCAAAAGTAGTGCTACGGAAGTCATGTTAGCAGCTCAAAAAATGCACACTTCCACACCTGTTTCTGAATCATCCCAGTCCCAGAAGCATCTGAAGTCCAGAGGTTAAAAGTCCCTAGTGTGGGACTTTAATGTGCTAGATCCTGCTGATGAGACCACAGCAATATGCCAACTTTGTCAAGCCCATGTTAGTCTGGGGAAAAAGGGTAGCCACATAGGCACTGGTGGCCAACACATCCACCTGAAAACAAGCACCCTCTGAGATGGCAGCAACACCAGAAGGATGCTAGAGCTGCTGGTAGCAAGGTGCATGTAGTACAGCAAAAACATGAGGAGGGAGGGCACAGTGGGTCAGTGGTGGAGGAGGAGAGTGAGCAATCCTTTTCTCTCTCTAGTAGTGGGCATAGCAGTGGCAGTGCGAGTCCCAGTCCCACAAATCTGAAAAGTACACCACCCCCACACCTGCAAGCAACCAAAATAGCTGGTTTCATGCAGTCTCCACCACCCGACCAAGGGTCAAGTGTTACTCCTAAAAGAAAATCATTGCTGACACAAGTATAGCATTCTGGTCGGACAGCCCCAAAGATGCAGCCCACTCTGAAGACCATCCTTGAGCAGCAGACAAAGTACCTACCCAATCATGCTGCATGAGAGTTAAATGCTGCCACTGCTGAAATGCTGGCCATCGATCTGTTGCCATTCTCATTCATAGAGAATGCTGGTTTCTGCAGGTTGATGGCCTGTGCCTGCCCCAAATGGCAAGCTCCATTGTGAACCTATTTTAGTAAGTGTGCCATGCTGGAGCTGAACAGTAGAGTTTCTGATTACATTAGACATGCACTGAAGCATAGTGCATCACATTAAATCCATCTTAGCATGAATATGTGGACCAGTGCACAAACAGCATCAAGCTTGTATCTGTGCATAACAGCACACTGGGCACAGTTGCCTAGTGTGGTACTTGATTTGGGGCATGGCAAAACATGAATGAAGCAAAACTGTGGTGGTAACAACACACCTGGTATTCGGCAGCATACAACCCTGACTATGACAAGTGTCACAGGTTCGCACACAGCTCTGAAAATGCTTAATGTTCTGCTGGATGAGATTGATGGATGGCTACACACATAGTCACTCATAGCAGGATTCATGGCAAGTGATAATGGCTCCCAATGTAGTGAAGTGCATTAGCGATGGTGGTTATTTCAGAGTGCCCTGCCTGGCACACTGCCTTAATCTTGTTGTTCAGCAGTTTCTCAACCATGCAGACAATAAAGAAACGGTTACTGTTGTCCATCACATCTGCATCCACTTTGCCCATTCTGCAAAGGCCCGTGACCATCTACGTGAGCTACAGCACAATAACAATGTGCCTCAGTACTGGCTGAAGCTTGATGTTGTCACCAGATGGAACTCCACACTGTACGTGATTGACCAGCTGTATGAACAATATACGGCTGTGTCAGAATACCTGCTGCTGCACACCACCCGTGACAGTGCTGGAGTGTCCATCACTCTAACAACAGAGCAGTGGCACCAAATTGATGGGCTAATACACATTTTATGTCCATTCGAGCATGCTACACAGGCAGTGAGTGGGGATACTGCTTGCATAAGTCAGTCCATACCTCTCATACGTGTGCCGAAGCAGACACTAGTGAATGTGCGACACCAGACAGAGGCAAGTGGGGATCATGGCACTTGTGATCTAATGGATCACATGCTCCAAGTGCTGGACACAAATACCGATGTATCTGGCATTTTACAATCAGCTGACTTGCAATCACCACCATGCTGGATCCATGGTACAAACGTGGCCTGCTCTCTATAATTGAAGGAGGTCATCAGTGAGTATAGCAGTTGACAGAGAACCTAATTAGATTGGTACATGCTGCACAAATGAAAAATGCATGCACTGCATCAAAAACGGGTGTTGCTACCACCACCAGCGGCTCACAGGGAACACGATCAGAGAAAATGGGCAAGGCAGAGCAGAAAACAGCAATCAATCCCATTTGGGATGTTCTCTTTCAAGTGGGAGTGGAAGATATGGAGTAAAAGGAGGAGGAGACAGATGAGGCAGCTGGAATCCAGGCAGCAGAACTAATGGTGGAGGCCTACATGGGGGACCCAAAGCATCTTGCCATCAATGACGAGCCACTGTTGTACTGGAGCAGTAAAATGACTGAATGGCCAACACTAACACTGGTTGTTGTGAAATACCTGAGCTGCCCACCATCCAGTGTCACTGTGGAACGAGTGTTTAGTGCAGCTGGGGCAATTGTGAGTGACTGTAGGACCAATTTGTCACCCAAGAATGTGTCCATGCTAACATTCATCAAAATGAATGAAAGGCACATTCCATACAACACAGTGATGTCAGTGGTGTTGCCACAGGAACTGTGTCTCAGTGATGAGGATGATGACAATTCCTTGAGTAAGGCAGTCACTGGCAGTGAGGTGGATGAGACAGCAATGTTGAGAGAATTCCCACCTGATGAGAACTCCAGTCTTGAAGACTGTGAGGGGTGCTTCTTGGATGATGTGGAACTGGAAGTTCGAAAAAGGTTTTGTTTTTTTCTCCAAGGCCCCCCCTAAGCAATTACTTTCAACTCAGTATGGTTGCTGGGGTATGTATGTTACACCTTATTTCTAGCTATGTACCACTGGATTAGTTAAGGAAATATTATGTGCTGCAGCCTGCAGTGTGTATAAGTTTCACGTCATCACCCTTTGCCATAACCCGTTGATTGGTCACCTCACTACCTCCACTAGTCCCCCAAGGCCACAAGCCTATATAAAGCAGCAGCAGCAATGTAATTACCATAACCTTAAATATTTTGCATTTGCATGATTAATGTTTTTCTTCAAAAAATATATTACTTTTTATGTTGACTATATCAACACATCATCATCTTACAGCAAGATATGTTGTTTTGATGTCCTTAAAAGTGCCCAGGATGGCAAATTTCACACTGCCCCACCACCCCCTCTTGTTACCTGATCTGACCTGACACACCCATGCACTCCATGTGACTGAAAAAAAATGTTTCTGCCACTTAGTATTGGTGACATGTACAAGAACCCTGGCTCCTAGACAACTGTATAAGTAGCATATGAATGTAACATGCTAATTCAACAGTTAACACCAAGTTGAACACATTTTGAAAAATGGTGAATGGCTGCCATCTTTAATATGTTAGTCATTAATTATAAAAGTAATCATGAAGAGGCTTAACAACTTACAACATCAAATCCCCTAAAAAGGTTACTTCTACACTACCAGGTTAAGGTACACCAAAATCGCAATGGTTCCGGGGGGGGGGGGGGTCAACTCAGGGCAGGGTGAGTGCCCTTCTGTCCTCAGTTTTGAATGGATTCAAAATGTTCATGATTACTGCAGCTATGTAATCCCCATTGAGTAGACAAGACATTAACCCCCTCCACCTAATTATTTACTAAACACCATATCAACCATCTGTTTTCGCATATAGTTCCTCCCTGAATGCTTGTGGCAGTGGTGATTACTCATTAATGGTAATGGTATGGACACCAATCCAGTGGCAAACATCACAGTTCAAGCAACACCCCTGTCTTCCAACAACACAACACAGCTCCTGCTCCTGCATGGCCTGGACTTGATCATGTGTCATCAAGATCCAACATACTGAAACTTCAACAGAGGAAAATGATCTAAGCAAGACCAAAGATGAGAAAAAATGTTGGATACTAATCACTCTGCATACCTGCTTTTACCTAATAAGATGGAAGAAGAAACAGAGAAAAACATTTATACTTACCATACCCTGTGATGTGATGTCATTCAACTAAGGACATTCCCCAACAGGAACATGCTGTGTGGTGCACATGATTCCAATCCAGACAAGGTCCGACAAACCACAGTAGCACTAGCAGGCATTCCCCTTCCCCTATCAGCACTGCGTACCTTGAAATAAGAAAAAAATTAAGAACAAATTTTGGTGATTGTTGAAAATTTCCTCCCACCACCCGTGATGAGTCTGACCATCAACCCCCCCTCCACCGCCCCAGAGAACCATAAAAAATGAAGACATACTTACCTCAAGGACTGTGAAAGTGGAACCAGCGTGCAAGGGCACAATTAAATGAATCCCCCATACCTGGTTCAGCAGACAGCAGCAGCAGCAGGATGGAAAAATATTTAACTTCACCTGAATTCCTGATGTTGAAAAAAGCAAAAAATAACACAATTACTATCAAGCTCAGACAACCATATGGCAGTAACAGACATACCAAACTTGTACTGTATGAAAATTCCAATACTTACCGTCTGCGTTCGGAAATTGGGAAGATCCATACATCTGACATCTCCCTCCCTCCTTCACGGCCTGGCATGATGATGTCATCCACAGCACACTCAAAAATAATATGAGAGCAGTACTAGCATATTACAGCTCAAGATGCCATAATACCAACCCATCAACACCCTAACCTTGCACAGGAAAAACAATGAAGACAGATACTTACAGTATGTGTTCATCAGCAGCAGTATGGACTGTGTGATGATAATCCACCAGGCATCAACCATCCAGAACAGTAGTTCTTCTTGTGGCACCTTGGAAAGTAGTAGTCATAGACAGCAGGAGGCAGCAAGCTACAGTGCCCCAAAATTTCATTCACTACCCCACTGCCAGGCAAGGTACTACCACAGAGACAATCAGTCAACACAACTAGACAATCAGTACAGCAGCACAGGGATAGGGAAATGATACTTCTGCATTTCTATGTCAATCAACTGAAACACAGCAGCAGCAGCAGCAGGAAAGAACTAAAAGTAGCAGCAGCATTCTGCAGGAGGAATTCATTTTCTCTGCATGTTGGCACCCCTTTTCAGGTCCCTGAGGTGTGCTGGGGCACCATAAAACATCAGGAATGACAGTACATTTCAGTCTCAATTTGATGTACTTTGAAGTCACATTTTTGGGTAAACATTTCTGGACTTGTAGGCCCTGTTTGGCACCAGCAGCAGTGAGTTTCAGGCAGAAATATTGTGTAAACAGGCCCTAAAACAGCTACTTAATGTCTGGGTGGTGGTGGGGGGGGGGACACCCTAAAACATAATGTCTGAGACCAGATTCCACTCCCAATTTAATGTGCCATTTTTTCTGCAACATTTCTGGACATTTCCTGCCTGTGCTGCAGTGGCAGAAACAAGAGTGGGTCTAAAGACATTTGTAAAAGTGAACCAAAGACCATCGCTTGGTCCTGGTGGTGGTGGGGCGCCATAAAATATCATGACTGAGACCTGATTTAATTCTCTATGTACTGTGCAATTTTTTTGGAAACAGTTCTGGACAGGTGGGACATGATTTGAACATGCAGCAACACACTTAGGCCCAAAAAGCATTTAAAACATGCAAAAAACAGCACATTTGGGTCCGCAGGGTGGGTGTGAGGCTGTAACTGCCTGTCTCACACCTGATTTCACTCTCTATGTACTGTACAATTTATTTGGAAACATTTCTGGACAGGTGGGACATGATTTGAACATGCAGCCACACACTTAGGCCACAAAAGCATTTAAAATGTGCAGAAAACAGCACATTTGGGTCCGTAGGGTGGGTGTGAGGCTGTAACTGCGTCTCTCACACCTGATTTCACTCTCTGTATGTACTGTGCAATTTTTTCCGGAAATATTCTGGACGTGTTTTGAGCTGGCAGCAGTGAGTTTCAGGCAGAAATATTAGGTAAACAGGCCCTAACGGCTACTTGATGTTGGGGTGGTGGGGAGCACCCTAAAACATAATGGCTGAGACCAGATTCCACTTCCAATTTAATGTACCATTTTTTCTGCAACATTTCTGGACATTTACTGCCTGTGCTGCAGTGGCAGAAACAAGATCGGGCCTAAAGACACTTTTAAACGGTGTCTGAAACAGCATTTTAATGTTTGGTTGCTGGTGGGGCACCATTAAACATCAGGACTGACAGCACTTTTTAGTCTCAATTTGATGTTACATTTTTTGGGAAGCATTTCATTACCTCACGGACCTGTTTTACATGAGCAGAGCCAACATTCACTGTCACATAGCTTTGGAAAATATGTTTGTTCTTGAGATTTGTGGATAGGATAGAAGGAGCAAGGAGGAAACATATAAAGACAAAAGGAGTAACATAACGGAAGACAAAGAGGACAGAAAATATTTTATTTTTTTGGATATTGTTTTGGGGGTCTTTTTTAAGGGAGGGGGTGTAGAACTAGAACAGTGAAAAAAACAAATTTTGGAGAAGAAAAAAAAAAACAACACTGGCCCACCACCACAGCTACAGGCCATTCACTGTGGCTGTGCACTGCCACCACCACCACCACCACCCCCACGAAGCTCCACCAGGAGGTCCAAGACCTTCTTCTGGTCCTCCATTATTTTTTGGAGGTCCCCCCGACCTCCTGGTGAAGGTGGTCAAGGTCTTGCCGCACACCTTGCACCTCAGTGCGCACAGCCTCAAGGTCTGCCCCGGTGACCACCACCTGACTTGGGGGAGTTGCAGGATGATCAGTGTGGTGGCTTCTCCAATGGGTCCTCCATGGTGCTGCATCATGGTCACAGATGAGGGAAGCATCTGGCTGCTCGGAAGGATGCATCCTGTTGGTAGACCTCCTCTTCCCCTCCCTGTTATGGCACCCTTGAGACTCACTGCTGCCTCCTGCTGCTGCTGCCTCTCTCTGTTTTGTGAGCCACTCTGCAGCATGGTGGTGCTGCAGGTGGCTCCTCTGGCCAGAAGTCCCAAAGTGGGACTCTGGTTTCCCCCTTTTAACATTCTTCTCACACAGGGTGCAGACCACAGTACTTGCATCATCTGCCTTGGTTCTAAAAAAGGCACAAACTGGTGATCTTTGGTTTGGGGAGGGGGTGCAAGCTGATGTCCCGGGGAGGCCGCTCCCTGTACAACAATATCCTGCTGTGGCTGGGGGCTGGCAGACACAACAGGACCCACATCATCATCCTGGGGGGGGCAATGGGATCACAGCCTGAATGCTGCTGCTGCTGCTGCTGCTGGGTGGCTGTCTCAGTGTCCAACTCCACAATGACCTGTTGCTGCTGGGGGGCTCAGGCCGCTGCCAACTGCTCCTGCTGCTGGGATGGGCTCAATTTCAAATATGTGCCTGTTGAGGTGAACACGTCCTCTTCCCCTTCCAATGTCAGTACCTCCACTACTCTCAGTCCCAGTCCCTTCCATCATTATAAAAAAAAAATGTTTTAATAAACTACTAAAGAAAAAAATTAAAGGGGGGAAGTGAAGCATGCACACACACACACTCTCAAGATAAACAGAGAAAATAGAACACAACAGAAAGATAAACTTTTGCTAAATAATGAAATAGGGTATAAACAGAAGTTCAAAATCAACACACACACACACACACACACACAACACAAACTCTCATTCTGTCACTCACAATTCATCAGACTATATATATTATATTTTCTCTCTCACACAGTCTTTCTCTCCTACTGTCTGTCTCTAGCCTACTACAAACTGCAGGAAAAGGATGTAGATTCAGTAGCTTCCTATCTGAGTACAGGCACACATGTGACCTGCAGTCTGCTTCAGAGAGCAAGTCATGTGACATGCCTTTCTTCCTAATTTCGCCTTAGTTAAATGCTAAGGTGAAACTTAGCAGTGGAAGTGAAATTTACAGGCAGAATTTCACTGTATAATACGGCTGGAATTTCGCACAACTATATGGGTGAAATTTTGCACAGCCATATGGGCAAAATTCCACCCCAAGGCAGTAATTTCGCGAAAGTTGTTGATTACGCCAGGATTTCACCAGCGAAATTAAATTTCGCTACATCTCTGCTTGCCAGCGGAGGACAGCACAATTCATTTTCTGCTTCTCGGCTTCTTCCCCCACCAGACCAGGGAGCAAAAGGGCCCAGGATAGCTGAATTACTTCAAGGACCCAGAGAAACCCACAGGACCCCTAAAACTAAGGACTGATTATATCATTAACATCCTTATTATTAAATCAATCACACTGGGCTCTGGATTCTCCCAAACAAATCAGGTTTATTCTCCTGAGCCCATAAATAATTAAACAGGACTCAGTTATCCCAATTCCTTAAAAGAAAAATACTGTACACAGCTCCATGGGGCTAACCTTTTTATAAACTGCTTTTCAAGAGGATACTTTCTCGGGCTTACTTTAACATGGAGATTATCTGCTACCAATACAGAGTAAAGCAGCAAGACCTTTACTCAGGACCCACATTACTCTTCTGGACCAGAAGTGTGAAGCTCCCATTTCTCACTGGCACTGGTAAGTACCTGACTTTTTCTGCCTCTACCATTACATCTCTTTAAGGCAGATTTTTGGAGCCTTGTTCCAATTGCTTCCACACTCTGACGCAGCCTCTTCTGCAACCTGCTAGTTCCTCAGATACCTCTTCCTAAACACGGTTTGCTGCCTCACTCTAACCCACTTGTCCTGGACCTGCCTGGTCCTCTACAATTCTCTCCCTCTTAGGTGGCTTCCAATTCACTTTTCCTGGGAGCTGGAACCCTGAATCAGCAGGCACAGTGGCACCATTTCTTTGACTTCTTCTGTGTTGCCCAATTAGTGCAACAAGCTGGGCCAAAGCCTAAAAGGCCTCAGTGTGGATCTCTTTACCCCACACCTGAGGACCGGCCCCAGGACTCATTCCCAGGGTCTCAGGACCTGCCCCTCCAGGCAGGCCCCGACTTGAGTAAAGGCTGCACCCATTCCCACCTTCTTACCTCCCAAGCTGTCCTGCCATGCCAGAGAAATCACACCATCAACCTGGGCCCAAAACATCTCCGGAGTCCTACTCTGCCTGCCCCAAACTTGCTTCCCGCATGCTCTCACCATCCAGTCCCCCAGGGATCCAAGACCCAAATCAAATGCACACTGCCTTTCTGACAGCCTCCCTCAGATGTCCACCCAGCGAACTGGCACATTGCTGCTGAAAGCTGCTTACCTGCCTAAAGAAGGGGACCCCATTCAGACTGCCCTGTTGCAGTGCCCACTGATCTCTTATCCCTCTCCTGAAGACACCGATTCTAGCTTAACTCTCCCCTTATATAAAATAAGATCTCTGCTGCCCCCAAGTGGTGGCCAGCAGAAGACACTCCCCCCAGTGCACTTATATCCCTAAAAACTGGGGAAAGGGGGAGGGGCCCCAAAGGTGAGTAATACAACCCCTCAAAATGAAGAGGGCTTACACTCTTCCATCACCCAAGATAACCATTCCCTCCTGGGAATGGTGGCAGAGGACCAAGCAGACCCCCCAACCAACAGATCAAGTATGCGCACTCTCCAAACCTGGAAAATATTGCAAACAATTTTAGTATCTTTAAAAACACTGAAAACATTTTGATTAGACATCTACTGTATATACACATTTTTTTTAACTCTTTTTATGCTCCTCCATCTCTGACCCCCTGGACTCTCTCCAGTGAGACAAGACCATATCCCACCCACCTGAAGCCCAAGTCACACCTTCCAGTGGGGAGGGGTCCCCACTTCACTTCCTCTCATCCCCCGGCCCCCCAGATCTAAGCCCCCCTGAGGCGGGACTGCTGACACCTCTGGTATCTTATGAAATCTAGACAGGTGACCAGGGAATGAAGGGAGCACCGTAGGCAGGCTGAAGGACTCGGCAGTGGGTGTGGAGGTCAGCCTCTGGAGCCACCATCACCTACCGAGGGTCAGGGCCATTTTCCTTGTTTTCCCCTGGAGCGCAGATGTACAATGACATCTGCACAGGCACACTGCTGATGTCCACCTCCATTCTATCCCATACAGCGCTGGTTCCTGTAGGACCCCCGATCTCCATTGGGGGCTGCTTAGGAGCCGAGTGAGACCCGCAACCCACCCCGGGAGAGGAAAGCAGTCCTCTGGACTCTCAGTCCTCTCCTTCCCCTGCCAACCCCTGGTGACCCAACTCTGTTCCCAAACCCGGGTCACTGGCGTAGCATGAGGTGTGGCATCCAGCACCTCAACCCTCAGCACCACCGGGCCAGCTTATATACACATTTGAGGTAGATTCAGTCGCAAATTCCCTTAACCCCTTATACCACTCACAATGTTTCAAAAACTTTTAAGCTGTAAACATTATTAAATTGCAATACCCTCTCACAGTCTCATGCTCTCACACCAGGCAGGAGCTCCAGTAATTACCCCAGCTTCAATTAGAAAAAAAAGGTTAATTGCAAACTTTCAATGTAGAATCACAGTCATTAGAACTTTTTACATATTACAGTCTTACTGTTTTCTCCTTCTCCTTTGAGCAGTCTTTCTGGCACAGTCAATAAGTCTCTCAGAAGGTTTAAATGGCAGGACCTTCACCTGGTGGAAAATAAAAGTCAGGATCAGGCTTTTTTGTGAGGTCCTGAAATGAATCTTTGGCTATGATGTAATATTTCATCCAGCATCCTGCCAGGTCCTGAACAAGAGCAAAGTTTTTTAACTCATTCACACCACAAGAGCTCTTTGAGACTTCCACCACTTGTGCCCTGTATACTCTTAGCACTGCTGCCTGGGCCTTTCTAAGCAAAATCAGGCCATAATCAGCATGCCACAAAAAATGTGACTACCTCTTGAACCGTAAGTGCTACACACAAAGTATGAGTGGTAAAGTTGTTCTGCACAACGTTACCTTTCCAATGGTGCTATGCAATCTGTTGTAATCAATTTAGTTTTTATTTTATAGTAGCTGAAATACCAAACAACTGATTTTTTTCTGATTTTTTTCAAGGTGCTTAGGCGACGCATGAGAGACAGATGTCAGCCATGCACACCATACCTTAAACAAATGCAAATAACTCCTAAAGTATATGTGGTAGACACAAAGTATCAGTGGCAAAATTGTTCAGCACAAAATAACCTTTCTAATGGTGCTATGCAATCATTGTAATCCATTTAGTTTTTATTTTATAGTAGCTGAAATACCAAACAACTGTTTTTTTTTTTCAGATTTATGCAATGTGCTTAGGTGAGGCTTGAGAGACAAATGTTAGCCATGCACACCATACCATAAACAAATATGAATAGCTCCTAAAGTATACATGATAAACACAAAGTATCTGCAGCAAAATTGTTCAGAGCAAAATTACCTTTCTAACCGTGCTATGCATTCAGTTCTAAGCAATTCGGTTTGTTTGACAGTTAGGTAAAAACTGCTGACTTCCTCAGACGTTTCTAGGCCTGAGTGAAAGTCAGTTGAGTATGTCTACAGGCATTATTGTCCTGAGTGCCTATGCTTTCAGACGCCACCTACAGACATCTCTAGGCCTGAATGAGTTAATAGAGTTAATCTGGACCAAGATGTAGTGTGGCACATAGCCTGTGCCTTCTGAAACAGTTCCTGGAAAGGCCATCCTCCATGTGCAGGGTGGTGCTGCAGCTTCTGTAGTTGCTCCTTGTTCACCCATTCTTCTTTCATCTCCTTGATCACTTCCCACACACTCTCTCTGAAACATATAGATAGTCCAAAGAAGGATATTCAATGTGGATCCTCCTCCTGATCCACCTTTCTGCCTGTAACCATTCAGGTAACTCTCTCATGCTGGTTCTTCTGGACACTTCTGGCTCCACCCAGGTCCCCTTATGTTACGCAAGATTAAGCGGATCACTTCTGTTCAAACCATCCATCCTGGTCTGAAGGACTTTGGCACAGACAGGCAAACATGGGGTTCTGTCAGCCAGGATAATCACATGGTGATGAAAAGGCCTGGAAATGACTCTGTAGATCTCAAATTTTGCAAATTGGAATCTCTTAAAAAGCAGCTTTTCCTCATCAAAGTCCAGTTCTTCCAGCAGCTCCTCTCTTTCAATAGTTACACCAGGCACTGCACCAGGAGCTCCCAGCTTTATTACGTATCAAATCTTCATAGCTGCAGAGGCATCTGACTTTAAAGGGGACAGGGAATTTGTGCTAATTGGCAGCTGTTTATAATGCTGCCGGACAGGGATGCTGATGGGGACCCTCTGGGCCATGGAGGGTCACCCAATGAACTTATCAGGCCCCTGCCCCTCCTTCGGGGATAGCAGGCAGCCAGTGATGAGGAGTGGGGCAGATGTCGATGTTCCTCACCATCACCCTTTTTTACCTCCTCTTCTACAGCCTCCACCACCACATCAGGAGAATGGTCTCTTGCCTTTTTTCTATCTGGCTCTCAATCCTGCAAAGGGAGCTTTTCTATTGACCTGGCCTCAGCACTTCCCTGTGACCCCACAGATGGCAGCCCCCTGAAACACTAGGGGGATATCTCCAATGGAAAACTGGTGGAGTGTGATCAAAAATTCCTCCGGGAGCAGACCTGGAGCAGATCAAGCACACAGGCAGCCTTGTCACACCTTCTCCCCTGTATCCATATCTAATGCATCTTTCATCTGCTTGACCTCTTCCTCCTCAATTTCAAAACCATGACAGGAGTGAAGCAGGAACCATGGCTAATAACAATATTGAAACAGATTTTCATACCTTATGACATCTTCTGGTACCTGTCTCAAGGGCCCCAAGTGATGGTTCCTCTCCCAGCAGCTTGCCAGCAAAGGACAGCACAATTCATTTTCCACTTCGCAGCTTCTTACCCCACTGGACCCAGGAGCGAAAGGGTACAGGAAACTGATTTATTTCAAGGACCCAGAGAAACCCACGGGACCCCTCAAACTAAGGATTGATTATTTCATTAACATTCTTATTATTAAATCAATCACACTGGACTCTGGATTCTCCCAAACAAATCAGGTTTATTATCCTGAGCCCATAAATGATTGAACAGGACTCGGGGGTCACAATTCCTTATAAGAAAAATACTGTACACAGCTCCATGGGGCTAACCTTTTTACAAACTGTTCTTCAAGAGGGAACTTTCTCAGGCTTACTTCAGCATGAAGATTTTCTGCTACTAATGCAGACTAAAGCTGAAGAGCCTTTACTCAGGACACACATTACTGTTCTGGACTAGAAGCGTGAAACTCCCATTTCTTGCTGGAACTGGTAAGTGCCTGACTTTTCTGCCTCTACCATCACCTCTTTTTAGGCAGATATTTGGAGCCTCATCCCATTCGCTCCTACACTTGGACACAGTCTCTCCTGCAGCCTGCTAGTTCCTCAGATGCCTCTTCCCAAACATGGCTCTCCACCTCACTCTAACCCACTTGTCCTGGACCGGCCTGGTCCCCTAAGGTTCTCTCTCTCTCGCTTTCTCTCTTTCTCAGCTGGCTTCCAATTCACTTTTCTTGGAGCTGAAATCCCCAAACAGCAGTCACAATGACACCATTTCTTCAGACTTCTTCTGTGTTGCCCGATATGTGCAATGAGCTGGGCTGCAGCCTAAAAGGCCTCAGTGTGTGTCTCTTTATCCCATTGCTGAGGACCCACCTCAGGACTCATTCCCAGGGCATCAGGACCTGCCGCTCCAAGCAGACCCCACCTTGAGTAAACGTCACATCTAGTTCCACCTTCTTACCTTCCAAGCCACCCTGCCATGCAGGGAAAGAATCAGGACTGCTCACACTGCCCCCAACTCCCTGCAGATGCCATGCCACAGCCTCCACAGCCCCAATGGCCAGAGAAATCACACCACCAACCTGGGCCCAAAATATCCCCAGAGTCCTACTTTGCCTGCCCACAAACTCACTCCCTGAATGCTCTCACCACCCAGTCCCCCAGGGACCCAAGACCCAAAATGACTGCAAACTGCCTTTCTGAGAGCTTCCCTCAGATACCCACCCAGGGACCCACTGCATCGCCACTGAAAGCTGCCGACTTACCTAAGGAAGGGGTGGACCCCTCTTCAGACTGCCCTGCTTCAGTGCCCACTGATCTCTTATCCATGTCCTGAAGACACCGATTCTAGCCTAACTCTCCCCTTATATAGAGAAAGATCTCTGCTGCCCCCAAGTGGCGGCCAGCAGAAGACACTTTCTCCAAAGCACTAACGTCCCTAAGCACTAGGGGAAGGAGGGGGCCCTTAAAGGTGAGCAATAAGCCCCCTCAAAATGAGGAGGGGGGCTTACATATGTTTCACATTTAAGGTGAGAATTGTGTTGGGAAATTATCAGATTATGCATGATTAGACATGATGATGTGTAAAGATCTCCCTCCATTACTTGCATCAAATAATGTCCTGGATCTTTGAGGGGGTAAAATGGCTGGAGGATGAGAATCCATGGACTAAGCTATTGACAGCTCACAATCAGTGCTTCATGGGCAGTGTTATTCAGTCAGTTTTGGAGGCATTTTGATATTTGACAGGCTCTGTAACTGACTAATTGGATGCAGACCAATCAGAGCCTAGACTTGATATCTGCCTGGTGCCCATTCACATTGCTCCATGAATGTATGATCCACGGTAACATAGCTTGACCTCTCTGTTTTTCTTTTCTGCCTCCCCAAGGAAATAGAGCAGCATGGTGAGGATGATGAGTGATGTTCACTGGGACAGATCTGAGTTCACTAAGTTGTATTACCAAACCCTCTGTTCTTCTGATTTTTCTTTTTCTGTTCTCCAGAATTCATTTGGAAGAATTTCACTGCCATGAGACTCCATCTTTCTTTTTTTTTATTTTTTCCTTCCTCCATGTGCCTAGATGGGAAGTGATATGCAGGTTTGCATACTGCCAGTGATTTCTCCTCTTGACCTTAACTGGGGTTGCAGGTACCAGCAAGAGGAGGGCTGTCTTTCTATCGCTGTTATGGGTGTGAGGAAACTGATGGAGAACACAGATTTAAAGTACTATATTCTGAGTCAGTTCTCCATTGCTTTTCTGATATCTGTTAATTATAATATGGAGGTGTGGGGAATGAGGAGAGGTAATCTGTAGAGGGTAGAGATGCAGTGAAATTTAATTTCACCAGTGAAATTCTGACAAAATCGCGAATTTCGCCCCATGAAACATTTCGCAAAATTCATGCATTTTACATATTATTTCATGGATGTGAAATTCCTCCCATGAAATGCAGAATTTTTGCCTGCAAATGGCAAATTTCTCCAGGTGAGTGAAATTACATTTATGTAGAATTTCACCACCATAAAATACTTTTCATGCACAAATTTTTGAAATATTTTGTGGAACGAAAGGTTACAATTTCATCCATCTGTAGTAGAGGGGGATCATATCACTGTGGCCATTACAACCATATAGATCAGGTCAGACAACAGTGAGAGGCGTGGTTCTCGTACCAGTCTTAATGTCTATGTTATTATTTTTAATTACTTTAATGGAACTCTGCTAAAGTGTGAATTTAGTATTGCCAGTTTCTCAGCCCCCTTGTTTGTCAGGAGGGTCATACTCTCTGCTGGCTGACTGGTTAAGCAAAAGTTTGTGTGCAGGAGGGGACGCTGGCAAAGAAGTAGAACTTATGATCTTGATTACACCAAATTGAACCAGTCCCCCCGTCCCGGGTTTTATGTGATAAGGGAGATTCCCTTATCATGCGCCACACAAACCGCGATGCAAATATCGCCCACAGCAAAAGGTCGACCAAGTAAAACAACAACTGCCACAAACAGCAATGATCCTCAGCTCTGTCAAAAAAAAAGGAAGCCCTCCATACCCACCAAATTAATATGATCAACTCCAGGGGGGTGGACTTAAAAAAAAGAAAAATACAGTATCCTGCTGTAGGATCTGAACCCAGGTCCACTGGTTCCATAAGCAGAAGCTCTAGCTACTATGCCAAATGATCAGCTTGGTGGGATTCAGCCACACACCTTCCCATATCCTGTAATAGCGAGGGTAGTTCACTGCTACACTCGCTATACAGGATAATTAGCTCTCTTGTGGCAGTCAACTTAAACAATCGTGGTATTATTGAGTTGCTCATATTGAACAGCTCAATAATACTCGCCCTTATAGGGTGCTACCCCCCTGGGGGTGATTGCTATGGTTTCATTTCTGCTACTGACATATACGACAAGACATTGCATGGGTTACAGATGTGCCGTCTAGACAATGATCACTTCGCAATTTGTGGGATGCTGTACACATGTTGTGCAAGGCTTGGGGGGTGAGACAGGGGAAATGTTGTTTTTCATCTGGGACTGGATATGTGGGGGAGAGGGACAAAGGAGAATGAATTTCAGTTTTACTGTTAAACATTTTGGGAAAGTAGTTTGTTACAATGGAATGTGTACAGTAAGTTGAGGTTTCAGCATTTCAAACTAACAAGGGGCATTTGTTTATGTTATATGTTATGGTTAAAAAGTTATGGCTTCTAAACTGTATGCTTTACTGTGTAAGTAAGGTTGACCAACTGCATGAATCTATTGACTTCCTTGAAGTTCTATTTAACGGCTAATGCTCTGAAAATCTGTTCCTGGAACATTAATGGACTTAAAACACATGCTAAAAGGAAGAAAAAGTATTGGGATGGATAAAGGCCATGCAAGCAGATATTGTATGTGTGTAGGAGACTCATATGGCAACCAAAGAAGGGGATCGTATATCTAAGAACCGGGGTGGGGAGTGGTACTGTAAGGCTAGAGGTGCTGCAGTTTGGCTGAAAATATAGTGGGGGGCTTGCTTCAAGGTGTTTTGCTGCCCTCCTTGTATCACACATCTCCTCCATGATATAAAAAATCCTCTAACTTGCACACATATTAGGCTTTGGATAGGGGTGCATAAGCAAATTGGACTCCGAAAGGGATCTCTCCTATTACTGCAATAGGTTTAGGCTTAATTTACCAAAAGGGATATAACGTCTTTCTACACCAGGCCCTTTTACGTTGGCATAGGGCTGGACTGGTGACTGTGGGTGATCTGTTCTATGAGGGTGAGAATAAGTTCTTCATGGAATTAAGACAGCAATATGGCAATCAGGCTGTTTTTCTTTGGTTATCTGAGAGTTAGGCAGTATGTATCAGACAGTAGTCTCATACCATCCCCCACTGAGGAAGCCTTATGTAAACCTCAACCTAACACTCCAACCTTATCCATCCTTAATAAGCTCTCTTTGAGATGTGTTCCTCCACCATCTATGAGATCCAGAGCTGCCTAGGAGGCTGACTTAGACATGACAATAGATGACACAACCTGGCAAGGGGCTATAAAACATGTATATCATTGCTCTGTCTCCATTAAACTACGTAGAGTCCAATTAAACTTCCTGTATCATACCTATCTGACACCATGTAAATTACATAAGTTCACAGCCTCAAGACAGGCCACATGGCCAAAGTGCAACATGGCCAAAGGGGACTTCCTCCATATGGCCTTGACTTGTGATAAGGTATTCCCATTTTGGATTAAGATTCATGCAATTGTGCAACAAATGATGCTGTCATCCCCAGGACCCTCTTAGAATTTATGCTGGGTGCTGAAGCCACAACTGATCATGGGAAAAAGCACAGGCTATGGGAAGTTGCATTAGTAAATGCTAGGAAGACAGTGGTACAGCACTGGGTTTGTGAGACTTCACCTAATGTTGCTCAATGATCTTAATAAGTAATTGAAAAATTACAGTAACATTTATCATAATTTTGAGATTGCTGGCTGACTGAGATTATGTTGTGGGTTAGGCCAAACATAAACAAGCATTTGTCAATGCCAAATGTTGTCTCGCTGGCATTGGCATTGGTAGTGCTGGAGTTAGAGACGCATAATAGGAATGGCAGTGAAGTATTGAAGTGACGCCAACCCCACCCCACCCTGTAGAGACCGACAGGCTTTGGGGTGTGCCTTTGGGTCATCAGCTATAACGCTCATGCCATTGTACCTCACCCTACCCTGTAGACACTGACAAGTGTCATGGTGTGCTTTGGGGTCTTTGGGCATTAAACTTACCCCATTCCATAAGGAAATACGCTGAGGTGGGTGCAGTATAGGAGAATGGGGTGAACTTTGTGACAGAACAGTGCAAGGCACACCACGATGCCTGTCACGGGCTGCAGGGTGGGGGTGGGGGTGGAATGGCATGACCATTACAGCCGATGATCCCAAGTTACACCACTGACACCTGTCAGTCTCTATAGGGTGGGGGGCTACAGTTGGAAACCCTAACACCGTAGACGTGTGTTGGTATTTTCACTCCAAATTTTCAACATGAGCTTTTTGTGAGCCCTCCACATAAAAAGCGGCACAATCAGTTTGTTAGCTGAAAGGCGGTTTTGCACAGCAGCTATGCCATTTGGCGACACAGGGACGAAAACACATTTTGGGCAGGACGTGGAAAATGACAACTGTATTTTTCATAAGGAGGCGTAAAAAAATGGCAACGTTGAAAATCTGGAGTGAAAATATGAAAAATTGTTGAAGTCATGAGCATGCATAGAAACTGAGCAACACACATCCGTAACTCAACTATTTTTGGAAGTTTGTTAGCCACATTTTTAACATAGGCATTTTGGAACCTCCCCTCATGAACAGTGGTGCTGTGATTTTGTTAATGTGTCCCAACAGTTGATTTTCCACAGTGACCACTCCATTGTGCGCCACAGGTGCAGAAACACATTTTGGGCAGGATGTGAAAAATGACAGCTGTACTTTTCATAAGGAGGTGTGAAAAAATGCCAGTGTTGAAAATCTGGCATGGAAATATTGCAGATTTGCGAAGTTACAAGTGTGCGTGGAAACTGCACAACACACACTTGTATCACAGTCAGTTTACGGACTTTCAGCACCAAATTTTCAACATAGGCATTTTAGGACCTCTGCTCATGAACAGTGTCACTGTCATTTCCTCAGACTGTCCCAAAAACTGATTTCACACAGCAACCGCTCTGTTCTGTGCCAGATGTGCAAAAACACATTTCAGCCAGGATATGTAAAATGACGGCTGTACTGTTAATCAGGAGGTGTGGAAAAATGGCAATTTTGAAAATCTGTAGTAAAAATATTACAAATTGATGAAGTTATGAGCGTGCATGGAAACAGCACAACGTACGCTTGTAAAACAGCCATTTTTGGGATTTGTTTCACCAAATTTGCAACATAGGCTTTTTGAGAGCCCCCCTCATGAACAGTGGCAGTCTCATTTTGTTACTCGTCCCGAAAGGTGATTCCATGCAGTGACCACGAAATCATCTTTCAGGACTGAATAATGCCATGACAGTGACTAAATTCATGAGGAGGGGTCCCAATAACTCCATGTTGAAAATTTGGTGCACAAATTCCAAAAAATGCCTGAGATATGCACCAAAGTTAAAAAAAAATATTTATGCCATTATACAGCTTACCAGCATTTCTTCAGTTCGCGGTCGGCTTTGAAGAGTGCAGACGTGTTCCCAAGCCACCGAAGATCGTCGCGCCAGACTCCGGAGGTAAGTATCAGGTGAGGGGGATGTGGGGAGGCAGGGTGTGCAGAGGGTTGGCACATATATTGGGGCAGGGCATGCCAACAGGGGGATTGGGCACCCCCGAAGTCGGCATTATGGCAGGCAGTGTGCCGCCAGGTTAATTTTTTTTTCTCACCAGGGAAAGCATGTCGGGAGGTCCTCTGCATATGACAAGCTTTGCTCGCATTACAGCAGACCTTTCCTTAGATGTGCTCACCACATTATGTGTGTATGGTGTGGTGCCAGCATGCAGGCTTATTGGGGAATGAGGGACACACTTTACTGATGCATGCCCTGTATTCGCTTACAGTGACCGCGCCTCCAATCTAAGTTATTACCAAATATAGCTGTGCATGCTTTGAATCCAACATAAAAACAAGCATGCTTACATTTCCGGATCTGATAAAGGAGACTGGGCACTGATGTAAGAAATGTATCAATTAAAAACATAGCATGGAAAAAGTTGGAGCTATGGTTTCTATAATATATACTGTATCCAGCAATATACTGGGTTGTAATAGATGGGAAACGATATATTTTACAGATTATTAGGATGAAAATATGTTTTCTTGTTGATTGTGGTTTTTTTTTTTGCAACCCATCCATTATGTAGTAGTAGTAGTAGTAGTTTATTTCTTAAGTACCCAGCCCTGAGGGCGTTGAGTGCTGTACAGCAACTGGATGGCACAGATCTTCACATTATGTATATTCCAGAACTACAAGCTACTGTTAAATGTACAGAATAAGCAGAATTAAAAGCTCTTGGTGGCTCCCAATTGAAGGAAATCTTCACCTTTAAATACCTGAACTGGACAGTCATCTCAACTTCTCTGGTTATATTAACATCATCCACCATAAACTACTTTCTAATTTCAGAATGCTCTACAGGAACAAAGTGGCATCCACCTCCCCAATTGCTGGCAAATCTTTGTGACCATGATACTGTCTGATTTGACTATGGGGACATGGGGTGTAGTGTGGCCTCCTACTTCACCCAAACTACACTGGTTTCCTCTCTTCCATTTCATTTACCATTTTGCCCTCTACTTCCTGACCTGCACTTATCACTATTTTCTCCATTCCTCCCTCTCTTACAGACCAGAACCTCTTTCATTGCACCTCCCTCACCTCCATGTTCCTGTCAAATCCTCCCCCCCTTACCACCTCAGTTATGTTGACTTCAGTTACAGTATCTCACGTCTCATACAAAGACCTCAACAGGCTGGTTCTATATGATAACAGCGAAAGCCTAAAGGTGATCGCCGTTATCGTGAAGTCTCAATGCTGAAAATTTTTTTCAGCACTGTGACACCCTGGCACACAGAAAAACGGCACCGGGGACTTACTTTTAATGTTTTCTGTGGGAGGGGCTGTGCCCCCCCACACTCCCCGCATAGGGGCCGTACACACACACCCCTACTAAAGGATTCTCAACTCCAGGGGTGCATGTCAGGGGGAATTTTCTGGACACAAACAGTAGCATTTTGGGGATGCAAATTCTGGTGACTGTGTGTGACCACTGCATGCATGACTGAGTGCACCATTAATTCTGGAAGACTTTGCATTTTTTGTTGTGTCATCATTTCGCTTCATCAGCACTGGGGAGTTTTCTGGACACAAGACAGTAGCATTTTGGGATGTACATTAATTCTGGTGACTGTGTGTGTGATGGGCTGCCAGTATTGTTGTCACTCTGCCTTATTTCGCGTTAAGGCAGAATGACAATGAGAAGTAATAATTACAAGTCGAAGTGAGCCTTTTGCTTTGGCCACTCCATGTAGTGGAGTGGCAACACAAAGTGGCCACTTCACATTCACTTCACCAGCAGAATTTAGTTTCACTGCATCTCCGTTCCCCAGGGCTAAACTCCTGCTTGCAGTTACCATGACTTTCCCCACAAAATGGGGCTTCATGGAAACCCCAAACTTGCCTGGACCCTTAATGCCCCAGACACAATCTGGCTGTCTGGGTTGACAAGTGTGGGGTCTGCAGGAGTGGGGCAGCCCATCATGCTGCTACGGGGGAGGATTTCCTTCATTTTCTTCCCCTCCCCTGTAGATGATGCCAATGACATCATCAGAGACAGTGGTGCACTGAGGCATGCTGGGTATCAACATTGCATTGTCCTCCCTCTCCCCTACAGGCATCTTCAGCATGTATCCCCCATGGTCGCCCAGGGGGCAGTGTTACTACAAGGATGCTTGCCATCTCTCCTGGAAAGGAAAGACTGTTCCCTGCAATGCTTAACTTCTCTTTCCCAGGCTGGCCGTCTGGCTGTTCAAGCTCATACTTGGACTCAGGTCACTGGTGTCCAGAGTGGTTGCCCTCCTGCTGCACCGATGGGCCAGCTTAGGCTGGCATATCTATGATTCATAAGCAGCTGGCCAATGATGCTGAGCATTCAGATGCCAATCTGCCTAAAGAGCATCTATACATATGAACATGTGAATCTGCCAGCAGAAACAGGCCTTATGGTCTATCAAGTTAGTCTGCTTGAGTGCTCAGCTAGCACCCTTATATTGCAGCTGCCCCACCCTTCTCTCCCCCCCTCACCTTTACTCCGCCCTCGCACCTTGTCCCATGCCCTTTTAAAACTGCCCACTGTGCTTCAGGATACCACCTCCTTGGGTAGAGTGTTACATTTCTCCATCACCCTCTCTGTGAAAAAATGCCTCCTCATCTCTCTCCCATATCTTCCACCCTCCAACCTGAGATCATGCCCTCTGGTGTCCCTTCCTCTCCTCAGCTTCAATATCCCTTCTGTGCCTGTTTTCTTAATCATTTCAAATATTTGAAGGTCTCAATCATATCTCCTGATCCCTCCTCTCCTCCATGGTGTACATATTCAACTCAGTCAGCCTGTCCTCATAGGATTTGCCCTCCAGCCTCTGCATCATCTTAGTTGCCCTATGTGCACTCCCTGCAGCAATCTGATATTCTTCTTCAGAAAGGGACACTATAGTTCTCTGACATCCCTGTCCCTGTGTGTGGAGCTTCATTCTGGTGCAAAGAACAGTCTGGGGGTAGTGCTGAGCCAGATACCAAGTCTCTAAAAGGAAGCCCAGGTCAGTCACCACACAATGATTTACATTCCTGTGTTGTGTTGTGCTGAGTTTGTGGCTTTAGAGTATATGTATGTGCTTTGGAGTGACATGCAGATACCAAATTATTTGAATATTTATTCTCTCCTTGTTCCCACTTTGGATATTGCACATTATGCTGTATTTAAACTGCCTGTGCCAACTCTTAGTGTATTAAATGCCTCAGTTCCTCTAGGGATGATGACCAGCTGCTTAGTTGAGATGTATTACACATCACATGATACAATGCAGTCAGTGAGTTGCATTTTCATTTGTCAGTGAGTTGCGTACGAGTTTGCTGGCTCCAGCAGAGAGTTTTACAGTAAATACTACCTGATGCTTGTAACTCATTTCTGCATTGCTGTAGATTATTCCAGGTGAGTTGCAAAAGTAGTTCATAAAGTTTACTTGTGTTTATTCAAGTCTGAAAGGTAGAAGACAGCAAGGGTGACCCATTGTGATTTTTTGTCAGAAACACTGAAACCCACTTGCACCTGAGTAGAAAGTAGTGCAGCCACAAAAAATATGTTTGCACCAAAAAAACAAAAGAGATGTGGTGCATACAAAAACTGAAAATGTAAAGTGTTTTCTTTCAGTGCATCACAGTTGTTTATATTACTGCCATCAATAAGAAACTGGAGTGCAAAAAAGGACCCCAGCACTTCAAGGCATTCTGCCTCTTCATCAGGACATCTGCTAAAAGGCACCAGGAGCATTACTTTTATATCCTACAAAATGCTGGTCCAGCTCAATTAAACACAGTTAAATTGCACATGGATCGAGGAATATGACATCCTCAAAATTGTCTGTCCCCTCAGAAAGATTCAAAAAATGGAAGTAGGCAGTCTCTTTCATGAATAAATTTTATTAAAGGTAAATCAGTGCTACCTCATAGCATCTGAATTTCCAGCATTTTACAAATATTAAAATTCTTCCTCAGGATCAGGCTTATCTGAAAATATATGCATTTCATAAGACTTAATTATACAGTTAGTTAACAAAAGTCTGGAATCAATATTCCATAAAATGTATTTAAATTACTCATTTTAAATTTAATCTAAGTGGATCAGCTTTTTTTTTTTCAATTCATCTTTATTTTTAGAAGGCGCTTTTCTTAAAATCAAAGCACCTGTACAAATTCACAGAACAATAAATACAATAAAATTAAAACTAATATAAATCTTTAAAAGCTATGCTAAAAAGGTGGGTTTCAAAGCTCCCTTAAAAAGTAAGGGCGGTCGGGCAATTGCACCCTGATGCAGGTAGAGAATTCCACAGGGTTGGTGCCATAAAACTAAACGATCTAGCACCTGATGTTTTCAAACGAACCCTGGGAATCTCTAGCAATCCCTCGTCAGTGGATCGGAGGGAGCGGGAGGGACTGTAGGAGCAAAGGAGCTCTTTCAGGTAGGTAGGTCCCAGATCATGTAGGGCTTTATAGGTCAGTAAACCGACCTTGAAGGTGATTCGCCAAAACACTGGCAGCCAGTGCAGTCCGCGAAGCACAGGCATTATATGGCTGGATCTAGAAGATCCAGTCAACAACCTGGCTGCCGCATTCTGCACTAGCTGCAGACGGCGAAGTTCAACCCCCGATAGCCCTAGGTATAAGGAATTACAGTAGTCAAGACGGGAGGTAACGAAGGCGTGGATCAATGTTGGAAGGTCCTCTGGAGGAACCAGGTGCTTCACCCTGGCAATATTCCTCAGATGAAAAAAGGAAGTTTTGATGACCGCTGACACTTGGGATTTAAGTGTCAAATGGTCGTCAATTATTACGCCAAGATTCCGCACCTGATCTGAGGTCGCCAGTTAAACACCTCCAAGCCATAAGCCTGAGGGTGATCCCTCCGGCAGACCCGCCTCACAGCGGCCTTTGTCCACAACCAACACCTCAGTTTTCTCCGGGTTTAACCTCAGCCAACTCCCATTCATCCAGTCTTGGATTTCTTCAAGGCAGTTATTAAATACCGACAAGGCAGCGTCCTGGCCAGGCACAAAAGACATATACAGCTGGGTATCATCTGCGTAGTAGTGAAACCCCAAACCGTATCGTCTAATAATCACCCCTAACGGTAGCATATACACCGAAAACAACATAGGTGCTAAAATAGAACCCTGCGGTACCCCGCAGGGTAGGGGGAGTGATGCTGAGGAAAAAATTCCCGACACCACTCTCTGAGTCCTACCCTCGAGGTAAGATTGAAACCATCTGAGGACCGTACCAGACAGTCTGCAGATTGACCGCAAACGCTCTAACAGCACACCATGGTCAACGGTGTCAAACGCTGCAGAGATCAAGTAGTACCAAGATGGATCTGGTCCTACGATCTCTCGCTATTAGGGAGGTCATTTATAATTCCAGCCTGTCTCGGTACTATGCCTTTCCTAAATCCAGACTGGAGAGAATCGAGATATTGTTGTTGGTCAGATGATCCTCCAACTGCACTGCAACCACTTTCTCAATAACTTTACCCACAAAGGGTAAGTTAGAGACTGGCCTGTAATTTGCTAGACAATCTGGATCTAAGGAGGATTTCTTTAATCAAGGCTTAACAATAGCCTCTTTAAGGGGATCTGGAAAATTCCCCCTCTCCAAAGACTTCCAGACGAGCAAAGCTAGGACTAGGCCGATCTTGTCCACACAACCCACTAAAAGACGTGTGGGGCCAGGGTCCAGATCACAGCTAGTCGGTCGCAGTGCTCGAATGATCATCACAACATCATCGATTGTGGGAAGGCTGAAGTCAGACCATCTAAACTGGGTGTTCGACATCTCCTGCCGACCACCGTCGCTCCCATTGGGGAGGGAAGAGCGAATATCCGATCTGATTTTGACAACCTTATCTACAAAGAAGAGAGCAAGCTCCTCACACCATTCTTAAGATAAAGCTCTTCTGGGCTGAAGACAGACTGGATTGCACAGTCTGTCCACAGTCCGAAAGAGCTGAGCTGGTCTATTCTGTGCAGCCGCTATCTCTCTGAACAGGAACTCTGCCTTCTTACGAGATATTGCGGATTGATAGGCCAAATAATGGTCCATCAAACTAAGCCTGTCATCATCAAGACCGGACCTTCGCCAACGCCTCTCAGCCTTCTCCAACCCTCTCAACTCCCTCATGGTCTCATCAAACCAGGAGACCTGGGGCGAGTAAGAGAACGAGGCTTCGAACTGGTGAATAGAATCCAGGGCCCCTGTCACTGCCTCATTATAAGCATGTACCAGGTCACCTGGATCTAAGCATCTATCGGTAGGCTTGATAGGTCCAACACCGCCATCAGGTCATCTGGGGATACACCTCCAAGGGCAGTATCGGACCATCTCCAAAGGGGCAGACCTAACAGGGGTGGCCTAAAAACTGAACCTAATGGAGTGATGGTCAGACCATCCGACCGGTTCCACCACCAAGTCGGATATCCCCATCCCCAGAAAGAACACCAGGTCCAATGAGTGTCCACCAACATGGGTCGAGGAGGAAACCAGCTGTGTGAAGTCCAATGATATCATCAACTGGAGGAAGTCTTGACCAAATTGAGAGAGTTCATCGTCGACCCAAGCATTGAAATCCCCCAGAACCAACCATCTGGGGGACCCCAACGTTAGGTCGACAATGAAGTCTGCGACTTCCTGCAGGAAAACATTCTCATCACCTGGTGGACGGTATACAAGAAGTATCCTGCACCCCACACCCTCGCCCACAATACACTCAAAGGATCTGGTGACTCCCGCTGGTACCTCCACCAGGCCCAGTTCTGACTTAAAACATATGGCAACACCCCCGCCCCTACGATCCTGCCTCGGTGGTGTATCACCGAGTACCCAGCTGGAACTGCTGTGGCTAAAACTGGCCCAGCATTTTCATCCAGCCAAGTCTCGGTGATGCACGCCAGGTCAGATGACCCGACAAGATCGGCTATAACAGCCGTCTTGTTTTTAATAGACCTGGCATTGCATAACACCGCCCGAGTAGGATAAAACTCCAATAATGACCGCCCTACCAGCTGATCCAAATCAGAACCCTTGGGTATGGGCACAAGACAGGGAAAACCCCCTCTCCTGTGCCAATTTCGCCCCAGGGTGTCTCCTTGACCCCACTATCCCAATCCGCCCACTCCTTTCCATCCCCCCCCAAGCCCAGCACCAACCCTCCGTCTCCCTCTCACAATCCCCAGAGCTCTACACTTTCTGTAGACTCCCGGTGACAAAGGGGGACAGGAGAAAGGACTGAGCTCCCTGAGTGTAGAGGGGGAATAATACCCGACCGCCTTATTGTCATTCCAGCACATAATTCACACCACAATTAATAATAATAAACCCTACTCAACTTATATAGAACAGAATTATATAAACTTATATAAAACAGAATTTCAGATAAAACTTAAAATAAAACACTAAATAATCATAATATAATACAAAATCTTATTAACCAATTCTAGTGCTGTCAAATTATCAAAACATATTATATTTCTACCCCACCCACAGTACTCTCACCACTGCGGGGAGAGGAGCTTACCACCTAAAACACCAAAAAAAAAAAAAAATATGGCCCTTCACTTTAAAACCCATTCATCAGTACCCTCGTTTAACCCAAAAAGCAGAGTTCAAGGTCTTTTGTATAGTCACACTTCTGTGCTCTCACCACACTGTATGGCTCCAACATTAATCAGACTCCTCTCACAAGACTGATAACTGTAGATGAACTCAGATATAATTAAATTTCCTGTTGGTCTCCCGTAATCTCCCAATAATTAAACACAATAGTTACAGCAAGAAATGGTTCAGGAATACTTCACCAAGTCCAACTCCACACTGCTCTAACTTCAGTCAGGATATCCAGAGCTCCCAGTAGCCGAGATCCTGGAAGCAGCAAATGAGCAGACTGCAGATAGCACAAACAACTCCTCCACCTCCACAAATTCTAGCCACAGGCTCCAGCTCACCCGACCCTCGCTATGATGAGGCAGGCAGAACCACCCTCCGATAGCACCCCTGCCTCACCCAGGGAGCAAAGCAAGCCCCACCACTCTCCGGAGGCAGGAAAAACCAGCCTCCCCTCGTCTGGACCAGGGAGCCAAACCTCCAGATTATGTGGACAGCTATCACTCAATCTTCACTGCCGTTCTTCTGCCTTCCACTTCCTTGTAGAATGGTTCCACACATACGAGAGCCGACAGCCTCTTTCCCACGGTCCGGCGAAAATTATGTCCCCGAACAGAAACTGCAGTTCACTTGCTAAGTTCCAACAGCAGGGAGAGCCTCCACCAAGCCTCCAGGCTACAGGCCACCAACTTCTCCGAAAATGTCCAGGCAGACCGACACCCAGCACAGCACCCAAACGAGCCACCCACGACCAGGTCAGTCTCTCCTAAGCATCGCAATTTTTAAATCACAAAGCATTAATAGTCACAATAATAAACGACTACTAGCGACTATATAACGGGCGGTACTGTAATTCAAATGACAACGTTTTAATAAAATAAAATCTGGCCAAAGACCAAAACTCCTAAGCGCTCATAGACGGCAGCCCAGCGTGACAATGCAATGTTACAGTTTGTACCTATTCAATTTCAAGCTTTACATACTTGTGCCTCAGAAACTGCCTAGTGGGGGGGGATTTGCCAGGGAAGGGAAAAACTATTCAGCCCTTGTACAACGCGATTATCTTGCATTAATGAAAGTATTGGGTATTATGATCAAATATCCCTTTGTCTGCATACCATAATACCTTTGTAAATAATTTTTTCTATCATAATCAATGATAATGTTGCACTAATGCACAAGTTTATTGCACAGCTTTTGATTATGTTGCTACTTGTTGCTATACTATGCTGCAGAAAATCAGTAGGGAGATTTCCTGGCCTCTGATTCACTAAGACCCTTGGGAAGGGGTACATTTATGTGACAATGGAGACTGGGAAATAAAAAGATCCACTGCCAACTGTCCCATTACAACTGATATCCCTGTGCCACTTTCAATTTCAAAGAAAATAGCCACCATTTTTTCTCCACTTAGTGAGAGTGCTGTGGTCCAACCCCCCTGCTTAGTGATGCAGTGACCCTTCCTCCAAAACACTACCACTTTGTACATTTCTTTTCCTCTCTTACACACTGAAGTGTTTCTTAATTGGCCAATTTCCACCTCCATGCAGTAGACAAATCCCAGCTCCTGCCATCTGGCTGCCCCCCCCCCAACTTTCCCTACTACCAGAAGCTGGCAGCGAATCTCCATATGCAGGAGGCCAGTGTAACAAAGTACCATTGGTCTCATGACTCAGCTGTACTCCAAATCACTTTCCACATGCTCTGCTTGCGATCCATTAGCACTTCATAGCAAGGTCCTCCTTTTTTTTGTTATTATTTAAGTTCTCATAACCCAAACATCTGTTTGAAGATAACAAACCTGGGCTGCCACTGTAGTCATGGACTGAGTCCAGAATGAATAGAACAGTCTCCAGTGGCAGGTAGGCAAGTGGCAGATGAATGAGTGTGGGGGGGGAACAAAAGACTTAGGTACAAAAATAAGTAAGGTAAAAATTGTAAGTAAGTAAATTGTCATAAACAGTGCAGTGCCCTCTACTGACACATATACCAGTAGAAGGACTACTTGCCAAATAAGAACAAAAATCACTCTCAATTCATTATTTTTTTTTTTTAATTTTCTAATTTTACAATCTGTCACATATAACCCATTTTCCAAGCGCAGCAATACCCTTCAGTGTGGGTGGTATGGGCTATTCTGGACCTTCCAGGGAGTATAACATCCTCCACCCATGGTGTCGAGCCTCATTATGCCCCATGGCAGTTCAGTATAGCCCAATACCGCCTACCCTGTCAGGTATTATTGCTTGCATATATTGCGGGATATATCTGTGTTATTGAGACTTTGTAGAAGGGTAGCATAAATCATGGCCAAAGTGGGTAAACTGAAAATAGTAATTCATAGGAAACTAATGGTACTTCATATAATGTCCATAGCTTCATTCTGTGTATTAGAATTGTGATGCACGTGGATCCCTCTGGAATTGTTGCTTTTCCTTAACTTGGAGTAAATTAAGTTTTAGAGATTTAAAGACAATTAGTCCCGATGGTATATTTATACTTTATTCACTTTCTCTGGAACCCATATTCAATTTTTTTCTGCTCCATCCCTTGTTTGATGGGGCTTTTTTTTTCCCCTCTGTCATTATGGATCACTGATTAGTCAGCAGATCTTCTGACTCAAGGAGGATTGTTGGAGTCCTTTTAGGCACACAGATATAATTCTGAGAAGGCACATTCCTCGTGGGTCCACATGCAGTTTAATTGTATTTCACTGAGCCACTCCAGCATTTTGTAGTGTATAATTGTAACTCTTGAAATACTTTTAGTGGATCTCCTTATGAAGAGGCCGAGTGCCTGGAAGTGCTGGGGCCATTTTCTTGTGATCCAGACAGTTATTAAGGGTGGAAATATTGTATAAGCAATTGAGATGCACTGAAATAAAGCACTTTATAAAATGGAGTCTGTTCAGTTCTGCCTCCTCAATGGTCAGGACCCCATCACATGGCACTGCAATAACCTAGCATATACTCCTGCTCAGAGGACATGATAGGTGTGCATGAATCGAGAGCACAACCAGTTGAGGTCAAAAAGGTCAATATGCCTATTCCATATCTTTAGAGTCAAAAATGGCCATGCAAATGAAACAACCCAACAATATCAGAAGTAAATCATGCACATTAAAAACACATGACCACCCACAGCAACCTTTCTCAAGAATTATAAACTAGAAAGGAAAACTATCCAACAACTCTGGAAAACTATTCTTTCTACTCATAAATTCTAACTCATAACTGATTGGGCTGGCAGTATAGCCTAGATGTTAGAATAATGAGCTGTGAATGAACTTGATATATCCAGCAGACCTGGGTCTCATTCTCACAACCTTAGTCACTTACTGTAACCACCACAGTGCGACTGGATCACCTCTGAAAACAGGCACTTGTTCCTAGTGGGCCTTGCTTGGTTACCAAAGAAAAAAAAACAATCCAACCCCAAAAACCTCAGTGCTGCTCACAAAAGAAAATCATTTGAAACACACAATAAAAATACAAAATATATTTCAGAACTGTGATGCTACATAACAACAGAAACATGCATACATATATCACTAAACAATCATCAAAATTTCTACAAATATTGCTCTAAGTAAGCAATAATACCCAACAGGGTAGGCGGTAATGGGGAATACCGGCCCACCCAGGGGTGTAATGAAGCCCGACACCACAGGCAGAGGGCCCTATAGCCCTTGGAAGGTCTGGTATTCCCCAATACCACCCATCCTGGAGGGTATTATTGTGCTTAGAAAATGGCTCGTTAGAAATATTGTTATTAAACTTAAATAAAAGATTAAATATATGTATGATAAATGTTAAAAAAAAGAATAAAAATCAATTCTGTTGTAAAGAAGTCCCTATTGTGCTGTATTTCACAACAGAGGGCGCTGTTGTCTAGGTTTGCCATTACCTATCTCTGGCTATTAGTTAGGATTTCCTCTTATCGTGACATTCACGTGTGGCTGTCTGTGTTCCAGCAACAGCCCCCCCCCATAATTCTTGGTGTTGTATCAGTTTTAATTTTTTTCAACAGTTAGTGAGCCAGGAATATACTGAGGAGGTACAGTGCACGTTGTTTTGTGATCATGGTCACCAGCTATTGGGAGCAGAGAGGGAGAGCCAAGCCACAGCCTTCTAGTGGCAACAGCAAATACAACGATGGATTGAATTTTGTAACAGATAGTAGTGAAATATAGTATATGGTTAGGGTTTATTGTGGATGGAAAACAGTGGTTTTCCAAATCCTGTTGTAGGACAGTTCAAAGGTCAAAAAAGTTGTTGTACTATCGTTCTGATGTCACAACGATAGTACAACAACTTCTTAACCTTCAACTGTTTCCCCATTGGCTGTAACACTGGGCTTCACAAAAAAAAACTGTACAACATGGCGGTGCCACTAAGCGAGCGGTTGGGCACGAGTTTCTCAGATGGTTTGGACATGGACTGCCATAGTCGGTGCCGTGTTTCCAAACTATCAATTTGTCAAGTCTTTTATTTTTTTTTAATAAATCAGTGGTCCTGGGGAATAAAGAAGACAGCAAGAACATTCAGGGTCGGTAGCGGAGCGGGACTGCAGCATGCACCGGGAGGAAACGGCAGTGTCAGAACAAGCTACAGAAAGGTATAGAAACTGACAGATACTTGCTGGCACATTTTGGGGGAACCATATACTATATAAAATAACATATACTGAACTGTGCACAATAAGGTCGTGTTTCCATCTCGGGGGGGTTGATGACATCATAGGGACCTCTCGAGCTTCGCTCTCGAGGTCTATGATGTCATCAACCCCTCGATGGAAACACAGCCTTGTTGTGCACAGATCCCTATCCATTATTCTATATATTGTGAAGGAGCACTCATTTTTTTTTTATAAATATCTCTAGCGCATGAGCGAGCAGTGGGTGGGTGGGTGGCAGTGAGAGCAGACTGGTGCCATTCAATTGTCTGACTATTAGTGACTGTTGGCATGGTACAGTAGTTGTAAAAGGATATTTTCTTTTAGAGAGAGCAGCGGTTGGGAGGAAGTGAGCAGTTTATTAAAATAGTATTAAGTTTCCTTAACGCTGCTACTGAGTTGCGGGGGGGGGGTTGACTGACTCCATTCTCTACATAAGTGGTGTGGCACAAGGATACCACTTTTCTGTTTGAGGTATGGGGCACCCCTACCTGGAACTAGTTATTTAGTGGACTCTATCGAAAAATATCCGCCCACTACGATGACTGTCTTGGACAATCCCAATCATAGGATTTTCAAAGCCATTTTCTAAAAGCTAATAAAATATTAACTTACATATCTGGCATGTAGGAAGAAACACAGAACCACTCACACACTCCCTGCTTGAACCAAATCAACTAAAATGCAATGCATCTGAGTAAGGTCATGTGACATCCAATCAACAGCCTAGGCTTCCATATCTGACACACATCACATGGAAAATATTGGAAGCACAGTCCAGGATTCCAGCTTAGCCTTACAGGTCAGGTGAGACATGCAGGAAGTCGAAAGTTAGAAAAACCTATTTAAAGTAACAATAACCATGGAACTATATAACCTACTCAATGCAGTGCAGCTGCGCCCAACTTGTGCAGCACACCAGTTGCAACCTAATCCCTGCCACATATTTAATTTATGCTAGTACCCTAATGCCAACCAATTTGAGATACAGGCTCTGGACTCCAACCCACCATTTGGTACATTAACATAGTATAACCCCCCCATCATACTTTATTCCTTACTTAAATGTGCAGTTTGTGCGTGTGCTGCATCTGTTTTGGTTTATGACCCATGAAGACACCCTTCCACCACTCAGCTGCAGTATCCAGGATGCTTCCCCTTGCTGAATAATTTGTCCAGTCTGTTTTTAAAGGTAATTTTAATTGCACTTTCAATTATATAACAAGAAGGTTGTTCCTGAGCTGGTTAAGGGTTGCAAAAAGTACAATGTGAGTTGCCAATTCATTGCAAACTGTGAAAAAAAAAAATTGTAAACCAATCCATTGGTGGAACATTTCAATGCAAAATGTACTATAGTGACTGAACTTAGACCCAAAAGAATGAAATTCATTTTCAGTCTGGGATGAAACAATTATAAAAGTATGTTTTAAGGGCAGCTTTTGATCTGGTTAAGCATTGTCAAACAGCCCCCAAACAAGAATTTGAATAGCTATAATCCCTTGCACTGGGCTGAGGCTTTAGAGTGTGTGCATGTGGCTTGCTGAAACGCACAGAATCCAAACACAGTACTTAAGATATTTGTTCTTTCTTTGCATCTGTTTCAGATCCTTCACACTGCACTGCCTAAGTTCTGCCTCCGTGGTATGTTATTTCTCATTACAAAATGTGTAGGGAAAACACTGCATCCTGATTTGTCAGTAGCCACACCCAGGCATGCATTTACAGAACAAGAACCCGAGGGTGGCACTTTTCTGGCAACCAGGACATAATGCATGGCACTGATCCATGCCTGCCAGAAATGTTTGAAAAAATAGTTCTGGCAGCCATGTTAATATATTCAGTAACTACATTTTTAAAGTTTATGAATAAACCCATCCACAACAAACACCCAGTAAATAAGTCAATATTGATAAATAAGTATGCCAAAACTAACTTCTTCTTGCTTTTTTGACACATTGTTCAGTTGCAGGCCTGTAATCCTTGGCCCGAGTTACTGCTGCCACCTATTTTGCCACTGGCCTATCTGCCTCGCCTGCTCACCCCCCACCCGCCTACAAGTCTGAGGAAAGAACCATGCTTTGTCTGAGAAATCTAGCCCATTAGTCCTCACTGGTAGCATTGGTGGTTTTCAACCATTAGACCCCCACTGGCATTATCTGCCTCCTTAAAAGTGATAGTGTGCATCAACTGTCAGCATGGATTGTGATGCCTCTGAGCCTGTAAGCTGATGCTGAAATTATTACACTTACATCAACTGGTAGCTTTCCCTTACTGGCTGTCTCATGCTGTTACAAAGCTGGCACTCGCTCAATCCAACCTGGCCAGAACTCTTCGACCCTGCAGCAAGAGCAGAACAGCTGGGGGAATGCTACCTTGAAATAAGAGCAAGCAAATGCCATTACAGTTGGGGGGGTGGTAATAAAACATTGTAGTACCAACAAAAGCCCTCTATTGGTGGGCCTCTACTATGCAACAGATAATTTCTATTAATAATGCATAATGTCTGAACTACTTTTTCTTAAACTCTGAAAAAATACATTTATAGTATTTTTTTAATTTGCTCAGTTTATTTTATTTTATTTTTAAGATTTGCTACTAGGACACATTTTATAAGAACAGTAAGACACTTAGGGGATGTGGGTTGTTGTCACTTCCCAGGAGCTGGAGGCACTCAGTGCAAGCGTTTCATGACTCACTACACACCTGAGGCATGCATTTATGAAACAGCAACCCCCACTCCATCATCTCTTATTGCTTATGTATACTGAATGCTTAATTTCCTGAGGGCATGGCAAAGATCTTGGCTGAGATAGCAACTGTGTTGCACTAAGGAATCTCAACGGCATGGAACATGCATCTGCATTTTTTTTCTCATTCTGGGCTGGACCAATTATAAAGGCCTGTTTAAACATCAACTTTTGTTCTGGTTAAGCTGTGTCAGCCATTTTTATACACAGATGTGCATACCAATTATGCTTTGCACTAGGTTTGAGTCTTCAAAGTGCATGCATGTGGTTTTGAGATACATGTTTAAGTCAAGCAGTCAGTGTTCATAGACAACTTCAAATAAGAAAAGTTCAAAGTGAATATCTAAAGACTTGTGCTCAACATTCACACAGCCCTGTATGAAGTTAATGTCATGCAGTATTGTATGTCCTCATAATTTTGTAATAATATTATTATTAAAGTATTACCTGGTATGGCATAATACATAAGGAACAAATTATGACAGGGTACTGTAGTTGTATGCCCTGTCTGCATCCCAAGTGGTGGATTGATTCAGTGTTCGGATGTCAACCACAATAAGGGGGCTAGATGGGGTATAACATTTCATCTTATTTCCCTTACAGAATATTATGGGTGTAGTAAGAACATTATATAGAGTGTTTTAAGGACTTACCAAACTCAGGTCCTTGGGATTTAAATAGATGTAGTGTGTTTTTAACAGATTTGCACATAGAGATATAATAGCCATTGTTTATGCATGTGCCATTTGTTCTGGTGACACCATGGATGTCATTTCCAGGCTGTATGCTGAAAAAAAAAGCTTCCTGGCTAGCTGTTCAATCAACTGTGCAGTGTAGACAGTGCAAATAAGCAGAATTAGACATGTTTTAAGTGCTTCTTTGTTCAGTCTTAGTAGCTTTGCAGTCTGAATATTTAGGTTCTCAGACTTTCCAGGGCCATCAACACAGTTGACCACCAAATCCTTTTAAATAGGCTTGCAGAAAAGGAGTTGCCAGAACAACCCTGAAATGGTTTTACTCATATTTTCAATCTAGGATGCAACTAACTGTCATAAATGGCATGGAATCCACAGCATTGCCAGTAGTCTGAGGAATTCTGCAGGGTTCAGTCCTAGAACCATTATTGTTTTTGATATATTTAAAAGGTCTGGAAGAAAGGGCTGGAGCAGCAGTAAGGTGTCTGTCTGTGGTGTCGACATCCTGGGTTCGGGGACAGACTCGGGTGTCGGAGGGCCAGCCAGGGGGAGAAGGAATGAGTGTCCTAGGGACTGCTCTCCTTCTCTGGGGAAGGGGGGGAGAGTATCCGGTGCAATACAGACCTCTGGCAGAGGATGGGGGTCACACTGGGGCTGGTACCACATGTCAAGGGCGGGGCAGATGCTGGCGTCATTGCACGTCCCCGCCCCCAGGGAAAAATAACTGCAAATAATGTCAGCCGATAATGATGGTTCATGCTTCTGCCTCTGCTCCCACTCAGACCATGGTCCACCGGGGGGGCGGGGCTCCCATGACCCAACCATGGGGGCAAACCAAGGCTAGAGATCTGTATTTCCTGGAGGTGGCACCCGCCCAGTGGCTCTGCCCTGGGGGTTAAGCCTGGGGATGGGGGTGGTGGTGAGCAGATTATGAGATCAAAACCCCTGTAGGGGGGGAGAAGCTGGCACAAAAGGAAAAAAAAAGTTCTGGGAGAAAGTGTATCAGACATGGCATATCACTTATATGCTAATGACACATACTTTATGTTGCTTCACCATCTTTGTCCAAAGTCCAAAATAAATTACAAATAAGTTTCAATGGTCTCCAGGCCTATTTTGAAAGATCTAAACTTAAAATAAACACAGGTAAAACTAAGTGTATGCTGTTTGGAACCACAACTAAAATTAAGAGTGGTAGAAACCTGAGTATTCTAGATGTTGAAGTATTTAGGATACTGGTTGAACTCCGTGGGTTCTGGCAGTGTTCATGTAGACAAACGTGTAACACAGATTGGCAGGAGAGTGGGATTTTTGTACCATAATCAAAATTGTTTGGGTAGCCATATTGTACAAGAAATAGTTGAAATTCAGATTTTTCCTTTATTTAGTTATGGAGATGTTCTGTATGACTATTCAAACAGATGTACATTACAAAAACTAGATACATTGTATAATCGACTGGTCAGGCTAATTCTGAATTGTCCAAAAGAGACTCATCATTATCAATGTTTAGGTTGGATTTCCGTTACAGATAGACGCCATCTACACAAGTTTGTTTTGGCCTATAAAAGTGGATTGGGTGAAGTCCCAGATTATTTAGTAGCTAAACTGCAGGAAAGGAAGGTAAACTCTGCTCTCAGAAATCTGGTTTACCATGAATTGATTGTACCTATAACTAAAATACAAAGGTCAAAGCACTTCTGTAGTCAAATGGTGCCCTTCTACTGGAATAATTTAGTGGAATAATTTACCCATGTTTTGATTATTTAACATCAAGCCCTTTTCAATTAATGAAGTAAAACAATAATATTTCGGTAATATCACTGCTCAGGATAAATGCTGCTGTGGTCAATTATATGATTAACTATGTTCATGGTTTTATTGTCAGTGATGGTTGGACCCTATTGTGTACTGTAAAAAGTATAATGAGCCTCAGTTTATGTTTCTGAATTGTTTACCAAGGGTCACCATTTCAAATGAGCTTGCACAATGGTTTAACCCTTAATAAAATGATAAGCAATAGAAACATTTACAGTAGGTAGGTTTCTTTTCTGTGTAGGGTGGATAGGAGATATCTTTGTGTGTTTAGTTTCATGAAGTCATGTTTTTTTCTGTAAATTTGGCAACTGCATGCAACGAAAATATTTAGCTAGGATTCTTTCAATGAAGAGTGAGGTGGGTGTGGTTTACTTTTATAATAGTGTATATTCCTTTGAATTTGTCAACTTGACCAGGCCACAGACCCCTCAATTTCTGGAACCTAAACAGTTTTTCAGAAATCCTCTATACTGCAAGGGATCCAGCGTGCCTTGACCAGGCCACGGACCCCTCAATTTCTGGAACCTAAACAGTTTTTCAGAAATCCTTTATACTACAAGGGATCCAGCATGCCTTGACCAGGCCACGGACCCCTCAATTTCTGGAACCTAAACAGTTTTTCAGAAATCCTCTATACTGCAAGGTACTAGCCCTGACTTTTGGATTTGGTACCAGTGGAAGCTGATTTCCAAGTGGCCCACACTATCTCCTACTGAACACATCTATAACTACTGTATCTTCCTCTGTGTCTCTAGTTGAATTTATGTGCCAGGGTTTAATAATTTGTTTAATCCTTACAGTCATTTTAAGTTCTGAGTTGATACTAGAAGTGAATTTTGAGCTTTTTTTTTTTTTTGACTTTTCTATTAGCAGATTATATCCTCTCACCACTAGAGGGCTATATCTCTATCTCTATCTCTATCTAGTATGCAGGCCATGTGGGTTCTCTCTGCCTTTCTCTCACCTCTCCTCCTCCTCGCCCTGCCCCCCTTCTGTCTCCCGGGTTCCAGCCACCCCCACCCTGCCCCTGCCACCCTCTACTCTGGTTTCCACTGCTACTCCAAGGGAACTCTCCACTTCCACTCGAGACTTGTGCTTGGTGCACCATTTGAATATTCCTGGTTACTTACCCCGACCACTACTTTCAACAAGTGTGGCCACATCTCTACACTGTACCACCTTGCAGTCCATATGGGATACCGCCTGGAACCTTGCAACCTCTACTCCCGGAAACAACGATCAAATCTATCTCTCAAAGAGCTGCGACTCTACTCCTTAAAACTCCTACTCCTCCTCCTTCTCATCTCAGGCAGCGTCCATCCCAATCCTGGCCCTAGAAGCCCAGGCCACACACAAACTCCAGGTGCCCTTATCCTTGCAACCATTAATATCTGCAGCCTTCTACCAAAGCTGGATGCACTCCAAGCCTTCATATGCCAACACAACCCTGACATCCTTGCAGTGGTGGAAACTTGGCTGATGCCTAAAGTTCCTGACTCAGCAGTAACAATACAGGGCTACAATGTCCACAGGCTGGACCGAATATCCAAAAAAGGCGGTGATTGCGCAATCTATATCAAAGACTCCCTGTCATGGCACCCTGTAGCAGCTCCATCACTTTCTGCCTCGGCCCAGATTCTGCCAATAAAAATTATCCTAGGTCCCAACCATAAAGCCCTGACTATTGTCTCCGTATACATCCCACCCAGGGACCCTAAACATGGCTTCAACGATGTCCTAAACTTTATCAACTCTCATCTTCCTGAAGCTGAACTTATTCTACTAGGGGATTTCAACATAAACTGGTTAGCATACAGCGCCAGTGCCTATAAAGACTCCATCTCAGCTGCTAACCTCACGAAAATGGTAAACTCCCCTACTAGGATTAACTACAAGACTGGCACCAGTACCCTCTTGGATTGGGTCTTCACCACTCACCCCACAAGGATTTCTCGTACGACCATTCTCCCAGACTCCCTCAGTGACCACTCCCTAGTCATGTGTGCATGGTCTAACAAATTCCTTAAGCCCCCTCCCAAACTTATCACTAGCAGAGCCCTTCCTCATGGAAAACTTCCACATCTCAATCAATACCTGCTTCTACAAGACTGGCTACCCATCTATGAAGCAACAGATGTTAACTTGGCTCTTGATCACTTCATCTCAATTTTCAACAAAGCCTGCAACCTCTTTGCCACTGCTAAAAGGCGCAAAACAAAATCTCTCTCTAACCCATGGCTCACCGCGGCTCTTCTCTCACAGCTGAAACTAAGGGACCACATCTGGGCAGTTGCCAGGGCCACTGGCAAACAACTGGACATCCAAAATTACAAACAAGCATGAAATGCCTGCACAAAAGCCATCCGGCTAATGAAATCCACCTATTACAAAGACGCTGTCACCAATACATGGGGAAATGGTCGTGCTTTCTGAGACAATATCAAGGATGTCACAGGAAAGCAGCCAAAAACCTCTCCGGCCATGTTAATGGTTGATGGATCCTCAACCCTCGACCCCAAGGTGATCGCGAACATCTTTAACACGGCTTTTTCAGACCTTAGTGCTGTCCTACCCCATGACTTTTTTGAAAACAGGGCCCACTCCCCAAATACCTCAGCCCCTCAGTCTAACCAATCCCTCTTCTACTTCAGGGAGGTAAGGCTGAATGAAGCTCACCGGTATGTTACTGCAGCTATCTCTAAATCTAGATCTAGTAGCGATACCCTGGACCTTAAGCTTCTGTTGCTCACCCTCGATGAGGTAATTCATCCATTAACAAAAATCCTAAACCTCTCTCTCAGCTGTGGAAAATTTCCGGACTTATGGAAAACAGCCACTGTGACACCCATCCATAAAAGTGGGGATAAGACATATCACTCAAATTATTGCCCTATCTCCATGCTGCCCACACTCTCTAAGGCACTCGAGTGCATCATGGCTGATCAATTTACTCACCACTTTTATAAATACAATATACCTTGTCCACAACAACACGGTTTCCATAAAGGTCACAGCACCACCACAGCCCTTCTTGAGTTCACTGGAGCTTTGAACAAGTCCCTTTACAACGGCCTTCTCACAGGGACCGTTTTCGTCGACCTCTCCAAGGCCTTCGATACAGTACACCATGGACTACTAATTGACCAATTACTGAATGCTGGGCTATCACCTGACTCTTCTCTCTGGTTGAAAAGCTACTTAGAAAATCGGTCGCAGAGAGTAAAAATTGCGGATGCTCTTTCTGACACCCTGCCTGTTCGCTTGGGTGTCCCACAGGGATCCATACTGGGCCCCCTCCTTTTTTAGCCTTTTCTTAAACTCCCTCCCTTACCACTGCTCTAAGCAGATCATACTATATGCCGATGATGCTGTTGTATTCTCCACTCACAAAGATCCTGCAACTCTTCAACACAACCTTCAACTTGGTTTCAGTTCTGTAGAGACATGGTTTCTTAATCATAAACTGGTCCTCAATGACAATAAAACCAAATCTATGCTCTTCTGTAGCTTTCATAACCCACACAAGCTACACCACTTGACTATCTCCACCACCCAGGGGAACACTCTAGATCAGGTGGGGTCCTTCAAATACTTAGGTTTACAGCTTGACCCTAATCTCTATTATGGACCTCACGTAGATAATGTAGCTAGAGCTGCTAATACACGGCTTGGTCTCCTCTACAAACACAGACAACACCTCACGCCAGAAGCTTTGAAGGTTGCAGTCCTGAGCTCTGTAATCTCTGTAATAGACTATGGTCTCATCATTTATGGCTCGGCCACAACCATAACCCTTAGATGCCTCTCAACTGCCTTAAATAAGGCATGTCAGCTCATCACTGGTGCTCACCATCTCATCCACATATGTGACCTGTACACCCAGACTGTCTGGCTCCAACTATCAAACCACATCAAGTTTCTCACCTGCTCCATGGTGAAAAAAATCTTCCTTGGCCTTGCACCCCCTGTGGTCTCAACTCTGTTACAACACCGAATTAACAAATGGTGCCTTCGGAGATCCACGCTACAGCTACTGAAAGTCCCCCATCGTCACACTTCACAGGGACAATGCTCTTTTGCTTATCTAGCGCCACTCTGGTTCAATGGCCTCAGCCCCACCATCTCCTCTGCCCCAACAATTGGTATGTTTAAAACTAGGTTCCGGGACTATCTCACTACCAACAGCTCCTGTGACTGCCCAACTTAGCCTTGTTTCTCTACTTCCCTGCCTGCTCTAGTGGTCCCCCCTCCCCTCCTCACTGGATTCTACCCTCACATCTTGGTATACCCAATGCTGCACTTTTCACCCTCTCCCCACCCTACCTACATTCCTTCTCCCCCCTTCCCTCTCCCTTGACTCTGGCACTTCTTATCTGTTGTCTATTTTCTTGGACAAATGCCACTGGCTGCCTTTCTTACAATGCTACCTTTGAATTGTATTAATCTGTACTCTGTTTGCAATGTCCACATTGTTGTAATGTCTGTCTTGATGTTCCCCATAATTTGTATTTCACTGACATGGAACCTTTGTAAAAGAGCCTTGGCTCAAAGGTATTTGTAATCCTAGACTTGATAAATAAATAAAAAATAAAATAAATTGCATACAATTGAAAGATTGGAGGGATTTGTATAATAAACTTTCATCAAAGTGTTACACATTTTGGTTTCATACCCCCTAGCCATATGCTATACCATGTTAGCACACACTCATGTGATCACGTGCTAACCAGCTGGGATGCAGAACTGGTGAGGCCCCATTCAATAAAAAACAATTATAAAAAAGTGGTCTCAGAAATTCTGCAATCTGATTGGCTCTCACCATTCCAATACATTTACATTAATCTTTGTTACACTGTCATGTACAGCTTGATCACCATAGTACATGATTTTTCCTGTCAGCATTTCATCCTCTTGCACTGCTAAATGACTGTAATGGTGTATTTTGATTCTTTTTTTTTTTTTTATCATTGCATATTTTCTCCCCCTCTGTGGAGCAAGCCTACGACCTCTGGCCGCTGGCACCCACGTCCCCGAGCCAGGTCTGGTGTGCGGATAATCACCCCACGCCACAGGGGTCAGCCGCCCACTGGACACGGCACCTTTCATGCTCAGGGGTACAGGGCACAGCCATCAGCCATGAGATTGCCCCTCCATTTTCTGCTGTTCTTTCCCCCTGGGGAGCTGGACGTGCAATGGCGTCCTAAGCACATCCATGCTGACGCCCGCTGTACTCTCCCCCACCAAAGCTCTGCAAGCAACTGTAGTGCAGCTGGCCTCTGCCAGTCACCACTGCAGCGCAGTGCATGACCCATACCCACCCCAGAGAAAGGAGACCATTTGTAGGACACTCAATCCTTCCTGTCCCCTGCCAGCCCCTGGCGGCCAGACCTCGTTCCCGAACCCAGGTTGCTGGTGTGGTATGAGGTGTGGCATCCAGCACCTCAACCCTCAGTACCACTGGGCCGGCCTGTATTTTGATTCTATACCAGGATTCTTAAAACAGTTGGCAGATAAACTATTTTGTTAAAAATCTCCCTCTCAAACAGGAAAACAATGAAAAGGTAGATTTCTAATGCTTTTCTTTTAGATTTTTTTTTTGTAATAGCAGTAAGGTACTTCTAGGAGTTAGATTAACAGTCAGTTAATTACCCCTATGGGCAATATGGCACTTGGCTGCACCTCTGTCACATTATAGCCTAGGGGGTGATTAAAAGACTTTTGAACTAATCCATGGTCATGCTTTATTGCTAAATGAATGCACAGGGCTAGGTTTGTAAACAATGCTATGAATATAGATCTCAAGTATTTAACCCCCTTTTTTGCAGTTAATACTTTTTATTATTATGATTTTCAACAAGAAAATGACAAAACTTTATAGTACCATTACATTCATACATTCACAGTGCATACAGTTTCAGACATAAGTACAGTATCAGTAAGTTTGTGAATCATTGATCATGGCATCTTATTTATATCTCAAAAGGGGAGGGTTACCATGTCAAAGAGGGAGATCCCTCCTTATATAGTGACCAAAGCTGTCTACTCAGTGCTACCTTGTCAGGGGACATGCTCCTGTGGACCACGTATTTGAAGTGTGGCTCATTTCCAGCGGGGAGAGGTAGGACCAACAGGTAGGGATGTTTTGCTCAAAATTAGAAAGGGCTTTGACTAGATCAGCAGGAAATTGCCGGACCCTAAAGAGAGAACCTAGGTTCATCGAGGCCTCTCCAGCCCATATGGGTACTTGCATGTTGCAGGTAAGGTGGGAAAGAGCAGATCTGCAAGTCTTAGGGGGTTCAGACATGGGACCATTTGGGATCCAAGTTGCAGAGGGGAGAAGAAATATAAGGGGTCCACATATCATAATAATGGTGCAGAGTGCCTTTTGTTATATGAGACATTCTTGAGAGTATCACCACCTGCTGAACCATTGGGAGCCATTCCTGGATCTGAGGCATCTCTGTGGTTCTCCATCTCTTGAGAACCAAACGTTTTGCGTCCACCCCAGCCTGAATGTGCCAACATAGCAGAGAGTCAGTATAGTGGATATGAGGGGGAGGTATACCCAGCAATAACAGCTGGGGGATTAAAGGGACAGAGTTCCCCACTACTGATTTGTAGGAAGCTAGTACTTCCTCCAGTAGATTTAGATGAATGAGCAGCTCCAGAGAATATAAAAAAGTTCTCCTCCAGGGAAGTTACAGTGCCAGCATACATCGTGAGGGAGTAGGCCCATGGTGCACAGTTTGACAAGCATTTGGTACACCCTATGAAGAACCTTATTTTGTATGAGTAGGCTTCCACTATACATACAAGTGATGTGGACTGCCCGCCAGAAGGTTTCCCAGTCCTGAGAGGTGAGGGCAGAGCCTTGGGCAGATGTTCAATAACGATGAGCATTCTGAGTTTGGTCAGGAATGGAGTTGTAAATCTGTGAGTAGATCAGGCTTGCCCAGCCTCTGGTTTTAGTGCACAAAGGTTGAATGTCTAGCCCGGGTGTTTGTAAGTCCTGTGGGGGGGGATTTGAGAAAGTGAGGCAGTGCACTTCACAACTGTAAGTATTTCCGGAAATTGTGTTTAGGGAGAGAATGTAGAGTTTGTTGAATACTGAAGGTATCTAATGTTAAAGTGCCTGGGATCAAAAGGTCTTTCAGGTGTGTTATGCCCCTATGTATCCAGCTGTGCCAGTGTATTGGCTAACAGTTGATGTGGACCACTGGATTATCCCATATAGGGAGCCATGCCTTTGGGGTGAAGGAGTTTTTGGTGGTTCTGGACTGCCAATGCCGTGCCTGTATGGATGCCGAGATAGTACCCCTTGGTGCAGTGGGTGAGGAAGAAGAGTATAAAGTTAGGCTAGCTGTAGAGTGGGATAACATAGTAAGCTTTCTATGTGTAGCCAAACATGAGGAGTGGTAGAGGGCGAGAACCACTGACAGGTCTGTGCTCCTAGGAATATTTTGTGATACTTTTGAAACCAGGTTTGGTTCCAGCCCACTTTTGTCTAATGGGACCATAATTTGGCTCTACTAGGTCTTGGCACTGTACCAGCCCACAGAAAAGAAGCCACTAATGCATCACTTCTGGCAAATCAGGTCTGGGATAGCTTGATTGGTAGGTGGGAGAGGGAATGAAAGATTTTGGGAGCAGCCATCATTTTAACTACAGGGATCTTACCAGCTAGGGAGAGATACAGCTGTTGCCGGTGGTTGAAGTCATCCTTTAATTTTTGAAGCAGTTGTGTAAGATTAAAAGCTGAGAGCTTGGAAAGGTTTGCTGTGAGGAGAATGCCTAAATATTTGATGGAGGATGGGGACCACCTTAGGCCTGCCTGTACAAATGGGCGTTGCTGTGTGCATCTAGCATTAAGAGGTACAGTAGTACCTCCATTTTCCCTTGGTTTACTTTTAGACCCATGACTAAGGAAACAATTCTGAGGAGGGAAAGGAGGTGAAGTCAAATCTGGTGACATAAGCCGGCCTGCCGGCGCAGTGGATTAGTTCGGATTTCCGCATGCGGACCGGGTTCGAGAACGGATCGGGTTGCTGTGGAGGGCGGCCGGGGAGAAGGATAGAGCGCCCCACGGACTGCTCTCTTCTCCGGGGAGGGTGGGGTTGTGTCCGGGTCTGCGTGACCCCTGGCAGAGGCCAGGAAAGCGCATGACTGCCGACACCAAGCTCGTGTGGAGGACAGGCAGGGACGCCCGCGCCATTGCACGCCCCGCCTCCCGGAAAAAGGAAAAAGGAGAGCTGCCGGAGGCCCTCAATGAAGCCCATCACAGCTTCAATTAGCCCCCCCCAGGCCAGCCCCCTGACTAATCCGAGGTCCGTGGCATGCGCCCCAGTGCCGCGGCCTCACCGTGGGGGGAAAGCCACGGGGTATCCAGGGAGCCCGAGGTCAATGTGGGGGGGGGTGGAAGCGTAGAAATGGGCTGAGTACTTGGGCTAACGGCGACAAGAGGCGTAAAGAGAAAAAAAAAAAAAAACTCTGGTGACATCCAGCAGACCAGACCTGGGTTTGAATCCCGCAGCTTCCACTTGCATACTGTGTGACCCTGAGCAAGTCACTTAACCTCCTTGTGCTCCCAGGTCGCTCCTGTAAAAAAGCTTTCAGCTTAGTGTGCTATACCTGGTTAAACAACTAAATAAAAAAAAATAAAATAAAAGTAAGGCTGAAGGGGCCTCAGACAAGTAGTAGTACCAGGAGGTTGTCTTCATACAGGCTAATTCATAGGTCTACCCCTGCAATGGGAATACTATGCAAGTCAGTGTGTTCCCTGATAGCAGTAGCCAGGGTCTCAATGGCCAAAATGAATACCATTGGGAAAAGAGGGCAACCCTGTTGAGTGCCTTTTTGTAATGAGAAAGGAGCCGACAAGGTGGAGTTGGTTAGGACTCGTGCCACAGGGGCCTAGTATAAGGTTTGCACCCAAGCAAAGAAATAGGGCCAGAAGCCCATATATTAAAGGACTTTGAGAAGGTACTTCCACTGCACTGAATCAAAGGCCTTCTAAAAATTGATTGCGATGGCAGCCGTGGAGGTGGGGGGCTGATTAGCTGCCTTGATAATAGTGCTAAGAGAACAAATATGGTTGGAGGCTAGTCTTCCCTTTGTAAATCCTGCTTGAGTCGGGTGTATAAGTGCAGGGAGTATCTGGTCCATGTGGCATGCTAAGACCTTCGCCAGAACTTTGCATCTGTGTAAATCATGGAGATAAGATGATAAGTGGTATGGAAGTGAAGAACCTTATCTTTTTGGGGTAAGACCATTATTATGGCTTCTCTAAGAGTGGGGGTAAGAGAAATGGATGCATGTGATTCTGTGAACATTCTGTGTAGGATTGAACTCATAATAGAGTTGAAATGAGCGTAAAAGTCTGCTGGGATGCTGTCCCCTCCTCCTGGAGATTTATTTTTATTCAGGGAGTAGATGGCCTTCTGAATCTCTAACAACATAAGTGGGGATTCTAGAAGATCCCTGTGGTGAGCAGAAAGTTGGGGTAGGGGTAGTTTGGACAAAAAAGTGTCAATCTCAGGTTTTTTTTCTCATCACTAAGGAACTATAAAGTATTTTGTAGATTTGGGTCATTACTTTGTTGGTAGCTTCTGGTTTATGGTGGGGGTGGGGGTCCCTGGGTTGTCATAGAACATGGATATGTGGCAGGCAGCCTGCTGTTTTCTCAGCTGGTAGGATAATAGTCACTCTGTTTTTTCCCCCTTTCCCAATATCTATGTCTGGTATGGAGAAGGGCCAGCTCTGCCTTTTGAGCAAGCAGAGAATTCAGCTGGAGGTGGATACCAGTCACTTCTGCTAGGGTGGCTTTTGCTTGTAGCAGGGTGAAATCAGTTTTATATTGTCATTCTTTCTGTGATAGGGCCACCTCTAGAGATTTAAGTGTGACTTTTCTTTTCCTTCTGTGTTTTGCCACATAACCCATGATACTGTTCCTATGTGTAGCTTTAAAAGCCTCCCAGAGTGTGGCTGTGGAGACCTCCCTGTGTCATTTTCTTGAAAGTATCTGGTAGCCTCTTCAGTTACCCATTTACAAAAGGAATTATCCTTCAGAAGGAGGGGATCTGGTCTCCACTGCGAGGATCTGGGAGCTGCCAGACCACAAATAATCACCAAGGAGACCACAGCACGATCAGAGATCCCCGTTGTCTGAAGTCCCTCTGACATCCCCGCTACCTTTCACTCTAGCCCTCTCAGTCCTCTTGCAGGGTTCTCTGTATCCTGAAGGGGTACCTCTGGAACTAGACTCCTCCCTTCCTCCTCAACTCACCCATCCTTTTTTTCATAATAGCTAACTCCTTCTTTGCTTACTTTCCATGTCCGTCCATGTCTGACCTGTCCCCTCCTCTACCTCCCCTAGCGCTTATGCTTGTTCTCTCACATTAACTTTACGGTGCAGTACACTGCCTAATTGCCTGTCTTTTGCAACATAGCTGCTCTACCAAAGCACCTTATTAGATGGTTCACTGTATATTCACCTGTCTTATACAAATGTATGTAAAAATGTTGACCTATGTAACTTGATTGTATGTATCACCTGTATATATATATCACCTGTATTTTGCAATTTGCCTCCCCTATCTATGCTCCTTATTGTTTAATACACTGTATATTCACATGTCTTGAGCATATATATGTAAATGCTGACTTATGTAACTTGAATGTATGTATTACTGCTCCATCTTCATTGTACCTCTTCCCCCAGGTCGCACCTGGAGATGAGCAACTTGTTGCTCAGTGTGCCTTCCTGGTGAAACATTTCAATAAATAAATAAATAAATAAAAAAGATACAATCAGGGGCTCAATGTCACAAGTGAGTACCTTTTGAACAAGTGGTAGAGAACCCAGGAACAAATCCAGTCTGCTGGCTGACCCACAGACAGGGGAAATACGGCTGAAGTCTTTGACCTTAGGGTTAATGGACCTCCATATGTCAGTGAGGGAGAGTTCTGCCATCATGCCTCTCAGGGCTTTGGCCGCTATGGGATGTGGTTCAGTAGTCTTCATGGACCTGTCAAAGTCTGGGGGGATTGTCATATTAAGGTCTCCTCCTATCAGACATGGTTTTGAGGGAAGGGCAAATTCCTGGATAGCCTGAAAGAACTTATTAAAAAACCCAGAGAGCTGGCATTCGGCCCACAGGTAGAGCCCAAGATTATAGGACCTTGTGGAGTGATAAGCTGTACAAGCATCCAACATCCCATGACACCCTGCTCCTGCTTCACTACAGTATATTCCAGTTTAAGGTTTTATGGATAAGAATGGAGACCCCTCATTTTGCCGTAGAGGCACAGGCACCGTTGTGTGCTTCAAGACCTACCCAGTCCCTGCATAGTTTAGTGCCTTCCAAGGGGACCAGGTTGTTCTCCTGCAAGAGGGCTATATTTGTATGCAGTTTCTTGAGATGTGAAAAGACCTGTTTAAGTTTGATAGGAGAGCTCAGCCCTCATACATTCCAGGTCACGTATTTTAGGTCAACCACTGGAACGGAGATAGGAGACAGTGGAAGCATAAGGCTGTGTACAGTCGTGTCTGCCACATAGTGAGAGCACAAAGACCAAGAAGCAGGGAGTAAGATGTTGAAAGGACTGCAGAGACTGTATGGAAGACATGGCAGCATACAGCCAGCAGGTCACAAAACAGTTCACTGAATGCATTGTGTTAGATACAACAAGTATTACATGCAGAAATGGTCTGGTACCCAACAAAGAACTAATACAGAACAACAATATTACAACTAAGCAATAAGGCACAACAGGGTGTGGTATATATCACGGGATATCATCACGCCTCAGGTGGTTGGGCATGAGGCCGCAGGCCGAGTGCATCCAACTGCCCGAGAAGTGACAATATCCCATGATATACCACACCCTGGAGTGACTTATTGCTAGTATGAACTGGTTTAAATGTTTTAGAAGAAAAAAAAAAAATAAAAGTTTTAAAACCTTATGAAAATGCAATTTATGGGGTTGTTGGAGGAGTACCTTTTCAGAAAAAAGTTCCTGGAGGGCTGTGGACAGCAGGTGGCACTGTTGAAGTTTGTGGAACTCTGTTGCATTGCGGCAGTACCACTCCTGGTTTTGAAGTAAGCTTTTTGTGAGTTCAAGCTGGTCCATTTAGCTACAGTTACAGTATGCCTCTGTGCTAAGAAGCACGTTTTGAATATAAGAACTGTAGGTGGAAATTTGCGTTTCATCTGCGACAGTGGGTAAGTACCCCAAGTAGCTGACAGCAGTTTTGGTTTGTTTTCTGTGGAGAGTGGGTACTGTACTGTATGCTGCGGTATGCGGCATATTATTTATTTAGCACATTGTTGGGATTGTGTCTAGTTGCTAGTTTAATTTTTTTAATAGCAGTCACCTCATTGATCTGCAGCACTGTGGCAGGCTTTCTTGTGGTGTTGTGTGCAGTGAGGGATGTGGGGACGCTACGATTGGAGGTTTGTCATCGGTGGGAGTGGCTGTTTCAATAGGAAGGTGCCAGTTGAAAGAATGGTTAAAAAAAAAGTCACAGACGCACATGGTGTGGCCATTTGGGGGTCTTTTTCTGTTTCTTCTATTCTTTTCAGTTTGAAGAGCCGCCCAATAGAAACATTATGTGAGATATTGGGGGCTCCTGCAGTTGGCATGTGGAGGTAGTTGTGGCAGTGACAAGGCTGGTAGCCGGAGGCTTTTTGAAGCCTTGATGATGTAGCTAGATATCATCACGGCTTCAAAGAGCTGTCGGCCAATCAGCTTCTTACATTTACAGTCGCCTGTTCATAATAGTATTTAGGATCATAAAAATTGCAATCATATTTATGCTTCTCACTAACCAGAGTGGTAGGGATGAATTTGGGTATAACTCATCACATTGGGAATAGAACCCCATAAGGCCGACCACCGTCTGGTGGCCAGTGGGCCAGGGGTTCAAATCTGGAGCGATGTTCATAGTTGACTTCAAGTATAGCAATCTAAAAAGAATCATCTTGCCATTGTCAATTTTACATGGGGTGGAAGGGCACTAACCATAAGACTGATTACAACACAACAGTAAGGTTAGGTTAAGCCAGCCCAGCTAGCAAAAGGGTATGGGGGGACTTGGCAGTTGGGTTGATCCCTTCCGGAGGGGGAGCATGGAAGGTAAAAAGGTTAATGGAAAAAGAGATATGGGGGGGGTTTACCCTCCAAGCTGTATAAAGAGGGAAGGGGGGTTAGGAGGGGGATTGTCCTTATCCAAAAAACGTGCCAAAGCCCTGCAGAGATAACTAATAAAGCCCACAGGGACATAGGAGTAGGGTGAGGAGGGGAAGGGGAAGTGAGGGCATCAGGAGGGAGGTGGGGAAAGTGGCACCTGGAAGAAAGAACATTTTATGGATATCAATATAACCTGTAATGTTTGCACCCCTTTTCATTGTCGGGGGTGCCATACATAGAGAACTCAATCTATGCAGGGTAAACAAATATCCTAGATGTTAGACCCTCAAAAAGTACATGTTGGTGGAGTGGGCACTCTAGTGGAGACAACCCTGTTTATAAAGTGCCATTCATTGATAGTATATCTACCAGTTGAACGTTGGTAGTCAGAGAGGAGGCACATGGATAGGGCCGGTACCTTGCCCTTGCAAGTCAGGATTGAAGCTTCAATAAAAGGTGCCAGAAAAACAGCATGAGCATTGAACCCAGCTGTCCTGATCTAGACATGGGTGTTTGCAGACCCATAACCTAGATCATGTCTCAAGGCAGTTACCAAAGGAGAGCTCCCCAGGAAAAGTAGGGGTGTCATCTGAGGACAAAGCTTGGAAACAGGGGAGAGATGCTTAGAACAAAATGCTTCTCACAAAATTTTTTTCAGTAATAGTGACCCCTCCTACATACAGGGTTGCCTGGAGAAATTAGTCCTCCAGTACAGAGGGGATGAGAGCCCCCGGGGGGGGGGGCACAGATCCTGAAGGTTAGTAATATTGAGACCTGTATTCAGACAGGAGGCAACCTGCCATTGGAGTTCTAATCAGACAGGAAAAATAAATGTCTAGTCAGCTTCTCCTCTGATATAAAAACAGAAACATAGAAGATGATGGCAGATAAGGGCCACTAGGCCCATCTAGTCTGCCCATATACGCTACCTGTATCAGCAGCCACTGACCCTACTTGGTTATCGGCTTTAGCTTCTGCTTCCCACCTCTAGGGTTCCCTTATGCCTACAGTATCCCATGCATGTTTGAATCCCACCACTGTGCTTGCTCCTACCACCTCCTGGGGCAGGCTATTCCATGCATCCACCACCCTGTCTGTGAAAAAGAACTTTCTCACATTAGCCCTTATCCTGCCCCTCTCCAATCTCATAACGTGCCCCTTTGTTCTTGCATTTCTCCTATACTGAAAGATGTCTTTCGCTTGCACCTTGTTTATGCCTTAAGATACTTGAAGGCTTCTATCATTCTCTCCATTTCCTCCTCTCTTCCATTGTATACATATTGAGGTCTTTTAATCTTTTCTCATAGGTCTTCTGTTGCAAACCCTGCACCATCTTAGTCACCCTTCTCTGAACTGCCTCCACCCAGTCTACATCGTTATGAAGATGCGGCCTCCAGAACTGCACAAAGTACTCCAGATGAGGCCTCACCAGTGATTTGTATAGTGGTATAACCACCTCCCTCCTTCTGCTGGTGATACCCCTTCCTATGCACCTCAACATGCCATTGGCCCTCCCTACAGCCTTTATACTCTGCTTGGCCACCTTTAGGTCATCTGAGCTGATAATCCCCAAATCCCTTTCCTCCCTGGTAATTGTCAGCAACTCCTTCCCCCCATCCTGTAGCTCTCTGTAGGGTTTCTATGCACCAGGTGCATGATTTTGCACTTCTTCACATTGAACTTCAGTAGCCACACTGCGGACCATTTTTCCAGCTTTCCTAGGTCTCTCCTTATTTTTCCCACCCCATCTGGGGTGTCTACACTGATACAGATCTTGGTGTGATCTGCAAACAGGCAAACCTTCCCTTACAGCCCTTTCACAATGTCACTAATAAAGACATTAAAAAGGACTGGCCCCAGGACTGATCCTTGAGGTACCCCAATGGTCACCCCTCTTCTTTGGATTGGATACCATTTACCACCACCCTCTGCTTCCTGTTTTCCAACCAGCTTGTAACCCAGCTCACCACCTCTTGGCCCGTGGCCAGGCTTCTGAACTTATTTACCAGTCTTTTATGTGGAACAGTGTCTAAGGTCTTACTGAAGTTGAGGTAGGTGACATGTACCAGTCCTCCTGATCCACCTCCATCACCCAGTCAAAAAAATCTATCAGATTTGTTTGACATGACCTTCCTGCTGTGAATCCATGCTGCCTTGGATCCCGTTCTCTGTTGGATTCCAGGTGTTTCACAATCCTTTTCTCAAGCAGTGCCTCCATAATCTAACCGTCTACTGAGGTGAGACTGACCAGCCTATAGTTTCCTGCCTCTTCTCTGCTTCCATTTTTTGTTAAGAGGGACTACATGTGCCCTCTTCCCATCCTCGAGAACTACTCCTGTATTGAATGACTCACCAAACATGGCTGCCAGTGGTGTTGCTAGCTCCATCCATAGTTCCTTTAATATCCTGGGATGTATGTCATCTGGTTCCATTGCCTCATCCACCCTCAGTTTTAGGAGCTCCTCTAGGATTCTCTCTTCTGTAAAGGAACTGGTGTTCACCTCCTTCCTCCATGTATCTGATGCCTACCTGTGGTCCCTGTCCTTCCCCTTCTTCAGTGAAAACTGAGCAGAAATATTTAGTCAGTACTGATACCTTTTCCAGGTCTCCCTCTACACACTCCTCTTCCTCCCCTCTGAGCCTTACAGTTCCACCCCTGGCCTTCCTTCTCTCACTGATGTACCTATAGAATTCCTTGTCCCCTATCTTCACCATTTGTGCTAATCTTTTCTCTGTTTGCACCTTTGAACTCCTAACAGTGTTCCCTGCTTCCCTCAGACAATTTATGTACACCACCCTATCCTCTTTCTTCTCTGTCTCCTTGTATTTTCAGAAAGCCCTCGTTTTGGTTCTTACTTTATTTGCTACAACTTTAGAGAAACATACTGGTTTGTTTCTTCTCTTGCCTTTGTTTCTTAGCCTAATGAACTGGTTTGTCACTTCCACTATGGCTCCTTTTTGGTGTGCCCACTGCTCATCAACCCCCATTTTGCATCCCTCCTTGCCAGGGCTTTTTTGATACCTAGCTCCAGCCTAGCAAAGTCCATCCTCCTGAAATCCAAGATCCTTGCCTTTGTGTGGCTTGACTGTGACCCTGCACCATGTTAAACCACACTGTGTGATGATCACTGGATCCCAGGTGCCCTTCCACCTGGACATCTGTGATTCTGTCTCCATTGATCAGTACTAGGTCTAGAATTGCCCTGTCCCTGGTGGGTTCTAGCACTAGCTGCCTCTCGATAGAGAAATCCATCCAGGGCCAAGTATGCTGCATCCAATGGCTGTGACAAGAGTCACAAATAACAAAAAGTCTAGGCAGCACAGTCAAGTGCATCCCTAATAACTCCAGTCTGAGATTGGGACCCTCAGAGCCATACAGTCAGTAAAACTGATGCCAAAAGATTTAGATAGTACTCACCCAAGAAAAAGGGGAGCAGGTGAGTTGATTCAGCGAGTAGGGGCCTTTTTACCAGGGGAGTCAGCATCCTCCAAGCCAGAGGAGATGAGCAAAGGCAAAGATGTAGTGGTAGCTCAATCAGCCCATGAATGGGCTGTAGGTCTGAGGGATGCTGCATCCAGGGGAGTGGATAGCTCTTTTTCCACTGAGGCAGAGGTTTCGCTTTCCATTACCAGGGCCGTAAATCTGTTAGGAATGGAGGGGATTCTCGGACTGGTCAATGAGGGTGGAGAGCTTGATCTTCTGCTTTCGCTACAGTTTCTGGTTGATCCTCCTTGGGGATCTTTTCTGCTGGTTCCACAGTTTCTCTTCCAGCCCCTTTGCTTCTTTACCAGTTGCCGGGGGGGGGGTCCACTGCAGCAGGAGGTTTTGTTTCCTTGTTCGGGACAGCGGAGGCCTTCCTCTGACCTTCAGGATAGGGCATGACCTGGGTGTCCACTAGTGCTGGGTCTGTGGCCGGGAAGGTCAGAGTAGCCAGGTAATGATGATCCATTGCTTCCTGAGTGGAAAAAAAGAATGTTGCACTCCATCATGGAGTACATACAGTGTGGCTGGGTAGCTCTTGCTGTATTGCAGACTGAGCTGTGCTAGCTTATTCCAGGCAGCTGTAAAGGCACAGCACCATTGAGAGAGCTCAACCGAGAAATCCTGGAACAGACTAATGGTATGGCCCTGCCATGTCAGTGGGCCCCACTCCCTGGCAATACGTAAAATATTCTCTTGGACTGGGACTCAAAGAAGTTTAGTAATGATTGGTTGGGGAGGTTGTCCCAGTTTAGGCCTCGGGACAGAGCTTCTGTGTGCCCACTCAGTTTCAATAGGTGGGCAGTCCAGTGTATTCTGTAGTTGTGCCAGAGTGTGCTGGAGGAAATGTATTATGTCTGAGTTTTCTGCCCCTTCCAGGAAACCAATGATACGCATATTGTTGCATTGTGCTCAGCTTTCCAAGTCATTGACTTTTTCAGGAACGTAGCAGATGGTGGAGTCTTGTTCCCAAAGCTGGGCATGCATGCTATCAGTAGTCTCTTCCACTGAAGCAATGCTTTGTTCCACCAAGGAGAGATGTCCACCCAGCTGTGCAATTTCCCAGTGATTGTCAGCTGCCAAGAGTTTGAACTCCGCTGGGTCTTGGAGCACTTTAGGCCTTGTTACATTGGTTATTTTTTATACATTTTATGATATGGGCACATCGGGGTTTGTGGGGCCACTAGACCACCAGAGAATGATTTTATATAAATTTTATGATGTGGGCACATCAGGGTTGGGGGCTACAGCACATGGTGAGGGAGGGCTCTGAAAGTGGTGCAACCAGTCAAAACCCTCCTAGAGGGTGACATTTTTTTTTTTATTTAGTTGTTTAACCAGGAGTAGCACACTAAGCTGAAAGCTTTTTTACAGGAACGACCTGGGAGCACATTGAAGTTAAGTGACTTACTTAGGGTCACACAGTATGCAAGTAGAAGCTGTAGGATTCAAACCCAGGTCTGGTCTGCTGGATGTCACCAGATTTGCAGCTCAAAGCCTTAAACCACTGCACTATACTGCCTCCAAATTTCTAATTTCAAAATTCTAAGTACCCTTAGACCAGTACTTAGAATTTCTCCCTCTGGGAGGGTTTTGAGAATCCCAATTTAAGGGATGTGGCACCTTGTGTCTGCCACATGCCCCCTAGCACCATGCCACAGCCCATTTTGTGATTCATGGATGGTGCAAGTACCCTTTGGTGCACGTAGCCTGCGGTTGGTTCAAGCTGTGTTTGTGACTCACTCCTGGTGCAAGTGGCACTTTGCACCATTCTTTGTGGCACAAGCCTCTTGGACCATGTCAGGAGCTTTGAAAATCAAACCCAATGACTTTTGTAAGAGATAATGCTCTTTGTTGGAGATTTTAGGGAATAGGGAGGTTAGGAGGGAGCAGAGACAGATGAGAAGAATCCAGTGCAAAACATTATCAGATGAGTCACTGTGTGCCAGGTTAGGAATGTACTAAATGTACAGTATTCTCTTTAAAAATATGTGTATATATATATATATATATATATATACTGTATATTAGTAGCCAGTTACCATATTTTTCTGCTATCTCAAAGACCTCTTAGCTTGATATGCTCCTGCCCACTCTGTCCACTCCAGTTGTTACTAGCTGTTTGAGATCCTGTTTAAAGCAATCTGGACACAGGGCTTTCTTGCTGGGGGTATCTGCAATATGGAACTCCTTGCCATACCACCTTAGGAGCTCCTCCTCAGTGGAAGTGTTTAAACAGGGCCTGAAAACCCACCTCTCTGAATTAGCATTTGACCTGATAATAGAGTAGGTGGAATTCATACCTCTGCTGATTTTCTGTATGTGAGTTAATGCTGATTTTATGGTTGTATTAAAAGATGTTTTTATGCTAAGTGCCCTGAACCCTTGGAATAGGGTGCTGTAGAAATACAATTGCCTTGCCTTGCCATCTTATTTCCATGAGTATATAATGCACAGTACATATATAATCACAATATTGCTACTCAGGATATATAGTATAATAGCATTAGAAAAACACAAGTCACATAAGCAGTTGTACTTTATAAACCTTGTTATTAATATCTGGAAAAATGGTATCTATAACATCCAATTAATACAAGCAAGAACACCAGCACAAATCATTTATTTGTTTGTTTGTTTGTTTTAATGTAGAGAAATCAGCACTTAGCATGCACACTAGCTGAGACTGATGAATAATAAATGTACAAATCCTTTTATTTTGAGCCTTCCAGCTACACTAATCTCTGGTGGCCTGATTGAATAAAAACTACCTTCATGTATTGATTATTCGTGACATCAAATGATTCTTATTTGTATTCTTGTCGTAGCATGTAAAAATACAAAAGTAATAATAAATGTAATAACTGAACAGCTTGCTGCTCACTGCCGTATTTGCTGCTGGTATATAACATGAGAACATGAATGTATTGCTTCACTCTTTCTTGATATTCTTTGGGAACAGTAATCTACTATGAATGACATTGCTTGCGTATGCTTAGGTGATCTTGACAAACAAGGCAGTCTTAAAATGCACTGGGTATTATGAAATAAAAAGAGATAATATTTTTAAAGAGAGAATACACTTAGCACTTTCATAATCTGCTAAACAATGCTCCATTTGATAATATTTTGCATTGGGATTTTCTCACCATTCTATGCACCCCCTCCAACCTCCATAAGATATTCAGCAAAGAGCATTGCCTCTTACAAAAACTCATTAACTTCATAATACACTCCTATTCCACTGCCTATAATATGAATTTACAGATATTTTGCTGCATATGGCTTCATAATTCATTTTCTTTTCTTGATACTCTATAGGAAGTTCCCAATGCAAGGTGCTATCAGTATCACTTTCCAAATAATCTGGGGTATGTGGTATGACAAAGTTCGTTAGTACTGAAAGTGTCCTGCAACATGCTTTCATACTAAAGCCACTGTTGCTGAGAGGTATTACCACAGGAGCTGGGCAGAAGGTGGATTTCTGTATTTGTATATTTGTATTTGAGTTGTAATTGCATCTGTATCTGCATCTGCATTTGTTCACACAATAATGTTTATTAAAAAGCTCTGCAGCAGCACCAACCCAGTGGCGTGGAGGGCTGAGGTATCATGCCCTACCTCCTGCCACACTGGTGACCCTTGCTTGTGGTGCAAGTGGGTTGCTGGGGGTCATCCAGGGTGGGAGAGGATTGAGCATCCAATGGACAGCTCTCCTCTCCTCTTCTGGGGAGGGATGGACACGGAGGATGGTGCACCTCTGACACCTAGCGGTGACTGGGTGTTGGAGCATCTGGGTCCTGTACGTAAGAGATGGGGGTGAGTAGTTGACTGGCGTGCTGTGAGTGGAAGTGCGTACAGCTCAACCATTGCCGATGCCAAAATGTTCTGCCTCGGGGGGGAGAAAAGCTGGAAGAGAAAAATGTCCTGGGTGGCTGGATGAATGCCGACCCCCCACAGGCGCCGCTCTGGTGAATGGCAGGCACCTGCCAAAACTGGATCCATGTTTGCAGGCTGAGGGATCCCTGCCACCCTGCCATGGAGGGTAAGTCATGGTGGATGACAGGAGGTGCAATCATGAGGGGGAGCATGGGCAGGGTGGGGGTCAGTGAAATGGAGGGCAACTCAGGACGGGGACAAAGAAAGTAAAAAAAAAAAAGCTCTTGGGCTAGCTTCAAGATGAAAGAAAAAATCCACAAATGTGGAAAAAAGGCTTGCAAAACTCTGGCAATGCAAGTGCAGCATATTCACTGTCAAAATTTCTACAGGTATGGATAATCTCAAAATAGTCGAGTTATGAAATTCCGCAAGTGCTGAAAATATGCATGTGCAGATCCACAGCTGTTATAAACAAGCCAGCAGCAGATGGAACAACTGGTGATCCACATTAACTGGAGCAGGAGACTGACAGTCTTGCAAAAGTTGCAGCAGAGCCAGCACTCCCAGCAAGGCCAATAGCCAGTCCCAGAACTGGGGCCAGAGAAGCACCACCTGTATCAACAGGACCTTACATCCAGTGACAGTTTGTAACCATTGGTCGTGTCTCTCTCTGAGGTTTTTCTTTTGCCTGCGTCTATAGCACACACTTCTGGCTGTTACCACCTCTGCCTGTATTGCCTGTTGGGCTCCTTTATGGGCTGCACTGAGTCATGTGGCTGTGATTTGTTGACTGTCAATTGCAATGTGTGCTCTGTTTGTTGTAACAACTGACATTAATACACAGCCCAAAGGTTTGCTGTTGCTTGGTTCCTGAATCCCCACTATGATTGTTTCCCAATTGATAGTACATAGCCTTGTGCTCAAGATGAATTATGCCTCACTCTGGTGCAGCATGTGCGCAATATTTTGTCCTCAACTGTAGGCAAACAGTAGCTGAGAACAGACATTGAGGGGATATGCCATACTTTTTTAATGGCATTTTGTTGTGCAGGAATTTCTGCAGCTGCATTTTTTCCACAGTGCACAGTGTTTTTTTTTCCACAGCTGCAGATGTTCTGTTTATATCACGCAGCACAATTATCCTTTTTTTTCTGCAACTGCGCAATTTTTGGGGACGTGTCCATTTTTTCACCTTCAAAGTGTTTTTGTGAATCCTGCCCCTTATTTACATTCAATACTTTTTATTGTTATATATGATAGCATAAGAAAGACGCTGAGAAATATCAATAAAATATGCAGTCATTTATTGTATTAGCAGTATTAGTCATATCTAAGTGTATATCACACCAGCCCCAGCTGATGTTTAGTAATACTTTAGGTAGTCTAGCACAAATACAAATATTTTTGAAGGATATCTACATGTGTAAAAACAGTTTTATCAGTGTGTATTCATAGAAACATAGCAACATAGACTTTGACGGCACATAAGGACCTCTTGGCCCACCCAGTCTTCCCATTTCCCTACCTTTTGGATAAGCTGCAGATCTTATTTAACCAACAGCCTACTTCCTCCTACCCCCCACTAGAATGGTTCCATGTCAACACATCGACAATGATGTCAGCATGCCCGACAGCAACAGGAACACTGCCGACTGTTGGCATTGTTCCTGTCAGAACTAAGTGTTTTTTTTGAGGGGGCAACACCCAATGTAGGGGGCTGTGCCCCCTCACCCCCATCTCTAAATATCCAACTCCAAGTTGGAGTTGGTTGAGGGTGGGGGCACAACACCTAGGAAAGAGAGCAGTGGGGTAAAGCGAGACCATCTCAGCAGCCTGGTGAGATTAATTGCTGTGGCGGTCTTCACTATAAAATTGTTGTTGTGGTGGTGTGCTACCCACTAGAATTGCTTTATGTCTCTCCCATGCACTGTTGAATTCCCCCACTGTTTTTGACCCCACTACCCCCTTTGGAAGGCTGTTCCATGTATCCACCACCCTCTGTGTGAAAAAAGACTTACTCATGTTGTCCTTGAGCTGTCCCCCCTCTATCTTCAAATTTTGCCTCCTTGTTCTTGAGCATCTCTTTTTCAGAAAGATGCTTCCCTCTTGAACTTTGCTGAATCCATTGAGGTACTTGAATGTTTCTATCATGTCCTCCTCTCCCTCCTTTCCTCTAGGGTATACATATTAAGCTCCTTTAGTCTCTTTTCACATGGCTTCTGGTGCAGACCCTGCACCATTTTAGTTGCCCTCCTCTGGACTGCCTCCATCCTGTCTATGTTCTTACAGAGATGGAGTCTCCAGAACTGCATGCAGTACTCCAGATGGGGTCTCACCAACTGTCTTTACAGAGAGATAACAACTTCCTATTTTCTACTGGTGATGCCTCTCCCTATGCATCCCAGTATTCCCCAGCCCTCCTTACGGCCTTCTCGCATTGCTTGCCTACCTTTAGGTCATCTGATATGACTACCCCCAGATCCCGTTCCATTTTTGTTGTTATTAGTCCCCCCCCACTGTGTACTCTTCCCCTGGGTTTATGTTTCCCAGGTGCATTACTTGCTGAATTGTATTTGTACTGCAAACCCTAATAGCCACAGAAATGTGTTGCACTCATCTTTATACAGTACAGTACTTGTTACATGGTGAAATCACTGTCTTAGGCATCTAGTCTCAAAAGGACGTGAAGTACACAGAAATGAGACAAAGGACAGGTTTGGTGCTATGCACTTTGGCAAACAGTAGTTGCAGAACCTGAGGTATGTATGACCCAGGGGTGTGGCCAACCTGATTGTGCAAAGGTGTGCAGAGCTCTATGTCTAGATGTGAGCAGGTGAGTAGTGCTTCCCATGTCTTGGGACCACACCATATATGGACATGCAGAACTGTCAACTGGCTATGCAGAATGACAACTGTGTACGCAGAATTGTCTACTCAGTAGATGTCACTGAGGCAGTGGAAACCATGGTAAAGGAAAAAGAGGTGCTGATCCAACAGGCCAGTTTTACCAACATGGGCTATGGATAATAGGCTGGCCAGGGAATATTATTGCATGGCTTGGCCACAAGCAATTACCTTCTGCCTTGAACAGGGAAAGTGACCAAAATATGTTTAATTACCAGACTGTAAGGGGGAACGGCCCCCCAGAGAACACTGGAGACAAATGCCCTGTAAAGGCCGAGACACGAACAATTTTCTTAATGCAGTAAAGCCACTGTGAGGCATTTTAAAAAAGATGGAGTATGGGGTAGGTGCTCACTGGGACTTGAACCCAAAACCTTAGAATGCTAAGTTTCTGGGTTCAAGTCCCAGTGGGAGGCACACTTTTCCTTTTACATCTCCATCTTGCTGTAAAGGCTGAACATTTAAAAAGTGACTAATACAAGCAGAGCCATGGCCTAGTCCAATACTGTCATCATCTACAGGTAACAGGATGTGAGGGTGCCAGTGAGATACAAGCTGGTGTATATAGTGAATTGTTTGACCTACACCCCTCCAACCTACCTCGTATTGTTGTTGGAGTGCTAATAAAACAAATTTAAATTTTGGGGGCATGCAGGATATGGGCCTCAGCATCAGGGCTGCACACCAGGTGTTATGTTTTGTATGAAAACTGAAGATGGCTGCTGTGAAGCAAGCTTCTGATGCCCCAGTATATTGGGACCTATCATACCTAGCAGCAGGCTTCAGGTCTGCAAAAACCCAACAGACAGATGTTTAAAGGCACTGTTCTCATTTGGGTATATTGTCTTTGCTACAAGTACTATATTGCCACTACACCCATTAAAGTACAGTAGTGTACATTACAAAAGGCCTACTAAGTTTACATGGACTTGTTTTGCAAGAGAATGATGGCAGCATCTTGGTCACAATGACAGAGATGATTAAATATGATGATATATCATTGATCTATAGAATGAGTATTCAGCAAATGAAGCCATGATAATTGGCAGCAACCTCTTAGTGCAATATAATGGGAATTAATTAATCAGCAGGTAAGAATTTTGAAGAAGTATTACACTCTCTCTCCCCTTTTTTATGTGTCACTTTTTAAACTATGTATATTTATGAGAAATTGAGCTATGGTGGTTGTAATTTTAATCTGTCAACAGTAATGTTCTGCTTGATGTATGATTTGTAATGTAAATATGTGATTTTGTAATAACAGTTCTGACTTTTCAAAAATGGTTCGACAATAAAACTTTTGAACTTTGATGAACACGACTACACTATGTGCTACCAACTGAGTCAGGCGTGGCTCAGTTGGTAGCACATCTGCCTCTGGACCAGAAGGTTGTGGGCTCTCGTTCCACACCGGGATTGGACTTGCACCTAAAAATCGCTGGCATCCGAGTGCAGTATTGGGGGGTGCTGTACTGCTGGGGTGTGCCGTCCTTCGGATGAGACGTTAAACCGAGGTCCCTTCTGCCCATCCTGGTGTTGTCCTGGTGGGTGTCCAGGTGGAAGTAAAAGAACCAAGGGCACTCTTCGCAAAGAGTAGGGAACATTCCCGGTGTCCTGGCCAACATTCCCCCTTCCCATAAACTGGTTCATGCAATTATCCAGGCTGTGTGTGGGTGATGATGTGCGATATGGCTGCCACCACACATTCAGTCACTTCACTACCAGTCTAGCATTGCTTGTAAAGCGCTTTGGATGTATGAAAAAGCGCTATATAAATGCTGATTCTTCTTCTTCTTCTTCTTCTTCTTCTTCTTCTTCTACTAGTGTTGCAGGCCCATATTCCCTGTAATGAAACCCAATTGCCTAAGACACTAAGGAACCAGAGAGATTGTGCTCTACTTTAGCAGAACAAGCAAAGGCATAGAAGTGGGCTCAGTTATAATACATTACGAGCAGTACCAAACTAAGTTCCCGAGATTGATAAATAATAAAAAAGACTATAAAAATGTGTAATGTTTATCTGGCATATAAAAGTGAATTGATATTATCGAAAGCATAGCAGAAATTCTCACTAGGATAAACCAATTGGGGAGAAATTTACTCTCTAGATCTCATACAAAGACATCTATTTTTTACACCCTACCCAAAGCTGAAAATTCTCAGGACAGTCCAGCTGGTTATTCCATTGTATCAGGTATTGATTTTGTTCTGAAAGCCTCTTTCCAGCTTCATAAATGACTATGCATAGAGCCTGGTACCCATTACAGACACTTTCCTAAAAATGTTAGCTTGTGTGATTTACTTTACATACTGGAGACTCTCAATCATTTATAAAACTGACATGCTTACTATCTTACTGCCTTGTCTGGCAGAAATCAAGGACGTACTGTCTATAGATAGCTATTCCCCACATTGAAGAAATGTAATGAGTATATAACTCTAATCAACAGTGCAGTACTCACCTAGTAACTAATCTTGCATGGCTTGGCTGAGGTTGTTGATTACAGGAAGGATTTCAAATGTCACAAAAACTATATTCAATAAATAAAGGAAAAACAATCCTCTTTAACATCATTTGCAAATCACGTATATACTGAGCAATCTGTACAGCCCATATTTTAACAATGTAATAATTTGGCAAAGAGTTATTAATGACATCCTCCTAATCTGGAAGGACAGTGTTGAACAATTACAGGAAGGGTTGGACACATTCTTTCCATCTGAGGTAATCTCATAGACCCCTATTTATGTGCAATTTTTACTATTTTGGATCATAAAGGGCACATTCATTTTGTGATTTGCTGAAATTGTGAGAAACATATGTAGAAATCATCTATTTTTTAATGAAATCAGCATTTTTGCACAAAAAGTCACTGGAGTTCACATAAAAAACAATACTTTTTGTGCACAGTGTATGTAAACATTTTGTTTGATTTTTGCAGTAATGTTTCCACAAAAATGTGAATCTCAAGCAAGTTTTCATTTTCACAAAAATGTGTGAGTCAATTTCACATGGCCACAATTACAGGACTTTCAGCTGTACGTCAATATAGTGACAGAATTTCTTCACATTTATTTTAATTGGGACAACAATCAGATCTGGTTTCTTAATACTTAATGTGGATAAGAATGAATTCATAAGAGGGTGCATAAGGAATTGGTGTTGTAATGGACTGAGCCCCTGGATGGGTTGTTCAGTAGCTTGCTGCAGTCTGGAGTGGTTTTGAGGGATTGGAGAATCTAGCTCTGGTTTGGGATCTGTGAAATGACAAACCCATCATTCTTACTTCCATTGGAGATAAACTGATAGAGACACTAGTCAAGGATGACCTGGTAACCTACAAGGAAAGCATGGGGCTCCAGGATAGTTATTAGCATGGGATCATATCAAGGCGGTCTTGTCAGACCAATCTGATTGTATTTTTTTTTTTAATTAAGTTTATTTTATAATTTGAGCAAAGAAAGACAGACAACAATTAAACATGACAACATACATAACATTCAAGAACACCCATCCCACACCTTCCTCAGCAGAGTGGACTGGTTTGATTCCAGAAAACAAAAAATACTGAAAAAAAAAAACTTTTATATACAGCTAAGAGCAGATTCTCAAACGAATAGTGATACTAGATAGAAACTGAAAAACCATAACTTCCAGAATAATGTAAAAAGGTGTCATACAAAGAGACAGGTGTCGCTCTGTAAAACTTTTAAATGGTATAAAGAGTGTGCAGCCTACTCCACTTTTATGTGTATGATAGAAGTTTGTTGCGGACACTTGCTTTCATCTTTTCTAAATGAAGATTAAACAGCAGTTCCTGTTACCATTCACGGTATGAAATAGGCTCCTGGTGTAACCAGTGCCGAAGGATAACACTTTTGACAGACAAAGATAGCATGGCAATATTGTGTTTCCACTCTTTCACAGCAATTCCTCTATTATAGAAACATAGAAGTTGATGGCAGATAAGGACCACAAGGCCCATCCAGTCTTCCCATTTCTTTTTCTACCTTATAAATGTGCCATCAGCCTTTGCTCTGTCAATGGCCTATCTATTCATACTCATCTGTATTGCTCCCTTATGCCTATCCTATGCCTGTTTGAAGCCCTGAACTGTATTCATATCCACCACTTCCTGAGGTAGGCTGTTCCATGCATCCACCCACCATCCTTTCTGTGAAAAAGAACTTCCTCACATTACCCCTTAATCGGCCTCCCTCTAATCTCATGCTGTGTCCTCTTGTCCTGTTATTTTTCTTATATTGTAACATGTTAGACTCTTTCACCTTGTTAATGCCCTTAAGATGTTCGAATGTTTCGATCATACCACCTCTCTCCCTCCTTTGCTCTAGGATATACATATTGAGCTCTGTTAATCTGTCCTCATATGTTTTATGATGCAATCCCTGCACCATTTTGGTTGCTCTTTTCTGGACTGCCTCAATTTGATTAATGTCCTTGTGAGATGTGGCCTCCAGTACTGCACACAGAACTCTAGATGGGACATAACCAGTGTCTTGTAAAGAGGGATTATTACCTCCCTCATCCAACTTGTGATTCCCCTACTAATATACCCTAACATCCCCCGAGCCTTACTTACTGCTTTAGTGGTCTGCTGGGATGATTTCAGGTCATCGTGATGATGATGCCCAAGTCTCTTTCTTCCCTTGTGGCTACCAGCAACTCTCCTCCCAGCCTATAGGTGGCCTTAGGGTTCCTCATCCCTATGTGCATGATCTTGCACTTCTTTGCACTAAACCCCAGTTGCCACTCTTCTGACCATTTTGAAAATTTATCCAGATCTCTTCTCATTCTGCCCACCCCATCTGGATCATCTACTCTGTTGCAGATCTTGGTATCATCTGCAAACAGACAAACCTTACCCTCCAGTCCATCTGCAATGTCACTGATGAAGATATTGAAGAGGACTGGCCCCAGGACTGATCCCTGAGGTACCCCACTTGTGACTTGCATCTCTTCTGACAGTATACCATTTACCACCACTCTCTATGGATTCCAGGTGTTGCACTATCCTTTCCTTAAGGAGTGCCTCCATAATCTTGCCCACTACTGAGGTAAGACTGGCTGGTCTGTAGTTCCCTGCCTCCTCCCTGCTACCATGCTTGTGGAGCAGGATCACATGAGCCCTTCTCCAGTCTTCTGGGACCTCTCCTGTGCTCAGAGGCTCACTAAACAGTTCTGATAATGGCTCTGCTAGTTCCACCTTTAGCTCCTTTAGTACCCTGGGATGTATGCCATCAGGCCCCATTGCCTTGTCCACCCTGAGCTTATTGAGCTCTTGTAGGACCCTTTCTTTTGTGAAGGGACTAGTGCTCACCTCCCCCCCCCGTCCACGGTGCTGAGCTGTGGGCCCTGCCCTACCTTGTCTTCAGGAAGTACTGAGCAGAAGTACCTATTTAGGACAGATGCTTTTACATGGTCCTCCTCCTCACACACACACCCTTATCTACTTTGATCTTAGCAATACCCCCTCTGGACTTTCTCCTTTCACCAATGTATCTATAGAAAGTCTTTTCACCTTCTTTTACTGTTCGTGCTAGTGTTTCCTTGGTTTGGGACTTTGCCTGCCTTACTGCCTTCCCTGCTTCCCTTAGGGAAGTTTGGTATGCCTCCCTATCTTCATCCTACTGTGTTCTCCTATATTTACTGAAGGCCAGCCTTTTGGCTCTGACCTTTTCTGCTACTGTTTTTGAGAACCAAAGTGGTTTCCTTCTTCTTTTGAACTTCCTTTTCTCTCTAACACAATGGGATGCTGCTTCAAGTATTGCATCCTTAATGCTTTCCCACTTTGCCTGTACCCCCTCACCTGTATTTCTTTTTGCCAGGGTTAGCATAACTCTGTTGGCCATCTTATCAAAGTCAGCTCCTCTGAAGTCCCATATTTTTGCCTTGGAATGGGATGATTTAGTTCTAGTGGCCAAATTGAACCATACCATGTGATGGTCACTGGCCCCCAGGTGACCTTCTACCTGGAGATCTGTGATCCTTTCCATGTTAGTCAGTACTAGATCTAGGATAGACCTGACTCTTGTGGGATGTTGTACCAATTGTTTGAGGCCTTCCCCCTGCAGGGAATCCACCATGTGTGTCTAGTTCTGGCAGATATTCCTGCTGGTATTGACCAGTCTGTATCTGGCATGTTGAAGGCTCCCATTATCAGAACCTCCCCTTTAGCTGTCATGTTTTGTATATCTTCTAACAGTAATGTGTCTATGTCCTCCCCCTGGTCTGGGGGCCTGTAGACAACCCCAGTTCTTATGGCTGTCCCATTTCCTGTTTCCAGGGTAACCCACAGTTCTTCTAGCTGCTTATGTGCATTCTGAATTTCTGTAGCTTTGATATTTTCATTGACATACAGGGCCACTCCACCCCCCCCCCCTTTTTGAACCTTGGTCTCTACTGAACAGTACATAGCCAGGTACTGAAGTCTCCCAAGTGTGGTTAATGGTAAACCACATCACACTAATTGTCCCCAACAATACAAATTCTGAGAGTAAAGACATCTGCTATTTCTAGAAGTGGGTCTGCCTTTGATTTAATTGAATCCCATAAAGGTTTAACAGCTGTGCACTTCCAAAATATGTGGAGCAAGATGCCTTCCACCTGGCAACACCTACTACACATAGACAAAGGTAGCCTGCCCATATTGGATAATTTTTGAGGGGTAAATCAGAGATTATTCAGTACGTGAAACTGAATGATATGTAATCTGTCATTGGCAATGTAAGTTTACAAGTCACAACAAACTTTAGTTTAATGAAACTGATGGTCAGTGAAGGCTCAGTTCCAATATTGACACTCCCCGTTGATGTTGAAATATATATTAGCAAAAAATAAATTATATAAATGAGAAACAGCATACAGCTGAGAATCTATTTGCATAACTGACTGCAGGAACTCCTTCTTATTAATGTTACAAGGCAAGGGGCCAAAGTGAGCAGAAAGGGCATGGCTTAATTGCATCAACTTAACGATGGACTTATTATCCAAATGAGAGGTCCTCATGATATCTTGTTATGTTTTAAATGTCCCATTATGAAGCAGGCAGCATAACCTGGCACCTTCAAGTTGGGGCAGCCATTCTCTTTTAAGTACTTTGCATCCAACTTGAATATTAGGGTTATCAAAAATTGGTTGAGAGATATCTTTAATGTAGGCATACTTTAGCAACCTGCCTAGTGGGGCATGAAGTTGAAATGAGTTGCCTATCACAGATTCTCTGAGGCCTTTAGCTAGAACTTCAGATAGTAGAAAAGGCAAAAGGGGGGGCAGCCTCTTGTATTGGGTTTCATTCAATTTCAAGCCAGATGGGGGAATACTGAAAACTAATATCTCTCTCGTCTGGTATAGGCCACCTTAAATATTTACTATCATAACTGGTGAAATAGTAAATGGCAAAATGTGGGAACCGTAAACCTCATAACACCTTTGGGGCTGCTAATTTAGAGTAGGCTCTTCTGGGTTGTTTTCCCAGCCAAAGAAAATCATAAACCATGGTATGTATTTTCTGAAATCTTGATAAAGGAAGAGAAAAATAAAGTATGTTAAGAGGATAAAATAATCATGAAAAACATTCATTTTAATAATATTTATTCTACCCCATAGTGTTAACAGGAGAGATTTCCATCTATTTAAATCCTGCTCAATAGTTACAATGTCATCAAGACTGAGTTTCTTAAACTATGCAAGACATCTCGTTATTATGATACCTAAATATTTAAGTTGTGTGGGGACCAATGTTAGTCCCATAGCTAAGATGTCTGCTTTGAAGACTCCTGCATTAAGGGGCATAACAACTGTCTTATCCATATTAAGCTTATAATTACATAATTGGCCATACTCCTGGATAATGGTTAAAGCAGTTGATATGGATATTGTGGGATAACTAACATGCAGAAGTATATCATCTGCATAAGAGGAAAAATGTAACTGTTTTGTACCAATTGTAACACCACTAAGGAGATGGTAAGCTTGGAGTATTTGTAACAGCGGTTCCAAGTATAAGTTAAATAATAAAGGGAATGGGGCATCCTTGTTTAGTACCTGAATACAAGGACAACAAATGGGAAAGACTCAATTGCAATAAATTTTAACACTGGGATGAGAATACAAAGCTGTATCCATTTAATAAACAATAGGTGAAAACTGAATTTCTCTAGCATCGCAAAAAGAAGGAGCTAATTAACCCTATCAAAAGCTTTCTCTGCATCCAGAAACACCAGGGCTGCCGTGCAAGATCTGGTTGGCATAAAGCCAGCCTGTTCTTGGCATATCGCATTGGCCCATACTTTATTAATTTGTGTAGCCAAAACTTCAGCTAATATCATAATATCATAATTCATCAATGAAATTGGAGGATTAGTAACCTTGTCAGGGAGCTTTGCTGGTTTTGGCAGTAAAAAAATCTTAACTTCTAGTAGTGTACTGATTGCATTCTTTGACTGAGATACTACAAGGGCAGTGGATAAAGGGCAACCAGTAGTTATACTCTACTCCAGTTTCAGTACAGCATTCAATTAAGTGCTATACAGGAGGCTGTTGAAGAAGTCAGAGTGCTTGGCAGAAGTGAAGGAGCTGGTTAAATGTGTGGGAGTTGTAGAAGACAACAGAGGGTGGTGGTTAACGGGTTTAGATAAGGGGATAGGAAGGCCATGTGGGATATAACCATACCTTCTTGTTCTAGTCATATTTCATATCATTTTATGTATGTAATGCATCAGGAAGGCCCACATGGACCAGTATAACTTGCTAGGGATCATGGGTAAAAAGAAAATATGGCCACTAGAAGGATTATCCTTGTTACTGGGCAGAACTCATGCAGCTGCTGCATTCCCCAGAAATGGATTTGAATAGAGCATTTAAGGGAAGCAAATAGCCAATGAAGTATAGCTGTGATGCCAGGAAAACACATTTTCTTATCCATGGCCCCAAAGCCAAGGAGCAGCAGAATGGAGACAGGCTGTCTGGGTTCCAAAATGTAGCCAGCTATGCCTCATTGTCTTAAATTTCTGTACTGAGTTAGGTGATTACAGCCTAAGGAGCTAGCCATTAGGGAGGTAGAGAGGAGGCTGTGCTAGTCCCAAGGCTGGTTTAAACTGGCTTTGTCTCTGGAGAAAAAAAAAACTCCAACTCAGAGTTGGACAGCTGAAATTTAAAATTAAATATTAAAACCTGATTGACCATGACAGTCTGGCAACAGAAGCTAGCCAATTGCAGGGGAGAACCCCGAAATCCTGCCTGGCTGTGCCTTAAAAATCCTATAAAAACCCTGGAGAGACAGACTATAGGGGCAGATTTTCAAAAACTTGATAATCAGCCAGACTGCTTTTGCACTTGGACCCTGTTCTGCTGAGAGAGCAGAAACACTGTTTTCAAAAACTCTCCTGAACCACAACAAGGGTCAAGAATTCAATTGCTTTTTGAAGAATGCTTTGCACTTTAAATTCAGCAATCAAGGACTTGGCAATGTAGAACGTTAATACCAGAATTTTACAGTGTAACTTTTTTGTATATTTCCAAATTTCTTTTCATAACCTGTAACCAATATTAAGAAAGTGTATAATTTTCTTGTGTGTTATTTACAGTACTTATTTGCCAATTAGTAAAGCTTTTGTGTTACTTTAAACTCATTCTGCCAGTGTCTACTGAGTGTGTTGGTTTTGGGAAATATTTTGTTCAAACTAATCTATGCTTGTCTAACGCTTAAGGGCCAGACACTACCGAGACATAATCCAAGAAGGGACACTGTGAATGAAAGGAGAGGGGAACACAAAAGGTATCTCAAAAGGGGTCTATGGGATTGAACTGGTTTCTACATTTGTTTGGGGAAAAGATAAATATAGGGTGTATAAGGCATTCCCGAATGCCTATACATGCCTGTGACTTTTCTGGTTTGCTGTAAAGTGGCCAAGAGCATTGTCTCCCAGGAACACAGACTTGAGACTGTATTTGCACCCCTCACACAGAGAGAGGAAGCCCATGTACCTCCTTGCTGGATGTTCAGTTGTGAAACAGAGAGTGTTCTAACAGGACAGGAGGGGGAGTGTTCCTGACCCAGGTCACAAGGGGATTCACTGCAGCCCAGGGAATCCTGCCCTACTGGAATGGGCTTGTGACAGATTGGTGCCACCGTATGGGTTGTAATTGTTTGAACAAACCACACATAAAGTGGGCAGAAATTGGAAAGGGAAAATTGTTTACAGAATATAGTTCCCTACCTTGTTTTTTTTTTTTTTTTGCAAGTGTAGGTCAGACTACTGTGGTAGTGTAGGGAAGAAAGATGGCTTCCAACTACAGTGACTACACTGTAAAACAACTGAAGCAGGCATGCCAGAAGAAAGGAGAAGAAGTACAGAGTGAGGGACGCACTACAAAGCACCTCACAGAAGCACTCATGGTAGTCGATTACCAGGCAGAAGCCTGGGACTTTGAGTCACAGTCAGTGAGAGCAGGGGACAAGACCTTGGATGTAGGGTTGCCAGATGGAATCTCAGTGACCAGATCCAAGGTGGAGACAAGCAAGACCAGAGTGGAATTGAAGCCAAAGCACCAAATGAAACACACCACAGATTCTGAGCTAGAGTGACTAAAGCAGCAATTGGAAGTGAGGAAAATGGAGCTTGCTGAAAAACTACATGAAAGAGAACTGCAGGACAAACAGCGCCAGTAGGAGTTTGAGCTGAAGAGAATGAAACTTCAAAATATGCCAGACCTTATAGGTAGTGGGGGTGAAAATAAAACTCCAAGGCTAGGGTATCAGTTAAATTCTAAATTGATTGCAGAATTTAAAGAAGGAGAGGACATGGACGCATTTTTAATTTCATTTGAAAAGGTCTGTATTCAGGCCAAGATACCCAAAGAGGCCTGGAGCTCTCAATTATACCTGCAGCTTACTGGCAAGGGGTGTGAGGTGCTGGGTCAAAAGGACAATGTTGACAGTATAGAGTATGATAAACTTAAAAGTGCTTTACTAAAAATGTATGATTTAATTCCTGAGACCTACAGAGTAAAATTTCAAAAGCTCAGAAAGGGCCCCAAAATGAGCTTTGAGGAACTTGCCATGAAATAATATCAGTTTTCAAAACGTTGGTGGGAGGGGGTAAAAGCTAATTTTGTACAGGCAATTGAGGAGGTTGTAACATTGGAACAGTTCTTTTGTACATGTACAGCTGAGCTAAAAATCTGGCTAGAGGACTGGGGCCCTCAGACAGCAAAAGAAGCTGCTGAGCTCAGTGATCGCTATACCAAGAGCAGGTCTGCTCTGAAGGGAAGTGAGGAAGCAGGTACTGTGGGGGCAAAGGGGACAAGTGCACCTTCAGGGCAGTTAAAACTCTTGTTGCCTCTGCTGAAAGAGGGGAACCACAGTGTATCAAAATGGGATTTTGGAGACAAGAAAAATTATGAATGCTGGTTCTGCAAGAAGCCAGGGCATATTGCCAGGCAGTGTCCTAAAAAGACAAAAGGTGTGAAAGGGTTCAATCCAGCTGAACTGGCCCTGAATTGTACAGAAGCTATTCCTGTGAATATGAGGGTGGACATGCATCCAGATACAATAAATGGAGTGCAGATCCAAGGGTTAAGGGACACTGGGGCATCTCTTATCATGGTGAAAGGGGATTTTATGGGACCTGAGCAACTCCTGCCAAACCAATTTGTTTCTGTGAAGGGATTCACTGGGAAAGAGAAAACCCTGCCATCAGCCAGTGTTGTTCTAGACTGGGATAATGCAGGAGAAAGGGTGTGAAAGGTGGCTGTAGCAGACACACTCACTGTGGATGTTATTTTAAGAAATAATATTCAGCAGGGGGTAGTATGTGCCATTACCTGGAGCCAGATGGCTAGGGCCTTATGTGATAACCTCACTGATGCTGATGAAAGAGAGAGTGATAAGAGGGAGATTGAACTCCCCCTGGTGGCCATTCACCAAACAGCTATGGAGATTGCCTCTGAGGATGGAGGGGTAAAACATAGCCATAGGGAAGGGGTTTGCAGTGACTCTGAATCCCCTGATGCCATAGCTATGGACCTCAGTCTGGGAGCTGAGCGGGCTATGTCCCATTCTTTGGAAAAATGTGTGAATTTTGCAGCAGCTCAGAGGACTGACCTCAGCTTAAAGAAGCTGAGGGCCTGTGCAGAATCTGATGGGACACAGGGAGGTGACTTGAAACATAAGGTTTTTTGGGATAGTGGGCTGTTGTATACTGAGGACATGAGGACGGGGGTGATGGGCAGGCAGCTTTTCATTCCCCAGGGGTATCGTGGGAGATTGCTCAAGATCGCTCATGATATTCCCATGTTCAGACATCTGGGCATTGCTCACACCATGTGTGATTAGCCCACAGTTTTTATTGGCCCAACTTCACCCAGCAGGTGAAGGAATACTGCAAATCCTGTCACCAGTGTCAGCAAATAGAGACAGCAGGCGGAAAAACAAAATCTGCTTAAATTTCCTTACCAATTGTGGAGGAACCATTCCAAAAAGTGGGAATGGATATTGTGCATCCCTTGAGTACCCCAAGCTCCTCTGGGAAAAAGTATATTCTAACAGTGGTTGACTTTGCCACCAGCAAGCCAGAAGCAGTTGCCCTCTCTTCCATTAAGGCAGACAAAGTAGCAGATGCCTTGCTAGGGATTTTCTCCTGTGTAGGGTTTTTGCAGGAGGTTATCTTTGATCAGGGGGGTAACTTCATGGTGGTCCCGATTAATTGTTTGTGGGAGAAGTGTGGGGTGATACAGAGGCACACAACACCCTATCACGCACAAGCCAATGTGCTAATGGAAAGGTTTAATGGTACCTTAAAGACTATGCTCCAAGTTTTTGCAGAACTGCATGGATGGAAGTGGGAGAGATACCTTCCTCACCTGTTGTTTGCTTATAGGGAAGTGCCCCAAGAGTTGACAAGGTTTTCACCCTTCAAGCTCTTGTATGGACATAGGGTATGGAGCCCCCTAGATTTGATACAGGAAGACTGGGAAGACAAGCATGCCATCCAGGTTACTCCCATAATGGAGTATGCCCTTAAGTTGAGGGAGAAGCTGAAGGAGCTTATGGGAGTGGCCTGAAGCAACCTGTCAGCTGTCCAACAGAGACAAAGGCTTGGAACAATCATGGAGCCAGAGCTCACTCATACTGAGCAGGGCAGGAGATAATGGTACTAATCCCAGTCCAGAAAGACAAGCTGCAGGCAGAGTGGGCCAGACCATACAAGGTAGCCTACCAGGTAAATGATGTAAATTATATTGCCGAGTTTCCTGACTGGAAACACACCCACTGGATGTACCATGTAAACATGATAAATCCCTATTTCAATAGGGTTGACATGGTTTTTGCAGTTTGCAGTCCTGGGAAGGGAATGGATCAGGAGGATCCTCTTCTCGACCTACCTGAGAAACTAAGTGGGAGTCATCTGTGGAGGCCATCAAGCTATGCCTCAGTTTACCCCTGGACAGACCCAGGAAGTAAGGGAAGTCTTAGTGGACTTTGCTCCCTTGTTTACATCTAAGCAGGGATGGACCCCCTTAGCAGCTCATGACATGGACACAAAGACACAAGTGGCCATACATTGGACAGCCTACTGGGTGTCTGAGGAAGTCCTAAAGGAAATTATGAGAGAGGTGAAAGAAATGCTGGATCTAGGGGTGATCCAGAAATCCCAAAATCCCTGGGCCTTGCCCGTTGTCCTCGTCCCCAAGCAAGATGGGCATACATGCTTTTGTGTGGACTATCATGGACTCAATGCAGTCATAAAGTCTGGCACCCACCCAGTGCCCCAGACAGATGAGTTGTTGGACAAATTGGGGGGACCTACCTAATGACCATAGACCTGACCAAGGGGTACTGGAAAGTGGAACTAAATGCCAGAGATAGGGAACGGTCAGCCTTCATCACCCCAATAGGCCTCTTTGAATTTAAGGAGATGCCTTTTGGGATGAAGAACATCCCTGCCACCTTTCAATGGTTGATAAATCAAGTGCTAAAGGGTACGGAAGAGTACGTAGTGGCCTATCAGGATGATATTGCAATTTTCAGTAATAGCTGGAAAGAGCACCTGGCAATCTGAGGGAAGTGTTGGGCATGATACAGGTAACAGGACAAACTGTCAAAGCCGAGAAGTGCCAGGAGGCTATGGCTGAAGTATCATATTTGGGACATGTAGTGGGGCAGGGACAGCTACTGTATGTTCAAACCAGGCAAAGATAGAGGTGAGTGAGGCATGGCCCATGCCTGAGACCCAGAAGCAGGTCAGGAACTTCCTCAGGACTGCAGGGTACTACAGAAAATGTGTACCCAATTACAGCACCCTGGCAGCTCCTCTATCTAGCTTGTTAAAGAAAAAGCAACCCAAGAAAGTAAAATGGGGCCCTGCATGTGAAAGAGCCTTCACACAGCTAAAAGCCATGCTTTGCAGTGCCCCTGTGCTGGTCAGCCCAGACTACACTAGGCCATTTGTGGTGCAGACGGATGCCTTGGATGTAGGGATTGGAGCTTTCCTCAGCCAGACATCTCAGCAGGGGAAAGATCACCCCATTGTGTACTTAAGTAAGAAACTTCTTCCCCTGGAGCAGGCATACTCCACTGTGGAAAAAGAATGCCATGCATTGGTGTGGTCACTTAAAGAGCCACTGACACCTCAAGAAGAACTTTGAAGAACATAATATTTGTACACAAAGCAGCTTGTATTTCTCATTAGCTCTATATTTCTTAGCTCCATTATTTATTACTGAGATCAGATGCATGAAAATAGAAGAGTTGTTCCCTGAGGGTTCATCAGCTCCTATTGCTTCTTCACAACCTGATGTCATAATACTGTGCTTATGACATTACAGTTATTCCCACAGCAAAAGGCTTTGATGTCACAACAGAGCATTACGATGTCAAGTAGGGAGTAAGTTATAAAGACAAATGAGCTCTAAGGCATAAAATATCCTGTTTTTGTGGGAATTTCTTCAGCAACAAATAATGAAGAGAAGAAATCTATAGAAGATATGTGAAATACAAGCTGAATTGTGTCCAGCTATTATGTCTGCCAAAGTTTTTTCAAATGTGTCAGCTGATCTTTAAGAAATAAGAGCCATACCTCTATGGTATCTGAAGGTATCTAGGATCTGCAGCTTATCCATTAGGTAAGGAAATAGGCAGACTAGGTGGGCCAAGCAGTCCTTATCTCCTGTCAGATTCTATATTTCTATGTTTCTATGGGCAATGCTTCAAGGTACGAAGAGACCACAACCCTCTGATGTGGATAAACCAAATGGGAAAGATGAATGGGGGACTCCTTAGCTAGAGCATTGCACTACAGGCCTAGGACATGGACATTAAACATAGATCAGGGTCTACTAATGCCAATGCAGATGGCCTATCCCACCAACAAAAGTAAGGGACAGAACTAATGAAAACCCTGCCATGAAAGGAGCATGTTCCCCCAAGTTCTGTTTAAGGAGGGAGGAGTGTTGCAGGATAAAGCTGTACCTTCTTGTTCTAGTCATATTTCATATACTGTCATGTATGTAATGAATCAGGAAATCCCACATGGGCCAGTATAACTTGGTAGGGAATATGGGTAAAAAGAAAATATGCCCACTAGAAGGATGATCACTGTTACTAGGCAGAACCCATACAGCTGCTGCATTCCCCAGAAATGGGTTTGAATAGAGCCTTTAAGGGAAACAAAATGCCAATTAAGGCTAGCTGGATGCCAGGAAAACCACTTTGCTTATCATTGGCCCTAAAGCCAGGGAGCAGCAGAATGGAGACAGGCTGTCTGGGTTACCAAATGTAGCCAGCTATTCCCCATTGTCTTTTAAATTTCAGTACTGAGTTAGGTGATTACAGCCTAAGAAGCCAGCCATTAAGTTCAAGTTCAGGTTCAAGTTTATTGCAGGAAAACTCCATTGAGCAAGCTCATTCATAAGGAGGTCCTGTGACATAAACACTTAAAGTACAAACACAGAAAGGTAATAACAGTATATACATGAAATGCACATTACATGATACAGGCTGGATATACATACAAGGGTACCACATAGGGTGACGAGGTGGTAAACACTGATATGAGACAGGAAGCGACTTACAGGTTGCATACTGATAAATGAAACATGATGACTGTGTGCAATACATATATTTTGGCAGCTAGAACAAACAACAGTCTACAACTGATATGAGGGGGAGGAGTGATTTGATAGAGTAGCAATGGAGCGTAAGCATAGATAAAGCCAGGAGTAGAAGGGGAAGGGGAAGGTGTTAATATGACAAATCAATTATACCTTACCAGTGGATAAATATGGCACACATGGAGAAGAAAGAGACTTAATGACAGTTACAGGTGTCTTTTATTTTGGCTGAACTTAGCAATTTGTAGAAGTTTATTGAAACTGTGCTAGTTAGTTTCAGTACAGTTTGTAATTGGTTCCAAATGGAGGGAAGGGCATATGCACAGCACGCTTACCAAAGGAAGTCTAAGCCCTGGTATGTCAAGCATAATAAAGTCAGATTTTCTTAACGAGTATGCACTATGTGAGATACTAATAAGGAAGAGAGATAGCTTGGCAATTTCTGCAGGAGCAGTTTGAGTCCATAGCCCAGCATGGAGCAGGCGTCTAGTAGTAAGGGATGTCCAACCAACAGCTGCATATAAGTCACAGTGGTGCGAATGGTAAGGGGAGTTGGTAATGAACCGTAACGCACGGTGATAAAAGATGTCCAGTCTACTTAGATTTGCAAGAGTGGTGGAGGAATAGATTACATCGCCATAGTCGAGTGGGGGAGAAAAGTGGCCTGTACAAGCTTGTTTCGAGTTTCAAGGGGGAAAAGGGGCCTATTTCTGTAGAAGAAACCTAACCTTGCTTTTAACCTTCTAGAGACATCTTCGACGTGGTCATTGAAAGATAATTTATTGTCGATCCAGATACCTAGATATTTAAATTTGGTTACAACTTCCAGAGGCTCGTTTAGCATGGTGACAATGAAGTCTTGGGCAAGGGTATTGGGGGGGCCTGTGACAGCACTGCGGGAGAATATTATCGCTTTAGTCTTCTTAGCATTGAGCAGAAGCTTTGCCTTTATTAGATTATGCTCAAGCTGTGCTAAGTCCGCTGAAGCACTCCCTTGACTTCAGATAATGATGAGCCAGAAGTATAACACAGTATCATCTGCAAAAGTGCAGATTGGACGTGAGATATGTTAGCATCTAAGTCATTAATGTACAGAGAAAACAAGATAGGGCCTAAGATGGATCCTTGGGGACTCCTCTTGCAACTGGCAAGGCAGCAGAAAAAGCCCGCCTTTACGCTTTGGAATCTTCCAGTTAGGTAGCTAGAGAACCACTGGGTGGTATGGTATGGCACCCAACTTTCAAAGGCAATTGACTAATAGTTTGTGATCAACAGTATCAAAAGCTTTGCTGAGGTCCAAAAGAACTGCACCAGTTACCTTCTTAGCATCTATAGCAGAGATCCAATCATTGGTTACTTTTGCTAGTGCAGTGATTGTGCTATGAATGATTAGCCCAGAAGCCAGATTGAGCTGGGTTAATGAGAGAGAAGGTTTCCAAGTGAGATTTTAACTGAATATGGATCAGTTTTTCGAGAACTTTAGAAAGGACAGGCAATATGGAGATAGGCCTATAGTTGTTTACATCGCATGGGTCACCAGATTTAAATAGAGGGAGGATATGTGCTGATTTCGCAGGACAGCACAGTAGCAGATGTAATGGAAAGATTGAAGATGTGGAGAATTGGGCAGTGAGATGGGCGTAGCCTGACCTTAGGAAAAGGGTTCCAAGCCATCGTCCCCTCGCGCTTTTTTTGGTGTCTAAGTTAAGAAGAGAATCTTCTACTTTTTATGCTATCTCACACAGTTGGAAGGGGCTGGTGCAGAACCAGATGGGGAGGGTATGCTGGCTCACCGCAGCACCAGCATAACGTGATGAGTCAAAGCTAATCCAGCTGTGGCAAAGTGGGAGTTAAGTTCCTACAGGATTAGGACTTGTTTTCCACAATCTTGCCACTTGCAACTATCTTTGTTGGGACAGAGGGGCCATGGGTCGTCCTTCATAGCTTTGATAGTCTTCCATATTTTATGAGGGTTACCTTTAGCTTTGTCTGAGAGTAGAAATATAATGGCTAGCTTTAAGCAGAGCCGAAGTTTTTTCACACTGTTATTCCTGGTTGTTCTAAAGGCCTGCCAATCCAAAGATTCTTTGAATGTCTAGCTTTAGCCCAGAGCTTATCTCGAGCTATAAGGGCTGCCTTGAGATCCGAGGTGAATCAGAGTTGAATTGTTCTGCACTTACTTTGATGAAGGGCATGCTTATTTATTATTGTAGTGAGTTTGTCATTATGGATGTAAGCTGCCTTGTTGACATCTTTGGCTAGGTAGAGATCTTGCCATCTGATCATGCTCAGGTCTGATAGGAAGTTTACTGCACTGAATTTGCGAAGGATCTTTTGTTATAAAGATGGTTGCGGCCGGCCTTAATTTGAGATCTTATGCAAGCAACAATTCCATGATCGTCATGTCATTGTGAAACATCGTTTAATGAGATATTTGTGTGTGGATGGGTGGTTAGTACCACATCTAGAATGGAACTGTTGGCAGTATTTAGAGTGTTGTTCCTAGTAGGTTCACTGACTAATTGCCCAAGACCCAGCTCGCACAAAGGGATTTGAGGCTGTGTGATTTAGGTGACAGCCAGTCCATATTTAGATCTCCTAGAAATATTGTTTCAGTTTTTGCATCTCCGAACATGGATTTCAAAAGATTAAGGACTTCATCACCACCAGACGGGGGTCTATAGCCACCTAGGATAGTGATACATTCCAAGAAGGGGAGATGAAGGCTTAGCAAAACTAACTCAAATTCCTTGGCTAGAGATTTGCAACTAATATTGGTGACCAAGTACTTAGATTTGGCATAGATAACCACACCCCCACCTCTAGACTCTCTATCTGCTCTAAATAAATTGTAGCCCTGCAGTGATATTTGTTGATCAGTGTTCGTCTTTTTTAACCACGACTCAGTAATTATGATAAGGTCAGGGTTAACGTGTGCAGCCCAGGCTTGCAGCTGTACAAGTTTTTTAGGGCAGGCTTAAAATGTTGACCATCATCATTTTGAGACCCAGCCCCGCAGCAAAACTGGGGAGAAGGAAAGCTGTGGGGCTAGGGTTGAGCCCAGATTTCTGAGCAGAGAAGAAGCAGAAGTATAACTTTCTTTAAGGAGCTTATAAGAATGGAGACTGCTTTTTTATTTCTTCACGGCAACCCATATCGTGCTGCACAAGAGGCGGCACCACTGTAATGACAGTTGATCGTGATCAATGTAAGTGCGTGGGTAGACATAGGTGAGGACAGTAGCAAGGGGGTGTAGGCTAACCGGGAAGAATAGGCTAAAAGGGGAGAGGAGAATGACATAGTGTCTGCACTGTAGACTGTTATAACATTAGGTATTAATAAGGTACATTGAAGAACTGAATTGCATTGAGGTACTTCGAATTGCACTGTATTGCTGGAACACTCTGTACCTTAGGAGCAATAAAACACAATAAGGAGAGCCATGGTCCCAGATTGAGTGGTCTTGTGATTTGTATTAGTGCAATATTTTCTAGGCAGTATTTGCCCACCTAGGTACTCACTTAAACCTAGATGAGAAAATACAGCAGAAAGGGGAACAAGGAGAGCAGGAGCAGCTTAGTTAGTGGCGTGGCTCAAGAGATATTCACACAGGGCAGTTTTATTGGCCACACTCAGATACCAATCTCATAGGTTGGCAGCAGTCAAAACTAGGCCAGTGAAGCAGTAATATGATATAGGAGGTGGATCATGAGTGTATTTAAAGGAGGCCTGGGAGAGGGGGGTGTGGGGTGGGAGAAAATTTCAGGTCAGAGCGAGAGCTGAGAAGTCAGAATTAAGAAGGAAACACTGTAACAGGCTATAGAGAAGGTGCCCCAATCAGAGCAAAGCAGGTAAGAGGGCGTACCAATCACAATCCCCCTATGGCACTGCAGCACCAATCAAGGGTGCCCAGGCGTGCTGGCTCTCTGCAGAGGATTCTATCGGTATCTATCGGTATGACAGTGCAGCGTAGGTAATAATAGGGTGCTCAGCGTCTATCTGACTTGAGTCTGAAGGGTGGATGGCAGACACTGAGGGCTTCCTGTTTTCAGCTGCAGAGCTGTCGCACAGGCAGTTTTGAGGAAGTTGTCAGCCTGTTGAGTGAAGCATAGGGGAACCTCAACTACAACCACCCCTTATAGCAGCACCGGGAAAGAAGTAGAATGATAATGCAGGCCATATTGCCCATGAATGAGTACAGTCAAAAGGTTTGTGAAATGGTCTAAGGTTTGGCATATTAAGGATGTGGGAAGAGGCTGTGTTTAGCCCCAAGGCTGGTTTAAACTGGATTTGTCTCTGGAGAGAAAAATAAAACTCCTCCAGCTCAGAGCTGAACAGCTGGACTTAAAAATGAAATATTAAAACCTGACTGGCCATGATAACCCAGCAACAGAAGTTAGCCAATTGCAGGGGAGAATCCAGAAATCCTGCCTGGATATTGCCTTGAAAATCCTATAAAAACCCTGGAGAGACAGATTGTAGGGGCAGATTTTCAAAAAAACTTGCTAACCAGCCAGACTGCTTTTGCACTTGGATCCGGTCCTGCTGAAAAAAGCAGAGACACTCTTTTCAAGAACTTTCCTGGACCACAACAAAAAGCAAGAAGTCAACTACATTTTGAAGAACATTTTGCACTTCAAATTCAGCAACCAAGGACTTGGCAAAGTAGAACGTTAATACCAGAATTTTACTGTATAGTATTTTTTTGTATATTTCCAAATTTCTTTTCACATCCTGTAACCAATATAAAGAAAAGTATATAATTTTCTTGCATGTTATTTACAGTACTTATTTACAAATTAATAAAGTTTTTGACTTACTTTGAACTCATTCTGCCAGCATCTGTTGTGTGTGTTCATTTTGGGAAAGGTTTTGTTCAAACTAATCTATGCCTGTCTAATGCTTAAGGCCCAGACACTATCGAGATATAATCCAAGAAGGGAGTCTGTGAACAAAAGGAGGGTGAAATGCAAAAGGTATCTCAAAAAGGGTATATGGGGCTGAACCAGTCTCTACATTTTTTCTGGGAAAGGACACATATAGGGTGTATAGGGCATCTCCACAGGCCTATAAACACCTGTGGCTTTTCTGGTTTTCTGCACAATGGCCAAGAGGGTTCTCTCCCAGGAACACAGACTCAAGACTGTATTTGCACTTCTCACATGGAGAGATGAAGACCAAGGATCTCTTTGGCAGATGTTCAGTTGTGAAACAGTGAGCCTTCTGAAAGGACAGGAGGGGGAGTATTCCTGACACAGATCACAAGGGGAGTCACTGCAGCCCAGGGAATCCTGTCCCACTGGAGTGGGCTTGTGACATTGAGAGGGGTGCTACAAGTTCAGTCCTGGGATCAGTCCTTTTTAATATTTTTATCAGCAGCATAGATAAGGTCTACAAGGTCTACAGAGAACATATGTCTCTTTGCAGAAGACACTTAGCTTTGTGGTAGGGTAGACAGTATATAGGGGTGAGGAAGTTGCAGAGGGACCTGGAAAGGTTTGTGAAATGGTCTAAGGTTTGGCAATTGAGATTCAGTTTATAAAAATGAAAGGTGTACATAGAGAATAGGAACCCTATGATGGAATACCAAATAGAAGGGATTAGGCTGGCCACTACTTCAGATGAAAGGGACCTGGAAGTCATCATAAGTGACTCCCTCAAATAAGCTAGTCAATGGAATAAGGACTACAGCAAAGTCACCAGAATGTTGTGGAGCATTGGGAGGTGTTCTGATAGTAGGAGAAAGGAGGTTATGTTACACTATGTACTGTAGGTCAGTGATAAGGATCTATCTGGAAAACTCTGCTCAGCTCTGGAATCCTCACTTGAAAAATGACAGAGATTGACTGGAGACCGGTAAGGGAAGGGTCACAAAAATAACTTAGGGATGACAGGATAGATCCTATGAGGAACGCCGAAGGGTACAGAACATGTACCTACTGCAGGACACAAGGGAGAGAGGCAACAAGATATAAACCTTCAAGTTCCTGTACAAAATATACAAGGTGAGCTGTGACAAGCTATGCAACAGGAATCATGGGTCAATAATGAGGCAACATGAACAGAAGCTGGCAGAGGGACAATTCAGGAGGGATGTGAGAACATTTTACTCATGGAGAGAGTGGTTCAGCCGTACAACAGTTTACCAGCAGAGTTGGTAGAAGCAAAGACCATTAATGTATTCTGGCATGGCTGGGACAGAGTAATGGGTCGGATAGTTACACCAGTGGAACCAGTATGATAGGAGATGAGAGGCGATGGGGTTCAAAATTCTTCCTAGATAGTAGGTCACAATGTTAAGGCAGAGACACAAATAAAAACAGGGCAGACTGGACTGATCAATGGTCTTTTTTCTGCTGACAATGTCTGTGTTTCTCTGTTTCTAATCTAGTCAATTTTTACAGAGCAATCAATTACAAACAACACTGTGCCACAAAGCTCCAGGCGAAAACACAGTACTTTGTGTTACAAGTTACCATTTCCCTAATCTCAGACTTGACACCCCACACCAGATTCTCAGTTCTGATTAAAATGCAGTTATAGCACAGAAAAACAGGGTCTGGCCCGAGTCCTTGTCAGTGATATGTATCCTGCTTAAGAGAGTTAGTGAGAGTAAGAAAGAGAACTAGAAAGCTATATCTACTGAAATCAAGAGTGCAGTTCAAAGAGCTGAGGCTATATGCAGCTGTGCTGCCATGGTAACACAGTAAGACAGTGCACAGGGTAAAAAGTGGCACCAGTCATGAGTGGTAACATATTTTATGAATGAAATACGTAGTGCTACAATTTGTTAACCAAAACACTGTTCAAATGCCCCCGCTGACAGTGCTCAGTGACAGAGGAGCCTGATTGTGTGACCATCTGCAGCTGGTCATACTAACTGGGCAGTAGCGTGGTCTCCTTGTAGCTTGATGGAAGCAAGGATTTTCTATGAGGGCATGTTGTTTATTGATTTATGCATAGCCCTCATAGCACTGTTCGGTACTTTTACATTTTCCATTAATTTGGATGCTTAAACAGAGCACCACTGATTATACTTTGTTTTTTAAAAACTGGTTGTGTAGCTGCAGTTTTGGCTGGGAGGCGAAACACAATGTATGTTGAGGGATGTGTGGTTGACTGACATAACAGATGGGAGATTGCTCCATTCAAACACCCAAAATTAATTCAAAGTTTTAAATTGCTGAGCAGTGCTATGAGGACTTTGTCTAAATTAATAAACAACATGCCCCCATAGAAAATCCCAGTTTTGCATCCATCCAGCTCCACTGAGATCCAGCTACTGCCAATCATTAGGACCAATTAGATGTGGTCACAGAGTCCCCTGACCCCCTTTGTATGACTCAACCCTCTCCAAACCCAGCACTAAGTCACAGACCTGCATTAACCGGGATACTGGCACTTGCTTGCTAGCCCCCTCCCTTCAGCTTATACCCAGACTGCCTCCAACCCCAGCACTACCTCATCTGACCAGCAAGAACTGAGATGCTGGCTGGAGACAATTTTCTTACACCCCCCACAAAGAAAAAGAAGCTATTAAAATACAACAAGTACATTTATGCAGGCCTTTTCTGTCTGTAGAAACACAGTCGAGACGGGAATCACTGTCAGTGAAACTGCAAGCTGCTGCCCAGAGTTGTGCTGAATGAATGTCAAGTGGTTAATCAGTAAACTTACAATAGTTGCTATTCTACATCCTGCTAGCTCTGAAGCTGCTGCCTGCTCTCCACAGCCTAGGTCAGAAAATAGCCTTTTGATGATGCTAAGCAGAGCTAGCAGGACATGGCATTACACCTATTGTAAGTTAAAATACTGATTAACGACTTTAAAAGAGTAGCCAAGTTGCAATGATTGGAACAGGAAGCAAGTACAGAGCAAGAAAATAGTGTGATGGTAGACGGGAGGGGGAGAGAGAGAGAGAGAGAGAGAGAGAGAAAGGAACAGCACTGTGGTGAATGGAGAGGAATGTATGTGCTTCAGCTCCACTGTGGAAGGACACAGTCTAGGAATCCAGTCATGTGCTTCCACAGCCACTTCTTCTATTATGTAACAGCAATTTGTCACCATGGCTCTCACAGCAATCTTAAAATACACTGGGTATTAAGAACTAAAAAGAGATACAACATCACAGACAACAAATAACTGGATAACAATAATACATAAAAAAGAGAGACTACATTTAGTACTTTCATAACCTGGCACACAATCCTCTTTTGATAATATTTTGCTTTGGATTTTTCTCACCATTCACAGCACCTCCTTCAATCTTAATAAAATTGTTAACAAAGAGTACTGCCTCTTATATAACATAATTAGCACCATAATACACTCTTATTCACTACCTGCAATATGTATTTCCAAATATGTTGCTGCATGTGGCTTCATAGTTCATTTTCCTTTCTTGATATTCCATAGGAAGTTCACAGTGCAAGCCACTATTGATATCATGTTTCAAATAATGTGGGGTATGTGATACGACAAGGTTCATTAGAAGTAAAAGTTTTCCACAACATGCTTTCAAACTAAGCCCTTCATTGCTCAGATATATTACCAGAAGAGCTGTGCAGAAGACAGATTTTTGGTATTTGTATTTTACTTGTAATTGTATCTGTATTTGCATTTGTTTGTACAATGATTATAAAAAAGTTCTTATGTACATTCCATCCCTTTTATTGCTATGTGTGATAGCAATCAACAAAGAATTTGGGAAATATCAATAACATATGCAGTCATTTACTGTATGAGTAGTATTAGTCACATATGTATGTATCACACCAGCCTCAGTTGATGTTTAATAATAGGTGGTCTAGCTCAATTGCAAATATTTTTGAAGGATATCTGTATGTGTGAAAACATCTTTATTAGTGTATTTATGCTGAATTTTATTTGTGTTACATTGCTGTAATAACTACAGAAATGTGTTGCACTCTTCCTTATGCAATACAGTACTTGTTATGTGGTGAAATCTCGGTCTTAGGCATCTAGTCTCATAGGGACAAGAAGTACACAGAAATGAAGGACAAGTGTACCACTATGCACCATGCCAAACAGTGGTCACAGAACCCGAGGCATGTACGGCCAAGGGGTGTGGCCAACCTGGTTGTGCAAAGGTGTGCAGAGCTCTTTGTTAAGATGTGAGCAAGTGAGTAGTGCCTCCCGTGCCTCTGGACCATACCATATATGGGCATGCAGAACTGTCAGCTGGTTATGCAGACTGACAACTGTGTATGCAGAATTGTCTACTCGGCAGATGTCACTGAGGTGGTGGAAACCATGGCAAAGGAAAAAGAGATACTGATCCAACAGGCCAGTTTTACCAACAGGAGCTCTGGATAATAGGTTGTCCAGGGAACATCATGGCATGGCTTTGTCACAAGCGATTACCTTCAGCACTGAACAGGTGAAGACACCAAAGTATGTTTATAAACCAGACTGTAGAGGGCATGGGCCCTGCAGAGAACACTGGAGACAAAGGCCCTGAAAAGGCTGAAAATTTAAAAAAGTGACTAATACACGCAGAGCTATCTCCTAGTCCAATACTGCCATCATCAACAGGTGTATGTAGGGTGCCTGTGAGATAAAATCTGGAGTATATAGTGAATTGTTTGACCTCCACCCCTCCCACTTACAGTACCTTGTATTCTTGCTGTACTGCTAAAATAAATAAAACATTTTTGGACATACAAGATATGGGCCTCAGCATCAGGCCTGCACACCAGGTGTAAGAAATGTAAGATGATGAACCAATTAACATAAAATCAGAAGATAGAATTGAGATCAGTTATATTAGATTATGAGTAGTACCAAACCAAGTTTCTGAGATTGATAAATAATACAACAAACTTTAAGAAAATTTGCAATGTTTATCTGTCATATAAAAGTAAATTATTAGTATCCTAAGCATAGCAGAAAGTCTCAATTAGATAAACAAATTGGGGAGGAAATTACTGCTTAGATCTCTTACCCCTGACCCGAGGTGCAGTAAGAGGTTGGAAGACTCGGCCGTTAATATGGCTTTACACTAATTCAGGCATTTCTATTTTTCTCATCACAGCATCTGGACATGGGAGGAGGAGGAGCAATTGGGGAATGGCAACTCTGGTGCCCACTAGTGCCTGATCGTTTTCAGTGGACATCAGGATGCAGAGGAGGAGCAAAAGGGGAATGCGACTCAGATACCCCATGACGACTGCTAGCTTATACAGTAATATTGTAAACCGGGTACACAGCAAATTGTTGGGGTCCACAGGACAGTTGGAACCGGGGAGAGTCTGGCTGTTTGTCTTAACCTTAAACACAGAGGAATTGGGCAGGGAAGGGAAAGGTGCTGAATTCAAACTTGGGACAAAGGGCTTATAAACAGTGAACAGGGGCTTGCTCTGCAGTCAGCACTGACCAGAGGTGCAGTAAGGGGTCAGAGGACTCAGCAGTTAATACAGCTTTACACTAATTCACGCATTTCTGTTTTTCAGGACCCAAGAGGAAGAGCAACAGGATAATGGTGACTCTGGTACTCACTAACGCCTGCTTGCTTTCACAGGGCATCAGGACACAGAGGAGGAGCAACCTGGGAAAAGCGACTCAGACACCCTCCTGATGACTGCTTGCTTATACAGTAATATTGTAAACTGGATTGGTACACAGCAAACTGTGGGGTCCACAGGGGAATTAGATCTGGGGTAGTTTGACTGTTTTTCTTAACCTTAAACCCAAGGGAATTGTAATCCAAGGAAATTGTGCTTATATTTACAGGGGATCCGCATACAGGGCTCACAGGGGACAAGTGAACCAGGGACTGATTGGTTGTTTCTTTCTTTTGCTAGTTTTAAAGAGGTTTTTGCAGGAATTAAGTGTACTATACCTTACAGCTATAAGCTGATTGATTTTCCTCCACAGTGGCTCATTGAGGGATAGGCCCGCCTCCCTCCCCAATCCCAACTCTCCACAGGCTACTCCACCTCTATATGTGGGCACTGGATGAGGATTACTACATCTTAATCTGGGACAGGGTAGGAAGAATTACAGTAGCACCACAAAATCATGGAGGCTCAGTTCTGGTATTGCAATCTTGTATAGCAGCAGACTACATAGGAGGGAAGACTAAAGCAACAGGGAAGGAATAAAAGGAGAGAACACATGTAGAAGGATGGGAAGAAAGGAGAAAAAAAAGAACAGGGAACCTAAAGGGAGCAGAACATAGAGATGGGGGGATTTGTATTGTAGGGCAGCAGAAAGGCCTGCATAGAACAGGGGCCAGATGTAGATAAGGCAACCAGGTAGGATGCAGGGAGTGGTGCAGTATAATGGGTGTGGTGCCACAATTTACAGGAGAACATTCTGAATCATGCAGTGCTTCCCCATCTGCAGGCACCTCTCTGTGTTGAGGGAAGGGGTTGCCTGTCTCCGAGCAAAGTTGGCCAGGATTCAGGAACCCAGGATGAGGGTCCTAGCCAGAAACCTTGAGGCTTCCTTAAGCTGACCTCATTCCCTGGACCCAGCAGCTTCACAAGCATGTCTGCAAAGGTCCTAGCCAAACACCTCATGGCTTCCTCAAGCTGACTCCATTCCCCGGTGGCATCAGAAGCACATCTGCAAGGGTCCTAGCCAGACACCTCAGGGCTTCCTCAAGCTGACCCCATTAACCAGATCCAGCGGCTTCACAAGCGTGTCTGCAAGGGTCCAAGTCAGACACCTTGGGGCTTCCTCAAGCTGACACCATTCCCCAGACCCAGCGACTTCACAAGCATATTTGCAAGGTAGCCAGCTCAGCCAATCTCGGTGTCCGGTGCCATTTTCAAACTCCCTCTGAGAGCAGTTTATTTTCAGCATTCAGGACCTAATTAGATGCATTGTACAGCCATGTTAATAACTGTTTTGCCAGATTAGGATGCTATTTTAAAACTGCTGTGCCTGATTAATTTACTGTTGTGCCTGATAAATTTATCACTATTTTTAGCAGTTCAGCTCTCAGCTAGCACTGTTTGCCTGGTAGTTCATTCAGTTCCTGAATAGAGCCAGTTTCTGCTTAGAGCCTGTACCCTTTACAGCATTCTGCTGGAGCACTCTGCTAGTCCTTCCCCCAATTGTTTTTAACTGCCCTCCCCCTCCCCTTACCTCTATTTAATCCTGATACTCTGCTCCTTTTTCAGGGTCCTAGCCAGACACCTTGGGGCTTCCTCAAGCTGACCTCATTCCCTGGACCCAGTGACTTCACAAGCGTGTCTGTTACCCGCCACTACTTTGCAGTGGTTACCCCACCCACCTCCCTCCTGCCCATCCATTGCGGTCACACTCTTATAGACAGACTTCATGGGGTAAAATGTCACCAAACTGTGAAAGGTCACTGTGCTGTCAATTTCTATCTACCCAAAACTACATTTGCAAGTTATAATCTCCCTCCAGTAAAGGCCTCCATTGAGCTCCAGTTTCTTCTGAATGGGACATAGGAACCTTCATTGAAAAAAACAAATGGTCCATAGGAACCTTCATTGAAAAAAAAGTCACTCATCCCAAAAATAGCCACCTACATTTCCATCACACACAAATTCTCATTGAATCAAAGCTAATCGTATTGATCATCTCTCTAACCTATCCCCAGTTTGCAAGTTCCTGGCCCAGGCTCTTATCCAAAATCAATTCTATCCTTCATGACTCCTCATGGACTAGCCCATAAAACTCACCATGGTTCCTCTTACTTTTTTCTATTACTACTGCAGTTCCCCCTCTCCATACCTCCTTCTCCTGTGGGCCTACACACCCTCACTCCACATCTCACCCCCCACAGGCCTCCTCCTACCCGGCCCTTACACCTCTTCACTTCTAACCAACTTGCCCATCCACCCATCCCACCCCACTCCCTTGTACCACCACAGGAAGACCTTATCCATTACCTCTTCCACCCCTCCTCCTCCTCTCTTACCCCTGCCTCTTCACCAAGCACCTCTCTGTTTCTCCTGCAAAACAGTCGAAGTTCTGCAAATGTGCATCCCAACCTCCCATCACCAGGAGAACCAGAACCCTAATTCTCCTCTTACTCCTCACTGGAACCATCCACCCTAAAACTGGCTCTGGAAACCCTAGCTCTTTTTTCAATTTGGCCTACACCTACACCAACAAAGGGAAAAACAACTTGGAGTTCTCTGTCCATCATTCTAAACAGAAAGGAAGGAGTATGTCTTTAACTGCCATAAATATTTGTAGTCATGGAAGGATACACTGAAAAGTACTAAAAAGTGTGTTCCACGATAATCCCATTTTTCTAGCCAATTAGTCTAATATGTGAATATATGAGACCTACTCTATCTTTTAAAGTTTTGGTCCATCATCCAACTGGTGAGATGGGTACATCGGGGGGGGGGGCTGGCGCATTTTAGTTAATAATTGTCCAAGGGAGCTGCGGATTTGGAGGTACTTCCAAAAGTCAGAGTTGGGGAGGCCATAGCGAGTTTTAAGTGATTGAAAAGAGTCCAATGTGGTGGTATGTCAGGCTAACAAGTCAGAAATGGTGCATATGCTCTTAGCCCATTCTCGCCAATATACTGGCTTCAGTTCTATCTTTATATTGATGTTCTGCCATAATGGAGTGGAGGGGATGTGTTCCAGGTGTACGCTTAGCCATTTACTCATCTGATGCCTGGCTGAGTATAATGTCTTTACTGTTACTGGAGAGTGAGGAGGGGGGTGAGGAGTGGTATTGAGATACGGAATAGGGCTTATTTGGTCACACATTGCTATCTCAATGTGAGTCCACAGGGAAGGGGAGTGGCTGTCCAATGGAAGCCACCTCAATTATTTGTTATTATTTATTAATTTCAGATTAACACCTTTGAGCCAAAGGCTCTTTTATATAGGTTCCACATCAAAGACATCTGTGGGGGATAGGGTACAGTACAGAATGGTAGGGATTATACAAACATACAGGTAGCAAAATCATACAGTCATAACAAAAAGAAATTGTATATACAAAAGCATGAGGGTGAAACACATTTTTTTTACACATGTGAGCTGCACAAGATTGTAAAATGGCACAGCTAGAGGCATCATCAAGCAGGATGCTGTATCTAGGACCAGAGCCTAAATGCACTGGTTCACAACAGTGTCAGGAATGGAGGACAAGAGGAGGGACACCACCAGCAGGTGGATATAGAGCTGGGAGGGTGGACAGGATAGCATGAGAGGGTAGATGGGGTTAAGAGAGAGCGGAGGGGAGGTAGAAGTGAGTGATGATAGAGGTGACTGTGAGGGAAGGATCAGGGGAGAATAGAGGAAGGTGGGGAATGGGAGGCAACTAGAATGGGGATGGGAGGGGAGGGAGCTGATGGGATAGTAGGGAAATGGAGTGAACAGAAGAGCAGGGGTGGCAGGTGAGGAATGAAATAGGGATAGGGGAGGAGGACTGTGAGGGAGTGGGAGAAAGGAGGCATAATGGGAAGGAGTGGAGGGGCAGGGAGGAGCAGGGGAAAAGGAGAGGAATGACCAAGGGAATCTGCATTGCGGAATGCCCACCAACATCCTTTGAACCATGGGAGGTTACAGCCCCCTACCTTCCAGCTGGTTCTTAGTTAATATTTATTATATCTTGCTTTCCACCCATCCCATAAAAATTTGCTAATTAGGGAATCTATTTGGTCAAACAATTTATTTGGCATGTGGGTAGGTATATGGAAGATCGAGTGAAAGATTTTGGGGGCTGTGATCATTTTGATCGCTTCCACTTTGCCTACCATGGATAACTGTAGTGATTTCCATCTATCCAGTTCAAGTATGATTTTTGGTAATAGGTTTTGGAAGTTCAGGTCACACATGTTTGGGATTTTTGGGGTCATTTTTATGCCTTGGTAGGTTATACACTCTGGGGTCCACCATAAGGGGCAAGATAAGAACCGTTGTTGAGTGGCTCATTTGCTCAGTGAAAGGATTTCTGATTTGGTATGGTTAATTCTGAGGCCTGGGAGGTTGGAGAAGTTCTTTAGAGTTTCCAGTGGGAGGGAAGGGGGGGTGAGAGATTGCTAAGCTTGGTCTAAGAGAACTAGCAGGTCATCTTCAGAAAGTAGAGTTTTACATGTTTGGTCATTAATTGGTATACCTTTAATTTTAGGGTGTTGTCATATTGCTGCTGCAAGTAGCTCAGTAGCCAGGACAAATAGTAAAGGGATAATGGGCATTCCTGCCTTGTGCCTCTTGATAGTGAAATGGGGGCTGATCAGTTTGAATTAGTTAAAATGTGTGATTTTGGGGCCAAGTACACAGCTTGCAGGGTGGATTTATATATAATATGGGCCTATTCCCAAATGTGCCAGGGCTGCATACAGGAAATTCCACTCAACGGTATCAAAGGCTTTTTCAAAGTCTACTGTATAATGACTGCCAATGAGGGGAAGAGGCATTTGGTGGCAGAGGACATCAGATCCATTACTGTTTGAATGTGATCTGAGCTTAGTCTGCCCTTGAAAAACCCTGCCTGTGCAGGGTGGATCAGTTGATGTAGTAGGTTTTCTAGTCTTGTGCAAGCACCTTTGCATATATTTTGCCATCTGCAGCGATTAGCAAAATGGGCCTGTAACTGGCTGGGTACTGGGAGTCTTTACCAGGTTTAGGTAGTACTGTAATGGTGGCTACTGACATGGAAGGAGGGAAGGTTTGGGATTCGGGCAGGTCTGTGAAGAGGCATTCAAGTACAGAGCAGATTTGTGGTATTAGGAGTTGGTGAATGTCAATAGGTATCCTGCTATTCCCTGGTGCTTTTTTTGGTTTTAAACTTTTTATTGCAGTTTCTGTTTCTGAGGCTGTGATTGGTTTGTCCAGGGTTGAGCTCCGAGTTTGGGTTAACTTAGGCAGGGTGAGTTTGCCCAAAAAGTCTGCTATTTGTTGGGAGGATGGAGTTGTAGAAGTAGTATATAGTGTCTGGTAAAAATCAGCCATAATGGCATTTATTTCTTCAGGATCAGTATTTTCATACCATTCTTAGAGCTTAGTGAGGCGATATGCCTTTCTGATTGTTGTTTTTTCACCCTGTAGGCTAGTAGCTTACTATTTTTTCTCCACTCTCCCAATATTTATGTTCAAGACGTAGGATGGCTAGACCAGCTTTTCTTGCAGTAATTGTATTGATTTCTTGCCTAAGTACCACAATCTCTGTTTGTAGTAGTGATTTGTTTACTAGTCTGTATTGGGTGGCTTTTAGTAAAGATTCTTTATGCTTAAGAATGCCTTCTAGATCTATCATGAGTTTCTCCCTCTTTTTCTGTCTTTTGGCTGTGTAGCCTATTATCTCAGTTCTAATCATGGCCTTAAATGCTTCCCACAAGGTGGTTGTGGAGGTGGAATGATTATCATTGTTAGTGAAATACTGCTGGGTAACCTCCTGGATCCATGGCTTAAAGCCGGGGTTCAAAAGCAAAGTGGGGTCAAGTCTCCAGTTTGTGGATTTTTGTGGGGTGCTTCCCATTAGGATGTCTAATTGCACAGGGGCATGATTGGATATTATGATCGGCAGGATGTTAACTGCTGTTACAGTAGGGGCGAGGTCAGGGGAGGTGAGCCACATGTCTATGTGACTTAAGGATCCAGAGACGGGGGACTGATAGGTATAGTCTTTTATCCTTGGATGATGTTGTCTCCATATGTCCGTTAGAGCTTGCTGTTGCATCCAGAGCAGTATGGCATGTAGGGCCTGGTTATGGTGTTCTACCTTGCAAGGATTGTGATCCATATTAGGGTCTAATGTCAGACTAAAATCACCCCCAATGAGTGTGGGAATATGTTTATTCATTATGGTGAGCAGTTGGGTGGCCAGGGAGTGAAAGAACTGTGGGCAGTCTTTATTAGGTGCATATATATTCAGTATGGCCAGAGGGCCTTGTGGAGTGCTGAACTGGGCTAATACCCATCTGCCATCTGAATCATGCTGTGACTTTTGGAGAGTCTGGTGTAAATCTTGTGGATTAATATAGAAACCCCTCTCTTTTTTGTGTTGACCACATTATTTACCTCTATACCCACCCATCCCCTTCTTAGTTTTTGGGCTTCCCCCTTCGTGATCTTGGTTTCCTGCAGTAGTACCACTTGGGATTTTAATTTATGCTGGTGTGTCAGCACCTGTTTCCATTAGATAGGGGAGTTTAGCTCCCGCACATTCCAGCTATGACAGGTAACTTCTGCCATGTTTCACTATTGACTGGAATGCACTTTTACATGGAAGTTTTACCTTATACTGTTGTCGGTGCTGACCTTTGCTACAGATCGGTATTAATAGGACAGAAATTAGGGTAGGTGGAGCACCATATGCCATACTTTAACAGGTCTCATTTCATGTGTAACATACATAGTACTGAAAAAAATAATAAAACGGATACCTATTAACCATAACAGTAATACTAGTCATTAGTCTAAATACTAATGACAACTGGTTGATAACTGGTATACTTTTGCCAAGATTAGGAGAGCAGCTGGATAATTATTACCCTATTCTTTCACCTGTCTCAGAGGGGATTAAAGAAAGGGCCTGTCCACACTGCACTTGAAAAATCTGTAACGGTTCCAAACCATTACAGACTGTAAACGTAACAGTGTGTCCACACTGCCAGTGAACAGTGTAGATAACAGTTCAAAAACATTACAGCCTATCCACATTGTGTGAGATAGTGAGTGTGGTACACCCAGCGATGACAGTTGCAATGAGAGATGCCCAGTTATAATAGGTAACAATCCTCATCTCACTGGTATGGAACACACCCATGGTGCGGATGTGACAGATGGAAGGGTCAAAGGAGGGGGAGCTCTGTATGCTGGACTTGGGGTACCCCAGTGAGGGGGGGTGACATGGCATCATGTCAGCCAGTATTAGGGCACCAGGACACAACAGACATTCACGTACTGCAGCCGTATGGCTGATGGCAGCCCTTCTACTATTGCCATCAGTGTTTGCTACTGCCCCTCTGCACACAGTGCCACATGTCTATTGTCCACCACAGCAGTGCTCCATGATGCACACAGGGGCCAACAACAGTATGTGTGCACTATTGGCACTGCTCTGCAGGTGGTATGAATGCCACAGCACACATGGGCACATACAGGCACTGCCACTATGGAAGTATGGGTATCATAGGTAGTATCTCATAATCCTATGGCTGCCACAGAACATCATCAAGCTCTGTGGCATTGCCATTCTAGTTCCATGCATATGACATACATACCTCAGTGGGGAGCATTGCCATTCTGGGGGTCCTGTCAAGTTCCATGCCCAGAGGGCTGCCGACCGATGCATTCAGCGTTTGCTTTAGCTGGACATGCCACATTCTGCCAGTGACAGTGACAAGTCACAGATGTGGGACTCTGGGACATTAGGACCAAAGTAATTATACTAAGCAAACATTCAAACATATCATTGTCCACAGATTCAGTGGACCATGAATGTGTAGCTCCCCTTGTAGGCAGGCTTTACAACAGCTTTACTCATAACATATATCTGTCATCAGCAAGAGAAACTCATTAAAGGAACATATCAGTATTCCTAATCCCGGCCTACATGTGACTTCACAGATCTTGGGGAGGACACTTTCAGAATGATTGATTATCATTCTGTGGGGATGTTCCGAACTGCAATCAGTCATCCCTGTAGTGGTCACCATAGCCTCCAGACTTGCGTAACTGTACATGTTTGCTTACCTTACATGAAGATGGAATAGGCCAAGTTCCGTATATGACATGATGTTACTGCAGCGATATTGTCTCTGCTGATATATCACATCAGTTGCAGGATTATGCTATAATGTCAGTGTGAGTCGCCATAGCAATGTACATGCAAGGATATGTCAAGCAGCACAGCACAATCCAGCAATAATGAACACCAACTGTAACACAACACACATACTTGGGGCACGAACATCCTAGGTCAGGTTAGCATACTAAAAACTAGAAGTTTCAGCTGTTCCTCCATTCATATTGTACAGTATTTGCTTTCATCGCTTCTCATCTCTAGTCAGACTGCAGTGACCCTAGCTGACTATAGCTTCTATGGTCATATTTGCAGCACTGCATGCCATAGCAGCATTTACTTTGTGTCTAGTGACACACTCACCAGGGGTAGAAAGCATGTACAGGGTGGGTGGCAGTTTACAGCCTTACCTACAGGGGACACTTCTCAGTGCTGCAATGCATGCAGGTATAGTAGGAGGCTGGAGGCTGCACGGTGGAGTGTTTAGACACACACTAGTAACATTACAGGACTGTAACTGTTACAGTAACCATTGTTAAAACCACCTCACAACAGGGTTCCGTAACGGTTACAAAAACATCTTCTGTAACATCACCAGTGTAAACGCAAACCATTACGGTAATGGTTTGACCCATCTGAAACATTACAGAGGAGGGGTTTTGATGTAGTGTGGACAGGGCCAAAGAAGGAGTGGGTATGGTATGCAGGGCAACAGACCTGGCTGCCCCTGAGTTCCTTCTTTGGTCAAGGTTGTGTTTTTTTGTCTCCCTTATTCGTACCTAAATCAGCAACAAGACGGCTTGGAAGGCACTATATAGAAGACAAGAAAAATATAACATCAATGCAAAGCTAAAGTATTTAAACTAGGTTCAACCAGGTACAGTTAAAGATGTTTGTACCATTTAAACATGTTGGCAGAGTCCTTCCTTGGGGAGGTCTCCCCATAATACCTGTAAGTACCCTGCTTCAGACATTTTGTGTGTGCTATCATCACTTTTCACTTAGAAGCAGTTGCAGACTTTGGACATTAGGTTGCAGCAGATTACAACTTTTTGGGACACACAGCCCAAACTTGCTGCAAAGTTTACCCACAATTGACCATTCCCAGTGTGTGTTTACCTTCATGTTTGGAATGTATCTACTGTTGTTTTATTGCTGAGTTAACAAGATAGTTTAGAGTGAAATAGCATGTGCATTCGCTTTCCCTCTGTGGGGGTATGAACTCCCCCACAAAACTTGCAGGTGATCCCATTATGAACAAGCATCAATATACTGGGGATTGCTCTGCGAATGTGCATGCATTATGTGGTGAAGGGCTGTAATTACACCCTTTTGCAGCATGAGACTGCAAATGCATGCTGAGTAACAAGGGCCTGCCATATACTGTTAGTACCTCCATGTTACTGTGATAAGAAAGGAAAGGTGCCTGTGTGGTTCACTAAGAACCTAAGGAAACAGGTTAAGCAAAAGGAAAAGGCTTACAAAGCTATGAGGAAGGAGAACAGTGAATATAATATATATAAATATAAGCAGGAACTTAGACCAAAAAGATGATTAGGAGCAGTAGGGGGGCAGCAGAATTTAGGATGGCCCATATAAATGACGGTGGAAAATGTTTTTTTCTTATGTAAATAACAAATCAGTAGAAATAACTATTAGTTCAGTTACAAACAATGGTGTAGAAATCAGTAGATCTAAAGAGATGGTTGAAGCCTTTAACACTTACTTTTGCTCAATGTTCAATCCAAGTACTAGTCCTTCTACAATTTTAATGTGGTAGTGAGAGGACCGAAGTCTTTACAAAGGAAGACATAATGGATAAGCTCAAAAAGATAGATACTTCAAAGTCAGCAGGTCTGGATAAATTACATCCCCTACTTCTAATAGAATTCATGGATTGGTTATTAGATCCCCTACACTGTCTTTTTTAACTTGTCATTTAACACTGGTTTGATACCAGATGACTGGAAATCTGCAATAGTGGTTTCTGTGTGCAAAAAGGGTAGTAGAAATGAGGTACGCAATTATAGGCCGATTAATTTGACGTGTATAATTGGGAAGATGTTTGAAGCCCTAATAAGAGAAAAATTGGAGATGGAGACAATACACAAGGAATTAGCTGACAAACATCAACATGGTTTCAGGAAACAAAGATCTTGTCTAACCAACATGTTGGTATTTCTACAACAAGATAAGTGCCCTCTTGGACCAGAATAAGCCAGTTGATATTATCTTCCTGGACTTCAAGAGGGCATTTGATAGGGTCCCACATGGTGTCTTTATAGATAAAATATCTAAAATGGGTATTAGTAGTAACATCATCCAGTGGGTTATGAGCTGGCTTAGTGATGGAACCAAAACTGTGAGACTCAGCGGTAATATGTCCACAAGCAGAAGAGTTACCAGTGGGGTACCTCAGGGCTCCATTCTAGGACCATCGCTGTTTTCCTTATTTATTTCGGATCTAAGAACTAGAAATGGAGCCTACTGCACAAAATTCACAAATAACACAAAAATCCTTATAGACGTGTCAAGTATGGATCGAATGGAAAGACTGCAGGCTGATCTTAATGAAATGCAAGCCTGGGCTATAGAAAATGAAATGGAATTTAACTCTGAAAAATGTGTGGTGATGCACCTAGAAGCAAGAAACAGGGGACACAAATATAAATTAAATGGTATTGTGATGAATGTGGCTGACAAGGACAGAGACTTGGGGCTGCTGATAATAAAAAAATGATCTCTCATTTGATAGCCACTGTAATGAATTAGTTAAAAAATCTGGACAAATAATGGGGGACCATAAGAAAGGCATTTGTTACTAGGCACCAATCATGCCTCCTACGCTTATATAAAAATCTTATCAGTCCACACTTGGACTATTGTAGCCCATTATGGAGTCCGTACTTAAAAAGGGACATTGGTGTTCTTGAAAGAGTGCAGCATAGAATTACCAAAATGATCTCTGGATTGGAACACCTTTCATAGGAAAAAAGGATGGCATGACTAGGTCTGTACTCAGTGGAAAAAAGGAGAGTTAGACATTGCTTATGCATAGGATCATCAATGATAAGGAAATGATGACTAGTTTAGGTGTTCAACTAGCCAACAGAACTGTTGAATTAAAAAGTCACAATATGCAATTAAGTCTGACGTATCCAAGGGGGAATAAGAGGAGGAATTTTTATACCCAGAGAGTCATCCCACATTGGAACAGACCTCCAGAGCAGATTGTGACAGCTGATACTCTGAATCTGTTTAAGACAAGGCTAGACGCATACCTACTGGCTACATGAAGTATATACCCCTCACCAGGGAGACAGGCAACAATGGGCAGTTTGTCTTCTACCTGTCTTACACTACCTAGTATGAGACCTAGTATGATGTTATTCTTGAGGCACCAACGGCTCTGTAGTGACAATAAAATCCTCCCGTCATACCTCTGAGGACTTTCCGCTGTAACCCACTACATCCATACACTTTCCTTACTATGTGATAGTTTTCAACCAGGGGTGCATCTTCTATAGATCATTCCCAGAGTGCTGCAGCTTTGCTGGAAGGCCATAATATCGAAGAGCATATTTCTCAATTGCAGACAGCACTGTCATTCCCTTCACAAAATCGGCTATGCAGCAATACCGTAGCTTCTGTCATGATGTTCAGGGTTATTATAAAGGTTGAGGGCACATTTCAGTCCTAGCCAGCATGGTCCTGGGGACCATTCTGCAATGGAGCCTGCCACTCAACACGGTGGAGACAGGTCTCCATACCTCTGAACTATACAGCTGAATGCAGTCCCCCCTTTCCCAATAAATATCCCTTAAAAGTCTGGTATTGTCCAAATACCCTTTACCCCTGTCACATTTGCCAGTAACTAGCCATCCCATACAAACAATAAGTTTCCATATTTTGGATCGGGACCTATAGCATAAACAGTTACTGGGAGAGCAGCATGGGAAGTATCTAGCAACTACAACATTTTGATAAAACCTATTTTCTTAAGCGCTTAGTAAGCTACAGTTAGGGTAACAGCCGATCAAAATACCTTGACAAACTGTCCTCATATTGAGGATTAAAATGCGTGTCCTTATTTTTCAAAACTATGGTGCCTCAGTCCAGGAGAGCTGCTTGAGCACATCCACATCTAAGGCAGCTGTCATCTGGGAGATCAAGTTATTACAGTCCTTAGGAAGATCTTGGTCCACTTCTGATTTCTCCTGTTGGCAAGCATTTGTGGAGGCACCAGTCACCCAGTTGGGTAAGAAGGGGTTTCTTTTATGGGTATCTGGTGGTCTTGGAGTGTTATGATAGTCCTCACTGTCCGATACCACTTGAAGAGGGGTATATAAATTTTTGGTTAGCACCGATGGGTGTATTTCAGCTTGGTGTTCGGAGTGGCCACTATGACTGTGGCTCCAGGACCTTTCCCTGCATGGAGAGGTTGGCAGAGCCTCTGAGTGCTTTATCCTCCTCCTATTTCTCAGGGGCATCATCCAAAGATCTTCAATGGTGGCCTGTAGCCGGCAGGGAATTTGTGCACTCCGGGATTCTGGAGCTGAGTGCCATGCTACAGTAGTAGCACCAAAATAGTCAAGGGATTTTTAAGGATTTTTAAAAATCCCTATTGAGAATTGTGAAACCTTTAGTTAGGGATTTTGTTTTGTTTGTTAGTGTGTTCACTGCCACCCATAGAGGGTTGTCTCATCTGATAGTGTAGTTGAATATCTACCAGATGGCACTTAAGTACTGTAATAGGAACTGGCCTCTTTCTGTAAGTATAACAAAAATAATTTTAGAGGATTTTTTTCCCCTAAATTTTGTGAAGGATAAATAGGGAATCTCACAAAATTGCTTGACAAATTCGGCACTACTACTGTACTTCCATGTCCTCTGGATATGCAGTGGGTGCTACAGTTTGTCTGAGTCATGCCTTGATGGTGGTAGTAGCTTTCGGCCAAGTTTTAGATATATAAGCCATGGCTGATTCAGGGGTACTGAACAGCAGAGTGGTCCCGTTGTGCATTATTCTGAGCACCACAGGGTATCTTAGGGAAAAACTTATCCCAGCCCAGTGGAAAGCATATCTTGACTCTCTAAAAGCTCTCCAGCGGGCAGTCATATCTTTTGTGTAATCAGGAAAAATCATAATTTTGCAGTTCTGCCACTCTAGGGAACCCAGATCTCTGGCCTTTTTCAGAATAAATTCCTTATCTTGAAATCATAAAAGCCTGGCAATTATAGGTCTTGGATTGTGTCCAGGTCTAGGCATGGGTGCCAGTGAGCGGTGTGCATGTTCTATTTCAAAACGACCATCAAGGATCTTGAGGATGGCAGGCAGGATATGTTGTAGGAAAGCAATGCAGTCCCCGAGTTGTGATTTTTCTGGGAGACCTATGAAATGCAAATTATTTTGTCTGCCTCTGTTTTCCATGTCATCAATTTTCAGATGCATTTGTTGTAAATCCCTGCTCTGCTCTCAAAGCGTTCTCTGGAGCTCATGGCACATTTGCTTACTGTTCAGGCTTCGTTGTTCATTATTTATAGTTTTATTCTGCAATTGTCCAATCTGTTCAGTATGCAGTGCTGTTTGCTGTTTATAGTCATTACCATCCAAGAGAATTTTTGTAAGCATCTGTTCTATTCTGTCCATCTGCTCCTGTTTCCCAGTTTCACTTCATGAAGCCATGCTGCTCTCTCCTGGGTGGCCCAGTGGATACAATGCAGCCCTGCTGTGATAGTAATTTTTCAGTCGATATAATTCCTGTACTCCTCAGCAGAACTGGTCCAAACTCGGCTTAAATATGCCTCAGATATTCCTGCACAGTATACTTGCAAAAATGATGCGATTAGCAGGTCTGGAAGCTCAGATGACAGTAGGACATGTTTTTGTCTCTAAAGAGCTAAAAGCTTATAGCTCCATCTTGCTTGAGAGAGTCCCCTGGTGATCTGTCACATCTAAATATCTTTAAAACTATTTAAGGTGTGAAAAAATAACCAGTGTGAAAGTTTTTCAGGATAAAATGCCTTTCACATGAGGGTAGTCACTAATCTGAATTATTTATATTTTGTAAAATATGGTCTTCCAAACAGCCTCCGTTTGTTTTTCTCTCTGAATGAACACAGTAGGAGTCATACCAAACAAATGTAAATATCTCAGAAAGTGTACAAGTTACCAATACACAACCAACATGAAAGTTGTTCAGAACAAAGTGACCTTTCAAATGAGGGTAGTCATTAATCTGATTTCATTAGATTATCTTAAATATAACCATCCAAAAGGTGAAAATTGTGAAGAAAAATGAAAATTCAGGTAATCAGATGACCATAGTTTAAAAAATATAATTAGCGCAGCTTAATGAATAGGCTCATGGGAAAGGTAGTTTTGTCCTGGACAACTTCCATACTGCTTGTTTATGTGTAACGCATATACTTTTAGAGATAATTACATTTGTTTGGCATAACTCCTATGAAAAATGAAAACTGAGGTAATCAGATGGCCATAGCTTAAACAATATAATCAGTGCAGCTTAACAAATAGGCTCAATTGAAAGTTCTTTTTTGTCCTGGCCTTTTATCTGTAACTTGTATACTTTTAGAGATATTTACATTTGTTTGGCATAACTCCTATTGCACTTCTAAACAGCCTTATTTTTGCAAACCAGTCCGCCAGTTAAGTGAAATTCTAGACCAGACCACCTTGTTCATTTTTTGTTATGCCTGATTTAAAGTGGACAGGAAATGATTACTTATGTGCAGCTGTTTGAAATGTCTCTATTTTTATAAATTATATTTATACCACTAAATGATCCCTATTTAACTGTGCCTGAATAAAAGCTGAAGCTGTTAGTTGCGTTTTGTATTGTTTTCTTTGTATGGACAACATTCTGTGCAGTTCCTTTCATGGAACCAAGAATTTGGAGTTTTGATTATGTCACTTCATGATTTCAGAACCGTGGGCACTGTACTGATAAATTCGTGCTAGCATTTCTGAAACCGTGAAGTCACAGAAAATGTGTTGCCATATTGGTTCTTATAACACAAGATCCACAGAAACAGATGATGTGATACCTTTTATTGGACCAACAGAGTTGTTACAAAAGAACACAGGTGCTTTTAGCTTTCAGATTACACAGAATCCTTCATCAGAAAACACTGGCAGTTGTTTTAGAAGAACGTACTTCCTCAAAACCCAGATCATACCAAAAAACAGATGCAAAGTTGTGAAGGACCCCACTGGTTAAAACTGCATTCAAAAAAACAACATAACCATATAAAGACAGCAAAAGTTCCATCAAAAGAAAGCTATCCCAAGGTCAAATGTCACTGACTTGAAAGGTCACGCCCTAAGAAAAGCTATAAACCAACTGAAGCTTCATTTTTAAACCATCTGTGTGTGTCTGTGCTAGCATTAGTAAATGGCAATGATTAAAAACCACAAGGAAAATAAGCTTAAAGAGTTACTGAGGCCGCAAAGAAAACTTTAAAAAACATAATAATTAGGTACAATTATTCTTGCATTCCATTCATATTTTATATATTTCCTTCCCATAATTTATTACTAAAGAAATGTGTATGAATATGTGATTGTTGTCCCTTATAGTTCATTTTGAGTTCATCTTCCTCTGTAGCTTACTCCCTATTCCAAGTCATAATCCTCTGTTGTGACATCACAATCTGTTGCCATGGGCATGGGTGTAGACAGGCATACTCACTGTACACATTTGTGTACAGTTTTGTTGAGTGACTGTCACAAACCATAAGCCACTGTGTTAACATTACCATTATAATATGTAGTATTTTGGTTAGTGTAGGCCACTGAGGAGTGTCTGATACATGTATAACCTCTTTAAAGAGTAGAGGAATCATCTGATAACAATCTGACTTGTTTGGAAGGGGGTGCCATTTTTAAAGGATGTGTACATTTTTAATGAGGGAGTATAACTGTTAGAGATTGTGTACAAAACAGAAATTTCTGGCTACACTCCTGACCATGGGAGTAACTGTGAGGTCACAAGCAGTGCTATATGTCTTCAGGTAGGGAGAAAGCAGCAGAAACAGATGAACTCTTCAGGAGCAAAGATCCTGTTTTCATGTAAATGACCTCACTACTAAATAATGTGGAGGAGGAATACAGAACTAATGGGGAATACAAGCTGGTCAGTACATAAATATTATGTTTTGTTAAAGTTATGCTGAATGTGTCACCAGCTCTTTAAGCAATACATAGTAAATAATGTTAAAAGTCTTATAAATATGAAAATATATATGTGTTAAGTAAAAAAATAGGTTAGAAGACAGCCTGCCCTAGTGAAAGTTAAGCACTCACCTGCTGTTTCACACAGTGGTGTTAATCAAATTTTACAGTGTAAGTACTATTCAGATACATTTTTCTTAAACTCTGTTCACAATAAGACCATATTACTCATGAATAGTCAAACTTATACTGTCTTAAACATTATATATCTGCAATTCACCCTCCACCTCCCCCCCCCACCTATTAGCAGTGTTTCATCTTTGCTACACTCACCACTACTGCCCCTGTCCTCTTTCCCCACTTTTCGGTGCTTCTGCTGTTGCCTCCCTATTCTAAGTCCCATCACCATTTGCTAAGGGGAAATGTACTCAGTTTCAGAGTTCCAATCTGCTCATTGACCTGTACACTATAAGTGTGCCTGAATGCATTTTGCACTTTATGTATCATATCTGAGACTTACGTTTGGTCTCTGTGTTTTGTGACTTATATTTCAGCCTGTTGCCTGGCCTGTGACTATGCATTTTTTACCTGTATGCTGGCCTTCTTTGACACCTTGTATTCTTATGTAATTGCACTTTATGTAATGACACCTTGTTCTGTAATTTCCTGCACCTCATGTTGAGGCCTGTGTTTACTGTTGTTCTCCACACCTGTATTGCTTAATGTGACATGCTGTGGCTCAGATCATGCCTAAAAATTGTCCTTTGGATCAGTGCACCCACCCGGTTATCAACATAAATAAATAAATCAATAAATAAATTCTGTAACAAGTGACTAGTGTATCTGTACATTCAAAACCCAAACCTAACACAGACCCCCTTGTAACTGAGACCTAATATGTCCATGTATTAACATGTGTCCATATGTACCTAATCTACTGTTGTATCATATAACAGAAACCAAAACAAAACACAACTGACAGCTTCAGCTTTTATTCATTCACAGTTAAATAGGGATCCTTTAGAGGTATAAATATAATTTATGAAAAGAGACTTTTTCAAACAGCTGCACGTAAGTAATCGATTCCTGTCCCCTTTAACTCAGTCAGACCCATTGTGTGTTTAAAACGTTGGAGACAGAACTCCAAACTACTCTTCTTTGAGAATCTTCCTAAGGAACTGTGCAAAATTCTTAGCAAATTTGCACACATTCCAAACAAATCTAAATTTCTTTTAAACTGTTTCAGGTGCACAAAAACAGCTAGCATGAATGTTGTTCAGGACAAAAAGACCTTTCAAATTAGGGTAGTCACTAAGCTGAATTCCTTATATTTTGTAAACTATGGTCACCTTATTACCTGTATTTCCATTTTGGTTTTTTTACAAAATTCACATTTCTGATGGCTATTAAAAAAAAAAATTATAAAGAATTTAGATTAGTGACTAACCTCATTTGAAATGCATTTTTGTCCTGAACACAAAAATGTACAATAATGCACTTTGGGCACAAAAATCCAGAGGCAGAGTACAAAATGGGTGGAGTGGTATTGACAATATTAAGAAAACACACATTAAAAAAAAAGCTTTTACATACAGTTGATTACTGTTTAACAATATTATGCATCTATGGCTGCCACTGTACATCTGATGCAAACCCATAATCACGTCATTTCTCACTTGAAGCAAACGGGGGGATTGGAGGCCATAACTGACTCTTTGTTTTTGTGTTAAAGGGGTCAGTTTTTTAACAGCAAAAACAAGGAAAGGAGTCATTTCTAAAATGTGCAGACGAGCATGGGGACCACTTTTTTTCATAGCATGCCACCACCAGCAGCTACCACTTCAAGACTGCTACTACCCCCGCCTAATACAATCAGGGGAAAACCAGAAGTAGTCTACCAGCACCAAGATCAATATGGTTAAGGCACATTTACCAGAAATTACTGCTTAGAAATAAATGAGAAAGTGACTGTGATGACAAGCAAGTCCCAGACTAGTTGTTTAGTTTAATGGTCTCCTGAGTCTGATTTTTATGGCTGTGTGGGCCAAGCTCCACAGATGTTATGCCACATCAGATTTGCATAACAGCACTGTAAAAGCACATAACCTGACCACTGTTTGATGTTCTGCCACAGTGCTCTGGCATAGTTTCCAGTGATTCTGTTTATGCAGCCCTTCTCCTCAGTGGGCCACATAAACATACCCACTTCCTGGTGCACTACTTTTCCTTTCTGCAACTGCAGATGTGACAGCCACCATGTGCAACATTGTGGCACTGACTTAAAATGCACATGCATGAGTATCGTGCATACTGTACGTACAGTATGTAACCCCTGCACCACCGTTGGTTAGCTGGCTCCCCCCTTAAAAGAACTGCTGCCAACTACATGGCATATAATTACTTTTGGCAGAACTACACACATGGTACCACCCCTAGCTTTGGAGTGTATACCAGGCTCATTAGCTAGAGGATGGGGGTTGGGGTACATATTAAAATTAACCTTTTTATTTACAGCCAGGTGCAGGGAAGAGGATGCTAGGCATATGCTACACCTAACTGCTGAGGGGCCCCAATAATGTTCAAACTAGAAGCAATAAGTAGAATGTCCAAAGCAGTAACTGGAATTTTGTAGTATGGCTTTATTTACAGAAGTTACTTAAAGCAAGGGTGGTCCCCCCAAAGGTTTGAAATTGCAATACAGGCACACTCTCTTTTGCAGGACACTTTGCTAGGCTGTACTGTTTTCCACAAAAAAAAAACATCTCTATCTTTCTCTTCCAAAGTGTATACCTGTGGAATGTGCCAAACACTTTAAACGTTTTCCACACATTTCCATTTCTAAAGTGTATATCTGTGGGATGTACCACACACTTTAAAATCCTCCTGGTGCATGGTCTTTGCCCAGGGAACACTGGTGCACATCCATGAACTGCTTAGCCCTGTCTGAAACTCCAGATGGTGTTCCGCTCACCCTTTGCCCCAAACAGCCTCTGCCATTCTTGCAGGGTTACACCAAATGAGTCTCCAATCCCCAATGAATTGCTAAAAACTTCCAACTTTAACTTTAAATTCAGCACAGTTGTGGTCAAAGTGGTCCTGACCAGTGTGATATAGCCTTATCTAGAGCACACACCCTCAGACAACTCCCTCAGAGAACAGTCTCAGATTCTGTACTCCCAGATTAGTTGTTCCTTCCTCCCAGTCATGGGAAGAACAAAAGGCACCTTTTTATCTCTGGTAGCAGTCAGATTCTACTCATTGTTCTTCTTTAAAGGAGATAGGAAATTATTTCTGTACATTTAACTGCCCTTCCATCTTCCTTTCCATGCCACTTCTGTATTCTGATATGGTTTGATGATTTTTTGATAAATAAATAGTGTAGCTTTGGGGTGCCCTCAGATCTATATTGTTATACTCTCCTCACCAGCTATTGCACTTGAATTTCATATCTCTAAGACATTCTATGACATCACAGACTCCCATTCCATGCCATTCATCTGAATGGCCTGGAAAGGAGTTTGTGATGTCATAGAATGTTCAGGCAGTATCAAAACAGACAGCAGCAACTGCTGAGCAGAGATGGATTCAGGCTAGTTACAAAAGCAACAAAATTAGATTATTAGTTTCACAAAAATGGTCAAAAGTATATCAGAATACTGGGTCCAATAAAAGAACAGCTGGAGTGCATCTAGACACGTAAAACCCATTTCCTATCACCTTTAAGGCAGCTGTGAACTTCGGGACCTTCAGGGGATTGACCCTTGGATTCATAAGAATTGCAGTCCCTCTCACTCCCCCTGGAGTGAAACTAAAGAGTCCTGCAGGCAAACAGTCTCCACTACTTCACAGGCAAACTGAAGATTTTACCATACTAGGGTGAGAAATACCAGGGCTCCCTTTGAAAGAGCCCCAATGGCAGACCTCCTGCCACTCTGACCGCCACAATTGAAATTACTGATGAACATTCTAAGCTCCCGAGAGTAGCTGACTCTAAAATGGTTATGCTGCTGCGAGAGTTCTAAATGACATAATCATCCTTCTCTCAGGCTAGCTGAGTAAACAATAATGTCATTATGTAGAAAGCCCCTAATGAGCTCCCCACCAGCTGCCTTTTCCTACCTGCCTAAGACTAGTAAAAATGGGATTCTAGTAACCACAGAGGACTGGGTTGTTACATGTAGTTATGTCAGCACCGCCATGTTGTGCAAGGCTGACTCTGGGGCAAACTGCACGTGTGCAAGTATCACACATGCGCAGTACTGTAATCACTGCAATATTATGGCTGACTCCAGTGCAGCGAGAGCACCACATATTCTTTTCACCACTCTTGCCGCTCCTAAAAGCTCTCCACAGCCATATTGGCTCTGGCCAGAGTTTGTTATAAATAAGCTCCCAGATATCTGCCACTCCACCAGAATTGTTCTATATGCAGATGATGCTGCCCTATACTGCAGCAACAACAACTTGGACACAATGTTCACTAACATGCAAGCTGATTTCATCAAGCTACACTCATGGTTTTCTGCCAAAGACATTGTCCTCAACTCTAAGAAGACCAAGTTTATGATTTTCTCTGGCCTAAGGAAACTCTTAATTTAAGCCTTACCCTCACAGACAATCTGGGAAATAGCACAGAAAAAGTGGATGATTTTAAATACCTGGGACTGTTCCTCAACCCACACCTGACTTATCACATACATATAGCCAACCTCATCAAGAAGATCCTTATGAGGTTAGGTCTCTTGTACTGAATCAGCAAGTTCTTAATACCCATCTCCAGACTATGCCTGGCTAGCTTCCTGCTCCTACCCCTATGGTTTCATTGCCTACTGCCTCCTACCACCTCCCTCCTCTTCTCAAATCTCGGACCACGTATAATAACATTGCATGCTTCGTGACTGGACTCCCTTGGTCTACTCACCACTATACCCAATACCGCCCCTAAACTGGCTCACCCTGGAGGGTAGATTCCATCTTAAAATGCTCTCTTTTTTACACAAGGTTAACCTAAACTTATTGCCTACAAGCATTACTTTCCTCTTCCCTAAATCAGTCCCTAAGTGCAGTATAAGAGGTGCCTCCCGCCACATTTTTAACATCCCATTCTTCCACACCACACATGCTCAGAATTCCATTAACCAAGCTTTACAAAAACCTGGCACCTGAAATTCACGCTTGTAGCACCATCAGTACCTTCAACTGCACTCTCAAGATCCGCCTCCTTAACACAACCACTTGTGTTTGCCCCAGACAGCCACCCCCTCAAAAGAACTAAAATATTTTCTTTTCTTATTATTATTCCTCTCTACCTCTCCTGCCTTCTCCTATCACCACCTTTCTCTGCCTGAATATTCCCTGACCCATATGCCTACCTCAAGGTCCCCAGCTGCTGCCTTTGTTAGGTGTTGGATCTCTAGTCTGGTCTTAGGGAGTGTGCACCTCTGTATATAATGTATGCAACTGTATATAATCAAATGTATATATTCCTTTGTATTTATTCATTACTTCACTGTATAATGTGTTACTTCATTCAGGTATGTACTCTGTTTTCAATTATCTGTTCAACTGGACATTTGTGAAAATGTGCATTTTTGCTCACATACTCTCCAGTATAAAATAAAATTGATTGATTGACTGGCCTCAACACCCACTTAGAGGCCACTGTGTCTGCAACAAAACCTCATAAGATGCCCAGGATGAGGACTGGTTGAACCACAGTGGGCTCGGGGAGTGTGCAGGAGGTGGATCTGAAGCACATCCCCCAACTGATCCAACTAAGTAACTCCTATGCCTTCTTGGAGGAGAGGGAAAGTCCCACAAGGGCACCCACAGTTGAGACCAAGGAGGACAGCAGGGTCCTCCATGATGGAGCCCCAGGGAAGGGAGTAGAGGACCCCAGTGGAAGAGGAAGAGGAAGCTACTCCTGGTGGGGGACTCAATTGTCCAGGGAGTGAAGATAGGGCCACCTAGGGAGAGGGAGGTCAAGTGCATTCCAGGAAGCACTGCATGGAGGGATGGGAAGTGGATACATGGGATTGCTAGGGCAATAGTAAGGAGGGAGGGAGGGAGGAACTGGATGTCATTGTCAACCTGGGGACAAATGACCTGGCAGGGAAAATGGTGGAGAAAGCCAGAATCCAGGAGGACTTCAGAAAGCTGGGGGGGGGTAGTCTAAAACAGATAGCATGCTCCATCTTCTTCTCAGAGATACTACTTGTTCATGTCAAGGGAGAGGCTAGGACACTCTACATCCAGAAATTCAACTTCTGGTTGAAGAGATCGTGTGGAAAGGAGGGCCTTAGCTTCATTGGGGACAGGGACCCCACCTGTGAGGATGCAAGCCTGTATAAGGATAATGGCCTGCCTCCATCCAGGAGGGGGACCACAGTCCTAAGTGAGGGGTTTGAATGCTTCAGCAGCAAGCATTTAAACTGGCCAAGGCCGGGGGGAGTCAGGAGGGACAGGAGGCTTAGTATCACTCCCCTGTGGGCACATGCAGGAAAAAGAGTTGATGCCAGGGACAACTGAAGCAAGCACAAAGGGACAAACAAAAGAAGCAGGCAGAAAGGGGGAAGCAGGAGTCAAGACCACATATGAAAAATAACTGGGGTGAAGGGAACAGGCAGGAAAACAAGAACAGGAGCAGAGGGAGGATGAGCTGCAAAACATGGAAGGCCATGGTAACAAATGCCTGCAGCCTGGGAAATAAAATTCCAGACCTGGTGGCCTTGTTAGCAGAGGCAGACTTGGTCATAGCAGCAATAACAGAGGCATGGTACATGGTACATGGTTTATCATGGGTGGAACATTATGCTCTGTTCAAGAGGGATAGGGAGGGTAAGAAAGGGGGGAGGTGGCTCTGTACACCAGAGATGGGATAAAGGCAACAGAAGTGCAGGGGAGACAGGGGAGGCTGATGCACTGTGGGTCACCCTTGAACCAGGCAATGGCACAGCAATACACACAGGGGTGATCTACAGATCACTGGCTCAGCGAGAGGAAGTGGACAGGGAACTAGTGGATGAAATATATGACATGGCAACTAAAGGTGAAGTTCTGCTGCTGGGGGATTTCAATATGCCAGATGTTGATTGGACCACTCAGGCAGCTGCTTCAGCCAGAAACAGAACCATCCTAGATTCTCTATAGGAGCAGGTCTCAGGCAGCTAGTGCTTGATCCCACCAGGTACAAGACAATTCTGGACCTGGTATTGACCAATGGGGACAGAATCGCAGAAGTCCAGGTGGAAGGACAGCTGGGGTCCAGTGACCACCACACAGTCTGACTTAACATGGAGACTGGGACGCAACTAAATCACACAAAGGCAAAGGTATTAGATTTCAGGAGGGTGGACGTTGCTGAAATGGGTAGATGTATCAGAGTAACCCTGGAGAAGGGGAAGGTAAGGGGGCGATTGAGGAGCAGTGGGGGCAACTAAAAGACACTATAGTGGAAGTGATGAACCAATGTGTCAGGTTGGTATCCAAAGGGAAGAGAAGGAGGAAGGTACTATGGTTCTGGAAGGAGGTGGCAGACAAAGTAAGGGCAAAAAGGGTGAGTTTCAGGAAGTATAAGGGGGACTCAAAGGAGGACGACAGGGGCTTGTACCTTGAGTGTTTAAGTAAAGTAGGGAAGACTCTTAGGAGTGCAAAGGAATGGACTGAGAAGGGATTAGTGTGGATGGTGAAGAAAGGGAACAAGACATTCTATAAGTACATCAGTGAAAGAAGAAAAACCAGGGGTGAGGATTTTAAGGCTCAAAGGGGATGAAGGAGATTGTAAGGAGGGTGACCCAGACAAGGTGTAAATACTAAATAAATACTTCTGTTCAATATTCACTGAAGGGGGGGAGGGTCATGGATCATAGCTGAGCAACAGATGCAAAGGGGGAGAGAGGTGGACACCAGTCCACTCATGCTGGAGACAGTCCTGGAAGAGCTCACAAAACTGAAGGTGGACAAAGCTATGGGTCCAGATGGCATACACCCAAGGATATTAAGGGAGCTGTGAAGGGAACTAGCAGTGCCTCTGTCAGCCATGTTCACCAAGTCACTCAACACAGGAGTGATTTCTAGAGGACTGGAAGAGGGCATATGTAGTCCCTCTACACAAAAGCAGTAGTAGGGAGGAGGCGGGGAACTGCAGGCCAGTCAACCTCACCTCAGATGTAGGGAAGATCATGAAGGCAATGCTGAAAGAAAGAATAGTGGCACACCTGAGATCCAATGGCGCCCAGGATCCAAGGCAACATGGACTCATAGCAAGAAGGTCTTGTCAAACAAATCTTAACAGATTTTTTTGACTGGGTGATGAAGGAAGTGAATTTTTGGGGGGGGGGGGTGCAGTGGACATCACCTACCTCGACTTCAGCAAAGCCTTCAACACCATCCCACATAGAAGGCTGGTTAACAAGATGGGCATGGGGCACAAGGTGGTAAACTGGGTTAGAAACTGGCTAACAGAGAGGAGGCAGAGGGTGGTGGTAAATGGGATCCAATCCAGGGAGGGGGGGTGACCCGAGGGTACCTCTGGGATCAGTCCTAGGGCCAGTTCTGTTCAATTTCTTCATTGCAGAAGGGCTGGAAGGAAAGGACTGCCTGTTTGCAGATGACACCAATATCTGCAATAGAGTGAATACTCCAGAAGGGGTGGAGAAAATAAGGAGGTACGTAGGAAAGCTGGAGAAAGTGTGGCAACTGAGGTTCAATTTGAAGAAGTGCAAAATCATGCACCTGGGGCATAGAAACCCTGCAGAGAGCTACAGGATGGGGGGGAGTTGCTGACAGTCACCAGGGAGGAAAGGGATTTGGGGATTATCATCTCAGATGGCCTAAAGGTGGTCAAGCAGAGCACAAAGGTTGAAGGGAGGGCCAGTGGCATGTTGGGGTGCATAGGCAGAGGTATAACTAGCAGAAGTTTGGAGATGGTGATGCCATTGTATAAAACACTAGTGAGGTCTCACCTAGAGTACTGTGTGCAGTTCTTGAGGCCACATCTTAGCAAGGACCTTGACAGGGTGGAGGCAGTCCAGAGAAGGGCAGCTAAGATGATACAGGGCTTGTACCACAAACCATATGAGGAAAGATTAAAGGACCTTGATATTGTATGTACTCACTGGAGAAAAGGAGGGAGTGGTGGGACATGATAGAAACATTCAAGTACCTCAAGGGCATAAACAAGGTGCAGGGGGAGACATCTTCTGGTGTAGAAGGGGGTCCATGAATGAAGGGGCATGATATGAAATTGGAGGGATGCAGGTTAAGAGGAACTGTGAGAAAGTTTTTTTTTCACAGAGATGGTGGTTGACACATGGAGTAGTCTGCCACAAGAGGTGGTGGAAGTGAGCACAGTGGGAGGTTTTAAACATGCCTGGGATAGGCACAAGGGAACCTTGAGGTGGGAAGGAGTGATGAAAAGCCATTGACCTGATAGGGTCAGAGGCCACAAACAAGTATAGGGCTTATGAGCAGACTGGATGGGCCTAGAGGTCCTTATCTGCTGACAATTTCTAAGTTTCTATGTTTCTAAGACAACTATTTTTACAACTATCCAAAGCTGAAAAAAGTCAGAATAATCCACCTGGCTGCTCCATTGTATCAGATATTGATTTGGTTCTGTAGCCTCTTTTCCAGCTTCATAAATGATTATGCATAGAGCCTTACCCATGACAGAGACGTTCCTAAAAATGTTACCTTGTGTGAATTACATTGCATACTGAAGACACTCAATTACAAAGAAATGTGACATGTTTAATATCTTACTGCCCAGTCTAGCTGAAATCAAGGATGTACTGTATAGATGGTTATTTCCCACACTGAGGGAGTGGAATGAGTACAAAGATCTAGTCATTTTAACAGTACACACCTAATGGCCAACTTTGAATGACCTGGCTGAGGTTGCTGATTACAGGAAGAATTTGAAATGTAGAGAACAATATTTTCAACAAATAAAGGGAAGACAATCCTCTTTTTAACATCATTTACAAAACATGTACATACTGTGCTCTCTGTTTTTGTTTTTCTTCTTTTTTTTTTCTAGGATTACAAGAACCTTTGAGCCAAGGCTCTTTTACAAAGGTTCCACATCAGAAATAATAAACAAAAGGAAGCAACAGTGAAATAACAGTAAACAATTCATGTACAACAGTGCTATTGAAAGGGGTCAATAATATGTAAGGTATAGAGGAGGAGGAGAAGTGTAGGTAGTTAACAGAGACAGCTATAGTAAGATGGTGAACATAGCTAGGACACATATGCCCACAAGGAATTGGTAGGGTCAGGCACCCAGGGGTGGCAGAGAAATAGGGATGAGAGGAGAGGGGGAGGATGAAGATGCAGCCGGAGGCATTTGTCGAAAAATAAATGGGAAGGAATGATAGAAGAGAAAAAGGGGGCAGGGTGGGGGATAAGTGCTGTAATGGGGCAAGGAGAGACTAATGAGGTGGTATGAAGACCTGAGATTTGAAGTGGTGCCTCAGGAGCTGGGGGATGGGGACTGGGGACCTGGGGTTAAGCAGTATATAAGTTAGGATTAAAGCTGTGTAGGTCATCATCTAGGAGAGGCAGTCACAGGAGCTAGAGGCAATGAGATGGGCCCGGAGCCTGGTTTTGAACAGACCTAGTGTTGAGGCAGAGGAGATGGTGTGGCTAAGACCATTCATCCATAGAGGGGCCCTATAGGCAAAGGAGTGTTGGCCCTGCGTAGTTCGACAGCACGAACTTGTAGAATCTGGGTTGTCGAGCTCCTGGTGTACTGTCGGTTGGTGTTTTGATGTAACAGAGCAGTAACACGGGGGGTGTGAGGCTAAGGTTGATTTTTCCTGCCATAGCACATGTGACATACTTTATACGGTTGGAGAGTTGGAGCCATCCGGATTGTTCATAAAGGGCACAGGTGTGGGTGAGGCGGTGGGCACCAGTTGTGAGTTGGCATGTTTTGTTAAGAGCAGTTGTTATACGTCGGAGAGCAGATGTCATGGCGAAGCCATAGATAATGAGGCCATAATCAATAATTGACACCACAGAGCTCTGGATGGCAATCATCAGGGCCTCTGGGGTGAGGTGCTGCCTGTGCTTGTAAAGTAATCCAAGGCTTGTCCTGGCAGCTTTAGCCACGCTGTCAATGTGAGCCGTATAGGAGAGATTGGGGTCACGAAGAATCCCTAGGTATTTGAAAGAGTAAACTTGTTTGAGGACAGTCCCCTGCTTGGTAGAGATGGCAAGGGGGTGTTGTTTGTAACGGTTATGTGAACTGCAGAATAGCAATGACTTGGTTTTCTTGTGATTGAGGACTAGTTTATGATTGGAGAACCATGTTTCAACAGCACTGAATCCGAGTTGGAGGCTGTGTTGTAGTGGTGAAAAGTCCTTGTGCTTAGAAAAGACAACAGCATCATCCGCATACAGGATGATTTGTTCTGAGCAGGATTATGGTAGGGAGTTTAAAAAGAGTCTGAAAAGGAAAGGGCCCAGTATGGACCCCTGAGGTACTCTGGAGCGGACAGGTAAGGTGTCCGAGATAGCATGGCAATTTTTACTCTGTATGTACTGATGCTACCAGCTAAACTAATCAATTATTTTGAACAAACGTTAGTCGGAGGGCGATTCATGTACTTCACTGCAATGTTTACTAAAGCATGCCACATACTTTGTTTGGATTTCCATGGTTTCAAATGATAAGCATTCTAGTTAATATTGGGCTCTGCCAGGTACATTTCAACAATGGTATGTGCTGAAGCTGTGTTAGAAGAAGTGGATGAAGAAGATGTTACAATTATATCTTGTAAGTCAAGACATGAAGCTGAACCAAGTGACTGGAGGACAGTGCTATGTTTGGATGGTGGTGAAGAAGAAGATCCTGCAACAGTGGCTGAAGAGGAAAAGGGAGAAAATGATGCAACACTAGAGGATGGGACCCTTAATGCTGTGCTGTGTTGTGAAGAAGATTTTGAATCTGGTGCTGTATTATGTCCCATGACATCATGCACCTCATCAATTATTTTGTGTTTGTTTATCTCAAAAGAAGTGTCAATATCACTCAATAGTTGTGTGATGGTCTGGAGGTGCTCTGCGAAGAGTGCTCTACTCTAAAGGTGGTGAAAAGAGATGAGCGAGGCACCAAGGTCCAAATTATGTGGATAGGATAACCGTTACCCAGACAAGGAGAGGCAGGAGTCAACTTAGTGCTTCAATGCCCACAGGGCATTTATTTTGTACCAAGGGTAGAGAGACAAAGTCACAAGAAGGAGGAATTTGCCCAAGAACAATAGGGCAATAAACAGAGAAAAACTTTTATCTACCACTACTAAGGTTATTACCACAAGAATAAACTTTAAGCCTACTGCCACTCTTATTCTGACACTATTCTATACTTCAATACTCTAAATGAGGATCAGGTGACATAAGCTACTCAGCACTGTACTAGGGTAATTAGCATCACACATTTCCATAAGAGTCCAGATATTACAAGAGTCCAGAGATCCATCATCTTCGTGTACACCGTCGTTCTTCATTGGTAGCTACAAGGGAAGTAAAACAGAACTGTAGAACCCTAATCACAATTCCCAGCAAGGACCTAGATAAGGCCACTGGGGTGGTGAGAGGTTTGGTAAACAGACCATATATTCTTTGGCAAAAGCCCACTCTTTCCAAGGCTGTCGGAAAGTAGAACCAGAGCAACTGGTTCCTGAGATAACACACTGAAAACAAAGGGTTCCTCAGCCACAACCCACTTCCAAGGTTGCCAAGGACAAAGATAGATCAAGATCTGCATGGCGATGAATCCAATGGAGGACTACCATGACCTGACTGATGCTGCAGCACTCCAGGGGCCAGCTGAACTCAGAAGGAACTCTGACAGGACCAGTAACAATAAGAATCTGAAGAGATGATGGTTGACTCTGCAATCCTAGGATCAGGAACTAACACAAAACAAAGAAACGGCAGATGCGTCCTGTACTGGGCTTCGACGGACTCGGCTTTCAGCGAACGACCAGGAGGGGTGCAGACTAGGTTCTCCAGGATGAGCTCACTCTTCTGTAGAGGTCGACCAACTTTGGGACATCTAGAACAGGAACCATACGGAACGACACTGGCACAGCTGTCGTGATGCGTTTCGGTGGATGTAATTTCAAGCTGTGAAAAACAAGAAACGGCGGGTATGACTGGCGACGGACTCAACTTCGGCGGACAACACCGACGGACATGATGGGCTGATGGATGATCTCGCAGGAGTGAAGAATGCTGAAAAGACGTCTTCTTCTAAGTAGAGACTGATTCTGAGTACGTGGTGTTATAGACCACACTATGAGACTATTGCAGTGTGGTAGAAGATTGAGACTGTCTTCATACAGTAGTAACCATATAACTGAATAATGCCCAAAGAACTGTGGAATGATACAATAATTTGTCAGAGGAAGGCAAATTATAACTTCAGGAGTAATTGTTACTGATAAGGGCCAATGTCCAGGTGCTTAGAGCAATAGTTCAGGTACTTAGGACAATAGTTCAGGTACTTAGGGCAATAGTTCAGGTACTCAGACCGATAGTTCAGGTACTTAGGACAATAGTTCATGTAGTTAGGGCAATAGTTCAGCTTAAGCAGTACAGTAATCACAGTATTTTCACAGTATAGGCAAATCAAACACTCTCAAATGAACCCCTGTTACTAAATGTAGGGTCTTCCTGAATAGGATCTCTTTCTGGACGTCATGGCTAAGGAATCCTATAGTACCACTAGGCTGGTTTGCCCTATTCCGCTTGGCCGGGGCCTTCCTATAGTACCACTAGGTTGGCCTGCCCTATTCCGCTAGGCCGGGGCCTCCCTTTAGTACCACTAGGCTGGCTTGCCCTATTCCGCTAGGCCGGGGCCTCCCTATAATACCACTAGGCTGGCTTGCCCTATTCCGCTAGGCCGGGGCCTCCCTTTTATGCCAAGCTTTACCTCAGGCCTAATGCTCTAATTTACCTCAGGCCTGATGCTCTACATTTTCTTGGGCCTGGTGCCCCACCTTATATTGGGCCTGGTGCCCCATGTTACTTTGGGCCTGGTGCCCCACTTAATACTGGGCCTGGTGCCCCACTTCAAATTGTGGGCCTAGATTACCCTTTTAAAACCATGGCCCCTTTAAATATGCAGCTCACTAGAAGCTGCTGTCACTCAGCAGCCAAGATCCCACCTGATATCCACCCCATAAATGAATATTAAAAAGGCTGCTATAAAGGCCTCAATGGACGGACCCTCCTTATGTACGTCGCTAGCCCCACCTCCCCTCCTGAATATTAAATTATGGTCCTTACGACCCGCTTCCCCTTGCAGCGCCCGGCCGCATCGTATGCGCCTACTGAGCTTTCTCACACCTAGGACACAGTCTCTTTTAAACGGGCGGTCAGCATGCTTCTTGTGCTGCCGCCGACTCACCACTCCGCTGTCTTCTGGGGCTGCTATGCAGTAAGGAGGTGGGAGGGATGCTGACAGTGGGAGGAAAAATGGGCAGGCAGCTGGGAGGACAACTAGGGGGCCTCAGATGGCCATCGGGCGATACGGGTGCAATGCGGCTGGCAGGGCTGCCGACGGGGGACCAAAATAAACTTTAAAACAACTGGGGGGGCTAAAACAGTAAAACAACGGGGCTCTTAAGCCCAAACTGTGGGAAACAGCCGATCACTTCTTCGTGGTGTCCCAATTTCACCACCGCCCACAAACCAACACTGAGCAGGGAGTCTTCAGGCAGGAGAGGCAGCACAGGACCACAGCAAGCCCAGAGGGATGGCTTCAACTCGAGGTAAGCCCTGAACTGTCCCTTGACTTCTGTGTCCTGTCTCCTCTACCACTGCTCAGGATCAACTGAACAACTGAAAACAATATTTTTCAAACTTGAACCTCCCTGGGTTCTAGATTGGCTGGAGTGGAATGCTGTGCATGAGCTACTCAGCACAGCATTCCATCCAGGCCATTGTGACATCTATTGCTTTTAAATCTGCCTTTTGACCATACTGTAAGTGCACAGGGTACTTCTCTGCATTATTTTACATTTTTCCATTACAAGGAGGTGAATCTTTTATTCTCAGAGGCCCCTTAATACAGTATCCTGCTGCCTACACCTACAGCAGGTACCCTGAGCACCTGTGAACCCCTAATTTATTTATTTATTTTAAACTTTCTGGGATGCCACAACTTTGGGGCATTACAGATTCGGGCCCGCCTAAAAATGCATGTCCCCATGTATTCCCTTAACACTTTATAAAATCTATCATCTTAACAACCTCTAAAATCTTACTTAACACTCTATGAAGTCTTACGTTAATAAAACACTCTTAAAATCTCTAAAATATTCTTAAAACATCTACTATACTGTAAATTTTTGAAGTTTTACCCTAAAGTGACTGTGTCTGGGAAATTACTTGGATTAGATCTACCTGTTGTACCAAGGTACGAGTTGAGAAGCTTCTGTGATATACCTTCTAGGAGGGATACCTGCGTTCGATCTTTGAGTTCTGCGGGGTTGGAAATCAACAGGTTCTTGAACAATACGTTCTCCTTCCAGGAAATCCGGTATTTCTGGAGCTATCACTGGTACACAATTTGAATGCTCCTGGGAATGCATATACGAAGTACGGGTCCAAGGTTCTGTACACCAATTGGTTGGTGATTCTAAGTTCATACATTTTGTTTTTTGTGGACTCCTGCCTCTCCTTTGGCGTAGGACTGTCCTGTTCTTTAACGATCACAGTGTCTCTAAAAGTGCAAGCTTTTAGGAGATTGCGATGGTCAATCTTGGTACCATGTCCAAATTCCTGTTGGATCTTGTATACCGGTAGTTCAGGATAAGGTATCTCGATAATATAATAAGGTTCTGATTCCCACTTTGAAGACAGTTTGCTGCATTTTTGGGTCTTCTTCAACATTACTCTTTCTCCAACAAGTAAAGGTGTAGCTTTGGCCTTGATATCATAGTTTGCTTTCTGCTTTTGCTGTGCTTGCTCCATGTGTCTACCAACAATTTTTCCAGCTTCCTGCAAACGTTGATTATGTTCTTGGACCCAATTTGTCACTGGTTTCTTTATTTTAGTTTCTTTTTGTGGTACTTCCAGCACTAAATCCATCAGAATTCTTCCGTGTCATCCAAACATTAAATAATGAGGTGTATAATAACCCATGGAGCAATGAATAGTATTATTATAAAGATATGTGAGTTCAGGAAGTAAAGCTGGCCAGAAGGGACGTTTATATTCTGGTAGAGCTCACAACATTTCTAGGAGAATCTGGTTTGTTCTTTTGCAAAGTCCATTACCTTGGGGGTGGTAAGCAGTGTTTTTTAACTAATGGCTTCCATACAGGGCGCAAGGTTCATGAAAGAGTTGAGATTCGAAAGATGTTCCTTGATCTGTGAGGATTTTTGTAGGATATCCGTAAGGTTGTACAAAACATCTCATAAAGATTTCGGCAGTAGTTCGAGCAGATAGGTCTTTTACTGCACTTGCAACCACGAACTTGGAAATGTGATCCACCATAATGAGGATATAAATGTGTCCATTTGTGCTAGGGTCTAACTTCAAATGATCAAGAGCAACTAGTTCCAATGGTGCGTTACTGACTATTGGATGAAAAGGAGCTCTCTGATTCCCCTTCTCGTTGCGCTTTAAGTTACATGCTGGACATTCCTCACACCACTTTATTATATCGTTTCGCATTCCTATCCAATAAAATCTCCTTCTGATGATAGCTTCAGTTTTCTTGTGACCAAAATGTCCTGAATTATCATGGTACACCTCTAACACAATGGAAGCACTGGTCTTTGGAACTACGATTTGAGTTACTTCTGTGTGTGTGGTAGGATCTCTACTTTTCTTAACCAGACGATAATCTTCTATGGTCAAACGAATTCTGTGTCTCCAAAGTTTCATCACTTCTGTGTTCAACTTCCTTCTTTCTCTTTGGGTCATGCGCTTCTGTTGAGCAACTAGAGCTTTTACTTGGCGAACTATAGGGTCTTGGCTTTGTAGTTTTACCCATAGATTCTTTTGATTCGCAATCATGTCATCCATTTCTGGTTGATCTTCCACTTTAAACTCGGGAGCAATTTGACAACAGGCCTGTACAATCTCAGCTGGTACCCGCAGAAAAGGTGGCATTTCTATATTTTCCAGCAGGGTATCATCTATTTCTGATTCTCCTTTTCCAGGCATCCGGGACAAGGCATCAGCATTCACATTAGCTTTACCAGAACGATACTTTAAGGAGAATTGATAATTCGCAAGTCGAGAGGCCCACCTTTGCTCGAGGGCTTCTAGCTTTGCAGTATTCAAGTGTGCTAAAGGATTATTGTCAGTGAAAACCGTGAAAAGGGTGGCAGCTAAATATTGCCGAAATTTCTCGGTGATAGCCCAGACTAGCGCTAAAAATTCCAGTTTGAAAGAGCTATAGCGGGCGTCGTTCCGCTCGGAGCCTCTTAATCCTCTGCTTGCGTAGACTATTACTCTTTCCACACCATTCTGTTCTTGTGCGAGTACCGCATCCAATCCTTTGTTGCTGGCATCGGTATACAACAGAAAAGGTTTCGCATAATCTGGATACGCCAATATAGGAGCCTCAGTTAGTATCTTTTCAATTAATCGAAGGCCTCTTGTTGCTCAGTACCCCATGTAACCAGGTGATTCTTTGGGACTCAACCTTCTGCTGATCCTCTTAAGAGTTTGTGTAAAGGCACAGCAGTTTTAGAGAAATTCTTAATAAATCTTCGATAATATCCAACAAATCCCAAGAATTTTCCGACCTCTCTAATGGTAGTAGGAACATGCCATTTCTTTACTGCTTCGATCTTCTCTGGGTCTGGTGTCACTCCAGCCGCTGAAACTATATGTCCCAGATAACTCACTTTAGTCTGCAACAGGTGACATTTAGAGGGTTTTATTTTCAGACCATATTGGATCAACTTTTGGAACACTTCGTCCAGGTGACGCAAATGATCTTCGTGAGTTTTTGAATATACAATGATATCATCTAAATACAGCAACAGGGTATCGAAATTCTGGCTTCCAAGACAATGTTCCACCAGTCTTTGAAAAGTTCCCGGTGCATTACACAATCCAAAAGGCATCCTGGTGAATTCAAAGAGACCCATGGGGGTATTAAAGGCTGTTTTCTCTTGATCCTTCGATGCCATAGGAACTTGCCAGTATCCGTTGGTTAAATCAAGAGTGGAGAATATGGCTGCTGATTGAAGAGCCGTGAGAGAATCCTCTATCCTAGGCAAAGGATACGCATCCTTATGGGTGATGGCATTTAATTTGCAGTAATCCACACAGAATCGGATCTTACCATCCTTCTTTTTTACCAGAACAATTGGCACTGCCCAAGGGTAGTGACTTTCTTTCATCACATCAGCCTCTTTCATTTCTTTAATCATTTCTTTTACTTGCTGGTACATGGCTGGTGGAACTGGCCTAAATCACTCTCAGATAGGCGGATGTCCATGGGTACTGATGTGATGTTGTACCCCACGAGCTAACCCAAAATCTAAGGGGTGTTGGTTAAAAGCTTCCTTTTGGTGTAAAACCACTTTCAAAACATCAGCTCTTTGCTTCATGCTGGTCTTCGGATTGCCTACTTTAATCTCCTTGGTCCATTCTGGTATCTGGATGCTTTCCATCCCATCTTCAGGTACTTTCTCTATTTCTTCCCCAGCTTCGATAATGTCCTGTAAACACACCGTGTGGATCTGGGCGACCGGCTGGTTCCGGTACAGCTGTACATCATGAGTCCCGTAATTTAGTACTCGGACTGGTATCCTACCTCTGATCACCGTAGCTACACTCCAAGCTACTATTATTGGCTCTTCCTTGTTCATTGGGTAAGGTTCCACTAGGGCATCATAATCTTGACCCCTCGGGCCCACCTTTGCTTTACACCACAGCGTGGTTTCGGTGCCTGGCTTCAAGGTTACTGGTCTAGCATCCGTCACTCTTACTTTACCGATTTCACCCTCAGCATTAGCGAATCATAGATGGCATTGCAAGTTGTAGATAGTTTGTTGCAGGTCATGTTTCTCCACTCGAGGTACATGCTTGGCTTGCTGCTGGAGGATACTCACTAATTCACCAAAGCAATTCTATAGAAGGTTCATCCCTAGAATTAGTGGTGGCAGTTGATCACTCTCAATGTCGCTCACAATGATGCCTGTGTTGCATTGAACATTCTTTCCTAGCTGTACATTGGCTTCTAAATAGCCTAAATATGGTACTTCATCACCGTTGCTCGCTATCAACTTTACCCATGATCTAGGAGGTAGCTTCAGATCATTAGGTGTCCGGTATCTTCGGAACTCTCATCCTTGCAATGTGGTAACCTGCGATCAGGTGTCTAATAATGCCATAAGCTCGATGCCATTGACCTTGACTGGTATCATTGGGCTTCTACCAACAAAACATGACTGCTCTAGTGGGACTGCCGGACCTGATCAGCTGCTCTTCGAGGGTCAGTCCTCATCCCGAAGAATTCCTGTTTAAATTTAGGGTGTTATTTACTGGCTGACCACATCTCCTTTCTATATGGCCACTAACACCACACCGGCGACATATGGGCCTTCCTTGGCAATCAAATTGATCTGTGGAGCATCTCCCTTCACTACTTCTCGAGTGGTTCATTTGGTCATGCTTCCTTTCTTTCCCTGATGGAACGAATCTTCCCTCATTCTTCCAACCAGCTTTCCAATTCTGCATTTCCTTATACATCTCTGCCATCTGGTTGGTCAGTGTAGCAATCTGCTCAGTCAGCTCCGAGTGTTGTCGAGCACTAGTCTGCGTAGAACATGTCAGTGCCTGTATCCTTGGTTCATGTATCTGCTCATGTTCTGAACGCCGGCTTGGGTAGGCAATAGCTTCTCTTCCCGGTTCTCGTCTTTGTAAGGACATTTCCTCTGGCTGGAGTCTTGATTGCCAAGAATGGTCTTCTTTCCATCCTTTTGTAGTGTAGGTCGGCCATTGAGTTTCCATAGAGGTTGCCGTTTGGGGATATGCTGAAGCCTCCTCTCTGGAATGTCCTGAACCAAATATTCGAATGGCTTTCTCCTTAAAATCCAGAAAGTCGACTTCAGCATTTTGTAAATGCAGCATGTGTAGTTCTCTCTTCAGGGCCTCACTTTGCACTCCTTCAACAAATTTTTCAACTAGCACTCGATCTGCATCTCAGACCTCTGCTGCGTCTACTCTCTCTATCGCTCGTAACAGCTCTTGCAAACTCAGTGCAAACTCTCTCAGGGTCTCTTGAGACTTCTGGGTATGCAAAAAGAACTTCATTTTGAGGTCAGACACGGTCCTAGCATTGAAGATCTGCTGTAGCCTCTGGAGTATCTGGTCCACTGTGGCTTTTGCTCCACTTGGCCATGATTGGACTTCTCGGTGGGCAGCTTCCTTTAGTTGCCTGATTAAAATTTCAACCTTCTGTTGCTCGGGGATCTGATACAGCCGAAACATGGCCTGCATCTTTGAATGGAATTCTCCCAGGTTGCTGGTTCCATCCCCATCTTTTTCTCCGGAAAACTGTGGAAGCCATGGTGCTCTGAAGTAATACAGCATGGTTAGTGAACATGGTGGGATATTCCCCTCTAAGTCCATCTCCATCTCCTCCAGCCAACTCTCAATCTTCCCCAGGCAATCCACTACTACACCCTGGCTCCATCTGTGCTTCTTACTAAGCCACTGCAACTTTGGACTGCTTGGATAAATAATTATCTCTATCCTGCCGACTACGCCAAGAAAATTTTACTTTGTGATGGTCTGGAAGTGCTCTGCGAAGAGTGCTGTACTCTAAAGGTGATGAAAAGAGATGAGCGAGGCACCAAGGTCCAAATTATGTGGATAGGATAACCGTTACCCAGACAAGGAGAGGCAGGAGTCAACTTAGTGCTTCAATGCCTACAGGGCATTTATTTTGTACCAAGGGTAGAGAGACACAGTCGCAAGAAGGATGGGTTTGCCCGAGAACAATAGGGCAATAAACAGAGAAAAACTTTTATCTACCACTACTAAGGTTATTACCACAAGAATAAACTTTAGGCCTACTGCCACTCTTATTCTGACACTATTCTATACTTCAATACTCTAAATGAGGATCAGGTGACATAAGCTACTCAGCACCACTGTACTAGGGTAATTAGCATCACACATTTCCATAAGAGTCCAGATATTACAAGAGTCCAGAGATCTGGCGTCTTTGTGTACACCGTCGTTCTTCATTGGTAGCTACAAGGGAAGTAAAACAGAACTGTGGAACCCTAATCACAATTTTCAGCAAGGACCTAGATAAGGCCACTGGGGTGGTGAGAGGTTTGGTAAACAGACCATATATTCTTCGGCAAAAGCCCACTGTCTCCAAAGCTGCTGGAATGTAGAACCAGAGCAACTGGTTCCTGAGATAACACACTGAAAACAAAGGGTTCCTCAGCCAAAACCCACTTCCTGGGTGGCCAAGGATGAAGATAGATCAAGATCTGCGTGGCGATGAATCCAATGGAGGACTACCACTACCTGACTGATGCTGCGGCACTCCAAAGGCCAGCTGAACTCAGAAGAAACTCGGACAGGACCAGGAAACATAAGAATCTGAAGAGATGATGGTTGACTCTGCAATCCTAGGATCAAGAACTAACACAAAACAAAGAAACGGTGGATGCGTCCCGTACTGGGCTTCGATGGACTCGACCTTCGGCGAATGACCGGGAGGGGCGCAGACTAGGTTCTCCAGGATGAGCTCACTCTTCTGTAGAGGTGACCAACTTCAGGATCTCTGGAACAGGAACCATGCAGGAATGACACAACTGCGCACGGCTATCGTTGATGTCGCTTCGTGGACGTGACTTTCAAGCTGTGAAAAACAAGAAACGGCGGGTACGACTGGCAACAGACTCGACTTCGGCGGACAACACAGACGGACATGATGGGCTGATGGATGATCTCACAGGAGTGAAGAATACTGAAAAGATGTCTTCTTCTGAGTAGAGACTGATTCTGAGTACATTGTGTTACAGACCACACTATGAGACTGCAGTGTGGTAGAAGATTGAGACTGTCTTCATACAGTAGTAACCATATAACTGAATAATGCCCAAAGAACTGTGGAATGATACAATAATTTGCCGGAGGAAGGCATATTATAACTTCAGGAGTAATTGTTACTGATAAGGGCCAATGTCCAGGTGCTTAGAGCAATAGTTCAGGTACTTAGGACAATAGTTCAGGTACTTAGAACAATAGTTCAGGTACTTTGGACAATAGTTCAAGTACTTAGGGCAATAGTTCAGGTACTTAGGGCAATAGTTCAGGTACTTAGACCAATAGTTCAGGTACTTAGGACAATAGTTCATGTACTTAGGGCAATAGTTCAGCATAAGCAGTACAGTAATCACAGTAGTTTCACAGTATAGGCAAATTGAACACTCTCAAATGAACCCCTGTTCCTAAATGTAGGGTCTTCCTGAATAGGATCACTTTCTGGACGTTGTGGCTAAGGAATCCTATAGTACCACTAGGCTGGTTTGCCCTATTCCGCTAGGCCGGGGCCTCCCTATAGTACCACTAGGCTGGCTTGCCCTATTTCACTAGGCCGGGGCCTCCCTTTAGTACCACTAGGCTGGCTTGCCCTATTCTGCTAGGCCGGGGCCTCCCTATAGTACAACTAGGCTGGCTTGCCCTATTCCACTAGGCCGGAGCCTCCCTATAGTACCACTAGGCTGGCTTGCCCTATTCTGCTAGGCCAGGGTCTCCCTTTTATACCAAGCTTTACCTCGGGCCTAATGCCTTACTTTTACCTCAGGCCTGATGCCCTACGTTATCTTGGGCCTGGTGCCCCACCTTATATTGGGTCTGGTGATCCACGTTACTTTGGGCCTGGTGCCCCACTTAATACTGGGCCTGGTGCCCCACTTCAAATTGTGGGCCTAGATTGCCCTTTTAAAACTGTGGTCCCTTTAAATATGCAGCTCACTAGAAGCTGCTGTCACTCAGCAGCCAAGACCTCGCCCAATATCCGCCCCCTAAATGAATATTAAAAAGGCCGCTATAAAGGCCTCAATGGACGGCCCCTCCTTATGGGCATCGCTAGCCCCGCCTCCCCACCTGAATATTAAATTATGGTCCTTATGACTCGCTTTCCCTTGCAGCGCTCGGCCACCTTGTATGCGCCTACTGCACTTGCTCACACCTAGGACATAGTCTCTTTTAAACGTGTGGTCAGCATGCTTCTAGTGCTGCCACCGACTCACCACTCCGCCGTCTTCTGGGGCTGCTGTGCAGTAAGGAGGTGGGAGGGATGCTGACAGTGGGAGAGAAAATGGGCAGGCAGCTGGGAGGACTACTAGGGGGCCTCAGATGGCCAACGGGCGATACGGGTGCGATGCGGCTGGTAGGGCTGCTGACGGGGGACCAAAATAAACTTTAAAACAACTGGGGAGGGCTAAAACAATAAAACAATGGGGCTCTTAAGCCCAAACTGTGGGAAACGGCTGATCACTTCTTCATGGTGTCGGATGCACCACCACCCGAAAACCAACGCTGAGCAGGAGTCTTCAGGCAGGAGGCAGCACAGGACCACAGCAAGCCCAGAGGGACGGCTTCAACTTGAGGTAAGCCCTGAACTGTCCCTTGACTTCTGTGTCCTGTCTCCTCTACCACTGCTCAGGATCAACTGAACAACTGAAACAATATTTTTCAAACTTGAACCTCCCTGGGTTCTAGATTGGCTGAGTGCAATACTGTGCATGAGTCACTCAGCACAGCATTCCATCCAGGCCATTGTGACATCTAGTGCTTTTAAATCTGCTTTTGACCATACTGTAAGTGCACTAGGGTACTTCTCTGCATTATTTTACATTTTTCCATTACAGGTGAATCTTTTATTCTCAGAGGCCCCTTAATACAGTATCCTGCTGCCTACACCTCACAGCAGGTACCCTGAGCACCTGTGAACCCCTAATTTATCTATTTATTTTAACTTTTCTAGGATGCCACAACTTTGGGGCATTAGATTGCTTGGCTTTAAAAATACATGTCCCCATGTATTCTCTTAACACTTATAAAATCTATCATCTTAACAACCTCTAAAATCTTACTTCACACTCTATGAAGTCTTTCGTTAATAAATCACTCTTAAAATCTCTAAAATATTCTTAAAACATCTACTATACTGTAAATTTTTGAAGTTTTACCCTAAAGTGACTGTGTCTGGGAAATTACTTGGATTAGATCTACCTGTTGTACCAAGGTACGAGTTGAGAAGCTTCTGTGATATACCTTCTATGGAGGATACCTGCGTTCGATCTTTGAGTTCTGGGGTTGGAAATCAACAGGTTCTTGAACAATCGTTCTCCTTCCAGGAAATCCGTATTTCTGGAGCTATCACTGGGACACAATTTGAATGCTCCTGGAATGCATATAATGAAGGCACGGGTCCAAGGTTCTGTACACCAATTGGTTGGTGATTCTAAGTTCACATATTTTGTTTTTGTGGACTCCTGCCTCTCCTTTGTGTAGGACTGTCCTGTTCTTCTAACGATCACAGTGTCTCTAAAGTGCAAGCTTTAGGAGATTGCTATGGTCAATCTTGGTACCATGTCCAAATTCCTGTTGGATCTTGTATACGGTAGTTCAGGATAAGGTATCTCGATAATATAATAGGTTTCTGATTCCCACTTTGAAGACAGTTTGCTGCATTTTGGGTCTTCTTCAACATTACTCTTTCTCCAACAAGTAAAAGGTGCAGCTTTGGCCTTGATATCATAGTTTGCTTTCTGCTTTGCTGTGCTTGCTCCATGTGTCTACCTAACAATTTTTCCAGCTTCCTGCAAACGTTGATTATGTTCTTGGACCCAATTTGTCACTGGTTTCTTTATTTTAGTTTCTTTTGTGGTACTTCCAGCATAAATCCATCAGAATTCTTCCGTTCATCCAAACATTAAATAATGAGGTGTATAATAAACCCATGGAGCAATGAATATTATTATTATAAAGATATGTGAGTTCAGGAAGTAAGCTGGCCAGAAGGGACGTTTATATTCTGGTAGAGCTCACAACATTTCTAGGAGAATCTGGTTTTTCTTTTTGCAAAGTCCATTACCTTGGGGGTGGTAAGAATTTTAACTAATGGCTTCCATATAGGGCGCAAGGTTCAGAAAGGAGTTGAGATTCGAAAGTTGTTCCTTGATCTGTGAGGATTTTTGTGATATCCGTAGGTTGTACAAAACATCTCATAAAGATTTCGGCAGTAGTTCGGAAAGAAAGATAGGTCTTTTACCGCACTTGCAACCAATGAACTTGGAAAAGTGATCCACCATAATGAGGATATAAATGTGTCCATTTGTGCTAGGGTCTAACTTAAAATGATCAAGAGCAACTAGTTCCAATGAGTGGTTACTCGACTATTGGATGAAGAAGGAGCTCTCTGATTCCCCTTCGTTACTACTTTTAGTTACATGCTGGACATTCTCACACCATTTTATTATATCGTTTCGCATTTCTATCCAATAAAATCTCCTTCTGATGATAGCTTCAGTTTTCTTGTGACCAAAATGTCCTGAATTATCATGGCACCTCTAACACAATGGCAGTACTGGTCTTTGAAACTACTATTTGAGTTACCTCTGTGTGTGTGGTAGGATCTCTGCTTTCTTAACCAGACGATAATCTCTATGGTCAAACGAGTTCTGTGTCTCCAAAGTTTCATCACTTCTTGTGTTCAACTTCCTTCTTCTCTTTGGGTCATGCGCCTCTGTTGAGCAACTAGAGCTTTTACTTGGCTAACTATAGGGTCTTGGCTTTGTAGTTTTACCCATAGATTCTTTTGATCTGCAATCATGTCATCCACTTGGTTGATCTTCCACTTTAAACTGGGAGCAATTTGACAACAGGCTCTGTACAATCTCAGCTGGTACCTGCAGAAGGTGGCATTTCTATATTTTCCAGCAGGGTATCATCTATTTCTGATTCTCCTTTCCAGGCATCCGGGACAAGGCACTCAGCATTCACATTAGCTTTACCAGAGCGATGACTTTAAGTGAGAATTGATAATTCGCAAGCTGTCGAGAGCCCACCTTTGCTCGAGGGGCTTCTAGCTTTGCAGTATCTAGGCAAAGTAAAGGATTATTGTCCGTGAAAACCGTGAAAGGGTGGCAGCTAAATATTGCCGAAATTTCTCGGTGATAGCCCAGACTAGCTTAAAAATTCCAGTTTGAAAGAGCTATAGCGGGCGCTGCTCGCTTCGGAGCTCTTAATCCTCTACTTCGTAGCTATTACTCTTTCCACACCATTCTGTTCTTGTGTGAGTACCTCATCCAATCCTTTGTTGCTGGCATCGGTATACAACAGAAAAGGTTTCGCATAATCTGGATACTCAATATAGGAGCCTCAGTTAGTATCTTTTCAATTAATCAAGGCCTCTTGTTGCTCAGTACCCCATGTAACCAGGTGATTCTTTGGGACTCAACCTTCTGCTGATCTCTTAAGAGTTGTGTAAAGTACAGCAGTTTTAGAGAAATTCTAATAAATCTTCGATAATATCCAACAAATCCCAAGAATTTTCCCGACTCTAATGGTAGTAGGAACATGCCATTTCTTTACTGCTTCGATCTTCTCTGGGTCTGGTGTCACTCCAGCCACTGAAACTATATGTCCCAGATAACTCACTTTAGTCTGCAACAGGTGACATTTAGAGGGTTTTATTTTCAGACCATATTGGATCAACTTTTGGAACACTTCGTCCAGGTGACGCAAATGATCTTCGTGAGTTTTTGAATATACAATGATATCATCTAAATACAGCAACAGGGTATCGAAATTCTGGCTTCCAAGACAATGTTCCACCAGTCTTTGAAAAGTTCCCGGTGCATTACACAATCCAAAAGGCATCCTGGTGAATTCAAAGAGACCCATGGGGGTATTAAAGGCTGTTTTCTCTTGATCCTTCGATGCCATAGGAACTTGCCAGTATCCGTTGGTTAAATCAAGAGTGGAGAATATGGCTGCTGATTGAAGAGCGTTGAGAGAATCCTCTATCCTAGGCAAAGATACGATCCTTTGGGTGATGGCATTTAATTTGCAGTAATCCACACAGAATCGGATCTTACCATCTTCTTTTTTTACCAGAACAATTGGCACTGCCCATGGTAGTGACTTTCTTTCATCTCATCAGCCTCTTTCATTTCTTTAATCATTCTTTTACTTGCTGGTACATGGCTGGTGGAACTGGCCTAAATCACCTCAGATAGGCGGATGTCCATGGGTACTGATGTGATGTTGTACTCCACGAGCTAACCCAAAATCTAAGAGGTGTTGGTTAAAAGCTTCCTTGGTGTAAAACCACTTTCAAAACATCAGCTCTTTGCTTCATGCTGGTCTTCGGATTGCCTACTTTAATCTCCTTGGTCCATTCTGGTATCTGGATGCTTTCCATCCCATCTTCAGGTACTTTCTCTATTTCTTCCCCAGCTCGATAATGTCCTGTAAACACACCGTGTCGGATCTAGGGCGACGGCTGGTTCCGGTAACAGCTGTACATCATGAGTCCCGTAATTTAGTACTCAGACTGGTATCCTACCTCGATCACCGTAGCTACTCCAGCTACTATTATTGGCTCTTCCTTGTTCATTGGGTAAGGTTCCACTAGGGCATCATAATCTTGACCCTCGGGCCCACCTTTGCTTTACACCACAGGCGTGGTTTGGTGCCTGGCTTCAAGGTTACTGGTCTAGCATCCGTCACTCTTACTTTACCGATTTCCACCCTCAGCATTAGCGAATCATAGATGGCATTGAAGTTGTAGATAGTTTGTTGCAGGGCATGTTTCTCCACTCGAGGTACATGCTGGCTTGCTGCTGGAGGATACTCACTAATTCACCAAAGCAATTCTGTAGAAGGTTCATCCCTAGAATTAGTGGTGGCAGTTGATCACCTCAATGTCGCTCACAATGATGCCTGTGTTGCATTGAACATTATTTCCTAGCTGTACATTGGCTTCTAAATAGCCTAAATATGGTACTTCATCACGTTGCTCACTATCATCTTTACCCATGATCTAGGAGGTAGCTTCAGATCATTAGGTGTCAATATCTTGGAACTCTCATCCTTGCAATATGGTAACCTGCGATCAGGTGTCTAATAATGCCACCATAAGCTCGATGCCATTGACCTTGACTGGTATCATTGGGCTTCTACCAACAAAACATGACTGCTCTAGTGGGACTGCCGGACCTGATCAGCTGCTCTTCGAGGGTCAGTCCTCATCCCGAAGAATTCCTGTTTAAATTTAGGGTGTTATTTACTGGCTGACCACATCTCCTTTCTATATGGCCACTAACACCACACCGGCGACATATGGGCCTTCCTTGGCTATCAAATTGATCTGTGGAGCATCTCCCTTCACTACTTCTCAAGTGGTTCATTTGGTCATGCTTCCTTTCTTTCCCTGATGGAACGAATCTTCCCTCATTCTTCCAACCAGCTTTCCAATTCTGCATTTCCTTATACATCTCTGCCTTCTGGTTGGTCAGTGTAGCAATCTGCTCAGTCAGCTCCGAGTGTTGTTTAGCACTAGTCTGCGTAGAACATGTCGGTGCCTGTATCCATGGTTCATGTATCTGCTCATGTTCTGAAATCCGCTTGGGTAGGCAACAGCTTCTCTTCCGGTTCTCTGCCTTTGTAAGGACATTTCTCTGGCTGGGTCTTGATTGCCAAGAATGGTCTTCTTCATCCTTTTGTAGTGTAGGTTTGCCATTGAGTTTCCATAGAGGTTGCTTTGGGGATATGCTGAAGCCTCTCTCTGGAATGTCCTGAACCAAATATTCGAATGGCTTTCTCCTTAAAATCCAGAAAGTCGACTTCAGCATTTTGTAAATGCAGCATGTGTAGTTCTCTCTTCAGGCCTCACTTTGCACTCCTTCAACAAATTTTTGACTAGCACTGGATCTGCATCTCGGACCTTTGCTAATGTCTACATTTCTCTTTCGTAACAGCTCTTGCAAACTCAGTGCAAACTCTCTCAGGGTCTCTTGAGACTTCTGGGTATGCAAAAGAACTTCATTTTGAGGTCAGACACGGTCCTAGTATTGAAGATCTGCTGTAGCCTCTGGAGTATCTGGTCCACTGTGGCTTTTGCTCCACTTGGCCATGATTGGACTTCTCTGTGGCAGCTTCCTTTAGTTGCCTGATTAAAATTTCAACCTTCTGTTGCTCGGGATCTGATACAGCCGAAACATGGCCTGCATCTTTGAATGGAATTCTCCCAGGTTGCTGGTTCCATCCCCATCTTTTCTCCGAAAACTGTGGAAGCCATGGTGCTCTGAAGTAATACAGCATGGTTAGTGAACATGGTGGGATATTCCCTCTAAGTCCATCTCCATCTCCTCCAGCCGACTCTCAGTCTTCCCCAGGCAATCCACTACTACACCCTGGCTCCATCTGTGCTTCTTACTAAGTCACTGCAACTTTGGACTGCTTGGATAAATAATTATCTCTATCCTGCCGACTATGCCAAGAAAATTTTACTTTGTGATGGTCTGGAAGTGCTCTGTGAAGAGTGCTGTACTCTAAAGGTGATGAAAAGAGATGAGCGAGGCACCAAGGTCCAAATTATGTGGATGAGGATAACCTGTTACCAGACAAGGAGAGGCAGGAGTCAACTTAGTGCTTCAATGCCTACAGGGCATTTATTTTGTACCAAGGGTAGAGAGACACAGTCTAAGAAGGATGGGTTTGCCCGAGAACAATAGGGCAATAAACAGAGAAAAACTTTTATCTACCACTACTAAGGTTATTACCACAAGAATAAACTTTAGGCCTACTGCCACTCTTATTCTGACACTATTCTATACTTCAATACTCTAAATGAGGATCAGGTGACATAAGCTACTCAGCACTGTACTAGGGTAATTAGCATCCACATTTCCACAGAGTCCAGATATTACAAGAGTCCAGAGATCTGGCATCTTTGTGTACACCGTTGTTCTTCATTGGTAGCTACAAGGGAAGTAAAACAGAACTGTGGAACCCTAATCACAATTTCCAGCAAGGACCTAGATAAGGCCACTGGGGTGGTGAGAGGTTTGGTAAACAGACCATATATTCTTCGGCAAAAGCCCACTGTCTCCAAAGCTGCTGGAATGTAGAACCAGAGCAACTGGTTCCTGAGATAACACACTGAAAACAAAGGGTTCCTCAGCCAAAACCCACTTCCAGGGTTGCCAAGGATGAAGATAGATCAAGATCTGCGTGGCGATGAATCCAATGGAGGACTACCACTACCTGACTGATGCTGCGGCACTCCAAAGGCCAGCTGAACTCAGAAGGAACTCGGACAGGACCAGGAATCATAAGAATCTGAAGAGATGATGGTTGACTCTGCAATCCTAGGATCAAGAACTAACACAAAACAAAGAAATGGCGGATGCGTCCCGTACTGGGCTTCGATGGACTTGAGCCGAATGACCGGGAGAGGCGCCGTTAAATTCTCAGGATGAGCTCACTCTTCTGTAGGCGACCAACTTCAGGACATGGAGACAGGAACCATGCGGAGCGACACTGGCACGGCTGTCTCAGTGATGCGTTTGTGAGGGACGTATTTCAAGCTGTGAAAAACAAGAAACGGGTACGAACACTGGCAACAGACTCCTCGACTTCATGGACGACACAGACTGGACATGATGGGCTGATGGATGATTTCACAGGAGTGAAGAATACTGAAAGTTGTCTTCTTCTGAGTAGAGACTGATTCTGAGTACATTAGTTACAGACCACACTATGAGACTGCAGTGTGGTAGAAGATTGAGACTGTCTTCATACAGTAGTAACCATATAACTGAATAATGCCCAAAGAACTGTGGAATGATACAATAATTTGCCGGAGGAAGGCATATTATAACTTCAGGAGTAATTGTTAGTGATAAGGGCCAATGTCCAGGTGCTTAGAGCAATAGTTCAGGTACTTAGGACAATAGTTCAGGTACTTAGAACAATAGTTCAGGTACTTAGGACATTAGTTCAAGTACTTAGGGCAATAGTTCAGGTACTTAGGGCAATAGTTCAGGTACTTAGACCAATAGTTCAGGTACTTAGGACAATAGTTCATGTACTTAGGGCAATAGTTCAGCATAAGCAGTACAGTAATCACAGTAGTTTCACAGTATAGGCAAATTGAACACGTTACTTTGGGCCTGGTGCCCCACTTAATACTGGGCCTGGTGCCCCACTTCAAATTGTGGGCCTAGATTGCCCTTTTAAATCTGTGGTCCCTTTAAATATGCAGCTCACTAGAAGCTGCTGTCACTCAGCAGCCAAGACCTCACCCAATATCCGCCCCCTAAATGAATATTAAAAAGGCCACTATAAAGGCCTCAATGGACGGCCCCTCCTTATGGGCATCGCCGCCTCCCCTCCTGAATATTAAATTATGGTCCTTATGACTCGCTTCCCCTTGCAGTGCTCGGCCACCTTGTATGCGCCTACTGCACTTTCTCACACCTAGGACACAGTCTCTTTTAAACGTGTGGTCAGCATGTGCTTCTGGTGCCTGACTCACCACTCCGCCGTCTTCTGGGGCTGCTGTGCAGTAAGGAGGTGGGAGGGATGCTGACAGTGGGAGGGAAAATGGGCAGGCAGCTGGGAGGACAACTAGGGGGCCTCAGATGGCCAACGGGCGATACGGGTGCGATTCGGCTGGTAGGGCTGCTGATGGGGGACCAAAATAAACTTTAAAACAACTGGGGAGGGCTAAAACAATAAAACAATGGGGCTCTTAAGCCCAAACTGTGGGAAACGGCTGATCACTTCTTCGTGGTGTCCCGATTGCACCACCACCCGCAAACCAACGCTGAGCAGGGAGTCTTCAGGCAGGAGAGGCAGCACAGGACCACAGCAAGCCCAGAGGGACGGCTTCAACTCGAGGTAAGCCCTGAACTGTCCCTTGACTTCTGTGTCCTGTCTCCTCTACCACTGCTCAGGATCAACTGAACAACTGAAAACAATATTTTTCAAACTTGAACCTCCCTGGGTTCTAGATTGGCTTGAGTGGAATGCTGTGCATGAGCCACTCAGCACAGCATTCCATCCAGGCCATTGTGACATCTAGTGCTTTTAAATCTGCCTTTTGACCATACTGTAAGTGCACAGGGCACTTCTCTGCATTATTTTACATTTTTCCATTACAAGGAGGTGAATCTTTTATTCTCAGGGGCCCCTTAACACAGTATCCTGCTGCCTACACCTACAGCAGGTACCCTGAGCACATGTGAACCTCTAATTTATTTATTTATTTTAAACTTTCTGGGATGCCACAACTTTGGGGCATTACAGTTGCTTTGATTTGTATCATGGGTCCATGATTGTTGCTTTAATGCAGTACTCAGAATGAAGCATTTTACAGAGTTTGTCAACTTCATCAACATTTTTGATCATACATCTGGTTAGATCTTTTTGCATTCCTGGTGGCAACCTATGTGTGTCAGCAACACCACTGGCAGCATGTGTGATGGAATTGTCTTGATTCTAACGTTTCCCAAATCAGATTAAATCTGAATTTTACTATTTTTATTAGGAATATCACCTGGCTCAGCCTGGTCCACTACGGTGGAACAATACAGACATCAGCATCACCAATTTTATTTTCCAAGGTGTAGTGTCTGACAGCATTCTTTAGTTCCAACAACCTATGAAACATTAGAAAGGTCAAATTCCATCGAGTAGGCATGTCTTGAATCAATCTGTGCAAAGGTAAATTGTGCTCTGGCTTTATTTTTTCAAACAAGTGATGGGCTTTGCTTGAGTGACTGAAATGAGTGCATATTCTTTTACCAGTGCTAACAAGAGTTTAAATGTCCCTGTCCTCATCAAGAAAACTGTGAATTATTAAATTTAAGCAATGCACAAAGCAGCAGATGTGAACAAAACCCTCTTCCTCCAAGGCCTTCCTTATGTTGGCCACATTATCTGCAAGAATAAAGCCAACTGACTGTACCTGTGAAGTGAGCCATTGCTGTACTGGTTCTGGGAGCTCTCCATTGATGTTGTATTAGGTATGTTCAGATGGAAAATAAAACATTCTTAGAACAGCAAATTGCATTTCACTGTCCACACAAGAATTATCAAAACATGCCCAATCTGTAGTGACAGATGTGAAGAGTTCAGGCTGATAGCTTGTCCAGATATCTGTTGTGAGATGCACCACCCTCCCAACAGCACTGCACAAAACTCATCTTTACATACAACATTGTAGCATTCTAGAATCCCTCTTGAGAAGTATTTTCTCAATGTTGTTTAATATTGAGGTTTGACATACTCAAGCAACCACCCGAATCCTACATGTTCAACCATGTTATATACTACTAAATCAACAGCTATCATTTCTGAAATTTTCTTGGTTATTAAAACAGCTACAGGGTGGGTTGAGGCATATTTCTTTTCTCTATAAAATTTTATTATATTGAAACATACTGTACATAACAACAATACCATCACAATACATCATAAACATAATCCACTTGTAGCAATCATACAGAAATATTAAAATAAATGAATAAAACAGTCATACATAGAACTACTTCTAGCAAATCATTAATACTATCCACAAGAAAAAACATTGCAGAAAATTAAAACTTTAATAACTAGACTAGACACACTGCTCCCCAGAAATCTTAAACCCATGTGAGAAGAAATAAGAGAAGAAAGCAAGAGGAGCAGAGTAGGAGTGTGTAGAAAGACAGACAAGTTACATGCAGTCAACTTTAACTGCTGGACTTATGAGTTGAAACAATTGTAAATAGTGCCCCATTTAACATTATACATATAGGCCTGGTCCTATATATAGATAAATGTGCAAGTCTCTACAACTTCAAAACCTCAAAACATGAATTTTTCCATTCAGTGAATGATGGTACTCAGTCCTCCAACCACAGTCTGAGTGTGGAATTTTTAACTGAGACAGAAATTAAAGCTATATTACAACACTGTTCTCTATTCTAGCACTCTGTTTCATCAAACTGACCCAGAAGAATAGTTTTCCCATTAAACTTCCCTTGTAGCCATGGGATATCTTTGAAAAAAATACTCAGTCCTTTCAATAGAGCTGATACTGCATTTTAGGGCAGGACCAGAACATACGAATCAGATCACACTTAGCATCCCCACATCTCAGACAGCAGGATGAGGATCTCAAACCAATCATCTTCATTTGAAGTGGAGTACAGTAAAGATTATGTATAGTTTTTAACTGAATCAGTTTGGCATTAACTGATTTAAAAGTCTTAATACAGTAGAACTAAGCCAAATTTTGTTCCAGTTCCAATCAATAACCTCCTCACCAAGACTGTTAGCCCACCAACTTATGCATTGTAGATTCCAACCATTTATGCTTGTTAGAAGTAAGTTATAAAAATGTGATATTTTGGACCTAGCCTGAATACATGCCAGGAGGTTTTGGGAATTGGTGTTAGTGTCTAGATAAATCTCTCCATCACATATGAGGCTTTGGATGCTTTCAATTATACAGTCAAACATGTCTTAACTTCTGTTTTGTGTACTAGAGCATCAAAGGATAAGAGAACTTCTTCAAGTAGTAAATCTTTAATTTTAATTATACATTTCCTTTCTCGCTCCAGAAACTTGAATACCTGACCATTAGCCATGAAGTCAGCATTGTGAAATAAGGGTTGGAGCCTAGATTTACTTAAATTTAAGACTAGCAAATAGGACCTTCTCCTAAGTACATTGGTTGGGTTGAGACATGTTTGGCTTTACATTCATATGTTTCTGAGATGGCAAGCTGTGTCCTTGAAGGAGGTTCACTTTTAAACACATGGGGCCAGATTCTCAAAAGGATATGTCTGGTGTAAGTTGACATGCACCCAAAAAAAATTGGTGCAAGTAGCAAGTTACTCCAGCAGTTGCAACATTCGGTATTCTGCAAAGCAGCCTGTGACCTGTTGCAGGCTGCTTGTGCCAAAGTGGACTTACACCACCATTTACACCCTAAACCCCCTGTGACATGGTGCTAGGGGGTTTACAGCAGCTGTTGCACCCTATTCTGGAAGGGCAGCAACAAAGTCCCCATACTTGTTATTCTAGAACAACCCCTGGAGGACATCCATCAAAGTACAGTTATACCAGCTTCTAGCTGCTGTTAAGTATACTTATGCCCTCCAAAGGTTGCATGTATGTACCGCTGCAGAACACCTGATGCCATGTCACTCTCCCCCCACCACTGCCTGCTCCCCACAAATCCACATGTAATGCCCTGCCCCCGAATGCCCCACCCACCAAACAACTGAGTGAAAGCCCCATAGGGCTATCCATGTCCACCATGCCCCAACCCCTGAACATGTGTGCCAAAGCCCTGCAGGGCTATTCATGCCCCCCATGCCCCAATCCCCGAGCAGCCGCCTCCTGCAACACGCATCTCCTGCATGTCAGTGACCCCTTAGCCCAGGTAGTTTAGTGGCTCCTCCACTGAGCAGATGCAGACATCCCTGCTCCTCCGCACACCCAGCCAGTGACTGGCACAGCTCACCTCTCACCTCCATGGCCAGCTGCTGACTGAGCTCCATGTAGGCACGTACTGTACATATGCGCACAATGAATGACTGAGTTCATTCATTCATTGAGTGTCTATATGCAGTATGTGCTCATACAGAACTCAGTCTGCGGCTGGCCTTGAAGGTGCGTGATGGGCTGTGCCAGTTGCTGACTGGGGACTAGTGGAGGGGAGTGGGGTTGTCTGGCACTGCTGTGTGTGGGGGTGGGGGGCCACTAGACTACCAGGATATTACATGTATATGGCAGACTTGGGGTGCAGGTTGGGATATGGAGTGGGGGATCTTGGGGCATGTACAGTGTGTGTCAGGGGTTCTCTAGCCCTGCAGGGCTTTTTCAGCTCCTTCTGGGGGATTGGGGCATAGGGGGGCACTTGTGCCCCACTGGACAGTGGTTGTGGCTTGCGACAATCCTGTCAAGTACACTCTCTGTTCAGAGTACATGGCTAGATGTAGCATATTGCAGGACTTAGCAGCGGGGACCCTGCACCTTCTAGAATTGGGTGCAGGGTCCTTGCTGCAACTGAGTTTGGCACAAGTCACCTTTGGTGGTGACTTGCACCATTCTTCTAGAATCACCCCCATGGTCTCTTTCAGTAACACTAGGAGTCCTTCAAATAGGAGGACATGCTGGAGGTGTTTCTTTATTGCTTTGGGGACAGCCACTGCTTTCATCTATCAGAGTTATCCCTGAGTGTAGTGACCTATCTCTGTCACTTTCTCTTTGAGTCTCACAAATGGATTTCTCATTAATGTTATGACATCTGTATAGCTGCCTTTTCAGCATTGAAGTTCCCAGTGTTCCTTTCTTTTTATCCCTGCTGATTGGCCTTTTACAAATAGCGTATGTTGCCACCAACTCATTAAAAGCACCAATGGAGAAGCATGACCTAACAAAAGATGATATCTTTTAAGTTTTTTTTCCCAGGAAGGCACTGTGGGTCAGTCATCTTTTCCGGGTTTTCCCCAGATATTTCTTGGGCCTATTCCTGTAACCCATTACCCTCCACCTCGACCATAGAAACATTTCTTTCTGTTTCTTCCTCATTAGCAATTTGCATCCCATTCAGTAAAGCTTGTGCCTAATCATTGCCTTCATGGATCGCACTGCACACCTCATGCAGGAGGCCATTACTGCATCCATGGATCACATTGCACGGCGGTCGTGGATAGCTTCGCGCTGCTGGCTACCACAGGGCATGGCCAGCCACCGTGGCCCTCATGCAGTGTATTGTCAACCCCATGATTACGGCGTCGGGCAACACCCACACTGTCGATGCCGGGCTGTGATGTTGGCATACCAGGCATGCCTGTGGCGGGCCTGTTTGGGTGCCTGCACACCCCCGCATGGACCCGGTCGTGGTCCCATGGGTCAACCCCTTGTGGGGTGTTACAGACACCCCCTGTGGCTGATGAGCAGCCTGTGGCTGCTGATCGGCACCGGCACAGCTGACCCCATGGCCATGGTGGGCAAGGATCCATGCAGCGGCCCTGATGTGTGGCCAGCCATGACCGCAGTCTGCAGCTGCTGCCCTGTACATGCATGGGTGGCATGTGCATGTGCATACCACTGGTGTGGCACCTGTGTGTCATGCCACATGCTGCCCGTGTGCATGCTTGTCCGGCCACTGGACCATGTGGCATGGGGGTGATGAGGCCAGTTCTGCACCGGTTGCACCTGTGCACCAGTGCAATGCATCTGATCCTTGCCACATGCCAACACCTGAGCACGTGGGTGCATGTGTGTGTGTGGGTGTGTGTGTGCATGCATTGCTGTGTGCTGCTCTGTGCAGTTGTGCATGGTTGTGTGCCATCAACTCCCCTGACCCTGCACTACACCTTTGTGTGTGCATGCCCCTTGCCATGCACACCCCTGCATGTGTTCTGTACCTGTGTGTGTGTGGCTCATGCATGGGTTTAGCACCACATACCTGCATGCACCATAGTGCTCCAGTGCGATAGTGTCATGGTGCTGTTGGGCCTGCCTCATCAGCCATGGATCCCTCCACGCGGGGGGGGGGCTGTCCACCTCCCTCTGGCACATTGCCTCCATCATCACCACTACTGTCACCCTCATCAGTATTGACAGCAATTCCATGGTCAATGACCATGTTGTGCAATATGCAGCAGGCCAGGAATAGGCCACAGGCTTTTGAGGGGCTGTACTGTAGGGCACCATCAGACGTGTCTAGACAATGGAAGCATGCCTTCAGCATTCTGAATACATGCTCAATGATGTTGCGCGTGCTGGCGTGTGCCTCGTTGTAGCATTCTTCTGCTGGGGATGAGGGGTGCCAGAAGGGGGCGAGCAGCCAGGGCCTCAGTGGATGATGACATGGTTAGCTCACTGCCTTCCTGTGCTGTGCCCCTTGTCTGCCCTGGCACCCTCGCCTGCTTGCCCACCCTGCCCTCCCCATTCCATGGCCTACTCTGTCCGTCACCCCTTGCCTGTCCCATACTCACTCACTAGGTGGACTGTGGGGATTTACCCATGTTCAAATCTGTGGCACAGCATGGAGCTGTGTCAGATGAATGCATTATGTGCACTCCCAAAGTGTGTGGCACACACATTGGTGATGCACCCCATGGCATCACACACCACTGGGCAGTTGATGCTCGGGCTCCCCTTCCTATTGATGTGTGCTAGCCCCTAGGGGTCAGGTGGCATGCAGATGCCCACATGGGTGCAGTCAATGGCCCCAAGCACACCATGCATTCATGCTACCCTGTGGAAGTCCTGCTTGGCTGCTGTACAGTCTGCCTGTGTGCTGGGGAAATGGATATATTCCAAAGCATGTGGCAGCACAGCATTGAGGAACTGTGTGAGGAGGCATGACATGGCTCACTGGGTTATGCCTGTGGTGTCCCCTGTTGGTCTCTGGAAGGTGTCTGTGGTGAGCAGGCACATGACTGCTGTGACTTTCGTCTCCACTGACATTGCATGGCTCCGTCTTATGGGTACTTGCATCTCCTCACTGCACAGCTCGCAGAGATGCCTCAGAATGGCCCTATTCAGGTGGTACCAGCCCACTATCTCCATGTCGGAGAAGTTCTTTTAGGTGGTGTGGGCATGGTACCACCTGTGTCAGGCATACCACCGATGGGCCCTTCCTTGGCCACGTCGTTGTTCCACCTGCTCCCTCGCACCCCTCATTATGGCCTCCATCATGTATGGTGCACTATCCATTGCCCCTGATGTCACATCTCTCCCTGGGCAGTTTGCTGCTGCAGGATGTGTGCCACCCTGGTGCACTGCCTGGCACTGTGCCTGCCTGCCCCTCTCACTCTCTTTGCCCCTTTCTTCCTTTCCACTGCCATCTCTGTCACTCTCCCTCTGAGGCTGCCTCTTTCTTTCTTTCTTTCTTTCTTTCTTTCTTTCTTTCTTTCTTTCTTTCTTTCTTTCTTTCTTTCTTCTTTCTTCTCTCTCTCTCTCTCTCCACTCCCCCTCTCTCTCTCGCCTGGCGCAAGTGCTGTCTGTGTGCTTGCACCTTGTATTTATAGGCTCAAGTCTGCTCAGCACATCTTGGTTTTGCTCTACACATGTGCTGTGGTTCCACAGTTGAATATCGCACTGTGCTGGATATTCATGGGCACGCCCCCTGTGCTTGCGCCTGCATTCGTTATGGTTGCACATTGGTGCAATGGTATTTGCACTGCAAAATGGCGCCTGCTGAATATGGCTCCTAGGTGCAATTCTGCACTTGTGCAGGTACAACTCAGTTGCGTCATGCGGCCCATAGGTTTCTATTTGAACCAACAGGTCTTTACAGACATATGCCACTAGAGTCCAAAACCTTTTACTATCCTTTGACTCAATAGCTTTTATCATACAGTCCCATTGTAACATGATATTCTTTCTACTTAAAAGATTTCTATAATTTTTCCTAGTGATTTTCAAGATTTCTTTTCCTTGCTGTGTACAGCTCTGTCTGTATTGTCTTATAGATTTCATTAGCTGACTTTTCACAAATTTACATTCATTATCAAAACCAACTTGTAATTTCTTTTTTTAAACTACTTTCATTAGATAATTTAGTTTGTATCGGACCAAAAAAATTCTTAAGTGTGTCATGAATCATTTGAGAGTCCCAGTTCTTTATTTTAACAATTGTATTTTCAAGAAAAAGTTTTAACTAATCTTTTATATAAGGTTCAACCATTTCTGACCATAATAGTCTTTTTCTATACCTAATTTCAGTTTGCTTTATATTTATCTTAGTTTTTACCAAATACACACTACTGTCTATTAGTGTTGTATAAAAAATCACTGGCAGGTGATCATTGTCTGTTCTTATTAGGACAAAAAGGTATTTCCGCCAATCAACTGGACCTCTCCAACATATCAAGTCCAAACACCGTGTTTCCCTTATCTGAAAGAAAGGTGGCAGCTCCTTCTTGATCACCCCTTAGACTACCATTCAGTATATATAAGCCATTATTTTTTAAGGTTGTCTGCAGCTTTTTGCCATTATTATTAAGCTTCTAATCCTTTGTATTCCTTTTTATACCTTTTACTTCTGGATATATCCAGTCCTTGACTGTATTGTCCAATAGACCATCAAAATGTCCTACTCTCACATTCATGTCTCATACCAGAAGTAGAAAATCATCTGGATAATTTAAAGTGGCCTCAAAAATGCTCTTTTCCAACAGATTCCATGCATTTTCATTATAAAATAGTGATTTCATGGGCAGAGTATAGCAGGAAATCAATATTAGTTTTATCCGGTATGTTCCTAACCTAATGCCCATAAAAAAATCATTCTTACTTATTTCCTCTATGACATTAAAAAACCCAATCTTAACATGTGTTATTAGTCCTCCCACTCTTCTGCCTTGCATTGACCCTTTGTTACTAGGATACTGGAATGCTTGATATCCATTTATATTAATATTACTTTTAGGGTCATACCATGTTTCTTGAAGGCATACTACTATGGATTTCTTGATGAAATTCAAACAATTGGGGTTACAGATTTTAGCATTGTATCCCACTATGATCCATGTCAAAAAACTTAATATGCTAGTCTGTTTTTCTAGTCTATTAAACATGTCCTGTTCTCTAGATATATCCATTAATGAATCTTTATCTCTATTATTACACTCAGGCCAGGATATTCAAAGCTGTGCAACTGCGTTGTGCCAGCGTAAGTACAGAACTGCACCATGGAGCCATATTCAGTGGGAGCCAATGCACTGCGCAAGTACCAGTGTGCCAATGTGCAATGATAATGAATGCAGGTGCAATGGCAGGGGGCGTGCCCATGCATATCCAGTGCAGTGCGATATTGAACCGTGGAACCATGGCGCATGTGAGGAGCAAATCCAAAATGCGCCAAGCAGACTTGAGCCTATAAAAAACAGGCGCAAGCACACGGACAGCACTTGTGCCAGGCAAGAGAGGGAAGGGGAGAGAGAGGGAGAGTGAGAGGAGACAGGGAGAGAGAGGGAGAGAAACTGGGAGAGAGACAGCTGAACCAAAGAAAGACAGAAAGAAGGAAAGAAAGAGTAAAAGTCATAAGGAAGGAAAGAAGGACAGAGAGAGACAGAGGCAGCCACAGAGGGAGTGCAACACAGGTGGCACAGGAAAGGGAGAAGGGGCAGTGGGAGTGAGAAGTAGTGGCAGGCACAGTGCCAGGTGGTGCACCAGGGTGCCACATACCCATCCGCAGCCAACTGCCTAGGGGTGATGAGACAACAGGGGCCACGGACAGTGTGCCATACGTGATGGAGTCTGTAATGAGGGGTGTGAGGGGGCAGGTGGAACAGTGACGTGGTCGAGGAAGGGCCCATCTGTGGTATGCCCGACACAGCTGGTACCATGCCCACACCACATTTGAGAACTTCACTGACATGGAGATAGTGGGCCGGTACCACCTGAATAGGGCAATTTTGAGGCAGCTCTGTGAACTTTGCAGTGAGGAGATGCAGGCACCCACTAGACGGAGCCATGCAATATCAGTGGAGATGAAATTCACAGCAGTCATGCGTCTGCTCACCACGGGCACCTTCCAGAGACCAACAGGGGACACCACAGGCATAATCTGGTCAGCCACATCATGCCTCCTCACACAGTTCCTCAATGCCCTGCTGCCACATGCTTTGGAATACATCAATTTCCCCAGCACACAGGCGGAGTGTACAGCAGCCATACAGGACTTCCACAGGGTAGCATGTATGCTTGGCATGCTTGGGGCCATTGACTGCACCCATGAGGGCATCTGCATGCCACCTGGCCCTGAGGGCCTTGTGTACATAAACCAGAAGGGGAGCCTAATCATCAACTGCCAGGTGGTGTGCGATGCCACGGGGCACATCACTAATGTCTGTGCCACACACCCTGGAAGTACACATGATGCATTTATCTGGCACAGCTCCATGCTGTGCCACATATTTGAATGTGGGGACATCCCCATAGGCCACCTAGTGGGTAAGTATTGGACGGGCAAGGAATGATAGGCAGGGCAGGCAATGGAATGGGGGCGGGCAGGGTGGGCATGCAGGTGTGGGTGCCTGGGCAGGCAAGGGGCACAGCATGGGCAGGCAGAGGGCTAACCATGTCCCTATCCACTCAGGTGACAGTGCCTACCCATTGAGGTCCTGGCTGCTCACCCCCTGCCAGCGCCCATTGTTCCCATCCGAGGAACGCTACAATGAGGCACACGCCAGGACACGGAACATCATAGAGCGTGTATTTGGAATGCTGAAGACACACTTCCATTGCCTGGACAGGTCTGGTGGAGCCCTACAGTACAGCCCCTCAAAAGCCTGTGTCCTATTCCTGGCCTACTGCACAACATGGCCATTGACCGTGGAATAGCTGTTGAGGCTGATGAGGGTGACAGTAGTGGGAATGATGCAGGCAATGTGCTGGAGGGTGGTTGACAGCACACCCCCTGGGTGGAAGGATCCAAAGCTGATGAGGCAGGCCTGACAACACTGCAACACCATTGCACAGGAGCACTATGGTGCACCAAGGTAGGTGGTGCCATACACATGCATGAGCCACACACAGAGGTACAACACATAGGCAGGGGTGAGCATGGCGATGGGCATGCACACACAGAGGCGTGGTGTAGTGACATGGTGGATGGTGGCAGCCCACCACACACAACTGCACACAGCAGTACACAGCAATGCACATGCGCACACGTATACACACACACACACACACACTCCCACACTCCCACACGCCCTGGCATTGGCATGTGGCACAGATCAAAAGCATAGTACCAGTGCACAGGCGCATCCGGCGCAGAACAGCCCTCATCAAGCCCACGCCACATGGGCCAGTGACCAGGCAAGCACACACACAGGCAGCATGCAGCACAACACACAGGCACCATGCCTGTGTTATGCACATGCACACACCACCCATGCACACACCGGGAAGCAGCAGCAGACTGGGGACAGGGTGGGATGCACTTCAGGGCCACCGCACAGATCCCTGACCACCACGACCACAGGGGTGGCCTCACCAGGACTGATCGGCAGCCATGGGCTGCTCACTGGTGACAGGGGGTGTTTGCACTGCCCCAGGGGTTGACCCATGGGACCATGACCAGGTCCACATGGGGGTGCGTAGGTGCCCGAACAGGCCCACCCCAGGCATGCCTGGGATACCAATAGCAGAGCCCAGCATCGACAGTGTTGGTGTCACCCGATGTCAGGAACATGGGGTGGACGATGCACTGCATGGTATCCACGGTGGCTGGCAATGCCCTATGGCAGCCAGAAGCACAAAGCCTTCTGAGACCGCCTGTGCAATGTGATTCATGGATGCAGTCATGGCCTCCTGCATGCACTGTGCAATGCACTTCATGGAAGCTGATGAGGCCTCCTGCTTGTGCTGCATCCCTGCCAGAAATTGCGCAATGCCCCTTTCGGGCTGCTCAGTCAGCTGGTACACCTCCACATGCAGTGCACGCAGCCCAGCAGCGACCTGCACCTGTTGCTTAATGGAGATCTGAAGCAAACAGGTGTGCTCAGCTGTTGGGTCAGCATCCTGGGGAATCTGGGTGAGACGCCAACCCTCCAGTGGTGATTGGCCATGCTGCATAGCCCCCTCTCTGGTGGACACTGCACAGTGGGGCCCTCTTGGTGTGTGTCCCTACCTGTTGCCCCGGTGGCGGCACCTGCGTCCAGCTTTCCTGTGACACCAGCAGCCTGCTGCCATTGCCCCTCCAGCCGCTGACCCATGCCCAGCACCTGTGTGGCTGCACCACCACCACTGCACGGCACCGCTGTGGCAGTGCAAACGACAGCACCCACAGTGGCGGCGGCAGCTGGCCCCCTGCCAACAGGTCGCTGGGCACACTGCTCATGCCCGATGTGGGTGTTTCCCCTACTACACTGCCCATGCTTCCCTGGCTCATGGTGAGGTCGTCATCAGTGTCAGACCCCGCCACAACCTGTGTCTCCATGCACAGGACACCATGTCTGGCATCCTGTAGGATCGCATCCAGGGCCTTGTCTGACCCCATACCCAGGACCCATGGCTGGTCAGTGGTGGTGTGCTGTGGCCTTCCAGGCCCCTGGATGCCCATGGAGGTGGATGGCTGGTCTTCTGGGACTGTACCAGCCTCCACAGCCCTGACGGTGCCCCATCCTCCTCCTGCAGGCATGCTGGTGCTGTAAGACAAAAAGGGTGAGTTAGTGGAGCAGTGGCCACATGTCCCCCATATCATCATGCTACAGCATGCTGTATGATGCCACCATACATACCATGCAGAAATGGGCTGCCACCTCTCTGGAATCCACCACCAGGAACACCCTCCACGGTGCTGCAGTGCATGGTGGCTGCCACCAGCTCCTCCTGCGCCGCGAGCTGTGGTGCATCATCAGGCCCCCTCCGGTGGCAGTCCTGGCTGCACAGATGGCCGCCACCTCTATTCAATCTGCCTCCTGTCAGTGCCCACCTTCTTGCGGCAGTCCTGCACCAACCACTGGTGGCTGCCCTGCTGGCTGATGCAGTCAGCCACCTCCACCCAGGCCCCGGCCCTGGACTGTGGTGCACCTGTGGCACCGCTCAAGAGCGGCTCCCTGCCAAGGTAGGCCTCAAACAGGGCATCTGTCTCTGCTTTCGTGAAGTTGGGCCTGCGCTTGCGGGCAGGCTCACGCTCTCCAACCTCTTCAGGTCCTGACATGTAGCTTCCTGAGGTGATGAACAGCACAGATAGTCAGTGGCTGCAGCTCCCAATGCCCTCCCCCATGCAGTGCCATCTGTGCTCAGTGTGCTCCTGCAGCATGTGCAACTCACCTCACAAAGATGCAATACCAGTCCATGGCCTGTGCTGGTCCATGGCACTTTTATGGGCATCATATGCAAATGTGCTCTGCGCAGTGGTAATGCTATGCTAATTCCCCCATTGCACCACACATTGGCTGATGAGCTCATTAGCATTTGGCGGCTGAATATTGCATATTTGCACCATGTCAGTGAGGGTGTTCCGGAGCAAGTCAGTTGGATGTGCCAGAGCATGCCATGGTGCATTATGCTAACATGCATGGGGTGCAGTGGCACTGTGCACATGCTCCATGTGGTGCTCCACCACCTATTGTGCACACTGCACCAACTACGCAATAGCGGTCATGGCGCAGTGTGTGCACTATGTCTGCTACTGTGCAGTCGGCGCACTGTGTGCAGCAGGCCCTAACCCCTGCCATGACCTCTCACACTGAACGAGCCACATACCTGCCCCCCCAGCCATGCCCATGTCATGCATCCACACCATTGCGCAATTGGCGGGCACAGCGCATATCCCCTCGGCCTGCGCATCTGGCACATGCTGCTGCCATGTGCAGCTATGGGCTCCATTTTGTTCCTCAGCACACAGCAGCATTATGGCACAGTGTAGGGCAACATGTGCAAGCAACTGGACACAGGTGGAGCTGGCCAGCCTCATGGCCTGTGTCCAGTCCCACGTGCCACAGCTGTATGGTCAAGCCCCATTGCACTAGTGCAGCATGCTGGGGTGGCTAGGAGTAGTGAACAGTGCTGGCACCGGTATGGGGACCTCCTGTGGAGGGATCCAGGTCACCTCCAATGCCTGGAGGCACGCGTCAGGTGTGGGCGAGTGCCACAGCCAGGTGAGTAGGCCCAGCATGCATGTGTACCCTGGTGCTGTACTGTGGTCAACTGTTGGCTGCCTGGCATGTTCTGCAGGGTGGTAGGCTGTCATTGTGTGCATCGCGTGAATTCACCTCCCACTGCTGCTTGCGTTGCCCTGTCACTGAGCAGTCCATGCCAGGTAGGGGACCACACTGTGCTGGGAGGGGCCTTTCCAGTGGCTGTGTACTGATGTGTTTCTGTCCTTGTTCCATTCCCAGGCCCTGAAAATTGGAGAAGAGCTGCGGCAGCCACCGCAGCAGGGCAGCAGGCGGCTACAAGACCAGGAGGTGACGCCGGAGTGGCCCCAGCACCTGCGGGGCCACGGAGAGCAGGTAGACATTGGCATGGGCCTCCACAAATCTTTTGGGGGTTGATGGGGGCATGGGTCCGGACGTGGCCACCTGTGCTGTGTGCTGTGGGGGCTGGGTGTGTAGCACTGTGCTTGGTGCCCGCCACCGTGGTGAATCCATTGTACACATGTGCCAGCTGTTGGTGAGTTGGGTGTGTGCCCGGCCACCACTGTTGGTGCTGTGGTGCTGCTTGGGCACTGTGCCATGTGACTGGCAATGCGCAGTCGGGTGGCGACTGTGTGGCAGGTGCCACTGATGTGCACTGTAGTGGTGTTCCCCATTGCTGGCAGATGTAAGTCCATCCCCCTGTGGGTGGCCTGTGCAGGCCCTCTAGGGGGGTGTTCCCGCTGCCCAATGCGCGCAGTGGCTGGGCATGGTTCTGAGGGTCACTGCACGGATGGCCTGTCCTGTCCCTTCTCCTAGGTGTCCAGAGGTGGGGGATGCTGCCACTGTATTGTTGGCTGTTGTGGCAGTTGATTTTGATAACGTCTACTACAATGGAGGTGGTGATACAGATCCACCGGTGGGTTTTCACTGATGGACTCCATGGAAGACACGGGGTGGCACAGCGTGGCCACCGCTGATGGACACCCTACCATCCCCGTGTCCCATGTTATTCCTCCTCCACCAGTCCCCCTTCCCACTGTACAGTCCCTATTCCCTGTCCCCATCCCTCTCAGTCCTATGCCATCCCTCCCCCATATATTTGTACATAGCTGGCTGTTCTGTTCCTCAATACATTGTTTTGCCCTATTTGCCTGTGTCTGTGTTTGCTTAGCAGGTGGCGTGCGGCACCATGCTGCAGTGGCCCAGTGCCTGTCTGTGTAGTGTGCATGTGTCGGGGTGCCTATTGTGCTGCTGTGGGTCCCTGCTGTGTGCCATGGTGTGTCCCACTGTGGTGGTGTATCCCCTTCCAGTCAGTGGGTGTCATGAGGGTACCCATGGGTGGCCTATCAGGGGTGTGTAGTGGGTGTGTGTGCATGGCTGCATGGTCCTGGGTATGTCCTGTTCTGGTCTGGCTGTGTTGCGGGGGCATGGCATGCAACCTGCAGGGGTCCCCTTGCTGGCCTTCAGCTGGCCGTTGGCTTCTCCTGATGCCTCCCTACAGTGCCACTGTTGTGCATGGGGCAGGGGCTTGGTTGTCTGGTCACACCCTGCTGTGCCCAGCTGGTGGTGGCCTCCTGTGACTTATCGCTGTGCCTCCCTTGGTCTGTTCGTGGGTCCATCTCTGTGCCATGCCCCCCCATTGCTCTGCTGCTGTGGCACAACTGTGTGTGTGCACCATAGTGCACCTCTTCTTGCACCATGGGGCACCTTTCCTTGCGTCATGGTGCACTGTCAGTTGTGCCATTGCTCATCTGTGCCATATTCAGCCGAGTTGCACTGGCGTACTATGGCATGCGCAATCTCCTGTTGCACCTGTGCGCATCAGATTTGTGCTGCACTGGACTTGTACTGTGCTCTGGCACAGTTCTCAATATCCAGCCCCCTATGTTTATTTCAAGTCAATTCCTGAAATATATTTTGTAGTGTTATGGATTCATTTATGGATGCACCAGTCTGTCACACATGATTTTTCTTATCATTCTTCTTAACTTTGGGACTCTCCTCCATTATCTGGTTAAGATCAATTACATTAAGACCTATTTGATCCAATTTCTCATATCTATCCAGAATTCTACTGGCCACCAATTCATTTTTACACAGTATGTCAACCTATCACCTCTCAAACTCTCATGACGGTAGACTTCCTTTATACCCATTCTACGCAATCTGATCTTCAGTACAGTAGCAAAAAATTACAGATTCCTTGGTGTCTCATTCATCATTCTGGGTATCCAAATATTGTTACTGTCACAGGATCTCTTCTCAATTCAGTTCAGTTTATTTTATTTTGAAGGGATAGATTACAGTGAGCACGCTCATTTGCAAGGAGGTCCCTTAAACAGCATACTTATTAGACACAGATTTACATCAGAAACACAGTTTCAAATACAGCAATGATACAAACAGTAGAGTATACAGAATGCAATACAGTAATACATCATTGTACAAAGGAATACTGAAGAATAAACTGTACATCTTAGCATGATACACTAGCAATGACATAACAGAAAATGTACATTTGTTACATGATGGCGGCAGTAGCATCTGGGGAGAAAAAAGGGAAGGGGGGATGAGGGGCAAAATGCCACATAAGATCAGCTGGGCAAAGGAGAGTTATAAGGGCAAGGGATAAGTGCCTGATTGGGCCCAGACAGAGCAGAGTAAGAGATAGCAGCAGCATGATAGTCTAAATACAGTGGCATGACTCAGTGGCAAGTTCATTGACCAGCCTAAGGAATGCTCTTAATGGTATTAGGGTGTGTAGTTTTAACGTAGCTTGAAGCTTATTCCATGTGGCAGGGAGGAAATAGTTTTTTGATGCCATACCAAAATGGGTTCAACACTTGGGAACCTTCATAGTGATATATGAGCATGTCCTGAGGGCGTATGAGCTACTTGCCTGAGTGAGGACATTTGAGATATAAGAAGGTAGTTTATTTAGAAGCACTTTATAAATCCAATAGTAGGTATGCATAAGCCTTCTGGCATATAGAGAGGTCTATCCAACAGCCTTGTACAATATAAAATAATGAGTTATATCTGGAGCATTGAGTATGAGGAGGATGGCCCGATGGAACAGTACATCCAGTTTGCAAAGATATTTGGATGCACCATTATTGTAAATAGTGTCTGCGTAGTCAAGGAGGGGCATAAATGTGGCCTGTACCAATCTATTTCTGGACTCCTGGGAAAGTAGGAACTTGTTTCTATAGAACAACCCAAGTCTTTTCTTCAGTTTTTCAGTGATTGCTTCGATATGCAAAGAAAAGGAGAGATGCAAGTCAAGAGTGAACCCTAGATATTTTAAACTTTTTACGACCTCCAATATGTCCACTAGGATAGTGGTTATTGGTGCATGTGGTTTTGCTGAGTGGCAGACTAATGTGGTATTAGGTGGGTAGAAGAACATTACTTTTGTTTTTTGGGGGGTTTAGAAGCAGTTTGTTCTGAACTAGTTTTTTTTTTTGGAGTTTGTCAAAATCAGATTGGAGTGTTGTGCAGACTTGATCAACATTTGGCTTTGAAGTGTAAAGGGCGCAAAAAGATGGATATTGGAGTCAACTATGCCTGAGTCAAGATTGTTGACATATATCAGGAACAGCAGTGGACCCAATATGGATCCTTGCCGGAACCCTCTTAAAAGCGGGAGAAGAGAAGAGAAGAGGTGGAGCTGTTTATTTTGATCCGTTGTTGCCTGTTGTCCAGGTAACTGGCAAACCAGCACACCACTGACTTGGACATGCCATGGATTTTGAGGCTATCGAGCAATAGGGAATGATCCATGGTAACAAAAGCCTTGCTAAGATCCAGAAATACTACTCCAGTTATGAGTCTGTATCCATGGCCTCGAACCAATCACCGGTGACTTTAGACAGTGTTGAGATGGTACTATGGTTTGATCTAAAGCCAGATTGGAGGGGACTTAATTGATGATGTGATTCGAGGAATGAGCTTACCTGGTTGCTGATTAATTTCTCTAGCATTTTTGACGTGGTTGGTAAGATCGAAATTGGCCTATAGTTATTTGCATCAGCAGTGTTACCCGATTTAAATAGAGGAATAAGGTACACTACTTTCCAGTCTTGAGGCAATGTGCATTCAGCTAAGGAGAGATTGTATAGGTGGGTGATTGGGGCAGTGAGAAGGTAGTATCCCAGTTTCAAAAAGAATGGATCTATATTGTCAGCACCTCCAGTCTTTTTTACATCCAGATTAAGCATTTGCTCCTCGACCTGTTTGAAAGTGATGGCCAAGAAGGTGAAAGACGCCGGAGGCATGATAATTGGAGGTGCAGCTGACTGTATGGTGGCTGGTCAGAAGGTGGCTAGTGGGGAGGAGTCAAATGCAAGGCCTCCAGTTGGGTAATGTTCATTTAGAGCATTGAGTACACTGTCATTGTCTGAGATTGGTTTACCCCATGGAGTTATTCTGCCCCACTATCTCATTCCCTAATTCAACATTCAGTTTTAGTTGTTCCATTAAATATCCATTTTTCCAGATATAATATGCCACTCTTTTTTGGGCTACGTTTATCAAAATCAGATCTGCAAAACAAGGATTAAATGATCTAATAACTTTCAGAATATCATCATGTTTTATATGTTGTTCTAAAACCTTATTAAAGGTTTTAATTATCAATCCTTTTGATGATCCTTCAGTTTCATTATCTGATTTCTTAAGACCGTATAGTCTTAAGCAACAGTCATTTTCCCAATTTTCTTTCTTTTCTCATTATTAAGCAGCATGGCTGCTAGAATGCATTACTCTATCCAGTGTAAAGTATGCCACCGTTGTCTACAGTATTGTGGACAGAGGTCTAGCAGTCTTTCCAGAATAGCTTGTATTGGTTATGTATTGTTGCTTCCTTTTTTCTGCTCTCTGTTTTTCTTATTTGCAGGTGCTGGAGTCCTGAGGTGGCCAAAGGAGCTAGCGCAGTGACTGGGTTATAATGGAGAACCCCACAGGGGGAGGGGGGTTATCAGAAAGAAATTCAAAGCAAATTATTGAAGAAATGGACTATTATAGTCCTATTCTATTCCTGGGGAAACAAAGTAAAAACAACCCATAGAAAAGAGTTTAATTTGTGCTTTTGCTGCAAGTTACAGCAACGAGCAATTCTATTTTTTTATTTTTATTTTACATATTCTGTAACTGTCTTATATATTGTCTTTTATCTATTTTTATATTTTATATAATTGTTTTATGTTCCCTTTTTTAGAGCCCTTGGTGTGGTAATACTGCATATTGGCTGAATTGGTTTCAGCTGGAGCTGTCTCTTTCTTTCTTGTTTTAGTCACCACTCTAATTACATTGTATTTTTTATTTGATTCACTTAAGGTGTCATGCCATTAAGGCATCAAGACTTAACTTAAAGAAATTTAAAAATTTCACTGAGCAAATCGGGAATGAGCTCTACCTAATTGTGTATGATGCAAGATGTCCTTGTGGGGTGCTGAGCCTTATATGCATGTGTCAGCATCTAGGCAGTCAGTTGCTTGTACAACTCAGTGACTTTAGTACTTTACTATTTTATAATTTTTTAACTGTAGTGCTTAAATAGTAAAAATTATTACTGCAGAGATCTCACTAGAGCTCATTATTTACTGGTGGGGCAAACTTTTTGGTGAGATAAGCATACTGCAATGTTTTATAACCTTCCATGGCTGTTTACCAGAAGAAACATGGTAGCGCTGTGGTACTGTCCCTCTGAGAGTATTCTCTGAGCATAAATGCTAAACTATGTTCAGGGGACTAACAGTTGAGCAAGGCGTCTCGAACAGATCCAGCTTTTGCTACCGCTGACCCGAGTTCTTCACCCCGCTGCATAAAATGGCTTCCTGCTTTTTGCTTCAAGGATGTGAGTATTTCTAGGACCTGAACCAAGTTCTTTTGACCTCACTTGCTTAAAGTAATCTTTGACTCTGTATTTGTTGAATCAAAGTATTTCAAAGTGTTTCAAAGTACTTCTGGTGTGTTTTTGTTTCCTCTTTTTCTTGTGTTTTGAATACACTTGACTTTTGGCAACAAATTTTACATAAGTTTATTCTATTTTTTAATATTCTGGCAAGGAAGTGACTCTGTGAAAATTACAGATAAGCTACTGCATATTGTTTCTGACCACCTTATGAGTAGCTGGCTTCTATGAATCTTTGTATTTACAGTATTCCATGTGTGTTTTATTAAGGGCCAGACAGGAATTGTTCTGCAGTGCTGCACCCAGTGTTAAAACACGAGGGAATTTAGGGAATTTATTGAAACCATCAAGAGAAGGAATTGACTGGCCCATAAGAACTAGTTCCAGCCTAGAATTACCTGGCAAAGAAAATGGATGTGGACATGAATCCATATGGTCAAGTATATTTAAGTGGACACAGTCTATCTTTTTGACTCTGAGCCATAGTCTTGAAGTGAGAACACTTTCTGAAGCGTGGCTGAATCTACTGCTGAGTGGTCACAAGACTGACTTTGTCTCACTTTGTTTCTCTTTTATTTTCATTTAAAGGATTTAAACTGTGACTTTCAGTCATTTTGATAGTAGGACTATTGCTCCATCTCAGGATTTGTGGGAGTATAATTTTTCATATTAGTACTGAGAATGGGTCATTGTGTAGCTCTGTGTAATTAGTATAGTTTGCACAATTAACAGTGCTTTCATACTTTTATAGTCTGGATAACACTGTAATAGTTATTAATTACTTTATCCACTGTTTATTTAACTGACTGCTACTAAGGACAGCTAATTGATTGGGTAATTGAAGACTTTAATTGTATAATGTTATTGAAAAAGTGGAATTTAGTGCTTGAACAAACTTAGGTTAATTTTTAACAGGTGTGCGTCATGGTAACCATGAGAGCACAATCACTGATTTCTAATAAATCACTAGAGATACAACTAAATATGTCAGATTTGGGTTCAACAAAAAATAGATCAGGTGAAAAAGCAGCTATAGATCATAAGGGTATGGAAGAAATGTATAGTGACTGCACTCCAGTTAAAAACGTGAAACCTGGAAAAGGGAAGAAAACAGGTGAAAAAAAAAATAAACCAGGGAAAAATAATAAAAAAGATGAAAATAAAAATGATTTACATAAATTGAATAAACAAAAAGGGAATAAAGGAAACAAAGGTAATAAAGGAAATATAAAGGATTGTAAACAAACAAGAATTTCACCACTACTGATAAAACAAGAATTAACAATTAAGGAACTACAGGTGGGAGAGAATGTAAACCTTCCCTTAACTAGTATAGTAAGAGTTAATGAAGATAAAATAAATACAGAAATGACAGATATGAGTGGTTTTTCAACCTCTACACCCAAAGTGGAGAAAAAACAGATATCTGTAAGTTCACATCTAATGGGTGATTCTGATCATAGTAAAGAAATCAGTTTAGATATAATTGGATGGGCATCCTCAGAGAGTAACCTAAAAGAAGTCACTATTTATACTCCAATAGTGACTGGGAAAATTTTCACTGACCATGTAAATGTCACAAATACAAAACATAATGAGATGAATAATATTCTGGCAAAATTGCAAAACACCATTCAGGGTTTAAATCACTAGAGGAGTGTCAAAAATTACAAAGTTCAGATACCCCAAAGGTAAAAATACAGAGTATGGCAGGTCATGGAAGGCAAGAGGTAGTAACAGATTGTAAGGGGGATGATTCTGAAGGATCAATGATGTATTATCCAACAGCAGTAAGTGAAGAGATCGTGGCCATAATGAAAAATCAACACCCAGCTAATTTAATACTTATGGAACAAATGATAGCCATAAGAGGTGAAATAGACACAATTACTGTAAGGAGAATATTGCCATAAATGGCTTTAAATTAGATGAGATTTTGCATAAACTGAATGAAATCCAGCTCTCAAGGGACTCATCATCAGTCCCACTAATTACAGATGAGACAAATGAGTTAGAGCAACAAAGTATTGGTATGGCAGAAAGACCAGACTTTTCGGTGGTAGTGATTCCAAAAAATACTCCTGAAAAAGAAAGAGACAGTCAGAGGAAGAAAGATAAAGTAATGACTGGTAAGGAAAAGAAAAAGACTCAAAACCAAAGGCAAGTTAAAACTAAGAATACAAATAAGTAGAAAAAAAGTAAGAAAACATGTGAGGTTAATGCACAAGGGAAAAAAGATAAGGACCATAGGGGACAACACATGAGCATGGACCTAATAGATAGTATAAGTGGAGATAATGTAAAGCAGAACCAGGAAGTAAATGGTAATAAGAACACCCATTTGGAGAGGAGTATGGGAAATAAGCTACATAATACTGAACAATATGTGTCTGTGTCTGCTGCTTTTAACCTTTGATTTTTGCATTGTGAGGCCTATTGGCACCATGCAATTCTGCTTGAAGGTAAGCCAGTCCAATTTCCTACATGGGGATTTGCATATGCTTCCCATGATGCTTTGCATTATTGGGATACGTGCAATTGTGTTTCTCTATAACGTCAGAGGTTTTCTTCACAGTATAACTAAACCTTAATCAGCACATCCCAGTTGTTTTCTCCCTCTGTAATGCACACTTGTAAGACTGGTGATGCTGTGAAAGCATCAGAACACCCTTACTGTCCACAAAATGGATGCCTCCATATTCCTGTTTAAAAAGCATGTTTCAGTGTTTTACTGAAGTCATATGCTGACTGTATCCCAGCTATCACTTTTTTGACAACTATAGTAAATGTTGTAATAATTTTACAGGGTATAGTACACATTCCCTTTAATATTTAGTGTCTGGTTGTGATCAAAGGCTTATGATTTCTGCAAGAGTTTCTGTTTCCTAGATATCATGGAAGCATTTGAATCCAAGACACAGTCTTAGAGCCACTTTTCCTATTTGTGCATACATCTTTTCTGCTTTGCTTACGCTGATCCAACTGACTTCTATTTGATGTTGTGCTAAGATATTAATGAGGTGTGCACTTCGGTACTCCTCGAGGTGTGCTCCTCAGTTGTACTTCTGTCAGAGAAGTTTACATAAGGTTCAACAGCAGTTCACAGACAGTGTAAATTAGATGTGTCAGATGTGCATCTAAATAATGCTAGTTAGGTACACATCACCTGAGGTGTCAGTCAGAGGTATAGTTAATATGCATCTAAAAATGCTAATTAGCTACATCTTAGTGAAGTGTACATCCCTATCAGAGAGGTAGCCATGAGTTGTACTTGAGGTGCACAAATCACTAAGGTCAGTGTAGTTGTAAAAAAATAAAATCTAAATGCAAGGCAAATAACTTGTCAAAATGAAAATGTAAATACTATTTGCTTAATTAGATCATCTTAAATTGAACTTTAAAAAAATATTAACCAGGTGGACAGTTCCCTTACCCCTACCCCTTCTCTGCCCCCAGTCTGCTTAAAAGACTTTCACACCAACCAAGCTCCTAGAAATTTCTGCATTAAATGTGTACATGGAGCAGTGCCTGCAAGGATAGCATTCAACCTGTCCCAATCCACTGTGATGGTTCCAAAGCTCTGGAAATCTGCCAGAGTGGTTCTGATTCATGAAAAAGGAGACACCAACAACATTGAGAATTACCGACCCATTGCCATCATGTCAGTCCTGAATAAGCTGCTGGAAAAGATCATAGCTGCCCAGGTAACAGAATATTTACAACTACATAACATTCTGTCACAGGCCCAACATGGATTTAGGAAGGGGCACAGCACATCAACTGCCCTGATTCAGTTTACAATTGATGTAAAAGTGGTCATAGACAAGGGTATGCTTACAGGAGCAGTCTTCATAGACCTCACAAAGGTGTTTGACCTACTGGATCACTTCTGACTACTGGAAAAACTGACCTCATTGGGTTTCTCACCTGCAATGACCTCCTGGATGGCCAGCTACTTATCTGGATGACAGCAGTTTGTCCAAATTGATGAAGCAAAATTGGATCTCGCTCTCTCCAATCTGGGGGTCATGCAGGGATCAATACTAGGTCCCTTATTGTTCTCCATTTTCATAAACAACTTACCCACCCTAGCAGATCAATGCTCAGCATTACTCTGTGCAGATGACATGGTTCTGTATAGCAGTGACAAGGACCTATCAATAATTAACTCACAGCTGACTGAAGCGTTTGATGGCACACCGTCATGGCTCAGGGAAAACAAACTACTGCTTTACTCAAAGAAGACAGTCGCCATGATCTTTGGCTCAGTACTGAGACTAAAAATGTTTCTGCCATGCTCTCCATCCCTGGTCCTCTAAGAACACCTCTAGATGTTTTACAGTCTTTTAAGTACCTAGGTATCACCCTGGACTCATCCCTGGATTTCAACCTTCACCTGTCCACCATATGTAAATCGATAAACTTAAAACTGGGTCTAGCCTATAAAATCAAGCACACCCTCACCACATCTGCCAGGCTAGCCATTGCACAGGGTGTCCTGCTCCCTAGCATTACCTATAGTCACCACCTATCTGGAAGCCAGGAAGAGGTCCTTAACAGATGGAATATGTGCTATAACAGCATATGCTGTTTTGCCCTCTCTGCACCCCAGAGGACCCATCACTGCCTCCTTTATTCCAATCTTAGATGGCTGTCCCTGATATCCTTCAGAATTCATACAGCAGGATGTCTAATTGACAGTATTATGAGATCAGGTACCCCACCTGCACCTGCGAATTTCTTCAGCCATGCCCCTCAGTCATACAGGCTTAGGTCAGCTGACAGACCACTTTAGGACATCCCAAAATCTATGACAAAGATGGGCGAGCAGGCTTTCTCAGCATTCACACCCAAGATTTGGAATTCTCTTCTTGAGTCAGTTAGTCATGTCCTTTCTCACCAGGTATTTAAGAGCAATCTTTGAAGCACTGCATGAGCACAAATGTATGCAGATGCAGCCCCATCCCGAGCAGTCCTACATAACCTGGTCTTATTTTCCAGGCCTAAAAGTTAAGTGCACTTACCACTCTACCCTCTTCTTTTGCTATATGTGCAAGATCAGCTTACCTGAGCTGACCAACTGTTAATACCTTGTTTTTATGACTTGATTTTGCTACCACCAACCAGTGATGAACTGCTGTCTGTATTCCGTGTCAGTACCATCAGAAAACTCAAACTGTTGATTCTACTTGATGTATGGAATAATGTGTACCTGTAATTGTTGCCTCCAAATAATATATGTATCATCTTGCTGTTTGTACTCTCCCGGATCATGCCTGAAATAGGCAGTGACTTTGCATAGTGCACTTACCCAGTAACCAAAAACAAACTAAAATAAATAAAATATATATTTTTGTTGTTGTTTTTAAACCTGTTGTTGGAATAGTGAACCTTAGAAAAAGCACAAGAAAAGTACCATGGAGTTACAGTCCGCCACCATAACTAAATAATATACAGAAGAGGCACACACATGAAAAAACGTGCACACCGTAGGAAGATCTTGACACTTTCTACAACATGAACAAGCTCTTAATATAAACAAGGAATTATCTTACTCAGAAAAAGAGTGGTATTTTGCAATCACTGCTGAGCTAAACATACATAGATCTATCTGTTGCCTGAGATTGAACTACCAGTAACTAGGAAATACTACTGGGGATTTCAACAATCAGATATGTCTGTGTAATTCTATAAGGTAAAAAAAATGATAGCTTTCCACTCAGTAACACAAGGCTGTAGTCAGGTGCGGGGGGTGCAGATCAGGTCTATACTGCTTACTGTAAATTTGTGAGGGGCAGTTGAGGTGCACATTGCTTTGGCTTCTCAGAAGGAACTAGAAGGGGAAAGGATCAGATCTGTTACAGTACAGTAGCTTCTTGTTGTTTTTACATTGTTTCTTGTGGATTTTACTTGGTAGAAGGTTATTTCTTTTCTTTCCTACTACTTCTAAGGGGCTAGCATGGTATTGTTTTGGGACTGTTAGAATTTTGAAAACTGTTTTGGTGGCTATAAGTGGGCTCATTTATTTGTTGTTTCACTGTGTAGCAGGTTGCATTTGTAGAGGCCTATTTCTTCTGATTTAACACCTATTTGGTGTGATTTAACTGGGGCTGTTTCTTTGAATCAGAGACCTATATCTTCTAATTTCAAGCCTATTCTGATGTGTTGTTGGTGAAGCTGTTTGAATTGGAGTCCTGTTTCTTTTGGTAGCAAACCTATTTTGGGGGCTTTGAGTAGAATTGTGATTCATGTTTGCTGGCTTCACTAGCTGCAAAGGTTAGTGCATAGTGGGGGAAGGGTGCTAATGGTCTGACCAGTGGCCTCAGCTACCTGATTGTTTCTGGAAGACTTGGGTTGGTCCCACTTCCCCAATCCCTCACCCACGTGCCCCTGGTCCATGATTTCCTTTATACCAGGGGTTCTGACATCACTTCCTCAAACGGGCAAAGGATTTGCACCTGTTATAGCAGAAGCAGACATCCAGGAAAGGAACAGCGGTGAGTGAAAGGGTGTCTGCTATCTCAGTGGAATGGAAGTAACTGCAAATCTAGGAGCTTTCATTGTTACTTCTTTGCATTGCTATTGCATTGTGGAAAGGAGGAGTAGGAGTTTGAAGAAGGTTGTGCAATAGCTACTTAAAGTCTCTTTTTGAGCGTGGATAGGAAGGTTAGGAATATAAAAAGCAGCTGCTCAATCTATCTAAAGATGTACAACAAAGGGGGTAAGGGAAATTAAGAAAAGAATGTTTTGCACTGATGGGGAGAGAGGGGGAGACTTGGGGGAGTATTTGGTATCCTGCATCTGGAAGGGTGGGGGGTCGCTGGTGGGCAACGACAGCAATGGGTAGGGTGGTAGGCTGCAACAACTGTGGTGCACCAATCTTTCTAAAATTGCCTGGAGTGTGGGAGGATGTTTAGTGTGCAGCCACATAGAGAAACTTAGAAAGGAGATTGAGGGTCTGCAGGAGGAACTAAGACAGGCAAGGCAGACTGGCAGTGGGTTTAGCCCAATACTGGCAGTAGGAAGAAGGGGAGATGAGGGAGGGCGATTTAAGCCAACAGTGGTGAGGAGTGGGTCAGAAGAAGGGAAGCAGGGACAAGGGGGTCCTATCCAGGAAGAACAATTGCCGGGAAAACCAGGTCAGGAGAAAAAAGACAAATGGAAGGAGGAGATAGGGACTTGTGAGGGGAGGTGAAGAAATGGCAAAAGTCATGGAGTGGAAAGGAGAGAACAGGTTACTATGAAGAGAGAGGGAGCGGGCATTTGTGAAGGGTCTTCAGAAAATAGTTTTGCACTGCTAGAGAGGAAGAAGGTGGAGGAGGGAAATGATGAAATTAGAGGAGTAATTGATAAATGCCTGGACCAAACTGGAGCGGCGGGAAGTTCTGCTGGGAGAATTTCAACAGAGGCAAAAGGGGGAAATAATGTGCAGGAGGAAGAAGAGGAGCCGGAAATGAGAGAGGGAGATGAATGGAAGCAAGCAGGGAGTAAGAGTGGTGGAATCTTAGTGCTGGGGGACTCAATACTACTTGGAGTCAGGTGGGGTAGCAAGGGGGAGAGGCATAGTCGCATTTGGGTGGAGGCCATGCCAGGAATGACAGCGTAAAGGGTGGGACAATCTGTTCTGAAATATGTTAGAAGGGGTAGGGACAAGCCTCATTTAATTATACATCTTGGGATGAACGACCAGGCTGACAAGACAGTAGATATAGTCCAGAGGAGGTTTGAGGAACTAGGACAATAATGCGAGGGGGCAGGAAGATCAGTAACTTTTTCAGAGATACTTCCAGTGCCCAAGGCAAGCACAACAAGAAAGCTGAGAATACAGGAATTTAACGGATGGCTAAGAACCTGTGAAGTGCTAAAGTGTATGGCCTGTTGGGGGGTGGGAGGGACCTAGGAGGACAGTAGTCTCACGCCAAGGACAGACTACACCTGAGTGAGGAGGGAAAGAAAGTGGGAAACCATATGAGCTTACCCCCCATAACAGTGGCAAAGGACAAATGGCAAGTACTATTGGTGATGTTAGTAAAGGAGGGCAGGATGGGAAGGGAGAAAAGGGTGGAAGGTGGTTACCCTTAATGCTAGGAGCCTTGGGAGGAAAACTGCAGAGTTACAGGTGTTCATAGCAGAGGGAGAGGTGGACATTGCAGCCATCACAGAAACATGGGCCACCCAATACAATGACTGGGACCTGTCTGTACCAGGGTACAGGTTATTTCATATGGACAGGGTGATTGGAAAAGTAGGGGGTGTGGCACTATATGTGAAGGAAGGACTGAAGTGTGTAAGGGAGGAAGGGAAGGAGGGTAGTATGGAGTCACTTTGGATGCAAATCCAGGATTCCAAGAATAGGATTCTTAGAATGGGAGTGGTGTACAGGCCGCCATCTCAGATGGAGGAGTTAGACAGGGAACTAGTGGGACAGATCAGGAGGACCTGCGAGAAGGGAAGTGTGGTGATTGTGGGGGACTTCAACATGTCAGGAGTGGACTGGAATACCCCAACAACCAGGAACAGAAGGGAGCAGGTACTGCTGGATGCCTTCCAGGACAGCTTCCTGCTGCAAATGGTCAGTGAATCAACCAGGTTAGGGAATACTCTTGACCCTGTGCTGGCAAATGGGGACTTTGTGAGAGAACTTACAGTGGAGGAACCGCTGTCAGAGAATGACCACCACTCAGTATGGCTCACATTGGATATGGGCAAGGAAGGAGTGGAATCTGGCACAAGAGTGCTGGACTTCAGGAGGGCCGACTTTGGGAGGATGGGGAAGTAGAAAAGGGCACCTGGCCAGAATTCAATCTAGTATGGACACTAACCAGAGGTGGGAGCTCATAAAGCTGGGGATAGTGGAGGCAACCAAAACCTGCTGCAAGGCCCAGAGCAAGAAGGCTAGAGCTAAGAAACCGAGCTGGCTGAGCAAGGAAGTCATGGAAAAGGTAAGGAGGAAAAGAGCTGCCTTTAGGAAGCACAAGAAAACAGGGAGAGGGGAGGACAGGGAGGAGAACTTGACATAATTGAAGGAGGTGACAAGGGCAGTAAGGGGAGCCAAGGCATCTATGGAACTCAGGCTGGCACAAGGCATTAAGAAGGGGAGAAGGACTCCTTTTAGGTACATCAGGGAGAAAAGGAGCTGTAAGGATCACATAGTAAGGATTAGGAAGGAAGGGGTTAGTGAAGCAGGAAGCGAGAACAGAAACACTAAATGAGTACTTCTGCTCAGTGTTTACTAAAGCGAAGGGGGGTAACACCCAAGGGGGGAGAAATGGCAGAAACGGGGGAAGGGGGTGACAGATGGGGAAATCATGGAGGGTGGAGTTCGGGAGGGTTTGAAGGTACTGAGGGTGGATAAGGCGCCAGGCCCAGATGGCATCCACCCCAGGGTACTGAAGGAGCTGACAGAGGTCCTTGCAGGACCTTTGGCAGACCTATTTAATGCCTCACTATATTCGGGGTGTGTACCTCAGGACTGGAGGATGGCTCATGTGGTGCCCCTCCACAAGAGTGGCCCCAAGGATGAACTGGAAAACTACAGACCAGTGAGCCTCACATCCATAGTGGGTAAGCTAATGGAGACTATCCTGAAGGAGAGGCTGGTGGTCCTCCTAGAGGCCAAAGGACTACAGAATAGCAGACAGCATGGCTTCATACGGGGCAGATCCTGCCAAACTAACCTGGTGGAGTTCTGACTGGGCAACTAGGCAACTGGACAGGGGCCATGCAGTGGATGTCCTGTATCTGGACTTCAGTAAGGCATTCGACTCGGTACCGCATGGAAGGCAGGGAAGTAGGCACAGGGGCAGGTGCAAAGCTGGTGAGATGGGTAGGGAACTGACTTCAGGGAAGGCAACAGAGGGTGGTGGTGGGTGGGGAGCTCTCACACCCAAGGGTAGTGACGAGCGGTGTTCCACAGGGCTTGGTGTTGGTACCAGTGTTGTTTGGGATATTCATTGCAGATATATCATTGGACATCAAGAGCAAGATCAGTCTGTTTGCTGATGATACCAAGGTAGGAGCAGTGGTGGATGACCTAGGGGGATGGCAGGGGTTGCAGGATGATCTGGCAAAGCTTGGAACCTGGTGAGACACCTGGCAACTGGGGTTTAATGCTAAAAAGTGCAACGTGCTGCATTTTGGGATGAAGAACCCAAGAAGGAGTTACCAGCTGGGGGGAGTGCAGCTAGCCCAGACAGAGAAGGAGAAGGATCTGAGGGTGCTCATTACAGGGTCAATGAACAACTCAGCACAATGTAGGAAGGCAGCTGCAAAGACCAACAAAATGCTGGGTTGTATTGTAAGGGGTATATTCTCGAGGAGGAAGGAGGTGATTCTGCCACTGTATAGGTCATTAGTTAGACCGCACCTGGAGTACTGCGTGCAGTACTGGCAGCCTGTATCTGAAGAGGACATTGTTACTGGAGGGGGTGCAGCGCAGGGCAACAAAGATGATCAAGTGGCTGGGGGACTTATCATACGAGAGGAGGCTGAGGGAGTTGAACATGTACTCACTGGAGGAGAGGAGGGACGGGAGTACATGATTGAAACCTTTAAGTACATGAAAGGAATAAACAAGACAGGTACAGAGGGGCTGTTCAAAGTTAGGGAGGGGAGGGACACCAGGGTCCATGATATGAGACTTGAGGGAGGAAGGTTCAGGAGGGAGATGAGGAGACTCTTTTTTACAGAGAAGGTGGTGGATGGGTGGAACCTGCAGAAGTGGTATCCTGCATTACCTACAGAAGTGGTATCCAGTAGAACAGTGGACTGCTTCAAAAGGGGATGGGACAGGACAAGAGGGAGGGAGGGTCAATGAAGGGGAAGGGTGGAAGGTAGGGGCAGCTGCAGAATAAGGGGTGCTAGCTGCACATTCAAGCAGACTTGATAGACCTCTAGGCCTTTATCTGCTGGCAAATTTCGTATGTTCATATGTTTGTAAATGTTAAGTTGAGGTGCGCACTGCTAAATGTAAAGTTTGTAAGATGCGGATGAGGTGTATATTAGCACAAGTTCAAGTTTTCAAGATGCAGTTGAGGTGCACAGTATTTGTAAGATGTCTATAAGTTGCAGTTGTGTCAGGGCAGTACCCTAGAAACATAGGCCACAGGTAACCAGTGTTACTGCTGCTGTATTAGAACAGCTCCCATACCCTCTTGTGATGGATCTGTAGAATGTTTGATTGGCAATTCTACATTGAAATAAGGTAATACAGATGGAGTCTTAAGGACTGTTTAGAGGGAGTCCCTCTCTTTCTTTTCTTCTACGGTCTGCTCCAAGTTTATGTCATATTTCTGAAGAGATCTCAGAAAATTGGTTTTGCAGCAAGTACTGGAAAGAATTGTTCCGCAAAGTTCATCATTCCCATGGCATGCGAGACCTCTTTCAGAAACTTAGATATGAACATTTCAGGAATTGCTCTCAATTGTTCATTATCAGGTTTCACTCTTTTGGAGGCAAGTATGTGTTTCCCCAAATAAGTTTTTTTTCTGTTTAAAGATATATTTTATTTGTTCAGCTTTAGTCTTATTTTTCTCAATGCTGAGTATAGGAAGTAATTTTGGAACAGGTTCCTGTGGTATGATGCTCCAGGTGACAATGTCATCAGTATATACTGCTACTCCCAGGACTCCTTCAAACATTTGCTGTGGAGTTAACTGTGAAACACTTTTGCCATGGAGCATATACCAAAATGAAGTCTCCAGCATGTGTGATATCTTAATGGTAAATTGATTGTGCACAGTTTGGAACTTGAATCAACAAGTGGTAGTTGCTAGAGTCCAGCTGCTGCATCCAGTTTTGAGTCCAGTTTTGCCCTGGCCATTTCTCCTAATATTTCTATTGTGGTTAGTAGCTGCAAATGTTCTGTCTTTGCTGTCTCATTTGGTTTCATCAGATCCATGCAGATCCTTAAATTGCCTTCTGGAGTCTCAACCATTATCACTGAGTGTGCCCTGTCTGCAGGTTCTTGCACCCAGCAGATGGTTCCAAGTTCAAGCATTCTGTCCAGCTCACTTTTTTGGTTTTGTTTTCAGTGACACTGTAAATCTATGTATTGCATTAATCACAAGTTGCACAATCTCAATTAGTTGTAGCATGTGTGTTATCTGCTGGCATCTGCCTCCTTCAAAGATGTTATCAAATATGTTCAAAATAGCATCAGTGTTATCAGTTTGCAATAACTACCACATGTTTCACAAGTCCTAACCTTTCTTTCATGCAGAGGAGTGGCCTAGCAATCGGATGGATGACTGGAGCTCAAGGAAGCCCAATTCTGTTCATTTTCTTTATTTGTTCATTGTGTTGTGGGAGACTGATGTAGGGAGACTGATTTTGGCTGCAGGGACTGAGAAACGCATAGTGGGAGGACACTGAGTGAAGGAGGGTGTGGGCGGGACTAGGAGCCAGGAAAAAGGGGGCATATGACTCAAATCAGCCAGAGTCACAGGAAATAAAAGGGGAGCTATTTTGTTAGTCCATTCACACAACAGAGGAGAAGCCTAGTGATTGGATGGACGACCGGTGCTCAGGGAAACCTAATTCTACTCATTTTCTTTATTTGTTCATTGTGTTGTGGGAGAATGATGTGGGGAGAGTGATTTTGGCTGTGAGGACTGAGAACTGGGTGTTGGGAGGATGCCAAGTGAGGGAGGGTGTGGAAGGGACTAGAAATCAGGAAAAAGGAGGCACATGACTCGGATCGGTCAGTAGGGTGGCCGGAGTCACTATATATTTCCTTGGGGGCCAAGCGATCCCTTGCATGAGTGACCTTGAAGCATGAGTGCCACAAAGCGGGAGTATGGTGTCTGACTAGGTGGCATCTGCAGAGCATCCACAGGGAGGACCACAGGCTGCAGGCCACACTGGAGAGGGGATCCTACGGTTTATTGGATAGGTGCAAAAGAGGGCACTAGGAGGGAGCAGTGGGAGACTGGAATAGAGGCCTGTTGAAGGGGGGGCAGGTAATGTATGCCATAAATAAAGGGATGGGGTATCAGGACAGAAGGGGGGATGGAGTAGGGAAGGGGCAGGGTGCTCTCAGGGAGCGAGTAGGACCAAGGAGAATAGTCAGGTGCAATGGCTGCAGAGAAGCGGTTTTCGTGGACACACTGTGGAGCTTTGGGAGTTGCCCAGTATGCATAAAAATGATGCATCTGAAAACAAAAAATTACAGGCTAAGGAGGGAGGTGGAGAGGCAGGGCATGGGGAGATAGGAGAGGAGGAAGCTGCACCGGAGCATCAAATAGGTGGGGCAGGGCTGACTGGACAAATGAGAGGATTGCTGGAGAAATTACAAGAGAAAAAGCAGACTAGGCTGCTGGGAGAGTGGTGGGTGGCAGGTAGTGGATAGGAGGAGGGGGAGCAGGGTGCTACTGCACATGGAGCAACATGAAATGGAAATGATTTGGCAAGTGCAGGTTACAAGTTTGTAAATATAGGTAGGGTTAGCAGCTTGTCAAATAGGTATGCACTGTTAGGGACCTTGCAGAATGCAAGAAATCAAAAGGGGGCAGGGACAAGAAGGATTTGAACAGTGGGGGGAGGGAGGGTTGGTGGGAATTAATTGGGATGAACTGGGGGGGAAGGTGCAAGAGAGAGGAGATAAATGAGGTGCTAGAAAGGGGGAATCATGAGCCATTGAAGGAGATTCCAGTGAGGGTTGTCAGGGGTTGGGATGAAGGAGGAAGGAGTGAGACAGGGGATGGAGTTGATAGGGAAGGGCAGGAGGGACCCAAGGGAAGCAGCAAAATGAAGTGTGGTGGAGGGAAAACTGGAAGGGGGAAAAGGGGATCAAGTGGGAAAAGAATTGAAATGGGAAGTCAGGGAGAGATGCAAAACATCGCTACAAGTAGGACAGATGATGTCCCGGGGAAAGAGTTGGGCAGGAGAAACCAGATGGGGGGGCAAGGCCAGGAGAGGAAAATGACAGAGCAGGACAAAGGGGCATGGGGGATTTCAAAGAGACCTAGCAAGGAGTGGGTTGCAAGGTTATTATACTGGGGGATTCCATAATCAAGGGTATCAAACGGGGGTGAAGGAGGAGAGCCCTTATCTGGGTAGAGTGCATGCCAGGCATGACAGCACACAGAGCAAAGCACATAGTCCACTCTTCCATGAGGAGTCATGGGGGGGGAATTCTCATATAGTGATACTCCTCGGCACAAATGACCTGGAAGGAAATAGTGTACAGGAGGTACAGGCAAGATTTAAGGAACTGGACAGAATATGTAAAACTGAAGGAAATACAGTTGCTTTTTCTGAAGTTCTGCTGGTGCCAAGGGCAAGCACAGACAGGAAGCAGAGGATAAGGGATTTCAAAGAGTGGTTGAGAGACTGGTGTAGAGATATGAGGTTTGGACTAGTGGGGGTTGGGGACTGGGGAGAAACTTTGGATAACAAGGATCCATACACTATGGATAGCATACATCTGAGTGGGGAGGGTTCAGAAATTTAAAATGGAAGCTGGGGGAGTTTATTGCTAGTAAGAATGATTTAAACTAGCAGGGTGGGCATAGACTAGCAGGGCAGGCAGAAAAGCAAAGTTTGGGAGGCCTATTGCCTCTCCCCCTAACTGAACATTTGGTGGAAGTGAGGAACTTGCAGAGGGATAACATTGGGGGCAAGGGACAGATACGAAAATTTGTTAGGTGGGTTGGGGGGGTGTTCTCCATGAAAGCGAAGAGCCTGGGTAACAAGTTACCAAAGCATCTAGCATTGATGGTGGAGGGGGGGTCTGCAATCATGGAGACATGGGCCACCCAGCACCATGACTGGAACTTAATAATCCCAGGGTACAAACTATATAGGAGACACAGCAAAATTGAAAAGGGAGGGGGGGGTGATTATATTTTTCATGGATGTGATAGAGTGAAGCAGGGAGGAGGGTGAGGACAGAAACATGATGATGATGTGGGTCAACATACAGGATGCTAAGAGCAGGAGGGTTCATTTGGGAGTAGCCTATAGACCACCATCCCAGTCTGAGGATCAGGACATGGAACTGGTGGAACATCTTAAAAGTCACTGTGGTAGGGGCAGGATGGTGGTGTATGGTGACTTTAACCTGTCAGGGGTAAACTGGAGCACCATGACCTCAGCAACTGCTAGAGAACAACAGATACTGGACACATTCCAAGATGTATTCCTGACACAGCAGATGGTTGAGCCAACCAGAGAAGGGAACATCTTGGACCTGGTACTGGCAGATGGTGACCAGGTAAAGGATGTGGCAGTAGAGGACCCGCTGGTGGGGAGTGACCACTGTATGGTGTGGTTCTCCCTTGAGCAGGAGAGGGAGGGAAATAAATTTGAGGGTAGTGGACTTTCGAGGTGCAGACTTCTGTAGGATGGCTGTCATGCTAGGAGGGCACTTAGAGAAGATCACACCAGACATGGGTACACAACGCAGGTTGGAAATCCTAAAGTTGGGCCTGTTAGAGGCCACAAAAGCTGGCACAAAGATGTGCAGCAAAAAGGCAAGGTCGAGGAAACCCAGCTGGTGGACCAGGGAGGTGCAGGAGAGAGAGTGAGGGAGAAAAGGCTAGCCTTCCGTAAGTACAAGAGAACCCATGGGGGGGGGGACAGTGAGGATTATATTAAGAAATCGAGGGAGGTGAGCAGGGTGGTAAGGGCAGCCAAGGCATCCAAAGAGCTAAGGTTGGCACAGGGAATTGGGGGAAGAGAAAGAATTGTTTAAATTCCACTGGGAGGCTGTTCCATGCAACCACCAACCTTTCTGTGAAAAAAAAAGACTTTCTCACATTTCCCCTAAGACCCCTCCGCAAAGCCTCATATTGTGACCCCTTGTTCTTGCACAACTATTTTTTAAAAAAGATGCTGCCTTCCTGGATCTTGTTGATTCCCCCGAGGTACTTGAATGTCTGTATCATATCCCCCCCTCTCCCTCCTTTCCCCATGATATACATATTGAAGTCTTTCAGGCTTTCCTCATATGTTTTCTGGTGCAATCCTTTCACCATTTTTGTTGCCCTTCTCTGGACCACCTCTATTCTGTCAAGGTCCTTCTGGAGATGTGGTCTCCAGAACTGAACACAGCATTCCAGATGTGGCCTCACAAATTGTCTATACAGTGGCATCACCACCTCCTGTTTTCTACTGCTGATGCCCCTTCCCTATGCACCCCAGCATCCCTCCAGCCCTCCTCACCCCCTTTTCACATTGCTTGGCCACCTTCAGGTCATCTGTTATGTTTAACCCCATGTCCCTTTCCAGTTATGTTGTTGTTAGTATCCCCCCCTCCATTTTGTATTCCTCTCCAGGATTCCTGTGGCCCAAGTGCATGACTTTGCACCTATTTGCATTGCATTTAAGCTGCCACTATCTTGACCACTCCTCCAAATTGCCTAGATCTCTTCTTATTTTTTCCATCCTGTCTGGAGTGTTTACCCTATTGCAGATCTTGGTGTCGTCCACAAAGAGGCACACCTTCCCTTCCCTTCCAGCCCCTCCACAGTGTCACTAATGAAGACATTGAAGAGGACCAGCCCCAGAACTGAACCCTGTGGCCCCCCAATGGTCACCTCCCTCTCCAGGGATTGAACTCCATTCATCATGACCTTCTGTATCCTGTTGCAGATCCAATATCTGACCCATTGTACCACCTTGGAACCTACTCCCAGACTGCAAAACTTGTTTACTAGCCTCTTGTGTGGGACAGTGTCAAATGCCTTGCTAAAATCTAGGTAGGCCATAACCACGGCCCTGCCCTGATCCACCACCTTGGTTACCCAGTCAAATAAATCTATCAGATTTGTTTGACAAGATCTCCCTGCTGTGAATCCATGTTGCCTCAGGTCTTGTGCCCCACTAGCCTCCAGATATGCCACAGTCCTTTCATTTAACATGGATTCCATGATTTTCCCCACCACTGAGGTCAAGCTGACTGGCCTGTAATTTCCAGCCTCCACCTTGCTCCCATTTCTGTGCAGTGGTACCACATTCACCCTCTTCCAGTCCTCCGGCACCACTTCCTCCTCCAGTGATTTATTTAATTGGGCTGTCAGTGGTGTCCCTAGTACCTGCCTGAGTTCTTTCAGTTTTCTGGGATGCATCCTATTTGGTCAAATTACCTTGTACACTTTTAGTTTCAAAAGGTTCTTTAGGACTCTCTCGTTCATGAATGGACTGGTGTCCACCTCCCCCCATGTGTGTTTCTATCCCCTTAATTTTGGTCCTGCCCCTTCCCCTTCCTTTGCAAATGCTGAACAGAAGTATTCATTTAGAATGTTTGCCTTTTCAAGGTCCCCTCTGCACACACACCCCCTTATTCAACCTCACAACTCCTCCCTTGGTTTTCTTCCTTTCCCTGATATACCTGAAGAAGCTTTTGTTACCTTCTTTTACTGATTTTGCTATCCTTTCTTCAGTTTGTGCCATTGTACACCTGACTGCTTTTCCCCACCTCCTTCTGTTTTGCCTGGTACACTTCCCTGTCTTCCTCCCTCTGTCTGAACTGTGAGCTGCATTTCGAGCAGACGCGACAGACCTTATGGCCTAAATCTGCTGGCATATGTTCATATGTTCATATGTCCAGTATTGTCTATCCGCTTTGATGATACAAAATTACCTTGTACATTTATCTTCATACTATACTATACCCAGACTTCACACGTGACTAGCACTGCAACTGAATCTCCCTTACAGTTGTGTAATTTAAGTGCTTTAATGTGACCTACAGAAAAGCATTTAAATTTCATCTCCCATATGCAGTATGTGTGTTATTTAAATGCTTTACTGTAGGTCACACCTCAGATTTTAATTACAAGATCTACAAGTCAAATTTTGCTAACACTTAAACAAGAGCAACCATATATACTTTTAAGCCATAAAAGTATGTTTAAATAGGATGTTAAATCAACGTGCTTTCTTGCTGTTCTGGTGGTTGTTTAGGTGGACATAAAAGATCCAATGATTCTTCTTCAAAAGAATGGGGACATTTCACAGGTGTTATGGCCAAATTTTCCACCAAAATCCATGAACTCATTGACCTAGTTAAATATATTTTACTATATTTGGTATTCCTCAAGATGAGGCTGACAGCAGGAAATATTTTATAATCCCACTTTTTGGCCAACATGCACAACTATATAAAAGTGAAGAGTACCCTTTGTTTTGAGTGCCAGTTTCTACACATTTTCACACTGGGCACTTTAAAAAACTGTTATTAACTACAGTCCTAAAGAAAAGTCATCTACTGTACATCAGATTGTTGCTTTCTTCATGTCCTCAACATCAGTTTTCTTTTCTTAATGACATAATCTTACAAAATGTTTTTTTTTTCAAATGATATTTTCCATATATCTGTCCATAAGCAGGACACTGCTTGTATGCATGCCTTTAGCCACATCTCTGACACTCACTTTGTCCCATAGTCTTGGACTTTTCTCATTTTTGGTGCCTTCCTTTCTTTCTTGCCCTGACATTTTATTTTTATCTACTGCAAATACTCTGCCACACTGTTCTCTCCCAAATGATTGCATTTGTATCTGTTCCACTTTCCCAGCATGACAAATCTGCATCACTTTATCAACAGGTAACTTTGTGTCTCAACAGTTTTTCTCTTACTTTTGGACAGTTATAACCAATTATAATTTGACGATGAATCATGGAATAATTCAAAGTCCCAATATTACATAGCAATTTTTTAGACTTAAGTCAGTCAAACCTGTTTAATTGAGTTGCATATACATGATCTAAAGAAGTAGCATTTGCATCTTTCATATTTTAGGAATGCAAAATGCTTCAAATGTTTCCATTACAATGCGAAACTCATCTACTTCCCTTTTTTCAAATTCTTATGAATTATACATGCCGATGGCTTCAGCCTTAGCAAAGTAAGAAACAAAGTTACCTTTTTATTTGATCTCCTGCCTTTGACTCCAATGACTTCAATGTACATGAAGGGATGCTGCTTAAACATTTTCCTCCCATTTTCCTTCCATCCTCAACTCAGTAGTGGTCTGAAGTAATACATTCATGTTGCTGCAAACTTCGGACACAGTGTCTGCTTTGGTTTTACTAGCCAATGAGGACAGACAGACAGACAGAGACAGAGACAGAGACAGAGAACAAATTCTGCAGCAGCACTTAATGTCAATGTTTATTCAAATGCAGCACAGCTACTCAAGCTGACTGCTCAGTGTGGCCCCCAGAGACCATATACTCTAACCTGCACAGTAGTACAGTACTGTCAGCTTACTGGAAGTCACTTCACAAAGCTGCCAGTTGTGTGGCACTTACACAGTATGTCCGGCCCTGTCCCCTTAAGTTCCTGCTTCCTCCACTGAGTCTACGCCAGTACCACTTTTGGTCCTGGTATTGTTTCTTTTCTTCTTGCTCTGAAGCTGACCTAGTCTGAATTTACTTATGCCACCACTGACTGCATTCATTTTCCTCCTCTAGTTTGGAGTTGGACTGTCTCTGGTATCACTCAATGCCCCTGATTTGCATAATTCCCATCTTAATGCTTCTGTTGGGTGGTTTGTTCCTTCTGCAAGATGCCATAGACTCTCACTGGTGGTAGCCCTTGTCTTGCCCAAAACAAACCAGGAGGAGGATATTGTAAGTCAAACACAAAGAAGGAAGTGCTTACATGCAATACACCTTTATCATTTGCTGGCTTTCTCAGTTTCTTTTGTTTGTAAAGAGCAAACAGAAACAAGTAGGCATGTCCCTTCCTACCTGCAACCAAAGTTCCTTGACATACTCAGTGGTCTGTTACACAGATCCCAGAGCTTCTCTTGACCCAAATATTATATTGGCCAGTGACAACAGTCTCATTCACACAGCAGGTTTATAAAAAACGCAAAATCAGGGAGGGGAAATGAAAGACCCCCACAGCATCCATATTTAAATCCTGGTAGTTCCCATAGATTTTATGTCTGTTTGTTTAACAGTGAAATCCAGTTTATAAGTCAGTTACTAGAATCTAATTGCAAAAGGATATAACTGAGCCCAGTCCAAGTAGGCAATCCTATCTCAGTTGTCAAAGTGTGGGCTGTAGTTGCTTTTTATTTGTCCATACCCTGATGAGATTGCCTCTTTTGAGGGATTTCTCATCTCTAACAATGTATTGTGGTAATATGTTTCCTGCCCACCATGTTTTTGGGCCCAATCCCACCTTCATTTATAAAGACCTGAGAATTTTTGCCTCCAGTACCTCTAACTTAGTATCAGTCAGAACCTGTTTTACTAATTGTGGGTGCTGACCAGCCAGAGCCTCAAAGGCTTTTAGTCTTTTCTCAGAAAATATTTTCAGTTTTGTGGATAAAAACAAATGACTTTTGATATTTTTGTCCCTTAAATTTTTTACCACCGCTGTTACTTCCTACTGTCTGTTTTCAGTGACAGGGAGAAATCTTGAACAAAGAGAATGCATTACTGATCATATAGAATGGTTCTAATTTGCCATGCTATACTGGGGATCATCTGTTTTGTCTGAAAGTTTAACATGCGAAAAATAATAGCTCTGAGCTTTGTTGCAGGGTCAGCCAGCTTTCAACCTAGTGATCTATGGGTCCTTTCAATGGTGAACTTCTAGTCTGTTTGGAGAGACAAGGTACTTGACAAAACATGTTACACAAATTCAGTACAGCAGGAGAAACCATCTTTTGACCCTTCCCTCATACCACGAATCTGAAAGATCTTACAATGGCCTCAGTTTTCCACACCAACAAACCTTCCTGCATATCTCTCTCTCTCTGTCTTCCCCTCTCTCTCTCTCTCCCTCTCTCTCTCTCTCTCTCTCTCTCTCCAACAGGTAGAAAATAACCCTTTCATGGCCATGTGGCAGGTCTGTGAGGTCTTCCACCTTTCTTTTTTGTGGCAGTAACCTTCTTACCTAGCATTTTCAGTGTCATGTGCACATCACCAACAGTCATTTCAATAAAATTCACAGTTTTAAATATCTGTCTTAGCTCCTGACTCATAGCCTAGGGATCAATTTACTCTTCATATACTGAATCACAGAACATGGCTAGTGATGGAGTGAGTCTTGGTGAAGTGCAACCGTGTCATCCTGAGTGCCTTGGCTGCTGCCCTTAAGCTTGGCTGCTAGGGTTTGTTAGGAGCACATCTAAGTTCTGGATATTAAGAAGGACAATCAAGGCACTTTTAACACTTACACTATCTTACAACTAATCAAACCATATTGCAACAGATTACATAGCAGGAAAATTGAGCAGAAGAGCTTTGCTGACATCTTGCCTACTGCATCACTGGAAGTTCCCTCCTTCTTTGGTGAAAATTTAAATAATTAGCTAAGGGTCACTGGAAAAATAGTGGGTAAATTTCTTTATCTAATTACAAATTTCTCCAAAGAACTATGCATTTATGAAGAAAATCTTCTTTAAAGAGACACAGTACTGTACCCAAACTAATTTATTACTTAGGACATTTCTGGTATTGTATGGTACAGTTGCTGGACCTGTTAGACATAGACTGGGACATCCCAGTAGTAAGGAGCACCAGGAGTCCAGTGCTGCTAGATACAATTCAGAACTGTCTACTGGTGCAGCATGTCAAGGATCCCACACAACAGGAAGTCATACTCAACTTGGTACTCACAAAGTTCAGAGTGGCGGTGGTGGTGAGGTGACTGTCAGGAAACTGCTGGGGTCCAGTGATCACAGTATTGGTGTATTGCCTTGCTCAAACTGATGGGGAGAACAATGCTCCACCCCCTTAAAGACAGTGATCCTGGACCTCAAGCAGGCAGATTTTAAGAAGATGGAGGCACTAGTTAGGGAGAGATTGGCAGATGTAGGCCAGCTAGAGGGGGTGGATGAACAATGCATCAAAATTAAGGTGGCATTCCTGGAGGTGACCAAAATTTGTGCAAAGAAGGTCACTCAAAGTAGCAAGCACAAAATAACAATATGGCTCTCAAACAGGGTGAGGGAGGCACAGAGTGTGATAAAAAGGATCTTCACTGAGTACAAGACGAAGAAGGGCATGGGAGCCTTGCAGGAGTAACAGGCTAAACTCAAAGAGGCAATGGTGGATGTCAGGAAGACAAAGGCAAACATGGAGCTGCAGATTGCCAAGGTAGTAAATGTTTGGGGGATAAAGAATTTTTCAGGTACATAAGAGAAAAAAGGAAAAACAAGAGGGGGATTGTTAGCTTAAATGAGAGGGGTAGTTGAGGATGATGAGCTGAAGAAAATACACTAAACAATTACTTCTGTGTGGTATTCAGGGTAGAGGACAATGGTCCTCCACCAGAGAGTGGCATTAAAGCCACCACAAGGGGGGTCCAGGAAATGGGTGGAGAACAGATCTTAGTGGACTGGATACAAAAGTGACTAGAAGCTCTAAAGGAAGACAAGGCTCTAGGCATGGATGGCTTGAACTTTTGAGTGCAAAGGAAATTGGCTGCAGGATTGACAGTGCCCTTAACCCATCTTGTCAGTGACACACTGTAGTCTGGAGTGTTGCTAGTGGACTGGAGCTCAGCCAGTGTAGTACCACTGCATGTGGGGGGGGGGGACAGGGAGGATACAAGCAACAAAGGCCTGCCAGCTTTACATTCCTCATAGGTAAGTGGATGGAGACCATAGTGAAGAAGAGTTTGGTTATCTGTCTAGAGAACAACTGAATATAGAATGAAAATATGCATGGGTTTGTGTCAAGAAGGTTTTGCTAGACCAACATAATGTTTTTCAATTGGGTCACCAAGGTTACAGACAGGGGACAGGCAGTAGATATGCTCTACTTCAACTTCAGCAAGGCCTTCTATTTGGTGCCGCACAGGAGGCTGCTGAAGAACTTAGGGGACTTGGGATTGAAGCTGGGTTTAGTCAGTTGGCAAAGAAAGTGTCTGTCAGGGAGGAAAGAGAGAATAGTTTTTAGTGGGGCTAAATCTGAGGACAGTGAGGTTATGAGCGGACTGCTGAGGGGATCAGTCAGACCTGACCTATTTAATATGTTCATAAGTGACATTGGGGAGGGTATCCAGGAAAAGTTGAGTCTCTTTACTGATGACACAAAGCTATGCAGCAGGGTGTATTACATGGACTAGTTTTGGGAGATCCAGAAGGACATATGACAACTAGAGAAATGGTCTAAGGTCTGGCAGTTGAGGTTCAGTGTGAAGGCATGTAAAGTAATACACTTGGGTAGATGGAATCCATGCACAGAATACTGGATGAGATGAGTTAGACAGGTCACTTCAATGGAAGAGGGAGATCTGGGGGTCATAATGAGAGACTCCGTCAAGTAAACAAGTAACAAAGCGTACAACAAGGCATCAAGGATGCTGGGTCGTATAGGGAGAGGTTTTGACAGTAGGAGAAGCAAGGTGATTTTGACACTACAAATCCTTGGTGAGGCCTCATCTGGAGTACTGTACCTAGTTCTAGAGCTCTTACCTGAGGAAGGACATCAGCAGACTAGTTAGTACTGTATAGCATCACCAAGATGATCCAGAGCCAGAAGGGCAGATATTATGAGTAACCACTTGAGGTCCTCAACATGTATTCACTGGACACCAGATAAGAGTGGAGGACATGATTGAAACATATAATGTAAGTTTCGCAGGGGCATAAACAAGGTAAACAGGATCTATTTATAAGAAATAGCAGTGCAGTTACTAGCGGCATGACTAGTGGCTCCTGGGGGGCAAATTCAGAAGAAAACTGAGGACGTTCTACTTCACTGAGAGGGTGGTGGAATCATGGAATGGACTTCCAGCAGAAGTTATAGGGGCAGTTACCCTAAATGGGTTTAATACTGCAGTAGAAGTAGAGGTTGACTAACCAGTGGCAGAAAGGTGAGATTGTAGTGCAGGTTAATTAGGTGACCTGGTGACGAGGAGGTACAGGACAGAACTGAGGAGGCACTACTTCATGGAAAGGGTGGTGGAGCCATGGAAAGTACTACCTGAGGAGGTGATCTCTCTGGAATCAGTGGGGAGCTTTAAGAAGGGTTGAGATAGGTTCATGGGCAAGGTACAAGTAGGGAGGGAAATGAACAGAGGGTGAACATAGGGAGGGAACCTTTGGAGGGAGGGAGGGAGGGACTGGGGGAGGGAGGACAGTAGCTGTATTTAGAAACATAGAAACATAGAAATATAGATTTTGACAGCAGATAAGGACTGCCTGACCCACCTAGTTTGCCCATTTCCCTACCTACTAAGCTCCCAATCCTAAATGATCAGCAGCTTACTCTCTCTTTTCTACCACTAGAGTTGCCTTCTGTCTATCCCATGCATTCTTGAACTCAACAGTCATTTTAGCCTGTACAACCTCCTCTGGGAGGCTGTTTCATGCATTCACCACCCTTTCTGTGAAAAAATACTTCCTCACATTTCCCTTGAGTCCCTCCCTAGACTCATATTGTGACCTCTTGTTCTTGCACATCTCTTTTTTAAAAGATGCTTCCCTCATGGACCTTGTTAATTCCCTCAAGGTACTGGAATGTCTCTGTCATATCCCCCCTCTTCATCCTTTCCTCCAGGGTATATATATTGAGGTCTTTCAGTCTTTCCTCATATGTTTTCTGGTGCAATCCTTTCACCATTTTTGTTGCCCTTCTCTGGGCCACCTCAATTCTGTCAATGTTCTTCCAGAGATGTAGTCTCCAGAACTGAACATAGTATTCCAGATGTGGCCTCACAAATTGTCTGTATAGTGGCATCACCACTTCCTGTTTTCTACTGGTGATGCCCCTCCCTATACACACCAGCATCCCTCTGGCCCTCCCACCACCTTTTCACATTGCTTGGCCAACTTCAGGTCATCTGTTATGTTTGTCCCCAGGTCCCTTTTCAGTTTTGTTGTTGTTAGCATCTCCCACCCCCATTTTGTACTCCTCTCCAGGATTCCTGTTGTCCAAGTGCATGACTTTGCACTTTTTGCATTGAATATAAGCTGCCACTCTCTTGACCACTCCTCCAATTTGCCTAGGTCTCTTCTCATTTTTTCCACCCCATCTGGAGTGTCTACCCTATTGCAGATATTGGTGTCATCCACAAAGAGGCACACCTTCCCTTCCAGCCCTTCCGCAATGTCACTAATGAAGACACTGAAGAGAACCAGCCCCAGAACTGAACCCTGTGGCCCCCCACTGTTCACCTCCCTCTCCAGGGATTGAACTTCATTCACCATGACCCTCTGTGTCCTTTTGTAGAGCCAATTTCTGACCCATTGTACTACCTTGGCACCTACTCCCAGACTGCACAACTTGTTTATTAGCCTCCTGCATGGCACAGTGTCAAATACCTTTCTAAAATCTAGGCAGTCCATGTCCACTGCCCCTACCTGATCCACCACTTTGGTTATCCAGTCAAATAAATCTATCAGATTTGTTTGACAAGATCTCCCTGCTGTGAATCCATGTTGCCTCAGGTCTTGTGCCCCACTAGCTTCCAGATATGCCATAATCCTTTCTTTTAACATGGATTCCATGATTTTCGCCACCAATGAGTTCAAGCTAACTGGCCTGTAATTTTCAGCCTCCACCTTGCTCCCACTTTTGTGCAGTGTTACCGCATTTGCCTTCCCCCAGTCCTCCGGCACCACTCCCTCCTCCAGTGATTCTAAACCCAGCTTGGGATATCCAGGTGCTCACCCTTTACGTCGGAGGTGACAGGGGTCAGAGGGCAGGGAGATATCTGCCCCCCCATCCGCACTCCTAGTATCAGCTGACCTCGTTTTACTAATTCACTGTCTGAGGAGTCTTCCTCAGGATGCAGCACAAGTGATTGTTTTCCTCTGATCTGGTCTCAAGAGTATATCTCCCCCCACCATGAGAGAGGGAGGTGACCCTGACGGCTTGTCCACCGGTCTCTTTTTCCTCCTAGCTTGTCAGGTTGTTTGGTCTTGGCCATGGTGTTAAATGTTATTATTAATAGGCAGTTAGTTAGGGCCATTTGCCCTGTTAGTTTAAATGATACCATGAGGAACCAGGCAAGCATGAATATAATGATATTGTCTGTGCTCAGATTATGCTTGCATCTTTTATTAGATTTGTATGGTAGGGACAATGAGAATGGGGTGCCAAGGTGGATCACAGTCTTCAGGGTTTTTGATCATATGCTCCTTCAGTCAGCAGTACATCCCTATCTGGATAATGGGTGCCCTCCATGCCCACACCTGGAACGTGTGGGGCATCAACACCCAGGTAAAACATAAACAGGTGTTATTGCACTTAAAATGACAGTGAACCACCTTGGTATTCCTTCAGGAAACAAAACTCACAAAACAGGACTACGACAAGCTTGCTAGGGAGTGGGTGGGGCAGTTGTTTTCCTCCTCAGCCCCCTCCAAGAAATGCAGGGAGGACATTCTCCTGCACAAAAAATTTAAATGAACCCCAGTTCAAACTAAGGATGATGCACAGTGGCGGATGGGTCCTGGTATTACTGGACATGCTGGAAAGGCCCACTCCTCCTAGCCAATCTTTATGGACTGAATGAAGATGCCCCAGCAATCTTTTATGAAGTGTCCCAAGCTATAGGCACTATGGTCCAGCCCTCTATTCCAATACTTGTAGGTGGGGATTTTAATCTCCCATTGGACCCCTGATAGTTTGTAGCTCAGTCACCCAGGACAACCACACCAAAGCATGGCTGGCAGTGTGACAATTCATGTCGGACTTAGGCCTACAGGACATCTGGTGGGTCATTCATCCCCATGAGAGAGACTACACCTTCTTCTCTCAAGTGCATGGTACCCACAGCTGGCTAGATTACTGGCTGGTATCGACCAACATAGCACAGGTTGCAATTGGATCTGATATCATGCAGATGGTCATGTCAAACCATTCCCCGGTTCACCTGCATATCCTCTGGGGACCCCAGACCACCCCACGCACCTCCTGGAAGTTAGATCCCTTCCTCCTCCTCAGGGACCCCAACTTCAGGCCATGGCTCACATGGGAGATTTCCCACTTCCTGGCCAATAATCCATCTACAGACACCTCAGCAGGCACCACCTGGGAGGCCCTAAAAGCCACCCTCCGAGGTGCTTCATGGGCTATGTGGATAAACAGCGTAAACAAAGGAAGCAGCTTCTTAGTTCACTAGAAGAACAACTATGGGTACAAGAGTTGGAAGTAAAACAATCCCTTCATTTTAATCTGTATTCCCCAAAGCTGCGTTGAAGATCTGTTCTGTTTAACAACTGCTTTTACCTACCATATTCGATGACTGGAATATTAACTGAGTAGTAGTGTTTAGCTGCCTGGCCCTCTGTGTTCTTGTGTTATTTTATAAATGTACACAGGTGAAGAGAATGTGCCACAGAAAGTGCTGTATGATGCGCACACGCTCCTTGCAGGCTGCAGGTCTCCACACCTGTTAGGTGCTAATCCTTCACCTTCATACTTTTTCATCACAGAACTGGTAGGTATGGCTATTTAAGATTGCTTTGCTCTCCTCCTGTAAATGTGATGTTCTTTGAACGACCTATGTTATACCCTGACATTGGTGCTGTATATGTGAAAAATTAATAAAAAGTAATAAGCAAATATTGATTATCTATCCCCTTTGATGATACAGAATTACCTTATGCACTTATCTTGATATGGCTCTACAACACCAGTTAGACAAATATTTTGTCGAATAACGTTGCAGTGATGGATTTATGTTGACCGCAATTGTGGTTGGCATAAATCCATCTGAGAACACAGTGTGTTTTCTTCGGGGGGGTTGCCCCTTGAACCTCCATGCGGGGTGCTCTTCTCCTGTACCCCCTGTACTTAATATAATCCGCTCCAAGTCGAAGCTGATTTGGGAAGGGGTGCAAGACCCCAAGAAAGCAGTGCTGGGGGTCTGTGGTGACAGTACAGTGACCCGTCACTGTGTCGCTATCCTGTCATTTGCGGTAGAGGTGTCAATGTTTGATCAGCATACATCTTGATACTATACCCAGATTTCACACGTGACTAGTGCTGCAATTTCATCTCCCTTACAGGTGTGTAATTTAAGTGCTTTAATGTGGCCTACAGAAAAGCATTTAAATTTCATCTCCCATATAGGTGTATAATTTAAATGCTCTACCATAGGTCACATTTCAGATTTTAATTACAAGCTCTACAAGTCAAATTTTGCCAACATTTTAACAAGAGCAACCATATATACTTTTATGTCATAAAAGCCTTTTTAAATAGGATGTTAAATCAATGTGCTTTCTTGCTGTTCTGGTGGTTGTTTAGGTGGACATAAAAGGGCCAATGATTCTTCTTTAAAAAAATGGGTACCTTTTGCAGATGTTATGGCCAAATTTTCCACCATTCACTTAAATCCTCACTCTATCAACTCATTGACCTGGTTAAATATCAATTACTAAATTTGGTATCCCTCAAGATGAGGCTGGCAGCAGGAAATATGTTGTAAACCCACTTTTTGGCCAACAAAAACAAATGTATAAAAATAAAGAGTACCCTTTGTTTTGAGTGCCAGTTTCTACACATTTTCACACTGGGCACTTTAAAAAATGTAATTAACCACAGTCCCAAGGAAAAGTCAGCTACTGTACATTAGATTGTTACGTTCTCCATGTTCTCAATATCAGTTTTCTTTTCTTAATGACATAAGCTTACAAAATGTTTTTTTCAAATGATATTTTCCATATACCTGTCCATAAGCAGGACACTGCTTGTATGCATGCCTTTAGCCACATCTCTGACACTCCCTTTGTCCCATAGTCTTGGGCTTTATACATTTTGGGTGCCTTCCTTTCTTTCTTGCCCTGACTTTTTATTTTAATCTACTGCAAATACTCTGCCACAATATGTTCTCTCCCAAATGTTTGCATTTGTATCTGTTCCATTTTCCCAGCTTGACAAATCTGTATCACTTTGTCAACAGGTAATTTTGTATCTTTTAACAGTTTTTCTCTTACTTTTGGACAGTTATAACCAATTATAATTTGAGGATGAATCATGGAATAATTCAAAGTCCCAACATTACATAGCAATTTTTTAGACTTAGGTCAGTCAAACCTGTTTGAGTTGCATACACGTGATCTAAAGAAATAGGATTTGATCTGTCATATTTTAGGAATGCAAAACGCTTCAAATGTTTCCATTACAATGCGAAAATCATCTGCTTCCCTTTTTTCAAATTCTTATGAATTATACATGCTGATGGCTCAGCCTTAGAAGTAAGAAACAGAGTTACCTTTTTATTTCATCTCTTGCCTTTGACTGCAGTCCCATCAGTGTACATGAAGAGATGCTGCTTAAACATTTTCTATGATCCCTCCCTTCTTCTTTCCATCCTCAACTCAGAGATGGTCTGAAGTAATGTTCAAGTCACTGCAAACTTCTGACACAATGTCTTCTTTGGTTTTACTAGCCAAGCAGGACAAACAGGCAGACAGACAGACAGACAGAAACAGAGACAGAGACAGAGACAGAGACAGAGACAGAGACAGAGACAGAGAACAGATTCTGCAGGAGCAGCACTTAATGTCAATGTTTATTCAAATGCAGCACAGCTACTCAAGCTGACTGCTCAGTGTGGCCCTCAGAGATCACATACTCTAACCTGCACAGTAGTACAGTACTGTCAGTTAGCTTACTGGAAGTCACTTCACACAGCTGCCAGTTGTGTGGCACTTGTACAATATGTCCAGCCCTGGCCCCTTAAGTTCCTGCTTCCTCCACGGAGTCTGCTCCAGTCCCACTTTTGGTCCTGGTATTGTTTCTTTTCTTCTTGCTCTGAAGCTGACCTAATCTGGATTTACTTCTGGATTAATTTATACCCCCACTGACTGCATTCATTTTCCTCCTCTAGTTTGATGTTTGACTGTCTCTGGTATCACTCAATGCCCCTGATTTGTATAATTTCCATCATACTGCTTCTGTTGGATGGTTTGTTCCTTCTGCAAGATGCCACAGATCCTCACTGGTGGCAGTCCTTGTCTTGCCCAAAATAAACCATGAGGAGGATATTGTCAGTCAAACACAAAAGAGGAAGTGCTTATATTGCAATACACCTTTTTCATTTCCTGGCTTTCTAAGTTTCTTTTGTTTGTAAAGAGCAAACAGAAACAAGCAAGCATGTTTCCTCCTACCTGCAGCCAAAGTTCATTGACATGCTTGGTGGTCTATTACACAGATCACAGAGCTTCTGTTGTCCCAATTATTATATTGGCCAGTGATAAAGGTCTCATCCATGCAGTAGATTTATAAAAAAACTCAAAATCAGGGAGGAGAAAATGAAAGACCCTCACTGCATCCATATTTAAATCCTGGTAGTTCCCATAGTTTCTATATCTGGTTGTTTAACAGTGAAATTCAATTCATAAGTCATTTGCTAGAATCTAGTGGCAAAAGGGTATAACTGAGCCCAGTTCATGTAGCCAATCCTGTTGCGTTGTCATAGTATGGGCTGCACTTTTTCCGAAGTTGGAAAGACTCTGATGTAAAGAAATTGATGTTACATATAATATAACTACCCTCAAGTAGTATCTAGTAAGAGAGTAGGCACCGTGAGGGCTAAGAATCACAATCATGCTCTACAGTGGCCTTGAGACTTTTGAATTCAGAAATGAATGGTTGAATGCAGCACTTCAATGCTCAAAAATATTTATTGAGTTATTAATCAAAGCAGATACAAAAAACATTAAACCTTAAGTACTGAAATTAAGGACACTAAAGCAGAAGTGCTAAAGCTCAAATCCCATTCAGAATTTAAGGAACTAGATACTAAATTGTGACAGAAACTGACCAATTACAAAACAGAGGTTATAGCTAAAAAACATAAAAAAATTACAGAGAGACCAAGATGATTTTGATAACGGATGAATAGCAGTGTGGAAGAAATGAGGAAGGAGCAGATCTGGGCCCAGAGTGAGATTCTCTCAAGATACAAGTGAAAACACCAGAGGAAATAAGGGACAGGGTCCTTTAGACCAGAGGGAGAAAGAAACTGCAAGGGCCTCAGAACTGGACATAGACAGAGAAAAACAGTATAGGAAACAAGGAGAGGGAAGAGGAGGAAAAAGAACAGAACAGCAAAACAAGTGGAATTTAAGGAGCAAACCCCAACCTCAGAACAAGGGCTTCAAGTATTAAACATATCTGATAGACAGCTATCTGAAACTAAGATATCTGTGTTGAAACGTGGCCTTTCCTTTGTTCCCACACCTCACTTGAATCCTTTTCAAGTGAATGTAGGACTATATAAGTTCTTCAGAAAGATAAAACTTAGATATTTTTTCAGCAAGAAACAGAATCTATCAAATAACTCAACAATTGGGTTTACTGAAGATTTGAGTTTATCAGCAGAAGACCTTGACTTTTTGATTTAGGAAATAAATGAAGGGACCACTGTGGAACTAAATACTGATCTAAGTGGCACTAAACCTGTAATTCAATGTGGTTATGCAACCGGATGAATTATGAGATGATGCTTGTGTAACTTGATTTACTTTGTGGCTTTCCACCTCTCTATCCATGGGATATACCACCCTGTAGGGATACGATGCAAGAAACCCTAGAGGAGGGTTCCCCCCCACAGGTGCTGTGGGAATGATTGCGTCAGCTAAAGGTAGGTTAGGAAGAAGCCCACGGGTAAGAGAGATGAGCCTCTGGAGGAGGAGGGGTGGATGGTGGGCAATGAAAAAAGAATCCTGACAGAGTCCAGGATGAGTAACCTTTTAAGCCCAATGGGGGAGTGACATTGTCACTCCGCCCATTGAACCTCGGGCTTAAAGCCCTCCCATTTGATGTGCTTACACAACTGGATGAGATATGAGATGATGCTTGTGCAACTTGATTTACTTTGTGGCTTTCTGCCTCTCTATCCATGGGATATACCACCCTATAGGGGTACGACAGAAGGAACCCTAGAGGAGGGTTCCCCCCTTACAGGTGCTGTGGGAATGATTGCGTCAGCTAAAGGTAGGTTACTAAGAAGCCCAAAAAGAATACCCACATGTGTCGAGCTTCAAAGAGGTGAGGATGATGAATGAATTCTGAGAAGATAAGGTCTGACTTCCTCAGGAGAAAGAGGAAAGCCGAGGCCACCATCTGCCTCCATCCAACAGCGGAATCTAACTAACTAATCGAGAAAGCACTAATTTTAACTAATATTATGACCATTGGCATGGAGGAGATGAAAAATACCCTTTGAGGAGGAAACCTCTGGGGATCCAAGGCCTAGGTCGCCTTATCTCCAGGCTGATGATGTTTGATTTGAGGACGTGTGTCGGTAAAGAGAACGGTTCATTAATGTTGTTGAAGAGAAGAGTATGGTAACAGGAAGAATATGAGTAAGGAGGTTGATGATGGAATAGGGAAAGTCCCGAAAAGAAAGCACAGATTGAAGAGGGAACATAAGGCTGTGCACAAATCGAAGAAAGAACATGAGGCAACGATGAATACTGATGGTGATCACTGCAGGAGGGCGGCAGGTCAATGAGGTAGCATAAGATCCAATGAGAGGTATGCTGGATTGCGCAAGGTGAGTAAGTAGACACTGAGGCCAAAAAGGCATGATTATGTGACTTGAACAATGGGACCCTAATGTTGTAGTCGATGAAACATAGACATCAATGATAGGAATGCTCAAGTAAGCGATGTAAACAGAGACGTTGATGTACTAATGAGTGAAGGAGGACCGGAGTGATGAACCTGATACGTGCAGCAGGATGGCAATGAATCGATGAGTCAGGATGGTTATGCCAAAAGAAATATCAATTGCAGGCCTCAATTGGAGGGAATCCTTAATGGCTGACATGGAATGTGAATAACAGGAGATGAGAATGAACTTGAAAATGAACTTGAACGAAGGTATCATGCATTACAGATCGATATGGGCAATGAGGCTCCTCGAAAGGAGGCAGACTCCGAGGCCAAGAAGGCATGTCAGGAATCAGAGGGTATGTGAACCAGAAGGTATACTCAGGACAGCGATTAAGAGGAGCCAAATTGGGCACTGTAAGATGAGGAGGGAAGCCATGAGTGGAAAGAATCCATGACTGCCAGGACGAGAATAGGTGCTAGGCTGAAAAAGGTAACATAGGAACTGAGGAGGTATGATGATGGATTGTTGCCATGAAGGCAGGTAATGGAAAGTGAGGTATGAAAGAATGAAGGACAGTAGGGAGGTCAATAGAGTAGCATAGGACCCAGCTGGTACTGGATGAGAACTGCAGTAGGGTGAGTCAGATTAAGTGGCATATGATCCATGATAGGTATGCCCAAAAAGAAATATTGATAGCAGGCCAGATGGAGCTTTCATTAATGAGGGATATACGTAGGGAGGATTAAGACAGAATGGGGAAAACTCCAAAGAAGGAATGGGGGGGAGGTGATGGTAGGATAGGGAAACACCCCCAAAAGAAATGCCCAGGGTGCACCATAGGAAGTGAAGAGAAGGACACAGAGTGAGGAGACGAAGTGAAGGAGGAGACCCAAGTAGACAGAGGAATGATGACTCGAGCAGGAGACATGAAGGAAGGATGGATAAAAGGCTAGAATGTGCAGCACAGCTGCTAGAATGTGCAGCACAACCTGATGTGAAAGGCAGAAGCCATAGAAAAGTAATATGAGAAGATGCCAAAGAGAATTCTCGATTGCAGGCCATATTGAGGTGGCCGGGAGATGGCTTCATGGCAAGGAGGGTAAAATTGCAGGAAGCAGAGGAGGTGTGATGATGAGGAATGGCAATGGAGTGAAGTCATGACTGGAAAGAAGCCAAGGTACGATGAGGGAGAGAAGCCCAGAAGGCCAGAACAGGTAAGGGTTAAGAAACCAGACTGAAGCTAGGCAGGAATTGCCTGAAGCTGATCATTCATGAGCAGACAGCTCTACCTGCTGGTCAGTAGGAGAACCAGTGCATGATAGAGTAAGAATCCCCCAGATTTAGCTTGACTGCAATGTAGCAGATTGGCAGAGAAAACATCCTTCCAGGAACAGTATGCCATGGGAGGCAGTGAAAGTGCAGGATACCCCCCACCCAAAAGAAATATGTAGTTTCTAGATATATATGCAGGCGAGCTAAAGGAGCTGAAATGTAGGGTCAAGCACAAATAAATCACAAACGAGCAAAACTCGAGGAAAAGAACCACAAAGAACAGAAAGACAGCAAAAATGCACTAGCAAACACCCAGTGAACCAAGAAAAACAGTCAATGAGCATAGACAGGCATGTGATCACAGTGAGAGGTGTTGAGCCCTAGGTAGCAACTGGAAAGCCCGAAAAGGAAAACTCCAGAACCCAGAGCCTGAAAGGCAGCTCTGGTGGTACAGCCAAAACTGGAATGAATAGAGCACAAATGGAAAACTGCTATGGTAAAACTGCTGGGAGCTGCAGAGCATGACAATAAAACCTCATGGAGTGCCTGAGCACTAACTGCAAATTCTGACTGCCAGAAAGCTGCTCTGTAGCACCAGGTGGAACAGGTAGGAGTGGAGCACAAACATGAACCACAAGGAGTTGCCGAGCCCGAAAGGGGAGAATTCATCGGTCGTTTGCAGCTGGGCTCCACCAGAGTAGGAGTAGAAGTAGGAATGCTTTGGAGCATGCAGCCAGAAGGCTGCAACAAAATTAAAAAGTAAAGAGAAGGCAAAGATAAAGATGAAAGCAGGAATGAATGGTCTAGTCAGGTGAATAGCAGCAGCGGGAGCCCAAACAGGAGCAGAGGGATAGGGGCACTCTAAAGTGCCGACGGAGGCGGAAAGTAGAACCAGTAAATGGGATGGTGTGGGCACAAACCCTTGGGGAGAAGAAGAGACATGGATAGAGCACAAAACCATGACTGGTATGAGAAGCAGACAGGGGGAGAAAGGCAGCGATGCAAGGACGGAATAGGCTAGTGTGGAGGAGACGAGCTGCAGAACCATGGGCAGCAGGAGAAATGAGCTGCAGAAGGACCAAAGAGACGAGCGAGCTGGAGGTGATGCAAAGCACACAACAAGGCATGAGAAACATGGGCAGGAGTGGCAGCGCCTCCAGCCACAATGAAAAAAGAATCCTGACAGAGTCCAGGATGAGGACCTTTTAAGCCTGATGGGGGAGTGACGTTTTTGCTCTGCCCATCGAACCTCGGGCTTAAAGCCCTCCCAGTATCCTGGAAACAATTGATAGTCAAGAACTGCCAGATTTATTGCAGCATGAAGAAAATGCTGCAGCACAACCTACTTTACCTGCTACCAATCATGAAGGGGACATTATGCTCGAAAAGAGAAGGAACTTTAAACCAGACTCTTTGTTTGCTCCTGTGATTACTAATCCTATTATTCTGACCTTTGAGTAAGTAGTTGAAAAACAGGTAAATGAACTGCTGAATAAAACAAATGGATATAGAAAATGACTACAAGTTAATTTACAGCTTTAAACAACCTGTCTAGTAACCATGACTTAGTGATAAAGCCAGCAGACAAGGGAGGGAACATAGTGGTTTTAGATAGAAGCCACTATGAGCAAATTGTTTATAGACTTCTTAATAATGAAAATAGCTATGCACTACTGACAGCTAATCCTGTAGAAAGGTTTTAAAATAGAACTACGTGACCTATTGGAAAGTGCTGTGGGGTTGGGGGATATAAGTGAGGCTGAATAAAAGTTTATTTGGTGTGAGCATCCAAGAATACCAAGCATGTATATCATCCCTAAAATTCATAAGGATCCTATGGCCCCCCCAGGCAGACCCATTATTGCTGGCATCAACTCACTAACTAAAAAGCTAGAAAAATGTATTGATTTTTACCTGTTACCTGTGTTAAGATCCACGTCCAAGATACTACTGATGTACTAGGAATGATGGTAACCTTTCAGTGGGAAGAGGATATGTCATGGGTCAGCATTGATGTAGAATCATTGTTTACTAGTATATGACATAATGATGGGATTTATACTAGTAAATATTTTTGGGAGAACAGTTATGAAAAGGATAGTTTTCCAACTGATTTTGCTCTAAACTCACTTGATGTTATTCTCAAACATACTTTTTTCAAGTTTAATGGTACATATTACCTTCAGAGATGTGGCATGGCGATGGGGGCCTCTATGGCTCGATCATATGCCAACTTGTTCCTGGGGTGGTGGAAAAAAAACAGTTATTTTTAACTCAGAAACAAACCCATTTCTCCCCAGGATCAAGTTATGTCTGCATTTTATTAACAACATTTTGTGTGTCTAGAAGGGGGACCCAGAAGAAATCAAGGAATTCATCACTTGGATAAATGAAAATGACATTAACTTGTACTTTACATTCAAAACTGATACAGATACCATTGATTTCCTTGACATCTCCCTATCCAGACCCTCAGAATTAGGTGATAAGATTGACTCCAGATGCTTTAGAGAAACAACAGCCATAAATTCAGTACTTAGGGCAGACAGTGCACACACACAGAGACTAATTAACTCTGCGACATATGGGCAATTTCTGTGACTCAGAAGAAACTGCTCTGAGATAGAGACCTTTTTAGAAAAGGCAGAGGAACTAAAAAACAGGTTCTTATCATGGGACTATGAGGTAGACATATTAAAGGAAGCCAAGAACTGAGCTTTGGCCAAAGCTCAAGAAAACCTTCTTAGAAAGAACACACACACAACAGAGAGCTGGGTCCTGATACTCAGCCTATCACATTTGTAACAGAACGTAATAATTGGGTAGGCCAAATAAGCAATATTATATAGAGAAATTGGCCCAGTTAGGTGGTAGAATAGTAGATGAAGCAGTTGGCGCTACACCTAGAATTACCTTTAGCAGGGCATCCAACATCAGGGACAAAGTGGTACACAGTAAAGTACATACAATAACCCCCGTGCAAGGTACAGAATGGTTAACAAAAAAAAAACTCTAGGAAGTTTCAAATGTCATAACTGTAACATATGTACCCACTGTAATACAAGTAATAAATTCACACCCAGGAAATACAAAGAATTTGATATCAAACAATGTATTTGTCACACTACATTTGTAGTTTATATTCTGTGGTGTACTTGTAATCTAGTATATACAGGTAGAACAACAAGATTGCTGAAAACTGGGATCCAAGAGCATATAAGGAATATTATAAACTCTAGAATAGATACTCCAGTTGGTTTACACTTTGCCCAGTATCATAGATCATCCCTTAAAAGTCTAAAATATTTGGGAATTGAATGGGTTCCACCTATGAAATTTAGTGTAGACAGAGTAAATTTATTACTGATGAAGGAAAGTGAATGGAGTTTTAGATTTTGATCTGTGAAACCGGATGGACTTAATGATCAATGGGATCTCAAATCATTTTATTTTCATCTCTTACAGGAGCTCCTCTCCACCTGTGATGTGTCCAGCAACCCCTCCTGCTTTCCCTGTCTTGAAGCATTGATTCTATGTGGACCCCAAGCATATATTCATATTATAGGGTTAAAAGTGAAATTAGAGGCAATCATAGATTAACTTTGCTCCCTTCACTAATAGTGGGTGTTTCATCATTCTAGCCTCTATTTATCTATTATGGATAAACAGTGGCTTCTATTGTAGAAATTAAATGAGGAGGAAAAATAGATTTGAAATTGAGGTTGAAATCTAATTTTTTTTGTAATACTTTTGTCTATTGTTTTGTTTTGTACTGTAATATTATTTGGATAAAATATATATTTTTTGTCTGAAAGCATATAATTGATTGTTAAATCATGAACAGGTGATGCTTACCTATTGTGTATAAAAAGAAAGGGTGTACCTCCCTAAGCCATGCCCCCTGACAAAGGCAAATGCTGAAACGCTGGGGTTAGGACTGAGTACGTAGCCCATAAATAAATCTGCATTTGCTGAGATTTTAGTTGTGACTTATTTTCTTCCTGTGTGCAATGCCTGTGGGCTCTCTATGATTGTAGGTTTTGCAACCTGTTAGCATTACACCAGTCATCCATGGTTTGATGCGCAGCAGCTACTTTGTGGATTTCAGGATCCTAGGCCTCCCTTCCTCCCCCCATTCTCCTTCCTGATTCTGTTACCCTGAGTGATTACTATACTCTTCACTCTGTCCCAACTGTGTTTGAAACCATCAACTGTTTTAGCACCCACCACTTTAGCTGGTAGTCTGTTTCACAGCTCCACCATCCTTTCTGTAAAATAATACTTCTTCATGTCTCTCCTGAACATCCCTCCTGTCAGTTTCCACTCATGCCCTCGTGATCTCAGACTAGCATTCAAGCTAAATAGTTCCTCAAAGTTCACCTTTTTTAATCCTTTTAGGAACCTGAAGGTCTCTGTCATATCCTCTTTCTCCCTTCTGGCCTCTAGTGAGTACATGTTTAGTGCCTTCGGGTACTGCTCATAAGACCTGCCCTGTTGGCTCTGAATTATTTTTGTTACCCTGTGCTGCACTGTCTCCAGCCTGTCCCTATCCTTCTTGAGATGAAGGCTCCAGAACTGTGTGCAGTACTCTAGGTGTCACCTCACTAAAGATCTATAAAGGGGTTGTGTTACCTCCTTCCTGTTAGCAATACCCCTCCCTATACACCTCAGCATCCTACTTGTCTTACCATCAGGCCTTGTTGCACTGGTTCAATTGCTTGAGGGTGTCACAGATGATAACTTCTAGATCTCATACCTCAGGCACAGTGTAAAGTCTTACCCCACCCATTAAGTACTGTGCTCCAAGATTCTTATTCCCTAGATGCATCACTTTGCACTTTTTGGCATTGAATTTCAACTGCCAAACCTTTGACCACCTCTCTAGCTTTTGTCAGTCACTCTGCATTTCTTTGATTCGCTCATCACTATTCACCCTCTCACATAGCTTAGTGTCATCTGCAAAGAGACACAGCCTGCCCTGGATACCTTCTCCAATGTCACTGATGAAAATACTGAAGAGAACCAGGCCCAGGACAGATCCCAGTGGCACCCCACTCATGACCTCCTTCTCTTTTGATTTGACCTCATTAACCACAACTTTCTCCTGCCTGCCATTTAGCCAGTTTCCTACCCAGATAACTATGTCCTTAGCCACACCCAGCTCCTCTGTCTTCTTCAGCAAGTGTCTACGTGTCACCAAGTCAAAAGCCTTGCTGAAGTTGAAATAGAGCACATCCATTGCATGACTCCTTTTCAATTTCCTCATTACGCAATCAAAAAAAAGTATCAGGTTTGTCTGACAGTACCTCCTGGCCACAAACCCATGCTGTTTAGTCTTCTGGAGACCATTGCTCTCCAGGTAGTCCATGGGATCTTCTTTGATCAATGACTCAATCAGTTTCCCTACAATGGAGGTCAGACTGACAGATCTATAGTTCCCTGCTTGTTCCTTGTCCCCCCCCCCATGAACCAGAACAACATCTGCCACCCTCCAGTACTTTGGAAGTACCTCTGTCCATAGTGAGTGGTTGAATAGTCCTACCAGGGTGTTACACAAGGTCCCTGCACCCTGATTGTTACCCCCAGAGGTGCACCATAGACAGCTAGTGCTTAGGCACATGTTATACTAACATATAGGGCTAAGGGAATCTACCGTATAAGAGTAGATGTCAGGATGTGTACACATATTATTGTAATACACTTTGCTTGCTAATACATATTGCTCCTGAAAAAAGGGACCTCCAGGGCCCAGTGGGCTTACCTGGTCACCAAAATTTAATAAATAAATAAATATGTATATATTTTTTTTATGTATTTTCTGTGTATTTCTTACTCATAAGATGTTAGAACATCTGTGTCCTTGTAATTATTATAATATATAAGTCGGCACTGCCACCTTTTGGTGATTTGTACTACTACACTGAGTTATGTAAGACTCTGTATAATGTACTTTTTTGTTTCACAAACTGATGACTACTACAAAATTGTATAATGTTATCTTGGTCTGTGGAGCCACCTCTAATTTAGCCAACAGGGCTCTTCTCTGTAACTAGAAATATTTCTATCTTACAGTAACCATAGTAATTATCATAGGTATATAATGTGAGACACTGAGTCTTATACCTTGGAGACCCCAAGAGACACAAAGAAACCTCGAGGTATAGAGAATGCTTAGCATTGGCTCCCGGTTCGTATTGGTAAGAACTGCTCAGGGCAACTGTGATTTATCCTTTTGGTAGTAATAAGCAAGTTTATTACTCTTATGCAACGTCTTTGTGATTCCTTGCATTCCCGATATTGCCAAGAACCTGAGAGTGAGGTTTAGACCTACTGACAATTGGCGACCACGTGCAGGCAATATTTGGTGTTTGTAAGCTTTCACTTGTTGTTTAAAACTTTTCCCTTCCCAACGGGGACTGTAGGTGTGCATTTCCGTGACACCTCTCCTGTTTACAGACCACTTTGTAGTCACTTGCAAAGTCTGGCTGCTTCTTATTAGGTGTGGTCGATGCGAACTCGACCCACTCCACAGCAGCTTTGAATTATAAGCCTACAGAGACTACAGTAGCCCAACTGTCTGTAAAGTGTGCCTGCTGTGGATCGATACATAGCACAGCGCCTTTTTCACAGTTTGATTTTTCATTCCCTCCCACACAATGGCCATCGTATCAAATATCTGCGCAGAACTGAGACTCGATATCTCTAACTTCCTTGCCTCCCATGGAGGATGGGCTGACTTCGCACAGAATGCAAGTCAATCTGAAAACCTTATACTGGGGATCTCAACCCAGTATTGTGAGACGAGACAAACAGCCAATAAGCGTCATGCCAAAGGGCTGTTGGTCATGGCTCTCTATGCTGCTCTGGAAGCCTCCAAAGTGAGGTTTTGAACCCTTGATCTGCAGATCACATCTCTTAAGCAAGAGATGGGTTTACAGGAAATGGAATGTGTTAAGACTACAGAAGAATTTGGAGTCTGAACTCTAGACTTTGCGCAATGAAAAGGATTCACTTTTGCATCATTCAGCACAGGCTGGTGAGCAAGAAATCTTTATGTTGAAGCAGGAGTGTGAAAGTTTGAGACAGGATAAGGGGCAGGCTTTGCATATGAATGACTTGTTAAGTACAGTGAATGCACAGTTGAGTGAGGACATGGGAGAGCTACAGGATAAGATAAATCAGGTACGTGATGACTTAGAAGTGGCTACTAGGGACAATCACGAATTGAGCGCCACGTATAGAGTGTTGCAGAAACAAATGCAAGATGAGGTTTGTTTATTTATTATTAGATATGGATGTTGCAAATGTGAGTCATGCTGAATATGAATCCAAAATGGTGAAACTGCGCCTTCAGTGAGAGGTTCTGGCTGGACATGTTAAAGTGATGGGAGGCATATCCCCTGCCTTACATACGTCATCTGAAGGGGAGGTCTCAGATGATGACATTTCTCAGTACAACACCCAGTCACACCCCTACTATGGCCCAGAAACCCCACCCAGCCATCCACAACATGGCGGGTCCCCACTCCACCGACACCATGTCATACGTCGTTGACGTCGTGACGCACTTCATGGGAGACACCAGCATGGTGGCCCCCATGATGGGGGGGGAGCAGGCCCAAGCCTGGTCCCAACAGCACCGCCAATAGCCATAATTAATGTGGAAGACAGGCAGGAGATAGATAGAATGATTGATAATGCAGTGAATAGTGTGCCCATTCCGGAAAGGAATAAGCGAGTGTTAAAAGGCCAAATTAGGCAGCTTATTCATGAAACTGGTACTCAAGATGGCATAGTCCACTTGGTAGCGGAGGTCACAGCTCAGGCAGCCCTGGATGGCACCTGAGTAAATGTACCTCCACCTGATTGTCCCACTAATCCCCTACAGATGGCCTACTCTGTTCAGCAAATAGCTGACAGTATTGGTCAGATGAGCCCATCCGACAACCTCAGCTGCCACTTAGAGAAGGTGCATTCCAAATGTGAGATGCTTAGCCTCCCTGCAGAATATCAAGTCCAAATACTATGCCAAACTATCGAGCCTGGCTTCTGGGCTAAACTCCCCGATGCCATCTGCCAGGACGGTAATGCCACCTTTGATGGGGTTGCAGCTGAACTCATTTCTGCACACAGCCCAGGTTTAGTAGGAGTGATGCTTGCATAGCCTGTAAAACAGAATGCAAAGGAAAGTCCAGTGACTTACCACCAGAGGCTTTGGATAGCCTACCGAGCAGGACAACACCTTGCCCAAGAAGCTGCAAATGTGGACCTTACTGAATATAAGACCCTGTTCCTTAGGAACATGATTCCTGCAGTGAAAAAAAAGGTAGAGCCAACCGCTTACCCCTCCACAGAAAGGTTTGCCGACATTCTTCGGAAAACCGAGAGAGTTTATCAACTCTATATCCGTGATCTGGGCTCTGGTTCCAAGAAAGTAGCCACCGTGGAGCCTACTCAAGAGGCTGTGATGCACTGCATGGTGGAAGGGCAGGTACAACACAAACAGACCCTCCCCGCAGACAACCAACACCCCCAGCTGGCCCAACAACAACAACAACAACCACAACAGGATCAACAGTAGCAACAATGGGGTGGGAACTGGAACTATCATAAGAATAAAAAGCATAAGAACAAGGGTAAACAACAACAAAGACCAGGCCCTTCATATAGGGAGATAGCCGAAGAGAAACGGAAGTTTAGAGAACTCCTGGGGCAAGTGCACTCTGTAGTGGATGCTGATCCCGCTCAGTCCCTTGCAGCCATACAACTGGGAACCCAGGCTTCAATGAGCCATAGTGACACCAGAAGTACAGGCCTTCGGGCCTATGCAGGCCTGAACCCAGAAGCACCTCCCTATATAGCATCAGTGCAGCATGGTGAAGTGGTTCATCAGAGCCAGTCCCAACCTCTCCATACCCCCTCCAATACAGATTGACAATTACAGGTCCCAGTCTGGATTGTAAACAAGCTGGTCTTGGATACAAACGGAAGGTCCTGCACTGAGGCCGAGGTCAGGGGCCACCTACTTACAGTGTTATTAGATACAGGCACGTCTGTGTCTATATTACATGATGACCACCCAGACATATCTCCTTGGTCCACCAGATGGAGGACCAACATGTGAGGAGTAGATGACACTAGGTTACCTGCATACCGTTCTCTACCTCTACCGGTAGAGTTGGGCCATTTAAAGGCCTCACACACCTTCCAACTAATGGCATTGCATGATCATCCTAGTATCATTGGAATCAACTTTCTTGCACCACATGGCTGTGTGGTGGATCTAGCTAATATGCTACTAATACAGATTCAGGGCCAATATCACACCATTTTGATCCCTGACTCACATGTTGTAGCAACAATATCTGCCAACAACAAGGAGTATGACATCATAGAGTTGTTCAAGAATCATGAGCTTTTTCTGAAGCTCCTACCCATTTTTCAAAGGCATTTGGAAGCATTTGCTATCAACAAGCATGACTGGCAGAATGCACACTGTCATCGAAGTGCCAGGCCCAGCACATGAGAGGCAAAGGCAATATCCTTTTCCATCTGAGGCCTTGCCTTCTCTCAGAGAAACAATAAAATCACTCCTTAACCAAGGGGTAATCAGAACATGTGTTTCTACCGCCAATTCCCCAGTGTGGCCCATGAAAAAACCCACAGGTGCCTGGAGACTTACTATTGACTACAGGAAACTTAACCAGGTCACCCCCAGTTGTGCTCCAACTGTGGCATCTGCACCTGATGTGCTACGAGTCTTGACCCCTGGCCTCAAATGGTTCAGTGCCCTGGATATCTCCAGTGGATTCTGGTCATTGCCATCGGCCCCCAAGAGTCAATATAAGTTTGTCTTCACCTTTGAAAGAAGACAGTACACATGGACCTGCTTACCACAGGGATTCAATAACAGCCCATCCCTGTTCCATCTGCACATGATGGATGCCGTAGAGGGTTTCTCTATTCCCCAGTGTCTCTTGTAATATGTGGACGACCTGCTGTTGGCAACTGCCATGCAGGAACAACACTTGGATCTCTTGGATGAACTATTGACTCTCATCCAGAGAGCAGGTCTCAAGTGTAACCCAGCAAAAGCATAGCTATGTCAGAAAGAGGCACTCTTTCTGGGTCTAAAAATAACAGACCAAGGCCGCAGCCCTACCTGGAAAAAGATACAAGGATTGCAAGACTTGCCACTGCCCACCAGTGTGGCAACTCTCAGAAGGTTTCTGGGTATGGTGAATTACTCTAGAGATTTCATCTGTGACTTTGCTGAGAAGGCTGCTCCTCTGTATGAGTTACTGAAAAAGGACATTCCTTGGAATTGGGGCCCTATACACACCCAGGCTGTGATGTCACTGAAGCAGGCCTTAGCCTCCACACTAGCTCTGGTCAACCCCAATTCAGCACTACCATTCCATCTGGAATGTGCCACCTCTGACATTGCTATGTCAGCAGTGCTGGCCCAGAAGGTTCATGGCACCCTGAGACCCATCGCTTATGCATCACAGCTCTTGACCCCAGTAAAACAGAAGTACAGCCTCTGTGAAAGGAACCTTCTGACCACCTACTGGGCTGTCAAGCACTTTCTGTATATCATTGGGTTCTCTCCACTGATTATAAATACTAACCACACCCCAACTACCTTTCTACTATCAGATAGAGTGAAGGATGGTTCAGTCTCTAACACCAGATTGACTCACTGGTCACTTCTTCTCCAGGATAGAGACATACAGGTACACCAAACCAAAATTCCATCTATGCTGGCACATGGACTCCTCTTCCAAGAAGAACCCCATGACTGTGCACTACAGTCACCTGATCTTCCAGATCCAGGTCCATTCCTCCCTGCCACGCCACAAATACTTGAGAACACCTCTCTGTGTCATATTTTTACTGATGGTTCAGCTTCCTACTATCAAGGAGAACAAATTGCAGGGATGGGTATCTTAGTAATTTACCCCTATGGTAACACCGTTAAGATTTCTAAGCACTGTAGTGTAGCATCATCACAGTATGCAGAGATGGCAGCGGTGGCCTGTGCCCTCACATTCATCCAGCATGGAACTGAGGATACCATCATTTTCACAGACTCTAACTGGATTTGTTGTTCTCTTACAGAATTTCTTCCTTTCTGGCAGAAGAACTCCTTCCTCTCTTCTGATGGCAGTCCAGTGAAGTCAAGGAACTGGTAATATACATGAAAGAAGGAATCCAAGGCAAGATGTGTCTGTTTCCAGATGACTCTAAGCTCTGTGGTAGAGTAGACAGTGAGGAGCAGAGGAGAAGGGGAGATGCAAAGAGACTTACAAAAGCTAAAGAGGTGATCAGAGGTTTTACTGTTGAAATGTGTTGCCATAAAATGCTACTGTACTGGACAGGGTGTGGTAAAGCTGGGAACAACCTCTGAGTCAAGATACCTAAGGATCATCATCAGTGACTCATTGAAACAAACATTCCAGTGTAACAATGCCTACAGTAAGACATAAAGGTTTCTAGAGAGTATAGGAAGGGATATCAACAACAGAAGGAAGAAGGTATTGCTACCACTCTTTAAATCACAGGACAGACTCCATCTGGAGTACTGTGTCCAGTTCTGGATTCCACACCTAAGGAAAGATAAGAACAGGCTGGACACGGTGCAGTCTAGGGTGACCAAAATTATTCAGAGCCAGCAGAGCAAATCCAATGAGGATCAGCTCAAGACACTGAGCATGTACTTGCTGGAGTTCATACAAGAGAGGGGAGACAGAGATCTTCAACTTCCTGAAAGTAATGAACAAGGTAATGCTTTAATTTGGAGATTGGTACAGCTTCACTTCCATATAGAGAAGCCATGCTCTGGAATTCTATCCCTGAAGTTTTGGGAAAGCACGATTCCCTAAATAAACCATGGCACTTAAAAAATTGGATATTGAAGTGGTTGACTGGTCCATTACCCTACAGCTCAGGAGAGATTACATGACTTGGGAGATAGAGGGTTGGGACAGTAATCTGTTGATTGAAACTAGCCAGTTATTGCTATATATACTTCAATATATACTACTTGAAGTGTGATGTGCCAGATACAAGTCAAAGTTTACAAAAATATGGTGTGTAGAGTGTTTTCATTTGTAGGTCTACTCCTAGCAGATCCTTCCCTTTGTTTCCTGTAAGGAGTTTTTCTAAATTGTCTTGCTGGTCTTGGGGCTGTCCGTGTTAGTATCTTTATGGCTCTTCCTGTTCCAATGCATCCTGTCCCATGTGACAATGATGCATCCAGGATCATTGATTCAGAGATTAATAACTGCTGCAGCAGCAATCTATTGTTAGGAGTCTGATAGCCTGGATTCAGCTAAATAATGCTATCTAAGCCAAACTTTCTATTTCCTAGGTATGTGTCTGGGTTTAGCCAGCAGAAGTGAATGTTTTGTTTTTAAAGCTTTTGGTTTCATTAAACTACACACAACCATTAAGGCAAGGCAAGGGGAGGCTCTGGGCACTGAACAAGTATCAATACAGGAGACATAGCTTAAAACACAAAAAGAATATTATAAAATAAATACCCACAATCAGTACAAAACACAGCTTTAAAAGAAATCACTTAAAAAAAGCATTTATTAATTATTTATTAATTAAGCAAAAATTAAAAAAGCACACAAGTCACCCAAGGTCACAGATGTTATAATTAGTGAAGACACTAGCTGTTTCCCTACAGAGTAGCCCACTCAATTATCCCTAAGGCATTTTCCATCTATAAATGTAGCCTTCCTTAGAGCTCCCTGGAAAAGAAGAGTTACTTAAGATCACAGTTTTACCACTGTAAACTTGACCATAAAAAGTTATTGTTGAATTAGTGGTATGGGACACATCACTGTCATATGGGACAGGAGGCATTCTAGAAACAAGAAGAGACAGCAAAAATGTTAACATAGAAGGCCTGTCTGCACAGTAGTAGAGCTACTGCTCATGACACTGGCAACCCAGGTTCTGGAATGAGCCTGGATCATTGGGGACCAGCTGGGGCGGAGCAGGACTGAGTGTCCCATAGGACATTTTCCTTCTCCTGGGGGGAAAGGGTACCACGTTCCCCTGCAGCACTGCCACCTACAGATGTGGGGGTGGCAGGGCACATGGGACATGGTGAGGGAGGGATGCACTGCTCTGCATATCATATGAGTGTGCCACCACACAGTCACATTGGTGACATAGTCCCAAATGCTGAGGATACTGTGGGAAGGGGTAGAATGGCAGTTTGTGTGGGAATGGAGGACTAGAAAACATCCTAGCTTGCAGGAGGATCATTATCCTCTGCAGGCTCTGGTCATGGTGACTCAGGCTCCTCCTGATCTGGATCCAGACCTCAGTGGGTTGAAGATCTCCCCACTATGCTGCCATGGAGGACAAGTTGAGGGGGACTAAGGGAGGGGTAAGTCCTAGGAGAAGCCAGAGTGATGGGGCTGGGAGGATTGGTGGGAAGGATTGCCAACCATGGAGACCAGAGGAGAATAGCTGTAAATGAAAAATAAAAGTAATGCTAACATAGAGATCCCCAGGAGCTATAAAACCTGCAAGAAAATGTAGAAAAAACTTCTTTCATGAAACAAAAGTACACCTACAAATCAAAACACTCAGTACAACATATTTTTTTGTCAGTTTTGACTTCAGTTTTCTTTTAAGTGGAGGTGGTGGCCATTCCTTCAGAGATATTCCTTGCCTGGGGTAAAAGTCAAGTAATATGCACTCATGCATTAAACCTCTGCTTCCAAAGGTGTGTGCTTCACCTGATACTGTATCTACATTGAGGTGCCGTGTAACATGTTCACTTCAGAAATAAGTGTCTAATGTCCAAAGGTCACTGCAATCTTTTGCATTACAGGTTTAGCCTATGCTCCTTATGGAGGTGATGCCTGTGTTCAGAATTGATGTGATTCCAAATTGCTCATTACCCAGTGTTTACAGTCATGACAAATGCAGCTGCTATTTGGCATTCAGCAGGTAGTGTTACACTGTTGTATCGTCACAGACTATTTTCAAGTGCAAAGCACCAAAGCAGAGGCTGAAGTGATGAACTGTCTGTAAAGTGCCCAAATTAGCTGTAATGCCATCTATGCCTAAAGTGCCCAGTGATGTTCTTCAGTGCCGGTATACTTGTAATTTATTAATCCCATCATGGAGAAAGAAGTTGTTGGTAATGGATGAAAGGTGGATGGTGGATGACCACATAATACCTGACTGCAAGGAGTTAGTTATATGTTTCTTTCTAGCCTTATCATTTTCTTAGTATAATGAAAGAAAGAAAGACAGAAAGAAAGAAAATATTTGCCTACAACAAATGAAATGCTTAACTATCCTAACATTGGAAAGAATGCAAGTACAATTCTTTCTGAGAAAGCTCATAACCTTCCCTCTTCTTGCAATTCAGTTATCATATCCAACTGTATTAAAACAGGAATAATTTTTTTTTTAGTTCAGTTTGATAACAATCAAACAATGATGCACACTCTTCCAGGAGCACAGTACAACAATCTGGCAAGCCTGTAGTACTGCTATTAGTGGCTAATGAACTGTATCCCACTGATATACTTGCATATTATCAGGGGAAAGAAACTATAAAAACTCAGTGAACTCTCTAAAATGAATTTCTTCCAATATCACAAATGACAGAATTATCTGTTTATAAGGATTTGATCTTAGAATACTACAAAGAGTTTGTCACAAGTATTATTTTTGTTGAGTCATTAACTAGAAGATAAGTAGATTTTATAATGAAAAACTAGAGTGCTTAAAAGAGTCGGTGTCCTTGACAGGGAACATTTACGCTCATTGTCGTAAAAGCATAGCAGGGAGAATATTACATTATGAATTTCATTTTATGCTTGAATAGAGGCTACAAGCAGAGCACAGAGTATAGCACATCACTACACAACATGAAAGAAATTTCAGAGGAAAAGGAACCTGCAGGCTTCTATATATTTGCAATACCTATGCTCTTTTATATAGACATATAGTATGAGCACTAATGATAGGGCCCAACCAGCAGGAAAATAATGCTTGACAAATACAGGCACTATTCTGAATAAAGTTAGTGGGACACTGTTAAAGCCCTGCACCACTGATAATATCATTATTTTAGCAAAACACCACTACTGCTGCCCAAACAAAAATAAAGAAAACATTCATATACAAGTAATGAACTGACTAATATAATTTACAGTGCCTAAGATTTTTAGATTCTAAAGCCTCATGGAAATCTATTCTCTGGTACTCTTGTAAAACATCAATTAGATTTTTTTTTCACTATGAATGCTATATTAAGAATAAAAATGTATATTTTGGGAGGAAATTACTAATGCTGTATTTAAATTCTGATGTAAATTGAATTCTCTGTGTCATATTAACAGCTGAAAATAATACAAACTTTACTTTTTTTTCTCCCAGAGGTATCATAGTTTGTGAAATATGTAAGCAATAAGACACAACAGGGTGTTGGTTTTGTTGGTTTTTCCACAGGCCCAGGGGCTTAGTAAAGCTTGAGGCCAGGGGTCAAGTGTCTTCAGCCCCTGGAAGTGTGGTAAAACCAACAAAACCAATGACCCGAAGTATCTTACTGCACTTATAAAATAGATCCATAGACAACTTTTAAAAAAAGAGCACTCTAAACATTTTAAAAGCTATGAAAAATATAATAAAACATTGCTAAAAAATGTAAAATAGTCCCTCCACAGATGTTTATCACTTGTCTGATTAGTATTTGATTTTTTTTTAAATTTGTGTATAGGTATAAGGAGGGGCTCTTGAGTATAACATCATTCAGTTATTTACTTATTTTTGTTTAATTTAATGGACTTTTATTTTTAGGGCCAAGCTGAAGGCTTTTATATATGAGTAAAGGTGGCAGCCATGTTTGCAATGGAAATTAGAAAATGAGTGTAAGTGGCTTATGAATTCCGTATGTGAGTTGCCCAAACTCCAAATCTCACTGTCTGAACTTGTTCAAACCTGTGCAGTTGTAGAACATTAAGATATGGGTCTCAGAACTTGTTTACCCCATCAAGAAGCACAGAATGTGCAACTCATTATGACTGTGGTTAGAGCCTACAGGAGTATTGCATGTACAAAAGGAGTGATGTCATGTTTTCTGTCCGTGGAACTGACTGAAGGTGTAAATAGTGTCCTCCACCTTACCCTCCTCCAAGAAATGTTTTCCACCCTCAAATAAATACACTTTCATGTTAGTCAATGGTTGCAGGGTACTATTTTCTTTCTTAAATGGGTGGTACAAGAACTGGAACCTGAGTAGTGGGAGGCAGCATTGTTTTTTGGGGGGAAGTAAGGTCCACCCCACCTCCACCCAAGAAGCTCCAAAAAGTCCATCCCACCTTTTTTTATTCATGTGGGAGGGGCATGAGGTGGATCTATTATCCTGAAAGAAGACTCACATGTTTGGGATGTGGACCAAGGAACAGAACAATTCTGTGGAGTTCCTGCATTTTGAGAAGGACTAGAACAGAAGATACTTAAAATGCCTTCAAACTGACTTAAAACCCCTTGGAACAAATGATTATCAGAGTCACCTGGTGTATCAAAAGGAAAGACTAAGAAGTGTCTAAAAACTAAGGAAAATAGACAGCTTTCAGGTATTTCTTAAACATTTATATACTAAAAACAAAGTTCAGCTTTTGGGATTAACAATATTCGTTTACCATATTCTATCTATCTATATATACATAGTTTGTCTTTTTAGTAGTTTCAAAATCTTACATTGGTGTTACTAATGCATTTAGAAATACATTTTTAAATTGTCTTTACAAATAAATCATGCATGTTCATGTGAGGGCACATTTTGGGGGGGAGAGGTTCAAATTATTTTAATCATGGGCACAGTACTTTGTAAACACAGTCTGTGATGAAGTGTATTTTTCTGTTTAAGTTTGAGAAAGCTATTAGAAGTAGAATGGGTTAAATACTTCCTGGAACTTTCTGCATAACAAGTTCCCCATGGCACCTCACAGCATTTGACATCAACATCCTAAGAGCAGTCAGTGTGATATTTTACAGGACATTGCATAACAAGAGACCTAGCCTTCCCTTTTTCCAAATAATATACCAACTTCATTCTCAGGCAGGCAGTTCTAGGCTACTGTTTATGTTCTACTGAATCTTCTTAAAGGAAAACTGCATGTTAAAATCAGGAATATATGTGTTACTACCAGTTTTGAGTTCTCACTTCAATCCAGTGTTTTGTTCCTGCCTAGGCTGTTAGAGGAGTTTTTCTAATTTTCCCTGGGTGTTTTATTGCTGTCACTCAAGTTTGTTTTATTGCATCTTCTCCAAGTTAGTCTTCACGGCATACCTTTTGGTTTGATGTCTAATAGGCCCTACAGTAGGCCAGTGTCTTGTTACAGCGTTTTGCTTAGCCACAGCAGAGGAAAAAAAACACTGCAGCTTTGACTTACTGTAGGTTACACATAGAATCTGATCCAGAAGCAAATGATTTGATACCTTTTAATGGACCAACAAAGATGTAACAACAAGAACAAAGTGCTCTAGCTTTCGGACCAACCAGTCCTTCTTCAGAAGCCTAATGGCCGTTGTTTAGAAAAAACAATACTTTTAACAGCTAGATCATGCAGAAAAAAACAGAAAAAATCCCCATTGGTTAAAAATACTCATTTAAAAAATACAGATGATGATGTCAGAGAAGTTTAACAGTACCTATTACCTTCAGCCAGGAGGTTCCCAGGGTCAAAGGTGCTTGGTGCAAAACACATACGAAGAATCCTACTGCATATAAATTTAATTGACATAAGATAACACTGCTGGAGCAGATGACTCTTAAAACAAGCTATGAGTGTCACAGTGTGTATAAGGATGTGATTACTGAAAAGCAACCCCCACCCAGATTAAAGACATTCTAAGAATGTCTTAGGACTTCAAGAAGTTTCAATGCATGCATTATAGACAAGAAATTACCAGTAAAGTTGTCTTAAAAACATCAGTGCACACTGTTTGATGTGTAAAATTTAACTGGACCTATCACCCAGCTGTACTCTCCAGCTAGATATCATGCCCCATAATTTCAAAAACCTCTAGTATAGTGACAGGACTTTACAAATGATAATTTAAATATAAGTTGACAGTATTAGTGTCAAACAAAAAACTCTAGTCGAGGACCACCAAGGAATTAAGACCATGTAGTCTGATATGTACTGATGTCAATATACACTGAGAATTTAACAACTTGGCATACCAGAAGTGTCTAAGGAATCTGAAAAAGTGATAAAAATGTAATTGCTCTCCTCCTCTTCATACAAAAATACACCCTACCCTACCCCACATCCCCATAATGCGGGGGTTAAAATTAGCTTTAAGGAGATACTCTCTCTCTCTCTCACACACACACACACACACACACACACACACTCTCCTAATGAACCTTTATTCACATCAGTCACTGCAATTGTTCCCCTAAGGAATTCAACTTGTCATGAAATCCTAAGTAAAAGGGCTCATGTACCTACAGAGCAAAACTGTGACACTATTTAACTGTACTCCTATCTGCATAGTAACACTTCCAAGGATTCTGGATAGAACTACAATGAAATAAAACTGCCACCCTCCCCAGGATAAGGTAACTAGAAGTAAATATAAAGTATGTGTGTAAGACCAGAGGTCTAACATACCTACATTTCCACAAATCACTACAATATTACCCTAATGTAAAAAGATCTGTCCAGGACCCCATGCAAATGAGATATCACACCCCAATATGTACAGAGTTAAAAAAATATGTGACAGTCTATGATAACACTCCTGTACGTACAGTAACAGGCTAGGTAATCTGAATATGGTTCAACGGAATCAACCCCACTCCAGGGCAAAGATAAAAAGTAAGGAGGAATTAATATCCATTATGTGTGTGAGGTAAGGGTAGTAACACACTGTAATTTCATGTATCTAAATAGAGACCTAGCTCAATGTGACAGCAAGGCCCATACCGGTTATATCACGTACCTCACAACACATGCCCACACACATACATACTCACACGCACCCACATCCCACACGTGCTGAAGTCCTATAATATGCCAGTCTGAAGAAGAAGTCTGTGGATGTCAGTTTCTGTAATGTCCCATAGAAACATAGAAACATAGATTTTGATGGCAGATAAGGACCACTTGGCCCACCCGGTCTGCCCATTTTCCTACCTAATGGATAAGCTGCAGATCCTAGTTAACCAGCAGCCTACTTCTTCCTACCCCAACCCCCTAGAATTGCCTTATGACGGTCCCATGCATGCTTGAATTCCACCACTGTTTTTGACTCCACAACCTCCTCTGGAAGACCGTTCCATGCATCCACAACCCTCTCTGTGAAAAAATACTTCCTTAAATTACCTCTGAGCCGCCCCCTTTCTATTTTCAAATTGTGCCCCTTGTTCTTGCACACCTCTTTTGAAAGATGCTACCCTCTTTGACTTTGTTGATTCCCTGAGGTACTTGAAAGTTTCTATCATGTCCCCTCTCCCTCCTTTCCTCGAGGCTATACATATTCAGCTCCTTAAGTCTCTCTTCATATGTCTTCTGGTGCAGACCCTGCACCATTTTAGTTGCCCTCCTTTGGACAGCCTCCATCCTGTCTATGTCTTTGTGGAGATTGGGTCTCCAGAACTGCTCGCAGTACTCCAGATGGGGTCTCACCAACTGTCTGTACAGAGGGATAATAACTTCCTGTTTTCTACTGGTGATGCCTCTCCCTATAGAAAACAGGAAGTTATTATCCCTCTGTACAGACAGTTGGTGAGACCCCATCTGGAGTCTGGGCAAAGATAAAAAGTAAGGAGGAATTAATATCCATTATGTGTGTGAGGTAAGGGTAGTAACACACTGTAATTTCATGTATCAAAATAGAGGCCTACCTCAATGTGACAGCAAGCCCCCCACCATTATGGGGATGTGGGGTGGGGTAGGGTGTATTGTTTGTGTGAAGAGGAGGAGAGAAATTAAATTTGTATCACTTTTTCAGATGGAATCTCCCATGAAACTCAGATCAATGTTCATCCCATCTGCTACCATATTAAGATGTAAAATAAGTTTAATCTCAAAAGCTCGTCTCTGTTGTGTGTTTTCGAGATTTCCTTCTAAGACCATTACTGACATATCTGAAATTGAGTGGTCAGGCTGGGAGAAGTGGTGCCCCACTGTTTTTTCAGTCTTCTTTGTTCTAATAGTATGTCTGTGCGAGTTCATCCTAGTGCGGAGCTGTGGCTTGTCTCTCCAAATTAACCTGTTTGTGGACGTCTTTTGCACTGAATGAAATAAACTACATGTCACGATGTGCATGTATAACTCCTATGTACCTTGAATTGTCTGTTTTGTTATGTAACCACACAGTCCGAGGTGAAAATGAGCTCACAAGTCTTACAGGTGCATTGATTGCAGGGTTGTGTGCCATTGTGTGACATGGTATTCTGTTCTGGTGAAAGCTTGCTCCTAATAATACTACGCAGATAGTTATACAGTTAAATAGTGTCACATTTTTACTCTGTAGGTATTAGGATAGATGAGCCCTTTTATTTAGGATTTCATGACAAGTTGAATTCCTTTGGGGAACAATTGCAGTGACTGTTGTGAATAAAGGTTCATTAGGAGTGTGTGTGTGTGTGTGTGTGTGTGTGAGAGTATCTCCTTAAAGCTAGTTATCCCCCCCCCCGCATTATGGGGATGTGGGGTGGGGTAGGGTGTATTGTTTGTGTGAAGAGGAAGAGAGAAATTACATTTGTATCACTTTTTCAGATTCTTTAGACTTCTGGTACACCAAGCTGTTAAATTCTCAGTGTATATTGACATCAGTAAATAACAGGCTACATGATCATAATTGCTTGGTGGTCCTCGACTAGAGTTTTTTGTTTCGCACTAATACTGTCAATTTATATTTAAATTATCATTTATAAAGTCCTGTCACTATACTAGAGGTTTTTGAAATTATGGGGCATGATATCTAACTGGAGAGTACAGCTGGGTGATAGGTCCAGCTAAGTTTTATACATCATACAGTGTGCACTGATATTTTTAAGACAACTTTACTGGTACTTTCTTGTCTATAATGCATGCATTGAAACTTCTTGGAGTCCTAAGACATTCTTAGTATGTCTTTAATCTGGGTGAGGGTTGCTTTTCAGTAATCATATCCTTATATACACTGTGACAGTCATAGCTTGATTTAAGAGTCATCTGCTTCAGCAGTGTTATCTTATGTCAATTAAATTTATATGCAGTAGGATTCTTCGTATGTGTTTTGCACCAAGCTCCTTTGACCCTGGGAACCTCCTGGCTGAAGGTAATATGGTACTGTTAAACTTCTCTGATATCATCATCTGTATTTTTTAAATGAGTATTTTAAACCAATGGGGATTTTTTCTGTTTTTTCTGTATGATCTAGCTGTTAAAATTATTGTTTTTTCTAAACAATGGCCATTAGGCTTCTGAAGAAGGACTGGTTGGTCCGAAAGCCAGAGCACTTTGTTCTTGTTGTTATATCTGTGTTGGTCCACTAAAAGGTATCAAATCATTTGCTTCTGGATCTGTTCTTGCAAAGACCAATACGGCAAATACTAAATCTAGAGTTCAACATAGAATCTGAAAAATTCATAGCATGCTGTATTGTGATTCAATGAACTGATAAATGGGGATTTTGGTTTCTTTTACAAATTCATTTTTCCTGACCATGGATATACTAAAACAAAAATTTCTCAACAAAATGTTTTTAAATAAAGAGTTTAACTCACAGCAGCAGAAGAAGCATGATAGCATTAAAAGCTTAGTGGCATGGATGTAGCGGCACCAGTATTTAAGCATGACTTTGGTAGAGGATTAATTGTGACTGGGAGTGAGGAAAGGAGTGAGTCTTGATATTTGCAGCATAATGGTTTTCTGAAACTTTAACCTTCAATGGGTTAGACTCTGCAGCCATCTGTACAGTGCATCATTAAGCCATATGCAGTGTGGTATGGGTAAAACTCAAATCACCAGACCAAGACCAGTGCTGTAAAATCTGCACTGGGCATAGCTTGTGCAAATATTGCTGATCCAGTGGATCAAATAAATATGTGGAAATAAATACTCAGCTTCACCTCGTCATGCTTCAACCCACCCCCGGAGTGACGTTATTACATGATAACATACACCCTGTCATACCTTATTGCTTAAATATGCCCTTTCTCAATGTACTATACTTTGATTCAGTTAGTGTATGCAGCAACCTTCATGTGAACACTCTGGGCTTCTCTTTGACTCCTGATGTCTATTTGCTTTAGCTATTATATATTGTTTGAACTGCTTTGGTCTTCTTGATGTGGTGCCTGTGTGCCTAAACTATGTAATCTGTTTATCTACTGCTACCTATGTATCTCCAGTGAATGATTGTTATAACTCTCTGCTCTCTGAGCCATTGTTTTTGGACTTGTTAACTGTGCTGTCTTTGTATTAGTTTCGACGAGGTGCCTTTGTAAATGAGTCTCTGACTCAAAGGTTTGTAAATCTGATATTTTTTAAATAAATAAATGTTTATGTTTAAGCACATGAAACACCCTTATCTAGTTAATGCATTCACAGTCATAGTGGCTCTGCCAGATCTTGTTTTATAAAAGTGGTTATTAGAGCTACTGTAGAACAGGAGACTTCCATTTATCCACAGGTCAAAACCAGGGTGGCTATTCATTATTACAAATCATTTTGATCAGAAGGGCTCACCTCTCCTGCATAAATGGTTAATTCAGTCACAGTAATAATTCAGTTATTAAGGTGCTGTCACAGGATGCTTTAGTAATGTGGATTACCATTTGCTCAAGGATGAGACCAACAAATTATCCATTTACAATGTCAATGTATTAATGATTGCAAGCTCTTTTTTGTCATACGTAAGTTTTCAAAAACTGTCTCATAAGGGTGCCTAGTACAGGGATTTAAGCCAAGATACAGATAGTGCTATGAAGCGCTGTTCTACTGTCACACTACTGGCAATTGAATGAAATCATCACAGAAACATCAACTTTTTGAGTAAAGTCAGTTTATTGCTGAAAATTGAAACAGTCAAGTTTTACTAGGAATAAAGACATCACCATTCATTCATTCAACCATTATGAGATGCACACTGAAAAGAGCAGATACTTCACACCGGGAACTGTTGTGTTAATTTCAGCCTTGCAGGTTGATTTTGTGGGTGCTGGTATGTATGTGGGAGGGTGGGCACCAGAGGGGATTAGGAGGGGGCTTGGTGTGTTTCATAAAACAATGAGACTTAGGTGGGGGAGACAGGGAGTATGTTTGGAATGTGGGTCAGTAGAAGAGATTACTTTTGCTGAACTATGTGCAGAGCAGCAGCACGCAGTTCTCTGGGGTGGGGGAAGGAGGGTGCCAGCAGGGGGGTGGGAATGTGATATTGATTAATCTATCATTTATGGGTATGGGCAGGGGTTGTTTTATAGCACAGTGAATGGGTTGAGTTTTTTTCAAGTTTCAGTATTTAAAAAAATAAAAATAAATAAACATTTGCTGGTAAACTTGATGTATCTGCCTCAGAATTTGTGAATTATGCAACTTTTGAATTTCCACTGATTCCCACCAATGTAACCAGTAGATAAAAAATTCACAATGTCTCTTGTTACAGGCACACCTGGCTGCATACAAATATAAAAGTTCCAGTCTCTTGGTCACCATCCACAACCGATGTGTACATTCCTGGCTGTTAACAGAGTAGTCTGACACCTATTAATTCAGCCCCCACCATGCTCATTAAACTGCTGTACATTGTGACTTTTAACACCCCAAAAGAGTCATAAAATTGACTCTGGTTCCCAAGATCTATACATTGGGCTCAGTGCAAAACATGAACTGCAGCTCTAGCCCCTCTATTTGAAATCCCCAAACATGGGGTGCTATGCACTAAGCAGCGGGAGTACATGGAAAAGTCATGTACTCCACCCCCGATGACTGTGCCCAGCAGACAGGTGCACCCATGCTGGCATTCACCAATGCCAGCCACCTGTCTGTGGCTCCTCCCCCCAGTGCACAGGACTCTGCAGGGTGGTCAGGTGAGGAGTCATCATCCCAGGTGGGCATCCAATGAGATGCTCCCTGGGACCCTTAGTGGATCCCAATGCATACAGTGGTGTGGGTCCATGGCTGTGCATGCTGATTGCAGGCACCCAGATCCATGTGGCACCATCCTGTCCTGGTGCAGTTGCACCCAAACTCACTGGGGCACTTACCCATCCAGCTGCCCCTGCTGCATAGTGGTCAGGGACAGCATGGTGTGTCCTGTTCTGGTCCCCTGGCAACTGACAGCCTGAGTCTGTGGGTGTGCACAGTGGGTTATGGTAGGGGTCTACCCTGCCGTACCCTGCGCCACCCACCACACCCATGTGGCCAGCACTACACAGGTTAGTGAATACTGTGTAGTGCTGGCATGCCCCCAGAATGCCCCCGGTGTGGAGCTGTCCACAGATGAGGGGGATCAGGTGCAATGGGTCTGTATGCCCCCCATCAAGCATGCTGAGTGGGGTGTACATTGGGTGTGGATTGGCTACGCACCCCAGATACGTGCGTGTAGCCACTTCACCCCATTAATGCATAGTGCCCATGGCTTCTTGTGAAAGCTGCCATCCAGGCATGACTTTAAACACTGATCAAACATTTTAGTAATTACTTGCATGCACCTCCCACAGACAAAATGGTGAAACACCAATCACAGCTCTTCAATATGCCCAGACTTTGAATAAATACATGATAAGCCTCCTGCCAAATGAATGCTTCAACACTGACTCTACACTTGCTGGAAAAAATTGTTGGGGTTACTAGCCCAGTGGTGCTAAGTGTTGAGGTGCTGGATGCCACAACTCCGACCACGCCGTTGACACAGGTTTGGGAATGAACTCGGATTGTTGGGGTTCTGGCATGGGAGGAGTGGCAGAGCAGGATCGAGTGCCTAATGGCAGCTCTCCTCTCCTGGGGTGTTTGGAGCCCCCCTCCATAGTTCCACTGCCACTGGGTGGAGGTCTGGTGGCTGCACAGGTGGGAGGGGTGGCAAGTTGGGATGGTGTCTCGGAATGTGGTGTGTGTGTGTGCCTCCACACATGCATGTCTGGGACTGGAGGCAGGCAAAAACAGGAAAAAACACATAAAATACATAACGAAAACAAAATTGGGGGGGGTGATAATTACCACATGTCATAATGAAAACAAATCCATATTGTACAATCTTTTACTATTTTTTTCTATATACAAACTAATTTTCACAACTGTTTTAAGGCATAAGAGAAAAATGCTGTTAAATGGACATGTGTTAAAGCATTTTAATATACAGTATAGCAGAGCCAGTCAGGATGCAACTCAATTACATGCAGTAAGTGATATGTCACAGAACACTGCATGACAAAAGGGCTTAATTGCCATTGTATTAAACTAGGGGTGGGTGAAAGATATGAATTCCACTTTGGCAGAACTTCCGTGAAATTTCAGAAATTTTGTGGAAATTGTGGAACTTTTGCCATTGCCAAAACTGGGATTTTCCATGGATTTTCACCTAGTTCTGCTGACTTTTTTTTGTGAATGGCGGAAAAAATGCATATAAACTGCAGAATTTATTCTGTCCACAGTTTAATGAACTATCAGTGAATGAATGCCTGCTTGTAGAACCATGCGGTCATTCACTGACAATTCAGTGGGCCACTGGTAGTGGAGGAGAGAGTAGTGCTGCACTGATGGACTGCTCAGTGACAGGGTGGGGAGGAGAGTGGGGTGGTGGCAGATGAACTGTCAGGGTGGTGGTTGGGGGAGTCCAATAGACACCAGGGAATTGGGATTTTTTTTTATAAGGGATCGGGGATGGGGAAGTCCACTAGACATCAGGGAATACTGGGAATAGAGGAGGATGAGTTGGTGGACTGCCAGCTGTTTATTTGTGGACTAAGGAATTCAGGATAGGGAGGGTGGTCCACTAGAAGACATCTGGGAAACAAAATGTTTTGGGGGCCATGATCAGTGGATGGGGTACCACTAGAAACCAGGAGGGTCCATTGAAGGGATTGAGGGTATTTACTGGGACCCCTGAACAGTGTCGGGGGGGTGGATTAATAAATTAAACTGCAGTTAAAAAAAGCCTCAGAACTGACCACTGGCAGTGATAATTTCTGCAATTTTTTTTCTACAGTTTAATAAATTAACCCACAGTTTATATAGTTTTTTCCACAGTTTTAAGGTGGAATTTCTGCGAAAGTTCCGAAAATGATTTCCAAACTTTTGTGAAAGCAAAATTCACACTTTCACCAAAATTCCAAAGGTGGAAATTTTTTTTTGCACATCCCTAAATTAAACTGTTCCTTGTAGTATGCTGCAGCATTTTGTGATACATTGTGGCATTACTGTGTTGCATCCTGGCTGGCGCTGCTGTATTGAGAATTATTATATAATCACTGTGTGATCGCAAAGCAAAGAATTGTTTTTGTCAAAATGATATTTAAGGTATCATGTTAGAAGGGTGATCTAGTGTGAGCAACTTGCAAATGAGTGAGTCATATTGAGTGAAGTGGGGAACGGCTATCCTGCAAGTGTAGCAACCTGGTTGGTGGTTACCATGGAGAAGGGCAACCGGAAGGCAGGATTAGTGAGGGGAAGGCGAGGAATTGGAGAGAGGGTTTCTGGGGGTAGTGTTCCTTGTGCTTCTAAGCCAGCCTATGTGGTGTGGTGGTGAGGGTGGCTGGCTCTGGCAGAGGAGATTCTGGGTTTGGGGACTGGATGAGGACAAACATGTTGCCGCTGCCTGCAGCACTTGGTTTTATTTTTATTCTTTTTGGGAGTCTCACCCCCTCCCCGACATGCACCAGCCTGCAGCTGAGAATCCTTCAGTGGGGGGGTGTTGGGGGCAAGGGATGGGAACAGCCCCCCCGCATAAACATTTAAAACTACTGGCTGGAAGCAGTGTCACCATTTTGTGTATATCGCTGAATTGCTTTTCAGCGATATACACTCGCCATAATTGCGATTGCTCTTTTGCATTCGTTCTTATGACATGGAACTGTTAACTACTAATTATTGTCAGTGAGTGTCATTAGTGGGAGAGGGTACAGTTATAACAGTAATGAGCTCTTAGTTTGTACAGTATATATAGAAAATGGTAGTAAAGGATTGTACAGTATAGGTTAGTGTATGTAGCGCCAGGGTGATACCTGATGTTCAGATTTATTTCATGGTAATTGCTGTCAAATTTCATCTTAGAAGTGAACACTTGGTAGGGTCTCATGAAACTGCATGGCCCATGAAACATCACCCTTAGAGCTGCAAGAGCATCATGAAAATCAATAAAGTTTATGTTCTGAAGATTTAATAACTGGAAGGCTATGTTTGCTGGCCAAGGCACCTAGCTTCACCTGAGCTCTTTCCTTCTAGCTTGCTTGAAAGAACAGAACTAAGAACCTTACCAGAGTATGGGAAAGGATTAACACTTTTGGCTAGGCAGATTTACTGTGTGTTGTTGTTTTTATTTTGTACTCACAGGGATTGTTACTGTTTGTTGCTAACATTTTATTGCTTTATTTTTCTCTGACTCAAATTGCTGTTGCTGGGTATACCTTCTGCTGCATTATTACAAGGTGTGCCTACAGGTGTGTGCCAACAGATTACTGCTGTAATCTTCTGATTCAAATTGTCTTTTGCAATGTATATCTTCTGTTACTGCTTTATTTTTCTCTGCAGCAAAGTGTTTCTTACAGGGTATATCGTCTGTGAAATTATTACAAGTAGTGCTTACATTTTTGTGACTTTTTAGCATTAGGCTAAGCAAAATTACTGTTTGCCCCTATTTTATTTATTTATGTTTTGCTGAAAAGGTTTTTTTTTGTCTTAGAGGTGTTGCAGTCTCCTTCTCACATTGAAGACAGGGAGTGTGAGAAAGCAGTCACAGCTTCCTTGAATCAAGGAGGTTATTTTATAGACTACACTGAACTGAATTATTACTTTTTGGACCTGTGTAAGTAACTAGTATTGATTCTGTTTTTGGGGTGGACTTTTTTTAGTTTTAACTTTAATTTGCCAGGGAGGAACTGTAGCTGGGAGATATTTGCAGTCAGTTGTGACTAGACCTGTTACTTAGCCTTTGAGAAATAGGTGTCTGTAAGGAAGGAAGGCACTCCCCGGGGTGGAGGGTAAGAGTTGTAGGTGATTGTTTCTGGACAGCATAGGTTTACTCCCACCCATCCTTCCCCTCACCCCACCTGCCACAAGCGCATAACATCCTTTATAGCAGGGGCTCTGACATCACTTCCTCAAAACTGCTAACAACATACACCTGTTCATATTCTTAAAGGCACAGCACACTAAATAGGGGGTAGCGACACTCACGAATTTGCACACACCAAAACAAGAACAAAAAACAAAAAAAATCTGTAACTGGAAGGGACACAGACATGTGGGGAGTGGTGCAATGCACTGGCTGTAGAGCAGCAGTCTCTGCCCCATTTGCAGGCACCTCTCTGGTCTGAGGGAGGAGGTTGCTCATCTCCATGCTGACCTGGCAAGGATTCTGGAAACCTGTTCCCCCACCCAGGGACCACCCAGGCCACCACCACTACCTCAGAGGTTGCCAGGAAAGAGGAGTGGTTGGACCATGGTGGGCTCAGGGAGGGTGAGGGTGGTGGAACAGAGGTGCATACCTCCAGTTGTGCCTCTCCACAATTCATTCACCACTCTGGTGAAGCATGATTCCTCTAAGAGGCACCTGCAGTGGAGACCAAGGAGGATGGTGGGAACCTCCACAATGGAGACCCACAGGAGGGTGGCCCAGGACCCCACAGGGGAAGGAAACAACTCCTGTTGGGGGACTCAATTGTTAGGGGGTAGAACTGGGGAAGGGAGGGGAAAGGGAGGCAAGGTGCCTGCCTGGTGCCAAGGCTTGGAGGTACAGGAAATGAATCCTCAGGATTATGGGAGCAGTGGCAAGGGGGAGGGAGCTGGATGTCATTATCCACCTGGGAATGAATGATCTGGCTGAGAATGGGATCAGAGCAGTGCAACAGGAGTTTGTGGAGTTGGAGAGGGGGCCTTAGACAAGTAGCACACACGGTAACTTTCTCGGAAGTGCTACCTGTCTATGGCATGGATGAGGCTACGGCACTCCGCACCATGGGATTCAATAACTGGTTGAAAAGCTGGTGCAGAGCTCAGGATTTGGCTTCATTGGGGACTGGGCACACCTGGAGGATGCAGGCCTATACAGGTGCGATGGTCTGCATCTATCCTGGAGAACCAGGATCCTAGGTGATAGGTTTAAATGCTTCAGTGGCAAGCATTTAAACCAGCCAAGGGGAGGGCACTGAAGAGGGAAGGAACCTAGCCCCCCCAAAAATCAGGGTAATTAGTGAGGTAAACACCAAAATAGAACAGTCGGTATGGAGAAGGGCAGGGGTAAATGGAGAAAAAGACAAAGGCAGTAGGGACAGGGATGGGGCAAAAAGAAATAAAGCCATAAAAAAATGGAGGGCAATGAGTACCAATACCCGTAGTCTAGGTAAAAAGCTCCCTGAAATGGTGGTTTTGATGGAAGAGGGATGCCTGGATATTGTGGCAGTCACAGAAACATGGTACACAGAGAACCATGACTGGGATGTCAACATACCAGGGTACACAATCTACAAGAGGGACAGGGAGGGAAGAAGAGGAGGAGTAGTAGCTTTCTATGTAAGGGAAGAGATAAAAGCAACAGAACTAAAGGGTAAACAGGGAGGAGAGGAAGCACTGTGGGTCACCCTGGAGACTGGAAATGGCTCTACAATCCACACAGGGGTTGTATACAGACCCCTGTCTCAGGGGGAGCAAATGGACAAGGAAATGATAGAAGGCATCCTTGGGATGGCAGAGAAAGGGGAGATATTGCTGATGGGGGACTTGAATATGCCAGATGTTGACTGGAGCACCTTTGCCACAGCCATATCCAAGAGCAGTGCCATTCTCGGTGCCCTACAGGGGGCATGCCTCAGATAGCTAGTTTTGGAACCCACTCAGGAGAGAGCAATCTTAGACCTGGTACTCTCAAATGGGGATGGAGAGAGGATCTCTGATCTTGAAGTGGGTAGCCACCTGGGAACAAGCGACCACCAAACAGTGTGGTTCATGACAAACTTAGCTGTAGAGTGAAGCCACACAAAAGTGAAGGTACTGGACTCAGGAGGTAACATTTGCTAAAATGGAGAAAGTGCCTCTGTAGAAAAGCACTCAGCAAACAGGGCAAGAAGATGGGGTGTGAGCAACAATGGGGAAATATCAAACCGCCATCACAGAGGCAACAAGTCTTTGTGTGAAGCAAATAAACAAATCAAAACAAAAGAAAAAAACACTATGGTTCTCAAAAGAAGCGGTGGGGAAGGTAAGGGAAAAAAGATAGCATTCAGGAAGTATAAGGAAACACAGAAGGAGCAGGACAGAGAACTGTAGAAGTTAAAGCAGAAGGAAGCGGGTAAGGCAGTCAGAATAGCAAAGGCCCAAATAGGTACATTAGGGAGCAAAGAAAGACTAAGGCAGGGATACTGAGGCTGAACAAAGAGGAAGGTGGGTGGGCAGAGAGCAACAGTGAAAAAGCAGAGATACTGAATGAATACTTCTGCTCAGTATTCACAATGGAAAAGCAGGGGGAAATACCTAATCCGGTCAATAGAAGCACTCTGGATAGGGGGTTGATATTAGTCCTTTCACAGAAGAAAGGGTTCTGAAAGAACTCTTAAAACTGGTGGTGGATAAAGCAATGGGTCCTGATGGGATTCACCCCAGGATTTTAAAAGAACTAAGGGAAGAACTAGTAACCCCACTGACTACCCTTTTTAATAAATCATGGGAGGATGGGGTGGTACCTGAGGACTGGAGGAGGGCAGATGTGATTCCCCTTCACAAAAGTGGGAGCATGACAGAGGCAGGAAACTACAGACCTGTCAGTTTGACCTCAGTGGTAGGGAAAATGATGGAATCACTTCTGAAGGAAAGAATTGTTGAGTACCTAGAGGCCAGTGGGGCACAGGACCCAAGGCAGCATGGATTCACAGCGGGAAGGTCATGTCAGACAAATCTAATTGAGTTCTTTGACTGGGTGACTAAAGCAGTAGACCAGGGAGAGGCTGTGGACACGGCCTACCTAGACTTTAGCAAGGCATTTGACACAGTCCCACACAAAAGATTAATAAACAAATTAGCTAGCCTGGGAGTGGGTCCTAGGGTGGTAGCCTGGGTAAAACACTGGTTGGACAACAGGACACAGCGGGTAATAGTAAATGGAGTCCATAGTGAAGAAAGGAGGGTTACTAGTGGGGTACTGCAGGGTTCCAGTACTGGGGCGGTCCTTTTAATGTCTTTATAAGTGACATTGCAGAGGGACTGGAAGGAAAGTGATGTCTCTTTGCAGATAACACAAAGATCTGCAACAGGATTGATATACAAGGTGGGTGGAAAGGATGAAAAGGGACTGGTAAGGTTGGAGGAATGGTCAAATGTATGGCAGCTTAGATTTAATGCAAAGAAGTGCAAAGTAATGCACCTGGGAAACAAAAACCTAGGGGAAGAGTACACAATGGGGCATGAGATACTAACAACAACAAAAATGGAAAGGGACCTGGGGGTAGTCATATCAGATAACCTAAAGGTGGGCAGTAAGAAGGGTTGGGGGGATACTGGGATGCATAGGGAGAGGCATCACCAGTAGAAAACAGGAAGTAGTTGGCCCTCTGTACAGACAGTTGGTAAGACCACATCTGGAGTACTGTGTACAGTTCTGGAGACCCCATCCCAAAGACATAGACAGGGTGGAGTCTGTCCAGAGGAGGGCAACAAAATGATGCAGGGTCTGCATCAGAAGACATATGAAGAAAGACTAAAGGAACTAAAGATGCATAGCCTTGAGGAAAGGAGGAGAGAGGGGACATGATAGATGGGGATGGCTCAGAGGTAATGTGATGAAGTATTTCTTCACAGAGAGGGTTGTGGATACATGGAACAGCCTTCCTGAGGAGGTCATAAAGTCAAAAACAGTGGGGAAATTCAAGAATGCATGGGACAGACATAAGGCAATTCTAGTGGGAGGGTAGTAGGAGGTAGGCTGTTGGTTAACTAGGATCTGCAGCTTATCCGTTAGGTAGGAAATGGGCAGACTAGGTGGGCCAAGTCATCCTTATCTGCTGTCAGATTCTATGTTTCTATGTTTCTAACTGAAGTGTGCATGACCTGTTATTTGTCTCAGTGTCTACAGTCAGCTGGGACATCTATAAGACTAAGGGACTTTGGAGTCAACAGAATAATATCCTGGATAAACAATTGTTCTTTTGTTTGCTTTTTTCCTTTTTTTTTTTTCCACATAGAGATTTTTCAACCCTGGCTATATCTGTCAGTCAGAGATGTACCCTGGTCCCAGGGATGTGCCATGTTTAGGCCTGTGTCTCCTGGCCCACCTAGCCCTGGTAGCCCACTGGCTACTCCCACAGCTCTAACCTCTATGGCAGAAGTTCTCAAGGGAAGGTAATCCTCCCCCCAGAAGCTTTGTCCATCATGTGGATACAGGATTTATTGCCAGCAGGCACTAGGACCCAGAAGCTTAGGTTTCCTTTCAGATGGCTGTGTGTTTTTCTTCTTTTTTTATGGCCCTTCCCCCCTCCCCAACATGAGCACAATCTATATGTCAGCCTGATGTACACACAGCATGTCCCCTATGCCAGTAACAAGCTCCTGGCCTGGCAAAAGGGTTTGCTGTAGTGCCGGAGCTTGCCATCAACCTTGCCCAGCTGGGGTACACTGCCAAGTGGCAGCCACCTCCACTTGGCTTACTTCTGGATGTGACCTCTGGGGTTCCCTCCCAAACCATGGTCTGCAGGGCAGTGCACTGATTAGCTGCCGGGCCATAAAAAGCAGGTAGGAACATATAATTCCCAACAAAACTCTAGCAAAACAAAAGAGAACAGTAATGCAGAGGTTGAAATGGATGCACCATAATACTACCCTCAGTCAAAAGTAATAACTGAAGCCTATAACTGATGGTAGTAGGGCAAAAACTCAAACAGCACAATAAATTGGAAGAGTGTTAGCTCAAAACCATTGGATATTACCATGGAAGTCTGTTTAAATTGCTCCATGGAATGCAATATAGCAGGTTTGCAGTTTTGCACAGTGCGGTTCGCTTTATTTAATAGTAAAACACCTTTTTAATTGCAACAATGTGTGCTGCTGCTACTGCTATTTTTCTTAGTGATTTTCCTATGTAGCTATTTTACATACCTCACTGGGTGATCTTTGTGACTCTTGGCCAGCTGGTTATGATTGCTCTATGATATTTGTATTTAGAATGTGGTATGTGAGTGTCTCTCATGAGACAGCCTGTGGGATGCCCCCCCCCCCAGGTTTCAGTTAAAATGACAGTATATATATATATATATTCCACAGCAGATCTCTGTAATGTGATTAACTTCCAAGACATTGCATTTTATGGCCTTGTTTATGATCTGTGCTGCTTTGAAGTCAGGAAGCTAAATACATAATTTATTACAGGACCGTATCTAGCTATCTCGCAGTTTGATGACAAACTGCAGAGGTGTAAAAACCTGTGATGTCCTTGGAAACAGGAAACCACACAAAATTAAGGAGTCATATTGGGAAATGAGTTTTTGCTGATGTCACCTTATTTAATATACCACCTGATAGGACATCCTGTTTTGTATATTTTTTATATTCTGAAAGGAGGAGCTAGATTACATCATCGAAGGGGGTGGTAACACAGCATTTTAAACTGTATTCTGTGTTTCCACATAGACACATTTTCTTTGTGGGTTCTAAGAAACAAGAACTAACTATAAGCACTGTAAGAAGGTAATACATTAGATAGAAAAGTCTAATTGTATTGTGGTAGGAGTTTATGTTTGTACTTTTCCTTGTTTTCTTTTAAGTGATTATATGCGTTGTCATATAGAGTTCTGTGTTTGCATTTTACATATTTTTATCCATTTTTAAGTAAATCTCTTATTTTAAAGAGACTGCCTGGTGAGTCTTCAAAGTTCTTTCTTTTGCATGTGAAGTATAGATGGTTAAGACTGACTAAAACTGTTCAAAGCTTGATGGTGTACTAAACTGGGAAAAGGTAAGAATATATCTAAGGTCTTTTATAGAGTTTTAAGGGTTCATTTTGGATACCTGGTTAGGTGCCGTTGGGCAAAAGATCTATGGCATCCCCCAAAGAGCAGATTATCTGAGCCTGTACATTTGGGTACGCTAGCATAAGGTTCACAGTTTGAATCCCCCCAGAACTTGAGACTAAAGGTGATTCAGATCCACAAGCAGACAGGAGGGTTACCCTGTTCTGTTACCTGTTCACAATACTGCGCTCAGAGGCTGACACGGTGGGAGCAGAGGGCCTGACCTGTTGAGTGTGTTTGTGACAGATTGGTTCACAGTGGTGCAGATACATTTGGTAACACAAGCTTTAATTGTTCAGTGTGTCAGCTTGATACTGTACAGCTCACTTGCAAAATAAGGCAGTGATTTATTTTTAAAAAGGAAACAGAACTATATCATTTTGCTTACAGTTAAGTTCCTACCAGTTTTATTTTTTTTTCTAAAGTGCAAGTTAGAGTAGCCATAGTTAGGGAAGAAGATGGCTTCCAACTACAGTGGGCTCACTGTAGACTACTTGAGGCAGTTGTGCAAGGACAAAGGAGTCCTGTATGAGGTAAGAGCCACCAAGCAGAACCTCATGGATGCCCTGATGGCAGCAGATACCCAGAGCATTGAGTCACAGACTGTGATTGTAAAGGACCAAACTTTGAGTGTGGAAGGGCTAGTGGCCAGTGCAGTGTCCAGATCTGATGAGGATGACAGCAGGGCCAGTGCCAGCAAAGGGCCACAGCAACAGGGGAAGGTCACCAGCATTCTGGAGCCAGAAGCACTCAGGTTGCAGATTGAGTTGTGCAGAATGGAGCTGGAGTTCCAGGAGAAGAGGGAGCGACAACAGCAAGAGGCTGAATGAGAAAGGCGAGAGGCAGAGCAGGAACAGCGGGAGGCTGACCATGAAGAACTTGAGCGCCAGCGAGCTACAGAGGAGAAGAGGGAGCAAGAACAGTGAGCTGCAGAGGAGAAGAGGGAACGTGAACAGTGAGGGGTGGACCGTGAGGAGCATGAGCGCCAGAGATGACATGAAGTGAAGAAGCTATGACTCCAATCACCAGCACCAGAGCAGGTACATGGCTTGGGTTTAACTGGAACTACAGGACTGGGTTACAAATTGAATTCCAAATTGATAGCTGAATTTAAAGAGGGGGAGGATATGGATGCCTTTTTAAATTCGTTTGAAAAATTTTGTATTCAGGCTAAAATTCCTAGAGGGTCCTGGAGCTTCCAGCTATCCCTGCTACTAACCGGAAAGGCTCAGGATGCACTGGGTCAAATGGACAATGAGGACAGTAATGATTACAGCAAACTTAAAGCTGCACTGTTAAAAAAGTTTGATTTAACTGCTGAAACATACAGAGCTAAATTCTGTAAGCTCAGGAGAAGCCCTAATATGAGCTACAAGGAGCTAGCCATGAAACAACGTCAGTTTTTAAAATGTTGGTGGGAAGGAATTGAAGCAATCTCTGTAGATAAAATTGAAAATGCTATTTTGCTAGAACAGTTTTTTAGGCATGCCCAGCAGAGCTGAAAACCTGGCTGGAGGACCGAGATTCCAAAACAGTACAAGAGGCTTCTGAACTCTCGGACCACTATGCCAAGAGCAGACCTGCTCTGAGAGTGAATGGGGCAGGTGTGGCAGCACAGAAAGGGAAAGCGCACCTTCAAGGCAGTTAAAACCCTCACTGCCTTCACCAAAACCAGTTAGCCCCAGGTTTCAGAGAAAAGAATTCTCTGAGAAAAGAAACGAATGTTGGGTCCGTAAAGAAACTGGACATATTGCCAGACAGTGTTTCAAAAGGACAAACAATATGCAACAGGGGGCTAGAAAAGAAGTGGATTATTTGTGTGTCCCTGAAAGCATGTCTGTGAACATGGGGGAACACATGCACCCATTCACGGTGAATGGTGTACAGACACAAGGGTTAAGGGACACAGGGGCATCCCTGACATTAGTAAAAGGGGATCTGGTAGAGCCTAGTCAGCTTATACCCAATAAATATGTCACTGTACAAGACTTTACTGATGAGGAGAAAACATTGCCCCTCACTAGTGTTCTCCTAGACTGGGGTGAAACAGAGGGAAATGTGCAACAGGTGGCTGTAGCCAAAACTTCAGCAGTGGATGTCATCCTTGGCAACAATCTCAAACAGGGGATGGTGTGTGCAGTTACCCGTAGCCAAGTGGCAAGGGAAAATTGTAGTTCCATGGACCCCACAGAAGCCATTGTGAAAACCACTGGGAGGCTGGTTCCTCAGCCTGTGTCTCCTGATATGTAGACTAATGAAAAGGGGTAGAAATTTCCCCAGTAGCAGTTAACCACACAGTTACAGAGGGTTACTTCAAAGGGGAAGGGGTGACCCATTGTCAGAGGGTTAGGGAGGACAGCGATCCTGAGTGCCCTGATGCTAGAGCTAGGGACCCTAGTTTAGAGACTGAAGGGGACCTGTCCCATGCCTTGTGAATATGTGAGGAGTTTGCAGCTGCTCAGAGAAGTGACCCTAGTCTAGAGAAGCTGAAGGCTTGGGCAGACTCTGACAGAGCACAGGTAGGTGATGGTAAACATAAGATTTACTGGGAAAATGGACTTATGTATACTCAGGCTGTGCAGACAGAGGGAGGGATGACAGGCAGACAGCTTGTCATTCCCCAGGGATATCGTGAGCAGTTGCTCAAGATTGCACATGATATTCCTTTGTCTGGTCATCTGGGAATCACGTGCACTATGCAGCGGTTGGCCCAGAATTTCTATTGGCCCAACTTCACCCAGCAGGAGAAGGAGTATTGCAGGTCTCGTCACCGGTGCCAAGAAATAGGGAAGGCGGGCAAGAAAACCCAAGCAGCCATAATTCCATTGCCCAGAGTGGAGGAGCCATTCCAGAGGGTGGGAATGGATATTGTGGGGCCTTTAAATACCCTCAGCTCCTCAGGGAAGAGGTTCATCCTAATTGTGGTGGATTATGCCACCCGGTACCCAAAGGCAGTTGCCCTATCCTCACTGAGGACAGACAAAGTGGCAGATGCCTTACTTGGGATTTTCTCCCGTGTTGGGTTTCTGCAGAAGGTTATCACTGATTGAGGGGGTTCCTTCATGTCGGACCTGATGAAATGTTTGTGGGAGAAGTGTGGGGTGGTGCAGAGATGCACGACATTGTATCACCCACTAGCCAATGGGCTTGTGGAAAGATTTAATGGTACCCTGAAGTCAATGCTCCGAGCGTTTGCTGAACAGCATGGGAGGAACTGGGAGAAATACCTTCCCCACCTGTTGTTTGCATACAGGGAGGTGCCCCAAGAGTCAACAGGATTTTCCCCCTTCGAGCTCTTATATGGACGCCTGGTACGTGGGTCCCTAGACTTGATCTGGGAGGACTGGGAAGGCAAGCATGCCACACAGGGAACTCCCATAGTGGATTACATCCTTAGGTTAAGGGAAAGGCTGAAGGAGCTTATGGGGACAGCCCAGAGCAACCTGGCAGCTGCCCAACAGAAACAAAAAGTGTGGTATGACCACAGAGCCAGAGCTCACTCTTACATGGTGGGTCAGGGAGTCATGGTCCTTATTCTGGTCCAGAAAGACAAGCTTCAGACTGAGTGGGCAGGACAGTACAAAGTAGCTGGGAAGGTAAATGATGTGAACTATATCATAGAGTTACCTGACAGAAGACAGACAGAAAGAAAGTATCATGTCAACATGATGAAGCCATATGCTAATAGGGATGACATGGTGTTTGCAGTGTGTAGTCCTGGGAAGGGGACGGATGAAGGAGACCCCCTTCTGTACTTGCTGGAAGAAAGCAAGTGGGAGTCCTCTGTGGAAGCAGTTAAATTGTCTCCTCAGCTGGCCCCAGACAAGATCCAGGAAGTAAGGGAGGTTTTAGCATACTTTGCCCCCCTGTTTAGCACCAAGCCTAGACTAACCCCCTTAGCGATGCACGATGTGGAGACAGGGACACAGGGCCCATATGGAGGACAGCATATCACATGTCAGAGGCTGTCCAAAAAAAGTTAGGAAGGAAATGGAGGAGATGCTGGATTTGGGGGTAATCCAGAGATCCCACAGCCCCTGGGCCTCATCCATAGTCCTTGTGCCCAAGCCAGATGGCTCTACTCATTTCTGTGTGGACTATCATGGACTGAATGCAGTCACAAAGTCAGACACCCACCCTATGCCCTGGACAGACAAACTCCTGGACAAGTTGGGAGGGGTGACCTCCCTTACGACTATTGACCTGACAAAGGGATACTGGCAGGTCGAGTTAACTGACAGAGCTAGAGAGAGTTCGGCCTTCATCACTCCGATAGGCTTATTTGAATTTAAATAATTCTTTGTGGGCTCTTAGAAACAAGACCTAACTATAAGCACTGTGAGAAAGTAATACATTAGATAGAAAAGTCTAATGGTATTGTGGTAGGAGTTTATGTTTGTACTTTTCCTTGTTTTCTTTTACGTGATTATATGCTTTGTAATATAGTGTTCTGTGTTTACATTTTACATATTTTTATCCATTTTTTAGTACCGTATATACTTGTGTATAAGCCAAGAGTTTTATACCAAAATGCGGCATCTGAATTAGAGGTCTAGGCTTATACGCGGGTCACTTTGAGAACGCCTATTATTGTGTGAGCCACAATGAGCCTGCCATTAACTGCGGAGGATGCTTTGCCAAATGGGTACCTGTCATTGTGGAGGAACGTCTGCTGCTCGCTGCCTTGTAGTCTGACGTTGATAAATAGAACGCTAGTTATAGAGCTCCTTAAAATCTGGGAGCAGAGATGCAAGGGCTCTTGAATTACTCAAAGATAGTACCTGTCATTGTGGGGGAATATCTGCTGCTCGCTACTCGCTGCCTCTCTCTTATGTTTCTCTAATGTGTGGCATTCACTCTCTCTCCAATGTTAAGTAAGAGGAAGCAGCACTGTAAAGATCACAACCTGACAACCTAGTCAATACTCAGTATTTTAAACTGTTTTTTACTTATGGACTGTTCAAACACTGAAGTGTCTCTGCAGTACTTACAGATATTGAATTACTCGGAGATAGCAGTGCCGAACACTCTCTCTCTCTCTCCTAGTCTCGCTAGCGGACTTGAGTGGGGTGTCTCACTGTCTCGTTCACTGTTGCTCCTGCTCTGTTTCTCTGTCTGTCTCTCTGTCTCTCTCTCTCTCAGTCTCACTCACGGACATGAACAGGGTGTCTTGCTGTCTCATTCACTGATTCTTATGTTATATGCCAAATATACAGTATAGTACCATAATAACAAGTGCTCTTGGCTTATACATGAGTCACTACACTTTACTGAAAAAAAAGCAGCAAGTTAGGGGGGTCGGCTTATACACGGATCGGCTTATCCACGAGTATATACAGTAAATTTCTTATTTTAAAGAAACTGCCTGGTACGTCTTAGAAGTTATTTCTTTTGCATGTGAAGTATAGATGGTTAAGACTGACTAAAACTGTTCAAATCTTGATGGTGTACTAAACTGGGAAAAGGTAAGAATATACCTAAGGTCTTTTATAGAGTTTTATGGGTTCATTTTGGATACCTGGTTAGGTGCCCTTAGGTGAAAGATATCTGGCATCCCCAAAAAGCAGATTATCTGAGCCTGTACATTTGGGTATGCTAGCATAAGGTTCACAGTTTGAATACCCCCAGAACTTGAGACTAAAGGTGATTCGGACCCACAAGCAGACAGGAGGGTTACCCTGTTCTGTTACCTGTTCATAATACTGTGCTCAGAGGTTGGCACTGTGGGAGCAGAGGGCCTGATCTTCTGAGTGTGTTTGTGACAATCTTCAGCAAGACATTTGGCTACCTTTTGCTTCATTCCTCTGGGTTGAAAAATTGGGTACTGTACAGGCAGGGAGCCAAAACAGGAGGATTCATCTAAAATGTGATTGCATTTTAAACAGTTTTGCCATAAATAAAGAGCAGTTTTTAAAAAATAGGAACTCCTTACTGCCTCACATTTGGACTACAATGTCCTGTGTTACCTTTAAAATAAGTACTTAAAGAACATCTCTCTGTGAACACCACTTGTAACTGTCCATGGTTCTTGTGATGCCCCACCTGCCCTGTACTTTGTGTTTTATCCTGTGTTCTTAAATGCTATTTCCCCTTCCCTTGAGTAGGGATGTGCAAATTCAAGAAACTTCATTCACAAAATACTTCCTGTTTCTCAACTTCGCCAAATACGAAGTGGAAGTTTATGAAGTTCTTCACATAGCAAAGTGCCTACTTCACTCCACAAAAACTATGTATAGTGGCAATATGCCAGGAAAGTTTTTGGCAAAGTGTCACTTCACATAGCTTTTGCTGAGTGAAGTAGCAGAGAACTATGCAAAATGGCACTTTGTTAGAGGAAAACTGTTTTACTAAAATATTTCTAATCCCCCACCTGCTGTGTCCTCATCAAAAATGTTCCCTGACCATTTTCTGTAAGTTTCACCCATGCTGCCACACTGGGCATAAAAAAAACTCTTCTCCCTCCTGTGGAAGTTTGCTGCTGACTAATGCATAATGCAATTCCATTCCACCACCAAAGCACCAGAAAACACCCCCCCACTACCTTACCAAAACCTATTCATAAATAGGAACCCCATCTCAACCATTTCTGACCCTCACCACCCTTTTCCTCCCAACCAGCAACTGAAAAAGGTTTCCATGTCAACTGGGCTAATCAATATAGGCAACTGTCAAAACAGCAAATCAATTACACCAACAGTCATTTCAGTGACTCCACAAAATAGCAACGCACATAACAGCTACAGTACATTCCAGCATTAAACCTAGAGCTGAAAGTTGTATGCCTCCCTACAGACACATTAGTGAATTTACTCCACATATACACCTTTTAAATACCTGATGTACCTATATCACAGGTGTGTCCCCTCAGAATTAGTCTCAATGTTTCGTGCAGGGAGCTCTGTCCCCGGTACCCTCACTGGTGGATATGTCCCCCACTCCCCTATTTTTTTATATTCTAACTCCACACCACACTTGGATAGTGGGGATTGCTGTTTCAGTGTGGTCGCTCTTGTCCATGCAGTCGCTGTAAATGACGTCGCTCTTATTGACTCGCACATATGACTTTGCCCTTTACGTGATTCCCCAAAAAAGTCTAATTTGGTTCACCTGTAAAAGAAGAAAACTATCTCTTAGTGCAGAGTGTCCATTCTATTCGGTGTAAGTATCTGTAATGGCAGGAATGAATGTTGCTGTCTTTGCCTACAGTAAAAGCAGACTGGTTGAGCCTTCACCAGTCAGGTTTTACTATAGCCAAATACGTCACTATTCATTTCTTTTTTAGTTGATTTTTCAACTTGGCGACATAGTTTTTGGTTAGGGGAAGGCAGTCACAGTTTTTTACCTGGCCTCTGAATCGCTGCAGGGTGGAAGGCTTATACAAAAAGTAGGTGACATAGGAGTAGGAACTGAGTTAACTAGGGGGATTGAGACTTGGCTGAAGGATAAAACTTAAAGAGTGGTCCTGAATGTCAAGTTCTCTGAAGTTAGGGGGTCACAAGTGGGGTGCTGCAGGGATCTGTTCTGTAGCAGATTTCATTTTCAATAAAGGTATTTATCCTCTAGGCCAGTCACCTCCACTTAGGATTTGGCTATCACCCAATCCAATCAACTAGTCTTACTGGCCCCAAAGTGTTCCAAGGGTTGCCTCATATAGTCAGACTGATGAAGATGCATCCACTCAAAAGGTAAGAATCTGGCATGGAGTCTTAGAAAACATTGCAGACCTCGAGTGTGACAGCAGTTTCTCTGGCAGCCATATTTAAGTTTTGATTTTTTTTCCCAGCCCATGCTCTGAGGACAGAGACAGCAAGTGTCTTCAAGTATGCATGCATTGTAGAGATTTGTCAATGCAGAGATGATGCCTTCGACTCAGTTTATGGGTGCTCCTACTTCACCACAGGAGCACCATGGGGCAAACATAGCCTGGGGCCCATATCTCTTCAGGCATTGTGAATAGGAAAATTCTAGCGAATGCCTTGCTAGCCTCCAGCTGACCAGCTGGGGTAGTTCAGGCTTGAAGCATGAACTCGCGTACTGACATGGCAAACAGTTGCCCAACTGCTGAACTACTAGTGTGAATTTGTTTTCACATGAATATAACTACAGCATAAAGTGAGTCTGCATGCAGATGATACAAAACTGCGGGAGAGTGGATTGTGATTAGGGGATTAGCAGCAGGAAAAGGGATGTAAAAAGGCTGCAGCAGTGGTCTAGCATTTGGCAATTGAAATTCAGTGCCACAAAATGCAAAGTGATGCACACTGGAAATAAAAATCTGCATATAGGATATTCTACTACTGGGTGGACAAAATACTACTCAAATGAGGAAAATGACATGGGGTGATAATAACAATTTAAAACCTTCTTCTCCATGCAGTATAGCATACTATATGGGAAGGCAAATGGGTCACTGGAATGCATCAGGTGGGGTTTCGCTAGTCACAGCAAAGTGGCAATATTTATTTAAGTCTTTGGTAACAGTGTAAGGACCAGTAGGCACAAGTACCTGTTTTCAGGGGCGACCTGGTAGCACTGGGGAGATTAAGTGACTTGTTCAGAGTCAGACAGTATGCAAGTAAAGGCAGTGAGAATCAAACCCAGGTCTACTGGATGTAGCAAGCTCATTCACAGCTTGTTACTCTAACCTCTAGGCTATAGTGCCAGCTCCTATTGCCACTGTACAGGTCAACGGTTAGACCATACCTGGAGTACTGCATGTGATTTTTGATTCAACATCTGGAACAGGTCAGGGAGAAGTTAGAGTCTATCCAGAGAAGGAATGCACAAATGATCCAGGAGCAGCAGGGTAGGAACTATGAGGAGGGAAAACCACACATTGCTGACAGAGACGAGTGAACACACATAGCTTTACCTTAAAGCTATATTGATATTTATTTATATACCTGTTCTTACTGAAAGTAGCAGAGTAAGGGGAGAGAAAAGAAAAAAGTCGTAGGCTATTTTGTAGGCAGTGTCTGGGGCACACTGAAATTTGGGTTTTAAATTGTAACAGGTGGTGTGGGAGAACTAGCTCAGGAAATTAATCTTGGGGTGAGTAGATTCAGGAAGTCCAGTGAATCAGGTGTGTAATTGGGGGGGGGGGTGGAACTGACAGATGCTTAGTACCTTCTTACAAGAACACTATAAAAGTACTAGTAGTAACCAAAAACAAGCATTTGTCATGCCGAATGTTTGTTTGCTGGTATTGGCATTGATACTGCATGAGCTAGAGAGATGCATAATAGGAATGGCAGTGAAGTATTGAACTAACGCCAAACCCCACCCCAACCCTGCAGAGACTGACAGGCATTGGGGTGTGCCTTTGGGTTGTTAGCCATAACATTCATGCCATTCTACCTCACCCTACCCTGCAGACACTGACAGGTGTCACAGTGTGCATTGGGGTCTTCGGCCCTTATGCTCACCCCATTCCATAGGGAAATAAGCTGAGATGTGTGAAGTATAGCAGAATGGGGTGAACTTTAGGACTGAAGACCCCAAGGCCTGTCAGTGGCTGCAGAGTGAGGGTGGGGTGGAATGGCATGAGCATTATGGCCGATGATCCCAAGACACACCCCTGACGCCTGTCAGTCTGTAAAGGGTGGGGCGTAATGGTAGGAAACCCTAATGCCTTGGGTGTTTGTTGGTATTTTCATTCCAAATTTTCAACATGGGCTTTTTGGGAACACACCTCATGAACAGTGGCATTATCATTTTGTTACTCAATCCTGAAAGGTGATTTCACACAGCGAATGCGCCATTCGATGCAAAAGGTGCGTAAAGACATTTTGGGCAGGATGTGAAAAATGACATCTGTACTATTCATGAGGAAGTGTGAAAAGATGGCAATGTCAAAAATCTGGAGTGAAAATAAGAAAAAGTGGTGAAGTTACAAGCATGAGTAGAAATTGCATAATGCATGCTCGTAATGCAGTCATTTTTTGGAATTTGTTTACCAAATTTTCAACATGGCATTTTTGGGACCTCCCCTCATGAACAGTGGCACGGCAATTTCATTAATCTGTCCAAAAAATTGATTTTGTACAGAGACTATGCCATTCTGCAACCACAGTTGTGACAACATGTTTCGGGTAGGATGAAAAAAATGTCAGCTGTACTGTTCATAAGGAGGTGTGAAATAATGGCAGTGTTGGAACTTTGGAGTGAAAATATTAAAAATTGGCAAACTTATGAGTGTGTGTACAAACTGCGCAATGCACATTTGAAACACATTCATATTTTGGAGTTTTTCCACCAAACTTGCAAAATGGCCTTTTTGGGACTCCACCTCATGAACAGTGGCACTGTCGTTACATTAATCTGTCCTAAAAGGTGATTCCACACAGCAACTACAAAATCATGTTTCAGGACAGAGAAATAAAGTGGCAGTGCCAGTATTCATGAGGCGGGGTCCCAAGAACCCCATGTTGAAAATTTGGGACCAAAACTCCCAAAAATGGCTGAGATATCAGCCTAAGTTGAAACCCCCCATTGATTGCCATTATAGGGCTTACCGTGATTTTCTTAATTTTTGCTTTTGGCTTTTGAAGATTGCAGACATGTTCCCGGTCCAAAGATGATCACTACATCAGATATCCAGAGGCAAGTATGGTCGAGGGTGTGTGCAAGGAGGTGGGATGCACAGAGGGAGGGTCGTGATGGGGGAGGGATGGTGAGGACAACGAGGGACAGTTTTCTTTTTCTTTAGGTTTAAAAAAAAAATACCTCAAGGGACGTTTTCCTTTTTTACAGGTTAAATACTATGAAAAATAGAGTTCAGCACACTGGAGTGAGCTCCCAGTGTGCCAGACTAGTGGAGGGGGGATCAATGCTGACCCTGGGTTTGAGCACCCCGAGGTCAGCTGAAGAAATGGGGGCATGGAGGGTGCATCTGACACCAGGGTTGGAACAAGATAAGAATTACTTTGGCACACTGGTGTGGGCTCCCAGTGTGCCACAATAGTGGGGGAGGCATGCCAATACAGGGATTGGGCACCCCATTGTCAGCAAAAGATACGTTCAGGCTTGGGGGCACATCCCGACACAAGGATTGGGCATCCTGATGTAGGCTTTGGGAGGGGGGGAGTGTGTGGTGGGTGGCAGGAGCTGCCAATTATGCAAAGTCACAGTGGGGCTCGCTTATTTATTTCACCAGGAAAGGCACACTGAGCAAACAAGCTGCTCTTAAGTCCAGCCATGTGCATTGCTGTACACTGTAATGCACATGGCTGGAATGTGCCTGGTTACTGGGAAGGGGGGAGAGATCTGCTGCTGCAATGACAAAACTGTCCGTGATTGGAGCGGCAGATTTCTTTCAAGTCCAGCACTCGCTCTGAAACTGCTGTCATTGGCAGCTTCCCTGTTGATTGGTGGCCAAGGGACGCTTCCCTGAAAGTGTTCAATGGACTGGCCAAACACTGCCACACCTCTGCCACACCTCTGAAATGCTCTACTCACCTCAAAATGTTTCTTGTGCACTGCACATGCAAGCAAACATGAAAATGGGCACTCTCCACCTCCAGTGCTTCAAAAATTGACACTGCAACTTGCCCCCCTCCTAGTTCCTCCATGTCTCCTGATTGCTACTGGTGTCCTTGGAGTCCAAGTGCACTAGGACAGGTGCAGTGATGGACGTCAATGTGGTTTTTGGTCCTGTGGTGCCAGGCACTTTCAGTGCCACAGAAACATTCAAGCTGGCACTGCTCAATATTCAGGCAGAGCAACTGCTTGAACATGAGCACATTCATGTGTCGGACTACAATGATGATTTAAATAGGAGTTTAATGCTAGACTAGTCTGTGTGACTTACGTGACAAATTGTGACTTAGACTTAAGCCCACTTTTGTACAACTGTCCCTGGGAGTACCACCACTGGTATAGCATTAGCCAGGATAGTAATAAAGACAATGAAACATAGACGATGATGGCAGAAAAAGACTAGTGGTGCATCCAGTCTACCTAAGTTACCTATTTAGCCCTAGTACTAGTGTACACATGCACATGTACTAACCATACCCCCTTGCCTCCACAGCAGAGGACCATAATGTACCAGCACCAGATTTGGGACATCAAGACACAACACAAAGTACCCCGATGGTATGGTTTTTATGCCCCTGAGTGTATGGAATATGTGCTATGCCCATGTGTGTGTCCCATACCCAGGTGCTTTACATGTATCAGACTAATCATGTCTATTGTCACATATAGATCACCTTGGACAGCAGGATACAGTGACACCTGAGCAGGCAACACACTCAGTGAAGGAACAACTGCCCAGCCTACCACCTTTTCTTGAGTATGAAGAGAAAACCTGTGACACGGGACATAGAGACACCAACATCTGTGAATTAGCATGACTGCTGCATGGGTATCATGTCAATATAGCGATTCAATTATGGTGACAATATTACAGCAAATGAAAATGAGCACATACAATATGGGTGACTGCACAGTAATAGCGCATAGACAGACGAGCGATAGATACATTGCATAGAAGAAGTTAAGTGAGTGACCTACCATTTTGGCAACTGGAGTTATAACCTACCTCCACTATCAAGGAGCAATGTGGAGTTAGAATCCTAAAGTTAGGGGGTCAGTGGGCACAGACCCCATGGGGGGTGCAGGGGTGCATAGCCCTCCTGCATGATGTGTGAGCACATGATTAGTTCTAGATGGATAAAGACTGGTTGTGCTGCCTCCCCTCGTAAAACAAGAGTGTAGACAGGCATACTCACTGTACACATTTATGTACAGTGTTGTTGAGTGCCCATCACAAACCATATGGCTTTCTGTTAACATTTTCATTCTAATCTGTAGTATTTGGGTTAATGTAGGCCACTGAGGAGTGTCTCTGTTTAAACATTTGTTGTTTAGGAGACAGATACATCTATAACCTCTTTAGAGATTAGAGGAATCATCTGAAAACAATCTGACTTGTTTGGAAGGGGTGTCATTTGGATAGAATATGTAAATTTTTAATGGGGGATGTAACTGTTGGAGACTGTGTACAAAACAGAAATTTCTGGCTACACCCCTCCTCATAAACAATGCTAGAAGCAAATGGTTTAATACTTTTTAAACAGTGAACACTGTAGCCGACATGTAGCTGAAATTGGATTTGCTGTGATGTGCAGTTGCTGGGTGTTGAAGTCGCTTTAATTGATGGTGCTGTAATATTTTTGCCCAAAATGTAATTGCCCTATATTTAGTGCTGTAATGACATGGAATCACCACATGCAGCTGTCCTTGAAAACTAGGGACAGTGCAATACAATACTGGAAAAGATGGAAAGCCATCTAACAACCATTGCTTCCACCTTGCTAGTCATGTGCAGTGCTTTGTAGCACATGGAGAACACACTGGATGTACATCTATCATGTTGCATACTACCCAGCCATCCTCCTTTAGCACGGATGCAGGTATTCAAATACAGCACACAGATCATAAGGCTAATGCACCTGTCCAGGAGTCTGGCCATCGTATGCCACCTGCCACAGAGATGCCATCCAGGTCCAGTAGGTGGCATGTGTGTAGGTAACCTGCCCCAGGAACTGGTGGTATTTGGCAGTCCAATGGCAGGCAAAGGTAGAGGTACCATTGAGACTACTAAGTACAAAGGTGCCCTCTACAGAGGCACACATGTGCAACCAGCTACTGGCCATATGCACCTGTGATGTCCTCATGCATGTATTGTACCCTGTTCCTTGATGAATGTGTGGTTTAATAGATATATGAGGCATGTACTGTATATGTGTATGTGACTTATTTCAATAGCAACAGAGAAGGCTATGTATATGCATATGGGGTGGTATGCAATGGTGGGGGAGCAACATGTATTCAGGTGGAGGTGGTACTGTACTATACTGTACATGAGGGTGCATGTGCATTACCTAATCAGTGAAACTGCATGCTACAAGTTGGGCATGCACTGCCCTCCCCCCTCTGCAGTCCAATGCCTATTAGGCTGTGCAAGGTCCCTTCCCCCTGCCTCATTGCCTATGATCATCATGCCAGTCTGCATTATCTATCTCCAGGAATAGCACAGCAATATTGTACTAGCATGACAATCTTGCACACAGCCTTAAGGGTATACTGCGAAGACCCATCCAGTTTGTTTAGACACAAGAATCTTATCTTTAGTATGCCAGATGTGTTCTCTGTGGTGTCATATGTAGCAGCAGTGTAGGCAGCATTGTACCTTATCTCAGCCTGGTTAGCAGGGCTGGCTGTAGGTGTCATAAGGTATGAGTGTAATGGGTAGCCAGTATCACCAGGTAAACAAAAAGAGGTGATACTATGCATGTTGTTTGTGTACACCTATGCAGCTGTGCCTGCATGCATGCTACCCACTAGTATGCCCTCTAGTGCTGTGGGTCCCTCTAGTATGGCATGAATGCCACCCTGCTCCTAAATGAACACATCGTAGCTGAACCCTGCATATACTGTGACAACACTTGTGATGGTGTGGTCTGCAGAACACATCATCTAAATGTTTATAGAACTGAAACTTTTCTGGCTGCAGTACTGTGGGTGTGTTTCAGGAAATGGATTGGTACATAGGTGCGCCTATCACTCCATGCATGCCTGTGATGGTGAAAACACTTGCTTCACTACGCTAAGCTTCATCTGTCATGCATGATAACCTGATGTCCTGGCTGGCACATTGTATCAGGGTATTGGTGACCTGCATTATTGTTCATGACACTGTGGGCTGTGTCACAGCAAAATGTTTTTTGTGGTATGCTGGAAATGCCCAGACCCAAATTATACTAATTCAGCCATTGTCATGTCATCCTGCATTAGGTGCTACCCTCTGTGTGCTGATGTCTGCGGATCATCCTATAGTACAGCCACCAGATGGTGGATGGATGCCCCATCCAGATAGCATCTTTGCCTTAGGGATGGTCAATTGTATCCAGAAATTACATAGATGTGACCATGCTATATCCTTTCTGCCACCATGGTCTTCTTCCACCTCTCCTCATCCATAAAGGAGAACATTGCTATCTTTATTGCAAGTTCCATCCTGTATTGCTGGTGGCTGCCCTGTGCTGTTCTTACAGCAGGTCAGAGATTGCTGTTCTAGTTACTGTCTGTTGTTGTGATGGCCCCTTTCAATACTTTTTCTGTATGTGGTGCTCAGTACTGGAGGACAGGGTTGGCATGAAAATGGGGTTCTGCTTGGTATACCATTTCCAATGTCATGCAGTTTGGACAACACTGAGGTAAGCTGTCACTCCAAGATGGCTGCTGGTGGTAAGCTTCCTGAATTCAACCCATAGTGTCATACCCAGTAGCTAAATTATTATCCTTGTGCAACACCACTTTGAGCATGCCCATTTAATTTAGACCTGACTCACCAAGCTCTTTTTCCTCCTTAGATACATTTCTGGATCTTTTCATCAACACTGCCATCTTTCTGGATAACTACTTGCAGACGGAGTATATTAAGCTTGAAACCTAAAACCTAGAACAAATTCTGAGCTGCTACTGGTTTGGTGAAAACTGGATGGATTTTGGTCACACTGTTGCACTGCCACCTGATAACACTCTTTACAAATGCTAGTGCATGCTGTTGTGACAAATAGCCCCCCCCCCATTAACAGAGGCCCAATGAAAATGGGCAATCCAGTTGTAAGAGGGTGAAAATGGGGTTTACACCTTGTAACAGGCCAGTCTGCAGATTCAGCCTGGTCCTAGTGCATTACTGTGCAACATGCATAATGCAAGACCATGTTGCATCCTACTCATTTTCACTTGCTCATTGTTGTCCCACCTGAAAATACTCATCCACCCCTACTCTGCAGGTAATGGAGCTTGGTGGTCCAGTTCACCCGATACCTGCTCCCCAACAATTCATTTTTTCAGGTGGTACAGTGAATTCATCTTCCCTCATCTCAGCATTACAATTTACTTGGTGGTCTAGTGGTGTCCCTTAATGTTTGACAATCCACCAGGCTTCTGCACATGGTCACAGTGTTGTGCCCCCATTACTAGTGGGAAGGAGATGGGATACCACTGAGCATAGCTCAACACAATTAAAATAAGAGCAGTGGCAAAAAGAGGTGTCAATTGTGAGTTAACACCAGCATTTGTGACTGAGAGTAGGGACATCCCCATATGTTATATGTTATCTCAGCATTATCATAACCTGAAAAAAGTCTCTGATAAAGTACTACTTCAAAAAATGGCACAGGCTCTATGGAAAGGCTTGCTAGGTTGCAATGATCAACAAAAATGTCACTCAAAAGGCATAGTCAGTTGTGCTGTACTACGTAAATGAGGCAGTATGGCACAGTGGGTTAAGGCTCTGAGCTGCAAATCTGGAGACCTGGGTTTGAATCCCACAGCCCCCTAGGTGCATACTGTGTGACCCTGAGCAAGTCACTTAACTTCCTCGTGCTCCCGGGTTGCACCTGCAAACAAGCTTTCAGCTTAGTGTGTCTCACCTGGTAAAATAATTGGTAAAAAAAAAAATGACAATAGAAAAAACAGCATTCACAAAAAGCCCTTGGGTAGTTTCAAACCACCCCCTCATATTGTTCTACAGCAGAGCTTCAATGTTATATTGTAGCTATGCTCCTCTCTCTCTCTCTCTCTCTCTCTCTCTCAGTCTATCAGGAATGATCTCTCCCTCTGTTAGAGACTTTTTCCCTCCCCCACCACTCTCTCCTTTCTCTTGCTCTCCTCCTCTATCTCTTGTCCTTCCTTCTCTCTCTCTCCTCTCTCCCTCACTCTGTCCTCTCTTTCTATCTCCTTTCTCCCACTCTCCCACCTCTCTCCCCTCCCTTGGTCTATGTCTCACTCATTTTCCTCTCCCAGAGAAGCTTTTTTTAAGACCCTGTTATCACAAATACTGCTTCTGCATGATCATGCAAACACTTATCTTCTGGCCCTTTTAGACACTGTATACAGCAAACAACAAATTAACTAACTAATAATTAATTACTTTAGTTCATTTGTAGTTGTGTTTTTAGTTCACCAGGTGAGTGCACTAAACTGAATACTCTGCAGTATTTTCAGACACTGCCCAGACAAATAGATAAGCACATTAGGGCAATAGCTAACAAATATTGATAAGGAGTTACTGTGTTGACGATCACACTGGACAATTACATCTGGGCATACTCAGAAGATATAAGTTTAACACTGGTCTAAACTGCCTTTAGGTCTCAGTATTTATTTATATAATACTGAGCTAATGTGATGAAGATCACACTAGACAGTTACATTCAAGATTACTTAGGAGATGTATATTTAACATTGGTCCAAATTGTCTCTAAACCTCTATATGTATTTATATAAAATTTGGTGACTGGCATAGGTATACTGAGCCAGATCTCATTACCAGATTCAACCAGTGGAAGGGGATACCTTAGGGAGTGATACAGCAATAACAACTACTGCACAGTGGCAACAGGTACATGTACATGCATAGTAAAAGCAGGGTACAAGTAATGAATTCCAGAAACAGAAAAAGAAAAAATACAAGGTATGCAAAGTATGTAAGTTATGGGGGTAGCATAAATGAGAGCTATGGGAGTGCACAGTCTATGTATGATAAGATATTTGTGACAGAACCATGGTGTTGTAATATTCAAATTATAAAACACAATGTTTTAAGCTATACAGTAGGGTAAGAGGCAACATAAGTAAGTAAGGTAGTGGTGAAAAAGGCATTTGTTTAACGCAGAGAGAAGTGGAGAATGGCTAGCTGTTGGTGTGTGCTTTTGAGAAGTGTGCCAGTTAGAGTGGTTTGAGAGAATGCAGGAAGGATGAGAGATGAATGGGGAAAGGAAGGTTTTTCCATTGTATTGCATGGCAGATAGAGAAAGCAGACTAATGTGTTACATATTTACGTGAGGAATATAGGAAATTATGGCACTGGATAATCACAGAGGTAGGAGGATGGGATGGCTTGGTTAAGGAGAGAGAGGCGAGGTACAGTAAGTGGGAACAGTGGTAAGCCAGTAAGGGAGGAAAACTGTGTGAGATGCTTGAGAGAGAGTGTTACTTGCATAGAGAGCAGTGATGGGTGGAGCACTATGGGTAAAGAATCAGAAGGACTGAAAAAGGGGGTTCAGCATGGCAAGTGATGACTTTCTGGCTGCACTATAGTCCACATGCATATAGTCAAACACTGGCAAGATCATCTTTTCTTTTTTTTTTCTTCAAAATATTTTATTGGGTGATTGGGTGACACTGATGTCAGACATACACATTATCATCAATCAAGTGTACAGACATATGTACAGCCAGGAGTACAATACAAACAAAAGAAGTACAATGCAGTCAGGAGTACAATTCACAGCAGGAGAATACATAGGTAGTACTAATCCTTAACAAAGGAGTACAATAACAGCTGTTAGTGTTAGTTCTTAGTGTTAGTTGGAAACTGAGCAGCAACTGGCACCATACTATCAACGTCCCAAGCAAAGCCCTAGGTGGGGAAGCGGCCGTCCTCTATTGCCAGTTGCAGTGGTTCCCAAACAGAGTTGAACCGGTCCCCCATGCCCATAGCATTCCACTGCACCCGCTCTAGCTTCATACATAGGCACACATTATTAACCCATTGTTGAATGGAAGGGGAGGAAGGGGCCAGCCAACATTGAGCAACTGTTTTCCTGGCATTAATCAGCGCCAGTGACCACAGCATCTCAGCCAGACCACCCTTTGGACGTAGTGGGTCAGCCCTAAGCAGGAATTCCAAGGGGGTACAGGGAAGTGCACAACCCAGCACTTTTTCCATAATACGATGTACCTCCAACCAGAAAGGTGCTATCGTTGGGCAGGTCAGAGCCATATGTAAAATATCCCCTGGGTGTACTAGACACTTTTGGTAGGTGTCTGGCTTAGATGGGTCCATGGCATGGAGGCGCACTGGGGTAAAATATGCTCGGTACATAAAATTAAACTGAATTTGTCTTAATTTCTTGCTTCTAGAGCAAGTGTTGAAATGTTGGATAGCACTTAGCCTGATCTCCCCTCCACAATCCAGGCCCAAGTCCATCTGCCAGTCCCCTCCACGTCCCCTCCGCAGTTTTCCCACTACTTCCCGAAAGCAGTTTATAGAATATGGTCAATGGTTTGGATAGTGGCTGGGAAAGAAAAAACTCCTCCTCAAGGGATGACATAATACCCCACCCACATTCGGGTCCCATAGTTGCTCCCAACTTATCTTTGACCTTTAAGTACACGAAGAAGTCAGCCACAGTGATTCCTCAATTTTTAAATATGTATGGGAAGGTTAAAAATGCGTCTCCCACATATAACTGATTTACCATACTTAACCCTTTTTTACGCCAGACCATCAACCACTGAATCAAGGGGACAGAGCACGGGCTTTTGAGTCGCATTGCCATGACCAAGTCAGTATTTGGGGAGGGGGCAAACTTATGCCCACAAGGTTTGTGTGCTTTAATCCAGCACCATGGGGTTGTTGCAGTAAATAGGTTGGGCATTGATACATCATTACCCGGCCACAAGGCCCAATCCAAAAGTCCCTCCTGCAAGGGGGCCCGGAGCTGTTCCTCCTCAAGACCCCATCACAGTGGGGACTGGGCACCTCCAACATTAACAATATAGGTCAGCTGCACCACCAAATAATACCAATAAAAATTAGGGAGGCCCAGACCTCCCCTTGCAGTTGGCATAGTCAGGGTAGTTCTTTTAATACAGGCTGGCTTACCCCTCCACAGGAATTTGTGAATTCATGCATTAATCTGTTTAAGATGTGAGAGGGGGAGGGCAATGGGCAGAACTTGGTACAGGTACAGGCACCTTGGAAGGATCATCATCTTCACCACTCCAATCCTTCTGATTAATGAGAGTGGTAATCCATTCCATCTATCACAATCCCTTGAGATCTTGCACATAAGGGGTTTAAAATTTAGAGCATACAGCATATGTGTATGTGCTGATATGAGAACACCCAAATATCTCAACTTCACCAGCATTTGCACTCTCCCCAGGTTAGCAATCAGACTGGCCCTATCCCCAAGTCCAATAGGAAGTAATTCACTCTTTGTCCAATTTATCCCTGGCTGGACAGGTGACCATATTCTCCCATAACCTTAAACATCTCTGGCAGGTCGCTAGCTGGAGAGCTCAAATACAATAAAAGATCGTCGGCATATAGTGCCAGCTTATGTTGGTTGCCCCCACTCTGCAGTCCTTGAATATTGTCATTCACCCAGATCCTGGCTGCCAAGGGCTCCAAAGACAACACATAGAGGAGGGGTGAGAGGGGGCATCCCTGTCTCGTACCCCGCCCCAGTTCAAAGCTCGGAGACAGTCCCCGTTGACCATGATTTGAGTGGTGGGGTGTTGCTAGAGTGTGCGTATCCAGGAGACAAAGATAGGGCTGAAACCAAACCTCTGGAGTGTGTCAAAGAGATAGCCCCACTCTACGCGGTCGAAAGCCTTCTCGGCATCAATGGAAAGAATTGCTGCACCGTGAGAGCCAGCCCTGAGTTTCCACTGATGCACAACATTCAGTGTGCATCTAATATTGTGCTTCCCCCGTCCCCCCCGATGAAACCAGCCTGATCTGTATGAATCAGATAGGGAAGCAAACCCTCCAGCCAGGTTGCCATGGCCTTGGCCAAGATATTATAGTCTGCAGTGAGCAAGTATATTGGCCCATAAGATGCACAAAGAGAGGGGTCTTTACTGGGTTTGGGGAGCACAGTGATTATGGCTGACCACGTGGAGGGGGGGCAACACTCCTCTCTCCAAACAGTCTACCAACATGTTATGCAAAGGTTTGAGGAGCAGGTCCTGAAAGGACTTAAAGAAATTGATGGGAAGCCTGTCCAGTCCTGGAGCCTTGCCCCCCCCCCAAAGTCCTCTGATCGCACCAGAGATCTTGGTCTCAGCTAAAGGCATTTCCAGATCTGTGACTTGGTTGGCCGAGAGCTTCGGTAACAGGGCTTGTGCAAAGAACCTGTCAAGGGCCGCCTGGTTCAAATGACCATGCGATGTGTAGAGTAGTTTATAAAATGCTCCAAATGCCTGGCCAATGCCTGGGCTGTCCCCCATGACCACGCCCCCCTCATTCCACATAGAATCCACCATCCTGTCCCTCCGCCTGCGAATTGCCAGGCGAGGTACTTACTCCCCCGTCCCCATCGAAATAGGCACCTGCCTGAGATAACAAAATAGCTCTCCCCAGGTTGGTGCTGCTCAATGTGTTGTATTGCCATTTTAGTTTTTGTAAGACCCCATATACAGCGGCCGAGGGTCTGTTTTTATGGGTCATCTTACAGGCCTCAATTTTAGTCCTTAACATTTGTAAATCTCGTTGAGATCCCCTGGCTTTATGGGTCACGTAAGCAATTGAGTAACCCCTTATGGATGCCATTAACGCCTCCCATCGGGCCTCATGCAAAGTATCCCCACACCTATTGAAAACCAAAAACTCCTTTATCATGGTGGAAATGCTAGACCTGTAATCTCCATCTTTGAGTAGTAGGGGGTCTAGTTTCCATAGTCGTACCACTGGGGGCGAATCGCCCACCACCAACTCCAAAGTTAGGGGGGCATGGTCCGACAACAGCATAGGGGAGTAGGATGCTGACTTTGAGACTGGGATCAAAGAGTGGGACAATAGGATACAGTCCAGCTGGACATAGGATCTGTGAGCATGCGAGAAAAAACTGTAGTCTCTCCAGGAGGGGTAAATATGCCTCCAAATGTCAACCAGGCCCAAGTCCCTCTCCACTGCAGCCAGTGCAAGGGCATGTTTGGATGGAGCACAGGGGGATGTGTTGGACCTGTCCAGTTCCCCATCAAGGATGCAGTTAAAATCACCACCCAGCACCCATGGCCCCAGTCAATGAGCCAGCTCCAGAGCCAGCTGCTGAAAAAACTTGGGTTGTTCTACATTTGGGGTGTAAATGGACCCTAGGGAGAGCACGCCTATCCCAGGGAGACCCACACGAGCCAGAGCCAAGCTACCATACTGATCAGTGGTCTGTTCAATGATTTTAACCCCAATCTCTCTAAGGAACCATAGTGCTGCCCCTCTTGACTTGGTAGAAAACGTCGAGGACACCCAAGTCCCTCCGATAGCCCCCACAGTCTTAACTGCCTCAGCAGGAGACATGTGGGTCTCTGAAGCATCACTACTTGCCATTTATATCTCCTAACCTCTGCCTGTAATTTCTTACTCTTAATGACTGATTTCAGGCCATTAATGTTCAAAGAGGTAATTCTGATAGCATCAGCCATAATCCCATTTTAAGGTAAGGCCTATGAAGAATCGCCTACCTAGGCTAACATCAATCTGTAGTCTGACTGTCTCACCCAAACATGTTTTATAGAACACAGTAAAACAATCCCATAACATTCAGAGGCAGTGGGGAACCCCAACTCCAGGACAGAGCAAAAGTGGACCCCCGTGGTGCCCCTCAGTCCTCCCCCCCACAACAACCCAACAACCATAAACAGTAATCCCAACCTCTCCCCAATGACGGAGCTAAGGTCCATCAATTAATTCCCTTACAAACAAATAACGGACTTTAAAACTTAAGTACAATATATAATCATATTTGAAGGCACTCTGAACAATCATTGTGAGACCCCCCCCCGAGCATAACTTAGGCGCCCAGATGGCTAACCAAAATATTGCATTTCTCCCAAACTGTGAGAGATAAAATCCCCCAACCCCCGAAGTGAATTATTAAAGGCTGAACACTATAGCCACTTCAAATTCCAACACTGGCAGATAGATAGTGAAATAAAATATCGAGAACCTGGAAACGTTCACTCTAAAATGAGAAACTTGGGGGGGGAGGGGACAAAAACATGTCCCAGCATATAAGTCAACAAAAGTTCTGTAGAACTACTAAACAAGACAACCCCAGTGGTCTGAGTAAGCAACAAACTCAGATCCAGGTAGAAGACTCAGTTCCCCAGTTAGTGTTTCCAGAGCCCTCCTGATACCCTGATCCCCTAGACCAGGTCAGGGCTGTGAGGGCCAAGAATCCCTTAAACTCAAGTGGTGGGTGCATATCGCTACCTCTGCAGCTAGTCAACCATAGAAAAACACAAAATTACCATGGAAAAGTGGTGGAAAGCAGGGTTTTGAATAATTGATTAGCAGTTTTTTTCTTGGGACAATACTAACCGCACAGAAAGCATTTATATAGGTTTTCTAGAAGTGTTATGTATGTTAAACACAGTGAGGCAAGTGATATGCATTTTCACAATGTTTTAGAACTTTTATGAGCAAAACGCTAATCAATTTTTAGAGTTAAATAAAACCCTGGAAAGGCAGGACTGAAAGTACCTTTGCGGCGTAGCTGCACCATGAAGAGAAATCAGGAGTACAGTATAGGCCCCTCACGTGGACTAACAAGCAAAAGCATATTGAGGAGTAGAAAATTCACTTAGCTGAGTCTGCATTTTCACCCAGGCCTTCCTTTCTGCACCTTTTCCACTCCTCCTCCACCCATCGTGCATCCTCCTTAGGACAGGAAAACACCCTTGGAGCGCTACCAGGTCAATTGATGTGAAGCTTCACAGGGTACAGAAAGATAACTCTCCACTCCATTTTAAACAGTTTGGATTTAATCTCTGTGAATTGCTGCCACCTGTACTGGAGCTCCCTGCTGTAATCCTTGAAAATCATGACCTTGCCATTTTGTACCTCAATCGGTCCCTTCGCTCTACCCTGCTTGAGTATTGGTTCTTTCTCTGTAAATCGTAGATATATTATCAAGCAATGTTTAGGTCTGTCACCCACCTTAGGAGGAGGCCTCACTCTGTGATCCCACTCGATTTCACATTGTGCCAGGTTAGAGGGCAGGTCAAGGTGATCTACCAGCCATTTATGAAAATATGATGCAGGCTTTTCCCCTTCAAGGCCCTCACACAGACCCACAATTCTTAAATTCAACCTCCTTGAGTGGTTCTCCTGATCATCTACTTATAGCTAGCAGCTCTTTCACTGAGTTTTGCAGAGAGGCCTTATCCCAAGCAGATGCTGCTAGGGTGTTTTCCAGGGTGCCTACCCATTGTTCCAGCTGGGCAATTTGATTGGTGTGGGCGACGGTAGTTTCAGACAGGCCAGTGACTACTGATTCCATGTGGGTAATCTGCACTGCTATATTAGCAAATCCAGCTATCATATCATGCTGGATCTGAATTAAGGTTGCCAGTACAGCTGCGAAGGATCTTTGCAGGTCAGCCATGCCTCCGATGTGATTATCAGGCTCCAGCCTTGTGTGTTCCAAATCAAGCCTTGAATTAGAGCAAGTCGGCTAGTCCGCCAATCCAAACTGCAATTTCACCTGTTTGTCTTTCTTCTGTGCAGATGCCATCCAATTCTTGGATACTTCGCACCCAGTTAGCGATCAAATTTAGCAGCAAGGGTCTCGTAAATGCCTAAAATAAGTTAGTGCCTTAGGGAGCCCAGCTACTCTGCATCTGCCATGTTACAGAGCCAGCCTGGCAAGATCATTTTGAAGATGATTTCTTGGCAGATCAGGAGAAGAGGGCAGGACTTGTTGCAGTACAGCACACCAAGCTTATGGTTAAATTTCTTGTACATGTCATCAATGTTGGTGGAAAAATTGAGATTCTGATCTAGCCACACCACTATGTACTTGAAGTGGGGTACATCTTTAATCATTTTACCAACCAGAGTCTTGCACACAGGGGGTATGTTGGAGACTTACTAGTTTCTGTCTAGTGCCAAGAGTCAGGGAGACAGATTTTCTGGCATTGAGAATTGCTTTGAGTGTTACCAGTGTTTGAAATTGTCAGAGTTATGCTGGAGTGAAGATTCCAGCTAAGTAACCAGAGTACCAGAAACAAATACAACTGTGTCATCTATATACTGTACATGTGAATGTGAGAGGAGACACAAGTGTAGCAGAGGTCATTTATGTGGACAAAGAACAGGACTGAGCTGAGGATGGAGCCTGGGAGACAAGAGACTTGATGGGGTGGGTGGATAGGACATCTTCGATCTGGACTGACTAAAGCCAGCCATAGAGGTAGGAGTGGAACCACTCACCTGCCATGTCAGAAAGGCCCGCAGCATCTCACTTGGCATAGAGAAGGGAAAGGACCACAATATCAAAGTTCTTTGCTAACTCTATAAAAATGGCCATGGTGAACAGGCTGCAGGTTCTTACCTTTTAGCATGGAGTCAGTGATCTAGAGGAGGTAGTAGTTGTGGAATGTTGTTTGTGTCAGACTGGAACAGGAAGAGTAAAGAAGAGAGGTCAAGGGAGGTGGATAGCTGGGACAGAACAAGCTTTTCCTGCAGTTTAGCCAGGGCAAGGAGTTGGACAGGTAACTACTGGGAAAGAATCATCACCTTTGTGGAGAAATAGGACTTTAGCCAGTTCCAGTGCTGGTGGACAGACCCAAATTAAAAAGATTGAAGAGGGAGGCAGGTCAAGATGTGCAAAATGCATGAATTTTGTTCTGCAAAATATTTCACGAAATTTGCACATTTCACTAAATATTTTGTGGCTGTGAAAAACAAAATTCCACTGGTGAAATCACAAATTTCACCTGCAAAATGCAGAATTTCACCTGCAACAGGTGGACTTTTTCCACTGTCTGGTGAAATGCATAAATTTCACTAAATGTTTCATGTGGTAAAATTAGCTATTTTGCCAGCATTTCACCAGAAAAATTTAATTTTGTTGCAACACTAGAAGCAGGAGGGGCAGCAATGTCAGACACAGAGATCAAGGATTGATGATAGTCACAATTCTCTGTCAAATACCCCTCATTTTCCAATAGGAGCAAATACTGCCCATTATAAAGCAAAAGAAGAAATGTCACTGTTTGCTTTAATTGATCCTGCTGCTGCAGTCGTAAGCATAGACTTAATATGTAACCAAATGCCGTATAATGCTCATGTTGTGATTTTGGAGAACATTTGTGTAATGAAAAGAAACTGAATCACTTGAATCTGTTGTACTTTAAAAACAAATTTAATTAAAAAAAAAAACCTGAAAAATCAGGGGTCACTCAGTTTATGTGTAGTAAAAATACAGCAGCTCAGCACCACAGTATGTCAATATGCTGCAAAAAGTATTTTCAGAAGGCTAAATTGCCATACAAAAACTTTAACTTAGACAGCAAAAGTGCTCATAGTTAAAATACGCAGAGGATGGATGTAAAAAAGCATCAACGGTTTCGAGCTTTGCTCTTTCCCAAGAGGACCATAAATCCATGGAGTTAGTGGTGCATGTAAATGCCTTATACAATTAGAACAATTGACATTCTACTCCAGCTATACATAAATATATCCCAGTTACCCATTACAATTAATTAAATGAATCTAACCCAAAACTATAAACAATTATTAAATAATTAAAAACCTTTGGTACTTTGGAACGTTAATAGTCCATTCAGTCTAGTACTGTTATTCTGCACACTGTGACCATCGGCCTTCATTGTATCTTCCTTCTTCTGGTTAATTAATTCACTGCCTGGTGTAATCCTGTGCCATGAAACAATTAGTGGCAGGAAACTTCAGAGGCTGTTTCCATTTCAAAAACTCTACAATAACAACTATGAGCAAAGATAAAAGACAGAAGTTACAAAACGCATTATCCAAAAATTAATATTTCAGAAAGAGTTCCAGGCTGAATCTTCCATTTAAACATTATCCATCAAACCCCCACAAAGTATAAATCCAATAACTTTCCCACTTAAACAATTTATTTGAAAGGCTCTGCCTGCAGTTCAATGGGTAAGCAACCAGACACGTCTGCTTCCTGAACTATATAAGCAGCTCCTCCCAGTCTCCATCTGAAGCACTTTTCTTTTTGTCGGTTGGAGACTGTTTTGTCCTTTTCTCACTATGGGCCTGCTGTGTGCCCCTGGGCCAGTTTGTTTGTGCCCTGGACTCTGCTTGGTTTCTGTTGGTTGTGTTCCTGTGTCTCTCCTGCTTTGGTTAGTATTTGTTTTGCTTCCAGCTGCTGTGTGCTTCCCTATGTGCTGTTTTTCTGTTCTACTGCATTTCTGCTTTGGTTTATATTTTCTTTTGGGACTTTCTAGTTGTCCTTTCTTTGTGCTTTGTTGCTCCTTTGCTGTGCCCTGGTTCCTTTCCCCCGAGCTACCTGGAAACCTCAGTTTTCCAGCATTTGTTGTATGTTTCAGCTCCCATTCCAACCCCCTGCTACTGCTTTCACTTAATGGCCTGCACCTGGTCAAGGCTCTTGCTCTCAGCTAGCAGCAGCAGGGAGTGGCAATAGTTACTGCTGCATTCCTGTTGCAGCTCCAGGTACTTTGTGCTGCTTTTGCTCCATCCTTCACTTCTTTTGGGATTTCTCACTACACTCTTCCTTACGTTTAAAAGTTTATTCTGCCTGTGCAAACATACCAGTTCCCTTTCTTTTATCACTATATTCGCTCAGCTGCTGCTGCATTTAATCATCATGCAATCGCACTTCATTATTATTTGTGCATACAAACATATTTCAATTTGCTTGGCTATTCAGTACTACTAGCTATACAACAGAATCAAATCCAAATCTCCTGCCATTCCATATTTCTTTCTCCATGTGAACAGCCCTTTTGGGGTTTTTAATCTGCTCAAACATGTTTATTGGTACTCAGTAGGACAGTGACATAGGAAGCCGCTGTCCCTGTAACTGGATCACTTTTTTCTTCTCCAAAACTTCTGTTACAACAGTTCTATATGCTTTTTCTATCCCTAAGTTTTCTAAGTCTGGAAGGTTGGCCACCTTTGGGCACCCCCTTCTCCTCTTATCTATCTCCCACTTTATTTTCCATTCCTTCTAAATGTAAATAATGAAGGGAGGTTAAGGACAATGACCTCCGAATGCAAAACAAGTGGTCCACCCTTGTGTATGACCCTTGTGTATGCGTGCCTGGTACTGAGTTATAAAATGTACTTAAAAGATGCAAAATAAATGGTGGTCTACAAACCTGTGGCTACATATTGTTTTGGGGCAGACAGTCCCTTTTCCATATTGTTTTACTTGCTTCCCTCTGTTGCTCCTCAGAGAGATGAAATTATTCATTGTTGGGCTTAATTACAGGAGCGGCACACCCCTTTTGTATTTCTGTACCCTGTGCTCTCCTTGTGCCGCTCAATGTTTGAAACGTGGTGCTTAAAATAAGCCGGGCATGCAAGAAGTATGATTTGTAAAATATTTTGATGCAGCATGCAAGTTGATAGTGCCCCGACTTCTGACCCACTGTTTCCACAGAATGCAGCAGCTGAAATGAAACTGGGCGCTCCGTTGAATGAAATGGAGCACAGTGCAAGCACCGAGAATCCAAAGACACACTGGCTGTGGCATGCCTAGTTCCATTTAACAAATAGTTGCCAAACTTCTAAGCTTGATATGTGTCAGTGCTGTATGTATTTATGCTGTGCCCCAAAGCAAGAGGAGATAGAGGAGAATAAAAGAAATGCAGTCTTACCGAAAGTAAGAACCTCTCTCTCTCATGCTCCACCAGTGACAAAATCTCTGGTCCCCATTTCAGCTTTGCAGCTGACTTCTTTAAAGACTGGACTGTGTTTCCCGGAACTGACTCTAAGGAATTGAGTCAGCAGTGCCAGGAGGTTTTTAAAAACATATTCTCCTCCCTTCCGGTTCAGTCAGCAGAAACTGGAGAATGTTTTCATTAATTCATTGCCTGGCCAAAAGCTAACAACTGATAAAGGGCCTGAATGAAATTTTAGCAGGTGGCTTACCATGTTAGCTGCCGGCTTCCATTTTAAATACTTTTCTCCCTGACCTTACCATGGAAACAGAGAGAGACTTACGCTTAAGATTTAAAGGTGATTGTATTGACAGTAAAAGGATAAAAAAGGCAAATGAATAATTGCCATAAATGGCAATGCTCTCACTCTCTAGAACTGTGAGAGGTTACAGCAGGTTCTATTGTACCCTAAATGTGGGTTTATTCTGTTTTGTGGACAACAACCCCAACCCCCCATAAGAAATAAATACTATTCTTACCAACTGGGTCTCCTGCGCAGTACACAACATTTTTCATAGAACCTGGGTCACTAACAAGTGTTGACTCTGCAGTTTCAAGTTGAAACTTCCTGTAGAACTGCATCCTACAGGGCAGCAGCGACCCCTAGTGTACCATTTTATAGTATTGCAAATGGGAAATTCATGCCTTAGAAATGTATGGGTTTTATTCATGCCTAATAAGTTCCTTTTGCAAGAGAATACCCGGGGCTGAAATTGATTATTGTTTAGCAAGCTCTCTAGCTTCATATAACTTAAAAAGAGAGCTGATAAAAAGAGTTTTAAAAACTTGATGATGCTCAAAGCATATGACCTAGTATGTGGGTATAAAAGGACTGACTCCAGAGCATACAGGCAGATAGGGTCAGTTCTTTCTGGCTACTATAGGTGGACGACTGAGGGGAATCCTATGTTACAGAGTGAGTGGAAACTGGTGTAGAGTTTGCCATGGCCTTGAAAGCCAATCTATGTTTATTTTCTGTTTATTGTTTTGACTGAAAGTATTTTGCTTTTTTGCTTTGAAACTGTTAATGAAGTAATAAGCATTGCCCTGAATAAAGTGTGTTCAATGTATTTCTACTTTTGATGTCCATCTGTTATGCTAGTAGTAGTAGTAGAAAAATGTTTATTTATACAGGAAAGAAGACCAACTTTAAACACCATTAGGGCCACAAGACCCCCTCTTTACAAGGTGTACCTGTTTAGATGTCATTGTTAAAACAATGGTTCCATTATCAATACAAAATACATAGTCACAAGGTTCACAAACAAGTATCACATAAATAATACTATCTAATAAACATATTTGTGAATATAAGTAATTCATCTATTACATAAGCAATGAAAACACATCTCCTGGTTCATAGCTATATTAAATTTAGTTACAGTCATGTCTTGAGTTTTAAATTCAGGTGAAAGTTCATTCCTAGTTATGGCTGCCTTATACTGGAAGGTCATTTCTACAAACCTATTTCTGATCTTTTGGACTACCAGGTCTCTCGGCCCTTTTTTTGTAAGTTAAACTGGTGTATAGGGCTAATAAGCCTATCTGCTAGGCCAGGTGGAGAAGCAGATTTATGGATTTTATAAACTAATTTGGTCCAACTTTTTTGTCTTCTATGTTCTAATGGGGTCAGTTTAACTTTGTATACATAGAACAATGGTGAGTATTATACTTACATCTCAAGACAAACTTGGCTAGTCCATTATAACATATATCCAACTTGTTAAGTAGCTTTTTATTAGCACTAGAGTAAACTTGACCCCCATAGTCAATCAGGGAAATTATTAGTTGGTTTGCTGTAACCTACCTATCCTTGACACTTAAACAATTTGCTACTCTCCTAAGTGCACCTATCCTGGAACAAACTTTCTTAGTCAATACATTTATATGCTGTTCAAAAGAGAGCTCTTGGTCAGTATGCACTCCCAGGTATTTATATGTTGAAACCTGGACTAACTGACTACCATTTGCACTGTATATTTGCAGTTTACCATCTTTAGAATTTTTCTTAAAGGTTTCTTTTCCAAATAACATTACCTGAGTCTTTTTTTTGTGTTCAGAATAAGGTTTGAGGAAGTAAACCAGTATTGTAATGTTTTAAAATCTTTCTGTAGCTTCATTTCAACCTCACCAATATTCGAGCCCACAGAAACCAAGACAGTGTCGTCAGCATAAAGCCTAATGTCAGTAAATGTTATTTGTCTAGGGAGATCATTTGTGTAGATGATAAATAACAAGGGTCCCAATATGGACCCTTGCGGAATGTCACATGTCACAGGAAGAAATTTAGAGCACATGTCATCCACCATTGCCATCTGGGATTAGGTTTTTTAAATAAGATTGAAACCAAATTAATGGTTCTTCTGCAAGGCCTATATGTTTCAACCTGCTTATTAATATTGAATGGTCAACCAAATCAAAGGCTTTTGATAAGTTGACAAACACTGCACCCATGGATCTCAACTCCCCAAGAGCGGTTGATACTAAATCTATAAAATCCATGAGTGTGGTGGTCGTCGACATACCCCTTCTGAAACCTGATTGAAATTTATTTAACTTATTGTATTTTTTCAAGGTAGTTCATGAGTTGACTATGAACCAGTTTCTCTAGCAATTTGGAATGAGTGGATAGTAAAGCAATTGGCCTATAGTTTGCCTGCCCCAAATCTGAGCCTCCTTTATGTATGGGCATGATTTTAGCCCATTTCCAGGACTCCAGAAAATTTCCTTCCAGCAGGCTCCTATTTAGGAGATCAGTTAAAGGTTGAGCCACCTCAGAAGCTCAATCTTTCAGAAGTCTTGTTTCAACATTATCAGGACCCTTAGCCTTACTAGACTAGTTTATTTAGTTCTCTTATAACTTCTTTTTTAGCTATGGTTTTAATTCTAAATGTGGAAAAAATGTTTTGCTCAATCTGGGTAACCTCTATTTCCAGTCCAAGGCTTCTTATATTGTTTTGCCTACTGGGAATATCCAAATCTGGAAGCGCAATAAAATATCTGTTCAGGATATTGGCTGCACTTATAGAAGTTTGCAGAACTCCATTTTCAACAGCCTTTATGCCCTTTGAGTTCACTGATGAATGTGTTAGGATTTTCTTTTTTTTTTTCTCTCTCTCCTTTATCCTGGCTGCCTTCAGTCTATCCCCTTGTCCCGCATCTGATCGGGGATTCTGACCACCATCCACCTCTATCCGATTGGTCCCAGGCACGCATATGCCCTTGCGGTTGTACCTTCCACAGCAGGGCTGCAGGGAGCCCCCCATACTCCCCACAGAACATGGATCCAGCCTTGGTGCCCGGCCACTGGGTGAAGCTCACAGACGGCCATCAAGCTGCTCAACTGGGCACCCATTTTTCACCCCCTTGGAACTGAGGATGTGCAATGACATCACCAGAGGGTGGGTGCGCATGCGTCTGCATTCACTCTCTTCCAGATTTCTGCCCTCAGCTCCACTCCTGAGTGCAATGAGCATGCAGTCTCCCAGACTCCACCAAGAGGCAACCACATACCAACTGCCATGGACCCCTTCCCTGGAGAAGGAGAGCAGTCCTTTGGATGCTTGATCCTTCTCCTCCCCAGCTGACCCCTGGTGACCTGTGCTCATTCCTGAACACCAGTCGCCAGCATGGAGTGAGGTGTGGTGGCCAGCGCCTCAGCCCTCAGCTCCACCAGGCTGGCGTGTTAGGGTTTTCAATAGATCCTAGTATTTCTTTGGGTCTTTTGTTTCATTGATCTTATTTTTATAATATTGTGCTTTTACTTTCCTAACCTCTTGAGTAATTCTGCTTCAAATCTTTTTAAATTGGTCCCATATTGTCTGGTTTAAAGTTTTGTTTGCTTTCTTCCATAGTACCCTTTTTTGGGAAATTAATTTTTTTTTAATCTGTCATTCATCCAGGGTAAGTGACATGATTTCCTCACTTTCTTTTAAAAGGAGCACATTTATTACATAATTCAAAGAACATTTATGTAAATTCCCCTAATGCTACATTTAAATAAGGGATGAGTAAAATCTGGTACCACTTTTATTGTGACATCTGAAGTTGAAAAAGTTGTTTATTATATTTTCTAAAACACCTTTTTACAATGATTACAGCTTTTTTGTGGGTGACGTTTAGTTTGTTTAGCACTGATATTACAGGATACAATATAATAGTCTCCAAAATTTGGGGAACAAACATTTGTTTCCAAGACTGTAATACCATGGGACAAGAAAATGAGGTCTAGAATATTTCCAGAACTATCTATCTTCCCTTTCCTAGTTGGGGTTGTAACTACTCCTATCAGGTTTAGACTCTGAACTGATTCTTCTAATTTCTGACCCCCCCCAGCAGTGTTAAAATCCCCCACTAGGACTATTTTTTTGTCTTTAGTATGCATCCCTGTAACATCAACCAGCTTTTCAAAATGATTAGCCTTAATCTTAGGAGGGGAGTAGACCACACCGACAAAGAGATCAAGGGACAAAATATGTACCAAAATACATTCCATCCCTTCAATTTTACCAGAATAAAAGATTTCTGAATGCCCCAAAGTGTAGTTTAAATACAATAATACCCCCCCCCGAGCTCCTCTGTCCCATCTGTGAAAATAATATTCACTTACATTTATTTCCTTGTTGTCATTTTTCTTTCCCAACCAAGTTTCTGAGAGGGCAATAATGTCTGCTTTTTTCCACTTTAGCCCATACATGTAACAAATCCATTTTGTTTATCAGGCTACGTGCATTATCATGCCTGATTTTTACTTGCCTGGATTCTGGTCCAGGATTTGTTTTAATGTCTCCAAGAGCATATCCCACACCTTTACAGGGACTCAACCCAGAGTCTAATGCAATTCTGGATTACTTTCACCATACGATTCAAACCTGCTTAAATGCACTTGTACCATGCAATTATTCTTGTTGTTTCAGAACTTTACTGCCCATGCCTACACAGTCCCATACTTGTTAAGCTCAGCTACTGCTGAAGGCTATTCACTATTTGTACACTGCTTCTTCATGCTCTGGAGTCAGGTCAGCTACAGCTGTTGCTGTAAACTAGTTTTAAAAAATCTGCTTGTGGATTATGGTACTTTACTGTGGCTTCTTGTTTTTTGTATGGTGGAGGACTGGGGGTTATAGTGGAGAGTCATGGCCCTGTGTGGTTCAGTTACCTCATGTTTGTATACTGCCTCCATCACTAAAATCGTCTGGGTATTTGTCACCTTTAATTGGCACTCATTGATGGACTGGTTGGCTAGCCTCACACTGACTAAAGTCCCAGGTTACCTTGAACTGGATGTGCAATTCTTATGCTATCATGCTTCTGTGTACTATTTATGTACTAGGCCCTAGCTCATTTAGGTAGGTTCCACTGTTGGAGGGAGATGGATGGTGACCCTTGTAGCCATTCCCTCTCTCCTCAGTAAACCCCCACTGTTATAAGCTCAAGCTATTTTGTCGGTGTTATCCTACTAACTCATATGTTTCATCAAGACACCTGTTGCCAATTTGCTTCCCTATCTCCCAGTCAACGATCACTGCTACAATTCTTTTGGGGTTTCTTCCTAAGGTACCTTTAGCCAAGGGACCCTTCCTGTGGCACTACACAGCATACAGTTGCCTTCAGCACCACTACAGAGTGATAATTCCTAATGAAAGAGAGTGCAAATGGCCACAAACATTGTTATACAGTTGCACAAATGTAACATTATTCTGGTTGTGAAAGCCATTGAATTGAAGGGCTCTGCCTGCAGTTCAATGGGTGAGCAACCAGCCATGTCTACTTCATGAACTACATAAGCAGTTCTTCCCAGCCTCCATCTGAAGCACTTTCTCTTTGCCCCACCATCCTCCCCTCCTCCTCCTCTAGTGGCTCATCTATCTACATCCAGGGGGTTCCTTTCTAAGGTACCTTTAGCCAAGGGACCCTTCCCATGCACCTCTAGGGGTGGAACCTTCTTAGAGAGTTCCTTGCCTTCAGTACCCCTACAGGGTGATAATTCCTAATGGAGTAGAGAGTGTGAATGGCCACAAACATTGTTATACAATTGCACAAGCATAACATTATTCTGGTTGTGAAAGCCATTGAACTGAGTCTCCCCTTCCCTCTGTCCATTATCCACCATTTCCAGACCCATAAACTTAAGTGAGTAGGTGTTCTCCTTCTCCTTTATATGCATAACCAGGGCATTTCTAACATCCCCATGTTTAATACTGTTCAGATGTTCCTCTATATGGTGTTTGTACTTTCTCTTAGTTTTTCCAGTATAAACAAATCTGGACAGAGACAATAGGGCTGCAACCAAGGAATTTGAGATAAAAACATTGGAAATTTGTTTTTTAATATTGTTACACCAAATGTTCAGCATAGCCTGGTTATGATCCTGACATGTGTCAGAAGTATGACAGTACTCTGGCACATATTTATAAACACCAGATCAGTATAACTTTTGTATCAATCTTTGCTTGGTCCATTTTAGCCACCCCCCATGTCCCACAAGTGGAATGTTGTGTGCAATGCTGAGCAGCTGTTGCCTAATCTCCTTAGGCACTACCAGCTGATTTCACACCTGCCAAACTTTGACTCCTTGAACTACAACCTGAGGCAGGATCTGGAGAAAATCCAGTCCCATGGCAACCATATTTATCTTGTTAAAGCATAATGGTTATTTTGTATCAGCATAATTACATTTTAGAAAGTGGATCCATCCACATACAGTATGCATTCACATGGCAAATGGCTAGTGGCAGCTTACATAATTTTAGTTATGAACAATACAAATGTTTATAATTCTGACCATGGAGGATGGAGACTGTCTCATTTATTTTATTTCTATTTTATTTTTATTCTTTTGTAACCAGACAAGGTCAACTAGGCACAGGTGCCTGTTTCTAGGGGTGACCTGGTGGCAATGTGGTGGTTGAGTGACTTGTGCAGGGTTGCAGAGTATGCAGGTGGAGGTTGCAGGGTTCAGGCCTAGGTCCTGAGTGTCCCAAGCTCATTTACAGCTCATTGCTCTAGACGTAGGGCTTTACTAGAGTCTGCATTATTTGTATCCGAGTTTGTGCATTAAATGTATAAAATATGCATTTAACAGAAATGGTATGTAGAAGCCTGGCCACCATCCTGCATCTATGGATATTGGAAGGCATCTCATCCAAGAGAGTGCCCGCCTTACACTAAGACAACCAGTACTGCACCAATACCAGTCACCTTTGCATCACAGGTCAGGGACAGTGGGGATCAGTGACACCATAACAACACACCGTGGGCACCATGACAAGAGATCACATATACAAACTTGTCTGTCTGTACAGGAGTTTGGACTAAGCATAGTGGTATTTTATTATTTAACTGCATGAGGCTACACAGTTCTCTGGGCATTTCGCTGTCCATTTCTTTTTTACCAGGTGTTTTGCTCATGTTTCTCACCCTATCCAAAATCATTTTGAAGCCCTATTGACAGTGACCAGAGTTTGTTTCCAGCAACCTCATTGAAGTTTATCATCCTGTTTTGACTCCTACTTTCAGCACTAGTTCAGTCTCCCTCCTCTCTGGCACTGTGCACTTTGAGTATGCCCAACTTCCACAGATGATTTGTATACTAATTCATTTGTCCTCCATATGCAGTTTTTCCATTTTGTGTGTGCTACACTCTACTTATGCTCTTTATATCATCCTCATTGTAATTATATCACCTGACTGGTAGCATTTTGTTTGTAATTGTGCTTCTCCCCTTACCCTTCCCCCAGGCTGCACCTGGAAACAAGCCTTGGCTCAGTGTGCCTTTCCCAGTTTCCATTTCTAAATAACTAAATAAATATTGGCTTTACCATAAGCCTTGCTGCACTGACTCAGTTGCTTTAAGGCATCACTAATGATAACTCCAAAGTCATGTTCCTCAGTCATGGTACTGAGTTTCATCCCTCCTATCCAGTGCTCTGTCCTGGATTCTTGTTCCCTAGGTGCATCACCTTGCACTTTTTGGTATTGAATTGCAACTGCCAAAGCCTTGATCACCCCTCCAGCTTTTGCAAGTTTCTCTGCATTTCCTTTATTCCCTCCTAACTATCCCATCTTCCACAGAGCTTAGTGTCATCTGTGGGACAGAGCTGGCCTTGGATCCCCCTCAGCAATGTCACCGATGTACATGTTGAAGCAGACCGGACCCATGACAGATCCCTATGGTACACCTCTCATGACCTTCCTGTCTTCTGATTTAACTGCATTGACCACTACCCTCTGATGCCTCCCCTTTAGCCAGTTACCTACCCACTTTACTATGATCTTAGCCACACCCAGATCCTCCATCTTCTTCAGCAATCATCTGTGGAGTACCAACTCAAAAGCCTTGTTGAAGTTGAAGTAGAGCAAAATCCACAGTGTGGAGCCTATCCAATTTTCTCATCACCCAGCCAAAGAAAACTATCAGGTTAGTCTGACAAGACTTGCCTGCCGTGGATCAATGCTGATTACTATCTTGGAGACCACTGCTCTCCATGTAATCCATGAGATCCTCTTTGACCAGTGACTCAGTCAGCTTTCCTACAACAGAGGTAAGACTGACATGTCAGTAATTTCATGCGTGTTCCTTGTCATCACCCCTCTATGAAGTGGAACTATATCCACCACTCTCCAATCTTTCTGAACCAACCCTGCCCTTAGAGAGCTGTTGAATAGACCTACCAGAGGATCAGCCAGTTCCACTGCCAATTCCCTGAGTGTCTCTGGATGCAACTCTTCTTTTCCCGGGGCCTTATTGATCTTCAGGGTTGCCAGCTCTTTCAGGACCTTTTCAATGGTAAATTTTGGCTGCCTCATCTCCAGGATACCTTTAATGGCCACTTTGATGCAACTCTCTGTCAAAGGCCACCATCCTTCCTAGTGAAAACTGAGCAAAAGTATTCATTAAGGATGGTGGCCTTTTGACCCTCCACCTCAATCACCCTATCCCCCCGTTAGCCTTGCAATTCCCTCCTTCTTCCTTTTTTCACTACTATATCAAAATGAGCTGCATTTTACTGCTCTTGACACCTTCTGCCATATGCAGCTCTGTGTCTAATTTGCCTCCCTGATCACCCTCTTTGCCCCCCTATTTTTCAGCAAATATTCTTTCCATTCTTCTTCAATCTGATTTTCTTTAAATTTACAGCAGGCTTTTTTCTTGGCACCCACCTGTTGCCTGACCCTTGCCAAGAACCATAGTGGTTTCTTGAGCCTGTTCTTTTTAGTTACATTTCTCATGCATATCTTAGATGCCATGAGAATGCCCCCCTAATTGCCCCCATATCTCTTCCACCCCATCTATGCTGTCCACCCCTACTAACTTATCCCTGACCAGCTCCTTCAGCCTATTGAAGTCTGCCCTTCTAAAATAATGGACTTCAGCTCTCCATTACTGCTTATCAGATCAAAAAGTCAGAACCAAGGAGAGTTATGGTCACTGTTCCCTAACAGATCCCCTCTCCCACACCTCCTACCATCTCAAAGTTCGTGAAAACCACATCAAGAATTGCGGTCTGTCTGGTGGGCTCTTTAACTAACTGTACCAGCAGACAGACCTGTGACCTTTACCAAAAATATGGGACATTATCACTGCAATTAAGGATTTACTATACTGTGTCAATATTTTTACAAAACATTTGTATGAAAAATATTCTAATGTATTAAGTAATAAATTGTCACCTACTCATAATCTAAACATTTGTGTAAAACTTCTACTACCTGTAGATTGTTTAGTGAAATCAAAATCAAAACAAAGGTAGAAGAAAATTCCCTGTCATTTTATGGACCAACATTGCTGACTAAACTGGCAGAAAATTAACTGGATGTTAATTTAAGGATATGCATTTTTAAGAGAAGTCTAACAGAACATCTACAGACTTCATCAACCTGCAATTGCTTGGAAACTGCTTGACTGATGGATACTGTATAGCAGGTTATATTGGCATCCAATATATTTAGCGGATGTAGACCTTGTTTATATGTTGGAACCCGATATATTTAGCAGTTGCTGTACCTGTAGTTACGGTCTGGTGCACTACTGTAATTAGCCTCTCATTGACACTAAGCAGTGGCTGATTTGAATGTTTGACTTAATGCCTGTCTCCTCCAACCACACACCTACAGTATTTCACCTGTCTGAAAGGTACTGTACTTACAGGAGGATGTCATTCTTGAAGTGGATGCAATCAACCCAGTCCTCACAAGTGAAACGTAAATACCCTATGGACACCAGTACTGTCTCAGGGTCGGAGCTTGCTGAGTGCTCTGGGGTGGAGCCCACTGTGACAGAGTTTGTTGCTTTCGAACTCGCTGGAACATCAGCTGAAATTTCAGCTGGGACAGCAACTCCACCTGTGAAGTAAAAATGCACTGGCTACACAATTTATACACCGGAGATCCGGTACAAGTTCGGGAAATATGCCATGGAGAACGGGGTTATGGCGGCCGTGAGACATTATAATGCCACAACAGGTTGCACGATAAATGAGAGTTCCATCAGGAACTTTAAAGCAGACTACTTGGCATAGCTCAGAAAAACACCAGACCCTACTTCCATGTCTCCTGTCCTCCCTACAAAACCGCGAGGGTGTCCAACTCACCTGGAAAGTGAGCTGGAAGAACAGCTAAAATCTATAGCTAAAAGTTTATGACTAGAAGGTGCAGTTGTAAACGCCGGGGTTATTCTTGCAATAGCTATAGGAATAGTGAAGGCTAACAGTCCACAGCTACTGACCGAAAATGGTGGTCATCTAACCCTTAGTAGCAAATGGGCCTGGAGGTTTCTAAACCGCATTGGCTACAGCAAAAGAAAAGGTACCAAAGCAGGGTGAAAGAAGCCGATAGATTTTGAAAATCTAAAGGCTGCTTTTCTTTCATGTATAGCCACTGCTTGTGCCCAAGAGCTGATCCCACCACAGTTGGTCATAAACTTGGATGAAACAGGGGTCAATATGATTCCTGTTTCTGAATGGACGATGGAAGCGACAGGGTCAAAACAGGTGCAGGTGACTGGATTAGGGGATAAGAGACAAATTTCTGTTGTTCTCGCCTGTTGCCTTGATGGTGATTTACTCCCTCCGCAACTCATCTATAATGGCAAGACTGCTGTGTCACACTCAAAGCATACATTTCCCAATGAGGGGAGTATAACTCATTCTGAAAATCATTGGGCCAATGAAGTCATGACCATTGATTTCATTGATACTGTGTTAGTACCCTATATCAAGCGCATCACTGCAGAGTTGTCATTGCCCACAGAGCAGAAGTCCTTACTTGTTTTAGACCTGTATCAAGCACATACTACTGAAAATGTGCTCCTGCACTTGGAAGAGTTAAACATTATTCCAATCTATGTTCCAGCATCTTGCACTGACTCACTACAGCCTTTGGATGTCAGTGTAAATAAAATTTTCAAGGACCTACTCAAGAAAGAATTCACCAACTGATATGCATGCATTCTGTCAGAGAGGTTGGTAGCAGGAGACACTGACAGTTTAACATCTGATCTCCGACTGCTAAACCTAAAAGAACACCATGCTCGGTGGATGGAGACTGCAATCACCTCCTTGCAAGGAAGACGAGCAGACATCATACGAGGATTTCATGAGGCTGGGATACTTGACACCCACCACAACTGCTTAAGTGAGTACAGTATTTTTACATTATTGTGTTCAGATGATGGTGGTAGGTACCAAATAGAGCAAATGCTAAGTCAGCTTTCTGCTTCTTTCAGATACAGTACCACAAGGTGAAGCAGGAGCCGAAAGAAGCAGAAGCCAAAAATAGGACATACCGCACTAGTAACACAAGCGCACTGCATCTAAATGGACTTTTGGCTCTTTTTTTTTTATGTTGGTGGTTTTGCTTTTTTTTTAGTCACATTTAATTAAATTGAATAAAATAAATACACGCATTACAGAATTAACCTGCTTTGTAGTTCTTTTAGCTCATGTAGATGCAGTACCTGGCTGGATAGCTGAGTGAAATAGTGGAATGTTAAGACTAGAATATTAGCAGTCTGTTAAATTTAGTGCATGTTAATGGGTCCGCTAATGGCACTAAATTTATCGGACCGCTAATATAACCTACTATACAGTATATGTTTACAATGTATATATGTAAACATATTTAAGATATTTTTGATATCTGATTTTACTTTCATGTGATGTATGTTGTAAGATGTGATGTCTCTTATTGTAGCCTCTTTTCCCAGTTATGGCTGTGAATGGGTTGCTTGACCCAGTCCACCTTCCTGGTAAAATAAATAAAAAAATAAAAAAGTATATGGCCCTAAGCAGTTATCTGGTTCCAGAAAGTTCATTTCTAGATAAGGAGATACATGCTGATGGAAGAAAACTGGTACCTTCAGTACTAGAAAATATTTTTATCTTTAATAAATTACAGAACAAGAGGAGACAGCCATAGAAATTAAACCTATTTAGGGCCTACTGGAGCCTCTACAATAGACCCAGGGCTAGATTTTCAAATGTTCCAGGACTAAGTACCACACCACAGCCACCACTGTGGGATGAAATCTCCGCACTTCCAGAGATTCATATTTTCAGAGGAGGATAGTGTGGCTGATCCCCCCATGTGTAACATTTTTGTGCAGCTGCATTGAAAAAGGCTGCAACTTGTTGTAAATCATGGAGTCAGTTGTAAAGCAGCTCCACCATTGAAAATACCATGACTATGGGCAAAACTGCATCTCCACAAGTGGAGACCCACTTATGCCAGTTTTTCCTGCAGCTGTAGGAATTTCCTGGGCTCCAGCCTGAGATCTTGTGCAACTTGAATGCTGTATATTTCTAGATCTGTAATATATAACAGATCTAGAAATAATTTCCCACCCAGAGATTAAACATTTGCCTATAAACGTATCTTACAATGTCAGACTGGAGGCAAATACTAATACATCGATCCAAGAATCAATGTTTTCGGTATATACTCAAAGAAGAATTGTCTGGGAAAATGACTCGTTACAAGAGTTACATTTTTTTCTGGAAACTCCATTAATATTATACACAAGGAATCATACATTAGAGGCGACAGAGATAGAAGTTACTGTGGAAAAATAAAAAGCATGAATAAATAAGCATTATACAATGGCAAGAAAAAATCCTGGACTCTGATTGGTCAGTCTTGGGCTTGACCTGTGATGTTATCCCAGTACAACATCACGGCTCTAGTCTCAGCCTCACTGTGAACCTGTAGATGAGCATTTGATGGAGCCTTTGATTGATTGTTTCATCATCTCTTAAAAAAACAAAAATATTTTTTCACACAAAAACATCTTTAAAATGATTTGTTTTATTCTGTATAACAACGAGCCATTGTATAATAGCAATAATGCCCTCCAGGGTGTGTGTCGTTTGGGATAACGTCATGCCTCAGCTGTTGGATGCACTCGGCCTGCGGCCTCATGCGCAAACACCTGAGGGATCAGGTTATCCCAGCATGACACATACCCTGTCAGGCATTATTGCTTAAATAATACACAGCAGTGTGTGGGTTAGTCTGGATAAAAGCATGCCTAGGGTCTTATTGTCCCTAGAAGTGTATTTGTCCACATTCTGGAGTGTTTTGTTGCACTTATAAAATAGGTATATGTTGAGAACCATATAAACACCTTTCAAAAATGTTGAAATATTTAAATAAAAATGCTTATTAAATGTCAACTAGTCTCTCTGCTTGACAGTTACCATTAGAGGTGCAGTGTGTGCTTCACATATTTATGTTCATTTTAGTACTGTGCTTTTCTTTTTGTTTTATTTTTCATTTTTGTGTAGGCTGAGCAGTCGTTTACTATTCTGACCTTTATTCAGACTGCCACAAAGAATAAGTGAAAGTGCTGCAAGCCGCAACAAGACCAAGATTTGGTACAGTCTTGCCTAACAGCTTGCTGTGATCTGTGGTAGCATGTTTTACAAAAGTGCTGGCATTCTGATTGAGCAAGTCAGCATGACTGTTCACTCAGCATGGAGAGAGACTGCACTGTCTATTGGATACGGAGGGAGGGAGGCAAAGACAAGATGAATAAGGTAAGTTTCCTTTACACTGTGAGGAGGGAACCAGGAGCTGTTAGAAATGATATTTTTTTAAAACAAATACAAAACTGAAATATCTAGTGACCATGTAACGGAGACAAATATGGTGGCCAAATTACTTTTAAAAATTATTGCAGGTGGCACATGGAGTTTTTGGGTTGTGAGGTCACAGGTACTGGATCTTGTTTTTTTTTTTTCTGTGATATAGTGTAAATGAAGAGCATAGAGAGCACCCTGTTTCAGTCAATCAGAACTCTTTATTATATTTACCCATTTTAAAATCTATTGCATCTTTTATAAAACTTTTTTACTGAGGAAAAAATAAACAGTACATGGAATGATACATGTATCATAGGCATGAAAACAGCAGAATACAAACTTTACAAATGAGAAAAAATTATAGTAAATATAAGCGATAAACCTAACATTAATACATAGATAAGCTAATATCCCTCATTTTCTCATTTTCCAAATTTGGATGCGTAACATCCATGACATTAAGAGAAGAAATTATGTCAGTTGTACATTCTTTAAATCAGAAAACTGGTATCCTCAGGTACTGTACACTACAATACTGCACAGATATCTTAGTAGTAAATAAGGCCCTTTATAGCAATCAAAGGTATAGCTAGCAGATATCCAAGAGTAGATCTACAGAGATTATCCACTCATCCTCTCTCCTGTAGTGGTGTAGTGGGTCCTTGTTCCTGGTGGGGGAGGAAGGAGTGGTATTGTGAGGATAGATGCTAGTGGTACAATCAGTGGCACTGGAGCTTCAGAATGCCATCAGTCAAACATGTAGTATGCAGTAGTAGCTGAGAGTTGTAAGTTCTGTAAGAAATAACGGGCACCCAAATATTTTGGAATCTGGGAAGGCTGTGTGTTGCCAGGTGGGAAAAGCATTCATATTCTGCCAGTTTAGAGAACCCTACCAGCCATTCAGGTTGTGCAGGTGCCTCTGTAGACTGACACTTTAGAAGGATCTGTCTTTTGGCTGCAATAGCAACAGTAACAGCAGATAACCATACAATGGCTGAATTTGCAGCGCCCAACAGGTTGGAACTGTCTTCCAGAATCCATAAGCTAGGATCATGAGGCAATTGGGTACCCAGGACAGGTCCACAAACAGCAATGACCCCTAACCAATATTTGTATAGTTATGGACACTACTACAGAATATGTTCTAGGGTTCCTCTTGCTGTTTGATACCTCCAGCATGCATGTGCTGCTAAGCGACCCTTTTTATGTAACACTTGTGGTGTGTGGTACCATCTGTGTAGTATCTTTTTTATATTAACTGATATAGTATCTACAGGATGTGTGTGCCTTGTTTAGCGTTGTGGCCCACTTCTCCTTTGGGATTTCTACATTAAAGGCTAATTCCCAGGCATGCTTTTGTTTGTGTAACTGAGGGCAATGTGGGGAAAAGAGGTACTGATATATCTTTCCCCAGTCTGTCTGTGGGTAAATTCCCAAGATAACAAGAGGGAGCCATGTTTGTCATCAAGAGTAAGCTTTCTGGGTTTGTGACTGTCAGAAATGGCCTGTCACATTTGTAGGTATTTCCAAAAGTATGATTTGGGGAGTGAAAAATGTTCAACTAGACTTTGAAAGAAGTGAAGTACACCAGACTCCGGGTCCATCAGTTGGCCTGTCATAATAATCCCCTTTTATAGCCAGAAATGCCAGATTATTGGCTTTCCATCTGTTGTGATGTGTGGGTTGTCTCACAGTGGCTCTCAGTTCCCTAGGTGTGGGTTCTTTACTCCACTGTACTTAAGGTGTATTCGTCATGTGTGTCTTGAAAGGCATAGAGTGGGTGACTGATCTCCCTTGTCCAGATTATTATTGGACTGATTCCAAGGAGCCTCTTCATAAGTGCTCCCTTCCAACTTTTTCCACAGGGGTGTCCCAAAAGAATTAGGTTCAACACAGAAACATGGAAACATAGACTTTGATGGCAGATAAGGACTGCTTGGCCCACCTATTCTGCTCATTTTCTTTACCTGTTTCATATACTGCAGATCATAAATGATCTGTGGCTTACCCTCTCTTTCCTATCGCTAGAGTTCCTTTTTGTCTGTCCCATGCATTTTTGGATTCCCCTACCATTTTGGCCCCTACAACCTCTGCCGGGAGGCTATTCCATGGATCTACCACCATTTCTGTGAAAAAATACTTTCTCACGTTGCCCCCAAGTCTACCTCCCTCTATTTTCATATCATGACTCCTTGTTCTTGAACATTTCTTTTAAGATGCTACCCCTTCTACTTTATTTACACCCTTGAGGTATTTGAAAGGCTCTATCATATCCCCCCCCTCTCTCATATCCTCCACGGAATACATATTGAGATCCTCCAGTCTCCCCTCATATGACATTTGGTGCAGCCCCTGCACCATTTTTGTCACCCTTCGCTGAACCACTTCTACTCTGTCTATGTCCTTCTGGAGATGCGGCTTCCAGAACTGGACACAGTTCTCTAGATGAGGTCTCACCAATGCTCTATACAGTGGCATCACCACCCCCTTCCTTCTGCTGGAGATGTCTCTCCTTATGCACCCCAGCATTCCACTGTCTCTCCTCACAGCCCTCTCACATTGTTTGGTAACCTTTAGATCATCAGATATTATTACTCCCAGATCCCTTTCCAGTTTGGTGGCCTTCAGTACCTCCCCCCATCATGTACTCCTCCCTCATATTTCTGTGCCCCAAGTGTGTGATCTTGCTCTTCTTTGCATTGAATCTTAGCTGACACATGCTTGATCAATCCTCAAGCCTACTTAGGTCCCTTCTCAGTTTCTTTGCCTCTCCTGGAGTATCAACCATGTTGCGGATCTTTGTGTCGTCTGCAAAGAGACATACCTTCCCTTCCAGACCCTCTGCAATGTTGCTTATGAAGACATTAAACAGGACTGATCCAAGCACTGATGGTCACCCCCCTCTCTTTGAATTGAACTCCATTCACCACCACCCTCTGTGTCCTATTGTTCAGCCAATGTTTGACCCAGTTTACTACCCTGGGACCCACTCCCAGGCTTCCCAGCTCATTTACTAGCCTCCTGAATGAGATGGTGTCAAAGACCTTGCTGAAATCCAGGTAGGCCACGTCCACCGCCCCTCCCTGATCCACCTCCCTAGTCTACCAGTCAAAGAAATCTATCAGATTTGTTTGACAAGATTTTCCCACTGTGAATCCATGCTGCCTTGGATTGTGTGTTCTGTTGGACTAAAAACCTTTCTTTTAGAAGTGATTCCATTAGTTTCCCCACCACCGAGGTCAGGCTGGCTGGCCTGTAACTGCCAGCCTCCTGCCTGATCCCACTTTTGTGTTGAGAGACTACATTTGCCCTACTCCAGTTCTTTGGCAACACACATGATTCCAGCGAACTGTTGAACTGGGCTGTCAGTGGTGCTGCCAGCATCTCCCTGAGTTCTCTTAATACTCTGGGACGTATCCCATCCAGTCCCATTGACTTGTCCACTTTCAGATTAGTGAGTTTCTTTAAGACTCTCTCTCCTCCTTAATGGACTGGTGTCCATCTCCCTCCCAGTGGTACTTCTATTGCTTAACTTTGGTCCCCCCTTTTCCCCTTCTTCTGTGAATACTGAACAAAAATACTTGTTCAGGATTTCTGCCTTTTCTTGGTCCCCCTCTGCACATTTCCCTCCTTCCCTTTTTAGTCTCACAATCCCACCCTTAGTCTTCTGTCTTTCACTGACATACCTGAAAAGGTTTTGTCCCCTTTTGTTATTATCTGGGCTATTTTTCCTTCTCTTTGTGTCTTTGCGCTCCTGACTGCTTTCCCCACCTCTCTCTGCCTTTCCAGATACAGTTCCCTGTCTTCTTCCCTCTGTGTACTAAATGCCACCCTTTTCACCCTTACCTTCTCAGCCACCTTCTTTAAGAACCATAGTGTTTTTTTCTTTCTCTTTGTTTTACTTACTTGTCTAATGCAATTTTTTTTTTTTGCCTTTACTATGGCTTTCTTAAGTCCTTAAGATTCTCCTTTTGTTCCTCCACCTCCTCTTTTCTCCTTCCTTGCCAGTGATTTCCTAAGACATTCCCCCATCTTTGCAAAGTTGGCCCACCTGAAAGCCATCAGAGGTTTTGTTTCATCTCACTGCTTGGTGATAGGCCTACACTCAGGGAAGGCCCCACCCACCCTGTTGTGGAGGGCTACAGAGATTCATGAGACTAAAGCAAATTGTTTTCCTTCCCACAGAAAGGAGAGGAATAGCTTTTCTAACCTAAGAAACTTGGCATGTAGTATCTCAAGAGGGAAATTACTGAGAAGGAAAATCATTTTGGGAAATGCCATAGCTTTAGAGGCAGCTATATTCACTGAAAAGGTGAGATTAAGTTTCCTCCACCTATTTAGATATGCCTCTATATCCCTTATTAGTGGATTTAAGTTACGGTCTACTTTGCATCTGAGGTCAGTGGTTAGTATCATTCCTAGGTACTTGATTTGTGCTGTGGCCCATTTCAAGCCAAACCTGAGAGCTGGAGTGGATGGGCAATTGCTATTCAGGAGGAGGGCTTCAGTTTTCCCCCAGATAACCCGTAATCTTGATACTTTCCCACAATCATTCCCCATTTGTAAGGCTGCAGGAAGGGAGGATACTGGATAGGACATGGCCAATAGCAAGTCACCTCATAAACCAGTGTCTTATGCCTGATGCCATTAATCACAGACCCTTGTATGGTTTGGGAGTGTCTAATTTTCCAAAGCAGGGGTTCCATAGCTAAGAGATACAGCAATAGAGGCAAAGCAAGGCAGATTTTATTTTTTTAGGTGCCCAGTCCCGGAGGCTCTGGGCACCGTACAAATTGGAAATACTACCAATGAAACCATATAATTATAACAATAAATTAAGTAAATAATATAAGAAATTAAATAAGACCTAAAATAAGGACTCTAGCTAAAAAGGGGCCAACCCAAGGATAAGATCTAATACAGAGTATCTGGGAAAGCCTGACTAAACAAGTGGGTCTTTATGCGGGTTTTGAACACCTCAACTGAAGGGGCCTCCCATACAGATGGTGGAAGTGAATTCCACAGTATGGGGCCGGGTACCCTAAACACTCTGTCATCAGCAGTTTTTTGCCTCATCCTGGGAATCACAAGGAGGCCCCTACAGGAGGAGCGGACCAAAGTAGTGGGGGTCAGAAGGTCAGACAAGCATCCAGAGCCCAGCCCATGTAGGGACTTAAAGGTGAGTAAACTCACCTTAAAGAGGACCCTCCTCCTGACTGGCAGCCAGTACAGAGAGATAGGACATCCTTCACTGGTCTGTCTTGAGAGAGGTATACTACTGGAGATTAGTCCATTTGTGAGAATAAAGGCTTTCAGATTTGAGTACAGGAGTTTAATCCAGCTGATAAATGCAGACCTGAAGCCCATGGTAGCCACTGTTTGATACAATGTTTGCCAGCATTGCCAGTTCCTTTTGCCTACTTATTATCCAGACTACATTTATAAGAGCTTTTAGATTGTGCATGGCCATCCTAACTTTGACAAACCCCATTTGGTGTTCCTGACTAAATGAGGATTTTAGCATCAGCATTCATGAAGGATATGTGGTGGTAGTTGACAGGTAGAAGGGGGGTCTTTTCTGGGTTTGGGAAGTAAAGTGATGAGAGCCTCTGACATGGACTGGGGTAGATTCCTACTGGTGGCTGCAGTGCTATTAGTTTCAAGAAGCCTCTGCTGCAGAAAGGGGAGGAAGGTCTGATAGAATTCCACTGGAAGTCCATCCATGCCTGGGTTTTTTCATTAAGAGAGCATCTTTATGGCTATCTGCATCTCTTGCTTTGTTTGGGGCACATCCAGGGCTTGCACTTACTGTGCTGTAAGGGAGGGTAGTGAAATTTATCTCAAAAAAATCTAAAAGATCAGGTGCAGAGGGCTCCCTCTGAGATTTCTACAGGAGCTCATAAAAATCCTTAAAGGCCTTTTGAATGTCCTGCTGCTGAGTGAGAACCACGTCAGAGACATGCTTTAAACTGGTGATATGTTGAGCCACTTGTTGCATTTTCGTGTGGTATGTTAGAAGCTTGCTGGTCATCTCATGGGGATCTCAGTATTTATGCGCTATCCTTTGAATAACCATTTGTGCTGCTGTTTGGGATGAACTGGTTATTTGATATTTTGCTTCTAATATATCCCAGTACATTTGTTGTGTGGGTGATGTGGCCTCACTGTAGCTTTTTCTAACTGCTTCAGGTCATTTTCCAGTTGCATGACCTTGGCCAGTCTCTTTCAGTTAGAGTGGGTGGAATAGCTGATTACTCTCCCGTGGATGAATGCCTTAAAGGAATCCCATAATGTAGATCTGGACATGCCTGGAGTGTCATTATTCTGAAAGAAAGATGTAATCCCAGTTTCTAACCAGGGCTTAAATTCGGTATCTTGCAGAAAGAGTACTTTAAAACTCCATCAAGATGAGGGAGTTGTTGCAGGGCTGAGGGCTATTGACAAGTGGACACAAACATGATCTGAAATGATAATAGGCCCAATGTGGGTATCTAGGACTGGTGGAATCATGACAGGTGAGGCCAGGAAATAATAAATCTGTGAGCTGGTATTGTGTCTAGTTAAGTGATGAATAAAATTTCTGCCCATGTATTTTTTTTGTTCTCAAGGGGTCATTCAGATGGAATTCTAGGGCTATTAAATGCAAAACTTGATGGCTCTAAGTGGGGTGGGCAATGGTATATTTTAATTCATCTAGTACTGGGTACCACACTTCACTAAAGTCCTCCCCAAGAATAAGATGGTCTCTGGGGAGTACTGTCTCAGAAAGTATCTAAGCTACTCCTGGGAGATATGAGCTGGTATCTTCATTGGGTGCATAGATGTTACATAAGAATAAAAAATGGACATCCAACTGTAGTGTCACTATAATTCATCTGCCCTCTTTACAACTGACAGAGTTTAAAATTTGTACCGGAAGATTTTTGTGGATTAGTTTGCCAACCCCTCTTGATTTGGTACTGTAGGAACTAGACTCGATATGACCCACCCATTCCCTCTTCACTGTTTGGGATTCTGCAGGGGTGAGGTGGGATTCCTGCAGGAATGCTATATCACAGTGTTCCTTCTTAAGGTGTGAAAATCCCTGTTTTCTTTTAATAGGGGAGTGGATGCCCTGGATGTTCCAGGTTACAAGTGTCAATGTTACCCCTGTTTGGGTAGCCATTTGTTAGCAGTAAGTGAGCAGAAGACAAAATAATGATGGTGGTATCTAGCAGGCCCACCAATTTTTAGAAAGGGTATGTTCTGAGTAATTGGGTATCCTTAAGCAACAATCACTACTGAGTAATTGAACCTGAAAGTTAATTGATCCACAAAACAGAGAAAACAAATTAATGCCACCTCAGCAATGCTCTGTACCACTAATAATCTATAATCCTATACAGTTCTATTTATTTATTTAAAATTTGGTAACTGGGAAAGGCACACTGAGCTGAAGCTCATCTCCAGGTGTGACTCGGGGGAGAGGGCAATGGGAGTTACAGTTGGCAAACTTGATAACAAATGTGTACATAATAAATAAACTATGTTTCAATATAACAGGTGACAGAGTGCAAAGAATACAGATAGAAGTTACTATTTTACAAAGTTTACAAAATTTAGAGACAAATTTACAAATAAAGTGCAACAGACAGTTTTAAAATTGCATTTGCTAGGGGGATATTCATGGCTAGGCCAGTTCAACAAGGCAAGAATTGGGGTTACAGCGGAGTCCATAATGTGGAGGGGGTGGAGAAAAGATGGTTTAGGGGGGTGTTTGGAAACTGGTAAAGGGAAGAAACAAGAGGGAGTAGACAGATATAGAATGTGAAAAGGGTTAGTATGGGGTAAGGGGTAGGGAAGCATAGCATAGGGATGGAGGTAGACAACAAGGGGTGTAGGTGCGTTAGAGGGGTATTTGGGCTTGGAAAGGAAGAAGAGTGGAAGTAGAACAAAGAGGGTGGTAGTAGTTAGATGTGAATTGAGAGATCTATAGATAAAAGGGAGGGAAGGTGTAAGTGGAAGAGGAAGTCATGGGAGAAGTGGGCGGGGCAGTTGCAGTTGGGAGGAGGGACGAGTAAGTGAAGAAGGAAGTCATGGAGGGAAGAAGGTGGGACAGTTACAGTTGGGGGGAGTGAGAAGCTTTAATTGTTTTTTGAGTGTGGCTAGGGAGACAGCAAAGTGGATGGAGTGTGGGAGGTGATTCCAGAGGTCAGGAAGTCGTTAGTAGAAAGCTACATTACTAGATTGAGAGTGGGACTGGGAAAGAGAGAAAGTGTGGGAGCCGTGGGTTCAAAGGTGATAGCCTGATGTTGAGGGAGGGGATAGGAGGCTAGAGAGATGGGGGGAGGGAACCAAACCAGAATTTGCCAACAAAGGCAGCAGAGTGAGTGTGGCATCTGTTCTCTAGGGAGGTGAGGTATAGTGCAGAGTAAAGGGAGCAACAGTGAGTATGAAATGGGAGGTCGGAGGTGAAACAACAGAAAGCATTATAAATGGGGTCTAATTTGGTTAGAAATGATTTGGGGCCGAGCTGCATACTATGTCAGCGTAGTCTAATGGGAGAATTAGCTTGGTTATGAGCTCTTTGTGGATAGGGAAGGAGAGACAATCTTTGATCCCATGTAATGCTCCCAGTTTGAGCCAGAGCTTGGAGTAGATGGAGTCCACATGGAGAGAAAAGTCAAGCCAGAATCCAAGATATTTGAAGGATTGAACATTTTCTATATTTGTGCCATCCAAGGACTTAAAAGATGGGAGTGACTGGAGTTTTACAAGTTTTTGGGATGAACTGAAGATCATGGTTACCATTTTTTTGTGTTGTGCTTTAGTAAGTTAGCCTTGAACCACTTGAGGACAGAGGTAAAAGTGACTTGTAAGGATGACTGGATCTCAGTGTTTGAGGGTCTGGAGGTGTAGATGATGATATCATTTGTGTGCATGTGTAGGTGGGTGGGTGAACAGGAGGATGGAAGGTAATTTACAAAGACCAAGAAGAAAGCAGGGTCCAGAATGAAGCCCTGCAGAACACCTGCTTGGATTGGGGGGGGAGAGTGTGTGACCCAGTTGAATACATTTATTTTTTTAATATAGTTTTCATTGAGTGACACTTCATGTACAGAAAGACAAAAGATCTATATAAAGTAAAATCAGCATTTCATCCCACTAAAAGTGTTGGACAGCACAAGTAGATTTCTAAGAGTCACAGAGTTCTAGTATTATGAAAAGCTGGTTCCCTAAAGCAAGGGAACTAGATCATGGTTTCAAGAAACACTTCCACAGAACTGTTAACATTCCAGGGAACACAGTATATTAATTCAATCATTAGCAAATTAATTAAGAGCTCATATTCTCCTCAACTGATGAGAGGGCACTCCAGTGATCCCCTTCCTCTCCAAATACTAAGGTACAAAATCAGGGTTAATTTGTGTCATGTACCACGCCCATCGTTGCCACTGAACCCTGAATGAAGTGAGCTTGTCATGAATTCCTGCTGTCAGATTTTCAAGCCTATATATTTCCATGACAATTTTCCTCCAATCCAGAAGTGTGGGTATTATAGTAGACGTCTATCTTCATGTCATTGCCTTCTTGGCTGCTAAGAGATATACTGGCAACAGAGTTTTATGCCATGGAGGAGGATGCTCAGGGTGGAATATAGTTCACTGACCTATGCAGCCAGTATAGTGTTATGCTTGTGCAACTGTGTTAGTTTGGTTTTGGCCGTTCACACTCTCTATTCCAGAGGAATAACCACCCTGTAGGGGTACGAAGGCAAGGAACCCTCAGAGAGGGTTCCATCCCTACAGTTGCCACGGGACAATTCCCGTGGCTAAAGGTACCCGAGGAATCCCAAACAAAATGTAGTATTTTCCCCAAAAAGGAGGCAACATGAAGCATATGAGCAAGCAGTAACTGTGACATAGGAGCAGTAACCATAACATAGTAGTGGAGAAGCACAGGCAGTTTGATAATGCAATGAGATGCTCAGTTGGATAACGTAATAAATACCCAGGCTTGTGTAGCATGATACTGATGGTTTGTGTTGAGATTAGAAGATCCCCTAAGGAGAGAGGGAACAGCAGGACATCCTCCACCGCCATCCAACAGTGGAACCTACCTAAAGAAACAAGAAGAAACAACTATGCTGACTAAGTGTTATGACCTGAGGCAATAGAGGAGAGAAAAATACTCCCTATAATGAGGAAATCTCTGGGGATCCAAGGCCTAGGTCGCCTTCCCTCCAGGCTTGGGATAGTTTAGTTAGTGACAGCTCAGCAGCTGCAATTTGGAAAACCCAATTTTAAGGGAGATGTAAAATTTTCCAATTTGGAAGAAGGATCTCACTCAAATCCTCTAGCAGGAATGCCATGGAAAGTTGTGAGAAAACTCTGCAACAATACGTGCATCCAAGGTGCAGGAGGAGAGCAACAACTGCTGAGGCACTCACCTGGCCTACCCACCCTAAATCAAACCAGGTAAACCAGAGGCAGTTGTAGGAAGAATGCGGTGAAGGTGCCTCGTTAGGGAAACCACGAAAGTCAATGGCTAACCATTATAGTGGAACACTAGAGCCAAAGGAGGTAACTTTTTCCACCCTTCACCACTAGTCTTAAATTCTACACCAGGAGCTGCTGTCACATAGCAGGCAGTTAAAGCCAAGCCTGGGGTGAGAACATTCCCAGCTATGGGCCAGGTGAGAAGGATTCTGCCCCAAGCTGGACACGCCCGAGATGTAGACTAAATGTGGAGTGAGACCGTCGGCTGTAGGAACCCTGTGCCAGAATGAATGGCTGGCATGCCCCAGAAATTGACTGACAGCTAAAAAGCTGGTGAGCTGAATGAGCATGGCATGCTGAGATCGTAGTGAGCATTGAGTGCTGAGACCATGCAAGGTCGAATGCAGATTGAGTGCAGCAGAATCCCAGAGGCTGAAGCCAAGGGATGGCAGGAGGCAAGAAGCAATGGTTTGCATAAACAAGGAGCAATGGTTGCATAAGCAAGTGTGGACCTGCACGTAGGTCAGTAAGCAGTAGTAGTGATAGGTGGACCTGCACAGAGGTCTGTATAACATACTGTATAGCATTAATAGCACTAAATTGGGGGCAAGCCAGCCAGACATGAATAGCCAAATCAAGGTGACAAATACTCTAAGAATTTTTTGGCAGCGAGGCAATTTTTAATATCAAACCTATATTAACAGCCTCAGCAGGAGCTTAGTTGGCCGACCTCAGAGTTGTAACTGCAATAAAACAGGGAGACAATGCTTTGAAAGCAGGTGTAGCCAGGCAATGCAATGAAGCTGCAAGTAGAATGAGAGTAGGAATGAGCAGCACAGCTAGGGTCAGAGTAAACTGTGTCAAGTGAAAAGAACTGAGTATGCAACGTGGAGCAGCTATGGCTGAGCTGAAACACACAGATAATGATTGCAGTTATATTGCAGTAGTTTGAGCATGGTGAGCACAGTGTAAAAAACACAAGCACTGGGTACATTAGTAATTAAAGTAAACAGCAGCGGTGGCTACAGTTGTAGGTAACTGAAAGCAGTAGCAGGATCTCTGAGTAGCAGTATGCTAGGAGCTCAGAAACAAAGCCCCCCCCCCCAAAAGGAAGGAAGCACACACACACAGCCGAAAGCAAAATACAAACCAGAAGCAAGAAAATAAACACAGAAGCCCAGCAGAGACAAGCAGGAGCAGCAAAGGGGGGGGGGTCAAGCCCCAGCCAGCCACGGAGGCCCAAGCAGCTCAGAGGACAAACTGACAGAGCCTTCAGCTACAAAGAAAAAATGCTTTACAATGAGGCTGAGAGGAACTGCTTATAGAGCTCAGGAAGTGGGAGTGGCTGGCTGCTTGGCCACTGAACTCCAGGCAAAGCCTTTCCAATTAATTTCTCACTTAACCTAATTACGGCTGGAGAAGAAAAGAGCACAAGATTAAATATCAAACAGTGAATCCAAGTAAGACAGGTTCTAAATAGCAGAAACTTTAGATATGAGTATGAGAGTTGATAACTCTGTGCTCTTTGGAGAAGTTAAGGTCCCCAAGAAGCAAGTATCCATCTCAAACACAGCTACTGTGGCTAGGTAAGATGTGTGAGCTTCTATTAGCAACACAAAAAAACAAATTCTGGCCAGAGTCAATAGGGCTGCAGCTGAAGGATTTGGGGTGCAAATATTGAAAATGTGTTGTTTCATATTTTGACACCAAATTTTCAAGATAGCGTTGTTATGACTCTGCCTCATGAAGGAGGGCAGAGAAAATGTTTAACTCCTGGCCTTAAGGTGATTCTGTGCAGGGACTGCAAAATCCAATTTCAGGATGCAAAAACACATTTTGGGCAGGGGTTGAAAAATGACAGCTGTCACATTCATGAGATGCTGTAAAGAAATGGCTATGTTGAAAATTTGTGGTACAAATATTGAATATTACCAAAGTTATGACCTTGTATTAGCAAAATTCAACACAGGCTCATAACTTTATCATTTTTTTAATATATTTACAGCATATTTTTAACATAGCCTGCTCATAACCCCAACTAATGAACAAGGGCAGGGAACTTTTTCAACTCCTGCCTGAAAGGGGATTTCATGTGGGGACTGCAAAATACTCTTCCGGGCTGTAAAAAAAAAATGGCATTTTGGCCAGGATTTGAAAAAAGACAGCTGTCACACTCATGAGGTGCTGTAAAAATATGGCTATATTGTGCATTTGGGGAAAACATTTCCAAAGTTATAAGCCTACATTCACAAAATTCAATATAGGCTCATAACTTTGTTGTTTTTTAAATAGTTTATATCAGATATGCAGCATAGCCTTCTTATGACCCTACCTCATAAACAAGGGCAGAGAAAATTTTCAACTCCTGCCCGAAAGGTGATTTTATGCATGGACCATGAAATCCCCTTTCAGGACAGATCTACCTAAAGACAGTGTAATTGTTCATGAGGTAGTATCCCAAAGAAGGCATGTTGAAACTTTGGGCCAAAAATATGCAAAAATCTCTGAGTTATGCTGCTATGTTCAAAACCCCTTTGAAATACATTGAACCACATACCAGTTACTTCAGTTCGCAGTTTGGCTTTGAAGAGTGAAGATGTGTCTGTGGTCCAGAGAGGATTACGTCACTGGACCCCTGATGGGTAAGTATGGGCTTTGGGGGGTGCGGGATGGTGGGTGCTAAGTGGAAGGGGTGGATGAGGGGACAGTGCAAAAGACATTGATGAACCTTTTTTTTTCTTACAGGGTAAAAAAGACATTGATTGATGGTGTTTCTTTTTACAGGGTAAAAATAATGACAGAAGGAATTGTCCATGTGATACTGGGGGATTGGGCACCCCCCTGTGTTACAGTTATGTTTCTGGGGTGGGGTGTGGGATGGTGGGTGCTGAGAGGAAGGGTCAGGTGAGGGGACAAAATATATATTGAAAACAAGGGGGGCATAGAACACAATCGCGACACCGGGGGATTGGGCATTATGTTACTGGGGTGGGTGTGGGGTGGTGGGTGCTGGGAGGGAGGGCAGGGTAAGGGGAATATGCATAATTAAAAAAAAAACATCAGCAGTCTTGGCAGAATACACCACACTCCACCATGGCCAAGATGGTTGTCACACAACACAGTGCATGCGCTCATGTGCAGTTCAGTGTGGCAGCCATCTTGGACATAGTGGATTGTGTCATGTTTCACCATGACCGTCAACACAGAAAACAAATAGTGCAGTGCCACTTCCTACTGAGACAACGAGCAGAGTGCTTCACAGGTGCAGAGGCAACTGTGTTGAAACTCCAACATGTTGTTCGGTTGGAAGGAATGCACTGACTGCTTTTTTCTTAGCAAGATGTATGCAGGGCTACTCACACTGTAGCCCTAAAAATTGTGTGCCTTCCCCATACCTACCACAGCCATGCATATGTAGCATTGATATGTATACAAAGAGGAGGAAAAGGAAAAACAATTGGGCAGGGAAAGGTAGGAGTGTGTCCAACTATGTTAGCTGGGGTGGTCCAGGGTGTTTTGAACTCCTATGCTAGCTTTTCTTAGAATTTGCAAGCTAGCTCTACAGCAGTGCACAAGACTTCTGGGGAAGCCAGACTGTGTGATTCAGTGACAGTGTAGGGATCAATAAAGGTGAGCCTTGAGCCTATACACATTCGGTAGGAATCCCAAGATAGGGCCATCATCCTATTACCAGCACGTGCCATCTGTTTGAAAAATTAATGGTTGGGTTAGTGCTTTGGTGTCTAAATATCTAAATGTATGTCATCCAAAACCTTGAAAGAGTGCAGTTTCAGCACTGCCATGTTGGAAAAAGGTAGTTGGAGGATAGTGGGGGGGGGGAGGTGTAACTCCAAGTCTGAGCAGCTTATTGCAGAGACCCTGGAGCAAGGCCCTCCTGTCCCCTGCAAGGCCTGTAAGATCAGCCTAATATTTATTTAGGGTGTATTGTGCATCTGTACAACCCCCAGGACAGCCACTGGTTTTGTAGACAGAGGCAGCACCATATTTATTTATTTATTAGTCTCTAAATTTGGCATACATTTGAGTCAGAGACTCATTTACAAAGGTTCCATGTCCAAAACAAATCATAACAATTAGCTAAATACAACAATGTAACAAAAACATGGCAGGGATATAACAAAAAAAAAAAATCAAAAAACATATAGCTGGGAGGCTAGGGTATTAGGCACCTAAAACAGGTGCACAACTGTGTAACCTCAGGATGAACTCCTCTACGTTGACTTACTAACTTTCTACAGCATGTAGCTTGCCATGTGGTGGGTAGAAACCATTAGTCTGTTAAGCTGTTTTGCAACTTCTGAATTCTTCAGCCCCCCGCATTCTGTGCTGCACTAAGGCCCTGTCCACACTACGCCTCTAACGTTACAGAGTGCCCAAACCGTTACCGCAAAGGTTTGCATTTACACCTGTAACATTACAGAAGGTGCCAGAATCGCTGTTGAAACCACCTGCGAGGTGGTTTCAACAACGGTTATGAAAAAGGTCCCGCCTTTGGTAATTCACCGGGGTAGTGTGGATGGGCGGCAACGGTCTCGCAGGGCACGAAGCGCAGCGCCGAATCTGCATCAGGGATCGGCACACGACAACTGCCGCCTGCCCTGAAGTGTGGACTGGTGGTGCCGGTCCTGTACCGGACACTGCCACGGTGTGGACGCACTGCACTGCTTCCCGGCCGTAATGGTCTACATCCGTTACTGGGCCCGAGCGGTGTAGTATGGATGGGGCCTTAGATGCACTCTTAAAAAGCTGTGATCACCCAATCAGATTGTTTGAAAAGGAACAGGAAAGGATAGAAAGCATCTGCTATAGATGCATGGGGTTACTAGGGCCAAAAAGAGCAAGGAGATAAAGCTTATGGGCCCAATTCTAGATGGGCAGATACGCCAGATGCAAATGATGTAAATGCGCAAAATACGCCATAGCAATTGTGACATGCGACACACGCCCAATTCTAGAACAAGAGACGTACGCCATTCACAAATGCACATGTCACAACTCACAAAATACACCATATAAAATGGTACAACACGCAACACAGGTGGAAGATACACCAATGGAGAAGGCAACAGAGACATGCCAGAAGCAGCAACAGAGGCAGAGGTGCAAAAAGAATTTCAGCTATGACGAAGTACAGATACTGGTGGAGGAGACTGACAAACACCATACATTCCTCATGAGCTGTGGAGGGGAGAAAAAGAATATAGAGAAATGAAGGAAGGCAGGGGACAGGGTCACATGCAAGATCAATGCCATAGCACCACAAAGAACAGTGCATGATCTCCAAAAAAAGTACAAGGACCTGAAGCACCTTGTGAAGAGGAAACTGGCACAAAACAGACACAACACACAGGGCACAGGGGGCAGACCCACCCAGCAGCAGACACTCATCAGCCTGGAGAGGAGGATAGCCACACACCTGAGCCAGCAGAGCATCAGTGGTGACACAGACCTGGACACCTACAGATGTCAAACAGGCACAGGTAGGGACAACAGGTAGCAATGCATGTGATAGTTGGGACATGGTAACTGCACTGCAACCACCTTCAATGGTGGGGGGCATGAGGAAAGGACATGTAGGCCAAAACCGCAGAGTAGTGGTGTGCCTGTGCAATGACATGTGCCCACTGCTGGCTGTGAGGTGAGCCAAGGGTAGCGTTCTGTGTCCAACTGGGGGGGGAGCCTGTGCAATGTTATGTTGCCTGCTGCATGGCGGGGCTAGGGATAATCTCTGTGTACTGCTGCTTGGGGGCAGGGCTGTGCAATGGTATGTGTCCTGCTGCACATGGGGGGCCTAGGGAGAAGCCCTGTGTGCTGCTGTTGGGGGGGGCAGTGCAATGGTATGTGTTCTGCTGCACACGGGGGTGGGCCTAGGTATAATCTCTGTGAACTGCTGCTTGGGGTGTGGGCTGTGCAAGGGTATGTGTCCTGCAGCCTGGGGAGGCCATTGGCTAATGACACACTGCCCACTGGGGGGGGTGAGGTTGTAACGGCATATGCATGGATAGCAGGGTAAACACATGCACCCATAGGGTGGGTTGAACCCTGCAGCACAGTGGGACACAGGGCTGCTCAGGGCATGGATGCACTGTGTAGCCAGGATAATAGCAGGGCAGCTGTATGAGAGCTGGGACTGATGTACAAGGGTTTTAAATAATTGATGAGCAGTTCCAGTCTTGTGACAATACGAACTGTAAAGGAAGTATTCACATAGGCGTTCTAGAAATGTTATGTTTGCAACAGCTGCAGAATATGGCCCAGAGTATGGCACCCCCTGCAAACGTACACGCACACACATAGACACAGCCACCAGTTCCAATGCAACACCCTCCCCCTTCCACAACCCAAGCAGTGGCGGCACCACCTGACGCAACCATGCAGCCCGAGTCACATGGGCAGCAGTGCATGGCTGACACAGACATAACCCCAGGCCACCACAGCACTGCACTGGCTGTAATGCACTTCTTTTTTTTTTTTTAAACCATATTTATTGATTTTTCTTTTAGACATTTATGACATACATTGACATACACATAGATAAACCAAGGATTACTCCTGGTCCCCCAGCCCAAAACTGGCTGCGGATACTTTATATATACACAGCTATCTTAAAATAACATTGCCTCTAATAGGCCAACTGATCAATGTCCAACCTCCAGAGTGGGGTAGGCATTCAATTAACTCAAATATATAGAATCTGATAGCTCATTTCCCACCAGTCAATAAACTTAGATTGTATTAACCCCTCGTACTCAGGTCAGACTAACAGCCATAGCTGCGTCCCTAGAAAAGAGAGAGAGAGTCCCCCCACCCCTGCCTACTTCACAGATCCTTATATTCCTACATAGTATCACACCAGAAGTATTTTCCAACTAATTTGCAGATACTCAAGAAAAGGAAAGAATTTAGCAATTAAGCGAACCTTCAGACTGTTATTCATTCGCTAATCTTACCCCAACAGACAGACCCTCGCTCCGGGCATCTATTAGCTGTATAGAGTAGACAGCTTCCAAAGACTGCTACCTTTTTTTATATAATCCCATCTTACCCTCGTTCAACATATGCTTTCGTATCCTTCCCAGGGTTCTCATAAGATTTCCTACCCACTGGTCATAAGTATAGACAACGCTGTCATTCCAGTGCTTTAAAACAAAGGATTTGACCAGGGCCGTGAATAGGGAGATGTGGTATTTAGATGTATTCCCTGAAACCTGAGACAGGTCCTCAAGTACACAAACCTCGGGTAACATAAACTCCGAATAGTCTAAGATGGGGTCCATATTCAGCTTGATTTTAAGCCAAGGGGGCCAAAGCCTGGCACAGTACCACATCACATGTAATATATTCCCCTGTTTCTCATTACACCTGAAGCATAGGTCTGTCTGTATAAGGTTCCTTGCACATAGCTTTGCCGGAGTATAGTACATATTAGAAGAAATAAACAATTGCATATTCTTGAGTTTAGGTATAGTTATATATTTGCAACTATTCCAAACATCTTTCCAATTAGGCCTTAGGGGAGACATAATTTTGTCCCAATATGGGATGTGGGTTGGGGAACTTAAGTCCAGGAAATTTAAGAGCACCCTGTAAATTTGGGAAATAGGCTTATTTACAAAGTTCACCCCAATTAGTTCTCCCCAGTTAAACCCATTCTCTTGAGTATCTACCATCCCCTTTTTCACCCTGCTTAGCAAATTAATAAGCTGGATCTTCTTAAAAAAAGGCAATCCCTCACTTTGAGGCAGAAGAATGACCTTATCTTCCTTTGTACAATCAACCAACTTAATTCCCTCTAACTGTCTAGCCCATTGTTTTATAATAATTTGGCCCCCTAACTGGAAATTTGGATTACCCATTATTGGTTGTTCCCATGCCTTCTCTTGTCCCCTCCTTTGTGCAGGCGTTAAAAAAACCCACCATGCATTAACTGTTTTTGCTATTGGAGTCAGCTTTGCTTTTGTAGGTAGCTTGTCCGGGTGGGAAAATAGCAGTGCATCTGGGGAAAGTCCCACTTCCCTTAAAATCCGTCTCTCAATACGAAGCCAGACTGGTACATAGGCCTCCCCCCCATCCATTCCACCTTCCCATCATTCCTAACTGCCCTGCCACATAGTATAATTGAAGATCTGGCATCTTAAAGCCCCCCACATTCTGTGGCAGATGCATGACCGTATGTTTCTTCCTTGCTGGCTTTGAGCTCCATAGGAAGACCAATAACAACTTTCTAATTTTTATGAACCAGGACTGAGGGAAGAGATACGGAGCAAGGTGAATCGGGTATAACAGCCTAGGCAGCAGATTCATTTTGACCATTCCTAATCTAGCTGTAAAGTTCAAAGGAAGTTTATTCCATCTAAGGATGTCCCTCCGGATTGTAGTTAATAGTTTTTTCATGTTAACCTCTGCTCCCACCTCTACATTAGGAGTAATCCAAATACCCAAGTACTTGATTACTTGAGGGGCCCAGTGTATCTGCAGGGGTTCGAAATCTGCCCTAAAAGTATGAGGCGTAAGGGGTAAAATTTGTGTTTTGCTTAAGTTCAATTTATAATTCGATACCACGGAGTATCTTCATATAATTTCCAACGCCTGTTTAAAACCCTCAGCTGGATCCTGCAAATGTAAAAGTATGTCGTCCGCAAACACAGACAGTTTGAGTTCCTCCCCCCAAATTTGAATTCCCTGGATTCTATGCTCTAGGTTTAGTGCCCTTAATACAGGTTCTAAATAAATATTAAACAAAATAGGGGAGAGGGGGCATCCCTGCATGGTCCCATTCTCTAATTTAATTTCCTGGGACAGATGTCCGTTACATAACACCCAAGCTCTGGGGGTTGCATATAGATTTTTAATTCCCCTGAGAAGGCCTTCAGGGAATCCCATTCTCTCCATGGCGGCAAAAAGAAAGGAATGAGAGACCCTGTCGAAGGCCTTCTCAGCGTCTAAGGATATCAGTGCCATAGGTATCAGAGAATCCACAGCATAGTTAAGGATATGGAGTAGTTTCCTTAGTGCATCATGAGCCCCCCTGCCTGGCATAAATCCCACCTGCTCTTGACTAATTAAAGTTGGGGCCACATTCAGAATTCTATTAGCCAATATCCCTGTCAGGATCTTGATATCCTGATTCATCAGTGCAATCAGTCGGTAGTTCTCCGGGAACTCTTTTGGTTTGTCCGGTTTTGGGATAAGCATAATATATGCTTGGTAAAGTGAGGAGTGACATACCCCTTCTTGCATTATCCTAGTAAACAAGTCTTTGAGGAGAGGAAGTACTGTTGAAATATGTGATTTATAAAACTTGGCTGTAAGGCCGTCAGGCTCTGGAGTTTTACCATTCGGCAATGGTTTTACTACTTCTAAAATTTCCCCTTCACTTATTGGAGCTGTTAGGCTTTGAACCTGTGCCGAGAGGGGTATATTTCTCAAAAAAGCTTGTATTTCTTCCCTATTGACAGTCCTCCCCCCCTTAATAAATCCCCTTATAATAAACTGCGAAGGCATCAGCCATTTCTTGGGGGTCAGTTATAATTTCCCGTTCTACTTTTATTAAGTTTACCGTTTGTGCTGCTTCCCATCCCCTCACTCTAGCCGCTAAAAGGCAGCCAGGCACATCACCCTGCATTAGGTACTTAGCCTGAATTTTCTCCAACCAAAAATCCACCTTGGTATAAATCAGGTCCTCCATCTCATCCCTCAGTTCCTTAAGTTCAGCATCCACCTCTGCAGATGACCTTTCTAAGGGCTCCAGAGAATCTATGGCCCCTAGAATAAACTCCTCTCGAGCTTATCTAAGTTTGTTTCTTCTTGCTGCATACTGTTTCTTTACGCTATCCCTGAATAAAGAACCTTACAGGTTGGCCAGGCTATTTGCTTGTCCTGCAATGTCAGTAGCTGAACCCGAATGATCTCACTAAGCTCCTCCTCTAATTTTATGTATAGTGTAGTATCAGACAACAAGCATTTGTCAATGCCGAATGTTGCTTGCTTGTATGTGCTGTTTAGGTATTTGGAAGTGACAGTTTCATGCCTTCCTCCCAAGACATCCACTGTGTCTTTCCGTTCAGTATTCACAGAAGAGTGGGAGGGGCAAGGGCCACAGCAGTACAGCAGTTGCCAAGGGGGTGAAGAGGTGGACAAAAGAGTCCTGCAGGAGCTCACTAAATTGAAGGTAGACAAAGCGATGGAACCAGATGGCATACACCCAAGGATATTAACAGAACTGCGAAGGGAGATAGCAGTACCTCTGGCAGCCATGTTCACTGAGTCATTCAACATGAGTGGATGGAGGAGGGCACATGTGGTCCCTCTACACAAGTCCGGCAGCAGGAGGAGCGAGGGAACAATGGCCATTCAGTCTCACCTCAGTAATGGGGAAGATCATCGGAGACATTGCTTAAAGAAAGGATAGTGGGGCATCTAGATGCCATCGAACCAGGACCATAGACAACATGGATTCACAGTGGGGACATCATGTCAGATAAATCTGGTTGATTTATTTGACTGGGTTCAAAGGAAGTGAATCAGGGTGGGGCAGCGGACAACGCTTACCTTGATTTCAGTAAAGCCTTTGACACCATCCCATATAGGAGGCTGATAAACTAGCTGGGTAGGCTGGACATGGGGGGAAAGGGTGGTAAACTGGGTTAGAAACTGGCTAACAGACAGGAGGCAGAGAGTGGTGGTAAATGGTATGCAGTCTAGGGAGAGGGGGCGACCAGTGGGGTGCTGCAGGGATCGGTCCTGGGGCCAGTTCTGTTCAATGTCTCCATTAGTAATACTGCAGAACATCTGAAGAGAATTTTTTCACCAAATTTTCCACATAGCCATTTTAAGACCTCTGCTCATGAACAGTATCACTGTGATTTTCTTAATTTGTCCCATACATTGATTTCGCACACCGACTGCGCCATTGTGCGCTACATGGGTGGAAACACGTTTTGGGTGAGATGTGAAAAATGACAGCTGTACTACTCATAAGAAGGTGCGGTACAATGGCAATGTTGAAAATCTGGAGTGAAAATATTGAAAATTCGCGAACTTACGAGCGTGCGTAGGAACTGTACAACGCACGCTCGTAAAACAGTCATTTTTTGGAATTTTTTCACCAAATTTTCAATATAGTCATTTTAAGACCTTTGCTCATGAACAGTGTCACTGTGATTTTCTTAATTTATCCCGTACATTGATCTCGCACACCGACTGCGCCATTGTGTGCTACATGGGCAGAAACATGTTTTGGGTGAGATGTGAAAAATGGCAGCTGTACTACTCATAAGAAGGTGTAATAAAATGGCAATGTTGGAAATCTGGAGTGAAAATAGTGAAAATTAGCGACCTCACAGTGTGCGTAGGAACTAGCATAGCCTGCGCTAAATAAAACAGTCATTTTAGGAATTTTTCACCAAATTTTCAACATAGTCATTTTAAGACCTCTGCTCATGAACAGTGTCACTGTGATTTTCTTAATTGTCGATACATTGATTTCGCTTTTCCGACTGCGCCATTCTACGCTACGTGGGCGGAAACACATTTTGGGTGAGATGTGAAAATGACAGCTGTACTACTCATAAGAAGGTGTGGTAAAATGGCAATGTTGAAAATCTGGGTGAAAATATTGCAATTTCATGAAACTTATGAGCCTGAGTAGGAACTGCATAATGCGCTCTCGTAAAACAGTCATTTTTGGAATTTTGGCACCAAATTTTCAACATGGGTTTTGGGACCCTTCTCTGAATGATGTCACTGTCATGGTGGTATTCAGGCCGAAGGTGATTTCACAGTCACTGCGTGAAATCGCCTTGACTGAACATCTTGCTCATGACAATCGTCATGAAGAATCCCAAAACTCATATTAATTAATTATCAAAAAATGCCTGAAATATGCAACAAAGTTGAAACCCCACTATCTAGCCTATTATACAGCTTACCAGCATTTCCTCAGTTAGCGGTCAGCTTTAAAGAGTGCAGGCGTGTTGCAGTCCACCGAAGATCATCAGCGCCTGAGTCGGAGGTAAGTATGGGGTGGGGGTGTGTGGGAGGCTGGGTGCGCAGTGGGTGGAGTGCGGGTTGTGGGGGGTTGGGAGGCGCTCTGGGACGTTTCGTTTACAGGTTTAAAAAAAAAAAAATGACTACGTGGGACGTTTGCCACGCTGGGTGAGCTCCCAGCATGGCACAAGGACATTAGGGCGTTCAGCCAATGGGGGATTAGGCACCCCGTCGGCCATGGCATTTGTTGCCACACTGGGGTGGGCTCCCAGCGTGGCAGCAAAGGACGAGGCGTTCAGCCGACAGGGTTAGGCACCCGTCGACCAAGGACCGCTTGCCATGCTGGGGTGGGCTTCCAGCGTGGCACCTCTGGAGGGATGCAGCTCAGCCGGGGGATTGGGCCACCCGTCGGCTATACAAGCGTCTTGAGGGGCCGCATATCTGCGTGTGTCTGTGGTGGGGAGCTGCGCGTGAGCAGCCGATATCTGCTCGGTGCTCACCGGGCGTAGCTCCCCTTTCAACCAAGTGCCACGCATTTTGGAGCGTGTCATAGACAGCTCCAAAATGCGATGGCTTACAGGCCCGCCTGCCAGCACACTGACTGAATTGGAGGAGGAGGTGACACACCTCCGAAATCTCCGATGATGGCACTATGTTTCTTGCACATGCGTGCAAGCAACATAATAATGATTCATCCAATCTCCACCTATATGGTTTAGGGGAACAGCTTTTAGTTCCCACATCATCTGTATTGGAAAGTGATCAGATAAAATTCTACTATGGGTAGCCATTTCCTTTATTCCCACCTAAGCTTCCTGATTGACCAGGAAAAAATTAATCCTGGTTTGCATTTTATGGGCCCCTGAGAGGAAGGTCATGCTCTTTGGTCCCTTACCATATAGCCAAACAGGGTCCACCAGTGCGGTAGCCTCCAAAAAGCGCCCCATAGCTTCCTGTGCTCTAGACGGGGGTTTCTTAGAGGGTGGATTCCTATCTTCCCAGTTATTTAAACACAAGTTCCAATCCCCTGCTAATATGATCGGGTGTGTTGGCAACCCGACTACTTCTGCCTCCAATGAAGCAAAAAATTCCGGGTTAGGTGGGGTTGGGCCATAAATAGAGGCAATTGACAATTCTAAGCCCAGAATAGATCCAGAGAGAAATAGTCCCCTGTTGTCACCTTTAATTACCACCCTCTTTATCACATATGGGCATGTCTTCACCACTAATATGGCAACTCCTCCCGAGGCTATTGTATTCCCCACTCAAAACACTTGACCCACCCACATTCTTTTTAACAGATCCAGTTCCTCTGTTAAAAGATGAGTCTCCTGCAAAGTCACGATTTGTGCCCCCAGTCGTTGAATGTGTCTCAGAATCGCCATTCTTTTTCTGTTAACCCTAAGGTCTTGTACATTCCAAGAAATAATTTTAATTTTTGACATTATACATATACACTCCCGTATGTATTGCCTCACTACAATCTGCCAATATCTTGCTCCCAGTTAATGGACTGTCTATGATCGCCCTCCTAAAACATTGACGATCCATGACTGAGCCAGTTCCTGAGTGCCCCCCTAGTCCCCTCTTCAAACTCATACCAGGAATCCCAAGGAAAACAAAAAAGAAATCCCCTTTCCCCGCCTCTTTATTCCCCCTTGATTTTACTTCTCCTCACTCACCTTCTCCCAACCCCATTGATCAGAGGAGATATGTTCCTGATAGTGATGATCCCCAATTTATATCTGTTATCAAGCTATTCTACCTGGTGATCCTTCACCGCCCCCTAATAAATGCTGGGGGGATTGCTGTTATAACATATTTCGATTGCAATAATCCATTTTGCCCCTATACCAGCACTTCCCCCACCACCAAATGACCATCTCCCTTGCCGAATATTTCTCTTTTCCCTGTACTACAAATGAAGCCGACTCGTGCTGTCTCTCCCAATAGCTACCCCAGAAATAGCTTCCTCTTCCTCCACTCCCCCCTCCCTACCACTGCTCGAGATGTGAAGGTTAGTCTGCTGTATGAGAGCCCCACCTTACCCAACAAGTGAAGTTACCTAAAAATTAGTCACTACTGCTCCCCCTGCACCCCATTTGAGTATTTATCATTCCTGAAGTTCCATACCCCTAGCATAAACCTTCCACCTTCATTTCTGAAATTCCCTGGTTTAGAGGTTACAGATTCCCCATTGTTCAATACATCACACCATCTATTTTTAAAAAGTAGAAAGAAAAAGCAAAATTAGGCAAAGGAAGACTCCCTCCCTCATCTTTAGAAATAAACCTCCCCCATCGTGAACTCATTTATTTACTTAAACAAAAACACATCTGCCCTCTTGTGGCTTCACCCACAAATCACTTTGCTGCAGCTCATATAAGCCCTGAAAAAGGAAGCCTCCCTTACAATTTACCAACCAGAACCCCGTCCCCATTGCCTCCCTGTAAATCTCAATACCTCTTTCTCACACTTGTTTCCCAGAGCTGTCTTAACACAAAAATGTAGGCTACCTGCATAATATATTCAACCATTTGTTTGCTTTAACAACCCTTAATGATTTCAATCAGCGCATAACATTTCCATATTTCCTGTATCTTGTCCACATTAGTTTAACTTTCCCCAATACCACTACCAAGCCCATCAGGTCGGAGATTTGAATAACGATGGGAGCTCAAATCTCAAGCCCTCCAAAGCATCCCGTGCTGTTAAGTATTATTTGTCCCCCATTTGGAGCTTCACAATTAGGGTCGCTGTATACTGCATCCAGAACTTGATCCCCGCTAGACAGAGTTTCTTTTTAATGTCCTAGTATTCTTTCTATCGATCTCTAATGGAAGGTGTTTGGTCCTGGAACAGCCACAAAGTCACCCCATTCCACTGTAGATTTTTGGACTGCTTAGCTTTACTGAGAACAAAGGCTTTTTCTTTGTAATTGAGAAACCTCATGATTAATACCCACAGGCGAGCTCCCGGGGTCTCTCTAAGTGCCCGATGCTCTCTTTCTAAATTGTATGCCTCCCCATACGGAGTCGGGCCTAACAGCTTCATTAGCAGATCCTGCAAAAAAGTTACACAGTTCACCCCCTCCGTTTTTTCAGGTAGCCCTGCCATGATTAAATTATTTCTTCTGCTATGCGACTCTTGGTCCTCCATACGATCTTCCAGCTTTTTAACTTGCTTTCTGAGCACCACCACTTCTTGCTCTGTCACTGTAGATTTCTTCTCCTGCAACGAAACCCTGGCCTCCAAATCTCCCATTCTTCTCGCCAACGCATTCAGAATCGGTTTTACGGTTGAAAAATCCGTGACCAAACCCTGCAGCATCTGTTTAATCTCCAGAATGTCATCCGCTTTCACTTTCTCTCCTCCTTCCACTCTCTCTTCATCATCCTGATCCTCTGGCACAGGTGAAAGGGGCTTCTGGCATTTCACTGCCAGAAACCAAGTCGACAAGGGCTCTGAAGCTCCACACTCCATCTCGGCCATTCAACTAGGCCTCTTCCATTCACCACCAAAACCAGGCAAAATACTTTATATCTGCTCCTTTCTTTTCATTCAAGAGGCAGAGAAGCTTAGGGAAACTTCCCCAATTAACTGGATTACAAGGTTGAGCCCTTATGTTTAGTTTATAGATAAATTAAGCTGACAAGGGCCCGGGAGCTACACTCAGGACGTCCTCTCTCCTGTAGCTCATCATGTGATCTCCGGCTGTGATGCATTTCAGTGTGACTCCCATCATCAGAACAACAACACAGGTGCATGCCACAACCACACACACAAACATGCCCACCACCAGTGTGACAGGTTCTGTGTCCCCACAGCAAGGGATGCATCCAGTGTCCACTGCACCACAGAACACACAGGTGCCCAGATGGTCCATACAGGAGGGGGTTACACACATTGTAGTGGCAGCATAGCTGACACCGCCCATGGCAATGAGGCATGTTGGCTTGAGAGGGCAGAGCTGCAGCAGAGCCACTGTGGGGACATACATGGGCCCACAGGGTGCAATATCAGGGGTGGTCCAGCAGGGCACTGCACAACCCACCAGCACAGTGGGTCCATTCACATCCCAACACCCATCCCCTGACACATCTGTGCCACCACAGCATGGCCGTAATAGATGGTGGTAGGATGCCCAGCAGCATGGTACAGATGGTGGTTATTTGGGTAGTGTAGCAATGGCTGGGTGGGGGCAATGGCATGTCTGCCAAGTACCATGATATGGGGTGGGCACTGTGCACTACACAGGGTTGTGGGTGTGTGGACATGTGAATGCATGTATGTGTGAGTGTCTGAGCATGTGTGTTGGAGTTCATACGATAGTACTGTGTTTAATGCATCCAAAGCTAAATGTGCACACTGTCAATAAAGTATCTACCAATACACAGTGTAGTCATGTGTTGTGCTTCAGGTACCCTGTGAAGGCCAGCAGTGGTGGTCACAGCTCTGGATGGGCAAGCACTCTTAGGCTGGTGGTGGGCATTGCGAATCATTGGGCAAAATGTCATTGGGACAGCAGTTCCCAGCGACGCGCGGTGTTCCCTCAGCATGCACCGGTCACAGGTGTTCAAAGGCCAGATGATGGCCATTGGGACTGGTGCATGGGGTACAAATGTACACCAGTACGGCACAGACCATGGCATATGTGGGCCACAGTGGGGGGGGGTGACACAATGTCTGCAGTCGGCAGAGGTGACACGGGAAGGGGCCTGCAAATATTGGTGGTCCAGGCAGGAGACATGCAATTTGGATCTGTGCTGGTACATGCAGCATGCACCACTGGCCATGGCAGCAGCCTGTGGTGTGCATGGGTGGTTACCAGCTGGGGCCTGGCCCAGTGCAATGACTGCATACCACACGCCCACTGGATGGAAAGGCAATGCACACATGTATGCACACAGACACAACGGCAGATGCTGTGCATGCCTGATGTAGATCACAGGACACACACACCGGTGTTCAGTGGATGGTGGACAACAGTGCAGATCCGCATGGCCCACAGGACTGCCACATGATGGCCATGGCATTGTGGAAGTCCTGGACTTGCAAATCCCATACACACACACACTGCACATGCAACAAGCGTTACAGCACCCGGCAGACACCCTGGGGAACGTCTGTCCAGCACCAGACCAAGCGTGCATGCCAGATGGTATGCAAAGGACAGTGGCACATGACATTGATGTAGTTGCCACCAGGTGCCACACATCGCCCATGGCCACCAGGTTGTGAGTACAGTGATACCATGGCAGGTGAGCAGCACCGGGATGCACAGCTCCAGTATATGTCTGTGGCATGGTGCCCCAGGACCATGAGCCACCAGTGCCACCACCAGGGCCAGAGATGCCCCAGGGTGGTGTGGTGCCAGACAGGACCACAGCCAGCACAGCTGACAGCCGTGCTGAGTGGGGGAGACTGGGAACATGGCACACCTCTGTTCACCTCTGACACTAGTGGCATGCACCACGTGTGCATGGCCCCTGTGTTGTGACAGCACTGGGCACTGTGCATCCCACACAGCCATGCCATGTGCCTGCGAAAACACACATTGAATGACACCATGGGGTGGACAGTATTACACTGCCATTGTCCACACAGAGTGGCACACACAATACACAGGTACCATCACAGTGACTGCACACAGGGCCATGGTGTACATCAATCAACAGCAATGTTTAATGTAGCAACAAGTGTCACACATACAATTACAATAATGTACAGCATTAAAGGTATGGACAGTGCAATATAACAAGTGTAGAGGCATGCAACCCTTCCCCTGCCATCAACAATAACTGTGCACACATGTGTTGCACAGTCACACAAGCAATGTTCCTCACTGTCAGCCATCCTGTATCACACTGTCACATCCACACTCATACTCTCAGTAGTGGTGGGCCATGGAACTGCACCCTGGTCACATGCCAGGTTGAGCTGCGTACTGCTCCCTGTGATGGTGGACATGCAGACTTGTGGCAGGGCAGCATGTAGTGCTGCCCAACCACACCCACACTGTACAGGGCCAGGCTGTGTCATGCCTTTACAGGGGGCTGGTGGCCTGGCAGTACACTGCTGGGGCAGTATGTGGCAGTGCGTGCCTGTTCATGTGCATGGCACCGCACTGCCGGTCCATGCTTCCTGCAGTGTGTGTCATCAGTGGGGGGGGAGTGCCTCTGGTGGTGGGGGAGTGCATTTGCATGACCTGTGGCTTTGGCCCATCACCATGCCCATGTATGCAGGCGGGTGTTACACCGGGTGGGTAGGGGGGTCATCAATGTATCCACAATAGCATTGTGTATTGACTCGTGCTATTCCTTCCCCTCAGGCAGGTATCACAACATGCTCTGGAAATATGCTTTGGAGCGGCCCTCAGTCTGAGCAGGTGGTCACCTGATTTCACCCCTATGGAGACAGCCATGCTAGTTAACTGTGTGCAGCAGTAGGGCAGGACGCTGCTGCCACCAGGATGCTGGAGGCACACCACTGCAGAGTGGGACCGTGCTTGGCATGCCATCGGCGCATGACGGGGGCCAAGCTGCGGTGTGCACCAGATGGCCCACCAGCTGCAACACCACTGGCAGGATCTGATGCATAGGGATCCAGGCATTCTGCAGTGCTTGAACGGCATGGCATGGTGCAGGGATGCCGAGATGAGGTCTGGACAGGACACAGGTGCATGTTTGTATGCCTATCGCTGTACATCTGACGGTGCACTGCTGGCACATGGGTCATGGCATGTTTAGTTGCGCACGTCTCACCATTCTCACCATCCCCACAGGTGTATCAGGTGCATCCCAGGGTGTGCAGCATGGCTGTGTCAGCAGCCTCAGGCAGGAGGCACTACAGTGGAGGTCAGGTAAGTGCATGCAGTGGTCGCCATGTGTCATGGCCATGGCAGTTAGCCACATGGTGGCATGCGCTGTGACCATACATCTCCTGTGTGTGTGTGTGTGCCACATGGCCAGGCCCTGCACTGACTGCATCCTTTGCAAACCAACTGGTGGTCATAGCTGACTGTCACAGTGGCACAGGGCACTGCTGAGGGCCATGGCAGAGCTGAAGGCATCAGATGTAGAGGAGCACTGCTGGCGCACGCAGTCCTTCCACCCACTTCATCCTCTTCAGAGGAGGTGGAGCCTGTGGAGGTGTTGGAGGATGATGCACAGGAGGTGTATGTGCAGGACCCCACAGACGTTGAGCAGCCAGAGCCTGTTCCACAGAGAGATGCTGAGCTGGACACAGTTGAAGAGATTGCAGGGGAGATGGACCTGGCCATGGCCACACCACCTACTGGGCCCATGGTGGTGGATGCAGCAGTACAGCAGGCAGAGGATGCACCACCTATGGGTGCCTTGCAGTGTGTGGATGCACCGGCATCAGGGGACCCTGGGCCACAGCTGATGGACATCATCCAGGAGCAGCAGCAGGGCAAAGATGTGGATGTCATTGCTGGGGGGCCTGGGGATGTTCCCATGCAGGGGGCACTCCAAATCAACAGCGCCTGGTGACCCTGATGTCGGCTATTCTGGATGATATCATGCACCTGCATGGCTCCGTGGGTGCCCTGCTGGCAGAGTTATGCAGGACATAGCCGCTGTGCTGATGCACTGTGTTTTCAGTGGTGGGAATGTATGTTTGTTTGTGATTGTCTATATGGGTGGTATTGCATATATGGGTGGGGTGGGAATGTATGTTTGTTTGTGATTGTCTATATGGGTGGTATTGTATATATGGGTGGGTTTGATATCTGGGTGGGATTGTATATGTTGGTGGAATTTATATATGGTTGGGATTGTATATATGTTTGTGATTGTCTATATGAGTTTAGTTGTGGGGACCTGTGTTTGGTTGTTTGTGGGTGCGGGTGGGCATTTGGGACTGTTGTGGGTGTCTGCTTCGGATGTTATGTCACATTGTTGTGTTTTTTTGTTGTCCCATTTCCTGTTGTTGACACCCTTTCACCATTTCCTGTTTCCATGTGTCCCTGTTGTTCCATTCTTTACATTAAACTGTTACTACATCACTGGGTCTGCATGTATATCTCAGGTGTGCATGGTTGTGTGTGTGAGTGTCCCAACGTGCACATGGGGGCTCACCTGTGGCGGTGCCTGCTGTCCCCGGTGTTTCCTCACTGTGCATCTGGTCTGTGTGCCAGCTGTGCAGCTCACAGCCCATGGCACACTACAGTGGCCACGTTTGCCTGGTGTCCTGTATGCTGCAGCTCACCGTGCATGGTCTGGCACCCATGCCACCACACATTGAATGTCCCAGCTGTGTGGTGGCCCCGTGCCTGTATGGTACCCTTCTGCCCAGGGGTCCAGTCTTTTCTATGGGTGGCACCAGTGGCACAGGCACTGGTGTGTCTCACCACCATATGTGTACAGGTCTGTGCCACCCAGTGATGTGTCCCTGTTGTGTTTGCACTGTTTACATGTATCAGTGGCCATGGCAGGTGCATTGTGCCTGGTGGCACCATCATCCCAGCATTATGTCTGTGGCCTCTGTGCACCCTTTGTCTTCTGTGCCACACATGCCATTGGCACCTGCATTGCTTCCCCTTTCACTCTGTCCTTTCTCACAGGGTGTGTTGCGGTTCACTGCATGCACAGCCCACTGCATGGTACTGTTTCCACCCCATTAGTGTGTGTCAATGTATACTGGATGTGATGTATCTGTGTAGGAATCGCAGGTGTGTGGGCCACACAGTGTGCAGCCTACCTCTATGCATTACCCTACACTACTGTGTGCCAGGTCATGTGGAGGCAGGCCAGGTTCTGTAATGTATATTGCATGGCCATTCCCCCCCTCTCACACCAGCACACTGTGCTGTACCTGTCGCCTCTTACCTGTTGTGGTGGTCTAACACTGAGGCTCCATACTACATCTTGGTGCATCACACTGAACCATGTCCGTGGCTGTGTGTGTGCCACTCAGTGTGGTCACATTGCATGGGCACTGTTGCCATCATCCAATGTCACCATGTCCTGTGTGCTGCACCAAGCGACATGCCCATGTGATGGCATGTTGGACATGTCCACTTAGCTTATTGTGGATGTCACGGTGGTTTCATGGCACTCATCAGGTGTAGTGTCTCTCAATCAGGTCACATAGTGCACATTGACCCACCTGTGCTAGCGCTGTATCTGTATGGTGACGTCTATCACGTCTGGCTGCCATGTCAATCCCATCCTGTTCATTCTCATCCTCCTCCTACTCCAGCTAGTCTGGTGGTGGCACTCGGTTTTGCATTGCGATGTTGTGCAGTATACAGCAGAAAAGGAAGATCTTGAAGGTTGTCTCTGGACTGTACTGTAGAGCTCCTGATGATCTATCAATGCACCTGAAATGTACCTTCAGGACACCAAAGGTGCACTCGATGATGCACCTGGTATGACTGTGCACATCATTGTATCTTGTCTGTGCTGCTGTGTGCATGTGGTGCCATGGTGTCATCACCCATGGTAGCTGTGGATACCCACTATTTCCTGTGGAATGAATGGAACAGCATCAGTCTGTATGGTCTGTTTTACCTGTGTGTGCATGTGTTCAGGTCTGAGGTGCTGTGTGCTGTGTTACATTACCTAGTAGCCATCCTCCCGTGAGCTGGCTCCTCTAGTAGGCCTTGTGTAGGCCACTGTTGTGCAGAATGTAGGTATCATGTGTGGAACCAGGGTACTGGGCAACCTCATCCAGTATGCGGCACTGACTGTCACACATTACCTGCATATTCATGGAGTGTTGCCCCTTTCGGTTGACATACATGTCCCCATTGCCTGATGGTGCCTGTATGGCGACATGGGTGCAGTCTACAGTGCCCATTACATGTGGGAACTAGACAATGGTGTAGAAGCCCTGCATCACTGCCTGCTGCTGTCATGCTTCATGGGGGAAGTTGATGTACTGATCCATGCGGGCCACCATTGCATTCAGAAACTGGTGTAGGCACCTGGACATGGCCGGCTGTGATATTCCAACAGTGTTGCCTGTTAGGGTCTGGAATGTCCCTGCTGCCAGAAAGCATAGTGCTGCTGTTATCTTCACCTCCACAGGGACCCGCCGCCCTCTGTAGGTGGCAGTCCACAGGTCTGCACGGAGCTCATCGCATATCCCTTCAATGATGGCCTGGGGCAGTCGGTAACGTTCAATGCATTGTTCCTCCATCAGGTCCTGGTATGTCTTTCTTGGCCTGTACATGCGTATTGCATGGCATCTGTCAGGTCTGTGCCATCCTGGATGCTGCCTGTTCCACTGGTTCCAGGCATTCTGTCACCTCCTGTGCCTGTCCCACAGGTCCAGTAGTAGCAGTCCTAGCATTGCTGCTGGTCCTTCCATTGTCTTTCTCCCCTCTCTCACGGTGCTGTGCAACTTTCTCTCCAGCCTGCCTTGCAGTGCTCCTTTATATACTGTGTAACTTACACCAGCCCCCACCTGGTGTATGTTATGCCATCAGAGCTAGGCATAACTTGTCACACAGCAACTTCTAGAATCCTGCATTGGCGTTTCTCTTGTATTTACTTAGCGTATGTTCATTCTGCATTTGCATACTTGCAGGTTTGTTGCAACTGCGGCGTAAGTCACCTTTGACATATTTACTTGCGTTCTGGTGCATGTCATTTTCTAGAATCCCACATGTCGCAACTGCTTGTCATATTTGCGATATGCAACATTTCTATTGGTGCAATTGCGTTAAGCTGTGGCATACTCTTTCTAGAATCAGGCCCTTTGTCTGTCTGTAGGAGGTCAAAGCCCTAAGAGTTATAGTTTTTGCTGTGCTCTGTATTAAGGTTCATTCCTTCCCTTATTGGCTACTATTTCGTGTGAAAACAAGTGCTCATTTCTTCAGCTTGCAGATCTAGCTTTGTGTACTCTGCATGCTGTTAGCAGCTATAAACACTGGAGAGATGGAAGTCACTGTAATGAAAGATGTTGGATGGCATAGGTTTGTGTTAATGCAATAGGAGTCCAGCAATAGCTCCTGTCCCTTCAGCTATCCTGATTCAATTATATTCTGTATTATAGGGTAATAATGCCAATGGAATCAAGTGAGACCACCCCCAGAAAACTATCTGAAGCACTACATTTCTAAACACTGTCTAGGCATAGCAGTCTGCCTCTTTGCTGTATAAAAGTTTAACATACAGGACTGTGTGCCCGGAGCTGAAAACACTTTACCACCATTAGAGAGTGAGAGAGAAGTGCCAGCAGAGGAGCTATAGCACCCAGTGACAAGCTGAAAAAAAGGTGCTACGGGGAGTGGGGAGAGACAAAACCATAGAGGTAGTCACCTGGTAACCAAGAGACCTAGGGTGTTAAATATTCAGTTTTAAGTTAAAACAGCCTGCTTATTTAAATTCTAAACCTCATTCCCCATGCAGTTGTACTGCATGTTTTTCCCATGACTCATGACATGCCCTTCACCAGAGACACCACTCACCGCAGACCCAGAACACTGAAAGATCAGTTTACACGAGTCCTTGAGAGCAAACTTTTTTTCTGTAGCGCTCCACATTGTCAATGGGTAGTCATTACAGATGGGCAATGTGCACCCCTACTAGGGTAAATGGCACAGCCCAAAGGATGAATCAGCCTAGAATGTTGGGCACATGAGCATTTCGAACAGCAGCAACTCTCCAGGCTTTGCTGTGCCATTGAAGAAGAAACAACTTGAGAGCCTTTCAGAAGAAAAAATCAACTTCTACCTTTGGGGCTGCAATTCTGCATAGCAGGTTGGGGCTACAGTACCTGGTGACAGGGAGCTCCCCTAAATTAAAATTGTGCCTGTTAAACTGCGGCTTTCAAATTGGCTAACCTGCTCTTTCCCACTTCCACTGTCTGTGCTTGATATTGGGGGCTACATCTGCCACATAGATCAGGTGTGTCTAGGTTAGGAGGTGTCTGTTTTTCTAATAAAAAAAAAATGGTGCCTTGGGTAAGTAAAATAGTGCCTCAGGTATGTACCTGTTTTTTCTCTGGTTTCTTGAATTAAGGCACTCCCTGGGGCTTCCCTCCATCTTTTGGGCATCGATAACCCCCTCCAAAATCACATAGGGTGACTTATTATGTGTTGCCTGCCAGGTGTCTTTTTATTGTTTTTGTGACATTTCCACTTTATTTGGTCCCACCTGATAAGAGCACAAAAACAAATGTCTGACAGGACAGTGCCTTTTACACTTTGCAAAGAATCACAGACTCTTCACTTTCAGTGGGTTTTTCCATCCCACAGGCTGTGTGGCAGTTTTTACTAGGCTCCACTGAGCTGCATGGCTGCCTGCCATTTTCACTCTCCTGTCCATTAGGTGTGCACGCTTCTTTTTTCCTCAGAGGCTTTCTTAGCCTCAGTGCACTTTTTGCACATGCCTGTGTTGTGTGCACTCCCCCTGATGTGCTGACGTCATGCACAATGTTGTGACATCATGCACATGCACGTTAAGGAGAGCACATGCACACCTACACTAGTTCAGCTGCTAGATGTGGCAGCTCTATTTGCAGCCCGACTGGCTGTTCATTTTCAGTTTACTGGCAGCTGGCTTGGCTGACAGAAGTGTTCCTTTCTGTTTTTTGCTTTTCTTTCCACTATAGCAGGTAGGGATTGTGGCAGTAGTCCTATATGTTTCTTATTGGGGAGCCTTTCAGTTCTTTAACCTTGGGCAACTGCAGGGCTAATTACCTGGCAACATTGTTTATTAGAAACTTCTAATCTTCAAAAGATGTAAGACTTGCAAAAGGGTAGTGTGACCCTCTCCTCAGAGTTCATATTGTCCCATTGTGTAACTAGCTATTATGTCTCTTACAGTTCACCTCAGTTGGTCCTCTGAGCTGGGGGGGCTGCACCTGATGTACCTGCTGTCAGTGGCAAAACAGAATTGTGTAAATCTTTCTTGTTGCTCTTAGGAGGGGTTTTTGGCCTCGATGTTCTGCAGGACATTCCATCAGACACACCCAACCCCAAACCAGGCCCCTCAGGTCATGGGTCTCACAGTGGTATGTCCAGGTGTGCCACAGCAGAACAGAGCTGCTGTTATTGATCTACAGGCAGACCCTGACCCTGACCACACCAAGGGTCAGGATGAGGATATTGGGAATCTTGGGAAAAATCCCCGACCATGCCTTTGCCATACTTGTGTCTTAATGTAACTGCTCTACCTGTTAAAAACGCTGAAAGAATCTTTTTTTTTTGTTTAAATTGCAATAGCTGTCTGGAGCCCTAGCCAACTCTTAGCTAGGAGGAGGAGGAGGAGTTGTAGTCCAAGGTTCCCTCACTACATACTCATTTTTAAAAAATTCTTTTGTGTGTTTTTATTATAAACTATGACTTGTTGATGCAAAGTCCACATATACACCATTAAAACGTAATTTTATTTGGCATTACAGCGTTAGAGTAGCGCGACTTCTACCTTCATTTCCGGGACCTTTTGGCTATTTATAGCCTGCCCTGCTGCGAGCAGGGCGAGCATGAGCAGGGCGTGCTCGCGTGCATCGCGCGCGAAGACGCACGCTAAGACACGCACGTCTACGCGTGTTATGCGTGTTGGGCGTTTTGGGTGTTATTGTCTGAGATTATATCATTGTATAATTTAAACCACCCAAGTAACATACAGGGTAAGTTATTAAGTGTATTTAGCCACCATCATATGTAAATTACTAAGTATGGCTAATATCATAACTATCAATGGAAAAGTGGGCACTAAATGCGTTTTATGCAATATGTACGATTTAGAAATGGGGACTGAAAATATTGCTGCCTTTATCTGTAATAAATGTATAAGAATTACCGAATTGGAGGATGAAATAAGAATGTTTGATAAAAGATTAAAAAAGTTTAGAAAATAGTCAAATAGAAACTGCTAAAAGACTACTTAGCACCAATGATCAAACTTGTTTTGAAACACCTGGTACAAGTGTCACTCATGATATCAATCAGATTGATAGTGTTACAAGAAAGAGACCTAGATTAGATGATACTGTTCATGATTCTGACAATGATTGGTTTACAATTCAACATAGAAAAACTTTTAAAAGGGGAAGAAAAGCTGAAACCTTTCTGTTACCAATCCATAATAAATATGACCCCTGATGAATTCTACTATTGATGTCATAAGGAATGATGGAACTTTTATGCCTAGTACTTTAAATGATTCAACCAATACCACTGAGCAAACTAGTACTATTAATATCCTTCCGCAAGGGGACATCATTAATTTCACAGAAAATGAATGTAATATGGTAACTAATGTAGAAAGTATGGATGGCCAAATTTTGAGTCAGGATGATATTGGCGCACCAAATATCTTTGTGCTAGGTGATTCTATATTAGCGAATCTTGATAGAATTATCTGTAATCAAAATAAAGCCACTCGAACTTTATCATGTTTCTGTGGGGCCAAGATTAGTGACATTGCCAAGATGAGTCCCAAGATATTACATGGTTGTAATGAGAATGACCTTATCATTGTTCATATTGGGGTGAATAACATCTGGCATCAGACAACCCAAATGATTAAAGAAGCATATGTGGGACTGGCAAACATTTTGACTGAGATTGGTGTTCACATTGTACTTTCTAAGATTCTTCCAGTTCCTAGGGCTAATTATACCTTGACTGCTAAAATTAAACATATTAATTCCTGTCTCAGAGCTTGGTGTCTCAAACAAGACATTAAATGTCTCACTCATTGGGAACAGTTTGATAATAATAAAGCTTTTTATGCTAAGGATGGTTTACATTTAAACAGGTTAGGCAAGGAGACTTTTGGTCTAAAACTTAATAGACAGATAGATGATTTTTTATGCAAAATGCTGGGGTACAAAGTGTAAGGTTATTATCAGCTTGTGAGCCAAAAGTTCATGAATTTGTGTCAGTTATAAATAGGACAGAACCAAATACCAAACTGAACTTATTTTTATTAAATGCTAGGAGTCTGTGTAACAAAATTGATGAACTTCAGGTAATCTTACACAATGAAAATATTGATATCTGTGGTGTCTCAGAAACTTGGTTCAGCGAGGGCCAATGAGGTCATAATATTAGTGGATATACCTTGTTTAACAAAAACCATCTTTTTTCTAAGGGTGGTGGAGTCACCATTTATGTCAGAGATAATATAACTTGTTCTGAAGTTCTTTCAGATAAAGAACCTCCCATAGGTTTTGAAATTATCTGGATCAAGCTAAGCAATAAGCAACTCCCAGTTACGATAGGGTTATGCTATAGACCCCCATCAATGGACACCGTTAATAATGATAATATGTGTAATTACTTGGAGAATATAAACTTTAAGACAGACATTGTTCTTATGGGGGACTTCAATTATCCTGGTATAAATTGGTCCTCTGTTAAAGGACTTAATAAACAGGAAAATAGATTCATCAGTGCTATATCACATTTGGGATTGGATCAACATGTTAGATTACCAACTAGAAATAATAGCATCTTGGACTTGATTTTTTCAAATGTCAAAGGTGACAATGAGTCAGTCAGCATTATGGCTCCATTAGGAAATAGTGATCATCAGATAATTAAATGGTCATTTAAATTTTCTGTTAATAAATCTTATGGTAAAACAGAATTTAAAAACTTTAATAGAGCAGATTATAAGGTAATTAAGGAATATTTATCAATGTGGAATTGGGAACAAGAATTAAAAGAGCTATCTATAGAGAACATCTGGCTAAGAATTAAAGAGAAATCCAATTTTGTATTTCTGCATGGGTACCTACTAGAGTTAAATATATTGGACAAAGGAGGTCCCTGCCTTGGTTCACTAGAAAAATTAAAAGGTTGGTTTTAAAAAAAAAAAGCATACAACAAATACAAAAATAATACTACCGATCTTAATTGGTCTAAATTTATAACTAAAGCAAAAAAGGTAAAATATGCAATTAGAAGGGCAAAGCAGGAATTAGAGAGAAATTTAGTTAGTATACATCATGATAATAAGAAAAGGTTCTTTAATTATATTGGCTCTTTAAAAAATTCACCCACCTTAGTGGGACCATTAAAAGTTAATGATGTTGACATTACTAATGAACAAGATATGGCAAATAAATTTAATGATTACTTTGGTAGTATATTTAAAAAGAAGGGAGTCTTTACATGTTTAAAACCTTCTAGGTTGGACCCTGTAATAATTTTCACTGTGGCTGAAACTTTTAACATTATGGACTCCTTAAAATCTTCGACATCATGTGGTCCTGATGGTATCCCAGCTATTTTCTTAAAAAATCTTTCGTATGAATTGGCCGGCGTACTCACCTATTTATTTAATGAGACTTTACAGAAGGTATAGTGGTCAAAGACTGGTGTGATGCTAAGGTTATTCCTATATATAAATCCGGCTCTAAGGAAGAAATAAATAACTATAGACCTATAAGTCTAACCTCTACTATATGTAAAATTATGGAAAGATTAATTTTAGGTAAAATCAGCTCACATATTTTGGAAAAAGGTCTGACCGATATATTCCAACATGGCTTTCAATCTGGAAGATCATGTCAGACCAATTTGATTGATTTTTTGAACCGGTTAGTGAGGCTTTGGACCTTGGTTTTCCAGTGGATGTTATCTATCTGGACTTTGAAAAGGCCTTTGACTCTGTTTCATACAATATATTATTTAATTGCTTAGTTAAATTAGAACTTAATAAATATTTGATTAAATGGATAATGTATTGGTTATCCAATAGAAGGCAGAGGGTATGCTTGAGGGTTTTTTTCTCCCCATGGACCTCGGTTACTAGTGGAGTCCCTCAGGGATCAGTCCTGGGACCGATATTATTTAATATTCTTATAGCCGGTATGAACATAAAAAATGGTAACTGGGTTATTAAGTATGCAGATGATGCCAAATTAGGAGGAATTGTCACTAACTCTGAATCTATATTCATATTACAGGAAAATTTAAACAACATATTTGAATGGGTTAGTAATCACAAGTTGAAATTCAACACCAATAAGTGTAGGGTTTTGCACTTCGGAAGTAATAACAGATGTGCTAAATACTATATAGATAAACACACATTAAGTGTTACTACATCTGTGAAAGATCTGGGTGTTATCAATAATAAATTAAAATTTACTGAACACTTAAATTTTATGGTTAAAAAATGTTCCAGATTTAGTAACTGTTTATTTAGAAACATTAAAAGTAGAGAGCCATCAAACATGGTCCCCTTATACACTAGTATCATAAGAGCAAATTTTGATTATTGTTCTTCATTTTGTGCACCCACACAGAGGGGAGATATGGTATCTAGGGAGAAGGTGCAAAAAAGGTTTATCAGGAATATAGCTGGTATGGGACATCTGACTTATGAGGAAAGACTTAGACAACTTAATTTGTATAGTTTGGAATATAGATCGATACGTGGGGATCTTTGTTTGCTGTATAAAGCATCTAGAAATGAATATTTGTTTGATACATTGCATTTGAAATGGAATTCTGCTACAGTTTCAACTCATTCACATAATCTAAAATTATTTTTACCAATTAATCGAACCACCAAAAGAACACAGTTTTTTACCCAACGAATAGTTCCAATTTGGAACTCTGTTCCATATGAGGTAGTAAATTGTGTAAATTTGACACAATTCAAAATTCAATTAGACATATATATGAATGATTTTAAGTTTGCTACCCACTTAGCTTAAGTGGCATGATCATAATGGGCTAGTCCCTCGATCGTGTAGCTTACCTATGAACCTATGAACCTATAAGAAATTACTGGATGATGATGAGGACAAACCCTCTGAGGAGAAAGAGGAAGGGGAGTGAACGGGGCCAAAGAGGAGGATTCATATCCCTCCCCTCTTTGATAGATAATATTTGGCCTATCTGTTAACAGAGGTGTGTAGAACATTATAGTTGAAGGAGGTGCAATCTATGGAGGCACTGGATGTCAACCCTGTCCTGTCCGTGTCCTTCTAAACTCCAAAAGTGTTTTCCTAACATTATTTACTGTGACCATATTACTGAACAGGTATCAGCAGGTGCAGACCAAAGAAAATATCTGCAAGTGGGAAGCCCCTCCTCTGGAGAATAAGGCAGTTCATAATTCCATCAGACACACCACTATTCCTATTGAAGGACCCTTGGCTTTGGTGGAATTGCATGACAAGCAAGTGGATTCTTCATGCAGGACAGCCTTCACCTCCAATGGTGTAAACCTCTGCACCTCCTATGCCTCCTTCATTGTTGCCAGAGCCTTAACCATGTGGATTGTGATCCTGGCCAACTTCAGTCCCCCTGATTCGGGGGGGGGTGAGCATTTTGCAGTTGGTATCCATGGCCTCCACCTTCTTAGGGGATGCCACAGTGGAGAACTTGTGCATGTCAGCTCGCTCCGCTTACCACATTGTATCCACTTTGTGAGGTGTGGGGCTTCAACTTTTGGTCCCTGATCAGGCTTCGAAGGCCAAGCTGTATAACTTAGTCTTCAAGGGGTGCTTCTTGTTTGGTTCTGGCCTGGATGATATTTTAAAGGACAATCAGGATAAAAAGGGCCAACGTCCAGTGTCAAAGCAATAGCAAAAGGTCGGTTCAACTCCAAAAGGTCAAGGAGGTGACTGACAGAGGCAGTAACAAGAGGGTTTCATCCCTTTGAAACTTTCAGGAACAAGAGGAATAAAGGAGTCTATTCTGGTTTCAAGAGCAATAGTACCAGAGGAGCCCTTGCCCAAAAATGCAATAGAGGCCCAGGGTAAAAAGCAGGCACCTCACAGTGAAAGTATGCAGGCCCATATCTGCCTTCCTTCCCTTTTTGGAAGACTGCATAATTTTTTACACAAGATGGGCCCAGAAAACACCAAATGCTAGGGTTCTGCAAATTCTGGCTGTGGGTTCATTTTCATTTCATTTCATATTATTATTCATACAAGTTATATGCATACAAATGATATGAACATACAAAAGTAGATGAATTATGATTAATTCAATTGAGCTATTGCTCATTTACAATGAGGTCCTAAAAATTGTAACAATAATCAATCACAAATACAAAAAGTAACACATAATACAATAAATACACACACTCAGTCAGTACATTAAAAATACAAATTGAATAAGATCTATGCAAAAGAATTTTCAACAATTCCCTCAAAGGGGCATTTTCTTTTGTCCCTGGTTCCAAAAGATCCCGTGAAGAGACAATTGGTGTCGCAGACCCTGAACCACCTTACTCAAATCAGGATGATTGTTCTGGTGCCTCCCAGCAAGTAGGGCCAGGGATTCTACTTGATCTATTTCATAGTTCCCAAGAAGACAGGCAGTTTCAGGCCTATGTTGAATCTGAAACACCTAAACAAGTTTGCTTGCCACATGACCTTCAAGATGGGGTCCAGATGTTCAATCATTCAAGCAATCCAGCTGGGGGGCTACCTAGTTTCCATAGATCTGAGAGATGTGTATCTCCACTTCCCCATTTGACATTCTCATCAGGGGTTCCTCAGGTTCATGGTCTTGGGACAGCACTTCCAGTACAAGGTGTTTCCTTTTGAGCTGGCATCAACACCCTGAATTTTCTAGAAGGTGCTCACAGTCCTGGTGGCTCAACTCTGACAGGAGGGGCATCACGTCTATCCCTACCCGGGCGATCTGCTCATTCGAGTGCCACCTGAGCCACTGGTAAAGAAGAGAGTGACCAGGACTCTAGAGGTGTTGGAGTCCCATGGCTGGGTGCTGAATAGGGAGAAGAGCTCTCTTGAGCCATCACAGAACCTGGAGCATCTAGGAGCCATGTTCAAGACAGATGAGGGGACAGCCTTCCTCTCACCAGTCAGGAAGGAGACCCTGTTGAGAGAGATTCAGGGGCTGAGAGCCAATCATTGTTAGGGTTGCCACCTTTGAATGAGATGAAAACCGAATACTAAACCACACACCTAAACTCCACCCCTAACCCCGCCCCATTTATGACTAATGAAGGCATCGCTTGGACTCTGATTTGTTTGATTTATTCAGAATTGTTGCTGATATTGCATTGTGTACAACTTCTTTAAATTACATCATGATTATTATTTTTGGTTTGTTTGATTTAGATTTAAATATTTTAAATTTTAGTGTATGTTAACATTTGGTGGGGTCAGAGAGGGGGGGTTCTGGGGACTTTGCACCCTGTATACACAGCCTAGCTCACACATCGAGTGACTACAAGGACATCTCTGACAACCTGCTATTTTGAATCAGGTGGCCTTTTCTGGTAAAACTCTTTCAATAAATAAATAAACTACACCAGTAATGATGGATGCGATGTAATTACAAATATCATCTGCCATTTTAAGATGTGCTACTGTCCCTCCCATTGCTCCTACTCTAGAGTTATTTGTAATGTCAGAGAAGTTTTTAAAAGTGGTAGAAACTATTCTATGCTGTTAAATACCCTATTGCTTTCCATGTCAGTCATACATAGCAGATAGCATGATATGTGACATGTAGCGTGGAGGCAGTATAACGCAGTGGTTTAAGGCTCGGAGCTGCAATCCTGGAGACCTGGGTTTAAATCCCACAGCCCAGACTTGCATGCTGTGTGACCCTGAGCAAATCACTAAACTCCCTTGTGCTCCCAGGTTGCACCTGTAAACAAGCTTCAGCTTAGTATGTCTCTTCTGGTAAAAAAAATAATAATAATAATATTTTGAGAAAATTTTTGATAAATTACCAAAATGTGCAGCGCCATCAAATCTAGATTGTGTTCCTTTCACCTCATCAGCTACTGCTCTCTCTCTTCCTTTTCTCATTTCTGTGGCTTTGCATGACTTTAGCCACACTATTCTGTGCTATTCATCTGAAAGGCCTGGAATATCCAGGTAGTATGAAAATTGACAGCAATAACTACTGAGGAGAAAGAGGTGTAGTATTGCTAGAAATGGAATAAAAATTAGATTATTAATTTAACAACAAAAGGGGTAACGAATATTAAAATATAGGACAGACCCTAAAAGAAAAACTGGTAAGCATTTAAAGGTATAAAAGTATTCCTTATCTCAACAGTCAAAGATCATACTCACAATGCAACCTGGAAAGGATAAGGTTGATTTGCTGCTAATGGTCTTACTAGCCCTACTTTACACCTCTCAGACTGACTGGTATACAGACAAAGGTCTGCATGACATCAGAATTTGTTTGTAATCTGAACATGCAAGTAAAATGGTGAAGGATTTAACAGAATCTGTTTTACCAGTATGTGAGCATTCAAAATGACTGAAAAAGTACTACCTCTGAATAAAACTGGATCAGCAGGTAAGGTTTCTGAAACACAGATTATGCAGTCCACACTGGGACAGGAGGCAACCATAATGTGGTGCCTGTCTGAATGTCCAAGGGTTTCAGAAAAATGAAGGTGTTAATTAAGGTGGCATTGTTTACCCTTCCCATGAATAATCTTCCAATTTGCTGGTGTGAAGTTAGAGGTGACAACTGGGCAGACAGGGACACATTTGGCTCTTTTAAGTGCCCTGCACTTGAAGGCACTTCCTGATTAGCATGCACTGCAAGCAAGCACACTGAAATGTCGAACACTTGCTTACAGTCAAATGAGAAGAAAATGAAACAGAGTTAGTGGGGGATTTCATAGATGCTGCTTGACCCACCATAAAAACTGAATTTACAATGGTGAAAACAGGAGGACCAAATCTGGACCCAGAAAACCGAATCTATTTGGTCAAAAACTGAGTAGGTGTTAGCAGTGTCAGTGGCTCAGTAGGTAGCACACTCGCCTGTGAGGCCGGGAGATCAGAGGGCTGTGGGTTCAGTTCCCACATCTGGCACTTGGGTTAATATCCCAGTACTGACACTGTAATGCAGCATGAGAGGGGTGCTGCATTTCTGAGGTGCCGTCTTTCGGATGAGACGTTAAACCGAGGTCCCATCTGCCTGGATTGGTGGTAGTTCAGGTGGATGTTAAAGATCCCATGGCACTTATCGAAAAGAGTAGGGGAATTTCCCCGGTGTCCTGGCCAAATTTCCCTCATTCACTAAAAATACCACCAACAGCTTAATCTGGTTCAAGGTCAGTTGGCATTCATCTGTATCCCCTTCCCCCGGGGTCATGCCTGAAAATAGGCAGGATTTGTCTAGTGCACTTACCCGGTCAACAAAAGCTAAATAAAAAATAAATAAAAACCTTATTGTCTTCAGCTCACAGCTTGCAAATTCTGTTCCTCATGACAGCAATATAAATAGTTCCATGGGCTCACCCTCACATGCAGCCCCTGCAGACTGAGTTGCTGTCAGCTTGGGATCCGGCCTCAGAGGATTATGAGGCCAGGATCCCAGTTTCACCCCTCCTGCAGCAGTCTCCGAGTAAGAGGGTGAGTTTGGAGAATCTGAGCAAGGTGTCTGCCTTGGAAGTCCCCCCAGAATTTATTCTGACATCCAATGCCAGCTTGTCAGGTTGGGGTGCAGTCCTGGCCTAAATTCCCATTCAGGGGACTTGCTCAGCACAGGACCAGCTCCTACACATAAATGTTTTGGAGATGAGGGCTGTGATCTTGCTCTCCTTCATTTTCAAAGTCGAATGCAGTCAAAAGTTATGAAAATAAGATCAGACAATGCAGTCACAGATACATACATAAACAATCAAGGGACACAAAGAACAGGGAGATGCTGGAAGAAACCACCAATCTCCTGCTGTGGGAAGAGGAGAATCATTTCTCTTTGTCAGCAGTTCACTTGGCAGGGGCGTTGAACATCCAGACCAATTGGCTAAGCCACGAATATGTCAATCCAGGGGAGTGGATAATGAACCTGGGGGTGTTTGACCTTCTGTGTCATAGGTTCAGTCATCCTCAGATTGACCTGTTTGCTTCCAGCCAGAATGCTCAAATTCAACACTTCTACAGCAGCTGCTAGTGTCCACAGCCAGAGGCAGTGGACGCACAGTCTCAAATGTAGATTTTTGGCAGAGCATATGCTTTCCTTCCTCTGCTGCTCCTCCCCTAGGTCATATGCAAAATAAGGTGCTCAAGAGGAAGCTTTTTTCTAATAGCTCCAGAATGGCCCAGAAGAACGTGGTTCTCGGACTTAGCAAACATAGCTCAACATGCACCATTTCACCTTCTAATGCAGGGAGACCTTCTCTCACAAGGCCCCATTCTGCATCCAAATCTGGGAGTGATGCAGCTTGTGGCCTCACTCCTGAAAGGAGGAGACTCCTGAAACAGGGTTTCTTTAAGAAGGTGGTGGACACCCAGGTGGCTGCTAGGCAGATTTCCACGTTGGCAATCTATGCTCGCATATGGACCACCTTTTTGGCTTGGGCCAAGAAAAAAATATCTTGCCTTCTAAAGCCACGGTTCTGCAGATTTTTTAATTTATTTTATTTATTTCGTTTCTGATTACTGGGTAAATGTACTAGACACAGAAGTGACTATTTTTAGGTACGATCCGGGAGGTTACACAGTCACAATTAGACAATAACAAGGTACAGCAAGTTGGAAGAAAACAAAAACATAAACGTGCACCAGTGACAGTTGGGCACATAATACTGAAAGTAAAACAAATGTGACAGTAAACAAGGTATCAGAGATATTTGCATAGCACATCAAATGAAGTTTCAACAGGCTGGAGTGCAGGGTAGGAGTACTGCTTAACCGTTGCAAATTTAAAATAATCTGCTTGAGAAATGCAAAGGTAAGACATCTAGTAAAGCATCAGACACTTGGGGGGCAAAGGCAAACATACATTGGCGAGTGAGGGGATAACCAGTGAGAATGTAATCAAGAAATAGTGAGTGAGAAGAGAGAGGAGAGGGGAGGTAGACTGGAAAGTTAAGAAAGGAAAGAAATATGGGTCAGTGTTGCAGTGTAGGGCAGGTAGAACTTCTAGGGAGGATGGAAGCAAGTGCATGGGGCAGGGTTGACAAGAGTTTGTAGTCTATTTTTGGTGGTGGCATAACTGGGTGCTAGGCAGATGACTAGGGGTAGTGAATTCCAGAGTTTTGGGGCTGCATGAGAGAAGGCTATAGCACCCTTGGAGGTTTTACTTCTAGGCACGTGTAGCAGGTATTGGTCAGCTGAGCAGAGGCCATAGGAGGAGGACTGAGGACATAACAGGGAGGCAAGTGATGAGGGAATATTGGACCTAATGATACTATTCACCGGGGAATCAAAGGAGAGGATCCAGTGGTCTGAGGGGGAGGGCCAGTTAAGATCAGAATAGAGTAGGCAGCAGTGTTTTAGCCATGCAGATGCGGAGGCGTAGAGGCAAATATTGTTGTAGCATGTATCCCATTTGTGAAGCAAGGCCTTTGATACATTAATGTAGGTTACAGCACCATATGCAAGGGACAGTAGTAGGATGCCCCAGTCGATGGCCAGTCTAGCTGAGGTGGTGAGCATGCTGCCTGTTTTACAGGCAATCTCAGTTTTGTTGTTGACTAATTTGCAGGTGGACTGGATATGTTTGTCAAAGTCAAGTGTCTCGTCGAGCAGGACCCCTAGGTACTTGAAAGAGCTCACAGTCCCAAAGAAGGAGAAGTTGGGCCAGGGTATCTTTAGATTATCCCGGCAGGTTTTTAGTTTGGCTGCGACGCCAAAGAGCATTGCCTGTGTTTTACTCACAATGGGCCCTATGCTCCTAAGGGCGGGTAATACATGCCTGAGGAGCGTACCCCACCTGCGCACCTATGTGGCCCCGGACAGGTGCAGGGTAAGCAGTATGCACTACCACTAGCACCCATGGGTGCCTGTCTGTGGTCATGCCCCAACAACGCACATGGTCATGCGGGCAGTTGGGGCCGAGCCACGGACCTGGGTGGGCATCCAAGCAGATGCCTGTACCGGGTCTCTAAGTGGATCCCTTGTGCCCATGCAGAAATTGTGGGGGGAGGTGTAGAGCCATGTATAGTGGCATTGCTGTACATCCTATGGGCAGTCGCCTGAGCTGCTGCCCAGCCCTCCCCTGCAGCATAGTGGGCTGGGGCAGCACAGAGGTCCAATGTGTGGTGCTGCTACACCCAACAGCCAGTGAATATGGGGGCATGTACCAGACTATGCCTGGTCTCAGCAGGAGCACATGATGCCCCCTCCACTTGGCACTATGAGGCTTTGTGAATGCTGCATAGTGAAGGCATGCCCCCCCACATGCCTCCTGCATGGTCATCCCTGAGGGGCTTTGGGGACAGGCGAGTAAGTGCCTTGTGCTGCACTTATGTACCCTTAGTGAATGCCGCCAGGGGTCCACTGGACCCAAGCTGCATAGCATTCACTCATGCGGTTGCATGCACTCTTTGGATCTGCGGCGCATAGGCAATGCATTCATTCAAGCATAGGGCCCATTGAGAATAAGCTTATTACTAGTGAGCCAAGATTAAATTTGGAGAAAAGCTGAGGCAAGATTATGGTTGTTTTCAAGCACATCCCTGTAACTGAAGTACAGAACAAGATCATCCACATAGAGGATGGATGAGCAGGAAGAGATATTTAGTGCAATCTTGTCGATAAAAATAGAGAAGAGAAGTGAGCCCAGGATAGAGTCCTGGGGAACACTGACCTCAATGGAGGTTTTATCTGAAGTTGCCGAGTTAAAGTTCACTACTTGAACTTGATTTGATAGGTAGCCTTTGAACCAGGCCTTGGATTTCTGTGAGAAATCAAGGCATGTTAGGTTGGCAAGGAGAAGAGGGTGATCAACAAGATCAAAAGCCTTCATGAGGTCAATGAATACTGCTCTAGTTAGAAGGCCAGAATCCATGGCACAGAGGGTATCATTTGAAAATTGGGGCAAGGCAGTAGAAGTACTGTGCCCTTTGTGGAAACTGTGCTGATTTGGTGATAGGAGTTTATACTTGGAGAGGAAATCAGATATTTGAGTGGCCATTCATTTTTCCAGGATTTTGCACAGAACTGAGAGGATTGCTATTGGACGGTAGTTGGAGTTGTCTTTTTTGTCCCCATTTTTGAAAATAGGAATGACTCTACCAGTTTTGCATATGTCAAGGACATATCTGTGGCACAGAGACAGAGTGAAAATTCGGGCTAGGGGTGCTGCAATGAAAGGTGCAGCCAGCTTAAGAAGCTTGTGCTCAAGGCAGTCTGAACCTACACTAGTATTGTCCAAGATAGTGTTAAGTTGCTTGAGTGCATCAGCTCTGGGAATGGCTTTAAAGTAAAAGGGAGGGGTGCTCAGGCACGTGGCTGGCAGTTGCAGGGTTGGACATGTGGAGTGAGGTAGTGAAAGACGTGGTATATTTCGACAGGTCAGAGAAGTGTACATTAAAAGCATTGGTGATAGTAATCAGATTATTGCAATTGACACCGCTTAGGACCATGTCGTTAGTCAGGTGAAATTGTTTGGAGGCCAGAAAGGTTTTTACTTGTGCCCAGAACTTTCTTGAGTCTCCAGCTGCATCCAATCCGAGATCTTTACAATAGGAGCTTTTGGCTAATCTGATTTGTCTTTTGCAGGCATTCCATAGAGCCCTGTAGGTGTTGTGATTGGATGGGAGGCCGGAGTTTTTAAAATGCCTCCAGATTTTGTCCCTGTCCCTGAGGGAGGCAAGAAGTTCTTTATAAGATTTCCTGCAGGAAAGAGTCGAGAAAGGTTTGGACTTGAGCACCTTGAAAGGTCAGGTGTTGGCCCTTGGAGCCTTCTTGGGGTCATCCCTAGGGATTAACCAGGAAGTTTTTTATTTTCTGCATGCTGTCAGCAGGAGTCGACCTCTGTTCCAATCCCTTACTCCTCCATGGGATCTGAATCTGGTTCTGAATGCTCTTTGTAAGGAGCCTTTTGAGCTGCTTTCATCAGTACCACTGGACGTGCTGTCTTACAAGGTGTGTTTCTTAGTTGCTATGTGCTCAGCCAGGAGGATTGGTGAGCTCCAGGCTTTGTCCCACAAACAAACATGCCTTATCATGCATAAGGACAATGTGGGGCTCAGAACAGTCCCATCTTTCATTCTGAAGGTCTCCACAGCCTGTCAGGTGAACCAGGAAATCTGTCTCCCATCTTTCTCTCCACAACCTACTTGCACAAAGGGGAAGAAGTTGCACAAGTTAGATTTACAACAAAGTGCTACGACATACTTTAGACAGATTGCTGAGTTCTGGAAATCAGATAGGTTGTTCATTCTTTTCTGAGCAGCCAAACAGGGACAAAAAGCCTCAAAGACCACCCTAGCTAGGAGAGTGAGAGCCTGCATTGCCAAGGCTTATGTCACAGAAAAGAGGAGTCCTCCGATTCTCATTAGGGCTCACTCCACCAGGGCTATGGCCTCCTCCAGAGTAGAAAGAGGTGAGGTGTCTGTTTTGGAATTGTGCAAGGCAGCTACTTGGTCCTCCATCCACACTTTCCTCAAGCACTACAGATTGGATGTTCAAAGTTCTGCTGATGCAGCCTTTAGTCACAGAGTTTTGCAGGTGTCATTTAGCAGGTAAATTCCTTTCTTGTACGTTGTTGACATATGGGACAACATTCTTTCCCACCTGTTTTTTTCAGGATATCATGGTAAATATGAAGACATTTCTTCTTTCTGTAACACTCCATATTGTCAATGGGTAGTCGTTACAAATGGGTTCTAGGAAGCAGAATATTCCCATCCACATAGATCAGAAACTGATCCACAGATTCCACAGAGATATGTTACATTTCTTCTGGGGCACCGGCCCAAGAAGGCATAGCCACAAGAAACTCATGCAAGAATTTGCCAGAGGAGGGTTTTACCTCTCCCACTTCAGGGATATGAGATACTTCCCCCAGACCCTAATGAAGGCATCCATCATGTCCCTAGTTGTGAACTGAACCCTCTGATAACTCACAGTCTTCCCAAGTTCTAACAGCCATTCATGTGAATTTGAATTTTCCTGCTCTATCCAATGATGAAGGATTACCCCTTGGCTGTGGTCACTGCCCTCCCTACCCACCTGTCTTTGTGCAGTGGGGGGGGAATTCTCCCCCTGGATTGACTTTGAGGGACCTCACTAACATTACCAGTGAAGGCATTAGAGTCATTTTAGTCTATGTTACCTCCCTGCAGATGTGTTGTGACCTCCTGCCCCACAATATGGATCTTGGGGTTGTGCCCTAGACGTAGTGCTAGAGATCTATCTGGCACCAAGTTCGTGAGTCTGGCTCCTTGTTTCCAGGCCCTGAGTGAAAAGCTTAGCATGGGATGCTTGTTCATAGATTTAGAAAAACTACCAATGACTAGTGCATTTAGGAGTGAGTTTCCTAGAAGGCTTTCTTTGCAGTGTACAGATTTGCATTGTCTCTCAGAGTGCAACACATGCATTGCAGTTGCCAGCTAGTGAATGGCTTGGCCTTTTCATCCTTTCTGTGTTTAGGCCTTCTGTACTGCCATTGTTCTGGGGGTGGAATACTTGGGGATGGAGCCAGGGAGTATACTACGGTGTCCATTAGAGAGAGAACTTCTCTGCCCCAATTATGTCCGTTTTGCTCAGTGGATTCAGTATGTCCTCAAGAGGGGATGTGGATTGCAGTTCTAACCCCCAGGACCTCTGGGCAAATGCAACCACGTCCTGAGAATTGGTAAAGTTGTGGGAGACCAAGTTCCTTTCAACTTTAAATACCACTGGGTATGTCATGCGGTATTTGGTGCCTTGTTTGAGCAGAGCTTGCTGTAAGGGAGTAAAAGTCACTCTCAGTCTATTCACTCTAACTGAATAGTCCTGATAAAGTGAAATCTTGTGTTCATGCCACATTAAGTTCCCCTTGTCCCTGGCTACTTTCACCAACATCTTCTAAACAGAGAACTGCAGGATCAGGGCTAGAATTAGTCTGGGCCTCACACTAGGTTTAGGGCATGGAACAAGAGTTCTGTGGTCCCGTTGCTCTTGAAGGTTTTTCCTGGAGGGATTTAAAACATTTATTAGTGGGTTTTCGACAAAATCAATTACGTTCTTCCATTCTGCTTGCTCCGGGACCCCAATAATGCAGATAATGTTCCACCTTCCCCTGCACTCCAGGTCATCTATCTTTGCCCATAAAAGTAAAATGGCATATTTAAGCTGTTGTATTACCATTCCCTGGCATCTGCCTGTCTGCCCAAATGCTGCATCGTGGTCTCCGCATCTGACATTCTGATGGACATTTGGTCCATCTGTTTTTGTAAATCAGTTATAGTGAATTTTACCCCCATTACTTTCTCTACGATGCAAGTGAACAGTTGCTGGATCAGTTCTAGGTTCAGGGAAGCTCTCGCTGCTGATGCCGTTGCCATCACCAAAGCCGTGTCCTTTCAGTTAACATTTCTAACAAGAATTTGAGCAAATTTCTTTGTAAAAACTATCTTTTTTTGTTTACCCCTGATAAAAATAAATTGAAATAAATTAGAAAAACTAAAAACTACGCGCTTTGGGAATTTTTTTTTTCAATGTGTTAGCCTGAGGTGAGGAGCATTCACATCAAGTGGCCATCTCAGCTTCAGCCCAACCAGAACTCCATGATCTAATACATCCATATGTGTACAAAAATATTGAAAATGGCAAAAATGTGGAAGAGTGATATACTGTAATAAGAGATGTAAAAGGGGGAAACAAACTCAATAACTTCATAGGGCAAGTAAGACAAAATAAAAATAAGGACAACGTTAAGTTATTAAATCATGAAAGGAAAACATATATAACAGAATTCTTGAAGAAGAAAATATTAAATACCAAAGTAAATTATTGAATAGATTAAACAAAGCAGAGGAAATAAAACATACTAAATTATTTTGGTCCTTGTGTCTTAAGTACATGATAATCATTACATAGATACATAAAATGTGTTGGCAGATGGGGTCAATTTGGACCATCTAGTCTCCCCATGTATACACCCCTCCATTAGGCTGCTATCTTAAGTTTACCACACTGTCTGTCCCATGGCAGCTTGAAGTCCCTTACAGTCTCTGACCCCACAACCCCTGTGAGGAGGCCATTCCAAGGCTCCACCACCCTTTCTGTAAATAAAAACTTTCTTATGTTGCTCCTGAAACTACCCCCCCTTCAGGCACGTGTTGTGACCACTGGTCTAGGTACAATTGTTTAACTGATGGGGATCCTGTGCCTGTACCTTGTTTATACCCTTCAGGTATCTGAAGGTCTCTGTCATAGCCCCTATCTCATCTCTGTTCCAGGGAATACATGTTGACCTGTTTTAGCCTTGCGTCATATGGCTTGCGATGCAGACCATGCACCATTTCTGTTGTCCTTCTCTGTATAGACGCTAGTCTATTTATATCATTCTTTAGATGAGGCCTCCAGAAGTGGACACAGTACTCCAAGTGAGGCCTCACCAGGGACCTGTATAGTGGCACAATCACCTCCCCTTTTCTACGGGTTATGCCCCTCCCTGTGTAACCCAAGATACCACTGGCCTTTTGTGCAGCCTTTTCATATTGCTTGCCTACTCAAGTCATTGGCAACGATAATCCTAAAATCATGCTCATGTTCTGATACCGCCAACTGTTCTCCATTTTCTCCCTGGGTTGCATCTACCTAGGTGCATAAACTTAGATTTTTTGGCGTTGAAGTTCAACTGCCAATTTTCTGACCATTCCTCCAATTTCCTAAGGTCTGACTCATCATTTAAGCACCTTCAGCTGTGTCTACTCTATTGCAGAGCTTTGTGTCATCCTCAAATAGGCACACCTTCCCATTTAGGTTGACAGCTATGTCTCCGATGAATAAATTGAAAAGGATTGGTCCCAGTACTGAGCCCTGTGGAACTCCACTTGTCACTCTACCCTCCTCTGGCAGTGTGTAATTTACCAGCACTCTCTGAGTCCTCCCATCTAACTAGTTTTGGATCCAGTTTATAATTTATGGTCCAATGCCCATGTTCTCCAGTTTGTTTATTAGCCTCCTGTGTGGGACAGAGTCAAAGGCCTTGCTGAAATCCAGGTATACTACGTTCACCATACCTCCATGGTCCATCATTTTAGTGACTTAATCAAAGAATTTGATTAGGTTAGTCTGGCAGGACCTTCCTGCCATGAAGTCATGTTGCTTTGGGTCCTGCTGTTCACTCTGTTCTAAGAATGATACTATCCTCTCCTTTAGTAAATATTCCATTAGTTTTCCCTACTACTGAGATGAGGCTGACTTGGCAATAGTTTTCTGCTTCTTCTCTTCTGCCACTTTTGTGCAGTGGCACCACTGCAGCCCTTTTTAAGTCTTCGGGGACCTTCCCACACTCCAGAGATTTGTTGAAGAATTCCACCAGTGGGGCTGCTAGTTCCTCTCCAAGCTCCTTCAGTATTCTTGGGTATATTTCATCTGGCTCCATTCCTTTGTCGACCTTCAATTTCTTGAGTTCATCCAAGACTCTTTCCTCTGTGAAAGGACTTGTGTCCCCCCCCCCCCGTGGTGCTTTTTCTGCATAGAAATGGTCCTTTGCCTGCTTGCTCCTGTGTGAAAACTAAGCAGACGTACAGTATTTGTTCAGTACCTCTGCTTTCTCCCCATCATCCTCTGTGTGCTGGCCCCCATTTTTTGCTAATCTAACTATTCCCCCTTAGCTCTTTCTTTTCTCCCTCATGTACCAGAAGAATGTTTTGTCACCCTGTTTGACCCCCTTTGCTATTCTCTCCTCTGTTTGAGCCTTTGCAGTCTGAATGGCCTTCCTGGCCTCTTTCAGTAATTCCCTATATACCTCCTTATCACTGCCCTTTTTATGTTGGCTCGTGCATGCAGATTTGGAGGTGCGGTCACTGTGGGCGAATGCAGGGCACGCATCAGTAGGTGTGTCCCTCTTTCCCAATAAGCCAGTAGCAGGCGCTGACATCATGCATAGCTAATGTGACCACCAGATCTAAGAAAAGGTCCACTGCAATGAGAGCGAAGCTCTCATGCAGCGGGACCACAACATGCCTCCCGACATGCAAGTAACATGACGGCAGTGACTGCCGCCTGTCACAATGCTGACCGGGGATCCCAGTCCACATTGGCATAATGTCCCCCCTCCCATTTCTGCTGTGTGCCGAGGGGTGCCCAATCCCCTCGCATCATGCCCCCCCCCCAACAAAAAGTCTTTCTTGGCCAACGGGGGGCCCAATCCCCATCTACTTCAATCCCCCCCTTCCCAGTTCAATCTGCCAACAGGGGAGCCCACTCCCCAATGGCATAATGTCCCTCTGCCGTTTGTTGTGTGCAGAGGGGGGTGCCCAATCCCCTCTCGGTTCTCCTGCTCCACTGGTATTTGCCGATGGGACTGCCCAATCCCCCATCGGCTACAGCCCCCCCAAAAAAAACAACTCAGGTGGCATGCTGAGGCCGACCCCAGCATGCTAAATTACCTGTTAAAAAAAAAAAAAGTCCGCCTTGTGTTTTTTTTTACTTTACCTAGCAAACAGAAAATGGTCCCTTGCAGTCTCCTGCCCTCCCCCAACCCGTGCAGAACACCCTCTGCGCACCCTGCCTCCCCACACCCCCCCTCACCTCATACTTACCTCCGGAGCTGGTGCGATGATCTTCGGTGGACCGGGAACACGTCTGTACTCTTCAAAGCTGACCGTGAACTTTGGCACACATCTCAGGCACTTTTGGGAATTTTGACACCATAGTTTCAACATGGGGTTATTGGGATCTCTCCTCATGAATTCTGGCATTGTCATGGCATTATTCGGTCCCGAAAGGTGATTTTGCAGTCACTGTGTGGAATCACCTTTCAGGACAGATTAACGAAATGACAGTGCCACTGTTCATGAGGGTGACTCTCAAAAAGCCTATGATGCAAATTTGGTGGAAAAAATCCAAAAAAATAGCTGTTTTATGAGTGTGTGTTGCGCAGTTTCCACACACGCTTGTAACTTCATGAATTTGTAATATTTTCACTCCAGCTTTTCAAAATTGGCATTTTTCCACACTTTCTTATGAACAGTACAGCTGTCATTTTATATTCTGGCCAAAATGTGGTTTCACATGTCCGGTGCAGAATTGCACGGTTGCTGTGCAAAATCAGTTTTTGGGACAGTTTGAGGAAATGACAGTGCCACTGTTCATGAGCAGAGGTCCTAAAATGCCTATGTTGAAAATTTGGTGATGAAATTCCATAAAATGACTGTGTTACAAGTCTGCGTTGCACAGTTTCCACGCACCCTTGAAACTTTGCAAATTTGCAATATTTTCATGCCAGATTTTCAACACTGGCATTTTTTCACACCTCTTTATGAATAGCACAGCTGTCATTTTTCACATCCTGCCTTAAATGTGTTTTCGCACCTGTGGTGCACAATGGCGTGGTCACTATGGGAAATCAACGTTTGGGACAAATTAACAAAATCACAGTACCACTGTTCATGAGGGGAGGTCCCAAAATGCCTTTGTTAAAAATGTGGTTAAAAAAATCCCCAAAATAATTGGGTTACGGACGTGTGTATAGCACAGTTTCTATGCATGCTCATGACTTCACCAGTTTTTCATATTTTCACTCCAGATTTTCAACGTTGCCATTTTTTTACATCTCCTCATGAACAATACAGTTGTCATTTTCCACATACCGCCCAAAATGTGTTTTCATCCCTGTGTCACCATAGCCACTGTGCAAAACCACCTTTTAGCTAACAAACTGATAGTGCCGCTCTTCATGAGGTGGGCTCACAAAAAGCCCATGTTGAAAATTTGGAGTGAAGATACCAACACACGCCTATGACGTTAGGGTTTCCAACTGTAGCACCCCACCCTGTAGAGACTGACAGGTGTCAGGGGTGTGACTTGGGATCATTGTCTGTAATGCTCATGCCATTCCACCCCCACCCTGCAGCCAGTGACAGGCATCGTGGTGTGCCTTGAAGTCTTCAGCCACAAAGTTCACCCCATTCTCCTATACTGCACCCACCTCAGCGTATTTCCTTATGGAATGGGGTAGTATAATGCCCAAAGACCCCAAAGCACACCACGACACTTGTCAGTGTCTACAGGGTGTCTACAGGGTAGGGTGAGGTAAAATGGCATGAGCGTTATAGCTGATGACCCAAAGGCACACCCCAATGCCTGTCAGTCTCTGCAGGGTGGGGATGGGGTTGGCGTCACTTCAGTACTTCACTGTTATTCCTATTATGCGTCTCTAACTCTTGCACTACCAATGCCAATGCCAGCGAGACAACATTCGGCATTGACAAATGCTTGTTTCTTTCCTTGTATCTCCTGAAGGGGTCACTGTTTCTCCTTTATTTTAGATGCTATATTCTTTGAAAACCAGAGTGGCTTCCTTCTGCTTTTGGATTTGCTTACTAGCTTGGCACACTGTGATATAACTAGTGTTATTGCATCGTTTAGTCTCATCCAGTGCTCTTCCACTCCCCCTTCTGTTATGTAAGCCAGATTCTGTCTTAGACAGTATTTCATTTTGATGAAGCCCACCTTTCTGAAGTCCAGTGCTTTCTGTTCAGAGTGACTGATGGCCTAAGTCATGTTTATTTATTTATTTATGACTTTGTTAACCGGGTAGGTGCACTGGTCCAATGGACCATTTACAGGAATGATTCAGGCCAAAAGGTGCAGGTAGAGACATGATTACAGTGCAGGTGCAGACATATTTACAGTGCAAGAAAACAACAGTAACAATAACATTAATATGACATTATTGGTCAGAGCAGGGTCATGCCTACATAAATAATAGCTGATTACATACAAAGTTTCAGGAACTAAAGTAATGATTGCATTCAGTGCACACATAATACAAGCAGGCAGAAGTAACAACAACCTAAGGGAAACTAGAAGACTGCAACCTCCAACTCACTAGCCCCTCCTCTGTAGTAATAAGCCTGAACCAACCCAGTGACCTAGCAGAGAATGGAAAGGAGTCAAAGAGAGGTGAGGTTAGATTGAAGTAGAAGAGATCAAAGGGATGGGGGGTGCTATTTATGGAAGCAGTTGCAGGTGTCATGGGCAAAGAGCCAGGTTTTAAGGTTCTGCTTGAATGTATAATGTGTATTAGATGATCTAAGCCTTAGGGGTGCCGGAAATGTATTCCAGAGTGAGGGTGCTGCAACAGATAGAGCATTGCCACCCATTTTGGTGGAGGTTCTTGGAATCACCAGGGGCGGGACAACAGAGGTCTGGAGACTCTTCAGTGAGATGTGATTTGCTGTGAACCATACAGTCCTATGGTCACTAGATCTCAGATGGGTTCCCACATGTATATTTGAGACTCTGTTATTGTTTGACAGCACAAGGTCAAGGACCATGTAACTGACACTTTTATAATGCTAACAATCTGGATTAAGCCCTGTTCATACCTTTTTTACAATCAAGAAGGAATAGATAGGACAGGAGCAGAACTAGTAAAAGAAATAAAATATTTTAAACCTATCACTTTGTATATAAGGAGGAGATTTTGCTGGCAATTTCTCAGTCTAAATAGAACACAGTCCCAGGTACAGATGAGGGAGTTACTGGTGTTTCCAAATATGCATCTGACTAATGGCTCCTCTATTTTAACATTTGTTCAACCTCATTATTTGATCTAGAACTCTCCACGACTCCTGGAATTGAAGCATGATTTTACCAATACATGAAAAAGATCAATAAAGAACTCATTAATGTACTTGCCAATAAATGTTTTGGACACATCTCAGAAGATCTTTACTAAAATATTACTGAACAGGTTAAAGGATTCATTGTCACAGAAAATTAAGATAGAAGAAGCTCAAAATGGATTCAGTGACTCAAGATCCAAAGTACAACACTGTCTAGTTTCAAGTCATTTGACTCACAAGTACGTTAATATTAAAAGGGGTCTTTTATATTGTTTTGTAGATTTGAAGTCAGCCTTTGACACCATAGGCCACACGTTTTTGTGGGAAAATTTAGATGAGGAACAAATTGTACTTATTCTGTTACATATTTTAATAAGGTTGCACAATCAAATATGGGCTAGAGTACAATATGATCAGTAGGGTAATTTAACAGAACAAAGATTAATTTATGAGTCTGCCAAAGTTGCAATTTAGTACCAAAATTATTCAATCTATGTAAACAAAATTATTATCAAGTCATATAATGACATTTTCATTCTCCAAAGGTCTGTGATGTCAGGATTAGCCACTTGTCTTGCAAGGATGATATACTATAGTTTTTCTCTCAACTTCTTTTTTGGGACTTCAGTACAAAGTAAACAAATTTTAGTTGCTATGCATTAAATATTCTTTGCAAATAAAGAAAAAATAAAAATGCTGATATTTGGACAGAAGATAAAATACATTGCACATTGCATATAAATAATGTAAAGAGTGAAACTGTGCACTGTATGACTATTTAGGGTATCAGATTGTTTCCTTCCTTGACAAGGACAAAACATGAAACAGGGAAATGATCAAAGTTAAGATGAACAAAGCTACATTCTTGCTGTATTGCAAAAATAAACACATCAGTATAAGATAGGAGGCACCATTATTTCAGACCTCTCCTCTGTGGCCTTGGAATTCAACATCTTCTTCACCACCTGTGCTTCCATCCTCCTATCCTCCCTACTCCCTCCTCTCCACCACTTACCCCCTTCTCACCCTCTTCTTCTCACTCTCATTTCTCCTTCTCCCCCATCTCTCCTGATGACACACTGAAGTCTCTCCTAGCACTTAACTTTCATAAGGGTAAAAGCCCAGACTGGCTTGACCCCAAGTTCCTTCATCTTTCTGCCCCAGCCATTGCCCTTCCATTAACCTCCCTTCTTAACCTCTCTTTCACCCTAGCATCTATTCCAGATGCATGGAAGCATGCTACAGTCATTCCCCTCCCTAAAGGTGGTGACTCCTCTTACCCTAACTACCACCCAATATCCCTTCTCCCAATCTTTGTCAAACTTCAAGAGCTCCTTTTATTGGCTCAACTACTGTAACTCCCTTCTTAGACTCTTCCTAATTTTTCACCCCATTCCAGTCTGGTTTTTGTAAGGCCCACTCCACCATGACCTCTTTTCTCTGTCTTACTGACTCCATTCTCTCTGGCATGGATCAGGGCTGTGTCACATCTGCTATCTTCATCAACTTGGTCAAAGCCTGCAACACTGTTGCTCACACAATTCTCCTAGACAAGCTTGCAGCAGCTGGACTCTCAGAAGCTGCCATTGACTGGTTCTGCTCCTATCTCGTGAGTAGGACTCAATCAGTCAGAATAAGCAACTCCATCCCCCCCCTCCATCAACACAGGAGTCCCTCAAGGGTCTGTCCTTGACCCAATTCTATTCTCAATATTTTGAAATGACCTTCCTGCTGTCTGCTCCTCTGTGGATATTCACATGTACATGGATGATACTGTTCTGTTTGCCTTTGATACTTCCCCCACGGCTGTAGCAACCAGCTTCCAACAGGACTTCAATAAAGCCCAACTCTGGTTTCGAGCAAATAAACTGCCCCTCATTGCCAAAAAATGGTCTCCATGACCTTTGGCACCAGGCAAAGACTTGCCAGGCTCACTGCCACCCCATCATTCCACACCCTTGAGGGATCCATCTTAGAAAATGTCTCTTCATTCATATGCTTCATGCTCTGGCTCGACCGGCACCTTGACTTTTCTGGACATGTAGATGCCCGATGCCAGCTACAGAAACTTGCATCCCAAACTTGGTGCTCTTTACAGACACTGTGGTTGCATCCCCCTACTGGACTGCCATGAAATTGTCCAGAAAATGATCCTCCCTATTTTTGTCTGTAGTGAGATAGTCTACAGCATAGCCCTTAAGACAACCCTAACCAAACTGGACACACTTTTTAACTCCTTTTGTTGGTTTGCCCTTAACTGTGTGCCCCATTCACACCATTGTGAGTTGTATGCTGCTCTTTCCTTCCCCCCTCTTGGGGCCAGATGCATCGCCCACTGTTCCTCCCTTGTTGGGAAGTACTGGCTCGTCCCCTCACCCCCACTCACACACCTCACTGACCTCCTCTCCGCCCATCCTCCTCCCACCTACTCCTTCAGAAGTTCTGGCTACTAAGTTCTGGCCATTGCCCCACCTGTCCGATCTTCCACCTCAGGACAGGCTGCTTTCTCCTGCTATTTCCCTAAATTTGGAACTCCAATCCTTTAGATATATGCTCATCCCCATCACCTGTTCGTTATCTTTTCTTCTTAGCAATTACATTTCCCCATACTGCAACTGCACTTGACCATCTCCCTAATTTTCTCTCTTTGTTTATCTCTTGTTATCCTTCTCTTTATGCTTATCCTTGTTTCCCCAACCTACTGTCTCTCAGATAGTCTAGACATCTTCCTTCACTTACTCTACCTCTACCAGGGACAGGTCACCTATTCAGATTTTAAATGTAATTTTTTTATGTCTAAATTGATCATACTCATCGTACACTATCATAGCTAATTTTATTCAGAGTTATATCATTATATAATTTCTATTTCATTTTATCATGCTTCATTTAGGACCAGGTTGGGTCTATTCCCTCTACTCACTCATATACAGGAATGTGTTACTATTATCTATCGAGGACTTTTAAAATTTCCTGAGTAGGGTTTCCAGCAAAATGCTTGCAATAGCAGATACTGTACTTTGATCAGGGATTTACTTTCCCCATATGAGTTTCTTGATGAATATTATACATCCTGCTGGATTAGCCTCCATTCAGAAATAAATATATTTAGAACCTATGTATGCCCTTATCTCATAGTGGCAGTTAGAACCTATATGTGCCCTAATCATAGTGGCAATTATATTTACAAGTCAATACAAGCAGCAGCCATTTTGGCACTGCCCCCCCCGCAACCACGTGCTGCCCTCCCCAGGTCTGCCACTATGTGAAATATCACCAAAAACATCCATCACCTCACCAGACTGCCTAGTCTCTTTACCAGCATGCTGTACTCACCCACCCTCTCCCTGCTAACCCACCTTGCTCCGCCACTATGCTACAAATTGCATGAGCCAATTAGTAGGCTCAAGCCAAAATACAAGTTTAAAATATTTAAATGCTTCCTATTAAGGATAGCTATGCTGCTCCTCCTCTTATCAGGTAACATCCACCCAAACCCTGGCCATGTGCAGCAGCACCAACATGGATCTAACTCTGGAATGTTAAAGTGAGCCTCAATCAATATCTGCAGTCTTCTGGCCAAATATGATACTCTCCAAGTCTGGGTCACCCAGCAGACTTGCCATCCCCCTACTGGACACCGGGAAAACCATCCAGATCCTAGCCATACAACTACTCCTAGGGACGAACAGTAAGACTCTCACTGTAGTCACTGACTACGTCCCCCCTCATAACCAGGCCAGTGGCATCATTGTTATTACTGAATATCTGTCCAACCTACAACCAAATATTGAAGTGGTGCTTCTAGGGGATTTTAATGTGAACTTGCTGTCCTGTGAAGCTGACCCCTTCAAGGATGCCATCTCCTCTATTAATGCAGCCCAAATGGTTTATTCCTCAACTAGGGTTAACTACTGGACTGGCACCAGTATGCTCTTTGACTGGATAGTTACTAACCACCTTGAAAGAATCACAGGCACCAAAGCTCTCCCTGATGCCATTAGCAACCATTCCATGGTCTTTTGCCTCTGGTCAAACAAATTCCCTAAACTACCTGGAAAAACGGTAACACATCATGTCCTAAAGCCTGGGCAGCTCAAACATCTTAAGGCCTCCCTGTTACAACAGACTGGACCCCTATCGATACTCCTCAAAATGTAGACCTAGCCCTTGAATATTTAATTGCTAAATTCAACCAGATCTGTGATATCTATGTCCCGGTTAAGAAGTGTAAGATGAAGGGCTTAGTTAATCCTCGATTACCCCAAGCCTCTTAAATCTCATGACCAACAGAGATAACCTATGGCATCATGCTTGGGCCTCTGGCAAGCAAACTGACCTGCAGCAATACAGAACTGCTAGAAATGCCTGTACTAGGGAGATCTGCCTAGCGAAAATTAACCATTTCAGAGAGGAGCTCACAACCTCCTGGGGGGATAGCAGGCAATTCTGAAGTCACATCAAAAGCCTCAAGGGCAACTCCAATAAATTCTCCCCCTCCATGTTGGAGATAAGTGGGTAGTCACCCAGGACCCCAAGCTCATTGCTGACATGTTCAACCTGGCTTTCTCTGACCTGAGTAGTATACTTCCCCCTGACTTCTTCAATGTTCCCAACAACTCAACTGGCACAGGGAGCTATGACACCCCTCAAGGTCACCCTCCTTTCCACTTTAAGACAGTCTCCAGGAAGGAGTCTAAAAAGTACATGCTAAAGGTGCTTGGAAAGTCTAGGTTTAGTAGTGACTCACTAGATTTTAAGCTCATTAGTCAAACCATTGATTAAGTCCTAACACCTCTCACACAGCTATTAAATAAGTCCCTATGTCTTGGCCTGTTCCTCCAGTGGTGGAAAGCAGCTGAGGTTACACAAAAATGGTAGCTGTGCCCAATACTCTAATTACTGCCCAGTCTCAATCCTCCCCCTCTCGAAGGTGCTAGAATGTATTGTGGTGGATCAATTAAATGAGTACCTAGAGAAGTACCAAATCCAATTCTCACAACAGCATGGTTTTCAGAAGGCGCATAGCACCAACACTGCCTTGCTTGAGTACACCTCCTTTATACACAATGCCCTTGACTGAGGACAGCTTATGGGGGCGATTTATATTAGCCTCACAAAAGTTTCAATACAGTTAACCACACCATCTTCCTAAACGCCCTCCATGAGACTGGCATATTGATAGATGCAACTGAATGGTTTTGTAGCTACCTTGGAAGTAAGTCACAATGCATCAAAATAAGTGACATTTTTTCTGACAGTAGGCAAGTGTTATCCAGTGTCCCCCAAGGCTTGATTTTGGACCCATTACTCATTAGCCTCTTCCTCAACACCCTCCTCCAGCCATGCTTAAATAACATGCTGCTATATGCAGATGATGATAATAATAATATTAACTTTATTTCACAAAAGCACCTTTCAAGTATCAAGGTGCTTTACAAAAGATTAAAAAAGAATAATAAAAACAATAAATACAGCATAAAGCAAACAGAATCTGACAGGGTTCATTTACTATGATGCTGTCATTTATGGCAGTCATCCTAAACAGCTCCCTCTAGAATCACAGCTCCAGGCTTGTTTCTTTGATATTAAGGCCTGGTTTAAAAGTCATAAACTGCTAATGAATTACAAGAAGACCAAGACCCTGTTCTTCTTTAGCCCACACAACAGGTACAAATTGCACAATCTAACCATACTGAAAAATGAAGGTTCTCCGCTCGAATAAGTACCCAATTTCAAGCACCTTGAGATCATGCTGGATGCCTCCCTCTCCTTTGGTATGCACTCTGACCTTGTTGCAAGGTCAGTCAATGCCAGGTTAGGTCTGTTATACAGGCACAGGCATTGCATTACCTCAGCTACACTCCAGACTGCCATTATTAGTTCAATTCTATTTATCATTTACTATGGCCTAGTAGTTTACAGAGTAGCTATGGACACCACACTCAAAAGAATCTGCACAGCCCTCAACAAGGCATGCAGGTTGATCACTGGACCTCACAGGCTAATGCATACTTGCGATCTGTATGCGCAGACCAACTGGTTAAACCTGAAGAGCAGAATCATCTATCAAACCTGCCTTCTGGCAAAAAAAAAAATCAGTCTTGGTCAGTCTACCTCTGTTGCTCAGAAATATCTAATCCATGCATCCAACCCCCACCACACTTGGGGCATGTCAAAACAGGCATATCAAGTGTATTTGTGCCACACATCTCAGACACAGCATTGCTTTTCTTACAGAGTGCCCTACTAGCTAAATTACCTTCCTGTGGGTATTTGGGAAGAGTCCAGGATTGGCCATTTTAAGTATAATCTTAGGAAACATCTCACTGCAATTAGTAGCTGTGACTGCTGACTGTAAGTCTCCCCTATCACTACATGGCTCCTCTCCTCTATTTCCATGAGGCACCTTTCCTCTCCTTCCCACCCCCCTTAACACCCCTCCACCCCACCCCTCCCATTTTCACTCCTTATCTCCCACTCCCCCTACCTCAACCCCCTTCACTCACTACATAATTTCCCTCCCACCCACCTACTATTGATATTGCTCCCCTTCCTCTACCATGCTATCTCAATCCCTCCACTACACCTTCCCCCATTTGGTTTTCTATATGGTCTCTCACTACCTACCCCACCCCCTCCCATATCATGCCTTCACTCCCCCTCTACTTCCCACCCCCTTGTATATATGTCCAGCATTTCTCCCCCCTCTCCCTTCATACTGTACCCCTCACCCCACAGCCCTCTAACAATGCCTACCCTCTGGCAGCATCATTTGTCGCCACACGTCATGTTCATTTTCCCCCATGGTCCAGATTGCTTTTTAACATGTTTTGTTGCAATTGACTATTCCTCTGAATGTACCATGTCTGTATTCTACTGTGTCTGAATTGTACTCATTTTGTTTGTTATTGAATTGTATGTTAAAATAATTGTTTTTATATATCATTGTATTCATATGATTTTCCGACGTGGAACCTTTGTAAAAGAGCCTCTGGCTCAAAGGTATTGTAATCCAAGATATAAAATAAATAAATAAATAAAACCTAGAGAAATTATAATTACAAAAATAAAACAAAAATGCAGAGACATAGCTCAGTAAAGGAACTAGAGATGCTTAAGGGACTGAAGTTGCACCCTTGATTTGCGATCAACAAAAAATGTATTTTCTTATGAAAGATATTTACCAATTTTAATACATCTAAAAGAAGTATAGTTATACAATTCAGAAAGAAAGTTTTCTCCAATAATTTATTTTCCCTCCAAAAAAGGAAAAACATTTTATCACCTAACTGTATGATTGATGGAACTGAATGATTTAGAGATCATTGGATAGGTAGACTATTAGGAGCTCTTGCTATGCGTCCTGATGAAATGATAAGGTACCTTTTTATTTTATTGTTTTAGTTTACATTTTATGGCCAGGAAAGACACTCTAAGCTGAGGCTTGTTTCTAGGAGCATCTTGGGAACACAGGAAAATTAAGTGACTTGCTCATGGTCACACAGTACGTAATTGGTGGCTGTGAGATTCAGACTCCAGGGACTTGATTTTTAAAGAGCCCTTAAATGTTGCAATTAGCAGCAGTTTAGGACTGTGGTGAACTACAGGTGCATCAGGGATCCTGCATCTAATTTTGTAAAATTAGGGGTCCCTGCACCATAGACCAAGGAACTGCCATAGCCACAGGGCTGCACCAATATTGGGTGCACCTTCGGAGTTTAATGGAAGGATCCATCAACCCCCCCCCATGATAGGGTTGAATAAGGCCCTGTCCCATTTGTTATGCAGAAATAGCTTAAACATAAGGATCGGCTCTAGCCTCTCATTTTCTGACTCTTTCCCATCTGGTTGTGCAACCAAATGTTCTCATGAGACCTAGGAACTGATCACTCTCATGGTCTTTCAATTCTCTGCCTCTCACTATCTCTCTGCCTTCCCTTGCTGTTTCCATCTTTTCTTCCCCCCTGCATATCTGCAGTTATAAAAAGATACGTAAATTGTTATGTGAAACTGGGATCCCTTGGTTTGAAATGTATATAGTTATACTGTTGAACTGATTGCAAAAGGCTATTTGAAACTCAAGTGGTTTACCTGAGATGCAGTTTGAGCTCCTCTCAGGTTTGTTTGCAAACTCTTTTGCAGAGCTGTCAGTAGGAGGCCAGCTTGGGACCCTGTTCTATTTGCAAGCCTGCTCTGCAAAGAAACTGGCAAGAACATTTTGTGAAAAACAGGATGTCTCCATAATGAGCTCCCAGGCAAAAACTTATAAAAAGAGCAGCAATACTTTTGCTAGAGAGAGAGAGAAAGACTGAAACTTGGAATTAGAGATACCCTCTGCCAAAGGGCTTGGTTTTCTATATTTGTACTGCCTCTGTAAATTGTTATACTAAACATTTTTTATTTTACTGTAATTGATAATAATAAAATGCTACTTACGAATTTTGTAACTGCTCCTGGTTTCCCTATGCTTCATAGCCTGTGCCTCAATGACACCCACTGGTGCAAGCCTACAGGAGCCATGGAGGTGGGAAGGGGAACTCTGGCTGGAATATGGGGAACAGGGGCTGCTATGGCAGTGAGAGTACCATAGAGCATGAAGGCACAGTGTCAGTTACAGGGGTGGAGGAGGCTGACAGAGGTGCCATATGGCATATCTGACAGCCAAAGGGACTGGGTGGGGGGTTGACATGGGATACTATTATGAGATGGCCCATGGTGGAAGCAGTCCTGGCACTGCCCCACAGGACTGTGGGTTCTGTGAGGCAGGTGCCAGGTTTGCTTCCACCTGGGGCTATGTCATAATAGTCTCACCATGCCAACCCCCATATCCAGTCCTCTCGGCTTTCAGAAATGCCATATTGCACCTCTGCCAGTTGCCTCATGCACTCCCTGTAAATGCTATCATGGTCCCCTCATACTCTATGGTACCCTCACTGCCCACTCAGCCCCCATTTCTCACCCTCCAGGTCCCACAGCTCACTCACCACCCTGCCAAGCAGTGATGCAGGGCCTTTAGATACCTACTGGCTGGTCTAACGTGAGTCACCCTGTTGTAGCCACAGCAGAGCTTACGGAATCCCAAATAAGGGGATGGTGCAGCCCTGCCATGACACTCCCACCTTTGTAACCTGGTGCATGGGTGCTTTAACCACAAGGGTGGTGCAGGCAGGCTTTGCTGCACAGCATCCTGATTTCACCCCAAGCCAGTGTTTTAAAATTGAAATGTGGCAAACTATGACTCAAGATGCCACTTGCATCATACACCTTTGGTACAGGCACCTTGCATCATAGTTCATCCTTTGAAAATTGAGCCCCAGGTTTGCAGCTCAGTGCTCTTAACCTCTACTCTATACTGCTGCCCCACTGTTCTTTACTGTTCAATTAATTTTATGGTACTGACACATTTGACCAAATTTTTTTTATTATTGAAAATATTTCTTTATTTATTTCAAAAGTTTCACCAGGAAAGGTATATTGAGCTGAGTAGCAACTTCTGTCCAGATGCATCCTGAGAAGTAAGGGGGTGAGGGGGGGTCAAGGAAACAGTAAAAATACACTACATCACGTGCAAACAGAAAACAATTTCAGAACACAGACAAGTGTTATTGGATTCAAATTACAATTTGCAGAAGTGGTTCATGTAGCAGCTGTGTATTTGAAACAGGATATGGTAAAGTGCCTCTGGAACAAATTAGGGGAAGGGGGCTGTAGCACAGGGTTTGCAAAGATGGAGATAAGGGAAGGAGAAGAAGGGGTAGGAGGGGATATAGCATAGGAAGTCACTAGGTGGCATAGCAACTTTGTACATGCTGCAAGGTTTAGAGGAGGTGAAAGGTTGTATGTGCTGCAAAGTTTGGGGCAGCAGGTAGAGGGAAAGCAGAGGGGCTGGGGGAAGATAAAGAGCTGAGGGATTAGGGGTGGGGGTACGGGGAGAAAGGAGGAGTGAGGGGAAAGTGAGTTCCAGAATATATAAGAAGGAAAGGAGGGGAGTGGTGCAGAGATGTTGGCCAGGCACAATTACAGGAAGGGGCGATGAAGCTGAGAAGAAGAGATGACAGAGATCAAAGGGAGAGGGGAGAGCAGATGGAAAGGGGACGTGAGTTCCAGAGTTAATGGTGTTTACTTTAGACAGATCATTTTATGTTGTGGAAGTGTGGGTGTTGATGAAGGACACAGTAGGCAAGAATTTAGGTAAATGTCCTGCAGAATGGCAAAATGTATTTACTTTTTACTTTTGGCAGTCTTCAGACACATTAACAGATTCAAAATAATAAAAATTGTTTCATGTCTGGCTACTTCAGAGACTGGCTTTGCATAGGTTTTCTCTCTGCTGCCTCAGGCAGTGTCTTTCGCATTTGTTAGCTGTCTAACTGAAAGCCACTTAGGGAGCCTTTTTATATAGCTAAGAGAATCACATGATCTGTCAGTCAAATGCAAATTTTGCATCAACGTTCAATGTATCAAAATTACAAATGAAACAGAAATGATTAAACACTCATCAGAACAGAAAAACACAGTACTATACATATTCACCAAATACATGATTCATATACGCTTTACAAAAGAGTTTTTAGTGTAGTTCCCTTAATTACTAGGAACCTCCCCCTTAACTGCACTTCTCTCTGATCCTGTATTCTATAAAGCCAGCAATTCTACGTGCAGACAGAACTATGGAGAAACAGCAGTTATCTGGCTCCTGAGAATCAGCCAAAGCCACTCACAATCTCCCTGCTAGGTAAAGTTAAGGGTAACTCTTGATGCACTGAAAACAGCCTTTTAGATTAACTTTTAACAGTTAAAAGGTAACAGAAGCAAACAAATCCCGATGCACCGGGGTGCACCAGTAATGTGTGCGGCGCAAGTGCGGGGGGCGTGCCCATACATATGTGGCACATCCCGATATTCAGCACAGGATGTGCAGTGCATATGCAAGCACACACCCGCCTTGCACCACACGGGGGGGGCACAAAGATGTGCCCGAGAAAGATAGGAACATGTCGGGGGACACCCACAGGCCAACCGCCATATTGCTGGGTGCAACACGGCAGCCACCTGCTGTGGGTGGCCACCCAACCACCCTAGTCACAGGCCGAGCATCGGGCCTCCCCCCACACCTGATTGCAGGCTTTGTAAATATGGTAAATCCCTGGTGGTCCAGTGGACCTGCTCCCCAGCCTGATCATGGGCGTAGTGTACATAAACCTATCCCTGGTGGTCCAGTGGACCAATCCCAGACCAAGCATGGGCATAGTTGAAATTAAATTCCCCTGGTGGTCCAGTGGCCCGATCGCTGGCTTAGTTGAAATAGAATCTCCCTGGTGGTCCAGCGGTACCCCCCACCCACCCACTGAGACCCGCCACGCCTCCCCAGTCAGCGGTGGTGGCAGCCTCACCCACAAGCCACCCAGTCACCTGCCAACTGACAGCGTACAGTATGGCTGTACGCCCATTGGTCCACAGCGTGCAGACCATACCGAACTACACAGTCCCGTTATGTGAATGGAATCCACACAGAAACCTTGGGGAAAGCTATAGGATGGGGGGGGGAGTTTCTGACAGTCACAAAGAAGGAAAGGGACCTGGGTTTTCTTACTTCAGATAACTTGAAAATGTTAAAGTGGTAAGTCAGTTGGGAGGGCCAGTGACATGCTGGGGTGCATAGGCAGGGATATCACCAGCATAAGGAGGGAGGTAGTGATGCCATTATATAAAACCATGGTCAGGCTTCACATGGAGTACTGTGTGCAGTTCTGGAGGTCGCACCTTCGTAAGGATATTAACAGGCTGGAGATAGTCCAGAGAAGGGCGAATGAGATGGTACAGATCTTGCAACACAGGACTTATGAGGAGAAATTAAGGGTTCTTAATATGTACTCACTGGAAGAGAGGAGGGAAAGAGGGGACATGATAGAAACATTCAAGTACCTCAAGGGTATAAGTATAACTACTGAGAAGCAGGATACAGCTGCTATAGACACATGTGCCAGCATCTGTGTGATATTCTTTTGTTCTTATAAATCTGTAATCTCCAGTATTTCAGTAACTACATGTTCACACTGCCTTCTTTAAGCAATTTTATGCTGGTTGATGCCTGGTGTCAGATGGCAGACAAGGGGCTCACTGGATTGTGTTGCCATTTGAAAAACTTCATAGAGTGTTCTTTTACTGGTAAGCTTTTTGGAAAGCTGGTGAAGGTCTCACAATTTTTATTTTATCACCTTATGTCTGTCCCCTTTGGTCCCCCCATCCCCACACCCCAGCAGTCATCAGTGGCCACAGCTGCAGCCTTCTTCTTGCCAAGCTGGTGGGTGAGCAGCTGCCTTCACAGTCTGTGAAGTCTGACGTCTTTCAATGCCGCTTATTGATCATCTTGCAACACAGGCAAGGCACTTCCAGCCCAAAACTAACCCAGGACATGCAGCTTTCAAAGTGGGGAAGAAATGGAGTGAGCAAGAATCAAGTACTCATTCAGATGCAGTGTCGATTTTAAGATCAGCATACTGGTGTGGACACTGCAAATAGAACCCCAGCTCTTTAAGCAGCCTTATGAAGAGTAAAGGCATCTCAAAGCACTGGGGTTCTGTTTATTGTACTGTAAGTGGGCTGCATCTAAATTGGTAATTTACTCTTATCTTACATCTGGATGTATGGTAGGCCCAACTTTAAATAAACACTGCACCTGAATGAACACATGATGCCATAGAAACAAAATTTGTCAGCAGAAAAGGACAGCTTAACACAGCCAGTCTGCCCAAGAGTTCTCTACCTACTTGTAACTCCTGACTGTATATGTAACTGCATGTCTTATTCTGCCTATATCCTTCAGGACCTCCTTGTGAAGGAGCTTGCTTAGTGGATTTTTTTCTGCAATGAACTTGAATCTACTCCACTTCCATAGCCCTATTGATCTCCGTTGACCCCCTCCTTCCCCTTTTTCTAATATACCCCTATGTTTATCCCATGCATGCTTCATGCCCCCTATCATTTTAGATTCTACTACTTCTCCTGGCAGTCTATTCAAGGCGTCTACCATCCTTTCAGTAAAGAAATATTTCTTCACATGTATCTTGAATGCCCCCCACAGCTTCATTGTATGTCCCTTGGTTTGGGTGCTCATCCTCACTTGAAGGAAACTCCCCAACTGTACCCTCTTTACTCCTGTGAGGTACTTTGTAGGTCTTGATCATGTCACGTCTTGCCCTCCTCTCTTCCAGAGTGTACATGTTGAGATTCTTCAGCCTTTCCTTGTAGGGATTCCTGAGAAAATCCTGAACCGTTTTAGTTGCCCTCCTCTGGAAAACTTCCACCTTATGTCCTTTCTGAAGTGTGGACTCTAAAACTGGACACAGTACTCCAGCTGAGGGTATACCAGGGAATGATACAATGGCAGCACAACATCCCTCCTCCTACTGGAGATGCCACTCCTTATGCACCCCAGAATCCAATTTGCCCTGCCCATAGCCTTGTCACACTGTGCTGCCGTCTTGAGGTCCTCTGATATAATAACCTCATGGACCCTTTCATGTCTAGTGAGTATCAGTACCTTCCCCATCCTATACTCAGCATCGGGGTTCCTACGCCCTAGGTACATGATTTTACACTTGTTGGCATTGAAAACCAACTAAGTAAGAAAATGGAATTGATTTGAATGAATTGCAGGCTTTTAGGCAGATTTTTCAGGGAGTGTGTATGTGTGTGTGGGGGTGGGCTCTGCTACTATAACTATTTGCTTTTGATTTGGTATAATGTGGGAACAGACTAACCCTGCTCCTCATTCCATGTGCTGTATCAGAGATAAAGAGCCAAAATAGCACTGGGCCAAGCACTAAGCCCTACGGCATCCCGCTTGTCACTGCTCTGAGTGGCGAGGGCTACCCCACTACCACCACCCTCTGCACCTTCCCCTGTAACCAGTTCTCTATCCATTTAGCCAGACCACCTTCCACCTGTACCCCTCCTTCTCCTCACTCTTCTTCTCCTTGGCCTGTGTCCCTCCTCCGGGTAGTTCACACCCTTTCTCCTCCTCCTTATTCTTACCGGGTGGTGGTGCCTTCTGTATTACACTCAGACCACTCTGCCCGCCCCCTTCCAGGGTTACTATGCCTCTGCCTTTACCTATATCTAGGGCAGTGAGCTCATTGTGCTCCCCTGTCTGGACCTTTCTACCAACCTCAGTCTTTTGGCAACCCCCCCACTAGTTTAAATCCACCTTAGTAGAGATATACCCCTTTAATCCTGCCTTTTTTTGTACATATTTTCTCCTCAGGCTACAGTTGGCTTGGTCATCCTGACTGACCACCTAGCCCTGCCCCCGACATCAGGCCGACCTGCTCGCCCCCACAGATTACCCCCTGAGGCGAGATGGTGAGGAGCTTCCCAGCTTGACCCACCAGAGCAGGATCTGGTTTAGGAGGTGCCATTTGAGGTGGGCAGTGGGGGTCGGAAGCTCATGCTGCCCGACCGTAGCCCATTTTCCACTTTTCTCTCCGTTTGCAGAGTATGGGTGTGCAATGATGCTTAGGCACAGTGTGCCAACTCCCACCATACTCTGCCCCTTTACTACACCGCTGTTGTAGTGCCCCCAGTCATCACCAGGGGCCACTAAAGAGCGGTGGGTCCCTGGATCCAGCTCTGGGATAGGAGAGCAGTCCTCCGGATGCTCAATCCTCTCCCTCCCCTGTCGACCACTGGTGGCCCGGGGTCACATCCGAACCCGGGTTGCCAGCATGGCATGAGGAGTGGGGTCCAGTGCCTCAACCCACAGTGCCAGTGGGCCAGCAATAATGCTGTCTTTAATACTCCCTCCCCTTCCTGCTCCAGTATACCCTGTCCCCCGCATACAAGTCACTATTCCCCCAGACCCTACCCCAGTTAGTCACAAACCCATAATGTCTGGTGTGGCACCAATCTCTCAACCACTCGTTGAACTCCTCAAGCCTACCCTTCCTCCCCATGCTTGCACATGGTACTGGCAGTACCTCCAAGAATGCCACCAACTTCCCCACCCCCTCACACTGCCTGCCCAACTACTCAAACCTCCCCCTAACTACTTCCACAGTGTCCCCACCAAGTCGTTTGTACCCACATGCAACAGTGAATGAGGTTTCTTCCTCCCCCTCGCTGCACGTTTCAGCAGTGCCTGCCCTGCCCTTCCTGCAGTCAACCTGGGGACAGCTTCAATCCAAATACGGCTGTGCCTTTCCCCCTTTCTGCCCCATCTCACCCCTTTCAGTATGGAATCCCCCAGGAAGAGTACCCCACCCATCCATTACCCCCTTTCCCTCTCTCACTCGCTCATTCTGTTTGTCCCAGAGCAGCAGGCTGCCCTTTTGTGCTGGGTTCTTGCCTGCATTGGTGCCTTTTTCTGCCCACAAAGAAATCTGCAGCAGCCCCGACACAGCTCCATTGAGCTCGCTCACTCCCCCTCTCACTCGCTCATTCTGTTTCTCCCAGCACTGCAGGCTGCCCTTTTGTGCTGGGTTCTTGCCTGCACTGGTGCCTTTTTCTGCCCACAAAGAAATCCGCAGCAGTCCTATTAGAGCTCTGTTGACCTCATTCACTCCCCCTCTCTCACTCGATTGTTCTGTTTCCCCCTCCGCTGCATGCTGCCCTTTTGTACTGGGCCCCTGCCTGCATTGACGCCTTTTTCTGGCCACAAAGAAATCCGCAGCAGTCCTGACAAAGCTCCATTGAGCTGGCTCATTCCCCCTCCCTCACTCGCTCGTTCTGTTTCTCCTGGCGCTGCAGGCTGCCCTTTTGTACTGAGCTCCTGCCTGCGTTGGTGCCTTTTTCTAGCCACAAAGAAATCTGCAGCAGTTCTGACATAGCTCAGTTGAGCTCGCTCACTCCCCTTCTTTCAGTTGCTCGATCTTAATCTGTCCAAACACTGATTTCCCAAAGCGACCGTGCTATTCTGCGCCAGAAGTGCGAAAACACATTTCAGCCAGGATGTGAAAAATGACAGTTGTACTGTTCATAAGGAGGTGTGAAAAAATGGCAGTGGTGAAAATCTGGCGTGAAAATATTGCAAATTTGCGAAGTTACAAGGGTGCATGGAAACTGCGCAATGCACGTTTGTAACACAGTCATTTTATGGACTTTCATCACAAAATTGTCAACATAGTCATTTTAGGACCTCTGCTCATGAACAGTGTCACTGTGATTTTCTTAATGTGTCCCGAACACTGATTTTCCACAGCAACTGCGCTATTCTGCGCTGGAAGTGCGAAAACATATTTTGGCCAGGATGTGAAAAATGACAGCTGTACTATTTATAAGGAGATGCAGAAAAATGCCAATGTTGAAAATCTGGAGTGAAAATATTGCAAATGTGTGAAGTTACGAGTGTACGTGGCAACTGTGCAATGCACGCTTGTAAAACAGGCATGTTTTGGATTTTTTCCACCAAATTTGCAACATAGGCTTTTTAAGAGCCCACCTCATGAACACTGGCACTGTCATTTTGTTAAGCGGTCCTGAAAGGTGATTCTTCGCAGTGAATGTGGAATCACCTTTTGGGACTGGATAATGTCATGACAGTGGCTGAATTCATGAGGAGGGGTCCCAATAACCCCATGATGAAACTGTGGTACCAAAATGCCTGAGATATGCAGCAAAGTTGAGAAAACCCCTGTTTATGCCATTATACAGCTTACCAGCATTTCTTCCATTTGTGGTAAGCTTTGAAGAGTGCAGACGTGTTCCCGGTCCACTGAAGATCATCACGCTGGGCTGAGGAGGTAAGTATTGGGGGGGGGGTGTGGGGAGGCATGGTGTGCAGAGGGTGGATGTGGGTTGGGGCAGGGCCATGGTCTCAACGAGGGATCATTTTCTTGTTTCTATGGTTAAAAAAAACATTGGGGGACGGTTTTTCTTTTTACAGGGACATTTGGTACACTGAAGTGGGCTCCCAGCATGCCACCTGAGTGTTTTTTTGGGGGGGGCTGTAGCAGACGGAGGATTGGGCACCCCCATTGGCACATACAGGGGAAAGAACTGAGGGAGATTGGGCACTACCTTAAGCAGACTACACATTGAGTGGGGTACATTATGCTGATGGGGAGTGGGCTCCCCTGTCAGCAAATTCAATCGGGAAGGGGGGACTGAAGCTGATGGGGATTGGGCACCCTGTCGGCAAAGAAAGATGAGGAGTTACATGATGCCAAGGGGGATTGGGCACCCCCTCAGCATACAAAAGAAACTTAGGGATGGGGACATTATGATGATGGGGACTGGGCTCCCCATTGGCAAACTGGATCGGGGCATGCAAGGTACCGCTCTGCAATGACAGGTCACTCCCTCATTGCAGTGGAATCACTGATGCTGCAATGACGAGGCGGCCCCTGATTGCAGCGGTGAAAACCTTTCAAGGTGGTGGCATGCTGGCTGAACTAGTGTCAGCAGCAGTGTGCCACCGCATTGGGAAAAGTGGGCCAAGCCTCAAAAGGCAGTGGGACCATTGGCCCCAATAGTGCTGCACCTCCACAACCTGCTTCTGCAGCAAGCTGCTGCAACGTGTTTCTTGCACATGCACGCGCAAGCAACATAAAAAGAGTTTCATACCCTATGGTATTTCCTAATGTGTATGACTAAAAATAACCACAATTGGAATATTTAATGCTTTTTATTTGATTTTGTTTTCCTTCTGCATAGGTTAAACTGTACCAGACTTTTGAATTATTTTGTATTTTTATATGCTGATTTCTAACTCTTGTATTAAAATTTTTGCCTGTAAAGCTAAACAATAAAGTGAATGAAGTAAAACTTATACCTTGGCAAAGCTTTTCAAGGAAGTACAACATGGGAATGTCTCTATGCTGACTGTTGTAGGACTGGAATGAGTGGCTCTGTGGGTAAGAGGGGGTAATGTGGTTAAGAAATTGCACCAAAAATAAGTATGCTGGATATACACTCTGAATGCTAAGGCCCCGATTGGATTAAATGAGAACTACAATTTACTGTATTTTGTTTTCTGTAAATCACTTTGGCATAAACATAGAAACACAGAATCTGATGACAGATAAGGACTGCTTGGCCCACCTAATCTGCCCATTTCCCTACTTAACAGATAAGCTGCAGATCCTAGTTAACCAACAGCCTACTTCCTCCTACCCCCCCACTAGAATTGCCTTATGTCTGTCCCATGCATTCTTGAATTCCCAAACTGCTTTTGACTCTATGACCTCCTCAGGAAGGCTGTTCCATGCATCTACAACTCTCTCCATGAAGAAATACTTCCTCACTTTACCTCTGAGGCATCCCCACTCTATCTTCAAATTGTACCCCCTTCTTCTTGCACATCTTTTTCTGAAAGGTGCTACCCTCTTGGACTCTGTTGATTCTCTTGAGGTTTTTGAAAGTTTCTATTATGTCTCCCCTCTCCCTCCTTTCCTCGAGGCTATACAACTTATGCTCCTTTAGTCTGTCTTCATATGTCTTCTGGTGCAGACCCTGCACCATTTTGGTTGCCCTCTTCTGGACAGCCTCCACCCTGTCTATGTCTTTGTGGAGATGGGATTTTCAGAACTGTACACAGTACTCCAGATGTGATTTTACCAACTGTCTGTACAGAGGGATAACAACTTTTTGTTTTCTACTGGCGATGCCTCTCCAGTATCCCCCCAGCCCTCCTTTATTGCCTTCTCACATTGCTTGCCCACCTTTAGAGCATCTGATATGGCTACGTCCAGGTCCCTTTCCATTTTTGTTGTTGTCAGTATCTCACCCCCCCCCCCAAATGCATACTCTTCCCCTGGGTTTTTGTTTCCTAGGTGCATTATTTTGCACTTCTTTGCATTGAATCAAAACAAAAAATAAATTTTAAAGGATATGTAATTTTGGAAATTTCTGATATGTATTTCATATCTGAACCCAACAATACCTTAATATTTTATTTGGCTGATGTATACAGCACTGGTTATTGCCTCAGTTATGTTTTTTTTTTATTTCTTTTCCCATATATGACATTTTCTCATTTTATCCAGTCATTCTTCCAACCCTCCATTACACTTTTGATACAGTGCCTCTCTTTCTATCCTTCATTTACTTTCCAGAATCATTTATTTGTTTGCTTTGTGTTCCTTCTCTTTTTGATTAAAACACAATTCAAAACTTTTTTTTGTTTTATATAGGAATGGGTGTAATAAGGCACAGGTTCTTTTAACAGGCACCATTTTAAACATTGGTTCCCACTATTTAGATATAAAAAGAGTCAGCCTATCACCTGTTGAAACATCAGCAAGCCACACCCAAAGTGCAGGTGGAGGTAATGACTGCCATTCTTGGTGTTTGCCTGAGTTCATCTGGGATAGTAGAATTTACTGAAAGCAATTTGTATACCTTTCTGTTGTGTGCAAAGGTTTTGATACTTTTTTTGCAGTTACTGCTGTCAGCACTTTGGGACCTTTGATTCTCTGAACCCCACTGCTTAATTTGCTAGACTCCTTGATATGTAGGGGATAAGTACCAATGCTACTGCACAAATCTGCATGGACAACCACCTGGTAAAACAAGGGGTCTCAAGTTACACTATTTGTGAAACTTAAGATCTTGTAAGCATTATTTATTGATACACCCATTTGGGTAGAAGACTTGGTTTGCTGGCCAAGGCACCTAGCTTCACCTGAGCTCTTTCCTTCTAAGACTGCTTGAAAGGCAGAGTAGAGAAACTTACCAGAGCAAGGGGGAAGGATTAAGACTTAGTTTGGCTAAGCAGATTTACTGTGTGGTGGTGTTTTTATTTTTTACTCACAGGGATTGCTACTATTTGTTGCTAACATTTAATTGCTTTATTTTTTCTCTGATTCAAATTGTTGTTGCTGGTATACCTTCTTCTGCATTATTACAAGGTGTGCCTACAGGTGTGTGCTAACAGATTACTGCTGTAATCTTCTGATTCAAATTGTCTTTTGCAAGGTATATCTTCTGTTACTGCTTTATTTTTCTCTGGAGCAAAGTGTTTCTTACAGGGTATATCTTCTCTGAAATTACTGTATTACAGGTGGAGCTTACATTTTTGTGACTTTTTTATCATTGGGCTAAGCAAAATTAGTGTTTGACACTGTGTTTTATTTTATTCTTGTTTGTTGAAAAGGTTTGTTGTCTCAGAGGTGTTTCAGTCTCCTTCTCACATTGAAGGAGCTAATTGCTTTTCATCCCACAGCTCTTACAAAGGATTAGGTGTGTATGTGGGGGTGGAGCTGGCAAACTGTCAGTAATTTCCAACAGAAAGAAGGGTTAAAAAGTCAGGTTAGTTGATATCTTGGAGGTAGAAGACTTGGTTTGCTGGCCAAGGCACCTAGCTTCACCTGAGCTCTTTCCTTCTAAGACTGCTTGAAAGGCAGAGTAGAGAAACTTACCAGAGCAAGGAGAAGGATTAAGACTTAGTTTGGCTAAGCAGATTTACTGTGTGGTGGTGTTTTATTTTTTACTCACAGGGATTGCTACTGTTTGTTGCTAACATTCATTGCTTTATTTTCTCTGATTCAAATTGTTGTTGCTGGTATACCTTCTTCTGCATTATTACAAGGTGTGCCTACAGGTGTGTGCTAACAGATTACTGCTGTAATCTTCTGATTCAAGTGTCTTTGCAAGGTATCTTCTGTTACTGCTTTATTTTTCTCTGGAGCAAAGTGTTTCTTACAGGGTATATCTTCTCTGAAATTATTACAGGTGGTGCTTTACAGGTTTTACAGTTTTATCTGACATTAGGATAAGCTTTCAGGGTTACTGCATTTGTTGTTGACTGATTGTTTCTGCTCTTACCTCCTTGTTCTTTCATCCGTGGTTCTTCTTTTAGGCAGGGAAGGGCCCAGCCACCCACCCCATCCCAACCACCCCACGCTACACTCCTTTTATAGGGTACCACAGTTGTGACATTTCCTGTGGCAGAGCAGGAAGGGGCGGATCAGTGGGGCCTCCACAAGGTGATCTCTCATTTACAGGGCACTAGTAATTTAACTTGTTATACAAGTTAAACAAAGCACAATTAAACCATTACTTGCATTTTTTCCTTTTTTTTCCCTTCTAATTACTCTGACTAGGTTACAAACCCAGCAACTTATTTGGAATGGATTTCATTAACTGCAGGTACTGTGGAACAATTTTCAGAAGGACAGTCTTACAGGATTTAGGACACTGTCCTACATGCTGGGCCTTTGGAGATCTTAGGTCTCAGCTCCGGGCAGCATGGGCAGAGATTGCACGCCTCAAATTTCATATTGAAGCGGAAATACATTATAAGAACCACCCGCCATTTCCCCAGCATCCAACAGAAAACCTCGACCGCAGAGGGTAGTTGGTCCAGGAGGTTGGCAGGTGGTTGGAGGAGCAAATCAGGTGCCCCATCACCTCTGCTCTCCAACACATTACCTCCAAAACCATATAAACACTACAAACAGGTATCTGCCTCTATCTCTGAAATCAAATAAAGAGGCAGAAGACACTGCAGAGCAGGACACTGTGGCACAGGAGCTAGCACAACAATACTCACCCAAATCAGGAACCAAAACTAAACAAGCACAAAGAAATCCAAAAACTTGATCATAGGAGACTCCGTGATTCGGGAGTTGATACCCATCTCCAGCCAGGGTGATGGTCAGATGTCTCAGGTACATCAGCATGGAGAGACACTGACGCATTGCTAAATTGTTCACAAAGCAGGAGAAAACATTGATGTCCTAGTACACATAGGGACTAATGATCTCACCAGCCGGTCAGTTGTGGAGACCAAGGAACACCTGACTAAGCTGGGTGACAAACTATCATCTATTTCATCTGCATCTCCTTCTCTGAGATCCTGCCAGTCTGGAGAAAGGGCAGATGGACGGAAGGTCAGAGAAGGGAGATGGGGAGCTAAACCGTGGCTCAAGGACTGGTGCAGGAAAAGGACACAGATTTGTAGGGAACTGGCAACAGTTCTGGGAGCGAAAGTTCTTTAAATTTGATGGACTGCATCTGACTAAAGAGGGAGTCAGTGCATTGGGGCAGAAGTTTGACGTCTTTGCAGAATATTTAAACTTAGCAAATGGGGAGAGGTGCAGCACCCCATACGTCGAATGGGAAGAACACCTCCCCTCAGCTAGTGGTCAAACAGGAATTCAGCGCTGTTTGCCGCTCATTTGCATCACCAGGTAAGAAAAAGGTTTGTCTCCCCACACGATGCACAGGGTAATGCCAAACTTCACCCAACAACTAACACACCAAAATCTGGCTAATGGAAAATCATGTACACAAATGCTCACAGCCTGGGAAATAAGATCACAGACCTGCAGGCAATAATGTCAGAGGCTAAACTGGACATAGTACCAATTAGTGAGACGTGGTTTACCAGTAACCACACTTGGGAGACTTCAGTACCTGGCTATGTATTGTTCAGAAGAGACCGAGGTGCAAAAAGGGGAGGAGTGGCCCTGTATGTTAATGAAAATATCAAAGCTAAGGAAATTCAGAATACACATAAGGAGCCAGAAGAACTGTGGGTCACCCTGGAAACAGGAAATGGGACAGCCATAAGAACTGGGGTTGTCTACAGGCCCCCAGACCAGGGGGAGGACATAGACACATTACTGTTAGAAGATATACAAAACATGACAGCTAAAGGGGAGGTTCTGATAATGGGAGACTTCAACATGCCAGATACAGATTGGTCAATACCAGCAGGAACATCTGCCAGGACTAGACTCATAGTGGATTCCCTGCAGGGGCAGGGCCTCAAACAACTGGTACAGCAACCCACAAGAGACAGGGCTATCCTAGATCTAGTACTGACTAACAAAGAAGGGATCACAGATCTCCAGGTAGAAGGTCACCTGGGGGCCAGTGACCATCATATGGTATGGTTCAATTTGGCTACTACATCTAAATCATCCCATTCCAAGGCAAAATATGGGACTTCAGAGGAGCTGACTTTGATAAGATGGCCAACAGAGTTAAGCTAGCCCTGGCAAAAAGAAACACAGGTGAGGAGGTACAGGCAAAGTGGGCAAGCATTAAGGATACAATACTTGAAGCAACATCCCATTGTGTTAGACAGAAAAGGAAGTGCAAAAGAAGAAGGAAACCACTTTGGTTCTCAACTACAGTAGCAGAAAAGGTCAGAACCAAAAGGCTGGCCTTCAGGAAATATAAGGGAACACAGCGGGATGAAGATAGGAGGCATACCAAACTGCCTCAAGGGAAGCAGGTAAGGCAGTAAGGCAGGCAAGTCCCAAACTGAGGAAACACTAGCACGAACAGTAAAGAAGGTGACAAGACTTTCTATAGATACATTAGTGAAAGGAGAAAGTCCAGAGGGGAAGTGCTAAGCTTAATGGAGAAAAGGGAGCATGTGAGAGGAGGACCCTGTAAGGCATCTATCCTAAATAGATACTTTTGCTCGGTATTTACTGAAGAGAAGGTAGGTCCAGGGCCCTACAGCTCAGCATCATGGACACAGGGGGAGGGAGGTGAGCACTACTCCGTCACAAAAGAAAGGGTCCTACAAGAGCTTGCTAAGCTCAGGGTGGATAAGGCAATGGGACCTGATGGCATACTCCAAGGGTACTTAAGGAGCTAAAGGAGGAACTAGCAGAGCCATTAGCAGAATTGTTTAGTGAGTCTCTGAGCACAGGAGAGGTCCCAGAAGACTGGAGAAGGGGTCTCATGTGATCCCGCCCACAAGAGTGGTAGGGGAGGAGGCGGGAACCACAGACCAGTCAGTCTTACCTCAGTAGTGGGCAAGATTATGGAGGCACTCCTTAAGGAAAGGATAGAAACACCTGGAATCCATAGGGCACAGGATCCAAGACAGCATGGGTTTACAAAGGAAGGTCCTGTCAAACTAATCTCATAGATTTCTTTGACTGGCAACCAGAGTGGTGGACCAAGGGGAGCAGTTGATGTCACCTACCTTGACTTCAGCAAAGCTTTTGACACTGTTCCACATAGAAGATTGATAAATAAGCTAGGTAGGCTCAGGGTGGGTCAGAAGTTGGTCAACTGGGTGGCAAACTGGTTGACTGGCAGAAAACAGAGAGTGGTTGTAAAATGGTATACAGTCAGAAGAGATGCAAGCACAAGTGGGGTACCTCAGGGATCAGTCCGGGGCCAGTCCTATTCAACATCTTCATTAGTGACCTCGCAGATGGACTAGAGGGTGAGGCTTGTCTGTTTGCAGATGACACCAAGATCTGCAACAGAGTAGATGATCAGATGGGGTGGGCAGAATGAGAAGAGATCTGGATAAACTAGCAAAATGGTCAGAAGAGTGGCAACTGGGATTTAATGCAAAGAAGTGCAAAATCATGCACATAGGGAAGAGAAACCTGAAGCCACTTATAGGCTGGGAGGAGTTGCTAGCAGTCACAAAGGAAGAAAGAGACTTGGGCATCATCATCACTGATGACCTAAAATCATCCAAGCAGACCCCAAAGCAGTAGGTAAGGCTAGGGGGTGTTAGTGTATTAGTAGGGTATCACAAGTCGTAAGAGGGAGGTAATAATCCTCTGTATAAGACATTGGTTAGGCCCCATCTGGAGTACTGCGTGCAGTATTGAGGCCACACCTTCACAAGGACATTAACAAAATTGAGGCAGTCCAGAGAAGGGCAACCAAAATGGTGCAGGGACTGCATCAGAAGACATATGAGGACAGATTAACGGAGCTCAATATGTATACCCTTGAGCAAAGGAGGAGAGAGGTGATATGATCGAGACATTTAAACACCTTAAGGGCATAAACAAGGTGAAAGAGTCTAACATGCTTAAATATAAGAAAAATAGCAGGACAAGAGGACACAGCATGAGATTAGAGGAGGCGATTAAGGGGAATGTGAAATTCTTTTTCACAGAAAGGTGGTAGATGCATGGAATAGCTTACCACAAGAAGTGGTGCTATGAATACAGTGCAGGGCTTCAAACAGGCATGGGATAGGCATAAGGGAGCAATACAAATGACTATGAATAGATAGGACACTGACAGAGCAAAGGCCGATGGCACATTTATAAGGTAGAAAAAGAAATGGGCAGACTGGATGGGCCTTGCGGTCCTTATCTGCCGTCAACTTCTATGTTTCTATGTTTCTATGTCACCAGCACACACCTCTTTGAAAAAGTTAATGAAATTATGAATCTGATTTGAAACTGCTTCTGGAATGACATTTTCTTCAGACGTTTCTGGTGCTGGCAGGACTGCCATGTCTGTGACTTGCAGCACTATAACAAACTTCAATGCGATCTGGAGCAGAAAAAAATGATTTATTATATTTCAGAGTGATGAGGCTCATTGCTGGGAAAGGAGTAGAAAAAGCAGTCACCCTAAGCTCAAGTAGCTCTTCTTGATGAGCACTAACTTCTTCCTTAGATCTTGTGTCAGGGCAGAGATGTCATGAAAAATAATAACATTTACAGATGTTTTAAATGGGAAATGTTATTATTGCAGTCTGCATTATAATTCATCTTTCTGTTTCAAAGACTAATCTGATAATAATAGCTGCTTCCCCCTCTGGACTTTGCTGACCTCCCAGTTGGAGCTCAGTAAATGAGGTAGCAACTGATTATATATTTCATTGTCTCTTTCCTGCCTTAGAGGAGATAGACACAGAATCAGTTTTTAGTTGGTCTCTTGTTGGGATATGATGAGCTTTTGAAACAAAGTGAATGTTTTCTTCCATCAAATTGAAGGACTTAATAAGAAGTGTTGTAACAACATCCCTTTTTGAGCCATAGTTAACTTCCAAGATGTTTGGGAATCCCACAATGCATGAATTGAAAAATTTGAGTGTTTCAAACTGTTCAATTTTGTTTTAGAATTACAATCATAGTTCTGTTATTTCTAGTTGCAAGTCACAATTGATCATCAATTGAACCCGAGTCATAAATTCATCAGTTTCAAAGCAACATAGAATGTGTCAGCAGAAAAGGACCCATAGTCCTATCAAGTCTACCATATTTTCTCTGTCTATTACTACACCCTAGTAGCATGTGTACATCCATCCTCATTTAACTCTACTTATTATACCCATGTGCCTATCCAGTGCATGTTTGAAGCTTCCCACTCTCTTCACCCATAACTTCAGTGTGTTTTTGCCTTAAATCCTACATAGCATGCCCAGCAGTAGTAAACTCCTTTTCAGTATTTTTCCCCATTCATTAAATTAGGGAATTAAGCTCCCTACTGAAACTCTGTAGAAAAAGAAAAGATCAGACTGGGAGGAACTGCAATATTCTGCTGGAATTGTATGGAATTTAATGATTTCTATGATATTTCACCCATGCTGAATCCATGGAATTCATGGAATTCTATCACAATTTTCTGAGTCAGTGGTAAAATCTGATAGTTTTAATAGTATTTATGCTATTGTATATGCATGAAAAAAAAACTGGGGGAAAATTCTACTGTTTGCAGTGACTTTCATAAAAAACAGCAGCTTACAGTGATGTTAATACTATTCTATATGTGAGGGAAAAAAACTACAGAAAAAGCCACCTTGTATACAAGAGTTTCATGGTTTACTAATTGGAAGCATTTTGTAGCACCTATTTTTTAAGCTATTCTGCAAAACATTTCAAAAACAGAATAACAGTTCCACTGGCATTTTCTCCAGTAATTTATCATTCCACAAACCTGTAACAACAGTCCTTTCAAAGTAAAGTAGCATCCATAAAGCTTTTAATGTCCTTTATTTCTTTCAACTTCTTTTTTAGCTGAGCTAGCACTAACACTCTGGGCTGTGCTCCCTCTTCTAACCCTTGCAGTGACCAGACCCATCATGTTAAACTATCCATCCTGCATCCTCCCCTCACTCTGTCAACTGCATATCTCATCCATGACTTCTCCACTCACTCCTGCAGCTGTCCCTAATAGTGAGTCATAGATTGTTGCCTGCCAACCTTCATTCTCTGCACTCTCTTGCCCTGTGCCCACATTAGTGCAGCTCCCTCACTCACCCTCAAAATTTGTAATCGCTACACCATAAAACCCTTTACTGCATTTTGCACACTGCTAATCATTTGCCCTCATCACTTCATGCATCATTGTGTACCTACTTTTACAGTATCTTTTGCCTTTGCATATTGTAATTGGTAATTGGTAATTTTGGTGTTTGTCACCTTTTACGTGTTTATAAAATCTATAAGACCAGACATCCTATTGCTCTGGCAGAGAGATTAATCAGCCCCACCCATCAGTTTAATTTATGAAAGAGTGGTACTAGAGACCTGATAGTCCCTAAATATAAAAACAGATTTGTAACCCTGGCTTTCCAGTATAGAGCTGCTACCACCTGGAATCGCCTTTCATTGCCATTGAAAATTCAGGATTTGACCGTAGCTAAATTTAATCTTGCTATAAAGCAAGAAATATGTTTTCACTCTTTATGTAATAGATGAATTTAATTGCCCATAGATTTAATGCGCCATGATATAAAATTGCTGTTTGTATTTAAGTAACTCATTTGTATTGTTAAACGTGTAGTTTCTTATTGTTTGTTTTAATTGTAACTTGTATTCTGACATCTAAACAGGTGCTCCTTGTAAAGAGGGTTAGTTTAACCCTAATGGTGTTTGAAGTTGCTTTCATATCCTGTATAAATAAATGTTATTACTACTACTACTACTTACTTTTATTTGTATTTATATTTTTGTACTTTTGTACCTTTGTTTCTATTCAAATTGGTCCTCTCCCCTAAGATGTAGCTGGAAATGAACTGTTACCAGAAAAGTATGTCTTTCCTGGCAAAACCTTTGAAATAAATACATTTAAACTGAGACTGGCATTTGGGGACCAGAAGTCAGTACCATGATGTGATTTAAATGATATGACCAACTTCTCACAGGTCAAAGGTATCGCAGCACACATAGAGATCAAGTGGTTTCTTTTGCTTTGGAGTAAGCTATAAGTGGAGAAGCTATCTATAGCTTCTTTCTTGTTCATTCTTTGGTAGCTTAGAGGCTTTCTGCATTATAAAAATAGGATGTAAGGGATCATGCAGGAGAGCTATATAGATGCAGTTACTCTCCATCTTGTACTGAAACATGAAAAAGTCTTAATGCTTGAACATGCAGTAACTCGCTGTCACTAATTATGAAAGAAATTATGATGAAATAGTAGTCATAGACTATCACCGCATAGTACCTGGCTTGTGTCATCTACTAGTCTAGTGCATTATAAAAAGCATGTAATAAACTGGGATTCAATTAACACAAACACAGCTTTCTGTCTTGCAGAAAAGAAATTACTATGTAACAAAAGTTGTGGGAACAGTATTCAGTCTGTTCCTTCTAATAACATGCTATTAAAAGCCTTAAGCTTGACATCAAATTAAGATTTGTGTGACGCAAGCACAACTAACAGTCAGTAATTCAGAAAAAAACATACCACAATTAGTTGTTTTTTGTGATATGCAAAACTAACTCAATGTCACAATGGATGGCAAAAAAAGTGTGCATTACTCAGTTCCTCATAAGTATTAGGTACATTTCAATAATTTCTTTGTTTCTTCCACACTGACTTTGAAAATTCAAAAAAAAAAACAGAAATTGGAACACAGAGAATATCTAATAATGCCTATGTCTTTCCTGAACATATGTTTCTTAATTGAGGGGATGGGGAAAGGAAATAATTTCCCTTCTACCTCATAAATAACTTTAAATTTAAAAGTTATACTAAATCTCAGTGGGATATTTTAATTTTGACAAAGGAACCACTGGAGATATATGTATCTTTATTATGTAAATCAGCTGAATTACTTATAAGGAGAACTAGCTTGTCTATTATTTGTCAGAACTGAACAAGCAAGCGTTTGTCAATGCCAAGTGTTGCTTGCTGTCATTAGCAGTGGAAGTGTAGGAGTCAGACAGAAGCAGTATAGGAATGGCAGAGAAGTATTGAACTGACACCAACTCCACCTACACCCTGTAGAGATGGACAGGCATTGGGTTGTGCCTTTGGGTCATTGCCCATTATGGTCATGACATTTCTCATCACCCTACCCTGTCGAGGTGTGCTTTGAAGTGTTCAAGCTTTACGCTCACCTCATTTCATAATGAAATACACTGAAATGGGTGCAGTATAGGAGAATGGGGTGAACTTTGGGGCCAAAGGGTTCAAAGCACATCTCAATGCCTGCCACTGGCTGCAGGGTGGGGGTGGGTGTGGAATGGCATGAGCATTACTGCCAACAATCTCAAGTCACACTCCTGATGCCTGTCAGTCCCTAGAGGGTAGGGTGTTATGGTCAAAAACCTTAACAATCTGGGCATTTCTTGGTATTTTTACTCCAGGTTTTCAACATGGGCTTTTTGTGATCCCACCACATGAACAGTGACACTATCAGTTCATTAGCCAAGAGGTAATTTTGCACAGTGACTGTGCCATTTGGCGCCACAGGTGTGAAAACACATTTTGAACAGGATTTGAAAAATGACAGCTGTACTGTTCATGAGGAGTAAAAAATGGCAATGTTGAAAATCTGGAGTGAAAATATGAAAAACTGGTGCAGTCACAAGTTTACATAGAAACTGCACAATGCACACCCGTAATGTAATTAGTTTTGGGATTTTTTACAGCAGATTTTCAACATAAGCATTTTGGGACCTCAGCTCATGAAGAGTCTCACAGTGATTTTCTTAATCTATCCTGAACATGGATTTCCTACAGTGCTAGTGCTATTCTGTGCCAGAAGTGCAAAAACACATTTTGTCCAGAGTGTGAAAAATAACAGCTGTACTGTTCTTAAGGAGGTGTGAAAAAATGCCAATGTTAAAAATCTGGACAGAAAAGATTATGAATTTGTGAACTTATGAGGGTGCATGGAAACTGCTCAATGCATGCTTGTAACACAGTCATTTTATGGACTTTTGCCACCAGATTTTCAACATAGCACGTTTAAGACCTTTGCTCATGAGAAGTGTCACTAGGATTTTCTTAATCTGTCCCAAACATTGATTTTGTGCACTGACCACACCACTGTGCACTTCATGTGTGAAAACACATTTCAGGTGAGATGTGAAAAATGACAGTTGTATTGTTCATAAGGAGGTGCGGTAAAGTGGCAATGCTGAAAATCTGGAGTGAAAATATTAAAAATGCTCAAAGTTACAAGCATACATCGGAACTGCACAACACACACTTGTAAAACAATAATTTTGGGAATTTTTTCACCAAATTTTCAACACATGGTTTTTGGGGGCCTTCCTCATGAACAGTGCCACTGTGATATTCTTAATCTGTCCTGAACATTGATTTTGCACACCAACCATGTCATTGTGCGCTACATCTGCAAAAACACATTTCAGGCAAGATGTGAAAAATTACAGCTGCACTGCTCATAAGAAGATGTGGTCAAATGGTACTGCTGAAAATCTGGAATGAAAATATTAAAAATGTTCAAAGTTATGAGCGTGTATAGGAACTGCACAACACATGCTCGTAAAAGTCATTTTTGGGAAGTTTTTTACCAAATTTTCAACATAGGGTTTTTGTGGGCCTACCTCATAAACTGTGACATTGTCATTTTGTTTAATCAGTCCCAAAAGGAGGTTCTGCAAAGTGACCATGAAATCACCTTTCGGGACTGAATAACAAAATGACAGTGACTGATTTCATGAGGGGGGTTCTCAAGAACCCCATGTTGAAAATTTGGTGAAAAAATTCCCCAAAATGGCTGAGATATGCACTAAAGTTGAAAATAAAAAAACATTTATGCCATTATACAGCTTACCGGCATTTCTTCAGTTTGCGGTTGACTTTGAAGAGTGCAGACGTGTTCCCAGTCCACCGAAGATCATTGCCCTAGGCTCTGGAGGTAAGTATGAGGTGAGGGGGGGTAGGGGGAGGTGGGGTACATGGACGGTGGGTGCAGGTTGGGGAGGGGGACAAGAGAATCAACAAGGGACTTTTTTTTCTTCCAGGTCTTTTTTTATTTTTTTATAGATGGCAGGAGACATTTGCATGCTGGGGTGGACTCCCAGCATGGCACCAAGCAGTTTGTTTGGGGGCAGTAGAGCTGATGGGGATTTGGCACCCCCATTGTCCATACAGTGTGCTGGGGGGAACATGTGAGCTATGGGGGGGTACATTATGCTGACCAGGACTGGGCTACCTCATTGGCAAATGAACTGGGGAGGGAGTTATGCTGACAGGGGGATTGGGCACCCCATTGGCTTTTTTATAATTTATTTATTGAAATGCTTCACCAGGAATGCACACTGAATGGTGGGCAGCGGCTTTCCGTCAGTTTCCTGGGGACTGTGAGAGGCCAACAGAGAAGCTGTCGTCATGGGAACACCACACAATCAGCTGTTTTGGTAGCTTGTAATGCACCAAAATAGCTGATTGCATGGTGATATGGCTGAATTTCCTGATGATTTAGGCATACTCCCTAACTACTGAAAGCAATGTGTTTCTTGCACATGCATGTAAGCAGCACAAAAAGAGAAGAGATAAGTTGACTACTGTTGAAAAAAAGAATAAAAGGATATGAGAGAAAATTATGATCTGCTTTGTTTCAACAGCTTTGGAAAAACCTAACAGCTACCAGAGTTGCATTTATTTTAGTACCTGTGCAATATCTGTGTCTGCTATAACTACCATAACAGGGGACTCATTAGAATTAGTAGTAGTAAAAATCTTTATTTTTTGCAGGAAACGTAGTACAATTTACACGATTAGGATATTAATCCCATTTCCAAAGGGCTCCTGTAAAATTTTACATTTACAATAGTAACGACATAGAAGGCTTATAAGAAAACATACATACACATATTACCATACAACTTAGTCATTGCAATTACATCATATTGCTAGTTACTGTCTTAGGGCAGTGTTTAACATTTTTAGCTTTTTTTGTAGCTTGGCCAACACTTGAAATGACTATGTTCCATACCTGAGCAGCTATAAAAGAAAAAAATGTCTCACTACATTTATTTTTTAGACTTGGTACCTTTAAGAAGCCCTTGTTTAAGCTTCTCAATGTATATTTAGACTCAGATTTTACCAACTTGTCAGACAAATTTAGTAGTTTTGCTGAATTTATTACTTTATACACCACATTTGCCCAAGCTACAAATACTCTATTCTCAATTGTAAGCCATGCTAATTTATCATATAAAATGCAATGACATGTTCTCAGGTCTGCTCTCAGTATAAACTGAGCTAACTGATGATATCCTATTTCTCTTTCTTAAATTTGTAAATTTGATTAATTTGCAAGTCCATATACTGTATAGTCCATAATCAGAAGCAAAAGCTGATTTATCACTTTCTTTCTCATACACAAATTTATACAATAACCATTTCTTCTCATAGCTCCCAGTTTAAGTCTTAGTTTCTTTACCAGTTCTGAAATACGATTATCAGATTTCGATTTATTATCTATCCAAAATTCAAGTTTTTTATGCTGTATTACTTGGATCAAATATTCTTTTGTTTTAGCTTTTACTTTGAATTCTTGTTTTTTAATCTTCCCTTTTTTTGTAATTTGATCAAAAACATAACCTGTGTTTTTTTTACTATTTAGCATCAATTTTGAATCTTCAAACACTTCTCAATTTGAAGTAAATCCTTCTGTAAATTTTTTTGAACTTGAACCAAATCTGTGCCAGATGACACTACCACAGTGTCATCTGCATACATTTGCACCTGTGTTGTTTCTAGTACATTTGGTAAAGTGTTGTATAGTTTAGGAACAACAGTGGCCCCAATATTCAACCTTGGGGAATGTCCCTATATATCTTTTCTTGGTTTGAAAGTTAATTTCTCACCTGTATTTGCTGCTTTCTTCTCACCAGGTAGGACCCAAACCACCTCCAAACCTCAACAGATACCCCTGCCTCCAGCAGCCAATTCAACAATTCCAGTGGTCCACCATGTTATATGCCTTTGATATGTCCACAAACACCACGCCCACCAACATGCCATCCTCCGGTGATGAACTTATTAGATCTACTGAGTAAGTGGGCATGGTGCCTATGGAGTGGCTCTTTCTAAAACTTGATTGATATAAAGTCAAAAAAGAATACTTTTCCAGATGTCATATAGTTGACTGTGGACCAAACACTCCAACATTTTTGAAACTACTGGACACAGAGCTATTGGTTGAAAGTTTGTGGGCAGGTTGGGATTTTCATTTTTGCATACTGAAACCACTTTGGTCCATTTCCAGATTCTGGAAATGAACCAACTATAAACCCCAATTTAGTAGCTTTGTTAGAAAAGGAGCAATAATGTCAATTGCTTCCTTAATAAACCATATTTCTGTTCCATCTATGACATGTACCTTATTTTGATTTAATTTATTTATGACATCCTTTACTTCTTTACCCTGAAGAAGTCTAAATTTTGGACTTTTTAAAGCTTCTAAATTTACATCTACTTTTTTCTGGTCTACCATTTCCTGATCCAATAGAGTCATATGTAATGTGGGAAAATTGGGTAAATGTACAAAATATTAATTTGAAATATTTGCTGATGACCTACTATCCTGAAGAATATCATGTTTTTCCTATTTGTATTGGGGGATCTTTTATAGCTGGTTTAGTTAGTGATTTTATTAATGTCCAGTAGTTTTTTGTTCCTGCCATTTCCACAGTCTTTTTATTATAAACAAACAACTGGTACAACAACCCACAAGAGACAGGGATATCCTATATCTAGTACTGACTAACAGGGAAAGGATCACAGATCTCCAGGTAGAAGGTCACCTGTTTGCCAGTGACCATCACGTGGTATGGTTCAATTTGGCCACTAGAACAAAATCATCCCATTCCAAGGCAAAAATATGGGACTTCAGAGGAGCTGACTTTGATAAGATGGTCAACAAAGTTAAGCTAGCCCTGGCAAAAAGAAATACAGGTGAGGGGGGTACAGGCAAAGTGGGCAAGTATTAGAGATGCAATACTTGAAGTAACATCCCATTGTGTTAGTGAGAAAAGGAAGTGCAAAAGAAGGAAACCACTTTAGTTCTCAAACACAGTAGCAGAAAAGGTCAGAGCCAAAAGGCTGGCCTTCAGGAAATATAAGAGAATGCAGCAGGATGAAGATAGGGAGGCATACCAAACTTCCCTAAGGGAAGTAGGGAAGGCAGTAAGGCCCAAACTGAGGAAACACTAGCACAAACAGTAAAAGAAGGTAACAAGACTTTCTATAGATACATTAGTGAAAGGAGAAAGTCCAGAGGGGGTATTGCTAAGATCAAAGGGGATAAGGGAGCATGTGAGGAGGAGGAACATGTAAAAGCATCTATCCTAAATAGATACTTCTGCTCAGTATTTACTGAAGAGAAGGTAGGGCAGGGTCCACAACTCTGCACCATGGACACGGGGGAGGGAGGTGTGCACTAGTCCCTTCACAAAAGAAAGGGTCCTACAAGAGCTCAATAAGCTCAGTGTGTACAAAGCAATGGGACCTGATGGCATACATCCCAGGGTACTAAAGGAGCTAACTAAGGGTGGAACTATCAGTGCCATTATCAGAACTGTTTAGTGAGTCTCTGAGCACAGGAGAGGTTCTAGAAGACTGGAGAAGGGCTCATGTGATCCCGCTCCACAAGAGTGGTAGCAGGGAGGAGGCAGAGAACTACAGACCAGTCAGTCTTACCTCAGTAGTGGGCAAGATTGTGGAGACACTCCTTAAGGAAAGGATAATACAACACCTGAAATCCATAGGAGCACAGGATCGAACACAGCATGGGTTTACAACAGGAAGGTCCTGTCAAACTAATCTTATAGATTTTTTTCACTGTGTAACCAGAGTGGTGGACTAAGGGGGAGCAGCTGAAGTTGCCTACCTTGACTTCAGCAAAGCTTTCGATACTGTTCCACATAGAAGATTGATTAATAAGCTGGGTAGGCTCGGGGTGAGTCAGACGTTGGTCAACTGGGTGGCAAACTGGTTGACAGGCAGAAAACAGAGAGTGGTGGTAAATGGTGTGCAGTGACAAGAGATGCAAGTCACAAGTGTGGTACCTCAGGGATCAGTCCTGAGGCTAGTCCTCTTCAATATCTTCATCAGTGACATTGCAGATGGACTGGAGGGTAAGGTTTGTCTGTTTGCAGATGACACCAAGATATGCAACAGACTAGATGATCCAGATGGGGTGGTCAGAATGAGAAGAGATCTGGATAAACTAGCAAAATAGTCAGAAGAGTGACAACTGGGGTTTTAACGCAAAGAAGTGCAAGATCTTGCACATAGGGAAGAGAAACCCTGAAGCCACCTTAGGCTGGGAGAGAAGTTGCTGGCAGTCACAAGGGAAGAAAGAGACTTGGGTGTCATCATCACTGATGACCTGAAATCATCCAAGCAGACTGCTAAAGCAGCAGGTAAGGCTAGAGGGATGTTGGGGTGTATTAGTAGGGGTATCAGAAGTCAGAAGTGAGAGTTAATAATCCCTCTTTACAAGACACTGGTTTGGCCCTATTCGGAGAACTGCATGCAGTACTGGAGGCCACACCTTCACAAGGACATTAACCAAATTGAGGTGGTCCAGAGAAGGGCAACCAAAATAGTGCAGGGACTGCATCAGAAAACATATGAGGACAGATTAACTGAGCTCAATATGTATACCCTAGAGCAAAGGAGGGAGAGAGGTGATATGATTGAAACATTCAAACACCTTAAGGGCAGTAATAAGGTGAAAGAGTCTAGCATGTTTCAGTTTAAGAAAAATAGCAGGACACAGCATGAGATTAGAGGGAGGTCGATTAAAGGGTAATGTGAGGAAGTTCTTTTTCACAGTCAATTCAATTCAATTCAATCTTTTATTGTTCTTCCAAAACACCGTTAAATTTTTGGACATTGCATAATAAAATACAATATATATCAAACTCATTACAACCAGCTATGATTTTATCAACATTCCTTCATAATATAATTTAGTCTAATACATATTTTTCTTTATATTAATAACAGTTGAGAAAAAATTAAAACAAAGTGTTGCATCATAAACAATTCCAGGATGAAGTAAAATAAACATGGGATCATAATCCAAACTTGAATATTTTTGTAAAAATCCCAATAAAATTGAATTTCTTCTTGTGTTGTACAAAGGACACTGTAAAATTATATGAAAAAGAGTTTCACTAAACCCTCTATTACAAGAACGTTCTACTTTACTGTGGATTGTTATTGTAGAAAAGCGGTTGTAATATGTAAATCTGGAATTAATAATTCCGAATCTGACTTTGCTTATTACCTTTCTAATATTTGGTGCTATAGGGAAATATAAGTATTGTTCTATTAATGAATCTATTTTATTTTTGCCAAGCCAACTGGCTTGTTTTTGAAGTCTAACCATTCGTAATTGATCACTAAATGAGTTCTCAAAAATGTCCTTTTTAATCTTGTTTTTATACATGGAAGAAATTTGGATACCAGCTAAGTGATCCTTCCAGAGATGACTACAATTTAATTTTTGTAAATTAGTGATTAAGACTTTTAGCCATGGGGAAGTGAAACCCAGAGTATCCCATGACTGTTTTTCTTTCAAGCAAGACTGTAATATCTTATCATTATGTTTACCCAAAATTCTAAGCCAAAATGAAAGAAAGTCTATAAATGACAAAATCCGTGAGTGGAATTCTACCTAATTCAGCTCTAACTAATACATTGGCGGTAGACTGTGGGAGTTGTAATAATGCTTTATTATAATAAGATAAAGGGTGTTCAAGCTTCGGGTTATTTTTTGTACCCCAAATTTCAGCACCATACAACAAAATTGGAGCAATCTTTGATTCTCCTGCTTTAATTGCCGGAATTATTGACATTCCACCATATTTATAATTAAAACTAAGAAGAGCCTTAGCTGCAAGCTTTGCCTTAATAATTTGGACATCGTGATGTGAATTCCATAAACCATTTGAAGAGAATTTGACACCTAGGTAGCAGTATGATTTGACTACTTCAATTTGTTTATTGTTTAGCCAAAGTTTTGGTGTTATTGTTTTAGAACCTATTACCATTAGTTTAGTTTTTTCGGTGTTAATTCTCAATTTTAAATGTTCACATTTATTTTTAATTGGTCTATTTTGATTTGTAATCCTTTTTGAGATAGGGCAAATAACACCAAATCATCAGCATAAGACAAAATATGAATTTGATGATTATCAGTCTTAGGAGAATCCAATGAAAGGCAATCCTCAAATGAAAGCAGTGAATCGATATAGAGGTTAAACAGGAGTGGGGCCAATAAACACCCCTGCTTAACCCCTCGATTCATTTTTAAATATTCTGTAATATTACCTAAAGTATCCTATCTAATTGCAGTGCAAGTTTTCAAGTATAATAAGAAGATTGGGGTTAATATGCTGATAGGAATACTGCGATTTAATAAGATATTCCAGAGTGTTTCTCTATTTACAGAGTCAAATGCTCCAGTAAAATCAATAAACAGGGAGTATAAACTCATTTTCCTATAAAATCTGTATTTTTCAATTAAATGAGATAAAACAAAGATATGATCCAATGTTAAACAGCCCGCCCAGAAACATGCTTGAAATTCTGAAAGGGGAGAGAACTGATTAACCCAATTTTGTAATCTACTTAATAGAATTCTTGCAAAAATTTTACTACTGATATCAATAAGGCTTATTGGCTGATAATTATTTGGATTTTGTAATGAACCTTTTTTGTGAATCAGAATTATTATATTTTTACGCCAGGAATAAGGAACATATTTTTCTCAGAGACATATGATAAAAAAATTTACAAAGAATGGAACCCAGAAGTTAAGATTTTGTTTATATACTTCACCCAGAATGGAATCAGGACCTGGCGCCTTATGAATGGCCAAGTTGGAAATCGAATATTTGACTTCCACATAAGTAAATTCCAATGGATGATAAGAATCTCCTGTCATCCATTCTGGTGTTTTAGAGTAGGCCTCTGGGTCCATATCCCTGTTAAATAATTCCAAAAAGTAAACAGCCCAAGTTTCTTTAGGAATCAATATTGTAAGAGATGGTTCATAATGTTTAACACCTTTAGCCACCAGTAACCAAAATGCCTTAATATCATTATTTTGTATGATTTCTAACATTACTGCCCATTGTTTCTGAACAAACTCATGTTTCTTATTTTTTAAAAAATCTTTTATATTGCTTCTTAGCTCTATTAAGATTAGAAACAAAAGATCTAGTTGGGTTTTTAGAAACTTTTTTTTTATACTTAGTTTATTATCTTTCATTTGTCAGCATTTGTTACATCATTTACATGATTCACATGTTGTTCTTTGGGGTAGAAGCCCCTAGCACTGACAACATCACAGAAATATTACAGTACTTTTGGTTCACAATAGTCAACTTTACTACAGTCTAGCTATAACAGTAACAGTAGGTGCGACTGTCTGGGATGCGTTCCGTCATTTCACTATCAATAACTAGTTATCTCATATCCAGAAAATACCTATAACAGGAGTTAATCGGGGGACATTCTATAACTCTGGTGTAAAAGGTAAATATCTCTTTTAGTGCAGTTCAGGCATCTCTCTCTTAACCACTGTCATGGAGTAACCATCTGGTCCATTTCTGTTGATACATCTGTGGCTTTTGCTTAAGATTGATCGTTAACCTTTCCATCAAATGTATGGATTCAACCATATCCTTCCATTCCCCTACCCCCGGGATTCTCGGCTGCAACCAATTCTTTGTGATAATTTTTAAAGCTGCCGCAACCAGGATCTTCTATAGGTATCTGGCATCCTTATCTCTAACCTCCCCTGGGATTAATCCTAAAACCAAATGTTCAGGTCCTAACTGTGTCTGAATTGAAAATATCTGTTCTAGATGTTTCCTAACCTCCCTCCAATATATGGTGATACCTGGACATGACCAAAAGACATGTGCCTGTGAGGCATGTTGTTCTCCACAAGCCCTCCAGCACCCAGCCGTGGTCCCTCCCTTCAAATGCACCATTTGTGTTGGTACTAAAAAAATATCTGGTTCTCAACTTCCAACAGAAGTCCCTCCACACTAAGAAGCTAGAAGTTGATCACGTACTTCTCCACATCAGAGACCAATGTTTATCTGTTATAAGAATTACTAAGTCCTGTTCCCATTTTTTCTTTATATGCAGGGACATGTTGGCCATATCTGCCACATAGTTATTATACAACAATGAAATGGAATGGTCTGCCCCCTTGCCCCTCACACTCTTTGAAATAGCCCTCTCTCTTCCAACACCGGCTCCTCCAGCATTATTTTGTTAATTTGTATATTCAAGTAGTCTCTCAATTGGTAATACCTGATTTGATCAGTCTGCTTGAGGCCATATTTTTCCTGAATTGCTTCAAAGGAGAGCAGGGTAGTCCCCATCATTATTTTATAAGGCACGCACAGACCCCTTCTAGCTTGTTTCTGATACCATTTATCAAGCATTGCTGGTATAAACTGATGGTCATATGCCCACCATCTATAGCTCCATAGATTCCCAAATGTGGCCCCCCTGCATATTCCCCTCCTCCATCCTTCCAACACCGCCCTTGTGCCTAAGAAACCAAACATTTCCCTGTATCCAGAGGCTCAAACATCACTGCCCACAAAGGGGATCCCTTTGTTTCCAGAGATCTATTCGCCCAGTGGTGTCATATCCCGGTTGCCCAAAGTAGTGCAACCTCATCTGGCTGCCACCCAGTAGCCCTGCAGGCATGGGAACACAAGGCCCCCCTCTTCCTTAGGAAGATAAAGAAAAGAACTTCTTAGTCTGGGTTTTTTACCCTTCCATAAATAGGAAAAAAACATACTCTGCCAGGTCTCCAGATCCGCCGGAGTTAACAGACATGGGACACATTGAAATAAGTAGAGAAGGTGTGGTAATGCATTCATCTTGAGAGCTTGAGCCCTAGCACTAAGTGATATGGGTAGAAGGGACCATCTTTGAAAATCACTTTTAAGCTGTGCTATTATAGGAGGATAGTTTAGCTCTTTCAATTGTGCATTGTTACTACCCAACTTTACCCCTAAATATTTTATCTCTGTCTGATTCCATAACATGGGGTACTTACTTTTAAGCTCCTCAGTTGGGGTAAATTTAAAACAGAGAATTTCTGTTTTATTATTATTCAATTTATAGCTGGATAACCCAGAAAACTTATCTAGCCATCTGAATACTGCTGGCAAAGACTCCATGGGGTCCACCACATATAAAAGAACATCATCAGCATATAAAGCCAGTTTGTGGGTTTGTCCTCCCATATTAATCCCTTTTTTCTCTGGGCACTGACGGATGCTCTAAGCAAGAGGTTCAATGAACAGGGCAAACAATAATGGGGAGAGAGGACACCCTTGTCGCGTTTCCCTTTCCAAATTAAAAGTCCCAGAGATGTGTCCATTCGCTCTAACCTGTGCTCTCGGAGACTTGTATAACTTAAATATGGCCGTTATCAGCTGCCTTGGGAATCCAGACTGAGAAAGGACCTCCTTCAGAAGCAACCAAGATACTCTATCAAATGCTTTTTCAGCATCAAGACTTACTATCAGCGACGGTAATTTTTGCATGGAAATTTGATCAATTATATGTGTTGTTCTACGAAGTTCATCCTGTGCTTGTCTGCCCGGTATGAAACCAGATTGGTCTATCTGTATTAAAGAGGGAAAGTACTCCTGAATATGTCTTGCCAAAAGAGATGTAAGTATTTTGTAATCAGTATTAAATAAGGAAATCGGTCTATATGAAGGGCATTTTGTTGGGTCCTTTCCCAGCCTGGGTATCACCGAAATCACCACCTGGGCCCAAGAAGGAGGGGTTGCAGCCTCGTCTCTCATGACCTCTTCAAAAGCCTTCCCCAGAAGTGTCTGTATCTGGTTCCCAAAGCATTTATAGAACTCCGCAGGGAGTCCGTCCGAACCCGGACAGTTACCCACCTTAAGCCTTTTAATCTCCTCCTTTATTTCCTCCAGTCTCACAGGTCCCATTAACCTTGCCCCTTGCTTCCTAGTTAAGCCCGGTAGTTTAAGTGAACTCAGGAATCTCTTTATGTCTTCCCTTCCCGCGTTTGTGTCTTCTGTGTATAACTTAGTATAGTATATTCTGAAGGCGTCTGCTATCTCATGAACCCCTTGAACCATTTTGCCTATCCCTGGATGCCACACCTTCGTTATTGTTGCTCTTGCCCATTTTGCCCTCAGCCTGCTAGCCAGGTAGCACAACGGTCGAGGTCCCCCCTCATAATGTTGTTGTCTCAGAAAGAGCAACCTCTGTTCCACCTGATAGGCCAAAATTCCTGTCAACTCCCTCTTATAGTCCAACAACTGTCTCCTCCGCTCCTTGTCGTACTTTTGTTTTTGCTGTCCCTCCAAATCTGCTATCAGCCCCATTAGCTTAAGTCTTCTGGCCTCCCGCTCCCTCTTTTTCCTCGAAGCCAGTTGGATAAATTTACCTCGCAGGACAGCTTTTGCGACGTCCCAACGGATGGCCTGTGTGGTATCCTGCTCTGTATTATCTAGAAGATATGCCCTATAAGTTTCTACTATCTGGTCCCTAATTTCTTTATCTTTCAAAAGAGAGGTGTTCAGCCGCCATATGGTATTCTGGCGAGTCTCCCCTAGGTCTATTTTTATATATATGGGTGCATGGTCAGACGAAAGTAAGTCCCCTATCCAAGTATCCTCAATTCTCTGTACCTCAGTCTTCATGACTAATATGTAGTCTAGCCTTGAATATGTGTTGTGGGCCACAGAAAAAAGGTATAGTCCCTCTGTCTAGTGTGTTGGTGTCTCCAAGTATCTAATAATCCCATTTCTCCTATCAATTTCTGGATTTTCCTAGCTGTTCTGAGTGGTTTACCTCTTGCCCTTGAGGAGGAGTCCATATCCAGGTTCAAAGGTAGATTAAGATCCCCCCCCACAAATTATGACTCCCTCCCCCCACTCTAATAGAGTGGCTAGAAAGGAATGGTACTCGGGCAGTGTTGAGCCAGGGGGAAAGTACACGGATGCAAGTGTGACAACATTGCCCCTAAATTTACCTTTCAGCATCACATATCGTCCCTCCTTATCTGTCTTAGTCTCCATTTTTTCAAATGGGGAATTAGATGGCACCAACACCATCACACCCCTCCTTCTACCATTCTTATAGGAAGATGCTGCCATTTCCCCAAAACCCAATTTTAGGAACTTATTGTGCTCCTTCATTGACAGATGGGTCTCCTGGAGAAATAAAAAATCTGCCATGGCTTTCCTTACCTGGCTCAATATTTTAAACTTTTTAACAGGGTTTGTAAGGCCGTTAACATTATAGAAACAAATAATCGTACCCTTACCTGCCATTGAAGGGGTCTGTATTTAGAAATATATTCTCAGGGTCCCCCCGGACTCCTCCTTGAGAGCCCTTACACACATCTCCCTTCTTTATTACATTTAACTCTCTCTTGTGACAGAACACATCCCAGATATGAAATAACATAAAAACCATTACTTGATAACAGTAGCTTAACTTTACAGCCAACTGGACTAGTAACCAATGCATTATCCTTGACCTCCAAGGTAGAAGTCCCACTTTTTGGGGCTCTAGTCCTACCTCCACCTCATACAGGTGGAGGCAAGTTCAGAGGGGTTACCAGTGTCTCTACAATGGGAGACCCCTTCTAGAGAGCTCTTGGTCATAACTTGGAGCTCTTCGCTTCCTGTGTGACCAATTACTCTATTGATCAGAAAAGCTTTTTAATTGGAGCACTGCGTGCCCAAGCTCCTTCCAAAAGAAAATTATGTTATGCGCTGATCTAACCGTCTTTCATATAAACATTTAACTCCTGACCTAATCACAATTTCATGTCTTCTATAGAGCCAGAGAAATCCCCCTCCACCACTTCCCCAACTGGGGTACCCCTTGGGGGGAGACAATAATCCCTCCTCACATGGGAGGGAAGCAGACCCCTCAGCAACCAACCAAGAATCATTCTCCCCTTCCCCAATCCCCGTCCCCTTCCCGATAATTCACTAACCCAACTAATTTTGTTTATTTTATTCATTACTTCCTCCATGGTATTCCCCTTTTCCCATACCTCAAAAGCTTCTTATATTTTCATCCCCATCTTTTGTGTCATTAATGCCCATTCTTGTACTCCCGATATCTTAAACCCATATCCTTGTATGGTTTCAGATATAATGGTCGGCACTTTATATAGTCCTTCTCAAGCCAAGCCTCTTCCCCTTTTTAGCTCCATAATTGGAGCCCTTGTTTACTTTTACCATTAATCCAATACAGTGGCCCCTTTTCCAATGTCAAACCAAAGATTAGCCTCTTTATATTCCCCCCTCTCACTTCCATCCTCGCCCCCCCAATCAAGTAAAAAATAACCCAATTCCTGATGGTGATATGATTCTTGCACTTCTGTTTCAATTCCCTTCGCCCTCCTTCCACTACATCCACGTTTATATCTGCTCATAGACCCTTCCACATTGAATCCTGCTTCCCTGAGACATCCTATACCTACATAGCATTATAACTGCTGCAGGAAGTCGGGAGACATTAACCCCCCCACCCGCAATCCCATTAAGATTGTTTAGTTATTATTTATGTGTCATGTAATCTGATTATGCAGGCATAGTCCCAGGTTATTAAAGTCATTTTCATTTCCCTTCAAGCTCTCTGATCACACTTTACTCCCTTTATTCCACATCATAGTCTCTTTTGAGTAAGTACTTGCAGTGTATTCCCGTTTCACATCTTCATCCTTCAGCCGTTTAGTTGTTGTTCAGCACGACATCCTGTTCTCTTGGAGGGTCACCTTGTTCCTGTTCTCCTTGCTCTAGTTCTGTGTCTGGAGGTTTTCTTTTGGCTAGGACCTTGTCCCACACCCCAAACATGTCCCTACTCGAACCGCCATTCACTCTTTTTGGACCTCTTTTGAACCAGTTCTGCTCCCCAGGCTGCTGTTGAATCTGCCGACCCTGTTCCTCAGGTATGTGCAACCCCATTCTCTCCATGAACTCCTTAGCTTCTCCCAGCTCTTGAAATCTCAAAAGACCCTTTTCTGTTTGAACTTTCAGCCTAGCTGGGTATTCTACAAAGGCCTTTACTCCTTTTTGCTGTAGTAATTTAACGACCTGTAGCACCTTCCTCCTCCTAGCAAGCAGCTGTGGGGTAAAGTCATGGTCAAAAAACAGTCTGACGTCTCCAAAATGTATAGTTTTCCTGGACCAGGCTAGGGCTAACACCTCCTCTTTGATCCTGTAATCCAGAAACGCAAGCACTATCGATCTGGGTCTGGCCTTCTGTTCTCGAGGCCGCAGTACCAGTGATATGTGAGCCCTAATAATGTCAAGCCATTTATCAGTAGGTAGATTAAGGATCTCTCTTAAAAATGAGTTGATAAAGTCAATCATGTTCTCCGATTCCATTCCTTCTGGTACTACGTGGATCCTAATATTGTTTCGTCGATTCCGATTCTCTAGTTCCTCAAGTTTCTGTTCCAATAGCATAGTGCAATGATGCAGCTCCAGCAAGGCCGAGTTATGCACGTCTGTGGTCTGGGTATATTCTGTCATTACCATCTCAACTTCTTGTGTTTTCTGGTGTAATTTTGCAATATCTTGGCATTGATCTAGTGCTTTAGCCTCCAATCTCTGCAGAGTATCATTTATTTGTTGTAGAGTTTGACAGAGCTGCAGAGAGGTAATCGCGCATTCTGTTTCTTGTGCCATGCTCATAGCCTTCTCCACAATTTGTGCCGTGGATTCACACTCTGCATAGGCCTCCGCTTGGCCGTTCTGTACCTGCTCAGCAATCTTTTGTTTTACAGCTCCATTCAGCTGAATCTCCTTCAAACGGTGTTTGGGTCCCATTAGATAATCCTTTATCGATCTTTTGGTCAACAGGATTGATGTTTTCTATATGGATTAACTTGGATTGTTTCTGGTCAGTCTTTCAGTGCTTTGTTTAGGCAGCCATTAGGTCCGTGCCCCAACCAGAAGTCTTTTAGAAACTTTTTTAATCGTGGTTCCCAATCTTTTCTTTTCTTTGAGGCATTGATAATCAAACCGGATACTGTATGTGGTTTGGAAAATACATTTTTGTAATGATATAATACAGTTTTGATGTTAAAATAACATTCCTCCAGATATTCATTGATTTTTTGGGGTGAACTATTATCATACAGCATGGAACATAATAAAGTTGTACTAGTAGAATATATTATATCTACTACTTTATCCATATTTTTAAGATTCAATTTTAATTTAAATTTGCCTCTAATAGAAAATGAAGAAAGGGGAGTGATACTCGAACTAGTCGAAATGTCACACTTCAAGGTCTCCACCTTAACTAGTAAGGCAGCATGATCACTTTCTGGCATCATTATCACTTTAAGACCATAAAAAATGTTATAAGATTCTGGAGAGATCATTAAATAATCTATAGTACTCCTCCCAGTTGAAGAGATATAAGTGAATGCTCCACGTTGATCACTTTCCCCTCTCCCATTCAGAATTAGATAGTTATTGTTATTTATAAAATCCATCAGTTTGAGACCTGCCCCATTAAACACTTTATCTGATGAAACCCTTGGTTCCAGGTCTCCCATATATAGCTGAGACTGTAACATATCCAAATTATCATATTCAGCTATTCTGGCATTTAAATATCCACCAATTATAATGTCTATTTGGTGTTTTCAATAAAGAGAATCGATATCTGTAGACAATTGCATCCAAGGATCATTTGTTTCCAAGAAGTGAAAATTTGGGGGAAAATACACATTGGTTATCAAGCAGTTCATATTATCCCATCTTATAACAGTATGCTGTATTTCTTTCTTTGATGAAATATAGTCTATAACACCCACACCATCTCTAATTTTAATATAAGTGGTTAAGCCCCCACTTGGTCGCCCATATTATTTTTTCTTAATAGCTAAAGTTTCACAAAGTATTAAACCGTTAATAAGTGTTTTTGAAGTAGCCCATGTCTCTTGAAATAATAAGATATCAAACGTGGAGACATACTCCCCCCTGCTGGAGTCAGCGATTTTAGTTTTTAATCCTGCAATGTTCCACGAAATTAAATATGACTCAGCAGATTGATTATGAGTCATCATCAATTCAGACTCATCATTCTCATTAGGAGATGAAATATCCCTTGGCACTAAGTCAGTTATTGACTGTTTTTCTTTCATACTCAGTAGCTTGAGTTTCCATGTTCTTAAACTCTACCAGCTAGATATTGTGTTTATCTAATTTTATGTTTGCTTGACATAAGATGGTTATAGGTGTCTTCATACTTTAAATCTATATCTATCTGTGTATCTGATGGGTCTGTAAATATCCTGCTAACCAAACCTATATCATGCAAGCAAATATCACAATCCAAACTTAAAGTAAGCAATGAATGTATATAAGATGACTATCTATCAGTGCTTTCCCCTTCAAATTTCTGAATCCCAAATATTGACACTCTCCTGCAGAAATAATCCTTATCAAAATTCTAATGAAGCAAAGATAAAGTGGAAGTAATGTTTTCATTAGAATATTTAGTAGGTGGTAAGGAACCATAAGCAAACTTCCAAATAGTGGACCAATTTACCGGGGATGAAATCAGTAACTCCAAATTATTAATTGGACATTGTTTAGCCCATATAGCTTTAGCAATGTCCATATTAGATAAGAGGATGTAAACTGGGACATTAGGAAGTGAAAAGTCCCTATAAACCAGTTTTAAGTCCTCAATTGCAATGTCCAATTCCAACACAGAAAGGGTGGTGGATGCATGGAACAGCCTACCTCAGGAAATGGTGGATATGAATACAGTGTAGGGCTTCAAACAGACATGGGATAGGCATAAGGGAGCAATCCAGATGAGTATGAATAGATAGGCCATTGACAGAGCAAAGGCCTATCCTTATCTGCCATCAACTTTTATGTTTCTATGTTTCTATAATAACACATGTTATCCCTTATTTCTGCCTTTAATGTATTTCTACTTTGTTTGTAATTTTCCCAATCTTCAGGTCTCAAAGTTTTATTTGCAGTTTTCCACAACTGATTTTTTACCCTAATTTTACATTTTAATTTTTCAGTTATCCAAGGGAAATGATTATTTTTTGGTAAGATTTTTACCATTGGTGCCACCTCATTGCAGACAGACAAAAAAGGTCATTAAACTCCTGTATGGCTATGTCTAGAGAGGAAATTAAAATATTATATGTCATGGGATCAAGGATAAATTATTACTTGAAATAATCTTTATTGTAGTTTTTTAAACATTGTATTTTAATATATTTTCTTTTTTGTTTTGTCTTCCTTTTATTTGAAATTTGAAAACCACAATATAAGGTATTATGGTCCCCTAAAATTGGTTGCTTCACTTTCACATAATCTACTATTATGCCTGGAGACACAAAAATCAAGTCTAGAATATTACCTTTGCTTGTTAGTGATGTTTTCCTAGTAGTACTCATAATAATTTGTTTTATACCCAATTGTCCAAAACTATTTTCAAGAGCTTATCCTCTTGAGTTTCCTCAGGCCACATTAAAATCTTCCACTAACATTAATTGGGAGCCCATTCAGCATTTCATTACCAATTGTGACAATTTATCAAAATCACTTTTAGGTGTTACAGGGGGTGAATGGATATTTCCCAGTACCAAATCTAATAATTGGAAAAGTACTATTACACATTCCATTTTACCTACTAATCCACAATAACACACCTTAGCAGGTCCCATATCCCATTTTACATATAACAACACACCCCCACCACATTCAAATTCCCTATCAAACCAATGTGTTTCATATCCATCAATTCCAATTTCTTCCATTACCACTGACTTATTTAACCAAATTTCAGTTAGTAGTATGATATCAGGAGTCTTCCATTTCAACCCATGTTCTAAAGACATCTGTTTTATTTTTAAAGCTACTAGTATAATCATAAACCATTTTGTATGTTTGGTTATTTTTGGGTCCTGGATTTAGTTCTACATCCTCACTTAATAACACAACTCAAATTGGACCACCCTGCAAATGAAACTTTAATGGTGTTATTTTTACTTACATTAATTGAACTTTAATTTTTAAGAAAGGGTTCTTTCTAATTTTAAATCTAGATTTCACCCTTGTGCCACTTCCATTTTGTTTCAGGTCTGAATCACTTAATAGACTTGCTGATAATGAAGAATGTCTTCCTATAGAAACAGTTGTTGTATTTGAGTCTATTAATACACTAACTACTAAGCACATCATAAACACAATAACTGAATTCAATATTACAAACTCCACAATACAAAAAAACTTATTTAAATTAACCACTAGGTAAAAACACTTTAACCAATTTAAAAAGACAGTTCCTACCTTATTTAAAATGTTCTACCTTTGATTAATAATCTCCTTTTCCCCCAAATATACTAACCTTATGGTAAAACAAGTGCAATTTCTTAGAGCTTTACTCCTTCAAATTTACCTGCACAACCAGTAATTCCAGTAGCCCCCACAGCTCACCAACACAGGTGGCAGTGAGAAGTCGACCAGATAGAACCATTGAAAAGGCTGGTTATTTTCTAATAACTACAGTCTTTAAATATTCAGTATACAGAGCAGCAAGAGATTAAAATGTTAAGATTTTTCAGGAGTGGTGCATGCATCATTCATGCTCATGCTGTGTACTGCTCAAGTAATTTGAAGGCTGCTGATCCACTTCCAGTAATGACACTCCCCTTTTGCTCCTCCCCACTGGTCCCATTTGTTGGCAGAGTACCAGGACACTGGGGCACAGCTGGTCGTTCATCTCAGGAGCTGGGGGACACAGCCACACACCACTGTTGAGGCTGGGCAGGTAAATTTAATACAGGCAAGATGTTCTAAGCCAAAGCATTCTCTAAACAAGTTTACCTGCCATGTGCTGCTCAAGCAATTTGAAGGCTGCTTCTCTACCTTCAGTAATGACACTCCCCTTCTGCTCCTTCCCACCAGTCCCATTTATTGACAAAGTACCAGGACACTAGGGCACAGCTGGTCATCTGTCTCAGGAACTGGGGGGCACAGTCACACACAACTGTTCAGGCTGGGCAGATAGATTTAATACAGGCAAGATGTTCTAAGCCATGGCAGTCTCTAAACGAGTTTACCTGTCGTGTTCTGCTCAAACAATTTGAAGGCTTCTGCTCCTCCTCTAGCGATGATGCTCCCCTTCTGCTCCTCTCCACTGGTACCATTTTTTGGCAGAGTACTGGGACTCTGGGGCATAGCAGGAGCCAGGGGACACAGCCACACACAACTGTTCAGGCTGGTCAGGTAGATTTAACATATGCAAGATGTTCACAGCTGCAGCAGTCTCTAAACAAGTTTACCTGCCATGTGCTCTTCGAGCAATTTGAAGGCTGCTGCTCCTCCTCCAGCAAGGATGATCCCCTTCTGCTCCCGCCTTACCGGTCCCATTGGTTGGCAGAGTAGATAATATAAATGATCTTGGAATTTGATTAGACAAACGCTTACCTTTCACTACAGACATAGAATCCCTCTCCAAAAAAAAAAAAAAGAGAAATAGTGGGGTTTTTTTCTACAGGACCAAGAGCTGTTTTCTGCTAGATACAAGAAAAAGATTAGTACATGTTACTGTACCTTCCTCCCACTGTTGGATTATGTTGGTCTAATCTGTAGTTGCTGTAGCTACACTTCCCTAAATAACCTAGATGTGCTTTATCATAGAGCCCTTCATTTTGTCACAAATTCTGCACCCAGAAGTCATCATTGCATTTTATATACAATGGTCGGGTGGCCATCTCTAACTATAAGGAGGCTCAAAAGTCTGTATATGTGGATTTATAAAGCATTAACAAATAATCTTCCTTATTACATTTCAGACTTCGTCATACAGTCTTATAGTAGTTATACATTAAGGAAATATAACTGAATCCTTTTAGATACCACAACATATGTATTTTTTCCTTTGTGTGTAGCCCACCTGGACCTTGGCCCCTGCCCACCCCTAGCTACCCCACTAACCTCCAGGGACCTACCTTAATCCAGGGTCCCCGATACCCCCTGGATTGCCCACCAGGGTGGGGCCACTGCACCAGCAGGTCTTCCATGATGATGGGAGAAGGTGCCAGCAGGAGATCCCACCAGCACTGCCTCCTTGGCTTGCCCCCCAAGGTGGGGAGTGGAATCTTGTACCAGCCATAGTGGCCATCAGGATAGGCCGAGTCCTGTAAGTGCTGCAGAAAGCTAGTAGAGCCAGGGCGAGTGGGCTTCAGTAGTGGCAGTTGTAATTTTGATATTTTGACCCCCGGGGGTGAAGACATGCTATGACATCCTGCATCCACCCTGCTCCCCCACCCATACTGGCACTGATGCAGGAGCATCCCCAGCCTCCACTAGGGGTCCGCATTGAGCCAGACACTCTACCCCCTCCCTCTCAGAGAAGGAGAGCAGTCTCTAGGATGCTCAATCCTTTTCCCCCCCCCAGCTGGCCCTCCAATGTTCCCAGGCCTGTTCCCAAACCCGGGTCATTGACATTGCAGTTGGGCACCCTGCCCCTGCAATGGTGGGCTGGCAACACATACCACGACATATGCCACCCAATATGGAAGAACAGCCTTTAGTTGTGTCATTCCTATGGCATGGAACAAACTGAAAATACCCTCAAACTTACCAGTCTTATAAGTATTGATGTATTCAAAGCTCTCCTAAATAAGATATGCAAAGAGACATGCTCGTGCAAATGCCAAATTACATGAATGTGGATGCAGTATAGTGATCCATACAAATAAAAACTGTGCTTATGGTCCCATTCTTAAATGTGATTATTTTTTTTATACTATTATCATCTTGGAATATAATTACCATTCAAGCATCCTATCGGGTGTAACTGTTTGTGATCTTGGCACTATAATTATTCTATGAAATGTGTTATTTTTGTTATGTACTTCATGCCTATTATTCCTTGACTTTTATTGTATTATACATTGTATGTGTCAGATTTATTGTAATTTCCTATCTCGATTACCACTGTATCAATATTTATTGTATGCTGTCCTACCCAGAGCCTCCTTGTGAATGAGCTTGCTCAACAAAATCTCTTTCTGGAGAAATAAATGAACTAAAATAAACTAATTATTTACTAGATAAGCAAATCTTACAGAAGAAAATATTCATAGACACCAAGAATCGTTGGCAATAAAAGTGTTATCCAGATTAATAAACAAGAGAGCCTATCTATCTAACATTAAATCTGACTCTGGTACATTATCATCATATACTTCAGAAATAAACAGTATTTGGGGGCCTCCTCAATTTACTGAAGATGTAAAAAAATACTTCAGACTAAGAATCATATTTATTTTTAACAATATATTTAGGGCCCAATTCTGAAAGCATCGGGAATGACTCAAGGAGCTTGCATCAAAGAAAAATGATGCAAAGGGCTCGCTGCATAGTACATTGCATCATTCTTGATTCTGCATTGCCTCCTGTGCCAATTGAGGGACTGCCTGTGCCAGCTGGGTTTATGCTGCCCTGGTGATGGATGCACCAGTGCACCATGGCAGCAAGAGGCTTGCACCAGGGCAGTGCTGCTGCATCCTTTTAAACAGGATTCCATAATCTTCCACAAAGGGCACAGGGTCAGCATGAATTAGGCCAACCCAGGCTGGTTAATGGAACCTGCACTACCACCATCCAGCTGAGAACCCTGGGGTGGTGCAACTGAGGGTTGGGGGCTGGCATAGGGTACACATTACTACTGCGTTAAAATGCATGTTACAAAGTACAGCTCTTACTGTATAGACAGTAAAGGGGAAGGGAGCATGCCACATCAGTATTTGACATTTTGTTAGCACTGTTGTCAGAGTGTATGCTGCAGCATCCCACCTGCCAGCTCAATAATGGGTCTTAGTCCTGCAAGGTATATCCCAATGTATCACAGTTCCACTCCATGTCCCCATCACATGTCACAGTGATGCCCAGCCCTCCCAGACTGTCCATGTGGTTATGTTGGGCAGTGCACTGTCCCTCTCCTGTTTCATGGCATGTCCAACCTCCCATCCCTGACCTGTATATCCTCCTCCAACCTCCAGGACACACAGATGGTGGGTCCCTGGCACTGGTTGAGGTGCCAAAGAGCCATCCCACCACTTTTAGAATTCCACGTCCATGCACCCTGACTTTGACACATAGCAGTGGTTGCTACAAACTGTGGGAGTTTGGCACTGGGACCACTTCTATTAGAGAATCAGGCACAGGTTCCCTGGCACATCAGAGATCAATGCAAGCTGCTGTTTGCTACAGCTTGTGTAGTTCTAAGGGCCACTTTGAAAATCTAGCCCTTAACAGAAGATGGCAGCATAGTTCAGGATCTCTGCAGGAATGACTGCAATCTAACCTCATCCAGCCTTCACCAGACCTTTATTTGGTACCAGCTTCTGTGACCATCCTGTAATCTTACTGCTTGACACAGTTTGTAAGTCATTTTTGATCCATCATCTACTTATATTCAATTATTCTGCACTGTACTGCAGCATACTAGGCCTCATCCTTCAGCATTATTGCAGATCTCCAAGTACAGTAAAGCTCACTTGCTAGAGTGGAAGTAATGTTTTCTAAACTGATGGCTGAGATTAATGATTTAAAAACCTCCACCCAACAGAGTGCGACCACTCTTGAAACTTTTAGCCAGAAAATTGCATTTAATGAGAAAGCAACGGCCTGTAACATCACTACTATTCATGACCTCCAGGCTACTGTCCACAATCAAGATCGAACTACAAGCCAAAATTGACGATATTGAAAATCGTAATCGTCACAACAATTTACAATTTTTGGGCTTCCCTGAAGGTGTAGAATTAGAAGACACTACTGCGCTTTTATTAAATGTGCTGCCTGCAATGCTTAAACTGCCTCCTGACTTAACATTAATCATTGAGCAGTCTCACCGCACTCTGGGTCCCAGGCCAACATGAGACCAGCGACCAAGGCCTATCATTGCTCACTTCTTGAACTATTCCCACACAGAATTAATACTGAAACGAGCCAGAGAAATGGGGAAACTTCAGTGGCAAGAGTTTAATATTTTCATCTACAGAGACTTTTCAAAAGATTTAACCATCAGAAGGAAGGCCTACAATCCACTTAAACAAATCCTCCACCAAAGAAGCATTAAATTTGCTCTACACTACCCTACGACACTATGCCTTTTCTCAGGCTCTTCCTTCAAGGATTTTGAAACCCCTGACACCTTAGCCAACTATCTGGAGGTCTCTCTCTGCAATCTTACCCTAGGATGTTCAGCAGCAATTAGTAACCCAAACACAGCTTTGGTGTCTGCACGGATGGTGGACGACGAGGTACAGGAACATGGGGAAAGTGTTGCAGAACTCGCGGCCCCAAGCAGCAACGCTGCAACTGATTTGACCCCAAGGCAATCAGCACGGCTGCAAGAGAAGCTTCTGTCAGGGCATTATTCCTCAAGACTTTCATGCTGTTCTAGCAAGGTTTCACCCCAAACACCCCAAGCTGCAGCCTCTCACCTTCAAATCAACCCCTCTATTCCCTTGAGCAATAAGTTTGCTGTCTTGGAGGATGACATGCACTTCTCGCAGGAGGATCTTTCCCAGCAAATTTCAGATGAACATCCCTCTAATTTGGGCCCTGTGTCTCAGGGATGTATTTCTGCCGATACTTCATCGGCAGAAGTTATTGCAAGTTCCCCACTCAAATCTTTAGCGCCGTCCAAAAAGAAACGTAGGGCAAAGACCAAAAGCAAGAACATCAATAGTCACAATCCTGCTAATAAATCTAAGGTGTCATGAGCTTATATGGTCAGTAATATGGTCACAGTTGCTATATCTGGTTAGGTTTTGCTTTCAGGATACCTAAAGGGAGTGCCGGTAAACTTTTTCTGCCTAGCTGCCCGCTCTACAGTCTATGCTACCTGGTTGCTTTTGCTCCCAGCGGGTGCAGAAAGCAAAGGCTGTACATTGTGGTGCAATCAATTTACTTTTTTTGCAGTGTTTAAACGAGCAGCTTAAAGGTCTTCCAGGGAACTTTGGTATATCAACAATGCTTTTCTAACCCATTATTTTAGTGTTAGATCTTATACATTACCTCACTAAACAGGCTTTCTGTATCTAGCCTTTTACTCTCCAATTTAGCAGTGCATCAGGTTTATAGTCTTTTGGCTGTTCAGTTGCATATCTTCAATCGGTATGCATCCTGATTATTGTCTTTTCTTTTTTCATATGTGAATTATTATATATGACAAGGCAACTTACCCCTTCCCTCTCCTGATGACAGGTTCTTAAGTATTATTGGCAACTACAGTTAATCTATGTCCTTCCCTACACTCCATTATTACTACTACCTCCTGTTTACAATATGGAACTATCATTAGCACTCAAAGAGGTGGGCTATGTTTGGTGTACTGTTGCAAAGGATTGTCAATCTACATCTACCTTATGCTTCTTCTTTTCCTAGAAGCCTACATATATTATACAAAGCCATTGCTGTGTGGTCCCTCCTGTTTTGGGGCTCACTGGGCCTAGTCTTCTAGACCTAGTCACCTCATATAACACCTATTTAGGCAATTTTTGAGTAATCGGAGCTGATCTTTACTATGACTATCTCTTCTGTCTACAGTTATCTTATCACTGAAGCCTATACCTCTCCACATAATCCCGGTTTGCATTTGGCTCTGGGCGCAAGGTTTTAAATTGACCTCCCCTTTCTTCTTTCCCCCCTCAATATTGTATTTATTATGTACTTACTCTGTTGCACTGCAAAGTATACTCAGAGTCACTCTAATGTGGTAATGATCTACTTTTCCTTTTATATTTGTTCATTTGCATTCCATCTGACTCCCTGAATTCCTTACTCTATGTCTAGGCTGTACTGGCATCTCATATATGGTTCTTTAATTTACTGTTATTTTGAGTTGGTATATCTTGTACTATTACTACTAATGTTTATAAATAAGTTCTGGTGTTTAGGTTTATCCTTATACCTTGTCCTGTTAGCTTAGAATTAAGTGGAGGTTATTACAGTCCCCTGCCTTTCTTGGTATTATTCTCTTTCAGTTTAGCCTATCAGGAATACTTACTTTACTATATTACTGGGATCAGACTTAGGTTTGGGCCAATATTTATAACTGGCCCTCCCTAGTCTCCTCCCTACATCGATGCCCCAGAGTGTGGTGAGACAGTCTCTTAGCCAGTTGGCTGACTCATATCTCCTCACACCCATAAAACATTTTCTTTGTTATTTAGCTTACTAGTGTTGTTGTTGTTAATGAATTTTCTCCTTCCTCATCTCTATTCTAACTTTAATAAGACATCTGTGCTACTCATGTATCACACATCTCACTTTTTTTGGCTGGAATGTTCCTGCCACTCTCTGCATATATGTAAGCTCTCTATATTGTATTCTAGTCATCCTCTGCCTCATTTATTTGTCCCTTCACACTCCAGCGATTATTCCCTTTCTTTAACACTAACAATATGAGTGACATACTTGTATATACATGGAATGTGGAGGGACTTAATTCTCCTTGTAAGCAGAAGCAAATTCTTTCACATCTCAAAAAACATAAAACACAAATTGCTTTCCTTCAAGAAACAAAATTATTAGCAGAGATGTTCACATACTTAAAAAAGATTGGGTCGGTCAGATCTACAAATCATCCTATACCTCAAAAAAAAGAGGAGTTGCTATTCTTATTCATAAGAGTTTCAAATGGTCCCTTGTAAACTCTGTTTCTGATACTGACGGCAGATGGGTGATGGTCAAACTGAATACCAACTCTGGTCCTCTTCTGCTTGTTAATGTCTATGCACCCAACTCTGATTCCCCAGAGATATTTCATAATTTAGCTCAACAGATTCTATCCTTTAACACTGATAATATATCAGCTATTCTTCTAGAGGATCTTAACTTAGGTTCAGAAGCCAGCATTGACAAAAGTAGCCCACTACAGAGGCCCACCCTAGGAGTATTAAAGCCCTCTCATTACTAATGCAAGGTGTTGGGATTAGCTGATGTATGGCGCCTCCTTCACCCCCGTGATCGAGAATTTACTTTTTACTCCTCTCTACATAAGACATACAGAAGAATTGACTACTGGTTAGCCTCTCCTGTTATAATGGAAAAAGCTATTGATTCATCCATCTCTCCCATCATAATCTTGGACCATTCCCCTGTCAAATTGCAACTTTCGTGGGACCCATTAGCACCTAAATCTTCTTACTGGCGGCTGGACCCTGTCCTTCTCAGGGATCCCAATTTCTTACCCATGATCAAAGCACAAATTCAGAACTTCCTCTTTCACAATACCCCAACCAAATCTTCTATGTCCTCTGTATGGGAAGCTCTTAAAGCTACGATTCGAGGGGAAAATTATCAGTTTGCTGCACATAGGAAAAGAGTAAGGGAACAACAGCTGGCTGACTTGGAAAAATCTCTTAAGGCTAAAGAGAATTTATACTTTTCTTCTAATAAGCACTATTCTGATTCTCAACTTCATCTTGAAATTCTTCAACTTAGAGTTAAAATTAATGAATTAATTTCTCGTAAAACCAAACTGGCCTTGTTTAAACTTAAATATAAATTTTGGGAACACGGTGATAAAAATGGGAAACTCCCCTCTTACCAGCTCAAAGCACAAAAAATGGAATGACACATCCTAAGCCTAAAAGATGAACAGGGTACAATTCACTCTGACAACCCCTCTATAAATCTTATCATGAAAACCTTCTATCAAAAACTATACTCTAACACAAATCCTCCATCTACTTTACAAATTCAACAGTTCCTTAAATCGTTACATCTTCCTCATCTTTCTACTCTTGAAACAAATTCTTTAGATGAACCCTTCTCACGTCAGGAAATCCAGAAAGCTTTGTCTTCCTTGAAATCCAGCAAATCCCTTGGGGGTGATGGAGTCCCTGTCGATTTCTATAAAATGTTTTCTGACACCTTATGTTCCCTTCTTCTTAATGTTTATCAAGAAGCTTCCAATACTGGCAAGCTTCCCCCATCTTGCACTGAAGCAATCATAACCCTAATCCCTAAGAAAGAAAAAGACCCTACTCACCCTGCAAGTTACAGGCTCATCTCTTTACTAAACATGGATGGGAAGATATTTGCTAAACTACTAACTTCTCGACTTGAATCCTTGATTCCCAAGCTAACTCATTGTTCACAAGCTGGTTTTATTAAACATAGATCTGGTTCTGATCACCTACATTCCTTATTTAATTTAATTCACAAAGCCAAATCCCTCAAGACACTAGCTGCAGCCATAACTATTGATTTCGGGAAGGCCTTTGATTCCTTAAACTGGGACTACCTTCATCAAGTTTTATCTTATTTCAGTCTTTCTTATAACTTTTGCTCCTGGATCAAGCTATTATATAACTCCCCTGTTGCTAAAGTACTTACTAGTTCCACCCTTTCCTCTTACTTTCATCTAGCAAGGGGAACTAGACAAGGCTATCCCCTGTCACCTTCCCTGTTTATTTTAGCCATGGAACCCCTGACTGCTTGTTTACATCAATCTTCTGGCATTATGGGCATACCTGTGAGCAATTCAAGATATGTTTCTCTCTCCTACACGGATGACCTCTTAATCTTACTCGAAAAACTGAATGAGGCTGGGCCCCTGTTGGTTGATTTGCTTAATAATTTTACTAACATTTCTGGCCTTGCTTTGAATTATGGCAAATCACAAACTATACCCCTTAACAACCACTGTAAAGCCTTTATGAACATACCTCTTGGATTCCGCTGGTCACCACAGGGTATAACATATCTAAGAATCAAAATTACTAGTAACTTAGGGAAGATATGGGACATTAACTTTAACCCCTTATTTGATAACATCAAAACAATTCTGCACAGATAGAAGCTTCTTAATCTCTTTTTCATGGGGAAAATTGCAGCCATTAAGATGTCCATTTCTCCCAAGATTCTTTACGTCTTTGCCAATATTCCTTTAGTCTTACCATCCTCCTTTTTTGCTAAAACTGATAAATTAATAGGTAACTTTATCTGGGATGGGAAACCACTGAGATTTAACCACAACAAACTTCGATCACATTGGAAAAAAGGGGGATTTGGACTCCCCTGGTTCAAAGGCTACCTCTGGGCTTTCTGAATGGCCCAAACCATTAGATGGTTTCAGAAACCCTCCCCTCACTCACCACTATGGGTTGCAATGGAATCCGCATTGTGCCCAGGAGGAGTTCTCACTTCCTTCATTTTTAATCCCATTTCCTCTAAACTAAAATCTCACCTGACTATATCATCCTCTGTTCTTTATTGTAAACTAACCCACAGATTCCTGAAACCCAGTCCAACACCTTGGTTTTATGACCCCCTTATGGGGCAATCCACTTCTCACTCTAGAAGATCACCCAATTTTCTGTCGTACATGGAGGGTCAAAGGCATTTTCTTTCTCGGAGATATCTTGGACCAGAATTCACTCACTTTTAGATCATTCTCAGACTTGTAAGTCACATGGAAACTTCCTGAACAGGACTTCTGGAAGTTTTTACAAATTCGGGCAGCTTATAACTCTCTTCCTAGTTTAGTGCATAGGCATACTGTTCTAAACCCATACATCTCACACTGGACTAATTTATCAGTAAAATTAAATAGCTCAGTTTACAAAGACATTATTGATAAGCTACCTGATCAGCCTATACAGGCCAAAAATAAATGGGGTACTCTTCTTAACTACAATATTTCAGATGCACCATGGAATAATTGTTGGCGCATTGCACATAATACCTTTAAAGATGCCCGTAGTTCTTTAATACAAACTAAAGACCTACATCTTCAGTATAGAACCCCCTCTGTGCTTCAACGAATGGGCCTATTAAATAATAATAATTGTTGGCACTGCAATTTGGCCAATGGGGATCTACTTCATATCTTGTGGTCTTGCGTTCCCAATAATAAGCCCTGGCATAAAGTCTGTTTACTTGCCTCCAGAGTAACAGGACAAAAACTACCTTTTGACCCCAAGCTATTCCTTCTAGGCATCCTTATCCCCAATTGCTCTCTCTTCTCACATGCACATTTTAGATGGCTAAACATACTTTCTCTTCTGGTCAAGCGTCTGATTCTATGAAATTTAAATCAACTCTGGTGCCTTCTCTTTCAGATGTTCTTCAAAGCCTCTCTCAGAATGCCTCCCTAGATTGATTATCTCATGTTGCTCATAACCGACTCACTGTATATGACAGATGTTGGCAGGATTACTTCAAGTACATCAAACCTAGTTCTTCTAGACCCTAATTCTTAGGGATATTTATCCCTCTTTCTTATTCTGCTCTCAGGTTAGGTTTTCTCAAAACTTTTGTGCACAGATTTCTCCTCTTTTTTCCCTTCTTCCCTGTTTTCTCCCTCTCTCCTTACCTTCTTCCTTGCCTTTTTCTCTCTTCTTTCTTTCCTTGCACACTTTTCTCTTATCTCCACCTCTCCATTACTGAACATTGTTCATATTACCACATTTATCACTTTTTGCAGTTTACTGAATGCCTTGCCATAGCCTGCCCTAGCATGTATTTTGTACATGGTTGCTATTTCTGATCCTATAATACCCTATTGATTGTAACCCTTCTGCTCTTCACTTACATCCTGTCTAGGTTTGTGTTTTATTATCAATACGTGTACATAAGACTTCTCCAATATGTTTATCCTAAATACTGTGTTTTGTTAAGTGATATTTTATACCTTACATGGAGGATAGTCTTCTATTGTATTAGATCTGTGCTTTCTTATATGCTCGAATTTTAATAAAAAGATAAAGTGAAAAAAAAAAGAAAATCTAGCCCTTAATGTGGAAATGTAGGTCAACAAGACAGAGATAATGCAGAAACTCAAATAAAGGTAGAGACTTGTTTGAAGCAATTAAAGAAATACAATCTAACAAAATGTCAAGCCCAGATGGTTTCTCACCCAGTTTTTATTACATTTTGAGATGGCATTACAGAGAAACTAGCAAAAATATTCAGTCATTCCATAATGTCATGAACATTACCGATTTCATTTTGCCAGGCAAATATTTGCTGCAACTCACAAAGGGGAGGGTTAGCCATGTGAAATGGACGTAACCTGCCTGCATGGCTCCACACCAGTGGATGGGTGCATGGTGGCTGGCATTCACATTTGCCAACCACCATGCACCACCCATCTGTGGACCCTCACACAAGGTGGACTAGTTTGCAGAGGGGATTGGTGGACATGGGTAAACAGTCAATGGGATTCCCACTCACCTGGTCTGCTAGTGGATCCCTGGCCCCACATGATGTGGGGGTTCTTTGGACCTGTGGACTGGGTCCATGCTGGGGCACCAAGTGGGTACTTGGGCAGCCACCCCAACCCCCTTGTGGTCCATTGGGCTGGGGTGGCATGGAAAATGGTCCAACAATGCTTTCCCATGGCCAACAGCAGCACCAGAAGGAGGGCACAATGGCTATGCCTCCATCCCCCCATAGAAAGAATGAAGCCCTGACCAGTATGCAGTGCCTTCATGAATGGGTGCCACCACAGAGAACACCCCTGGCATGCCCCTCACCCACCCATGGTGTGGCACCTCATGGCCAGCCAGGGATCCCTTGCTTGGAATGCTAAGATGCCATGATGTGAATGCTGCAGGGGGTGTACAGGGCACCACCATGTGGCATTCAGCCATGGGAATGCCTACTATCTGCCCTTATGTGATGCATAGGCCTTGATGAATCATGGCCATTGTACATATCTGCAAGGAGGAGAATGACCCATGGGAAGGTTTATCCTAAAAGCTAATCACTCTGTAAAGTGCTGACCTAAGTTCTTACCACCTGACTCAATCAGCAAGTGCCATTAATAATGAAATCTATTAATACTGGGTTTATAAAAGGTAATGTTTATTGAGTATTTTGAGAAGATTTTACAATAAAATTCACATTTCTGAAAAAGAAAAATTGAAACCTTAATTATAGGGGAATTGTGTTGTGGTTTTCTGTTTAAATCTCTGTCAAACACCCATAACTTGCTCATCTTAGACTCTAGATTTATAAAATTTGGCATGCATCACTATCGTCATATGTCATCGTGGAACATTTTACAGAAATCTAATTTTCCATGTGTGAGTTAAACAGTGCTGAATTTATGTATTTGTGCCCATTCTGAGCCAAATGTTTGACAAAGAATACAGTAGATAGAAAACAACAAAGAGATACATTATCAAACTTATAAATTTGTTAGAGGTTATGTAGGGGTAGATCTTTTGGGGTGTGGTGAAAAAAGTTAACTCATTTTAATGTTCTTTATGATTTATTGATCACCCATGCTCAGTTAGCTGAAAAAAGGCTAAATACCATATTTCATTGAATAGAAGCTACCCTCAAGCAGAAGCCACCCTGAAATACAAGCCACCTTCAAATATAAGCCACCCTCAAATACAAGCCACGGGTCATAACTACTTTTAATAAAAGCTGCCTTTAAATACAAGCTGTGACTGCTAGTCAAAGCTGAAATCATATCAGATTAAACACTATTAGTGGGAGTCTCTGGGATTTTTAGCCGTTAATATGATCAGCATTGCATTTTAAGTTATCTCAGTTGATATTTGTTATGCTTATTTTGATATGAAGTAGATCAACAGCAAACTTGATGAAATCTAGGATGTGCAATATTTTATTGCTAGCACTTGATTTGCTTTTGCAGTACAAGCCACCCTCAAATACAAGCTGCATTAAGTACAAACCACAGGTAAAAATACAATTCTATCTGATGAATTACAGTAGTAAATAGATAGCTTAACATTTCACACAGGAATCCCTCACAAATGTTTCTGAAAATGTACATACTGTATGCATATTTTCAGGATCTACATGATAGTTTACAAAATATTCATCCTGCACAACAGTTTTAAAAATCTACGTACTGCACAATGGTTTCCAAAATCTATGTACTGCATAATGGTTTTCAAAATCTACATGCTCAGCAAGGGTTTAAAAGTAACAACATCTGAACAGAAATCCTTCATAAAGGTTGGAAAAAAACTACCCATTGTGTGATGGTTTTCAAAATCTATGTGCCGCAAGATGGTCTTCAAAAAGCATGTGTAACATCTCCGTTCTTATCGCTGCAAGCAGCACACATGTTGCTATCACAGAATAAAGCATTCATCCACCACATTCAAACAAACAACACAAAATGTGGAATTGAAGCATGACTGCTCTGCAAGTTGAAAAAATCTGCTGTCTTGATTCAGTAGAACAATGTGGTTCCTTCTTTTTCCCCACCCAGACACTATTTTACCTCCCCCCCCACTGCACTGTACTCTGACTTTTGTTTCCTATCTGTAAGTTTTCCTACTGGCAAAGAAAATAAGCTGCAGCTGGCTTCTAACACTCTCTTGCTGAGCTTGAATGAAGCCAGCTGCTCTGGAGCCGTGGTGCTATCTGAGCTACAAACGTGAAAGCTGCCAATACTATCCGTGAAAACTGATTGCTTAGCAATACTTGGAATCAAAGGGTTCCTCTGATTCCAAGTATTGCTAAGCAATTTGTTTTCACTGCTAGCACTGGCAGCTTTCACTTTTGCCATTCAGATAGCACCACGGCTCCAGAGCAGCTGGCTTCATTCAAGCTCAGGTAGACTGTGTTAGAAGCCAGCTGCAGCTAGAAGTGTGCATATCATTCTTCAGTGTTATATAAAAGGTCTGTCTGAGGTACGACTGAGTGTCCTTTGTAGTACTTAGAATACTGTCTGTTAAATGAAATAATCTTCCCAAGGTAAAACCAAACTAACATGACAGCAGCTTCAATTTCTGAGTAAAATTGTGCTGCATGTAATGGTCAGATCTACCATGGATCCTAGAGTGATGTGTGCTTCGCTTTTCCAGCTGATAATTCTGTGCTGCTCTCTCTGGCCATTGGGTCACAAGTGTCTCCTTCATCACTTCTGCTGTACTCACTCAGTCTTTCTATGCCAGTTTTCAGTGTGCACGCTGGCTTCACCCTCATATTTTTTTGCTATGAAAAGATCTCTTCCAGTGATTCTGTGAGGTTTAGAGGTGTGGTGTATGACAGGAAAAAAAATGCAACCGACTAAAGCAAAAAAAACATCTGTGATAACTTTCAAGGGAGTGGCGTATACACATGGAGTTCAGGAAGTTGTCAGGCTGATATCTTTAACCAATGAGAAAGCTGAAAACTGACTTGATTTACCACAGAACTTCTTTACAGCTCAGCCAGACTTACAAAACAAATCAAAATGATTTTTTGTTATCACAAAATTATTTGTTCCCCCTCCCGCCATGAACCTGGCAAGGGCTATGACCCTTCTCCTTGGAGGGGTATATCCTCCAGCCCATAGGGGCCATCATGGGTCCTGCTGGGTCCCGGTATTTTTCCTTTATTTTTCCCCTGCACCCACACCCATGCAATGGGTGCAGCAGTTGTCTCCACCTCCACGGAGGCATCAAACACCCTGGGCATGGGCCAAACCCCTCTTGTTGTGCTGACACTGGTAGCATAAACCCCCCCCACCCTGAGGAAGGAGAGCAGTCCTCTGGATGCTCAATCCTTATGTCCCCGGCTGACCCCTGAATGACCCGAGTTCATTCCTTAACCTGGGTCACTGGCGTGGTACAAGGTGAGGCATCCAATGCTTCAACCCTCAGCACCACTGGGCCAGAAATCAAAATGTTTTTAACATACACTGAGTCTACTCCATGTGGTGCAGAGCAGCGGCTACACTATTGCCTAACACACGCATATGGTTGGTGCAACCAGCTCTTCCCCATCCATATGCTTGACAATTCTATATTTATCACCCATGATGCCATATTGAAGGACAACAGGCATGTTATATTTTTCACTCTTGTATTTTATGTCATCACCAGGAGGACACATTGACTTAACTTCGTGATGTTGCTGGAATGCATCGGTTTATGAAATAGTAATGTAAATTCCCTTTGAAATAACACTTATTTATACACAAATCTCAAAATACTCAGAGTTCAATCACCACTTTACAGACTGTACTGTCACAGTGGCCCAAAATTTGCTATGGCATTTAATGTGTGTGTGTGTGTATGTGTGTGTGTGTGTGTGTGTGTGTGTATATGCCCAAAGTTCTGAGTGGTAGCTTCTCTGTTTCGGTCTCTCATCCAAGGTATTAGCTCTTACAGATGGCCACAGGTGAATGAAGGAGAGACTTTTTGTGGTTCTGGTTGCCACTTCATTTTGGGTACACAGTGGTTAACTTAATCTTAGTGCTTTGGAATATGGCTTTGTCTAAAAAGTACTATATAAAACCAAAACAAAATCCTTTATTTTCCACTAATACTTTTGCTTCCTCATTTGTAAGTTATCACAGATGCTAGTACATTATTCAGGTACTGTACCTAATTTCTCATTTTGTGAAAAATAAATCTTTTTTGATCAAAGTCCACAAATTCTCAATTTCCCAGAGTAGTTTGTAATTTTAAACTATACCATAAATAGGACCACAATGCAGTGAGCATCAAGAATATCCATTCTTCCTTAGAAACATCAGTGGGGACTCTAAATAAAAATCAGGATGTACATTTAATTTGTATTCCACTCCCACAGTGATGTCATATTGATGAAGGACAACAGGCATGTTATATTTTGCACTCTTCTATTTTCTGCCATCACCAGGAGGACACACTGATTTATTTATTTATTTAAAAGTTTCAGCAGGAAGGCACACTTAGCCAAGGCTCATTGCAAGGTGCATCCTAGGGGAAGGGGTAGGGGGAATACAGTTATAAATAAATATATACAGTAAGTCACAAGTAATACATAACACAATACAGCCATAATTACCAATCAGCTATGGTCACTTGTAAACATTCTGGAATGCTCACATCTGATGAAAACTCCAGACTAATTAATTAGCTTTTTAAAAGATGCATTTAATGAAAATAAAAAAATTTTTGTCACAAGGCAAGCATCAAGTAAGTCCTGACATATTTTCTACATTAAAAGTGTCCTTTAACAAAGATCTAACACATTGCAGTATTACACACTATTTAAAACAAATTGTCATGACATCATAATTATAAAATTACAATCTTATCTAATCTACTGAAAAAAGCACACAAAACATGCAAATCCATGAAGACCACACCTCTTAACAAGAACATAACCACATTTGACAATGACATCCATTACATCTTGGTTATTCATTTAAAACACTCCTGTTTTTCTATATACAAATAAAGTGTCCCTTATTACCTTTCATTATTCCCCCAAACTATAAAGAACTTATTTAATTAGCCCATATCTCCTCATTGAGGGTTCTGTTTACCTTGCATTTATCAAATATGCCAACATTCAAAGTTAAAGTGGAGTCCATTTAAAATCCATTAAACCCAATGATTTTCCCATCATAATTGAACCAACTTCGAATTTAAACCCATTCTTGATGAATTTATACACAGAATGACCATGAAAGCTTATTGAACAAAGAGACATCCAATTCAAACTTTGATAATTTGCCAGAATTGCACTATAGGAATTTTACGTGGGGATTGTCCTATATGTGCAACATTGTATTTACTACCAAAGGTGCACAAAGTGATTGCAAAGCCTCTGGGAGACCCATTGTAAGTGGAAAGGGCTCTTTAACTGAGCCACTTTCCAATTATGTTGATTTCTTTTGATGCCCCTGTATATCCCAGATTAGATCACATCTTACAGACACTAAGGAGGTTTTACAGTTATTAGGGGATGTTGAGGTGGACAGGGACTCGTATCTAGTCATGCTAGATGTCAAGTCCCTCTACACCAACATCTCTCCTGATGGAGCCCTGGACACAGTAGCCCATTTCATGAACATGCAAGGGAGTGATCTTTCTGCCCATACAGAATTTTTGACTAAGTGAACAGACAAAGGAACTGCTATGGGGGCACCATTTGCTCCCACACTAGTAGATCTTTATGTAGGACTGTGGGAATCCAGATTTGTATATGAACCTCAAAAAATAAGTTTTTGTATCATATTGATTTATGGCAAAGGTACCTGGACAATATAATATTAATTTGGAAAGGATCATTCCAAGCAGTAGAGGAATTTATCACATACCTGCATTCCTCTAACACAAATGTATGATTTAATCATACAGAGGATGTGAATAAAATATAATTCTTGGATTTAGAAATAATAAAGGATGATAATGGTGGGGTAAACACTAATTTTTTTTGCAAGAACACTGATAGGAACACAGTCCTAGAATTGCCCAGTTGTCACCATCACCATGTCACAGAACATATCCCTAAGGGGCAATTTTTACATTTAAAAAGAAATTGCAGTGACCACAAAGTGTATAAAGTGGAAGACCAAATAAATGGAAGATAGGTTCCTGGAATGGGTTTACAGTAGAGAACTAATCCAAAAAACAAGAAATGAGGTGGCTGATAGAAATGGATATAAATTGGTGCATTCTAATAGATAAAGTCTATCTGAAAACATGAATGTTATGTCTAATTTAAATTTTAACTTTGTCGCAACTTTTTCTGCTCGTGCTAGACAAGTGCCAAAAATAATAAAACAAAAATTGGAACGTGTTCAAAGGAGACACAGCAGTAAAAGAAATTAGTGCACAGCCTCCCTTCCCCCCATATGTCCTACAGGAGAACAACCACAATTAAAGATAGATTGGTACATAGTCATCACACACCAAAATACAAGAACACATGGTTAGACAGGGGAATAAAAGATGGTTCTGAGTGCAAAAAATGTCAGTTTTGCAAGTGAATGACAGAAGAGTCTGAATTTGAGGGTCCAGATGGCAAGAACTATTCTGACAGTTTTGTACATGTGACACAGAAGGGTAATTTAGAAAGCCACGTGCTCTTGCTGAGTATTTTACATAGGGAAAACCAGCTGGAAATTTAAAGAGTCGCAGAGCATGTGGCTGCAATATCCACTAATAATGTAAAATATGCCACAGCACTGCATATTAAAAATCCAGAAAATTCATCAGGCCATGAATTTAGTTTTCAGGCTATTGACAAAGTAACACAGAATCCATGGGGGGAGGGGCTTTAAACCACGGTTTTACATAGAGAATCATTGTGGATATATAACTTAAAAGCAACACAGTGGCCAGGACTGAATGTACTATTTGATATAAAACATTTCTCAAAAACAAAAAAAGTAATGTAAGGGCTAAATAAATACATATCTGAGTGGATAACATAGATTCTGTACGTCATAACTCTCCATTTAATGTTTTTTTTTAAATGCTGGAACCAAAATACAAGGTGAAGTTATACATAGAATGACTCCCATTTATATATCCAATTTCCAATTATGGGTAAAATGAAATGTAATATACTTAATTAAATACAGACTCGAGTATGCTTTGGAAGTCTTTTTGTACAATAAACTTTCATTGGTATTCCGTATGTAAAATTAGCAAAGAATGAGTTTAAATTCATAGTTGTTTTAATTATAATGGGAAACTCCTTGGGTTCAATAGAGTTTAAACGGACTCTGCTTTAACTTTGAATGTTGGCATATTTGGTAAATGCAAGGCAAGTAGAACCCTTAATGAGGAGAGATGGGCTAATTACATAAGTTCTTTGAAGTTTTGGGGAATAATGAAATGTAATAAGGGTCACTTTATAGGTATATAAAAAAACAGGAGTGTTTTAAATGAGTAATCAATATATAATGGATGTCATTGCCAAATGTGGTTAAGTTCTTTTTAAGAAGTGCAGTCTTCATGGATTTGTATGTTTTGCATACTTTTTTGGAGTAGATTCAATAAGATTGTAATTTTTTAATTATGATGTAATGACAATTTGTTTTAAATCATGTTTAATACTACAGTGTGTTCGATCTTTGATAAAGTACACTTATAATGTCTGAAACGCATCAGGTCTTACTTGATGTTTGCCTTGTGGCAAAAATGTTTTTTTTTTTATTTTCAATAAATGCATCTTTTAAAAAGTCAATGAATTAATCTGGAGTTTTTGTCAGAGGTGAGGTGAGAGTGCCAGAATGTTTACAAGTCACCATTGATTTCAGTTTCCTGAGCACCTCGTCCTTGTGTGGGCATTTTCTCCAAGTTATCAAGCAGCTATATATGTGTGTGTGGGTGTGTGTGACAGGGTAAACAACACACCGGGGAACAAAGGTTTAACCCTTGAGTATAAACTAAGAAAGTGTAGAGACTGCAACAGGCCAAGGGAGGGAAGGCATCCTCAGGTGTGGCCAATTAGGGGGCAATTAGAAATAAGGCAGGAGAATTCAGCAGATGGAGAGAGAGTTGGAAGCTATTGCCTGAGGGGGAGGAACCAGTGCTGAAACAAAAGAGAAAGGTTAAAGCTGTACAGGGAGCTGTTGAGGAAGAGAGCTGAAGCCTGCTTTGTGAACTAGATGGTGTCTGAAACGCAGAACCCTGAAATCAAGGATTAGTGTATCCAGTGGAGCCAACAACAGTGAGTAGAATCAGCTATTGAGAAGTTCCTGAAGACAAGCCTACTCAGAAAAACTGTTGTTGCCTCATTCAGAACTGTATTTTACACAAACTGCTAGTCCATATAAAGTGGTGAGAAATTTCTATTTCAGGTCATGCTGAAGAACTGTTTTCTGTTACATTTTATGTTGCCTGACCAGACTGGGGAAAGTTGAATTGAATACTTATGATTTTCTGGACTACCACTTTACGTTTGAGAGCAATAAAAGGGCAGTTTGTTATATGAACCTGAAACCCAGCATTTTGCCTTTCAATATACCATAGACGAGCTTGTCATGGGGTGGGGGGACCATTATTTGTCAGCATGCTTTCTATGTGCTGTAAGTTACAGCACCTTGTCACAGGATTTTGGGCAAAACACTACTTGATCACTATTCTGCCAAGCCCAGTTCATCGATACAAATAAAATGAACAGACCTAGAGTCTGTATGGGAAATCACATTCTGCAGGGCTACTGTATGTAAGTTCTTATTATGCTGATGTGTGGTATATCCACTGCTGCATTCAACAAGAACATCCCCATGCTGACTGAAGTAGTTGATCTGATGGCCAGTGTTGACCAATTTGTTAATCTTGCATATCTCTAAAGGTGATTGATTAACTTTGGGTGGGGGGGAATAAGACAGTGCATAAAAAGCATGCTGACAAATTATTGCCCCCCCCCCCCACACCAGTGCAGAAAGAGTGTATACTGCCATGATGTTAGGGCTGCCAAGACACTATACATTTTAGTAGAAAAAGGGAAAACAGTGTACTATTAGTGTTTATTTTTTTTTCTAAACTGCCACAGTTGCTTGACAGTACACTCAATGCCAATCCTGTCTCTCACTCCTTCCTTTCCTGTTTGTGCTATAATATGGAAAGAAGTAGAAATGACAACTATTAAGTGGAGATTCATGAAAACCAGACTTTCAAACCACACACTCCAGTTTAATCAAACACTGTTACATAGCGCAGCTACACCAACCTGTAAGATAAAGTGTGATCCTGTCAGTATTGTACTCACACCTTGCTATATTCTTTCTCCTCAACACTTTGAGTGACAAGCAAAAATAGATTAAAAAAACTGTTTATGAGTAATACTGCTGTTTCAATAACTTTCTGTTCTGAAATACACACACACAGTCAGTGAATCCTTGCTGTTTCACTGAACACCAGATTTATTCACCAGTGCAAGATGCTTTTCAATATTCGCTCTGCTGTGTGCAATAACTGACAAGACATACTGTCAGTCATTCCTCACCTGAGGCACCTTCAGTACAAGTAATTTTATATAGTAAGTTTTGTCATAAAATATGGGAGAGTGAAATAGCAAAACTGTGCAATATACACAAAAAGCTATTATGAGCAAGTGTATCCAAATTGCTTCAATACTATTCTATAGTAGCCATTGTGGCTCTGACCAGAGTTTGTTTATGCTGTCTCTCCTTATGGTCCACTCACTTTCTGGACTAGATGGTGTGCAGTCCAAAAATCCCACTCAGCTGTGACTGATGTTACTGTTCTTGTTGGGGACTGATACCATATGATCACACTCTTTTGGCATTAGGGAGAGACAAAGGGTGGGCATAATACCAAGGGTACCCTCCATGTCTAGGGGTAGGTGGTGACTGTTCACCAGAGGCATCCACCGTTTCACACAGATACCCTTAGTCTTTAGTTACTTGGTTATTTTCCTTTCCATTATCTCCTTGGTGAACTTTGCTTGGTGCCCCTTCTGTCATGTCAGAAATAATCATTCTACTATGTGAATGGCTGTTGTCATGTCAACTGACATAGTTGCAGTTACACGCACAGGAACATGGCTCTAGAAATCACTCTTCTTGTCAGCACCTCAAGACAGGCATGATTCTGACTCTGGACATATAGTAAGTCAGAACATTAGGGTCCATTAAAGGCTGCATATTTAACACATCTCTTACAGGAGCCCATAGACTCCTCCTATTATTTGCAATTCACCAGGAGGGAGGCTATACCAAAATACAAACTCTTTTATACTCTGCCTTCTGAATTTACCAGATCTCTAAACTTGGTACATTATATACTTTCGGTTCACTCACTTCTCACATTCTACCATGTCACTGCAGAATCAATTCAGCTGTGTGCATAAGGCTGCACCATTGTAGGGACATTTCCTCAGGCACTCCTGCTTAATGGCCATCCCAGCTCTGGACTCCTCAAATCAACCAGGTCTTTATTCTCATTGTACAGTATGTTGGATACCAGTGCATACCTTAGCATGGCCTCTGGCAATCTCCCCAGGCCCTATGACACAGACAACATCTCCAATATCCATGCCAGCATGAGTATCCCCATACAAACAGTAGGCCCATCTTCAACCTGTTCTGCAGCTCATTCTTAGTCTCCATAGGGAAAACAGTGGCTTCAGTGAGCTCTTCTATACAGCACAAAGCTGCAGGGACTTTGCTTGAGAGCCCTCCCCTAATGATACCCATTCCCTCCTGGTAATCCCTTACACTCCAGGTTCTTAGGGTCATGACCTCTATCTTACTGTTTGTACTTGGAGGTTACCAGGTGACTATACAATAAATGTTGCTGTTCTTGCACGCAGAATCCATAGAATACTGCCGGAAGTGAGGGATCCTTGCCTCCTCAGGTGGCTTGGTATGAGACCTGAGTCAAGGGTGCCACAAAGCTCACCTGCACCCTCTTGTTGCTCTGCCATCTGGACACTTATCATGTCATTACCCAGTTAACATTCTAAACTACACCCACTGGCTGTCAGAGGCTCTACCAATCATACACACCATGGTCTGGCATTCACGAAACAAGACCTCTACCCCCGCCGATAGGAGAGGGTTGTTGCATCTGTCTGCGCAAAGGTTTTTAATTAATGTTTAGGTGAAGAAAAACTTTAATGTACAATACCTTGTTAAATATTTGATCACACTCTTTCTATGTTTTATTTGTATAGCACCATAAGACATATAGGATAGGGCACTATATAGAAATAGGTGTCTTGCCTTGCCTTAAATATTAATTACATATCATCCAATGCTTTATTCAGGGCCTCAAGGCTCTGTGCAAAGCTTACAACCACTCTGTTTTCTCAGCAACTAAGGAAATACTTTGCAAAAAAGGACATTTATGGATATTTGGTCTGCTACTGCACCAAACTGAAACCTCACAAAGTTCAGACATGTGCTATTCCAGTTTTCAACAAAATGCTTACAAAGTCTAGAAATGTGCTATTAAGGTTGCTAAGCCTAATGCCAGTTCATCCTCTCATTACCAAAGGCCTAGTTACATGCATCAATGATGTGGTACCTCATACAGGGCCAATGTATTCAAAAATTGTAAACAACAAATCTAATCTCTACCATTCCCATTCTCAAAGGAAGAAACCAACAGACAACTGAGGGAGGAGATCATTGTGGTGGCATAAGTGGTGGAGGTGGAGATTAAAGGCAGACTTCAACATGCCAGATGTGAATTGGGGCATCCAAATAGTAGGGAACGTATAAAGTCAGGACCTGCTAGATAAAATGCAGAGGGTTTTTAATTTACTTATTTATTGAAATGTTTAACCAGGAAGGTATGAAGAACAAGTTGCTTGTCTCCTGTGTGACCTGGGGTAGGGGAAGAAGAGGATGGAATAGAGAGGTTTTGTATATAATAAATATATATATATATATATATATATATATATATATATATATATATATATATATATATACATATATATATATATATATATATATATGTTTGAATACACACAATTAAAGAGAGTAGAATGCACAGTAAGCAATGATGAACAACCCAACGTACTCTCTCTCTCTCATTGAAACCTGGCTCTCCAGCACAACCCCTGACTCAGCCATGTCTATCCTCTGCTTATCCTCTTCTGGGCTGGACAGAGGGGTAAGCATGGTGGTGGTTGTGCCTTCTACCTTCAGGACTCCCCGCAAGGGCATGCCCCCCTCCCACCCAATTGAACCAGGGAGCACAGGAATGCACCATAAAAATTATAATTGGCAAGGCCACTGCCCCACTCTTCATCACTGTGGTCTACATACCCCCCAGAACCAAAAACTTGCATTCCACTCTGTCCTGAACTACCTCTCCCTCCTTTCCCCAACGACTGAATGCATAGTTCTGGGGGATTTCAACATTAATTGGCAGTCCATTTCTTCTGTCCCATATTAAGATGCTATTGTTGCTATAGATCCAACACAAGTTATCACCTCTCCCATGTGACAGAACCCCAAAACTGGTTCTGCCACTCTTCTGGACCTGATGCTCACCAACTGCCCCAACAGAATCACAGGTGTCTTAGTGCTCCCCAGTACCCTGAGTGACCACTATCCTGTGCTCTGTACCTGGTCCTGTAAGATGTTGAAACCCCCACCCAAAATCATCTTCCAATGCAGACTAAAATGAGGTAAACTTGAGCAATTAAAACTCCACCTTATGCTCTTGGACTGGTAACCCATAAACAATGCACCTGACATATTTTCTGCACTCGAATTCTTCATTCGCTCTTTCAATACTACCTGTAACATTTTTGTGCCTCTTTCCAAATGTGTAGTCAAAGGTCCCTCTACCCCATGGATCTTCCAACATCTCCTAGATCAGATGCGCCTTCGCCATGCCTTCTGGCAAATAATCCTTGACACGAGAAAACCAGCCAATAGATAACACTACCGTGCTGCCAGGAATAAGTGCATCTGGGCATTACGCAGGGCTAAAGTGGAACACTATAAGGCATCCCTCACCACCTCCTGGGGATCTGGCCAAAAATTTTGGTATAACCTCAGGAAACGTAACGGGAAATCAGTGTCCCCCTCCAAAATTAAACTGGATGGCAACTATACCACTGACCCCAAACTTATTGCTGGCTCCCCTTAACTCTTCTTTCTCAGATCTCTGCAGTATACTCCCTCCCCACTTCTTCAATCCTCTCACCTCCGCTCCACCCCTCACCCCCCCACCTCCCTTTTACTTAAAATCCCTTGCTGTCAACTTCAGAATCAGACTACTCCACTGGTACAAACACTATCTCACCCCTGAGGCCATCCAATCAGCTATCTCCTCCTCAATGCTCTCACTAATAGACTACAGGATTCTGGTCTATGGGGCTGCTGACAGCTCCTCCCTCTGTAGACTCAGGTTGTCACTTAACAAAGCCTGTCACCTAGTCCTAGGTTGTGATCATACTGAGCACACTTGCTCCCTCTACAGTCTCTCCAACTGGCTTAACTTCAACTGTAGAATCAAGTATCAAACCTGCCTCTTGGCCAAAAAGATATCACTTCACCTCCCCCCCCCCCGGCCTGTTCCTGCATTAAGAAACATGTGCTGCTCCACCAAATCTCCTCTCTTGGTCCCCAGACGTCGGACCTCCCTCTGCCAGAGAACCTTCAGCTACAGGGCCCCTTGCTTGATGAATGCACTTCCCAGCTCCACCTCCACTGAGAGTAAGCTTGGCCATTTCAAATTCCTCCTTAGGGATCACCTCCACTCTGCCAGTTCCTGTCACTGTTATTGACTCTGGCCTCCACCCTCCTCTCTTCTCAATCCTTTCCTCAAGTGTCCTCTACCCCCCAACTTCCTCTTCCAATGACAAAGGACCCACATCCTGCCTCATACCCGCTGACAAAGGATTTCTTCCTGCCTCTCCTCAAACTGGTACCTATTTTGCCATGGATTCTCATAGCTGTTGACTCCTATGTATTAAACTTTGTATAATTGTACTGCTTAGCACACCCATTGTATTGTATTACACACCCTTTACTCAGTTATATGCAACCCTCCTCTATATGTCTACTTGTTGTATTCTGTCTAACAATGTTTGTATTCTGACGTGAAGCCTTTGTAAATGAGTCTCTGACTCAAAGGTTTGAGTTCTGAAATCTTAAATAAATAAATAGAGTGGAAACTAACAGTTTTGAACTAGGTTACTGGATGATATGCAATTGCGGTAGATGCAATAATACAAAATTAACATTAGAGGCAAGCACTAAGTGGTTCATGGCTGTGTAGGTGGAAATGTCTGAGTGGGGTTCTCACAGATTTTGATTTAGGTTAAGTTAGTGAGGAGTAACTCAAACAGTGCTACTTAACTAAGGTACTCCAGAAGAGCTAACATGCTACAAGTGCAATAGAGAAAACTTAGGGCTATCCATGAAAGAGGCTAAGCTATGGAAGGGGGAATAGGGAGAGAGGTGGAAAGGGGGGGAGATGGGGAGGAGAGGGGGGTGAGAGGTAATCCAGTTTCCAACCCATTTAAGGTGCTGATGACCCTGCCAGGGTATTCAAAGCTAGAAGGCTATGAAACCCACTAGAGAAGTGGAACTACTGGATTTAGCAGATAGCCCCCCCCGCTACTGTCTACCTGTGTGTTACAGTGTGGTGGGGGAGATCAAGGTTGGAGAACCACTGGGATCAAATGATCACAAGACCATGTGGGTTAATGTCAAGCTGCAGGCAGATAGGGTGCACTATAAGACTAATGACCTGAATTTTTAGGAGGGTGGATTTTGAGAAAATTAGGGAAATGCCCAAAGAAAATTTACAGAGTGTGAAAACATCAGTAAGCGTGTTCTGAAAATAGGACTTGATAAAGGAGGGCATACAGGAGTTAACAAGCCTCTGCTCAAAGATGGTGAGGAAGAAACCACTGTGTTTTTTTTTTTTCAAAATGTCACATACTGATGTATTGCTGGTGTTGTTCAAACAGTTCAGTGTTTTCTTTTTAGCCTGTAGCAAAGCCCAAACAAGAGGAATACCAGTTGACTCACTGCTAAAGCAGATGTTGGTTCTACTAGGTTTAACATACGCCCAGTGGCTGAAGATACTCAGCCTGCAACCTCTACTACATTATTGGATGTGTGGTAAACCTAGTACAACCAACACCTCATTGCATCTTATTGCATAGGTATACAACTATAGCATATACACAAGCTTTTGGGGTCATACAGGTCCCTTCGTCAGGTGCAATAGCATTACAAAGAGAAGAAGCTGAATTAATACTTGGAGTTACATTATGTTATAAATGTTTTTGAAATAATGTAACTCTAGGTATAAATTCAGCTTCCTTTGTTTAGAATGCTTTTGCACTGTGAGAACAAAACTGTTGTTAGAATATTTTATTATTGACATTATTTTAATTGCTATTTTATATTCCTTATAAATGCTTAATTATTAAGATTAAGGTTAAGTGAGGCAATACTGTAAACCTCTGTTCATCATATTGTATGCATTAGTTTCCCAGAAGCCAAGGGAATACTGCTTGAATGGGACTATGGCAAAAGAAAAAAAAATGACAACTACTTATTTGTCCAAGTCTTGTAAATGTATCTATTGGGGGAAAAAGTATATTTATAATTATTTTAGAGCAAAGTCCTTTAAAGTAAATGTTTCAAGTCTAATAGCAAATGAAAGCTAACATTGTAACAAGTATGAAGATATAACTTTTGAGTATGCAATCTGTTGTCATAAGGGAACAAACTGTCTGACAGATCTTTAGTACACAACTTTGATTTATGGTCTCTGGGCAGAACAAATAAACCACGTGCTTGTAAAGACATTCCTGACACATTTTTTTAAACAAACCCTATATTATTCTAAAGACTAGAAAATGTGCAACAAAAATATCACTTTGTTTTGAGAAACCTTGCTAAGAAAATGAAGTTATAGCACTTATTAGTTTAAATCATGAAATACTGATCCTAGACTCATGAGAAACGTTTTAAGAGGCTGAATTCAATGAGAGAAATTCAAAATGTTTGTTTGAAAGTTATAGTAGCTTGCATAAAAAAAGGGGAAAAAATGATTTCATGTATAAAAGTGAACTTTGAGAAAGTGGGAAGTCCTTAAGGAGGTATATAAAGTCACACCTCCATGGTCTACACAAACCAATCAGAATCTGGTGATTATATCAGTTGACCTGAAAACATATATGCAAATTTCACCAGGCATGGCAGATTTGCATAAATCATTGATGTAAGAGGACCTACACCAGCCTCACTGAGAATTTTGGTTGGTTTTAAGACTCTTGCTAGGCCAAAAGCATGAAACCATGCCTGCTTGCAGGTCGGAGATCAGTTCTTGGTTAAGCCTTGCTTTAGCCATCACTGGTGCTGAGGTCAAACCTGTAAACTGACAAAATTGCAACAAGGTCCAGCTTCCAGAACTGCTTGCTACAGAAAGACTTTTTCCAATATAGGATAGAGTAAAGACTGTGGTTTGCACTGGGCACCCTGACTGAAGTAATGTTTTGAACTTCTGCTCAAACCAAGATCCTGAGGACCAAGTGAAAATGAATTAAAACAGAAAAAGCTATAAATCCAGTTACCAACCAAGGGACTCTGCCATCCATGAGGAAGACCTTTTCTACAAACAACTGCAGTTGGGAAGAAGCTTATCATCATGCCTTGAATTGCTAGTACCCTACTGTCTGATGTTCTAAACAAAATCCTAATAAGTGACTTTTTGATGATTCATGATGTCAGACAAAGAGGATCAAACCTGTACTGCTTCATTGATACCAGAAGAGTCTACAGTTCCAGGTTCAAGCCACTGAAGGACTTTCATCATCCTGAAGAAGCAGTTTTCACCAATGTTTTTTAAAGTTAAAAGGAAAAGAAGGCCAACCTCCATAATTAACCAGAAGTTAAGTATTATTTTAATTACTCAAATTAATAATCTTAATCTGGGTAGGTAAAATAGGTAACAGGTTAACTTAACTTTTAACTACAAAACCTTGGGTTTATAGTTAAGCTTGAGTTTAAACAAAAGAAATACATGTTGCATCCTATGAAGAATGAAAGCAAGTCTTATACAGAAATATAATCTGAGGCACTAATGCAATGAGTTTGCATGTTCTCATACAAGAAGGTTATGCTAGATACAAAACATGCTGAAAGCATAGTATATAGCTAATACCTTTTATGGTGTTGAACCTTGCTTATTTCTTGATTTCATTATTTGCTGAACTATTCATTTGTTTTATTTCTTGTATTTCTTTGTGTTTGTTAGATTTTCTGAAACCTGTTGTTTATGTTTACAGTTTTGTTATGTTTACAAGATATAGTTATGATAATTAGGAATATTTAGAATTTGTGTACAGGTAAATAAAGTTTATTTTTCATATTTATAAGTGTGGCAGACACATATTTCACCATTATCTAGAACTGGGAAGATAGGGATAATATATTGAAATTTTATAATAATTTTGGGGAAGTTTTGAAAATAATTTTTGGTAAGACCCGATGTAAATCCAAGTGCTGTATTATAAAGATTGATATTATAACCTATTGTTACGATAGCACACAATAAAGGTATCTATGTGGCCCCAAAAGCTTGAGTAGTATACTGTTGTGTCCCAGAGCTGGTGCCCTCCATAAAACCATTAGTCAGGGGAGTGCAATCATATGTGTCAGGGATCCCAGAGGAATAGGGAAGGGAAACACATTTGGGAGATAGGGACTGTTGCCCTCATCAAGTCCTGCCCCCATACCTCTGAACCTACTAGGACCAAAGTCAGGGAAAAATAACCAAAATCAGCAACACCACATTTTATTCAGCATGGTGCTGTATCGTCACATTACATGTACATCACATATATAAAGTACCTTTAAATTGTGCTTTTCAAATGTCAAATTCAGTAGCATACTACCAAATGGCACAATAAAAAATTAAAATAAAAAATAAACAGGCAAATGTTTTGCATGCTTTTTCTGTCATTTTTCTTAATTTAATTACTTTAAACTAAAGTGGAATATGGGCACTGCTAGCTAAATGATTTTTTTAGGATCCAGTGTTAAGTTAATTTCCAGATTTTAAGGATCCAATGTTATTAATTTCCAGACTTAAATGAGCAGAAATATACTGTATTGGAATCTGTACAGAGTAGACTTTGTTCTGGTTTCTGGGCTGCACCAAACCATCACATAGCATCTATTCTTTTACAACTCACACTGCTCTTGCTTGTTCCGAGGTAGAACAGCATTATGTGTGTACTGTTTTTAATGCAATAGCATACTACAACCTTATTAGTGAAAAAGCAATAGAATATACAGTAACAGTACCTCACTAGTCATTAAAGTAAAGCAGGCAAAATTAAATAATAATTGGCTGAACTGCTTAAACACAGTTACAGTCACTTTCTCATAGCAGATTGGCCACATGAGAGCTGTAAAGTGGGGTCTTCCAGGACCAGATTCATGCTGCCTAGTGATGCTGCTTCAGATTGCAGCATGTGTGTGTGTGTGTGTGTTTGTCTGTCTCTCTGTCTTTCCCTCTCTCTCTCTCTCTCTCTCTCTGTCTCTGTCTTTCTCTCAGCATGGAGTCAGATTACAGAAACTGAACATGATCTGCAACTTAGGGGCTATGGAATGACTAGAACTGGGGGGGGAGGGGTGTCTCCCTTTGTACTGTCTGTGTGGACAACCACCATCTGTTTCCTGCTTGATTTATTTATTGATTGAATGGTTGATTTATTGATTTATTTATGTCTTTGGTAACCGGGTAGGTGCTCTGATCCAGAGGACCATTTTCAGTCATGACCCGGGCCACTTTAGTGGCAGAGAAACTGCACATATACAAATAGTTCATACAGTAGGTAGCACAACAGTGCTCACTCCATTTGGTGGTGGAAACACAGGTATACAGGGTTTAGGACAGTATAAACAATAAGTGGGAAGCACACAATAAGGCAGTATATACAGAGTACACATATAAACTGTATTAAAAAAAAAAGATGCAGTGGTACCAGTATCTTACAGTTGGTGCAGCTATACAGGTAACACATAAGATATGTATTTAAATTTCAGGGGGCCCTGAAAAATGTAGTAACTGTAACAGTCCATTGCAGTAACAGACAGTATGACACCTGTAAGGAGACATTTGTTGTAGGAAGGGGGGAGGAAGATCAGGGCTGGTCAAAATGGTGGTGGGGATGGAGAGAGCAGAAAGGACGATGCACAAGGTGGCTTCAGGTAGATCAACACATTTGTTGCACAAAAAGAGATTGGGGGTATGATTAGGGTGTCATAGAGGAAGAGGGGGCAGAAGCAGGTGGTAAAGGGGAGTCTTTGGCTGAGAGGGAAAAGGACAGAGAGAGGAGGGGTGGAACAGGCATATGGAGAAGAGGTAAGTGCCATAAGGCAGGAAAGGCTTATTTGGAGATAGCCTTTAATGCTCTTGCATGGAGCAAGGGCAGGTTGCAGCCATGAGGAGCTAGTTCTTCAGGTTTTGTTTAAAAACATGGTGGGTGACAGATGAGCGAACGGGCAAAGGGAGCTTGTTCCACAGGGAGGGGGTTGCAATCAAGAAAGCTCAAGTTTCCATGGTATGGTACTTCAAGTGGGGGATAGATGAAACCCTGAGGTTCCTAAAGACCACTCTATTTGTCAGCAGGGGTGAATAGGGGGACATGTGCTGGTTGCAGAGAGAGTTATCCACCAGACAGTCTATGGCATAGTCAAATCAGCACTGTAAAGGGAGCCTTCCAAGGGTCTGGTAGAGGGAGCAGTGATGGGAGCAGAAAGGTGCAAGGAAGACAAAACAACATATGGAACTGTAGGTTGTGTTTAGCTGAGAGTAGGGTAGAGGTTAGGTGTGAGTAGACTAGGGAGCAGTAGCTGAGGAGTGGCAGAAGGTTTCCGCAAGTGATGGCAAGACATGCTTCCTCAGAGAGGTAGCATTTATGTCAATAGGCTGAACCCAGCTTTTGGTGGATCCTTCATGTGGTTAGGTTGACAAGCTCAGAGAAGGAGACTGAGGGGTCATGGGTGACTCCTAAGTATTTAAAGGAGGTGACATTTTCAAGGGGAGGACAGGCTGTGGTGAGCACTTGGAGGAAGGATTTGGCTCTGGCTGTCCTGGTGAGGAAGGGTTTAGATCCGAAAATCATAAACTTTGTCTTCTTTTCATTTACTAGTAGTTTGTTGGAGAGGAACCAGTTGTGGGCAGAGCAGTAGTCATGTGTGAGGGCAGAAGAGATGGAGTTAACTGATTTGTTGCTGTGATATATGACTAGCTAGTCAGCATAGAGAAGAGCGTTATAGCTAAGGCTGTCCTTGAGCATGTTAATAAACATGGAGAAGAGCAGGGGCCCAAGTATGGAGCCCTGGGAGACACCAGTTGTAACAGGGAGGTGGGCAGAGGAGTATTTCCCAATGATTACGGACAGAGTTCTGTTAGATAGGTAGCTGCAGAACCATGCAGTAGGTCCTTGGGAAGACTAGGTGGGCCAAGCAGTCCTTATCTGCTGTCAAATTCTATGTTTCTTGGTAGCAGTCAAAGCGTAGCAGGGTTGAGCGGAGGAGGAGGTGGTGGTCAACCAAGTCAAATGCTTTTGACAAATCAACAAAAACTGCGCCCTTGGGTTTGCCCTGGTCTGTGTTCCTCAGAATATGGTTTGTGAAGATAGCCAGAGAAGATGAGATGCTATGCTGCTTGTGGAAGCCATGTTGAAGGAGGTAGAAGAGGTTGTGTTTATCCAAATATTCCGACAGCTGAGCATGCATGATTGTTTCAAGTAGCTTGCTCAGGAGGGGGAGGAGGGAGATGGGCCTATAGTTATCTGGAAAAAGTCAATCACCAGCTTTAAAGACACCCTGCATTGACATGCTTCCATGAGTGAGGTACCGAAGCTATGGTGATGGCAAGATTGAAGATGTCTGTAAGGGGCTTAATGATCGCAGGTGAGAGAAGTCTTAGAAATGCAGAATATAGCCCATCACTGCCAGGGCTTCCCTTCGCTTGTAGGGACTTTAGCAGCATGATGGTGTCAGTGTGGTTGATGGCCCTGAAGTGGAAAGGAGAGGACTTGGCACAGGCAGAGGAGGGAAGGGGGTTGTTTGGCTGAGAGTCTTGGGCAGTGGAGGCCTGGGGGGGGTAACTTGCTGAGGTAGGGGGATAGGTCAGTGAATTGTACGTTGAATATATTTGTGATGTCAGTATAGTCTGATGAGACCGGTGGGGGATGTAAGCTGAGTGATCTGCCTACTATTTTTGGGGTTTAGAAGAGACGCGATGGTGGACCAGAAAGTGTGTGGGTTGCCAAGGTTTGGTTTTGCCGAGCAAAATAAAATTAAATCTTAAGCATCTTGGTGGTCTGTTTACAGGTGTTTCTCAGCTGCTGATAGGCATTCCAGAGAAGGGGGGGAGGGAGATGCTTTGTAAGTCTTCCATTTGCCATCCCGGGCTTTCATTAGAGCCAGGTGCTCCTTGGATATCCAGCAAGCTGCGCAGCCTCTTACCCTTCTGGTTGTGATAGGGAAGTATGCATCCTGTATGTGAGAGAGAGTGGAGGTAAAGAAGCTTACTGCATCACTGATATTACTATGGTGGTAGAGGGCAGACCATTTGATTGCCCTGGTGTCTCTGAGGACTGGCTGAGAGGATTCTGGTGGTCAAACCTTCAGAAGGACAGAAGTTTGGGGGGGTGGATTGCCTTGGTGAACAAGGCAACATAGGTTGGGGTGTGGTCGCTGATTGAATAAGACAATGTACTATACCTGCTTGGAGGATTAAGTCAGTGCAATTTTTGGTGACCCAATCAATGAGGGAGTGGTTTTGGGTGTGAGCATCATGTCTTGTGGGTGTGGTAATAAGTTGTTCTAAGTTGTGTTCCTTTAGCAGATTTACGTAGGTTAGTACAATGGCATACAGCCAGTTGAGGTTGAAGTCTCCAACCACGACCAGGTTTCTTGCAGGTGCTAGATGCTACATGCCATCCTGGAAATTGGATAGCCCTGGAATGCCTCCTGACAGGGGATTCTAGCAGCAGCCTATATGGATTTTTTTGGACTCTCACCCAGGGTTAGCTCAGCGAAGAGCCACTCATTTGGTGAGGTGGGGGTGGAGCAGCTAATAGTGGTGGTAGTGTTATGCTACACCACTGCCCCTCTTTCTGCCAGGTCTGTCCTGGCACTGGAGTTAGTATCCCTCTAGCTGAAAATGGGAGTCTAGGTGGCAGGGTTTGGGTCAGGTCTCAAAGATGTCTAGCAGCTGTGGTTTGTACTGGGCTAGCCACGATTCCAGTTTGGGGAACTTTGATGGGAGGCTGCAGATATTCATATAAACAACTTTTAGACTGGAGAGCTTTGCATAAAAGGTGTTAGTGTGGTCAATGATGGTGTTTGTGGGACTGGGGTTTGGTTCAGGGTCCCTGGAGAGGAGGAGAAGAGCAAGGACAGGACAGATGAGAAGGTGCCAGTGGGGGAGCTGTAGTGCGAGGGAGTGTACAAATAAGTCGAGCAGTCGGCTTTCATAGTTAGACATCAGTGTCAGGAGAATTTCACATGTAAGTGTGATTTCATGCCTACAGGTACACACATGGATTAGGGTATCCAGTTTTCATCTGTGGTGGGTGAGGGGCATAGCTTTTACTGATCTACCACTAGGATAGATGCACACATCAGTTGCTGGCAGCAGGGAGGTTAGGGAAAGTCACACAGTTATAGATGATCAGACATACATGGTAAGACAGGCGGTGACTGGCCTACAGGTTGTATCCAGGGTCAGAGGAGAGAGCCAGGCAAAAAGACAGGCAGAGGGCTTATGGGCTATTATGTGCTGGCCCAGGAAAATGGGGGGCGGTTGCTGTAGAACAGCAGGGAGTGAAGTAAGATGTATAGTAGCATTATGGCTGAGGGAAAGGTTGCGAGGCAGTGCTGTTTGCACAATGGGCTAGGGAGAGAGTGGGGCAGTGAGGATAGATTGAGACTGACCAATGGAAGCAGATGAGGAGGCAAGTGAGGGCGGGGCTAGTGCAGTGCTAGGGCGGGCAGGACCAAAAATAGGTAGTAGAGAAAGCCGAGGAAAAGCCGCTCCTGTGCTTGGAAAATATAGCAGCAGAGAGCAGCTAGGGTCCTTGAGATTGGCTTACCGAGTGTCCAGGGGAGAGCCAATGGGAGTAGCGGGTTTGGTAGGAGCAGCCAATCAGGTGGCAGGGCGATGAAAAGCACTAGAATCAAAAAAATTGGTTGAGCGCTTTCAGGTCCAAGATTTTGCTGGCTTCCAGGGAGTGTAGTGCAGGCGGAGGGGAGTGGCAGGTGCCGCACTGCAGGAGCAGGGCCAAAGCACCGAATCAGGGACTTTGTGGTCTGTGAAACATAAAGGAAAACAGATTCATTTAAGGAGAACTGCAAGGCAGGGTGGGGATAAATGTAGGCAGGAGACAGTAGCGCATCAAGGGTGAGCTGTAATCGGTGATGAAATTAAGTTAAATTGAGGTCAGGTTTCACAGGGAGGCAGGTAGACTAGAACAAAAGAAAGACAAACAAGGGAAAACTAAGAAGTAAGCAGGCAGGCCAGTGCCAAGCTGAAGGAAGGAGGGAGGGAGGGGGGCAACAGTCTGAAGTGAAGAGAGTTGCAGGAAAGAAAAACTGTGATAGGGAGAGGAAGGGGGGAGGGAGAGAGTGAGAGAAATACTCGGGACAAAAATCAAGCACAAGTTCAAAGTTAATCTCAAGTTCACATTCCTTAGTAATCGGGCAAATTCAACATAGACAAGTGCACATTGCTTGGTTAAGTCAGTAAGTGCAATAAACTGTACTGTAGGCAGTACATGCGATAAATGAAAAGAAGTGGGGAAAAAAAATAAACACGGCACAGGTTATTTTCTAAAATAAAAATAGGTAGTAGAGAAAGCTGGGAAAAGCTGGTCCCATACTTGAAAAAAAAGCAGCAGAGAGCGGCTAGGGTTCTTGAGGTCAGCTTACCAAGTGTCCAGAGGAGAGCTAATGGGAGTAGCAGGTTGGGTAGGAGCAACCAATCGGTTGGCAGAGCAATGAAAAGGACTAGGATCAAAAAAATCGGTTGAGTTCTTCCAGATCCGTGGTTTTGCTGGCTTCCAGGAAGCGTAGTGGGGGGGGGTGGAGAGTAGCAGATGCTGTGCCGCAGCAGCAGGACTGAAGCACCCAGTCAGGAGCTTTGTGGTCGAGTGTCGAGGAGAGAGAATGGGATTAGCAGGTTTGGCAGGAGCAGGTAATCGGGTGGCAGGGTGATGAAAAGTGCTAGAATCAAAAACATCAATTGAGCGCTTTCAGGTCTGTGATTTTGTTGGCAGCTAGGGAGCTTAGTGTGGGGGGCAGGGAGTTGCAGGCACCGCACAGGAGCAGGGCCAATGCGCCCGGTCATGGGCTTTGAGGTCAGGTGTCCACAGGAGAGCCAATGGGAGTAGCGGGTTTGGCAGGAGCAGCCAATCACGTGGCAGGGCTATGAAAAGTGCTAGAATCAAGAAATTCAGTATAGCACTTGTACCAGTTTAACCCTTGCTGTGCCACACTGCCATGGACTAGTGCATCAGTCCAGAATTCCTATACAGACTGTCAGTAGTTAAGGGTTAAATATGTGCACTAGGCTTACACTGGCATTCTAAAAATCAGGAAAAGAAGCAAGCAAGGCTGGACTTTGTAGCAGGGAATCAAAATTTGGGAAATTAAAAAAAAATTCGGACAGTTAAGAGTTATGCCTGCCCCCCACCCCGCAGCAAGACCGTCATGGTAGCCAGACTCTCTTTTGTGCAAGCAGACCCCTGGTAGTAAGTTCACTAACTCCTCCTTAGTAGCAAGATTCCATTTTGTATGGGCAGATCCCCCTGGTAGCCAGTTTCTCAGCTCCCTTTCTCTGGTGAGACTCCTGCAGCAACCTCCATTTTACCCTCTCAGACAGTCTCTCCATAGAATTTCCAAGCTTGGGCTGCACTTAAAAGTACTATGGGAACCTTTTTTCCCCCTTTCTTCTCATTCATGCTGACTTCTTGCATATGCCTTCTCAGAGCAGACTACATGAGGGAGAGGGCACCATGTGCTGCAGTTTGTGCCTCAGCCCAGCACAGAGCCACACACAGAGCCAACAGTGGCTTGAATTCATGAATAGAGTACAGAACCCTTAGCTGATTTGAAGTAGCAATAGCCAGCAAGAGTGGCCAGTCAGCAGTTGGGCAGCAAAGAAGGTGGACACAAGACTGACGGATACTTGAAGGCTTACGTGTCAGAGTGAAGTGGTCCCATCAGCTCTCTGAGTCCCTCCTATCTCCAGCAGCTTCAGTTCAGGTTCTGGCAGTGGGTTTGTTAGGCAGCAGCAGCAGTATGTGCGTGCCACCGTTCCCCATCCAAAGTACGCTGCACAGCCAGAGATAGCTTAGTTTCCTGATCCCGCTTCATCCCCCTTTGATCTGGGCAGTGAGGTTCCCCAGCCCCGAACTCTGCACCCTCCCCACTGTAGCCAGCCACCCTCACCACTATGTCACATGGCCAGCTCAACAGCCTTTCCCTGCACTGCCTCCCACATACCTTCCCTCCTCTTCCGTTCCCCATCCTGTCCTTCCGTTCACCTTCTCTCCACCCATCACTACCCTTTCAGGGTTGCTAACATAACAAGTGTTGAACCTGAGTCTCTTATATGTGAAATATAGAAACATAGAATTTGAGGACAGATAAGGACTGCTTGGCCCACCCAGTCTGCCCATTGCCCTACCTAATGGATAAGCTGCAGATCCTAGCTAACCAACAGCCTACTTCTTCCTACCCCCATCCCCTAGAATTGCCTTATGACTGTCCCATGCATTCTTGAATTCTACCACTGTTTTTGACTCCACAACCTACTCAGGAAGGCTGTTCCATGCATCCACAACCCTCTCTGTGAAAAAATACTTCCTCACATTACTTCTGAGCCGTTCCCCCTCTAGCTTCAAATGGTGCCCCCTTGTTCTTGCACACCTCTTTCTGAAAGATGCTACCCTCTTGGACTTTGTTGATTCCCTTGAGGTACTTAAAAGTTTCTATCATGTCCCACCTCTCCCTCCTTTCCTCAAGGCTATACATATTAAGCTCCTTAAGTCTCTCTTGATATGCCTTCTGGTGCAGACCCTGCATCATTTTAGTTGCCCTCCTCTGGACTGCCTCCATCCTGCTTATGTCTTTGCGGAGACTGGGTCTCCAGAACTGCACACAGTACTCCAGATGGGGTCTCACCAGCTGTCTGTACAGAGGGATAACAACTTCTTGTTTTCTACTGGTGATGCCTCTCCTTATGCATCCCAGTATCCCCCCAGCCCTCCTTACTGCCTTCTCACATTGCTTGTTCACCTTTAGGTTATCTGATATGACTACCCCCAGGTCCCTTTCCATTTTTGTTGTTGTTAGTATCTCACCCCACACTGTGTACTCTTCCCCAGGGTTTTTGTTTCCCAGGTGCATTACTTTGCACTTCTTGGCATTGAATCTAACCTGCCATACATTTGACCATTCCTCCAACCTTGACAAGTCCCTTCTCATCATTTCTATCCCACCTTGTGTATCAGCTCTGTTGCAAATCTTTGTGTTGTCTGCAATGAGACATACTTTTCCTTCCAGTCCCTCTGCAATGTCACTTATAAAGACCTTAAAGAGGACCGGTCCTAGTACTAAACCCTGCAGTGCCCCACTAGTAACCTCCCTTTCTTCAGAGTGGACTCTGTTTACTATTACCCTCCGTGTCCTGTTCACCAGCCAATTCTTTACCCAGGCTACCATCTTGGGACCCACTCCCAGGCTGGTCAACTTGTATATTAATCTTTTGTGAGGGACTGTGTTGCTCAAGTGCCATCGCCATTATGACAGGATACCGGGCAGGTTTAGTGAGTGGGCAGTGGCAAAGTTTAGAAGTGCCATCTGCCATCAGAAAGGTTTTTTTTTCCCCTTTTTGCATGTAAATCATGCCACTCAGTGCCTTGTCAGTAGCTGAGGCCATGTGGGTGGGAGCAGACACTGAGCCTTGGACCACCGATAGAGGTGGTACAGGACTCCACAGGAACCAGTGTGAGCCAACAAGGGCCTAATTGCAGGACCGCCCATGGGGCAGAGAAGACAGTCAGGGCCACAGAAACTAGTTGGGGGGCCAGACTAAGTAAAAGTGCTTGAAATGCCCATAGTGCAAGACTGATTGCAGTGCCATAGGAGTTAACCTATACAGGGATAGACAGACTGCATACAAATCTGCCCATAAAGCATGATCCACAGTGCTCCATGGGAGTGAGATTAATTTAAAATGGACATTGCAATATGGTGTGAGCTTGCCCCCTGCTCAGCATTTAAAAGCGACATTGCAATACTGTATGAACTTGACCCGGCAAGCATTTTAACAAAAGACCTTACAGTTCTGTGTTAACTTGCATACAGCCCAGCATTTTAAACAGAGGCATTGCATTATAGTGAACTTTCCTACTGCTCAGCACTTTAAACAGAGACATTGAAGTATAGTGTGAATTTGCCTAATACCCATAATTTTACGAGAGACATTACATCACTGTGTGACCCCAACTACTGTTCAGTATTTTGAATAGAAATTGCCTTGCTGTGTGAGCCAGTCCAACCTGCTATATCACGCCTTGTGAACTACCTAGCTGCCAATTTCCCCATTCCTGAATGTATTTTTTTTTTATTTAGTTGTCGTTGATCATATAGGTGCACTAGACAAACTTGTCTATTTTCAGGCACAACCTGGGAGGTTACAGAGGCAATTAGAATTACAAAAGCAACAATGCCGCTGCATAAATGAACTGTGTTAATAAGCCTGAAGCGTAAAGTAAGTGCTGATCAAAGACATGCTAGCATGCATGAATAAGCGATATCACTTGTTTTGTAGTAGTAATACATTTTATTCATATAATTATGAATAGGAAAGATATTTATACCTCCATTGAGCAAACTGCTAATTTCCAAGGAGGTCCCATTGTGCTTAAAAAATAGTTGCCTATACAAAGAACAATAAATATATAACATATCAATTCAAACATCAAAAAAGTTAGGACTGATCAGTGGGTGGGGTGATGTTGAACTTCTTTTGAGCAAAAGGGAAGCCTTTTGGATTTTTAAATTGGGTGCTCTGAGTTCACTAGGACTCAGTGATGGTCTGGACCTCACTGCATTTCTTAAGAAATAATTAGTGTGATATGTCCCTTCTTTTTGATGTGTTGTGTCTATATTGAATACATTTTCATTACCAGTAGCATTTTACATTATCTACAGGAGGCATCCATTTTTTTGCTTACTAACTGTGGCTATTATATCAAATGTTCACATGTCATGGCTTTTATAGGCGGTTACTTTTTTCATAGTTATTATTCCTTTTGCAGCATATTTATATAGGTCCTATTTGGGGGTTTGTTATGTCCATATTTAGGTACATAAATTAATATTCCACATATAGTACATACTGCAATATTATTCTGATTAAATTAGTGGCAAGTCCTTGAGATATTTTTATAGGTATTTATGTACCACTTTTTTAATTTTTGTTTATACAGTGCTCTCTTCTTCACATACCACATTGTATTTGATGCTGTTTTGTATTTGATGTGAATATCTGGGAAATGGTATATGTGCCTTTAAATATTGCACTTAAAAGGTGATTGATTTGATACTGTGGACGCTCCCTGAAGACGCACTGAGTGAAACCAGTAGGAGGTTATAGGCGATCCTGCATGTGTATCCCTTGTTTGTAAGATATCCCTTTTTGCACTGTTTTGGTATTTTGCCAATAAATATTTGAACCTATTTTTGCAAACCAGAGTGGTGTGAGGCTACTTCTTTCAGCCTGGTGGGTGATGCTGGAGTGGTTTGATTAAGGTGGTTGTTTTCTCCACGGCACACACAGCCATGGGGAAGCTTTGTTTGACTATTTTCCTGTAGACATCTAGGGCGGAATTTTCAAATGATGGTGCAGGGCTTGTGATAAGCCCTGCACCAGGTGACTCTGAAATTGGCAATGCGCCAAACCCCTTTGCAGCAACTGCACCAGATTTTCTACTACCAGGTGCAGTTGTGACAGTTTCCCTGATTTATGGTGCAAGCCCTGTGTATTTGTCTCTGGGATGTGGCACAGGCTAGACTACAAATATGTGGTCTAAGGACCTGCGATCGGCACTAGGGATAGAAAATCCTGACTGCCAACCAGAGACTCCTGTAAGATCTGTGGGACTTGTGGAGTCTTGGCAGGTTTGAAAATCCTGCCCTTAATCCTTTCCTATACTTAACAGCCTACACAAAACGGAGGTTTTTTTTTTTCCCAAAAAAACTTTCACTGTAGAATCATACTGTGGCAAGGTTGTGTCTTTGGGAGGTTTGTGTTTTTCTCTTCTGAGCATGCTCAGTGGGATTTGGGGGGATAATATTCTGATGACACAAAAGGTGAGGTGTCGCAGGGTTGTTTTTGATTTCGTGAGATGTTGTGCTCACAACACCAGCATTTTTTTTTTGTTTTGTGACAGTCGCCATCTTGTTCACACCTAACTAACAAACTATTAATTCAAACTTATAATGCAGCAGCCATAAAAAAAAAAGGCATAAATCTACCTCATAAAAACATGCTGGTTCAGATTCTGAGGCTTGTTTCAGTCAATCATAATTTTAAATATCTCTTACATATTTCTCCTGGCCATGTTAACATCATTCCCATTTTTAAAATCATGACTTGCTTTTTTGTGTTGCACCGTTAAGGTGGTACAAAACCAAATTTGACCTGTGAAACCTTTTTTTAATTGCAATTCAAAAAACGTCTGTTGGAAATACATCTTGATTACCAAGCATCATTTTTTTGTTTTGCAGCATGGCATTTGACTGTGCAGCTTGATTTTTCATTTTGGAGCAGAAAATTGGTTTCTCAGCATGACATTTGGTTGCACAGCATAATTTTGTTTGGTTTTGCAGCGGAAAACTTGTTTCTCAGAGCGGAATTTGACTGCACACCATGTTTTTTTGTGTCACAGTAGAAAATTGGTTTCTCAGCATAAAATCTAATTGCACATCAGAATGTTTCATTTCACAGCAGAAAATTGGTTTCTCAACATGAGATTTGCATGTCAAAATGTTTTGTTTCCCAGAAGAACATTGGTTTCTCAGCATAAAATTTGATTGCACATCACAATTTTTCATTTTGCAGCATACAATTGGTTTCTCAGCATGACATTTGATTGCACGCCATGATTTTTCATTTTGCATCAGAAATTTGATTTCTTAGCATGAACTTTGATTACACATCAGAATTTTTCATTTCACAGCAGAAAGCTGGCTTCTCAGCATGAAATCTGATTGCACATCAGAATATTTCATTTTGCAGTAGAAAATTGGTTTCTTGACATAAAATTTGATTGCACACCATGATTTTCTGTTTAGCAGCAGAACACTGGTTTCTCAGCATGAACTTTGATTACATACCAAGATTGTTCATTTTGCAGCAAAAATTGGTTGCTCGATTTGAAATTTCATTGCACATTATCATTTTTGGTTTTATGACTTAAGTTGGTTTATCAGCATGAAATTTGATTGTACATCTAGTGATGACAGTTCTTCTTTTGGCATAGGGCCTAGCACATCTGCACCTGTGGGTGGCAGAGCACTTCTGTACATTGGTTGACAGCTGGAATATTTAAAATGTGTGTCTGTATCTGCAGCTACATGGAAGTGCGGAGAACATAAAGTTCTGTGCTTCCACAGCCCTCCTGACAGCCCCATGAACTGTGGGCATGCAAGGGCTCTGCACTTCCATAGGCAGACAGAGGGCCCAATTCTCAAAAGTCCCTTAGATCTCCACAATTAATTACATAATTGCTCCCCATCCTCTCCATGGCCACCCTCCCAATTACTACTGCTGGTGTGGGGGGGTGAGGTCCACTGATCTCCTGTTTCATAGTCTCTGGGCCTGCTGGCCATCAGCCCCCTCAGCAGTTTAAACTCAGTTCATTGGCTGTAGTATATACTCTCCCAGTTTGACCCTGAGTACATTTGAGCCCTCTCTACTAAGATGTAGTCTATCTGATGAATACAGTATTCTGTTTGACTGCATGCCCCCGACCCCGATACATTTGAACTCTTCCTTCCTGCTCCAGCTCCTCAGCCAATCATTAAACTCCTCTAGCCTCTTTTTCCTGATGGTGCTAGCTCTAGGGACTGGTATCACTTCTGAAAAGGCAGAAGCAATAACTATCCCCTTGCATGCCTTTGCAAACTCCTGAACCTACCCTGTACTACCCCCATCTCTTCCCCTGCTAAGTCATTGGTTCCCAGGTGGATGACTAAGGTAGGTTTTCCACCAACATCCCTTACAACTTCCCTGATTTTTGGTCCTGCCTTCCCCATTATCATCCCCACCATACAAATCACCATGCTTTCCTGCCTTTGTGTCCCCCTTCATCTCCAGATAGGCACCCTTAATTATAGAGTCACCAATGATTATCCCCCTTCTGTCATGTGCAAATGTGTTTTCCAACCTCCTGCCTTCTCCAAATATACTGTACCAGCCACCTCCCTACTCAATTGCACTCTATCTGCTCTGGTTAACTTCCTTTTACCTCCACCACTATCCCCTCCCACTCTGCTTCACTTTCTCCACTTAATCCCCTTCCTTCCTGGCTAACTTTGCTAACTACCACCTGTCCCCCTTCCTCTCATCCTTTATGCCACCATGACTATCTATTCCTCCCTGCCTTCCCAGACTGCTCACCTCTCTCCTCATCTTACCCCCAGCCTTTGACTCTGGGTCAACTCAATCTACCACCTCACAACTTGACTCCCCCTCCCATAAACTGGTGAGTGAAGCATACCTGTTTGATGAGGGCACCCCAACATAGGATCCCACCTCTATTCTTCCTATCCCAGCCCCTCTCCTTCCCTCTTAAGAAGATAAGAACATACGGACATAAGAAAAGTGTCAGCAGATTAGGACCATGTGGTCCATCTAGTCTGCTCAAGGTGGCTACCCCCTCACCAATTATATTTTTTTCCTATGTTGCCCACATGGCCTGTCCCACACAGGTTTGAATTCCCTTGCTTTCTTTGATGCCACTACTTTTGATAGTAAGCTATTCCATGGGTCTGTCACTCTCTCTCTGTGAGAAAGTACTTTCTAGAGTCACTTTTAAACTTGCCTCCCACCAGACGCAAGTTGTGCCCTCTTATATATGCCACCCCGTTTTCCCAGAAGAGGTTTTCCTTCTGAGTTGTGTTAAATCCTTTGATGTACTTAAATGTTTCTATCATGTCTCCCTTTGTTCTTCTCTGTTCCAGAGAGAATAAAATCAACTCTTCGAATCTTGTCTCAAATGGATCATGGTGCAACCCCTGTACCATCTTTGTATCTCTGCACCATCTCCAGATGGTCAATGTCCTTTTTTAGGTGAGACCTCCAAACCTGGGCACAGTATTCCGGGTGTGGCCTTGCCAATGATCTGTGGAGTGGCATGATGGCTTCCTGCTTTCTTCTTGTCATACCCTATTCTACACATCCTAGGATACTGCTTGTCTTCTGTGCTGCTGTTTCACATTGTTTTCTTACTTTTAAGTGATTGGTAATGACCACGCTTACATCCCACTCTATCTTTGTCTGCTTTAATTGATGCACTTCCAGTATGTACTTTTTTCCTGTGTTCCACTTTCCCAGGTGCATCACCCTACACCTCTTGGCATTTAACTTTAACTGCAAATTTCTGGAAGATTTTTCCTACCTCCTCAGGTCAGCTTCTATGCCTAATGCCCCCTCCTATGTGTTTACCCTGTTGCAGAGCCTTGTATCATCTGTGAACAGGCATACCTTCCCCCTCCAGTCCATCAGTGATGCCACTGATGAATATGTTAGAGGACCAGACCCAGCACAGACCCCTGTGGAACTCCACTGGTCACACCTCCCTCTCCTGATAATGCCCCATTGACCAAAACTATCTGGGTCCTGTACTGTAGCCAGTTTGTAATCCAATTTAATATATTTTGTCTGACTCCTGTGTGCTGTAGTTTGTTAGCAAGTCTCCTGTGTGGAACGGTCTCAAATGCTTCATTGAAGTCTAGGCACATCACATCCACTGCTCCACTCTGGTCCACTGTTCAGCCAATTGAAAAAATCAATCATGTTTGTTTGGCACAAGCACCCTGCTGTGAAGCCATGCCATTTGGGGTTGAGTTTCACTGTTTCCTTTAGGTAGGTAGTCTACTATTCTCTCCTTTGGTAATGTCTCCATAATTTTTCCTACTATAGAGGTCAGGTTGACTGGGCAGTAGTTTCCTGCCTCTTCCTTGCTTCCACTTTTGTGTAAGGGTACAACTGTTGCCCTTTTACAGTCTTGGGGTACTTTGCAACATTCAAGTGGTTGATTAAATAGCTCTGCTAGTAGTGCGACTATCTCTCCATGAAGTTCTTTTAGTATTCTGAGGTGGATACCATCTGGTCCCATAGCGTTATTCACCCTAAGCCTGCTTAACTCCTCTAAGACCCACTCCTTTGTGAAAGGGCTCATGTCTTCCCTTCCCTTATCCTGCTCTGTCTTGATTAGTGAAGGTCCTTTGCCACTGTCTTCTATTGTGAATCTTTGCCTCCTTGTACTGTATAAACATCCTCTTTTTTTCCTTGATTTTGGTTGCTACCTTTCTGGAGAACCAGAGAGGATTATTCCCTCGTTTGCAATTTGAGTTGCCTAGTGCATTGTTCAGTAACTGTATTTAAGGCATTCTTTAAGTTCTCCCAGCAGTGGTCTACATCCCCCTTGTTAATGTTGTCTAGCATGGGCTTGACCCTGGATTTCATTTTGGGAAAGTTTGCTTTCCCAAAATCAAGTATCTTGATTTTTGTCTGTTTTTTTTTACCTTCCTCTTTATTTACAGATAAACAGACTGACATGTGGTCACTGGTCCCCAGATTGATGCCCACATAAACATCTGAAATCCTGCTGCTGTTTGTGAGTACCAGAGCTAGGGTTGCTTTGTCTCTGGTAGATGAGTGCACAAGTTGATTTAGACCTGCCCCCTCTAGTATGTACAGGAATTCTCTGCTCCACTCCATGGTTGCTGTGTATGAGGTTCAATCCACATCTGGAAGATTGAAGTTCCTGAGCAGCAGCAACTCACCCCTATCTGCCATCAATGAGATGGCTTCCAGGAGCTGCTTGTTGATTTTACTGTCTTGGGTTGGGGTCTGTACATGACTCCCACCTGAATCGGGTCCCCCCCCCCACTCCCAGGGTGACACTTAGGGCCTCTGTTTTACTGTGAGTCCCTTGGATCTTCATTGCACAGATTCCTTCCCTTACATACAAAGCCACTCCACCCTCCCTTCTTTGCCTCATGGCCCTTTCTGAACAGTGTGTAACCTGGGATAGTAACATCCCAGGTGTGGTTGATGATGAACCAAGTTTCTGTAACTGTGACCCAGTCCAGTTGTGCTTCTGCCATCAAGGCTTGAGTTCAGAGATTTTGTTTGTAGACTAAGAGCACTGATACACATAGCCTTCCACCCTTGACAGTCCTTGTGCTGTGCATCATTTCCCAGATCTGACCTGGGATCTTCAGCTAATCCTCTTACCCACCTACCATTTCCCTTTACCACCTGCCATTCCTCTACACTAGATCACCAAGATCTTTGATCTTTGAGCAGTAGATATACTTGGAAACTGTGGAATCCTCCCTGCTTCCAACCCATATTTGCAGTCTACCTTCCCCAGGCCTGCCCCTTCCTCCACTGCTCCATTTCCCTGTCTCTCCACCCTCTCCAGCTCTCATATGAGCATTCTTACCTCTGCCCTGAGCTGTTTCAGGCTTCTGCACACTGCACAGACCCCTACTCTCCACATCATCCCTAGAAAGACTGTGGTCCTACATCCATTACATCTTATCATCCACCATTCAGTATCCTGGCTCCTGTGCATACTTGTATTTCTCCATCTCCACCTCTTCTAGCTAGTCTGCTTCCAGCAGCAGCTCCAATTATCCTACATGCTCCCTTCTCAGCCTATCCCAGCCCTAGCTATGTATCTCAGCTGTGGTCTCATCTGTGTTGTTTACAGTTTACCCTCAAGTCCCTATTTACCTGCTGGCCCCTCCTACCCAAAATCTTTATCACAAATGTAGCCTGACTCAGGGCAAGAATCAGCTGCTTTCCTCTTTCCACCTTGCTTTATATCCCAAGTCTCTTTCCTTGTCACCCTATTCATATGTAGGCTGACCTTGGTTCTGCTGTAGCCCCTCCTTCCTTTTTGTAGTGCAGTTTCTGACATTCCTGCCCCTTACCTTAATTAGTGTGACTAGTGTGGCCTGCAGCCTGCAATCTTTCTTTCAGATGCCCTGCCAATACCCCAATATGCCACTACAACAGACACCACACTCCTGCTTTGTGGCACTAACACTGCAGGGTTACTCATGTGAGGGGTCACTTGGATCTTGAGGTAAAATATAGGGATTACAGCCTCCCGACTTGCTGGATGTTGTCACATGGTCCTTTTGGACCTCCAAAATAACCAGGCAATGGCCGCTGATCTCCCACCCACAGCCCTCCCTCTGGTGCTTCTCCTCTCCTCCCAGCAGTCTTTGGCCCCCATGCTCATAGTATTGTCTTACATGTAGCAGTTTAAAATTAGCAATACAGGACTCTGCCCCTGCTAAAACAAAAACTCTGCAGCACTTAACTTTCAGATGTGGACACCACTCCTCCGTTTCCAATAGTGTTCTCCCATTGTAAGAAAGATGATGCACACTGATCTCATGGGTGTGAACTACTGTCTGCAAAAGTACCAAAATATTTATCTGACCTTTCTTCTGCCTTAGCTAACCCTTCCAACTCACTGAGATCTGAGACTAACTGCCACCTCCATGCCCCTCTGTATAAACACACCCTAGGCCATGTCTCCATAGCTACAGGCTCCTCAGTAGCTGGAACAACCTACCCGCCAAAGTTGTTGCCCTTCCCTCAAACCAGGTGAAGCTCTAGGCCTGCCCGGTGGCACTGAGGGCTGAGGTGCTGGATGCCACAACTCACGCCACATTGGTGAACCATGTTCAGTAGCAAGCTTGGGCTGCTGGGGGTTGGCAGGGGAGGAGAAGGATTGAGCATCCCAGGGACAGCTCTCCTTCTCTGGGGAGAGGGATGACCAAATATCAGTGCATGTCTGGCCCCTAGTGGTGGCTGGGGGCTGGCACACTGATACTACATCTACGGGGTAGAGGTGGGGCAGACAACTGATGGGGTGCACATACAGGAGCGTGCACGGTGCAGTCACTGATGTCATTGCATGCTCAACCTCTGGAGACCACACAGAACAAGGAAAAAGGGCTCCTGGTTGAGTAGTATGAGCTTCCTTCCTCCCTGGCTGACCACAAATGGAACTTCTTCCAGTCTGGATCCATTCAAGGTGAGTTGAGTTCAGGGGGCTCCTCACCACCCTGCTATGGAGGCCAAGCCATGGGGGATATGGGGGAAGTCAGCTTGATATCGTGGGTGTGGGCCAGGAGGACAATTGGGATGTACAGCCAACCAGGAGCCAGGGGAGTAAGTACTAGCTAAATAAATTAAAAAAAAGAGGTGAAACCCTGATCAAGACCTACTTCAAATCCCCATTGTCCTGCTCTCACTGTCAGGCTTCCTCCCCCATCTCTACACCCTTCCCTCCCTAATACTTCCGTAAGGGGCCAGGGACACACTTATTACTGCCATGGTATCATAGCACCTTGAAAATTGGTGAACATGTATTGCACATTTTGTTATTGTTGTTGCTCTACAGTACTGCTAGAATGGTATCACTTTCTCTGAAATGTCTGTATATCTTGTACTGCTAGAACTATTGTCTTGTATTTTGATACTGTAAATTGTACCCAGTTGTTCCTCAACTCCCTCCCCGCACATCACAGCTGGAACCAAACCATGAGTTCTGTGTGCTTACCTTGTAAAATAAGTTTTAAATAAATAAACAAATAAATTAAATTCTGGGGCCTGATTTTAAAATGATCAGAACTGGTGCAAGGGGCTTGCATCAAGGAGAAATGGTGCAAAAAGCTTCTTGTGTAACACCTTGCACAAGTCTCAATTTTGTAAGGCACCTTACACCACTGGGGGGAACACCTGTGTCAATCAGGCTTGCACAGTCCTTGTGATGTCCGCACTGGTTTGCCATTGCAGAAGGGGACTTGCAGGGGGCAGCTCTGTATTATCCCCTATTGTGGGAGTTTGCCAGCCCCCCAATTGGTGCATGAGCCCTGCTGTTAGACCAGTCAGGAGTTGGTCTAACATGCTGTGCACCACTGCTGGAGCACTCATTGGGTGGGAGGGTCACCCTGTGTCTCCCAAGAAAGGCTCCTGTACAGCTCCCAACACTGGCTAGACCACCAGTGGAGCAGCAAGTGGGCCATGGCAGGTACAAGCCCACTTTCCAGTGGTGTTGCTGCAGAGTTTGCCCCCCACATGGACCCAGACAGCTAGTGCACTTGCACCGTCAGGGCCAGTTGCTACCCCTCTCCCCACATTTTTTGAAAAATACAAAAGAATAAATATATAGATATATCTATATATTGAGAGAGGGATATAGATATATAATTTTCATGGCAAAAAACTCCATTTAATGCATCAGTTAGGGTTGTTCCACAGTGACAAAAGCAAGGAAATTTGGTGTCAGGTTGGCCCCCTTGCACTGGCATGCACTAACTGGCATTGGGGTGTGCATTAGACTCATACGACCCCTAACTCTCACCCCATCACATGTGTAAACAAGCTGAGGTATGGGAGAATGGGGGGAGAGTTAGGACCAATAAGCCCAACGACACCCCGATGTGAGTTGGGGGTGGGCTGGGTGGCAAGGGGACTTTCAACCCTAATTCTGAATTTCCTTGCTTTTTTCACTGTGGAACAACCCTAACTGATGCATTAAACTGAGTTTTTTGCCATGAATTTCCCTTCTTTTTGAGAATGAGGACTATAAATAGTGAATAGAATGTGTGGTGACATAGTAATGGTAACTGCAATGCAAACGCAGGCGCTAATGGTTACGCGCATGGTGACGCAAACATAAAAGGTAACACAAATGTTAATAGAAATGCAAATGCAAAGTGACTTCAAAGTGAACAGTGACTCACATGGAGACACAAGCGCATATGTAAATGCAACTGGTAATGCACACGGTCATGGTACCACTATTGTAAATGCAACTGTTAAGTGTTAAAGCAACAATAATGCTAAAGGGAACAGAAATGGAAAGGCAAACACAAGCGCATAAGGAAATGCAAAGCATAATACGCATGGTCACAGTACTGCAATTGCAAATGCAAATGGCAATGGTAACAAGTAAAATAACGACAAAGGAAACAGAAACGGAAATGCAAATGCAAACACGTACAGAAACGCAAACTGTTATGCGCATGGTCATGGTACTGCAATTGTAAATGCAAATGGTAATGGTAACAGCAACAATAACGCCAAAGGAAACAGAAACACAAACCCATGCCCTTATGGAAACGCAAACCGTAACATGCACGGTGATGGTACCACAATTGTAAATGCTAATGATAACAGTAACAGTAACAATAACTCCAAAGAAAACAGAAACGCAATCGCAAGCGCATAAGGAAATGCAAACCGTGACTCACACGTGACGGTATGGCAATTGGAAACGCAAATGGTAACGTTAACAGCAGAAATAATAGCAAAGTAAACAGAAATGGAAATGCAAATGCAAGTGCGTACAGAAATGAGAACGCAAAGGGTAACACACACGGTGGCGTACATGGGAACGGTAACACAAACGGGTATGGAAGCACAAGTGGGAATGGTAACAGTAACGGAAGTGCACACCCTGTATTTTCCCTAACAGCTGCATTGAGAAACACAGTGTGTAGAAAGAATGGATGCATAATGGGCCTCAGAACAGAAAATGAGCTATTGGAATACTAAATTGCTGATATCTCAGGAACCGTATGATGTAGAAAACAAAATTAAATTTCACAAGATTCAAGAGTTTCCAGGCTAGGTTTTTGCTTTACATTGTCACACCGAAAATTCCATATCTCGCACCATTTTCGAGATACGAGTCCAGAAAGACCTGGCGTATGCCACCATGTTAGTCTATGGGGAAAAATGTCAACTTTGGAGCACCGTAACTTGGCATCCGTGCAATATTTTTTCACCAAACTACTAAAAGGCACATCTGTGAGATGTTGGCTGCCTTCCCTCTAAATTTCAGCCCAAGAGACCAAACCGTTCTTTTGCAGCAAAGAATTCCTGTCATTTTGGCCATAGTCTGGAAAAGTAGTGTCGCAATTTGCGAAAGCTTTCACCAAAATTTGCGAAACTGTCACAGGTGCGACACTACTTTTTCCAGAAATTTGAAAAATGTTTTTCTAGGGTGTTTAACCCCAAAATAAAGACATGACTAGCTAGCATCCTGAGGTTCCGACTAGGTGAACACAAAAAGAACTGTGTTCCTAGAGGGTCTGAATTTTAAATGCCAAGCATTTTTCTGATCAGTAACTGAAAACAAAATGGCAGATTTGCGACACTACTAGGGCCATTTGCAACACTAAAAAGTGTATTTGCGAAAGTGTTGAACTTTTTAACTTTTCCCATTGACTTACAATGGGAACTTGTTTTTTGAATAACTTTTGAACCATTTAATATTTTTTCATGAAATCTTCAAAAGGCACATTGGGGACCCCCGCAGCACATTCCCATAAGTTTTCAGACTGGTTGCACAAACCATGCAACCTGTAGGTGAGAGCAAAAAATTTGCAAAAAAGCATAATTGTGCATGCGGATGTCGCTTAACTCTGCAGCCATATATCCGACCGGTACAAAAGTTGGCAGATCCCAAGATCTGTGGTGCTCCCTGTGCCTTCCAAATTTCAGGCAAATCTGTTGAACAGTGGCAAAGTTATTAAGGTGCAAAATTTCACCCTTTAACCTTAAAAGTGCTATTCAACCCTTACTATTGTAGCACTACCGTGCTACCATAATATAAATATCATCAATAAAAGATTATTAAAAATAACTTTTCTGGTAAAGTAGTCCTTGTATTTGTAGAATGACCTGTTGAGGGTGCAGCTGTTTTTTCAGAATACTTTCTTTCCTATGAGCATCTAATCCAGTTTATTCTTGCTTGCTATTTTGCCTGTGCCCCCCCCCCACACACACACAAACACACAAAACAGTGGAGAACTCTATATTTTTCTTGTTTTAATGCGCACCGAGCCAGAGCAGGGGAATATAGCATGATTAGTTCCATTGTTTACAGGGGTCATTTTTTTTTTCTTTTCAATCAGATTTCAAATGTGGTGCGAGTCTACAGCCCCACTTTGAAATCATGCAGTCACTTAAGACTCTGCATGATAGGGAATGTACTCTGCAGTTCAGAAAGTCATATTATTATTTATTTTTTTTGTTTTAAAAGTTGGCTGTTGTTTCTGCAGTTTTTTTTTCTTTTGTGTGTTTGCAGAGAAAACAGTGCAGCTAAACAGGGGAATAGTGTAAATATAAAATCTAGCACTGCCAGCCAGGAACCACCACTTCTAACTTGGCATTTATTTATTTTTTTTTTTTTATGGACTGAAATTCTTTTTCAGAGAGTAGGCTGGATTTTGGGGATGGGATTTCATTTTTAAAAGGAAAAAATTGCAGTGCATTTGTGGATAGGGTTTGTGTGCCTATGTTGGGGGGGTTGGTCGGTGTTTCCTCTCGCTTAGTTAGCGGGAAAAAATGGTGGCTACTGAGTTTTGAATTTCAAACTGGCACAGGGATACCAATTTGACATTGGGGCATGACAGGCTGGAACTTTTTTTTCCTGGGCATCTATTGAAAGTTATTGTACCCTTCTGGAATGGGTACTAGTCAATCAGAGCCCAAGACATAAAAAGCCCATTTTCTATGTATGCAAAATTCATGCAGTGTTCATCCCCACTAACCTAAAGAATTTAGATCAAATTGCAGTCAGAACTTCAGACAAGCTGCCCAGTGAACTAATCGGTTCTTAGAAATAGTCTCTGTACAGACTCTATGCTAAACTATACAATATTCTTGCCACCACTGGGCCATGGAAAATCTCCTTTACATGATTCCAAACACTGCCTCACTGTCCAAGTGTGCAAGTACTGTATATAGCAAATTACTACCTACTGTATGGCATTTGCATGATTATGATCAAAATGTTTGGATCTCTATGGCACTTCATCTCTTTGTTCTGTGGTAAGGTTCATAAAGTTCTGTAGCAGGATTATTTCACTTCTGTGGCCAGAATTACGTCCTGTACTTCTGTGGTGAATTTTTGTTCAGTCATTGTCTGATTCATTACAAAAAAAATTATATTCAGGCATCAATTAGGGTTGATCCTAAATGCCACAAAAGTAAGGAAATGTGACAGTAACGTAAAAAGAACTCCATTGAGTCTTAACCCTCACCCTGCCACCAATGAGTTAACTCATCCTACTTTAATTCAGCCATTGGTGCCACTGACAACATAACTCGTCATTTGAAACACCTTTTTTAGTGCCACAGAGCTCATACAGATTTTCCCTTTTGCAGAAATCTGCCTAACGCTAGGCAAAGTAGGGACCTTTGGCTTTCAGTAATTGGTGTCACATGTAACCAACAACAGTTCACCACACATTAGTCTGTTCCTTGAGCTGCTGTGACCGAGATTTCACGCACTTGCATTTTCTACGCTGGACTGCAAGTCATGCTAGAATGTCTCTGGTTGTCTTACAAAGAATCTGCAATAGCTTTGTAGAACAATAGCCTGAGATCCACTGCTTTGTGAAGACAGTGTAAGCTACTCATTTGTGAGGTCAGTTGTTTGTTCTCTGAAGTTTTGAAAACAGGCACTAGTAACTGTACTATTACCATGGTCACTCTAACTGAAGGCATGTGTAATGTAATTAGTGAGGTTTTTGAAAATGGATAAGTATAATTTTATTTTTTACACTGTATGAATAAGGTGCTATCTGTTGAATATTGGGTACTTGCCGCAAATAAAATGTTTTTTTTTTCTGCCCGCAATTCATTGCAACCACACCTATCACATGTCCTTTTAACCCCCATTTAAGTCATGTTTTTACTTATTGAATGGTAATAAATAAAAGCTGGTGCCTTCGCTGTAGTATTTCTACAAAATAAAACATTGCTTTATTTTTTATCTGGGTGCTATTGTAGAATAGAAATATAGTTTCAGCTTAGCTTGGCTTGGAGAAAAAGAGTAGATCCTTGGTGAATTCACTAATCAGTGCTGGGCATGTATGTTTTGTTTTTTTTGTAGATAATTTGCCTTTTTTATATGAATATATACTGTAATAGTTTGTTGTTGGTAGCACTTTGGCGTGCAATTTGAAGAGATGGAAAAGGGACTTGCATAAATGTACTGCAGTTAGTTTTCTGTACCACCTAGTATGCTAATTGAAATAACTGGGGCTCCATTTTATAAACTCCTACTTAGTGTCGTCCATTTTGTGATATTTATTTATTTATGCTCACCTTTTTTTACTATTTCTTATGGAACTCTTTCATAATCGAACAGTAAGTGTTCTTGGAATGCAAGTGTTTGAACACTGATACTGCCCATTCCTGTTTGCCCTCGCACCTGTTTGACTGCAGTACAGTTTACAACGAATACCAAAACACATTGCAATTTATCTTTTTTCTGTCAGCAATTTGTTGCAACAGTGCCTATCGCACATCCTTTTTATCCCCCACTCTGGTAGTAATAAATAAAAGCTGGTGTGTTCACTGCAATAACACATTGCTTTCTGTTTTTTATCTAGCTGCTATGATACAATATAAATATATTTTCAGCTTAGCTTGGGGAGAAAAGAGTATATCCTTGGCAAATTCACTAATCAATGCTGGGCATGTATACCTTTTTTATATGACTATATAGTGTAATGGATTGTTGTTGATAGCCATTCCAATTTTTTTTGGCGTGCAATTTGAAGGGAGATAGAAAAGGGACTTGAATAAATGTATTGCAGTTCATTCTCTATGCCATCTAGTATGCCAATCAAACTGATCAGGGCTCCATTTTGTAAACTCCAACTTCAGTGTGGTCCATTTTGTGATATTTGTTTACGTTCACCTTTTTTTTTTATTTTACTATTTTTTATGATAACCTTCGGTGATCAAACAGCAAGTCTGCCCTCGTGCCTGTTTGCAGTACAGTTCACATTCAATGAATACTCAGACACATTGCAATTTGATTTTTGTGGTACTGAATTTGCAGGTTGTGGAATCCCTTCAAAATGATAAGTTTAATATTTTATTTTTGGTTCCCTGCATGAACTGGACCATTTTGTTGTCAAGATTGAATATCAGGAGTGATGTGCTGGATTCCTTGTGGTTTGCTGAATTTTATTTTATTTTCACATTTTGTTATTTTTTTTATGTTGCTCACTGTGACTTGTGCTTGGTAGAGCTTTGGTTTAGTAGCAGGGCAAGGGTTGTAGAGGGTGCTGAACAGGGTGCTGCTATCTCATTTTACTCATATTGGAGCCAAATATTCTCAGCATTCCTTGCCTTTTTCCCTTAAACTTGCAACTGGATGGCAGTGTTATACTCTATAGTCTCATACACAACATTTGTGTGAAATGTGCCTACTGTTTGCATTTTATAATTACATAAATGAAAGGTAATGAATATATATACACAAACCATATTATAGTCCAACCAGGACAGAGGGGTAATGGAACTGTGTGTGTACTGGTAAAATAAATCTTGATCTTATGCCATACAGATGTGAGAGAGACTTCTGTGGTCTGAAGAGAAATTTTACAGTCACAGAAATCATGTTTATTCTTGGCCGCAGTGTGGCTGTTTGTGTACAGGGAGGGAAAAGGCAGACCGGCAAAATAAATCTTTGACATCTACCATCTAGAAAGGAGAGAAAGATACTACTAGGTACCAAAGAGACATTTTACAGTCACATAAACCACAAATGAAGTATATTCCTGGCCTCAGTCAGTGTGGCTGAGTGTGTACAGGCAGGCCAAGGGCAGACTGGTAAAATAAATTTTTGACAATAATTGATCCAGAAAGGAGAGTGAGAGACTACTGGGTACCAAAGAGGCATTTTACAGTAACAGATCACAAATAGGTTACTCCTGGTCTCAGTGTAACTGTGTGTGTACAGGCAGGGAAAGGGCAGAATGGTAAAAGAAATATTTTACTTGTGCCATTCAGAGGCAGGAGAGGAAGAGTGTGAAGCACCAAATAGACATTTTTACAATCACAGAAATCACAAATAAAGTTTATTTCTGGCCTCTGTGTAGCTTTGCGTGTACAGACAGGGTAAGGGCTGTCTGATAAACTAAATTTTTGACTAGCGCCATCCAGAGTGGGGATAGAGCGAGAGACTAACCACTGTGTTCCAAAGAGTCATTTGTACAGTCACAGATATCACAAGTAAAATGTAATTCCTGGCTTCAGTATGGCTATGGCAGAGATGCAGTGATTTAAATTCCACTGTAGTGAACACGGCGGGCACTGCAAACAGCCACCTCCGCTGGCGCGGAGTGGGCAATGCAAAGTGCTCACTCCGCCTTGTCATTACCATAGAAGCATAGAAACATAGAAGTTGATGGCAGATATGACCGCAAGGCCCATCCAGTCTGCCCATTTCTTTTTCTACCTTATAAATATGCCATAGGCCTTTGCTCTGTCAGTGGTCTATCTATTCATACTCATCTGTATTGCTCCCTTATGCCTATCCCATGCCTGTTTGAAGCCCTGCACTGTATTCATAGCCACCACTTCCTGAGGTAGGCCGTGCCATGCATCCACCACCTTTTCTGTGAAAAAGTATTTCCTCACATTCCCCCTAATCGGCCTCCCTCTAATCTCATGCTGTGTCCTCTTGTCCTGCTATTTTTCTTATATTTAAACATGTTAGACTCTTTCACCATGTTAATGCCCTTCAGGTGTTTGAATGCCTCGATCATATCACCTGTCTCCCTCCTTTGCTCTAGGGTATACATATTGAGCTCGGTTAATCTGTCCTCATATGTCTTCTGATGCAGTCCCTGCACCATTTTGGTTGCCCTTCTCTGGACTGCCTCAATTTGGTTAATGTCCTTGTGAAGTGTGGCCTCAGTACTGCATGCAGTACTCAGATGGGCCTAACCAGTGTCTTGTAAAGAGGGATTATTACCTCTCTCTTATTACTTGTGATACCCCTACTTATACACCCTAACATCCCCCTAGCCTTACCTACTGCTTTAGAGGTCTGCTTGGATGATTTCAGGTCATCAGTGATGATGCTGCCCAAGTCTCTTTCTTCCTTTGTGACTGCCAGCAACTCCCCTCCCAGCCTTTAGGTGGCTTCAGGGTTTCTCTTCCCTATGTGCATGATCTTGCACTTCTTTGCATTAAATCCCAGTTGCCACTCTTCTGACCATTTTGCTAGTTTATCCAGATCTCTTCTCATTCTGCCCACCCATCTGGATCATCTACTCTGTTGCAGATCTTGGTGTCATCTGCAAACAGACAAGCCTTACTCTCTGGTTCATCTGCAAGGTCACTAATGAAGATATTGAAGGACTGGCCCCAGGACTGATCCGTGAGGTACCCACTTGTGACTTGCATCTCTTCTGACTGTATACTGTTTACCACCACTTTCTGTTTTTCGTTCAACCAGTTTGCCACCCAGTTGACTAACTCTGACCCACCCTGAGCCTACCCAGCTTATTTATCAGTCTTCTATGTGGAACAGTGGCAAAGCGCTGCTGAAGTCAAGGTAGGTGACGCCAACTGCTCCCCCTTGGTCCACCACTCTGGTTACCCAGTCAAAGAAATCTATGAGATTAGTTTGACAGGATCTTCCTTTTGTAAACCCATGCTGTCTTGGATCCTGTGCCGCTATGGATTCCAGGTGTTGCACTATCCTTTCCTTAAGGAGTGCCTCCATAATCTTGCCCACTACTGAGGTAAGACTGACTGGTCTGTAGTTCCCTGCCTCCTCCCTGCTACCACTTTTGTGGAGCGGAATCACATGAGCCCTTCTCCAGTCTTCTGAGATCTCTCATGCTCAGAGACTCACTAAACAGTTATGCTAATGGCTCTGCTAGTTCCACCCTTAGCTCCTTAAGTACCCTGGGATGTATGCCATCAGGTCCCATTGCCTTATCCACCCTGAGCTTAGCGAGCTCTTGTAGGACCCTTTCTTTTGTGAAGGGAGTAGTGCTCACCTCCCTCCCCGTGTCCATGGTGCTGAGCTGTGGGCCCTGCCCTACCTTCTCTTCAGTAAATACTGAGCAAAAGTATCTATTTAGGATAGATGCTTTTACAGGGTCCTCCTCCTCACATGTCCCCTTTTCTCCATTGAGCTTAGCAATACCCCCTCTGGACTTTCTCCTTTCACTAATGTATCTATAGAAAGTCTTGTCACCTTCTTTTACTGTTCGTGCTAGTGTTTCCTCAGTTTGGACTTTGTCTGCCTTACTGCCTTCCCTGCTTCCCTTAGGGCAGTTTGGTATGCCTCCTATCTTCACCCTCGGTGTTCCTTATATTTCCTGAAGGCCAGCCTTTTGGCTCTGACCTTTTCTGCTACTGTATTTGAGAACCAAAGTGGTTTCCTTCTTCTTTGCACTTCCTTTTCTGTCTAACACAATGGGATGTTGCTTCAGTATTGCATCCTTAATACTTGCCCACTTTGCCTGTATCCTCTCACCTGTGTTTCTTTTGCCAGGGACTAGCTTAACTCTGTTGGCCATCTTATCAAAGTCAGCTCCTCTGAAGTCCCATATTTTGCCTTGGAATGGGATGATTTATATGTAGTAGCCAAATTGAACCATACCATGTGATGGTCACTGCCCCAGGTGACCTTCTACCTGGAGATCTGTGATCCCTTCCCTGTTAGTCAGTACTAGATCTGGATAGCCCTGTCTCTTGTGGGTTGTTGTACCAGTTGTTTGAGGCCCTGCCCTGCAGGAATCCCATGTGTCTAGTTCTGGCAGATGTCCCTGCTGGTATTGACCAATCTGTATCTGGCATGTTGAAGTCTCCATTATCAGAACCTCCTTTAGCTGTCATGTTTGTATATCTTCTAACAGTAATGTGTCTATGTCCTCCCCTGGTCTGGGGCCTGTAGACAACCCCAGTTCTTATGGCTGTCCCATTTCCTGTTTCAAGCGTGACCCACAGTTCTTCTGGCTCCTTATGTGTATTCTGAATTTCTGCAGCTTTGATATTTTCATTGACATACAGGGCCACTCCACCCCCTTTTGCACTCGGTCTCTTCTGAACAATACATAGCCAGGTACTGAAGTCTCCCAAGTGTGGTTACTGGTAAACCACGTCTCACTAATTGCTACTATGTCCAGTTTAGCCTCTGACATTATTGTCTGCAGGTCTGGGATCTTATTTCCCAGGCTGTGAGCATTTGTGTACATGATTTTCCATTGGCCAGATTTCGGTGTGTTAGTTGTTGGTTGAGGTCTGGCATTTTCCCTGTGCGTCGTATGGGGAGACAGACCTTTTTTCTTACCTGGTGATGCAAATGAACTGCAAACATGCTGAATCCTGTTTGACCACTAGCTGAGGGGAGGTGGTGTTCTCCATTCGATGTATGGGTGCTGCACCCTCTCCCCATTTGCTAGTTTAAATATTCTGCAAAGACATCAAACTTCTGCCCCAATGCACTGACTCCTCCTTAGTCAGATGCAGTCCATCAAATTTAAAGAACTTTCGCTCCCAGAACTGTTACCAGTTCCCTACAAATCTGTGTTCTTTTTCCTGGCACCAGCCCTTGAGCCACATGTTTAGCTCCCCTATCTCCCCTTCTCTGACCTTCCGTCCATCTGTCCCCCTCTCCCAGACTGGCAGGACCTCAGAGAAGGAGATGCCGGACGAAATGGATGATAGTTTGTCACCCAGCCTGGTCATGTGTTCCTTGGTCTCCACAACTGACCAGCTGGCGAGATCATTAGTCCCTATGTATACCAGGACGTCAATGTTTTCTTCTGCTTTGTGAACAATTTTAGCAATGCGGTCAGTGTCTCTCCACGCTGATGTACCTGGGAGACATCTGACCATTACCCCGGCTGGAGATGGGTATCAACTTCCCGAATTATGGAGTCTCCTATGATCAGAAGTTTTTTTGATTTCCTTTTTGCTTTTTTTGTTTTAGTTCCTGATTTGGGTGAGTTTTGTTGTGCTAGCTCCTGTGCTGCAGTGTCCTGCTTCACGTTAAGGTGGAATGGCAATGTGAAGTAAGGCGAAGTCATTGATTTTAATGGACTTTTTGGTCTTCATTTTGATTCTAAGTGATCCGCTTGGTGTTTCAGATTTGGCAGCCCCCCCCAAACGTCACATGGCTTACAATACTGTAAGTTACATGCTCTTTAGCTAGGCAGGAAGAAAGTGAATCTCACAAGCAGACACTTTTACTTTCTCCTGTGCAGACGGAGAGACAGAAGAGTGTGTTTTGTGACTGCTGATACTTTGAGATCAGAACAAGGAGGAAATATAAACTTTAATTTAGACCCAACAGCTTTTTTAAAAGCTACATTTTTTTATCTTTTCTGTCTGTACTCTTTTTTACTTAATTTGTTCTGTCTGTAAATTTTATTTCTCTTACATAGAGGGACATCAGTTGCAAATTATGTCCATGCTGGAACTGCTGCTGGATCACCATGTGGTCCCACATTAGTTTTTTTTTTCCTCACACCTTGTGACCCCCCACACCTTCCTTGCTGTGTTATAAAATGTATTCCTCCACCATCCCCGACCCTTGTATGTAATTATGCCCTTTTTTTGTTGTCTTCAATATGTATTCTGAGCAGTGGAAGTATGCTGTGCTAAACTGCATGGGTGCAGTTTTCTTTCCAGTCTGCGTATGTACTGCAGACACTGTTCAACTCCCTGACTTAAAACTCTTATCAATGAGTACAATGGTGGGGTGGTGAAGCCTGGAGAGGTACTGCAAAACAGGCTTACAATACATCCAAGTAACTAGTAAAAATATTAATGTTGTGATTTGTGACATAATCGTAAATCATGATTTGTGACTGCATTTGTGACCGTGATGATAAAGAAACGCAAATGCCTACGGCTGTACTTCCCCAGGCCCTGATGAGGTGTGGCACAAAACTCCCTGACTTAAAAACACTCATTAATGAGTACAATGGTGGGGTGGTGAAGCCTGGAGAGATACTACAAAACAGGCTTACAATAAATCCAAGTAACTAGTAAAAAAAAATTACTGTTGTGATTCGTGACGTGATCGTGAATCATAATTTCTGACTGCATTTGTCACCGTGATGATGATGATGAAGAATATGATTTGTATCGCGACTGACTCCTGATGATGATCCTGACTTAAAAACACATTAATGAGTACAATGTTCATGCTGAATTATGCACCACACCTGTCCAGTACTCTGAAGGGAAGCCAAAGAAACAACTGTGACTTAAGTTAGAGATGGAGATTGGGCCCTAAAGAGATGCAAATGTACAGACAGATTAAGATTGCGCTATGCACTGAAGAGATGCAGATTCAAAGGCACAATACCTAACCAGTGCTCACCATCAGAAATTCAAATCTGGAAAAGAATATCTTTGCCCTTTGGGGCGGACAGGGGGCAGTGTACTGCACTGCTGCAGTAAGAGTCACTAGTACGAGTACCAGTAAAAATACAACAAAGAAGTACAAAAAATTACACAGCTGCAGTGGATAGCAGATTCACATTGCTGAAATTATGTGGCACAATAAAAGGTGTCTGATTTGATGACATGCGTCACACACACACTCACACACACACTAAGTAATGCGTAGCAAATTGAAAACTTCAGTAATATAACCACATATTTTAAGCAGACTAAAATTATGCACTGCTGCACCACAACAATCAGCAAAAATATGGCAAGAATTATTGAAAATATTACTGTGTGTACATTAACACAGTTATACAAGAAATATCACCAAAAAAGAAAGCACTGTTTATTTTCTCCAAGTTAATCTACCTACACCACAGATACGCCCCTCCCCCAAAGCACACTTCCACTGTCTCTCAGTACACAGACTGAATGTTGTACATTAACATTCAAAATACACACACAAACAATAAACACTCGATGATATGAGCACAGGAGGGTTTCCTATAATCGATGAACTAAAGTTTCAGCAAAAAGGATGACTCAAAGGCTTTTTTAACAGCTTTTAGAAGGTTTGAATCACAGAGAGCTCTCAAAGCAGATTGTCTCCTACAACTTCCTACACACACTACCCCAAACTGAGGCTATGCAGAACAATCTAGAGCCCATGTGACCTGAAATCCCCTGAATCACTGCAAAATTCACCTTTGGAGCTTAAAAACAAGGCAAAGTACATTGTTTTCAATGTACTTCACCTTAAGAATTAATGGAGTAGTGGTTTGGGAAGGCAGAGTAATGTGAAGCCATTGTTTTCAATGGACTTCGCGTTACTCATTAATAACTCAAAGTACTCCGCTTCGCATTGCGGAGCACTCCGTGAATTCTCTTTCACTCCGCGTTCCAATTTGCGGAGCAAATTGGGGCCACTTTGCCCATCTTTAGCTATTTGTATATAGGCTGGGCAGAGGCAGACTAGTAAAATAAATCTGTGACTTGTGATAGTCACAGGGGGAGATAGAGTGTCCACGGGGCACCAAAGAGATTTGTACAGCAGGGGTCAAAATTGGCACCAGCCTGCTAGACAAATGCTGGTAGATTTTGTTTCGGGCTAGTAACATTTTTATTTACCTAGTCCTGTGGACTTGTACTGGAGAAGGCAACACTTCAGTATGTACGCCAACTGGGCAAGTGGAAACTTCTGAGAAGCCAGGGGATTTTCCAAGTCACTAGCCCTGCTGGCTAGTGCCTGCAAAACTTTATTTCAACCTCTGTTCAGTCACAGAAATCTCAAATAAAATATTCCTGTCTAAGCTGGCCCAGTGCTGCTGAGGGTTGAGGTGCTGGACACCATACCTCATGCCATGCCGGCAACCCGGGTCCAGGAACCAGCTTGGGCCACCAGGAGTTGGCATGGGGAGAGAGAGAGAATCGAGCATGTGGAGGCCGGAGGCACTGTAATGTCCAGGGCCAGAGTAGAGGGATGCAGAGCCATGACAGACATTCCTGGCATCATTGCACATTTGGACTCTGAGGGGAGGGAGGGGCATAAACTAAGAAAACCCCTGCCTCGGGGGTAGGCAAAGGTGGGACCCATGGCCATAGTCCCATGCCCTATACCTGGCTCTGCCAATACGTGCTCCCAATATCTCTCCTCCTTGCCAGTCGCTTGTCTGGATTATAGATAGAGCCAGAAGGAGATGGCAGTCCTGCTCTGAGGGACTCAGAGCCGGGGGGAGTGGGTGGCTGGACGAGGAAGGAGAGAGAGATTGCCCAAGTGGGAGTGCACATAGTGGGGGCTTCAGGCAGGCAGCAGAACTGTGAAGCTGAGAATCCTCCCTGGAGAGAGGCCACCAAGGTAGGTGAAGAAATAAAGTTAGAAAAAGAAAAATATTCCTGTCTGCTGTGTGGCTGCGTGTGTGTATATAGGCCCGGCATGGTTAGACTGGTAAAATAAATCTTCGAGTTGAGCCATTCACAGTTGGGAGGGGGGGAGTTTGCGGGCCACCTAGATAGATTTGTACACTACAGTCACAGAAATCACAAACAGAGTATATTCCTGGCCTCAGTGTGGTTCTGTATATTTATTTACTTATTTATTTATTTATTTATTTTATTATCTATTTATTTATTAAGGCTCCAGGTCAGAGATGCAGAAAAAGTCAAATTCAATTTTGACAACAGGTAAACATATGGTAGCCACTAGGGTAAACAACAACTGGCTGAGACAGTCAGGTTACAAAGAGATTTCAGATACATAGTACATTAACTCTAGGTTTACAGGGTGCATGAAGAGAAGTCCATAACAGGGCAGGAAGGGGGTATATAAAGGGGGAGTAAGTGGGACAGTGTATATAGGCCAGGCATGGGCAAACTGGTAAAATAAATATTCGACTTGTGCCATTCACAGGGGAAAGAGGGAGACAACAGAGCACCGAAGAGATAATTGTACAGTTTTAGAAATCACAAATAACGTATATTACCATCCTCAGTGTGGTGGTTTGTGTATTGGCTGGGCAGTGGCAGAATTGTTACATAAAACCAAATGGTTTTATTAAATACACGCTGAAAATAGAAAATAGAGTTAAAAATCTACGTTTCAAACTTAGGTCTTCTTTAAGAAATATCTTAAAGAGAGAAAACCAAAGTTAGTTTAGAGGGGAATTAAAATGAGGGATATGTGTGTGTGTGTGTGTGTGTGTGTAAAGAGAAAAGGGGAGGTTCAGGGAGAAGAAATGATAAATGGCAAGATTAAGAGAATCTGTGAAACAAAAAGGTGATGATGGGAATGATAAAGCAAAATAGGAGTGAAAGAGCTAGAGAAGTCCCCAGGTGGGGACTAATTAACAGGGCCTAGTAAGAAGGCTGAAAGGTGACACGTGTGGGAAGGAGACAGACGTGGAGACTTAGAAAATGAAAAAGAACTTAAATGTGTACAGATACAAATACCTTTTTGTTTCACAGATTCTCTCTTAATCTTGCCATTTATCATTTCTTCTCCCTGAACCTCCCCTTTTCTCTTTACACACACACACACACACACACACACACATCCCTCATTTTACCTCCCCTCTACACTAACTTTATTTTTCTCTCTTTTAGATATTTCCTGAAGAAGACCTAAGGTCGAAACATAGATTTATAACTCTATTCTCTATTTTCAGCATGCATTTAATATAACCATTTTGTTTTACTTTTAGACCACATGCTGACACAGTGCCTTGTTTTGGTTTTTATGAATTGTTAAATAAATCTTTAAGTTATGCCATCCACATTGGGTGAATGAGAGGCTCCATGGGACACCAAAGCAATATTTGTACCATCACAGAAATCACAAAGTATTTTCCTGTCCTCAGTGTGGCTGTGTGTGTATAGGCCATGCCGGGGCAAACTGGTAAAATAAATCTTTGACTTACGCCATCGGGCGAGGATAGAGAGAGACTACTGAGGATAAGAGACATTTGTATTGTCACAGAAATCACAAATAAAGTATAATCCTGGCCTCAGTGTGTTTGTGTGTATAGGCCAGACATGGGCAGACTGGTAAAATAAAATCTTTGACTTGTGCCATTCGCAGCAGAGAGAGAGAGAGACAGAAAGAGAGACACATTTCTATTGTCAAAGAAATCAGAAATAAAGTTTATTCATGGCCTCTAGGGTATTATCAAGGAAGGGCTGGGGGGTGCTGGAAAAGTTTGGGTACCTGGATGATAAACAGCATGGCTTCGTCCCGTGGAAATCGTGTCAGACATACCTTGTGGAGTTCCATGATTGGGTGACGAGTGTCCTGGACCTAGGTAGACTGGTGAATATCCTCTTTTTTGACTTCAGCAAGGTGCTTGACTCAGTTCTTCACAGGGGCCTGTTGGATAAGCTGGAGGAAATGGGGGTGGGGGAACAGATGATCAAATAGGCAGGAAACTAGCTGTCAGAGTAGACCCAGAGGGTTGTGTTGGGGGGATAGCCTCATCTCCAAGGAGGGTTATTAGTGGGGTCCCTCAGGGATTGGTCTTTGGGCACCTCCTGTTCAATGCCTATGTCTCTGACTTAAGGAAGCTTATCAGGAGTGAAATGAGTCTTTTTGTGGATGACTCAAAGCTGGGAATGGTAGTGGATGGGGTGGATGGGAGGGTGGCCCTGCAGGGGGACCTAGATGCTTTGGAGAAGTGATCAAGGAAGTGGGGACTGAGGTTCAATGCAGGGAAATACAGGGTACTGCACCTGGGCATCAGAAACCCAGGCCAAGTGTATACCCTAGAGGGATGCTACAAGTCTTGATGGCTGAGATGGACCTGGGGGTGGTGGTGGATGTCAAGATGAACAACTCTGAGACTTGTTGGAAGGCATTGGCCAAAGCAAATAGGATGCTGGGTTACTTCATTAGGGGGCTTACCTCCAGAAGGGGGGAAGTGATACCCCCTCTGTATAACTGCTTGGTTAGCCCACACCTTGAGTACTGTATGCAGTTTTGGAAGCTGCACTTAAAAAGGGACATTGCACTCCTGGAGAGGGTCCAGAGGAGGTCAACCAAAATGATCTGGGGTTTAGGGGAAAGGACCTATGAGAAGAGGCTCGAAGAGCTCAACATGTACATATTGGAGGAGAGGAGAAACGGGGGGGCATGGTTGAGGTCTTCAAGTACATGAAGAGGTAAATTGGGGAGGCTCAGTTGATGTGTTCAAAAGGAAGGAGGGGGGCCAACCAGAGGGCACGGGTGGAAGCTAGAGGGGGGAGAGTCGGGGGGTAGGAGGAGGTGCTACTTCACTGAGAGGATAGTGGAACCATGGAATGTGTGCTGCCCAGGGGACTAGTGGAGGGGTTCAAGAGGGGTTGAACAGGTATGGGGGACGGGGTTGCTGGCAAAGTCCAATACAAGAGGAATGTCTTGTTCTGGAAATGGAGAATCCCAAGGGGATGGGGGAATAGCAGGGTCAGCTCCCAGTTTGAGGCTGACTAAACAAGCAGACATGAAAGACCATTAGTCCTACTCTGCTGGCATTTTAGTATGTTAATATGATGGTGCCAGGTGATTCAGAGTTGGGGGGGGGATAACCACTGGGCACCAGAGCATTTTTTTTTTTGGTGTGATGGCTCCAGGTCTCAGATGGTGAGGTTATCTCCCTGACACCAGTGAATGCATTATGTGTGATGGTGCTGGGTCTCGTATGTAGGGTGGAGCCTCTGGACACCAGGTAACGCTGTGTGTTGGGTGGTACTAGGTGTTGCAACACCCGGCACCATCCTACAAGTAGCATTCCATAGTGGAATGCATTTTTTGGTGATAGTGCCTGATATGGGAGGGATTTTTTCAGGGGCCATTGGTCACCAGGGAATGCTTAACCTGTTGTGTCTCCTGGTATGGGAAAGAATTGGCAGACCACTTGACGTGGCTCACCTCCAGCCTCTGAGACCCAGCACCATCACACACACATAATGCACTGTCTGATGTCCCCACCCCACAGAGGGCCATTCTCTTACATATCGCCCCCGCCCACACACACACACACACACACACACACACACACACATACACTAGGGTCCAGAAGAAAAGATTATATTTTTAGAGGAAAGCAGTTCTTATCTCTCATTCCCCAGTCCCGCAAGCCTTTCCCACCTCCCATGATTAGGGCTTTTGCAAATAAAACGCCTTTTCTAAACATGTTCACTTACTTTTTTTTTTATATTTGAAAAGTCTGGCATTCGGCAAAATGGTGCACGCTGTCCATCTCCATCACATGGCAATGTGCAGTGCTACACCGCTCGGCTCCAATACAAGTGTAAATAAATAAAAGTAAATGAAAACGGTGCTGGGGGGAGTAAAGCTTGCAGGGGTGGGAAATGAGGGAATAAGTACTGCTTGCCTTTAATAAAAGTTTTGCCCTAGCAGTCACCTGAGATAATTTTTTGTGTTAAGGAAAAGAGTTATCTGGCTTTACTGAAAATTTTTATTTTCGAAGATGGGGCTGATGGGCACGTGACCTTATGTGCCGCTGGTGTGTACAACCAGGAAATTGAGAATGAGAACTTCAGTGCAAAGAGACATTTGTACTGTCACAGAAATCACAAATAAAGTGTATTCCTGGCCTCAATGTGGCTGTGCGTGTACAGACTGGGCAAGAGCAGTCTGGCAAAATAAATCTTTGACTTGTGCCATACAGAAGGGGGTGGGGTGGGGAGAGACTATGGGGTAAGAAAGGGATAGTTTTACAGTCACAGATCACAAACAAATTATTTTCTTGGCCTAAATGTAGTCTTTTGTGTACAGCCTGGACAATGGCAGAGTGGTAAATAAATATTTGACTTTTGCAATCCAGAGGCGGTAGGGGAAGGGGAGGGGGACTACTGGTGGCCAAAGAGACCATTTGTACAGTCACAGAAAAAAAGTGCATTCCTGGACTCAGTGTGGTGCCACTTGGTATGGAAGTGAATTAGGGGACCACTGGAAAACAGACTTTTTTTTTTGGTGGTGGGGCCTGGTTTAGGAGGTCTTGTGGGGGACATTGGACACCAGTGAATGCTTAACTTGTTGTTTTGCCAGAAATGGGACCATTGGACAACAGGGAATGCATTTTTGGTGGTGGTGGTGTCTGATATGGGAGGGCTTGTGGGGGGCAATTGGACAACAAGGGGATGCTTGACATGCTGTGACGCCTGGTATGTGAGGGAATTGGAGGACTAATGAGCAAAGTGGAATGCATTTTTTGGTGATGGTGCCTGATATGGGAGAGATTTTTTCAGGGGCCATTGGTCACCAGGGAATGCTTAACCTGTTGTGTCGCCTGGTATGGGAAAGAATTGGCAGACCACTTGACAACAGGAAATGTGTTTGTTTATTTTTTTGTTTGCTTTTTTTGTGGTGTGGCCTAGTTTGGCTGGGTTTGTGGGGCTTGACATTGTACACCAGTGAATGCTTAACTTGTGGTGGTACCTGATATGTGATGGGATGTTGTTACTATCATTTCACTGTGTCTTCCCACAGGAAAGCTCCTGATTGGACATCTTACTGATTGACAAGAACATCTGAGTCTTAGAGTCCTGGTCCAAGCTTTTCAAAGATTTTCGAGCATCAGTTCATTCACTTGTCAAGGTTAGTTCTATGCATTACACGTTGTTGCACCTGATATGGGAGGGAATTGGGGAACAACAGAACAACAGGGTAAGATGCCGTTGTGGCAGTGCTTGGTTTATGAGGGTATTGGGAGGCCATTGGACACCAGGAGATGCTTTTTGTTTGATGGGACAAAGTGAGTTTTTTATGTCACAGTGTGTACAGGCAGGGAAAGGGCCGTTTGGCAAAATACATTTTTGACGTGCTATTGCAGAATGGAGAGGGACTAATTTTTACAGTCATGGAGATCACAAATGAAGTGTATTTCTGGCCTTGGTGTGACTGTGTGTGTACAGACAGGGAAAGAGCAGACTGGAAAAATAAATCCTTTGACTTGTGCCATACCGGGAGCGGTTACGGGGCACCAAAGAGATATTTTAGTCACATCAATCATAATTAAAATTTATTTCTGAGATCACGTGATGAGCTTGGCATGAAAGGACGTCCATGGTGCTGCTCCTAGGCCCTGACTATTTTTAAAAGCTACAAAAACTCCATCTGAATCGCTGCAGCAAATTGCTTCCAGTGCTTCAATCGGTGAAGTAATCCTGTGTTGTTGCCGGTGGTAAAATATTGCGGTTTGAGTGGTTAAATATAGTAATTTCTCTCAGCCAACGTGATGAAGCTGACAGCAGTGCGAGGCCCAGTTAAAGCACCAAGATGGAGGGGGAAGTTCCTGAATCCCTTGCAGCGAGAGCACCAGCAGTTAAGCAGCCGAAATCACAGTCGCCAGAGCCCCAGGAGCAACTGGATAAACCAGATCGAGAGCAAGAAGGTGGAGACACTAAGAATGCAGATGACTTAACGGAGATCAAACTGTTACTGCAAGGCTTGGTGACTGACTTCTCTACTGTGAAGCCGGTGCTGCAGTCGTTGGCACAAAGGATGGGGGATGTGGAAGCTAGAGTCTCATCACAAGAATGGAAGGTATCCACGCTAGATCAGGAGTTGATCTTAGCTTGCAAAAAGATTAAAAAATTAGAGGATCGAATAGATGATCAGGAGTCCAGAAGTCGTAGAAATAATCTTATCCTGGCTGGCCTACCAGAGAGGGCAGAGGGGTCAGACTGTGTTAATTTTACACAAGAACTGCTTCTTAAATTGTTGGGCCCCACACCTTATGGAGAAGCCTATAATTTAGAGAGGGCGCATAGGGCTCTAAGAGAGATGCCCCCACCGGGAGCGAGACCCAGAGTGGTAATCATGAGGTTCTTAAACTACAAAGAGAAATCACATGTCCTAGCTAAGGCTCAACAGAATAAAACCCTGCAGTGGAATGGTGCTTCTGTTTGGTTATTCCAGGATCAGACACCCTCAATGCGCGAGAAGCAGAAGGAATACGCTGATATTAAAAAGAAGCTGTATCTTTCGGGCATAAAATTTAGGATGCAATATCCTGCAATTCTGAATGTTTATCTTCAAACGGGAAAAAAGATATTTATCGGCTAGGGATGCAATGGAAGGTCTGAGGTCTGAGTTACCGGCTCTATTTCAATCTACGACGTGAATATACATAAAAAGAAAGAGGTGGTTTATTTAACTTTCCACATTGGGGACCTGAGATAAGAGGGCTGCGAATCGTGGTTTCTTCTGTTACTACCAATTTGGATTGTCCTTATGTTTATGGACCTGTGATCAAAACTGCTATTTGGTGGAGAGGGGTGTTTCCCCTTGTTGTTGTCCTTTTTTTCTTATCTCCTCTTCTGAATCTGAAAATGATAGGCTAGTTACAGGAAATGTAAGGAAAGTTCAGAAAATAAATGAATGGGGGGTATGGGCCAATAAGGTGATTGTCTTTTTTTTAGTTTGGGTTTACTGGGGCTAGTTGGGGTATTCTGCTTGAATACATTTGGAAGTGGATGAGTGTATTGAGGGGCTTCCTACTTAGAGAATGAAAGGGATTGGGATATTGGGGTATATGGAGAGGTTGGGTACCATGTGGCAGTTATTGATGGGGACAAGGAATGTTTAAGGATTTTTTTCCTTTTTTAATGGGGTAAGCAGGTAGGGGGATTAATGAAGTCCCTGTATGCGAAAGAGATATTCCCTATGCCTTGTGAGGGGATATATAAGCAAAATAAAAGGAAAATGGGAGTCTTCAGGTGTCGGGCATATTTCCTGGATTTTCCGGATTGACGGGCCTTCTTAAAGGAACAGCGAGTTCATTTTTTTTGGGGGGGGCAACTCCTGATTTTCTGTTGCTAACGGCTGGATAAGAGACTGGTATAGGAGAGGTTATAAGTTGGTGTAGCAAGAGTTTGAAGTTTGACGAAGGTAGTAATTAAGCAGAAAGGTTATGCATTGGGGGAATTATAAGCATAAGGGGAAAAGAAAAAATGGGGTAGTTAATGGATAGTAGGGGCGGAAGATGGTGGGAGCTTTATGAAAAATGCTGGTCTGACTGTGGGGGCTTAGGAGCACACTGCAAATGGCTCATCAATGAACCGTTTTTCGGTAGGAGTGCGATCTTGGGAGCGGGGATTGGGGAAGGGGAGGGTTGGGGGTATTTGGAAGGAGAGAGAGCACACTATTGCACAGGAGAGAAGAGATAACCTAGAGATAGTAGATTCCCTGTCCAGCTATTATAACTATCTGGGTGTGAAATGTCTGGTATAAAAATTATTTCATGGAATGTAAAAGGTCTTGGGGTAGGCGAAAAAGAATGGTAATTATGAGACACATCGAACAAATGGGGGTGCATATTGCTACAATACAAGAGACTCACTTGTTGTTGGAAGAGTTAACTCAGTTAAAGAGGAGTTGGGTAAACCAGGTTTATGGTGTTGGGAGAGAAACATGTTCAGGTGGGGTGGAAATTTTAATTGGGGAAAAAGTGTCCATATGTTATTGAAAAGGTACTGGTTAGGGATAATTGTAGGGGGATATACTTGTCAGGTGCTATATTGGGTAAAGAGTTATCAATTGCATCTATATATGGTCCTACACTGCCTAACCCTCAGTTTCCGGCCTCAGTGGAGATAGATATTGTTGTCTTAACTTCACATCCTCTTATTATGGCAGGAGACTGGAATCTCTGTATAAATAATTGGGAGGACAGAATACTGCCATCCAGAAGGCCCCTTTCAGGGGCTCAGGTGGCTTTATATAGATTAATGGAGGTTGCTGCATTAACGGATCAGATTACGACCCATGCAGTTGGAGGTAATAATATGACTTTTTATTCTGCAGCGCATAAAAGTCATTCCAGAATAGATTTTTTTTTGGTCAATAGGGAGGCACTTACGGAGATTAAGGAGACATCTACCAGGTGCAGGATTTTATCGGACCACTCCCCAGTTCAACTGACTTAGGAACCAGAGAATATTCCCCTTCGACCCTATAGGTGGAGGTTGAATGACTCTCTTTTTTCAGATACTGCAATCCTGAGTAAATTAGTAGATGCTTTACAGGATATTATGTAAGCAATAATACCCAACAGGGTGGGCGGTATTGTGCTATACCGGACCACCCAGGGGCGAAATGAGGCCCGACGCCACAGGCGGAGGGCCTTATAGCCCCTGGAAGGTCCGGTATAGCACAATACTGCCCACCCTGGAGGGTATTATTGCGCTTAGAAAATGGGCACTGTAAAAAACATAAGTTAAATAAAAAGAAAATTAATAAAAAATTAGTTTAAAGTAATTCTGTAAAAAAAATAGTTCCTCTGCCTGCATTAGAATTATGTTTTTGGTTTTTTTTGAGTTAGGGTCTTTTGTCCTACTGGATACTCTTAAGTTTAAAAAAGTATCTCCTGGGGAGCTCTATAGTGCAACAGGTCACCCATCAGCAATTGTTTTTTTTGTGTGTCTTTGTTTGCTTTTAAACTACAGAAAGAGGCAAAGGCAGCAGCAGTCTGTGTCAATAATTTGTAAAAGCAATAGGTTAAAAAATATTAAGTAAAACGCTATTAACGTTAGTTCCCAGTAGCTCCTAAACAAAAATTACACAGGCAAAGTAACATTTCAGCAGGCATGCCGATTCACCATTCCTAGTCCCATCTCTTGTTCTCACTAGTGTCTTATTCCAAGACTCATCATTTGCTTACCTTTATGGTAGCTGCACCTGCTCCTACCTGTCTGGGAGGGTGTTGGGATTTTGAGTAACTCCTTTTAATTAACTCTTGACTGGTCTGGCGAACTGCAGCACTGAGAGGGCAGGCAGAGCGGCGGAGGAGGCAGGCGCCAGCGCCATGGCGGTTTTCTCCTCGTAATTGAACCAGTGCAGGGGGCATCAAGAGCCGGGAGCTCGTGGAGCCAACAGCAACCGGCAGGACCTCCGTGTGCTTCACAACCAAGGACAAAGCAGCCTACCCACAACCCTCTGGGACAGAGAGACAGGACAGTGCCAGAGAGCCAATGGGAATTGTAGTTTTCCGTGTACTCAGAGTCCATACACGTCAGAGGGGAAACGCCGGAAAAGAACTACACAGTCCACAAGGGAGTGCGGCCCAGTGCGGTACTAGCTGGAAACTGTAGCCGCACAAGAGGACTACATTCCCCAGCAGGCAGAGATCATGGATGTAACACAGAACAAAAAAATGAAAAGTTTAAACCTGACTTATAACCGGAAACCTGAACGCTGATCTGTTTTTGGTCAGTTACTAGATGGAGTTTTTGTCTTTCTAGTCTAGGGAATGAGCGTGTGGGTGGGGACTCTCACTCTCGCTAAGCAATGAAATACAAATGGCGGCAGTTTGAAATTGTGTGAACCAGTGCTTCAGCCAATGAGGAAGCAGGTTGGGCACAAGGATACTTCACTGCATATGAGGAAGGTTTGGGCTGGGACTTCTTATTTGGTGGGCATCTATTGTCTGATAGATGCCCACCTAAATAAGTGTCTCAGCCAATCAGAAGAGAGCATTGTCTTTGCCCATTTTCTAAACAGAATCAATTACCTACATTGCAAAATAAGGGTTTAACTTGGCCTACATGTAAGGAATTATACTCAGGGATAGCAAGGAGTTATGAGGTAAGGCGAAATAGTATGAGAAGAGCTAAGGAGGAATTCTTAATGGGGGCTATCAATTCTTTGGCACCAAAGGAGGGGACTTTAGGGGAGATAGACGCTGAGCTCCAAAGCTTGCGACAGGAGATGGCTGACATTACTTATAGTAAAGTGGAATTTTGGCTTGAAAAAGTTCAAGCCAAATACTTGCTGCAGGGAGATGTCCCAGGGCGTTTGCTGGCAGCTAAAGTTAGAGTGGGAAGTGAGTAGAACAATCCCGGTTATTTGACAGGGTGGAGCTGTCATTACAGATCCTCTACAAATGGCGGAGGCTTTTGCGTCCTACTATAAAGAAATTTATCAGTTACAGCAAGTTGTTGGGGAGAAGGAAATTAACATATTCTTAGATAGTGTTTCTTTACCGGTCCTGGATACAGAGCAGGCTAAGAAATTAGCAGCATTGACCAGTGAAGAGGAGATAATTGCAGCGATTCAGGCCTTACCCTCTGGCAAAACTCCAGGGCCAGACGGTCTTACATCCAAATTTTATCAAGTGCACTTGCATACTATACTTCTCCTGTTAAAAGATTTATTTAATAGTAAAATGCAGGATGGGGTGCCTCACCCACCATTATACCAGGCCTATATTACGTTGGTTCCCAAACCAGATAAGCCTAAAGATCTACTTGGTAGCTATAGGCCCATCTTGTTGATGAATCGGGATATTAAGATTCTTACAAGGATTCTAGCTAATAGAATCTTGAATATTGCACCAAACCTAATAAGTCCTGAGCAGGTGGGTTTTATGCCAGGAAGGGGGGCACATGATGCTCTTAGAAAACTACATCATATACTTAGTTCTGCACCGGACTCTCTATTAGCCTTAGCTTTGATATCACTGGACGCCGAAAAGGCTTTTGATAGGGTCTCTCATCCATTTTTGTTTGCCACTATGGAGAGGATGGGTTTCCCGAAGGGCCTGCTCAGAGGTATCAGAAATTTATATTCGGCTCCTACGTCTAGGATAATGTGTAATGGGTATGTTTCCTCAGAATTCTTATTAGCTAATGGAACAAGTCGGGGAAGCCCCTTATCACCAATATTGTTTAATATTTATTTGGAACCATTATTAACAGCTATTAAAAATTATGTTTGCTTTAAGGGGATCTCGATTGCGGGGAAGGAATTAAAATTTACAGTCTATGCGGATGAGGTTCTTTAGTACCTGGTCAATTCTGGGGTATGTTTCCCCAGAACTGTTGAACTCATAAGCCAATTTTCTAAAGTTTCAAATTATAAACTAAATCTGACTAAGACACAGATTCTCCCTTTGACACCCCATGTGTGTAGAGAGGACTTTGCTCCAATGCAAATACACTGGGCTGGAGACCGGATAAAGTATTTGGGAATATGGGTTACTGCTTGCTGGGATGATGGTGCTGCATTGAATCTGAATAAGGTGCTGGCCACAATTAATGGGGATGTGCTTAGATAGAACAAGCTTCCTTTAAACTTTGCGGCTAGATTGGGTCTAATTAAAATGAATCTGATGCCAAGATTATTGTACCCGGTATATTTAGCCCCGTATAGTATCCCTAAAATGTGGTTCATTAAAATTAGAAGCATACTCTCTGAGCTCCTGTGGAATTCAAAGCCCCCTAGGAGAAAACACAAGGTGTTATATTTGCCGCAGGATGGGGGGGGGGGTTGAAACTGCCAGTCTTATACTTGTATTATGTAGCTAGTCAATTGGGCATTATGAGTCGCTGGGGTTCAAGGGATGAGGAGGAAGTATATCCTTCAATATGGCTGCAGTTGGAGAGGCAGTTGTTAAAAGAAATTGGCATAAGATCGGAGGCATTGCTTTTTTCCAATCCAGGAAAATACTTTGGTAAAGCAATTAGGACACCGATTGAAAACTGCGAAGGCCTGGTGGATGTTTCCTACACCTTCTCAGAGAAAGGAGCAGGCAAAGGCAGAAGTGCAGCCAGTGTTAGGAAATCCCAATTTTCTGATTGGGGGTAAGGTCATCACTAAACGTTGGGCAGCACAGTTAGAGGGCCTCACATTAAGGGAGGTTATACAAGATAATAGAGTTGTTCTTCCGGTGAGATGTGAATCTATGAATTGTTTTAAAAGAATTCAGCTGGTTAAAATGTTGGAGAAGGCTGGAAAGGAACTGGGGGTTCACCAACAAATCCTTTTACTTGGGAAAATCTTCCTGCATTAAATCTATCGTCCAATTGTTTATCCAAGGTACATAAGGTATTATTGGACTACCTCAGTCCGAAGTCCCCAGTAAAAGTAGTATGCTAGGAGGGGGCAATGGCCCCTCAACAGTTAGCTTGCAATGGTATTTGGAAAGGCATCAAATATATACCTATACCTAGGTATAGAATTATGCAGTACTTTATTGCTTCAAATATGTATTTTACTCCTAAGAAACTGTGTGATAGACAGCTTAGACAGACAGACAGATCTCTGTTTTTAGATGTGGAGTTGAGCTAGGTGACACCCTACATGTTATGTGGAATTGTTGTAAAATACAGTCGCTATGGCTGGAAATTAAGCAACAAATGGACCCCATGTTAGACTATTCTGAGTTTATAGTGCCAGAAGTTTGTATTTTAGGGGATATGTCACAATTAACAGGATTCACACCCAAATATCATTTAACATTGATGACGGCTATGGTTAAATCTTTCATATTGAAACATTGAAAAGATGATCAATGTTATAATTACAAACATTGGGTGAGGGATCTTATATGGGCCCTGGGTAGAATTAGGAGATTTATGTGCTTAGAGGGTGAGAAGGGTCTGTTTGATAAAAGATGGTCGACTTTGGAGACCATCTATCTATTACAGGTTGGCAGTAATGAAACATAGATCTGTCTGTCGGGTTGGGATTAGTACAATGAAGATTGAACTGCAGAGTTGGATGGCTTAAATGAACACGGTATAGTGCCTATTGGCAACATTCCATAAGTTTCTGTCCAGCCGAGGTGGTTTATAGGGAATTACTAGGTAGATCTGGGCTATGCCCTGCTGGGTGATAAATAGTTGTGGCTCTCTCTCCTTCCAAGGGGCACAGCAGGGGTTCTCCATTCAAGTTAATTAATGTTATAAGTTTACAACTAAAGGGTTATATATTCTAAAGTGTTGCTCAAAGTGTGCTAATATGTATTGGAGGGTCAACCCCACTGGTGTGTATGTATATAGTTATGGGTGTATATAGGTTACACAACCAGTTTTGAGTTTGTGGAGCTTGGAGGAATCCAGGTTAGTGTCTGTATGTATGTCTGTATGTCTTGTCTATACGGAAAAAACAAAATCAATAAAATGTTTGGAAAAAAAATAAATAGTTTATTCCTGGAAAAAATTTTTTTTTTTTTTTTTTTTGTGGGTGTATAGGCAGGGCTATGGCAGGGTGATAAAATTAATCTTCCACTTGTGCAATCCAGAGGAGAGAGATAAAGAAACTCCTGGGGCCAAAATAGACATTTGTACAGTCACAGAAATCACAAATAGAATATTCCTCGCTTCAGTAGGGCTGTGTGTACAGATGGGGCAAGAGCAGTCTGGCAAGATAAATCTTTTGACTTGTGCTATACAGAGAAGGGGGGACTCCGGGGCACCAAAGAGATATTTTATCGTCACATAAATCACAAATAAAGTTTATTCTTGGACAAAATGTGGCTTTTTCAGTACAGGATGGGCAATGGTAGGCTGGTAAAATAAATCTTTGACTTGTGCAGTCCAGAGGGGATAGACAGAAAGAAAGAGAGAGAGAGAGACTAAAGAGGACCAAAGAGCAATTTGTACATCACATAAACCTCAAATAAAGTGTATTCCTTCCCTCAGTGGGGTGCCGACTGGTATGGGAGTGACTTGGGGGACCACTGGATAACAGGGGATATGTTTTTGTGGTGGTGCCTGGTTTGGCTGGGCTCATGGGGATATTGGACACCAGAGAATGCTTAACTTGTGGCGCCTGATATGGGAGAGAATTTGGTGATGATGACCATTGGACAACAGGGAATGCATTTTTGGTGGTGTGGGTCTGATATGGGAGGCTTGTGGGGGGAAATTAGACAACTGTAATGGCTTAGCTTTTGTGTCACCTGATATGGGAGGGAATTGGGGGACCATTGAACAATGTGGAATGCATATTTTTTGGTGGTGTTGCCTGCTATGGGAGGGCTTGTGGGGGGAGAGCATTGGTCACCATGGAATGTTTAACCTGGGGTGCTGCCTCGTATGGGATGGGATTGGGGCACCTTTGGACATGAGGGAATTCATGTTTCAGGGTGGAGCCTGATATGGGTGGGGTTGTGGGGGGCCATTGGACACTAAGGAATGCTTTTCTTGTGTGATTGGACCATTGAACAACATAGAATGCATTTTTGTTGGTGGGGCCTGATATGAGAGAGCTGGTGGGCTGCCATTGGACACCAGGGAATGCATAACCTGGGGATCCACCTGGTGTGGGAGTGAATTGGGGGAATCACTTGACAACAGTTTTTTTTTTGTTTTGTTTGGTTTTTGCAGTGAGGCCTGATTTGGGAGGTGATATGGGGACTGACACTGTATACATGGGAGGTGGCACATGATATGGGATGTTTATCATATCACTGTTTTTTTTCTGCATGACAGCTCCTGATTGGACAACTTACTGATCAACAAGAACATCTGTATTGTAGAGTCCTACTCCGAGCTTTTGAAGATTTTCAAACATCAGTTTATTCACCTGGCAAGGTTAGTTATATGCATTACATGTTGTTGAGCCTGGTATGGGAGGGAATTGGGGTAGAACCAAACAACTGGGTAAGTTTTTATTGTAGCAGTGCCTGGGTTGTTAGGGTATGGGGAGGCAAATGGACTTCAGGTATCCCCTGCAACCTCGATACCGGAGACCTCTTTAGAGACAATAAAGAAGAGGACATATTAGTATTGGTTAAGATTCAGGCCATTGGAGAATTATATAGATTGGTTATCCACTGACAGAACTGGGGGCCAAAGCTGTACAACTGCAACACCTCATGGAGGCAATCCTACTCTACAGAATCAAAAGCGTTGGTGGATTCTATGGCTAGCGCGGCCATGGGTAGTGCAGAACGGGATGCCAACCACTTCAGGTTGAGTAACAGTCTGGTATTATCTGCCCCTGATTTCCCCTGCATGAACCCCACCTGAACTGGGTGAATGATGGAGAGCAACATGCTCAGCATCCTGGTGGCCAGAACCTTGGCCAATATGTTAGTATCTACTGACAAAAGGGAAATGGGATGGTAATTAGCACAGTCTAATGGATCATTCATCTTTTTAGGGAGGTGGGTTATGAGGGCCTCTCTCATGGTAGGGGGGAGTACTCCCACTGAGTAGGCCCCTTGCAGAGCTAAAAGTAGCAGGTGGGCTATTTCCTGTTTGAGGATTTGATAGAGTTCAACTGACATCCCCTTCCGGCCCTGGCGCTTTCCCCTTAGCCATCAGTGAGAGGGCAAGGCATAGTTCCTCTCTAGTGATCGGGGCATCTAGTTGGTCCACTTGGGTTGGGGTAAGGCCAGGCACTGGGAAATGCTGACAGAACTACCTGAGCCCCTGCGTTAACTGGGGAGCAGTCAAGAGTGGAGCGAGATTGGTATAGGACCTCATAGAACTGCTGCATGATATTATTGATCTCCTTGGGATCATTAGCCACATGACCATAGAGGGTTTTGAAGGGCATGGAAATGGGAAGAGGCCTGCTGCTTGCGCAACTGATAAGCTAACAACCTCCCCCTTTTCTCCCCTCCTTCCCAGTATGCATGCTTGAACCTCAATAGGAGCCATTCTGCTTTCTGGTGTAGAATAGAACTAATTTGGTATTTGAGACCAAGCATTTTGCGGGTCAGAGAACCATCTCTGGTGGCGGCTGGGGACGTTTTGAAGCGGGATTCCAGTGCAGTGAGTTCAGATTGTAGTTTAGCCAGGGTCGCCTTTCAGGCCTTGTTTTTGGAAGCTGAGTGTGTAATTATGCATCCTCATAGGACAGCTTTAAAGGCTTCCCACACCATCCTTGGGGAGATGCCGCATATGAAATTTATGGAAAAATTAGTCTTTGCCTGTCTGGGTTACAATTAGACAAAAATCTGGGTCCTTGAGCCAGAGTGGATTGCATCTCCAGTGACTACCAGAGTGCTGCGACCCTGCTGAGGTATATGTAGTCAGGATAGGGGTATAGTTGGAGACCATGATATTACCGATTCTGTTGTTGGAGATCCTGCTAGCTGCTGCCATATTAGCTAGCCAAAAATCTATATGGCTGTGAGTGGCATGGGCAGGGGAGTAGTAAGTATAGTCCCACCCCGTAGGGTGAACCTGCCTATACACATCAACTAGGCTCAATTCATCCTTCATCTCCTGTAGAGCCATAAGGGCTTTAGGGTTGCTTAGGGGGTGGGCTTGGACTTGTTGAGGAAGACGCCATGGACTAGACTGAAGTCGCCCCCAGTCAGTATAGGTATGGAGGAATCATGCGAAGACAGCGAAGATGGGGCCTGGCTGAGGCTGGGGAAAAAATCCACATGGTCTTCGTTGGGGGTGTAAGCATTACATATTATCAGGTTGCCTCACAGAGAGGAAAGCCTAACAGCCACCCAGCATCCCTGCAAGTCCACGTGAACCTCCTCCACCTTCCAGGGGCTTGAATGTCGGATGAGTATAGCAACACCCTTCGTTTTGAAGGTGGACAAACTTGCCTGAACTGTCCCCATCCATGATTTCTTTAGCCACTGATCTGGCTTACTCAAGAGGTGCAGCTCCTTGAGGAGTGCACTATCGGTATGCAGGGCTCAAGTAATGCAGCATCTTGGTATGCTTGATGGGATGGTTAAGTCCCTTGACATTCCACAAGACTAAATGTAGTCCTTTATCTGGGGGGGTAGCCATGCCATCCATTCCGTATAGCAAGTAAGAGGGTACTTACACCTTCAGGCGTGTGGGTGCGAAATGGAGAAGGGGAATGTACTTGGGTGTCAGATGTCTAATCACAAACCTCCAAAGCAGACCACTACTATACGCTTGGGAAAGTGTAAGCCTTCTGAGCTCAACAGTATCACAGACTGTACATCACACTGGAATGTAACTAGTTGATCAGTGGTAAGGTATAAACTGCAAGTAGCAAGAAAAGAAGAAAACAGAGTAACTACAATGCTAAAAATATGAAATCAGCAAAGACAGACCTCATGCTATGTAGTTTAATAACTTTAACGCTTCAAAAGTCAGTTAACTAACTGCACGGGGTCAGCACCAGTAAACAGGACAAGTGAAAACGTACTACGGGTAGGGAGCTCAAGGTGAAAGATGGTTCCTACACAGGGAGTCCCTCAACTACACTGATTGGGAGGGTGTATATGCCAACACTGCATAACAGGGAATGTCTTCTGTGTAGCAGGGCATGTTATGTTAGGGTTTGGGTGGGACAACTGGACACCCGTGAATTATATATTTATTTAAACATATCAGAATTACAATCCTTTTGAGTCAGACTCCTTTACAAAGGCTCCACGTCAGATAACACATTTGCCAGTTCCTTCAGAACTCTTAGTACACCATCAGGCATTGATGCCTTGTCCACCCTCAGTGCTTTAAGGTCTTTTAGAACCTTATCCTCCTGGATGACATGATCTGTTACCTCTGCCCTCCTCACTCTCTTCTCTTCTTTCCCTTCTGGTATTTGGTCAAACCAGGGAATGCTGTATTTTTCATGTGGGACCTGTTATAGAAGGGCATGGGGGAACTGCTGGGTACCAGTTAATACTTTATTGTGCTGGCACCTGTTATGGGATAGCATGAGTTGACCACTGTACACAAGCAAATTCTTTTTTTTTTGTTCCGCCTGGTATTGGAGGGCATGGGGGGGAGGGGTCAACAGGACCCCTGGGAATTTATTTATTTTGGTAGCCTATGATATGAGAGTGATTGGGTCAGACCAATGAACAACAGGGTAAAACTTTTTTATTTTTATTGTCACCTGACATGGGAGTGATGGGTTTGGACTGCAGGACACCAGTGAATTCTTTATTCTGGATTGGGCCTGATATGGGAGTGCTTTGGTGGGGCCTCTGGACACCAGGGAATACTTCACTTGTGGTGGGTCATGTTATGCAAGAGCATGGGGGAACCACTGAATACAAACATACTAGGAAGCCAGCAGATTAAATCCTATGGTCTATCACGTCTGCTTGATGATCAGTGCCTTCCCAGGGCATGTTTTAGCCCCCCTTACAAGGTCCCCACCCCAAAGCGGGGCTGTGGGATGCACCCTCCCCCTATACCTATCCCAGCCTTTCTTGAACCCCTCCACAGTTGTAGCAGTCACCAACTCACCAGACAGGGCATTCCAGGGCTCCACCACCCTCTCAATGAAGTAGCGTCTCCTTGTTTCCCCCCCCTCAGTCTCACCCCGTCCAGCTTCATTGAGTGTCCCCTGTTGGCCCCAGCCTTCCTCAGCTTAAGTACCCCCTCAAGACTTACCCTATTCATTCCTTTGAGATATTTGAAGGCTCCATCATATCCCCTCCTGTTCCTTTTCTCCTCCAGAGAGTACAGGTTGAGCACCTCCAGTCCATCCTCATAGGGCCTTTCCCCCTAGTCCCAGTGTCAGTGCCTCAAGCTCTGGAATCTTGCTGCCCATGCTTGTGTTGTTAATCAAGACCACCCTCCATCATGCCCCTTGCCCCACTTGCCCTGATGTCTCCCTGTGTCCTGCCTACAAGGATCCCGTCATGCATTATTGTGTGCTCCTGCCCTATACCCCTCCCTCCCCACCTGTGGGAGAAGGCCAAGGCCAACCTGGCCTGCCAGGGAGCCCCATCCCTACCTCCCTCCCCTCCTCATGAGCTTACCCCCCCATAACAGTGACAAAAGACAAAGGGCAAGTGCTATTGGTGATGCTAGTAAAGGAGGGCAGAATGGAAGTGGGGAAAGGGATGGAAGGTGGTCACTCTTAATGCTAGGAGCCTTGGGAGGAAAACTGCAGACCCTCAGGTGCTCATGGCAGAGGGAGAGGTGGACATTGCAGCCATCACAGAAAGATGGGCCACACCATACTATGACTGGGACCTGTCTGTACCAGGGTAAAGGTTATTTCATAGGGATAGGGTGATTGGGAAAGGAAGGGGGGTGGCACTATATGTGATTGAAAGACTGACGTTTGTAAGGGAGGAAGGGGAGAAGGGTAGCACAGAGTCACTTTGTATGCAAATCCAGGATTCCCAGAATAGGAATCGCAGAATGGGAGTGCTATACAGTCCACCCTCTCAGACAGAAGAGTTAGACATGGAACTAGTGGGACAAATCAGAAGGACCTGTGAGAGAGGTAGTGTGGTGATTGTGGGGGACTTCAACATACCAGGAGTGGACTGGAATAACCCAACAACCAGGAATAGAAGGGAGCAGGTACTGCTGGATGCCTTCCAGGACAGCTTCCTGATGCAAATGGTCAGTGAACCAACCAGGTTAGGGAATATTCTTGACCTTGTGCTGGCAAATGGGGAGTTTGTGAGGGAACTTAGGGTAGAAGAACCGCTGTCAGGGAGTGACCACCACTCGGTATGGCTTACATTTGGATATGGGCAAGGAAGGAGTGGAATCTGGCACAAGGGTGCTGGACTTCAGGAAGGCCAACTTTGGGAGGATGGGGTAAAGTGGTAAAAGGATACCTGGCCAGAATTCAGCTTAGCATGGGCACTAACCAGAGGTGGGAGCTCATAAAGCTGGGGATAGCAGAAGCCACCAGAACCTGCAGCAAGGCCCAGAGCAAGAAGGCTAGGACTAAGAAACCAAGCTTGGTGAGCAGGGAGGTAATGGAAAAGGTAAGGAGGAAAAGAGCTGCCTTTGGGAAGTACAAGAAAACAGGGAGTGGAGAGGACAGGCATTATTTTTAGTTGCAATTACTTTGGCAAGGAGAATTTCAGAGCTCCAAGCACTTATGTGCAAAGAGCCTCAGCTGATTTTCCACAAGGACATGGTGTGCTTAAGAAGTAATTCTAAGATTTTACTTTGAGAGGGCTCTTGCAATAGGTATTCACATATAGGACTGACCCTTCAGGCATCAGGATCCCACGGAAACATTTCTAGCTAGCAGTCTCTGGCGGGGGACCGCCCCCATGTCAGGTGACTAGTGTCATTTGACGTCAGTATAAAGGGGAGGTCCCCCACGCCCGCCTTCCTGTTCTTTCCTGTCATCGGCTTGTGAAAGTTCCTCTCAGTAGAATCAACGCACGTCAGTCTTTCACCGGTCCATTAGTTTTCGAACTTTTCAACCTAATTTCTCCATTTTTTTCTAATTTAATTACAATTCACTGTGTATGTCATCCTCGATGCCCTCTGAATCACATAAAAATAAGTGTGACTCATGTGGTTCCCAAGTACCACACAAGGATGGCCATTCCTTGTGCTGCTTCTGTCTGGGCCCAGACCATCCCATGGAGAAGTGCCAGCACTGCGAGAAATTTAACTCCACTACCAGCAAAAGAAGACAACAGTCCCTGGAAGCCCATATCCTCAAGAAAAAAATGGCCTCCATGGAAAAAGAGTTAAAGAAACTAAGGCAGGCGTCCACTTCCCCCGAAGGTCACAAGAAGAAGCATGACAAGCAGAAGCACCAGGAGCAGGAAACGGCTTCCACAGCAGCCACCACTCCGGGCCGGAGTTGCAGCACTCAAGGTAATGTCCCCTACAGGGATCACTCCATGATGGCCGTCTTGGTGGTAACCAAGAAGGCATCACCCCTTCCGTCTGGCTCATGCTTGGGCCCTTTGGGAGCCTCCAGGGCAAAGAAAGCCTCCGCTACCAGGAAGGCCGCTTCTACCACATAGCCTTCGGGTCAGAGCGGGTCCAGTAAGTCGGACGTAAGTCCCACTGACGCCCACCGACGCCCACCCAGACAAGGCTGCTAAGCCGCTTTCCCCTTCGGGGGGGGGCACCCAGCCAAATCTATGCCCAACAAGGCCGCATCTCCAGGGCAGCCTTCCTCAGGCAGGGAATCCAATAAGCCAGATGTTGGCTCCTGAGCTGGAGTTCAAAACTCAGTGCTGCTGTTTCCTCCCTGCTCTCCCGGCATCACCATTCTGCTGCTTCTGCTGGGCTCCTTCACTGCTGTCAGCTCCCGTAGTTCGGTCCGTCTCTGTCCAGTGAGTGCCCCCCATGACCTCGCTCCTTTCCATTTCCCCTCATCTCTGCTTGGGGCGGATCTCATGCCCATGTTCCCTCTGTATTTTTTTGATCTCCTGTACCATGCAGTACCTGTCCTCCCATTGCAGTGTTTGGATGAGGTCACGGACCTGCATGGATGGTTTGCCTGGCTCTCCATCCATGTTGGCTTGACAATGGATCTGTAATGGCTATGGACATTGGAATGCTAGAGAGGCCCAGAATCTACAGTGGTGAGAGAGGGGCTTCAACAGTTGGCATGTGCATGGTGCGGGTGTGTTGCTTGGGGGTCACCTCTGTACCTTTTATTCTCTTTCCTTTGGAGAGCTCATATTGGGGGGACAATAAAGCATTTGTGATATTGACCTCTGCCACAGAAGTTATGTGAGTATCCAAGATGACCAGGAACGTATCCTGATTGTGCTGTTCAAAAGTCTATTACAGGGATGAATACCTCTATAATCACTGGTTTTCAGTGATTGCTGCTCTCCATGACAAATGGTTCCTCCTGGCTGCACAGCAATTTAAAAAAAAAATCACTTTGCACTGCTATTCTTTATTTAACTCATTGCATTTGAAGGAGTAGTAGTACTTGTCTGACACGTGATTAAGGTACTGAAAGCTGTGTTGTTTCCTAGAGAATCAATATCTTTCAGCCTCTGCTGTTTCCACAGAAAGTAATTATTTGCTTTCTCACTAGCTCTTAGTTCTGATTCCCACCAAGGTTGCTCCTGGGCTCTCCCCCTATTCCTCGCAACTCTCCCTCTCCGGATTGACTATTGTGGGCCTGGCCTCTCATCGAAACATGGCTTTCCTGCCACATCTGTTCAGGTTCCTGCCTACCACCTTCTCACCAGTTATCCAGGATTCCCTCCAATCCAGGCCTACAATCGATATTTCCCAGTTCCAGCCTTCTTGGCTTCTCTCCATCATCGTCCTCTTTGCTCCCATCACTCGCTCAAGCTTTCGCTTCCATCCTGTCCTCGATATTTCTTTTTGGGCATACCTGTCATTACTCATACGCCCACCTCATCGATCCACGGCCCTCATTCTGCATGTATCAGGTTCCTGATTCCATCCATCATCAGCCATCAAGGATTCACTCCAGTCATGGCTTCTATCTCTCATCATGCAATGGTTTATCTATTCACTTGCTCTGCCATTCACATCATTGGGTCATCAATGGCTGATTCCATCTAACCTTTCATTGAATCTGGCCTGCGTGTCACCTCATCCAGCTTGCCCTACTGCACTTCTCATCCCATATCAGTTGGGTCCTATGCTAACCCATGGACCTCCCTACCATCCTTTGTCCTTTTTATACCTCACTTTCCTGTACCAGCCTCCATGGCTTCAATCCATCATTGTACCTCATTAATTTCATAATTTTGACTTTGTTGTCCTAGCGCCTTTTCTAGTACCAGCCATCATGGCTTCACTCCACTCTTAGCTTCTCTCGTCATCATACATCATCCACTTTTGCTCCTCAATAGCTCAATCTGAGTTGCTCCTCTGATGCTCCTCCTGAGCATGTCCTCCAGTTCGCATACCCTCTGGTTCCAGACATGCCTTCTTGGCCTCTGAGTCTACTTCCTTTTTGAGGAGCCTACTTATTCCTACTACCTTCATATAAGTTAATTTTTAAGTTCATTCCTGTCTCCTCCTCTTCATGTTCCATACCAGCCATCAAGCATTCACTCCAGTAGAGGCCTGCAATCAATGTTTCTTTTTGGGCATACTATCATGACTCCTATGCCACTTCATTGACCCGTGGCCATCCTGACACATGTATCGGGTTCATAACTCCAGTCATCATTCACTCATTACCTCAAGGTTTATCTATTTACATTACTTAGTCAAGCATTCCTATCATTGAATCCTATACTACCTCATCGACTACAACCTTGGGGTCTAATCGTTCAAGGTCTCATCGCCCACATTGCATAATCAAGCATGCCTCGTCAGCCTCAATGTCTGCTCACTCACATCGCTCATTCAGGCCAGTCTGCATTTCCCTCCAGTCTTCACTATCCTCGGCCTCCTCATGAGCACATCTGGAATCTCCTCATGAGCACATCTGGATCCCCTTTGCTCCTTTGACTTCTACATGGATCTACTCCCTTCCATTGACTACTCGAGCATACCTTTCTCTGATCCCTGCTGCCTAATGTTCATTCTTTAATCTGTGCTTCTTTGGAGTTTTTTCACTATTCTGTCATCATCCTCACTACTCATATCCCTCATTAATGGACCATTCTCTTTACCGACATCCGTCCGCAAATCAAACATCATCAGCCTGGAGGGAAGGCGATCTAGGCCTTGGATCCCCAGAGGTTTCCTCCTCAAAGTGTTTTTTTCTTCTCCTCTGTGCCAATGGTCATAATATTAGTTAGAGTTGGTGCTTTCTTTGGTTAGTTAGGTTCCGCTGTTGGATGGAGGCAGATGGTGGCCCCAGCTTTCCTCTCTCTCCTTAGGAAGTCCGCCCTTATCTTCTCAGAATTCATTCATTATCCTCACCTCTTTGAAGTTTGACATCTTTGGGTACTCTTTTTGGGCTTCTTCCCAACCTACCTTTAGCTGACGCGTTCATTTCTGTAGCACCTGTAGGGGGCAACCTTGCTCTAGGACTTCTTGTGTCATACCCCTACAGGGTGGTATATCCCATGGATAGAGAGGCAGAAAGCCACAAAGCAAATCAAGTTACACAAGCATCATCTCATACCCTCTCATCCAGTTGCATAAGCACATCGAATGGGAGGACTTTAAGCCCAGGGTTCGATGGGCGGAGCAACAACATCACTCCCCCATCGAGCTTAAAAGGTCACACATCCTGTGCCTCACCAGGATTTGTTTTTTCATTGCCCACCATCCACCCCTCATCTTCCTCCAGTGGCTCATCTCTCTTACCCGTGGGCTTCTTCCTAACCTACCTTTAGCTGCTGCATTCATTCCCACAGCTCCTGTAAGGGAGGAACCCTCCTCTAGGGTTCCTTGCATTGTACTCCTACAGGGTGGTATTTCCCATGGATAGACAGGTGGAAAGCCACAAACCAAATCAAGTTACACAAGCATCATCTCATACCCTCTCATCCAGTTGCATAAGCACATCAAAAGTATGTTAGTATGATGGCACCACTGGACACCAGAGAATTTTTTTTGGTGTAATGACTCCAGGTCTCAGATGGTGGAGTTATCTCCATGACACCAGTGAATGTATTATGTGCAATGGTGCTGGGTCTTTAATGGGGAGTGGACCCCCGGACACCAGGTAATGCTGTATCTTGGGCAGTGCTGGGTGCTGCAACAGCTAGCATCATCCTACAAGTAGCATTCAGTGGTACACACATTAGGAGTCTGGAGTGGTCCAGAGTGAAACATTGAAACACAGAAATTGTCCACAGATAAGGACTGCCTGGCTCATCTAGGCTACTCATAAGCCTTTACTGGATTATTTCTTATTTTTTTTTCAGTGTTACATTTTCATCTTTCTTCCCGGTGGACACCAGGAATTTTTTTGTGATTGTTCCAGGTGTTTGAGGGTGGTTGGGAAGCCCCTGACACATGAGAATCAATGTTATGTTATGGTGCCATTTCTCTGAGGTGGGGGGACCAATAGACACCAGGGAATGCTTTATCTGATATAGTGTATAGTTCCGGATAGTGGGGGTAGACTACTGGGAATCAGGGAGTGTGTTTTTCCTGCGATTGTGCTGGGTCTTTGGTGGGGGACTCAGTGGCTCAATAGGTAGCACACTTGCCTCTGAGGCCGGGAGATCAGAGGGCTGTGGGTTCAGTTCCCACATCTGGCACTTGGGTTAATATCCGAGTACTGACACCATAGTGCAGCATGATAGGGGTGCTGCACTTCTGAGGTGCCGTCTTTCAGATGAGACGTTAAACCGAGGTCCCATCCTCCTGAATTGGTGGTAGTTCAGGTGGATGTTAAAGATCCCGTGGCACTTATCGAAAAGAGTAGGGGAGTTATTATTGTAATAATAAACATAGAGTACAACACATAACAAATTATACAAGAAATGTGTATCTCTTTAACAAAGGATAAAAAACATTATTCACATATAATCCTTTCCTATTCATAATAAATCACTTAAATTTTACAAAATGAGTGAATCCCTTCCACCATTTCTTGATTTTATTTGAATTAAATATCTGTGTTTCTTGTAAATGTATTTTTGACAATTCATTTGATACCAATATACTATAGCACTCATAAGTAATTTTCCTGTGATAAAGCACCCATTGGCATCTTGCCTGTCATAGGTAATACCTCACACAACTAAAAAAAATGGATAATGTGCTTTTATGGTATTGTGCAAAACTAGGAGGATAAATACCTAAAACTAGAATTTCATACGTAACAGTAGAAAACCATTTAAAGTTCCATATTCTTGTTAAGTATACCCATAAACCTTTTGTATAGGAGCACTATAAGAAAAAATGTTCCATTGTTTCTTCTGTATTTATACAGTCTAAGTAAGGACAATTCCTCTCTTCCTTAGCTTTGTACTTTGCATTCCCCCATACATTTAGGTGTCCATACATTATGAGCCGTTGTGTTTCCCACTGGTAAGGAGGTAATCTGGTATTAAGTTGTGACATTACCATGGGGTTTTGAGCTGATGGACAGTTCTTAAAACAAGGATCTTGTGGATGTATTTTCCCCATAATTAACCTATACATGGTCTGTGTGTTATTATTTTGTATCATAATTTTAGTAATTTGCCGTCTATATAATTTTTGTACAGCAGGTTTAAAATATGAGGGAATATGTATGTGAGGGTTCATTTTGGGAGCTAAATTGTGCCAAACTTTAAAGTACTTACCTAGGGCCTTGTCAACCCACCCCTTTTCAATGCTTTCTAATTGAGCCAAACCACATTTGATGGCATTCATAAAAAATAGGGTGTTAAGATATACTATCGGGTCTATCATCCTAAATCCCCCAGATTTTTTATCTAAATAAGTATAATACCTTTTGACTGGATTTAATTGATTTCCCCATAACATTTGGAAAAATACACTATACATTTTAGTCTCCAACTGAGGTGGTAGGAGGAATATCATGGCAACGTATTGTAAACAAGGTATAATGTATTGTTTTATGATGTGTAAATGCTTGAGCTTAGATATTTTCCACTGCTTCTATCTATTCACTTTCTTTTCTACTTTCTCCATCACTATTTCCCAATTCTCTACTGGAAGATTTTGAGGCCCAAAAAGAAGTCCTAAACTTTTCAGTGGGTTTTGTGAAATAAAAATATTATCCTGCACAACCTCCGATGGTCCAATTGCCCCTAAAAATAAACCTCTAGTCTTCTGAAGATTTAGTTTGGCATTTGAGACTGCTGAAAACTGTTTAAATTCCTCCAGAAATTCATATATTTGTGCACGGTCTGAAAAATATAAATTCAAATCATCAGCACAGGCTTGCAAGTATAGCTGATGATGAGGTGCCTCACTAATAATTTCAGTCCACCTTGGTGAATTTACTAAAGAATACAAAAGGGGATCAAGTGAGAAAATATATAAAAGGGGACTCAGGGGGCAACCTTGTCGGACCCCAGTTTTTAACTGGAAGGTCTTAGCTGTACTTCCTTTCAAAAAAGGATATACTAAATTAGACTGATAAAGAAATTTGAAAGTTTAATCATTTGTATAGGAATATCATAGCTTTTTAATACTAAAAAAAGGTAAGGGAGGTTAACTCTATCAAAGGCTTTTTCAAAATCCGCAATGATGATACACCCAGATTTGCCTACTACTGATAGATGCTCAATAACATCTCTCATAATCATCAGTGCAGATTGAATTCTTCTATCAGGTATTCCACAGAATTGGTATGGAGATGTAATCAGCTTGGCGTACTGTTTTAATCTATTATTTAAAAGTTTGGCGAATATTTTATAATCAGAGTTTGAAAGGGTGATAAGCCTCCAATTCTTTATATTATTTCTATCTCCTGATTTGAATAAGTTCATCAATAATCCATCAGTAAGGGAAGGAAACATTGAATTATTATCCATAAAGAATTGGAATAATAATTGTAAAACATTGTCCTAATTCTTTCTGAAAGCATTTATAAAACTGATTAGGAAGCCCATCTATCCCTGGTGAAATGTCAGGCTTCAGTCTTTGAATGACCTCATTTATTTTTGTACTGGTAATAGACCCTAACAATTTTAAAACCTCCACTGATGCTGAGGGTAGGTTAATGGAATTTAGATAGTTAGATATTGTTTTCTTTAGAATGGTTGAACAAGGTTCTAATGTCTGATAATGTGTTCTAATCAGATCCCTCATTTGATCTATTGTTTCAGCTCTAGAGCCACCTGAATTCATCAAAAAATCCATAGTTGAAGATTCTTTTAAGTTTTTACAAGCCTCAAATGGGTCTCCTATGTTTTTTATGCCATTGGAAAGAATAGCTTGTATCATCCTTGCTCTATCATATTGATACAATTTCATTTTAGCCTTAATACAACTAATTTGTTCTGTATAATTGTGTCTGGAAGTATATGAAATTGTAATGAACCTTTGTAGCCGCTGTCTCAAGGATAACTATTTTAAAAAGTTACGATCTTTTGAAATTACTGTAGAACTATTAAAGATCGCTGTAAAATAAATATCACTATAATCGCACTGTCCCTTTAAGCGCAACATTAGTTTTACAGCGGTCATTGATTTCTTTTTTCAGGAGACCACGTGGTACTGTTTCTAGGGCAATGGCGATCGCAAAAGTCAGGGTTCACAACACAGACATAGTGAGACAGTGTTTCATTCTCTGGAGCAATTTATTTATTTTTTGTTTTTCACATGTAACACACAGTGATTACTAGTATACTATAGTTGATAGGTTTTATTTTCTCAGCGACGATGTCGAGAGACCAACTTTCCCACACTCTCCTTGTCTTCGCTTTCAACTTGGTGAGTAATCTGCCATTCACCCTGAAAAATAAAGGATGGTAGTCATTTTACTGACAGACAGACAACAAGGATAGAAGAATACTGTAAGTAGAGTTACCAGTACCATCCAAACAGTGACTGTGTGCTTCCAGTATCCCTGCCTTGCAAAACCCCAGTACACAGTTGTCCTTGTGGATAGAAAGCTTTGCTATGCTTGTCACAAGCCATTGTGCATGCCGTGCTTTCAGTAAAGCCGATTTCAGATCAACTTTAACAGAGCTGCTGTCCCCCACTTTTAACTGATTTGAAATCTGCTCAGCATACCGATCTGTGAATTCCATCTTAAGTAGATCCTTAAAGATCTTGTTGATGGAAATGTCCAGTGGCTGCAGCATGTCTGTGCAGGATGCCAGAACAAAGATGGGAATAATGTGATGCTTCTCAGAGTTCTCAATAACTTCAGGTGTTATATGGCCTCTGAATAAATTTAGTATAAGGATAGCTTGCTGCTCATCTGGCAGATCCATTTGTACTTTACTGTTGTTAATGTATGGAACAAGTACAGTGTTGGTGTATTCAATGGTGGTCAGTGAGTTAGCCCAGTGGTTCTCACTATGGGAGATCAGCCAGTCAGTGGGGAATTTAAACTTTGGATGGCACTGTGATGTTTTACCTTGATAGATGACTTGTGGGGGGAGGTAATGCCCAGACAAGGAACAGCATAACGCCATGGTCACCTGCCTTTTGTCACCAAGACCAGCCACCTCGATTTGTTTTTTTCCTATGCTATCCATTGTTCACTGAGAGCATGGAAGTAAATTTACTCCTGTTTCATCCAGGTTAAGGACCAACTCCTGAGGCACTAGCTCCTGCTTAGCGGCTGTAACAATACGGTACAAAAACTATGCTTTCAGCTTCGGAAAATCATCAGGAGTCTTTCTAGCAGCTTTAGTACCCTTTCTCTTACTGAATCCCATACGATTCAGGAATAGCCATGACCACTGTCGAGAGAAGGAGAGGGTTCCACCGTTTTATGCTAACATTTGAAGGTGGGTTGTTTTAACAATGCCTGTGGCAATAGCTGCATGAACAGGGCCATTGACAACAGCACCCTCAGCTCGTAAAGCTTTTATGACAGCTCACAATTGGCTCTCAATATCTTCCATAAGGAGAGGTGACCTGCCCCTTGGTTTAACAGGAAGACTTTTTTCAATCACTTGTGGGTCAGAATTAAGTTTTAACTTATCCATGTAATCTCATTTGAAAGTGCGGACTGTACTTTCATTAATTTTTGAGTGGTACTTTGATTCATAAAATCGGGTTATATTCATTAAGCCGTGTTGAACGGCATACTGTCCAATCTCAAACCTGACCTCTGGTGAATAGACTGCACGGAAATGCTTCATTTTTTTTACTTGGAGGAGATGCAGAAGCAATCTCGAGTGCAACATTTTCAGCCATCAATTTAGATACACCTGCAGTGACACTAAGTAGCTCTGTGTCAATATCGGTAGCTTGAAGTGCAGAAAATTCCCGTTTTGCTGTTTTTCGTGGTATTTTCAGCCATTTAACAAGTGACATCATTGCAGATAATTCAGTTGCAGATACAGCAGATGCTGTTAGAGGACTGGAAAGGTATTGCATTTGTAGATGGCATTCCATGACAGCCTACATGACAGCCAGTAGCAGTGCATGATATTTAATTTGCGCAATCGCAGGATCAAACGCAGGTGCACGATAAAAACTTTGCGCGATCATTAATAGTTCTACAGTACTCCATGTTTTTTAAACCATTTACAAAGATCTGATTTTTGTCTCTACTCACCATTCACCTAAATCCGAGTATAAAAAAGCCACTGTTAAATGAGCTTGTAGTATGAATTTTATACTGGTTTTTACTTGAGGGGAATTTAAAATTGAGGTGTTCAATTTCCACCTTACCTGCCTGCTGAAGGTCGGGCCTATGGATTGAAAGGAACAGAGTAATAAGTGGTCTGAGAATTCTGTAGGTCTCATTTGAAAGGAATTAATCTGCACTGATGGAGAAACCAACATGTCATCTATCAAAGATTTTATTTTCCCTTTCATAAATGAAAACCCAGGTCTGTGAGAAAGGTGGGAGGTACAATTAAGTAGACCAGTCGTCTTAATTATAGATTCTAATGCATGAGAGTCACAATAGATTTTCTTATTCTGATGAGGTACTTTAATTAGGCTGCAATTAAAATCACCTCCCCAGAGAACCCTAACAGACGTAATCAAGTATGGTTGCACTGCCTTCATGAAATTTACTCCATCTACTTTAGTCTGTGGATTATAGATGTTAATGAATCTATAACATATATTATTCCATTTCCCATCTAAAATCAAGACCCTGCCTGGTATATGGTCAATTAATTTGTGAAGGGAAAAATCAAAAAAGTTGAACAAAATACCTATCCCATCTGAGCTATCTGTTCCAAATGACCAATAGGAAGGGCACCAGGGCCATTCCCTCTTAAAGATTGATAATTGCTCAATAGAATACATCCATGTCTCCTGCAAAAAACTTACTGAAATTCTATTACAAGAATATATTGGAATAGGCCTTGCCTTTTAGTAGTATTTAATAAGCTGTGTGCATTCAATGATCCCCATGTTGTTAGAATTAAGTAGCCCTTTGTATGATGTTATCTCCTATTTTTCATCTTCTTCTTTTTTTTCCTTTATAATTGTCCATTGACTGTGAAACAGTGGACAAAGTAGATTTTTGGGAGTCTGAATCTCCAAGTTCCATTTCTGTCTCACCCCATGGGGTGAACATGGCTGCATAGGAATTACTAGACTCAAAAGGAATGGAAGGGGGAGGAGATTTTGGTTGCAGGTTCCTGCAAGATCTCCTGTGAGGTAATGGAGAAGGAGCAGTAACCCCTGAATCTTTCTCAGGTGCAACTGGATCTTCATAACAGATTGGAGTGAAATCTAAATTTCCAGGAGGGGCCCTAAGAGGCTTAACTTCCTCTTGGGGTTTTGTTTCTGAGGCCTGAGCCTCAATTTCCAAATGAACTGGGGAAGGGGGCCTAGTAGGGGAAGCAGTGTGGGAAATATGTTTTACTACCTTGGGGGGGGTCGCAGCTTCCTGAGATTGCTAAATCAAAAGATCAGGACTAATACAGGTTGCTTTATTTTTTGCAGCCCAAGGACATTCCTTAGAGACATGGCCATATTCCTTTCATAAATCGCATTTGGTATGATTTGCACATTGCATGGTAACGTGACCAATTTCACCACAATTATCACATCAGGTTGGTCACATACACTTGAAAGGTGAGTCCTTGAGCCACACTTATAACACGCTGTAGGCTGATCTCCATAAAAACAGACCCCTGTATCCCTACCTAACAAAAATGAATTAGGTATATGTTCAATTCCAGTATCTGATTGCCATAGTTTAACTTTGTATTTCCATCCCCCTGTCCAGAATTGTTTGGAATCCAGGATAGGTTCTGGAGCACTTAAAACTTCACATTTCTGTGATAACCAGAATGTGATATCTTCCACATGGACCCCCTCGTTCCTAAACATTAAGGTCACAAACTTTATCAAGGGTTTTGTAAGGGGGATAACCAGAAAGGGGGTCCATGTGGGAGAAAACTTCACCTGCCCATACCTTTCCCAGAAAAGGTCTAATGCATACGATGTCCTCAAACTAACATCAAAATTGTCCTCTCCTGATATATTTATAAAAGTGAACACATCTTTTGATGAAAAGTGTAGGGAGTCCTTTAGCAGATTTTTCCCCTACATAATATCTGTTCGGTCTTTGCTCCAAACCTCCTTCGTAATGAATGCAGACTGCGTTCCTCCTTGGAGCTGCCTCCCTTTTTGCTGTTGTGAACAGTTCGGACATTAAGGGCTTTTGTTTTGGTGGTTCAGTATTATCAAAGTCTGATAAATTAACCTGAGGTTTTAAACCAGCATCCCCTTTAAGGGCAGTATCCTGTGAAGACTGTGCTTCTGAAGGTAAAGTAGAGAAGTTAGGCCTAGGTTCACATGGCTTATCCCCCTTTGTCAAGTCCTCTTTGTTAATACTGGGATTTAATCCTGGATTCCATACAGGGGTATTTTGTAAAAAAATTAAGTCTGTATCCCACACAGGGTCAGGTAACCAGATGCCTGAGGGTGCCTGCTTCCATCCTGCTTCTACTAGGGCTTTTCCTGGTGACCAGGGCCCCCCAGGTAGATTAGGAGCATTTTCATCTGATCCTGGCATTTGTACAGGGAGCATGCATTTTACAAGATTGGCTCCACATTTACTCTGCTGATTTGACTTCACTTTAGAAAAAGAAAATTCAGTATCACCAGTTTGAGACACAGCTTTTGACTGATAAACAACAGCAGGAGAGAAAACAGCCTCCTCGATAGCCGTTTTTTTAAATACAAAACCCACCGATTTACTCAGCAGTACACTGGGTTTCAAGATAAAGTCAATAGATTTAGAAGCTGCATATTCCCCTTGTCGAACAATCGCACCAACAGATTCTGTAAAAACGTTCCCCTTTTCCAGTATGCTATTAGGCTTTTGGCACTTGTTAGTTCCAATGAATCTACTGCCAGCCTGTAAATTGACGTTGTCTGTATCAGTAGGGGATAAATTGACAGTAAAGGTGCTGCTGACTCACCAAGCCCTGCAGGGGCTTTTGAAGTCTCCTTATCAGATGCCAAGCTGACAGGTTTGTGCTAATGACAGGGAGTGCCTCTGTGACCTGCGGCTTCTTTACCGACTCAGCTTCTCCCGTTGCTGAAAAGCTTATTTCTCATCCATTGCTCCAGGTTTCTTGAATACTCCATCCTTTTGCAAGCTGAACTCGCTATTAGTTGAATCGGTAAGTTTTTCCATTCCCTCCATGGAAATAGGTGCTTCGTGGAACTCGTCCTCTGAATCAGCTTCAATAATGCGAGTTTGATTAGCCTCCATTTTCAATACAGTGGGAGATGAGGCAAGCGCTCCCACTGTGCAGACATCTTCTCCCTCCAACATCTCACTCCAAGTGGCCATCATGCAGACAGCCTGTCCCCCTACTGTCAGAGTAGGGGAATTTCCACAGTGTCCTGGCCAAATTTCCCTGATTCACTAAAAATACCACCAACAGCTTAATCTGGTTCAAGGTCAGTTGGCATTCATCTGTATCCCCCTCCCCCAGGTCGTGCCTGAAAATAGGCAGGATTTGTCTAGTGCACTTACCTGGTCAACAAAAAACTAAATAAATAAAAAAACAATTACATTGATTCCCTGGTGTTGGGGAGGGAGATGGAGAGAGACTATTGGGGACCAAAGAGACATGTTTACAGTCACAGAAATCATAAATAAAGGGCATTTGTGGCCTCAGTGTTGCTGTGTGTGTACAGATGGGGCATGAGCAGATTGGCAAAATAATTCTTTGACTCATGCCATTTGGGGGGGGTCAGAGAGACTACGGGCCACAACAGAGACATTTTACAGTCGCATAAATCACAAATAAAGTTATTCTCTGATAAAATGTCTTTTTTTTATGCAGCCTGGGTAATGGCAGGCTGGTAAAATAAATTTTTGAATTGTACAATCCAGAGGGGAGATAGAAAGAGAGAGATATGGGAAGGGATGTTTTCCTTAACATATCACTTTGTGTCTTTCCACAGGAAAGCTTCTGATCAAGCGCACTACTGAATGACAAAAACAACTGTCTAGTAGAGTCCTGGTCTGAGTTTTCAGAAATTTTCAAACACTGATCTGCTCACTAGTCAAGGTTAGTATTATACTTTACATGTTGTTGTGCCTGGTGTTGGAAGGAATCGGGGGTACAACCGGACAATAGGGAATGCATTTATTGTGCCAGTGCATGGTTTAGGAGAGCATGGGGAGGCTATTGGAAGAGCTTTTCATTTTAGACAAAAAAATAGGATTTTCTTTCACAATTGATAGTTGTCCTGGTTAATAAAGGGTGGTCGATGTGGGGGGGGCAACATGAATGTTGGGTGGTCGAGTTGGGGGATGAAGATTTAGGGGTTGGCTAGTGGTCTGGGTGAGGGTCCAGCATCAGGAAGAGTGATCAGAAGGGGGTAAGTGACTGCATTGAGGACGGTCAACTAGGGGGAATATATTCAGATTAGGAGTCTGTGGAGTGGTTCAGAGTGAAACAGAGGAATTATTGACAGATAAGGAATGCCTGGCCCATCTAATCTGCCTGTAAGCCCTTGTACTGGATTTCTGCTTCTGACCCTCTGCCTTTTCCAAGGATGATTGAATCCATCCACAGTTCCCCCCACCTTCTTTATACCATTGATATACTTAAATATTTCAATCATGTCTACTCTTTCCCTCCTCTCTTCCAGTGAGTACATACTGAGATCCCTTAATCTCTCATAAATCTTGTGTTTCAAGCCCTGTACCATCTTAGTCACCCTTCTCTGGACCATCCCCAGTCTGACAAGGCTGATGGCCCTCAAAGCTGATGGCCCTCAAGGCAACTGGCTCTCAAGGCTGATGGCCGTTAAGGCAACTGGCTCTCAAGGCTGATGGCCCTCAAGGCAACCAGACCTCAAGGCTGACGGCCCTTAAGGCACCTATACCCCATGGTTGATGGCCCTCAAGGCAACCAGCCCTCAAGACTGTTGGCTCTCAACAACCAGCCCTCAAAGCTGATAGTCTTCAAGGCAACCAGCCATCAAGGCAACCAGCCCTTAAGGCAACCAATCCTCAAGGCTGATGTCCCTCAAGGCAACCAGCCCTCAATGCTGATAGCCCAAAGGCTGATGGCCCTCAAGGCAACCAGCCCTCAAGGCTGATGGACTTGAAGGGAACCAACCCTCTAGGTTGATGGACTTCAAGGCAACCAGCCCTCAAGGCTGATGGCCCTCAAGGCAACTGGTCCTCAAGGCTGATGTCCCTCAAGGCTACATGTCCTTATGGCAACCAGCACTGAAAGCAACCAGCCCTCAAGGCAACCAAACACAAATGGGCTCCAACCAATATATGGACTTGCGTCTCTCTAAGAGGACTTCAACAATCAGGCCCATTGTAGTTCCTTAGCTGTGACTATTTTATTTTCAATACAGTAAAGTTACTTGACAAATGTATGACAAAGACACCAGAGGTTAGTTTATTTTTATCTTTATTATTTTAGTTTTTTTATTTACTCATTCACGTGTGATTTGGTAGTGCAATGATGCAGGTTGTTCACGGGTTACTGCCACTAATACTGCTCAGTCTGTTCTGTGAATATCTTCCACCTTCATCTGTGAATAGGCTGGTAACATAAATCTTTGATCATACCATCCACATGGGGGAGAGAGGTAGAGAGATACAGATACAGATACACATACACACTACTGGGCAACAGCAAGATCATTTGCAGTAAGAAAGTATTTTCCAGAACTCATTGTGGCTGTGTGTTCAGGTGGGGGTAAGGGCAGGCTGGTAAAATAAATCTCTGATGATGCCATCCAGATGGGGGGAGAGAGACAGACAGACAGACAGATTAATGGGGAACAAAAAAACATTTACAGTAACAGAAATCATGAATAAAGTTTTCTGGTGCAGCAGTGTTTCAGTGGGATGGAGGGGGGAGTGAACTTATCTGCAAGGGGATGACTCTACAGGTAGTCTGGGAAATTATACACAAATAGGGAGGGCTCCGTTTCTGCTCCTGTCCTCTGCAGCCTGTGTCCTGGTTCAGCAACACTTGAGTGGGATGGAGGAGGGGTGACAGCTTCCTTAGTAGGTGATGTCTGACCATAGCGTCAAGGGAGAAAGACACCAGCAGGGAGGTCTCTGTTTCTGCTCCTACCCTCAGCATTCCATTTTCTGATGCAGAAGTGTTTCAGTGGGATGGAGGAGGGGTGAGAGCTTGTTTGCTAGATGATGTCCGTCCAGGAAGTCAGGAGGTAAAGACATCAGCAGGGAGAGTTCCATTTCTGCTTCTGCCCTCAGCAACCCATTTTCATGCACATCAGTGCTTAAGAGGGATGGAGCAGGGGTGTGAGCTTGCTTGCTAGGTGATGTCTGTCCAGGTATTCGAGGGGCAGAGATGCCAGCAGTAAGGTCTATTTCTGCTCCTGCACTCAGCAGCCCATTTTCTGGTGCAGCAGCACTTAAGAGAGATGGATGAGGGGTGAGAGCTTTTTTGCTAGGTGATGTCTGTCCATCCTAGTTGTCAGTGGGTAGAGACAACAGCAGGGAGTTCAACGTTTCTGCTTCTATACCTAGCAACTCATTTTCTAGTGCAGCAGAGCTTAAGAAGGACAGAGGAGGAGTCTGAGCTTCTTTGATAGCGATGTGTGTCCAGGTAGTCAAGGGGGAAAGAAGCCAGCAGGGAGTTCTCTGTTTCTGCTCCTGCTCTCAACAGCTCATTTTCTGATGCAGCAGCACTTAAGAGGGATGGATGAGGGGTGAGAGCTTGTTTGCTATGTGATATCTGTCCAGGTTGTCAATGGGTAGAGCACCATCATGGAGTTCTCTCTTTCTGCTCCTACACTCAGCAACTCATTTTCTGGTGCAGCAACAGTTAAGAGGGATGGAGGAGGACTGTGAGCTTCTTTGCTAGATGATATTTGTCCAGGTAGTCAAAGGGGAGAGATGCCAGCAGGGTGGTCTCCATTTCTGCTCCTGCCCTCAGCAACTCATTTTCTGGTGCAGTAGCACTTAAGAGGAATGGATGAAAGATGAGAGCTTGTTTGCTAGGTGATGTCTTTCCAGGTAGTCAAGGGGGAGAGACACCAGCAGGGAGGTCTCCATTTCTGCTCCTGCCCTTAGCAACCTGTTTTCTAGTGCAGCAGCACTTAAGAGGGATGGAGTAGGGGTGTGAGGTTGTTTGCTAGGTGATGTCTGTCCAGGGGGTCAAGGGGGAGAAAAGCCAGAAGGTTTCTGCTCCTGCACTCAGCATCCTGTTTTCTGATGCAGTAGTGCTTTATTGAGATGGAGGAGGGAGAGAGATCTTGATTGCTCAGTTATGTCTGTATAGTGAGTAAAGGGGTATGTATGCCAGCAGTGAAGGCTCCCGTTATGCTCCTGATGTTAGCACCTGAGTCCTGGTTCAGCAGGCCTTGGGTGGGAAGGAGGATGTATAAGTGCTTGTTTGATAGGGGATGACTGAGCTCAAGACAAGGCCTACCTGTCACCAGATAGGGCAGACCACTTGCTAGTGCATGATCAGCTTGTAGTGTATCAGCATCTCACCACATCACAGCCAGAAAATTCCTACAGCTACTAAGGCAGGTTGCTGAGGCCATATCTATGGTACCATTGACTGTGATGGCAATCATGGATGTTTGTTATGCCATGACTTTAATGTTCTGGTATATTAATTTGTGCTTTGGATACATAATGGGATGAATGACTATTTAATATAGTGTAATGGAATGTACAGTATGTAATCCAATTGACTATAATTTTCTGATTGCCATTGGTGTAATGTCTTTAAATTTTATTTTTCAGATTGGAGTATATAGGCCAATAGTCTTTAAAATGAACCACGTATAAGGATATACATGCCAAATGCCCTATCGCCTGTCGTAGGGGTCATCTTACATTTGATGATCATTGTAATCTATGTACACAGTGCATTGTACCAAAGATGTCCCCTGGCTTCAGAAATACTCATGCAACAGTCAGATTGGGAAATAAATTGCAAACAGTAAGTGCATAATGTAGGTTACTATGTGATGTCACTAACAGTAAGTTACAGTTTAGCTTGGAATTTGATATTTGTGTATTGATATATAGTATGTGTTCATGTTTCAAAGTTCAAGTCAGGTTTTGACCAAATGAAACTGCTAACAATGTTAGTCTGTTGGGAACCTCAGACATACTAGGCTGAAAAGGCAAACACATTTTGCTAGTCTGTGAATGGTTGAAACATTTTTTCTTACTGCAAAAGGTGTACTTTTTTGGCTATGTTAAAGCTTGTTGAGACTGCATTTGGGTGGAGCTTGGACGGGAGTACAGGGAAGGTTTATCATGGCTCCTATTTCCTCTCACATTGCAATTTATTCATCTGTCTCAATACAGAAATCAATAGATTTTGTTGTTTGTATTTTGTAGGAATGCTACATTACATATAGTATGGTGAGAATGCAATTCTAGCAGACTTTACACCTGTCAGAGATAAAACACTCATTACGTCATATAGTCAAACTACGCTCAGGGGAGTATAAGTGATATCTCCAGTCACCCCATTGCATATCTCGTGTGTGTGTGTGCGTGTGTGTGTGTGCATGTGTGTGTGTAACTTTTTAGCATGGTGACTTGGTTAATCCCCATCCACTAGAAATACCACCAACAGCTTAATCTGGTTCAATTTCAGTTGGTTACCATCTGTATCCCACTCCTGCGGTCACCCTTGAAAAAGGGACTTCTAGTCTCAGTGGGCCTACTGGGTCAACAAAATTCAATAAATAAATTAGGGCATAGAAGCATAGGGTGAATTAGGAAAAAATAGTTCCTTTTCCAGACCAGTACAGTGATCTAAAATAAAACTAATAGTATATGGCAATAATACAGTAGTCAGGCTCTTATTTTCCACTGGTCACTGGCAGGAAGGTGGTAGATAGATATAGGGATAGATAGTTTATTTTTTTCATACAGGATCAGAAATTGTGTGTTAGAAATGAATAGAAAACAAACAGTGGACTACATGACATGTTATATAATGGAGAAAGGATAGGCTTTTTTGCCGCAGGTTTTAGAATAGGGAAAGGTCAGAGCTTTTCTCCACAGGTTTATTTGAATAGGAAAAGGGTAGTGTTTTTCTCTGTAGGTTTTAGAATAGGGAAAGGTTAGGGTTTTTCTCCACAGGTTTTAGAATAGGGAAAGGATAGAGTTTTTCTCCACAGGTTTTAGAATAGGGAAAGGATAGGGTTTTTCTCCACTGGTTTCTGGTATTAGTGTCTGATGCAGTGGAGTAACCAGCCTTTTAAAAAGTATATGCACAAGTCAAGGACTCCTCCCAATAGGCCGGGGGTCTGGGGGCTGCCTAGGCCCCCCGAAAATGTTGGCATTTTTGATGCTTTATGGTGCATTTTGGGGCCAACTGTGGGATTATACAGTACCCTTCTACCACAGGCATTTTACATACCAGTCTCATTGTTCTGGCCCCTGGTGGCTGAATAGTTTCATTTTGGCACACACTGTTGATGCCATTCTTGCTGTGCAGGCATACAGTTAAGTACTAAGCACTTATGAAAATGATGAGTGCTTAGTAACTTAGCACTGAAGGCTGTTTAAGAATTATAATATTAAAAATGCTGGGTCGCCGGGGTCTGGGGGCGTAATATCCATTAGCATTTTGTTGCATTCTTGTGCATTTTGGGGTCAATCATGGGAGTTTATAGTGTCCTACTACCACAGCCTGACATACCACTACAGTTCATTTTAAAACCATGGTCAGCATTTTGTGGAATTCAGAGTCATAGTAGATTATTTTCCAGTCAGTTAATATTAAATGTACCAACACCAAAGCAACAGAAAACTGACTAAGAGCATTACATTTCAGCAAGCAAAAGGGCAGTATGTGACTGACATGCTCCAACATATACAAGTAGAGGCACTGTAGAAATTGACCCAAAAACACCTAGTGTCAAATTGCCTAATAGTTTGAGCCACACTATGCATATACTGCTTAAAAAAAGCATCATCACAGCAGGCTAGAGATTAAAACCAACACTAGCACTGCCTCCAGTTCCACCATGATGACTGACTTGCTTTTTTCTTTACTACTCCCATGTAACAGCTACCGCCACACCACATGTGTGTTTCATTTAACACTTTCATTAAACAGACCCAAACAGATTAATACCATACCATGCTGTGCAGGCTGCAGCATGTCAAAGTTAACAAGGTTTAAAAGAAAATGGGAACTTCCACCTAAGGGACCCCCAAAGACAGGCAGAAGTCCCCTCAGGTGAGACTTCAACCATTAAAACTTCTGGCTGACAGCCAAGAGTGCTACTGACTAAGCAACTCTGATTTCATGCATAACCAATTTGAATGGAGGGAAAAACAGAAGTTACAAGGAAGAATGCGACCTGTTATTGCTACAATGCTGTTATGTTGTTAAAGAGACGACCCTGATGAAGGCAGTAACTTCTACTGTCAGAGACAGCAGAGGCCAGGAATTCACAACTAAATGCATAGTAAAAAGAACAGCCCTCCCTTTATTTCCCCAACACTAACAGCACCATTTTTTTTACTGTTTTTATTACTAAGAATTTGAGCACTGCAAGGTTCTAAACAGAATGCACCCCAAGAAAACAGTCCACTTAAAAATAAGACAATCCCTTCAAAATGCTTAAAGCCAAGATGGCAGGTCATTATTAGAGCTGCTGTGCTGTAAAAACTAATCAAAGATCACAAGTACACCTGGCATGTGTAGTCTTGAAGAGCTACTTCTCACCTGATACAAGCTAAGCTACCACTCTTTCCTCAATCAGCTAGAAGGTGCTTTAACCACCCCCAGTGTCATCTTCCCACCAGTGACTGCCCTCAATATCAGAAGAACCCCGCATATCACCTGCACACCAACTAGATTATTCAAGACCAAGTTATCATAGAAAGTATCAACTACTATATTAAAGCAGCAGTACTACAAAATCAGGAAGTGACCTATCAAAATTCTGTTTTTCAGCTGTAAGCATGTGGCCAAAGTTCCAGTTTCCATACCTGTAAATGTTTTTTTCCAGTCGTCTTTAGTTTTTTAGATATTTGCAATTTATTTGAAGTGTTGTAGCGCTACAACAAATATGGCGGCTGACTAATTTCAGCTGCGCTTTTTCTTCAGGTTGTACCACATATTTTGACAACAGCAGAGGGACCCTCAGCTGACCATTCCCGATGTCCCTGCAAGTCATATAGATGTGCAATTGGCAGCAGAGGAGGTTCCAGTGCAACATGCTTAGTGGCAGAAATGTAAACAAAAGCAGAGAATAACTGAGAAAATTACTCGGCGATAGTACAATGCTGGCGAGAAAGAGTACCAGGTATATGATTAGCAGGGCACAGGGAATAAACTGTCAAAAAAGTGCAATTTTTTTTTGTAGTACTGCTGCTTTAACTTCTGAACATCTATGTATTTCTTTAGTTATCAAAAGGCCAGATAGGCAGAGAAGGATGTAGCATCCAAGGGGCAGCTCTTCTCCAGAGGGAGGTGGAGAAAGTCCAGACAGTCTGTAACCTCTGGGGCAGAGGCTGGGTGCCTGGTTGAATGGGAATCAGGACAGACACTGGCATCAAACATTGCATGCCTTGAAATGAAGCCTGTTACCACATACTTGCATGGGTTATACAAGAAGACACAGCAATCGAATAATTTACAGGGTAACATTCCAGTTACAGAAAAACTATAACAGATTGATCTGGTTGTAGCCCCCCTCCATGATTGCTCCATGGCCACCACTGCAGCTACGGCACTCCCTGCCTGGGCAGGCAGCAATGGGGGAAGGACTGCACAACGTCTCTCCCTAACAGCCCGTCCTCTCCAACTTGTTATGCCATCCCTTTGTGCAACAGAAGCCATCCCCTGTATTCAGACAGCTCAGTGCCCACCTCGGATCAGCATCCATGCCCTTCCATGTCATCAACATTTTGCTCTGGCATCAAAATCAAAACCTGTAGGTGAGCAATTCTTTCTGTCCCACTCTATTTACCGGTTATCACAGCCATAGGACACCAGCTGAATTGAGCCAGGTAACCTCTTGGCAACATCTGCATGAGGACGGCATTGGGCACTAGACTCTCCACACACACACACACACACACACACACACCTTAAATTCTTCGAGTATATCTATTGCTGCTCACTGTTTTATAAAGGCTGTTTATTTTCACAGTGTTTATCCCCTCATACGGCTCGAGCAGAAATCCTGTAAGAAACCCCAATAAAACCAGAGAAGACTCTTATCTGGTTGCAGCTTCAGACTCTCCATGTTAGACTTAGACATCCTATCAGTTTATAGAAGTATTACATATGAGTGGCACAGCCATGACCAGATACACAAATGAGATCTAATTTGCAGTTAAACTGCAGCATTATCTGTCTATCCAGATTTCTTTTAGGTTTGAGCTATTACAAAAAAGCAAGGTGCATCACTGAAAAGAGGCAAAAAATAAAAACAAGAAAAGGCAATCCCAGAATGGTATGGAATGATTTTTTTAAACAATTAAAGAAAATGCTTCGGAGACAAACAAGATAAATTCTTGACTGGCAACAGGAAAAAAAAATCATACTTCCACTATAATCTCGCCTCTGATCGACATGCAAACTATTAAAAATACTAAACTATTTTGACAGAAACATTCCTTAACACTCGACATCTGACATGATGCCCACTATTCTTTAACATGCTATTCTCTAAAATAAGAAAGTGCTACACTTTCACAATCTACTTTGAATTGTGAAGGCCTGTACTCTATGCATTTTCATGCTGAGATGTATGCATTTCAGTGACAAAGACTGAGCGGTATATTATGCCCCTACCCGGTTTCATAGAAACATAGAACATAGAAACATCGAATTTGACAGCAGATAAGGACCACTTGGCCCACCCAGTCTGCCCATTTCCCTACCTAATGGATAAGCTGCAGATCCTAGTTAACCAGCAGCCTACTTCTTCCTACCCCAACCCCCTAGAATTGCCTTATGACTGTCCCATGCATGCTTGAATTCCACCACTGTTTTTGACTCCACAACCTCATCCGGAAGGCCATTCCATGCATCCACAACCCTCTCTGTGAAAAAATACTTCCTTAAATTACCTCTGAGCCACCCCTCTATCTTCAAATTGTGCCCGCTTGTTCTTGCACACCTCTTTTTTTGAAAGATGCTACCCTCTTGGACTTTGTTGATTCCCTTGAGGTACTTGAAAGTTTCTATCATGTCCCCTCTCCCTCCTTTCCTCGAGGCTATACATATTAAGCTCCTTAAGTCTCTCTTCATATGTCTTCTAGTGCAGACCCTGCACCATTTTAGTTGCCCTCCTCTGGACAGCTTCCATCCTGTCTATGTCTTTGCGGAGATTGGGTCTCCAGAACTGCACACAGTACTCCAGATGGGGTCTCACCAGCTGTCTGTACAGAGGGATAATAACTTCCTGTTTTCTACTGGTGATGCCTCTCCTATGCATCCCAGTATCTCCCCAACCCTCCTTGCTGCCCTCTCACATTGCTTGCCCACCTTTAGGTCATATGATATGACTACCCCAGGTCCCTTTCCATTTTGTTGTTGTTAGTATCTCACCCCCATTGCGTACTCTTCCCTGGTTTTTGTTTCCCAGGTGCATTACCTTGCACTTCTTAGCATTGACTCTAAGTTGCCATACATTTTGACCATTCCTCTAACCTTGCCAAGTCCTTCTCATCCTTTCCACCCCACCTTGTGCATCAACTCTGTTGCAGATCTTTGTGTCATCTGCAAACAGACATACTTTTCCTTCCAGTCCCTCTGCAATGTCGCTTATAAAGACATTGAAGAGGACCGGTCCTAATACTGAACCCTGTGGTACCCCACTAGTAACCCCTTTCTTCAGAGTGGACTCCATTTACTATTGCTCTCTGTGTCCTATTCTCCAGTCAATTCTTTACCCAGGCTGTCATCTTGGGACCCAATCCCAGGCTGGCTAACTTGTATATTAATCTTTTGTGTGGGACTGTGTGAAATGCCTTGCTAAAGTCTAGGTAGGCCATGTCCACAGCCCCTCCCTGATCTACTACTTTGGTCACCCAGTCAAAGAAATCAATCAGATTTGTCTGGCATGACCTTCCCACTGTGAATCCATGTTGCCTTGGGTCCTGTGCCCCTCTATCCTCTAGATACTCGACAATTCTTTCCTTCAGAATTGATTCCATCATTTTCCCTACCATTGAGGTTAAACTAACAGGTCTGTAGTTTCCTGCTTCTGCCTTGCTCCCACTTTTGTGAAGGGGAATCACATCTGCCCTCCTCCAGTCCTCGGGTACTACCCCATCCTCCCATGATTTGTTGAAGAGGGTAGTCAGTGGTGTCACTAGTTCTACCCTTAGTTCTTTTAGAATTCTGGGATGAATCCCATCAGGCCCCATTGCTTTGTCCACCTTCAGTTTTAAGAGTTCTTTCAGAACCCTTTCTTCTGTAAATGGGCTGATATCGACTTCTGTATCCAGAGTGTTTCTGCTGTTTGTTTTAGGTACCTCCCCCTCTTCCTTTGTAAATACTGAGCAAAAATATTTGTTTAGTATCTCTGCCCCCCTCCCTCCCTTTATTAATCTCACTATCCCTCCTCTTGGTCTTTCTTCGCTCCCTGATGTACCTATAAAAGGTTTTATCCCCCTTCTTAACTGAGTTTGCTATCTTTTCCTCGGTTTGGGCCTTTGCTGTTCTGACTGCCTTCCCAGCTTCCTTTTGATTTAACTGATACAGTTCTCTGTCCTGCTCCTTCTGTGATTCCTTGTACTTCCTGAATGCTTTCTTTTTCTCTTGAACTTTCACTGCTACTTCCTTTGAGAACCATAGTGGTGTCTTACTTCATTTTGTTTTGTTTATTTGCTTAACACAAAGGCTTGTTACCTCTGTGATGGCAGTTTTTATTATTCCCCATTGTTCTTCCACCCCTCCTTCCTGCCCATTTGCTAGTGCATTCCTTAGGCACTCACCCATTTTGGCAAAGTCAGCCTTCCTAAAGTCCAGTACTTTTGCCTTTGTATGGCTTGACTCTATTGCTGTGTTTATTGTGAACCATACTGTTCGATGGTCGCTAGTTCCCAGATGGCTACCCACTTCTACATCTGTGATCCTCTCTTCATCTCTATTTGAGAGAACCAGGTCTAAGATTGCTCCCTCTCGAGTGGGCTCCAATACTAGTTGTCTAAGGCATGCCACCTAGGGCATCTAGAATAACCCCACTCTTGAGTGGCTACTGCAACTGCACTCCAGTTAACATCTGGCATATTCAGGTCACCCATCAGCAATATCTCCCTTTTTCTGCCATTCTAAGTATACTTTCTATCATTTCCTTGTCCATTTTCTCCCCTGAGAAGGGTCTGTACTAACCCTGTCGGGATTGTGGTGCCATTGCGGTCTCCAAATTTACCCACAGTGCTTCTTCTCCTCCTGTTTACCCTTTTGTTCTGTTGCTTTGATTCCTTCCCTTATGTAAGAGCTACTCCTTTTCCTCTTTTACCTCCCTGTCCCTGCTGTAGATAGTGTATCCTGATATGTTTACGTTCCAGTCATGGTTTTGTGTGTACCATGTTTCTGTGACTGCCATGATATCCAGATGTTCCTTCTCCATCAAGGCCACTAATTCAGGAAGCTTGTTACTCAGACTACGGGCATTGGTACTCATTGCTCTCCATTTCTTGATGGCTTTACCTTCTGTTGCAGCATCCCCACTGACCTTTCTACCTCTGTCTTTTCTCATTTAGTACCCTGTTTTGTAGGGAGGCTGGGATTTTCCTGCTGCTTATCAGTGCCTCCCCTTGACTAGTTTAAAGCTTGCCAATGAAGCATTTAAACCGATTGCTCAAAGACTTGTTCCCTTCCTGGACAGATGCAGACCATTCTGCCAGTATAGGCTAGTGTCCCTCAGGTGGAACCCAGTCCCCAATGAAGCCAAACCCTGTGCTCCACACCATTTTTTCAACCATTCATTAAACTGCATGGTGCAAAGTACCCTCGCCTCACTCATGCCATTGACAGGCAGCACCTCTGAGAAGGATACTGTGTGTTCTACTTGTCTTAGGCCCCTCCCCAATTCTATAAAGTCCTTCTGCACTGCTCTAATCTCATGATGAGCCAAGTCATTTGTCCCTAGGTGGACAATGACGTCCAGCTCAGACTCCCATGCAGCTGTTCTCGTGATCCTGAGGATGCACTTCCTGTCCCTCCAAGCCATGGCACCAGGCAGGCACCTTACTTCAGTTTTCCTTGCTCCCCCCAGTTCTATCCCCCTAATAATTTAGTCCCCCTCCAGGAGCTGCTTCCTTTCCCTGTGGTGTCCTCTGCTTCCTTCCTGTGGGCCTCCCTTGTGACAGTTGTCCTCAGCCTCCTTAGTCTCCTCTGTGGGTGCATCCATAGGGGAGCTATGCTCCCCCAGAATGGTGTATGGATTGTGGAGTGGAACAACTGACTGGGTGTGGCTCTGTTCCACCATCCTCACCCTCCCTGAGCCCACTGTGGTCCAACTGCTGTGCTTTCTTCACAACCTCTGAGGTAGTGGTGGTAGCTCTGGTGCTCCCTGGATGGGGGAGGTTCCCTTCCTACCATCCAGTGTGGCCTGGGGGAAGGTTCCCTTACTACTGTCCAGTGTGGCCTGAAGATGGGCAACTTCCTCCCTCAGGGCAGAGAGTTGTCTGCAAATAGAGCAGCATCTCAGCCTCCAGAAAGACTCTCGGAAGACTGCTGCCCCATAGCCATTACATTGCACTACTCCCCACATGTTTATCTACTTTCTTTTTTTTGTGTGTGTGTTTGTGTGTGTGATTGGCGTGTTATATAGAAATATATACATTATACAATGTGTATGCTTATATTGTCAGTGCAGTGTGCTAGAGAGGAAATTACAGTGATATGCACCTTGTACTCTTGAGGAAATGAAGTCAGAACCCCAGGTATAAAGGAACTATTTCCAGGGGTGAGTGGGGTGAGGGGTGGAAGGGGTTGGGCCTAAACTGTGCCCTCACAAAACAATCAGCTAAAAGCTCTGACCCACTGCTGCGATGAGTGCCTTCCTGTCAGCAAGATGCCTTACATAACAATTTGACAGAGAAAATACCCTGCTAATCGAACAGAGAAAAATCCAGACATCCAAGTCAGACACAGATAACCCCCCCCAGCCCCAAAACAGCCTGGTAGTTTGTGCTCTGAAAGCAGTCAGCCCCAAAATAAGTCAGCTCACTTTAAACTCTTCCTGCACTGAAAATCTTAAGAATTGTAATAAACGTAAAGCTAGATCCACCTCCCTCTGTTGCTTGAAAGACTGTCTTTTCCTGATAATTCTAAGTTCCTTATTTCCTTATTTCACCTTTCAGTTAGATGTAGCCTCCACCTGCAGAATATCTGCTACAAACCATAGACAATTGTAAGGTTCACCTCCCTCTGTTGTGAGCACAACTCGCTTTCTTGCAAATCCTATGTTCAGTATTGTAGCTTCCAGCCAGAGGTAGTTTCACTTTAAGAATATTAGCTGTTAGTAGTTTTGAAAAACCCCTTCCTGATTTAAAAATGAAATTAAACACAAAACAATCCCAATGTAAGACTGTAAAGTAAGGAAAACTTCCCTCAGATGTAAGTAAGAGAGATCAGTTGTAGATTTCTAATCCAATATAGTATATCCCATGCAGCTTCTCAGTTGTTTCAGAGCACAGCCTGTTACACCACTTGAAGAGATGGGCTTCTGTCTGAAACAGGATCACACCAGTAGTTTATAGTACTTGATCAATGCTAGAATATTCATCCACCCAAAACAATTGGCTATGATGCAAGGTCTCCTTGACTAGTGAAGACAATTTCCACCACCTGAGGCTGTGTCTGGCATCAAATTACAAACTGCAGCCTTTGCTATTCAAAGTACACAGCTACTACCAGTAAGTTATTTCCAACTATTTTATTTCCAACTAAATTAATGTAAACTGTCAGAATACTAGCAGACAGTCCAGATAGCCACAAAGGAAAATCAAACATGCAGTTATTTCAACCCTTCTGAAATTGCTCACAAGATAAGTAGTTTTGAAAACCCCCTTCCTGATTTAAAAATGAAATTAAACACAAAACAATCCCAATGTGAGACTGTAAAGTAAGGAAAACTTCCCTCAGATGTAAGTAAGAGAGATCAGTTGTAGATTTCTAATCCAATATATTATATCCGATGCAGATTCTCAGTTGTGTCAAAGCACAGCCTGTTACACCACTTGAAGAGATAGGCTTCTGTCTTCCAGTTTATCATTTGCACTCACCTGGCTCTTTGCTGTGTTGCCGGCACTGCTGGTCCATCACCGGCACTGAAGAAAGGGGACATTATTTTTATCATGATTGCAGGCAATAAAAGGAGAGGGGATCAGGAGGGACTACCCCAGGCAGGGACAAGAACAACAGTCGGCGATCACGATGATGGACCGAATGAGTCCCGGGTCCCGACTTTCCCTCTCATAAGTCACGCCCAACGATGACACTATGAGCAGCAGCTGAAGACTCTCTCTCACAGGGCTAACCCAAAAGCAGGCGGGAAAAACTACCGCTAGTGGTTGGCAGGCACAGCAAAGACACACGTGGCCCGAGGGCTTTGCCGGGTGCCAACATTTTCCAGTGCCTGCATGTCTGACTTGGAGTGAGGTCCACAACTGTCACCCCCCAACCTCCCCCATGCCAAAGACTGGAAGACCAGGTTTTGGGAATTGGGATCAACATTAAAAAAAAAGGAGTGTTGCTGCTTTTTTTCTGTATGCATGTGCGTACAATAAGTATGCATGGTTACGCCACTGGTCTGATGGAACGCTCTTTGTGTATGATGATCCATACACTTGAAAAAGTTTCAAGTCAGCAAAATACCAAAGGTGAAATGTGGAGCACTGATGGTAAGTGCTAACGGTAATAAAAAACAGTAAACTATTTTGGTTTCTTTCCTATAGTACACTATATAAAATACTGTACGGTGGCCTAAATAACACTTTTCTTAAAACCTTTCTTAATTTGCTGTCCTCACTGTAACTGTGAGAGACTGAAGAAACTAGGTTTATTTTCTATGGATTATAAGACTCAGGGGTGACTTATACCTAACTTTTAGAGTGATCTAGGAAGACTTTACTCTAGAAACAACTGGTCTGGGAAGACATAAAAACAATAATAGCACCGGTTAACGACTTAAATTGTTTGGCAAAACAAACAAAACTGCCAAAGAATAATTACAACCTGGCATACTCTACCTAAGACCATAGTTGAGAGTCAAAATATGAATACATTCAAAAAGAGACTTTATGAATATACAAGTAACAAAAAATTCTCCTTCCACCAGTAGAACACTGAATGGTGGCAACTTCTCAAAAGGCCAATGGTCTACATAACTTGTATTCCATCTATGAACCTTAGGGTGAAGGTGTATCATTGCTGTGTATTGACAACCTCCAGCTATTCTATATAATTTATGGGGAACAAACATATAAAAACATGGGAATAAGGCATAGTAAGATAGGGTAAAATAAGAAAAATGTGTTGCTTTTCCAGGGGCAGTACAGTGATCTAAAAATAATAGAATAGGGTAATAGTAGACAGGTATTTCCAGAGGTCGCAGGCATAAAGGTGGGAGATAGATATAGGGAAAGACAGTTTTTTTTCCTTACAGGATTGGCATTGGTGTGTTTGAAATGAATATGAAACAAAGAGTGCACTACATGTCATGTTTTAGAACAGGGAAAGGATAGGGTTTTTCTCCACAGGCTTCTGGTATTATTTTGTCTGATGGAACACTCTTTGAGTATGATGACCTATACACTTGAAAAAGTCATTCTGCTGCAACAGTGACTTTGATACTAAAACAGAATGACTTCCCATTCTGCTTTAGTATATACATCACAGTGCAAGTGACCCCAATATCATGGTACATGGGACGTCAGGCTGTCGAAGTGTCATGTCAGCAAAATACCGAAGGTAAAATGTGGATCACTAATGGTAAATGCTAATGGTAATCAAAAAAAGTGAGTTATTTTGGTTTCTTTCTTATTATACACTATATAAAATACTGTATGGTGACCTAAATACACAACGTTTTTTTAAAACCTTTCTTTATTTGCTGCCTTCACTATAACCTTAGGGTGAAGGTGTATCGTTGCTATGTATTGATGACCTCCAACTATCTATATAATGTATGGGGAGAAAAAACATGGGAATAATAACAATCAAGGCATAGTAGAATAGGGTAAATTAAGAAAAATGTGCTCTGTGTCCAGGGGCAGTAAAAGTGATCTAAAAAATAATAGTATATGATAATAGTAGACAGGCATTTATTTCCACGGGTCACAGGCATGAAGGTGGTAGAAAGATATAGGGAAAGACAGTTTTTTTTCATACAGGATCAGCAATGGTGTATTTGAAATAAACATTAAACAAAGAGTAGACTACATGACATGTTTTAATAAAGGGAAAGGATAGGGTTTTTCTCCATGGTCGTCTAGCATCTGATGGAACACTATTGTGTATAATGATGCATACAAGTTGTGAAAGTCATTCTGCTGCAATAGTGACATCACTACTAAAACAGAATGACTTCACATTTTGCTTCAGTATGTACATCACAATGAAAATATTATAGTAGATGGGACTTTTTTCCCCCCACAGGTCATAGGCATAATAGTTATAAGGTAGATATTTTTTCCAAACAGGATCAGAAACGGCTTGCTTGATTTGAATATAAAACCAAGAGTTAAATAATAGACATGTTCTAGAATAGGGAAAGGATAGGGTTTTTGGCCACATAATAATGTTCTCATAGCTTATGATGGAACACTGTTTTGTTGGCGATGCATACACTTGAAAATGTTATTCTGTAGCAATAGTGACATTAATAATAAAACAGAATGACCTTTCATTCTGCTTTAGTAGAGACATCACAATGCAAGTGACCCCCTAATCTACATACAATTGGATGGCGAATGGTTTAAGTGACACATGCGCAAGCTGACCAGAGTTGAAATGCAAATAGTTAATGTTAAATGATAACTGAAACATACACAACTCACCTGTCATGTAATCTGGTTCATTTCTTACCTTTCCTTCATGATCTGTAATGTAAAATTAGTCATCAGAGATATAATCAAGGCCCCTGCAGCTGTAAGAAAGGTGTAATCCATAGACATTGAAAACTTGTATGGTCTAGTTATCCCAAGAAATGTGTACCTGAGGCAGTTTGATGCAGAAAATGGCTGAACAGTGTCAGCCATCTTGTTTTTGGTAATGTGACGCAGGGGATGTAGACATGGGTGCAGCCTGGGCCATGATTTACTCGTTCACTTCCCTGTTATGTAAAACAAGCTACTTCTTACTTTTCCTTTCTTGATTTATTGGCATGTACCCCATAATGCAATGGGTGGACACCCCATGGATCAGCATGGGCCTACCATGGGTGGTTGGGTCTGGCACACTGGCTATCTGCAGGTGGGACTATACTATGAAACTAGTGATCAGAAATTTCATTGAAGCCCCAGCAGCTGCAAGAAAAGATGTAATTGACTGACATTTATGAATTGTATAACCTAGTTATCCTAATAAATGTGTAACAGAAGTGGTTTGTTGCAGAAAATGACTGCACATTGGTGGCCATCTTGTTTTTTGTCATGTGACCCTGATGATGTAGATATGGGTACAGTCTGGGCCTTGATTTACTCATTCACTTCCTGTCATGTAAAACAGTCTTCTTCTTAGTTGTCATTTATGAATTTATTAACATATGCCCCATAATGCAATAGGTGGTCACTCCATGGGCCAGTATGGGCATACTATGGGTGGTTGGGTATGGCACCCCGGTTATCTGCAGGTGGGTCTGTAATAGAAACATAGAAACATAGAATTTGACGGCAGATAAGGACCGCTTGGCCCACCTAGTCTGCCCATTTTCCTACCTAACAGATAAGCTGCAGATCCTAGTTAACCAAAAGCTTACTTCCTCTTACCCGCCCCTAGGACTGCCTTATGCCTGTCCCATGCATTCTTGAAGTCCACCACTGTTCTTGACTCCATGACCTCCTCAGGGAGGCTGTTCCATGCATCCACAACCCTCTCAGTGAAAAAATACTTCCTCACATTACCCCTGAGCCGTCCCCCTCTATCTTCAAATTGTGCCCCCTTGTTCTTGCACATCTCTTTCTGGAAGATGCTACCCTCTTGGACTGTGTTAATTCCCTTGAGGTACTTGAAAGTTTCTATCATGTCCCCTCTCTCCCTTCTTTCCTCAAGAGTATACATATTAAGCTCCTTTAGTCTTTCTTCAGAGATGTCTTCTGTGCAGACCCTGCACCCATTTTGGCTGCCCTCCTGGACAGCTCCACTCTGTCTATGTCTTTGCGGAGATGGGGTCTCCAGAACTGTACACAGTACTCCAGATGGGGTCTCACCAACTGTCTGTACAGAGGGATAACAACTTCCTGTTTTCTACTATTGATGCCTCTTCCTATGCATCCCAGTATCCCTCCAGCCTTCCTTACTGCCTTCTCACATTGCTTGCCCACCTTTAGGTCATTTGAAATTAAAGATCAGAAATTTCATCCAAGTCCCCGCTGCTCTAACAAAGGATGTAATCCATTAACATTTACCACTTTTATAATCTAGTTATCCTAATAAATGTGTACCAGAATAAGTTTGATGCAGAAAATGACTAAACTGTAGCAGCCATCTTGTTTTTGGTTATGTGACCCAGGGGATGTAGATATGGGTACAATCTGGGCCTTGATTTACTGATTCTCTTCCCTGTCATATAAAACAGGCTACCTTTTACTTGTCCTTTATAGATTTATTGACATATCCCACAATGCAACAGGTGGACACCCCATGGGTCAGCATGGGCATACCACAGGTGGTTGCATATGGCACCTCGACAATATGTAGCTGGGTCTGTAATGTGAAATTAGTGATCAGAAATTTCATCCAAGCCCCTGCAGCTGTAAGAAAAGGCGCAATCCATTACATTTACCACTTTTATAATCTAGTTATCCCAACAAATGTGTAACAGAAGTAGTTTGACACAGAAAATGACCAAAAAGTAGCCACCATCTTGTTCTTGATCATGTGACCTGGGGATGTAGCTATGAGTACAGTCTGGGCCTTGATTTACTCATTCACTCCCCCATCATGTAAAACAGGCTACTTCTTATTTTTTCTATTTTGATTTATTGGCATGTACCCCATAATGCAATTGGTGAGCCCCCATGGGCCAGCATGGCCCTACCTTGGGTGGACGGGTAAGGCACCCCAGCTATCTGCTGATGGGTGTATAATGTAAAATTAGTGATCAGAAATTTCATTCAAACCCCTGCAGGTGTAAGAAAAGTTGTAATCCATTGACATTTACCACTTTTATAATGTAGTTATCCCTACAAACGTGTAACAGAAGCAGTTCAATACAGAAAATGACTGAACGGTAGCCACCATCTTGTTTTGGTCATGTGACCCAGGGGATGTTGATATGGGTACAGTCTGGGCCTTGATTTACTCATTTACTTTCCTGTCATGTAAAACAGGCTGCTACTTACTTTTCCTTTTTGAATTTGTTGGTATGCACCCTATAATGCAATAGGTGGACACTCCATGGGCCACATGGGCATACCATGGGTAGTTGGGTATGGCACCCCAGCTATCTGCAGGTGGGTCTATAATGTGAAAGTAGTGATCATAAATTTCATCCAAGCCCCTGCTGTTGTAAGAAAATGTGTACTCCATTGACATTTATCACTTTTATAATCTAGTTATCCCAACAAATGTGTAAGAGAAGCAGTTTGGCACAGAAAATGACTAAACTGTGTCATCCATCTTGTTTTTAGTCATGTGACCCAGGAGATGTAGATATGGGTACAGTCCAGGCCTTGATTTACTCATTCTCTTTCCAGTCATGTAAAACAGGCTACTTCTTACTATTCCTTTGTGGATTTATTGACATGTGTCCCATAATGCAGTAGATGGACACCCCATGGGCCAGTATGGGCATACCTTGGGTGGTTGGGTATGGCACCCCAGCTATCTGCAGGTGGGTCTGTAATGTGAAATTAGTGATCAGAAATGTCAACCAAGCACCTGCTACTGTTAGAAAAGGTGTAATCCATTGACATGTACCACTTTTATAATCTAGTTATCACAATAAACATGTAACAGAAGCAGTTTGACTCAGAAAATGATTGAACAGAGGTAGACATCTTGTTTTTGGTCGTGTGACCCAGAGGATGTAGCTATGGGTACAGTCTGGGCCTTGATTTACTCATTCACATCCCCGACATGCAAAACAGGCTACTTCTTACTTTTTCTTTCTCAATTTATTGTCATGTACCCCATAATCCAATGGGTGGGCCCTCAATGGGCCAGCATGGCGCTACCTTGGGCGGTTGGGTATGGCACTCCAGTTATCTGCTGGTGGGTCTATAATGAGAAATTAGTGATCAGAAATTTCATCCAAGCCCCTACAGATGTAAGAAAAGGTGTAATTCATTGACATTTACCACATTTATAATGTAGCTATCCCTAAAAATTTGTAACAGAAGCAGTTTGATACAGAAAATGATCAAAGTGTAGCTGCCATCTTGTTTTTAGTCATGTGACCAAGGGGATGGAGATATGGGAGCAGTCTGGGCCTTGATTTACTCATTCATTTCTCTTTCATGTAAGACAGGCTATGTCTTACTTTTCCTTTTTGAATTTATTGGCATGCACCCCATAATACAATAGGTGGACACCCCATGGGCCGCATGAGCATACCATGGGTAGTAGTTGGGTATGGCACCCCAGCTATCTGCAAGTGGGTCTACAATGTAAAATTAGTGATCAGAAATTCCATCCAAACCCCTGCTGCTGTATGAAAATGAGTAATCCATTGACATTTACCTTTTGTATTATTTAGTTATCCCAATAAATGTGTAAGAGAAACAGTCTGATGCAGAAAATTACTGAACGGTATCAGCCATCTTGTTTTTGGTCACGTGACCCAGGGGATATAGCTATGGGTACAATCTTGGGCTTGATTTGCTCATTCACTTCTTGTAAAATGGGCTACTTCTTACTTTTCCTTTCTCAATTTATTGGCATGTACCCCATAATGCAATAGGTGGGCCCCCCATTGGCCAGCATGGCCCTACCTTGAGTGGATGGCAAGGCACCCCAGCTATCTGCTGGTGGGTCTATAATGAGAAATTAGTGATCAGAAATTTCATCCAAGCCCCTGCAGATGTAAGAAAAGTTGTAATCCATTGACATTTACCACTTTTATAATGTAGTTATCCCTACAAACGTGTAACAGAAGCAGTTTAATACAGAAAATGATTGAACGGTAGCCACCATGTTGTTTTTGGTCACGTAACCCAGGGGATGTAGATAGGGGTACAATCTGGACCTTGATTTACTCATCCACTTGTCATGTAAAACAGGCTGCTTCTTACTTTTCCTTTTTGAATGTATTGGTATGCACTCCATAATGCAATAGGTGGACACCCCATGGGTCACATGGGCATACCATGGGTAGTTGGGTATGGTGCCCCGGCTATCTGCAGGTGGGTCTATAATGTAAAATTAGTGATCAGAAATTTCATCCAAGCCCCAGCTGCTGTGCAAAAATGTGTAATCCATTGACATTTACCACTTTTATAATCTAGTTATCCCAATGAATGAGTCACAAGCAGTTTGACACAGAAAATGACTGAAAGGTGTCAGCCATGTTGTTTTTGGTCATGTGACCCAGGGGATGTAGCTATGGCTACAATTGGGCCATTATTTATTCATTCACTTCCCCTTTCATGTGAAACAGGCTACTTCTTACTTTTTTTTGATGGATTTAGTGACTTGAACCCCATAATCCAATAGATACCCCCCCATAGGCCAGCATGACCCAGTCTTAGGTGGTCGGTTCTGGTCACTCTCATAATCTGTAGGTGAGAAACTAATGTGAAATTTGTGTTTATATAAAGGATTTGTAACCTGAAAGTGAAAATTAGTTCAATTTTAGACAAACATTTTTATCAGTGATGCAACTGATTTTAATGTTTTTACAAACTTCAGTATTTTTTACGAATACAAATTTGCAAAAACAATTGAAATTTCACTAAATAAACATATATATCTCCAAATTGCTTAGTTGTAAAACTTATCTTTTCACTTTAAATTATAGTTGTGTTAGGTTCTTACTACCCTGACAAAAAAATGTTACCAGGGAATTAAGAAAAATTATGTAATAGCGTCATAACCAATAGGTGTACAAACCCAGAGAAAAAAACGCTGGCAGTAAGGATATGCAATTTACAGAAAAACCTTTGCAGTGTAAGGGTTAATGATTCTGAAGTGGTGTATCTTGGCTTTTGAACAATAATGCAATGCAACATTGGCAAAGTTCCCTGCAAGATGAACTAGAGTAATTGTCATGGGATTACAATTTATTTCCACAGTATTTTGTGTGAAATCACTGGCAGGAACTATAATAAGGGTGCTTCATCCTGATAAGATCCACTGTAGGAACACAACTGAGTATGTTCAGCATATCCTGACTACTGTACCTCCAGCCACAAATATACCCTCCTCCAGTCCCAGCACCTAGTCAACTTTGTTGTATCTGAAACTAGGAGAGATTGTGGTAAAATTGTATATGTCTACCTTAATGCTGAAATAACCAACACTCTTACCTCAGGGCCTTTCCCCGAGTTACATTATCAACCATCAAAAGGGAGTCACTTGATCACCTGACTGCTCCCTGATAATATTGTTGTGAATAACATGCTGAAACTAGTGTTATTTATGTGTTTCTTTGTTACTGTAAACTAACTTTGTTTTATTGCTAGCTGCTGCCTGTTGAGTGAGAGTGCTGTAACAAGTGCATGCAATACACTGCCATCCCCTGGGACTTACGTGCAAATGAAGGGCTGCAACCCATGAGGCTATCCTGGTGAGAATAGTCTTAAATACATAAGGAAACTATTTAGATAGTTACTGTCTGGGTAAAGATGACTCCACAAATACTGCAAATACAAACTACAGGAACTTCCTCTGTTGCATGTTTTTTCACCACTCTGATGAACACATCTGCCATAGCTACATCTTTCCTCCATTTGGTGGTGTGGGCAGCTAGCTGCTTTCTCAGTCGATAGCAATTCCACTCTCTATTCCTCCAGAAGGGTACACATTTATTCATCAACTCAAAAGACAGCTGCACTTACAGAAAATAAAACAACAATGGCAGAACTAAATGGGCTTTATAAACAGAAATATTTATTGCCTCTGAGGCAAATTGAAGTCCAATAGCCCAAATGCTTGCACATCAATACCACTGTGGAAGATGCTACCCTTAGTACTGCTACTGCTGCTTTATTTTGTGCGAGTGCAGCTGCCTTTTGAGTTGTGGATCGTAGTTTGGGCTAGCCAGCCCATTCGGCTGCACTGGCTTCAGAAGCACTGAAGCATAGCTCTCCTTTTGAACTGCACATTCATTCATGGGATCTGATATCATCCCTCACTATAAGTCAATAGCCCCACCTCTGGGATGTGCTTGTCCTCCATTTTCCCAGGACGTCACTGGAACCATAATCCATGTCAGTGGTTCAATAGTTAGCATGCTCACCTCTTGGCCCAGAAGATTGGATGGCTGAGGGTGCTAGTCATGCAGTAGGTGTTTGGCGTAGCACCCATAAGTAACACTGAGTGCAGTAAAAGAGGAATGTTGCATTGTTGAGGTGCTTGATGAGAAATTTAATTTGAGGCCCCTTTTGCCATCTCTGGTCGTTATCCAAGGGAAAGTTAAAGATCCCGTGGCACATTTGAAGAAGAGTAGGGAAGTTTCTTTGGTGTCATGGCCAGCATTCCCCTGTCAATAAAACAGGTCCATGTAACCCTCCCCAGGATGCATCTGGAAACAAGCCATTACAGCTCGGTGTGCCTTTCATGGTCAAAAATTACTGTATTTGAATAAAAAATAACTACCTGCTCACTTCACAAAAAGCTGCATGTAATTATTAGAAAACAAAGGTCAGTGGCAGTATTTTTACACTTTGTTTTGAAGTACCAATATGGAGCCAACAGAACTGGAAAACTGACACTGAACCATTTTTGTCTGTTAAGAACAAACATACTTGCCAGCCCACCTGTGCAGTGGTAGAGTTAATGCTAGCAATGTTGGATTTAGGAATTAGTCTGGGGTGTGATGGTATTGACTGGAGGAAGTGGGAGGATTGAAAATCAACTGGACTGCTTTCCTCCTCTGGAGAGGGAGGGATGCAGCACCCAGAAAATGCATGACCCCTTGTAATGGCTGGGGTGAGGGAGCAAGGTAGCTCAAGATTGTGTAGAGGAGAAACAGACATTGACACCCTATGAATGGGGCATGCACTATTGTGTTGGGATATCTTTCCATATCTGCTGTTTCATATGGCAAGAAAAATGTGGAAAAAACACCATCAGCTCAGAGAGAGAGATGACATGTGGCCAGCCCCTACATCTGTTCCAGGTCTCATCTGCATGTTCCTGGGTCTTCCTGGCTTCATTAGCACTGGAGGTGATCATACTGCATGAGAAGTTTTCCACTGCACTGGAGACAGTCCATCATGAGGGGTAAGCAGCTAGGTAATGACCTTAGTGCATCCCAGGACATCAGTTAAAGTGGACCTCAGGAAGACTGGAGGTGGTATTAGCAGACATTGAAGGTTGCTCTAGCTAAAGGATGCAAAAGTACAAAGAAGGTTAAAAAAATAGCAAATATACTTATTTAATTGTCTTTATATTATTAACGCCCACAAAGATGGTTTGCTTACAGACATGTATGTGCTCAGAATGTGCACAACATTGTTATATACTACTAGTGTTTTTAATTTTCTCTTAGCAAACTGTTGCAAAAGAATTTATATTTATACTTTAGAGAAACAGTGTGCCTTATCTCCAGCACCTGCCTCCGCTCCATCACTGTAGCGGTTCTTTTAACAAGCATTTTTTAAGCTTTATTAAAATAAAATGAATGTGAGCTGCTGTGTGTGATCTTTGATACACTCTGCTAACTGGTTCAGACTACCTGAAAATGTTCAGGAAATATATTTTTTGCATTATCATAAGCTTCTTACAGATGGAGTTCTTGAAAGGATAAGCAGATGCAGAAATAGGGAGATATGATATCAGACATAAAGTTACTGCTTGATAATATGCAGCCAAAATCACTTTTCTTTGACTAATCCTGTTTATTGGCATGATTCATCAGATGCAGTCTTTATAAATGTATATTGTGACTTGAACTCAACTTCCATTTCCTAACTTGGAACTTGACTTCCCGGCCAATGCCTTTTGGGGTAACCATTGCTTCAGTGTTTGCATGTTGAGGTTCTTTGTCTTTCCATTTCCTACATTTCCATTTCAGAAAAAAATCTCTCTCTCTCTCTCTCTCTCTCACTTTTAAAGACAGGATATGTTTTCCCTGGGGAAAAACATAAGTGAGTGGGGTAGAATTTCAGCTTTTATTTATTATGTATTTATTTGCTTCTGTTTACCGGGTAAGCACACTAGACAACCAAGTGCCTATTTTCAGGTGTAACCTGGGAGATTACAAAGTAACGTTAACTTTAAATGGAATTGGCTAAGGTGGATTGGAAGAATTGTTTTGGTTTTTTTCAGGACAGAACTAGAATGACTACAGTACCCTTTACTAACAGAATCTAGCCAGAGTCAATAGGGCTGTGAAGAGCTACCAAGTGGCAAAAGTTACACATGTGCATAGAAATTATTCAATGCCCATGTGTAACTTGGCCATATTTTGGAGGTGTTGCACCACATTTTTAACATGGCCTTTTTTGGACCCCTCATCATGAACAGTGCCAGTGTCATTTTGTTCAATTGTCCCAAAAAGTGATTGCACAGAGAAAACATGCCTCTTTTGCACCACAGGTGTGAAAACACATTTTGGGCAGGTTGTGGAAAATGACAGCTGTAGTGTTTTGACAGAGGTGTGCAAAAATGGCAATGTTAAAAATGTGAAGTGAAAACATAAAAAATTGGCAATGGTAGGGACGTGCATAGAAACTGCGCATTGCACGCTCGTAATGCAGTCATTTTTTGGAATTCTTTTCAACAAATTTTCAACAAGGTCTTTTTTGGATATCTCCTCATGAACAGTGCCAATGTATTTTTGTTTAATTGCCCCAAAAGGTGATTACACAGACCAAATGTGCTATTCTGCACCACAGGTGCAAAAACACATTTTGGGCAGGTTGTGGAAAATGACAGCTGTACTGTTTTGATGGAGGTGTGCAAAAATGGCAATGTTAAAAATGTGGAGTGAAAATATAAAAAACTGGAGATGTTAGGAGCATGCATAGAAAAAGTGGAATGCACACTCGTAACTCAGACATTTTTTGGAATGTTTTCACAAGATTTGCAACATGGGCTTTTTGGGACCCCACCTCGTGAACAGTGGCACTGTCATTTGGTGAATCGGTCCTGAAAGGTGGTTCCACGCAGTATCCACAAAATCATCTTTTGGGAATGAGTAACAAAATGACAGTGCCAGTTTTCATAAGGTGGAGTCCCACAAACCCCATGTTAAAAAATCTTGGGCAAAAATTCCAAAAAATGGCTGAGATATGAGCATAAGTTGAAAATCCCATGTAATTAAATCAAATCAAAATTTATTTATAATGCGCTTTTCTACATATCAAAGTGCAATTACATATCAAAATAACATCAAACATAATAAATAACAGCATAAAAACAATAAAAGTAGCAGTAAACTTATTCAAATGCTAATTCAAACTGATAACTTTTCAAAGATGCCTTAAATGACTCCGTGGACAGACACTCTCTAATCTGACGAGGTAGAGAATTCCACAGGGTTGGAGCCATAAAAGAAAAAGCTCTGGCCCCAGATGACTGAAGACGAACCCTGGGAATCTCTAGCAATCCCTCATCAGTGGAGCGGAGTGGGTGAAGAGGGCAGTAAGGTCTAAGAAGATCTTGCAAGTAGCCCAGTCCTTGACCGTGTAGGGTCTTACAGGTCAGCAATGTGACCTTGAAAGTGATTATCCACCGCACCGACAGTCAGTGCAGTTTGCGCAGCACAGGTGTGATGTGGCAAGTTCTTGGTAACCCAGTCAACAACCTGGCTGCAGCATTCTGAACCAGCTGCAGGCAACGGAGATCCACTCCCGGCAACCCTAGATATAGAGCATTACAGTAATCAAGATGCGAGGAAACAAAGATGTGGACCAGCCCAGGAAGGTCATCGTGTGAAACAAGGTGTTTTATCTGAGCGATATTCCTCAGATGGTAAAAGGAAGACTTGACAGCAGCCGACACCTGTGCCTTCAGTGTTGGCTCATTGTCAAGAATTACGCCCAGATTCTGCACCTGTTCAGAAGGTCTCAACTGGTTACCCCCTAGTACAAGGCCAAAGGGAGACCCAGAAATCAACTTCTCTGCACGATGATCTGGGTCCACAACCAACACCTCAGTCTTATCCGGATTCAGTTTCAACCAGTTGGCACTCATCCAGTCCTGGATCTCAGTGAGGCAGTTATTAGAGACCAATAATGCATCATTCTGTTTGGGTATGAAGGACATATAGAGCTGAGTATCATCTGCATAGCAGTAAAAACTCAGCCCATAACGCCTTATAATATCTTCCAACGGCAGCATATACACCGTGAACAATGTGGGGGAAAGCACAGAGTCCTGCGGCACCCTACAGGACAGAGCAAAGGGAGCAGAGGAAAAAATTCCTGAAACTACCTTCTGACTTCTGACTGTGAGGAAAGAGTGGAACCATCTGAGGAATATCCCCGACAGTCCACAGAATAGCCGCAGGTGATCTAGCAACATCCCACAGTCCACGGTATCAAACGCTGGAGAGAGATCAAGGAGGACCAAGATCGAACGGGTCTTCCGATCTCTCACTATTAGGAGATCATTAAGTACCCGGACCAATGTCGTCTCGGTACTATGCCTCTTCCTGAAACTGGACTGGAGAGGATCATAGACCTCATTGGTGGTAAGAAAGTCATCGAGCTGCAACATGACTACTTTCTAAATAACCTTGCCCAAAAAGGGCAGGTTAGAGATTGGTCTGTAGTTAGCGAGACAGTTTGGGTCAAGGGAAGATTTCTTCAAAAAGGGTGTCACGACAGCCTCTTTTAAGGGCTCCAGAAACACCCCTTGGTCCAAAGAGCATCAAACTCTCAGCAAGGACTGGTCCTATCACATCCATGCACCCCACAAGGAGCTGCGTAGGACCAGGATCCAAACTACAGCAAGTCGGTCGCAAGTCCTGGACAATCTTCATGATATCCATGATCGCTGGCCAGTCAAAATCTGCCCAGGTAGACTGAGGGCCTGTAACCCTACATCGATCCTTGCAACGCTCATTAGAAGTGTACTGCGGATCTCCGACCTGATCGATGACACCTTATCCTCAAAAAATCGAGCAAACTCATCACACTGTATTTGTGAAAAAGCTCTCTGACTCTGCAGACAGGCTGGATTGCACAGTTTGTCCACAGTCTGGAAGAGCTGAGCTGGTTGATTTCTTGATGCAGCTATTGCCATGGACAGGAACTCTGCCTTCTTATAGGAGATTTCTGATTGACAGTCCACATAATGAACCATCAATCTAAGCCTGTCATCTTCCAGGCCGGATTTCTGCCAACAGCATTCCAATCTTTGCCCCACTCTCCTCAACTCCCTCAGTATCCCATCAAACCAAGGGGACCGAGGGCGAAGGTAGAGGGGGTGAACGTGGACAGGTGCTATGGAATCCAGTGCCCTCAGCACCATATTATCATAGTGCACTACTAAGGCAACTGGTTCCATGCACTCCATAGGCCAACTCGATGGGTCAAGTACTGCCATCAGACCCCCGGGGTAACTCCCCTCAAAGGGCGGTACTGGACCATCTCCAGAGGGGTAGGTCTCACAAGGGGGGGGTCACGAAACTGAACCTTATGGAGTGATGGTCAGACCACCCAACTGGTTCCACCACCAGTTCTGTGATCTCCATCCCCAGGGTGAACACCAGATCCAAAGAGTGACCCTGGATATGGGTAGCAGCAGTAACAACCTGTGTGATGCCCAACGAAATCATCAATTGGAGGAAGTTTTGACCAAAGTGCGAGAGTTCATCGTCGACCCAGGCATTGAAGTCCCCCAGGACCAACCACCTGGAGGGCTCCAACACCAGATTGACAATGAAGTCTGCAACTTCCTGCAGAAAAACTTTCTCATCACTGGGTGGACAGTAGATGAGTAGGATTCTGCCACCCACACCTGCTCCCATGATACACTCAAAGGATCTAGGGGACACCACTGGAACCTCTACAAGGCCCAATTCTGATTTAAACAAATAGCGACCCCCCCCACCCCTTCGATCCAACCTCTGGCGATGTATTACCGAGTACCCAGCTGGAACTGCTGACTCCAATATGGGACCAGCATTCTCATCCAGCCAGGTCTCAGTAATGCAAGCTGAGTCAGATGACTCAACAAGATCAGCAATAATTGCTGTCTTGTTTTTTTTTTTTATAGACCTGGCATTGCATAACACTGCCTGGGTTGGATGAGAGGCCTTGGAGGAGTGGGCCACTTGCCCACTCTCAGTAGAACCTTTGGGTATGGGAACCAGGCATCGCACCCCCTATCCTGGACCCATTTCACCCCAGGGCATCTCTCCAACCTCACCACCCTAATTCACCCACTCCGCCCCCCCTCGTAGCCAAGAAACCCCCCTCCTCTCCACCTCCTCCATGCAATCCCTAAGGCACGACAATGCCTATATACCTCAGGTAGCAATGGGGGGCTTTCGAAAGGGCGCAGGTTCCTCAGCCTAGAGGGGGAGTAGTGCCTGCCTACAGAAGCCCGGTCCCAACACATGCTACCAACTATTTAAAACAGCTATTAATCAACCAATTTGATTAATACTATCAAACCCACTAAAATGTCTTAAACAACAGCCCCACTCCCTATTTTTAACAAGAAAGGATCTTAAGTAGTCTAGGCAGATTTTAGCTCCTCCAAAGGAGTTTATAACAGTTTGGACACAAAGTCTCAGTTTCCTTCCACCTGTACACCACTGAAAACCGAGAGTAATGGAAGAAACCCTCAGAGCTCTCACCTCGAGGTGTTAGTCTCAAGCCTATCTCTGACATAGGCAAAGTAAACAGTCACACAGTTTGATCTTGAATACAAAAAAATTAAGCACTCTCACTGCTTCACTGAAATATACAGGGGGAAAAGAAAAAAGAACAATCTGACCTGGGTAGTGTTCAGACAAGATCCGTAAGTTCCAAGTTAATAAAACCGACCTTTGCTGCAGCTAAAATCCTCAATGATTAATCCCAGCCATTTAAAGGCAAGCTCAAGCCACCAGCCAAAAAGAGATTCTCCCCCTGGTTGTCCGCCAAGATGCCACTGAGGAAGTCAACCAGTGACTGAATCCATGCGAACAGGGTCTCCAGCCTGCCCTTCGCAAAGCCCAGAGACAACGAGGACACTGGGGCCTGTCCTCCGACAGTACCACCCCAATCTCCCATCACAGTCAACTGTCCCAGAAACCACCCTGGGTTCAGGCCAGGATTTAAAGAAACTCACCCCCTGGTTGTCCCCCAAGATGCACCACCCTGGGTTCAGACCAGAATTTTCACAGGCTCACTCACTCCAGAAAACCGGCACCAACGATGCAGCGGTCCAAAAGCAAAAGCCACCAAGTCCTCAAAAAGGAATCTCGCCTCAGGACCACAGTCTCCAACTCCAGGCTCCGGACCAATCCACCAGACTGCAGCGGCAATCCCTCTCTGCCAAAAACAGCTCAGCTTCAACCCAGTCCATGAAAAGCAGCCCATATAATCCCATCAGACTCGCTGCTCCTTCCACTCCCGGTTGCTCCTCTGTCATGCCAGGCACTCTTTGACTCCAATCAAGCAATCCCCCAACTGTTCCAAAGACTATTGGGCAGCGTCTCCCTGATAGCTACCTCCACAGTAGACCAGCTCCAGCAGTTCTCCAGACAATCCACTCAAACACTCCAACTGCTGGCAAATAATTGCAGCATTAAAAGCACCAGTATGATACACCCAGAACTACTGATACAAAAAAAAAATGGCTATATAGCACGCTTACCTTTAATTCTTCAGTTCGCGGCTGGGCTTTAAAGAGTGCAGTCATGTCCCAGTCCAGAGAAGATGACAGCGCCAACCTCTGGAGGTAAGTATGGGGTAAGGGGGGTGTGGGGAGGTGGGTGCTCAGTGGGAGGATGGGGAGGGGGACCACAGTAATGACAAGGGACCGTTTTCAGTTTCACAGGGTTAAAAAAAATGACAATGGGGATTGTTTTCTAATTTACAGCAAATGCAGAAAAACACATTTTGGTACACTACTGGGGTGGGCTCCCAGTGCGTCACATGTATGCTGACATGGGGATTGGGCACACCGATGTCAGGCATAACTTGGGCAGGGGGCACCAGGAAAAAATATGATGAAGGACCGTTTTCTAATTTACAGGAAAAAAATTCTGCACACTGGGGTGGGCTCGCAAGTGTGTGACATTAGATGTATGGCCTGACATGGGGGGTGCACAAAATACTGAATGGCATGTTGTCATTCGCAACAAGGCTGCACCGTAGAACTGCGCATGCGCACAAGTCATACACATGCACAGTTCACACATCAGAATGTGGAAGTTACAGCCAAAATAGTGCAGCTGTTATTCCATAGGCCAGTCATGGCAGATGGTTTTAAGCTCCACTGAGCTTTTGGAAAGATACTTCCAAATGTCCAATGGAAGCTGTTGTGAGATTGGCCATTTTCAGAGCTACAGAGCTCTGGCAAAATGGCTGTAGGCTCCGCCCACAGCCCTAAAAATGGGATATTCATCTATGCAGCCCTGCATCTCTTTTAGTATAATTTTTATTGAGAGATCATTAACCATACATACTGTGTACAGAAGGAAATAAAAAAATCTCATTTTTCCAAATAAACATGATTTGGCAAGGAAGTGCTTTTTTTCAGCATGTAAAATGCATTAAAAAAAATAGGAAACAAAAGGTTCTGTCCACATTGACAGTGTGTGGTGTAGAAAACATTACATATGGTACAGATTCAATGTTCAGTAAAGAAAGATGCACAACTGTAGTTGGTGAGTCCTAATAGGTACACATTAACCAACACTTGATATTTATTTTATTTATTTTTTATATATTTCATAATTTGGATTTACAACCTTTGAGTCAAAGACTCATTTACAAAGGCACCTCGTCGAAGGGAGGGTAGACAACAATTGGTGGTGGAGTAATACAATGGAGAACATTACAGGTGAGATCTAATGAAAGAACACATAAAGCAATTCCAGTAATACAAAGGTGTACAAAGGCTTCAATTAGTTACAGTTAGTCTAGTATATAAATAATAAGGTACCTCTAGGGGTTCCAGGGAGTGATACCTGGAGGGGGGAAGGGGTGGTTGCTGGGGGAGAAGGAAGTCCGGAAGGACATTGTCTGTAAATTGGGCCAGGCGGAGCTCTAGGTATGGGCCAGTCAGGGGCATTTACAGCTCTGAGTGTCAGTGGGTAGGGGGCTAAGTAGAAACCACCAGGGAATTACTGTATCTCCAAAGCAACTCTTATAATTGCATATGGGTGCTAGCTCCCGAATAAGCTTGATTGAGTGCATGTTGAATGTTCCAGGAATGGTGGGCAGACTCCCAAGAATCTGGGTAGGGAGTGATTCACCATGTGGGATATTCTCTTGTATTTTGCGAGTTTGATGACTGCAGTCAACCACTTTTGGAAGGATGTGGAGGTGTCAGAGCACTGTCTGAAGAACAGTTGGCACTTGGCTTCCAGAGCTGCTGGGAGGATCCACTGAAGTTCATAAGGACCCAGATGATATACCCTGGAGTTGGTACCTAATATACATGAGGAGGAGTCCTTTGGGAGGGATGTAGTCAGCACTGAGCTACTGAATGAAATAATTGCCTTCCAATAGGGGACTATCATTGGGCAACTCCAGAGGATATGAAAAAGTAAGCAGTCAGTCTTTGCACAAGCGGGATCAAGTATTTGGAATGAGGCCCAGTTTATGCAACACTACCAGGTATGGTACCACCTCTATAATATTTTCTTCCAGGTAAGTTGGTAGTCAGTGTCCTGGAATGCTGTGTGGGCCTTTAATAAGCTATGCCAGCATTCATCTGAGATGCTAGTCCCTAGTTCTCCCTCCCAGTCCCTTTTTTTTTTTTGCAGGTTGGCATGGTGGGGTGGAGGAGGAAACTAAATTCTACCCCAGATAGGTTTAGGAAAGCTAGTCCAATTCATGACTTGAGAAATCAAGGCCTTCTTTAGTGGCAGGTCAGTGAGGCAGTTCCTGTGGGAGATGGCATGTATGAGTTGTAGGTATCTCCAGAAGCCCTCTTTGAGGAGGGAGAATTTTGAGGCTAGGTAGTGGAACATGTCCAGTGCCCCCTGATTTGGCATTAAAGAGATGCTATGTTATTTGGATGCCCTTGAAACACAATGATGCCCAATAGAGGGTCTGCATCAGTTTACATAGCAGAGGTTTCGTGGTGAGGAGGTACAGCAAAGGTAAAAGGGGTCAGCCTTGCCTTGTACCCCAATATAAAGTGAACATAGAGAAAATCATGCCTTTTGTCTGAATACATGCTATCAGGTTAGAGTATAAGAGCTTGACTAATGAGATGAAGAGAGGGCTTATGACAATCCTATCCATGACTTGGTATAGATAAGCCTATTCAACTGAATCAAAGACCTTCTCTGTGTTCACTCAATTCAAAAGGGATGAGTCTTTCTGGGAGGATGCAGTCATGTTTGTGACAGCACAAACATTGTTCAGGGCCATTTGTCCTTTTACAAACCCTGTTTGATGCTTATGCATTAACAGCGGGATGACAGAGTCCACTCTTTCACAAGGGATCTTGGCCAGTACGTTGGCGACTACATTAAGCAATGAGATGGGTGGGTAGTTAATGACAAGCTGAGTGTCTTTGCCCAGATTGTGAAGCAACATGAGGAGGATCTCCAGCATTGGAGGTGGGAGTGTCCCATCCTGTAGAGCTGAGGAGTAAGTACTCAGTAGCCTGCCCCCCTAGTTGGGACTGGAATGTTTGGTAGACTTTTACCAGAAGGCCATCTTGTCCAGGCATTTTCCCTTTTTGGAGGGCAGAGATTGCAGATATCCACTTCTTGGAGGGTAATGAGAGTTTGAGGCCTCTGCTGCACCTCTGAAAGTCTGGGTAGAGGGGTGGAATCCACGAAAAGGGAGAGGCTATCCAGGAGAGGTTACCCTGGGACTTGTAAAGTTCTGTCTTGAACTTGTGAAAGACAGCATTGATTTCCAATAGTTTGGAGCTGATGGACCTTCCCAAGGTCCTGATGCTCCCAATGTGCCTATTGGGCTGGAAGACTTATGTCCTGTATGCCAGGAGTCTGTTGGCTCATTCCTCAGCTTTCTCATATTTGTGTGCCATCCAGAGGACTGCACAGTGTACAAAATTGTGAGGAAGGGTATTGATTTGGTAGCATATTTACTGGATGTCTCACAACAAATCCTCTGGGATATCACCTATAGAGGAGTTGAAGGTTTTCTCCTTACGCTTCACGTGCTGCTCCAGGCTATCTAGTTCTTTGCATCTTTCCCATTTTATGTGCTCTGCCTATCCCATGATTCTGCCTTGGGCATAGGCCTTGAAGGCATCTCATAGGACTGCACTAGAGACCTAGGGAGTATCTAAGTTGGAAATAGGCCTTGATTTCTGTTGCCATCCAAGCCTGGAACTTCTGTTCTGATATGAAGTCATTTAGTCTCTGTCTGTGAGAGGAAGGAGGCTCTTTGCCTGAATATAGAGTGTGGTGGACACAGGCATAGTCTGAAATTATAGTGGGATTAATGCGTACCTCCTGCTACAGGGACATATGCTGGGACTGTATAAAAAAGAAGTCTAGCCTGCTGCTGTTATTGTGAGGTGCTAAGTGGAAGGAGAAGTTTCTTCTGGATGGATTCTGGGCTCTCCAGGGATCCACAAGATGGAGTTTCTGCACCAACTGGTGTAGTGCCTGATGCACTTTAGATGGGGGGGAATGGTCATCTCAATTTGTCTAGAAATGAGTACTATGATTTACTGAAGTTCCCTCCCAGCACAATAAAATCATCTGAGCTAAGCATAGCAGACCCTTGTTCTGCAACCTCTGGGAAAAGGTAGCTGAATCAGTGTTGGAGCCATACATGTTCACAAAGAGGCTGGTTTAGCCATATGCCTGCACTCATGTTATAACTTGTCATTCCTTTTTGCATTGAAAGGTTTTCAGAATCTGGGCTGGGAGCCATCTATGAATAAACAAGCATATGAGAGAGCCTCAGCATTGAACAGGGATGATTTGTTAAAACCAAAAAATAGACCTCCTGAGACAGATAATCAAATTGTATTTGTCACTGAATTTAAAGAAATCTCAGGTGATTTGGGAAATATAATAACCAAGTTTTGGCCAATATTAAGAAATGATCCACAGTTAGGAGTACAAATTGGTGAAAGGCCAAGAATTACATTCAGATGGGGAAAAAAATCTAAGGGATCATTTAGTGAGAAGTCAATATGCTGAATCACAAAATGTTGCTTGCACTTGGATGCCCATCAAGCCCAATGCTATGCATAGATGTGACAACTGCAACATCTGTGCATGCTTTTTTCAAGGTACAGAGACTGAGACACGGTGCTGCACTATCGCCTGAGACTGCAGCTGTCCTGGTTCAAAAGGTCTAATTTGACGTCCAACTCCATGTGGCCAGGCATGGCCGGGAGGGACTATGGGACCTAAAGAGAGATTCTTTGGAGATTAAAATGGATGAGAGTGGTACAAAGTACATAACTCTAAGACACAATGCAGACACCAGAAACCATAACAACCCAACTGAAGTGAATAAAGAGAACACCAGGGATTTCATCTTTGAAGAGTTGGAAAGTCAACTTTATGCAGTAAAATCTTTTTTGAAATATCTGTCTAAAGTTCTTCTAAACACCAAGGCTTTCTACAGTATGTACACCCCAGAGGTTTCCTTAGCACTATTTAGACACCCAACTTTACTGGTATACAGTTGACTCCATGGGGAAAAATTACCTCAGTTCTCTGAAGTCCAAGCTCAGTAATGAAGCCCAGCTCTCAAGCAGTTACATGAACCATAGCATCCGAGATACAGCTGTCCAGCTCCTTTCCGATGCTGATCTGTCATATCCTGAAATAACATCAGTGACAGGACACAGATCTGAGACAAGTGTATCTACTTATTGGAGATTTTCCACAACTGATCAGAAACAGTGGAGCACTATCCTAGGAAGTAGTAACAGCTCGCAATCTACAGGTAAGACTAAATGTATTTAATTGTAGCATCTATAGTAAATAGTGGGCTCCCCTTTTTTTATAGTTAACTATCTAAGGAAGTACAAGCACATCTATTAAGCAACCACAGAAGAAAGAAGAACAGCAAGAAAAGAAGAGAGAAGATCAGCAAACCCTACAACCTGAATCCACTAACAGGCTGTCATCCACAGGTCTGAGGGCCACATGCTGGGGTGCAGAGGTATCACTAGCAGAAGGCGGGAGGTCATGACGCCATTCTACAAAATGCTAGTGAGACATCATCTAGAGTACTCTCTGAAATTCTGGAGGCCAAACCTTCATAAGGACATTGACAGGGTGGAGGCTATCCAGAGAAGGGTGACTAAGATGGTAAAGGGCTTGCACCAAAAAAACATGAGGAGAGATTAAAAGACCTCAATATGTACTCACTGGAGGAGAGGATGGATCAGCAGGGGCATGATTGAAATATTCAAGTACCTTAAGAGCATAAACAAGGTACAGGAGAGATGCATCTTTCAATATAAAAGATGTACAAGAATGAGGGAACGTGATATAAAATTGGAAGGTGGCAGACTGAGAGGAAATCTGGTAAGTTTTTCTTTACAAAGAGTATGGTGGACACATGGAACAAACTGCCACAGGAGGTGGTGGGGGTGAGCACAGTAGAGAGTTTTAAACATGCTTGGGACAGGCATAAGGGTATCTTAGAGGTGGGAAGGTGGGGTTAAAAGCCATTGACCAGTTAGGGTCCGAGGCCACAAACTAGTGTAGGGCTTTCAGGCAGACTGGATGGGCCTGGCGGTCCTCATTTGCCAACAATTTCTGTGTTTCTATACAGATAACTGCATACCTTTGCATGATCACTATATACAATTGTGAATGTAGTTATTCTGAAAAATCTTCTGTCACTTTGTGTGATCTGCCTCTGATGTAGGCCCACCTGGGTTACATAAAGACATTTGGTTCTGCCTCATGCCTCACTGCATACCCTGGTAAGTGCATACATGGCTACATCACAAGGTACAATTGGTTCTGCAGTTATTCTGCAGACCTTGTCTCATTTTTCTGTGATCAGCCTCTGCTATATACTCACCTAGGGTACTTGAACACATCTGGCTCTGCCTCATCCCTCAGTGCATACACAGTAAAGTGCATACCATGGTTCCATCACTAGGTACAAATGTGTCTGCAATTATATTGCAAACCTTGTCTCACTTTGTGTAATCGGCCTGTCATATACTATCACCTAGGTTATATGAGCACACTTGGCTCTGCCTCATGGCTCACTGCATACACAGGAAAGTGCATGCCATGGCTTTATCACTCTGTGCAAATGTGACTGCATGTATTCTGCAAACCTTCTCTCTCTTTGTGTGATTGGACTCTGATACACGCTACGCTGTGTACATTAAAAACATTTGTTTCTACCTCATGCCACAATGTCTACCAAGATACCTTTTCTCCATTGCAGTATACAATTGTCTGCAGTTCATCTGAAAACTTTCTCTCACTTTCTGTGATTGGCCTCTGATATATGCCCACCTGGGTTACATGAACTCACTTTGTTCTGCCTTGTGCCACCTGGATACACAGGTAAGCACACACCATGGCTCCATCACAGTGTACAAGTGTGAGTGCAGTTATTCATTAGCCAAACATCCTGCACTTTTAACCACCCTATTAATTTTATCACTTACAGTATAGCAAATAGTGGACTGACCTTTTATTTTGATTTTTTGCCCATCTAGAAAGTTAATCAATTTTCTGAGTGATCCCATAAAGGGACTATTTTTTTCTCTTGAAAGGATTTAAAAAAAATAAATGTCATTTGTTTAAATGTTTAACTCAAACAAATGTCTCAGTATATTTTTTTGTAATGGGTAGTTCATTTTTTAAGCACAATGATACCCTCCAGAGTAAGTGATATGGGCAATAACAAACTTTCCAGAGGCTATAAGGCCCTCCACCTGCAGCGTCGGGCCTCATTGCACCCCTTGGCAGTCTGATATTGCTCAGTACCACCCACCATGTTGGGTATTATTGCTTGCATATTGCATCTTGTGGAGATCCTCATAATAGGATCCTAAGTACATGGAAAAGTCCTGCAATTATAAATGTCCAGATTTCAAAGCAGGATCCTAAATTCATGCAAATGTCCATAATAATGCACTGTGCATTGATTGAGAGATCACTGTACCCAAGGCATGTAAGAAATAATATTTCAATTAAGTGCAGTGCAGTGATAAAGGGGAGAAAGGCAGTGGGTGTAAAGGAGGGTGGAGGGCTATAATGACACTGAGAGTATTTTATTTTGACACAGGCATACTAAGTTACTGTTCACTGGCATTCCTGTGTAATGGACAGACCTTTTCTTGGGAATCTCCCCTGCCCCATGAGAAAACACACACACACACACACACACACACTGATCACAATGACAGAAATCCTTTGCAGCCTTATGCTATGTTAGGAAGTGCTTGAGTGCTGGAATGCAGGGAGCAATCCAAAACAAATTAAATACCTGTGCCATATAGTACTATGAACTCCAACAACCCCAGCAGTGATAAACATTAAATACATATTTTATAGGTTACAGTCAGTGATTTCAGAAATACAGTACGTATTTTTTTTTATCCAAGCTATTAGCCTCCATTCAGTGCATACCCAGGAAAGAGCATGCCATGATTCCATCACTATATACAAATGTGACTGCTCTTATTTTGAAAACATTGTCTCAATTTCTGTGAATGACCTCAGATGCATTCTCATCTAGGGTTCATGAACACATTTAGCTCTGCCTCATGCCTCAGTACATACCCAGGAAAGTGCATATCATGACTCCATCACTATGTATAAATGTGACCGCATTTATTCTGCAAATCTTGTCTCACTTTGTGTAATTGGCCTCTGATATACGCTACCCTGTGTTAAATGAGCACACTTGTCTCTGCCTCATGCCTCAGTGTCTACCCAGGTAACTGCATACAATTGCTTGATCATTGTGTAAAATTGTGATTGTACTTATTCTGAAAACCTTCTTTCACTTTGTGTGATCTGCCTCTCATATACGCCCACCTGGGTTATGCGAACACACTTTGCTCTGCCTTGTGCCCCACTGCATATCCTTGTAAGTACATACTATGGCTCCATCACCATGCACATTTGTGAGTGGAGTTATTCTGCAAACCTAGTCACTTGGTGTGATCGGCTTCTGATATACACTCACCTTGGTTACATGAACACACTGGGCTCTGCACTGTGTCTCAGTGTCTACCCAGTTTACTACATACCTTTGCTCGATCACCATGTACAATTCTGAGTACAGTTATTCAGCAAACCTTGTGTCACTTTTGTGTGATCAACCTCATATACACTCACCTTTGTTAAGTTAACATACTTGCCTCTGCCTCATGCCTCACTGCATACCCTAGCAAGCAGATAATATGGCTCAATCCATGTGCCACAGTGCACACCCCGGGTATGTGAACATCACATTACCACTACACTATTCTAGTTTTGGATTACACACTTCTTTGCATTGAAAGACACAACAATCACTTACTGTAATGCAACAAAAGTTATACATTCTTCCTAAAGTTCAGCTCAAGCCACGTCAGTAGCTCCATTTCTGATTTATCCATGAGAATGTGCTGCAGATGCCAGGTCAGCACAACACATTTTTAAGTCTTCTCAGAAATCATGATAACACACCAGGGAAATCAGGAGAGCGGAGATTTTCTCAATCAGAAAGTGCTAGCAGGGCTTTTATTTTGTCACAAGCTTTTATTTTGACACAGGCATACTAAGTTACTGTTCACTGGCATTCCTGTGTGATGGACAGACCTTTTCTTGGGAATCTCCCCTGCCCCATGAGAAAACACGCACACATGCACACACACACACACACACACACACACACACACACTGATCACAGCGACAGAAATCCTTTGCAGTCTTCTATTATGTTAGGAAGTGTTTGAGTGCTGGAATCCAGCGAGCAATCCAAAACAAAACAAATTAAATACCTGTGCCATATAGTACTATGCACTCCAACAACCTCAGCAGTGATAAAAATTACATACATATTCTATAGGTTACAGTCAGTGATTTCAGAAGTACATATTTTTTTGTCCACGCCATTAGCCTCCATTCAGTGCACATAGTAAGCTTTATTTGTAAAAGGCTGGGAATAGTTTGGCCCTCAAAAGGTTAAAAATATCTACACACAGTATAGGCAGCAGTAAATCATTGTACACACACACACGCACACTCTTGGGAGAGAAATGTAATTTGAATCTCTGCTGGAGCAATGCAGTCTCATTACAAACTCAATTTTGAACAACAGTGCATTGTTTAAATAAAAATGTGTAAAAAGAAGGGCTATGTGTCCTTTAAGACTATAGACGGCAGAGAGGAGTTTCTCTAGTGATGCTTACCTTAACATGCTGCCTGTTTACACTGAGCATATCCACTAACAGTAATTTGAGCTGTCATGAGTATGCTGCATGTGAAGAAACCCCGGACATAGTGATTTCAGATAGCAGAGGGATTGTACTCCAACTCCAAAATTGTGCTTTGGTGGGAGTCTGAAGTGCTCTTTTTTTCTCCAAGTGATAGCAAGATGTCTGCAGGGCTCCACCCCTGTAGCCATAAAAATGAGACAAAGAGAGATACTCTGCAAAACACCTTGTTTATTAAAATGCTCAAGTGCAAGTTGTACAAAACAGTCCACATAATGTGCAAACAGGGGAACATAAAAAAATGCCCAAGTGCTTTGGTCAACCATGTGACCTTTCTCAAATTGTATTATTACATCCTCCTTCTCTGTTTATATACTCTTTAATACACATAAGGAGCCAGAAGAACTGTGGGTCACCCTGGAAACAGGAAATGTGACAGTCATATGAACTGGGGTTGTGTACAGGACTCCAGACCAGGGGGAGGACTTAGACACATTACTGTTGGAAGATATACAAAATATGACAGCTAAAGGGGAGGTTCTGATACTGGGAGACTTCAACATGCCAGATATAGATTGGTCAATACCAGCAGGAACATTTTTTTTATTTAGTTGTTTAACCACGAGTAGCACACTAAGCTGAAAGCTTTTTTACAGGAGTGACCAGGGAGCACAGGGAAGTTAAGTGACTTGCTCAGGGTCACACAGTATACAAGTGGAAGCTGTGGGATTCAAACCCAGGTCTGGTCTGCTGGAATGTCACCAGATTTGCATCTCGGAGCCTTAAACCACTGTACTATACTGCTGCCTATTATTACCTCCCTCTTATGACTTGTGATACCCCTATTAATACATGCTAGCATCCCCCTAGCCTTACCTACTGCTTTAGTGGTCTGCTTGGATGATTTCAAGTCATTGGTGATGATGATGATGCCAAAGTCTCTTTCTTCCCTTGTGAGCATCTTCCAGAACTAGACACATGGTGAATTCCTTGGGGGGGGGCTCAAACAACTTTTACAATAACCGACAAGAGACAGGGCTATCCTAGATCTAGTACTGACTAACAGGGAAAGGATCACAGATCTCCAGGTAGAAGGTCACCTGGGGGCCAGTGACCATCACATGGTATGGTTCAATTTGGCCACTAAAACAAAATCATCCCATTCCAAGGCAAAAATATGGGACTTCAGAGGAGCTGACTTTGATAAGATGGCCAACAGAGTTAAGCTAGCCCTGACAAAAAGAAATACAGGTGAGGGGGTACAGGCAAAGTGGGCAAGCATTAAGGATGCACTACTTGAAGCAACATCCCATTGTGTTAGAGAGAAAAGGAAGTGCAAGAGAAGAAGGAAATAACTTTGGTTCTCAAAAACAATACCAAAAAAGGTCAGAGCCAAAAGGCTGGCCTTCAGAAAATATAAGGGAACACAGCAGGATGAAGATAGGGAGGCATACCCAACTTCCCTAAGGGAAGCAGGGAAGGAAGTAAGGCAGGCAAAGGCCAAAACTGAGGAAGCACTAGCACAAACAGTAAAATAAGGTGACAAGACATTCTATAGATACATTAGTGAAAGGAGAAAGTCCAGAGGGCGTATTGCTAAGATCAAAGGGGATAAGGGGGCATGTGAGGAGGAGGAGGACCATGTAAAAGCATCTATCCTAAATAGATACTTCTGTGCAGTATTTACTGAAGAGAAGGTAGGGCAGGGACCACAGCTCAGCACCATGGACACAGGGGGGAGAGAGGTGTGCACTAGTCCCTTCACAAAAGAAAGGGTCCTACAAGAGCTCAATAAGCTCAGGGTGGACAAGGCAATGGGACCTGATGGCATACATCCCAGTGTACTAAAGTAGCTAAGGGTGGAACTAGCAGATCCATTATCAGAACTGTTCAGTGAGTGGAGAAGGGCTCATGTGATCCCACTCCACAAGAGTGGTAGCAGGGAGGAGGCAGGGAACTACAGACCAGTGACTCTTACCTCAGTAGTGGGCAAGACTTTCAAACTTTCAAACTTTATTGGATTTCAAATTGAGATTAAGTTATCTCTTTTGCAATTGAATCCACATTTAACATAACATCACATAAACAGACATACATACATAATTTCAGTTTCAATATAATATTGATTAATTTAAGTTATACACAAACCCAAATATCAATAATTTATTCATAACAATTACAGTGTTTGCTATATAAAGTCATTAAAAAAGATTTAAAATGATTAAATGGTAGCAATACTGTGCATTTCCACCTTTTGGATATTTGTTCCCAAGTTTTAGGCACTAAATTTGAGATTGTTTTATCACCAAATTTTACTCTGGTTCTAGATCTAATAAAACCTTTCTGGACAGAAGATCTTAAATTATATTGACTCTGTATTCTTACTTGCAATATATTTAACAAAAAAATAGGCAATGACCGTTGTACAAACTTATACACAAATAAATTCCAATGATAATCTCTCCTATCAAATAATGAAAGGAGACCTGAATTTTGATATAGCACACAACAATGAGTTCTAAAAGGAAGATCTGTTATAAATCTCAATGCACTATTAAAGAGAACATCCAAGGAACACAGCAGTGATTTTTTTGCATTTTTGTAAACTATATCACCATAATCTAATATTGGTAAAAAAAAGGCAGAAACCAATAATTTCCGAATCTTTAAACTAAAGAGAGTTCTATCCCTATAGAAGAAACTCAGAACTCTCTTCAGTCTTATTGACATAAACATTATATGCAATTCAAAAGTCAAATTTTTATCTAGTATAACTCCTAAATATTTATAGGAGTTTACTCTTTCTATGTCAATTGCTGTTAAAGATCTAAGCTCCTTTATAGTTAAATCTTTAAAATCTTTTCTACCAAACATCATCCACTGTGTTTTTTCCTCATTCAGAAGCAATCTCAAATTAACAAGTTCCCTCTGTATTTTTTTAAAATCTTGTTGCAAAACAACCATTGCCGATATCACATCATCATTCATGGTGTACAAAATTGTATCATCCGTATAAAGTTGTATACAAGTTTTAGGTGAACAATAATTTGTAAATCATTTATATATATTAGAAAAGGAGGGGGCCAAGCACAGACCCTTGAGGTACCCCATTTAATAGGGTAGCTGATGTTGAACACATACCTCCTATTTTAACAGATTGTAATCTCCCAATCAAATAACTATGAAACCAGTCTAATGCTAGAATACCTAATCCAACATTTTTTAACTGATTAAGTAATATAATATGATGAACTGTGTCGAATGCCTTTGACAAATCCAGAAATAATGATGGAACTTCCTGTTTTTTGTCGAAAGCATTCAACAGGTCATCAACTACTTTTAAAATTGTATATGTAGTATTATGCCCCTTTCTAAATCCTGATTGTAAATGTGTTATTATATTATGCTTAATAAGATAATTAGTCAATTGAATACTCACAAGTTTTTCAAATATTTTTGCACATATTGGTAATACTGAAATTGGTCTATAAGATCCTGGGTTTGATAGGTCACCACCTTTAAATACTGGAGTAACAAAAGCTGTTTTCAGATCAATTGGTAATTCACAACTATCCAAAGAAAAATTAAAAATATATGTAAGATGAGGTGCTAATAATTCAGCTGCCAATTTCAGAAAAAGGGGGGGATCTCATCACATCCAGGACCTTTTCTAGTATTTAAAGTCTGTAACTGTTTTTTAACATCATATAATTGAATTGGACTAAATGAAAACACAGGTTGTTTAAGTCCACTACCAAAATCAATATCCAAAACAGGGAGTGGCAAGTCTGGATGCATTTTATTAAAAGCATCACCAACAGAGACAACAAAGGAATTCAATACATTTATCTTGTCAACATCCGTCACAAAGTTTTTCCTTCAAATGACAAAGATGTTGGCAAGTTAACTGAACCTTGACTTCCCTTCATCAAATTTATGCCTTTCCATAGTGCACATGGATTTTTTTCTGATAAGGAGAAATAGTCTTCATAATATTTCCTTTTTTGTTTCCTAGTATTTTTAGTACAATTATTTCTAACAACCTTAAATGCCAAGATATCTTTAATTGCCTTAGTAGTTTTAGCTATATGCCATAATTTTGATTTTTTTTTTATTAAATCCTTCAATTCTAGTGTTATCCAAGGCACTCTTTTTCTTTTATTTAAGTTTTTTTAATTTAAGTGGGGCATGTTTATTTATAACTTTCACAAGAGACCATTTAAAGAAAAGCCATGCTGTGTGTACATCTGGGCAAGTATACATTAAATTCCATTAAATTTTTGCCACATCATTTAAATATGCCCGTTCATTAAAATGATTAAACATCCTTACATAAATAAATTGTGATTGTCGTTTCTCCATCTGAGTGTCCCTAATACAAGAAATGTAACAGTGACTATGGAGGCCCTCCTTAAGGAAAGGATAGTGCAAGGATAGTGCAACACCTGGAATCCATAGGAGCACAGGATCCAAGGCAGCATGGGTTTACAAAAGGAAGGTCCTGTCAAACTAATCTCATAGATTTATTTTGACTGGGTAACCAGAGAGGTGGACCAAGGGGAGCAGTTGATGCAGCCTACCTTGACTTCAGAAAAGCTTTGATGCTATTTCCACATAGAAGATTGATTAATTAGCTGGAGTAGGCTCGAGGGTGGGTCAAGTTGGTCAACTGGGTGGCACACTGGTTGACGGGCAGAAAACAGAGAGTGGTGGTAAATGGTATACAGTCAGAAGATGCAAGTCACAAGTGGTACCCAGGATCAGTCCTGGGCCAGTCCTCTTCAATATCTTCATCAGTGACATTGCAGATGGATTAGAGGGTAAGGTTTGTCTGTTTGCAGATGACACCAAGATCTGCAACAGAGTAGATGATCCAGATGGGGTGGGCAGAATGAGAAGAGATCTTGATAAACTAGCAAAATGGTTGAAAGAGTGGCAACTGAGGTTTAACACAAAGTGCAAGATCATGCACATAGGGAAGAGAAACCCTGAAGCCACATATAGGCTAGAAGGGGAGTTGCTGGCAATCACAAGGGAAGAAAGAGACTTGGGCATCATCATCACCAATGACTTGAAATCATCCATGCAGACCACTAAAGCAGTAGGTAAGGCTAGGGGGATTTTAGGGTGTATTAATAGGGATGTAATATATGGATAATGAAAATAATAGTACTGAATTCGGTTCAAAAAACTTCTTGTAATATGTAGCAGTACTCCTTAACAGAACACTTCAGCCCGAATACTACTACACTTCACTGCCAATAGTACTCTCATTCCAATGAACGATAGTATTATCAGTCCTGCACAAAAGCGCAAGCGCACACACCACCTTATGCTCAGCACTAGCCAGCTTCTTCACCACTCAGTTTGAACAATTTATCAGGCTGCAGCTCATGATTGGCTGCTTTCAGTTGGTGGGTGGGCTGAACATTTTCAAAAACATGGTGGCCTTCTCTCGCTTAGCGAGGGTATATCTCATCTTCGCTCTTTCCCCGGTATTTTTAACGTTTCAATGGACAACTTATCTGATTGCTCCTCCCTTCAGTTAACATGAAAACAGCTACCAGGTAGGACTGTCCATCAAACTAAATCACCGGACTGCAGGGCGAAGCAGAGCAGGGTGGGGAACGAGGGGACATTCTTTTACACTGAGTGAGCGAGTCATCAGACTAGCGACGACCCATCCACCTCATAACTCGCCACAAAAAGCTGCACAATTTTAAACTCGAATCCCTATATTACAAACAATAACAAATAGGTGAGAGTATATTACCCGGGAGTGATACATTCGAGAGTTCTGGGGACAAGGTAACCTCGAGCTTTGCTCTCAAGGTTCCTTTGTCCCCAGAACCTCTTAATGGTATTACTCCCTTGTAATACACTCTCACCTATCTATTATTCTATTTATCACAAGTCATAAGGGGGAGGTAATAATCCCTCTTTACAAGACACTGGTTAGACCCCATCTGGAGTACTGCATGCAGTACTGGAGGCCACACCTTCACAAAGACATTAACCAAATTGAGGCAGTCCAGAGAAGCGCAACCAAAATGGTGCAGGGACTGCATCAGAAAACATATGAGGACAGATTAGAGCTCAATATGTATACACTAGAGCAAAGGAAGTAGAGAGGTAATATGATCGAAACATTCAAACACTTTAAGGGCATTAACAAGGTGAAAGAGTCTAACATGTTTCAATATAATAAAAATAACAGGACAAGAGGACACAGCATGAGATTAGAGGGAGGCCAATTAAGGGGTAATGTGAGGAAGTTCTTTTTCACAAAAAGAGTGTCGGATGCATGGAATGGCCTATCTCAGGAAGTGGTGGATATGAATAAAGTGCAGGGCTTCAAACAGGCATGGGATAGGCATAAGGGAGCAATACAGATGAGTATGAATAGATAGGCCATTGACAGAGCAAAGGCTGATGGCACATTCATAAGGTAGAAAAAGAAATGGGCAGATTGGATGGGCCTTATGGTCCTTATCTGCCGTCAGCTTTTATGTTTCTAAAGCAGGCATACTCCCCACATGAAGTCGATTAGTTTAAAATTAACCTATCAGGGGACTTTACTTTTAAGGGCATACTACTCTACAAAATTTTTAAATCTAGATGCAAGGTTTACTTAAAATCATAACCTGCAAGGGGAATTCTCACAACTAGGAAAATATGTTTTACAGCCTGCTAGGCAAGGTGGTAGAAAAGCTTTCTCTATGCTCCAGTATTTTATTTACAACCATTAGTCCTAGTATACAAATCTATAAATGATATAAATAGAAAACACGGTCAGTGTTGATTGACTCATGAAGTGAACAATGGGGATGAAGTAAGTTACCTGTAATAAGCAGACTTGTTTGTAATGGAACTACATAATAGTAGAGATTCCAAAAGGCACCATTACTATTAAAGCTTTCTACCTAAATACATGATTAAAATTGGTTCTCCTGTGCATTTCATACAATATCCTTTACCAGTAATAATACTCATTATATTTATTTCTTAATGATATACAGTATATCACTTATCTAGACCATTATATTACCAATATCTGTACAGTTCCTCTAGCCCAAAATCGATCTGAGAAGTCTACTGCTTCAAACATATTGATGTTGATTCCATCATAGAAACACAGATTTACAGGAACAGATTTAAATTAAGAATTTAATTTAGTCCTTTAGGGAGTCTACAGTCCATGTAAAAAAAAATAGGCAGTATAGTGCAGTGGTTTAAGGCTCTGAGCTGCAAATCTGGTGACATCCAGCAGACCAGACTGGGGTTTGAATCCCACAGCCCCCACTTGCATACTGTGTGACCCTGAGGAAGCTCCCAGATCGCACCTGGAAACAAGCTTCAGCTTAGTGTGCCTTTCCTGGTTAAACAATTTCTCCTTTCCCATCTGGACTCCAGCGTAAAAGCCTTTTAATCCCCAAAGAGGTGGGATATGGTCAAGCTACATAAAATCTGAACATGTTGGCTGGAATTGTACTTCTCATAGGAGGGAAGTCACACTGCCTTATCAAGGGTTTTGTTCTTGATGGAACCACCATGCTGTTGGAGTCTCTCCTTATATTTCTGTATGGTGCATCTTATATAAAGAGAACATGAACATCAGAGTGCATAGATCACACAGAGAAAGTATTACTGTTAAAGAAGTGCCTAAGTACAATTTTTTGCTTTCGTCACTTGGATTAGAGAGCACTTTGTCAGGAGCTGCATATCTACACTCACTGCAATTTTTATAGAAGTCAAGCCTGTGTGAGAGCTTTAAAGCCAGGGGGAGTTTTACATTTTTGTATCTTCATAATGGCTACTTATTGATAAATCACTGATATTATAACCTCCAGAAAAAGTAATTTGTGGTATTTCAGAAATATGTTTGTCAAGATTGGGTCACTGAATTAAACCCCATTGCTTTTTTTTTTTTTTTAATTTGTAATTACCGGGCTTTCTTACGTCCCACTCCCGCACTTCTCCGACATGACATATGTGTGCAGAGGCAAGCACAAGCAGATCTTGCAAGATGCCCCACCCTACTGGTTGTCCGGTACTGACTGTTTCTCTTCACCGAACATCCATTCACGATCTATGATCATGGGCGGGTGAACCCCACCCCACCCAGAAGAGGAGAGCAATCGCTCAATCCTGCTTTCACCCTCCCCTAATGCCAGCACCCTGGTGACCCGAGACTATTCCTGAACCCGGGACGGTGGCGCAGTGTAAGGTAAGGTGTCCAGTGCCTCAGCCTTTAGAATCACCGGACCAGCAACCCCAGTGCTTTTTAAGGATATTGTCTATTCTTTTTGCAGCCCCATTAAATCCGGCATAGAAGGTTATTGGTTCCACTCCCCCCACACTTGTCCCCTCCCTATGTTTGTTTCTAGGGTCCAGAGTTGCCTCCTGTCTTGTATTCTTGCTCTGTCAATGGCTTGTGACATATTTATAGGATTGCATACTCTTTTCAGTAATACTGATTGAGTTCCTCAGTTAGTATCAAAAAAAATCTTCCTCATGGATGCATTTACATTTACACCTTAGAAACTGGCTTTATGGGATAGAAGAAACCAAAGTAGGAAGATGTGCACTTGTAGCTTGCACAAAGTTATTTGCTGCTGTTTTTTCCCCAAAAACAATTTGTCTTCACCTTTCTTCTCCCAACCCCTTTTAGTGTTAAGTAAAGAAAATGTACTTTTTTGCTTGTTATATTCTGCAGCACATTTCAGATTCATAGTTACTGTTCATATATTTCAAAAATCATTTTGTTTTTTCTGTCCTCACAAAACAGCATCTCTATAATGCTTCCTTAAGATGATGTTCTGAGTGTGGATTTAACTTTGGGTCCCAAATCTTAACCTCTTTCCCCATCACCGTTACCTTCCTTTTATATTGACAAATAAAACTCCTTGTTAATCATGAAATAATTTTAAGTACTGGTATGTATTCAAGCCAACTCATATCTGTTCAGAAAACCACTGTTTTCTGTCCATCTTCAAGATTAATCAACATGTGCAAATAGTGTACATCAGTCACAATCCAGGCATGCAGTTCTCTGCATATAAGATCCTCTTAGTCCTCCCAAGACATCCAAAGTTCTGAACTAAAGAACCAATGTCTGATGCAACTTGACATCCTGGGGAATCTTAAGCATATTTGTATACAGTGTACAAAGTGGGAATAATAAGATGTTTCACGAAAATAAATTTGCCTCCTACGCATCTATTTCTCCCACCTACACTGCCCACTCCAGAAGCTCACAAAGGTGTTTCAGACACTTTGATTACCATATCACATTAAATAATTTCCTGAATATTATATCAACAGAAGACCCATCTGTTCATAGTGGGTTTTATTCATTACCAAAAAAAAATTCCTCTCTTGTCTGCTTTTCTTGATTTCAAGATGATCCAAATCAATGTTATTAATAAAGTAATTTTCAAAATCACCTGGGCTATTCATTGTCAAAGGCATATTTATGCAATTAAAGAACTCATCCATGCTTGTTGACTCAATTTTCATAGCTAAACTTCTAAAATTGTCACCTGTGCTAAACAATTCCCTTAAATTATGTACTGTATTATATTTTGCTGTTCCCAATTGTATTATTCGTTTATTTATTGAAGGAATCGGAATTACAATCGTGGAGTCAAGGACTCCTTTGTGAAGGCTCCACATCAGATAGACATACATTACAAGAAATGACAAGATATACAATAATAAATATACAGAGAACACACCAGAATACATAAATTGCAAGTTTAGAGACAATGGCCCAGATATTCAAACTGCACCCAAAAAGTGCGCAACAGCAGGAGCAAGCGCAAGTCCATTGCACCCATGCACAAGAGGCGTGATATTTAAAAACTGAGCTGGCCAAGATGCACCTACAGCCGACGACTGAATATTGCACCACCTGTGCCATAGCGCAACTAGGGAGGGGAAGCTGAGCATATCTGATGCGCCATAGCGCAACAAGGGATGTTCAGCTGAGCAGTCCAGAGGCACCATAGCGCAACCAGGGATGCCCCCCAGCAGCAGGGCAGCAATGCAACAGCACAACCAGGGATGCAGGGGCCCACCACCCATGCCACATATGGGCAGAGGAACACACAGCAGAACAGACATCGTCCCCCCACACCCCATGCACTGCACAACTGGGGGAGGGCTGGAATAACCACTGGCCCATGGAGACAAGCAACCAACCCACAGCTGGGCCATGGTGCCCCATCACACCCCCTGGCAAGCTGTGACTGGCACACAAGGAGGGATGACCACCCCATGCCACACCATCCCCCCAATGCAGAGCACACCCTGCACAGTGACCCCCAGACACCCTGCCCAGGAGCAGCGTCCACCAGTGCAGCATACCCCATGCATGTCACCACCCCCACTGTGACAATGCAACCCTGTGCACCACAGAACCATGCAAGGCAGCCCCACCATGAGCACCCATCAGCAGGTGGCAGCACACAGCGATGCAACAATGGCATACACAGTGCCACCATGCACAGCCCCCCTGAGGTACAGCTAAGAGACCAACCATGTGTCAGCACACAAGGTACCCCACAGGTGACAGGGCATGACCCGGACCCCACCACCAGTGGTACAGTACCCTGCACACCCTCCCAAGGACACACCCCGACCCAGCACTGGCCACAACAGCCAGCGCAGACACCCACAGTGGTGCGTGGAAACATGCACCACACCGGATGCAACACAGTGCATGGACAAACACCCACCCATACTCAAGGGCACACCAACACAGGGATGCAGTAACGGGGCAACCAAGCCCCCAGCGTGGGCCTATGGAAACCGTGTACACATGGCCAGCAGTCCTCCATGGCACAGGAGTGCCAGCCACCCTGCGCAGGCACTGTGGGCCTGTACGCCACCAGCATTTGCCTGGAGCACAAGTCACAGACAGTGGTGCACATCCCCTGCAACACACACAAGCCCCAGCATGGAGATGGGACAACAACAGCGGAAGCCACAGTGTCACCCAAGGCAGCCATGCACCACACCAGTGACAGGAGGCAACCCAACATTGTGATGGGTACAGTGGCTGCCCTGCATGGACAGCCACCACCGACATGCCAACAGACCATGCAGGTCACAGACATGCAAGGGTGTCAGCTTCACAGGCCATGGATAGGCTGACAGGTGCACCATGGACACAGAGCATGCACCATGGACCACTGCACACAGTCATCCAGTGCACAGGAAACAACACACACACCACAGACACTGACTGATAGCTACTCCCACACCATAGTCACTTCCCCACGGACACACACACATACCCATGACTGCACCACCCCTGATGCCATGCACACCACTGCAGCTGAGCACCTATAGCCCACTGCAAATTAGAAACCACCACAGTATTCATATCAAAAGAATTGTAATCAAAAACATCCAAGAAAGCTATTTACAATTATGTACAAATGTGTGGGGGGAGGGACACAAACAAGGTGGGGGTGGGTAAGGGGCAGGGATGAACAAATCATACAGGAAAGGAGGAGTGTGAGGGTGGGTCCGGGGGTAGGGGAAATCAGGGGCATTTTAATGGTCAATGGGAGCCCTGTTCCCTGCTCCGGCTGCTCCACCTTCCATGCCTCCGCCTGACCCCCAGCAGCTCAATCCTCTGCAGGATGTCCAGCGATGCCCTGGCCTTGGTGAGAATTTCCTGCAGCACCTCCCTGATCATGTACAGCTGGCGGACACCTAGGACAAGGGAGCACAGTCAATAGGTGTGAATGCACAGCCCCATACAGCCCACCCACTGTGCATGGCATATGGCCATGGGACATGCCTCTGTGATGGTGTGCGACCACCCACAGTGATCGTGTCCACAAGACCTGCCCACCCAGGTGCACACAGCCATGCGGACCACTGCACACACCCACCGGCCAAGTCCTGCATAGCACCACCATGGCTGTTTAGTGACATGGCTATGTGGTGCAAAGGCAGTGGCACAGCCATGTACCTGGTGCACGCATGGACCACCATTGATGCACTCCCGACATGCAGTGCCACTGGACAGTGCTGACTGTAACAAGTTGCATGCATGGCAGTGGTGTCAATGGATGGTGGCCATGCCCTGCTGCCCGCCCTGTTACACAGCATGCAATAGTAATCATGGAGGTAAGGCACTCACCATCATCAGGCTGGTCCCTCTGGTGCTGTGGATCTTTGCCCCTGCTATTGTTCCGGTCCTCCAGCTGGCACCTCCACTCCCTCATCAGCCATCTCTCTTCTGGCCCTAAGGTGCAAACATGGAGAGAGGAACATCAGTACAATCCTGTAGCAAAGTTCCCCTGCCCCCATGTGTGTGCAATCCCACCCAGCCAGACCCACGCACCCCACACCCTGATAACACCACCACAGCCAACACCGGACGGCCCCCCCCATGTTCTGGACACATGCAACTGTGATACTCATATGGAAGATAAAAGTGTATGGACGTTACACCTACCTGGCCATGGCACTGTGCCCCTTCTGGCATGTGCCCGCGAGCGGGCAAGCAGGTCCGGGTCCCTCCGCCATACCTGTGGCGGCACGGCTCCGCTGTCCGCCCCATTCCTGTGGCCTCCTCCAGGGCGTCGGCCACCTCCTGCCACACCTGGCTCCTAGACCTGTCCAGGGGTGCCTACTCAAACAATGGGCCAAAAAGTGGCTCAACAATGGCAACCAGGTTTGCCATTTCAATCTGGCTCCACTGGGTAGCTCTCCTCCGCGCCATCTCTCTTGCTCAGTCGGTTCAAAATGGTGCTCTGCAGCACGGTTCCACCACGTGCAGATGCTGTGAGGTACAGCACTGCCATTCCCTATCACGCTGTCACCGAACAGCGCGATAGTGGTGCACCCATGCCTAACGCATGGCGCCTAGGGGGCAAAGGTCGGGCACAGGGTCAAGGACAGGCACAGCGCGATTGGAACCCAATGCTTGTAGCGTGATTGGGTGCCTGTGTACTACCTCCAGTAGCGGCCTACTGCGCTGTTGCCTCACTGCACCTACGATGCCCCAGTGCCACAGTGCCATATAGGTGAACATCACTGTAGCGCCACTGGCACAATGGTGGCCATGCCCTGCATTGCCTCCCGCACACAGCATGTCAGCAGCATGGCAGGTGCCTGCGTCATCAACCCGGGCATGCGCAGTTAGGTGTGTACTGCGCATGTCACAGAACTGCGCCCTTGGCTCAGCATGTTCAACAATTGCGCAAAGCGAAAAAGCGCGATATTCAGCCGTCATATGCAAATCAGCTAATCAGCCATTCAATGGCGCAGCACTGCAATTTGCATCCACTTCAAGTTGCGCCTTTGCCTCATTTGCATGGGTTGCGCTATAAAAGTGCGACATTGGGCTGCATTGGCCATAGTCAGTACTGCAGTCTATTGGTGAGTTGCATGCTGTTTGGGAGTGTGGACTGTGGATTTTGGGACATGCATGGGACTGCACAGTCACAGGTAACAACTTTCATTCTCACAGGCTGAATCATGACTGAACGAGTTGTGAGAGAAGAGGAACACAGTTGTGGGAGGAGGAGACTGCCAAATTTCACCAAGGCCGAGACGGATGCCCTGTTTGAGGCCTACCTGGACCAGGAGCCGCTTCTCAGCAGATGCCAAGGAACACCACAGGCCAGTGCTGCTGCATGGGAGGAGGTGGCAAGTGCTGTGAACCTGCATGGCAGCCACCAGCACTCCGTGCAGGAGTGCAAAAAAAAAGATGGGCACAGACAGGGGGAGGATTAAGGAGAAGGTGGCTGCCATCAGGGCAGCATGAACTGTGACAGGTAGGGGACAGCCGGAGGTGCTACACCTGACCCCACAGGAGGAGAGGGTTGCTGGCAGCATGCAGTGTTGTGCCATTGAGGGTGTTCCAGGTGGTGGCTTCCAGATGGGTGGTAGTCTGTCACTGCATGGTAGGTCATGGTCTGTCTATTGGGGGGGCAGGATAGGTCACATGCAGTAATGCGGCTTTGTTTTCCCTTACAGATCCTGAGCGTCTGCATGGGTCAGTGGTGGTGGGCCTCTCCACTGAGGCCAGTAAGATGGAGATGGAGGAGGGCCCATCCACCTCCACAGGTATACACGGCTTAGTGCGGCAGTGGGCCCACCTGGCTGTCCAGACTGATGTTGTTGGAACAGGTGCGGAGGAGGCCCTGCCCGTGTCCCAGCGTGCCAGCGTCCATGAATGCCAGCATGCTGTGACTCGGGCTGGTGCTGGGTCCGTCACCGATGATTATGTCGCTAACGTCATGGGCAGTGACACGTGTGTGCCACAGGATGGCCACAGAGCAGGTAACATCGTGGCCATGGCTATGGGTGGTGCCGCTGTGGAGGCCTGCGTGTCATCACAGTCCCAGCCTGTGCCTGTCAGCACCAGTGGGGCAGCACTGGTGTGTGTACAGGACAGTGGGACTGTTGCGGCCACTGTGGTGGCACCAGTGAGCCCTGGGGAGTGGCAGCTGGAGGGGCAGCATCAGCAGTCAGCCAATGGGCTTGGGGGTACAGTGTCAGGGGGCAGCATCAGTGCACCACCTGTGGACATGCCCAGACCTAGTCCTGGTGTGCAGTGCCCACCCTCAAGGGGTACTAAGCATCAGGGCCGCACACACCCTGAGGGACAGGATGCCGAGCAGGCAGATGACCTCTTGGATGAGCACACCCACATACTGCAAGCATCAGTCCACCAGCAGATGTGGCTTGCGATGTCTTTGGATGCACTGCGTGCAGCTCTGGAGTGGGCAGAGGAGTGTCGCAGCAGAGACACCGCTCTGATCCTGGCAGGGATGGACCGGTTGTGGGAGGATGTGACCGCTGCCATTGACAGGCAGACACAGGCATTCACTGCTGTCATGGCCACATTGGGCACACAGTTATTTGCCCATGCATCGCAGACACCACACAGTGCACTGTCCACCCCCCATTCCCAGCGTCGTGCGACACCATCCTTGTTGACACCGGGTTCGGCTGTGGGCATCCCGAGCACGCCTAGCGCAGGCATGTTCAGTGTGTTGCAGACCCCTGCATGATTGCGGTCGCATTCACACAGTGGAACCCCTGGGGGACCATCGGTGCCACACCATGAGGCCAGTGGTCAGCCTGTCAGTGCTGGCTGGTCTCGGCAGAGCCGCCCATGCATCCGTGGTGGCCGGGGCACTTTGGCGTGTGACTGACCTGTCTCCCAATGCGGCTCCTGTCTGATGCTGCCCTGTGTGCATTATGTCATTCAGCGGACAATGCACTGGTGGGTACCCGGCCCTGCACACAGACACACAGTCCATCTGTACACCATCCCGGCTGCTATCCACAGTTGTGTGTGCATGATGATGCCTGCATTGTGCTGTACACCAATGTTCAATGGTGATCAGCATCTGACACACGCACAATGACAGGCAGTGGGTGTGGTGGTCTGTGGACATGTGTGTGGCTAGGGGTGGCGTTCTGGGTCGGTGTGCCTCCTACCCTTTGTGCATGTCTGGTGCATTGTGTGTGTGTGTGTGTGTGTGTGTGTGTGTGTGTCTGTCCACGTGCCATGTTAGACCTCACCCTTTCCTAGTGGTGTGTGTGGTTCCATGCCTGGCCACTTCCCTTGATGGCATGTACCCCTGGTGTGTGTCCATGCATGTTTGTGGGTTGTACCTTTGCCACTGGTGGTTGCACATGGCCCCATGACTTACCTGGGTTGGCTGAAGTGCTCCTCCGTGATGATGTCCCCGTGCAGCTGTGCCATCCGGAGCAGTCGGGGGTCCTGTCGCCCAAGGGCTGGCTGCCCATCACCATTGTCACCAGCGTCCTTATCATCCCCATCACTGTCCCACTCTTCGACCTGTATGGCTACCCCACATTCGTTGGCCATGTTGTGCAGGATGCAACAGTCCAGGAATAGCCCACAGGCCTTTGAGAGGCTGTACTATAGGACACCGCCAGAGGTGTCCAGGCAATGGAAACATGCTTTCAGCATCCCGAACACCTGCTCGATGACATTACATGTGGTGGCCTGTGCCTCATTGTAGCGTTGCTGCAATGGGGTCGCGGGCCACCGGTAGGGTATAAGCAGCCAGGGACGGAGTGGGTATCCACTGTCACCTGTGTGTAGATGGAGAGGTTAGTTTGGTGAACAGCATTGCCCTGCCCTGGGCCATGTAGTGGCCACTACCCATGTCACCTCTGACCATGCCCCCCCAGGCCCTTTGATTGTCCGTGTGGTTTGCATACTCACCCACTAGGTGGCCAGTGGGATATCCCCACTCTCGAATCTGTGGCAGAGTGTCGACTGGTGCCAGATGAAGGCATCATGTGCTCCCCCAGGGTGCATGGCACAGACATTGATTATTTGCCCCCTGGCATCACACACCACCTGACAGTTGATGCTAGCATAGCCCTTGTGATTTATATATGTGGCCCCCTCAAGGCCAGGTGGTATCACGCGACGGGCCACATGGGTGCGAGTCTATTGCCCCTAGCATGCCAGGCATACGTGCTACCCTGTGGAACTCCTGTATGTTTGCTGTGCTGCCTCCACTGGTGTGCTGGGGAAATGGATGTACTCTGCAGCATGGGCAGCAAAGGCTGAGGAATTGGGTGAGGTATGGACGCTGCCTACTGAGTTATGCCTTTGGTGTCCCCTAGTTGGTCTCTGGAAGGTACCTGTGGTGAGCAAGCCATACAAGCTGTCACTTTCGTACTCCACTGACAGAGCATAGCTCCGTCGTGTGGTTACCTGCATCACATCACTGCACAGCCTCACAGAGCTACCCTCAGAATTGCCCAATTCAGGTGGCAGGCACAGCCCACAATCTCTGTATCACCATACAGATCAAAGCTGGTTCAGGCTCGCGTACTGCCTGTTGAGGGCATACAGCTGACAGGCCCTTCCACGGCTCAACCCCCCTGCCTGCCTGCCTTCTCACCACCTCTTGAAGTGCCTCCATCTGGATGGAGCACAGCCATCTGACTTATGTTCACCCCCCGACAGCTGTTTCTGTATTACCCCGCTGGTCGCAACCACTGCTTCCCTACGGAACATCTGACTATGCTAGCCCTCACTGCTGTGATGAAGTACTTCCCCCTTCTGCACTGCAGCTCCCACACCTTCCCCTGAGCCTGTAGGGTTCCAGGTGCCCTTTTCCCCTGGCCTGCTCTGTGTGGACCACTACCCAGTTTCTCTGGCTAGAGTTCAGCCTCATGTGCCTTCCCACCGTAGCGTTCTTAGCCTCTCCCTTGCTCCCTTTTTATTTTGGCTCATTTCTGCTGGCAACTTCCGCTTACTCCCTGCATGGCGCATGTTATTTGAACATGCACCATACATTTTATGCATGGTCCTCCCAGCCTTCAATTGTGCATACATTCATTATCATTGGCTGTTGCTCAACATGATTTGAGAGCTTTAACTCCCCCTGAATATCATGCAGAATGCGCGATTTCGGACTGAGCTGGCGCAACCCCTATTCGTAATGGCGCAAGCTCTTTTGAATATTTGGGCAAGTATATACAATAAGAAGCATATAGTGAAGACAAGTTACAGTTCAAGGGTGGAATGGACCAACCCTTGTCAAATCATTATAAGTCCAGCACATACAATAACAATATACAGAAATCAAAAGGTTGTAGTCACAGGCAAGGGGGAGAAGGACTAAGCACAGTCACAGTTGGAGTGGGAGAAGATTTCAGCATGGAATAGGGTTTTAAATGGGCCTAGACGTTGTTCCAGGGTGATGGCCAATAGCATTTCATTCAACCAGAGGGGGGCCCTGTAGTAAAAGGAGAGTTGGCCCAGAGAGGTCTTGCAATGGGGTACAGAGAGTGGGACTAGTAAGGAGCTCTGTGTAGACCTTGGCTGAGTGGAAGGCTGAACAAGGTGGCAGAGACCTGGGGGGAGGTGTTAAGGGAGAGCTTCCTAGCAAGGAGACAGGTCTGGTACCTGGAGTCTACCTTCAAAGTTAAGCCAGTTGGTGTGTCCACAAGAGCTCTGGTGCACGTGTCCAATGGTTTACATCCAGTGACTAAATGGTAGGCTTTGTTGGGAGGTCATGATTCGACACAGGGCGAGGTGGGGATGCGACCATGTTCATGAATAACAATCTCACCAGTCAATAGGAGAGCACCGATGATGTCACCAGCAAGACCTATGGGTGTCAGAGTGGAGCACCCCTGTGCCTAAATAGGAGACCTAGTTTGGAATTGATAGCTAAGCTGAGCAGATTGATACGATCGTGATACGTGAGAGAGGAGTCGAGGCTGATGCCCAGGTATTTAAAGGTGGGCACAAGGTTGAAGGGGGAGCCCTGGATGTTAATTATGTTAAGGAGAAAATGTTTAAGCTTATTTTGTCTGTGAGTGAAAAATATGGCCTTTGGTCTTTTTGTAATTCAGGACAAGACGGTGCTCTGCAAACCAGGCCTCAGCTTCAGAAAAGGAGCATTGCATGGAGGATTGAAGGGAGTGGTGGTCTGAGTGGCTGTCAAATATAACCACGTCATTGGTGTACAGAAGCATTTGTCCCGAGCAGGCCTTTGGGAGAGTATTCAAGTACATGCTTAACAGGAGGGGGCTCAGTATTGAGCCTTGGGAGACTCCGAAAGTACCAGTTTACTGGCTGAGATTATGGAGTTTAACTTGACACTCTGGGTTCTGTCACTGAGGTAGCTTTTAAACCATGCAGTAGTGTCTAGGGACAGGCCCATGCAATGCAGTGATTGGATTAGAAGTGTGTGGCTGACAGAGTTGAACATCTTGGTTAAGTCACTATAGACAGATCCAGCTAGGTGCCCTCAATCAAGGACTTTGCTTATAAAAGTGTTGCATTCAAGAAGGGCAGCTGTAGTACTGTGGCCCTTCCTGAAACCATGATGTTCGGGGCAGAGGAGGTTGTATTTAGTAAGATAGCCCAAGAGTTGGTCTGATACTATTTTTTCTAGCACTTTGGAAAAGGGGGAAAGAATGGAAATGGGGTGATAGTTGCCCAGAAAGGTGCGGTCCCCACTTTTTAATATTGAGGTGATGCCAGCTGCTTTCTAGTGTGAGGGGAATTGTCCATGACAGGGGGACCAGTTTAGGATGTCAGTGAGTGGGGAGATAATGGAGTCTAAAGTGAGGAGGATTAGTTTTAGGTCCAGTGAGTTGCTACTAAAGTGTAATTTCCTGAGGGCTTTGGTTAAACATGGTCTTGCCTCCAGGGGGATGATTGTTCAGAGTCTGAACGTGGGGGTAGATGCTTTAAGGGGTGGGCTTGTGGGCATGTTCAAACTTATGAACATATGAACATACAAATGTGCCAGCAGAAACAGACCACCTGGTCTATCTAAGTCTGCTTGAGTGTGCAGCTAGCGCCCTTACTCTGCAGCTGCCTCACCCCCTCCCCTTTGTCATCACACTGCTCTCCCCAACCCTCACTCTCCCCTGTTCACTGTCCCATGCCCTTTTAAAGCTGTTCACAGATTTACAAGATACCACCCATTCTAGTAGTGGGTTCCATTATGCTACCACCCTCTCCATGAAATAGTGTCTCCTTATTTCCCTCCTAAATCTTCCCCCCTCTATTCTTAGCCTGTGCTCTCTGGTGTCCCTCCCCCTCCTTAGCTTAGAGACCCCATCTTCCTCATCCTTATTGATTCCCCTCAAATACTTGAAAGTCTCTGTCATGTACCCCCCCCCCGGTCCCTTCTATCCTCCAGGGTGTACATATTCAGGTATTCCAGCCTGCTCTCATAGTCTCTCCCCTTCATTCCACATATCATCTTTGTTGCCCTCATCTGCACCTCCTCCAGTAGCCAGGTATCACACTTCAGGTATGGCCTCCAAAACTGCACACAATACTCCAAGTGCGGCCTTACCAGCAACCTGTAGAGGGGCAAGATCACCTCTCTTCACCTGAAAAAACAACCCCTCGCTATGCACCCCAGCATTTTGTTCACTTTTGCAGCCACTCTCCTGCACTGGTCAGTGTTGTTCATGGTCCCTGTTACCATTACCCCTAGGTCCTACTTCTCCTCAGTGATCCCCAGCTTAACCCCTCCCAGTATTCTCTCCTTGGGTTCTTCACCCTGAAGTGCATAACCTTACACTTCTTTGCATTGAACCCCAGCTGCCACCTCTCTGACCACTCCTCTAGCTTGCTTAGGTTCCCCTGCAGCTGCTTCCATCCCTCCACTCCATCCACCACTGCTCCCATTTTGATGTAATCTGCTAACAGATTTACCTTGCTCACCACCCTGTGTGCAATGTCTGATATGAAGAGCCCAAATAATACTGGTCCCAGCACAGAGCCCTGCTGCACCCCACTCATCACTGACCTTGGAGTTGAGAGCTCCCCTCCCACCACTGCCTGTTGTAGCCTCCCAGTCAGCCAGCTTGTAATCCAGTGCATCATTTTTGCCCCTACCCCTACACCAGTTAGCTTCCCCCCCAAGCTGCCTATGAGGCATTGAATTAAAGATCTTGCTGAAGTCCAAGTAGAGAACATTCACCACATGACCCTTATCCAGCTCACCTGTCACCCAATCATAATATTGTATCAGGTTGGTATGACAAGACTTCCCCAAAACGAACCCATGCTGCCTCACATCATGGAGGCTGTTGTCCTTCAGATATGACACCAGTCTTTCCTTTAGTAACATTTCCATGAGTTTGCACACTATGGAGGTGAGACTTACTGGATGATGATTACCCAGTTCATCCCTTGGTTGGCTCTTGTGTAATGGCACTACATGTGCCATCCTGCAGTCTAGTGGCACACATCCCTACTCCAGTGAGGTGCTGTACTGATCAGCCAGTGGCTCAGCCAACACCTCCGCCATCTCTCTCAGCACCCTGAGGTGGATACCATTCAAACCTGGTGCCTTATCTACACTCAGTGCTCTCGGTCCCTCTAGGACTTTACCTCCCTCAATTCTTCCATCTGTCATCTCCACTCTCTCCCCGTCCTCACCCTCCCAGCCCATGGTGGTAGTGGTACCCCCATTTCTTCAGTGAACACTGAGCAAAAGTATTCATTCAGTGATTCTATCTGTTCCTCTCCCTTTTCCATGCACTGACCACCCTTTTTTATCCTCACTATTGTCTCCTTGCACTCCCTTTTCTCTCTGATGTATCTGAAAAAGTTTTCTCTCCCCCCCCCCCCCATTAATTCCCTGTGCTAATCTCAGCTCCCTCTGGGCCTTGGCTTCTCTCACTTTTCTGGTCACCTCTCTGGACCATCTTGCATACTCCTCCCTGTCCCCTTCCTTCCCCACCATATACCTCTGGCGTGCCTCTCCCTTTGCCTTCACCACCTCCACTACCTCACTGTTCAACCAGTATGGTTTCCTTGCTCTGCTTCTCTTACTCTGTATCTTGGTGCAGGCTTCCATTGCCTTTGTAATCGCTTGTTTAATAATATCTCATTTCTGCTCCATGTCTATCTCCTGCTTATGCCTTCCAGTTTCCCTTTCAGTACTTCCCGCATCCTCCCAAAGTCCACCCCCTTGAAGTTTACTACCCAAGTTACTGATTTCTCTGGCTCCTCACACATCGTGATAGTAAGCCACACCATTTGGTGATCGCTGTCGGTTAGTGGGTCCTCCACCCTTATTTCCCTTACTGCCTCCCTATTTGACAATACCAGATCTAAAGTGTTCTTTAGCCTAGTAGGTACACTGACCAACTGTGTCAGGAGACCTTCCTGGATCATGTCCAGGAGCACTTGCTCCCTAGCACTGGAGGTGACTGGAATGCTCCAGTCAGCCCCCAACAAGTCGAAATCCCCCACGATGACCACCTTCCTTTTTCTACATACCTTTATGATTTGTCCCACTAATTCCCTATCAAGATTCTCAGACTGGGATGGTGGCCTGTATATCACCCCAATCCTCAGTTTACTGCCCCTTGAGTCTAGGAGCTGCAGCCAGATTGCCTCTTTTCTCCTTTCTTCCCCCTCATCCCTTGTGCATTTGATCCTGTCCCTCACATAGGCTGCCACCCCACCCCCTCCCCTCCTTACAGTCCTTCCTGTATAATTTGTTCCCTGGGATTGCCAGATCCCAGTCCTGGTGCTCAGTTGCCCATATTTCCATGACAGCTACAATATCCACCCTCCACACTGCCAAGAGTGCTTGTAGCTCAGCTGATTTGTTGCCTAAGCTTCTCGCATTCAGCGAGACCACCCTCCATCCTGCACCCTTCCCTTCATTGCCCTCCATCTCCTCCCTTCTACTCCCTCCCTTTTGAGCAACCCAGAGTCCTTCCCTGCTAGTCTGGGGGGTAGGCTGTGACTCCACTCTATCGGATCCCTGCCTTCCTGCTGTCCACTTGCCATCCCCCCTATCTAGTTTAAATCTACCTTTGTCACACTATACCTCCCCAGTCTTTGCTTTCATACCTCCTTCCACTCCCCACTCAGGTGCAGCCTATCCCTTGCAAACAGATTATTATCCCAGGTACTGCCCCAGCTGCCCACAACCTCATACCCCTTAGTTCAACAACATTCTGTCAATCATGCATTCAACTCCCTAATCCTCTTCTTTCTCACTGTCCTTGCGCAGGGTACTGGGAGCACCTCTGAGAAGGCCACAGACTCTCCAGTCTCCTCACACAACCTCCTCACTTCCTCAAACCTCTCCCTTGTTACCTCCACCATTTCCCCCACTAGGTCATTTGAACCCACAAGTACCACAATGTGCGGTTTCCTCCTACCCCTCCTTGTGCACTTTAGGATTACCTGTCCTGCCTTGTCTGCCTTTAATCCAAGTATGGACTCCACCCATATATGAGTGTGCCTCTCCCCCTTGCTGCCCCATCTCATCCCCTTGAGTTTGGAATCCCCCAACACCAGTATACCCACCTCTTTCCTTGTGCCCATCACCACCCCCCCTTCCAGGTTCTTATTTCCAGGGCCACTCAAGACAGTGCTTTTACCATTTGCCCCAGTGTCTTCCTCCCTACCCCTTTTAATTGAGACCCCTTCCCCTCCTCCAGTTTGTCTGCCATCCTCCCTCTCCCTCCTCTACTCTCTGAGTATTATCCTTCCCCCTGCCACGCCATACTCAATCTCTCCACTAGCAATGCCCCCACTCCCTCCTCTTTGTGAGTACTATCCCTTGTGCACTCTCCTCCTGCGTCCTCTTCCCCATGTGTCGCTAGTACAGAAAACATGTTCCCTACCCTCTTTTTCCTTACTCTGTGTTTTCTCCTCCCTCCTGCCTACTGCTGCTCCTCTTTTGCTAGGCCCTACTAGAGTCTACCCTTCATTAGCTGCCTTCCTGTCTAGTTTTTCCTTCCCCCGACCCCTCCCTTGACCCACTGTTTCTTCTCTGTAGTGCACCCGATACTCTGTCAGCCCTTCTACCAATGCAAAACTCCCCTCACCCTCAACCTCCCCAGCTCTCTGCCAAGTCACTGAACCTCTTTCTTGAGCCTTCTTAGCCTGTGGCATATTGGGCACCCTCCCAACCTCCACAGTATGTTCATCCACACTGCTGCCCCAGAATGGGAGGGCTTTAAGCCCGAGGTTTGATGGGAAGAGTGACAACATCATTCCCCCATTCAGTTTAAAAGGTCACAACATCCTGGGCTTTAAAAGAATTCTTTTTCGTTGTGGCCAGAGGCACCACTCCTCCTTGCTCTGCTGTTGGCTTGTTCCTTGGGGCACCTCTGACTGCTGAATCTGTCTCCCCCTCGTGTTTTCTCCCTGCCCCTTTTTTGTCCTCCCAACTTGTCTTGCTACCGAGTTTCTATGGGTCACTGATGAGTATGATTATCCTGCCTGCTCTCTACAGCTGCTTGCAATCCTCCACCGTGGCTCACAATGTATATCTCATCACTGACCTGATAGAAACTTTTAAGTACCTCAGTGGAATCAACTAAGTCCAAGAGGGTAGCATCTTTCAGAAAAAGAGATGTGCAAGAACAAGGGGACCCAATTTAAAGATGGGGGGCAGTTCAGGGGCAATGTGAGGAAGTATTATTTCACAGAGAGGGTAGTGGATGCATGGAACAGCCTTCCTGAGGAGGTTGTGGGGTCTAAAACTGTGGGAGAATTCAAGAATGCATGGGACAGACATAAGGCAATTCTTGTGGGGGTAGGAAGAAATAGGCTGTTGGTTAACTAGGATCTGCAGCCTATCCTGTAGGTAGGGAAATGGGCAGACTAGATGGGCCAAGCGGTCCTTATCTGCCATCAAAGTCTATGTTTCTATGTTTCTATGACATGCTTTACTTCTTGCATTGGTGAGTCTTCACTGTGTTACATCACTCTGGGCGGTAATGTGAGTTTCGGTCCTCTCCTCGCCTGCTGTATGTTTTGGTGGATTTTGAGCGGCGGTGCTGCTCACCTGCTCAATTTCTTTGACTGCAGGGCAAAAACCAAAAAAAAAAAACAAAGGGTCATTTGTTTTTTTTCTCCACTCTGGTGCAGTTTGGGCATTCGTCCCTCGACGCTTCTCTGTGCGGTTCCTCCAGTTTGCTTCCTCAACTGCTCCTGGTTCCTCCGAGCTCTTTCTGCCTCCCTCAACCTTCCTTCCTCATTTCTGCAGCTTGCTATTGTCTCCCGGTTGTTTGGATTCTCCACTCATCCAGATTTTACCACCAGCTCAATCTTGATTGTTCCGCCGTGGTTACATTTGGAGCCACACTCCTCTCCACACGTCTCTGTGCCCACTGCCAGTTCCGTGCACTGCCGTCATGGACCTCTGCAGCACGTTGAACCATATTTTGATACCGGGAACTTATTTTGCCTTCCAGATCGCTGACATGATGTCCCTGTTTTAAATTATGGCCATTTTGGTTTCATTGAAACAAAAAAAAAAGAAAAAGAAAACCAAAAACCCAGAACCTGCTTCCTCTCTGTTTTCTGCACTGATTCTGGAACCCTACCTATATCTTGTTGTTTAGCTTCAGTAGTTCACCCTAGTTTGATGGTGGAATGCCATTGTTTTCTGGTTCACTTGTACTGGGAATTACTTCCTTTGTGCCTGGGTACGTGAAGCTGGCAGATGAGCTGAATGGTGCATCAGTCCATCCTGATGGCCGTTACCTATCCTAGCTCCTCTACCTTCCCTTGCAGTTCATCTATTTCCTTCTCACTACCTTTCTCCACCACATCAGGAATGTCTACCCCATTGACTGCACTTGTTGCCTTCCTCCTCCTCAGTCCCACAACCTCCTGTGCTACCTCATCAACCTCACCATCGGAGTCTACTTCCCATTGTGGCCTGCTTTTGATATTTCTTTTTGGGCATAACTATCATTACCCATATGCCCGCCTCATCAATCAGCGGCCCTAACACCACGTGTGTCAGGCTCCTGATTCCTTTGACTCAATAGCCCCCTCAGCTCCATGATGCCTAGTCTTGACCTGCTTATCTAATTCAATCCCTCTCTCAGTATGCCTTGGCGTAGTTCATTGCCAAGTCTGCACTATTCACTTGCTCAGTCTGGCCTGCTATCGATAATTCTTTGGGTATACCTATCATGGATCATATACCACCTAATCCAACTCATCCTCATGCGGTTCTCATCCCATACCAGCTGGGTCCTATGCTACCCTGTTGACCTCCCTACCATCCTTTGTCCTTTCATACCTCACTTTCCAGTATCTGCCTTTATGGCATCAATCACCCATTGTCCCTCATCCGTACCTGTTACCTTCCTCAGCCTAACGCTTATTCTCATCCAGACCGTCATGGATTCTTTCCACCCATGGCTTCCCTCCTCATTGTACATCATCCAATTTGACTACCCTTGGTCCTGAGCTTACCCTCTGGTTTGCATACCCTCTGGTTCCTGACACACCTTCTTGGCCTCGGAGTTTGCCTCCTTTAGAGGAGCATCTTTGTTTGCATCACTCCATAGAGCATAATACCTTTGTTCAAGTTCTTTTCATGTTCATTCCCATCTCCTCTTCTTCCAATTCCATTCCAGCTCATCAGGATTCACTCCACTTGTGGCTTGCTATCGATTTTCTTTTTGGGTGTACCTACGAGAACTCCTATGCCACCTATCAACTGCGGCCATCCTGCCACATGTATTGAGTTCATAACTCCAGTCATATAGAGTTCATAAATCCAGTCTTCATTCACTCAGCATTACCTCAAGGTTTATCTATCTACATCACTTACTCTAACATTCCTATCACTGACTTCCATACTACTTCACTGACTACAACCTCAGGGTCTAATCATTCAGGGTCAAATCGTTTACATTGCATAATCAAGCATGCCTCTTTAACCTCAGTGTCTGCTCACTAGCATCGCTCAATCAAGCCAGTCTGCATTACCATCTGTCTCCTCATCAGAACATCTGGAATCTCCTCTTGAGCACATCCGGATACCCCTTGCTCCTCGGACTTATACATGGATATACTCCCTCCCATCCTTGCTCCTCTGATCTACTATCTCTTATTGACTACTCGACCAGACCCTTCTTGGGTCCCTGCTACCTCATGTTCCTTATTTAGTTTGTGCTTCTTTGGAGTTTTTCCCTATCCCCTTGTCATCCTCCCTAATTATGTCCCTCCTCTATGAACCATTGTCTTTACCAACACATGTCCTCAAATCAAACTTAGTCAGCCTGGAGGGAAGGTGACCTAGGCCTTGGATCCCCAGAGGTTTCCTCCTCAAAGGGTTTTTTTCCTCTCCTCCATGCCGATGGTCATAATATTAGTCAGAGTTAGTGCTTTCTTCATGTTAGTTAGTTAGTTAGTTAGGTTCCACTGTTGGATGGAGGTGGATGGTGGCCCGGCTTTCCCCTCGCTCCTTAGGAAGTTAGCCCTTATCTTCACAGATTTCATTCATCATCCTCACCTCTTCAAAGCTTGACATCATTGGGTATTCTTTTTTGGGCTTCTTCCTAACAAACCTTTAGCCGACGCATTAATTCTTGGCACTTGCTGGGGGGGACCCTAGTCTAGGGTTCCTTGCATCATACCCCTACAGGGTGGTATATCCCATAGATAGAGAGGCAGAAAGCCACAAAGCAAATCAAGTTACACAAGCATCATCTCATATTATCTCATTTAGATGCATAAGCACATCGAATGGGAGGGTTTTAAGCCTGAGGTTCAATGGGCGGAGCAACAACGTCGCTCCCCCATCGAGCTTAAAAGGTCACAACATCCTGGGCTTTCCAGAATTCTTTTTCATTGCCCACCATCCACCCCCCCCCAGCAGCTTGTCTATCTTTCCCATGGGCTTCTTCCTAACCTACCTTTAGCCAACACATTCATTCCCAGCACCTGTGGGGGGGGTCTCCTCCTCTAGGGTTCCTTGCATTGTACCCCTACAGGGTGGTATATCCAATGGATAGAGAGGTGGAAATCCACAAAGCAAATCAAGTTATATAAGCATCATCTCATATTATCTCATTCAGTTGCATAGGCACATTGAACCATTGCAACCAACAATCCTAGCCATGGTTCACACTACTTATACAGGACAGTGGAATACAGTCCCCTCTATACTGGCTGTAGTTGTTTATGAACCCAAATTACAAACCCACCAATAGTGTTCCTAAGTCTCACAAACACATGCAGTCCAGTGTGTGTCCTGTCCAGCTAACAGTGTGTGTGTATGCAGACATCAATTACCATATGATGTAATACGTTACCAGTATAAAGGAAGTGATGCACTAGGAGTGGGCGGGGAAAGGTGGGGAATTGGGTCCCTCCTGAGTACTAGCAACAATCAGCTACCCCAGCAAACCCTCACTGAGACACTCGGCTGCACCAGCAAAATCCTATAAACGGGTACCTTTCCAACTTAAGTCACAAAGTCCCCTGGTATCAATTGAAAAACACCCAGAAGCTGCAAAAGAAACAAGTACAGCACTAAAATCAGTGAAAATCAACAGATACTTCCCTAAGATGTGTATGCTTCCCTCTCAAGCTCCACCACTGTGACTCAGCCCCAGCTTCAGTTAGCAGTAACTCTGAGGAGGCCCAAGGCATGACAATTATCACCCCTCTCCCAAGCTACAGGGCTAGACACACACACAAACAAAACTCCAGTTCCTGTAAGTCCCCCCAAACAGGTACCTTTCCAACTTAAGTCACAAAGTCCCCTGGTACCAATTGAAAAGAACCAAAAGCTGCAAAAGAAACAATTACAGCATTAAAATAGATGAAAATCAACAGATACTTCCCTGAGATGTGTTTGCTTCCCTTCCAAGCTCCAGGGCTGAGTCGAAGAAGTTAGAGGGAAGGACATCACTAAAATCATAAAATGTAGTGTCGTGGGTATCAGCAATCAACAGAGGGTCCTGGGACAGTGAGCCATTTACTAGCAGCTGGGCGGAGGGGAGACAGATTTTCCATTCATTTCTTTTATGTTGTTCCAAAATTGGCACTCAAAGCCCCAGGAGAAGAGTGTCTCCTGTTAGTGGGTAGCTTTGGCTTACCAAATTTCCCAGTTACATTTGTTCCTAAGTTCCCAATAGAGTTGCCGGTCATGTGGTTTGCCCGATTCATTATCTTTATGCTATTGATTGTCACATTGCTTCATGAGGTCAAATAGGGCATGGGAGGGTCAGGGGGAGTCCTGACTTTTGACTTTCTGTTTGGAGATTGGGGCATAGCAGTCACAAGCAGAGTTAAATGTGGAGATAAAATAATCCAGGGCACTGTCGGTAGACTGTGAAGTGCTGATGGGGGTCCAGTCAAATTGTAATAGGTGTTGTTTGAGGTGTGAGAGAGAGATCCCTTTTTAGATGATGTATAAAGATATATTTGGGTGGCCACTTTGGGATTTTTATTGAGGATCATCTACAGAGAACTGGCGAGTGGTCGCTCACGCATCTGGAAGTACTGAGACCTCAGATATGTGGGTGGGCCTATTCATGAACGTGAGATCAATGAGAATGGAGGTGCCAGTTTTATGGTTAAGCCTCATGGGGGACCGGACGACTTGGGTGAGGTCCATTGCCATGACGGCATCCCTGTAGGGGTCTCAATTTGGGAAGGTTCCCCATTCTAGCTGTTTCAGGTGTTTGCATGGGGATGGAGATATTGTTCATGTATTTTGGGACTGTCCCAAAGTGGCCCCGTTGTGGTCTCAGATTAAAAGCTATCTCGATCCTTTATTAGGTCTGTCTGGCTTTTTCAGTCCCGAGGTATGTGTCTTTGGGGATTTTTCGCGGGTTGACAGTGTTGAACGTAGATATCACATGGCCATGGTGGCTATGGCTGTCAAGAAAATGGTGTTAAGACATTGGACTGATCAATTGGCCCTGTCATTTGCTGATTGGTTAACTGAATTGTTATCGTATCTCCAATCCAAAAAGCTTGCTGCCAGTCTTAGAGGGTGATTGGATCTGTTTCACAGGAGATGGGGTAAACTACAGGCTCTTTGTCTGAAGTAATTGGTTTCCTCCATTTTGACCCAGTCCCTATGTCCACATGCATTTATGTCCTCACCTTTTCTGTTAGCCTAACTATAATCAGGGTTTTTATTTTCTTGATGTAGCTATACCTGTGTCTGTTTGTGACTATGATTTGATTTACTGTCAGTAGATCTCTATTCTATTACTGTAGTAATTCATGGTGGTACACCCTGGGAGAGGGGTTTGGGTTGGGGAAGGGGGTGTTGGGAGGTGCTAGACTTATGTTGTTGAGAATTTCATATGGGCTTCCTTGGGGGGGTTGGGTGGTTACTTTTTGTATATTTCTGGGATCTGTCTCTAAGGGGGATGGGAAGTTTTGTTTCAAGGTTTGTTGCTTACATGTTTATATCCTGCATGCTTTCTCCAGATATGTATGGTTACTGTTTTTTCCCTTTTATACTTTTAATAACAATAAAACTTAAATTTCAAAAAATCCCTGTAGGGGGCAGAGGAGGTTGCTAGCCAGTTGATGTAATCACCCAGGGCAATGATTTCACTGGAGGTGGGCAGGTGGGCTAGGCAGTTCATTACTGAGTCAAATGCTGGCCTTTGGTGCCATGGGGAGTATAAACTGTGACTATGTGTAGGGCTTTGTCAGATGTGTCAGGTTGCAGTTTCACAGTGAGAACCCGTGCACTGTGGGATGGATTGGGAGTGCCAGGGACTAGCAAGGCCTGTAGAGAATCTCTATAGCAAAGAGCACAGCCCCCACCCCTCTTAGCTAGCCTGTCAGTTCTGAGGATAGAGTACCCAGGAATCTGGACAGCTGAATCCAGGGTGTCAGGATCAAGCCAAGTATCTGTAACTGCAAGGATATCTGGAGAGATCTGTGCCATCCAACCCTGAAGGACAGCAAGTTTTTTTGAAGGCTACAGTTGTTGATGGTGGCTAGAAGGGGTCCATTCAATGACCCACAGGAGGTTCTGGGGGGGTGGGCCTGGGTTTGGGTCCACATTGCCTGATAGGAGAAGGAGTAGGAGGACATGGTGGTGGAGAGCGAGTCTAATTAGCTTGACTTTTATGTTAGGGTTACATGGCTGGGGACAGGGTTTGTGGGCAGCCACAGGTGTTGGTAAGGTGGAGATAAGCATGGCCTCTAAGAGGGCTAGTGAGGTTGCTGGGTTAGGTTCTGGGGGGGGGAACATGTCAGGGTAAGGAAGGTGTGCAGAGCATTTCTGGTAGTGCCCCACCTGGTGATGAAGTGTTGGGTACCTGCCTGGCTGACAGGCAGATGACTTGGGGTGGAGGGAGTAAGGAGCATTAGGAGCACACCAAAGATTAGAGGGAGGGGCATGGTGGAGTACAATGCAAAAGAAGGATGGGAACCACAAGAGGGCAGTGTGCCCAGAGGCCACAGGACTCAAGATTTAGCAAGGTATCCTCTTAAGTGATCCCAGGTCAGATGGAGTAGCAATAGGATTGGTTCCTATGATGCTCAAAGTGCAGGGTTTGAGTCTGGGGTGGGAAGCAAGTGAGAAATTAAGAGGAAGGGGCCAGAAAGCATTAGCTGTATGGGGCGGGTGAGAAAAAGGTAATGAAGATAGGGAAGGGGGAACACAGAAAAGGAAAAAAAATAGATTTCTCAGAGCAAAAGAACCATTTTAGCATTAGTTTTCTTTCTAGGTTTTAACTTATGAACTTCTACAAAAATCTTAAATAAATTAGTGTTAGGGGTGGGGCCAAAGGACAGTCTTAAACATAATACTGTCATTAGAGTCTCTGTTAAGGTTTTTGTTGTTCTCTGGTACTGCATGCAGGCAGAGAATTTCTCTACAGACATCACAGAAATGTCAGGAAATAGCTAGACATGTCAATGGCTACAAGTGTAAAAAGGGTAAAAAAAAAAAAAATTACATCTGTTTATATTCCCCTGGTAAAAAGAAGAGTCTGTTATTAAGCCAGTGTTTTGGCCAATGAAGGGGATATCATAAAACATTAACAGTTGTGGTTTTAACATTAACTGGTGTGATAGAAAAACTGCAAAGCCCATGACATGGTTAATGATCTAAATCTATACCATATTATCACTAGTATAACAAATACTGGTAAGACCTACTATGGCTGCTAAAAAAATTAACTTGATAAGAGTGTTTCATGACCTTAAACGTAAAGATGAATTGCTGTAGTCAGTGTCATGTGTAAATTAAATTTTCGGTAAAGGTAGAGCATTTATTTAGATGATCATGTGTTTCCCATGTGTTTAAACTGTGAGTGGCAAGTGCATGTTGTACTATATGTGGAAGGAGAGGGAGCTCCTCACCAAGGCCTTCAAGTAATGGTAAAAGGAATGGTGACGGGAGGAGAGATATGTCTACATTGAGGACTGTGGGCCAACCTGGAAGGATAAGAACCTATACTGAGGTGATGGCCTGCTTTCATCCAGGAGGCAACCACAGTCCTCAGTGGATGATTCAAATGTTATTTTGATCGACATTTAAAGTAGCTGAGGAAGGGTGATGGAAGAAATAGGGGAGACAGAAAGTGGACCACCACAAGCTGAGATAGAGAGTAGGGAGTTCCCAAGGGTAGAGAGTCCCACTAGGATGCAAGTTATTCAAGGAAACAGGGGGTTAGCAAAACAAGGAGGGGGGAAAGTAGCAGTCAAAGGAGAAAGGTGTGGAATGGGGAACAATTGGAAAAAGGAGAACACAGCAAGAAAAGAGGAGAGGGCTGTGAAAATGGTGCAAGGTCTGCATCAGAAGCCCTATGAGGAGAGACTGAAAGAGCTCAATATGAACACCCTGGAGGAGAGGAGATAGAGTGGGGATATTACAGAGACCTTTAAACACCTCTTGGGAATTAATAAGGTACAGGAAGAAAATATGTTTCAGAGAAAAAGGTGCTGTAGAACTAGGAATCATGATATGAAGCTAGAAGGATGTACAGTAGATTCAGGTGAGATATGAGGAAGTACTTCTTCACAGAAAGGGTGGTGGATTCCTGGAATGGGCTTCCATGGGAGGCAGTGGTAGTGAAACCAGTGGTGGGTTTCCAATATTCCTGGGACAGGCACAAAGGAATCTTAGTAGGAAGGAAGTGAGTTGAAGCCACAGTGCTGTATGGCAAGTTGAGTCTGCAGCAAAAGTGATCATAATTAAAAATGGGTAGACTAGATGGGACCAGCAGTCATTATCTGCTGTCAGTGTCTATGTTTATGTAATTCTCCCCTTTGGAAAAATTACTAGTCCATTCACTCTTGCCTGGGTTTTTGTGGCCTAATTCAGCCCAGTAGGGAAAAGGGTTAATTCTTCTCAGCACTCGGGTGGAGCCTCCTGAGGGTTGGGAGGTCACCATCGGTGTGTGGGGGGATAAAGGCCAGCAGTTTATTTGAGAAGCGGAGTTCTGGTCAGAGGAGAGAGTGGCAAGAGAGTGAGAGTAAATTGGTGTGGGGCAGGGGCAATTGCCCACTTTGGCCCCCAGCTGGTGGCACTTGGGGGGACACAGAGGAAGAAATCAGAGCCAGTAGCCACAAGCTGCACAGTACCTTGGAACACAGCTAAAGTCAAGAAGGGAGCCAGCAGCAGCAAGCTGCAGAATGCCCTCCCACCTGCACAAATTCATGTAGGGATCCAGTGGGCAAGAATGAGGCGGGGAGTGTAGTGTCTAGAAAGCGAGTTGCCTTGGAGCTCCCGGGATGTGTCCCCCTTCTCAATTCAGGGACAGTTGCTGCTAGTTCTGGGAAAAGGATATAGGCATCATAAGGAACCTGAAAATCTCCAAGCTACAAGGATTGCATGTTCCGAGGGGGACCTGCTGAACTGAGAGAGAGAGAGACTGAGAGAGACTGAGAGAGAGACAGAGACAGAGACGGAGAGAGAGACGGAGAGAGGGAGAGAGAGAGAGAGACTGAGAGAGAGAGAGAGAGACTGAGAAGAATAATGGGCTGTTAGGCACTGTGAACTATTTTGGGACTTGTGCTGTCTTAAAACTTTTGTGACCACAGTGGTTCTGAGTTAATGCTGCCCTACAGATTTTGCGACCTGCTCGGTCCAGATAAAAAGCTGCTATTATGGCCATACTGGCAGTGTGAAAGCTGAATATGTTCTCCACAAAGTAATTGATACTTCTTAGAGCTATGTATGAATATTTTAACAAATTTGGGATCCCTATTGTTCAAGTTCCATGTGGACATTCTGTTATTGAAAGGAACTGTTTAATGTGCTTTAACCTGTTGTTTTTATCCAGCACCAGCAAGGAAAAGGGACCCTGTGTGTGACATCTGGGCCTAAGTAATGTGGCCACTGGAAGTGTTTCTGCTGCTGTGGGTGCTTCTTTCCTATGGACATATTCCATCCATACCCCTAGACACAGGGAGGAAGGGCTACATTTTTATGTATAAGAGGTTATGTGATTCAAATTAATAAAGCACATAGATGTTACAGTTTTGCACTTATGCTGTTAGTTTACAGAGCAAGTTTAGATACAAATGTGTGTGGTGGTTGTTGAGGAAGGGGTAAGGAGATGCGGGCTTGAGTATCAAATGGAACTAAAAACAAAACAAATTAAATACCTGTGCCATATGATACTATGCACTCCATCAAACCTAGCAGTGATGAACATTACATACATATTCTGTAGGTTACAGTCGGTGATTTCAGAAATACGTATTTTTTTTATCAAAGCCATCAGCCTCCATTCAGTGTACATAGTAAGCTTTATTTGTAAAAGGCTGGGAAATAATTTAAAAGTTTAAGTTGACAAATAAGTCAAGTAAGTTATCATGTTTGGTCAGCTTCACTTTTCAGCATTTCACTGTATAAGTCTGGTAGACAGACAGACAGAGAGCGAGAGAGAGAGAGAGAGAGAGAGAGAGGAGGAGGAGGAATGGTGGAGCTTTGTTTATCATTCAGTCTTAGATCAGTTCTGAAATGGTTAGCAGATCCTACAGACAGCAGTAAATCATTGTACATTCACACACACACACACACACACACACACACAAGCATGCACACACAATTGGGAGAGAGAGAGAGAGAGAGAAAAAAGGAATGGTGGAGCTCTGTTTATCATTCAGTCTTAGACTGACTATGAAAGGGTTCACAAACACTACAGACAATAGTAAATCATTGTACACTGCCACACACACACACACACACACACACACACACACATACACAATTGTAAGACAGACAGAGATAGAGAGAAGTGTATTTGAATCTCTGCTGGACCAAGGCAGTCTTATTACAAATTCAAATTCTGACCAGCAAGCAGTAGTGTAGTGCTTAATTCAGAAGTGCAGGGTCACTTTTAAAGCCTTCTTTGACTTATTACAAACAACCAATATCATTATCAAAATAACTACTTTTTATTTTCTTTGAAACAATTGTCAAAAACTAAAGAAAAAAAAGTCCAACTCCAGCCACACTTCAAACACCCAACTATATACCACTTTCCTTGAGTACAGTCAGCTATCACTGCAGCAGGTATTGCACTTGTTACCTTGCAACCTGAACAGAAGACTCTGCCATCCCCTCCGCAACAGTGCACCACACAGTCAGCCATACAAGGCAGCAAGAAGGGCACACAAAACCCCAGCCTGAAGGTGCATGTGTCTGTCACACACCAAACACTTACACAGATCATCCATGCCAGAGAATGGAACTGATACACAGGACCCACTGGAGTGTCCCTCTGGGCTCAACATTGACACAGGATGTATACCATGTCATGAATGTTTTATCTGCATGTACCCTCAACTGAGACAGTTGGAGCAAGGAGGGTAAGGCTCAGCAGGGACAGCTGCATGAAATGGCTCAGGGGGGTAAGAAAGGCTTGCCTATAGCCTCAAGATACTGTTGTTCTAATTTATAGCAGCATGAAAGTAAACATGTTTGGCACTGATTTATGCTTGTTTGTTTGGGCAGCAAGACATATATAACATTTCCATGTCCTCCAAATGCTTCATTTAATACAACTAATGATTAGTTACAATGAAACAGACCCTTAAAGTAAAACCCTGCGTGTGTGTCCTTCAGCAGGGTGTCCAGGATGCTGATCAAAGAAAAAATCCAGAACCAATCTTATTGTCAGGAGGTCTGAACCTCACTCTCAGGTTCTTGGCAATAATGGACATGCAAGGAATTACAGACACGTTGCATAAGAGTAATAATGCTTGTTTATCACTACCAAAGGAAAATCACAGTTGTCCTAAGCAGTTCTTACCATTAGGAACTGGGAGCCAATGCAAAGTGTTTCCTATATCTCGAGGAATCTCCGTGTCTCATGGGGTCTCCGAGGTAGAAGACGTAATGTCTTACATTATACGCCTTAGATAATTACCGTGGTTACTGCAAGATAGAAACATTTCTATTTACAGAGATGAGCCCTATTGGTTAAATTAGAGGTGGCTCCTCAGTCCAATATAACATTATACAATTTTTTTATAGTCATCACTTTGTGGAAACAAAGAGGTACAGTTTGTACATAGCCATGTAGTAATACAAATCATCAGAAGATGGCAATGCTGACTTATTTATCATAATCATTACAAGGACATAAGTGTCTTAACATCTTGTTGGCAAGAAATGCATGTGTATATTGGAAAGTAAAGTGTATAGCAATTATATACATACATATCCTGACATCTGTTCTTATATGGTAGATGCCCTTAGCCCTATATGTTAGTATAACATTACCTAAATGCTAGCTGTCTGGGGTGTACCTCTGGAGGTAAAAATTAGGGTGCAGGGACCTCATATAACATTATGATCTGCCTAGGCTCACAACAGCCATCTGATTTATATGAAAGAATTATTTTTCTACTAACATCTTTCGGTCACATTGTTTATTTATTTATTTATTTATTTTAGTTTTTGTTGACCGGGTAAGTGCACTAGACAAATCTTGCCTATTTTCAGGCACAACCTGGGGGAGGGGGATACAGATGAATGCCAACTGACCTTGAACCAGATTAAGCTGTTGGTGGTATTTTTAGTGAATGAGGGAAACTTGGCCAAGACGCCGGGGAAATTCCCCTACTCTGACAGTAGGGGGCCCCTGACACCGCGTCTGGTGGTCAGTTGGAGGAAAGCTATGGAGGAGGAAGGTTTGGTGGAGAGGGCTGCATTGGCCCAGGAGCTGGAGAGACCAGAAGGAATACAGGAGGAGGGACCCGCTGCAGAGGCGGCTGGGATGCACCCTTTAGGTGGCCAGCACATCGCCCGAGACAGTGGTCCCATTTTAGAGCATCCGATTCAGCCTTTGAGTTTAGAAGAGCAGTGTCGCTGTTTAGAGGAGGAATTATTACAAGTAAGTGAATTATTGGCAATGGAAGGATGGAACCAGAAAAGCAAGGAGGATCGGAAGTGGAAATGTGATGCCACTTCCCCGAGTGCTGTGTTGATGGAAGGCTCACAGAAGCTGCATGCGTCTATGGAAAAAGCGCCTATGAGTAAAACAAAGGCAGGCTAGTCCTGGGGGGCCATGATGGATGCCCCCTGGTACCTGGAGCGGGCCCTGCACAAGGTAGCTTGGGTCCCTGTATTGGGAGGACATTGGAAGCCTGCAGGAAAGTCTACAGAAGGTTTGCTCAACCAAAAGGAGGAGATAAGTACTATTTATTATACTTTGGCACAGGACATGGCAGAAGGTGGTGGCGATTTACCTCCCCCAGAGTCCCCCACCTTAGAACCCCCTCTGTGAAATCCCAGGGGAAGAAGAGTGGGTTGGGGAGAAAGATGCAGAAGAGCCCCCGGCTTCAGCTGCCCAGGCTAGGCCCACATACGCTAGTCATTTCCATCAAACTGTGGAACAGGCAAAATGGCGAAATGCCATCAGGCTGAGATATGTGGGACCAAGGGACGATCCCCCGGATAGTTTTTACGTGGGGAAGATTCTGCTAAAACAAAGCATGTGGTTCACTCCAGCAGAAGTTTATGCCCTGATACATATCCAGGGGGAAGTTTTCTTTGACATTAGTTTTCGGACACCTGCTTTATTAGAGACATTTTGGTGTCACTATTTAAATTTAAAAACTAACCCTCTCTGGACTGACTTTATTGTATTTCCCCTCACGAAGCAACCTTTTCAGGTTATTATCATCTTGTTTCGTAATGAGGGGGTTAATATAGTGGATATTATGCACTGGTTGGAAAAAATGTGTTATACAGGGTAATCCAGTCCCTATTTTAGATGATGAGGGGTTTGGGAATGGAGGCTGGAAATTTAGGGTGAAGTTGCACTCTACAGATACTGATCTTATCCAGTTACCTAATTGTTTTTTGGGGGGGAAAGATAAGGGGTTTCTGTTCTACCCTGGACAGCCGAGGGTATGCTTTAAGTGTGGATCTAAGAGGCATATAAGTATTAATTGTGACGTGTTGAAGTGTGTTCACTGTGGGGAGATGGGGCACCCTAGTGCTCACTGTTTCCAGCAGGCGAAGTGCAATCTGTGTGAGGAGGTAGGCCATGACTTTGCATCTTGCCCTGTGGCAGCACAAAACACAGAAGAGGTGGATTTTGGGGGACAGGACCATTTTATTAGAGTAGCAGTGAAACAGGGACAGACTCCAGGAGGGAAACCTGAAAATGGAGGCCTTGGTGGGGGAAAAGTGGTGGGAAACCAGGCTTTCGAGGCTGTTAAAGCACTTATCTTGGACATCATTCCTGATCCCATATCTCAGTCATCTTCTTTTATAGACACAGGAGATTCAGAAGAGTTGAACAAGGGAACCCCCCCTCCCCTCGTCATACAGTCCAGGGTGGAGGATTTCACTATGGTGAGTGAGAAGAAGGGCAAACAGGTAAAAGGAAAAATGAGGGGAGCTAAGAAAACTACCACTTCAATCCTTATCCCTACTCTGGTATACCCTAATCCATTTGAGGTGCTTTTGGAGAATTTAATGGGGGAAGAACATGCAGCACCCCTTCCACAATCTCTCCCACAGGTTATGTTGGAGGGCCAAACTGACTCACGGCCTCAGGATGTTTCAAGTGGTAGAGTGACAAGAGCCTCGAGCAAGGTTAAGTAAGCTGTTTGGTTTTGATGCTGGATCCTTTACAATTTTGGGTGGCATCTTTAAATGCTAATAGCATTAAATTCCCTGAGAAAAGGCGGAATACATTTTTTCAGTTCATGCATGAAAATTTGGATTGTGTGTTTTTTCAAGATGTCCGTTCGCATTCAACAGAGGAATTAGATGCTGCAACAAAAAGTTGGGTGTGGGGAGACTGCTTTTGGTCCCAGGGGCAGGATTTGTGCAGTGGGGTTGGGATTTGTTTATTTATATCTCATGTTAAGGTGATGTATCTTATAGAAATAGTAGAAGGTAGGGCCCTGCTTTTGGATATAAAATGGGGGGATACACTCATATGGCTACTGAACATATATGCTCCCCAGAAGAAATGTGATAGGGTGGCTTTATTTAAGTCTATTTTTCACTTATTGTATACATCCTTTCCCCTTATTTTAGGGGGTGATTTTAATTGTACCTTACCCTCAGAGTTATTGGCTGATAAGGGGAAGAAAGTGTACTGTGATGCATCATGTTTGGCACAGGGTATACGAGAGGCTGGGTTGGTGGATGTTTTTGGAGCTTCCCTGGATGGTAATCAGAATACTTACTTCTGTGGGCCTAGGGCATCAAGAATTGATTACTTTTTTCTTTCCCCTGAATTAGTAGTACAATCTAAAATTCTGCGGGAGATGGCTACTTATGGTCATTTATTGTTGAAACTTAGGGTAGGGGATGCGCCAGAGGCACAAAGGGGCCCAGGGGTTTGGAAATTAAATGTTTCCTTATTAAATATCCCTGGTACAAAGGAGGGGTTGTATGCTCTTTTGGTTGCCCGTCAGTCAGTTTTTTGCTTATATGATAATATGAATGAATGATGGGAGGATACTAAAGGCAAGATCCGGATATATTTCAAAAAAATAGGGCGTATAAATGGAAAACTGAAACATGATAAATTAAGGTTTTTAAGAAAACATATAGCTACCTTGTCCACTTTCCAACAAAGGGGTGTGGACTATCTGGATAGGATAAAGGGATTGAAGGCTGAGTTGGCCTGTTTACAACTGGCCATTTTGATTGAAATTGAGAAAAAAACATAAGTATGAGATTTCTGGGGAAAAGGGGGAGACTTTGCCATTTGAAACTGCTAGTACTATGAGAGAGTCCCATGGAATGTTATATTTGAATACTGCTCAGGGGGGCAGAACTATTTCTAGTGTAGGTATTTTGTCAGAAATACATACATATGCTTCTAAAGCCTTTAGTAGTACACCCTTGTTACTCACTGCAATACAGTCTTGGCTAAAGGGGTGTAACCTACATCAGTTGTCCGCGGTGTTGAGGAATTTGTTGACTGTGCCTATCCTTGGATGAACTCAAAGGCAGTTATATGGGTTTGAGAAGCGGGACTGCACCATGTTCAGATGGACTACCCTAAGTATATATAAAATTATTTGGGACGTTTGAGAATTGAATTGCAGAAAATATTTAATGGGGTTTGCAGTCCGGGGAACTCCCTGAAAGCATGGGACAGGCCTCTTGTTATTGATTTATAAAATTGGGGAGAGGGGGGATTTGGATAATTGGAGACCCTTGATATTATTGAATACAGACTATAAAATATTAATGAAAATTTGGGGGAATAGATTACAAGGGGTTATGGATGCATTGATTCATCCTTCCCAATACTGTGGAGTTCCTCAGAGGAGGGTACAGGATGCTCTCATCTTGCTAAGAGAGATCCTGCAGAAGGGTGCCTCAAATGAAATGTTTGGTCATCTAGTTTGCTTGGACCAACAGAAGGCATTTGATCATATTGAATATGCTTATCTTTGGGAAGTGATGCAGAGTTATGGATTCCCTGAACAGTATATAGCATGGTTGAAAACATGTTATAGGAACATAAGTTTAGCTCCAAGTATAAATGGTTGGAAAGGAGACAGGATAATGGTACGTATGGGGTACGTCAGGGATGTCCTTTGAGCCCATTGCTGTATGTGTTATCATTAGACCCCTTATTATATGCTCTTAATGAGGACCCACGGATTCTTGGGTTATCTGTAGGATGTGAGGATATTCCTATTATTACAGTAGCATATGCAGATGACTTGGTATTGGTTTTGGTGGACAGATCTTCGACGATGGCAGCCCAGTTGGTGTTAAATATCTTTTCAAGAATTTCAGGTTCCTCTATTAATCCATTAAAGAGTGGGATATTGCCGGTGGGATATGATGCGGTTGATGTTGTCTTAATTTGGCAGATCCCCATTGAAACAGGGTATAGACAGATTTTAGGGATCTATTTCGGGGGACAGGAAGCTCCTAGGTATAATTGGGAAAAACAGTTGGGGGTAGCTAAGGATAGGGTGACTAAGTGGAATAGGTGGCAAATGACCAAAGCAAAGCAGGTTTATCTTATAAAAACCTTTTTGGTACCTTATTTTTTGTTTTTGGCAGCAGTCTACCCCCCGCGCTTACTTTGGAAACCTCTTTATATGCATTTTTTTTTTCCATGTCTGTGGGGGAGCAGACTGAATCCAGTAAAAAGGGGTGTCACTTATTTACCAATTGAGGAGGGGGGGTGTGGGAATGATGAATCCAGTGGTGTTTTTTTATGTTACATTTATATCTTATAATATAACCCCCCTTTTAAAAGAGGAGTCTAGGGTATGGTCCCCATGGGTAGCTGATGTGATTGGTGGTATAATAGAAAGGTGGGCTTTTTTTGGAAACTTTGCCTTGTCAGACTAGGGTATCTCAGCTCCCTGGATACTTTAAAGAGTTGATTGGGAAATTGAAAGCTTGGAGACTTATGAAACAGGCCATATGTATGAAATCAAGAAAACATTTATATTTTGGGGTACTTCAGGATCTTTTTTATGATAATCCTTGGTTTTTGGATCTGCCCATGGCTGTACAACATGCAAAATTTAAATTATTATCGAGTAATAGAGTCCCTAAATATATATGGGATTTTCTGTGGCTTTGTCTGCATAAAAAATTGAGTGTTAAAGGGAACTGGAAACATAAAGAAATGACTGAGAGATATCGTCCTAGGGAGGAAACTTGTTTGGGTTTGGTAGAATCTTTATCTCATTTCTTCTATGACTGTCCCTTTGTTCAATCCTTTTGGTCTGCCTTTCATACGGTCTGGCCCTTGAATCCTTTTAAGGGGCAGTCCGTTGATATTTGGACTGAAGGAGTGTTGCTTGGTGCATGGGTGATTTATGATAATATCACTATAAGGCTTTTGATGGGGTTTATAGGGTATCAGCTTTGGCTGGCACATTGTTGTTTAACACTAAGGAAGCAGATGAAGATGGAAGCTCAGATTGTGCAGAGTATTAAAAAAGATATTGTGAAGTGGCAATTGTTAGAAAAGGAAAAAGTTCATCAGGATCTGTATAGGGTATGGTGGAGGAAAATGTCATGGTTAGATACAGGGTAAGGGGAAGACTGCTTGTGACAGGTGTAAACTTAGTGGTATGGAAAGGAAGGGATTTTGATGTAAGCAATTAAAGAATGAGGACTTTGCATGGAGAAGACTTCTTGAGGAGTTTGAGGTTGGAGGGAGTTTACGGTATTTTCTATTATGTAAGGGAACCCTCCTCACTACCTAGGAGAGTGTTAACTAATAATGGTCTTTAGGCGCTATTGTTTAATGAATGGAAGTTCTAGGTTGAGGGGATATTTCTTCCTTGTTTTTAGGAAGGGGGAATATAATTCTTTGTAAAAAGTTATGTTTAGGACAGAGGAGAAATAGCTTCTTGAAAGATTTGAATGTAATGTATAATTTTCTGGAACCCCTCTATTTTATTTGGGGATTCTTAAGGGCTAGATGAGAAACCCTCTGCTCATCTGGGGGTGTGAGCATTGATTGCAATATGTTGCTTTTGGGGACAAAAAGAAAAGGAATGAGATGTATGGATGCTGTAATATATAGTTAGTATTGCTTTAATTTCTGTACTAGGTATGACTATGATGGAACACTATTATGTATGGGTCTTATTTTAGTTTCAAAGGGAAATATTCATTTACTATAGTAGCGGAGAAGGGGGGGTTACAGTATTGGTTGTATACTTTTTTACGTTTATTTTTTGCATCTGTCTTGTTCTCTAGGTGTACTAAAGAACTCGGCTACTTTCTTAGTGGGAATATGACAGAGGTTAAGTCTGTCAATGAAAGAGTTTTGTTTTATATTCACCTGAGTGTTAAAATAGTTTCTGTTTTTGATATCTTTTATTATTTTGATGTATGAAAGAATACATCTTTTGTAAAAATGTTGTGTTTTTTAAGTTATGTTATTAAAAACAATCCCCTACTCTGTTGGTGGGAATGGACTGGGGGTACATACAAAAAGGGAATATTATGTGTGAGCTTATGTGTGTTATAATAATCCTTTATGTTAATTGGATTTCCCTTATTATGGTTGTATGAAGTAATACTTTTGTGTATATTTTGTTTGGAGTTTTTGGGAAAAATTCCCCTACTCTTATAGTTGGGGGGGGGGTAGCATTTGTTAACTATAAAACATTGATATTTTTTTTGATTGTGAGATGTAATACTTAATTTTTTATCTATGTTTATGTTTGTTTTTGTAGCATGATTTTTTGTGCTGTAACATTAAGGTGCATCTGTTTTACTTTCTAGTTTTTACAAAAAAACTCCCCTACTCATTTAGTGGGGATTGGACTGGAGTTATGTACAAATATGGATTATTTATGTTCGATGCTCAAGTAAGATGTAATATGTGGTTATGTGTTTTTTTTTATTTCTTTCATTATTATTTTGTATGATGCAATACAATTTTTGTATTTTTTGTTTGAAGTATTTAATAAAAAATTCCCCTACTCTTTTTGATAAGTGCCATGGGATTTTTTAACATCCACCTGAACTACCACCAATCCAGGCAGATGGGACCTCGGTTTAACGTCTCATCCAAAAGACTTATGATTTACCACTGTAGTCTGTCCTTTTAACCCCCAACCCTACCCCATCATATCTTTACTTGCATTTGTGCATTGTACATTTGTATGTGTGGATATGTCTGCACACACTTCCATCCAGTGTGTATATGTGTATGTGTCTGCGTGCATGAGTGTGGGCATAATCACACGGCCATTCCATCTACTGTATGTGTGCATATGCATTTTCATTTTCTCCAGATGTGTCTGTCTCTTTTTTCTTCCCCCCTTTGTCACCTTTTAGCTTTCTTACTGTGCCCTGTTAATAAGCCCCCACTTGAGGATGCCTCAGTTCATTCTCTATTACTATTCCTCTTCACACAAATCATAATAATAATAATAATAATAAACTTTATTTGTAGAGCGCCTTTCAAATTGCTGGGGTGCTTTAACATACAAATTTGATAAAACAGTAAAACAGGATAAAGGAATAAAAGCATAATACAAATATAAATAAAATCAGTAACATCAGTTTGGGTAGGCTTGGTGCCACAAATGGGTTTTCAGGGCCTGCTTGAAACCCCCCACAGTTGTGCACTCCTGTAGCTGATAGGGTAGAGAATTCCACAGGGCTGGAGCTGCATACATAAATGCATGGGCCCCTGATGACTTTAGAAATACCCTTGGAATCTCTAGCAACCCCTCATCAACTGAGCGGAGCGGTTGCCAGGAGCAGTAGGGGGACAGGAGCTCTTTCAGGTAGTCTGGGCCCTGTCCGTGTAGGGCTTTATAAGTCAGAAGCCTGACCCTGAAGGTGATCCAGCACAGGAAAGGCAGACAGTGCAGTTCATGCAGCACCGGTGTGATGTGACACACCTGAGGGGTCCCTGTCAACAACCGGGCCACAGCATTCTGCACCAGCTGCTAGCAGCAGATATCAATCCCCAGCAGCCCTAGGCAAAAGGAGTTGCAGTAATTGAGGTGTGAGGTCACAAAGGTGTGGATCAGCATAGGAAGACTGCTGGACGGAACTAGGTGCTTGACCCTGGCAATATTCCTCAGGTGGTAAAAGGAAGACTTGACAACTGCTGACACCAGAGATCACAGTGTCAGCCCATCATCAAGAATCACCCCCAGGTCTCGCACCCATTCCGAGGCAAGAAGCTGGAAGCCCCCAAGTGAAGCCCAATAGGCTGACCAGCTCCGGCGACCTGGATCCACAACCATCACCTCAGTCTTTCCCGGGTTCAATTTCAGCCAGCTGGAATTCATCTAGTCCTGGATTTCAGTGAGGCAGTTGTTAAATACCAAAAGCGCACTATCCTGGTCAGGTGTGAAAGATGGGTAGAGCTGGGTATCATCAGCATAGCAGTGAAACCTCAGCCCATACTGTCTTACAATGTCTCCAAGGGACAACATGAATCCCATTAGCAACATGGGGGGGCAATACCGAGCCCTGAGGGACCCCACATGGCAGAGAGAATGGGTCAGAAGAAAAAATCCCTAACACCACCCTCTGCATTCTGCCAATGTGGAAGGACTTAAACCACCTGAAAACTGTACCAGACAGGCCACAGATGAACCTCAGGTGCTCAAGCAGCACCCCATGGTCCATGGTGTCAAAAACTGAGGAGATATCAAGAAGTACCAAGATGGAGCGGTGCTTCTGATCTCTCACCATCAAGAGATCATTGAGCACCCAAACCAGCGCAGTCTCGGTACTATGCCTCTTACAAAAAACAGATTGGAGAGGCTCGTAGATGTCATGGATAGTCAAATGGTTCTCCAGCTGTAGCACCACAACCTTCTCAATCACCTTCCCTACAAAGGGAAGGTTAGAGATGGATCAGTGTAGTGATCGGACCATCTGACTGGTTCCACCCCCAGAGGCTTCATTCCCCAGGAGGAAAACCAAGTCAAGAAAGTGACTATGTTTATGAGTAGCAGACGTAACAATCTGTGTGAGGCCTAGTGATGTCATCAACTGGAGGAAGTCCTGTCCAAATTGCAAGAGTTTATCATCGACCCAGGTGCTGAAGTCAGGACCATAAGCCTGGGTGACTCAAATGCCATGTCGATCACGAAGTCTGCTACTTTCTGAAGGAATCACTTCTCATCCCCGGGTGGACGGTAGACGAAGGTGATCCTACAGCCTACACCTGCTACTACAGAACACTCAAATGACTTGGCCTCCTCAGCTGGTACACTTGTGAGGCCCAGTTTGGTCTTGAAACGGACTGCTACCCCCCCCCCGCCGCGGTGCAATCTCAAGCAGTGTATCACTAAGTACCCAGCTGGAATCACAGCCTCCAAAGTGGGGCCGGCATTCTCATCCAGCCAGGTCTCCATGATGCAAGCCAGATCAGCTGTCCCAACAAGATCTGCAATAACTGCAGTCTTGTTCTTAATAGATCTGGCATTGCATATCACAGCCCGAGTTGGATGGGATTCTAGGGCCGCCTAAGCTACCTGCCCACCAGTAGTGGTGCCTTTGGTTCTGGAAATCAGACATGGAGGACCACGTTCCAGAATCCATTTCAACCCAGGGCATCTCCTGGACCTAACAACCCTGATATGAGAGCTCAAATTCATTCATCCTCTGCTGTTTGCAACCTCCTGTCCATCCCCCCCGATGTGCAATACCCAGTGCTCTACAGTGCTGATAAGATGGAAACTGCAAGGGGAGAGACAAATGGGTGGAGGTTGTGAAGTTCAGAGGATGAATGGTGCACAACTTGGGGGGGGGCAGGCTTCCAACACATGTTACTACCCCCAGGACCTAAGATCTACGCCCAAGCCCAAAATTCCCGACAATTATCAAAGTAAACACATAAACCACACCCAAAACAATAAACAAACAATTCAGTTCTCCATCATCTCTCACTTGCTGGAAGAGTGAATAAAAATAAAATAATAAAACAATCAAAACAATCAAAAACACAAAATTAAACCCACTCCTTCAAAAAACTCCTCCCCTCTCTCTCACAGAGAGGATGGGGTTTAAACAACTATAAAGAACAAAATCAAACTTAAAAAGTAAATAACCCTACACATCCACCCCATCACCCATACAATAAACTATAATATATTAAAAAACTCTAATAACAACTGCCTAACTACAACTTAAACTAAGGCTATAAGGCCAGTCACCAAAGTCTCTAGTAATGATGATTCCGTTTGAGGAGTTGGTCTCTCACAAAATAAATTTCATAACCTCACAGTGCACCTCCTCCTTACTGGAATGCATTAAACTGAACAAGCTGTTGCATGAAAACAGAAACTAAAACCAGCTTCAAATATACAAATGGATTTCAAGTGCACCTCCTCTCACTATGATGCACTGAATCCTAAAATGATTATATAAAGTGTGTTCGGACCCCCTCAGGCACCCTCACTACCTGGGGATTCCTTAAGTTCATCAGGCACTCTCACTGCTTGAAACTCAAAAGTTCATTAACCAAAAGTAAAATGAAAGGTCTGACCATCTCAAAGGGCTCAATTCTCATAGTAAAAGTCCTCTTTGTAATGATGGTGCAAAGAAATGTCCAAGGTCCAGCAGTCAAAGAGCAAGTGGGGGCCCCGAAAACCTCTGTCCACAGAGACCACCGCTGGAGATATTTACTGCTGGGACTTTGATTCTCAGCTAGTGTCAGCCCATCAGCTGACTCTGCTGGGGACCTGGGAGAGCTACAGGCTCGTCAACCGGCTCCCCGGCTAATCCAGGGCCTGGTCCCCCGTGCAGTAGTAAATCTGTTCACAGGTCACTGGACAGTGTCTGGCCCTCCCGCAACACCAACGATCGACCCCGCCGAGGTCCAACTCAGAGCCAATGTGACTCAAGACCTGCTCCAACAGGGAAAAAACTCGGTCACAATGGCAGCCCACATGTTCACAGTGTTGGCCAGCCCAAAAAGTGAGAGAATCTTCGGACAAACTCCACTCCGGCTTCACAGCACTGCCTCCTCCAAGTAAGTCTTACTCCCTCTCCTCAACTTCGGGTAGCTCAGCAGAACAAGCAATAAAAAATGGCAAATCTGTTTCTTTGGCATATATTGCACAGGTTAAGTGGGCCAAAACTAAACAGAAAAATTCCCTTTTTGTCTGGGTGGTATCAGGACTGTCAAGCATCCCTAGTGTGCACTGCAGGGTGATCTAAAATCCCAGTAATGCACAGAGTTAACTCCCTCACTGAAAAACCCTGTCTAACTATTAAATCTAAGCTAAGCAGCAAGGTTAAAAAAACATTTTGTTTTCCAACTTCTGTTCTTACCTTGCCTATTATCACTTTTTTCTCCTAGACCCTCTCTCTATTTCTTTCCTCACATAATGCATGTATCAGTTATTTCCCCTAGCCTCTCCACTAACTTTGCTTTTGCCTTTTGGGGATAATTCCTGAAAAAGACCTATGGTTGAAAGATTGATTCTAACTCCATTTTCTATTTTCAGTGTGCATATAATATTACCTTTTTGTTTTGCTTTGAACACACTTATTGATTGGGTCCATGTATCCAAACCAGATAGACCAAAAACCTGGAGTATTGCCTGACACTCTTGGTGACCACTTTCTTATCTTCCATAACTGAAGTGTCAAGAGATTACATTCTAAACGTATTACATAGACATGTAACATCTCCAAGTTTAGAAACCCTAAGTTAATTAAGGCACTAGCTAATCATGACAAGTCCTACAAAAATAACATCCCAGACACTGACACTGCATTTGTTAAGATGTTAATTTACTAATATATGTGACCTATACACTCCACTTAAGAAAAGCCATATTGAATTAGAAATATAGGAGTGGATACATAATGACATACTCAAATAATGTGAGAAAAGGACAGAGCCAAGAACTTATATAGGAAGTTGGGGTCCTTCTTTAAAAGTTTAGAGAACTGTGGAACAATTGTACAACAAATGATACAAAAATCTGCAATAGGGTAGACTCTGCAGGGGGTGCTGAGGACATTAGGAAGGACCTGAGGGCACCGGAGGTGTGAACAGAGACCGGGCAACTTAAATTCAATATCAAAAGTGTGTGCAGTCATGCACCTGGGACACAGAAACCCAAAGGCAGGGTACAAACTTGGGGGAGACAGGGTTACTGAGCAGGAGAGGGATCTGGGGATAATACTGTCTAGTAATCTCAAGGTGGGAAAGCAGTGTAACAGGATAGTGGGGAGAGCATATGGGATGCTGGCAAGCATAGGCAGGGGAATCACTAGCAGAAGGAGGGAGGTTCTGATGCCCCTATACCAAGCCATGGTAAGACCACACCTCGAGTATGGAGTCCAGTTCTGGAGGCCATACCTGCGCAAAGACATAGCTATGATTGAAAGGGTTCAGAAAAGAGTGACAAAGATGATACAGGGGATGAAAGGCAAATCGTACAAACAGACATGTAGGGAATCAGGACTATACACATTGGATACTAGAAGGGAGAGATGGGACATGATAGAGACCTTTAAATACCATCAAAGGGATAAACAAGTGTGCTCAGGGCATTTATTTTACATGAAGGAAGGCACTAAAATGAGGGGGCATGGGTTAAAACTGCAGGAATGAAACTACAGGGGCAATGTGAGAGGACAGTTCTTCACTGAGAGGGTGGTGGAGGCATGGAACAAGCTTCTGGAGGAGATGGTGGGGTCTGAAACAGTGTCGGGCTTCAAGAGAGCATGGGACAGGCACATAGGGTTACAGGGCATTGGGGAGGAATAGTGGGAGGGAAAAGGGGCAGACTAAATGGGCCAAGAGGTCCTTTTTTGCTGTCATGTTTCTATCATTCTATGATTCTATTAAATACTTTTGTCAGTTAGTCAAAGGTGAATTTTATATAGAGGAGCAAACAAATGTTGGCTGTGATCCCGGAAGAGCATGGAATGACATGAATGCCTTATTCTTTAGACCTAATAAGTCAACGCCCTGTAGTCATTACTGACCCCCCTAGAACTGGCTACGATCTTCATTACCACCTTCTTCAGCCTAAGACAGTCCCAAATGGTGTCTTATCAACTGGCTACTTGTCAAAGATCCAAGCTACTAAGTGACTGCAGTACCTGTAGTTCCCCTTTATAAACCTAATAAGGTCTGAATCCCTGAAATATATGCAATAACAAAACATTAAAACCATAATACTGTAGGTATAGATCACCTTGATGTTAGGCTGACTATATCAGTGTCAGTGGCTCAGTAGGTAGCACACTCGCCTCTGAGGCCAGGAGATCAGAGAGCTGTGGGTTCAGTTCCCACATCTGGCACTTGGGTGAATATCCCAGTACTGACACTGTAGTGCAGCATGAGAGGGGTGCTTCACTTCTGAGGTGCTACCTTTCAGATGAGACATTAAACCGGGGTCCCATCTGCCTGGATTGGTGGTAGTTCAGGTGGATGTTAAAGATCCCATGGCACTTATTGAAAAGAGTAGGGGAATTTTTATTAAAGTTGGAAAGTAAAATACAGTCAAATTATACACAAAAGCAAAAGCAAATTACTCGAAACAAAATACAGATGCCATCATACATAAAATACAAAACTAACATTGCAATAGACTCAATACTTACTAGACATACTGAAAAAATAACCCCACCCCACCCACTAAAAGAGTAGAAATTTCCCAGTGTCCTCGCCAAATTTCCCTCATTCACTAAAAATACCACCAACAGCTTAATCTGGTTCAAGGTCAGTTGGCATTCATCTGTATTCCCCCTCCCAAGGGTCGTGCCTGAAAATAGGCAGGATTTGTCTAGTGCACTTACCCAGTCAACAAAAACTAAATAAATAAAATATCAACCAACTCAGCCCTATTGCAGCCCATTAGGGCAGTAGTGAATCTGTCCCTATGTACTTAGGTCTGGAAGCAAACTACAATTGTTTCAGCCCTCGAATACTATTGGCTAATTCCTGTTTTGCATGCTCTTAACAAAATGTTGATGAGACTTGTCCTGCTGTAGACCAAGTCATCACTTAGCTAATGAGATACAATTTCTTAACAGATTCACAGCATAGCTTCAGGAAAAGTCATAATATTATTACAGCACTGAAAGTATTAAAAGATCACATTCACAGAGTGATTGACATGGAAGACAACGCCTGCCCTATATTTGTTGACCTAACAAAGGCTTTTGTTCTTGTTATGAAAGGATTCCTGTTGGAGAAACTGTCTGAGCTGGTGTTTCCATAAGAAGTAGTATGCTGGTTTGCCAGCTATCCTGCAAATTAGGAATGGGAGTAATAATTATAGACGCTGTTTACACCCCCAGGAATCTCAACATAGGGATTCCCAGTGGTTAATTCTGGGACAATTGTTATTTAGCCTTTTGGTAAATAATCCACCCACTGTATACACTAACACAAAGGTGGTCCTATATGCAGATGACACACTAGTATTCACCTGGAAAAGGTCCTTATAGTCAGTTTCTGACTATTTGCAGACTGATGTTGATATATTACTGAACTGGCTTATGGAAAATGCCCTCATAATGAAAGTAAAGAAAACGAAAGTAATGATCTTTGGTAGCATTAGGAAGTTGTGATAATCACAATTATTTTATTACATTATCTCATTGGTCAACACAGAAAGTGAACATGTACTGTACCAATGTTTAAAATGTCATACTACTACTGAACAGTATGCTGTCCTATGCTCACAGCACCCTCAGGCAAGAAAATATTGGTTAGGGTGATTTATAGACCTATTGGACTCCCTGATGATGCCCTGAGCAAAACCGGTTGGAGGTTTTGAGTGTGAGATGCTCCTGTTGGCATTCCTTGTGAGAAGTATTTTGCCTACAGACCTTTAATAAATATATTTATGCACCAGTTTTGGTGTTAGCCTCTTTTGTATGTGTTGGTGGATGATGCTAGTTTTTTCTTTGGTCTCCTAGGTCTTATTTAACTTTGCACATCCAGTCATGGGGCAGCTTTTATTTGTTCTAGTGATCTATAGACCACCAGGAAATGGGGAGGAGAGAGATAGAAGCTTGAAGAAGAGCTGGCAAGGAGAGTGAAGAAGGGGGAAATGTTGGTGGTGGATGCTCTGAGCCTGCCAGATATCAACTGGGACATTGCAGTGGCCAGGTGTGCCAGACGTCAGGCCATGTTGGTTAAATCACAGGACTGCCTGCTGGTGTATCTGATTCAGGAACCCTCTTGACAGGTGTCCATTCTCAATTTGATGCTCACCAACTCAGAGATGGTGTGTGGAGTAAGGGTAGAGGAGCCACTGGGGTCCAGCAACCATAACTTCATTTCATTTAGGCTGGACCTTGGGAACAAGATGCCTCTATCAAAAACTGAATCTCTACATTCTAGAAAAGCAGACTTCAACCAGATGAGGGAGCTGGTCTGAGACAATTGACAAAGGGCAGACAGCATCAGTGGTGTTGAGAAAAGATGGATAGTAAACAAGGGGACCATTCCTGAGGCAACAAAGTTATACACAAGAATTGTCACAAAATGAAACAGGTACAAGAGACAAACATGGTTCTTGGAAAGGGTCAGAAAAGCAGTGAGGGTCAAGAAAAAGGCTTTCACCAGGAACATGGAAAAGCAGGGGGAGGAGGAATGGGAAGAGTACCAAATAAAAAATAGAGCAGCAAAGAGGATGGTCAGGGAGGCAAGGCAGACACACAGTTGCGTATTTTGAAGGGGGTCAGGGGTGGAGAAAAACAATTCTTCAGGTATATTAAAGGAAAAAGGAAGCAGGAAGGGTGTATTGTTAGGCTACAAGAGGGGAGAGGGTACTAGAGAAAGATGACCAAAGAGAAGTCTTCCTTAATGATTACTTCTGCTCTATCTTCACAAGGGAAGACAGTGGGCCATTGCCTGGAAGTGACATCAAGGTGGCTGTCAGAGGCATTCCTGAAATGAGGCAGCCAGTATTTACCATAAGGAGGGTCCAGAAGGAGCTTGAAGCTTAAAGGTAGATAAAGTCCCAGTGAGGATGGAGGGCACTCATGGGTGCTCAAGGAAGGTACTGGGTCAATATGTTGCAGATGAAACTGCACAAGGAAAACCACATGGTCCAAAGTGCATAATGGAATACAGCAACAGGGCTGTAATAGTGGTAGGACACTACCGCTACCCCTGTCACTGGAGGAAGGGCTAAACAATCCACAAGTGCTATGCCTGGTTGAGCCACTACTGTGGGGGAATGGCTTAGGCACAAGCACCTGGCACAGTGGAGAGACAGGGATCAGGGTTTGAATCCCTGTTTCCCAAAGTGTTTTTTTTTCCACAAAAAAACCTAAGTGCCCCTGTTCTGAGTTTCCCTTTTTCCCCTCAGTCCACACCCCCCCTTTGAGTTTGATAATTCAAGTTGAGGTGGTGTGGGGTGCATAGCTCCCCATGTTGAAGGGTTTGGGGGTGGATTTTTGCTAAGTGTCCTTCTGGTGTGTGCTCTTCTATTGTGGTCAGCATTTTGTGCCAACCTTATTGTGTGCATGCCATAATGTTTGCAGCATTATTGTTGTGCGCAGTTTCAGCCATGACATGATGACCTCATGCCCTCAAGGAATTGCCTGCAGAACTAATTGAACACCTAGTAGGGCTATTCAAAAGCTCACTTTTGGCAGGAGTCATACTGAAAGGGTGGAGGTTAATGGACATAGTTCTGCTACACAAGAGGAGACAATGAGCAATCGGGGATATACAGACCTGTCAGACTTACCTCTGTAGTAGATAAACTGATGGTGTCACTTATCAAAGAGGGCTTTGTGGAATACTTAAAGAGAGCAGTGGTCTGCATGATAGTAAACAGCATGGGTTTGTGGCCAGGAGATCTTGTCAGACCTACCTGATAGTTTTCTTTGACTGGCTAACAAAGGTAATGGTAAGGGCCATGCTCTGGATTTACTCTACTTTGATTTCATCAAGGCTTTCAACTCAGTGCCACAGAATATTGTTAAAAAAGCTGGAGGACCTAGATATGGCTAGGGACATAGTTAGAATATTAGGAAACTGGTTGACGGTGACACAGCAGAGGTTGGTAATAAACAGGGTCAAATTGGAAGAGGGAGGCCATGAATTCAGTATGTAGGGATCTGTTTTGGGTCATGCCCTCTTCAATATATTCATCAGCAACACTGATGAGGGCATTCAGGGCAAATTGTGTCTCTTCACAGATGGCACTAAGCTCTGTGGAAGGGTAGTTAGTGGCAAAGGCTTCAGGAAGATGCAAAGAAATCTACAAAGGCTAGAGAGGAGGTCTAATGTTTGGCAGTTGAAATTTAGTGCCATAAATGCAAGGTTATGCACCCAGTGGTAAAACACCCAGGGCAGATTACTGAATTGGAGGGGTTAAACTGAGCACTGCAGCAGAGGAAACGGACCAGGGAGTCATCATTGGTGACTCCCTCAAACAAGCAAGCCAGTGTAACAAGGCCTATAGTAAGGCTAATAGGATACTGGTGTGTATCGGAGGGGTACTAACAAGCAGATAGAGAACTCTGGGCAGACTAGATGGACGTTTGGTCTTTTTCTGCTGTCATTGTCTGTATGTTTCTATATGAACATTTTGACTGCCTTCTTAAAATAGTCAACAGGAGATTGGAACTTGTAAAGGAATTAAATTAACTTCACAGAGGACACCACACAACTGGTACCCCAAAGCCTTTTGCTATATGGTGCTGGAAATGGACAAAATTCACTAGGGGAACCCACCACCTTTTATACAGGATTGAGAATAGCAGTCAAGGATCCAGAGACTCAGTTTCTGATTATATGTTGCATGTTGCATTTTAACATGTTATTTATTCAGTTTTATGCCTTTTTGTGGGGTAAATGTTGCACAGGAGCAGTCCTTCCCCCATTTACTCCTGAAACTGAGTAAGGCTCTTAATGTTACTCCTGGAACTGAGTTCCCCCAAGTTTCAAATCCCCTCCATTTCCACCACTGCTGCTATCATTAATTAACCATGGAATCATAATGTACTCTGTGGCAACTGGCAGTATGATTTGCTGAATTAGGTCCCGTCTCAAAAAATCCATAGATTTGTGGCTGGAGCAAATACTGTATTTGCATGCATCACTGTAAACTTTATGCTGGAATATGATGACTGCCAGTTTAAAAGAGATAACAGCACTACACACACTTAACAGTGGCGCAAATTCTAAATAAAATCAGTTTCCTTCACTACTACACTACTTACTGCCCAGGACAGCTCGCATATAACTAGATCTGTATGCTGCCTATACCTTTGCATTCATTTTACCAGAATATTTGTGGCTTACAGGTCCTTCCCATACAATGCCGCAAGGCATGGAACCAGGCAGCTGCTAACCTACAGTCTATGCTTATCAACTCTATGGACAATAAACAACTGAACAACAACATAATGAGTACTGTGAACTGCACATGAAATACCCCCCCAAGTTTTTCCACTAACCCAAATGTTCCCAGTATGGCATTTCCAGCAGTATGGTGTTCACAGTATAGTGCCCCACTCCAAAAAGGTGCACCTCTCACCCTAGCCCATAATATCAATAGGATGGTAAGAAAGGGAAGTTCAGAAATATATGGGAGCCCCATAAACAAGTCTGTTGTTACTTTACAGTTTTTCAACAAATGCCTTTCAGTCAGTCATTTTTTTCCACCCTCAGCACATGACCACACTCAGTGCCAACATTGATTTTAGAAAGAATGCCAGCTCATGCTGGCCAGTTAATGGCCCCCACGTTACCAGGGATATGTTGTATCAAACATTGGGTGGGCACAAAAAGCTCAGCTTGGTGGGAAAGTGACTAAGTCAAGTGACTGCCATCAACTGTTGGTTCTCAGGCAATTGTCATCAATCATTTGTTGTCAAGTGGTCAAGTGTTCACTGATGGGCTAGTGAAGTGACTGCCTTAAGGAGGGAGGGGGCGGAAGCAGGGAACTGGCAGAAACAAAAAACTGCTTACTTACAACAGCAGTCCCTGTGTTCCTCCTCCCATACCTGCTGTGGTTGGTGACTAGTGTTGGAAATCCAGTCAGTCAGTGGTGGCATTGTATGACAATGTCCTGATGCAAAAGTCAGTTCCAGTTCAATCCCCACTGCAGCAAAGGCAGCAGCTGATGATATCCAGTTATTTATTGATTTTAAGAGTTTCACCAGAAAGGACATACTGAGTGATTGATTGATTGATTGATTGATTTCAAGAGTTTATCTAGGAAGAACATACTGAGATAAATAGCTCATTTCTAGCTGTGGCTGGTTGGGAGGGGATGAGGAGACTGCAGTAATAAGTTACATCAGTAAAATTACAATTATAATAACAATAGTAAAAAGTACATGGTAGACAATTAGGAGGAAGCACAGAGTTCAAGTAGTGCAAAGTGCAACTAGCTGCAAAATGAGGAAGAGAAGGGAGTTTGCAAATACAATGAGGACAAGTCCAATGGGGGGACAGTGGACCAATAAATCAGGGTAGTAGGAGGAGAGAGTAATATGGAGGGAGGAGGAGTTGAGAGCAGCATCCTTTCAGATGAGCAGAGTCAGCAGTTGCTGATGCAAGCACAGCTATGATGTTTGTTTCATTACTTTTTTAAATCAATTAATTCTAGTCCTTGCTATCAGCAGCAGCAGTAAAAATGAGAGCATCAACAGAACCAATGACTGCTACAGTGAAAGAGACAAATCCAGCATCAGAAGTTGTAGTCAGCAACATCATTGGACCAGTGGAGCCTAACTGACCTCCCACAGAGACTGCCCCCAGCCAGCCCATGGAGAAGTGATCCAGTTGGGGTAGTGGGTCAGTGGCATCACCAAAGGGGCAGGTGCTAGCTGCCGTTACTTCTGGATGTTTTGTGTGTTTTTAGTTAATTTAATAAAAGTTAGCACCAGTGGGTGAAGCAATCAGCAGCCAAGGCCACAGGGGCAGAACAAGGTTCTGATCAAATGAACACTCAGGGAGGTGTGATAACGGGCAGAACAGGCACCAGAGCCACAGATTTGCTAAGTGGCTCAAAGGAATAGGGGAAGGCATGCCACAATTAGAGGCTCAAAAAGGGGTAGAACAAAGGGGCAGGGCAGGTCCCCAACAAGAGAAATAAATGTCCAGAAGGACAAGTGCAAAATTGGACTTGTAGACCAGAAACAAGACAGCCCACAGCAAGGGGCTGGTAGTTATGAAATTATGTAAATCATAAGTACTGTGCACTGAGCTCCAACCAGGAGCAGAAGAGGGGAAAGTATACAGACCCCAGCAAAACACGGCCTCAGAACAGCAGCCTAGCTTCCCAGAAAGCCCAAGGCAAGGGCTAGTTAATTAAAAAGTAATTTCCTTTAGTAAAGAACAAGACAGTCACACTAGATACAGGTTCTCAAGATAAAACATATTGCAAGCAGAACAAAACTACTTGTATCTGGCACTCATGACTTCCAAATCTGCTCCAATCCTCCTGAGCAACACAGGACACAGTTTCTTATTGATGCATTCCAAAACCTTTGACAAAGAGTATTGGAGTTTGCATAGAACAGTAGGTCCTGCCTGGAGTAGGTTTCCTTGCATGTTTGCATTATATATGACTTTTCACTTTTTTGCACTCAAAATTCTGCATTTTGGAATGTATCATAGGAGTCTGTCCTGTGATGCTTGGGAGACTTGACACAACTTTCCACCTCAACAGTGCACACTTGCATTGAGACAAAAAAATTCAAGAATGATGCATGCCAGATATTTTTGTTATGCTAGTACCCTGAGCCCCAGCCAAGGGAGGTACAGTAGGCATGGGCAGTGCATAAAGTGTGCAGAAAATACTGCTGGGTCTGTAAGTGTCATACTTATAAGAACATCTATGGACTACTACTGTGAAGGTCCTTTTTTCCCTGCATACTGTGGAATTTGCCTTTTAATTATTTTTCAGTTTTTCAACAATAAGTCAGAACACAGAAAAAAACATGAAGATACTGTAGGAAATTGAGGGACAAATGAACTAAGGTGCATACTGCTATCTTGAAGTCATGGTAAGGGGAAACAAACAGAGTAAGGCCCTTGCATTCAGACTTTGTGAGAACCCCCATCAAATCCCTCAAATTGTTTTTGCTGGGTCTGAGATCCTGCCAGACCTGGCACACTTTAAGCTCTGCAACCCCCCCCCATGCACTCAGTCTTCACCTGTAACTGGCCCCAAACAAGAGGGCAGGGTTCTTGTTTATATTTAAAGTTAACCTGTGGGCCCCCAGGAAGAAGAATATTGCCCTCAATACCCACTGGAGCTTAACACATTCAAGCATGTGCATCAGCCTGGTTGCTGCAGGTTAAGAGTCAAACTGGTATTTAAAGTACACATTTATTAAAATGCAAGTGCTACTAAAGTTACATTGTGGACTATTTGAATGAACATATTAAAGGGCAAATGTTGTGTGATATTCAAACTGCTTATTTAAATGGACAGCGCCAAACTGCAACTGCTTGCTCAGAGGCTGTGTAACTGCCCCGGCATGCTTTGAATTAGTCTGAACTGTCTTTGCATATGCCAGGACAATATAACTGCCATTGAATGCTTCACAATGTCCCTTGTTTCCTCTGAAACTATTGAAAATCCCCTTGTTTGCTATTATACTATTTAAACTGCCCCATTTGCTCTCAAACTATTTAAACGGCAATTTCATGCTCCAAAATTGTCAGAATTGGTCTTGCTTCTGCAGAAATTTGTGACTTGCCTATGCATGTTCCAGAATTGTCACAGTATGGTTGCATGATCAAGACACTGCTGAAATAGCCAACCACAGCTTAATGAGACAATACACCTTTTGCACCAAGTTGATTCTGTATTTATGACCACTGCCCACATCTGCAGGCCAAGTATAATTTTCTTGCATGATTCAGACAGTGAACATCCATACATCACCAGCTTCAGCATGCCAGAACTAAACATGGCTGAAAAGTCACTTCCTTCTTCTACCAGGCCAGCCCTTCCCAAAAAGTGAGCTAGGAAGCTTATGGAACCACTTTGATTCACCGATAAGGATCCAATGCCCCGTGGGGTTGGGGTTTTCCTTCCTTATAATCTTCAGGTGATTTCCCAAGGACTACAATGACAGTGTAGAGGTGTTTCAGGATCTTTAAATTTGTCACATTCTGAAGGTTCTTTCTTGGGTCTATTGTGACAGCCCAAAAGCTCTTCAGTTTCTTCAAATGCTTCAGATGCTATGGATTCCATGGGTTCTTTCCCAGGGTCCATGGTGAGGGCCCAGAGACAGTTTAGTTTTGCAAAGTATCTGCAATGTCAGGTTCTTTCCCTGGGTCCCAGATGATGGCCTGGAGTCTCTATTTTCAAGTTCAAGTTCATGTTTATTGTTCAGCTATTGCCTTTACATAAAATGGTTTAAAATACAGTAAACATAATTTGCATAAGTGTGATTACAAACATCAACCAAATTTTATAATATTTGCAATAATTTACTAAAGTGTATCACAGGGGTAGCAATAAATTGGATTTGCAAAATATCTTAAACTTAACTTCAGTGTTAATTGGAGTGCATCATTAGGAGTTTTAAAAAGTTCAAGATATCTATAAATGCAGCCCAAGTTATACTTTGATTTTGCTCAAAATCAGTATTAGTTTGAACTCAATACAATGGTATCCAACAAGCAGGACAGGAAACATTAAGCTATCATAATAAAAGCTGATTTGCTAAATTAGTACAACCCCCAAAAATGTTTGACCATTTGTCCAGATATAACATGTCAGCAATTGAAGAGTCAAGATTAGTGTAGTAATATAATATTTAAGAATACAGTAATACATACAAATAAAGAAGAATAAAAAGAATAAGAAAGGATGAGGGGACAGAGGAGACATCAATCTTTTGCCATCCTGCAACAAGAATAAATGGGCCATGGATGGGTCTGGGTCTGGCTACCTACACCCCCAGACAAGTATCTAGCCTGTAAATTCATAATCCAAAATCAAAATATCTGATGAATATTGGCAGTAATGCCAGTTTAAGGCATAAAAAGAAATGAGTCACCTATGCACCCTGTAAATTTAATATTTTACAATTGAAAAGATGACAAAAAAGCTATCAATCTGCAAAAAGTTGAAATGTATTTTTTTCCACTTAAGTGTACATTGGATAAGTGCACACTTTTTTAGTTTCCAATTTTTTTTTCTATTTCCCCAATGGAAAAAAAATGGATAAATGCACACTGGATAAGTGCACATTTTGCATTAATGCACAAACATTCAGTTCACCAACAGCTCTCTCCCCATATTGGTAATTCTGGTTAAGTGCACAGGTGACTGCAATATGGATACAGTCTAGTCCTCTGTTTCTCAAGCACACTGCTTCCCACCCACCCCCCAAGAGAGTCTGGAAGTGTATACATTTTTAAGATAGGGAGTAATGTAATCCTTACTTGATTATGTGGGGGGAGAGTCATAGGCTTTTGAATTCAAGCTGTCTATAATACATGAGGAGTTGGATGTATCCATTTGCCTAAATGGCTGGATTAAGGAGAGTCACATGGCAGCTTAATCCTGAGAAAAGTCACTGCATGGCTTGGAGGCTTCCCTTTTCTTTTCTTTTTTTTTCTTTTAGTAGGCAAACTCTGGGGAATGTCACTGCATGGCTCAGAGTCTTCCCTTTTCTTTTTTTTTTTCTTTTAGCAGACAAGGTTCCCCTTTCAATCCTCCTGGTCTTCTGTTACCATCCACAACATTATGAGGAGGGGTGGGACCAACCAAGTAAGTAAACTGAGCCAATGTTTAGTTAAAAAGTGGGGAAGGACAATTTTTATTTCTATTTTTTTGGTGTGTGCTTTATCTACTTTATTAATACAACATTAAAATCACTATTTTAATGGTGCTATTCAAATAATTAATACAAATAAATATGGATTTACACTAATGCATCTCTTATCATTAAATTACATTGTGTTCTATGTAATTTTGGCTAAGTGCACATTCTGCTTAAATACACATTTTTGGGTGTGCATTTAAGCAGAATCCACTGTATCTTGAGTGTTATACAGTACTGGAATTATTTGGTCCAAGGGGAGACTGAGATCAGCAAGTATAGAGCCTAACCAATAGCCTGTCTTCTTTGTGTATAGAGGGCTTAAAAACATGATATGCTTAAGGTCATCTTCATCCTTCATCCACATTTACAATAGGAGGTTTTAACACCAGGTCATTTCTGTTTGAAATGGATGTAATTGGTGTCATAAAGTTCCATTCTAATCCTAGTAAGTACTTTCCTATCTGAAGGATTAGATTGATTAGTCACATAAAATTCAAGATTAATCTGCTTATACCATTTCAAATGTTTAAGACAGAAGGCCCTTGCAAGGTCCATGGTTGTAGCTGTGTCTCTAACCCTTTTTTTAATTTGGGAGAAAATTTCATAGTTGGGTCTATAGTGGATCTCATACAATTAATGTCCCAGACCTAATGGGAATACATTTTTCTTAATAGTTTCAATCACTGAACAGTTAAATCCTTTCCTTATATATTCAATTTCTTCTTCCAGACATTGTCTGGGTAGCCTCTTCTCAGATAATTGGAATAAATTCAGAAGAAATATTAGATGTCTTTCTATAACAAGAGCAGAAATTAAAAATTGTCCTAATTCCTATTGCAAGGCCTCTGCCAGAACCGACTGTGGGACTGACAATACATAGCAAAATATTTTGTTTAGTACTCTCTTTAATGAGTTTAATTTAGAAGAAGCCCAAATTCTGGCTGCATTTAACACACTAGTTTTTATTTTAGCATTGATAATCATAAGTATACCTGAGACTGTGCCTTTTTCCAGCTTGCAGTTAAATTTCTTAAATGCACTCAGTTTCTGTTGCACAGTATTGTGCTAATTTATTGTTGCCTCCACTCATATCTTTTTGAAATTTGTGTTGTTTATTGTTGTTGTTTGTTTTAGTGTGTGTTTTGTTGCTGAAATTCAATAAAGTATGTTAAATTAAAAAGAAAATTCTTAAATGCATTGAATGCAGTTTTTAGCTTAGACTCAATCAACAATAGATGCTGGTTCCAGTGGAAATTATCAGAGAATCTTAACCCCAGATAATTGTAATAATTTTGAGTTTCTATCTTTAACATTTCCATGAATAGTCTTGGCTTCCTTCTATTTCTATTGCCAAAGACTACTAATTTGGTTTTATCTATATTTACAACCAAACTACTATCTATGCATAATGTGACAAAATGATACATTTTCCTTTGAAGACCAAGCAATGATGTGGAAATCAATGCTATATCAACTGTGTAAACTAAGCAGCTTACTTTCTTATTTATCACACTACGGGAGTGAAATTTAGGCTAATCTAACTGCTGTATTATGGTGTTGATATGCAAGTTAAATAAAGTAGCAGCAAGAATACATCCTTGTCTGACACCAAGATTTGTTTTAATGGGAGATGTCAAACCACCAAACTGGTTACACCCAAACTCAAATATTTTGATGTAGCCTTATTATGATGTCCAACAGAAAAGGATCAATATTATATGTCTGTAGCTTCTGCCATGATAATTTATGACTGATACTATCAAACGCAGACCTAAGAGTCATGAAACAGCAGTAAAATTTTGATTTCTTAATACAAGTGTATTTATTTATAAGATGTGACAGAACATAACAGTGTTGAACAGTATATCTGCCACTTCTAAAACCATTCTGAGTCTCATTCAGTATCTGATTTTCATGGATTTAGGACTTAAGCCTCTGCAGCATTATTTTGCAGAATATTTTCTGGGAGGCTTCAATAAGGCTGATACGTCTGTACATACCTGGTTCAGAGACATGGCCCTTTCTGTATATAGGAAAGATAATACTTCCCTTCCAATTATCTGGGAAGTTCTCTCCTTGAACACATTTATTAAATATTATTGTAAAAGTAGGAAGTCACCAGTCAAAGAAATTATTATACATATCAGATAAAACTTGGTCAGGGCCAGGAGCTTTATTAGATGATGATGAATACATATTTTGCATAATTTCTCTCTGATTTATATAAAAGGGCCTTGGAGAATAAAAGGATGATATTTTTAACCTGGTTTTGTTAGTATTAGTACCTCTATTGTCTTCTATATGAGAGAAATAAAGAGTCTGACACTGTTCCTCTCATATCTGAGGTGTAATATATGCTTCCAATTTTCTTGTATATTGATTGTAAACATAACTAACCAATGACCAAAAGGCTTTGACATCTTTATCTATAACAGTTTTTTTATTCCATATGCTTTTTCAGTGTTTGTCTTTTTCAAGATCTAGAAGTTTCCTATATCCCTTACTTGCTTTATTAAGAGAACTAAGATTTTTCCTACATCTGTTTTTTACAAAATCTAACAAGTTTATTTAATTTATGCTTAGCTGTCTGACAAGTCTTGCTGAACTATGTCAAGTTAAAAAAAAACTCTTTATCCTATTAGTTCTAAATAAAGATTTGATATGATTATTAATTTTCTGCCATTTATCAATAATTTGATCATTATCTGAAACTGACACTATTTCATTAGACAAATATATTAATGGATCAGTATAAAGTATTCCTGAAAACAGATCAATTGCTTTATATGCCATCTAATTTTTTTTGAAATTAATTATTTCCAAGGCTTCTTTATTACTAGTGGACTGAACAGAATAACAATAATTTCTTAATAGTTGGAAAGTTATAAGAATTGGAAAATGAGCATAATAAGGGTGATCCAGAACTGCAAAATCATACAAAGATTTTAAGGCATCTTGATTGAACCAAGCTAAGTTAATAGTCTATGACCCTATGTGACCCATGTATATTCACCCTCTGAGTCACCTGGCAAATTACTGCTTACTAAGCATAGATTTAAGTCAGAAATGATTTTATATAATATCCTGTCTTATTGATTAAACTTCTTATCTTTTGAATTTTGAATGCAGCTTACTCTAGGGTTGATCACATTCAAACCGTGAAGAAATTAATTATAAGAAAATTCAGCCTGATCATCAAGAGGTGATGGAAGGTTTGATACCTTTTATTGGACCAACAAGTGTCTTGTACAAAGATGGAATTATACACAAGCTTTTAGGGCCTCACAGGTCCCTTCTTCAGGTGATTAGTAAAACTGAGCAGCATAAGCAGTATTTATATCTACTGAGGAGCAATTTAAAATAAAATAGTAGGAAATGAAGTAAGAAAGTGATAAAAGGGACCTAGAGATGAAAGTCTATATAAGATGCAAAGTAAAAAAAAAATGATGTGTGAGAAGAAATGGGGCGGGAAACTAAGTAGGAACATGTCAGTAGGAGATAAAAGGAAGATTGAAAGGGAAAACAAAGGACCAGACAGGAACACAGATAAGAAAGGTCTCAGATCAGAGGTTGGCTGTAAGGGTAGAATAGACAGGAGATGCCTAAGAAATGCATGGAAGTCAAGAAGTTAGAAGAAACAAAAGAACAAAGGCCCAGATAAACAGAGTGTGAGGTAATATAAACAGTAGGTGTAAAAACAATCAGGGAGTGGGCAGGACTGAGCTGAAGAGTTTGTAGGGGAGGCAAGGATACAGATAAAAAAGCAGAGTAGGCAGGATCTCATAAAAAAACAATAACAAGAGAAATACAGAACCAAAGTGTGATAAATAATGTCATGATTTAGCCCACAACAAAAAGAGAATTACAGTTTACCATAGTGCGTCATAAATCCAATGTCCCAATTCAGTCCAGTAATGTTCGATTTAAATTGTTTAATATATTTCAATTCCCATGTCCTTCTGTCCTGTGTGTTTTTGAAGTTGCCTCTTAGTATCAAGACAGATAAATCCAAAAGAAAGTGATCTGTTTGTGAAAAATTGTTTCCTACTGATGTGCTGCTAACCTGTTTACTATTGTGTGATGGTGGTGATTCATCCTGGTTTTCAGTGGTTTACTAGTTTCCCCAATATAGCATCCATTTGTGCACTTCTTACGCTGATTTAGGTAAACAACATTGCTGGACTGACATGTGTAGGATCGATTAATTTGTATTATGTTGTTCTGGCTATGTATTGTGATCCACTGAATTCCATTTAGTTTCAGGTCTATTCTAAGGACAAGAAAGAAGCAATATCATGTTTGATCACACCAATAGATTCATTTCTGGAAGTTTCCATCCATACAGTGAAAGAGTTTTACTTTCCCCAAGCTGAGAATGTGTTTCCATAAATTCAGAGATAGCTTCAGAAACCCTTTTTACCCTTCTGCTGTCTTTTTCACACTTCCTTCCATAAACCATAGTAGCTTGACTCTCAGTATTGGCTGGTACTTTCTGAGGAGGTAAAATATTAATACTACACAGTTTGAGCAATGCTTCTCGGGCCCAGATTTGGGATGCCAAACTGGGGGATTCACAGTAAAATAAAAAACATTCAGAAAAATGCACATTAGGTGGATGAGCAATGAAAATACCATTAGCCATAGCAGAAATATGTAACAGTGACTAACTTGTTTTGTCAATTTTTCAGGGATTTCTGTATCTAATTTATTAATGCCATACATTTCAGTCAGATTATTATCTGGCCCCAAAAAAGTAAAAACATGTTTCTCATTTTTGTCAAGGACATCTCATTTGGGAGGTAATTGCTCATCAATCTCCCCTTGGACCTTTCCTGGTGAAACAACCACTGGGAAAGAAAGGAACTGTTATTCTTTGTTTGTTTCTACTATGCTTGGATAGCTGTTAAAATTGTATGTGTCTGATCTGCCTTCCCAATACTTATGTAGGCCAGATTTTCCAGACCTATGGGGTTTTTATTTAGATTTAGTAGATTGTTTTTGAGCTACTGTACATTTTTCTTTTAACTTCTCCTAGAGTACTTTATTTTTATTTTCCCTTAAATTCTTACCTATTGATGAATCACACATTGTAATAGAGTTTTCCTTTGAAAATGAGGGAGGAAGATTAACTTGGATACATGTATTCTCTCTAGAAACAGGTAGTACCTCCTGGCCATCATCAATGAAGCTTTCAGTTTGTGCCCGAGTTTTGTAATTTATTTGGGTTATTAAAGCTTGATCATGAAATACATCTGCTCAAAGATTCACTACTTTTTCCTTTAAAGCTCACATGTTCTCCAGTATAACTACATTAGCAAAATAAGTTTGTTTTATTGTTTCTAAAAAAAAAATTAGATAGAGAGGATAATACATAATCTCCCACATTAGTAAAATGCTCTTTGTCATATTCCACTAAATTCTGTGGAAAACTGGGCATAGAACCTGATAGTATTAGTTCTGGAGTAAGTAACAAGTTATTTCTATTAATAATTCTAGGATCTTTTGTACTGCTTGAATTAACTGGAATCAATTTCTTAAGTCTCTCAATAGTAGTACTAAGATCCTGTATTACTGAAGATAAATTGTCTGGATGTAAGGATGATTTTAAACTACCTAATTTCCCCTTCGTCTTCTATCCCATAAGAGGAAAGAAATTATCCTATTTTGATAAAAAGTGAGATTGTTAGTCAAGTTGAGAGTATTCTTGGGTGGGAAGTAATTAAGTTCAAATTTGAATTTTCTAGTTGCACTGAAGGGCTATAGACAAGGGACTCAGTGGAAAGTCCCCTAGAGAGACCCATATTGAGAGGTAATATAGATATTCCTTATTTTGAAGGAGGACTGAATGTATTTAAGTGGGCTCTAGATTTCTATTTAGATCAGTCATGGTACTCCTTCACACTAAATGAAAAAAGTAGACAGGTACTTGGCCACAGTCCAGAATTTTATTTCCAGGCCACTGCAACAGTACAAAAACACCTATTTAGTCACTCACTAGAAGGGCAAGACTTTCATTTAGTATGAAGGAGTGCTGTGACTGATCTAAATAGTTCTATTGTCACTGAGCACCCAGTGCCTAGTGCAGCTTTCATTCTGGACTCTCATTCTGGCCTGGGATCTAGATTTCCCAGATTCATTAGATATATTAAATTATACATTAAATGGCTCCTGTGGATTGACTATAGGAGTTGAAAGAGCAGCTGGGGTGGGAGTCAAACCCTCCAGGAAGTCAGGTATCCTGGATTGGGCTAGGTCCCCCTTAGCTGACCCTTAGCAGTACCTAAAGATTTAGATCTTTTTAACATTTTACCCTTCTGAGTTTTAATGCATAAAAGTGCATTAACATTTAGAGTGGGAGAACTGTTTTTACCACTTCTGTTGCTGACTATTTTAGCCCCTGGATTATCACACGTGGATAAGAAGAGGGAAGAAGTTTAAGTGTCATCTAAACTATGCTGGTTGTAGTGCCCTTTAAGTAATTATCTAATGTTCAGCGCTTACTGTAATGCTAAAATGTCAAAATATCAACACTTACAAAGCTGTGTAATCATATGTTATGCTATGTACAAATACAATCTTTTATGAGAAAACTATACCATTTGATAAAGCACAGAGAAAAAAAGACTTCACCTATTGGTACATAGCATTTAGCTAAAGTGCAATATATATATTTCTTCTTTAGAAGTCCTTCAGTTGCTCCTTTGTTTGTAGATGTTGAGTGGCAAAGCTGCAGTAGTCAATAAATAGATGTAATAAAAGCTTCCTCTAGAAGATATTCAAAATCCTGATGCTCCAGCCAACCAGATTGCCACCAAGGGAAAAATCCCACAGATTTAATAAGGAAGATACAAAAAATAAAATAACAAATTATGGCCACCAAAGGAGCTATAACACTATACAAGAACAGAAAATAAAATAATTACCAAAGTTGAATTATTAGATTCCCTTAACCAGTGCAATATTAAAACTTCAAATAAATACATTTTCTTATCAAAATTTTCACTTAAGCTCTAAAGAGCTAAGAATGAACTAAGATTTCATTTAAATGTCATATAATTCCAATGTGTTCTGATTTTTAAAGTTTTTAAAGCTTTTATGATTACAAACAGTGCCCCCATTTTTTAAACTGGATGTTGATCTTGATGGAAGAGGGATGCTTGGATATTGTGGCAGTCACAGAAACATGGTACACAGAGAACCATGACTGGGATGTCAACATACCAGGGTACACAATCTACAGGAGGGACAGGGAGGGAAGAAGAGGAGGAGGAGAAGCTCTCTATGTAAGGGAAGGGATCAAAGCAACAGAACTAAAGGGTTACAGGGAGGAGAAGAGGCACTGTGGGTCACCCTGGAGACTGGAAATGGCTCCACAATCTGCACAGGGGTTGTATACAGACCCCCATCTCAGGGAAGGAAATGGGCAAGGAAATGATAGAAGGCATCCTTGGGATGGCAGAGAAAGGGAAGATATTGCTGATGGGGGACCTGAATATGCCAGATGTTGACTGGAGCACCTTTGCTGCAGCCACATCCAAGAGCAGGGCCATTCTTGATAGCCTACATGGGGCATGCCTCAGACAGCTAGTTTTGGAACCCACTCGGGAGAGAGCAATCTTAGACCTGGTACTCTCAAATGGGGATGGAGAGAGGATCTCTGATCTTGAAGTGGGTAGCCATCTGGGAAAAAGCAACCAGGTGTGGTTTATGATAAACTTAGCTGTAGAGTCAAGCCACACAAAAGTGAAGGTACTGGACTTCAGGAGGGCTGATTTTTCCAAAATGGGAGAGTGCCTCAGAAAAGCACTAGCAAACAGGCAAGAAGGTGGGGTGGAGCAACAATGGGGAAACATCAAAACCGCCATCACAGAGGCAACAAGTCTTTGTGTGAAGCAAATAAACAAATCAAAATAAAAAAAAAAAAACACTATGGTTCTCAAAAGAAGTGGCAGGGAAGGTAAGGGGAAAAAAGATAGCGTTCAAGAAGTATAAGGAAACACAGAAGAAGCAGGACAGAGAACCATACCAGTTAAAGCAGAAGGAAGCTGGTAAGGCAGTCAGAATAGCAATGGCCCAAACAAAGGAAAAGATAGCCAACTCAGTTAAGAAGGGGGATGAAACCTTTTATAGGTACATTAGGGAGCAAATAAAGACTAAGGCAGGGATACTGAGGCTGAACAAAGAGGAAGGTGGTTGGGCAGAGAGCGACAGTGAAAAAACAGGGATACTGAATGAATACTTCTGCTCAGTATTCACAGTGGAAAAATGGGGGAAATACATAATCTGGTCAATAGAAACACTCTGGATAGGGGGGTTGATATTAGTCCTTTCACAGAAGAAAGGGTTCTGAAAGAACTCTTAAAACTGAAGGTGTATAAAGCAATGGGGCCTGATGGGATTCACCCCAGGATTTTAAAAGAACTAAGGGAAGAACTAGTAACACCACTGACTACCCTTTTTAATAAATCATGGGAGGATGAGGTTTTACCTGAGGACTGGAGAAGGGCAGATGTGATTCCCCTTCACAAAAGTGGGAGCAAGACAGAAGCAGAAAACTACAGATCTGTCAGTGTGACCTCAGTGGTAGGGAAAATCATGGAATCACTTCTGAAGGAAAGAAATTGTTGAGTACCTAGAGGCCAGTGGGGCACAGGATCCAAGGCAGCATGGATTCACAGCAGGAAGGTCATGTCAGACAAATCTAATTGATTTCTTTGACTGGGTGACCAAAGCAGTAGACCAGAGAGGAGCTGTGTACATGGCCTACCTAGACTTTAGCAAGGCATTTGACAAAGTCATGCACAAAAGTTTAATAAATTAGTCAGCCTGGGAGTGGGTCCTAGGGTGGTAGCCTGGGTAAAACACTGGTTGGACAACAGGACACAGTGGGTAATATTAAATGGAGTCCAAAGTGAAGAAAGGAGGGTTACTAGTGGGGTACCGCAGGGTTCAGTACTCGGGCCAGTCCTTTTTAATGTCTTTATAAGTGACATTGCAGAGGGACTGGAAGGGAAAGTATGTCTCTTTGCAGATGACATAAAGATCTGCAACAGGGCTGATACACAAGGTGCGGTGGAAAGGATGAAAAGGGACTTGGCAAGGTTGGAGGTATGGTCAAATGTATGGCAGCTTAGATTCAATGCAAAGAAGTGCAAAGTAATGCACCTGGGAAACAAAAACCCAGGGGAAGAGTACACAATGGGGGGTGAGATACTGACAAAAATAGAAAGGGACCTGGGGTAGTCATATCAGATGACCTAAAGGTGGGCCAGCAATGTGAAAAGGCAGTAAGGAGGGCTGGGGGAATACTGGGATGCATAGGGAGAGGCATCACCAGTAGAAAACAGGAAGTTGTTGGCCCTCTGTAGAGACAGTTGGTAAGACCACATCTGGAGTACTGTGTACAGTTCTGGAGACCCCATCTCCGCAAAGACATAGACAGGGTGGAGGCTGCCCAGAGGAGGGCAACCAAAATGATGCAGGGTCTGCATCAGAAGACATATGAAGAAAGACTAAAGGAACTAAAGATGTATAGCCTCGAGGAAAGGAGGGAGGGAGGAGGGGACATGACAGAAACTTTCAAATACCTCAAGGGAATCAACAAAGTCCAAGAGGGTAGCATCTTTCAGAAAAAGAGATGTGCAAAAACAAGGGGCACAATTTGAAGATAGAGGGGGGATGGCTCAGAGGTAATGTGAGGAAGTATATCTTCACAGAGAGGGTTGTGGATACATGGAACAGCCTTCCTGAGGAGGTCGTAGAGTCAGAAACAGTGGGGAAATTCAAGAATGCATGGGTCAGACATACAGCAATTCTAGTGGGGGGTAGGAGGAAGTAGGCTGTTGGTTAGCTAGGCTCTGCAGCTTATCCATTAGGTAGGGAAATGGGCAAACTAGATGGGCCAAGTGGTCCTTATCTGCCATCAAATTCTATGTTTCTATGTTCAGTAAACTAATTGAAAAAAATACATTTAATAAAGTTGTATTTTTTTGGTCAACTTTATTTTTTCATCAGCTAGTAAACATTGTACAGGTAGATAAGCATAGTTACATGGCAAACATATTGTAAGAGAGAATTCATCATAAATACAGTGGTCTAGTTCTTTGGTGACTGATATATTAAATATAATATTTAGATTTATCACTTACAACTGTTACTCCATCTGGTGTGCTTTATATTAAAATGTACTGTTTCATATACTACCCCTATATCTCATACTTGTCCACATGTCATTGACCGGGTATATTCAGGGGTATAACTGTGCAAGCTCAATTATACAATGCTGTCCAAGAGCAACTTCCTAAAAATTTGCTAACCAAAGCTCCTATTGTCCTCCACAAAAAGTTTAGCACACAACACATCCCACAGTGCTCAGACTGACTGAGGTGCCACAGGCTGCTGTCTCAATATTGTAGTGAGAGTAATTGTGGTAAAGAGTAAATGGCAGGTTTCTGATGATAAAAAGCAGTCAGCTCTGTTGTGGTCCTGGATGTAGAATGAAGAGGCTAACTTGGGAAGGTTTTTTACTGTATATTGTTTCTTATTGTATTAAATTGCATGAGAGAAATGTGAGGGGAGTAATGATGCACACCTGGCCAAGATGAGCAAGTGTAATTAGAGTGTTGTCTAGGCAACAAGATAGAATAATGAAGCTCCCCTGGGCTAAATTAAACTAAAATGTGCTTACAGCACATGTTGTCCAGGGTACCGCAAACAACAGTTATTTGATAGTTTAGAATTTGATCACCAGCCCATAACAACACACCAATATTTTCAGCTCAATAAAATTAACATGTGGCCTATAATGCACTCAGTATCAGAACTAAAACCCAGCATTGCTACAAAACCAAAGTACCCCATTCTCCCAACAACCTGAGACATCAAAAATAAGTATTTGTTATAAAAACAGAAACCAACAAAAAAAAAAGGGTGAAAAAAGTGATGAAATAATAAAAATATCCCAGGAGAATAAAAAAAAACAACAAATACTCACTCAATTACACACACAACGAAATCCAAGGGTGGGGGGGGCAACAAAACAAGTAATGTTAAGACAAGGAATCAGACAAAACAAATAAACATTCATACAAGGTGCAAAACAAGCTAAATTTGGTGAGCAAATTTGTTTTAAGTAAAATAAAATAAATAATAAAATTGCTTGTTTGCTTAAAAATTGTTCCAGCAGCCACAGCAGAAGGCTAACGGCATCAAGTTGCAGTTTGCTTTGCTTTGCTTCTCAGTTATTTTTGGCTTTGGAAAGCAAGAAACATAAAGTTTGCTGAAACAGTTTTTATGAATTTTAGAGTGTTTTTATAAATGCTTAAGGCTGAAACAAGGTCCTGTCCCAACAAAATGAAGCCGTGAAGAAATGCTGGGGTTCAGCCACAGGTAGTGTCTCTGCTGTAGGGGAATAAAAGAAAAAGGCACACTAGGTGCAGATCACTTAGACCATTACACATATTTAAAATCAAATATGAGTTAAAAGAGTTTTTGAGTTCTGCATACCAGAACAAAGATAACTCGATAACCTCATAGTCTTCAGGTGAAGCTACCTCTGGCTGCAAGCTGCAACACTGGACTTAAGATTTGCAAGAAAGCGAGTAGTGCTTACAACAGAGGGAGGTGAACCTTACAATTTACAATTGTCTTTGGTTTGAAGCAGATTCCTTAGGAAAGTTAATATTCTTCAGGTGGAGGATACTTCTAACTGAAGGGTGAAATAAGGAACTTAGAATTATCAGAAAAGGCAGTATTTCAATCAACAGAGGGAGGTGGAGTTTGCTTTACTTGTTACAATTGTAAAGATTTTACTGTTTTCTGTGTTTCTGCCCTTCTGACCTGATTGGAGTTAGTGATTGACTGTTTGCATTGCAATATTTGTAATACTGTGAGTATTCACTGGGCTAAGAATTGGTCATAAGCCCTGAATTGAGAGCAGGTTACAGGCTATGTATTGGACCCAGACAGTGCCTAGGGGGTGGAAACTGTTTTTCTTTTGTTTACCTCCGCAGTGCCTTATAAGGCCAAGCCAGACTGTGTCAGGAAGTGCTTACATCACAGCTACTTAACAGCCAATAGCTCTGGAAGAATCTTACAGACCTTGATAAAAGTACTAATTTTAGCAGGCTCATCAGATAACCTCATAGTCTTCAGGTGAAGCTACCTCTGGCTGCAAGCTGCAACACTGGACTTAAGATTTGCAAGAAAGAGTAGTGCTCACAACAGAGGGAGGTGAACCTTACAATTTACAATTGTCTTTGGTTTGAAGCAGATTCCTTAGGAAAGTTAATATTCTTCAGGTGGAAGATACTTCTAACTGAAGGGTCAAATAAGGAGCTTAGAATTATCAGAAAAGGCAGTCTTTCAATCAACAGAGGAGGTGGGTTTGCTTTACTTTTGTTACAAGTGTTAAGGTTTTCAGTGCAGGAAGAGTTTAAACCCACATAGGCTGAATACTGTTTTCTGTGTCTGCCCTTCTGCACAGCTGACATGTTTTGGGGCTGAATGTTTTCAGGCACAAGTCACCAGGCTCTTTTGGGGCTGGGAGGTTTACTGTGTCTGACTTGGATGTTTGGATTTTTCTCTGTTTGCTTAGCAGGGTATTTCCTCTGTCAAATTGGTTTGAAGCAGTATTACAAATTGTCGTGTATGGCATTTTGCTGACAGGAAGGCACTCATCGCATCGGTAGGTCAGAACATTTAGCTGATTGTTTTGTGAGGGCACAGTTTAGGCTCAACCCCTTCCCACCCCTCACCCCACCCACCCCTGGAAATAGTTCATTTATACCTGGGTTCTGACATCGCTTCCTCAAGAGGGCAAGGTACATATCACTGTCATATCCTGTCTAGCACACTGCACTGAAAATATAAGCATACACATTATATAAATACATATATTTCTATATAACGCACCAATCACACACACACACAAAAAAAAAAAAAACTAAAGGTAGACAGTTATGTGGGGAGTAGTACTATGTAATGGCTGTGGGGCAGCAGTCTTCCGAGAGTCTTTCTGGAGGCTGAGACGCTGCCCTGTTTGCAGACAACTATCTGCCCTGAGGGAGGAAGTTGCTCATCTTCAGGCCGCACTGGACAGTGGCAAGGGAACCTCCCCCATCCAGGGAGCACCAGAGCCACCACCACTACCTCAGAGGTTGCGAAGAAAGCACAGCAGTTGGACCACAGTGGGCTCAGGGAGGGTAAGGGTGGTGGAACACAGGCACACCCAGTCAGTTGTTCCACTCCACAATCCATACACCAATCTGGGGGAGCATAGTTCCCCTATGGATGCACCCACAGAGGAGACTAAGGAGGGTGCAGACAACTGTCACAAGGGAGGCCCTCAGGAAGGAGGCAGAGGGCACCACAGGGAAAGAAAGCAGCTCCTGGTGGGGGACTCAATTAGGGAGATAGAACTGGAGGGACCAGGGAAAACTGAAGTAAGGTGCCTGCCTGGTGCCATGGCTTGGAGGGACAGGAAGCGTATCCTTAGGATCACGAGAACAGTTGCACGGGAGTCTGAGCTGGACGTCATTGTCCACCTAGGGACAAATGACTTAGCTCATCATGAGATTAGAGCAGTGCAGAAGGACTTTGTAGAGTTGGGGAGGGGCTTAAGACAAGTAGCACACACAGTATCCTTCTCAGAGGTGCTGCCTGTCAGTGACATGGGTGAGGCGAGGGTACTTTGCACCATGCAGTTTAACAAATGGTTGAAAAAATGGTGTGGAGCACAGGGGTTTGGCTTCATTGGGGACTGGGGTTCCACCTGGAGGGACACCAGCCTATACTGGCAGGATGGTCTGCATCTGTCCAGGAAGGGAACAAGTCTTTTGGGCAATCGGTTTAAATGCTTCATTGGCAAGCCTTTAAACTAGTCAAGGGGGGAGGCACTGATAAGCAGCAGGAAAATCCCAGCCTCCCCCTACAAAACAGGGTACTAAATGAGAAAAAGACCAAGGTAGAAAGGTCAGTGGGGGATGCTGCTACAGAAGGTAAAGCCATCAAAAAATGGAGAGCAATGAGTACCAATGCCCATAGTCTGGGTAACAAGCTTCCTGAATTAGTGGCCTTGATGGAGGAGGAAGATCTGGATATCGTGGCAGTCACAGAAACATGGTACACACAGAACCATGACTGGGACGTAAACATACCAGGATACACTATCTACAGGAGGGACAGGGAGGGTAAAAGAGGAGGAGGAGTAGCTCTCTACATAAGAGAAGAAATCAAAGCAACAGAACAAAAGGGTAAACAGGGAGGAGAAGAAGCACTGTGGGTCAATTTGGAGGCAGGCAATGGCACCACAATCCGCACAGGGGGTTGTATACAGACCCCCCTCTCAGGGGGAGGAAATGGACAAGGAAATGATAGAAAGTATACTTAGAATGGCAGATAAAGGGGAGATATTGCTGATGGGTGATCTGAATATGCCAGATGTTAACTGGAGTGCAGTTGCAGCAGCCACTTCTAAGAGTGGGGTTATTCTAGATGCCCTACAGGGGGCATGCCTTAGACAACTAGTATTGGAACCCACTCGAGAGGGAGCAATCTTAGACCTGGTCCTCTCAAATGGAGATGGAGAGAGGATCACAGATGTAGAAGTGGGTAGCCATCTGGGAACTAGCGACCACCGAACAGTATGGTTCACAATAAACACAGCAATAGAGTCAAGCCATACAAAGGCAAAAGTACTGGACTTCAGGAGGGCTGACTTTGCCAAAATGGGTGAGTGCCTAAGGAATGCACTAGCAAATGGGCAGGAAGGAGGGGTGGAAGAACAATGGAGAATAATAAAAACTGCCATCACAGAGGTAACAAGCCTTTGTGTGAAGCAAATAAACAAAACAAAACGATGTAAGAAACCACTATGGTTCTCAAAGGAGGTGGTAGTGAAGGTTCAAGAGAAAAAGAAAGCATTCAGAAAGTACAAGGAATCACAGAAGGAACAGGACAGAGAAGTGTATCAGTTAAAGCAAAAGGAAGCTGAGAAGACAGTCAGAACAGCAAAGGCCCAAACTGAGGAAAAGATAGCCTACTCAGTTAAGAAGGGATAAAACCTTTTTTAGGTACATCAGGGAGCGAAGGAAGACTAAGGGAGGGATAGTGAGGCTTAATAAAGGGATGGGGGTGGGCAGAGGGTGACTGTGAAAAGGCAGAGATACTAAACAAATATTTTTGCTCAGTATTTACAAACAAAGAGGGGGAGGTACCTAAAACAAACAATAGAAACACTCTGGATAGAGAAGTTGATACCAGCCCACTTACAGAAGAAAGGGTCTTGAAAGAACTCTTAAAACTGAAGGTGGACAAAGCCATGGGGCCTGATGGGATTCATCCCAGAATTCTAAAAGTGGGGTGGAAAGGATGAGAAGGGACTTGGCAAGGTTAGAGGAATGGTCAAATGTATGGCAGCTTAGATTCAATGCTAAGAAGTGCAAGGTAATGCACCTGGGAAAGAAAAACCAAGGGGAAGAGTACACAATGGGGGGCGAGATACTAACAACAACAAAAATGGAAAGGGACCTGGGGGTAGTCATATCAGATGACCTAAAGGTGGGCAAGCAACGTGAGAGGGCAGCAAGGAGGGCTGGGGGGATACTGGGATGCATAGGGAGAGGCATCACCAGTAGAAAACAGGAAGTTATTATCCCTCTGTACAGACAGCTAGTGAGACCCCATCTGGAGTACTGCATGCAGTTCTGGAGACCCAATCTCCACAAAGACATAGACAGGATGGAAGCTGTCCAGAGGAGGGCAACTAAAATGGTGCAGGGTCTGCACCGTAAGACATATGAAGAGAGACTTAAGGAGATTAATATGTATAGCCTCGAGGAAAGGAGGGAGAGGGACATGATAGAAACTTTCAAGTACCTCAAGGGAATCAACAAAGTCCAAGAGGGTAGCATCTTTCAAAAAAAGAGGTGTGCAAGAACAAGGGGGCACAATTTGAAGATAGAAGGGGCGGCTCAGAGGTAATTTAAGGGGTATTTTTTCACAGAGGGTGGTGGATGTATGGAATGGCCTTCCAGAGGAGTTGTGGAGTCACAAACAGTGGTGGAATTCAAGCATGCATGGGACAATCATAAGGCAATTCTAGGGGGTGGGGGTAGGAAGAAGTAGGCTGCTGGTTAGCTAGGATCTGCAGCTTATCCATCAGGTAGGGAAATGGGCAGACTGGGTGGGCCAAGCGGTCCTTATCTGCCGTCAAATTCTATGTTTCTATGTTTCTATGTTTCCTGGATCTCTGTGGCCCTTATGTCATTTTTCACATACAGTGCCACTCTTCCTCCCTTCCTACCTGCCCTGTCTCTTCTGAATATGTTGTAGCCAGGTATGGCCATCTCCCAGTCATGTTTATCATTCCACCAGGTTTCAGTGATGGCCACAATGTCAAGGTCTGACTGCACCATGACAGCCTCCAGATCTTCCATCTTGTTGCTGAGGCTCCTGGCATTGACACACATGGCTTTCCATGATTTGATCTCCCTAGACTGTTTCACTGTTCTACTCCAGCCCCTTCCTTGGTTGTCCTTTATCCCTGGTTCTCCTTGCTGTCTGCCCTTCTGATGAATTTTGCCCCTTTTCTGCCTATCCACCTCTTGGGCGCTAATCTCCATCTTTTGCACACTGCTTTGTAGAGATAGCCACTCCTCCGGTTCACTGGTTCCACTGCTAGCTGTGGGGGGTGAGCAAGTAGGTACCTCCTTGCTGGCCTGCCACCCTTTGCTAGTTTAAATGCTTGTCAATGTAGCATTTAAACTTATCATTGAGTGCTTGGATTCCCATCCAGGATGGATGCAGGCCATCAGGCTTGAACAAACCTCCATCCCTCCAGGTGGGTCCCCAGTCACCAATGAATCCAAACCCTTCCTCACAGCACCAGTTTTTCAACCATGAGTTAAAGTTCCTGGTGCATGCACCCCTATGCTCTCCCTTGTCTCTCACAGGTAGTACTTCTGAAAAAGTGACAGAAGTAGCTACTTGCTTGAGACCCTTCCCAATTCCTAAACTCTTCCTGAACTTCCTCTGGCTCCCCATTTGCCAGGTCATTAGTACCTAGGTGGATAATGACATCCAGCTCACCCTCCCATCTTGCCTTCCCAGTGATCCCCAGGATCTTCCTTCCATCCCTCCATGCCATGGCACCTCGTAGGCACCTCACCTCCCTGTCCTCCCCCTCCTGTGTTCCTAGCTGGATCCCTCTTATGATGGAGTCCCCGGAGTTGAAACAGTTCACTAATGGTTAGGAAGGGCACAAAACTATTCTGCTCCAATAAAGATGCAAGTGAAGCATCATGGAGATGAGGGCAAGAAGAACATGGAATGGGATGTCTGGTAATACAAATATTTGGGTTTCCGAGGATGGGTTGGGAGAAATGTTTGGTCCATACCAAGCCTAAATAGGATCCAAGCTGTCGATGTGCCTTCATGAACCAACCAATGGGCATTGCTCGAAGAGAAGAGGGTATTTGGAATAACTTGGTATAAAGCAGACTCTTGAGTTTTATCCCAACACTTCAACAGAGAGAGTGCTCTATTTTAAGCCAAAGAGGCATGTAAGCAGAATCTGTCTGTTCTCCTCCAGAGCTATCCCACTGGTAAATTTTACTGCCTTGAAGAGCACAATAGTATAATTTGGGAGCCATAGCCCACCCCCTAATTTTGATGCTGTTAGTTTAAATAAGAGTGGTGAATGGCTCACCCCTTCCATAAAAAATAATTTAATAAGCTTTGCACCTGGAGGAACCACGATTTGGGCAGACAGACACCTAGCATACCCAGAGGTACAACAATCATGGCAGAACATTCATCTTGATGACACTGACCCGTCCCCATGAAGAAAGCGGTAAAACTGACTATCTATGCAGGTCCAATTTAATGGTGTGAAATAGAGAGGAGAGATTGTCTTTGACTAGCATGGTTGAGGACTGGGAAATACGTGCCCCAAACAAGTTATCGATTTGGGCTCCCAGGACAATCCCATATTAAGGATACCATGCTTGTTCACAAAACTGTTCAATGGGAAAATGTTTGTTTTATTCAGATTTAATTTGTAACCCGAAGCTGACAAGAAATGGGAAAGTTCATCCAGAGTGGCCAGGATGGAAGTGGAAGGGTCTGAAACATGTAGTAGCGAGTCATCTGCATATGTGAACAACTTGTACCTGTTCTCGCAACTAAGATGCCCTTAAGGGTTATTTTGAAGATTATAAATCAAAGGTTCTAGGTACAGGTTAAAAAGTAATGGTGATGGGGTGCGCAACCTTGTCTAGTTCCATGACGTACTGGAAAAGGATCTGAAAGGACACCATTGCACCATATGCTATATAAAAGCTGAACCCAGGTTATAAATTCAGGGGGAAGGCCAAATTTATGCAGAACAGAAAAAAGGTAGGGCCAAGAGACATGGTTGAATGCTTTTTCTGGGTCCAGGAAGATCAAGGCTGCAGGACTCTTGATCCCCCTAGATGTGGAAATGAGATAATGCAGTTTCCATAGGTGATCACTTGAGAATCACCCCTTCATGAAACCTACCTGCATTGGCCTAACTAAAGTTCCCCAGACTGTGGCCAACCTGTAAGCCAAGATTTTGGTCAGGATTTTCAAATTCGAGTTAAGTAATGAGATCAGCCTGTAGCTACCTGAGTGCAAATCATCCTTACCCAACTTTTTAATTAGACTTATGCAGGCCCTGTGAAGCAGGGATCTGAAAAACCAGTGGCATACCAAAAAATTATACAAGCAGGCCTAAAACAGGGACAATTTAGCTGAACAGGCCACATAAAAATTATTAGTAAAACCATCAGGCCCTGGTGCTTTGTCAGGGGGTAATTGCTTAATAACCTCTAAAACCTCAGGGATGGGGCTGGGACGCCAAAGCAGTTCACGCTGAGAAGGGGCGAGAGTCGGAAGAGTAAGGGGGTCAAGATAAGATTATATTTTTTCTGTATACAAGAGTCAGGGAAGGGGTCATCTGAATACAGGGAGGAGCAGAAAGTACAAAAGATTGCTGCAATTGCCCGGGAATGAGTTACGACAGCGGCATCTGGACAAGGCTGAATTCTGGGAATAAGTTTGGAAGTTTGCAGCTGATGAAGCCATGGTGCCAAGAACTTCCTGGCCCTCTCCCCGACTCCAAATACAACATATTGGTTTGCTGAATAGCTAATTCAGCTTTCTGAGCCAATATGTCAGCATACAGGGCCCTTAAGGCATTTAAGTGGGACGACACCTCATCAGATGTGTCCCTCTACAGTAAAGTATGCTCTAACTGCCTAATGTCCCTCAATCGTTGGTCAATAGTTGAGGTGTGGCTTTTGGTGCATTAGATGCTAATCTTATACATGCAGGGACTATATCTTCATTCTGCAGAAAAAAAATTATTTATACAGGTTTTTATTAAAGACAGGGCATCAGGGTCCTGGAGTAGTTATGCGTTCAGCCACCATACAGTATCACAATCACCCGACCCACTAAGTGTATCTCCTAAACTCACCAGTGCATGGTCGGATATAACTGTTTGATGAATGGTGGAAGAGATGATACCATGGACACTTTCCTGATTTATGAGAAAAAAATCAGTTTGAGAGAATGTCCTGTGAGGAGGGGAATAAAAGGTATATTGTCTATCTGATGGGTGGAGGAGACACCATGGATCAGTCAAGCCTACTCCATCCATCAACTCCCGCAGTCCCCTTTTCTCCAGTGTCAGACCTCACCTGGTGGGGGCTGATTTATCTAAGGCCCTGTCCACACTACACTGCTCAGGCCCAGTAGTGGATGCAAACCGTTAGGGCAGGGGAGCAGTGCAGTGTGTCCACACTGCAGCGGTGTCTGTTATGGGACCGGTACCACCCATCCACACTGCGGGAGCTGGGTGACCGTTACGGCAGCACCCGATCTCACAATGCAGATCGCGCTGCACTAAGGGACCAGTACCATGTGTCCACACTATGGACAGTAACGTTACTTAGACATAACCGGTTTCATAAACATTGTTGAAACCACCTCATATGTGGTTTCAACAACGGTTATGAAAATGCCTTCTGTAACATTACTGGTATAAATGCAAACCTTTGCGGTAATGATTTGGGCCCCTGTAACGTTACAGAGGTGTAGTGTGGATGGGGCCTAAATTTGATTGATAAACCAGGTTCCAGTCTCCACCAAACATTATAGGGAAGCAGGGAAAGGGTACCAGGAGAGGGGATAACATGGTGAAAAAAGTAGGGGTATTGGCATTGGGATCATAAATAGAGCCCAGCAATATTTCAGATGACCCCAACTTACCATGCAGCAGTATATAGCATCCCTTAGAATCCCAGTACTCCTGAATCAGGTGAAAGGGAACGTTCTGAAATTAAAATAGCTACACCACCCCGTTTGTTACTCTTACCAGCTCTGTATGCCTGCCCCACCTATTCCCACCTAAAGTACTGTATGTCTTCCCTTTAAAGGTGGGTTTCTTGCTGACAAGCAATCTCAACATGCAATTTTCTAAGGTGCCACAGCACCATTATGGCATTTGCAATTTTTCTGGCACCTTTGACGCTCTAAGTTATCAAAGTATAACAGCTTGCCATAACCTTGTATAATGAATAAGGTGTGGAAAATGACTCCCATCTCCGCTAATAAGTAGGTGAAGATCTAACAGGGTCACTGAACCAATTATGTCCCCCCCCACCCCATCAGCTGAACCAACAATGAACAGGAATTTTAGTACTTAGTTAGTCAATATGCTCAGCCTAGAAACATGCAAAAAAAAATTAAAAAAAAAGAATGTGACTCTTCTGAAACTGAGGCATAAAAATAAACGCTGCTAACATAACAACACCCCCCAAAACTACCAATCAGTCATAAAATACCCATGCCCAGTCCTGATGACCACAACTCCTCATCCCTTAGATCCATGATGAATCTCCAAATCCACCCCATAAACCTCCCCCCTGCATGATACACACATCTTATGTAAAACTGAAATTAAAGAGAAGGCATCATCTGTTGATATTGAGGCAAGTGTAGCAACCAGTGTCACCACTATCATAGGAAAAGTAGCGATAGAAGGCTACAAAAGAAAGGGAGTATCCACCTAGAACTGACCATATGAGCTCAGCATAGCATTGCATACAGTCAACTAAAAAAAAAAAAAGAATGGAGACCCCTGCTATAAAATACTAGTACTGTAGTAAAACAAAAAGGGAGTTTAACTATTGCCAAGTTCCCCTAGTTTGAAAGAACCAAAGGGGTACTTTCATTAGTAAACTATCCTTATAAATAAGTAATTGGAAGCAATCATACTGCCACAAATCTGAGTCCACTCACTAATATATCAAGTCCAGATATAGCACTATGGCAGTCTAGCCCACCCAGTAACAGAGCCAGTGTCCCCAAATCAAAATGTCATTCTGAATACCTCAGGATTGCAAAACAGTTCTGATGATGAGACAGCTTGTCCCCAAAACATAAGTCCATATATTGAAAGCCATTTCGTCTATATTACACAGTGTTTGTTAGGTGCCCTGAGCCCTGTCTGTGATATACCTACTCTGTGTGTCTTTGCAGTTTAGTGAAAGCCATTTAGGCTGTATTACACACTGTCTGTTAGGTGCCCTGAGCCCTGTCTGTGACATAGCTACTCTGTGTCTCTCTGCAATATAGTAAAAGCCATTTAGGCTGTATTACACAGTGTCTCTTAAGTGTCCCAAGCCCTGTCTGTGACATAGCTACTCTGTGTGTCTTTGCAGTTTAGTGAAAGCCATTTAGGCTGTATTATACAGTGTCTGTTGGGTGCCCAAGCCCTGTCTATGACTACTGTATTTACTATGTGTCTCACTGCAGTATAGTGAAAGCCTTTTAGGCTGTATTACACAGTGTCTGTTAGGTGCCCCAAGCCCTGTCTATGACATAGTTACTCTGTGTCTCTCTGCAGTATAGAGAAAGCCATTTAGGCTGTATTACACTGTCTGTTAGCCTGTTAGGTGCCCCTAGCCCTGTCATAGCTACACTGTGCGTGACATCTATCGGTGGCATAGCGAAAGCCACAGCTGTGTCTACTATGTGTCATATTTCCCAGACCAAGTCTACTAAAATGAAGCACAGTGCTGGTGCACTTGCAACTGAAAATGATATGGACAATATGAATCCTAGCACTAATGAAGAACATAGCAACAATAATAACAAGAACATCACCAGGACTTGCACTAAATGTCCTCCTGAACCAAAAAAGTATGTTACCAATGAAATGATAGTAGAGTTTCAGAAAGAACTGACAGGAGTTACTCATAGAATTACTTAACATTTTGCCACATGTGCCAGACTTCCAGCTGCTGGAACAGCATGCAAGGGGGAGGCATCCTCTTCAAATATAACCTCAGATGCTGAGGCAGTGAATGCAGATAAAGATGGTGGTGATAGTAGGTACTGTGAATGGGATAGGCTGGGCTATGTCCCACCTGATGATGATGGCACTTCCAGTTCTTCTGAATCTTGTGGCAATGAGGGCGGTACTAGTTTTGATGAAGGGGTTGGAGAGGATACTGCTGTAGGGCATGAGAGGCAAGTGCAGAAAAAAAATCATATATATTTTTTTATTTTAATCTTTGGTAACCAGGTAAGGCCCTCTAGGCACAAGTGCCTGTTTTCAGGGGCAACCTGGGAGCACTGGACAGCTAAGTGACTTGCTCAGAGTCATATAGTATGCAAGTGGAGGTTGTGAGAATCAAACCCAGGTCTGGTCTACTGGATGCACCAAGCTCATTCACAACATGTTACTCTAACCTCTAGGCTATACTGCCAGCTCAACATGCTAACCATAAGAATAAGAAGATGAACATGAATGGGAAAAATTCATGTGGACAAGGAAATGGCAATATAAGGTCTCCTCCAGATCCCTTGACTGTACAAGAAATAGTGCCAGGCACAGTAGTACAAAGCACAAAGGGAATTTATTTTATACTGACCCTGCAGTCAACTTTCGAGCTGTATGCAGTCTCTATGAAAAGAGTATTAGTCATGGTGGCAAAGTGAAGCATTTTGAAACATCAGTAAGGATACGACATGCAAAGGCAAAACACCCAATTGAGTGGGTCGGGGAAGGGACAGTGTGGTTGGTATGGGTGGTAGCGGAGGTGGTGGTGACAGTGACCATAGTGTCAATGAACTGGAAGCAGGAACTGACATTGAATCACTTTATGTGCCCTTTCAGTATTCTCAGACAAACAGATTGTTTTCTTCTGACACCATCAAGTACTGCAAAATCCCACAGTAGTACTCTATGTGAAAAAGATGTTAAAAGTACAATCCTTCCAAATTTAAAATATCTTGTCACTTTCATCAACTAACATTAAAAGAAAGTGTTGCGGGGACATCAAAATGTACCAGCAAGCATCCAACATGCCAGCTGTTAAATAGAGCCATTGCATAGCTGTTGGCCGATTGTCAGCTCCCTTTTGCTTTTGTTGTCCAGAAAGGTTTCCTCAAGTTCAGAAACCTGACTGAACCATGGTACACCATTCCCTTTTGAACATATTTCTCAAAAATGGCTGTTTCACAGTTGTATGCCTTGTTGTGTAGTGTGGTCACTAAACAGTTGAAACTCTGAGGTGAAGCAGGTTCACAAAACCATGAATATATGGACCAGCAACCAAACAATTGACTACCTGACTGTTACAGCTCATTGGGCAAGTTTTCAGTCAGAAAGTAATAATTCCCGCTGTATCATAAGTAGTAAGAAGCAGTCTATATTATGTGTCACCACTTTTGAAGAAAACCACACTGCTGTGAATATTTTGCAGGAACTGCAAAATCAGTTCCAGAATAGAGATGCAGCGAATTTTAAATCCGCTGGCGAAGTGGACGCGAAGTGACCACTTCACGCTGTGAGAGCACAACACGAAGTGGCCACCGTAAAGTGCTCTCTTCACCTTCTCATTATGACTTTGCGTTGTCATTCTACCTTAATGCGAATTAAGTAAAGTGACAACAAAATAGGCAGCCCCCCACACATCACATGACTTACAGTACTGTAAGTCACATGCTTTAGTCAGGCAGGAAGGAAGTGAGTCAGAAAAGCAATTACTTTCACTTTCTCCTTTGCAGTTGTAGAGGGAGGAGGCTTTTTTGGTGAGAGAAGAGAGCAGTTTGTTTCCCAGTGATTTTGTGCAGAAAAAAACAGCTTTTTTAAAAGCTACATCTTTATTTGGTTTTTGTGCTGTGTTTGTGATTGTTTTTTTGGTACTGAATTTTTCTTAATAAGTTTTGTTTTGTTGTGTATATGTGTGTGTGTGTGTGTGTGCACGCGTGTGTGTGTGTGTGCATGTGTGACTGTGTGTGTGTGTGCGTGTCTGAGGGTGTGAGACTGAGTGCGGGTGAAAGTTAGGCATCGTTGATAGTGACTTGTGTGTGATGGATCTGGGACAAGGAGAGTCTGTGGCCCGTGGGCATGGGCAGAGGAGAGGAGTGCACACATGTGGGGGCAGTCGGGTGTTACTGGACCACTCCCAACTCTTGAGTGTTGCTTCCCCTCCTGTGGAAGCAGCAGCACCAGTGCCATCAGTGGCTGCACATCCACCTACTCCGCCACTACCACCACCACCAGTAGCAGCTGCAGGAGCTCCAGCAGCACCCCCTCCACCACCTCCACAGCTGCAGGTGGAGTCCCAGGTAAATGCAGGTGGTCCAAACAGTATATCCGGTCCCCCCTGCAGCTCCCCAGTGTGGGAGTTTTTTAACTGTGTGGGAGGAGACAGTACAATCATGGTTGGCCATCTGTGTGGTGTGCCGCTGCGCTGTAGCCCCTGGGGGACACACTTGGGGACTGGTGGCCTGCACATGCACATGGAAAAACACCACAAGGCGTTGTGGCAGGCTGGCACCAAAGGGGCCAGGTGTCCACCTGCTGGCCCTTCTGTGGCAGTGGCAGATGGTGCCGAGGGTGAGGTTGTGCCTCACCACAGGAGGACAGCTGCAACAGCTGCTCCACCACCACCACAGCTACCAGCACCACCCTCTCCATCACCACCACCACCACTACCTGGGTTTCCAGCTGCAGTGGACCCCGCCACAGTGCCTGCAACACAGGCCAACATTGCACTGGTATGGGCAGCCCTTGAGGAGAACAATGAGAGGGTGGGTACTGTGAGGCAGCAGGTTGATCAAATCCAGCAACAACAGCTGCAGATAGTGACAATGCTGCACCTGCTGCTTGAACACCACGGCATCCCCCAGTAAGGGATTTTTTTTCTGGACCCCTCCCTCCCCCACTACTGTGCTGTACTGTTTTTGTGTGGGTTTTTTGTTGTTAATAATAGACATTTTCCCTTCTGTTGTTGCAGTGCCTCAGTAATGTTGACTTTTTGTTTTGGAGTGCTTGTGGACAAGCTGTTGTGAGCAGTGCAGGTATGATGTGCAAAACTGCATGTGTGCAGTCAGTGTTATTTCCTCTGTGTGTGTGTGTGTGTGTGTGTGTGTGTGTGTGTGTGTGACATCAGACATTGTGCAGCATGTTGCAAAGATATATTGCTGTTGTTGACTTGTTGTAGTGTTTATGTTATAAAGAATAGCGAGCAGAATAAGGTATATTTTATTGTCACCATCATCATCAATGGACTAAGTGATACCATACTTTTTCAGAGGTCTCTGGCCAGAGTGCACCTTAGTCACATTATCTACTGCACACATAACTTTTAGGAGAGCATGTGTTTTTTGTGCTATGGTCTCCTCAAAGTAATGTGTGCACTGTGAGTAACTGAGGTGCACAGTGACCCGATACCACTGAAAAAATATCATATCCGCTTAGTCCGCTGGTGCTGATGGTACCAATAAAATATACATCAGGTATTCTTTGTTATCTTTATTCTCGATACTGCAACAAGTCTTACCATATATATGTTTGTATGAAGCTGGACAATGTATGCACACACAGAAAAGAACAGTGACGGCACACATGCAGTTTAGCACAACATATTCACATTGCTCAGTCTTCATGCTGTTCATGAAACACTTAAAATTCAATTCATGAGTCCGACACAAAGTAAATATTACTGAGGCTCTATAACTATTTAGTTTATGAAATAGACATGAAAGAGATTCACCAACTTACAGCATTGCACCCGATATATGGGTGCCGTACTTCCAGGGGAATCTTTCTTGCTCCACATGTCCTTACATAGTGCAATACATTTCTGTGAAAACCGCCTATAATTTCATTACAGTGTGTCACATCATGGAGGAACTGCCATTCAGAAAAGCTGCCCAAATTCTTCCCCCCTTTCTCAGCAACGTTAGGATGTGATGCCAGGGAGAGCGCAGGTGCGTGCTCCATTATAGTGAATGTCCAATTGTTCGGCAGCTTTCCGAATGTTTCTTTGTTACAATGGTCAGTTTGTGGTGGCCTTGTTAGTGGAAATGTGCCCACATTTCACCACAAGGTGAGCATTATAACATAAAGAAACATTCGGATAGCTGCCGGACATTCACTATAGTGGACCACGCAGCCGTGATCCCCCTGGCATCACATCCTAACGTTGCTGAGAAAGGGGGGCAGAATTTGGGTGGCTTTTCTGAATGGGAATTCCTCTGTGACATGATGCACTGTAATGAAATTACGGGCGGTTTTCACAGAAATGTATTGCACTATGTGGAGCAAGAAAGATTCCTCTGGAAGTAGGGCATCCACGTATTAGGTTAAGTGCAACACCATAACTATGTAACGTAGTGAATCTCTATAAAGCAGCAGTGCAACAATCTGTTGAGAACTCTGACCTATATTTTTTAATGCTATGTTACAACTTCCTTTACTTACATCCTGACTCGTAGGATACTATAATTTCTAGTATTTGAGTCTGCTGCACTACCTTTTTTCATGTGTGAAACAATGAAAGGAGCATTCCTTTTAATATGGCACTGACCAGGTTTTTGTCAGTAGTTTCTGCTGCTTTTCTCCATCGCATCAGTTAGTTGTTATATATCACTTCTGTTGTAAATGAACAGTTATGCAGCAGGCAGTATTTTATGACCCCACAGAACAATATTTATTGAAAAGCAGCTGCAAATAAATACAAACCTGGTCATAACAATATTGAAAGGTGTGCTCATTTTTTTTTCATACATGACAAGAAGTAGTCAACTAAGTAGAGCAGGCAGAAATTGTGAAAAGAAGTGTATCATTCAAGTCACGACTCAGAGGTAACTAGTGGGTGGCAAAATAAAATAGCATAAAACTCTACAGTTCAAAATTGTAACTACATTCTTGCAATGCTGCTTTAATTGATAACGTCAGTATGATATAATGAGCTCACAATCACACAACACACAAAATGCATCTGCCTTGTGTCCAGAAAATTGACAAGTGGTAACAAAGTGAAATGGGAGCGTTTCAGCACATACAAAGTCCCCCAGAATTTAATGGCACACTCAGTCATGCTCGCAGTGGTGGCACAGAGTCCCCAGATTTTTTCTGCATGCCCAAAATGTATCCGCCTTGTGTCCAGAAAATTGGCAAGTGGTAACAAAGTGAAATGGGAGCGTTTCAGCACATACAAAGTCCCCCAGAATTAATGGCACACTCAGTCATGCTCGCAGTGGTGGCAGAGAGTCCCCAGATTTTTTCTGAATGCCCAAAATGTATCCGCCTTGTGTCCAGAAAATTGGCAAGTGGTAACAAAGTGAAATGGCATCATTTCAGCACATACAAAGTCCCCCAGAATTAATGGCATACTCAGTCATGCATGCAGTGGTGGCACAGAGTCCCCACATTTTTTCTGCATGCCCAAAATGCATCTGCCTTGTGTCCAGAAAATTAACAAGTGTTAACAAAGTGAAATGGAAGCGTTTCAGCACATACAAAGTCCCCCAGAATTAATGGTGCACTCAGTCATGCACGCAGTGGTGGCACAGAGTCTGCACATTTTTTCTGCATGCCCAAAATGCATCTGCCTTGTGTCCAGAAAATTGACAAGTGGTAAAGTGAAATGGGATTGTTTCAGCACATACAAAGTCCCCCAGCATTAATGGCGCACTCAGTCATGTTCGCAGTGGTGGCACAGATTCCTCAGATTTTTTCTGCATGCCCAAAATGCATCCGCCTTGTGTCCAGAAAATTGACAAGTGGTAACAAAGTGAAATGGGATCATTTCAGCACATACAAAGTCCCCCAGCATTAATGGCGCACTCAGTCATGCTCGCAGTGGTGGCACAGATCCCCAGATTTTTTCTTCATGCCCAAAATGCATCTTCCATGTGTCCAGAAAATTGTCAGGTGTTAACAAAGTGAAATGGGAGTGTTTCAGCACATACAAAGTCCCCCCCCGAATAAAAGGATGACTGTGAGCGAACTGTTGCTGATTCAATGTGTGCTGCGATTCGAGCAAATGTAATGTGATCATCTCAACTGAATGGAAGGGTGCCCTTTGTCTGTAGACTAATAGTAGCCTTGGTGAATTGATATATATAGATACATATTTGTGTATTTTGTAGGTGAGAGGGGTTGACATGGACATGTACTCATGGTATTGTTCTGTATCACAGGTCACAGATACTGTTGGTGTGCACATGTCAGTGCTCGATGAGAACTTTTTGCATAGAAATTTGAAATGGATAACTCTCAAGCACATGAAAGTAAGTATTTTTTTTTTCTGGAGTGGGGGAAAGCATATTTACAGGTTTGTCTGTAATGGCTTCTTCTTATTTGGTTACTTCTTCACAGATTTCATCTGCATCCTTCTCGAGTCTGGTTGTTAATGATGGTCATGGTCATCTAATGAAACAACTTCTGCGTGTTGCATGTGTGCCCCAGCCCGGGGGGGGGTCTGATGTTGAATAACTTGTTTGGATAAGGACACTTTGACTGAACAACAAAACATCTGGAAGTTTCTTAAAAAAAGAAATGAATGACTTCTTACAACTTGATTGTAATTTGTCCCTGGTTCTCAATCTCAAATCAAGTTATATTTCAAAACCACATCTTGTCAAGTAACACAACCTGTGTGCAATGTTTTCAACACTGTCATAGTCAGGGTTGCACAGCTGCAAGTTCAGAATACAGTGCATGAATGATATCTTACAGAACTAGTTTTGGGGATGTACACATGTCACCTAGTTTATGAATCGTACTCAGTCACATTTGCTGCAGTCTTTCCAAAAAAATGAAACAGATGAAATAAAATCTTCATACTTACCAGAATGGATTTCAAATGGATATTCCATAGGTTCCTCTGTATGGTACAGCTGTAGTACCATTCCTACCGCGTTTCAGTGAAGGAGAGTTTTTTTGTTAACCTGTAAAAAAAACAAAATAAGTGTACCATATGTGTTTGACCACTGCAGCTCTGAAAAGCTACAGAAAACAAAACATACAACTAAAGGAAGTGAAGCAGCATAACAAACATGAGTACACATACTCACTTTATGGTTTAAATATTAAAAAGCTTTGTGCCTGTGGCTGATGGATGTGGTCTTCTGTTCAATCCCCTCTGACTTGGCATGGTAAATGAAAATGTAATGGGGAAATATTGTCTGAATGACACTGGTGGTGGGTGCTGGTGGTGATAGCTGTGGCACATGATGACATTCTCTGTTATACATTGCTGCATCTGGTGGAGGTGGCAGTGGCTAACATCAGTCCCGGAGGTCTGGGGGTGGACAGACTCATGCTCAGTGGTGGCAGTGGCTAACAACAGTCCCGTTGGTGGTGGTGGACCGGGGGCATACAGACTCATGCTCAGTGGTGGCAGTGGCTAACATCAGTCCCGGTGGTGGTGGTCTGGGGGCAGACAGACTCATGCTCAGTGGTGGCAGTGGCTAACATCAGTCCCGGTGGTGGTGATGGACTGGGGCATACAAACTCATGCTCAATGGTGGCAGTGGCTAGCATCAGTCCTGGTGGTGGTGGTCCGGGAGTGGACAGACTCATGCTCAGTGGTGGCAGTGGCTAACATCAGTCCTGGTGGTAGTGGTGGACAAGGGCTGTACAGACTCAAGGTCAGTGGTGGCAGTGGTTAACATCAGTCCCAGCTGTGGTGGTCTGGGGGCGGACAGACTCATGCTCAGTGGTGGCAGTGGCTAACATCAGTCCCAGTGGTGGTGGTCTGGGGGCGTAAAGACTCATAGTCAGTGGCGGCAGTGGCTAATATCAGTCTCGGTGGTGGTGGTGGTGGTGGTCCAGGGGCAGACAGACTCATGCTCAGTGGTGGCAGTGGCTAACATCAGTCCCGGTGGTGGTTGTGGTGGTCCAAGGGTGTACAGACTCATGCTCAGTGATGGCAGTGGCTAACATCAGTCCCAGTGGTGGTGATGGACCAGGGCCATACAGACTCATGCTCAGTGGTGGCAGTGGCTAACATCAGTCCAGGTGGTGGTGGTCCAGGGTGGACAGACTCATGCTCAGTGGTGGCAGTGGCTAACATCAGTCCCGGTGGTGGTGGTCTGGGGACGGACAGACTCATGGTCAGTGGTGGCAGTGGCTAACATCAGTCCTGGTGGTGGTGGTCTGGGGGCAGACAGAGTCATGCTCAGTGGTGGCAGTGGCTAACATCAGTCCCGGTGGTGGTGGACCAGGGGCATACAGACTCATGCCCAGTGTGGCAGTGGCTAACATTTGTCCCAGTGGTGGTGGACCAGGGGTGTACAGACTCCTGCTCAGTCATGGCAGTGGCTAACATCAGTCCTGGTGGTGGTGGTGGTCTGGGGCAGACAGACTCATGCTCAGTGGTGGCAGTGGCTAACATCAGTCCCAGTGGTGGTAGACCAGGGGCGTACAGACTCACACTCAGTGGTGGCAGTGGCTAACATCAGTCCCGGTGTTGGTGGTGGACCGGGGGCATACAGACTCATGCTATGTCGTAGCAGTGGCTAACATCAGTCCCAGTGGTAGTGAACCAGGGGCATACAGATTCATGCTCAGTGGTGGCAGTGGCTAACATCAGTCCCGGTGGTGGTGGTCCAAGGGAGGACAAACTCATACTCAGTGGTGGCAGTGGCTAACATCAGTGCTGGTGGTCTGGGGGGCACACTGCCTTTTAACAACTTCAGTTAAATCCTGCCAACATTAACCACATCATCCTCCTCATAAAGAAAGCTGCCCTCACAGTCATCTATTTCTGAAGTCTGACCTCTGGGAAATTCTTTCTCCATTGTGTCTTCATCTACGTTAGTGGTTGGCTGTTTCATGCTGCCATTGCCAGTACCACCAGGATGGTCAATTTCCACATCACCAAAACCACCATGACTTGTCCAGGGTACGAATACAGAGGTTGCAGTCTGTGCTGGTATGTGTCTCTCATTGATTTTAATGAATGTTAGCAAACTAACATTTGCAGGAGACAGGTTTGTCCGACGATTCCTGACTATTGCACCTGCTGAGCTGAATACCTTCTCTACACTTACACTAGAGGATCTGCATTTGAGGTACTTCAGTGCCACTGCAGTCAGCTCTGGCAATTCACTGACCTTTCCACTCCTGTACAAAAGAGGATCATCAGTTATTGTCAGATGCCTGTTTTCAGATAAATATGACTCAACCATTCTCTGTGCCGCATTAAGTCCAGAGGTTGATGCATCTTCCTGTTCTCCTGAATCATTTATTTCACAAATCCCCACTTGGGACAAAGCCTCACAAAGCAGGTTGATGCCAGCCACTTTGGATGACAGACCACCTGGAACTGCAGTCCCCTTCCCCTTGCAGGATATGCTGGATGGTCCTCCAGGTACATCTTCAGTCAAATTATGCTGCTGAGGTTTGCTGACCTTGGCACATGACTTCTGTGCCCCAGGAACCAAGTGCACCAGTTGACCACTGATATTTTTTACCTGTTCAGGTCCTCCTTCCAGTACTGATGCAATTCCACTTTTGTATCGTGGGTCCAGCATTGTTGCTATGGCAAAGTTGTCACTATGCTGAATGCTCACAATGTGACGATTCTGGTCGAATATTGTCTGCATGTGTTACAGCAACATACTGCTACCACTGTCTCCAGCAACATCAATGCCATGCTGTACGTTCACCGATGTCTGCCTCGGCACCTGCAGCAGTGGAATTGATTGGCTAATGGAGGCAGTCTCACCACTCACTGCCTGTGTGGCATGTTCAAAAAGCCGCAAAATTGTTATTACAGAGTCCACGAGGCACCACTGTTCAGCCATCATAGACATGGAGGCCGCGGAACTGTCACGGCTAGCGTGCATCACAAGATATTCTGATATTACTTTGTATTGTTCATACAACCTCTCTGCCATGAATTAAGTGGAGTTCCATTGGGTGACTACTTCCAGCTTCAAGCAGTGCTGAGGCAGGCTGTTTTGTATCTGCAATTGCCACAGCTGGTCACGGGCCTTTCCAGATCGTGAAAAGTGAGAGCAGATACATCATACAACAGTCAACATTTCCTTTACATCAGGGTGCTGCAGAAGCTCCTGCACCACAAGATTTAAACAATGGGCCATGCATGGAACATGAAAAAAAACACCATTCGTGATGCATTTCACCACATTTAACCCATTGTCACTTGTTGTGAACCCAACTCTCAGGGACAGAGGGTTCAGCCACTTGTCAATTTCAGTCAGTACCAAGTCCAACCTATTCTCTCCAGTGTGGGAACAGGTCACATTGTGCATAGCAATGGTTGCATACTGTCGAATTCCTGGAACATTGCTACCACGACAATCCACCTTACTGCATTGATTATTCACACTACCAACATCACAAACAACCCCCGGCACCTGTGCCCAGTGGGAAGTTATACACAAATATGAACTCCCTGCTGTTTTGCCACTTGTCCACATATCCATACTTAAATGGATAAATGGAGAGGAGGAATACTGAAGGGCATGTCTTATTGAGTTGGACACAGTACAGAACAACCCGGGGACAGCATGGTTCAAAAAGTAAGTCCTGGATGGGACTTCCATTTTGGACAGGCACGTGCAGCAAACTGCCGGAACCCAGAATTCTCCACAATGGAGAAGGGCAAAAGATCAATTGCCAGCAGTTCAGCTACAACAGCATTAAGTTCACATGACACTTGTATGATTGGCAGGGTACTGCAGCGTATGCACAAAAACACTATGTAACGTGGGCTGACTTAAACGTTTTACACAGAGTGTGATGACAAATGGTTGTGTTCTGTGATAAATGGCATTGGCAGGGGGTGGAGTGTGGACGTTTGATGAAGACGATTGCACAGGTGATGATGACAAACCCAGAAATGCAGTTATTTTGCCAGATTTGCAACCGGGTTTGATGTACCACTTGCACTAGACATACTGCATTCACCACCACCACCACCAAAACTACTACTCTCACCAGCACTAGACAACATTTCAAAGTCATTATGCTCCTCCACCTCATCATGCCTGTAGTAATCCTCTACTCTTATTACCTCACTACTGCACATGTTTAATTTCCTACTGGACTTAACCAGCATGGAGGGGGATAACATGCTTGTTATGGTTGCTGATGAGGGTGAATGCCCCACTGTGGTATTAGCTGCCATCTTGTGCTGGGTCCACAGAGCCATGTGCCTATTCTTAAGATGCGTATGCTGTCCTCCTGTGCCCAGATGGCTCTGCTTTTTACCTTGACTCACACGCAGATGGCAAATCTGGCAGATTGCAACTGACTCATCATTTGCATCTTGAACAAACAAATCCCAAACAAGGGATTGTGATGCTCTACTTGTAACATGTCCATGATGCTGCTTATTTAACTCTGTTCTTTTAAGCACTGAAGTGGGGGGGGCACGTGATGTTTTGGGCGCTGCACACCTGGACTGCAACTGACCACCACGACTACCCATCATTATTACTGGGTCATCATCAGGGCCACTGGAAAATCATGGCCGCAAGTTAAATCGTGGAAAGCGTGATTTTCGGCACCCTACGAAACAAATCGTGGAACCCACAAAATCCCTGAGGAAAATGTACCTCTTAAGGTTTTCTGACCCACTGCACCTCCAAATCTGCCTCCACCATCCACGATCTGCACCATGCTGCTGTGTCTCTAGCTCTGCACTAAACTAAGGAGCCGCCACATATTTGAGTTGGCGTCTGACGTCACTATGCGCGTCACACACTGCTAACAACTTTCTTTTCTTGGCACCCTTCGTAAATGCTCTGTGCCCCTTCAGGTCTGCCAAAGCAATACAATTACAAGCGGACAGATGAGGGGTACACAGAGCTCTAATTCTGATCCTGACTGACTGATTTTCTACTGCCTGCTTTGCACATCCAGACCTACGTGCATCCGATCGTAACTTCAGAACCTGCCTTGCACCCTGACTACTTAGTCATACTAAAGCTGCTTAGTTCTCCAGACCTGACCCGATTTTCATCTTGCGGCACTGTGATCGGGACTTCAGAGCCTGCCTTGTAATACCGAACTGCCTGCTGACCCAACCCGACCCGACTTCCATCGGGACTGATCTAGGGTGAATGAGAGAGAGAGTAATGTCTGCTGATACACATTTTCACAAAAAGAGCTGCAATCCTTACCAGCAGTGTGCTCTTCCCCCCAAGCCTGCTTTCACCAGATCCTGCTGACTTCTGCTGTGATTCTTCTTCAAAAACAGGTATGTTATTTAGCTGCAGCAAATGTAAAATGATTTTAATGCTAGTTTAAGGGGGATGTAAATGTTTGTTTTAATACTACTTTTGGGGGATGATGGAAGTCCCTAGAAGGATTTATTAAAATCTGTATCGCTCTCAGAGGAAGGGAGGGAGCTCTGGACTGTCCAGGCAAGGGGGCAAGTGCTGTAAAAAACATCTGTATCAGTCTCAGTGCTGTAAACAAATCTGTATCAGTCTCAGAGGAAGGGTGGGAGCTCCGGAGTGTCCAGACAAGGGGGCAAGTGCTGTAAAAAAAAAAATCAGTATCAGTCTCGGAGGCAGGGTGGGAGCTCTGGAGTGTCCAGGCAAGAGGGCAAGTGCTGTGAAAAAATCTCTATTGGTCTTGGAGGGAGTGTGGTATCTCCAGAGTATCCTGGAAAGTGGGCCAGTGCTGTATCATCTCGGAGGGAGGGTGGGAGCTCTGGAGTGTCCAGGCAAGTGAACAAGTGCTGTAAAAAAATCTGTATCTCCTCGGAGGGAGGGTGGGAGCTCCAGAGTATCCTGGCAAGTGGGCCAGTGCTGTAAAAAAATCTGTATCATTTTGGAGGGAGGGCGGGATGGTGGGAGCTCCGGAGTGTCCAGGCAAGGGGGCAAGTGCTGTAAAAAAATCTGTATAATCTTGGAGGGAGGGTGGGAGCTCTGGAGTGTCCAGGTAAGGGGACAAGTGCTGTAAAAAAAATCTCTATTGGTCTTGGAGGGAGTGTGGTAGCTCCAGAGTGTCCAGGCAAGGGAGCCAGTGCTGTAAAAAAAATCTGTATCATCTTGGGGAGAGGAGGGGTGGGAGCTCTGGAGTGTCCAGGCAAGGGGGCAACTGCTGTAAAAAAATATGAATCTGTCTCCCAGGGAGGGTGGGATCAGGATGGTCCAGGCGATGGGTGCAGGCAGATGGAAGAAATCATACTGGTGTGTGTGGAAAAAAGTGTAACTTGCCTGAGAGGGAAGGAAGAGGCATGAAATGTACTGTTCTGTTAAAAATGCTTTTTTTTTTGTTTTATTTTAAATGTTCGTGTTGAACTGAGCTGATCCATCTCTTGCTCCAGTGATATGTATTGGTGGAGGATGGAGTCAGGGCAGGCCTGGCAGAGTGGCACACATGTTGGACAAAATTGTTCTGGAACGGAACTTTTTTTTTCCATCATGCATGGCAGTCACCAGCATCCATCCCTTGCTGCCATGGTGTGTCTTTGACTCGTTGCTGTGGTTCCTCGGAGATGGAGTGGAGGGGTGGGCCTGGTGGACTGGCACACATGGTGAAAAAATTGTTCTGGCCTCCGGTGAGGGAGCAGGGTGGGACAGGCAACCAGAATGGCACAAAACAATTTTTTCTGACCATGTATGGCAGTCGCCAGCATTTGTCACTCGCTCCTGTGGTGTGTCCTTGACTCGCTGCTGTGGTTCCTCAGAGATGGATTGGAGGGGTGTGCCTGGCCAGTATGAAAGACAGCAAGAAAACTGAATTTCTGGAGTCTTTTGTTCCATGGATACTAGCAAGTCTATGTGCAAGCTCAGCACCACAACAAGGCTACTCCATTAGCTGAGGTTTTGAAACCAATCTGCCCAGCTTAGAACATTGTGGGATGCAAACTAGTGGTGTGATATTGGAGGATCAAGCATCCCAAGGAAAGCTCTCCTCCCTCTATACACTGATGTTCTTGTTCAAGTCTTAATTTTTTTTTTTTGTGGTTTAATTTTGGTTTAGTTAAATTACACCATGTCTCCACCGCCACCAAAGTGCTTCTGTCTTTCTCGCGAAGAGGCCAAGGACCGTCATGTCTCTTATCTTGTGTGTGCCGAGGATCGGGTTAAGTTATATCCAGAGGATCTTTATGGGAATGGAGGATTGCTGCTTTGTCGTGCTTGTACCCACACACTCGACTTCATGCAGAAGCATACAGTTGACATGCACATGAAGTCTCAGAAACATCTAGAAAGAAAAGAAGCTGCAAAGAAAAACATGCAAAGTAAGTACTAGTCGCACAGATGTTTGCAGTTATTTTATTTTTTACATAGTCGGTTTGTTTTTCCCCTTGGATGACTGGTATCTACTCTGTCCCTGCCTCCCAAGTCCATCTCATCTCTCTCTGGCACCATGGAACCCAATTTCTCCCCCCTCTCCCAGTGTACATGTGCCTTGTTCCTACATCCCCCTTCCTTGCTGCTAGAGTTCAAAACTACCACCTGGCCTCTAAGAGCAAGACAGCAGATTCCCACTCCCACTCCCACTCGGAAGAGGAGAGCAGCCAATTGGACACTCTATCCTCTCCCCTCCCCGCCGACCTGATGTTGTTCTCAAATAGGTTGCCAGTGTGGCAGGAGGTAAAGCTCACAGCTCCTCAGCCCTCCATGACACTGGGCTGGCCTACAGTTTGTTTTTTTCCCTGTAAAATATTAAATCTTGTTTGCTTTTGTTTTGTTTTCCTGGTACAGTTTATTTTTCCCTGTAACATATTATATCTTGTTTTGTTTTCTTGGTTTTTTTTAGGCACACCTCTACAACAGCAGTCACTGACTTTGTGTTTCAGTCGAGCAATGGAATCTTCCATTGAGCGGAAGGAATTTATTCTGGACTTCGTCTGCTGTGTGACCGGTGCAGACATACCACTGGAGAAGACTTCTGGCTTTCAAGAGTTCTTAAAGAAGCACATAAAACAAGGCGGTAGTCTTCCAGGACCAGCACAGCTTCGGAGCACGTACCTCCAAGAACTTCGGCCTGATCACGAACAGTCCCTGAAAGAGGTGGTGGAGGATCAAGATGTCTTCATTTTTCTGGATGAGACAACAGATGCCTGTGGGCATAGCATGTTGGCTATTTAGGCCCAACCATTGCTTAATGTTGGGGAGCAGCCACTCCTAATTGGTGTTGAGTTTTTGCATCATGTGAACACCACAGTATCCCAAGCTCTACTAAAAGTGCTAAACACCAATAGGATGAACTTCAATAAAGTCTTTGCCATTGTCACGGACAGTGCAAGTTATATGCACAAGGCTTTTGAAACTGTGCTGTCCTGTGTCCTACCAAATGCAGTGCATGTCACTTGCATTGCCCACCTCCTCAGTTTGGTCTTGGAAGTCTGGGAGGACACACTGGATGACTTAAACACTGCTGTTTCCCTTATTAAAAAAATATTTTGCCAGCACCCAATGCGTAGGCATCAGTACTTTGCCTTCATGGAATCCAAGCAGGGCATTGTACCCAAGATGCCAGTATACGCAGTGGTAACTCGGCGGTGCTCCTGGGTTAATACTGTTTAGTATTTGGCAAACTATTTGCCCATGTTAACAGAATTTGTTGAAACGCTACAATTGGATGCAGCAACAATGAAGAGCCTGAAGTGCTTATTGAAAGGCAAAGCAGCAGAGCTGGTAACACAAGCCACTTTTGTCGTGGAACACTCTTCTGAACTTGTTAACCTTATTCTACAATTGCAGTCAAGCAGCCAGCCACAGGGACACTCCATATTTGGAAGGGTGCAAAATTTAATGTTTTTGGACTTCTGTGCCACCGCAGGGGAAACTGAATACAGATCAAATACAGTAGAAATGTTGTCCTGCTGTCAGTTACATGAAAATCAAAACTGTGTGAACCTTTTTCAGAAGGTTATGTTGGACAGCAGTGAGAAACTGGACAAAATTTTAAAATCTCATCCCTCAGTCGGCACATTCAAAGCTGCCCGAATCTTTGACCCAAAGCAGCTGCCAACACTGGACAACGAAAAAGTAAAACACACCCAGGAGCTACCATCTCTGGCTGGTGTTTCAAACTTTGAATGGCATGGGTACAGAACTTTTGCCCAGTCAGTGACGATTTTAATATTACTGAGTGTTGGGAAGCACAAAGGGATACACTTCCACATCTTGCTGCTGTGGCAAAAAGGTATATCTGGCTTCCTGTAAGCACAGCAGACGTTGAACAGACTTTTTCACTGTACACAGACCTTTTAAAAGACAATCGGTGAAGTTTGACAGATGACAACACTAGACTACTTCTTATGTTGAAGTACAATAAGAAATGTTAAAGATCTTTATTGGATAACCATTGCTGCTCATTCTATGATGTAAAAATCCTTTCTTGACGATCTGGGGGGTGGTGGTGGTGGTACTATAGTTTTACTGTAGAATACTAATAATGTTTATTGCTTGAATTATTAGAGGTGGTGGTGGTACTGCTTTGACAATGATGCTACTATTATAATGTATATTGTTTTTTGATCAGTCGTGGGTGTTTTAATAAAAACGTGTACCTTTTGTGTGTGTCTGTGTTTTTTTGATTGTTTTTTTACAAAAACCTATACCTTTTGGATGGCTGACTTTGATATGCATCACAAAGCAACTGAAATTGAAAACCCCATACTTGTACCTCACAAAGGATAATGTGTGCCCAGCAGCCCGCAAAATCACCTCAAAAAACATGCAAAGTCCCGCAAAATCCCTGCAAAATTTGAGAGAAAAAAGTCCTGCAAATTCCCCACAAAATCTGCTAAAAATTCTGCAATTTCCCAGTGGTCCTGGTCATCATCATCAACTGAAACTGGTAAATCACAAGTTTTTACTGGGGGGGGGATTCCTGCAAACAGACTCAGACACAGCCACTTTGAATTTCTTTTTATCCGGTTCCCAACTGGGGTCAATTACATCATCATCATATTCATCAATGTCACACACATCCACATCTTCTGTTTGGATGCTGGCATGTGGACTGCATGTTGCAACAAGAGCAACATCATCATCATCATCACATTCATCATCATCATCTACACCACCATCACCTGATATTTTTTCACCACTCTGTGAATCACTGCATGGAAAATGTGTGACATTAACTGCCACGGTGGATGAAATATCACATTGTATGCTATCGTTGACATGATTATCAGAATCCTCAGGTTCGGTTACTAGGATGTTACTGGGAAGTACGACATCATCTAGACTGCCACTCACTTGCACTGCTTTACACTCTATATTTTTGGATATGGTACACTGGCCAGAATTCGAACTTGAGGCACCAACATTCATACTACCACCACCACTAATACCAAGACCACCAGCTGGGAAAACATCATCTCCTCCAACTATGAGTGAAGCTACTGATTGGGCTGTAAAAATACCTTTCCTCACATCAGCAATGCACTTCTGTGTTTGCGTACTACCACACCCCCAGACTATCTTACTGGCAGCAGTGCCATGGTGAGAACCAGCTTTGCTTGCATGTCACTTTGTGGGCATTTTGGGGGACCAACAACATTATAAACAAATCTGGATTATGGTACATTCACTATCAGATTGGGGGGATGCTAGATGTGAAGCCAAAAAATCAACAATGGCTTCAGCAACAGATAGAGACTGTCATGCAATGAAAATAACTTCAGTAACCAGTGGTGCTGATGAGGTCACAAACAATCCAATCTGGTAAAAAATTCCTTTTGCCGGTGGAGGGGGAGCACTGACTGCAGATTTTTACGGCAGTACAAGCAACAAAACAAAGAACAGATACCACGATCACAGTACAAAATCAGGCAATCACAGACAGCTCTCAGAGCACACTGTCTCCTACAGTTTCTTACACACACTACCCCAAACTGAGGCTATGCAGATCAATATAGAGCCCATGTGACCTGAAATCCCATGAATCACTGCAAAATTCACCTTCAGAGCTTAAAAACAAGGCAAAATGCATTGTTTTCAATGCACTTCACCTTAAGATTTTGGTAGAGTAGTGGTCTGGGAAGGTGGAGTAACGTGAAGTCATTGTTTTCAATGGACTTCGTGTACTCATTATTATGCGAAGTACTCTGCTTTACATCACGGGGCACTCTGCGAATTTGCCTTTACTCCACAAATCACTTCACAGAGCGGATTGAGCCCACTTTGCCCACCACGATTCCAGAAATGGCTTACTCTGTATTTCTTATCTCCAGGGTTCATAATATCAGATAACGATGCCGACATAGTCAAGGCTGTTAGAGATGGCAACAACCAACACATACCTTGTTCTGCACATTGTTTAAATCTTCTCATCCTTAGTTTCTTAAATGAAAACAGAAATGTTCAAAACCTGTTAGGTCTTGTTAAGAAAATATGTGGCATTTCACCCATTCTGTGAAAGCTGAAAAAAATCCTGAAGGAGTTGCAGAGGTCAAATAATTTACCCTTGCATATATTAAAGCAGTAAGTTCCAACCCACTGGAATTCAACATTTTACATGTTGGAAAGGCTTCTTGAACAGAAAAACAGCTGTACATGACTACACCATGCAGAATTAAATAGGTGAAGTAGACATATGTTTAGTTCTAGTAGCTGGAATCTACTGGAATCTTCGGTCACCTTACTGGAGCCATTTGATTCTGCCATACATGATGTCAGTTCAGACAATACAACTGTCAGTCAAATTCTTCCTCAAATCAGATTTCTTCACATTTTTCTTGAGAACATAAAGACTTTCAGTCAAAAGACAACACCACTGTTGTTATACTGGCCGATGACATGCGTCTCAGACTGCTGACTGATCAGAGAACAAATGCCATGTTTAAGAATGACACCTATGTGTTGGCTATGTTGCTAGATCCCCACTTCAAGAGGAACATTGAAGCCATCCTTCCTACAGGAGAACACATTGAGTATTGGTGAGATCTTCTGCTAACCAAATGTGACATTGTCCTACAAACACCATTAACTGATGTACAGCAATCAAACCCTGCTGAACCATCACAGTGTACCTCTGGTGCAGACAATAGCACATCTGTCAATTATTTACAGTCAGCATTGTCATCAGCGAGGGAAAGGACATGTACAGCTACTTCTCGGGCATCCTATGTTAAGGGGCAGAAAGGTAAATCACTTTTGAGTCACCTGCAACAACATGGACTGGTATCCTAAAATGAAAGTGCAGCAGGTTCATCTGCCAGACTGGTAACCATCTCAGGTAGCACAATGATCCTAGAGTACTTTGCAGACCATACTGTGATTGGTCTTGAGGAAGATCCATTACTCTGTTGGAAACAAAAGAGAACAATATGGTCATTTCTAACAAATCTTGCAATAATGTACCTATGTTGTCCACCTCAAGTGAATATTTAGAATGCATGTTTAGCCAGCCCACTGGTGCAGGGGCAGGATCCTGACCTGCGACACCGGTGACCTGGGTTCGGGAACTTACCTGGGTTGCCGGAGGGCCAGCTGGGGGAGAGGGATTGAACATCCGGTGACAGCTCTCCCTCTCCAAGAGGAGGGTAGAAGAGTGTTTGGCGTTACAGCAACACCTGGCAGAGGCCAGGTGTACCATATCCAAGCTGATGCCAACACACTCAGGGTGGGGTGAATGCTGGCCATCATTGCACGTCCCCACCCCGTACAACAGGGAAAAAAACCACAGCAGCAGATCACCTTCATGATACCCGTCCTCTGTTCTAATAGCTCTCAGGCCGGTTCCCTGACCTATTCCAGCGTTCGTGGCACTGTAGGGGCCAATGCCATGACCCAGCACCGAGGGAAAGCCAGGGAGTATCAGGGGGCCACGGCTAATGTGGGACGTAGGAGCAGGAGGGTTCATGACCGAGCAGAGGACTGGAGAAAGGTGAAGCTGAAAAAAAAAAAGAACGCATATTTAGTGCAGCTGGAGGAGTAGTTACTTACCACAGAATACTGCTAAGTCCTGCAAATGTGGAATGGCTTACATTTCTCAAAATGAATGCTGACAATTTCCCAATTGTTACAAACACTGATTTATGTGAGACTGACCCTGAAAATGAACAACAGCCTGCAAACAGTGATACTGAATATCATGACTAGGTTATGTGTGAAACAAATGGAATCATTACCACTAACACCATGACAGCCACATAGTAACATAGTAGTTGACAGCAGATAAGGCCCACTAGGCCCACCCAGTCTGCCCGTATTCTCTGCCTGGATCAGGGGCTGCTGACCCTAGTTGGTCATTGGCTTTCACCTCTCTTCTCCACATCTAGGGTTCCCTTATGTCTATCCCATGCATGCTTGAATCCCCCACTGTGCCAGTACCCACAACTTCCTGGGGTAGGCTATGCCAACCATCTATCACCCTTTCTGTTAAGAAGAACTTCCTGACATTCCCTCTTATCCTCCCCCCAATCTCATATCATGCCCCCTTGTCCTTGTGCAACTCTTATACTGAAATATGTCACCCACCTGCACTTTGTTTAAACCTTTGACATACTTGAAGGTCTCTATCATATCCCCCCGTTACCGATTCTCCTCCAGTGTATACATATTGAGGTCCTTTAATCTGTCCTCATATGTTTTCTGATGCAAGCCCTGCACCATCTTGGTTGTCCTTCTCTGGATCACCTCCACCCTGTCTATGTCCTTGCGAAGATGCAGCCTCCAGAATTGGACACCGTATTCTAGGTGAGGCCACATCAGCTTTTTGCACAATGGCATCACCGCCTCCCTTCGTCTGCTAGTGAGACCCCTTCCTATGTACCCCCAATATCCCATTAGCCTTTCACACAGCCTTGTTACACTGTTTGGCTACCTTTAGGTCAGCTAAAATGATTATCCCTAAATCCCTGTCTTCCTTGGTGACTGTCAGCAACCCCCATCCTGTAGCTCTCCATAGGATTTCTTCAGCTCAGGAGATGATTTTGAACTTCTTTGCATTAAATTTCAATTGCCACACGTTGGGCCATTTTTCCAGTTTTCCCAGATCCCTCCTCATTTTTTCAACCCACTCTGGGACATCTACTCTGTTGCAGATCTTGGTATCATCTGCAAATAGGCAAGCCTTCCCTTCCAGCCCTTCAGCAATGTCACTGATAAAAACATTAAAAATGACTGGCCCTATGACTGATCTTTGAGGCACCCACTGGTCACCCTCCTTTCCTTGGATTTGATCCCATTTACTACCACCCTCTGTTTCCTATCCCTCAACCAGTTTCTTACCCAGTTTTCCACTTTGTGGCCTACTCCCAGGCTACCTAGCTGGTTTACCAGTCTTCTGTGCAGTATGATTTTGAAGGCCTTGCTGAAATCGAGGTAGGCAATATTCACTGCTTCTCCTGGATCCACCTACTTTGTCACCCAGTCAAAAAAGTCAATCAGATTTGCTTGACATGACCTTTCTGCTGTGAATGCATGCTGCCTTGGATCCTGTACTCCCATGGTTTCCAAGTGTTCCACAATCCTTTCCTTAAGCAGTGCCTCCATAATCTTACCTACTACTGAGATGGCCTATAGTTTCCTGCCTCCTCCCTGCTACCACTCTGGTGAAGAGGTACTACATTTTCTCCCTTCCAGTTCTCTGGAACAACCCCTGTATTGAGCGACTCACTAAAAAGGGCTGCCAGTGGTGCTGCTAGCACTGTCCGTAGTTCCTTTAATATCCTGGGGTGCATATCATCCAGTACCATCACTTACCACCCTCAGTTTTGTGAGTTCCTCCAGAACTCTTTCTTTTGTAAAAGGACTGATCTTTACCTCTCTCCTCCCACCATTTCTGGTACCTAGTTGTAGTCCTTGTCCCTCTCCCTTCTCCGTGAATACTGACTAGAAGTATTCATTCAGTATCAATGCTTTTTCTTGGTCTCCCTCTACACACATACCCCTTCCTCCCCTTTGAGCCTTATAATCCCTCCCCTGACCTTCCTTCTCTAGTTAATGTATCTATAAAGTGTCTTGTCCACCCTCTTTAACATCTGTGCTAATCTTTCCTCTGTTTATGCCTTTGCACACCTAACAGCTTTCGCTGCGTCCCTCTGTCACTTGAGTACACCATCCTGTTCTCATCCTTCTGAGTCTCATTGTATTTTCTGAAAGTCACCATTTTTTCTCTCACTTTCTCTGCCACCTCTTTGTGAGCCATAGTGGTTTGTTCCTTCTTTTTCCCTTGTTACTCAGTCTAATGCACTGCTTTATCACCTCCACTATGGCCTCTTTCAGGTGTGCCCACTGCTCCTCAACCCCTCCCCCTGGATCCCTTCTTGCCATGGTTTCTTTGATCCTTCTCCCCATCCTAGCAAAGTCCACCCTCCTGAAATCCTGGACCGTTGACTTTGTGTGGCTCTCCTGTGACACCGTATTGATGTTGAACCACACTGTATGGTGGTCATTGGATCATAGGTGCCCATCCACCCTGGCTTCCTTGATCCTATCTCCATTGATCAGCACAAGGTCTAAAATTGACCTGTCCCAGATGGGATCCTGAACTAACTGTCTGAGCCCTACCCCCTGCAAGGATTCTATGATGTCTCAGCTCTTGGCTAAGGCAACTCCCGGGATGATCCAGTCTATACCCGGCATGTTAAAATGGCCCAGCAGCAGTACCTCCCCCTTTTCCACCATCCCATGTATTCCCTCCACTAGTGCCCTATCTACTTCCTCTGTACCAGAGGCCTGTAGATCACTCCTGTGTGAACTGCTGTGCCATTTCCTGGCTCAAGTGTGACCCACAGTGCCATGGCCTCCCCCTGTCTATCCTGCACCTCCATTGCTTTTATACCTTCTCTGACATGTGCCACACTAGTACTACTCTTAGTTTTCTTTTGTCATTCATCAGTTTATATTATGTAAGTTTGATCAATGCCCACCATGAGTGTAATTTTTCAAAACAGCAGCAGGCTCAATCACAGCAGCTGTGTCTCTTGTACATACCTCAGAAATGCCTGCCATGAATATCATTTTTGGACATAGCAGCAGGCTTGCTAAGAGAGTCTGCACCTCTTGTACCTACTTCAGCAATGCCCGCCATGGGTATCATTTCTTGAAACAGCAGCAGGCTCACTCACAGCAGTTGCACCTCTCGTACCTGCCTCAGCAATGCCCCCATGGGTATAATAGATTGGGGCACCTAACAGTCAGTGTAATAGTCCCCAAAAAACAGTCCTTACATGATTTTTGTTATGGTCTGGATTGGGTAATTGGGTAGTAGGGCAGGTCAGGTAGTGACAACCTGACCTGAGCCAACTCCTAGGTTTTCATCCGGGGTTTTTTTTTTGGTACTTTCCGAGTACCCATGGGTTGTCTTGGTCAGGCATTTTAGTACCAGCCCATCCCTACTTACAAATCATCACCTTCCTTTCCTTTTCCAACACAGAGCAACCACACTAAGTAAAAAAATGGCTCCCCCATCTCCCACTTGGCACCAAGAACATGTTAGCATGTGCTCACTTTATAGCCATGCTGCACATTCACCAAGTGGCTTGGTAGCCACAGAAAGAAATGCACTGAATACAATCTCCTTCAAGTACTGTCCAGTAGTACTGCTAGGCAAATGGCTGGAAAGGGGAGGGGGAGACACATATCACACAGCATGCAGCAGTGAAACAAGGAAAAACATGGGGTACTGAGCAGGCAAGATCATTTGAGAAGCTCCTTCACTTAGTGGTAGAAAAAAATACTCTGGATTTAAAAAAAAATACACAAAAGAAAATCACATAAAATGCATCAGAATATTGTTTTCTTTGGTTTTTTTCACTTAAACGAGAGATTGTATAACAACAATAAGGCACTTTAGGGTGTGTGTGTGATAATAGAAATAATGCACTCTATGGTGTCTGTTATTGTGTAATAACACCACTTCTCAGGTGTTAAACGCACTCGGCCTATGGCCTAATGCATCAATCACCCGAGGCATGATGTTATTACACAGTACTGCAATTGCTTCAATAAACTATCCCAAACTATTCCATATAACAATGGGCGATCCCGCTGATGCATTTCCTTTCCAGTGGGAATAGCACTAGAGTTTTCATTCTTTCTTCCTTGGACTGTTTGGCAATTGGTCTCACAAGGTTAGCTGCTTTTTTTAAATCCATTCCAGTTTGTTGTCTTTCTTCATATTGTACAACTAGAACTGTGAGCTATAGTCCAAGTGTGACCTCACACAGGACCTGTAATGTGATGTTATAAGACAGAAACATAAACTTTGATGGCATATAAGGACCGCTTGGCCCACCTAGTCTGCCCATTTCCCTACCTATTGGATAAGCTGAAGATCCTAGTTAGCTAACAGCCTACTTCCTCCTACCCCCACCCAGAATTGTCTTATGTCTGCCCCATGCACTCTTGAATTCCCCCACTGTTTTTTACCCCACGACCCTCTCAGGAAAGCGTTCCATGCTTTCTCACCATCTTCATGAAAAATACTTCCTCAAGCTGCCCTGATCCATCCCCCCTCTATCTTTAAATTGTGCCCCCCGTTCTTGCATCTCTTTTTCTGAAAGATGCTACCCTCTTGGACTTTGTTGATTCCATTGAGGTACTTGAAAGTTTCTATCATGTCCCCCCTCTCCCTCCCTTTCTCAAGGGTATAGATATTAAGCTTCCTCAGTCTCTCGCTTCGTATGGTTTCTGGTGCAAACTCTGCACCACTTTAGTTGCCCTCCTCTGGACTGCCTCCATCCTGTCTATGTCCTTGCACGGATCTCCAGAACTGCATGAAGTACTCCAGATGGTGTCTCACCAACTGTTTGCATAGAAGGATGACAACATCTTGCTTTCTACTGGTGATGCCTCTCCCTGTGCATCCCAATATCCTCCCAGCCCTTCTTACTGCCTTATCAAATTGTTTGACTACCTGTAGGTTGTCTAATATGACTACCTCCAGGTTCTTTTCCATTTTTGTTGCTCTAGGTACCTCCTGCCCCCCCCCCACTGCGTACTCTTCCCCTGGGTTTTTGTTTCTGAGGTGCATTATTTTGCACTTCTTTGCATTGAATCTAAGCTGCCTTCCTTTGGACCATTCCTCCAACCTTGCCAAGTCTCTTCTCATCCTTTCCACACACCCTTGTGTATCAACCCTGTTGCAGATCTTTGTATCACCTGCAAAGAGGTATACTTTTCCTTCCAGTCCCTCTGCAGTGACACCTATAAAGACATTAAAGAGTACCGGTACCACTACTGAACCATGTGGTACCTCGCTAGTAACCCCCCCTTTCTTCGGAGTGGACTCCATTCACTACTACCCTCTGCATCCTGTTGTCCAGCCATTTCTTTAACCCAGGTTACCACCCTGGGACCCACTCCCAGGCTGACCAACTTGTTTATTAATCTTTTGTGTGGGACTGTATCAAATGCCTTGGCCATGTCCACCAACCATCCCTGGTCTACTACTTTAGTCACCCAGTCAAAGAAATCTATTAGATTCATCTGACATGGCCTTCCCACTGTGAATTAATTCTGCCATGAGTCCTGTACCCCACTGGCCTCTAGGTACTCAACAGTTCTTTCTTTCTTTCAGAAGTGATTCCATCATTTTCACTACCACTGAGGTCAAACTAACAGGTCTGGAGTTTCCTGCCTCTGCCTTGCACCCACTTTTGTGAAGGGAATCACATCTGCCCTCCTCCAGTCCTCAGGTACCACACCATCCTCTCATGATTTCTTAACAAGGGTAGTCAGTGGTGTCACTTGTTCTCACTTTAGTTCTTTTAGAATTCTGGGGGTGAAACCTATCAGGCCCCATTGCTTTGTCCACCTTCAGTTTTAGGAGTTCTTTCAGGACCCTTTCTTCTGTAAATGGACTGGTATCAACTCCCCTATAAAGAGTGCTTCTATTGTTTGGTTTGGGTACCTCCCCCTTCTCTTCTTTTGTAAATACTGAGCAGAAATATTCATTCAGAATCCCTGCTTTTTCACTGTCACCCTCTGCTCAACCCCTCTCCCCTATATTAAGCCTCACTATCCCTCCCTTGGTCTTCCTTTGCTCCCTAATGAACCTGTAAAAAGTTTTATCCCACTTCTTAACTAAGTTGGCTATCTTTTCCTTGGTTTGGGCCTTTGCTATTCTGACTGCCTTCCCTGCTTGTGTCTGCTTTAACTAGTACAGTTCTCTGTCCTGCTTCTTCTGTGTTTCCTGATACTTCCTGAATGCTATATTTTTCTCCTTAACCTTCCCTGCCACCTCTTTTGAGAACCATAGTGTTTTTTTCCTTCATTTAATTTTGTTTATTTGCGTCACACATAGACTTGTTACCTCTGTGATGGCTGTTTTGATTCTTCCCCATTGTTCCTCCTCCCCTCCTTCCTGCTTGTTTGATAGTACTTTTCTGCGGTATTCTCCCATTTTGCCAAAGTCAGCCCTCCTAAAGTCCAATACCCTCACTTTTGTATGACTTGACTGTACGGCTGTTTTTATCATGAACCACACTGTTTGGTGATTGCTTGTTCCCAAATGGCTACCCACTTCTAAATCCGAGATCCTCTTTCTGTTCTCATTTGAGAGTATTAGCTCTAAGATTGGTCCCTCCTGAGTGGGTTCTGACATTAGCTGTCTGAGGCATGCCCCCTGTAGGCCATCAAGAATGACCCTGTTCTTGGATGTGGCTGCAGCAAAGGTGCTCCAGTTAACATCTGGCATATTCAGATCTCCCAACAACAATATCTCCCCTTTTTCTGCCATTCTAAGGATGCCTTCTATCATTTCCTTGTCCATTTCCTCCTCCTGAAAAAGGGATCTGTATACAACAGCTGCACAGACTCTGGTGCCATTTCCTGTCTCCAGGGTGACCCACAGTGCCTCCTCTCCTCCCTGTTTACCCTTTAGATCCATTGTTTTGATCCCTTCCCTTACATAGAGAGCTCCTCCTCCTCTTTTACCCTCCCTTTCCCGCCTGTAGATTGTGTACCCCGGTATGTTGACATCCCAGTCCTGGTTCTCTGTGTACCATGTTTCTATGACTGCCATGATACCCAGGCATCCCTCTTCCATCAAGGCCACTAGTTCAGGAAGCTTGTTACCCAGACTATGGGCATTGGTACTCATCGCCCTCTATTTTTTGATGGCCTTACCCCTTTCAGCCCCTTCCCTGTTCTTACTGTATTTTTCTCCATTTACCCCTGCCCTGCTCCCTATCTGCTGACTAAGACCCATCTAATACAGGTGAGTATTTTTCTTTTGTTTATTGATGTGTTTGTTGACTAGATAAGTACACTGGTCCAGGGGATCGTTTTCAGGTACGACCCAGGCCATCTAGATGGCACACAGTAAACAGACGTAATCAACATGTAGTAGACTATTGTTCTATATTGAAATTCATCCATTTCAAAATGCTGTTGTACCAAAGTTCAAAGGTCATGGAAAGGGATTTTACCCATCTGTGGTAGAACAGCATTCTAGAACTTCTACAGGCCACACAAGTCAGTTTCACTGAGAAAAGAGAAATAAAATCATAGTGCACACATTTCACATAATACTATACACTATAAAAAGTATAGGATGAGCAACTTTATGCATAACCAGTGTGTTCTGCCACCTCGGGGTTCTGTTTCCCATGGACCTTTCGAGCTTCACTCTTGAGGTCATAGGGAATCAGAAACCCTCTGTGGCAGAACACACTGGTTGTGCATAGTTGCTCATCCAGTATTCTCTATTTATTGTGATTGCAAAGTGAGTTATGTTTAAAGTCTTGGTCAATTATGACATCCCAGAGGCTTCTTCTCACTATCACTGTACTCCTCCATTCTGTCTCATTTAAACAGCATGGTATAGTTATACTATGGCCTTCTACAGAATATTTGCAATACTACCTGTAAGTATTTGCACTTTGGAATAAAATAAAAATAGAAGGCCTTACCCCCTCCAACTTTAATCAAAGATTTACTTGGCACCTTTGTGGAGAAAATGGACAATTTCAAGTATCTTGGTTTTACTATATGCCAGACACTCTATCTCTTTTAAAGAACATATTGCCATGTTAGTTTAGTTAGTTCACACTCAACTTGGTCAGCTTCATGGGCTAAACTATTGTAAAACATGGATTCAGTCTTTTCCTATTAAAATAGCACTGGCTGAACACTCATAACAATATTGTTTTAAAAGGTACTAAACTGTAATAGAATTGATCTGATGTTGAATTGACGCTATTATGACTTAGAACTTTACAAACAGCAACGCATGCAGCTATAGTCAAATGGCGAGAGGGTGAAACTGATGAAGACTGACTGAAGCTGTGGTGCTGAGTATCACTGTACAAAAACCTACCAGTAGAATCCATGGCAATGAGTGCAATTTACAAAAACTGCACCCACTTTGAGATACAAATCACCACTGTATTTTGAGGTAATGGAAACTATGTATTGCACAAAATAAAGTATGTCCATCCATCTGTTACAGCACCTGTAACACCGTCTTGGGTTTCCATGATATCAGGAGCCTCTCAAGCTTTGTTCTAGAGGTGTATGATGTCAGGGAATCTCTTGAAAGTGTTACAGAACCATAACAGATCAATTGCTATACATTAATCTATGTGTTCGTCCACTCACTCATTCTAAGAATGTCCTGGCTCAGTCCCTACTCCTGTCATTAGATTAGTGGACTTCATACTTCTAGTCTGTGCCACTACCTATGTCACTGAATACTGAAGAGTTAAAATCCTATACATTTCCATATGCAGATTTGCTGCCTTAAGACCAAGATTTTCACATCACTGCACTCTTTGCTAACACGTTGTCTGGACTTCCTTTGATTTACACATTATTTTTACCCTTTTCAATTTTAAGCATTTCCTGAAAGGTGTTATTATATTTTTATTCTTGTAGTCCCAGCACTGGTTCCGAGTACTTGATCTGCTTATACCCTATATATAAGACCTCCACTTTCCAGTTCCTCCCTGAGTCAAGGTTCTTTCTCTTTATAAAGTCATTACATTCTGAAATAATTTATCTGCTTCATTACATTCTATTAACTCTCAGAATGTGTTCAAAATGGTGTTAGAAATACTATCTGGATTTCTTAGTGTGCACGTGTAATGTTACCTGACTACTGTGTACGCTGATGTATTGCATATTTATTCTGATTAGTTGCTTTTGTTTGCATCTCCAGGTCATCCTTAAAAATGGGAATCTAATGCTGTTGTGTCCTACCTGGTTAACATATTTCAAAAAAATAAACCCAGTAAATAAATACTATCTAGAAAATCAGATTTTCGAAAGACTACTCTTCCATTTTATGTTTTTTTATATAAGAGCAAAGCTTGCCCTTGTGGTAAAGTAAGCAATTTGGCTTTGAAAAGAAAGTTTGTTTTATTGGTGGCACAAATTTATTTATTTAAGTTTGTTGACCGGGCAGGCCCACTGAGTCCAATACAGGTCCCTTTTTCAGGGGTGACACTGGATTAGTTACAGATAAATAGAATACACAGATTACCTTACATTGTGGAGATACATAGAGTGGGATTTGTAGAGTACAAGAAACATTATTTGCAATCAAATGTTAGATACAAGAATTTACAAGCAGACAAATATACGTTTTCATTACAAGAGCATTATAGCCCTTGTAGTATATTAGCCAGTGCGGTTTTAAAAGTAATAACATTTAGTTTTCTTTTAAGAAAATTAAAACCTTGTACAATGGTACAGCAGCCACTTAGAGTTTGAAGAACAATAATGTTTTATTTTCTCAAGGCAAAGTTAGTCATTCTTGTACAGGGACCGGCTGAGCACTGGTAATGAAAATTAAATCTTCAATGACAAAGTGAAACCTTTCTTTATAGAACTCTGCTGAGATTTGACAGTATAATGCTCAAAAGCAATGCTAGCCTTTTTAGAAGAATAGGTAGTTGGGCTTTAATTTTTATATTGTCTTCCTCTGTCTAGACTGTAGAAACATTAGGTACATGCTGCACTGCTATGCTTTTGTTAAGGATCTACTGCACATGCGTGATGAAACATTAAATAGCAACCACTGCATCGAATCATTGCAAAGCATACATTTAGACCTCAATTATAAATGAAACAAACTTCAAAAGTAGAAAGCAGCAAAATGTGGGTAAAAATGTCCTGAGAATTTTACTGAATGTGTGGTGTGGTGTGGGGTGGGGTGGGGTATGGCATGGCAAGGTGCGGTGTGGAGCAGTGTGGTGGGGTGTGGTGTGGTGTGGCGTGGCGTGGCATGGCATGGCATGGTGTGGTGTGGTGTGCTGTTCCTTGGGGTTTAAATGCTGCTCAAAGCAGCATTATCTTAACCCCAACATCAGCACTGTCTTTCATTACCCATCAATGCTTCAAGAGAGGTTGTCAAAGTTAGAGCACTGACAATTCAGCACTGAGGAATCATTCAAACCCTGAGTATCACCACACTACACATTAAATACAGTGCATGGTGGCTTTTTTACCCTTACTTTGAATTTTCCTTCTTTTGAGGTTTTGTGTTTCAACCCTAACTGATGCCTTAATGCAGTTATTTGAAATTAATGTCTATTCATTGCAAGGACCTTTAGTAAGAGATGCCTATTGCACTCTAATTTGTCTTTGGATAATTTTTTTAATACTTAAAATGGCAAGCAATCCCTGATGTCCATGGCACTCCTCAACCTCACCCCATCCCATGCAAAACAATCCATGGCATTCCATGTCACCATATCCCTGACTCAGCCATTCTGCCAAGCAGTCCTTCACATCCAGTAGTCCTTCTCTCTTACCCCAGCCCAATGCCAAGAAATCGCCTATGTTAGCTGTCACCACACTCCCTTACCCTGCCCCAGTACAAGTGGTCTCTAGCATCAAGTGCCATTCCATCCTTTACTCTATCACAATCTATGAAAAACAGGCCCAAAGGATGCAAGCACTCAGTAGGAGGAAAAAGCCATGCTGGAGTCCCAGTTGCTGTTCAAGAATGATTTATTAAACAAGTGGATACTCACTGCACTCCAAATGCAGATGGAACAGCATACAACATATTGAATGTACAAGCTCCATGCTACTGCATCCAGAAAGCCTAAACCCAGCAGTGGCAAAGAATTAAATGAGACAACTAGCTGTTGCCAAAAACCCAGCTCTTCCACTCTAAATGAGTCTTCCCCAGGGAGTGTTTATTAGATTTTTGTTCTTGACTGATGCTCGCTCCAGTGCTGGTTCCCAGAGTACTAGATCTGCTTATACCCATTTCATAAGACCCTCACTTTTCCATTCCTCCGTGAGCCAATGCTTTTTTTCATTATAAAACTGTTACACTCTGGAATAATTTACTTGCTTCATTACATTCTATAAACTAGCAGAATACATTCAAAATCATGTTAAAAACATGATCCGGATTTTGCAGTGTGCATGTGTAATGCTACTTGATTATTGTGTACTTTGATGCATCACATATTTATTCTGTTTTCTTGCTTTTGTTTGCATCTCCTGGTCTCACTTGAAGATGGGCATATAATGCTCTTGGTTCCTACCTGGTTAACAAATTTCAAATAAATGAGTGACATAAATAAATACTATCTGGAAAACATTTTCTAATCACATTCTTTTTAGGGGACCTTTATTTTTTTTCATCTGTCGGTATCCTACTGAGGGAATTAGACATCTGCAGAAGTCTAGGAGGATTTCTCATCCAAGTCAGTCCAAGACAGACAGAGAAACTGATATTATACAATCTTTTCCTTTTTTCCCTGTAATTATTTTTAAATGCTGTACCCTTTTTCTAATAGTCATTCACTGATGTTTCACTGTTGCATCCTTTTAAAAGACCACTCTTCCACTGGATGATTTCTGTAAGAGGAACGTTAACTCTTGTGGTAAAGTAGGTAACTGGGCTTTGAAATTACAGTTTTGCTTTTATTGGGGTCACAAATAGCCCATGCAGTATATTAGCCAGTACAGTTTTGAAAGTAATAACATTTTATTTTCTTTATAGACAAGTCCAGCCCTTGTAACATAGCACAGCAGCCACATAGGATTTGAAGAACGTAGAGGACTGAGCATGAGCAACCACACAGAACAAGGTTGTTGTTCAGTCAAGAGGTTTCCATGATAACAAGAGACTGTGAAAGCACAGCTCGAGAGGCCTCTTGGTACCATGGAAACTTCAACCTTAAAAAACAGCCTTGTATGTGTATGGTAGCTTATATACAATCTTTTATAGTGTATGGGCAGCCATAAGCTTAAACTCACATTAATTCAGCACTTGCTGCTGGCCGATGATTGGCGTTGTGCTTGATCACTGACACGCTTCAGAAGAAGGTGGCCGCATGACTACATTCTATGTTGTGTTGCAGTAGTGATCTTGCTAGTGCAGCACAACAACATGATTTCACTACTGCAGCACAACAAGGCTGTCTAGGCATGGATTTCCATGCTGAACAGCATTCCACCACATACTATATAGAGGATTTTGTATGGAGTACTCATACACAACAAGGCTGTGTTTCGACTGAAAGGTTTCCGTGGTAACAAGAGACCTAGAGAGTGCAGCTTTAGAGGTCTCATTACCACGGAAATCTCTAGACTGAAACATAGCCTTGCATGCATGTAGTTGCTCCTACACAATTTTTTATAGTGTATGAGCAACCATTATTACAATCCTGTGCCTCACACATATCAAATAGGCCCTTCCCCATGGTCCCGTAATGCCTTACTGTTGTGTGGGCTGTAGCGATTCTTTCCAGTGCCAGTCATATCCTGGGCCAGCTCTCACCACTGCAACCTCTTCATCAAGCACAGTGGTTTCAACAACATCTGCAGTAGTGCTGCAGTAGTGACATCACTAGTGCAGCACAATGACATTGTGATGTCACTACTGCAGCACAACAAGCCTATTCTAAGGAAGGATTTCCATCCACAACAACATTCCACCATACACTGTAATAATGTTTTATTTTCTTAAGGCAACATTGTTCATTCTTGTACATGGACCAGCTGAGCACTGGCAATGAAAATTAAATGTTTAATGACAAAGTGAAATCTTCCTTTACAGAACCCCACTGGGGTTTCACAAAGTAATTTTCAAAAGCAATACTAGCCTTTTGAGAACAATAGGTAGTTGGACTTTAATTTTTATATCCTCTTCCTCTGTATAGACTGCAGTATCAATGGGTAAGTGCTGCCCTGCTATACTTTTGTTAAGGATCTACTGTACATGTGTGATCAAACATTAAATAAAAACAATTGCATTGAATCATTGCAGAAAAATACGTTTAGGACTCAGTTAGGGTAGAAATGCAAAGCGTCAAGTAGGGAACAGCAAAATGTGTGTAAACATGTCCTGTGAATCTTAATGAATGTGTGGTGTGGTGTGGCGTGGTGTGGTGTGACATGGTGTTCCTTGGGGTTTAAATGCTGCTCAAAGCAGCAGCATCTAACATACTAACATACTAATTGCCAGCAGATTAGGCTGTACGGTCTATCAAGTCTGCTCGAACCTTAGATCCCTAGCTGGGTACCAAGGTCTACCCCCCCTTGTGTTCCAGAACACCTATCTTCCCTCCCTTACCCTAACATCAGCACTGTCTTTCAGTTACCCATCAGTGCTTCGAGAGAGGTTATCAAAGTTACTGCAATGACAATTCAGCATTAAGGAATCATTCAGATCCTGAGTATCAGCACACCACCCATTAAATATAGTGCAGGGGTATTTTTTACCCTTACTTTGAAGTTTCCTTCTTTTGAGGTTTTGTGTTTCAACCCTAACTGATGTCTGAATGTAGTTGTTTGAAATTCATTTCCATTCATTGTAAGGACCTTTAGTAATAGATGCCTATTTGCACTCTAATTTGTCTTTGGATAACTTTTTCAGTACTTTTGATGGCAAGCAATCCCTGATGTCCAGTCGTACTCCTCAACCTCACCCCATCCCATGCAAAGCAGTCCATGGTATTCTGTTGCTCCCCATCCCTCACGTGGCTATTTTGCCAAGCAGCCCCTGGGATGTAGTGGTCCCCCTCCATTACCCCAGCCCAATGCCCAGAAATCACCTGTTGTCACCTGTCACCACACTCCCTTACCCTGCTCCAGTCCAATCAGTATCTGACATCCAGTGGCACCTTACCCTCACACTACCTCAATCCAGGCAATCATTGGAATCCAGTGGCACCAGCTACCCTTAGTCTGTCCAGTGCAAGATATCCCTAGCATCCAGCTGCTGCTGTCCCTCAGTCTTTTTTTAATTCAGCTTCATTCAGAATAGATGACAAGATATAATGCATCAGACAGTTACAATGAAAAGCATAATCAAATGGGATAAAATGTTATCACATTCAGCATAAAAAGTTGTACATGTGCATGTCATCTAACTACTGAATTTTCTTCATAGCTACAAATGTACAGGTTGATATTACTCATACAGCCATAGAGCTTTTCTGAATAAGTTGGTATTGGGGAAATCAAATTGATTTTTATATGTAATAATAAACTAATGTAAACAATTAAAAGGAAACTTGTGTGCACATTTTTATTTCATTTGTGTATTCACAACACTTGACCGACACAAATAGTGGAGTCCGGAGGGGGTACTATAGGATAAGATGGGACAGGGGACAGGGGAAGAGTGAGGCAAGCATGCACAGATCCCTGGAAGTGGAGGCCCTAATCACAATCATAAGACATCCTCCAAGGAGGAACAATTCTCACCTAGACCTAAGTGCCATGGCAGTCAGCTGTCTATTAATATCAAGCATTACCCTCAGCTAATGGAGTTTCCTGTTCCAGCGTTCCTTGCCATCTACTCAAGTGTTTGTCTTCTCTTAAATGTATTCTAGCTTTGATGAATTCCATATCATAAATCTGTCTTACTCTGTTTCACCACTCCTTCTGAGTTGGAGAGTCTTCCTGTAGCCAGTGAGAACTAATGCACTTTAAAGCAATCATAATCCATATACTGTAGGTGCTATCTGGCAGAGGTCTGTAGGCACTCCAACCATAGTGGGAAAGCCTTATGCCTAGTCCATGACTGTATTTGGTATGTTTTTATTAAGATCTGGTGGACTACAGTCTGTATATTTCCTGAAAAAGGTTGAAGGTTGGTGCAGCCCCAAAATGCGTACCAGTGTGTACCCACCAACCCCTCCTCCACAGACTTCCTCCAGCAGTCTGCTGTTTATGTAGTTTGGAATGTTTAGTTTAGGTTGTCATCTTAAAGTAGCATACTGGAATCTTACAAAAGAATTCTCATCATGTGACTGATGAGGTAACTCTCCAATCTTTTTGCCCATGTCCCCTCAACGACTGTGTATACTGCTTCATCCTCCCAAGTAAATTTCACTTTGGTCAGCAAGTCCCCCCCTTGGAGGACTGTAACATTTTGTAGCCATCATAAATATACATTTGCATTCCCCTTAATGTGACTACCTAACACATGAACTCCTCCCAGGCTGTAAGTGATCTGGTCAAGGAACGTTTATTGGTACATGAATTAATGAAATGCTTGACTCATGGGAACCTGTGTAAGTCATATTGTTCTAGATTAAATTTCTACTTCAAAGCCCAAAATGTCATACAGGACCCATTTTCAAGCATCTGAGAGAACATGTTACTCATACTAACCTATCCCAAGAGTCCCTTGTATCCAGTGGCACCTCACACTGTGCTGAAAGCTGAGCAATGCCTGGAGTATTGTGACAGCCTCCTCCCTTCCTTGCCATTCCCAAAATGCAGCATTCCATGGGGTCCAGTGGTACCCTTCCCTCACCTTGCCCCAATCCAAGCCATCTCTGGTATCCAGTGCTAATCCCCTTCCTCACCCAACCCTACTTCACCTCATACTCATCTACACCTACTCAAAGCTGGCAACTGGCAAAAACCCTTTTCTTACTGCCTTAGCTGGCCATTGCACCAGTGCCTTGAGCATAGAATGAGATGGTTATATGTCATGATGATACAATGGCAGCCAGAGATAAATAGCAATTTACTGTCTTTATAGATATATCACTGAGAAATCCCTATGAAATTACGTTTTGCTTTACAGAGGTGGTATTAGGCACAAGCAAACCAAATGGATGCTTGGGGTGCCAGCATGGAAAGGGCACAATAAAGTAGACAGTATAAGCAAAGATCAGCTTGAAATGCAAAAAGTGTTAATGTAAAAACAAAATTGTTGCTGTTTCTCTTGTGTTCATAGAATTGTTGCCACTTTTGGATGTTCAGGTGGGCAGAAGGGAGAAGAGGGAGCAGTGGAAGTAATGAAGGGGCATCACAAGTATTTTTGTTTGGGACGCCATTAGGTCTAAAACCAATACTGTTGCTATGATCTACTGATGAGCAACTAGTGATGGAACCTACTAGGGGCAGTAATAGTCTTGATATATTCATAACTAATATGGCCTCTAAAAATTGCTGACCTTGCTGTCATTGCCCTGTTAGTCAACAGTGGCCATAGCTGTGTTATTTTTTTTTTTGAGGGGGGGCTCCTCCACCAGGTATCCACCCTGGTCCCGGCCCCGGTCTTCCACCAACTGTCACCTTTGACCCCCCGATCACCCGGCTATTCCCCTGGAAGGTGGGCCCGGAGCTGGGACCCCCTATCCAGCCCCCGCAGAACCAGTAACTAGTTGGGGGAACCCCAGTGGCAGTGGCTAACTGAAGCCCAGAGAAAGGCTTCATAGAGGCGGAGGTGCCCGTTTTTCCCCTCTTTAATTCTTCCAAAAAGTCGGACATGCAATGACATCAACGCAGTAACATGCAGACATCTGCCGACTCTTCTCCCAGTGTAGATGCCCACGGTCTGCTGAACACCCAGCCTCCACTGGGTGTCAGTACAGTGTGGTGCATGACCCTTGCCCACCCCAAAGGAGGAGATCTGTCGCAGGATGCTCAATCCTCCCTTCCCCCTGCGAACCTCCAGCAACCTGAGTCTGTTCCCGAACCTGGGTCACCAGTGTGGCGCGAGGTGTGGCATCCAGCGCCTCAACCCTCAGCACCACCGGGCCAGCTGTGTAATTTTTAACCTTGCCAAACATAGAATACACCTACAGTAGGTCAACCATATTATTGGTACAACTACTCAAAACTCATCTACCAAAGTATCAAATCTGCCCTCCAGTCTGATGATTGGGAGATGCCAATGTCTGATCTGACAGCGAATGGGTGAAGAACTGGAAACCTCGTGTGTCCCGCTTAAGCAAGCACATAACAATAGTGGCAAGACCCGCCCCCCCCCCTTGGATAACACCAAATATTAAGAAACAAATAAAAGGAAAGAAAAGTATTTAAGAAATTAAAATAATGAAAAATGAATATACTAAATCTGCATATCAAATTGAACAAAAAAAAAACTTAGGAAAATTTGAATTTGACTATCTCTAAAGACAGTCAAAAATAATTTTTTGCATATATAAATCACAACCAAAATAAAGATAGCAGCTTGGGTCCAGTCATTGAAAACAGGATTGAATTAGGGGAACATAAGGAGGTCACAGATGCATTTAATAGGTACTGTACTTCAGATCTGTATTCTCAACCAAGGATCCAGTAAAACCAATAGTCTGTAACAGAGAGTCAATTTATCAGCATTTTACATTGGAGGAGGTTAATAGGGCTATAAAGGCATTGAAAAACAATTCTTCCCCTGGGCCAGACAATCTAAATACAAAATTCATCAAAGAAACAGTAGAACAGCTAGCTTTATCCCTCACCATACTTTTTAATAGATCATACAGTACAGGCACGGTACCAAGGGACTGGAAAAGAGTAACTGTTATACCAATTCACAAAAAGGGCAATACAACTACAACTGGTAACTATAGACTTATCAGCTTAACATCGGTGGTCTGCAAAACAATGGAAAAACTGCTTAAAAAAAAAGATTAGACACAAAAATTTTAGAAAAAGGATTAAGAGACTCAACGGTAGCATGTCCATACAGTGCACACATTACGGCGAAAGCATTTCAGCAAGTCAGTATTGGCGATCGCATTAATAGCGACTGCATCAATTCAGCAATGGGACATTTTAGTGATACTTGGTAGTTAATGAGTGACTCTGAGTAGGTTATTTTAGAAATACTGGGGGTTTAGGGGCACAGCACCCCATGGGGGGGGGTGTAGCCCCCACTGCTTGAACAGGTAGACTGATTGATGGCAGGTGTGGCAGGGCTATTTAGGTGGCTCTTTACATGGTGGGACATCTCTCAGATGTCTGTTGAATATCTTAGTAGTCAGAGAGGGATGCCAATAGTAATCCATGGTGGTTTGTTTATTGGAAGGATAAGGAGGTTGGCCAGAAGCTGAACTGGAGGTGTGCTGATACGCATCGCTATAGGTGTCCTGCTTGAATACACACTGTAGCCAACAATGTGGTGGCTATGACTAGGGTGCATAATCACATCCCGAATGCCTCTAAGGTTGAAGCTTGACAAGTAATGAATGAGCTGCATGACCATGCTAGGAGTACATCTAATAACACTGCTCACGTCATCCTAGTCACTACAGCGGGTGCCCCTGATGCCATTGCAGGTGCATTACCCAATGTGCATTCACTCCGGAGGACCATCCAGAGGATTCAACAGTCAGATGTCATAGCTCCTGTAACCCCTGGAACTGTTAATGACCTGATCTTCCTGGTGCTATATACCCATATCTTGGGGTGGGGGGATATTCCTGTATTGGGATGGGGGAAGCGGGAACAAAAGGATCCTGATCTATGCTGCAGAGAGGAGTCTTACCTTTCTTTCTTCATGTGAGGAGTGGTTCATGGACGTGACATTCCGTAGTCCACAGATCTTCTCCCAGTTGTAGACCATTCATGGTTTGCATTACTGTGCTGTAATTCCATGTGTGTTCATGATGATGAACTCTAGGAGGGCTACTACATATGATGTTGTCATGGAGCAACTGAAGGCATTAGGTGGTGCTGCCATAACTCCACAGAGTATGATGCTCGATTTAAAGAAGGGTGCAATACGATCCATGACATCTGTATTTCCTGCTGCACAGGTACATGGCTGTTTCTTTCATTTTGGACAAGCCATTTGGAGGCACATACAACAGTGTCCAGCAATACACACAGGGTATGTGCCTGATTCCGAATGTGCCCTAAATGTTGGGATGCTGCTATCTTTAGCTTTTGTCTCCATGGTGGATGTTGTGCAGGGATTTGAGGAGTTGTTAGAGTTTGCTTTCTATGTTGAGAATGACTCACTCTTGTTACCACTGTTGACCTATTTTGAGGATACTTGGATTGGCTGTCCCATGAGTCACTCGGGACAGTGCGGACTGTTGTTCCCTATACAATTATGAAACTGCTATGGGGCAGTATTTGATGGGCATGCACGCACAAGTAATTTTGGTAGAGGGATGGCATTGTGCATTCAATACACATCTGGGAGCTTCACATCCTAATATCTGGAGGTTTTTGCATGGGTTGCAAGAGGAACAAAGGATGGCAGAGGTACAGACGGAGCAGCTTTTGTCTGGGGCTCATGTAGGAGGTGATCAACGACGGTATCATGACTTGATGGAAAGGTTGTTACAGGTTCTTTGTGAGTACAGTACATGGGCCCGGTACGACTATTTGTGGGGACTGGCCTACAATTTTCAATTGCAGATTTAGTAATATGTGCTGTAAATGCCGTCGCTGATGTTTCTGGTGGCTGAAGTTACCCTCGCTATAGTAAAGTCACTGAAATTGCATTCACTGTAATGCAATCACTGTGCTGTCATGGAACCGACTCAACACAGCATGGATTTGTTGTGGGTCATTCATTTGCAACTAATCTAATTTCATTTTAGAGAAAGTAAGCGTAAGCAATAGTATTGATAGGGGTATTCCCTTGAATGTGGTATTTCTAGAGTTTCAAAAGACCTTCGATACAGTCCCACATGCACTGCTGATCAAAAAAATGGTCAAACTTAGACTTAATACTTACACTGTCAGATGGGTAGAACAATGGTTTCTTGACAGGATGCAACAGATAAAAGTATCTAACACATTGTCTGGGATAATTAAGGTCACTAGTAGGGTCCTGCAGGGCTCTGCATTGGGCCCGATTCTATTTGGCATTTTCATAGGTGACCTTCAATACATGATACAGAGCAACATAAGTAAATCTGCAGACAATACCAAGAGCAGCTCTGAAGTGGTCACTGAAACAAAAATCAATACACTAGCCATGGACCTATTACATGTCGAAAGTTAGGCCCATTCAAACAAGATGGCATTTAACATTGAAAAGTGTTCTGTTATCCATCTAGGAAAGAAAAATTTACTTAACAACTATGCATTAAATAGGGCCACAATAAAATCAGTTACCTCAGAGACAGATCTGGGTATTATTATTAATAAAGAGCTAACTCCTGGAAAATATTGTAGAAAGATCGCATTACCTGCAAACAGACTTATTAGATCCATTCGGAAGGCTTTTATAACTAGATGTGAGACATGTATCATGCCCTTGTACAGGGCATATATACAGTATATGTACCCATTTGGATAACGCTACTTCATTCTGAGCCTCATATTTAGTCAAAGACATTGACTTGTTGGATAATATCCAGAGCAGGCTGCTAAATTAATCTCACAAGTAAGAGGACTCCCCTATTCTGACAGATGCCGAGAACTCAGTCTCTATGATCTGCAAATGCACAGAGATAAAGGTGATATATTAATGCTGTTTAACATACTGCAGGATCAAGACCTAATTAAATGATGCAGTTTAATTACAGCTACAAAGCAAGAACATTTAAGGTGTCACAGTAAACAAATCTGCATTTTTTTTGGCAATTACTAATAAAAGGAAAAACTATTTGAGGATATGCACATGTAAACTGTGGAATACACTTCCCCAGCACATAGTCGACATAACTGACTTTTGCAAGTTAAAAGTGAACTGGACACGTTTCTTTATGATAGTGGTGGTTAATCTCCCCCACACTGTGTGGGGAAGGCAGTCTCGATTGGCCCAGTGCCTACTTCTGCCTTTAAACACTGACTAATACTGAATAATCTAGAACTAGTGCTATATTTATGGATGCCACTGTATGCTGACACAGGGGATGGACATGTTGTATCAAAGAAACATTTGAAGTGTGAAAAACACTGAAGATGGACCCCAGTCTTGGGAATAGTTTTTAAAAGTATGATAGCACTGGGGATGGACTCTTGGGACCCAGTTCTCAAAGCTGGGTGCAAAGGGCTTGCGCCAAAAGGAAAGGCACAAAGTGCACCTTGTACCAAATGATGTACTGGGAGTGATTCTCAAAGGCAGCCTGCATCAACCACAGGCTGCCTGCCCCAAACAGTGTTTGCACCACCTGTGTGTCCAGAAATGGGCTGCAATATGATGTCAGGGGGCATGTGGCAGACACAGGCTGCCACATCTCCAACAATGGGATTCACAGAACTCTCCCAGAGGGAGAAATTTCTTAGAACAGTCTACACTGGGAGAGTTAACTTGAAGGCCCTGTTCTGCGGTCCCACCACGCAGAACCCCGATGTTGCCTATAGTAATGCTGTGTAATTGATCCCCTACCTTGCTGGACTAGTGTTCCACCTTCCCCAGCCCCAAATTGCCCATAGTAATATTTAATCATTTATTTATTTAAAAGTTGATAACCGGGAAAGGCACACTGAGCTGAAGCTCGATTCTAGGTGTGACCCAGGGAAGGGCAAGGGAACATATGTGATAACACATCAAAGAACAGTCAGTACAGGAATTATATACAACGTTAATTATACACATCATTAATATATTACAGGGAGCTATAGTTTGATACAGGGTACAATAATACAGCAGTGGTGCAGAAGTAAACCACATAGGTCGGTACACCAGGTAAACAGATACAGGAACGGTTATAGATGCGAGGCAAAATAGTATACCAAGTAGTTATAAGATGCGGAAGCAATGAGTGGCACAGACTGTAGCAATGAAGTACTTACATACGAACATACTAACATATGAAATTTGCCAGCAGATAAAGGCCTAGAAGTCTATCAAGTCAGCTCGAATATGCAGCTAGCACCCTCCCTTCCACCCTTCCCCTCCATTGACCCTCCCTCTTGTCCTGTCCCATCTCCTTTTGAAGCAGTCCACTGTTCTACTGAATACCACTTCTGCAGGTAACGCATTCCACCCAGCTACCACCCTCTCTGTAAAAGTGTCCCCTCCTCTCACTCCTTACCCTTCTTCCCTCCAGTCTCATATCATGGCCCCTGGTGTCCCTCTCCTCCCTTACTTTGAACAGCCCCTCTGTACTTGTCTTGTTTATTCCTTTCATGTACTTAAAGGTTTCAATCATGTGCCCCCTGTCCTTCCTCTCCTCCAGCGAGTACATATTCAACTCCCTCAGCCTCCTCTTGTATGATAAGTCCCCCAGTCCCTTAATCATCTTTGTCACCCTGCGCTGCACCCCATCCAGTAACTTAATGTCCCTCGTCAGATACGGGCACCAGTACTGCACGCAGTACTCCAGGTGCGGTCTAACTAATGACCTATACAGTGGCAGAATCACCACCTCCCTCCTCGAGGATATACCCCTTGCAATACAACCCAGCATTTTGTTGGCCTTTGCAGCTGCCTTCCTACATTGTGCCGAGTTATTCATTGACCCTGTAATGAGCACCTCCAGATCCTTCTCCTCCTCTGTCTGGGCTAGCTGCACTCCTCCCAGCTGCTAACTCCTCCTTGTGTTCTTCACCCCAAAATGCAACACCTTGCACATTTTGGCAATAAACCCCAGTCACCAGGTGTCTGACCAGGTTTCAAGCTTTGCCAGATCATCCTGCAACCCCCTGCCATCCCCCGAGGTCGTCCATCACTGCTCCCATCTTGGTATCATCAGCAACCAGACTGATCTTGCTCTTGATGTCCAATGATATGTCTGCAATGAATATCCCAAACAACACTGGTCCCAACACTGAGCCTGTGGAACACTGCTCGTTACTACCCTTGGATGTGACAGCTCCCCACCCAGCACCACTCTCTGTTGCCTTCCCTGAAGCCAGTTCCCTACCCATCTCACCAGCTTTGCACCCGCCCCTGTGCCTTCTAACTTACTTCCCAGCCTCCCATGTGGCACTGAGTCAAATGCCTTACTGAAGTCCAGATACAGGACATCCACTGCATGGCCCCTGTCCAGTTGCCTAGTTACCCAGTCATAGAACTCCACCAGGTTTGTTTGGCAGGATCTGCCACATATGAAGCCATGCTGTCTGCTGTCCTGTAGTCCTTTGGCCTCTAGGAGGTTCCTGTTGAGGAAATGAGAACTGGTGTTGGTGCAGGGGCTGGAGCTGGGGAAGAGAGGATGGGGTGGGGGAGGGAGATGGGGACAAGGGATTAAGGAGGGAAGTGGCAGAGACATGGAAGGGGGAGTCACCTGAAATAATTTTTGATGGCTGCCACCGTTGGCAAACCTCAAACAGTGAGGAGTAGCGAGTTCCACAGGGAGGGGAGCTGGTGGGCAAAGGCTTGTTGCCTTGTGAGAGAATGAAGAGTGGCTAAGGAGAAGAAGCATGGATCATGAGAATGCAGTGCATAGCCAGAGCAGGGGGCAGGGGTTATTAGGGAGAAAAGATAGGAGGGGAGAGTGTTGAGCCAGAATTTTGCGATGAAGGCTATGCAGTGTGTGAACTGACGATTTGCTGGGGGGGGGAGACCACCTGGTAAAGGCGGCAGTGATGCGTACAGTAGGGGAGATTATTGGGGAAATGGCAGAAGGCATATAATAGAGGGTGAAGCTTAGCTAAGGAGGACTGCAGCACAGAACTGTAGACTACCTGGCTGGGAGGGAGAGGCAGTATTTGTGCCTATGCAATATGCCTAGCTTAGGATGAAGCTTATTATGTATTGAGTCGGCGTGTATGGAGAAGTCAAGTTTTGGGTCGACCCAAACTCCCAAGTACTTGTAGCTGTCAACTGCCAAGATTTTGGATCCATCTAGGGTGTAGAAGGTGGGGGGGGGGGCAGTTTGGCCAGCTTCTGGGTGGAGCTGAATGCCATCACAACAGTTTTTTTAATGTTGCACTTTAGAGATTTTGCATTAAGCCAGTGCAGCATATTCTTGAAGTCAGCTTGGAGGGTAGGTTCAACTTGGGCTAGAGTGGGGCCTGAAGTGAATATCATGGAGTCATCAGCATACATTTGAACATGTGAAGAAGGACAGACCAGTGGAAGATTATTTATAAAGATGGAGGAAAGGGTGGGACCAAGGACTGACCCTTTTGGAACTCCAGCCAGGATGGGAAGGGAAGGGGATTTAATTTCTCTCAGCTGTACTAATTGAAACATTTTGGAGAGATCGGCCTTAAACCAATCTATGGCAGGGGAAGGGAGGCAAATTGAGGCAAGGTCATTGATCAGGAGTTTATTGGCAACTGAGTCAAATATCATGGCTAAGTCTATGAATATGGCTAATGTCAGGTGGCCTCTGTCCATTGCAGAGTTAATGTGGTTGGTGAGATGGAGATGGGAAGAGGAGGCAGAATGGTGATGACATAAGCCATATTGGTAAGGAAACAAGATGTTGTTGAAGGACAGGAAGGAGTTGAGTCTTTTGGAGATAAGGTATTCGAGGATCTTGGCGAGGGATGGGAGAAGTGAGTTAGTTCTGTAGTTGCCAGGATTAGAGGGATTGCCCCCTTTGTGTAGAGGAATGACCTTAGCTAGCTTCCAGGCTTTGGGCAGGGAGCCTAACATGAGGGAGAGGTTAAAGAGATGGGTAATAGGTGAGGCAATGGCAGAAGCCAAGATTTTTAAGAGTTTGGGGTTGATTCCATCTGGGCTTTGTTTGGTAGAGTTTATAGATTTGAGGGTGTGGAATATCCCAAGCAGGGTAAAAGGGGGAAAGATTTGGTAGGGAGGGGAAGAAGTGGGAGGAAAACATGCTCATTGTAATGGGGACTGCCTGGGAGTGCAGCTGGGTGTGGGGGGGATGAGGGGATAGGGGAGGAAGGGTGCCTCTGGGGTAAGGAACAGGTGGTGAAGTAGTGGTTTATGGAGAAGGCAGCATCACCAGCACTTTCAGAAGACTGGAGGCCAGAGGGGGGAAGTGAGAGGGGGAGCCTAGCAGGGAGTGGTGGGTCTTCCAGATGGCTGCTGGGGAGGAGTGGCCATCCTCAAGCTGGGCTTTGAAGAAATCGGCTTTAGCAGAGTGCACTGCCTTGGTGCAGGCATTCCTTAAGGTTCTGTACCTTTGGAGGGTGGAGGGGTCAAGGGAGGCTTTGTAATTTTTCCAGGCCTGATCATGGTTCTTGAAAAGATTTATCAAATGGGGTGAGATCCAGGGTTGGTGCCTTTGCTGCAGCCTTAGCCTCTTGAGGTGGGGCATGAGAGTTCCAAATACTCAATAAGGTAGTGCTGAAAGCTGCTAGAGTGGAATTGATGTCAGAAGCTGACAAGACTCCAGACCAATCGATGACGTATAGATCGGCCAGTAGTGCCTGATGGTTCAGGGACCTTAGCTGCCTGAACCACATGTATTTGGGGGGGGGGGGCAGGAGGGGGCTGAGACTTCCTTCAATAATAGGTGATACAGTGGTCGCTAAAGACATCAGGGAGAGTACATGATGTGAAGTATTTGTGAGGGTGGTTTGTTAGAATTCAATCGATAAGCGAGTGGTTGTTTGAGCGGTGGTTTAGCCTGGTGGGGTCAGATATTAATTGAGTGAGGTTGAGGGCCTCTATTTCTAGTATGGTTGGTTGAGCTAGTGGGGCAGACCAGTTTAGATTAAAATCACCCAGGATGAGGAGTTCACCAGAAGAGGAGTTGGAGAAGAGTGAGGCAAGCTTGGATACAGTGAAAGCTGGGCATGGGTTGAGGGAGAAGTAACAGTTAATGATGTAAAGGGGAGATGAGGAGGGAAAAGACAGCTTTGAGAGTAGTTTGTGTGATTTGGGGATGGCTTCCTGACGGACAGTAGAGGCTTGTAGGGACTAGTGGACATAGGTGGTGACGCCTCCACCACATTTACCCCAGTCCTGACGGAAAACTGAGCACCCAGGGATGGCAACCGAGGAGTCGGGGAATTTAGCTGAAAGCCCTGTCTTGGTGATGCAGAGAATGTCAGGGGAGTGCTGGGTGGTCCAGGCCTTGATGTGGTGTAGTTTGGGTAAGAGGCTTCTAGTGTTTAAATGATCGATGCCCGGACCATTTGTAGCGGGAAGATGAGGGGTTTAGAGGGAGGGCCCAGGGTTTTGTTCAACATTGCCAGCAAGTAGGAGCAGAAGGAGACAAGGGATTAGGAATTTGGGAGTGTTTTTTATCCTAAATGAGCATGGGGGTTAAGCCTAGGGTTGAGGGCTTGGTGGGGAAGAGAATGGCTTGATGGGATAGGGTCTGGGGGTGGGGCAGAACTGAATGCAGAAGGAAGGAGGGAGGGGAGAGTTGAGGAGGAGAAGGGGCAGGGCTGCCAGTGAGTGGGGGAAGGGCTGGAAGGGGGAGGGAAGAACTGTGGGTGGAGGTTGGGGGTGTGTGGAGTGTGAGCAGTACTAAGAGGATAATGCAAAGGGTTAAATAGAGCAGCCTAAGAGGTGAATGCATTGTGGTATTGAGTAGGGGTGAGCATGGAGTTGGGAGAAGGTGTAGTGGACTATGGGGTAGTTGCAACATAGAGTAGGGTGCTGAGAAGAGAGAGAAGTAGGCAGGCTTAGTGGTGTAGCGGTTAAAGAGAATGCCTTTGGTAATGAAAGTCGGAGGTTCAAGTCCCAGGGTAGGCTGTGGTGAAAGCGTATTGGGACAGATAGGAAAGTGAGTAGAAAATCAGTAGTGGGTGGGGAAGACAGGGCAAGAGAGGGAGAGAAAAATGTCAGCCGAAAGAGGCAGAATGAGAAACACCACAATGACCACTGGTGGGCAGCTAGGATAAGGTGCCAATGGAAAAATGGGTTGTTAGTAATCAAAGGATGCTATCTCGTGACCTGTTACATGACAACCAAGCAGGTATATGTTAAGGGGCGGACCAGGGTGGGAAGGTGGGGGGTTGGTGAGGTAGTCGTCAGGAAGTGATGACAGGCTAACACAGGTGAACAAGAGTACCGCAAGAGATGAAGCTGTTTTTGGTCACCTTTACTCCAGTAGTCAATCCAGGGCAGCACTGCTTCATGGGGAGTTCTCAGGGTGGATTGCTTCAGGGAGGGAGTGAGCCAGTGGGGAGGAAAACTAATGATTAAAACCAGGACAAAGAAAGAAATTTGAATAGTGAGGGATGAGCTATGAGGGAGGGGGGTCTACTGTGCATGCGTGGGCATCAGAACAGACATCGAAGGAGGAGAGCAAATTTGAATTAAAACAACTATGCAAGTTACTTTATTCCTACTCAACTTAAGTTCCAGCAGAATTGGCAGAAAATAAGTTAGACAACTTAGCAGCACTAAAGGAAACTAACAATAATACTGTAGTCAGCAAAGTGGAGACAATAAATTAGCAAGCATTAAAATCAATTAGTACAGTTCTACCGACAAGTACAATTAAAGAGATTTTTGTAGAAATAGTGCCAGTAGAGACACAGAGGCACAAGAGCACCACAAGAGATGAAACTGTTTTCGGTCACCTTTACTCCGGTGTTCAGTCCAGTCCAGCATTGCTCCATGTGGAGTTTTCAGGGTGGGCAGTTGAAGGGAGGGAGTGAGCCTTTACTCCGGTGCTCAGTTCAGGCCAGCGCTGCTCTGTGGAGAGTTCTGAGGTTGGGCTGCTGCAGGCAGGGAGTTATCCCCTGCCCTGGTAGACTAGCAGTCCCCTTTTCCGAATCCTCGATGTTGTTCTTAGTAATATTTAAAAATTATCGCCTGCCCTGCATTGCTGGACTAGAGGTCCCCTCCAATCCCTGATGTTGCCTGTAGTAATATTTAATAATTTATCCCCTGCCCTGGTGGACTAGCAGTCCCCCATACCTAATCCCTGATGTTGCCCATAGTAAAATTTAATAATTTAGCCCCTGCCCTGGTGGACTAGCGGTCCCCCTTCCCCAATCCCTGATGTTGCCCGTAGTAAGAATAATTGATATATCACCCTATCCTGGTGATATAGTGGCCTCCCACCCCCACCCTAGCAGGTAGTGCCCACCATCCCATGAAGGGGAACCACTGACAGTCCCCCACCATTCCAGTGAAGTCTTCCTATGGATGGTCCCCTCTAGAGACTCAGCCCAGAGAGGATAGGTTGCCACCTCCCAGACATGGCTAGTCTCCTTTAGCTGGTCGCAACTGGAACTGTAATGGTGCATACCATATTCTCAATGTAGATCTCCTCTCTTCATGTGAATATGCTGGGGCAAGGCTAGTTTTATACCCCTTGTTGTAAGGAAACCCAGACAGCCCAGGACCTCCTGTCTGCAAGACACAGGGTACAGAGTGTTTTCAGAAGCAGTACACAACTCTACTGCTTTAACACAGCGCTGCACATTTTAAGCCCATACTGACTAGCACTGGGTAGTCTGGTAATTCCAGGACAACAGAGTAAGACACCCAAACTGCTGGCAAAGGAGGAATTATATAACTTTATCTGATCAAAAAACAGAGTTTTTTTGCAAGAAACAAACGGTTTTCAGATGCCAGCTATGTTAACTTCAAGAGGGCAAGAAACGGCATGGAGCCATGCACATGATGTGGAGTTCTCAATCTCCAGTGACACTGATTGGCTGCTGCAGGTCATGTGACTGTACAAACACCATGGACATGTTCTGTGTGTGCACCTGGAAAAAAGCACTGTATCATGACATCTAACTACTGAAATGGTAAAGGAGAGTTGATACCCTTTTGCCACATTTCATTGGTGTCAAAAATGTCACTTTTTGTGCTGCCACAAAATGCCATTTCAGCACTGGCTCACGGATCCAAGCTAGAGGTGGGTGAAGTGGCCAAAATTCACTCCGTGAAGCAATTCGTGGAGTAATGCGGAATCTGCAAAGAAATCCGCAACGCGAAGCTGAGTACTTCGCATCATAATGAGGAATGCGAAGTCCATTGATAATGACTTTGCAACACTCCGCCTTCCCCCAACCAGTTCTGCACCAATTTTAATGTGAAGTCATAGAAATCAATGTACTTCGCATCACTTCACCTTGTTATTGAGGTTCACGGTGAATTTTGCAGTGATTCATGGGATTGCAGGTCACATGGGCTCTGGATTGTTCTGCATAGCCTCAGTTCTGTGTAGTGTGTGTGTAGTGGTAGATGGAGACAGTTTCCTGTCAGAGCTCTGCGATTCAAATCCTCTAAAAGCTGTTAAAAAAGCCTTTTTGAGCCTTTTTTTTTTTGCTCAAAATTTAGTACATCAATTGTAGGAAACCCTCCTGTGCTCATATCATCGAGTATTTAGTGTTTGTGTGTGGATTTTGAATGTTAGTTTAGAACATTCAGTCTGTGTACTGACAGACCTTTGCAGTGTGCTTTGGGGGAGGGACGGATCTGTGGTGGTGGTAGGTTAAAACTGGGAGAAAAAGGCCGTCTTTCTGTTTTGGTTATAGTTTTCTTGTATAACTGTGACACAGTAATATTTTCAGTAATTCTTGAAATTTTTGGGGGTTGATTGTTGTGGTGCAGCAGTGCATAATTTCAGTTTGTTTAAAAGAGTTGCTTATATTACTGAAGTTTTCAATTTGCTATGCATTACTTGTAGTGTGTGTGTGTGCGTGACACGTACCCTCAAATCAGACACATTTTATTGTGTCACATAGTAACTGCAGCACTGTGAACCTGCTATCCACTGCACCTGCATGATTTTGTACTGCTTTGTGGTATCTTGGTTTTGGACTGTTACTGCAGTGCACTGAGCAGACACACACACACACACACACACACACACCCCAAACCGGCAAAAGGTATTCTTTTCTAGATTAGACTGTGACTTGTGAGCACTGATTAAGGTGTTGTGACTTTGCGTCTGCATCTCTTCTTAATTGCACAGTGCAGTCTTAATCTGTCTATGCTTTTGCATCTGTTTAGTGTCCAATCTCTATCTGCAAGCCACAGTTGTTTTATCTTTGGTTTCATATCCACCGGCCCAGACTGAAAGTTCAGAAATCTAAATTTGTTTAGAATTTTCTTGGTGATCCCCTCCAAATGCCTGCAAAGAGACGTGCAAGCAAAGCTACTTCTGGCCCTGGCACTGCTGCCAGTGGCAAGATTGTCCATGGGCGTGGTAATACGCTGAAGTGCATAGCTGATGTCAGTAAAGGGATTTCTCCATCAATGTTTTTTAGAGTGCAATCTGCAGCTTCTCTCATAGTTGGAGGAGATGATGCTGTCCCAGCTGGTGGTGTTAGTGCAGTTTCTGCTGGCATGAGTATTGCTGCCTCAAGTTCCACTTCTGTCCAGTTAACCATTTCAAAAAATATGGTTGAGTCTAAAGCTGTGATTGACAGTGTAGATGATGTCATACTTCCCTTTAGCACCCCCATGGTAGTTGAAAATGATTCTGATCCTGGCAACGATAACTCACAATGTCAAATTTTTTCCAGTGCTGTTGAGGTCATGCCTTTGCCATCCAATGATTTAAAGTGTGGAGCAAAAATATTGGGTGGTGATGATGATGATGATGATGATGATGATGCTGTGGTTGGAACATGTTCTCCACATGACAGCATCCAAGCTGAAAATGTGGATGTAGATGATGTTGATGAATATGATAATGATATCAGTGGCCCCTGTTGGGAACCGGAGAGAAACAAAGTCAAGGTGGCTGTGTCTGGGTCTGTTGGTGTTAAATCCCCCCTCCTCAAAAGAGTTGTGATTTAGCGGTTCTAGTTGATGATAATGATGATGGCCCAGTAATAATCATAGGCAGTTGTGGTGGTCAGTTGGAGTCCAAGTGCATCCAGCTTGAAAAATCATGTAGCACACCCCCCATTTCAGGGGTTAAAAACACGGAGTCCAATAAGCAGCATCAGGGACATGTTAAAAGTAAGGGATCACAATCCCTTGTTTGGGATTTTTTTGTCCAAGATGCAAATGATGAGTCAGTTGCAGTCTGCCAGTTTTGCCATGCATGTGTGAGTCAAGATAAAAAAGGGGAGTCATCTGGGCATGGGGGGGGCAGCATACACATCTTAAGAACAGGCACATGGCACTGTGGATCCGGCACCAGATGGCAGTTAATGCCTTAATGGGGCGTTCATACTCATCATCACCCTTACTGAGCATATTATCCCCATCCATGAGTGTAAGACCAAGTAGGAATGTCTGCAGTAGTGATGAAATAACACCAGAGGATTACTACAGGCACGATGAGGGGGAGGAATATGATTTAGAAATCTTGCCAAGTGGTGGTCAGAGTAGCAGTGGTGGTGGTGGTGGTGGTCAATGCAGTATGTCTACTGCAAGTGGTACATCAACCCCTGTATGTAAAATGGGGAAAATAACTTCATTTGTGGACTTGTCACCTGTGCACCCCTCTTCATCACTCATCCACACCCCACCACCGGCCATTCGCGGAGCTGAGCCATTTGTCACACTCCGTGCAAAACGTATAAGTCAGCCCATGTTGGAGAGTGTTTTGCCTGCCTGCCTAAAGCATGTGACCTACACTGTGTAAGCCATGTGATGTGTGTGGGCTGCCTGTGAATTCTCACTCCACCTGAAAGCAGAATAAGGCGGTGTGCACAACGCAAAGTCATAATTACAATGCAAAGTGGTGAAGTGAGGGTTTAAAATGGGCACTCTGCGTAACGGAACACTAACACGAATGGCCAGTTTGCAACCACTTCACGGGCAGAATTCTATTTTGCTGCATCTCTAATCCAAGCTGATGGCATCTACTCATAGATCTCAAATGTGCCAGGTAAGTGGCCCAAAACACAGAAGCCCATGGAGTGAAGTGTGCACTTTGTCCAGAATACCAAGAAGTATTCAGAATATCATGCCAATCTTAAGTCTAGCAGGGAGTACAGTATGCAAAGAAACTATTTACAGTACCTCATTTACATACTCTATCAGGTGCATCACTGAAGTACCATAGACAACATGGGTGTTTACTTCTGGTCATCTGCCTCCTGTTTTACCATGGCATTGCAGTCCTGACTAGATTAATGTGATTATCTGATTATTCTTTATATTTGTAAATATGCTTGTAGGCACCCTATTGGGGTCTGATTGCTTGACCCTTTCTGAGTCTGTTTAAATACCATCCAATGGCTGAAAGTGGTTTGTTGTTTTGACTACCCAGATTTTATCTGTAACACCAAATGTGACCAAGCTGACTTTGGCCATCAGCTTACTTGAGAAATTGGGTACCAGTAAGTATGTTAACATTTAAGTACAAATGTCTGGGAATGTGTACAGCTTTTGTGAATAAATTTGTTTTTTCAACATTCAGGTATGAGTCATCAGTTTTACTGGCCTAATATTGGGTATCAGATATGTTTGTATAATATCTGTATAGCAGTGCAGAAAAATATTCTGTGTTCTGATTGGTTAAATGCTTCCCTGCAACCTTACATTAGGCTTCTATCTGTCTGCATCTCTCTCTCTCTCTCTCTCTCTCTCTCTCCTGCCCTCAGTCTTCCTTACTTCCATCCCCCACCCTACATTTCAGACCAGCCCCCTGCTTTCCCTTATAAAATACATCCCACGTTTAAAATCCCCTCTCTTTCCTTCCAGGGTCTGAAGGCAGGTCAATGAACCTTCCTGCCCTCCCCAGAGCCGATGTTGAATTGCAGTAGTGCAGGTACGATTTCCCAAGCAAGTCACTCGGCCAGATCTTGAACTTGGCGTGATTCCTGTGCAGCCTCCTCCCAGCTCCCTGTGTGTGCTGCTGCTGCTGCTTGAGCATTTTTTCGTCCACCCCTCCACCTCCTCCTCCCACCTTAATTAAGTACTGTAAAACCCTGCCTTTGGTCTTTCCTAACTGGCCCCAGAAGTGTGGAGGCATGTCTGCACTCCAGAGAGCTTAGAGATCCCACCTGCTGCATTTCAAACCACCCCCTTCTTCTGGAAGGCACGCCTAGCCTGCTGTGAGTGTACCCTTGACCCCAAACTTAAACTAATTTCTACATTCTTTTAAATTCTCCTGCAGGCACCCACCCTGATTTTCCAACCTAATAAACCATCCTACCAGAAGATATATTGGTCTTCCAATATGGCCCTGGAGAACTTTTCCTCCAACCATGGCACCCCTTGCCTTAAGTCACGATGGACCAGTAACCCACCTGCCTCTCTCCTAAATAGGGGTGTACTCCTGGCCCTTCTTTACATACTGACCCTCCACAGGGTGGACATGTGCATAGGGCATGGACACTTTGATCCCACAAGGCAAAATCTCAACAACCCCACGTCTTGTGGTCATTACTACTGGACCTCTCCCACAACAAAGAATGATTTTCTCATAGCACACGAGTTGGTAAAGAGGGACACCTACTACATGTTGCTCCATGAAGTGTACAGGAGGCTCCATAACCTCTCAAAACCCCCAGTCAGGCAAGTGTTAGTACGACTACTTGCTCTTCTACTGCTCCATGCAGGTGATGTTCAGCCAAATCCGGGGCCCCCATTAGCCAATATCCTTGTCTCCACCCCCCAGAATCTTCACTGGGCATCATCAAAAGGCTTAGGGATACTGCACATGAACGTCTGCAGCCTTAGACCTAAAATTCATGAGGTCCAAGCCTGGCTAGACCTCTACAAGCCAGATATCCTTGCTATCTCAGAGACCTGGCTTAAGGCCCACATCCTAGACCATGAGTTCATGATCCTAGGGTACAAAACCTTCAGACAAGACAGGGCAAAAAAGAGAGGGGATGGGGTTCTAATCTATATGAAAGAGACTCTAAATGTGGCAGTACTGAAGTCCAACCTTTGGAATTGCCAGCATGAGGAGTCTATTTTCATCCGTCTAACCCTTGATCAAGCTAAGCATCACCATTGGCTGTATCTATAACCCCCCTACGACTGCCCAACTTGCTCTTGAGAGCATCACCAAATCAGTTGGCAGTGAATTAACCAATGAACTCCTAATTATGGGAGACTTCAACCTGAACTGGTCCTCTGACCCCAACAAAGTCCTCAAAGCAATGATCCATGATGCAAACCTGGAACAGGTTATCTCTCTACCCACCAGGCTCAACTATAAAACTGGGAACCACACTACTCTTGATTGGGCTCTGGTATCCAATCCCCTCAACATACAGAAAGTAGGCATATTGGCAGACGCTGTCAGTGACCACTCCCCAATTTTCTGTATTTGGAAGAACAATGCACCAAAGATTCCTCCCAGGATACTCACAGTATGTGATTTCTCCAATTTCACGTCCACAAAGTTTAATGACTACCTAAGTAACCTGGACTGGATCCCACTTAGGCTCCTCATGACCTTGGATGAGGCCCTGGCCTACTTCCAAGACTCACTACTCAAAGCGGCCTCATCTTTGCCCTCCTTAAAAAAACTTAGAACAAAGGGAGGCTGCTACAAGTGGATCTCCCCCTCAGTGAAATCTCAGATGAAAAGTAGGAACAAGGCCTGGAAGAAGTTCCGGCTCTCCCTTCTCCCTGCAGATCTGGTTACTTGCAAAACCCTAAGAAATAAATGTAAGCTAGCTGTCAAACTTGCGAAAAAGGAGTATGTATCCCATCTCCAACGGTCCAACCTGGGAACCTCAAGCTATTCTGGTCCCACATCAACAAACTGCTTAAGGGCAATTCCAAGGAGGCACTAAGTCCAATAGAGGTACAAGGACAGCATGTCAGTGACTGCCACCAAATAGCCTCAGCAATCAACCACCACTTCACCAACCTAGATGATTACAAGTTAGGGCTGCCCTTATCTATGCCTTTACAGATCTCTGATGTACCCCCCAGTCTGAAAAGACCCCAATTTCACCTAAGATTAGTCAAGATGAGTGAGGTCCTTAAGCTACTTAAAGTCATCAAAAACAAAGGCTCTGGATGCCCTGATGGAATTAGCCCAAGGTTACTCAAGGAAGGTACCCAGTCCCTTGCCAAACCTCTGACCTGGATCATCAACAGGTCTCTACTTGAAGGTTATATTCTGCACCAGTGGAAGGTGACCAATATGGTCCCCAATCACAAGGGTGGCTCGTGCAAACAAATTGGTAATTATAGGCCCATCTCCTTGCTATGTACCCTTGCTAAACTGCAAGAAAGGCTAGTGTACGGGCAAATGAGAGACTACTTTGAGCTCCACCAACTCCTAGCCCCCTCACAGCATGGCTTTTGGGTAAACCATGGGACATATACGGCACTCATCAATCTCACAGTGGACATATTCAGGGCCGCGGACGGAGGCATGTCACCGGGTGCAATCTTTATAGATCTGTCCAAGGCGTTCGACCTTGTGGACCACAACCTTCTTCTAACTAAGCTTCACGGCATAGGTCTTGATGCCTAGGCCCTAAACTGGTTCAAGAGCTACCTATCAGGCCAGCCCCAGAGGGTCATTTGGAAGGGAGAGCTATCTGACCCTCTTCCCATCAAGGAGGGGGTGCCTCAGGGCTCAATTCTTGGCACCCTCCTGTTCTCTCTCTTCACAAATGACCTCAACCATCACTGCGGGGATAGCTCAGTTGTTCAATACGCTGATAATAAAGTCATCTACCGGTCCATGTCTACCCTACAGGACCTGGGCCCTCTCCTCCAAGGAGACCTAAATACACTTGAGGCCTGGCTTACATCTAACAGAATGGTCCTCAATGCAGCAAAACCAAAAGCCTTGCTGTTGGCCCTAGATCACTCGGTCAGGACAGGACCAATTCCTTACAACTAACTTCCCTTGCTAGAAAGAGTATAGACATTGCAGACAACATAAAATACCTTGGGCTAACTATCGACCAAGGTCTCACCTTTAAGTTCCATGTAGACCAGGTAACTAGGTCTATCCACGACAAACTTGGCACCTTATACTGGTTAAAAAACAACTTATCCTGGAGGCAAGGTGAGCAATTGCCTCCAGTGTCCTCCTTCCTACATTAATGTATGCTGCCCTGTAATTCAGGATATGTCAAAGCATGAGGTCGATAGACTTCAGGTCCTGTACAACAAGGTGGCGAGGTTTGCGACACTGAGTTACCCAAGAAGTCACCCCCGCATCTCACTGGTCAGCTTCAATGGCCTTCCTTTGAGGCTCATCTTCAGTACCCCCTGCTCTGCCTTGCTTACAAACTGCAGCACCCAGCTGCCCCACCTAGCCTTACAAGAATAATCATTCCTAGGTTTAACCCTCGTATACTCAGGACCACCGGTCGGTCCCTACTAGCAATCCCCAGAGTCAAGACAAACATGGGAGGCAAATCCTTGGCTCACACTGCCCCTAAGCTATGGAACACTCTCTCACGTTTAGTACAAGAAGCCCCATCAGTGTTAAACTTTCACACAAGGCTCAAGTCCCACCTGCTTGGAGCAAGCTTGTGCCATTGTTAGGGTATTGAATAGTCACCCCCGGTCCCACATCCTACACCAATCCCTCGCCTTTTCTCACCCAAAATGACTCCAATAGCATGCCTCAACTCCCTCAATTGTTGCACTTATGTTCAATATAATGAAATATTGCCTTTATTGTAACCTTGAATTTCATGTCTACTTTTTCTGCACCCTGTACTACCTGACTGTATTGTACTGTTTCTGTCTCCCGGGTCGCCCCTGAAAAAGAGACCTTCGAGGCTCAGTGGACCTACCCGGTCATCAAAATTCAATAAATGAATAAGTAATTAATATGCATGTAATAACTGGGTACTGTTTTTTTCCATTGGAAAAGCTGGTTATAATTTACCATTAAAACCCATGTGTTATAATAGCAAACGTGCACCAGATTTTCCAATGGGCAGTTCACAATCACTCAGCCGCTCACTCAGCCACACGGCAAACCACACAACTGCTGTAACTGTTTAATCAGTATAAAAAGTAAACTCTGCCAGTAGCTTTTACTGTTGCTGAACTCGCCTCACCAACTACATAATTCCAGGTACTATCCCACTGAAAAGTAAATATTGAACAAACAGTACTATGTTTTCAGCTCTCTGTATCCCATAGAAATCATGGCAATCTCTAAACTATGCTCTTCATTAGACTATTGGTATGGAAACCATATATCAGAGGGGCACTGGCTTCAACAGATAACAATAATGTATACTTTCAGAATATTTAAATCACTACCAAAAATCCCTTTTCTCTAAATATTTCTTGCTACTTTTCACTGGTTTCGTCGTCTTTTAAACCCAGTTCATCTTCTGACTCTTGTTGTTTTCCCACTGAGTATCCACACGGTTTTGGTGTCTAGCTCACTCCTGACTGCACATGATTTTTCCAAAACAAATCAAATATCACTTTTGAAACTAAATTGTATTTTTTATGCTATTAGTTGTGTTTCCATAGTGTCGGCTTGTAAAAGTAATGGGAAAAATACAACGTAGTCACATAAGTTTTGTTTTTTTTTTTTACTTTTTTACTTCTAATACAGTAGCTGGCAAAAAAACAGAACACAGTAATTATCTAAAACAACACATGGAGAGGAATACAAAACTCAAATTTAATGCACACCCTCTATGTGGGATGCTTTGATAGACCCCTTGGGGTTTATGTAGCATCCCACACCTCGGGTGTACATTAAATTCTCATTATGCACTTCCCCATGTATTATTATATATGTAAAGACTCAGAACATCCTGCAGGATCTGAACTATGTCATCCTGTCATGGAATGCTGGAATACCTGGATGTTAAGTTTTAGTGTTCTCCAGTACTCCATGACAGTTTCATGTGGCCGCCATTACTCAGTTTTGGTTCCATTTAAACTGATCATGCAAGCTGTTCTAATTTACTTACAACTCAGGCTTAAAACTGATATTACATTAAAAGGGAGAGATTCATCTTTATAAATGTTCCTGCTCCTGTTTGTTGTCATGGTGACCATGCAGTTACCGGAAGAGGGATCATGATCATGTGAAGTAAGGCATCATAACTGTGAAATGGCATATTGATTGTTAATCTTTGATGAACTTCTCTCCAGGTACCGCCCCTGAACAGGGCATCCCTCACCCACAGCAAGGCAGCGGTTCAGCGCTCTCCTGCCAGCTGTGCCTCCCTGCCTGCCTGCCAGCCAGCTCTGCAGCAAAGTATGCCAAGCTTCCTTCTGCAGGGAATTCAATCCCTGGATTTTGAGTGGTGCAGCCACATTCCTCCTTGCATGTGATCGGTGCAGAGCGTTTCTGGCAGGGACTGCCTTCAGCATTTGTCTGAACCTAAATACTGAATCTGTATTTTGAATCTGTATTTTCTCCAATCTATTTTTGGGACTGTTTTCCTTTATCTTTGTTACAAACGGATGGCTCTCTGCCTGCTAATTGTATTTGTCTGGTATTGTATAATCATGCTGATCCATATCTGATTAGATTGCTAATTGCATGTGATTGGTGCACAGCCTTTCTTTGCAGGATCTGCCTTCAGCATTTGTCTGAACCTGAATATTTGAATCTGTATTTTTCCAGTCTCATTTTGGGACTGTTTTCCTTTATCTTTGTTATAACCAGACTGTTCTCTGCCTGCTAATTGTGCTTGGCTGGTACTGTATAGTCATGCAGATCCATATCTGATTATATTGCTAATACTGTTGTGCCTTACTATTTGCAACTGTTGTTGGTAGAAGTAACACTGTTCTGTCCAGTTCCTTCTTCTGTCTCTTACTCTCTCTCTTTTCTCTCCCTCCCTCCCTCCTGGCACTCGTAACTGCCCTCCTGCTTCTTTTATTTATTTATTTATTTTTCTTTTCTTTCTTTTTTGGGATCTAACTTTACTTGCCCTCTCTTGGGACCTAACATATCTATTTTGGAATCTGGCCATTTTTAGGAAGTGCTCCTGTATCTGTTGCCTTCCAAGCTCCTCCCCCGCTCTTGCTAATCTGTTGTTCTCTCATTCTCAGTGGCACCAAAGCTAATCACCCCCTTCCAGGCAAGCCATCAAAACCTCCCCATTCTAAATCTCTGTGCTTCACTACCCTCCCACTATTCTTTTCTTTGTCCCTGCTGTAACCGCCCACCCTTGCTCTGATTTATGTTCTAACCCATCCCTTTCCCCTCATCTGTACAGGTGCTGCCCCTGAACTGGGCATCTCTTAACCACAGCAAGGCAGTGTTTCAGCACTCTCCTGATGGCCATACCTCTCCTCCTGCCTGCCAGTCAACTCTGCAGCAAGGTATGCCAAGATCCCTTCTGCAGGGAATTCAATCCCTGGATTTTGAGTGGTGCAGCCACATTCCTCCTTGCATGAGTTTGGTGCACAGCGTTTCTGTGCAGGACTACCTTCAGCATTTGTCTGAACCTGAATATTTGAATCTGTATTTTCTCCTGCCCTCCCTCCCTGTCCCCGGCCTCTGCTAAATACACGTGTGCTCCTCTCCTTTACCCCTCACCCTCTCCCATTGGTTGTAAGCTTAAATTGACAAGCCAACACTGTCCCCCACCTGTTCTATTGGTTGCCATTCTTCATATTCATAACCTAGTCATATATTAAGCCACGTTGCTTCTGCGGACCTAATTTTATGATTCCTCAAGGGACAACTCTACACCTCCTAATTATATCTCTAATAATTCTTGCAGATACTGTGCATCCTGCTTGGTACATTTGCTGTAGTTCCCACATTATTTGGAATCTACTCTGATTCCATTAGTACCAGATCTCTTTACTCAAGATACTAACACTGAGACCTGGTGCTCTCTCTTGCCATGACCTACTAGGTGTCAGAGTAGCATTACCATGCAGTGGCATAATCCCCCCCTTACCCATGTTCTCACTCCCCACCCTACTCCTCCTTTGTTCTGTACTATCTCATGCTCTTACCCCTCCCTACCCTGACTCACCCACGTTCTCAGAGACATCTACCTTTAGCTTCAAAGTTATAACAACTTATCTGCTAGAGCCTTACCCCTGTCCTCCCTTACTCTGTCTTTCACTCAGCATTAAACCCCCTCTGGGACCCTCCCATATCTCAACTGGCAATGCTCCTTACAGCTTCTCACCCACATCCCCTTCGAGCGTCATTGGCCTTCTATGCCTTATATTCTTCCTTTCTCCACTATACTGGTATGCACGCACCCAGAATCTACTCTTCATACAGAGGGCATGTTAAACTAAATCCCAACCCACCACAGGCAATAGCTGCACCTGCTGATTTCACAACCCACCAAAGGTCTGAAGTGCCTGCATCTTAACATATGCAGCCTGTTGAAAAAACTAGACCTTGTTCAGGCATGGATCTCCCACACAGATGTGGATATTCTAGTAATAACAGAAACTTGGCTGAAAAAATCCACCCCTGGTTCTGGGTTATCCTTCATGTCTTACAACCTTTTTCGTAGTGATAAAGCAACCAGGGGAGGAGGCGTGGCAGTTTACATCAAAGATAAGTTTACTGTTTCCAACATTGCTCCCACCAGCACCTGAAGGAATTTGAATCCCTGGTGCTAAACATCTCTCGATCACCCATTGAAACCTTAACAATAATAGGTTGTTACAGGCCACCCTCAGGAGGCCTTGAACTCCTAAGTTACTTATGAGATATAGCTGACAAAAGACAGAACGAGATCTTCATATCTGTTGATTTAAATTTCAACTGGCTAAAAACTTGCAACAAAAACTCACAACTTAGACTTCTGTGACAAAACTGGCTTTACTCAGTTGGTATCTTGTGTTACTCTACCAAATTCCAAAATCCCCTCCAACAGGTCACTGATTGATCTAATTATTACCAACAGACCTCATAAGATCACTCATACTGTTATCTTCCAAAATGATGTCAGCGATCATTGCACCATGGCCCGTGTTAGAGGACAACCTACACTCAAGTCAGCCAATAGGTTTACTTGGAAAAAGAGCTTCTTCAGATTCAATCTCTCCAGCTACCTGTCTGACCTCTGAAATATACTTTTGTTAGACTTCTACCTTGCAGCCAACATCAATGACATGGTTTCATTTTTCAATGATGTTCTAGTGATCATCATTAACAGACATGCCACTATGTTAAAATGCAGAACATGGAAGATTTCCTTCCCCCAGTTCACAGCTGAACTAAGGGCTGCACTAAATATGAGTGACTGTCTCTGGGCCACAGCCAGATGGACCAATCTCCCTTCCGATTGGGCAGCTTTTACAGCCTGCAGTAACATTTGCACCAAAAGGATCAAGGATACAAAGGCAAATTACTACCTCTCTGCCTTTGGCACTGCTAAGGGTAATTCCAGCATGTTCTGGCACATCGTTAAGTCAGTAGAAGGCAATAAACTGACATACTCATTACCCAGTATGATCTTTTTCAAGGGTACCACCCTCTCCGACAAATCCGACATCCTACTCAGTTTTAATGAACACTTCTCTTCTTCAGGTCTTGCATTGATTCTCCAAAGCTGCCTCTCCCCAGTGCTCCCATACATTCCCAGATGCCTCCCAGCACCATCTTTGCCTTCACCCCATTCCAGTACAAAGTAGAAGATCTTCTGCTCCAACTGGATGTCAGCAAAAGTGTTAGCGCTGATGGTATAGAACCGTACTTTCTTAAAGTGGGTTTCCAGTTCCTAACAGCCCCCATCTTACACCTCTTTAATCTTTCCATTAGATCTGGTACTGTACCTGAGGCATGGAAAATAGTTCAAGTGCTCCCTCTATTTAAATCAGGTGACCCTATGGATCTGAATAATTACCATTCTATTTCCATTCTGCCTTTGCTCACTAAACCCCTCAAAAAGTTAGTAAATGCTCCAATTAGGAACTAGCTTGATAAAGCAAACCTGATAGACCCAGCCTAATCTGTTTTTCATCCTTCCCATAGCACTACTTCAGTTCTAGCATCAGTAACATATGATTGGCTCCTTGCCATAGACAAGAGACTAATCACAGAGGCTGTCTCCTTGGATCTCAGCAAAGCATTCGACACAGTCAACCATGACTTACTCCTCGATATGCTAAACTGGTATGGTATCTCTGGCCCAGCGCTGGCATGGTTCAACAGTTACTTTCCAGCTGGACTTCAACAAGTGAAGTCAGACGACTCCCTCTCCATGTTTCTTCTGCTCAGTATCTCAAGACTTGATCCTTGAACCTCTTCCATTTATGCTATATATTGACACCATTGAAAATAGCATCAGGAAAGCAAAAATACACCTATTTGCAGATGACACAGTAATATACATATCCATACCCTCAGCTGATAAAGTCCACAAGGAGCTCCAGGCTGAGTTTGATCTCCTCCAGCGCAACCTCACATGATCAAAACTTCTCTTAAATGCAAAAAGGACAAAAGTAATGTTCTTCTGTTCTAACCATTTGTCCACATCCCCCAATGCACTAGCTTCCCTGCCCCCTATCAAGACCCTCCTAAGTGATGATTTTTAGTTGGTCAATAAATTTAAATACATAGGCTGTGAGCTAGATCAACACCTAAATTTTTTGGCTCTCATCAATTCCCTTGCAAAGAAATTACATCAAAGAATTGGCTTGTTTTATAGGAATAAACCTCTGTTCAAATCTGAAGCCAGGCTGCATCTGGTCCAAACAACTTTTATACCACTTATCGACTATGCTGACATGATTTATGGATTATGCTTTAACTCCCTGTTACACCAATTGGACACTCTCTATCACAGGGCAATACATTTCATCTCTAATGGCCATTGTCGTACACATCACTGTGACCTTCATGCCTCCCTGGGTTGGACCTCCCTTACCACCAGACAACTCACCCACTGTATCACCTGGCTCTACAAAGCCCTGCTGTCCAAACTTCCCCCCTACATTTCCAATCACTGTCATTGGTCTGCCTACCCTTATCCCTTGTGCAGTAACTCTTTAATTATGCTAGACATTCCAAGCTCCCACTCCTGGTTCAGGATCATGGCTAAAAACCATGCCCTCCCAGCTGCCAGGAACAATGTCCAATCCAGGTTCAAACTTCAAACAGAAGGAATCTTTTTATTAACCTCACTGAAAATCTAAGCCACAACCCTATCAAAAGCATGGAGCTCTTTTCTGACTGCTTGTATAGAGATGCCACCATTACTCAAAAAACACATGAACCACCAACAGAAACACACGCTAGGTGCTTCAGCAGCATCTGGACATTGTGTTGTCCATAGCAATTGCCTGGCAATCAGCAAAAAAAAGTGGCTCAATTTACAGAGACATCTCTCCACACTGAATGAGAGATTTGTACCACATTTTGGTGAAGACACTACTGCAGACACATAGCAAATCCTGTTAATACCCCACATGGATCCATATACAAAAAAAGAAATACATGTGATATCCACATATGTTGTAGATGCTAGTTAAGACTGTTTACCCTCTTTCACTGACACCTAATCCAGGACACCACCTACCATGATCTCTCTCTCTCTCTCTCTTCCTGTGCTGTGATCACTCTGTTTCTCCCATTGCAGATGCCAACATTTGAAATAAGTAATAGTGGGAACATTATAAGAACTTTCATGCTATTCAATATGCTTAGTTACTGTAATAAAAATGTGAGACACTCTGTTAGCAGCACTGGGAGGGCATCTAATAATGGCATCTCAAAAGTCTGGTAATATAATCTTCCAAGGCAGAAACTTTATTGAATGTGGGACAGTGGAATGCTTCCAGCAGATCAGGTTGTAGAAGGACTATTTAACGTCAAAATCAGGTATAATTATAAGAATAAAACAAAATTAAAAGAAATAAAGGTAATTTTTTTTACATTGTTATGAAAGCAATAAGGTACTCCCAGGGGTTGCATTAATTATCAATTAATCACACCCTAGCAGTATGAGGCACTCTGCTTTGCTTCATGCCACATCACCCACCTAGAGTGTGATTAACAGATGATTAATGCAACTCCTGGTAGCACTTTATTACTTAAATGATTCTACAACAATAACTCATTAAAGGTTGATTGTTTACACTAAAGTTATAATCAATCATCCAGTCATACACGTGCCCAGCTCAGCTTGCTTTAAGGCACTTGTTTCAATTCTCCCTGCCAGCTCCACCCCCCCGCCCGGGTCTGATAATAAGACTGTTCTGTACAGTGTTTTTATCAGCTTAGTTGTCTTTGAGTACAAGAGTGTTCTAGCGCACCTTCTGACTATCCTCAGGTGGAGGCATCATGCTGATGTCACTATGTTGTCATTATTCCCTGTGACCCAAAAGATCCCAAAATGACACCCTCCATTAAAGGGGAAGATATTTCCCAAGAGCCCTGTTACATCATCATAGACTGCCTAATTCCCCAAGCATAGCAACACCTTTGCAATGAAGGCACTGCTGGGATCTGATGGCTTGCACCTGGACATGCCCACTCCTTAGCACCCTGGGCCACTGATTTGGGCAGGGGAGTAAAAGCGTATGGACTTTACCAACAAGATGAACTAAACCAGCTGATATGGGCAATGTGCTGTGTGACAAGATTTGTTTTGAGACACAAATGTTCTTGCTGTAGTGCTGCCTAAACTGCCTATTGGAGTTGTGTCAAACCAAAGTAGCAAGTGCCATTGAGAAACTGTTTGCAGAAAGTGCATGCTGCACATGAACAATTGCTGTATAGGACTGTTTGATCTCCGAGTGTCTGGTGCTAATGTGGACTTGTTATTAGTACAGTATATGATGCACATGACAGGCCAACAGAACTATGTTTAGGCTGACATTGGGACCCTGGACACATAGTCCAGAACATGACTGAATGAGACTGAGAATGCTTTGGTACCCTCAGATTTAAACCTGAATAATTTGCTGTTTCAAGTGGTTATTTATGACTCAGCAGGGGTTCTTTGGGTTAGTAGCATTTGTGTGGACCTAGAGTTTGTTTCTGCCTCAGTACATTATCTGAGCATAGAAAGAAGATAATGGAATGAGTGGAGCTGCAGCCAGTTTACCTGACAGGAGTACCTGATGCCTCAGTTGGACTGTAGCAATTTCAGCATTGTGTGGGAGCAATTGCCATCTTAGCCTCTGTCCATGTTACCCTGCTGGTATGGATGGACCTTGGATGTCATTGCCAATGTGGGGGGTATACCTGCCATGTTTCAATGCTTGCAGCACAAGCAGACTCACATCAGACCAGCAGATGTGATGTTCAAATGGAGAAATCTTTCAAAGTGTTTTCTGCACATTATTGGAGGTTGGACTGGAGCCCCACCTGTGTGCTTCTGGATACTGCATGTGGCTCTCAAGCCCTAAATCCTGGTAGCCTCAAAGTTTGGCCACCAGAACTTAATGGTGGACTCACTCCTTATTTGTTTCACCACACACCTTCTGTTATATCCCAAACCCCCTGATATAACAAATTTAACACATTTCTTTTCATGCCGTATACATTAAATTAATTCCCTGATATATTTCTACATGAAATGTGTTTCATATGTTTCTTTGAAGGTAAGAAATTATCTATTCCACTACCTTTGTAATTAGCGCTCTTAAGAACTCTGTCACCACAGATAATTGTGCTGGTGGCCACATGTGGCCACAGTAGGCTAATTTGAAGAACATTGGAACAGAAGGCCAAGCTGCTGCACCAGGATCTGCCATCCACCTTAATTATATCTAGGGCAATGAAGAAAGCTGTGATCAGACAGGGGAAACAGGAAGAGACGTTTCACATTTATTGATACCAATGTATGGAATTATAAAGGGTAAAATATTTACAGTAAGTCACAAAATCAGATATTGTGTACAATGCTTAAAAAAATTAAGATTTAAAATGTGTAGCTGTATCAACATCTTTTGATCTTCATCCATATACTTTTAAGATGTAACAAAAATAGTTGCCAAGAGCAGGGATCATTTCAGTTGTTTCCTCCAAAAACACAAATTTAATTTTCACATTATGTAACTAACAACCTGTAACAATTTAACAGAAAATAAAATATACCTTGCAAAAAAGACAAAAAAAAAAAAACCAAAACAATGTGAATCAGAGAAAGATAAAGCAGTAATATGTAAGCACACCCTGTAACAATTTATCAGAAAATATACCCTGCAAAAATAATTTCAATCAGAGAAAAATAAAGCAATAAACTGTAAAACCTGTAAGCACAAAATATTAGCAAAACCTGTAAGCACAACCTGTAACAATTTAACAGAACATATACCTTGCAAAAAAAAACACAACCATTTGAATCAGAGAAAAATAAAGCAGTAATCTGTAAGCACAAAACAGTAACAAACCTGTAAGCATACCCTGTAACAATGTAGAAGAAAATATACCCTGCGAAAACAATTTCAATCACAGAAAAATAAAGCAGTAAACTATACAACCTAGATGCACAAAAACAGTAATAAAACCTATAAGCACAACCAGTAAGCACAAAACAAAGTAGCAACACAACAGCAACTCTGCTTAGCCAAAAGAAGCCTCAATGTTTCTCCTTGCTCTGTCCTTTTAAGCAAACCCTAGAAGAAAAGAGCTCAGGTGAAGCTAGGTGCTTTATGCCTGCAAACCTACACCCAGATATTCAAAAGAGTTGCACCATGCGCAAGAGGGTTGCACCAGTGCAAGTCTGAAAATGCGCCATTCTGCAATATTCAGCGGGAGGCAGTTGCACCTCCCAAATCACACTGAGCAACAGGGCAATGATAATGAAAGTATGCACAACTGAAGGGGGAGGAACCATGCATAAATGGCGCAGTGTGATGTTCAACAACATGCTCCATGCGCAATAGGGGAGCCAGCGGAAGTTGCACCATAGTGGAAATGAGCCAAAATAAAAAGGAGCAAGGGAGAGGCACAAGAACGCTACAGGGAAGCCACAAGTTGCTGAACTATAGCCAGCCACACAGGCAACACACACACACACACACACAGGGCAGGACAGTGAAAGGGCACCTGGAACCCACAGGCTCAGAGGAAGGTGTGGGGAGCCACAGTGCATAAGGGGGAAGTGCCACACAGCAGTGAGGCCAGCACAGTCAGGTGTTCCTGGTGCAGGGGAAGCAGCAGCCAGGACAGGAGGGGGGAACACAGAAACAGCTGCCAGGGGTGAACACAAGCCAGGGACATGGCCAGTGCCACCATCCAGATAATGAGGGGGGTGAGAAGGCGGGCAGCAGGGGGACGCGGCCGTGGAAGGGCCCATTGGCAGTATGCCCCCAACAGGCAATGCCGAGCCTGCACCAGCTTTGAGCTGTATAGTGATATGGAGATTGTGGTCCGGTACCACCTGAATCAGGCAATTCTGAGGCGGCTCTATGAGCTGTGCAGTGATGTGATGCAGGCACTCACACGACAGAGCCATGCTCTGTCAGTGGAGACTAAAGTGACAGCTTGCATGTGCTTGCTTGCCACGGGTACCTTCCAGAGACCAACTGGGGACACCACAGGCATAACCAAGTCAGCCACGTCATGCCACCTCACCCAATTCCTCAGCTCACTACTGCCACATGCTGTGGAGTACATCCATTTCCCCAGCACACTGGTGGAGCGCACAGCAAACATACAGGAGTTCCACAGGGTAGCACATATCCTTAGCATGCTGGGGCAATAGACTGCACCCATGTGGCCATCACACACCACCTGGCCCAGGGGCCACATACATCGCAAGGGTTATGCTAGCATCAACTGCCGGGTGGTGTGCGATATCAGGGGCCACATAATCAATGTCTGTGCCATGCACCCTGGGAGAGCACACAATGCCTTCATCTGGCACCAGTCAGCACTGTGCCACAGATTCGAGAGTGGGGACATCCCCACTGGCCACCTAGTGGGTGAGTATGCAAACCACATGGACAAACATAGGGCTTGGGAGGGGCATGGTCAGAGGTGACATGGGTAGTGGCCTACATGGCCCAGGGCAGGGTGATGCTGATCACCAAACTAACCTCCACCCTCTACACACAGGTGACAGTGGATACCCACTCTGTCCCTGGCTGCTCACACCATACCGGTGACCCACGACCCCATCACAGCAATGCTACAATGAGGCACATGCCACCACATGTAATGTCATCGAGCGGGTGTTTGGGATGCTGAAGGCACATTTCCGTTGCCTGGACACCTCTGGAAGTGCCCTACAGCACAGCCTCTCAAAGGCCTGAGGGCTATTCCTGGCCTGTTGCATCCTGCACAACATGGCCAATGAATATGGGATAGCCATACAGGTCGAAGAGGGGGACAGCAATGGGGATGATGAGGACGCTGGTGACAATGGTGATGAGCAGCCCCCCTTGGGCGACAGGACCTCCGACTGCTCTGGCTGGCACAGCTGCACCGGGACACCGTCACGGAGGAGCACTTCAGCCAACCCAGGTAAGTCACGGGGCCATGTGCAACCACCAATGGCTAAGGCACAACCCACAGACATGCATGGACACACACCAGGGGTGCATGCCATCAAGGGAAGTGGCCGGGCATGGAACCACACACACCACCAGGGATGGGTGAGGTCTAACATGGCACGCAGACAGACACACACACACACACACACAAAACACACCAGACATGCACAAAGGGTAGGAGGCACACAGACCCAGAACACCACCCTTAGCCACACATGTACACAGACCACCACGCCCACTGCCTGTCATTGTGCATGTGTCAGATGCTGGGTACCATTGCACATTGGTGTACAGTGCAGTGCAGGCATCACCATGCACATGCAACGGCAGACAGCAGGCAGGAGGGTGTGCAGATGGACTGTGTGTCTTCGTGCAGGGCCGTGTACCCACCCGTGCATTGCCCGCTGAATGACACAATGCACACAGGGCAGCATCAGACAGTAGCCATGTTGGGAGACAGGTCAGTCAAGCGCCACAGCGCCCCAGCCACCACAGGTGTGTGGGCAGCCCCGCTGAGACCAGCCAGAAGTGACAGACTGACCACTGGCCTCATGGGGTGGCACCGATGGTCCCCAAGGGGTTCCACTGTGTGAACGTGACCGTGCTCACGCAGGAGTCTGCAGCACACTGAACGTGCCTGCGCCAGGCGTGCTCGGGATGCCCCCAGCTGAACCTGGTGTCGACAAGGAGGGTGTCGCACGACGCTGGGAACAGGGGGTGAACATTGCACTGCACAGTGTCTGCAACGCATGAGCAAATAACTGTGTGCCCCCTGTGGCCATGGCAGCTGTGATTGTATGTGTCAGCCTGTCAATGGCAGCGGTCACATCCTCCCACATCCAGGTCCATCCCTGCCAGGAGCAGAGCGGTTTCTCTGCTGCGATGCTCCTCTGCCCGCTCCAGAGCCACACTCAGTGCATCCACCGCCGTCACAAGCAGCATCTGCTGATTGACTGATGCTTGCAGTATGCGGGTGTGCTCATCCAAGAGGTCATCTGCCTGATCGGCATTCTGTCCCTCAGGGTGTGAGTGGCCCTGATGCTCAGCACCCCCTGAGGGTGGGTGCTACACACCAGGACCAGGCCTGGGCATTTCCACAGGTGGTGCACTGATGCCGCCCCCTGACACTCTACCCCCCAAGCCCATTGGCTGACTGCTGATGCTGCCCCTCTGGCTGCCGCTCACCAGGGCTCACTGGTGCCACCACAGTGGCCGCAACAGTCCCACTGTCCTGTACACACACCAGTGCTGCCTCATCGGTGCTGACAGGCACAAGCTGGGACTGTGATGACACGCAGGCCTCCACGGCAGCACCAGCCACAGCCATGGCTGCAATGCTACCTGCTGTGTAGCCATCCTGTGGCACACACGTGTCACTGCTCATGACGTTAGCGACATCATCATCAGTGATGGACCCGGCACCAGCCCAAGTCACAGCATGCTGGCATCCATGGGCGCTGGCACACTGGGACAAGGGCAGGGCCTCCTCCACGCCTGTTCCAACAACATCAGTCTGGACATCCAGGCGGGCCCACTGTCGCACTAAGCCACATATTCCTGTGGAGGTGGATGGGCCTTCCTCCATCTCCATCTGACTAGTCTCAGTGGAGAGGCCCACCACCGCTGACCCATGCAGATGCTCAGGAGCTATAAGGGAAAACAAAGTTGCGTTACTGCATGTGACCTACCCTGCCCCCACAATAGACAGACCATGACCTACCATGCAGTGACGGGCTACCACCCGTCTGGAATCCACCACCCAGAACACCCTCAATGGCACGACGCTGCATGCTGCCAGCAACCCTCTCCTCCTGTGGGGTCAGGCGTAGCACCTCCGGCTGTCCCCCACCTGTCTCAGATCATGCTGCCCTGATGGCAGCCACCTTCTCCTTAATCCTCCTCCTGTCTGTGCCCATCTTCTTCTTGCACTTCTGCACAGAGCACTGGTGGCTGCCATGCAGGTTCACAGCAGGTGCCACTTCCTCCCATGCAGCAGCACGGGCCTGTGGTGTTCCTTGGTGTCCACTGAGAAGCACCTTCTGGTCCAGGTAGGCCTCAAACAGGGCATCTGTCTCGGCCTTTGTGAAATTTGGCCTCCTCCTCCTCCTCCCACAACTCTGTTCCTCTTCTCCCACAACTCACTCGGTCATGATTCGGCCTGTGAGAATGACATTTGTTACCTGTGACTGTGCAGTCCCATGCATGTCCCAAAATCCACAGTCCACACTCTCAAACAGCATGCAACTCACCAATAGACTGTAGTAACTGACTCTGGCCAGTGCAGCCCAATGTCACACTTTTATAGCACAACCCATGCAAATGAGTCGAGGCGCAACTTTAAGTGGATGCAAATTGCAGTGCTGCGCCATTGAATGGCTGATTAGCTGATCCGCATATGACGGCTGAATATCATGCTTTTGCACTTTGCACAATTGTGTCGAACATGCTGAGCCAAGGGCGCAGTTCTGTGACATGCTCAGTACACACCTAACTGCGCATGCCCGGGTTGATGACGCAGGCACCTGCCACGCTGCTGACGTGCTGTGTGTGAGAGGCAATGCAGGGCACGGCCACCATTGTGCCAGTGGCGCTTCAGCGATGTTCATCTATATGGTGCTGTGGCACTGGGGCATCGTAGGCGCACTGGGGCAACAGCGCGGTAGGCCGCTACTGGAGGTGGCACACAGGTACCCAATCACGCTACACACATTGGGCTCCAATCGCGCTATGGCTGTCTGTGTGCCAGAGACTCATGACCCTGTGTCCAACCTTTGCCCCCTAGGCGTCATGCATCAGGCATGGGTGCACCACTATTGTGCTGTTCAGTGACAGCACAATAGGTAATGGCAGCGCTGTACTGCGCACATCTGCATGTGGTGGAACTGCACTGCAGAGCACCATTTTGACCCTACCGAGCAAGAGAGATGGCGTGGAGGAGAGCTGCCCAGTGAAGCCAGATAGAAATGGAAAACTTGGTTGCCATTGTGGAGCCACTGGTTGGCCCACTGTTTGGTGAGGCACCCCTGTACAGGTCCAGGAGTCAGGTGTGGCAGGAGGTGGCCGACGCCCTGGAGGAGGCCACAGGAATGGGGTAGATGTCAGAGCAGTGCCACCACAGATATTGGGCACTGAGGAGGAGGGACCCAGACCTGGTTGCCCACCTGTGGGCATGTGCCAGGAGGGGCACATTGCCACTGCCAGGTAGGTGTAACATCCATACACTTTAACTTCCATATGGGTATCATGGTTGCATGTGTCTGGAACATGGGGGGACCATCTGGTGTTGGCTGTGGTGGTGTTATCAGGGTGTGGTGTGGGTGGGTCTGGCTGTGTGGGATTACACACACATGGGGGCAGGGGGACTTTGCTACAGGATTGTACTGATGTTCCTCTCTCCATGTTTGCACCTTAGGCCCAGAAGAGTGATGGCTGGTGAGGGAGAGGAGGTGCCAGCTGGAAGACTGTCACTCCAGGAGGGGTGAAGGTCCACAGAGGCAGAGGGACCAGCCTGATGATGGTGAGTGCCTTACATCCATGATTACTATTGCATGCTGTGTAACAGGGCGGGCAGCGGGGCATGTCCACCATCCATTGACACCACTGCCATGCAAGCAACTTGTTACAGTCAGCACTGTCCAGTGGCACTGCATGTCTGGGAGTGCATCAATGGTGGTCCATGCGTGCACCGGGTACATGGCTGTGCCACTGCCTTTGCACCACATAGCCATGTCACTAAACAGCCACGGTGGTGCTGTGCAGAACTGGGCTGGTGTGTGTGTGCAGCGGTCTGCATGGCTGTGTGCACCTGGCTGGGCAGGTCTTGTGGACGCGATCACTGTGGGTGGTCACATACCATTACAGAGGCATGTCCCACGGCAGTATGCCATGCACAGTGGGTGGGCTGTATGGGGCTGTGCATTCACACCTATTGACTCTGCTCCCTTGTCCTAGGTGGACGGCAGCTGCAGGTGATCAGGGAGGCACTGTGGGAGATACTGAATGTTGCCAGGGTGTCGCTGGAAATTCTGCAAAGGATCAACAGGCTGGGGGTCAGGCGGCATCATGGCAGGAGGAGCAGCCGGAGCAGGGAGCAGGGCTCCCGCTGAGCTTCACAATGCCCCTGATTTCCCCTACCCCCCTGGACCCACCCTCACACCCCTCCTTCCCTCTACCATTTGTTCACCCCTGCCCCTTTCCCACCCCCACCTTGTTTGTGGCCCTCCCCCAAACATTTGCAAATATTTGTACATAGTTTTGTTTGATGTTTTTAAATACATTTCTTTTGATATGACTACTGTGGTGGTCTCTGATTTGCAGCGGGCTATAGGTGCTCAGCTGCAGTGGTGTGCATGGCGTCAGGGGTGGTGCAGTCATGGACATGTGTGTGTGTGTGTGGCCATGGGGAAGTGACTATGGTGTGGGAGTAGCTATCAATCACTGTCTGTGGTGTGTGTGTTGTTTCCTGTGCACTGGATGACTGTGTGCAGTGGTCCATGGTGCATGCTCTGTGTCCATGGTGCACCTGTCAGCCCATCCATGGCCTGTGCAGCTGACACCCTTGCATGTCTGTGACCTGCAGGGTCTGCTGGCATGTCAGTGGTGGCTGTCCATGCAGGACAGCCACTGTACCCATCACAATGCTGGGTTGCCTCCTGTCACTGGTGTGGTGCATGTCTGCCTTGGGTGACACTGTGGCCTCCGCTGTTGTTGTCCCACCTCCATGCTGTGGCTTAAATGTGTTGCAGGGGATGTGCACCACTGTCTGTGACTTGTGCTCTGGGCAAATGCTGGTGGAGTACAGCTCCACAGTGCCTGCACAGAGTGGCTGGCACTCCTGTGCCATGGAGAAGTGCTGGCCGTGTGTACACGGTTTCCATGGCCCCACACTGGGGGCTTGGTTGCCCCGCTACTGCGTCCCTGTGTTGGTGTGCCCTTGGGTATGGGTGGGTGTTTGTCTATGCGCTGTGTTGCATCCGGTGTGGTGCATGCTTCCATGCACCACTGTGGGTGTCTGCACTGGCTGTTGTGGCTAGTGCTGGGTCAGAGTGTGTCTTTGGGAGGGTGTGCAGGGTGCTGTACCACTGGTGGTGCGGTCTGGGGCATGCCCTGTCATGTGTGGGGTAACTCGTGTGCGGACGCATGGTCGGTCTCTCAGCTGTACCTCGGGGGGGCTGTGCATGGTGGCACTGTGTATGCAGTCACTGCTTCGCTGTGTGCTGCCACCCGCTGATGGGTGCTCATGGTGGGGCTGCCTTGCATGGTTCTGTGGTACACAGGGTTGCATTGTCACAGTGAGGGTGGTGGCATGCATGGGGTATCCTGCACTGGTGGATGCTGCTCCTGGGCAGGGTGTCTGGGGGTCACAGTGCAGGGTGTACTCTGCATTGGTGGGATGGTGTGGCACGGGGTGGTCGGCCCTCCTTGTGCGCCGGTCACAGCTTGCCAGGGGGTGTAATGGGGCATCATGGCCCAGCTGTGGGTTGGTTGCTGGTCTCCATGGGCCAGTGGTTATTCCAGCCCTCCCTCAGTTGTGCAGTACATGGGGTGTGGGGGGACGATGTCTGTTCTGCTGTGTATTCCTCTGCCCATTTGTGGCATGGGTGGTGGGCCCCTGCATCCCTGGTTGTGTTGTTGCATTGCTGCCCTGCTGCTGGGGGGCATCCCTGGTTGTGCTATGGCGCATCTGGACTGCTCAGCTGAACATCCCTTGTTGCGCTATGGCACATCAGATATGCTCAGCTTCCCCTCCCTAGTTGCGCGATGGCACAGGTGGTGCGATATTCATTCGTTGGCTGTAGGCGCATCTTGGCCAGCGCAGTTTTTCAATATCACGCCTCTTGCGCATGGGTGCAATGGACTTGCGCTTGGTCCTGCTGTTGAGCACTTTTTGGGCACAGTTTGAATATCTGGGCCCCAGTCTTCACCACAACACACCAACTAACCTGATCTTTTAAATCTTTCTTCTGTTAGAAAGTACTAAGCCTTTGTCAGCTCCACGCCCTACTTACAATGCTAATCCCCTGGAAGAGCCATAGAACAAAAGCAATTGGCTCCTTCAGTGTGAGAAAGATACTGCAATACCTTTAAGCACAAAACAAAATAGTAACAAAACAGTACCATTGCTTATCCTAAAGGTAGATCAAAATGTAAAACCTGTAAGCACAAAACAGTAACAAAACTTGTAAGCACAACCTGTAACAATTTAACAGAAAATACACATTGTGAAAAAAACAATGTGAATCAGAGAAAGATAAAGCAGAAACCTGTAAGCACAAAACAGCAACAAGCCTGTAAGCACACCTGTAACAATTTATCAGAAAATATACCTCACAAAAAACTATTTCAATCAGAGAAAAATAAAGCAATAAACTGTAAAACCTGTAAGCACAAAATAGTAACAAAACCTATAACAATTTAACAGAAAATATACCTTGCAAAAAAACCTGTCGGAATCAGAGAAAAATAAAGCAGTAATTTGTAAGCACAAAACAGGAACAAACCTGTAAGGACACCCTGTAATGATGTATCAGAAAATATACTCTGCAAAAACACAATTTCAATCAGAGAAAAATAAAGCAGTAAACTGTATAACCTGTAAGAGCCCTGTGTGTGTGTCTCAGCAGCTGCAGTTTGTGGAATTGGCCTCGGATCTGAAAAAAGCTTACTCCAAAATTTGACTCTACCTTTGAATAAACAAGAAATACTGACCTGTTCAGTCTTTATAAATTTTGCTTTGTTAACAATACTAAATATTGAAAAATTGTTCAGACTGCCATTTGAAATGACTCCATCCTTGAGGTTGGTTCTTCCTTCAAGTACCTCAGTGCATGGCTAGACAGTAAGCTTGACTTCCCTGCCTACAGTGATGCCATCCACCCCAAACTCTGTGGCTTGTACCGCAACAAACACTGATTGTCTCCTCATGTCTGCAGAAAGCTTATTACCAAAATGGTGCTTCTGGTTTTCAACTATGTAAATGTAATGTATGACACTGCCCCTTATTCTTTCCTTGCCAGACTGGACACCCTCTGCAACACCTTCTGTCAGTTTTCTACTACCTTCCCCCCTCATATTTACCACTGTTACCTCTATTTCTCCCCATCCATCCTCCCCCTACCCTCTTGTTGCCAGTCCCACTGTGCCTCATTCATCTCCAAATTCTTGTTTGAGTCCTTTGCCCTCTGACCTGTCTTCATTCCTTTCTCCCATTCCCTCTGCCTCCCACTCCCTCCACTCCAAGGATCATCACATCATCTCTCTTTTGCATCCTCACTCCTTTCCTGTGCAGTCAGCTTTCTCCTATCACCTTCCCTCCCTCTGGAACCTGCTCCCTTCCTCTCCATCTCTTCCAATCCGCTTTCTCCTTTGGGCACCATCTAAATCTTCTTCCCACTCTCTCCTGCTCTTGCTATTCCCCTCTCTGATTCTTCCCTGTTTTAATATGCTAAATTGTCTGATCATTTTAATTATTTTACTATGTTAGTCTGTTCTTTTTAATTATTTTACAATGTTAAATTGTCTGATCATTTAATTATTTTATAATGTTAAACTGTCTGATCCTTTTACTTATTTTACTATGCTAAATTGTATTCTGTTTTTACTATATTTTGCATCAATCATTAATGGGTATGCTATTATTTTTCTATTTCCTGTTTCCTCTCCCCTGGGTCACACCTGGAAACAAGCCTTGGCTCAGTATGCCTCTCCTGGTTACCAATTTCTAATTAAATAAATAAATAATGATTGGAAGCTTCCCATGATAATGTACTGGAATCTTCTGCTGCAAACTCAATGATAGAAAAATCAGTGGACAGTTCCTTCTTGACTTTGGACCCCATTCCTGAAATAAATATGAAAGACTAGATTAATTTGAAGAATTAAACAAGTTTTTCAGCATTTTAATATGGGTAAGGCATAAAATGGACCTAAAACTAGAGTTGAAGTTCACATAAATTAGAGGCACTAGTGCACAATCAGTACTTACTAAATTTAAGAATGGGTGTTTTAACATTTCTTGAGATTGTTACATTTAATACCGTGGATTTAGTTACGGACTTTCTAATTCAAGAGTATCACTTTATAGAAGCACTGGTACTCAATTTAATAAATGTTTTCCACCTAGCAGTGTGATGAAACCCAGATGAATCACAAATTCAGTCCCAGAAAACACTTACAGTTCTGGATACTTTTGCCTCTCTCCTGACTGCTAACTTATATTGATGTCTTCTAAAATCAAAGAAGTTTTCAAGTATCATGACTCAGAGGTCTGTATTTACCCAGACATTGCATCCCAAACATAGCAGAGAAGAAGGCAATTCCTCCAATACAAACAAAAATTCAGAATTTTTTTATTCTTTTCTTAACTCGATAAGTAAGTAAATTGGTGGGTGGCTGCCTGTATTATATCAATTTAAAAGCAGAATTATTATAAAAGACCTGGGGACTGATATTCATAAAACTGTAAAATGGAGTGCAAAGTTTTGCATTGTGCTTTTCATTTGCCCAGGGATCCGAGGATGCTATATTCGGTCAGTCAGGGCACTGCCACTGTCTGACTGAATATAGGGTCAGAGTCAGCACAGTGCTAAGTCAAGTAGTACTGCCCAGACATGACTCCTGAAGTGGGCCTCAAGAGTGAATAGTTGTTTTTTTTTATTTCGTTGTTTAACCAGGAGTAGCACACTAAGCTGAAAGCTTTTGTACAGGTGCATCCTGGGAGCACAGGGAAGTTAAGTGACTTGCTCAGAGTCACACAGTATGTAAGTGGAAGCTGTGGGATTCAAACCCAGGTCTGGTCTGCTGGATGTTACTAGATTTGCAGCTCAGAGCCTTAAACCACTGTGCTATACTGCCTCCCTGATTGCTGGAGTTCTAGCTCCAATTTTTAAAGGGACCCATGCAAATGAGCCCATTGGGCATGCAAAGGCACTAAGGGTCAAGTTGCCTGACCATGAAGTGCCCATTTATATGGAAAGCTGAGGCAAGTTAGTGCAGCGCTGCCCCCCCTTCCCAGTTCTAGACATATATGTAGCTATCCCTGGTGCTAGTGGTCCCCCCTCCCTCTGATCACCAGCCCATATTTAATATAAACTTTTCCTCATGCTAGAATTCCTCCCTCCCTCTGATCACCAACCAGTATTTAAAAAAGTCTCCCTGGTGCTAGTGGTCCCTCCCAATCACCAGCCCATAGTATAACTAAGCCCTTCCTAGCCTACAGTGTTCCCCACTGCATTGATCCATGGTACTTCCCATTACACTTCCCTGTCATCTAGCAGCCCTCCACCCATTGTGGCACTGAGTACCCACCCCCAGTCCTCCTACCCACATCCTCGGTGTCATGGCTGCACTTATGGCAACAGGTGTTGCCCTCCTCTCATGTCCTCTGTCAGTTGCCATATGTCCAGACAGGGAGCATGAATCTTGTTTATAGGACAGGGTGATGAGCCTTGCTGGTAATTGGAGAGTGAGGTATCACAAACCACTGAGGAAGGTGTGTTTCCCCCCGCAGATAACTGCTAGTTGGCTACAGTATCTCTGGCAGCTGCTAGGGCTGTGTGGAGTAAGAGGGTGTTTTGTTCAGTGGTATTTATGCTAAGCCATTTTGCACTGTGCAAATGTGCTGGATATCAGCTTGTGTTGATATTCCTGTCCCTGCCCTCCATTTGCACACAAACACCCATTTTTGTTTTAGAGGGCACTAACCCTGTTTGATGGCACAACTGAGCCTTTTGAATATTGGGGTTCAGTGCAAAAGCCAAGTTGTGTAATCAAACACCGAATAGCACCAACACAAACTTTTTAATATCAGGCCCTATATGTTTTATTCCATTTAGCTATTTGGATTGGGGTGAAATAAGCTCTTTCAAATATTTTCCTTTGTACTGTTTAATTTTTGACTGAAACAAAATTTTTTCTTAGCTCGAATCCTTAATCTTGAATCCTTAAACTAGTCCATTGCTGTTGTGTTAATTTTAGATTTGCTCCTTGACTCCATTTTTATTTATTTTAGTTCTACTATCTTTAGTTCCCATTATGATAGCACTTCACTGTATGTTTTTGCTAATAATTTGTCTTTACCTTTACTTACACACTCTTCTTGTCTTTTTTGGATCAATGATATGGTCATTGATGTAGTCTTGAACATTCTTTGAGTTATATAAAATGTATTTTTAAGTGTATAGTACGTGAAATACTTTATTGTATAATTCCCATTCATTTTTGTTATCTGGTTATAAGTTAAAAAGTTGCCCTCCATTATTAAATCGATTCACCTATGAAGATTATTTTCCAAAAAGATCTTGGTATTTATTGCTGTGTTATTACCCCATAGTTCCTTACTGGTCCAAATGTTACAAAAAAACATGGCAGGTTTAATCTGTATATTTTTTATATATTATCCTTTTTTATGAAGTTGAACCATGAAGAAAAATAACAGCCTTTCTCTCATAAATGTTAAAAATAAAAAAAAGATTTTTAATATTAACCCTCTCTTTGAAATTATGATTTAGTAGATCTTGAAACGATGTTATGTCTTCAGCTTTCATTAAAGACCAATCCCATAAAGTATTGATTACGTGGGACTCCATGAATATATCTGGGGGTCAGGGCATCCTAAGCCTCCTAATTTTCTCATGGTAGTCAATTCTGGCTAAGCTATTCAGGGTTTTCCACTTTGCCATAAGCACTTTGTAAAAAAAACCTTCTTATTTTGTTAAAGCAGGCAGTTGAAGGGGATCCCATAATATTTTGAATTACAATGATAAAATAAGGCATTGCCATCATTTTTAAGGTGTTGATCCTTACCCAAAGGGATAGTGATCAATTCTGCCAATTCTGTAATAGATGCCTCCTTGCCAAGAAAGTACAACTGGGCATGTCCCCCCCCCCGGGGTCTCCACATCTCTTCTCCTTAGCTTCACCCTTTACACGGGTGCCTCTGCTGCTGCAAGCAGCCCTGTGGGTCCCCTCTGTCCACCAGCTGCCTTCCTCACTGTACTACCCACCGATCACCAGACGGAAGCTTCACCCTTGACATGGGTTCCTCTGCTGCTGCAAGCAGCCAGGTGGGTCCCCTCTGTCCACTGGCTGCCTTCTTTGCTGTACTGCCTGCCGATCAACAGACCAAAGCTTCACCCTTGACAAGGGGGCCTCTGCTGCTGCAAGCAGCTCAGCGGGTCCCCTCTGTCCACTGGCTGGCTTTCTCACTGTACTAGCCACTGACCACCAGACTGAAGCTTCACTCTTTTTTTTTTTGCCATTCAACTTTTATTGAAGTTTCCTTGCAGAGAATACAACCAAGTGACATAAACAAAACACTGCTTGACCTTTGTAATTCCATACAGATTAGTATATATAGTTACATACATATGTCATTTAACAATAGGATCCATTCACTACCTATTTTATACCTACTCCCTTAACCCTCCCTCGCCCCCCCCAGCACAGAGCATAACCACCTCTTTCTAATAACTTCAGGCCAGAAAGAACACACCTAATTTTTGAAGGGAATATAATGTATATAGGGGACCCCAAATCTTATCAAACCTTGGTAATTTATTCTGAAGGGTAGCTATGGTTCTTTCTGTTCTCAGATTAGCAAGTAGCTCCTGCAGCCACTCTGTATAGGTAATCTCTTCTGTATCCTTCCAATGTTTAAGAACCACCTTCTTAAGAGATGCCGAAATTAAAACCATATGGTATCTCCTATTCCTTACTGGGATATGAGCAACATCCCCCAGCACACATATCTCCAGATTAAAGCAATCACTCAAACCAAGCAAGGGATCCACCCTCCTTTTAATGGTGTCCCAGAGTGGTATTACCTTGGGACAGTTCCAAAAAATATGCAAAAGGTCCCCACAACCTTGATGGCATCTAATACATAAAGAGGAGGAAATCACACCTATCCTTGCCAACTTCTGGGGAGAATAATAAATATTATGTAATAGCTTGAACTGCATCAATCTAAGTCTATCTTGGAGAATATATTTGTGGCAGCTTATCCATATTGATGTCCAATTAAACAATTTATCTGGGAATAACGCCTCCCAGAAGGAAGTCGGTGCAAAGTTTTGGGAATAAACCCAGTTAAATAAAGTATGATGCAGCTTAGCCACTGCATGAGCCGAACCCGCTAATGGGGCTAAGTCTGTTTGAAAGTCCACTTTTGCAGAAATTACTGAATTTGGTCCCAGCACCTTTAACAAAAGATGCCTAAGCTGAAACACCTTAAAAATTTCTGTATTTGGGAGGTGATATTTAGTCAAAATATCGACTGACGTGAGTAAATGCCCATCTGCCGTGATTAAATCCCCTAAATGACACTCCCCCAGTTGAGATAGCCAAACATTATTTAAAGGCTTACCTCCAATTAGGAACCGGGGATTACCTCTTATAGGTTGAGATGGGTCTCTAATATTGTTATATTTTAAAAATGCACATAATTGTGAATGAACCTTAACAGATATGCCTATTGGATAATTTCTGAACGTAGGAGGTAAAGATTTGGGGTTAATATACAGTAGGGCATTCGGTAAAAGGCCTTGCTCTTTAATACATGATAACTCCACCTGCAACCAGAAAGGTATGTAACCATTATGCTCATGGGGGATAAGCTCTTGTAACCATTTAAGATATTTATTTGCATGGCTAGCCCAATAATATAGACCGAAGTGAGGAAGCCTCAACCCACCAGTTAATTTAGGAGCAGATAATTTGTGATATGCCATTCTGGCTTTCTTGTGGCTCCAAATGAAGTTGGTAATAATTCCATGGATTCTCTTAAACCAGGAGAGTGGGAGCCACACTTTTAACATATTTAACGGATAAAACAACTGGGGAAAGATATTCATTTTGATTATATTAATTCTCCCCCATAGAGACAATGGAAGCATTGCCCACCTTTTAAGATCTAATTCAATTATGCGTACCAGGGAGTCCAGGTTTAGCTGTTGAGTCCGCACTGGATTCCTTGCAAGGGTAAGTCCCAAATATTTTATGGTCTCAGAACTCCAGGCTAAACCTAGGGCAGTAATCACATGCTTGAGGGTCCTGTTGTTAAGAGGGAAAACTATTGTTTTCTCCATGTTGAGCTTATAGTTGGCAACATCACTAAAATTCTGTATAATCTTTAATAGAACCGGTATAGACCTGGCCGGATGTACTATATGTAATAGAAGGTCATCTGCATATGCTGTTATTGTTACAGTATGGCCCTGCACTTGAATACCATGCACTTCCTTGTTATATAAAAGTTTCTTAATAAGGGGCTCGAGATAAAGATTGAAAAGGAGAGGAGATAAGGGGCAGCCTTGTCTGGTGCCTGCATATAATCTGAAGGGATCCGAAATGACTCCGTTGCAAGAGATTCTGGAAAAAGGTTCCCTGTACAGGGAGTTAATCCAATTCAAGAATGCCATAGGGAAACCAAATGTCTTCCTTGTGACTAAAAGATAGTCCCAGTAAACTCTATCAAAAGCCTTTTCTGCATCCAGGGAGATCAGCACCCTAGGTTGGTCTGACTCCCTGGACACAAAAAGGACATGTGCCAGTGTCCTTAAGTGATCACCTGATGATCTCCCTCTCATGAAGCCGACTTGCTCAATCCCAATTAAGTCTGGCAAAATTTTGGAGATGCGTTCAGCCAAAAGCTTTGCAAGAATTTTAACATCATAATTAAGTAAAGAAATGGGTCTATAACTTGAGACCTGGTCTGGGGGTTTATCTGGCTTAGGTAGTAGCACAATAAGCGCCTCAAATAGTGACTTATCAGTAAACTGGCCATTAAGAATATTTTGGAATAAAACTAAAAGTAGGGAAGCTAAATCTTTGCAAAAAAACTTATAGAAATTAGAAGAAAACCCATCTGGGCCTGGCGTTTTATCCAGAGGAAGGTCCTTAATAACTTGTTCTATTTCACCCTGGGTGATAGGGGCAGTAAGTTGGGCTTGTTGAAACTTGGTAAGGGTAGGCAAATTCAGATCACCTAAGTAAGAATGTAATTTATCCTCTGAGGGGGGGTCTTGCATTGGACTATAAAGAGATTCAAAGTAATTCTTGAACTCCTCTACAATTTCCTTTGGAGAGGTTCCAACAGCCCCATTCACCTTAGACTGAATGGCAGGTATTAATCTAGAAGTTTCTAAATCTGTCTTGCCAACATACTGCCAGCTTTCTCCCCTTGGTCAATATAACGTGCCCTCGTTTTGATAATTGCTAACTCTGCTTGCTCACCCTGTAATTTCAGGTATGAGTCCCTCAATTTAATTGCATCCTGTCTCTCATCCTCCGTTGAGTGGGCTGAAAGTCTAGCCTCCTTGTCCCTTAACCGAACTAAAAGTTCAGACATATACTGTTCCTTCTCTTTCTTCCTCTTAGATGCCAGACCAATTAATATCCCTCTCAGGAATGCTTTAAGCGCTCCCCACACCATATCATACCGTTGGGTGGAGTTAACATTATTTAAGATAAACTCGCCTATTTGAGAGGAGATATAATTTACTATCTTGGGATCTCTTAGTAACTGATTATTAAACTTCCATCTGTTACCCTTTTTTGGCAGGGCTGAGAGAGAGATTGAGAAGGAGACCACTGCATGATCTGAGATCGGTCCAGTAAGGATATCCGAGTCAACTACCCCAGACAATAGATTCCGAGAGGCAAAGATGTAATCAATTCGGGATGCTGAGCCATGTACTTGAGAGACATATGTAAATTCCTGAGCCTTAGGATGGAGAACTCTCCATACATCTGAAAGGCCCATTTGGTCTAAAAGCTCCCTTACTGCCCTTTGAGCTGGGGAAAGGCTCCTACCATTGGGACTGAATCTATCTAATGATGGATCCAGAACTATATTCAGGTCCCCTCCTATTAGTATAGGAATATCTGTAAACGGTACTAGTACCTCCATTAGATGGACAAAAAATGCTGGCGTGTCTATATTTGGTCCGTACACAGATCCAACCAGGATCTCCATTGTGTGTAACTTCCCCCTTACCAAGATAAATCTTCCTGCCGAGTTCTGTATGACTTGCAAAGCTTTAAAAGGTAGGGTTCTATGGAACAACACCATCACTCCCCTACTCTGTGTATTGCCTTCGGAAGCAAAAACCTGTCCTATTTGCAACCTCTGCATACTACTAGCTTCCGTATTAAGTAGGTGTGTCTCCTGAAGAAACATTATGTCAACCTTTATAAGATTTAAATGTTTCAAAATCTTATACTGTTTTGATTTCTGCTGGGCTCCTTTTACATTCCAACTAATTATCCTAGTAATACTGGACATTACTCTCTTAACCTATAAGGCTGTAATACTCTACCCCTATGCAGAGCATGAGCCGTTCCTTTTTATGTTTGCATTTGTACCCTATGCTCCCCTCCCATCTCCCCGCCATAAAATAGGTAACCTCCTAATACTTCCACCCCATTTACATATACCCCCTCCCACTCACCCCCTCACCCCCCACCCTCTAGCATGGTCCATGACAGCAGTTCACCCAGCCATTCTCTACAGCTCCCTACCCTTAACCCCCTTTATCCAAAATTTAAACATATACTCCACCAGGTAACCCCGTAATACTTTAATACCCCCTTTCTATAAAACACAGTAGTTTTACCTTGCTTGCAATTACAGGGTAGAAAGAAAATAAAACCCCAGCCGAAACACACAAACCATGTTTTCATATTTAACTTTAACACCCCCACTCCTAAACCTTGAAAGCAAGATTCCTAAATATATCTCTACAACCTTTGCTAGCAGCTACTCTATTAGCAGCTCAAACAAACTTCTTATTTATTTAACAGAGGAAAAAACTAGAAATGTCTACTGTCCCATAGGTACCGATACTTGCTCCAGTACCGAGTAATTGTCTTTATTATGAACTGAAAGTTAAAATATGACCACCTCATCATGAAATAAGTGCCTCGTACATTTCAGCGTCCCAAGAGCAGTACTAGAACGAGTATGAAAAGGCTTTCCCGCATGCCTCTCTCGTTTTCAGCTAAATCCAACTTAAAAAGATCAGCCATACTTTGGCTCCCTCTAGTGGTGGCTTACCGTCAATGTTGCTTGCAACAAAACCACTTTTACTGCATGGTGCTGTTGTACTCCCTCACCCACCTTAGTCGCATCAAAAATTCGGGAACTGAATTTTTAAAAGAAAGGGACCACTTGAGTTGCCTCTCCCACGTCCTCACCATAAATAGCAACTGCCATGTCCCAGCATTTCTCTCGGGCTCCTCCGCGTGGGTTACTATGAACTCAGACAGGCACGAAGTGTGTAAGCACCTAAAATAAAAAGTATAGAGCTTCCAAATGCGCTCCCCCGATATCAGAAATCATTCAACCAGGGAAAACCATATGGGACCTGAAAACCTCCTAAAATATAACGTAGTCCTCCAACAAGAATTCCAAGTGAAGCAGGACCTTTCCTTTCAAACCAATTGACCCGGCTATTTCTTTTTCAGTCATAAGACGCCCTTGCTAAAACTGTCAGATGTGCTTAAAGAGTTCAGGAAAGGCAGACTGAAGGGCTGTGGTAGCGAGGTCCACTGTTTCGTACACTTTCCAGGTATCTCCTACTAAAACTTGGAACCTGGCCGGGTAAGACATTCTAAATTTAATACCGGCAGCTATTAATTTGCTAACCAGTGGGTGAAAAGCTGCTCTTCTTTGGCGGACAGATAGCGGCAGGTCCTGGGCTACCCGTATTTTCGAACCTTCCCACTGCAATTCTTTCAATTCTTTAGCTTTATCCAAAAAAAGCTGCTTTTCCTGGTAATTTAAAAATCTAAAAATTAAGGTACATGGGGGGTGCTCCCTTTAGTGGAACTGGGCGCAAGGCACGATGAGCTCTTTCAATATAGTAAGTGGGTCCAAAAGGAGAGGGACCCGCAATTTTTTCAACAAATTTCTGAATAAATTTATCGGGTCAAGGCTCTCCTCTTTTCCGGGTAAACTGATGAGCACCACATTATTACGGTGACTTCGCCCTTCGAGATCTTCAGCTTTTAAGTCCAATTTGGCCAGTCGTTGCTTAATCTGACCCAAGGTAGGCTCCATTTTTTCCTTACACACTTCCAACGATCTTATGCGCGCCTCGCTGTCCGATGTTCTCCTAGACAAATCCTCTATTGCACCCGTAATATTTTTCACCTCGCTCGCTAATTCCTTCATTTCATCCTTGAATGGATGAAATTCTTCCAGGAACCTTGATAGTGTGAGAGGCTCATCCACCGCTGTCCCGGACATGGCTGTTTGATGTTGTGACCCAATAGAGGCCCTGGATTTTTCCGGGGCCTTCTCAGGAGTAGCCAGTGGAGTGTGCTTCGGTAAGGCTTTGTGCATCTCTTCTTCCATCGGGGTGTCTGTGGGGTCTATAGTGACTGATCGATTTATATACCTCAGTAGTCTGCTAAAGATAAAGCTGAAAGTAGAGTTTTAAAGCATTTAGGAGGAAGGATAGGCACAGCTCTCCGAGAACACAGCTAGCTGGTGCTCTGCATCACGTGACTCTCTGAAGCGTCACTCTTGACATGGGTGTCTCTGCTACTGCAAGCAGCCCAGCAGGTCCCCTCTGTCTGCCAAATGCCTTCCTCACTGTACTGCCTGCTGATCACCAGACCAAAGTGTCACCCTTGACATGGGTGCCTCTGCTGCTGCAAACAGCCTGGCAGGTTCTCTCTGTCTGCCAGCTGCCTTCCTCACTGTACTGCTCGCCGATCACCAGACTGAAGTTTCACCCTTGACACGGGTGCCTCTGCTGCTGCAAGCAGCCCTGCGGGTCCCCTCTGTCCGCCTACTGCCTTCCTCTCTGTATTGCCCACCGATCACCATACCGAAGGTACGCTGCTGAAACTTCTGGCATCTCCACACCAACTGGCCAGAACCATTGACTCTGCCTGCTGATTCGCTGCTCCACTTTTTAGATTCTTTGCTACTCCTCTTGGACTTTAAGCTAATTTTATTTACTGATTCTAGTACTGGCTAAGTTTCTCCAAATTGTCCTGTGAATGCTAACTGAAATGTGAATCTAAGTCTGTTTACAGCAGTTTTGCACTTCAAGGGTTGTTTGAAGTGCAGGACCCTTTAGAGTGCAGGTTGTTTAGGTTTTAAAGTATTACAGTTCTCTGTGTAGAGCAGGTTTCATTTGTTCCACAGTTGTAAGCAAAGCCCTGCAAATAATCCCATTTTTGCTTCACTTTCTCTGCTTCCTGCTTGAATTTTTCACCCACCCCCATCCCTCGACCCCAGCCTTTATTAAATACTTTCCTTCCCCCGTCTGCACCACCCACAGGCAATCTTCATCCTCCCCTCTCACTAATATTGCAACTCCCCTTAAAGGTACAGAATGCAGTTATAGGGCCTAACACTTATTGGTGCTAATCTTAACTCCTTGAGTTAGAAGGCACCACACTGAACTCTAAACCATCCTAATTTCTCCCAATTCTAAAGGCGTCCCTGCATCTACTCACTTTCTACTCTCAGAACACACCATACTGAACTCTAAACAGCAGGTGGCTGCCTCACTTCTGGTAGGCACCCCCGCAGTCTTGTAACTGCTGCAACCCCAATGCCCACTGACAACCATGACCACCTCTTTATGCATAGCCAGTCCAGCCCTGCTTGTGACACTACTACTACTTATTCTGCCTGTATGCTCGCTGATGCCTGCAACTCTTAGCATGTCAGATGTAGCCCTCTGACCTCCCTCCACCCACCTGTCCCCTACTCTGACAACTCCCTCAGCCCCCCCGCTCCCCTGCCCATGACACTGCTCTCCCTCAATCCCCCTGCCCTTTGCTCTACATCGGCTTCCCATCCCTCTGCTCCCTGCCCATCCCCTGCTCACTCCCCATATAGTCCACCTACAGTTATCATCCAGCAATTAATAAATGCCTCTCCGCTCTCCTCAGGATAATCTCCCTACTTATCTTGCTGTCTGGTTACATCCATCCCAACCCAGGCACTGCTACCTCCAACCAGCTGCTGACCCCCCCAGCTACGAATCACCTCCATGAACATGTGCAGCCTCCTGAAGTAGACTGCATCCCTCCAATGCTAGCTAGTGCAACACCAAAAGGATGTACTGACATTGGTGGAAACATGGCTTTCTAAAATTACCCCTGATTCCTTCGTCACTCTCCCCGGCTACTCCCTCTTCAGGGAGGATAGAGTGGGAAAACGTGGTGATGGCTGTGCTTTCTACGTCTGAGACTCCTTGCTGTGCCAAGCACTCTCTGCCCCTATGCTGGACCATGGGGCACAAGCCCTCTCCTTAAAACTCACTCCTGATCCTGCCAGGGCTCCCCTTATTATCACTGTGGCTTATATAAGCCCGCCTTAAGTGTTATCTGTTTAGCCAGGCTTTCTTGGGTACTGTATGAGAACACAGGTTATCAGTCCCTTTTAAAAGTAAAGAGGGTGATTATTTATATGCAGGGTACGGCTTTTTTGATATGTGATTATTTATTGTATGGTGATACATATATTTTTAAATTTAAATTTTTGTGTGTTTGTACGGCGCCGAGCCTCTGGGATTGGGCGCCAGAAAAATAAAATTTGCCTTGCCTTGCCTATATCCCACCACAGAACCAAACCCTTGTAATCCTATCCCTCTCTGATTACCTCTCCAGCCTCCCTCACAAAGTAGAACAGATATTGGTGGGCGATCTCGACGTAAACTGGCTCACCAGCTCAGCAGCCCATGCCAAGCACACTTTCACAGCCCTAGACCTAACTCAGTTGGTAACACAACCCACTAGGTCTAGCCCCTCAAGAGGCTCACACACCCTGCTGGACATTCTTCAACCAATCACCCCACAGAATTATGGATGTTGTGGTCCTCCCTAACTCACTGAGTGACCACTCTCCAATACTCTTCACCTGGTTCTGTCGGCTACTGAAACCACTGCCCTGCTTTGTTTCCTGTCGCCATCTATGACCTGCCAGCCTCAGTAAGTTCAAACACTACCTAGCCTACTGGGACTGGTCCCCCATAAAACTGGCCCAGAACATAGATGAGGCCCTCAACTACTTCACTAGCTCCCTCAACAAGGCCTGTGATATATTTGCCTCATTTTTCAAAACCCAAACCAAGAAGCGTAATGCGTCTTGGGTCACTCCTATGCTCCTTCAACAACTGCAACTGAGGGACAATTTTTAGTACAAAGCCGCCACCTCTGGCAAACAGTCAGACAGACAAGCCTATAACACCGAGCATAACAGATGCACCTAGGCCATACGTAAAGCCAAGGCAGAATACTACAGATCCTCTCTGGCTGCCTCCTGGGGAAGCGCCCACATGTTCTGGGACGATATAAAAGAACTTAATTGGAAATACTGCTCTCCACCCCCATCCCAACTCGACATTAATGGCACCACCTCCACAGACACAAAAAGCATTGCTGACTGCCTCAACATTGCCTTTTTTGATCTCAGTGCAGTCCTTCCCGGCAACTTTTCTGACCCAGCTCTACCCTCTTTGGCACCTAATCTCCACCGCCCACCATTCCACTTATGGAACATTAGTCCACAAGAAGCCAAATCTTACTTAACCAAAGCACTCAGTGGCACTAGCCCCTGCAATGACTCCCTTGACATGTGACTCCTTCGACTGGTCCTTGACTCCATCCTTGACCCGCTCACAGACTTATTCAACTGCTCTCTGTGTCTTAAACAGTTCCCAACCACCTGGAAAAAGGCAGTCATTACCCCCATACTAAAAGGTGGGGATAGCTCCTCCCCCAACAATTATCGACCAATTTCCATCCTCCCTCCACTCTCCAAAGCTCTTGAAAAAATACTGCCCAATCAACTCACAAAGTACCTTGACACCCACGGCCTGCTATGCAGGGAACAGCATGGCTTCTGATCTGCCCATAGCATGATCACTGTCCTCATGGAATTCTCTAACTTCCTCCACTATGCCCTAGACAAGGGCCACCTCACTGGTGCCATTTTTATCAACCTCTCCAAGGCCTTTGATATGGTCTCACACCCCCTCTTACTGAACACACTTCACCAACTTGGCTTCTCTCACAGACCCCTCTTCTGGTTCTCTAGTTACCTTTCCTCAAGGTCCCAATGTGTAAAAATTCACACCACCCTCTCCAGTACCCAGCCTGTATGCTCTGTTGTCCCCCAGGGCTCCATCCTGGGCCTGCTGCTCTTTAGTCTTTATCTAAACACCCTGCCCAGCTTCTGTTCAGGCAGGGTTCCTTTTTATGTGGACAATGTGGTCCTCTTTGCCACCCTCACTGACCCCTCTGCACTCCATTCCTCCCTCCAGCACTCCTTCAATCAAACTAAGAACTGGTTCATGGACTGCTGACTTATCGTAAATATATAAAAAAAAAAATCATGCTTTTCACCCATTGCCAAAGCAAAGCCAAGGACTCCCCCCTTCAGATCCTCTCCAGCGCACTCCATCCACTGGACTGAGTGCTCACCTACAAATACCTGGGCATCACTTTTGACTCTACCCTTTCATTTCACTCTCACATCAATATGCTCACTTCAGCCACTAATGCACGCATTGGCCTGTTATACAGACATAAGGACTGCCTGCCACCCGAAGCTCTCCACCTGGCAGTCACCTCCCCTGTACTGTCCCTAATGGACTATGGACTCACAGTATACGCAGCAGCTGATGCCACTGCTCTTAACAAAATCCAATTTCCATTAACAAGGCATGCCAGCTCCTGTCCGGAGCCAATAAATAGACACATACCTGCACCCTTTATTCCTTAACCAACGTACTCTCACTCGAGGAGAGACTTCAGTATCAGTCCTGCCTCCATGCCAAAAAAATACAACTGGGTATGTCCCCCCTGTGGTTTCCACATCCCTTCTCCCTGCCACCCCTGCTGTTGCCACGTGAAGTGCCTCCAAGACTATATTGCAGATCTCTAAGATCAGGACTGCACTAACACAAAGATCCTTCCCCATCAGAGCACCTTCCTGGTACAATGCCGCCCCCCCCGCCCCATCACCTCTCTCACCAAAATAGGAACTTTCAAGATTGCACTCAAGAATCACATTCTGTACACTGGCAAATGTGAGTGTCCTCTTCCAAAATCACCCTAGGCCTCTAGGTGCCTCTCTTCAGGGGCCAGAGCCTAGCCAGTCTTGACAATGTCTCTCCTGAGAGAGCACACTTTGTACCTCATAAAAAGTTACTGTGTTTGTATGTTAGCAACTGCCTAGCTACTGATTGTATGGGACTACAGCTCATTCTGCCGATGGACATGTTAACAACTGCCTAGCAACTATTTGTATACTGTAGGACTGAAGTTCATCTGCTGGATGACACTATCACCCTGCTAATTGTAGTTAATGTTCTCCATCGTATGTATTACCTGTTCCTTCAATTTTCATTACTATCTGTATTTTTCTCTTTGCATCATGACATGGAGCCTTTGGAAATGAGTCCATGACTCAAAGGGTTGTAATTCTGATGTGCTTATAAATAAATAAAAACTACTTTTTTGTTTAGCATTAAAATTAATTTTTATATTTGTATTCTGATCCCTCGTTAGGGTTATACCTAAATATTTAATGGATGTGTCTATTATAAAATCCTTTTTAAATTCTGGTATAGCCTGTGTTTTTGTTTTTGAAATTTTCATTGTTACTGATTTATTTTTATTAAGAAGATACACAGAAACTAGGGAGAAAGCTTCTACCTCTTGTAAGAATATTTTTAGTGAGGTTAGTATCTTCTTAATGACTAATAATATGTCATCTGCAAAGACACTCAGTTTCAGGTGCTCATATCAAGTTTCAACCCCTTCAATTCCCTGGCTACGTATAATATTCTGCAGAAAAGTTTCCAAACAATATAAATAGTATGGGGGATAATGGGCATACTTGTCTAACACCTATAATTTTGAAATGAATTTGTCTGAAATTTAACCACAGTTCTATTATATAAACATTTATATTAATATCAATTATGGAGCTGGTAACTTCCAGGCCTTCAATACTTCAAACATGTAAGTTCTGTTAATCACATCAAAAGCCTAACTAGCGTCTAGAGCAACAGCATAATATATCTCATCCTTATAGTTCTCTTGAACATTTGTAAGTTTAAAGAGGGCTTGCAGTTTCCATGTAGCCTGAGAAATTGTTCCTCCTTTTATAAAACCATATTGGTTCTGATGGATGAGACCAGGCAAAGTTGGTTGAATTCTGTTGGTATGCTGCCCCGTATGGCGACACCAACACAGCGAACTATGCTCCTGTCGGCAAAGTCAACACTTTGCCGATAGGTCGCTCTTATAATGTGCCCGAGACAGGGGCATGCTGTCTCTCGGTCCTGCACCCCCACCCCAAGTTAACTCTGACTGGAGTTAACAATCCTTTAGTTGGGGGGGTTCGAGGAGCAACCCCCCCGGGGGTGGCTTGGGGGCAACCCCCCCCCGATAGAAAAATAGGACTAGGAGTCTGCAAGGAATCATGCTGACCACAATTTGCGGTCGACATGATTCCTGTCACTGTAACACCAGTCAACATTAGAGATGTCGAACCGGGCGTGGTAGAGCCGATTCTGTTAGCAATCAATTTAGCTATTATTTTATAATCAGAGTTTAATACTGCTTTTGGCTGTCCTCGGTCTTGGCGAATAAGGGATGGGGTCTTCCTTGGAGTTTTCAACTGTAATGCTCACCCCATTCTGAAATATAGCCAGATTTTCTAAAGATTTAGATTGATGCAAGGAACTTGCAGCTTGATGCAAGTGGTGACTTGCATCACAACTTGCATCAAATGTGATTCTGTAAAGGAGCCTGCATCAGATCTAATGTAGCTATGCCAAAGCCCCCTTGAGCCAAGGTTGTGTCAAGCCACCAGGTCGCAAGGGGGCTTGCACCATGACGGGGCTGCAGCATCCCCTTTCTTGGGATTCTGCAAGCCCCACTGTATAGAGTGCTTTTTGAACTGGTTCCATGTCACCGTAGTGACAGGAACTTCGCCGGCCATCACTACAGAGATGGCACAATGCCGCCAATTGGCATTGTGCAGTCACTGTACTAAAGTGTGTTTTTTGTGGGGTGCTTCACCTCCCCCCATTTGCCCCACACTTTAGATAATCAACTCTGAGTCACAGTTGGTTCAGGGGAGGGGGCAAACTCCCCAGTGACAACAGCGTTGTGAAACTGGCAGACCACCACAGCAAACTGTCAATTTTGTTGCTGTGATGGTCTTCGCTGTGTTCCCGTCACTGTGTGAATGGTATACCATTTGAACTTTAATGTACATGTTCTGCATGGTGGTCTAGCAGCCTTCCGATCCTTGAACTCCCCAAAGTATAGTGTTTAACATCCCTGATTGTCTAGCAGATCACCCCATCCCTGATCTTCTCCAAGTATAGTTTATAATATCTATGGTAGTCTAACCCTACCCCCGATTCCTGATCTCCATCAAAACAATGACAGAACAGTCCCTGGTGGTCCAGTAAACACCTTGCCTCCCCACCCCATCAGGTAGTGTCCTACCACCTTGCTCCCCCATCCTGAATTGGAGCCAGTGACCAGCACGGCCCTCCTCTCACCACACTGAACTGTCACTGAAGCGCATACTGTATAGAGTATGCACTCATTGATTGACAGCTGCAATTCAATGAGCCCTTACAGTACAGGCTCATTGAAGTGAATATCATTAGTATATCCTTAGATATCCTTAGAATATTCTTAATTGAAGTAATATCCTTAGTGGTCTAGTGGCCCCCCAAGCCTGATCTCCCATAATGTATTAATTTAACATCCTTAGTGGTCTAGTGTCCCCCGAAGCCGCAAGCCCCCATTATGTAATAATAACTTTTCCCTGGTGGTGTAGTGGCCCACCAAGCCCTGATCCCCTGTAATGTATTAATTTAAATTCCCTGGTGGTGTAGAGGCCTCCCCAAGCCCCGATCCCCCATAATCTAAATTAAACAATTTGCTGGTGGTTTAGTGGACCCCCACTCCCTCACCCCAGCAGGCAATGTCCCACCACTAAACTCCCCACTTCCCAAACCCTGAGTTGTGTGACCAGCACAGCCCTCCTGTCACCTCCACGGCCGGCCACTGGCTAAACAGTCACTGACCGTGTACTGTATAGTATTCGTGCTCATTGATTGACAGCTTGACAGCTGTCAGTCAATGAGCACATACACTATACAGTATGCGCTCAGTGACAGTTCAGTTGGCAGCTGGCGCAGAGGTGAGAGGAGAGCTGTGCCAGTCACTGGCTCAGGGTTCAGGATGGGGGGGTAGGGGTGGTGGACCACTGCCTACTAGAGTCGGGAGGTGGGAGTCCACTAGACCATGAGCAAAATGTTCTATTTACATTATGGGGCACTGGGTTTAGAGTTGGCCAGTACACCACCAGGGATAATTTATTAATACATATTGGGGAATCAGGGCTTGGGGAGCCACTAGACTACCAGAGACAGAGTTTTTTTTCTCATACATGGGGATAGGGGCTGGGAGGCACAGCACACTTGTGCATAGTTCTCAAACCTCCCAGAGGATTTCTAAGTACCCATAGACACTGGGAGCATTTTGTGAATGACAAATTAGGGGATATGGCAGTCTGGAGTCTGCCCCAAGCCCCCTAGCACCATGCTGCAGCCCATTTTGTGGCACAAGGTTGGTGCAGGCCCCTTTTAGTGCATGCAGCCTGCGTTTGATGCAGACTGCTTTTCAAAAGAGCTCACAGTGCATTTTTTGACCAAGGTGCCACTTGCGTCATTTATGTTTGACTCAGGTACCTTGCATCATTCTACAGGTTTTGAGAATCAGGCCCATTCACTCTTTGCACAGTCACTCTTCACACATTCAGACTTTTTTTTTTTTAATTTGACCTGAAATGTTCAAGATAGTAATTTTATGGCTGCTCTTATAAACTTGACATGTAGCATTTATAGTATCTTGACCAAAATGTTATTTTGCACCAGCAGTGTGGAAAGACGTTGCATCCAGGATTTAAAAAGTAACACCTGTCATGTTTATCAGGTGGCATGGAAAAATGGCTATGTTGAAATTTTGGAGTGAAAATATTTAAAATTTGAGAAGTTATAAGTGAACGCTGAAATACTGTAACATTTAGTCATAAAGTAAGCATTTTACTGCATTTGTACACCAAACTTTTAACATAGCTTTTTTGTTACCCCACCCCATAGGTGAAAATGTTTAAATCCCCACCAAAATGTGATTCCTTACTGACACGTCATTCCCCACTACAAGTGTGAAAACATATTTTGGTCAGGATTTGAAAAATGACAGCTGTCACATCCATGAAAGGGTGTGAAAATGGCTATGCTTAAAAGCTGGGGGCAAAATATTTAAAATGATCAAAATTATGAGGGAACGTAGACAAATTTCAAAATACACTCATAACTTTGACACGTTTATGTATTTTTACTCCAGATTTTCAACATAGCCTTGTTTTAACACCATCTTATGAAAAATGGTAATGAAAAATTTCAAATGCCACCTAAAAGGTGATTTCACCAAATGACAACTAAATCAGCTTTCAGGCCTAATTGGCATAATTCCACCACCACCAATGGTCATGAGGTGGTCTCCTCAAAAGGCCATGTTCAAAATTTTGGGTGAAAATGCACAAAAATGACAAAGTTATGCATCAAAGTTCAAAACCCCATTGAAATACTTTGAACCACACATACCTTAGTTTCCCATATGACACTCGGTGGTTCCATCAGCAAGATATGTCTCTGATCCAAGAGTGGATCTACACTATGGGACCTGTTCAGGTAAGTGAAGGTGTATAGGGGTGTAGTGGGCATGTCAGGTGGTGAGTGCTAAGTGGGAGGTTGGGATGGTAGTAGTCAGGGACCATTTTGTTTTTACAGTTTTTTTTTTAAAAACACAGAGGTTCAGTTTCCTTTATTACAGCTAACATTAATGCAATGATGGTGATCAGAGGGTGACAGTGCCAATAGACACCAGGGAAACAGCATACATAAGGGGACAGCGATCAGAAGACAGGGGTGCCACTAGACACCAGGGAAACAACATACATAAGGGGGCAGCAATCAGAAGACGGGGGTGCCACTAGACACCAGGGAAACAACATACAGAAGGGGACAGCGATCAGAAGATGGGGGTGCCACTAGACACAAGGGAAGCAAAATACATAAGGGGATGGCAATCTGAGTTCGTGGGGTGCTACTAGACACAAGGTGAACAACATACATAAGGGGACAGTGACTGGAGGGCAGGGGTGTCACTACACACCAGGGAACCATAACATACATAAGGGGATGCTGCTCGGAGGGTAGGGAGGGTACCACTAGACACCAGGGAAACATTACATACATAAGGAGATAGTGATGGGAGGTAGGGGGTGCTACTAGACACCAAGGAAAGAGTGACTCACTGTTCTCAGAGCAGCTCACAGCATGTATTCCAGCTGCAGCTACAGAACTCAGGATTTTGGGGTGCCCATAAAAAGTATTTCTGGCCATTAATTGAAGAAACAAACATCAGAATCTAGCTAAGCGCATCCTGTCTAATAAGGTTCTGGTGTTTGTTTTTTAATGATGGCATGTAGTTTCCATGCTTACTAGTTCGAGGAGAAAATAAATAAGATGGCAAGTCTCACAGCAAAAAAAAATTGCTAAATGCTGGGAGAAGCAAGTGGTGAGAAACCAAAAATGGTCTTGTGACAAAGAATTTCTGGTGTTGTATCAAAGTTATCCCAAGAACCCAACTGAGCATGCTCAGAACATACAAACACATTTTAAAGCCTTATAACTCTGGAACCATTTAATATTTTTTTTTTTCTCGAAACTTTTCAAAGGCACTGTATTGGGACATCATGCCTGTACCCTGAAAGTTTGGAGAATATACCATTCTGTGTAGAAACATAGAATTTGACGGCAGATAAGGACCGCTTGGCCCACCCAGTCTGCCCATTTCCCTACCTAATAGATAAGCTGCAGATCCTAGTTAACCAGCAGCCTACTTCTTCCTACCCCCACCCCCTAGAATTGCCTTATGACTGTCCCATGCATGCTTGAATTCCACCACTGTTTTTGACTCCACAATCTCCTCCGGAAGGCCGTTCCATGCATCCACAACCTCTCTGTGAAAAAATACTTCCTTAAATTACCTCTGAGCCGCCCCCCCTCTATCTTCAAATTGTGCCCTCTTGTTCTTGCACACCTCTTTTTTTGAAAGATGCTACCCTCTTGGGCTTTGTTGATTCCCTTGAGGTGACAGCAAAAAAATCCCATGTTAAAGTTTAGGAAAAAAAATTACATAGCTACAGAAAAATGACGTATGCAGATCTCAGTACCGCATAAGCTGCTGTCACAAAATTTTGCATAGAATTACTTCTTGCCTTCTAAACAACATGTACAAAATGTCAGTGATTTCATCAAACTCTGCCAAAGCTATTACGGTGCAAAGCTAGGGGTTTAACATTGAACACTGTACTCAACCCTAACAATAGGGGTGCTACTGAGCCCTTATAATAGTGGCTATACAGTGGTTTCCCTCAAGAGATGCACTTTATCTTCAAATTAGACTGGGCAGTACCATAACTCATAAGTGGCAGAATCACCAGTGAGTTATGAAAGTCCTACTCCCTCACAAGTGATGATAACTGCACATTTTGAATCACACCATTGCGTGTTGAATTTATGCAAGTGGATCAGTTAAAATGTTTAAATCGGTTGATGCTTGAAGATTTTACTGTTTCTGTTTGAATCCAACTGCTGGCTTCAGCACTGTACCAGGCTACAGTGATGCCATCAGCATTATGAAAGCTAATCTTTGATTGATGTAGCATTCCATTGTGGTGGTCCTAATTTTCAGGATAGCAACTATAACAACACATACAGCAATATATTTTTGATATCTTGCTATAAGCCTGGCATCAACCAAGACATCCCTTTTATATTGTCATGTTCAGTCCCACCACTGTGGTTTAAACTCAGATATTTTATTGACATAGTTTATATATTCCATAAACTGTCATTGCTGATGTGTGTACAAGATGCTCCGATATCCAGAGATGTGCCCGGCAATGGCTCAAGTGGTGGCACAGTGCAACAGTGTTGCGCTGAGGAAACGCAGGGAAATTTTCAAAGGAGATGAGCAATGGCATGTCTCCTCTGAATATATCAGGGAATGCACTCTGCACAACTATAATGCATTGGTGCATCTCCTCCAGACAGGGCTGAACACCAGGAATGGGAACTGCGCCAGCGCAACAGAGTTGCACTGTGCGCAAAATCCTGATATTCAGCTGGCAGTATGCAAATAGGGCCATAATGTATGCAATGCACAAATGGGGCCATTTGCATGTCATTATGGCCCCATTTGCATGAGTTGTGCAGGGCAAGCCAGTGAAATGTGCACGGCACCCTGCACAGCATGTGGTGCAGCCTGAGGGGATCTGGTGGCACCCCCCCCACCCCATAGCCCAAATCGCCATAGAATACAAATTAAAATGGTTCCTGGTAGTCTAGTCACCCACCCTCACTGCTGATGCACCGATCCCAGTGAAACACATAACTCAATCCTCCCTGGTAGTCTAGTGGTAGCCCCCACCTTGCCCATAACCCGATCTCCCATATGAGCAATGATAGTAATGCCCTAGTGGGCCAGTGGCACCCCCCACTCCCCTGCCCACACAAGACCCATGGCCCACTCAGCTACCCCCATCAGGCAGGCAGGCAGCAGCAACCACCCGTACTTCCACGGCTGCCTGCCTGTCGGAGCCGATACTGTATGGGCTGCAATCCGATGGTCCACAGTGTGGACCATGAGCTTGCAGTGCATACTGTTGTAGTCATTCAAAATATGTAATCCACAAATTTGTGAATGACTACTACAGTATGCACTGCAAGCCAATTGTTCCACACTGTGAACCAATGGGACTGCAGCCCATACAGTAGCTGTCAGTCACCGGAGAGCCGCGGAGGTATTCAGGTGGGTATGCTGCTGCCCACCACTGATGGGGGGGAGCTGGGTGGGTTGGGGGTCCTGTGTGGGTGGGGGAGTAGGGGTGCCACTGGTCCACCAGGGAGTAGGACTTATCGTAGGATCGGCGAGTCAGGATATAGGAGGGTTGGGGGGACCACTAGACTACCATGGAATTACAGTGTTGGACATGTACAGGACCTGGAGCATCAAGAGGAGTGGGGCATACCACTGGACTATGAGAGATATCTTTCCATGCTTGGTTTGATGATTGGGCTAGGGGTCAGGAAGGGATGCCACTAGACTACCAGAGCATGGTTCACGGGTTGTTCTACTGCGATCTGTGCTACGGGGTGGGAGGGGGGTGCCACTGGACCACTGAATTCAGGTTCTATATTTATATTACAGCAATCAGGACTGTGGGGAGGGTGGGGGATCCAATAGACCACCAGGGAGGATGTGGGTGCTTCTGCATGGTGTATTGGGTGGGCAGCTGCTGTGCTGCGCCTTGCAGTGCAGCAGCTCTCCTGTGGGTGGCCATCATTTGAGCCATTACTTGCAGGCTCAACTGTGAGATCAGGTATGTGGTGCATCCCAGGCTTGTGCAGGCATATGCGCTGCACATCCCGGGCTGAATATCAGGATGTGCCACATATGCATGGACATGCCCCTTGGAGTTGTGCCACATACATTATCTTTGCGCCCCGGTGCATTGGGACTTGTGCAAATCCCTCCTCTAAATATTGCCCCAGGGTTCATTACTGGAGTTGCACTGGCACAACTCCGTTGCACCAGGTGCAACCCCTTTGAATATTTGGCCCATAGTTTATATATTCCATATATCATCATTAATAATGTGTTTATGTATTTCACTGTCACACGATTGTGCTTAGTGATTGATTCTACTACAACTGATACTATTATCATGATCCCAATTGTCTGGACAAGCACTATGAATTGTTATTCTTTAAAATGAATCAAGTTGATAGGGATATTCATTTAGAGGTAGCATAGCCTAGACGTTAGAGCACCAAGCTGTGAACTTAAGAGTCCCAGCAGACGTGGGTTTCATCCCACAACCTATACTTGCATACTATGTGCGCATGAGCTTAACCTCCCTCTGCTCCCAAGTCACACCTGGAAATGAACTTTGGTTCAATATGTGTTTCCCAACTACAAAAATACTACAAATTAAAAAACGGAAATACATTTTAACTGGAGTTACTATGAGCTGCTGATTGACTTGTCATGGCATGGTACAGTCTATGACTGAGCACCACTGTGATGGATATAACCTGTCATTTTGTAGAGTCATGAACAGTACTGACAGGTGCTATATAACAAAAAGAAAAGATCTACCTAGCTTTATAAAATGGGCAAGAGAAATCCTGTACTGGAGTTGGTGCAATCCAGTAACATAACCATGTTCTTATTACAGTATAGCCACTTGAGTCAGTTAAAATGTCTTCTGAGCTTTGTCTGTTTTGCCCCATTATATAACCACAATGACACACTTCATAGTATACAGTTATTCTGTACCTTGTGCCTCACAAGCCACAAGGGGGTTGCAGTCATTACAGTACAACCGCACACCATGTAATTTGTTGTCACTTACCTCTATCTTAGACCGCCAAGCATCATGGGATCTGGCTGGGGGATCTGATTAATTGTTGCACAGAACCCTTCATGACTGTAGACTCTGTTAATTATCGTACATTACAGAAATTATGTTAAACACATACAACACATCTGCAACAGACCCCATATTTGGAAATGTATGGACATAATATGATACACAAACATTGTTGTGCTTCTCTGTGGGATTGGAGCAAGTGTAACAGTTTAGTAAAGAAAATGCATGCAGTTACATCAAACACTTGCTAGATGAGACCCATTACCTGTGTATGGATTGATATATGCTGCAATTTGTAACTTGACAGGGGATTACTGGTACATGTCCTGGATAAGTCTTTTGTCTAGATGGACTATATATCACAGCTAGTAATGTATTTTAGGCAGGTTACTACCAATGTTTTCTAGCAAAATCCATTCTGCACAGTACAAGTCCATTTTTTTGTCATCAACTCAAGCATTTCTAATAGATTCAATGTCTCAGGATTTACAACAGATCAGTGCATGTTTCAATGCATTGAACTGGGCGGGTTCCCTTGAACTACAGGATCTGCAGCAACATTATTTATTTTTTTTTTACTATTTGGTTACCAGGTAAGTGCATGAGGCAAAGATTTACCTCTTTTCAGGCACAGCCCAGGATATTGCAGTCAGACATGCGGTACAATGTGGTGAAATAACAATCATTTGCACAAGAGAAAAAAGTATAAAGCATCAACAGTATCATACAAGGTACAAAATTCAGATTTACAGAAAACAAATTATACAACACAGCATAGAAATAAACATAATGGGTACGATTCTCATAAGGGCCTTAGATCGGCACAAGCTGCAACAAACAGCAGCTTGTGCCGAAGCCAAGTGTGCCAGGGACCCTGCACCAGATTCTGGTACAGGAGGGGTCCCAGCTCCTAAGACCCCACGCGTGTGGCAACCTCTCCTTGTGACAAAAACCTGGCACACAGTAGGGGTTCACCGCAACCTCCTGTGGCAAAGACAAATGTCCCCCATCCCTGAGTCACAGAATTAAGAGTGCCCCCCGCACCAATCCCCAATCCCCAATGCTGCTGGTGTTATATTACTTAAAATTTTCCCCAGTCCTTGGTGGCATAGCTCCTTCCCCACCCTGATCCCTGATGCCATGGGTGTGTTATTCATTAATAATTTCCCCAGTCCTTGGTGGTCTAGCTCCTCCCTGCCCCAATCCCCGATGATGTCAGTATTGTATGAATAATAATTGTCCGCAGTCCATGGTGGTCTAGCAGCCTCCCACCCCGATCCTTATGATTCCCGGGCATGAAAGTATCTCTCATTTCCCCTTCCCTGGTGGTCTAGTGGACCCCCACCCAGGCAGGTGGTGCCCCACAAAATGAGCTATGACAAGATGGTAGGGGCTTGCAGCAGACACAGGCTGCCACAGCACCCCAAACAGTATTCCCTTACCCTGACCTCCAGAATGTCCTTATGTCTATCCCATGCATTCTTAATTCCCGTGATTGTTTCAGCCCCCACAACTTCCTTTGGCAGGGTGTTCCACTTGTCCACCGCCCTTTCTGTGAAGAAATTCTTCTTCATGTTTCTTCTGAATTGCCCTCCCTCCAACTTCATCCCATGCCCTCTAGTTCTGGAACATCTTTTTCACTGGAAAATAATGTATTCCTGCACCCTGTTCCTCCCTGTAAGGTACTTGTATGTCTCTATCATATCCCCTCTCTCCCTCCTTTCCTCCAGGGAGTACATATTCAGGTCCTTCAACCTGTCTTTATGGGACTTGTGATGCAATCCCTGTATCTGCACCATCTTTGTTGCCTCCTCTGAACCTTCTCTATCCCTGTCTATGTTCTTACATAGGTAAGGTCTCCAGAATTGCACATTGTACTCCAAGTGAGGCCTCATTAGTTTCTTGTATATTGAAATTATCACCTCCCTTTTCCTGCTGGCGATGCCCCTTCTTATGCATCCCAGCATCCTTTTTGCTTTACCTGCTGCCTTGTTGCACTGTTTCCCTACCTTGAGGTCATCAGAGATGATAACCCCTAGGTCCCTTTCCTGCTTGGTGCATGCTATATCCTCATCCCCCAACTGATATGTTGTTCCAGGGTTTCTATGCCCCATTTGCATTATCTTGGATATCTTTGCATTGAATTTCAACTGCCAAACCCTTGATCATTTGTCAAGCTTCTGCAAGCTTCTGCAGGTCCCTCCTCATTCTGCCTACACCCTCTGGCATGAAATTTTCAACATAGACTTTTTGGGACCCCACCTCATGCATACTGGCACTGTCATTTTGTTACTCTGTCCTGAAAGATGATTTCACTGTGGCTGAAAGAAATCACCTTTTGGGACTGAGTAATGAAATGGAAATGCCATTGTGCGTGAGGTGGGGTCCCAAAAAGCCCATGTGGAAAATCTGGCGCAAAAATACCCCAAAATACCCGAGTTATGCATGGTCATTGAAATTTTCCTTTGCACTCATGTAACTTTGCCAATTTATATTTCCACTCCAAGTTTTCAACATAGTCACTTTTTTTTTTCTTATTCCTTTTTTCCCTACCTGGCTCCCGGTCTGCACCAGTCTTCTGCACGTCCTAGTCTCCGCCCACCGTCTGGTACCTCCCCAACTCCCTTGGCTACCCTTGCCTGTCACCCTCATGGATTACCCCCTTTGGCAGGGTGGCAGAGAGCCCCCCCAATCTCTGCCTGGTCAGGATCCAGTATTCAGCGATGTCCCCCAAAGCCAGGTGCCCCGTAGGATGGCCATCAAGCCACTGCAATCGGTAGCCAGATTTTTTTTTTTTGCTCTTTTCTACCCCTATGTGAGTGGGGAGTGCAATGATGCCACTAGGAGTGGGGGGTGGCAGTTGGGGAAGAGATATGCAGGGACCACAGGTTGGGAAATCATATGAGCTTACCCCCCATAACAGTGACAAAGGACAAATGGCAAGTACTATTGGTGATGCTAGGAAAGGAGGGCAGGATGGGAGGAGGGGAAAAGGGTGGAAGGTGGTTACCCTTAATGCTAGGAGCCTTGGGAGGAAAACTGCAGAGTTGCAGGTTCTCATGGCAGAGGGAGAGGTGGACATTGCAGCCATCACGGAAACATGGGCCACCCAATATAATGACTGGGACCTGTCTGTACCAGGGTACAGGTTATTTCGTAGGGACAGGGTGACTGGGAAAGGAGGGGGGGTGGCACTATATGTGAAGGAAGGACTGAAGTGTGTAAGGGAGGAAGGGGAGGAGGGCAGTACAGAGTCACTTTGGGTGCAAATCCAGGATTCCAAGAATAGGAGTCTTAGAATGGGAGTGGTGTACAGGCCACCATCTCAGATGGAGGAGTTAGACAGGGAACTAGCGGGACAGATCAGGAGGACCTGCGAGAAGGGGTGTGGTGATTGTGGGGGACTTCAACATGCCAGAAGTGGACTGGAGCACCCCAACAACCAGGAACAGAAGGGAGCAGGTACTGCTGGATGCCTTCCAGGACAGCTTCCTGCTGCAAATGGTCAGTGAACCAACCAGGTTAGGGAATACCCTTGACCTTGTGCTGGCAAATGGGGACTTTGTGAGAGAACTTACAGTGGAGGAACCGCTGTCAGGGAGTGACCACCACTCAGTATGGCTCACATTGGATATGGGCAAGGAAGGAGTGGAATCTGGCACAAGAGTGCTGGACTTCAGGAGGGCCGACTTTGGGAGGATGGGGGAAGTGGTAAAAGGGTACCTGGCCAGAATTCAATCTAGTATGGATACTAACCAGAGATGGGAGCTCATAAAGTTGGGGATAGTGGAGGCAACCAAAACCTGCTGCAAAGCCCAGAGCAAGAAGGCTAGAGCTAAGAAACCGAGCTGGTTGAGCAAGGAGGTCATGGAAAGGTAAGGAAGAAAAGAGCTGCCTTTAGGAAATACAAGAAAACAGGGAGGGGGAGGACGAGAGGAGTACTTGACAGAATCGAAGGAGGTGACAAGGGCAGTGGGGGGCCAAAGCATCTACGGAACTCAGGCTGGCACAAGGCATTAAGAAGGGGAGAAGGACCTTTAAGTACATCAGGGAGAAAAGGAGCTGTAAGGACCACATAGTAAGGATTAGGAAGGAGGGGTTGGGTGGAAGCAGGAGATGATAAGGCAGAAGCACTAAAATGAGTACTCTGCTCAGTATTTACTAAAGAGAAGAGGGGGGTGACACCCAAGATGGGTGAAATGGCAGACGCAGGGGGGGAAGTGGTGACAGATGGGGAAATCATGGAGGACAGAGTTCTAGAGGGTTTGAAGGCACTGAGGGTGGACAAGGCACCAGGCCCAGATGGCATCCACCCAGGGTACTGAAGGAGCTGGCAGAGGTCCTTGCAGGACCTTTGGCAGACCTATTTAATGCCTCACTACATTCGGGGTGTGTACCTCAGGACTGGAGGATGGCTCATGTGGTGCCCTCCACAAGAGTGGCCCCAAGGATGAACCAGGAAACTACAGACCAGTGAGCCTCACATCCATCGTGGGTAAGCTAATGGAGACTATCCTGAAGGAGAGGCTGGTGGCCCTCTTAGAGGCCAAAGGACTACAGGACAGCAGACAGCATGGCTTCATCGTGGCGATCCTGCCAAACCAACCTGGTCGGGTTCTATGACTGGGTAACTAGGCAACTGGACGGGGACATGCAGTGGATGTCCTGTATCTGGACTTCAGTAAGGCATCGACTCAGTGCCACATGGAAGGCTGGGAAGGAAGTTAGTAGGCACAGGGGCAGGTGCAATGCTGGTGAGATGGGTAGGAAACTGGCTGCAGGGAAGGCAACAGAGGGTGGTGGTGGTGGGAGCTCACACCCAAGGGCAGTGACGAGTGGTGTCCCACAGGGCTCGTGTTGGGACCAGTGTTGTTTGGGATATTCATTGCAGACATATCATGGGACATCAAGAGCAAGATCAGTCTGTTGCTGATGATACCAAGGTTGCGCGGTGGTGGATGACCTAGGGGATGGCAGGGGTTGCAGGATGATCTGGCAAAGCTTGAAACCTGGTCAGACACCTGGCAACTGGGCTTTAATGCCAAAAGTGCAAGGTGATGCATTTTGGATGAAGAACCCAAGGAGGACTTACCAGCTAGGGGAGTGCAGCTAGCCCAGACAGAGGAGGAGAAGGATCTGTGTCATCACAGGGTCAATGAACAACTCGGCACAGTGGTGGAAGGCAGCTGCAAAGGCCAACAAAATGCTGGGTTGTATTGCAAGGGGTATATCCTCAAGGAGGGAGAGGTGATTCTGCCACTGTATGGGTCATTAGTTAGACACACCTGGAGTACTGCGTGCAGTTCTGGCGTCCGTATCTGAAAAGGGACATTAAGTTACTGGAGGGAGTGCAGCGCAGGGCGACAAAGATGATCAAGGGTCTGGGGGACTTATCATATGAGGGGAGGTTGAAGGAGTTGAACATGTACTCACTGGAGGAGAGGAGAGACAGGGGGGACATGATTGAAACCTTTAAATACATGAAAGGAATAAACAAGACAGGTACAGAGGGGCTGTTCAAAGTAAGGGAGGGGAGGGCCACCAGGGGCCATGATATGAGACTGGAGCGAGGAAGGTTCAGGAGGGAGATGAGGAGACACTTTTTTACAGAGAGGGTGGTGGCTGGGTGGAATGCGTTACCTGCAGAAGTGGTATGCAGTAGAACAGTGGACTGCTTCAAACGAGGATGGGACAGGACAAGGGGAAGGGTTAATGAAGGGGAAGGGTGGAAGGGAGGGGCAGCTGCAGAATAAGGGGTGCTAGCTGCACATTCGAGCAGACTTGATAGACCTCTAGGCCTTTATCTGCTGGCAAATTTCGTATGTTCGCATGTTCGTAAGGGAAGGAGTGTGCATGCATCTGCATGTACTCCCTCCCAGCGCCATGCCCCATCTCAGCCCCCAGTGCATGTTGCCAGTGCACCATCCCAGCCTTCGCTAGGGGCTGGAAGTGCATCTTCAACTGGGATCCCCCCAGCCTAGAGAGGGAGAGCAGTCACTCAGACGCTCCATCCCTTTCCACCCCTGCTGACCCTCCGGCGACCGGAGTCTGCTCCCGAACCTGGGTCGCCGGTGTGGAGTGAGGTGTGGCATCCAGTGCCTCAACCCTCAGCGCCACCGGGCTGACATATCCACTTTTCACACCACCTTATGAACAGTACAGCTGCATTTCTCAAATCCTGCCCAAAATGTGCTTTTGCACCTGTGGTGTGGAATGTTGTGGTCGATGTGCAAAATCACGTTTCGGGATCGAGTAATGAAATGACAGTGCCAGAGTTCATAACATAGGGTCCCAAAAAGGCAATGTTGAAATTTTGGAGCAAAAGTAACAAAAAATGCCTGAGTTACACGCAATAAATGTCATTTTCCTATGTATGCATGTAACTGACAATCATTTTTATTTTCACTCCAAAGTTTGAACATAGCCATTTCTTCACTGCATCTCATGAATACTACAGCTGTAATTTCTCACATCCTGTACAAAATGTATTTCCACAGCTGTGGCACAGAACGGCATTTTGCCATGGAATAGGAAATTTACACCTACAGTATGAGGGTTATGAGGTGGGGTGATAAGAAGACTGTGTCAAAAATTTGGGGTCACAATGTGAAAAAAATGACAAACTTATGAGTATTTGTTGCAATTTTGTTACACAGCTATCTCAAAAAGTAAGGAAATTCATTGTAAAAAAACTCTGTTTTATAAAACCAGTTAGGGTTTCCATTACACCTTTTAAAGTATGGAAATTCAATGTTAGGGTTAATACGTGTATCAGCACAACACCACCAATAGCTGCAGACGTTAGAAACAAAAGCAGCCTACCTACTCCTAACAGTTCCTCCCTCCCAGGTACCAAAACTTGCAACAGGACTCGCTGCTACACCTGCAAATTTATTTCCAGTGTGACTGAAATTCAGGGGCCTACAGGTGTTTTTCACATCACCAAGGAGTTCTCATGCACCTCCACTAATGTGGTGTATTGTATTCTTTGCAGGAAGTGTACAGCTATTTACATCGGACAGACTGGTAGGCGTCTTCTTGACTGTTTCAGGGAACATTACGGAGCAGTCAGGAATGGTGACACTGCTAAACCCATTGTATCCCACTTTATCTCCAGGGACCACAGTGTCAATGACCTTTCTGCTTGTGTCCTTCAGCAGGGCTTCTGGGATCCTGACCATAGAAAAAACATGGAAGCCAAGCTGATCATATGCCTTGGCTCCCAGCAGCCTTCTGGTTTAAATGATAGACTTATTTTCCACTAACATCTTTCAGTCACCCCTTTTTTTCCTTAAAGTCTATTTGTTTTTGTACTCATTTAATTTATATTTCATTTTCACCATAAGTCTCCATCTCTGTCTCCTTCCCACACATTTGTCACCTTTCGGCCTTCTTTCTAGGCCCTGTTAATTAGTCTCCACCTGGGAACTTCCCTAGCTCTTTCACTCCTATTATGCTTTATCTTACCCATCATCACCTTTTTGTTTCACAGATTCTCTCTTAATCTTACCATTTATCACTTCTTCTCCCTAAGCCTCCCATTTCTTCTTTCCCCACATATATATCCCTCATTTTACCTCCCCTCTACACTAACTTTTTTTCCCCTCTTTTAGATACTTCCTGAAGAAGACCTAAGGTCGAAATGTAGATTTTTAACTCAATTTTCTATTTTCAGCATGCATTTAATATAACCATTTTGTTTTGCTTTTAGACCACATGCTGATGCAGTGCCTTGTTTTTATTTTTTACATTTTGTATGCTACATTTGCTGCGACCCACTATGCCTAGTCTGAAATCTCTTCTGAATTCTCTACGATGCTTCTTCATTTCATCTATGTCTGCATTCCCTTCTCATATTTCTAAGTTTTCTCTTGAATTATTTTCTGCCATTTGCTTTAAGACTAAGCCCTGCAGTCACTTACAGTTTCTTTCCAAATGCCGCTACCTGGGTATTATTCCTAAAGGTTTCTGTTTGAAATTCCATCCTTGTTCATTTGGGTCTGAGATGCATGTTTCCTCCACTAATAAACTTTTGAAGACTTTCTCTAGGAAACTTATAACGCACACCATTCTCTCCATTAAAACACAGCTGATCTCTGTGGACAAAACCATTCAAAGGCAAAAGGATTTCCTACAGTGAACGGCTCCACATAACCTTCCCTTTATTAAGCACTGCATCCAGAAACAACTCCACTTTCTTTCAGTTCCTCAAGGACACCAAATCTGCAAAACTCCAGTCTCTCACCCAGCAGATCAACAACCAACATGAGCACTTGAGTCAGACACAACCTAACAATTTGGTATTTTGTATTTCTCCATACCTTCCCCTGACGCAAGATGAGCAATCACTTCTTAGCAAAGGTCTCTCTTTTGTGCCCATGCCCAGATATCTTGATGCATCCCAGGTTCAAGTTGGTCTGCAGTGCTTCTATCGTAGAGTACACCTTACAGCTCATTTTTCTAATGAGACTCCTCTTCCCACTGATGATGACAGTATCACCAGAGCAATCAACAATATAAATCCCCAGCGAAGTGCATGGACACCCCCTCCAGGACGTTTTGCTGCTGTTGATTATTTTGTTAACTAATGCATGGAAAACACCACTAACTTCAATCTTCATTGCAGGCACAACCATTCCAACCTTACACCTGGTGAGCTTGCAGTCTTCATATCTCTGCAATGTAGAGATGACATTGTTATCAAGCCAGCTGACAAGGGAGGTGCTGTTGTGGTCTGGCAAAAGAAGCAATACATCGCTGAAGCCACACATCAACTCTCTGACACCAGGTTTTATTCTACTCTTCCACAGGACCCCACTGCTGACTATCAGACTGAGATCACCACCACCATCACCTCTGCTATCGAAAACAGAGCTCCCTACTTCTTCTAAGAGACTCATAGTTCAGCATCCCCAGACATCTAGGTTTTATCTCCCTCCCAAAATCACAAAACAGGTAACCTGGGTTGTCCCATAGTGTCTGCCTGCTCCTGTCCCACATCCCACATCTCTGCATTTTTGGACAGCCTCATGAGACCCCTTGTTGAGTCCCCACCCTCCTATGTTAAAGACACTAACCATGCTCTCCAGTTATTTGACAGGTTCAGATTCAATGACTCTCATCAGCTCATCTTCACCATGGACATCAAATCTCTTTACACGGTGCTTCCCCATGATGATGGTCTGACAGCTTTGCAGCTTTTCTTGAATAAGTGGGAAGTCCAGCTGCCACCCTCACACACACTAACTCATCTGGCAGAACTGGTTCTTACACTCAAAGCTTTGTCTTTTAATAACAGTTTTTTTCGGCAGGTCAGTGGAGTTGCCATTGGTACCAAGATGGGTCCCAGCTTTGCTAATCTGTTTGTGGGTTGGGTGGAGGAACATTTTTTTTCTCTCATTCACAGGGACTGTGCCTGAATTCTACAAATGAAACACTGATGACTGTGTGGGGGCCACCTCCTGCTCCAGGGAGACCCTCCAAGTCTTCCTTGACAAATTTACCACGGCCCATCCTTCCCTTCAATACACTGTTGAAGTATCCTCATCTACGTTGCCTTTTCTGGATATCCAGCAGTCAGTACAGAACACTGATCTGAAGATATCAGTTTATTACAAACCCATTGACTCTCATAGTTTCCTCCTCCACAGCTCCTTCCATCCTAAACATGTCAAGAATGGCCTGCCTTATTCACAGTTTCTTAGACTTCACAGGTTATGCAGTGAAGAGGATGATTTTGCTGAGCCGACTCAAATAATGCATATTTTTTTTATCGATAGGGGATACCTTAAAAGCACAGTGGACAGAGCACTCTCCCGGGTCAGTAACATGCCCCGTAACTTTGACCCCCGGAGGAAGGATACTGTCACACAAGAACAACAGTGAATTCCACAAGTACTTCCTTTCCATCAGAGTACACCTTCTCTTCACAGAATCATCACCAGTAACTTTCCCATTTTACAAACTGACTCTAACATTGGTGCTTCCTTTACAGAACCACCTATTGCCTCTTACCACCAGCCACCTAACCTGCAGAATCTCCTGGTTAAAAGCAGCCTACCTACTCTTAACAGTTCCTTCCTACCAGGTGTGACAGAAATGGGAAGGAAAGAGTTAATGGTTTGGATTCTGTAGGTGCCTTATTTTTTAGCAGTGTGGAAAATATACACTGAGGCTGAAATCCTCCAGCAGCATCCAGCTTGTGGAATTCCTAGCTGCTAGATAAGAGCTGGGTCCTAAATCTCAAGTGGACATCTCCAGACACACACAGACCTTGCAGACAAGGACACAGGGCAGTTTGAATGGATTGGATCATTCAAATATAAACTTAAAGTGAAAAGGGAATATAATTGGTCACCAATAGGTGTTAACTCTGATTGGGACAATTAAATACATACATGTTAGTTTGTTGGTGCATTTAAGGGGAGAATAGGAATGACCTGTTCTCCATAGAGTATATATGCTTCTGTAAGACAGAGAACTATCTCTTGCCTTTGGAAGCTGTGAGGAGAAGCATAAGCTTGGAGCCTACCCTTGTTGCTATGTCCTTGGGAGCTGGCAGTTAGAACAGGGTCCAGTGTCTCTTGTAAGGACAGGGAAGGGTAAGTTTAGTGATAGCATATTTCAGTATTAGCTTTCTTCTTTTGCCATCTGTTATTTAAAAACATGTGTTTACTTTTCCTGTATGAGTGTTATTCTCTTATGTTGTAAATACATATCCTGTAAATGCTCATTGCACTTTCTGTTAAGTAAAAGCTATTTATTTGCTCAACAGTTGTGACTGTGATGTCATTTTTCTAAGGTAATATTTGGTTTTCCACTGGCTAAGGTAAACTCTGTGTAGCATCCGCCACCCAAAAGAGACACACTATCAGACTTTAACTTGTGCAATTGCACGTGTGATTATTCAAGTTTGTACACCTGAAAGAGGTACCGGAAGGAAAGTCCGGCTGGTGGCAGCGAATACCCGAGGACACACACCTCTCTAAAAGCTGTTTCTGCCCAGAGGAAGAGGTGGGTTGTCACACCAGGTACCAAACCTTGCATGAGGACTCGCTGCCACACCTGCAAATTTATTTCCAGTGTGACTGAAATTCGGGAGCCTACAGGTGTTTTTCACATCACCAAGGAGTTCTCATGCACCTCCACTAATGTGGTATATTGTATTCTTTGCAGGAAGTGTACAGCTATTTACATCAGAGAGACTTGTAGGTGCCTTGCTGACCATTTCAGGGAACATTACGGAGCAGTCAGGAATGGTGACACTGCTAAACCCATTGTATCCCACTTTATCTCCAGGGACCACAGTGTCAATGACCTTTCTATTTGTGTCCCTCAGCAGGGCTTCTGGGATCCTGACCATAGAAAAAACATGGAAGCCAATCTGATCATACACCTTGGCTCCCAGCAGCCCTCTGGTTTAAATGATAGACTTATTTTCCACTAACATCTTTCAGCCACCCCTTTTTTTCCCCAAAGTCTATTTGTTTTTGTACTCATTTAATTTCTATTTCATTTTTACCGTAAGTCTCCATCTCTGTCTCCTTCCCCCACACATGTCACCTTTCAGCCTTCTTTCTAGGCCCTGTTAATTAGTCCCCACCTGGGAACTTCCCTAGCTCTTTCACTCCTATTATGCTTTATCTTTCCCATCATCACCTTTTTGTTTCACAGATTCTCTCTTAATCTTACCATTTTCATTTCTTCTCCCTGAGCCTCCCCTTTCTTCTTTCCCCCCATATATTTCCCTCATTTTACCTCCCCTCTACACTAACTTTGTTTTTTGTTCTCTTTTAGATATTTCCTGAAGAAGACCTAAGATCAAAACATAGATTTTTAACTCTATTTTCTATTTTTAGCATGCAATTAATATAACCATTTTGTTTTGCTTTTAGACCACATGCTGATGCAGTGCCTTGCTTTAGTTATTTGATATATCCCTTGGTGTCCTTCCACCTAACTCATAGACCATTTAAGCTGTTAATCATGTGGTATAGAACAATATATTTGTATGGTGTATGAGTTAGGTGGAAGGACACCAAGGGATATATCAGATAACTCTTTTGTTTCTAATGACTGCAGAGATTGGTGTTGTGCTGATACACATATTAACCCTAACATTGAATTTCCATACTTTTAAAGGTGTAATGAAATCCTTAACTGGTTTTGTAAAATGGATTTTTGCAATGAATATATATATATATATATGTGTGTGTGTATATATATATATATATATATATATATATATATATATATATATATATATATATATATATATATACATATAATATGATTTTGACTTCATGCTCTGTAGTGGACTTGTAGAATTGTATTCATACTTTTGAACTAGTTTACCTTTACATACTTAAATAGTCGGTGTATTCTGCTTTGTTCTAAAATTTGTACCACTTAGGAAATGACCCGATTTATATAACTACTTCCCTGGTTAGACTGATTTTTTTTTTTTTTTACTACAGAAATTAGTATTTCTGGTAGGAATTATATGGGATTATGGTGGTAGACAATTACTTTGCTGTACCTTGCTGTTGGTATAAATACATAGTTTTTGAGATGATGCTACCTATTTATATTGTTTTGTATTCATTTGCCTTTTGTGTCATAGGTCTTTAGTTTGAGGTTTTTTTATGTACATCCCTAGCTGTTATTTATTAGATTATTTAATGTAGTGATTTTTACTTTTGTTATGGATTTTTTATATCCAGCGACATCACATGTCTGTTCCTTCACTTTCCTTTTGTTTTGTACAACAGTGTTTTTGCTTTCATTATATTTGTTATTATTGGCTTATATTTTTAGTTTATATATTGTATCTAGTTCTAAGGAAGTGAGTTAATTAGGTGTTCACTGTGTTGTGCTATTTCTAAAGTTGTATAACATTGCATGGATTCACATGATTCTTAAGTGTAGGGGTTTATAAATATTGATTATAAACCTATTATATTATATATATATATATACATATATACTGTATCTAGTTTTTTTTTATACTGTAAGATATAAATGTTACCTGCTTTATTGTTTAGGCAAGTGCTGAGAGTGGTCATAAGAATTAGGTGATTGGTTAGTTATTTTCATCATGGTCCAGATCTTTAGGGAGGTGCTGCTATTAAGGCCGGGGGGGGGGGGGATACTTTATTATCTTATAGGATTGAAGGGATATTGCTATATTTACTACAGATGTTTTTGGATGTTTGTAATTTTGTGGGAATCATTTCAATTGGGGAGAGAGTACTGGAGCCTTCATTTATTTCAGAATGCCTGGAGTATTTATTGGAGATTGAGCTGCTTACCCCCTTACTAAGTAGTACCATATTTTCTATACCGAATACTAATTACTCTTTTGTTACTTTAAATGTAAGGGGCACCCAACAAACTATTAACTGGTATGTGATTATTAAATATCTTAAAAGGTTATGTACCCAGCTTGCCTTCTTGCAAGAAACCCATCTAAAAAGAAATGATATCCATTACCTGAGAAGAGAATGGGTTTTTCAAGTTTTTGGGCAGGCAACAGTTCCCGAAGAGAAGGAGTGCAATTTTATTTGCATGACCTATACAGTTTCATCCTAAAAGTGAAATATGGCATCCAGGAGAACAATATCTTTTTTACCGGTTATATTAGGAACTCAAGAAATTGTTTTGGGTACTGTTTATGGCCCAACTATTGATTCCCATTATTTTTTTTTGCAAACTTAGTTTCTGTGTTAGCCTCATTCACCAATGTTACCTTTCTAATAGCAGGAGACTGGAATCTTACCCTGCAGCCTGATATTGACAGATCTGGCTCATATAGATAAGGTCTATCCCCTGGGCAAAGAGGTTTGTGAGAGTTAATGGATGTATTAGGCTTAATTGAACTGCGGAGAATTCTCCATGTCAGGACCGCCAATGTACTTTCTACTCACTGACCCATAATTCTTTTTCCAGAATAGATTTTTTTTAACATCACAGGAACTGCTCGTAAACTTAATTATATGTAAAATTTGTCCTTCCATTATATCTGATCATTCAGCTAGTCTGATGAAAATCTCCCTTAATCTTCTTTCAGATTGTGATAAGGTCTGGTGTTTTAATTCCCAATTATTGAATTATAAGTTAGTTAGTTAATACTTTATTACATAATATTGCAACCAGGCGCAAAAGTACAGGTTGATGTTCTATACATCATAAAAAAATAAACATTTACATATAGTAGATCCAAACATAAAATTATACAATTTTAAAGCAAGAAAAGAAGAAAAAAATAACATTAATTTCACCACATTCAAATATTGCACAAAGATTTACTGTAAGTTTGAGTTCTTACCACAGTTTTTTCCCACATCTCCTTACTTCACAAATTATACCCATACATATTCCTCGATACAAGTAAACAATGCAATTTATAGTCAGGCTCACAAATATTTTTTATAACTTCCTTAATTTTCAATAAACTTCAGGCATATATATACTTTCATTTTTTGCTTCTAATGAGGGTTCAGTTGATTCCTTGTTAGTACTTTGGGAGGCTGCTAAAGCCTCAATAAGTGGAGAATGTATACGTTTAGCCTCTAAAATACATAAATCCCTTAGTTTGCAATTTGATGCATTTTTGCAAGAAATACATGCAATTGAAAGTAGATTAAGTTCTAACACCACCAAGGAGGTTTGTTTACATTTAAACATCTTAAGCACTCAATAAGCACTCAGATTGTTGGCTGAAAAAACAGAGTTAGCACTTTTTCATGCTAAAGTCCACTATATGGAATCCAGTGAGTGGGTGGGTCATTTGTTGGCTCGTCACACCGGATGACAAGAATCTGCCAAGCTTATTAAGGGACTTAGACGGGGCCTAATTCAATTTTAGTTAGTTCTCCATGGGCTATTGCTCAAATTTTTCATGATTATTTCTCCATTTCGTGTGGTGCGGCAATAACAGCATTAAATTTGGATTTGATCTTTTGCACAATAAGTGCCCCCCTGGCCTGTGTGCACTCACACTGCAGGTGCACTCCTGACTCAACAGTGTCTGTATTGTGCTGTCCACTCCCTCCACTTATTAGCAGCAGTGCCATCACATGTGATGTGGAGGAGCTCCAGGCAAGCAAGAGTGCATGAGTCATGTGAGTGCGACACTGTCTTTCCCACCACAGAGTAGACAGACTGCACACTACAGCTTGGAGGAGTTGTTGAGAACTGAATTCTCAATAGCAGTGTTGTGGAGGCATATTTTTGTTGGTCTACTCTTAGTGAGTCTTCATTTCCTCTGTTGGCTGAAGGGGCAGTGGGTGAGCAAGAAGTTATCTCAAGACTAGGTTACCTACTTACCTACTTACTTTACTATGTTCACCTCACAAAAAAACAGCACAGGCCCCCCACAGCAGCAAGATAGCCTAGCAGCAGTGGTGACAGTGGTGTGGGCAACCTTCATAGGCCTTGATCAGTGCAGTGTGCCAGTAGCAATGGCAGCAGCCAAGCAAGAAGCAAGCAACACAGATTGGGTGAGTTTGACTGGTGAGATGACTTGGTCGCAGACCACGTTGGGGACCTGGGATTGTCAGTTCTAGCATCCAGCTTCTGACAGAAGGATGAAGGAGGAGCAGACTGAAAACTGGGCTGGTGGCACACTGGGCCAGGCTACAGGTTCTGGTCAGTTGGCCAGGTAAGTAAAAGTAAATAACTTTTTTTTACAGGGTGATTGGGTAAGGAGGAAGGACTAAAATATTGAAGTGATTTTCATGTTTCTACACCTTTGGGCAGCTTCACGACCCATATGGGATGGGTATGGAATGGAATGGATTCAGGGTGAAAAATTGGGATAAAGTTTTTCTTTGGGAGGGGGTTCAGAACTTCAGACAGGAAAAAAAGGTCATTAGTAACTGGATAGGTTTAAGCCCAAATCTGATGCACTGCTCCAAGGCATATACAGATGAATCTTATACATTTGAATTTTTCCTGATTTGCATATCACTTTTCAGTCACAATGAATAAGTTTTACCTTTTAAAGATGTGACAGACTTTATAGAGCTTGCCACCTAAGGGCTAACTAGCACCTGGCCTCCACTGGTTGTTGGCTCCCCCCTGCTGAATGGATGAGGAACAGAGCAGTTTTCAAGGGTAAAATGAGGGCTGTCCCTTGCATTGAGGGACAGTTGAGTGGTATGGTATGCACAAACTACTGGAGCCCCACTATAGTCAGGCTTATGCCCCCCTTCCCAGTGAAGCTGACCTCCACATCTCCACACTCAGGTACATTATGACATATGGCAAGGGAGACTGCAGGGGCGTGCACCACTGAAATGAATGAGGATATTTTTTATTACTATTTTATACATTATTGATGGAGAGTTGGAGATTAATGAAGGCCACCATTTGACTAACAAGGGCCTTGTTAATAGAACAGTAACCTTCATTATTCTCCAACTCACCATCGTAATGCATAAAATAGTAATAAAAAAAACTCCTTTAATTTCAAGGGGGTATTCCCCAGTACTGTGACCCATGGACATCATCTCTTACAGACTCCTGCCTCTAGCTCCCTAGTACTCAGGTAAGAGAGTCTCCACTTATATCTATACTTGATGGGCTGTCTGTAGCAGCATGGCCACACCCACTACAGTGTGTGTGCATGGGGGCGTGGACTGGCCATGTGGGCAGGTGTAGAGTATTGCTACTTTTGAGTTTGCCCCTTAAAGTCTGTTTGCGTGGAAGCATTTAAAACTATGGAGCAAAACTAGTAGGAGTCCAGGCCAGACACAAGTAATTAAGTAGTTTTGTGGTAAGTGTGTATATTGGAGATGGGAAGAGCCACATGTGTTTCCAATGGTATGTGTGTCACAGTTCAGATGTGCAGCTGAGATGAGGGGAGACAAGAAAACAAAAAGTATAACAGTGGCTATATAAGCATGCCGCATGCATGCAGATGTATGCAGGTCTGTATTGAAGTACAAGCTAGCCACATGTGTGCAGGAAGTATATTTTAGTGGTGAAAGGAACTGAAATAAAAACCAGGAGACTTTGAGACCTGAAAACTTGGGTTTGAATCTCATCAACCCCCACTTGTATATGGTGTGATGCTCAGCAAGTCACTTAACTTTTATGTATGCAGTTATCAGTGACCACTTGCTTTTTGCATGCATGCAGCATGCATGCAGTCTGCTCCAGAATAACATAATAAGTATGCTTTCCACACTTGCTTGCTGCACGCATGCCACATGCATGCAATATGTTCCAATTTAAAATTTAAGCCATGCTTGCAGCATACATATCACATGGATAGTTTTATGTATGCAGCATGAAAACATTTCATATAATTTTTTCTATAAGGGAAGATTAAAGATTTATTGAACTCTTCATTGGGATTAAATGATTTGTTTACACCAGAGATATGTTTGATAGGTTATTACACCTCACGTTACTGGCTCACAGAGGAGCCATATCATGCTGGAGGCTCTTGCTGCTAAAACAATACTATTATGCCATTGGCATGATGAGACTATTCCCGATTTGCAAGAATGGCATATGGAGATACTGCAAATTTTAAATATAGAACATCAGATCACTGTTATGAATGACTGTATGCTGAGTTACTGTAAGAAGTGGTTACCATTATATGTATTGCTTGATCCAAATTTTCTAGATTGTTAAATTGACAACTATCTTTGTCCTTTTTGTAACTGGTTTATTTTTTTTTTAGTTCTACTTTCTCTTCTTGGCTGGCAGTCCCTAAAAACCAGGAGAGTAAAAATGCAGCAATATGGACCTATAGAGCCCTAATTGATAAGCTCACTCAGTACATACATAGCCTCTTAACCAGCACTCCTGGAAGTTATTCTCTCAGGAGACACTCCTACATACCACTCAGCATTTCTAGATCTAGAATGCGCTTTGTGTTATCATCTATAAGTCATGCCCTCCCAGCCCTATGGAACAACCTTCAAAAATCCCTGAAGCTTTCAACTGTTGTTAAAATGGCAGCCTTCAAAACATTACTCAGACAATGTGTCAGGGACACTTGCAACTGCTACTCTAAACTTCTGACTAGTTTCCTAGCTGCATGTTCTTAGCTTGCCTCGTACTGCCCTTGTCTGTCCACTCTCTAATAAACCTTAAAAGACTTCTTCCAACTACTCCCCAGTTTTTCCTCCTATTCCTTCCTTTTTCTATCCACCTTTCTATCTTAACTGTCTCAACTGTTTGGATTTCTACCTATGTTCCTTTCCTCTGATCTTCTGATACATCCCTTTTACTAATGATTGATCGCACTATATATCATAGGGAAATGTACATGTTCTCCAATGCACTTCGGCATCATACACCCTGTTTATATATGAATGTATTGCAAGTGAAAATCATGTGATCGTTGTGTATACCAGTTTGTAATGTTGCTATTGTTTATCCTTAAGACTTTGAATTATCTCTGTTGTTTTGTATCAGCTTTGTTTTCGCTGTCCAGATCCACTTTGTAAATGAGTTTCACTCAATGGTGTTTCACCTGGGAAAAATAAAGATTGATTGATTGATTTCTCGTTTATGGGCCTCATAGTAACTAATGTAATTAAACCATTATCTAACTATTGAATATTCTTATTTAGTATTTGTATGTCAATCTATACATATAGTGAATTCCTTTTTAAATAATATTATACTTATTTTTGTGGCTCATACATTGTTTGTACAGCTTCAGGAATGGGTGGGTGGGTTTTCTTTTAAAGGTCTTATTTTTTTTTCTTACTATTACTGTTTCCTTGTACTGTTTTGAAAATTAGAAACATAGAATTTGATGGCAGATAAGGGCTGCTTGGCCCACCTAGTCTGCCCATTTCCCTACCTGATGGATAAGCTGCAGATCCTAGTTAACCAACAGCCTACTTCCTCCTACCCCCCCACTAGAATTGCCTTATGTCTGTCCCATGCATTCTTGAATTCCCTAACTGTTTTTGACTCTGTGACCGCCTCAGGAAGGCTGTTCCATGCTTCTACAACCCTCTCTGTGAAGAAATACTTCCTCACATTACCTCTGAGCCGTCCCCCTCTCTATCTTCAAATTGTGCCCCCTTGTTCTTGCACATCTCTTTTTCTGAAAGATGCTACCTTCTTGGACTTTGTTGATTTCCTTGAGGTATTTGAAAGTTTCTATCATGTCCCCCCCCTCTCCCTCTTTTCTCAAGGCTATACATCTTAAGCTCCTTTAGTCTTTCTTCATATGTCTTCTGATGCAGACCCTGCACCATTTTGGTTGCCCTCCTCTAGACAGCCTCCACCCTGTCTATATCTTCATGGAGATGAGGTCTCCAGAACTGTACACAATACTCCAGATGTCATCTTACCAACTGTCTGTACAGAGGGACAACAACTTTCCTGTTTTCTACTGGTGATGCCTCTCCATATGCATCCTAGTATCCCCCAGCCCTCCTTGCCCCTTTCTCACATTGCTGGCCCACCTTTATGTTGTCTGACATGACTACCCCCAGGTCCCTTTCCATTTTTGTTGTTGTCAGAATCTCACCCCTCATTGTGTACTCTTCCCCTGGGTTTTTGTTTCCCAGATGCATTACTTTGCACTTCTTTGTGTTGAATCTAAGCTGCCATACATTTGATCATTCGTCCAACCTTGTCAAGTCCCTTTTCATCCTTTCCACCCCACCCTGTGTATCAACTCTGTTGCAGATCTTTGTGTCATCTGCAAAGAGACATACTTTCCCTTCCAGTCCCTCTGCAATGTCACTTATAAGGACATTAAAAAGGACCAGTCCCAGTACTGAACCCTGTGGTACCCCACTAATAATCCTCCTTTTTTCACTGTGGACTCCATTTACTATTACCCACTGTGTCCTGTTGCCCAGCCAGTGTTTTACCCAGGCTACCACCCTAGGACCCACTCCCAGGCTGGCTAATTTGTTTATTAATCTTTTGTGCGGGACTGTGTCAAATACCTTGCTAAAGTCTAGGTAGGCCATGTGCACAGCCCCTCCCTGGTCTACTACTTTGGTCACCCAGTCAAATAAATCAATTAGATTTGTCTGACATGACCTTTCTGCTGTGAATCCATGCTGCCTTGGGTCCTGTGTCCCACTGGCTTCTAGGTACTCAACAATTCTTTCTTTCAGAAGTGATTCCATCATTTTCCCTACCACTGAGGTCAAACTGAGAGGTCTATACAGCACAATTCACATTAAACTGCTTCTACAATGAGTTGATTTAGCATTTATGATTGAATTGCATAAGTGTTTCTTCATACAATACAATGCCCTGCAAAAACTCTTTACTAAGACCTAAAACCTAGTTTTGCATTGCATTGTGACTGGATTTCAGATATCTTCCAAATGAGTTGCAAAAACATTATACAAACATTTCTTTTGAGTTGGTTAAGCATTGAAAAACAATGTAATATGAGTTGCCAATGCATTGCCAACTGTGAAAAACAATGCTAAACCAACTCATTGGTGGAACAGATTCAAGTGACTTGTACTGTAGTTTCCTGCCTCTGTTTTGCTCCCACTTTTGTGAAGGGGAATCACATCTGCCCTCCTCCAGTCCTCAGGTACCATACCACACTCCCATGATTTATTAAAAAGGCTAGTCAGTGATGTTACTAGTTCTTCCCTTAGTTCTTTTAAAATTCTGGGGTGAATCCCATCAGGCCCCATTGCTTTATCTATCTTCAGTTCTAAGAGTTCTTTCAGAACCCTTTCTTCTGTGAAAGGACTAATATCAACCCCTCTATCCAGAGTGCTTCTATTGACTGGATTAGGTATCTCCCCCTGCTTTTCCACTGTGAATACTGAGCAGAAGTATTCATTCAGTATCCCTGCTTTTTCACTGTCACTCTCTGCCCAACCACCTGCCTCTTTATTCAGCCTCAGTATCTCTGCCTTAGTTTTTCTTTGCTCTCTAATGTACCTATAAAAGGTTTTATCCCCCTTCTTAACTGAGTTGGCTATCTTTTCCTCAGTTTGTGCCTTTGTTATTCTGACTGCCTTCCCCACTTTCTTCTGCTTTAACTGGTACAGTTCTCTGTCCTGCTCCTTCTGTGTTTCCTTATACTTTCTGAATGCTATCTTTTTCTCCCTTACCTTCCCTGCCACTTCTTTTGAGAACCACAGTGTTTTTTTCTTTCATTTTTAATTGGTTATTTGCTTCAGACAAAGGCTTGTTGCTGCTGTGATGGCGATTTTGATGTTTCCCCATTGTTGCTCCACCCCACCTTCTTGCCTGTTTGCTGGTGCTTTTATGAAATGCTCTCCCATTTTGACAAAATCAGCCCTCCTGATGTCCAGTACCATCACTTTTGTGTGGCTTGTTCTCTCCAGCTAAGTTTACTGTGAATCACATTGTTTAGCGGTTGCTTGTTCCCAGACAGCTACCTGCTTCAAGATCAGAGATCCTCTCTCCATCCCCATTTGACAGTACCAGGTCTAGGATTGTTACCTCCCTAGTGGGTTCCAAAACTAGCTGTCTGAGGCATGTCCCCTGAAGGGCATCGATAATGGCCCTGCTCTTGAATGTAGATGCAGCAAAGGTGCTCCAGTTAACATCTGGCATATTCAGGTCCCCCTTCAGCAATATTTCCCCTTTCTCTGCCATCCCAAGGATGCCTTCTATCATTTCCTTGTCTATTTCCTCCCCCTGAGATGGGGGTCTGTATACAACCCCTGTGCAGATTGTGGAGCCATTTCCAGTCTTCAGGGTGACCCACAGTGCCTCTTCTCCTCCCTGTTTATGCTTTAGTTCTGTTGCTTTGATCCCTTCCCTTACATAGAGAGCTACTCCTCCTCCTCTTCTTCCCTCCCTGTCCCTCCTGTAGATTGTGTACCCTGGCATGTTGACATCCCAGTCATGGTTCTCTGTGTACCATGTTTCTGTGACTGCCATGATATCCAGGCATCCCTCTTCTATCAAGGCCACCATTTCAGGAAGCTTTTTATCTAGTCTACAGGCATTGGTACTCATTACCCTCCTTTTTTTGTGGCTTTACTTCTTTTTGCCCCATCCCTGTCCTTACTGCCTTTATCTTTTTCTCCATTTACCCCTGTCCTTCTCCCTATTGACTGCTCTGTCTTGTTGTTTACCTCACTAACTACCCTGATTTTTTGGGGAGGGCTAAGATTTCCCTCCTCTTTTTCAGCGCCTCCCCCCTTGGCTAGTTTAAATGCTTGGCAATGAAGCATTTAAACCTATCACCTAGGATTCTGGTTCCCCTCCTGGGTAGATGCAGACCATTGTGCCTGTATTGGCCTGTATCCCTCCAGGTGGAGCCCCAGTCCCCAATGAAGCCAAATACCTGAGCTCTGCACTAGTTTTTCAACCAGCCATTGAATCCCATGCTGTGGAGTACACTAGTCTCTTCCATGCCATAGACAGGTAGCACTTCTGAGAAAGTTACCATGTGTGCTACTTGTCTAAGGCCCCTCCCCAACTCCACAAACTCCTGTTGCATTGCTCTGATCCCATTCTCAGCCAGGTCATTTGTTCCAAGGTGGATAATGACATCCAGGTCACTCCCCCTTGCAGCTGCCCCCACGATTCTAATGATTCATTTCTGTCCCTCAAGCCATGGTGCAGGGCAGGCACCTTACCCTCCTTTCCCCCTCCCTCCCCAGTTCTACCCCTAACAATTGGGTCCCCACAGGAGTTGTTTCCTTCCCTGAGGTCTTGTGCCACCCTCCTGTGGTTCCCATTGTGAGGTTCCCAGCATCCTCCTTGGTCTCCACTGTGGGTGCCTCCATAGAGAACATGCTCCACCAGAGTGGTGAATGGTGTGGAGAGGCACAACTGGAGGGATGACCTCTGTTCCACCACCTCACCCTCCCTGAGCCCACTGTGGTCCAACCACTCCTCTTTCTTGGCAACCTCTGAGGTAGTGGCAGTGGCCTGGGTGGTCCCTGGGTGGGGGAGCAGGTTTCCTGAATCATTGCCAGGTCAGCATGGAGACAAACAACCTCCTCCCTCAGACCAGAGAGGCGCCTGCAAATAGGGCAGCAATGCAGTCTCCAGAATGTCTCCCAGAAGACTGCTGCTCCACAGCCAGTGCATTGCACCACTCCCCACATGTCTGTGTCCCCTCCTGTTACAGATGCTTTTCTTTTGTTGTTTTTTTTTGTTGTTTTAGTGTGCAAGCTTGTGAGTGTCTCTACCCCCTATTCAGTGTGCTGTGCCTTTAAGGATATGAACAGGTGAATGCTGTTAGCAGTTTTGGGGAAGTGATGTCAGCACCCCTGCTATAAAGGAAGTTATGTGCTTAGGGTGGGAGGGAGTAAACCTATGCCGTCCAGAAACAATCAACTACAATTCTGACCCTCCACCCAGGGGAATTCCTTCCTTCCTTTCAGACACCTATTTCACAGAGGTTAAGTAACCAGTCTAGACACAAATTACTAAAATATCTCCCAGCTACAGTTCCTCCCTGGCAAATTAAAGTTAAAACTAAGAAAAGTCAACCCTCAAAAACAGAATCAATACTAGTTACTTACACAGATCTAAAAAGTAATAATTATGTTCAGTGTGGTCTAGAAAATAACCTCCATGATTCAAGGAAGCTGTGGCTGCTTCCTCACTCACTCTGTCTCAGTAGACAGAGACCACAAACAACTCCTGTTATAAATCCACAGTTCAGCTAGGCCCCTTTCAGCTCCTCCCCTTAACAGACACCTATTTCACAGAGGTTAAGTAACAGGTCTCAATCATAGCACAGTTATATCACAAATGATTCTTGTATTTGTAGTAATGTGTTTAAGATAAATAAAATATATTAAGTAAAAAAAAGAGTGTGGGGCAAAGACTTTCATGAGCTATGGCTAGTCATGCTCTAGAAGTGAGACTATGAATGAACTTACATGATAACCCAATTCTAGCACTGACAGATTTCCATATGCTTGCTACCTGCATGAAGAACTTGAGGGATGGGTCCAAGGTTACCCCAAGGTAATTGACCAAAGAACTACGGCAAGATAATTTCCACTACTACAAGAAATCTGAAGTGAATGGCCAGCGTCTTAATTTGGATGTCATATCAAACAGCACTGCTTAAGTTTTGGAGGTGTTCGGAAGTAATTTGCTTGAGATCAGCTAATTCAAAACTGTATTAGGTCAGAGGTGGGATAACTGTTAATGATAGCAATATTATTAGAATTAAAAAAGTGCACTAGCTCAGCTGCATACAGAATCAGAGAACTGTGGGCCAGACAATGGTAGATTCCATTTATATGTAATGACGAGATTGGGGGCCTAGAATTGAACCTTGCAGAACTGTGACAGAGGTTATAGCAGAATTGGAGGGGTACCCAAATGTTAAGCTCTAATGTCTGTTACTCAGATGATTATTAAACCATGGAAGAGTAGTAGGAGAGAGACCAATGCTGCAGAGCTTAGTACAAAGCAGGGAGTGATTAACAAGATCAAAGGCTATAGTGAGATCAATAAAAACTGCACCAGTAAAGTTATCCTTTCTATAGCAGTGGTAATATAATTTGTAAAGGTAAGTAGGGCAAAGGAGATGCTATGGCCTCTACAGAAGCCATGTTGTTATGGGGATAGGATATTGTGTCAGTTGTGTAGATACCAATTTCTCAAGTACCTTATTTAGCACAGGTAATATCATACCACAGAAAACAAAGTAACTTCAGTGGGAGTTAATCCTTTTTGTCGTGCAGGAAACTGTCACACCGTGTTACATGCTGATGGGCTCCACTGCACTTCTAGAACCATTCAACATCTTTTGTTTCCCATGACAGTACATGTAACACTTAATAAATCAATGTCTTAAATTAGCATCACTGTAGGCAGAAAGGTGAAGTAAACACTGTCCCTCTTTAACACAGGAGGACCAACAGGTCCCAATATACTAATGGTTAGTGTTTTAAATTTTGTTTTAAAACTTTTTTACCCAAGATAGCCTAAACGAGATGCAACATCTCATTCTTAGTGGTGTCCTGCTTTTTACCCATTTCCACTACTGGATCAACTACTAGACTGGAACATAGAGAGAGTACAGTAGGCAACTTACTCAGGTCACACATAGTATTTGACTCTGATGGGGTTTGTAACATGGGACCTCCAAGTTTCCAAGACAGTACTCTACCTATTAGACCATACTGCTTGCTTTTGAAGTTTTTACTGTGCATTGTAGCATACAAATTGATCCTGTGCAAAGCAGTGCATCATCTCATTTGTATTTCTTTTGTATTTCTATCTCAGAAGCTCCCATAGCTGACATCAGTGATAGCTGCAGATGGGGGGACAACAGTGACAACTGGCAAACTGTGAGCAGCTGCTGTCTGTCCCTGCAGAAGAGGTGCTTTTTTCATATGACATGAACTCTGTGCTCAATCAAGTAAAATCCTAACAGCACTGGGTTAAAGTTATCTATAGTGAACAATACAGGCTGAACTACATACAGTATTATAGTACTTTAAAACAGGTTATAACATGGGCAGGGAGTTATCTGTGATTTGATTTGCAGACGGCCACCACCTGAACATCCATTAATCTCTATTACCCATACAGCAAGTGGTGAAGGGACCCCAAGGAACAGATCAAGAAGTGCCCCGATCTTGTTATTGTGCTGAAAACACAGTTCGCAAGCCAGTCATTAATCTCCCCACTAAGCAAGAGAGACATCCCTAGCTATACACAATGGATATGACTTTCTCTCACTCTGGGGCAAGTGCAAATCAGATCACAGATAGGTCCCTTGTCATATTGCCCTTGCTTAGTGTTTGCAGAAAGACAACATAATAATTATTTTCCCCTCACCCCTGTCTGGATTCCTACCCACCTGCCCCGCAGACCACCGGGGACCGAGCACACAATGCACTTCCAAATGGCTGCGAAGAGAGAACACGAGCAAGATGGTGCCTGCAGCAGTCCCTGCACTCTCTTCAGATGTCTGTCTCTGTCCCTAAGTGCTGCAGGGAGAGCACATTTGTCCCTTGTCGTCCCCAACCCCCCGAGACCACACAGTGTCCCGGAAAGTGCAGGGTTCACCACAAGAGGGAGCCGACAGACAGTGAATGTGGAGTGAGAGCGGCTACTTACCATCTTTACTTGCTGTCCATTGTCACCCTGCTTGCTACCACACGGAGAGAGAGTACAGGGAGAGAGATTAATCTGTCTCACGCTTCCTGCTCGCTGGCCACCTGTGTGAACCTCCCCCCCATGACTTATTGGTTGAAATCATTTCAAAATGGGTTGGCATGGTATGAAAGCATGATTTCTTTGTCAGGTACATGCAAACTGTGTGGAAACTCACAGTTTTGAAAAATAAACCCTCCCCCACCCATACATTGCACCCCACTGCAGAAAGCGAGACTGACAGACAGGCAGCTGTGTGCTGCATGACAGTCTACTGTCCCACGTATACCAGCACAGATACAGAGTGAGAGGGACAGAAACAGAGATGAAAGTCCTTGCCGTCCCCCACCCATACATTGCACCCCACTGCAGAGAGTGAAACTGAGACAGGCAGCTGTGTGCTGCATGACAGTGTCACCCCTCCCTCCTTTTCCAACTGTCCCCTGAGCAGCAGGAATACACTTGTCTCCAGTCCCTAACCACATTGTGTGTGAATGCGGGGTAGAGCAGGCCACCAGCAGTCAGAGGATTGCTTATCCTTGCAGCACAATCTCCATAAACAATTTGCTGCCACTAACGCGAGTGCCAATACTTGAAATGCAGGAAATGTTGTTGTGTGAATGTTGCCATTCTTTAATCTGTAAATGTAAAGCAGCACACAGTTGTATTCTGATCAGTTAATGTTGCTGTTCATTTCCGTGCAAGTGACCGTTGCTGCATTGCTGGGCAACAGTCCTACATGTGGTGTGACAAGTGACCTATCAAGCACTGTTGCTGTTCGTAAATTTGTAGTGAAAGTTGCCATTTCTGAATGTTGGCAACTGTGCTGCTTATGTGACAGAGACTCATGCGCTCCCGTCAGTGGCATTGAAATGTCTCCTTCAGCAGTGCAGAAGACTGAGAAGTGTCTGCATGGGTGTATGTTTTTTTTGGGGGGGAGGGCTGCTCAGTACAGGGTGTAGGAAAGGTAACAAAGCATGATTTCTTTTTTTTATTCCATTTATCTCTCTCCAGGCACCAGAACTCTTTCAGGCTACTCAGCATTCTGCCACATCTACCGCCCACTGTGATCCCACTTCCTCAAGGATATTACTTTCTCTTTGGTGAACCCTCTCCAGCCAAGGTCTCCAAGGAGATCGAAGGGGCGAAGATGGAGATCTGGAGTTGGGCATGTGGCAGCGGGCACTGAGAGCCATCACCTATCTGGGCTGGAGGGAGTTTTTGTCCCTTGTGTTGCGCCCCAGATGTGGGATATGCAATGCCACCAGCCCGTGATATGGATGCTCCCACCCACGTCTGGAAGGCAGCTGCCTGATGTCTTCCCCCTGCTAGCTAGCACCTGTGCATCACAGTGCTGCCAGTCTCCACTGAGGGCTGCTGCTATGCTGGGTTGTCCCTGGATCCCTCCCCGAGAGAGGAGAGCAGTCCTCCGGATGCTCAATCCTCTCTCTCCCCTGCCAACCTCCGGTGACCCAGGCTCACTCCTGAACCTGGGTCGCTGGCATGGTGCGAGGTGTGGCGTCCAGCACCTCAACACTCAGCGCCACTGAGCTGGCATGGTAACAAAGTGTGTTATGCATAAGAAATGTCAGAAATTGTATCACTGCAGTATTTCTTACATTTCTATGGGTATAACAGCAAAGTAGTACACATGTTTTATGACAGACTGTTTTACAAGGTGGCAGGATGTAGTACCTTTTCTGCTGTTTAAACAGCAAAAAGAACACCTTTCTGAATATTTTTGTTGTTGTTTAAACTTAGCCCATGTCATAAGCAGAATAACCCACTCTAGGGTATACAGTTATTGGGGATTAATCAACGCCCCGGGCACTGTGAAGACACTTGGCCTGCGGCCTCGTGTCTCACAATGCGCTGAGGGTGTTGATTAATCCCCAATAACCGCACACCCTGCCATGGGTTATTGCTTACTTATCACCAGACCAGTCTCAATACAGAGTGTAATGAAGCCTGACCTCACAAGCATCATGATTTCCTTACTAACTGCATAGGAACCAGACTAAAATACATAGCAGTTAGTGATGTTTGCATATATAGCTTGTTTTGAGCTGTGCTCACTACTATAAAAGAAAAGAAAATTTACTTAAATTTCCATAATCTAACAAATGTTTGTGCCCTTCATAAATTAAATTTATTGGCTCCTATACATGAAGGGGCAGGTTGCCTATGTTCTATGGATCTGTGGCATGTAAGCAATCCTACATCTGAATGCCATGAATCAGGGGTCCTGCAGACCCCTGCATGCATTCACAGAAGGGATGTGTGTCCTTTACACACTAGATTCCCCATCCAGTCATGCAGCTACATGTGTGTGTGATCCAGGAACATGAATGGGGGTGTGCCTTCACTCCACGCAGTTCACAAAGGTGCAGAATGATGGGCAAGGAGGTGTGCAGGATGCAGCAGTGGGGATCCTGCCCTATCTTTTGCACACACACACCCAATGACACCCGCTGGCTGTGGCTGGACAGGGAATACCCCCACTGTTCTGCCACAGCCCACTGGGCTGACAGGAAGGGCTGCAGGCAGCCACTCATGCACTCGCCTGTATTTTTACAATGTTCTGGACCTGCATCTTCCCAGATTCCCCTGCTGGAGTGGAGCAGGGGATTCACTTCATGACCTAGGATAAGCATCTGATTGGATATCTACTTGTCACTCGATCCACCCCACGCTGCAGGGCACTGGAGGAGGGGGGAGGCCAGATGCATGTGCCCTGTAGAAGTACATGGTAGGGCATGCCATGCACCTGACCTCAGGTGTGGAGCTACATGGAACAGGTATGCCCAAATTGCATGTACCCGTCCCTGCAACACTGCATATCCCCAATTGTGCTGGTGATTGGAAAGTTCAGTGATACAGAACATTTGCTGTTCAGCTTACTGTTTTGCTTGATATATTGCGGAGGATATACTGCGAAAGCCAAAAAGAAAAGAGTAATTTACCAAGAATTTATAATATGTACATTGGCCTGGCTTTGAAACTGTGCTACAGTGAAGCCCACCAGGGCGAAACCCAATTCTGCAGCATTCTGCAGCCGTTATTGCAGGAAACAAGGCAATTCCATTTGGAGTTAATCCCTTTGGTGATGCTGGAAACAGTGACACTGTGTTTTATCTAGGCAGGCTCCTTGAGTTTATAGTTATTTCTGGCAAGCCATTCCAAAAATTGACTGCAATGAAGAAAAGGAAAGGAATATAGCTGTAGAAAACACCTTTCATACAGACTGTATCATAATGTGCTTTATCATCCAGGAGAGGAAGGGACGAGGAGGCTGCTGTCGTTTTTCTGCACAGGGTGATTCAAAGTCATATAAATTTATAAGACAAAGACTGTAGTAAGGTCAAACACATGGCAGTTGACTGACTTGCTCAGGGTCACACAATGAGTATGTGGCAGTTGTGGGACTCAAAGTCAGGTCTTCAGATTCATAGTTCTGTGCTGTAACCACAAACCCAAACTGCCTCTCAATATAATGCACCCCAGTATGAAGTATAGTAGTATTTTCTGGTGTTAACCCTTCCCATGTTTCTCCTGAACCTGAATTTCAGCCCATGTGTTCTATTATATCATGCAGTGAATAGCTTCTTATGGTCAATTTTCACTTGCCATTTCTCTGTTGTAGAATTACATCATGCCTTCCCTCTGGAATATTTACTTTTCCAAGGAAAACATTCCTGTGTTCTCCAGCCTTTCATCCTTAATCTGTCCTTGTAGTTCTTTATCTACATAGAATTCGATTCCCTGTACCCTTTCCTGCTCATGTATCATACTGTATGTTCAACCCGTAGTGTGGGATTCATTACTACACATCTGTAGGAATAAACCATAAAATTATTTTTAAAAAGTTCTGTTTATTTTGCGTTTCCTCCAATGTAATCCCACCATGATAAACAGTAGGAATGTCTTTCTGTAATATAGCAACATTTGCTTCACAAATACACATTTTGTGTAATGTTTTGAGTTACAGTTAGTTTAGAACAACTGGGATGTGCAGAAGTCAGCAGAATACCAGATTAGAAGTTGCTGATTAAGTACCAAATGTTAATTAGCGAATACTACAAATAGCAGGATATGTGATACGCAGGAACTAATACTGAGTATTTGTTTTTAATTTTAATTATTCAAGTACTTCAAGAGAGGTAGCAGTTGAAGTTTGAAATCGTGGTGAGGTTCTGGAAAGCTAACTTTGTCATAAGTTTCCGTAAGTTGTTATTGTTTGTAAGTTGGGTTTTAAAATTGGCCTAACTTCTTAAGAACTTTCTGGACTAGAGAGACACAAATCCTTAAATCTTTCTGTGCTAGCTGCAGACTGTTCTTGTGGGGGAGGGTCTTTGGCCAGTAACACAGTCAGCCAATCAAGGTTGTTTGCGTTTCAGTTAATCTCTGTTAAAATTCTCACTGAGGCATTTTAAGTCTTCTTGTTGAGGCTGCGGTAGCAGTTGAAGTTTGAAATTGTGGTGAGGTTCTGGAAAGCTAACTTTTTCATAAGTTTCTGTAAGTTGTTATTGTTTGTAAGTTGTGTTTTAAAATTGGCCTAACACCTTAAGAATTTTCTGGAAAACCCTCTTACCCACCCCTTGTATTAGCCTTTCTTAAATACAGAAGAACCACTCGGGGTTGAGTTTAAAGGCTGGAAGGGAAGAGTTTAGGGAGTTGCAAACTTCCCCTTTGAGCAAACTCTTAAGGCTAATAGTCAGGTGGGGTAAAGTACATCCACTCAAGTGTTGCAAGTATAAAAGACTTGGACTAGTGGGGAACCTGGTGGCTCACCCAAGGAAACCTACTTGGAGGGGGATGGGACCACATGTCATTAGGGCCAGCATCTTTGGGAGGGTGGTGGGGTGCACAGGGTGTGGGGCAGCCATGACACTGGACTGGACTTGGAAGTTTGGTGGTTACTCAGTGTGCTACCAGCTGGCACAGCTTAGGGAGGAGGTTGAAGGGATTAGGAGACAGCTGGAGGAAGGGGGGAGGTATGGTTGGGGAATAGGGCAGGGGGTCTCCCATGGGGTTTCACCAAGCACTAGGGGCAGGGGCATAGGGAAAGGAGTACAGGAGAGTGCTCTGGGGTCACATAGGGACCCTGGCAGATGGGGCCCAAAAGGAGGATACTATGAAGGAAGCAGGCAGGTAACTGGGGACCCTCACACACAGAGGCCAAAGGGAGGACTTTCTCAGGGAAGTAGGCAGATGGCTGGGGCTGGGCAGAAGGAAGCAATGGGGGGATGTGGATTGGACCTTAAGCTCAGTAACCACTTCAATTCTCTTCTTCTGCTTGAGGATGAGGGAGGTGATGTAGCCATAACAGGGGCAGTTAGAGATGGAAAGGGAGTGGGGGCAGGAGGCGGGGGCTGGATAGCAGGAGGTACGGGGGGATCTTGGAATGAGGGAAAATGGGGGAAGCAGGGGATCAGAGCAGGAGGACAAGGGGGTAGAGGGAAGAAAGCACAAGGAAAAGGACCAGTTGGGAGGAAAGGAGAAGGACCAGAAGTACAAGGAGGATACAGTAAGGGAGCTGAGGATTTAGGCCAGCGGAGCATGAGAAGCAAGGAGGGGCTGAACAGAGATGGGAAGGAAGGGAGGATGAGCCAGGCTAGTTTAGCAGATGGGGGGAAGGACCAGTCGCAAGCAGTAATGGTGGGGCGAGGTACAGAAGGATACTCAGGAGGATGAGAGGCATAGGTCTCGGAGGGAGGGGTGGCCAGGGTAAATAAGGAGGGATGGCAGGTGGCACCCAGATGGGGAGGAGCAAAGAGCCGGCTGGGGGGAGGGGCTGGAAGAAGGGATGAGGGACATGGAAGGGGAGGAAATGGAGGAAAAGGGGCAGCCAGAGTGCTCCTGTTGGATGATTCCATGATCAGGGGGATCAAATGGGATAGGGATGGAGAAGCCTGCCCGGTTAGAACAAAATGCTTCCCTGGACTAATGGTGCACAGGGTCAAGCATGAGGTATATCAGCTGGCAAAGGATTGTGGAGGTTCCCCGGACGTACTGGTCCACATAGGTACCAATGACATTGAGGGAAATAGTGAGCTAGAGATACAGGCAAGGTTCAGGGAGCTTGCCAGGGTCTGTCATGATATAGGATGGCAATTTCCTTCTCAGAAATCCTGACGGTGCCAAGGGCTAGTGGGAAACACAAGAGAAAGATTAGGGTGATAAACCAGTGGCTCAGGGAGTGGTGTGGGGCCAGAGGGTATGGGTTGCTAGGGGACTGGGGGAGACCTGGGTGGATAAGGGGCTGTATGCTAGAGATAGGCTCCATCTCAATTCGGAGGGGAAGGAAATCCTTAAGTTGAAAATAGAGGGGTTCATTGGTGAAAGGTGGGGTTTAAGCTTGTGAAGGGGGGGATGGGAGAAAAGGCTGTCAAGAGAGGTCGGATAAAGGAGGGACTCTGTCTCCACCCCCCTGGGAAGTTGAAGGAAAGCAGAAAAAGGCCGACTGGTAAGGTGCAGACCAGGAGAAGACAGAATCCCCATGGGAACACGAGCAGGGGAAATGGAAGTATAGGGAAAGGGTGGAAGGTAGTCCTGCTAAATGCCAGGAGCTTGGGCAATAAAATGCATGAGCTCTAGGCGATGCTAACTGAGGGAGAGGTGGATGTGGCAGTGGTCACTGAGACCTGGGCAACTGTAGGGCATGACTGGGACCTGAACCTGGAGGGTTACACCTTGTTCAGGAAGGACAGGGGGAAGGAAGGGGAGGAGGGGTAGCAATAATAGTCAAAAACTGCATTGCCATAGGAGGAGTGGAGGAGGCGGAGGGAACTGAGGAGGCGAGTTGGGTCACTTTGATAACAAGGCGGGGCAAGAGAGTAAAAATAGGAGTGGTGTATAGACCCCCTGCACTGGTGGAGGAGCTGGAGGAGAGTCTGGTGGCAGACGTTGGGGGACACTGCAGATTGGGAAGGAGAAGGGTGGTGGTGTTGCGAGACTTAAACATGCCAGGAACAGACTGGAAGACTATGACATCTTCGGTGGCCAGGAAACAGAGGTTGTTAGATGTCTTTCAGGACACGTTCCTAACTCAGCAGGTGGGGGAACCAGCCAGGGAGGAGCGGATACTGGGTGTAGTCCTGGCAAACAGTGACCAGATTGGAGGCCTGGAGGTAAGGGACCCGTTAGAGGGGAGAGATCATGCCATGCTCTGGTTCTGCCTGAACCTAGGAGGGGTAGAAGGCTGCACAAAGACGGAGGTAACTGACTTCAGGGGGGCAGATTTCAAGGAAATGGGAAGGATCCTTAAGGAGCACTTGGATAGGATTAGACCACACATGGATGCTGACAGTAGGTGGGAAATCATCAGGAGGGGGGTGCAGGATGCTACCAGCACCTGCGCAAGAGTAAGACAAAAATGCGGTAGGGCCCAAAAACCCTGCTGGTGGACCAGGAAGGTTCAGGAGGTGGTGAGGGGAAAGAAGGCAGCCTATAGGAAATTCAAGTGCTCAAGGAGTGAAAGGGACCGAGGGGAGTACGAGCTGATGGCCAGAAGGGCCACTAGGGAGGTGAGGGTGACTAAGGAAAGGAAGAAGCAGAACCTGGCCAGGGAAATTAGGAGAGGGAACAAGGGGTTCTTTAGCTACACTGGGGAAAAACGAAGGGTGAAGAGGCAGATTAGCAGGATTAAAATGGGGGGGTGGGCCCAAGACATGGGGAAGCAGGCTGAGGTACAAAATGAGTACTTCACCTCAGTTTTCACCAAGGAAAATGGGGGTGCAGCATCATACATGGGAGGAAAAGGTGAAACTGAAGGGGGGGGACCTTACCGATTGGCAAGTCTGGATAGGGGGGGCATCACTGGGCCTCACTGGCAGGTGGGGGGAAGGCAAAGCAGGTGGACAAGGTAGAGGAGGTGGAAATCATGGCAGAGAGAGTGAGGGAAGCCTCAGGTCCCTGAAGATGGACAAAGCACCAGTGCTGGATAAATTAAATCCCAGAGTGCTGAAGGAACTGGCGGATGTCCTGGCGAAACCCCTGGCAGAGCTCTATGGCATCTCTCTGAGGACAGAGTGGGTGCCCCAGGACTGGACGGTGGTGCATATAGTGCCTATCCACAAAGGCGGATCAAGGGAGGTGGCAGGGAACTATAGGCCCGTCAGCCTGACATTGGTGATGGGCAAGGTGATGGAGGGCATTGTCAAGGAGAGACTGGGGGGGGGGACCTGGAAAAGTTGGGGTGCCTGAATGATAAACAGCATGGATTTGTCCCGGGGAAATCATGTCAGACAAACCTTGTGGAGTTCTATGACTGGGTGACAAGTGCCTTGGACCTGGGTAGACCAGTGGACGTCCTCTTTCTTCACTTCAGCAAGGCATTTGACTCTGTTCCTCATGGGGGCCTGTTGTATAATCTTGGAGAAATGGGGGTGGGGAACCAGATGAGGAGATGGATAGGAAATTGGTTCCAGAACCGGACCCAGATGGTCGTGGTTGGTGGGATAGTCTCGTCCCCAAGGAGGGTCATTAGTGGAGTCCCTCAGGGATCGGTCCTTGGGCCCCTCCTGTTCAACGCCTACGTCTCTGACATAAGGAAGGGTTTCAGGAGTGAGATGAGTCTCTTTGCGGATGACTCAAAACTGGGGGGCAGTGGTGGATGGGGAGGAGGGGAGGGTGGCCCTACAGGGGGACCTGGAGGCTCTGGAAAGTTGGTCTAGAAAGCGGAAGCTGAGGTTCAGTGCTGGGAAATGCAAGGTACTGCACCTGGGAGCCAGAAACCTGGGCCAAGAGTAAACCCGGGGGGGAAATGCTAAAAGTCTTGATGGCTGAGAGGGACCTGGAGGTGGTAGTGGATATCAAGATGAACAACTCGGAGACTTGTAGGAGGGCAGCGGCAAAGGCCAACAGGATGCTTGGATGCATCACTAGGGGGATCACCTCCAGAAGGAGGGAAGTGATACTCCCACTGTATAACTGCTTGGTGAGGCTGCACCTCATGTACTGCGTGCAGTTTTGGAGGCCACATTTAAAGAGGGACATTGAACTCCTGAAGAGGGTCCAGAGGAGGGCAACCAAACTGATTTGGGGCTTGGGGGATAGGACCTCTGGGGAGAGGCTCAAAAAGCTAAATATGTACACATTGGAAGAGAGAAGGGATCGGGGGGACATGATTGAGGTCTTCAGGTACATGAAGGGGGTAAATAGGAAAGGATCAGTCAGGGTACTCCAAAGGAAGGGAGGGCAACTAGAGGGCATGGGTGGAAGCTGGGGGGGATTCAGGGGAGAAAGGAGGAGATGCTACTTCACTGAGAGGGTGGTGGAGCCATGGAATGTGCTGCCCAGGGGGCTGGTGGAGGCAGAAACAGTAGAGGGGTTCAAGAGGGTGTGGGACAGCTACAGGGGAAGGGTTCTGGAAGCAAAATCCAGTGCAGTGAGAATATCTGGGACTGGGAAAGGAGAAGCCAGAGAGGAAGAAGGGGGCAGCAAGGTCAGCTCCCAGGGTGGGGGCTGACCAAACGAGCAGACACGAAAGACCGTTAGGCCTATTCTGCTGGCATTTTAGTATGTTAGTATGTTAGTACTTGGCCTCAAGAACTGAAAAAGAATACATATTTGCATATTAAGTTTACTATTCAAATGATTGGTCTCAGGTACAAAAATCATTAAACAGAAAGGGACCTATGCACTATGGTGCAAAGTGGCTACACGCCGTGCATCTTGGACACATAGCCACTCCGCAAACATTGCACCCCCCACAGAAATTTATTAAGGCTTATTTTGAAGGCCTGTAGTGTCTTCATGTCCACTGTCTGTGCTTGTAGGCTGTTCCATTGGTTCACCATCCTCTGAAAGATGCAGCACTTCCAAATTCTACCTTTGAATTTACATCCTCTGAGCTTCAGAGTTTGTCCTCACACCCTGCTTGGGGTCACAATATCAAAACTCTTTGTAGGTTAAATCTTGTCAGTATCTCTGAGTATGTAAAAGACTGAGATCAAGCCCCTTCTCGACCTTTCTTTCTCCAGGGGGCCACATTTAGGGCCACCAGCCTCTCCTCACAGCTCTTGTCCACCAAAACTCTGACCATAATAACAGCTCTGAGTGGCAATCTCAGGACCTTCTTAATGTCCTTTTTACGTTGAGGAATCCAGCACTGCATGCAGTACTCAAGACAGGGCCAGACCACGGCCTTGTAAAATGGCAGGACTGCTATTTCTGCCCTGCTGGACACCCCCTTTCAATGCACCCCAGCATTCATCTGGCCTTTTTGGCAGTCTCTGGACACTGCTTATCATGTTTTAGGGAAGCCCAACACAGTGTGTAGTTCTTATTCTAACTCTGTTTTCTTCACGAATTGTAAGTGATGAAAAGGTTTGTGAGTACTGCTGGTCGAGTGCTTGGTCAAGCCACTCCCATGCTGGAGTGGCCAAGGCATTTGACCCAGCAGTGGGAGAGGGAGGAGACCAGGGATTGAAACCCTGCTCGAGGAACATTTTATTTTACTGCTGTCTGTGCAGCCACGAGTAAGTGCCGCAAAGGGAGTTTTAACTAACCCCTCTGTCAACACCCCCTCAGAGCTGATTATTATTATTCCAGGGGGTATGCCCCCCACAAGAACTAAAGAATACATTGGGTGTGCTGCATTTTTGTGCAGTCAGTATTATGTACCACCGCTGTGTTACCACACGCTGTTGTTGTCTGTGTGTAGTCTTTACTTGCGTGGTTTCATCTGCAACATTATGACCCCATGCCATTGTTCTGGACCCTTCTGATATTTGTCCCCATTCTTCTTGGAGTCCACAGCCTAGGACCAGCTTAGTGTCATCAGGAAACGTTAGCATCTTGCTGGAGACACCAGCTTCTACAACAGTGATGCAAATTTTGAACTGCTGTGGCCCCAACATAGATCCTTAAGGTCTGCCATATTTCTGTTCTCACTTGAAGTAGCTCCTGCCCACCACAGTCCTCTGCTTACCTACACAAATCAGTAAGTAATCGTCCTTGTGAATGCTTCACATGTACCACACTGGTGTCCATGGCCTACAAGCTTGTTATACACCATGTTGTTAAAGGGCTCTCAGATGTCCAGATAGACTATATCTATGGCCTTGCCATAGTCCACCTCTCTAGTCAGCCCATCACAGAAACTGATCAGATTGGTTTACCAGAACATGACCCTTATAAAGCCATGCTGATAGGGGGCAAGAACCGAGTCCTTGACTGAGTACTCCATTAGTCTGTCCTTAATAATGTCTTCCAGGACCATGCCAGCATTGATGTGAGGCTGACTGGCCTGTAGTTGCCCAGATCCAACCTTGCATTTTTGTTGAAGTTGGGAACAAAACTGGCAACTTCCAAATCTTCCAGCAATACACCTGTCCACACAGGCTTATAATAGATTACTACAGTCAGCCATGCCAATTGATCTGCTAGCTCACACTAAGATCCTGGGGTGAGTTCCCTTTGCTCTTTGAGAGTGACCTGGCTTTATCTTTATATTAAAAACATTAAAAAATAAAATGACCTATAGTCCTCTCCAGGTAGCCATGGCTGATCCCCTGGCCCTCTCCATTCTCACATACACCAAGTCTTTAACCTAGTCAAAACCGCTACCATACCCGGGGATCTAACTCTCAACTGCTGCTGATTCCTAGATACCGTACCTCAATGGGCCAACGATCATTTGCCTACAGGGCGCCAAACTGGTTAAATAATCTCAACAGGGAAATCTCCTCCACCCCCATGCTTGGTCCCTTCAAAACTAGGCTCCATCTCTCTCTCTCTCTCTCTCTCTCTGCCTTCTGTACCCGTGACTGCCACACCCATCCAGCCTAACTGCCGCCTCTGTCTTGCCCCAGCATCACATCATGCACTTTCCACCTCTCCCCTCCTCCACCCTTTCTCTCCCCCCCCCCAACCCTTTGCCTGCACTTCTCTATGTGATGACAATGCTCTCGGCACGCTTATGCCCCCCATATCCTAACCATGTCTTGTAATACTGTTGCACACCAATGCTCATGAATGCTGATGCTCTACCAAAAATGTGTGCATCCTCTCTTGTATCTGATTGCGAAGCTGTTAAACCTGCAAGTAATTACTGTACATGTTCTTGCCACAGTTGTCGACATCCATCACTAGAAACTGCTTGTAAACCTGAATAACCTGTTATTTCTGCCAAACTTTCTGCTGTACCGCTTACATTTCTGTTGTACCGTTTACTGTTGTAACATTGTTGAGCTGTGCTCAATCTGATGTGGAACCTTTGTAAAAGAGCCTTGGCTCAAAGGTACTTGTAATCCTAGAATTAAATAAATAAATAAAAATAAATACATCTTCTGGCACTGCACCAGGAGCTGATAGTATTTCGTAGAGAGTCCAATGTCCTCTGCATCAAAAGACAATGTTTCCAAAGTAGGCCCGCCCTCCTAATCCCTGAACCACGATTTATGAGTGGGTATGAGTCGTCAAATCAAACCTAACCCATTACCTCACCCACAGTGTATCTTTCCAATAACAGATACAATGTTATGTGACTGCAGAAGCAGCAGTGAGCATGTCCAGGATGAAAGGGAAGGGGAAGTTAATGCCATCGAAGGTGCAAGGCAGACTGCCAGCCCAGGAACATCAGTGGTGTGGACCCCTCCTCCCTTACCCGATGTACCCACTGCTGTGGCAGTCATGACAGTTTATCAAACCTTGGAAAGGCATGCTGCAGATTAGGGAGTTGGGGACAGTCTAATTAGTAATGACATGCCTATATGTGTCCCCAAAACCTTTGGTTGGGGTTAGAAAAGGACTCTAATTGTCAAAGACAATGGTTTTCCATTTTTTATGGAAAAAACTGCAATGACCATGGAATTCTGATTGTTTTGTGGATTTTGACTTCTTCCACCGGTGCTACGTGGAAATCATGTCACTGCAAGGAATCCCCATGACTTCAGCATCTTAAAATGGATGCTGCTCTGCTGCATATTCTTTCTGCTCTGCTGCTTATAGAATCAGTAAGGAAACCACTCGCACTGATTCCTTGTAGCCATCCATATTTCGGTTTAACTACCGTTGCTTCTCTCCAACCTTTCGATCAGTTGAGAACTGTTCTTGCTCCTGAAAGCACAGTTTCCATTTAGTATGTGCCTCAGCTTCTTTTATTATTTGTATTACACTGGATAATATAAAAAAACCAAAAAAGCTAAGTATCGACACACTCAGGGACTCACACTAGGCAGCAGGGGTGGGAGAATTAGGTTTAATGTTGAAGTGTTCCTGCGTCTAACCCTTCCTTTGATCAGCTGATGTGATATCTCACCAACCTGAAAGTAATGTTTTTGTGTAGAACAAGTATATGCCTAAATGTTTTTTGCACTAGATGATTTAAAACAACAAAAACAGCTATGTATCAGTCCACTCAAGGAATCGGGCTGAGCAGCAGGGGCTGGGGTGTCAGGTTTAAAGTCTAACAGCTTTTCATCTAAACCTTTGATTAGCTGATGGAACTGATCTCCGTCTGGACAGTAAAGTTGTTGTGTAGAAAGAAATAGGTACCTAAGCTATTTTTACACCACATGATTACCTCCCCCCCCAAAAAAAAAGCTTTGTATCTGCACACTTGGAGAATCAGGTGGAGGGGAGTTCCGTCGGGTGTCCTTAATTGCATTTATTTGAAAGAGTGTCTCTGTGAAGTAGAACTATTAGTCTTGCTGAACTAGAAGGCTCGAGGAATGCTTGCTAATCTGTGTGTCTTTGTGCAAGATTGATTGATTGAATTTTATTTTGAGACAGGAACAAATGTTAGGGAGAAGTCCCTGTTTAAAAAAAGTATATGCCTAAATGTTTTTCACACTAGATGACTTAAAACAAAAGAAGCTAAGTATCAGCACACTCAGGGAATCAAGCTGGGCGGGGGTCAACCAATCTGGTTGGGGTCTTACAACACTGTGTGGTCCCCCACATCATCAAGGCAACACCCACTTCACCCTGAGGTACTGTATGGCTCCCCAGGTCAGCACACTTTGCCTTTGCCTAGTGCTCCAAACCCCATCAGCCCAGGCAGGGGAGTCTGGATCAGTTTAGCTTGCAAAGTAATATCTCCCACTTGCCAGCGTTGTGCACCACCAGCCTATGCCACTATTTTGTTTTTAATTTGGGGAGTATTTTTTTTTTATTTTTTAAATTGGGTGGGTGGGTGAGCTGGGCTGCTGATGGTGTAAGTGCTGGCAGTTTTCTATGTTGCTGTTAGTTTTGAGTCCCTGAGTGAAGGGGGCTTAGCTTCTATGTGCCCCTGAGTTTGGTGTACGACCTGGGTGCTGTTGTTACCCTACCTGCCACTGCATGATGCCAGCACAGGTGGGAGATGCTGCAACAACACACAAGCAAGACTGCACACTCAGAGTTACACAGCAGGAAAGATGCCAAATATTGTACAATGCCAGTGGGCAGGGTGGGCTGCTGCTGTTGCTTTTTTGTGCCCCTAAGTGAGTCAGGGAGCTTTAGCATCTGTGTGCCTTTGAGTTTGTTACATGGCCCAGTTTTTGTAACTCTACCTGCCACTGTATGATGCCAGCAGGGTTGAGTGGGGCACTGCAACCACATGCAAGCCAGATAGCACGCTCAGAGACTCACAAAAGATAAGTACCCCCAGTACTGTACAATACCAGCAGGCAGAGTGATGCTCAATTCCCACATCTGAGCTCAGACACGAAAGCTGAGAGTCCCCCTTTCCATGGAGACCAAGTAAAAAAAAAGTAGCCACATGTTTGGGAGATGCATGATTTTCATTAGAACATCTTCCTCTAATCACTTGTGGAGTTTTTTTAGATTTATTTTAAAGAAGCCAGTTTAGGCAGTTAAATGTAAGATAGGATCAAACAGAAGAAGTTCTCACCTTGGTGTCTGGTGGTTCGGCTTAATTCACATCTGAGTTCTGACAAGCTAAGAGACCCAGAAATATGTAACTTCGGCATGTGGGGGAGGCTATTGAAGGAAGGAGATAGTAGTGTTGCCATTATAGCCATCACCTCAAGGGATGGGGGCTGCATTGTTGCTACTACCATCACACCTGAGGGATTGGGGCTGCAGTATTGCTGCTGCCATTACACCTAAGGGATTGAGGCCTTAGTGCTGCTGCTCTCGCTCCTGAGGGATGAGGCCATAGTGCTGCTGCTCTCGCTCCTGAGGGAGGGGGGCCATAGTGCTGCTGCTCTTGCTCCTGAGGGATTGAGGCCTTAGTGCTGCTGCTGTCACTCCTGAGGGATGAGGCCATAGTGCTGCTGCTGTCACACCTGAGGGAGGGGGGCCATAGTGCTGCTCTCACTCCTGAGGAGGGCCATAGTGCTGCTGCTCTCGCTCCTGAGGGAGGGGCCTTAATGCTGCTGCTCGCTCCTGAGGGATTGAGGCCTTAGTGCTGCTGCTCTCGCTCCTGAGGGATGAGGCCATAGTGCTGCTGCTCTCGCTCCTGAGGAAGGGGGGCCATAGTGCTGCTGCTGTCACTCCTGAGGGATGAGGCCATAGTGCTGCTGCTCTCACTCCTGAGGGGGGGCCATAGTGCTGCTGCTCTCGCTCCTGAGGGATGAGGCCATAGTGCTGCTGCTGTCACACCTGAGGAAGGGGGGCCATAGTGCTGTTGCTGTCACACCTGAGGGAGGGGGGGCCATAGTGCTGCTTCTGCCATCACACCTGAGGTAGGAGGCCACAGTGCTGGTGCTACTGTCACCCTTCAATCAATCAAAATCTTTATTTTACCAGGCGAACATCATTGAGCAATGCTCATTTTCAAGATGGACCTAGGCAGAACGTATAGACGTAAATCACATTGGTTAAAAGCAATGAGTAAAATAGCATAGGATTCAGAGACTAAATGATACAATCAGCAGGAGTAGACAAGATATTTACAGCATATAAACATTTCATTGGTCAATGCCAGGCTGAATGGTGCAATCAGCAGGACTAGACATAAAATTTACAGTGTATAAACATTTCAGTGGTCGATGCTAGACTAGATGATACATTCAGCAGGACTAGACATAATGGGCCCGATTCTCAAATGGGGCTGCGTTTGGCGCAAGCTGCAGCAAACAGCAGCTTACGCCAAAGCCCCATGCGCCAGGGACCCTACACCAGATTCTGGTACAGGAGGGGTCCTGGCACCTAAGACAATGCTTGCAGCAACCCCAGCCATGCGGCAACTGTATGGTGCATGGGAGGGTTCACCGCAAGCCCCTTGGACCATCCGCTGCATGCTCCGTTCATATAAGGACCAGCTGCGGAGGTGTACAGAGGGCTGTACCAGTCCACTGCTCTGTCTGGGGATGGGGTGGGCACTGCCTGTGTGGGTGGGGGGTATAGAACCTGCAGTGCATGGGCATATGCCATGTGTCTGCATGGTGGGGACACCTAGGGGTCCGGTGCATAGTAGGGAAGGGCCACAACAGGGATCTGGAGGGGGAAGCTGCCCTGTATTACCAAGGGGGCACTTTATAGATGGGGTCTGCTCCATATGGGGTGCATGTGGGGTACATCGGGGTTGTGGAGGTGGGACCCACAGCACCTATGTTACCACAGCTCACCCAGGGGAGAGATGTCTAAGTCCCCTTACGCCAGCCCTGGCTGGTCTAAGGGCACTTAGAATTTCTCTCACCCGGTGCTGTCTGTGAATAGCAAGCTGCAGCTTACGTCGGCGCATTCCACCTAGCGACATGTCTCAGGGCAGTGCATGGTGCAGGGCTGGCGCAAGCCCTGTTTGGGGCAGGCATCCTGCGGTTGATGCAGGCAACCTTTGTGAATTGCGTGGAGGCAGCTCTGGACGCAAGGTGCACCTTGCACCTTATCTGTTTGGTGCAAGCACCTTGCGTTAGACGCAGGGCTTTGAGAATCGGGCCCAATATTTACAGTGTATAGACATTTCAGAGTCAGTGTGCTGGTTGAGATACCTGTGCTCAAGTATAAACATACAAACCTAAAGCTAATAGAGGAGGGAGGGAGGAGGGAAGATGGTACAACACTGGATGATAGGATAGAGACTGGTGGAGGTGGGCACTATGGCAGTTTTTTAGAGCATGAGCTATCAAGGGGTACCCGATGGGAGAGGAAGTTGAGAAGCCTAAAGTGCTGGTTCAGAAGGTCAGGTTTTCAGAGCAAATAACTGATAAGTAATCAGGGGTGAGGGGCCAGGTAGTACTATGGTCTTGGAGAGAGATTCTGTGTTAAACACATAAGCCAAGTTAGGATGGAGATCAAACGCTGGGTGGATAGAGAATACTGGTAAGTGCTAGGGGTGTGAGAGAGGAAGATAAAAATATGTATAACAAGCATTTTGACCCCAGTTCACCATAGCAGGAGTAGGATTACAGGTTCAATGATAACGGCTACAGGATTCATTGAAGAAGAAAGCATAGATTGTTTTGAAAGCAGCCACTGACAAAGGGTGGACCAGTTTCACGGATTTTTGTATCATATTCCATAGTGAGGGCATATAACTTATCGAAACCCTGAGTGAGATCTCACCTTGGGTACAAATAACAAAATATAGGCGGTGCTTCTTAATGAGTGCTTGCCTACTGTACAAAAAGGCAAGCAATCTGATATATATTGGGGCAGCCTACTGGAAATGGCTGTGAACGTACAAACCCTTGAGGGATGGGGGCCACAGTGCTGCTGCTGCTGCTTTCACCCCAGAGGGATGGGGACCATAGTCTTGCTGCCATCACACCTGAGGTATGCAGCCCCAAGGGCTGCTGCTATCATTAATGAGGGATAGGAGAAGTAGTGATGCCATCACCCCTGAGGGATAAGGGCCATAGTGCTGTCATCACACCTAAGGGACAAGAGATCATAGTGCTGCTGCTGCCATCACAACTGAGTTTCGAGCCATAGTGCTACTGCTGCCGTCACACCTAAGGGACAGGGGCCAAAGTGCTGCTGCTGCCACCATCACCCCTGAGGGATGGGGCCATAGTTCTGCTGCTACTTCCACTGTCACCCCTGAGGGATGAGGTTATAGTGTTGCTGCTGCTGCCGTCACCTCTGAGGGATTGTCAGCTATAGTGCTGCTACCATCACACCTGAGAATGGGGGCTGTAGTGTGCTGCCATCACCCCTCATGGTGAGGACTGTGGTGCTGTGGCTGTTACTCCTGTGGGATGGGAGCTATAACATTGCTGCTGTCCCCTTGAGGAATTGGGGCTATAGGGCTGCTCCAACTGCTGTCCCTGCCACCTGTCAGGGATGGAGGCTGTAGTGCTGCTGTCACCCCTGAGGTATAGGGGCCATAGTGGTGCTGCTGTCACCCCCTGAGGAATAGGGGCCCTAATACTGCTACCATTACCCCTGAGGAGTGGGGGCCATAGTGCTGCTCCTGCTGCTGTCACTATCACACCTGAGAGTTGGGGGCCATAGTGCTGCCGTTGTCACATATGAGGGCTGGTTGACTTGAGATGCCAAACATGAGATCTACTACATATACAGATGAGCAAGCACACACACATAAACACAGACACACACACACACACACACACACACACACACACACACACACTGGCCTTCAAGATCTGCACACTCAGATCATTGTGGCGAACAGGAATTGTTGCCGTATCAAATTTACCTTAATAAGAACATGTAAGGATCCAGCCCAGGCCAAGTGGCAGTTATTCTCCATAACATGTCTTAAGATATATCAATAACATGACATACAAAGCATAAAGACATACTAAGAACAAAAAGCTTTTAAATGTTTATCAGCAGGTTCTGTGTTCATCTCTGTCTTCCTGTGCATTACTAACCCTTATACATTTTCTGGAGCTCTGTTCACATACGAATCAGGCAAGCATTTTATATTCATTTCCCTGAGTTTATTCTTATGAAATATTGTCTGAGTCACTGCTGCAAATATCTTCATAGTTGAATGGTCTGACACATTTTACAAACTATGACATCAAGACTTATTAAACAATAAATCATTTCAATAAACAATAGTTAATTTCATTCTAAGCGGTAAACAACATACAGATGTTCACATATCTCAGTAAGTAGTTAACTCCTTTAACTTTCTCGGACCCACAGTAGACTCTAATAAAATTCACTTTATTCAGGAAGTAGACTGTCTCACAATCTATGAGCCTGAAGGCTACTAATTACTTCACTCTACTCGAATATTTCCTTCATGCAAGGACTATATTGTTTAAATAAAAACAAGCTGTACAGCACATCCCAAAATGGAGGACCTATACAAAATAGAAGACGCTTAACAGCCATATTGGCTTACAGTCTGTATGTGACATTCACAATATATAACATGATAGTGTAACAGTCCCCCCATGTTTCCTTATTGTAGTGAGAAGCAACACAGTGATTCCAGCTGTGTATCAGAGAATAAAAGTTTGTACTGAGTATGGTGCATCACAGCTTGTGTAGTCACAGAGCAAGGCAGCGTCTTGAGGGCATATATTATGTAGCAAACCAAAAGAAGTAGGATAACTAGCAATACTCTATGAGTAATTAAAAGGACTTAAAACTAATTTCAGTGAATGTCCATCCATAAATAAGAAAACCATCTCCAGGGGATAGCAAGGTACTGAGGATATGTTTTGCCTGATCCATGAAGTAGACTACAGCCACTAGATGGTTAGTTTTTCACTGCACAAGGCTTTGCAGGTCCTAGGGGGTTCACAAGGTCAAATGTATAGCGGAGCATTCTGTGTGATAAGGATGGATAAAGAGGTGGTGGGGTGAGAGAGGGTCAGTCCACGTACAAGCAGCTTTAGTGCTTGTGTGACCAGGGGCAGTATGATAGGCAGCAGACTCTTTTTATGCTGAGGAGCTCTCAGCAAAATATTCACCACTGTAACATCAACATGCCTTTTTCAACATGTTTTGTCTTCACTGTCCCTATCTGGAGGATCCAGTGTCCTTAAGCTCCAGTCTTCAAAAAGAGATTCACCTTCCATGGCTCTGGTGCGTTGCCCACAACACCTGTATTGCAGTAACCCCTAATTCATCTTGACTGGAGCCAATCTAACATACCTATGCACCACAAGACACCCGAACCTCATCAGATGGAAAAAGATCTTCCTCCTAATCTCTATTCTTCCAGTCTCATGCAGAAGGAGGGTTAGAGGTGGGTTCACTTTGGGGTACATTCCAGAGGCTCCACTCCCCCCCCCCCCGATGGCGCATCAGACTGATGTAGTTTACGTGGATGTTGCCTAATTTCTTGGCATAAGCCAAAGTGGTGACTAAATATAGGGTCATGGTAAATCACATGGGGGATAGAGACAGTGACATGTCCCGCTGCCAGGATCATATTGCTATGCTGGGTAACACTGGTTGCACTGCAGGAATAATAGGAATCACTCCCATCATGGGCAATATTGTTTGTACTGCCCACAAAGGGGGCAGCCAGTTTTTTTCAGCACAAGATGAGTATAAGCAGACCTTCACTACACAAGTTACAACAGCTACTTCCCACAGTGCAACTGCAAAATTAAAAAGATACATTTTCTTCATCTTGTCCAAGATAAGACAAACAAAACAAAATAAAATTGCACTCCTTAAAAGTCCTTTATATTGCAGTTCATTGTTTTCATCTTACTGTTTCTGGAGTAAGTGAATATGAAGTGTGACGTACATTATTTTGGCCGGTCCAAACAAAAAAAATGGATTGTCCCTGAGATTCTCTGGTTCCATAGTTGCTTTTGTCAATGGGATTCCTTCTTGTAAGATGTTAGAAAACAGGAGAGATACTAATAGAAAGCACACACACATTAGTACAACTTATGATCATCAATTCCCTTTAATCATGTTTTGTCTGGTTTACGTGCATCCACTTTCACACTGAAACCACCTCATTCCTTTCCTCTGGGGGGGAGTGGTTTGGACAAGATTAAGCAAGAGTCTTTAACTTCTCACCTGTAATCATTTCTTTTACTAGCTACTGGTTCTGCCTGGACCATAATCTGTCCTAAAGTCAAAGTGGTGACCCCTTCCCCCCATGTCTCCAAACCCCATGTCAAGTATCTGGCTGAAAACTGAAATGATGGGTGAAAATTCATGAAAGGTGGAGCCGACCACAATTCTCACATATGCCTATGTGGGCAGCAAGGTGGCGTCAACTCCTGCATTATCCAGCAAGTGGCTGTGACCCTCCCCACTAAGGGTTAATCCAAGTGTCTGGAAGGATTTACTTTTTTTACCACAGCAAAGCAAGTAGAAAAAGAAAAAATAGAAACAGCAAGTGAAGGAAGGGAGATAACAGCGACAAAATTCTGGGACCACTGGAGTGGCCAGCTGCTAGGTACATCAAGAAAAATTTGATTGTGCAATCAGATAGGCAAGAGAGAGACAAATGATGGAATAGGAGAGGGCAAAAAAGATTATTGCTTTTAACTCTCTCTGCATAACAAACGGTTACACTGTTCACTAACCACCTGGCAAATTGTGATAGGGTTTGGCCAGCTTTCATTTGAGATTTGGTGCAAGTCAAAGGTTGGGGTTGTGCCAGGAGATGGGTCTGAAGAGTATGCTGGTCAGCATTCTAATGGACAATGATTGCCAGCCATACTAAAAAGTCAGCCCCCATGCACAGTGCTTATATCATACAGTACCTTGGGCCATGTATGCATAATGACACAAGGATGTCCCCTGTATGATGAAATTCAGGGATATTATTCTTTTCAGTTTCAGAGGACCCCTCCTGGGAGGTGCTGTCCGCTTGGTGATTATGTTTTACCACCGTCAACTCTAGGTCTGCACACTTCAGTTCTGCACTAAAGGTAGCTAATTAAGATCCTTTCACACATAAGGGAAAAGGGTTTACCTTTTTTTACTTCTTTATTGGATCCACCAACAAAACAGAGTTAATCCTATACAGAACAGTTGAAGGTGACAGTACAGCAGTTTACATTCAGCAAAACTTCATATATTAAACTATAGACCTCTTACTAGTACATAGTCAAAGCTAACTCTCAGACCCAATGCTACATCCAAGTTTTATTTAGATATAGTCCTGAATACAGCATACAGTATACCGAATAAAAAAAAGGAAAAAACAAAGACATGTGAGGTGATACAGTTATTGGATCTGGCAATGGCAGGAAGATGTGTGATAGGACCAAAAAGAAAATTTGTTGTTGTTTAGGCTGAGAGAACTAGTTACTTTCTGCTTGTTATGATAGTATGAATCTCCCCACAAACCCCTCAATTAAGTGCATGAAAGGAAGCCAGACTCCTAGAAATTTTTCAGATTGGAGCCATAAATCGGCTGTTATTCTCTCCATCTGGTAGACATTTTTGACTATCACCATCCAGTCTGTTATTCTGGGACATGATGGGGTCAGTCAGTGCTTGGTAATTGCCTTACTGGCAGCTGCAAGCAGCATTCCTAGAAAAGTGTTTTTGTCTATTGAAGTGTCTAGCAGGTTGCCTCAAACCCAAGATCAGGGTTTTAAAGTCCAATGTGCTAGGGGTTTTTCTGCTATTTTTCCCAGTGCCAGGCTCAGTTCCTATGATAAAGGCTGTACAATTGGATGCTCCCAGAACATATGGAATGGGAACCTTCACCTCTACAACCCCTCCAACATCTGTCAGTGTTGTTAGCTGCATAATGTGTAATTCAAGATGGAATGAGAAAATAATGGGAAATAGTTTTCCACCAAAATTCATGCCAATTGTTTGAGACTGAGGTCTTAAAGACTCCTTCCCAAATCGTTTGCCATTCCTCCGGTGAGAGTCCATTGACAATCTCTGATTCTCATGCTATTTGGGCTTGGGGTTGGGCAGCCTCTCTAGTTTCTAGATAGCATTTTACCGTAAAAGAAATATATTTATTTTGGAATGTGTCTGGCTCATGCCCTCAGTTACATCCAGGATAAGATGGGATATTCTTTGGAGTTCCTGCACTCGTGTACCCTCCTGTAAGAATGAGGTGACCTGCAAATAATATAAAAATCCAATCATCACAAATGGAATTCCATCTGCATGTCGGCAAACATTTTGATGGTCCCACAGTCCCTGTCCAGACCAAATCAAGACCAATGTCCAAATGCAGCATCTGTCCTCAGAGGAAGGAACTGTGCACAATTAGTAATTCAGGTTTAACGCATGATGGAGTGTGTAAGGTGCAAATCTCTTCACACTATTTCTCAAATTGTGTAAAATTGTTGAAGCCATGGGTTTGAGCCCATCTGTGTGGTACATTTTTCCAAAGGAGCATCAGATACTGTATTTCTAAAGCTGCCAATACCATGTTACTTCTTTGTTCTATTGTGGGCCAAAATTCCTCTGCCTTATCCTTCTTATACTCTATCCAATGTAAGAGGTGAGCCATCTGATAGCATAGTTTTAAATTTGGTAACCCTGCTCCTCTCTCATCCTTTGGTCTCACCATATCACCCCACTTCACACATGCTTTCTTACCAGCCCAAATTTTTTTCAGTCCCTACTAGGGATTCTGAGGGGGAGGGTTTGAAATGAGAACACAAATTAAGGCAATACATTTATCTGTAGGGTTTCTATTTTACCAAACAGTGAAAGTGGGAGGAACGCCCACCTTTTTACATCTGCATTAATTTCTGCAATTAGCTTTCCATAATTTGCTTTGTATAGGCCTTTTAAACCAATCTGAATGTGGATGCTCAGATATCTAATTTGAGTGGTGACACATTTAAAGGGTATCAGTTGCCACAATTCTGAGGTTTGTGTCCCACTAATCAGGAGCACTTCTGTTCTAGTCTCATGTATTTTAAATCCCGCTGTCACTCTGTATGATTGCAGGATTTGTCTTAGAATTTGACAGGTATTAACTGGGTTCCTGAGATACAAAATTGTGTTGTCAGCATAAAGTGAAATATGGTTTTCCACTCCCCCACCACTATTCACTCTAGAGATTGGTGCCCCCTGATCAGTGCTGCTAGGGGTTCAATTCTTAGTGCAAATAAGATGGGAATAATGGCTAACCTTGGTGTATTCCTATAAAAATAGGAAGGTGGCTGGAAATTGTCCTGCTGACCTTCACCCTAGCTATTTGTTGTCTATAAGAACCCTGAAGCCATTTTTAAAAGATGGCCACAAAGACAAATGTAGTTAATGTTGCGAACATAAAGTCCTAGTTGAGCCTGTCAAAGGCTTTTTCATCATCAATTGTTATGGTTATTTGCTGCTCTTTCATTTGTTGGCTGACATAAAATATGTTTAAACATCTCCTTTCATTATCCATAAGATGTCTCTGAGGGATGAATCACAACTGATCAGGGTGCATCAGTCTGTGAAAAATTTGATTTACCCGGTTGGCTAGTATTTTTGTGAATATTTTTGAATCTACGTTAAGTAAAAAGATGGGATAATAGGAGTCATATCTATACTCTGGTTTTCTTTGTTTGGGCATTACTATTACGAATGCAGTGTGCCAGGAGTCTGGCAAGTCTTCAGGGGGTATTAACTGCATTAAACAGTTTCATTAGTAGAGGGATCAAGAAATGTTTAAATGTTTTATAGAACTCTGTGTTGAACCTATCTGGGCCTGGTGACTTGCCCATTTTCATTTCTAAATGGCCTTTTCTATCTTCAAAAGTGGGTAAAGGTAAGCACTGGGATGGTGATGTGTCCCTCAAAACTTCATATTGCAGGAAATTAAATGAGAGCACTCACCCCTGCCAGCAAGGAACTTAAAACAAACTGTTGGTTCAAAACAAACTGAAAGTTTATTCAGCCATAAAGTGCGGCATAACACAAGATCATCTAACATTTTACCCCACAGCTTGGGGCTTCATCAGAGAATCTCTAAATGATGTCCAATCCTAACTACAGCAGAACTTCCTAAACATGCAGTCCTGGTTCCAAATAAACCAGCTCAAAATCAACACCTCCAAAACCGTCTCTATGACTTTTGGGATGGTGCAAAAATTAGCCAAAGTACCCAACCCTCTACCAACACTTCGCGGTCCCCTGCATTTCTGATCTCCTCTGCCATGATTTAACTATTCAAAAAAGAAGAAGGCCGGCATGCTGGGCAGTCTGTCAGCAGCAAGAGCAGTAGTAGACACTTAACTCTTTTTGTTACATTTTAATTTAGTTTAATCGTCATTGTATTTTAATTTAAGTCATGTTATAGGAGGGTTAAGAGGATCAAGGTAGGATTTTAGTGCAGACAGGGTCACTAGTGAGATAGAAAGCAGGAGGTAGTTTTTTATTGTTTTTAGGGTTACTGACCAGAATGTGCTAATATTTTTATCGGCTGTGTAACTCTGCTATGTAATTCACAGCAGCAAAGATCTACATAAACTTATACAAACTTGTACAGACTTTTAAAGCAAACAAGCAAAAAAGAACTGGGCACACACCAAGGCTGACATTTCATAAAGTTGCTGTAATTTTATTGTAAGCACAGCATGTCAGACACCAATGCTAACACCCCTGTGTAGCGACTCATCCTCGTGGGTCTTCATCAAGACCAGCTATTGCTGTGGGCTGAGGCTGGTGTGGCTTCAGTGGGGTCTGATTCTAAGTTGTATGGGCAGCCTCGGGATATGTTAATGTCTTGGGGTGTTGGATTGGAATATTCTGTACTGTGGCTGGAAAAAAAAATAAAGATTCGGTCTCAGGACATCTGGATTATAACATAAATGACTGGACCTGGTTGGTGGTGAGAGGGTTTACCAGCTCAGATTAAGTTTACCTCTCTTATTTTACGAGTGCATTTGAACTTCTCTTGATTTTTGTACAACTACAGAGGTGGCAGAGCTGTAGCTATGAGCTTTCATCTCCTTTTTCTGAAATACCCCACTGCTAGTGGTGAGAGCACCTGTGACTGGGATTAATTTGTTTTGTTCAGACTTAGCTGCTAAATCAGAGACTTGGTCAGTGTTAAAAACTCTTTAGTTTGAAGTGCTGCTCCTGAACTACAAATATTATTGCACTGTGCTGGGTGTGGGGTTTATGGTTCGAATGATTAGGACTGTGTGTGGTTAGGGGGTGGATTTTCTGTTTTAACTTTATGAATGTGTTGGATGAGTGTATTGTTTCTGTAAGTATTAGATATTAGGATGTGTGTTATTCTCTGGTTATTGATATGTTTTATATGTGGGAGGGTTAAATATTTCTGAAAGCCAATTTTATTAGTTTAGGAATTATGTGCAAGGGAAAGAAAGTGTAAAGGGTCCACTATACATCAGACCATCTATTTCTGTTTTGCCCTTTCAAGGGATCCCCGATAACTATGCTGTCCTCAGTTTTCTGCTGATGTGCACAGCTGGGAATTTTGCAATGATGAAGCACAGGATGTGGGTGAGGATCTGACATAGTGGTGGAGGGGGAAAACACTGAGTTAGTGAAGACTCAGAGATGCCCAGGGAGGATATGGAATCATGACAGGGGTTCCCTGTTTAGTTTTCCTCCCTAGGGCTTTGGCTACTGTCAAGAGGCAACAGGTTAGTGGGCCAGCTGCCAAGTCTACCCCACCCTTTTGGGTCACTCCTTGTAATGCAAGATTGATGAGAAATAAAACTGCAGTGATGGAGGCTTTAATCGCTAGATCCTCATCTGATCTTGACTGCATCACAGAAACCTTTCTGGGTGATGATTCCAGGCCTGTGCTGGAGGTGTCTATTTTGGCAGGTTATTCCATGGTGCATTGCCTGAGGTGGGATCATGGGGGGGAGCCATTTGTTTTAAATCTGCTTTGGGCTTCACTGCATCCCCCTCGGGCAGTTCTAAGTCTTTTCAGTGTGTGGCAGTTAGGGGTGAGGCAGCTGTGAGCTTTAGCTCATCCTTATATACTGGCCACCACATTGTGCGGGTGATTTCCTTCAGGAAGTGACATATTTCTTGGTCGACCAGGTGTTTAAAGCCCCCAGACTGTTAGTGTTGGAGGATTTCATGCCTAGATCCATGTGGAGACTGTCCGGTACCACATGTCACAAAATTTGGAGCCTTGAAAACTCCAGACAATGGTATACATCTCTGGCATGATGACAGCTTGTGCTGAGGGGGCCGAGAAAGCCGTGGAGAGCTATAATATGGCTATCATTGCTGCCTTGGACTCCCTGCTCTCCTGACGCAGTTACCCATGCTATTATGAGAAGCTGAGATGGTTGAAAACTAAGTGACAAAGGTTGGAGCATTTCTGGAGGAGGTCTTGCTCTGATGAGAACAAATTGGTTTTGAAGAATCACTGCAGTGATTATCAGAGAGCAATCACCCAGAAAAAGACAAAGTTCCTGTCAAGGATGATTGCGGCAAGCAAGAATAGGCCAGCTCAGCTTTTTCACACCATAGACAGAATGTTTATTCCTCTCTGTCTGTGATCCATTAAAGCTTGTTTAGCATTTATGTATGAGGAGTTTGGCTGATTTGTTTCTTGACAAGGTATCCTTACTACGAAGCAAGATCACTTAAGGCAGCCTGTCATGGGCCAGTGATATCCATGACAGGAGGGGCAATGACAATCTGCCAACCTGGGTTGAGATCAATCCAATTGTAGAAGAGGAGATGGTCTGGATGATCTTCAGTTTGCATCCTATGTGCTGTTCACTGGATCTTGGTCCAGCTTAGCTCCTTATTGGTAGACATGATTTTCTAAGACCAGTGTATGTTAGGATTGTTGGGTGTTCTTTGAGGGAGGGGGTCTTCCTGGCAGTCCTAAAAAGGGCTATGGTGAGGCTGCTCCTCAAATAAACATCTTTGGACCCTGAAGTCGTGGCAAACTACAGGCCTGTCTCAGTTCTTCCCTTTTTGGGAAAGACTATTGATAAGGCTGTGGCGATGCAATTGGAAGCTCATCTGGAGTTATTTAATATCTACGAGCCTTTCTAGTCATGATTTAGGCCTTGTCATAGTACTGAGATTGCCTTGATTAGGGTGTTGCATGATCTCCTCATGGCAAAGGATCAGGGACTGCGTTTCACCTTGGTCCTATTAGATCTCTTATCAGCATTTGACACAGTGGATCATGGTGTTTTGCTGGATCACCTGATGAACTATGAGGGAGATCTCACCAGGTGGCCCTGAGAAATTTCATCTCTCAGCCTGTTGCTATCATCTGTGAGGTTTCTCAAGGCTCAATTCTAGCACCCATGTTATTCGCCGTATACATGTTGCCCTTGGGTGAGATCATAAGATGGCATGGGGTTGAGATTCAATGCTATGCAGATAATGCTCATCTCTACCTATCTTGCACCCCTGATCAGGTAAATTTGGTGTCAGTGCTCAGACAGTGCCTTCAAGAAATCAATGACAGGATGGCCTCCAACTGGCTACATCTCAACCCAGGGAAGACAAAGGAAATGGTCATTGAACCAGGTCAGTCTGGGTCAACAATGACAAGTGGTGACCTCTTTCATCCATCACTAAATGGTCACAATCTTCAAGCCATGAATGTGGTAAAGGATTTGGGTGTCATTCTTAACTGCAGGCTGACATCTGAAAAACAGGTGTTGGCGGTAGTCAAAAATAGTTTTTACCCTCTTTGGAATATCACCCAAATTAAACCATGTTTGGTGCCTGATGACCTTGAGATGGTTGTCCATGCCTGTGTTACCTCCAGATTGGATTACTGCAATGCACGTACCTAGGGCTATCTGGAAATTTGGTGTGCCGAATGCAGTTATTTCAGAATGCCGCTGCCTGGTTAGTGGTGGGAACTCCTCATAGTGACAACATCACGCTAGTGCTACAGACTCTGCATTGGCTTCCTGTCCTTTGGCGTATCATCTTCAAGTTATGCTTGATAACTTTGAAGGCCCTACATGAACTGGGCCCAAGCTACCTGAAATATCTTACACTCCCTCTCATTCCCTCCAGTCCACAGAAGCAGGTCTACTTTTGGTTTCCTACTCCCGTTTGAAACAGTCCAGGGATAGAGCCTTTGGCATTGTGGACGCTTCACCGTGGAATTCTCTCCCAGAATCATTATGCTCTGCCCCAACTGTAGACACTTTTAAGCACAGATTGAAAACAAACTTATTTACACAGGCTTATACAGATTATTAAGTAATTCTAGGTGTTTCTGTTTTATTTTAGTATTTATACTGATATTTTAATGCATTTATTTTGCTGTTCTTTGAATTTTTGAATTTATACCTGTTTGCTTTTATTGTTGTGAGGCACTTTGAGCTGTTGAAAAAGGTACTATATAAATAAATCTTGCCTTGCCTTGCCAATGTATGTGATTTCTCTTCAAGTAGTTTCCTCAAGTCAGGTTGCCGATGTTCCAGGATGGCGCCTGCAATAAGATTTACCTTCTTCAACCAGATGGCCCTCTGCCATGTGGTGAGTGAGAGCTTGAGCTCCAGGTCTTCCATTACTAAATCTGAACAAGTGATGCCTAGTTTCTGCAGAGAAGAGGCAGATTCTCGAATTGTTTCAAAGGACTGGGACCCAGACTCTGTGAAAATTCATAGCAGGTGGAAGATTTAGGAGAAACAAACTGAAGCTTTTTTTCCCTGAAAGGGTAGTGAACCTATGGAATGGGCTGCCTGAAAACATTGTTATCAGCAAAGATAAAGACACATTTAATAAAAGGTTAGATACGTTTTTGCTTGATGGTGGTAAATTAAAGTTCTGTAACAATTCAGAGGAGCAATCTTGGGCTATGGCACTTTCTGCTCCTTCCAAATTAGTGACAATAGTAGCCTAGCTGGATAGCTCACCCGAATTCTGATGTGTTTCTCCTTGGCTTGTTTAATAATATCTCTGATAGCCCTGCATTTTGCATATAACAGGTGAGAGAAATCTCAACCAAAAAAGATATGCTGACCATCTACTTGCAGGTCATTAATTTTCCAAGCAGTCTGTAAAATCAGCTGTCTCTTGGGATATTCCAGTATACGGACTACAGTGGCACAGAGTCTTGCTTTTTGATCTGTAGGCTTTGCAGCAAGGATTGGTGGGCCCATTTGATAGGTAGTGTGACGTTGTCTGGGATCTTAAAATATGTTTGATGAAACTTTCCATTGTAGGGAAGGTTTTCTCCATATCTTCGGTCATGCGTGAATTCGAAAGTTACTGTGGTGCGCCCGGTTTTCTTGATCATTGATTCAGGCCTTTAGTTCTCATTCTCTGTAGAGAAGATATAAAATAGTGCAGTCATGGGTACTGACTCTGTCAGATAACTCCCCTATGGCCATTTCTGTGACTGAAGTACAAGCATCTACTTTCTTAAGATCTGCCTTAAGGTCTGCTACTGAAGTTTCCAGTTGATTAATTGCAGACATGATGCCATCCAGTTTAGACAGTACTAAGTCCTGGTCTGGACCACCATCCATATTGTCTCGGTCATCCATGCTGTGGTCAGGAATCCAGGCCTGATGTGGAGCGGGGAAGCCACGCCATCCTCCACTGCCATCAGAATCTTTAATTTGGCAGCCTGTGCGAGCTGTTCAAGGCTTCTATTTGTTGACATAGCATTTCAAGGATGCTTCGTACATGAGACAGGATAGGGCACTCAAAACAGAACACTTTTTATTACAATTTTTGGCCCACGGCTCTGGGAGCACCAAAATTATTCAGCCAGCAAACCCAGACCATCACTGGAAGTCTGGGAAAAGGGTTTATCTTTAAACTCTTGGGTCTGAGCTACTAGCAGAGTGAAGCTGCTGTCTGTATTTCTTTTCATAGAACACAACAAATTTCCTTTTGTCTGAGCCCTAGACTGGATTTCAGCCAGCTGCATCTTATTAACTGCCTTAATTAACTGCTTTCTGACCTTGGCTATATAGGTGGACACTGAAGCCAGAAAATGTAACCCTTCCTTAAACAGTTTAAGTGGGAAAGCAGGGTCAGTCTGTATTAACACATTATTACTGATGTCTTAACCGTCTAGGGAAGGAAGTTCAAGCTCAGACGCTGCAAAGGCACTTCTTTTGGAACCTTGCAGCCCCCCCCAACTAAATTTAAACCAGTGAGGATGGTCAGGTAGCTGCCAGGACTCCGTGCCTGTTAAGGGGTAATTTTAGTACCCCAGGTCTCCTCTGGTGTATACGGTCGGGAAGGGGTTCAATCACATTTGTCCATACCAGACCATTAGAAATATCCAGTACCACGCCTCGTACTTCTATCATAACTCTGTCCCTATCAGAAAAAAACAATCCGTACCTTCATAAATATGCACTGGATGAGAAACCTACATATCCGCCAGACTCAAGTCACATGTACATGTTCCAAAAGAGTTAAGCAGTAGGTGATATAGATAGTACAATGTGAGTGTTGGGGGCTCTGTCTCCAGGCAGAGGCTATTCTTTGGTAGCAGCTGCCTGAGTTCATTTAGTATATGTTGAGAGGCAAGTGTCATTTCTGTCCCTGCATCTACCAGAACATATATATGCAAAACATTCTCCACATCATCCTTACATACAGTCTTTTCTTTCTCACAGACCAGTGTAATAGTTAACTGATTTTCCTACTGAGCCGTATCTATCTGCCATTTTCACTGCAGTTTCATAATTTTGAAACAGGCTTGAATTGTGAGATTGTCATTTTCCCTCAGCAGATTCCTGATTTTTCATCCCTTTCTAGGAGTTTCTGTGTATTATCCCTCAGTGAGAGTTTCAAATGATCATAGACTTTGACGGCAAATAAGGACCACTTGGCCCATCCAGTCTACCCATTTCCCTACGTATTGGATAAGCTGCAGATCCTAGTTTTACCAACAGCCTACTCCCTCCTACCTCCCACTAGAACTGCCTTATGTCTGTCCCATGCATTCTTAAATTTCTCCCACTGTTTTATTTGACCCTACAACCTCCTCAGGAAGGCCATTTCAAGCGTAGACCACCCTCTCCATGAACAAAAATACTAACTCATGTTGCCTCTGAGTCGTCCCCCCTCTATCTTAAAATTGTGCCCCCTTTTTAATGCACATCTCTTTTTCTGAAAGATGCTACCCTCTTGAACTTTGTTGATTCCCTTGAGGTACTTGAAAGTTTCTATCATGTCAGTTTTATTATTCATAGCTAGGCAGGCCATATCCAGTCCTTGCATAGCCATTCCCTTTTTTTATGAACTGACATTTTCGACTAATGTTCCATCATATATCTTCTCTCTGGGTTTTACCAGTGTTCCCAAAGTCCCTCTAATATACATGTCAGTTTTGCCGTACATTTACAGTTAGTCATCTTGAGTTTTTCCATGTCAAGGAGGTTACAATCCCGACCTTGGTGTCATTTATCTTATGCAGGATCACACTCACCTATTCTATGTCCCTTATGTATCTATGTCAAGAAGGTTGCAAGCCCTACCTTGTTGCCATTTGTCTTAAGCAGAATCAGGCTCACCTATCGAAGATCCTTTATGTATAATAACCGTCTCTGGACCAGTATCGAACCTACCTCAAGGGTCTATTCTAGGCCCTCTACTCTTCACCCTCTTTTTGAACTCCCTCCCAAAGGCCTGCAGTGGTAAGCTATTGCTCTATGCGGACGACGCCATAGTGTATTGGAAAGATAACACTCCTAACTCCCTTCAACATACCCTACAAGGCTGCTCTAGTGAACTAGAGGCCCGGTTCACTGATCATCGATTAATACTAAATTACACTAAAACCAAATCTATGAAACATAGAAACATAGAATTTGAAGGCAGATAAGGACCGCTTGGCCCACCCAGTCTGCCCATTTCCCTACCTAATGGATAAGCTGCAGATCCTAGTTAACCAGCAGCCTACTTCTTTCTATCCCCCTAGAATTGCCTTATGGCTGTCCCATGCATGCTTGAATTCAGCCACTGCTTTTGACTCCACAACCTCCTCCGGAAGGCCGTTCCATGCATCCACAACCCTCTCTGTGAAAAAATACTTTCTTACATTACCTTTGAGCCACCCCCCTCTATCTTCAAATTGTGCCCCCTTGTTCTTGCACACCCCTTTTTTTGAAAGATGCTACCCTCTTGGACTTTGTTGATTCCCTTGAGGTACTTGAAAGTTTCTATCATGTCCCCTCTCCTCCTTTCCTTGAGGCTATACATATTAAACTTCTTTAGTCTCTCTCTCTCTTCTTATGTCTTCAGGTGCAGACCCTGCACCATTTTAGTTGCCCTCCTCTGGACAGCTTTCATCTTGTCTATGTCCTTGCGGAGACTGGGTCTCCAGAACTGCACACAGTTCTCCAGATGGGGTCTCAACAGCTGTCTGTACAGAGGGATAACAACTTCCTGTTTTCTACTGGTGATGCCTCTCCCTATGCATCCCAGTATCCCCCAGCCCTCCTTACTGCCCTCTCACATTGCTTGCCCACCTTTAGGTCATCTGATATGACTACCCCCAGGTCCCTTTCCATTTTTGTTGTTGTTAGTATCTCACCCCCCATTGTGTACTCTTCCCCTGGGTTTTGTTTCCCAGGTGCATTACCTGCACTTCTTAGCACTGAATCTAAGCTGCCATACATTTGACCATTCCTCTAACCTTGCCAAGTCCCTTCTCATCCTTTCCACCCCACCTTGTGCATCAACTCTGTTGCAGATCTTTGTGTCATCTGCAAAGAGACATACTTTTCCTTCCAGTCCCTCTGCAATGTCGCTTACAAACACATTGAAGAGGACCGGTCCTAATACTGAACCCTGCGGCACCCCACTAGTAACCCCCCTTTCTTCAGAGTGGACTCCATTTACTATTTTATTTATTTATTTTATGTATTTATTTAGCTTTTGTTGACCGGGTAAGTGCACTAGACAAATCCTGCCTATTTTCAGGCACGACCCGGGGGAGGGATACAGATGAATGCCAACTGACCTTGAACCAGATTAAGCTGTTGGTGGTATTTTTAGTGAATGAGGAAATTTGCCAGGACACCGGGAAATTCCCACTCTTTTCGATAAGTGCCATGGGATCTTTAACATCCACCTGAACTACCATCAATCCAGGCAGATGGGACCTCGGTTTTAACGTCTCATCCGAAAGACGGCACCTCAGAAATGCAGCACCCCTCTCATGCTGCATTACAGTGTCAGTACTGGGATATTAACCCAAGTGCCAGATGTGGGAACTGAACCCACAGCCCTCTGATCTCCCGGCCTCAGAGGCGAGTGTGCTACCTACTGAGCCACTGACACTGATACTCTCTGTGTCCTATTCTCCAGCCAATTCTTTACCCAGGCTATCATCTTGGGACCTACTCTGAGACTGGCTAACTTGTATATTAATCTTTTGTGTGTGGGACTGAGTCAAATGCCTTGCTAAACTCTAGGTAGGCCATGTCCACAGCCCCTCCCTGATCTACTACTTTGGTCACTAAGTCAAAGAAATCTATTAGATTCGTCTGGCATGACCTTCCTGCTGTGAATCCATGCTGCCTTGGGTCCTGTGCCCCTCTGGCCTCTAGGTACTCGACAATTCTTTCCTTCAGAAGTGATTCCATCATTTTCCCTATCACTGAGGTTAAACTAACAGGTCTATAGTTTCCTGCTTCTGCCCTGCTCCCACTTTTGTGAAGGGGAATCACATCTGCCCTCCTCCAGTCCTCAGGTACCACCCCATCCTCCCATGATTTGTTAAAGAGGGTAGTCAGTGGTGTCACTAGTTCTACCCTTAGTTCTTTTAGAATTCTGGGATGAATCCCATCAGGCCCATTGCTTTGTCCACCTTCAGTTTTAAGAGTTCTTTCAGAACCCTTTCTTCTGTAAATGGGCTGGTATCAACTTCTGTATCCAGAGTGTTTCTATTGTTTGTTTTAGGTACTCCCTCTTCATTTGTAAATACTGAGCAAAATATTTGTTTAGTATCTCTGCCTTTTCACAGTCACCCTCTGCCCACCCCTCCCTTTATTAAGCCTCACTATCCCTCCATTAGTCTTCCTTCACCCCTGATGTACCTAAAAGGTTTTATCCCCTTCTTAACTGAGTTGGCTATCTTTTCCTCAGTTTGGCCTTTGCTGTTCTGCACTGCTTTCCCAGCTTCCTTTTGCTTTAACTGATGCAATTCTCTGTCCTGCTCCTTCTGTGATTCCTTGTGCTTTCTGAATGCTTTCTTTTTCTCTTGAACCTTCACTGCCACCTCCTTTGAGAACCATAGTGGTTTCTTACATTATTTTGTTTTGTTTATTTGCTTCACACAAAGGCTTGTTACCTCTGTGATGGCAGTTTTTATTATTCCCCATTGTTCTTCCACCCCTCCTTCCTGCCCATTTGCTAGTGCATTCCTTAGGCACTCACCCATTTTGGCAAAGTCAGCCCTCCTGAAGTCCAGTACTTTTGCCTTTGTGTGGCTTGACTGTATTGCTGTGTTTTTTGTGAACCACACTGTTCGATGGTCGCTAGTTCCCAGATGGCTACCCACTTCTACATCTGTGATCCTCTCTCCATCTCCATTTGAGAGGACCAGGTCAGATTGCTCCCTCTCGAGTGGGTTCCAATACTAGTTGTCTAAGGCATGCCCCCTGTAGGGCATCTAGAATAACCCCACTCTTAGAAGTGGCTGCTGCAACTGCACTCCAGTTAACATCTGGCATATTCAGATCACCCATCAGCAATAGTTCCCCTTTATCTGCCATTCTAACTATACTTTCTATCATTTCCTTGTCATGATCTTTGCTCACTGCCAAAACCCTACAGTAGTACCCACCTAAGTATCTCTAATTCTCAGGGCATCCATATTGAACAGGTCCCACACTTCAAATATCTAGGCATCACACTAGACACATTCCTCACCTACCACATACACATCAACCACCTCTCCTCCTCGGTAAACACCCGACTTGGAATTCTCTATAGACACAGACACTGCCTCCCCCCCAGGCCCTACGGCTGGCAGTAACCAGCTCAGTCCTATCACTGGTCGATTACGGGATAATAATTTACGGGATGGCTGACCTCACAGCCCTTAACCGCATCAATCTTGCCCTCAATAAAGCCTGCCGACTAGTCACAGGCAGTGATAGACTAACCCACACATGCGATCTCTATGAGCGAGCAGACTGGCTGACCTGCGAAGGGAGGCTAAAATACCACACTTGCCTCCAAGCCAAAAAGATACTCATAAAGCTTGAACCCACCGGCCTTCTCACCCTCATCCTACCAAACCCTCACAGGAGCACCCCTAGGCACCAGACAAGCACACCCTCTTAGTCCACCACTGTAAGACTGCACTAGGGCAAAGGTCTTTCTGCTATTGGGCTCCCATCTGGCTTAATAACCTCCCCTCTTCCATCTCCCTGACCCCTAGTCTTGGCCAATTAAAAAACGGAATGAAGAGACATCTCATTGACTCTGAGACATGTGGCTGCGACTAACTCACTCCACCTCGATGACCCAGGGTCTATCATCAACCCTAGAGATACAAACCTAGCATTTTAAATGTATGATGTAATCATGTAAAATTCTTAATGTGTTATTCTGCTTAATAATGTTTGTTCAAAATTGTCTTAAAGTAATATGTCCATTTGTACTGACGTGGAGCCTTTGCAAAAGAGTCTTCGACTCAAAGGATTGTAATTCCGAAACTTTAATAAAAATAAAAATAAAAAAAAAATATCCCATCTGGGGTTCCAATTTGTTGTTTATCAACTTAACATTAATAAGAACATGTAAGGATCCAACCCAAGCTAAGTGGTGGTTATTCTCCATAAACTTTATTACACTGTATCAATAAATAAAATGCAAAGCATAAAGACATACCAAGAGCAGAAATCTTCTAAATGTTCATCAACTGGCTCTGCGTTCATCTCTATCTTCCTGTGCATGCCTCACCCTTATATATTTACTGCAGCTCTCTTAAGCTAAGATTCATGCAGGCATTTTATATTCTTTATTTCCCCAGCTAAGCTTATTCTTATCAAAAATTGTCAGCGTCATAGCCGCAGGTGTCTTCATAGCAGAATGGTCTGGTACATTTCACAAACTGTGATGTCAAGACTTATTAAACAATACTTCATTTCAATAAACAATAGTTAATTTCACACTCAGCAGTAAACAGCATACAGATGTTTGCATATCTATGTAAGAAAGTGAATCCTTTAACCTTCTCAGACCTAGACTCTAAATTCACTTTGTTCAGGAAAGAGACTGTCTCGCTAGCTATGAGTGTGAAGGCTGCTGATTACATCACTCTACTTGGAAATTTCCTTCATGCAAGGACTATATTGTTTAAAATAAAAACAAGTTGTATAACACATCACAAAATACAAGACCTATGTGAAATGGAAGATTCATTACAGCTATATTGGTTTGTAGCCTGGGGACAGCACGGATCAAGAGGTAATTGTACCAGCCTCCCTGAGCCTGTTTGCTGATGGGTGTTCTGCCTGAATTTCTGACCTCCTACTCTGACTGATTGTTTCTGCACAGACCTGCAATGCTGTTGTATCCATACTTTCTACAAGTCCCCGGGGTTACTTTAATTACCAGCTCTGCCTTTGTTTGGACTCTCAGTGGGTACAGCTGTACTGCGTTGTTTTCATCGCTTAACAGGGACTGCTGTTTGCTGGGTTTAATGGGGATTATTGTGAATGCTCTACAACCTGTATTTCCCTGCACTGTTCTAGGTCTCTAATAACTGCATTTGTACTAGTAAGCTATGCTTTTACTGCCATTTCTACCCGCACTTAGCGTCTTAGCTTTCTGATTTATAGCCGATTGTTATTTTAGTACACTTTATAGCCTGTGATTTCTGCTTAGTTCAGTACCTGGATTGTTGCAGAGGGATACTGCCTGAGGCCCACGCATGGCGGTGGAATTTCTCTGGCATCTCCCAGGGCTCCATTGTTCCTCCAGCCCAGTTCTCCACTGCAGTCTCAGGTTTTCTCCGTTCACACATGTGCACTGGGGACCTGTGACCTTGAACTTACCACAGCCTAACAGCCCGCTGCATACTAATTAGTCCTTAGTCTCCCTTTAGGTCTTTCAGGACCCCCATCCCCAGTAGTACACAAGCCTCCACAAGCACACTACAGCCTGGGGACAGCACAAATCAAGAGGCACCAAGAATTAATTCTACCAGCCTGTTTGCTATGGGGTGTTAGCCCATCGATGCTTCACGTTGACTGCCCTAGCAGCCCTCCCACCCAGGGGCATCCCTTAATTTAAGGATCTCCCCTGATCACGTGACTTCCTGTCTCATTTTTTTCTAAGTCCCCACTTTTCTCTCTGCAGGTTATACACTCCCACATCTTGGTGGCAGTATAGTGCACCACTCTCCCGCTCTGTATTTCTCCACCCACTCTCAATTTGACCTTCTCTACTCCCCCAACTGCTCTCCACTGCCCCACTCTCCTGTGTTTTCTCTGCCCACTCTCAGCTTGACACTCTCTACTCCACTCTGCTGTCTGCTCCCCCATTCTCCAGTATTCCACATGCACTACCCTTAGTGCCCCCTAGAAGTTGCTTCTGGCCCTTCCTAAACTCCACCTTTCACCATGTATTTCAAGGGCCTTGCCACCTGCCAACCCATTTTTCATAGATCCAAAACATGCCCCCCATCCTGGGTTTTGAACCCTGTACCCTCTGCACCATAGCCCGTGGCCCTGCCACTGTGCCAAAGGGACTGCCACATATCTAAAAGCAACCCTACACCCCTATAAGCCTCGGACCATGGCCATCAAGTATGGGTCCAAGTGCCCACCCATCTGGCACTGCTCATTCTATTCTTTCTCCACTCTGATGCCTCCCCTCCCCCCTAAGATTCTACACACCTGCCTACTCATCTGCACTCATATCCAACCCAACCACAACCCAGTACCTTGACCATCACCACGCCCCACCCGTGCACCCCCCAGCTCACCTTCCCCACCTCCCCCATCCCGTGACTCTCCTTGGTCCCACTCTACCTGATCATCCCAGTGCTTCATTCCTCCCATCCCTATCTTCCCCTGGGGACAGACCACCCATGGTACACCTCACTCACACCATTGGCAGCACTTGGCACTCTTCAGATTCATCTCCCTCCTCTTCCTGCTGTTGGGCAACATCCACCCCAACCCAGGTCCCACCGCAGCCAATTCCAACCACCCTCCAACATTGGCTGTACTCTGCCTAACCTCAATTAAAATATGCAGTCTCCTTAAGAAATTCGCCGACCTTCAGGGATTGATTGGCCAGCACCAGCCAGATGTCCTGGCACTAGTTGAAACATGGCTCTCCAAGATCACCCCTGACTCCTTTATTGCCCTGCTGGGATACACACTCTTGAGGGAAGATAGAGTAGGGAAATGTGGAGGAGGCTGTGCCATATACCTCCATGATACTCCGCAAGAGCTTGCCCTCCGTCCCCCAGCTGGAGCATGGTGCCCAGGCTATATTCCTTAAAATCATCCCTGGCACCTCCAGGGCACCACTGATAATCACTGCCACCTATATACCCCCACACCACCAGAACCCTGCACTTCAGTCACTACTAGAGCACCTCTCCAGCCTTCCCAGCAAAATGGAACAGATCACGATGGGAGATCTTAATATCAACTGGCTTGCCAACTCTGCCTACCAAGCTAAAGATACTATTGCAGCCCTCAACCTCACCCAGCTAGCTACTTCCCCAACCCAGTCCCACCCTACCAATGGTACCGCCACACTACTGGACATTGTCCTCTTGAACTGACCCCATAAAATCACCAACACCACTGTGCTGCCCAATGCCCTAAGTGACCACTCCCCCATCATCCTCTCCTGGTCCTGTAAAATGATCAAGCCAGTACCAAAAATTGTCCATCAGTGTCACCTATGACCTGGCAAACTGGCTGAACTCAGAGAGCACCTTGCCCACTGGGACTGGTCCCCAATTGAGCTAGCCCCTGACGTTGACACTGCTTTCAGCTACTTTGTCCACTCATTTAATGCCACGTGTGGCATCTTCTCTCCCCTTACCAAGCTGTTTATTAAGAGGCATGACTCCCCATGGATTACCCCTTCTCTTATCAATCAATTGCAGAGCAGAGACAACCTCTGGCACAAGGCACTAGATTCTGGCAAGCCTGCAGACAGGCAAGCCTGCAATGCTGCATGCAACAAATGCACCTGGGCCATCCACAAAGCAAAGAAGGACTACTACAGGTCCACCCTTGCCTCCTCCTGGGGGTCTGCCTGTAAGTTATGGGAAAATATAAAAGAACTCAATGGGGAAACCATATCACCCCCACAGGCCCAACTCGTCATCAGTGTCTTGCTGTCCACAGACCCACAAGCTATTGCCAATGGTCTCAATGTCGCCTTCACAGATCTCAGTGCTGTTCTCCCCACTAATTTCTTTGACCCTGCTCCGGCTCACCCCCCCACCTCCCTTACCCCCTTTTCACTTCCAGGTCCTCACTCCAAATGAAGCCAAACCCTACCAGCTCAAAGCCCTCAATGGTGTTGGCCACAGTAACGACACCCTAGACCTCAAACTCCTACAACTGGTACTGGATGTAGTACTCACACCCTTCACCAGCCTTCTCAATCACTTCCTCTGCCTCAGCCAATTCCCCCATGTCTGGGAGACCACTGTGATCACCCCTATACACAAAGGCAGGGATCATACTTCCCTCGGGAACTACAGACCGATATTAACCCCCCCCTTCCAAAAGCCTTAGAAAAGATTGTAGCAGACCAGCTAACCAATTACCTTGCCAAACACAATCTCCTCTGTGTGGAGCAGCATGGCTTCTGCAGAGGGCATAGTGCCTCCACTTCCCTCCTTGAATTTTCCAACTATATACACACAGCCCTTGATAAAGGGCTCCTTGCGGGTGCAGTTTACATTGACCTATCGAAAGCCTTTGATACAGTCAGCCACCCACTTCTCATATCCACCATATCTCAACTAGGTTTCTCACAAGGCCCCCTGGCTTGGTTCACCAACTACCTCACCTCCCACTTGCAGTGTGTGAAAACCAATAATACCCTCTCTGGCAATCAGCAGGTCAGCTCGGGAGTCCCACAGGGCTCAATCCTCAGCCCACTGCTTTTTAGTCTGAACTTAAACACGCTCCCCAAATCATGCTCCAAACAAATACTCCTTTACGCAGACAATGTGGTCCTCTCTTCATCCCACCAGGTCCCAGCCCACCTCCAAAGTGCCCTCCAAAATTCCTTTAACCAAGCTAAAGCCTGGTTCCTGGAACAAAGATGGGTAATCAATCTAAAAAAGACTAAACTCATGATTTTCTCACACAATCAAAACATGCACAAGGATGCTGCCATTTCAGTCCAGTCTAGTACACTCCTTCCCCTTGAACCGGTCAACACCTATAAATACCTTGCCATAACCTTTGACACTGTCCTGTCCTTTCATGACCGTACACGCACCCTTGCTTCTGCTATAAACTCACGTGTCGGCCTGCTTTACCGCCATAAGAACTGCCTCCCTCCTGAAGCCCTGAGGCTGGCCATCACCTCCTCAGTCCTTTCCCTAGTGGACTATGGCCTTCTAGTATACGGTGCAGCAGACAAAACTGCACTCAACAGAATCAAAATGTCTCTCAACAAGGCTTGCCGGCTACTTACTGGTGCCAGCAGACTCACCCACACCTGTACACTATATGCACAGGCGGATACACTCAACTTTGAGGAGAAATTGCACTACCAAACTTGTCTCTTCGCCAAGAGAATTGTAGCTGGATTAATGCCTCCTGGCCTAGCTACTGTACTTTGCCCCTCCGTCTCTACTCTCTCAACCCCGAGCTACGACAAAAGGTAATTTCAAGTGCCAGAGTCAGGACATCACTGGCCCAGAGGTCATTTCCTTACCAAGCCCCAACCTGGATCAACTCCCTTCCCTCTGATATCTCCTCAATACAAAGGATTGGTCCTTTCAAAACTGCCCTTAGGCACCATCTGGTTGTCACTTGCTGCTATAACTGTGCATAGCTAATACGGTCCTACCTCACTGCCCCTTCCCCCCATGTCCCAGCGCCTTGTTCTACCTATAACTGCTTATGTAAACTATATGCATGTCATATGTTGTTACATGCACTGATGATTAGCTGCCAAGTTGTACAGAAACATATCTTAAGCTTTGTTTTGTACATACTTGTTTAGGAAATGTTATATCTCCTTTACATCATCACTGAGATTAATTTCTACCTGTGATTGTTTACATGTCTTTGTACCATGATGAGGAGCCTTTGTAAATGAGTCCTTGACTCAAAGGTTTGCAATTCCAATACCATTAAATAAATAAAATAAATAAATAGTCTGCATGTGAAATTCACAATATATGACATCATAGTGCAACAGAATTTATAATAGCGGGAGGAATATGCATACACATAAGACATAATACAAAGTAAGGTACAGGTTGAGTTTATCACAGAGTTTATTTTTAAGAACTACAAGGATTAATGTAGTTTATTGTTTTTAATAGCTGCAAGGACTAATGCACAGTATTAGACAGCAAAATTGCTAAAATATATGCTAACTGAGAAAAAAGTTGTTAAACAAAGCTCACAAAACAAAACACTGGTAAAAATAGATTTTGGCTTTGTGGACACCAGTGATAATACTGCTTTTTCCATTCAGCAAAACATATTTTACTTTTTTTTTTTCAATCATGGTAAACCAGTGTCCCTGCTAGAAACATAGAAACATAGAATTTGACGGCAGATAAGGACCGCTTGGCCCACCCAGTCTGCCCATTTTCCTACCTAATGGATAAGCTGCAGATCCTAGTTAACCAGCAGCCTACTTCTTTCTACCCCCACCCCCTAGAATTGCCTTATGGCTGTCCCATGCATGCTTGAATTCAACCACTGTTTTGACTCCACAACCTCCTCCGGAAGGCCGTCCATGCATCCACAACCCTCTCTGTGAAAAAATACTTCCTTACATTACCTCTGAGCCATCCCCTCTATCTTCAAATTGTGCCCCTTGTTCTTGCACACCTCTTTTTTTGAAAGATGCTACCCTCTTGGACTTTGTTGATTCCCTTGAGGTACTTGAAAGTTTCTATCATGTCCCCCCTCTCCCTCTTTTCCTCGAGGCTATACATATTAAGCTCCTTTAGTCTCTCTTCATATGTCTTCCGGTGCAGACCCTGCACCATTTTAGTTGCCCTCCTTTGGACAGCTTCCATCTTGTCTATGTCCTTGCGGAGATTGGGTCTCCAGAACTGCACACAGTACTCCAGATGGGGTCTCAACAGCTGTCTGTACAGAGGGATAACAACTTCCTGTTTTCTACTGGTGATGCCTCTCCCTATGCATCCCAGTATCCCCCAACCCTCCTTACTGCCCTCTCACATTGCTTGCCCACCTTTAAGTCATCTGATATGACTACCCCCAGGTCCCTTTCCATTTTTGTTGTTGTTAGTATCTCACCCCCCATTGTGTACTCTTCCCTTGGGTTTTTGTTTCCCAGGTGCATTACCTTGCACTTCTTAGCACTAAATCTAAGCTGCCATACATTTGACCATTCCTCTAACCTTGCCAAGTCCCTTCTCATCCTTTCCACCCCACCTTGTGCATCAACTCTGTTGCAGATCTTTGTGTCATCTGCAAAGAGACATACTTTTCCTTCCAGTCCCTCTGCAATGTCCGCCACAAACACATTGAAGAGGACCGGTCCTACTACTGAACCGTGGGCACCCCACTAGTAACCCCTCTTTCTTCAGAGTGGACTCCATTTACTATTACTCTCTGTGTCCTATTCTCCAGCCAATTCTTTACCCAGGCCATCATCTTGGGACCCACTCTGAGGCTGGCTAACTTGTATATTAATCTTTTGTGTGGGACTGAGTCAAATGCCTTGCTAAAGTATAGGTAGGCCATGTCCACAGCCCCTCCCTGATCTACTAATTGCTGCTAATTGTGAGAAATGATCCCTAGGGGTCAAAGGGTAGGGCTGAGGGTCTCTCTACAATTATGCTGTATACACATGGTGCAGTGAAAGGAGACCAACATATTTGTTTTTATAGATTCAGTGTACAGGAAGGTGAGTGACTGAGGGCCTCAGTAGCCAGCTTCTGGTTATAAATGGAATCCAGCTAGTGAGAAATCCATTCTATGTTGTTTGGAGGAGCATATTGGTTGGCAGCCTGGTACGCATCTGGGTCCTCCTCCTGTGTGTACAGCATCAACTTTGCTTTCAGACTAGCCATGGACATTTGGGGAAGGCTAGAATATTTTTTTAACTTTCATTTTTTCACTTCAACTTTGGGCCGAATAACAAATACTGAGTATCAGGAGTCGCGTGATGCCTCGGCTTGAGCAACAGCAGCTTTACATCTGATATGTGTTCCTGGTGTGAATAAAAAGTGCTTTTTTTAGTGTCAACGGACATTTTATTTTATTTTGTTTACCACCTATACTCTTCATATTATATATAGCCACAGCTGGTACCTGCAGCAGCTATGGAGATTAAAGCCAGTTCATATTCTGTTAATGCCACAGAGATGACAACACCACAACCAGCCAGGCCGCTACCCACACAGAAAAGGTCTACACCAGATTTGCCAGAGGCAGGACCTGAGCCTGACAAACTGGATCTCATTCTGACTGATATAGCAGGTATAAAACATACCCTAGCAAAGTTCGTTGATGAATTGCAGACTCTGAAGCCCACACTAGAGTCCATTCCACATAGGCTGGGTGATGTGGAGGCTCATATTAGCTCACTTGAGGATACCCAGGCCCGAGAGATCCATGAAGTTGCAGAGCTGCAAAAATGGATCACAAAGTTAGAATTGAAGGCTGACTATTTGGAATTAGAAGTTCACAGCCCCTGCAACAATTTAGTGGTTGTTGGCATACCGGAACAGTCTGAGGGCTTGAACATGTTATCTTTTGTGCAAAGATTACTGCAGTACATAACCAGCCCACTGCCCCAGGGCTCTGCTTATCTCATTAACGTGAACATTGCTCTCTCCACCCACAACTGCCTTCCCAAGATAAATCCCAGGTCATTATTCTTAGATGTCTGTACTATCAGGACAAAGTCCACATTCTACAGCAGGCTAGGGCTAAGCACCCCCTCCAGTGGAATAGTCACCCCTTCTACATTTTAAATGACACCATGCCACTTGTACAGGAGTGGCAGCTGGCTTATAAAGAGATTAAGCACACGCTATCAAGCTGAAATTACATTTTTTATGAGATACTCTGCATGACTTGCTGTTGCTGTGGCTTCATGATTGATAAACTTTTCATTGGCTGAGCAAGCTAAAACAGAACTTACTAAGCTCTTTCCTCAGCTTTCGTTTTCGATACCAGTAAAAGCAGCAATTGAATGAAGGGTCATCTGCTGGATTTCATTCTGGAGGCTTTGTAGTGGCGAGGATGGCTGATGCATCTCGCGTACATAATTGCTCTATCAAGGATGAATCCTGGGTAATAATTTGCACCTGTAACAGGCTTCACTGTAGATCCTGTTTCTTTTTCTTTCAGTAAAGGCTACAGCTTTGGCTCCTAAGGTTCACAGAGTGACCACAAGTTTTTAAGTGGACACACTGTTTTCAGTTCTGGGAGTAGGCACTACAGTACTCTTTAGCCAGTTCATGGGAGTGATATTTTGGAAGTATTCTGGGCTTGATCAAGGCAAGGGTTGTCTGTTTGAACACTGTGCTAAGTTTGCATATATCATCCTCCAAACACCTCTTTGGTTTTAAACTGTGCATATATTTTGGTCTCCTTTTGTTCCCACAATATAGACAATTTCCTGAGTTTGAGTTGCCTAAATTTTTTTGTTTGGAGATCACAGAAGTGAATTAACTGCTTGGATGCAAGGAGCATCCTCAGTTGGGAGAATAGACATTATTCTGGTATTTGGACACCATATTTGATTTGCTCCCTAATACGAACTGGAACTCAGACATCATGTTAAATGTATGGTAGCCTGCTAAATATAGGCTGTTTTTATTTTTATGGACCATTAGTTGAGCTCCAGATTGTCCTCTGACTGGTTCTCTTATTTAAATTGTATTCTTTCACTAATGGACAAGTACTCATCACCATGAGTTCTGAGATTTTTCTTCGTGGGACCACAGAAAGAACCTTGTATTAAGGTGCATGGTGGTATGTGTGTGGTGTGGTGTGGTGTGTGTGTGTGTGTGTGTGTGTGTGTGTGTGTGTGTGTGTGTTACTGACTATTGCCATTTATTATATAGACCAGAAATTTCACCAGAATGCAGTGGATAGGAGTTTATGACTATTCTCTGAGGCACCACGGTCAGTCGGGTGACGGGGGGTGCATTACCCCCGAGTTGGGTGTGTCCCCTACCTGACCCTTCTCTTTTAGATTGGGGTATGCAGGGGAAGATTATTAAAGTGCAGCCTTCCATTGTCTTGATGCTAGCTGTTGTTTGCTATTTTTCTGTTTGGAATGTTAACAGTTCACAGTGTTCTGAACTTGTTGTTTTTATAAATGCACAAGGAGCACACATGTACAGGGTGTATAGGTTTATCATTAAGTTATGGGGCATTCCATTTTCAAATATTATCAATGTCCAGAAGAGTGCTGATTACATGCTAGACCCTTTCTTTTCAATACTTGGGTACACCTATTACTTTTTTCTATTTTTATTACAGCGATCCCCCACTTAATGTGTGTTACGTGGAACATTAAAGATGGTAACTCACTGTTGAAGCACACTAGGGTCCTTATGTACCTAGCCACTCTTAAAGCAAACTTGACACTGCTTTAGGAAGCTCTTATACCATCCAGAAATGCTTATTTCCTCCAGAGGTTGTGGGTGGGGCAATCCTATGGAGTGGGAAGCAGCAACCGTAGGGCAGGGGTACTTGTTCTGGACAGGAGGCACCTCCCCTTTCAAGTACTGCAGGAGCATGCAGATCCTGGGGGCTGGTATCTCGTACCACATGCCTGTGTAGGTACCTGCGAGCACTTGCTTGGTAACATTTGTGACTGTAACATTGACTCGCCTTCTTGTTTCACCAATATTATGAATATTATTTCTTCATACAGTAATCTCCCCAAGCTGATTATGGGAGTTTGGAACATTACCCTAGATGATACCGTAGATAGATCAGGAGCTAATAGAAAAGGCCTCTCTCAGTGCAAAGAGCCCTTCAAGACTTATTTGAGTAGTGTAGGCTAGTAGATATCTGGAGAACTCTCCATCCTGGGGAGAAGAAATACACTTTTTCTTGTCCGACCCGTGGCACCAATTCCCAGATAGATTACATTTTAGTTAGTCTCTCTTTTATTCAGATCAACCGATATTATGAGATCCATAGCGAAATTATTTCAGATCATGCCCCAGTATCCCTTTGAGTATTGTTGTCCCCTGTGTCAGAAAGGGGAGTATTGTGTTTTACTTAAAGTCATTTCCCCGAGTTTCAAGATTCTGACACCATGTGCCTGAAAAACAGTTGCCTGATGGGCAAAGTTTGCCCACGGTGGAGTAAGTTATATATATTAAGGGAGGTACAGGGGCAAAGCCCCCCACATTGGGGTGTGTGTGGGGTGAAGAACCCAAAACATACAGAAAATCTCCACCACAAGAAAACTTTGCCCATCAGGCAATCGTGTTTCGGGCAGCTGGCGATGGTATCCTGAAACTTGGAGAACCGAGTTTTAGCCAAACCTAATATGTCCATCAGAAAGAGACAAATGGTGGAGACTGAACGATCATCTATTGAAAGATGATTGATGCTGCTATAAGGTCAAGCAGGAAACAGTAGATTATTTCACCATCAATACACTGGTGGCACAATTCCCAGCTACCTGCTGGAGTGCCTACAAGTGTGTCATTCGAGGATAATATATCCGGTTGGCCACCTCTAAGAAAAAACTAAGAGAAAAACAGGCACAGGATCTTTTGAAATCCATTTTTAGTATGGAAAAGAATATTAATTGCAGTTCTGTGCAGGTGGACTGGATACGTTTGAGCCAGGAAAGAGCCAAGTATGATGACTTAGATAGGGAACAGGTGGAGCATGCTCTTGTTTGAGCTCGTTTGAAACATGACATATTCGGTGAGAAGGCTAGCAAGCAGTTAGCCATGCCAATCTAACAATTGTAAATGGCTCGTCTGGTACAGACTATACAGCCCACCTCAGACAACTCAGTGTTAGTTGCCCCTAGAGAAACTGCGGAAGAATTTAAACATTATTATGAGCAATTGTATCGAGAGGAGGAGGGTCTTCCTGAGTTGGAGTCCCTGACTTGCAGTATCTTATGTAGGCCAATCTTCCACAGTTGGACCTCATTTTGTCCCAGACTTTGGTCACTTTGATTACTGTTCTAGAGGTAGAAAAAGCTATTGCTGCCCTTACTTCTGATAAATCTTCAGGGCCGGATGGCTTTTTCCCAAACTTCTGTTTGGCAATTAAAATGAAACTAGTACCTCACCTCACAGACTTTGTTAAGCACTGCTTTCAAACTAGTTCCTTCCCTCTGGATATTCTAGAGTGTTTCATTACCCTTAGTCCTAAACCAGGTACAGTATGGATCATTCTGGTGTTAGTAACTACAGACCAATCTCCCTATTGAATGTGGATGTTAAAATACTGTACTTTCTCATATTTTGGCCAAGAGACAGGCAGCAGTATGGCATCCTTTGACTTAGGGGGAACAGACTGGTTTTATGCAGGCCATTTAGTGTCTGATCACATGCTTAAAATGTTCCACCTCCTTTCGGCGTCCAGTAATTCGGACACCCCAGTGGTGCTGGTCTCTCTGGATGCTGAAAAAGCTTTCGACTGAGTTTCTTAGCCCTTTCTCTTTTACACATTGATGACTTTTGGTATCCCAGTGGAATTTATTAAATGGACTGGATTGCTCTATTTTACACCTATGGCATGAGTATTTTTCAATGGAGTATTCTCCAATCCATTTTCCTTGCAAAAAGGTACAAGGTAGGGGTGCCCCTTATCCCCATATGTATTTAATTTATATCTTGAACCCTTGTCTCGACATATTATACAATACTAACAAATTTCTGGCATATCTATTGGTCCATATTCTTTTTTTTTTTTATTGCAACTCTGTTTCTCCACTGCTGCAGCGCCTTACCGGCGGGGGCATCCAGCCACTGGCCCTGCCCGCGGGGAGAGCATCAGGCTCACTCGCATGATGGGGGGGCCCAGCACAGCTGTAGCCAATCTGCTGGAGGGCTCCCCTGTTCCTGCCAGCTGGACCGGTGCTGCACCACCCCAGCATGATTCCACGACAGTCCTTCCCACATGGCAGGGCGCGGCCATCAAGCTGCTTGGTCACGCCCTGCCTTTTTCCATTTTCTCCCCAATGGGAGCATGAATGTGCAATGATATCCATGCACCAACGTGCAGACGTCCACCGTGCTCCCCCCTTCCAGACACTCACGTATCTGCAGTACCACCGGGCATCCTCAGGGACTGCCAGAGTGAGGTGTGTATCCCACCCTTTCCCCCAGGACTTTGAGAACAGTCTTCAGACGCTCGATCCCAGTCCTCCCCTGCCAATCCCTGACAGCCCGAGCTTGTTCCTGAACCCAGGTCGCCGGTGTGGAGTGAGGTGTGGTGTCCAGCACCTCAACCTTCAGCACCACCAGGCCCTGGTCCATATTCTTTTAAACTTTCCACCTACTCTGATGATATTTTATTACATCTATCGAACCCTTCTACCTCGCTACCTGTTGCCCTCCAAGGTCTTGTAGAATTTGGCTGGTTATCTGATTATAAGCTTAATTATTCTAAGACATTTGTTATGCCCCTTAACTCAAGAACTCATCAGAGTGACCTACCCCTGAATTTGCAATCCTGCTGGTCTCATCGGGGCTTACTTATCTAGGTATCAATTTGGAGTCGGGCACTAAATCTTTAATTGATGGTAATTTAAATTCTATAGTCCAAACGGTAGTAGCAGATCTTGTGAGGTGGAAATCTCTTCAATTGTTTTTATGGGGTAGGATTTTTTTAATCCATAGGAATGTTCTGCCCCAAGTACTTTACCCCCTTAGTATGTTAGCAATTCCTCTCCCACAGATGTGGTTTGCACAGCTACACCGGACTATCTCTACCTTTCTGTGGAAGAATAAGAAGCCCTATATAGCTCTCTCTAAATTGTTTCTTGCGAAAGAACACAATGGGCTCCATCTGCCCAATGTTTGTTGGTACTATTTGATGTCCCAAGCAAGCAAATGTTTGGCCTGGAATCTTCCCAAGATGGGAATTTGTCCAGGGCAGACCAGTCCAATGTGGAAAGATATTGAACTGTACCTATGTCACCTGCATGGTATTTCTTTGTGAGCTTTACCTCGTGTCTCATGGTTCAAACTCCCCGGCCCCTCTGACAGACTCCTGTTGGATGATCAACATCCAATTCTGCCGCTTACTTGGTTACATTGCACAGAAGGACCCTGCACAGTCCTGCACCTTAATCCAAATATAAGGATAGCACATAAACCTATACCTACAACCTTTCATGTTGAAATGCAAAGTCTCACTTGTTTGTTACAGGATGATCATTTTATTTCATTTGATGAGTTCCAGCGGGCGCATGCCCTTTCCCAGGCCTCAGTCTTCTCCTTTGCAGAGCTCACTCATTTTGTACTAAGTTTTCTGGGTCCATCCCTGGTGTCTTTCAGATGGCATGGCCTACTACAATATGGCTGCTTTGGTAAACCCCATACTTTTTCACTTTTATATAAGGCACTCAGAGAAACTATGGGAGCCAAGCCCAGGTGGGATGTGCTTATTGGGCAAAGGAATTTCCCACCAGTGCTGTATCTTTGGGGTTGTCACCCCTCTGGCAATATATTTATAAGTATGTAAAGCTAGACAAACTGTGCTTAATACAGTACAGGGTCTTACACAATGCTTATTATATGCCACATCGACTGTTTGAGATTGGGAACCTCCCCAGCCCTTTGTGTCAGAGATCATAGACTGATAGAATTGTAGAAATCTGCCAGCAGAAAAGGACCCCATGGCCCATCCAGTCTGCCCGATATACCCCCCCGACTAATTAATCTTACACCCACCATTTCCTTACCCTCTCCCTTATTTAGCCCCATGTGAGTGTCCCGAGCTCTCTTGAATTTGTCCACCAAATCTACCCCCATGACCCATTCTGGTAGCCTGTTCCATGTCCCCACAACCCTCTCAGTAAAGAATTTTCCCCTAACATCTCCTCTAAATTTACCCCCTCCAGTTTGAATGCATGACCCCTAGTGGATTTGTTCTCACTTATCTTGAAGGTGCCACCTACTCTCACTCTGTTTATTCCCTTCAGGTATTTGAAAGTTTCTACCATGTTCCCCCCTTTCCCTCCTCTTTTCCAGTGTGTACAAGTTTAGTTCCTCCAGTCGTTCCTCGTATGATCTCTTGTGTCGCCCTTGCACCATCTTGGTTGCTCTTCTCTGGACTCTCTCCAACCTGTTCCTGTCCCCTTGTAAGTATGGCCTCCAGAACTGGACCCCGTATTCTAGCTGTGGTCTGACCATTGTTTTGTATAGTGGCATGATCACCTCCCTTCTCCTGCTTGTGAATCCCCTTCCTATACATGTCAGCATTCGGTTTGCTCTCTCAGTTGCCCTGTCACACTGGCTCCAAGCCTTCATATTGTCCGAAATTGTGATCTCTAGGTCCCTTTCCTGCTCTGTTTCCTCCAGTTCTCCCCCCCGCCTGAGCCAGTATTTCGCTCTTGGGTTTCTACATCCTATGTGCATAACTTTGCACTTTTTTGCATTGAATTTCAGTTGCCACTTTGCTGACCACTCCTCCAGCCTGGCCAGATCCTCCCTCATTCTCTCCAACCCTCCCGGTGTGTCCACTCTAGTACAGATTTTCGTGTCATCTGTGAACAGACAGACCTTCCCATTTAGGTCCCCAAAATGTCCACGATGTATATGTTGAACAGTATGGGACCCAGCACAGACCCCTGGGGAACCCCACTCATCACCCCTCCTACTTTTGAGTGCACCCCATTTACTACCACCCTCTGAGTCCTCCCCTCCAACCAATCTTCTACCCACTTTGTGATCTTGCTCCCCACCCCTTAGCCACCCAATTTGCTTATTAGCCTCCTGTGGGGGATGGTATCAAAGGCCTTTCTGAAGTCCAGGTAGGCCATGTCCACCTCCCCTCTGATCCCATATCTCAGTTACTCCATCAAAGGATTCAGTCAGGTTGGTCTGACAAGACCTTCCACCTGTGAACCCATGTTGGTTGTCATCTATGAGACCCTCCTCTTCTAGAAATTGTGCCAGCCTTTCCCACTATGGAGGTTAGGCTAACTGGGTGGTAGTTTCCCAGATCCTCCCTTCCACCCCCCTTGTGTAATAGCACCACATCAGTCCTTTTCCAGTCCCTCGGGATCCTCCCCATATCCAGTGACAGATTGACTAACCTTGTGAGTGGTGCCGCCAGTTCCTGCCTTAGCTGCTTGAGTACCCTTGGGTGGATTGTATCTGGGCCCATTACTTTGTCCATTCACAGTTTTCCTAGTTCCTCCAATACCCCATCCTCCCTAAAACGGCTTGTGTCCAACTCTCTGCCTAACCTTCCCCTGCTTTTTGGCTCTGGCCCTCCCTCCTCTTCAACCGTGAAAACTGAGGTGAAGTAATCGTTCAGAAGATTTGCCTTTTCCTCTTCCCCCTCTACCATAGCTCCCCCTCCCCTTGAGCTTCATAATCCCCTTGTTGCTTTTCCTTCTATCACTCACATACCTGACAAACCTCTTATCAGCCAATTTCTCCTCTCTAGCAGTTTTCTCCTCCATTTCCACCTTAGCTTTTCGGACTATTTTCCGGGCTTCCTTCAGTCTCTCCCTATAAGTTTCTTTATCTGCTATCTCCTGGGAGGCTTTGTATGCCCTGAATGCCTTCTTTTTCTCCCTGACTGCTTCCCTCACTGCTGTCATGAACCAAAGTGGTTCCCTCCTTCTCTTATTCTTGCTTACTAGCCTGACACATTTTTCTGTCTCTTGCAAAATTCCCCTTTTAACTTCCTCCCATAGCTCTTCTAAGTCTTCCAGGTTTTCCTTCTCCTCCAGTTTCTTTCGCACAATTTCTTTCATCTTCTCAAATTCTGCTTTTCTGAAGTCCAGTACCCTAGTGGTTAATCTGCTCTTAACCGACTCTGTCTGAAGGCTAAACCTTACCATCCTATGGTCACTATCACCCAAGTTTTCTCCAACATCTACCACCTCCACTCTATCCCCATTTGTCATAACCAGGTCCAGTATGGCCCTTCCCCTAGTTGGTTCTTTGACCAGCTGGTGAATGAAGGCTTCCTGCATGGACTCCGACAGCTCTCTGCACCTTTCTGATGATGCTATCGGGATTCCCCAGTCCACATCCAGAAGATTTAGATCTCCCACTACCACAGTTTCCCCTTTGCTGGCCATTCCCTGTATTTCCCTAAACATCACTTCCTTCCCTTGATTTGGTGTTCTGTAAACCACTCCTATTTTTTCTGCCTCCCCCATCCTCTTACTTAATGTTACCCATAGGATCTCTGCACATCCTTGCCCTTCCCCACTCACCATTGCCCTTATCCTGTCTCTAACGTATAGGGCTACCCCTCCCCCCTTTTTCCTTCCTGTCTCTCCTGTTTAGAACGTACCCCAGTATTAACACCTCCCAACTGTGGTTTTCTGTCCACCATGTCTCAGTAACTGCTGTTAGATCTAGGTCATCTGCCCCCACCACTGCCTCCAGGTCCCCCTTCTTATTTCCCAGACTCCTGACATTTGCCAGAAGTCTCCCCCACCAACCCCCCTTCCTCCATTCTCCTTGCTGCTAGCGTTTTCTGCCTCCAGTTTTGGGGGCTTGTGAGTTTGGTAAGTTTCACCAGCCACCTTTCCCAGATCACCCTTAGCTACACATACCCCCAGTATTCCATCTGTGTTTCCCTGCAGTTTCTCCCTTAGCAATCTAGCCCCCTCATCATTTATATGCAGCCTGTCCCTTGCATACAGGTACTTGTCCACTCATGTGTCTCCCCAATCTCCTACACAATTGTAACCCTCCCTTTTGCAACACTGCCTCAGCCAGTGGTTAAAATCCTTGATTCTTAGCTGTTTAGATGTGCTGCCACCATGCACCGGCAGGACTTCTGAAAAATCAGCAGAACTGACTATCTCTCTACATCCCCCTGCTAGCTCCTTGAATTTCCTCTGCACCTCTTCTACCTCTTCCTCAGCCAGGTTGTTTGCTCCAAGATGTAGAATTAGGTGTGTCTTACCTTCAATTAACCTAATGCTTTCATTGATTCTCAGAAGCACCCTGCTCGCCTCCATTCCTGGATCACAAAAAATGATCTTCCCTTAAATGCCATCTCTTTTCTCAGCCATTGGATCCCCTTTATAATTGAGTCCCCATATACCATCACTGATTTTGTGTTTACTAACTCCAAGGATGCTTCCATAACCCTTCTGTGGCTCATTTTTGATTTCAGTACACTTCCACCCTGGCCTGCCTCCATCCCCATCCCTACATCTTCCATTTCTTTATCCCCCTGTCCTCCTCTGAGCTGCCCTGCTGCCTCTTATTTCCTCTCTATGCCACTACCATTTTCTACACTTTGGATATCATTCCTTACATAATCATTAACGCAGTACCCCCTCTTCTGTGTCACCTCTTCCACTTTGTTGTTCTTTACTGTACATTTTCTTTTTTTTAATTCAATACACTTTATTAATTTTCCACAGCATTCACCATTGCTAACACAATAACACCAGTACAGCTGCTATATTATTAAACAACCTAACATACAATCTAAGACAATAACAAGACACAAAACCAACTTACCATATAAAACATACATCACATGTCCCCCCAACCCACCCTCCCGTGCTCCACGTGTCAAGAGGATAAATAATAGAAGACATAGAACTAGCTATCTAAGGTTGCCAAAGGGATAACACAGCTTGGAGAGGTTCCCAAAATGTTTGGTAAGCTTCCAACCTATGCCACATACTGGCAATATGTTTCTCTAGCTGGATAGCTGTTAACATCTCCCGGTACCATTCCATTATTGAGGGGAGTGATTCTTCTTTCCAATGTCTCGGTATTATTAACTTAATGGTAGCTGCTATTAGGGCGAGGTGGGCTTTCCGCGAATTAGGCGTACCCTATGGGAATAATGATAGCAGGCAAGTTTCTGGAGTGAACAAAGGTTCCAAACCAAGGATGGGGTCCAGGGTTCTTTTGACAGATACCCAGAATTCTTGGGCCTTAAGGCACTCCCACAGCATGTGAAACAGGGTTTAGTTTTCTCTCCATACCTATGACAAAGAGGAGACGGTATTTTCCCTATAGTGTGTAGACTGGCAGGGGTGTAGTACAGATTATGCATTATATTAAATTGGGTGAGACTCAGCCTATCTTGTTTAATGAATTTGTAAGTGTTTTTCCACACGTTACCCCAATAATCTGGGTTGACTGGGAGGGAGAGTGTTTGTGTCCACTAATAACAAACTCCCATTGGGAGGGTTGAGTCAAGGATCTGCAGGAATTTATAGGCACCGGAGACCGCATGTGGTTGCCTCGCCACCTCGAGTATCTCAGGTAGGTCAACCTGTGGTGGAGGAGTCCAGGGTTGGGGCCCTAAGAAAGCAATAATGGAATGCTTTATTTGCCAGTATTTGAAAATCTCATTATTGGTAAGTTGGAATCTTCTTTGCAAGCAGTAGAATGGTAGTATGGAGTCTCTGTTGCAAAAATCTCCCAGCACACTGTATTGTAATCAGGGGCAGAAGGAGGGTGATATTGTTTGGTTATTTATTAGAAAATGAGGATTGCCAATAAGAAGTTGACTTATCGACTTGTGCCAAGCAAAAGAAAGATGTACCTGTATCTGATGTAAGGCCCGGAGGGACCAACCTATGGGGGAATTCTTAAGGTAACAGGGAAGGCGGGAGTGAAATTGGTACATTAGAGCCAAAAGGGAACAGTGGTTATGTTTCACTAAGGCTTCCTCAATTTTGACCCATGCCGGGGTGTAACAGCAAGTCTGTTTGTGTGACAGGGTTTGCTCGCCATTGCGCCAATATGGCGATATGTTAGGCTCCATAGTAAATAAAAGGGATGGAAGTGCCAGGCCCCCTGTAGTTTGGGAGCAGTTAGTTTGTCATATCCTCTTCAAATTCCTTTATTATTCCATAAAACCTATTAAATATTTTCTTCAATTGAGAAAACCAAGATTTAGGGAGAAAAAGGCCCAGCATCCCCATTGGATACATTAACCATGGGAGTACATTCATTTTAAGGACACTTATCCTACCCCAGATTGACATAGGTAAGTTACTCCACCTATCTAGGTCTGCTTTCAGTGTAGAGACAAGTTTGGTAAGAGTCCCCTTCCTCATTGAGGGCAAGTCTCTGGTAACTTTGATTCCTAGGTATGTTAAAGTACGAGGTGGCCAAGACAATCCTGGACCCCAAAGCATAGCCTTTGTAACACAATGATTAAAGGGAAAGATTTGGTACTTAGAAAGATTAAGCTTATAGGAGGAGATACTGGAAAAAAGGTTCAGTTCTTCGATTAGGGCTGGAATTGTGGAAGCAGGATCTTCCATGTGTAGCAAGAAGTCATCAGCATAGGCAGAAAGGAGATACCTTTCCTTTCTGAGTTGGATACCTGACAGTTTGGGAGAGCTAATTAATCTGCGAATAAGGGGTTCTAAATAAAAATTAAAAAGGAGCGGGGAAAGCAGGCAACCTTGACGGGTCCCCCGCTGTAAGGGAAATGAGCCTGAAAGGTAGCCATTGCACCAGACTTTCGCTGTTGGGCTAGGGTATAGAATCCAGACCCACTGAATAAAGTCATCAGGGATCCCAAACCTAGAAAGGGAGGTGAAAAGAAAACCCCAGGAGACCCTGTCAAATGCTTTCTCAACATCGAAGGAGACCAAGGCAGATGGTGCTTCCGACTCCCTTGACGCCAAGATTAAATGCAAAAGCTTCCTCATATGGTCTCCAGAGGAACGACCTGTCATGAAGCCAACTTGATCAGGACCGATGGCTTCTCCCATAAATGGTGCAAGTCTGGTAGCCAATATTTTTGCCAAAATTTTTATGTCTGAGTTCAAAAGGGAGATTGGGCGTTAGTTACCAGGGTGAAGGGGATCTTTGCCCGGTTTGGGAATCAGGGTTATCAGAGCTGCTAGGAATGATTGATCGCTTATCCCTTTTTGAAACCAAAAATTATACACTTCTGATAATACTGGTGCCAATTGGGCACGGCAAAGTTTGTATAAGTTATTCAGGAGACCGGCTGGTCCCGGAGATTTAGCTAAGGGTAAAAGCTTAATGGCCTGCTCCACCTCCATGACAGAAATTGGGAATCCCGGACCAATGACGCGCTGAGGTGAGATGGTAGGCAATATCATTGAATCCAAGTATTCAGTTACAGTAAGGCCCTCTGAGGTGGGAGAATCATCTGCTGCATAAAGTGCTTTGTAATAATTGCCAAAGATCATAACGATCTCCTTTGGGTTAGAAGTAATGTTCTCATCTGGGGTAGGACTCAAACTAGGAACATACCTATCAGTCTCAGCCTGCCTAAGCCTAAGGGCCAGGAGCTTCCCAGCTCTTTCCCCTGACTCCAGGTATCTCATTTTGGTGCGACGCAGGGAGACTTCAGCTTTTTGTGCCATAGTTTCTGAATATTTGGACTGGAGAGAATGCAGTTTTGGCCCAGTCAGGGTCCGGTTTCTGCAAAAGTTGTATATTAAGGTGCCAAATGGTATCTCTATGGAGCTCCAGTCCCAAAAGGATGGAAATACTAACCGGAGAGTGGTCAGACAAGACCCTGGGGTGGATATCTGTGTCTAAGACCCCTGGGAGGGAAACAGCACTAAGTAATATATAATCTATATGAGACAGAGTTTTGTGTGGTGGAGAAAAGAATGTATACTGATGTTCTTTGGGATTTAGCGTTCTCCATACGTCTAGGGTCCCCGTGCCCACCATAAGGTCTCTTAGAGCCCTTTGGGCTGGAGATAAGCCCACTCTTCTGCCATCAGAATGGTCAATATCAGTTTGAGAAACTATATTCCAGTTGACTCCTAGAATGGTGGGCCTAGAGGGATCTGAGACTACCACTGACAAGTTGATGAAAACTGTGGAGTTTCTACATTTGGTCCATAAACAGATGCAAGAGTTATAGGAAAGAACTCCAAAGTACCTTGGAGAACAATATAATGCCCCAGTGGGTCCCACCACTCTTTAAGCATTATGAATGGGACTGACTTGGCCACCAGTATCACTGAGCCTCCCCGCCATAAGGAGGATCTGGCCCCGAATACTTGCCCTACCCAGGATCTGTGTAGCAGTGGAAGGTTCTCCCACTTAAGATGTGTTTCCTGCAAACAAACAAAGTGAGCCCTTAGATGTTGAAGGTGTTTTAAAATTGTAGCTCGTTTGCAGCTATCCTGAGCCCCTTTAACATTCCAGCTAATTACTGTGTATTGATTACTCATAATGTATGTTTAATTAAAGATAACCAGGTGATCCAGGGGTTTCTCCCTTCCTCTCCTTAACACTACTCTGTCTGGTGAAAGTGTACCACAGTCCCTTGATACACTAGGCACACCTTCCTCCCTCTTACCCATATCCCAACAAAAATAAACATTAGCAAGAAAAAACACTCCCCCCCCAAAAAGACAAGTAATTATATGCCCTCCCTCATCCCACAGAAAGACTTGTACTAACAATTAAAGGCAACAAGGAACAATAAGTCAACAATAGGCAGAAGAACAAAGTTTCCGGGAAAGTCTTCCTTACCCGCTCAGCGAACCCCAGTCCCATAGACTGCACTTCCATACAACCTGGGACGTGATTCAAATCCACTGCCCAGAGTGCATGCCCCATTCCCGCCACTGCCTCTTTACAACTGGAGAGACTAGGGAATTAACTGTCATAAAAGCAAAAGGGGCTTGTGATTGAAAACAAGCCTTTTAACCCAGGACACAATTCCTAACCAAGTGCAAATGATAAAGGGGGTGCAGCGCCCTACAATACCCTTAGGACACAAAAGACTGGTCCTTGACAAGGAACCAAATCTTAAAAAAAAAATAAATAAATAAATTTCCCCCTCATAGGGTCTTTCAGTCACATAAAACCCTTGAGATAACAATTAACCTACTACTATTCTAAACTTTATTCAAACCATAAACTACTGAACATTAATAGGATTGAAAAACCAAAAACTTAAAGCCCCATTGCCTCACATGGGAGTTGCTATATCATTAGCGTCATCTAACTCTGTAAAAGTAAATGCGGGTATGCTAACCCGAGGAAAACTGCATGATACAATCGAAAATAATCCAGAAAACTAATAAAATCCTGAGGCTGAATCCCTTTTGATACAGTTCGATCCTATGGGGCTACAGAAATTAAAAGAAAAAAAAAATTACAATTACCACTGTGCGTCAGACATTAATCTTAAATGTCCACTAGATGGCGTCAGAGCACTCTATAACTCAATGAAAGTCACTACTAAACTAAATGTGCCAACACATTCACAGCCAAAGTTCAAATGGTAGATCCAACAGTTCACCAAAAGCAGTCCAGGTAGGACTCTCAGACAAATAGAAAGGAACTAATTGGGTCCAGGTTCCCGTATAACCCAAAATGTCACAGTCACTTGGGATAATTCAATCACTGTAAGACAATATTATGAGAAATTAAAGCACAGGACAGTCGATCACAAAGTACTGTAGTTAGTAGCGCAGTAGTCCCAACTGAGCCTTGCCCCTAATGTTAATTAAATCTGTGCCACGTTGAGATTTCACTTGAACAGGTCCGGCAGTAGGTCTCGGAGGGCAATTCAAGCCTGCTCCACAGAATTGAATGTGTGCCATTGGTCTTTCAGATAAATCTGCGGAAATGCTGGGTATTTAACTCGAAATTTAATACCAGCTGCGATGATCTTAACAATCATGGGATGCAAAGCTGCTTTCTTTTGCCACACAGAGTACGAACGGTCTTGGGCGATCCTTATCTTTTTACTCTCCCATTGCACTTCTCGTGCATCCTTAAGTGCATTTAACACATGCTGCCTAAGAAATTTAAAAGCCGAAAGATCAGTGGCCTGAGAGGAGCTCCTAGTGGAGGGATTGGCCTGAGGGCCCGGTGAGCCCATTTGATAATATAAGCAGGTCCGTTAAGAGAGGGGCCTGCGAGTTTCTCGCACAACTTCTGAATAAAAAGGATGGAATCCCGCCTCTCCTCTTTTTCTGGTAAACCCAGTACCACCAAATTATTTCTTCTAGACCTACCCTCTAGGTCCTACATCTTCTCTTCAACCTTTTTGAGTCGGTGGCACAAGGTGGATAATTTCTGCTCCGTTTGATCCTGCCAATCATCTAAAGATGAAATCCTGGCCTCGTTATCCCCAGTCCAGATAGCTAGTTGCTCCACTGTGGATTTCATGGTGTGGAGATCCATCGACAAGTTGGTCAGCATTTCTTTAAGAGATTCGAGTCCTTCCTGGAATTTACTCTCTGTCAGGATGGCCTGGGAAGCTGGTAATGGCGCTGCCATAGAAGATTGCGCCTTTGCCCATTTGGCTTGTTTATCCCTCGTCGGGGTTTTCGGCGGAGAATGTCGCAGTGGAGGATTCCGCATTTCTGCCTCCATACTGAATCAAAATGTTGCTTTGATTGCTCTCCAACGGGATGAGGATGTAAACACAAAGAAGATAAGTAAAGGAGCTGAATTAGAAGGCAATTATTAAGTAAATTAAGGCAGGGACGCAGGAGCACACTCGAGACACATCCTCACTCTTAGGCAGCCATCACGTGACCTACTGTACCTTTTCTATTCCCCCTTCTGCCTTTGGCAGCTATTCCCCATCCCACATTGTCCTTTCTCTCCTTAATTGTACCCCTTCTCCCTCCCACTAGAGTGTCTTTCACTACCAACTTTCCATTCCCCGTCCTGCCCTCTCCAGCTTCATTCTCACCTTTATTTTTACTATTTTCCCCCCTCACCTACTGTGTCACCTTTGTCCTTCTTTTCTTGTACTCTTGTCGTGGACCTTTACTTTCCTTCAGGATCCCTCTGTTTTCCGTGTTCCATCCCCCTGCTATCATCATCCTCTACCCCCCCTTCCATCTCCTGTTGTTGCATTCTGGATAAGGCCCAGTACCTATTTGATCCCATATGAGAGACAGAACCTGTAGGAAACATACTGTATGCTTTCCTTGTTTCAGCTTCCTGCTGTCCCCTGCTCCTTTCCCCCCTTAAACCTCCTGTTCCTGCATTCCGGACAAGGATCAGTTCCTGCTTAATCCCCCCCTTATATCTTGCTTCTTTACTGCTTGTCCCTGTGTGCCCCAGAAAATTTCTTCCTCCTCTTGCCACCCCCTCTCATTCCCCCCATTTTTCCTTTCTCCATTCCATATCCTTCCATCCTCTGGTCCCTTCTGCTCTCCTGCCTCCTTCCCCCTTCTTCTTGACCTTTTCCTATTCTCCTCCCCATATCCCTTTTTAACCATACCAGCTCAGCTTCCAGCTTCTCCAAATTCTGACAGACTGGGCACCCTCCCCACCTCCATTGAGCACTCATAAATATGGCTGCGTCACATTTGTTCCAACCCACTAATCTTTCTCCCCCATGCTTTCTGCTCTCCTTGTATCTCCTTTCCCCCCTGCCACTGATCCTCCTTTTGATGTTCCCATCTTCGGTGGCATTCCTGGTGTATCTCCACTCCCCCTTGCTGCCAGTTCTCCCCCTGATATTCCCATCTTCTTCAGCGTTCCCATCTTCCCTGCCTGCAGATGCAGGGCACAGGTACCCTGTGACACATTTTATGGGACTGCTCCTGCATTGAACCCGTCTGGACTCAAATTTGGTCTGGTTTAGATCCACTTTTAGGATTGCAAGAGGCATTCTCACCTGAACTTTGCCTCTGGGGTATAGGTGACTCTCAATTAAAAGGATCACAATGACATTACATGGCCCTTATCTCTGCAGTGGCCAAGCTGGTCATCCTATGGCACTGGACATATAACCATCCCCCCTCATGCAAGGAATGGTATGCAGAAATGCTTATCATCCTCAGAATGGAAAAATCTATACCCAGCCTCTGACACAATATGCCCGGGTACAAACATAAATGGGAAAAGCTGGACATTCTCCTTCAGGTAGCGGGAACACCATAGCACTTTTTGGATAAGTAGGAGATGGATTAGTGACCCTAGTGCCTGGCTTCCTATGTCCTAGTGTATTTATAGTTAAAATGTTTCAGCGAGGAATGCTAATGGGTTTTCTTATGTGTTTATTATCTGGATTATGATAGTAAAGATTCATTTTTGTTGGTTCTTTTTGGTGTTTTCAGTACAGAACTTCATATGTGCACCCTGATGTATTTATGTATCTGAAGACTGATATTATTGTTTGTATTAGCTAGAAGTGATGTTTTGGTGCTCCTTTTGTATATAGTTTGAAATAAAGTGAATTAGGTTTAAAAAAAAAACTGAGTATCTAAGGTTGCCTTTTATGGGTACAGTACCTACCAAATATTTGAAAAAAGGTTCTTGCACTGACCTACGACAGATGCAGTAATGTTGTGGAGAGACAAGTCAGCACTGATGTTTGGGCTCTTTTTATTATGATAATTGGTATGCAATTGTCATCATTTTATTGGCAAGAAATCTGTATGTTATATATTTATACTGAGTGGCTCTGGTCTCCTAGAAGTGTGTTGCTTCTGCCTACCACTGTTCTAGTGTCTGGACAAGGTGCTGATGTGGGGACATAGAGGAGTGGTGAATTGGAACCCTGGATTTCCTGAGAGACACTGGTGCTGATGAGAAAGACAGCGAGGAGGTGTGGGATGACATCATAAGCAGCATGAGCACAGGTGGCCAGCAAAGGAGGGGTGCCAGAACTTGAATTTTGAGGGCTGATGGAGGGAGAGACTGAGAACTGGGGATGTTGGGATCATCTGTTGGAGAGACAGCTGGAGCCTCCTGGAGGTCCTCCACTTCAGTGTCTGAGTTGCAGAAGAAGATCAACAATAACGGAGGTTTGCGGTTGGCAATGCCTCAGAAAAGCCATGGACCAACAGTTTTCTGTGTGCCTGCTGCAACTGGGGCTATTTATTTGAAAACATTTTTTACCAATTTTAATTGACCACTGACTTTAAAACAACTCTGGCTTCAGACTTTTCCCTTCTATGCAGTCCTAAGACTATCTGGTACATGAACTAAGCGTGCTTATCATCACAATAGTAACATTTACATTTAGTTAATTCAGTTCTGGGAAGCGATTTGAACAGAACTTATTGGGTCATTTGTAGTATCAGTCCTAACAGCTGAATAAAAACATAGAAACATAGAACTTGATAGCAGATAAAAGCTGCTTGGCCTACCCTATAGGCCCATTTTTCCCCACCTACAGTGTCACTGTAGATCCCAATCAATCTGCTGCTCTCCCTTCCCCCATTCCTTTCCACTATGATTCACTTGTGCTTATCCCATGCATTCTTGAACCCCACCACTGTCTTCAACCCCACCACCTCTGCTGGAAGACTGTTCTAGGAATCCACCACTCTTTCTGTAAAGAAGTACTTCCTCACATCTCTCCTGAATCTATCCCCCCTCCAACTTCATTGCATGTCCCCTTGTTCATGAGCTCCTTTTTTCTGAAACATACTTCGCTCATGTACTTTACTTACCCTTGTGAGGTATTTAAAGGTCTCTATCATATCCCCCCCTTCTCTTCCATGGTGTACATACTGAGGTCCTTTAGTCACTCATTATAGTGTTTTTGGTGCAGACCCTTCATCATTTTAGTTGCCCTCCTCTAGACCAGCTCCACTCTGTCTATGTCTTTCCAGAGATGTGGTCTGAAGAAGTGGAGATAGTACTCAAGGTGGAGTCTTACCAGCGACCTATACTGGGCAACACCACCTCCCTCTTTCTGCTGGTGATGTCCCTTCCTATGCACCATAGCAACCTACTAGTCCTCCCAAATGCCTTGTCACACTGCCTGGCTACCTTTAGGTCATCCAGTATGATTACCCGCAGGTCTCTTTCCTGTTTGGTGGTCATCAATACCACTCCACCCATTTTGCACTATACCCTTGGGTTTCTGTGCTCTAAGTGCACTATTCTGCACTTTTGCACATTGAAACCCACCTGCCATACCCTTGACCACACCTCTAGTTTTCTCAGATCTCTGCTCATCCTTTCCACCCCTGCCCTGGAGTGTTCATCTGAATTATATACCTGCTTTTTATACAGGTATCTAAGTATTAAAAAACTTGATTCTAATTCCAAAATATGACTTTTTAAGGTTTTGGAGAAGTGTAGGTTGTTCAGCATTGGAGTTTTACTGATCCCACTCCAATGCTGAGAATTTCACACAGCAGGTTAACAGAACAATAAGAGAGATGATAATTTCTATATAATCTCAGGCCAATCATTTTAGTAAACCCTCCTTTTTTATATTATATTTATATTTATATGTTTGGGGGAGGTAATTTTTGCACCAATTTGGTTACCTTACCCAGCACTATAAAAAACACACACTATGCATAAACTAATAAATGCCAAAGACTCCAGGGAGAGCGCTGGGGTTGCTCTGGGCAGCAACTCTAGCATTTCACAAAGCTGCTCACTAGTCTGCATGGAACTTTACTGTAATTGTATCTTCCCCTTTGAAGCACTTTTATCTTAACATAATGCTCCTGATTACTAGTGCATTGACTGGCTGTAGCTTTTTGGGGTTAGTTTTTTTTAGATAGCCTTGCTATTTAGTAATCATTATTTATTTAAAATCTTTTTTGATAGGCACTGTATATCCAGACACTATTTGTTTTCTCCAGAGAATACTGCTGTATGTGCTATTTCATGGGACCATAGTCAAACAAGTAAAAAGTGAGTTTTATTTCTATATGATAACTGGTCAGCAATTTCTGTCAATTTACTGACCAGGTTGATATTTTCCATAACAATTGGCTGGTTGTTATGACATTCACAAGCCATGCCAATCAAACTATGCTGCTGCCTCATTGGTCAATGTTCCGTGTGTGGGCAGGCCAAACAGTCTCTCAAACATGGCAACTCCATCTCTCGCTTATGGAGCTGCCACCACAGTGATCTCACACTCGCATTTTAATTAATTTATTTTACTTATGTTACACTACCTGGTTGATCCTGCCATTTGTTTTTCCATTTCATACTATCTGGTTGATCCCGCCCTTCGTCTGCTTCAGAACGGCAACGTGCTGTCACATACAGCGCCAGCCCGATCAGGACAGCTCTCATAAAATGTAAGTGGAAAAAAATAACAAAACAAAGGACAAAAAGTTTTAAATAAATAATGAGAGGTACTGTGTGTGTGTGTGTGTGTGTGTGTGCGCACGCGCGCATCAGTGTGTGCATGCGCACTGACTCTGAGGGTTACAGAAACTGGGCCGGAGAAAAATTGCTGGCCCGTTATTATAAAAAATAAAAGATGGGGAGGGTGTGCATATGATAATTTAATGCACACCCTCGTTATGGGATGCTTTGATAAACTGGTGAGCCCGTTTATTGACTGGACTTACAACACTTTTGAATGCTGTAATAACTAGGTTCCATTTCATAATCACCAGCAGGTTATTACAGTTAGAGTGTCAGCCAGTCAATGAAAGAGAAAAAGGATTTGTTGCCAGCTCACTGCCACCACTCCCCTGCCACTCATTCAGTATTGACTGCAGATTTATTTAATCAATGCAACTCTTTGGACATTGTATAGTATTACAAAACTGCTCAGATCAAAGTACCTGTACTCAGATGGGCTGATGACAATCAGACATGGAAAGTGAAGCACCGTGGCCTCCCCTCTCCTACTGACAGCTTTTTCTACTTTTACACCAGCAATTATAGAAAATATAATATGGAGTATTACAGTATTCATTGTTTTTTGCACCCTTTGTGTGTAATACCACCACAAAACACTTCTGTTTCTCACTTGTGGTTTATGTGGTATCACACACCTCAAGTGTGTAAAAAAACTCATAGGGCCAGATATTCAGACCGCACCAGGCAGTGGTACAAGCCTGGGTGCAGCACAACTGGGCTGCGACGGGGCCAGGACCAGGCACTATTCAACAATGATATGCCATGGCATAGCACCGTTGAATATGGCACGGACGGCACACATACTGCACATGGCACAATGGCACTGTGCCAGCACAAGTCACAGACAGGGGAGCACGGGGATGCACCAGTGCAAGTGCAGTTGCACTGGGCACATCATCTGTGATATTCGGCATGGGGCATGCAAATGAGGCCATAATATATGCAAGGTGCAAATGGGGCCATTTTCATGTCTTTATGGCTCCATTTGCATGCCTTGCACGAGGCAGGCCTGGGACTTGTGCCAGGCACCTTGCACAACATGACGTGTGCTGTGAGGATCCCAGGGCATCCCCAACCCCGTAGCTGCGATCGCACAGTATTAGTCACTGAAGACAGCCCTGGTAGTCTAGTGCCCCCCCAGTCCCTGATGCCCTGATGTGTATGTAACAAGCCCATCCCTGGTGGTCTAGTGGTCCCCCATCCCACCTGTGTCCCCAATTCCCTGACATATGACAAGATGAGGGCCCTGGTGGTCTAGTGTAACCCCGCCGCCCATTGCCCTGTTTGCGGTAAACACCCGGAATGAACCACCCTGGTGATTTAGTGGCACTTCTCACCTCACCCACCCACCTACACAGAACCCCTTTCCCACCCCGCTCCCCTCCCCCAATCATCGGCTGGTGGCTGCATCTCACCCGCACACCGCCCGGCCACCCACTGAATGACAGGTACAGTATGGGCTGTAAGTCCATTGGTCCCTGTGTGGAACAATGGACTTGCAGGGCATACTGTACTAGACAGTCCTGAATGTGTGAATGGAGCCATTCACAGATATGTGACTGTCGAATACAGTATGCCCTGCAGGCCCATTGGTCCACACTGGGGACAAATGGGCTTACAGCCCATACTGTACCTGTCATTCGGTGGGTGGCCGGGCAGTGTGCATGTGGGATGCAGCCGCCCACCGATGATGGGGGGCAGGTGGGAAAGGGGTTCTGTGTAGGTGGTGGGTGGGGGTGCCACTAGATCACCAGGGTGGTTCATTACGCATGTTTACCATGATCATGGCAACAGGCAGGGGGAGGTTTACACTAGACCACCAGGGACCTCATCTTGTCATATGTCGGAGAATCGGGGACATGGGTGGAAGGGGGACCACTAGATCACCAGGGATGGGCGTGTTACATACACATCGGGGCATCAGGGACTGGGGGTGCACTAGACTACCTGTAGTAACTTACACCACGTCATCACGGCTATGGGTGGGGAAGTTCCACTGGACCACCGGGGTTGTGTGTGCTTTCGGACTGTGTTCTGGGTGGGCGGGTGGCCAACCATGGCTGGGCTGCTGTGTTGCACCCTGAAATACAGCAGCCCACCTGTGGGAGGCTGGGCTTTGCTCCTACTTTGCATGGGCTCAACTTTGAGCCCCTCTCTGTGGTGCAGTGCAGGGGTGCGCCGGCATATGCGCCGCACATCCCGGACTGAATATTGGGTTGTGCCGCATATGCATGGGCACACCCCCTGCATCTGCACCACATACAATTGCATTTCACCCCAGCACATTGAGATTTGCGCTGCACCAGGCAGCCTTCTCAAAATCCTGCTGGGGCGCAATGCAGGGTTGTGCTGGCACAACTCTATTGCACTAGGCGCAACCCCTTTGAATATCTCACCCATAATGTACAACACCCCATAATTATACTATATACATATCTCATTCTGATTACTTTAGAGGATTTTATGAGGGTCTGTTTTTTTTTTCTATGATACCCACGCAGGTGTAATTAGGATCTGAGTGTGTGATTATACTTATTATATCCTCTGTACTTTTTCTACAGTGTTTGCACAGAAGCTGTTGCAGTTTTGGTACATCTAGATCTACAAGAATACCTAGCTGTACTCGTCTCATCTGCATTGTCTACTGAGGAAGTATGTTCATCTTCAGCCACAGTACTTTTTCAACAGAGAAGCTTCTTTTTCTATTTTTAATTTGTACTTTATACTCCACCTCCACGGAGCCAAGAGGTAGCTCCTGCCCTCCCTTGGAGGGGCTCATCCTTCAACCCCGACCATCCCCCACTCAACCAGAGCCTCAATTTCCCCCACAGATTACCCCCACAGTGGGACCAGGGTGAGGAGTGCTGGCTTACTCACCTTCCCTGGAACGCAATCCAGAATTCGGGGCAGCATATTGCGGGGGATGCATCAGGTCATCATGGATCCTGTCACCTCCCAGTTTTTTCTCCTGTCTTTCCCCGGGCCCACGAACATGCAATGGGTGGAGTGGCTGGGCTCTGTCTCCACAGAGGCAGCCTAATGCCCTGGACATGGGCCCTCCCCATTCCTGGCAGTGTGCCAGTGCTGACACCTAGCTGCCACTGTGTGTCAGTCTACAGCACACCACACTGTCCCCCCTCCCCAAGGAAGGACAGCTGTCTACAGATGCTCAATCCTTCCTCACCTCTGCTGACCTCTGAGCAGCCCAAGTCTGTTCCTGAACCTGGAACCTGGCACAAGGTCTGGTGTTCAGTGCCTCAACCTTCAGTGCCACCAGGCTGGCCTAACAGAGAAGCTTCTTCTGTGAAGAATCCGTGACTTTCTAAATCTTAAATCTATTTAAAGACTGATGCAGGCATTTTAAAATTCACAAGAGTATATCTTAGTCTATATATAAATACGTCCCCCAGAGCCATTTGTTGCAGGATGAGTGGTTTCATATGCATTCTGCCCGAGAGGGAACAGCAACGTGAAGTTGAGCTATTCTGGCTCTAGCAGAATGCAAGCAAAACCACTCTTATCCACAACAAGTGATGGCGGAGGACGTATTAATATATTATCGATTGAGGGAGCACATAGTGTATTTTTTTAAACTGTCCTGGAATGTGCCCATTTCTAGAGCATCTGCGCATGGGATACTCCTCTCTGAATAAGAGTGTCTCACGCGCAGGGAAAAGGAGCACTCTGATTGGTCAGGAGTGCTCCCTTCATTTTCTGTGTGTTCTACATTGCTTAGGTGCTGATGGTTGTTACCAGGAAAATGGTAAAGGAAAATGAATTAAGTACGGAGCATACATCACCTAAACATCCATGCCAGCTCCAAAAGAAATCTTGAAAAGGGCTGCTCTAGGCAAAAAAATGAGACTGGGGAACATAAGACAAACCAATATAAAAGGGGCTACGAACAACAAAAATGCATAGACAAACAGGATGTACCTATTATAATTTGGGGGATAGTCTGAAGGAATTATATGATGGAGGATCTGTGACTGGCTTAAATTCAAATGATAAGGTGGTTATCAGGACTGCACCCCCCCTTACCATCACCAATCTCAGCCCCTTAATCCAACTATCCCTCTAGTTTGACTAAATCCCTTAATTTAGTATTTGTATCTCAGAATTTTCTCACAGGTGCATACGCTGCTACCTCTGACACCCTCAGGTTTCCTGGTTTTATCCAGCCTTCTTTAGTATCAGATAACATCTTGGGTATCTTAAAATTAACCATAGATGGTCCTAACGTATAACTCATCAATTAAGGTTGAAATTGCTCCCATTATATGGGGAGGGGTCATGCTCAGACCTTGAGGTATACCAAAACACTGAAATAGCCATGAGAAATATAAGGCAATCTAACGCATTGGAATCCACTAATCACCTTAATAATTCTATGCAGTGCAACTTCCCTTGTAAGGGAAAGGGAACATTATTTAACCAGGAGTAGCACACTAAGCCAAAGCTTGTTTCCAGATGTGACCTGGGAGCACAAGGAAGTTAAGTGACTTGCTCAGGATCACACAGTATGTACATAGGCATCTGTGGGATTCAAAGCCAGGCCTCCCAATCGGCAGCTCAGCGCCTTACCCCACTTTGCTATACTGCCTCCTTGTACTTTTTCTATTCTCTCTGACACCACCATCCCATCAACATGCAGCAAATATTATGCAGATGGAACAATTGGTTTGTATAAAAGAAGTTTTGGATCTTCTTAGGCAACAATTAAGAAATATTTAAAAAGTTCTAGATATGGTAACATTTAATTCCCATTCTGGTTCTGAAATTGACTCACAAAAGTGCTCTACAGATTATCTGTTACTTACTCCAGCAAAATAAAATGTAGTAAATGGTCACCTTGATTTCTTTCCTGCTATTTAGTGCAATCTCAACTAACCAAGTTAAGCAATAAATCTAAAATTAAGAGAGAAAAAACAGAAATTTCTCCTCTATCGAAACAGCAGATGTAACTGTTCAGGCAAAATTATTACTGATTAATGAGCCAGTTCATGCCTTGGATATAACCTCCAATTCTCCATTACAATACATCAGATTGATGAAATTCGTCTGCTGGCAGATGATCTTATCATTCTGAATACACAATAAAGCAGCAAAAATGTTACTCAACTGGTGAAAACATTTTGATTGAAGCAGCTAAAGTCATTAACTTTCCTAATACCCAAAAAGATAGAACTAATACTAATTTTCATAGAGCTCCCAAGATTGTGATCAGACTTAAAAATGTGGTTAAGAAGGGAAATGAATCGCAACAATCTTTGTTAGAAATATTAAAATGTACTTATTTATGAGGAAATTAGAGATCCTGGGCTGGATATTCAGACTGCGTCACAAAGAAGAGCAATAGCAGGAGCAGGCTCAAGTGCATTGCGCCCCTGCGCAACACGCGCGATATTCAAACACAGCACAGGCCAATGTGTGCTTGCGCAACACAGCTGAATATCACGCCAAATGTGCCATGGCGCAACCAGGGATGCACAGTGGAGCAGGGCTGATGCGCAGTAGCACAACCAGGGATGTGCAGTGGAGCAGGGTAGAAGCGCAGCAGCACAACCAGGGATGCGCAGGGACAGGGACAGGATGCAGGGGTGCACCACCCATGGAAACCATGGGTGGAGGAGCATGCAGCAGGCCAGACAGTGCCCCCCCACACCCCATGAACTGCACAACCTGTGGTGAGCTGGATGGACCACCAGCCCATGAACACCAGCATCGAATCCACAGCTGGGGCACGGTGCCCCAGCACACACCACTGGCAAGCAGTGACCACAACACAAGGAGAGCCGGCCACCCAGTGCCACCCCATCCCACCAATGCAGAGCACACCCTGTACAATGATCCCCACACACCCTGCCCAGGAGCAGCGCCCAACAGTGCATGGCACCTAATGCATGCCACTAACCCCACCGTGACAATGCAACCCTCTGCACCATGGAGCCATGCATGGCAGCCCCACTGTGAGCACCCCACAGTGGGTGGCACCAGCCACTGACGCAACAACTGCAGACACAGTGCCACCCTGCAAGGCCCCCCCCATGGCACAGCAGAGAGGTCAACCCAGCATCAGTACCCGAGGGACCCCGCATGCGACAAGGCCTGCCCTGGACCCCACCACCACCAGCAGGACAGCACCCTGCACACCCACCCATGCACACACCCTGTCCCAGCACTGGCCCCAACAGCCAGTACAGCCACCCACTGTGGTGCATGGAGGCATGTGCCACACAGGATGTGACACAGGGCATGGACAAACACCCACCCTGACCCAAGGGCACCCTGACACAGGGCCACAATAGCGGGGCAACAAATGATGCTGGCATGCGTCCACTGATGCTGTGTACCCATGGCCTGCACCCCCCCATGGCACAGGTGTACCAGCCATACTGTGCATGCACCATGAAGCCGTCCACCGCCAGCATGCGGCTGGAGCACAAGTGACAGACATCAGAACACAGACACTGCAACAGACACCGGTGACAGCATGGAGGGGGGACAACAACAGCATAGCCCACAGTGTCACCTTAGGCAGATGTGCAACATACTGGTGACAGGAGGCAAGACGCCATTGCACCGTGGCCAGAGGGTGACCGGCATGGACAGCCACCAATGACATGCCACCAGACCGTGCATACCACAGACATGCAAGGGGGCCAGCTGCACGGGCCATGGACATACTGACAGGGGCGCCAGGGACGCAGCGTATGCACCACGGACCACTGCACACAGGCATCCAGTGCACAGGAAACAACACACATACCACAGACAGGGACCGAGTCCCCCACCCACACCATAAGTGGGTAACTGCCAGACACACACACACCCAGGCCTGCACCACCCCCGATGCCATGCACACCACTGCAACCAAGCACCACATGCCCGCTGTAAATCAGAGACCACCACAGTTGTCATAACAAATAAGTCTGTAATAAAGGCGTGAACTGTACAAAAAACACATCAAACTAAACTATTTACAATGTGGGGGGGGAAGGGCCACATACAAGGTGGGAGTGGGCATGGGGCAAGGGTGTACAACAGGGAGTGGGATGAAGGGGTGTGAGGGTAAGTCCAGGGGGGAATGCACAACAGGTGCATCGTAGGGCCTAATGGCGACCCCTCTCCCCACTTCGGTCTCGGTGGCATCTCCTGTGCCTCCTTCTGTTGCCCTGTTCATTGCTTTGGAGCAGCTCCAGGGTAGCCCTTGACAGCTGCAGAAGCTCCTGAACATTTCTCTCTAGGGCAGTCTAGTGTTGTCCACCTAGGACAAGGGAGCAGAGTCATTATGCGTGACTGGCCAGACCCCTGCAGCCCACCCAATGTGCACGGCATACAGCCGTGTGGGCCATGCCCCTGTGATGGCATGCAACCACCCACAGTGTCCGTGCCCACATGACCCACCTACCCAGGCACCCATAGCCATGTAGAACGCTGCACACACCCACCGCCCATGTCCCGCACAGCACCACCGTGGCCGTACAGTGACATGGCTATGCGGTGCAAAGGCAGTGGCACAGCCATGGACCCTGTGCACACACAGCCCACCTGCAACACCCACCCACACATGCAGTGCCACAGGACAGTGCTGAGTGCACCATGTGGCGTGAACGGCAGTGGAGCCAAGTGCGGGTGGCCACGCCCCGCCACCACCCCTGCAACCCAGCATGCACTGATGTAAGGGGAAAACATGGCACTCGCCTGCATCCTGACCAGCAGGGCGCTGCTGGCCCATGGCCCCTCCAACATGGCCCGGCTGCATCTGTACTGCACCCACTCCGGCCTGCTCCCTCTGTTCTCAGGCCAGACATGTTCTACGGCGCTCCTTCGGGCCTAGGGTGCAAACATGGAGAGGGAAACATCAGTACAGGTCAGTAACAAAGCCCCCCCATGTGTGCTTGCCCGCACAGCCCAACCATGACACACTCCCACCACCACCACCCCCACTAGACAGCCCCCACCCCCCTGCGGCATGGCCTTATGCACACCGCGATACCCGGACAGACGGACACTACCAGTGTTTGAATGGAGCACCTTCCTGGCTGTGGCACAGCACCTCGCCGGGCGCGTGCCTGCAGATGCCCCAGGTAGTCAGGGTCCCACCACTGGAGGTCGCCATAGCAGTGGCGACACTGCTCTGCTGACCAGGTGATCCCAGTCGCCTCCTCCAGGCCCTCTGACACCTCCTGCCACACAGCAGCCCATGGCCTGTAGAGGGGTTCCTGCCCAAAGAGGGCACCAGCATGTGGCTCTACCAGGGTCACCAAGTTTGCCAACTCAATGGTGCTCCAGACCTGTGCTCTGGTTCGTGGCATCTTGCTGTTGAAACCACAAGCAAAATGGTGCACTGTAGCACTCGTGCCCCACGTGCAGAGGCAGCGTGGTACTGCGCTGCCAGTCCCTATCGCGCTGTCACCGGACTGTGTGATAGGGGTGCAACCATGCAGATGCATGGCACCTAAGGGGCAAAGGTCGACTGCAGGGTCAAGGGTCTGTCCGCGTACGGTGCGTCACAGTGCTATTGGGACACCCTGCGTGTAGCACAGTAGGGTGCTTCAGTGTGATGCTCTGCAGTGGCCTACCGCTCTGTGGCATCACGGTGCCCACGGCACACCAAAGCACGAGCGTCACACGGGCAAACAGCGCACTATTGCTACAGGCACAGTGGTGGCCATGCCCTGCACTGCCTCCCACACACAGCAAGTCAGCAGCGCCGCACGCGTCGGTGTCAGCACCCCAGGCATGCACTGTGCGGTGCTGATTGCGCACGTCACAGTGCTGCGCTATAGCCTGAGCACGCCCACCAACATTGTGCAAGGCGCAACAGCATGATATTCAGCCAGCATATGCAAATCAGCTCATTAGCCATTCCACGGCACATCCACTGCATTAGCATCCACTTACAGTTGCGCCTGCCTTCATTTGCATGCGTTGCGCTATATAAATGCGACATGGGGCTGCAGAGGCCATGGTTAGGTATTGCAGTCCATTGTGGTGGGCTGCATGCTGTTGGGATGTGGGGACTGTGGTTTGGGAGGGCTGAATGGGACTGCACAGTCCAAGGTAACACCTGTCATTCCCACAAGCTTGAGCATGACCGAGCATGAGGAAGAGGAGGAACAGGGAAGGGGGAGAAGGAGGAGGCCCAACTTCACCAGGGCAGAATCAGATGCCCTGCTCGAGGCATATCTGGACAAGGAACCGCTGCTCAGCAGACAGCGGGGAATGCCACAGGCCTGTGCTGCGGCATGGGGTGAGGTGGTGCGTGCCATGAACCAGCATGGCAGCCACCAGCGGTCCATGCAGGAGTGCAAGAAGAAGGCTGGCACGGTCAGGAGGCAGATCAAGGACAAGGTGGCTGCCATCAGGGCTGCACGTGCTGCCACCGGTGGGGGCCAGCCGGAAGTACCACGCCTGATGCCACAGGAGGAGCGGGTGGCCAGCAGCATGTGGCATTGTGCCATCGAGGGCGTTCCTGGTGGTGGCTTCCAGACAGGTGGCAGCCCATCATGGCATGGTAGGTCCTATGCTGTCAGTGTGTGGGTGGTGGAGGGCATGCCACAGGGCAAGGCAGAGCCACTGATGATAATGTGTTCCCTTACAGCTCCAGAGCATCTACATGGGGCAGCGGTGGTGGGTGTGTCCACCGAGGGGGAGGCTCTGGACATGGAGGATCACCCATCCACCTCCACAGGTGTCCGAGGGACCGGCCAAGTGCATACCTGCATGTCTGTCTGGACTGATGTGGGTGGTGTGGGTGTGGACAAGGCCCTGCCTGTGTCCCAGCATGACAGCGCCCACGGTCTCCAGCGTGCTGGGACACAGATTGGGGCTGGATCCAGCACTGATGATGATGGACCACACATCCCGGACAGTGATACATGTGGGACACAGGATGGTCCCACAGCAGGCAACCGCACGGGCATTGCCATGGGTGATGCCGCCGTGGCTGCCTGCGTAACAACCCAGTCCCAGCCTGTGCCTGTATGCCCCAGTGGTGCAGCACTGGTGTGCGTCCAGGGCGGTGGGGCTGTTGCAGCTGCTGCGGCAGCGCTGGTGAGCCCTGGTGATCGGCAGCCGAAGGGGCAGCACCAGCAGTCAGACAATGGCAATGGGGGGACAGTGTTGGGGGGCGGTGGCAGTGCACCGTGTGTGGACGTGCCCCGGCATGGCTCTGGTGTGCAGCTCCCAACGTCAAGGGGTGCTGGCCAGCAGAGCCAGGAACACCACGAGGGGCAGCATGCCGAACCAGCGGATGACCTCTTTGACGAACACAGCTGTCTTCTACAGGCTTCAGTGGATCAGCAGATGCGGCTCATGACAGCAGTGGATGCACTCAGTGCGGTTCTGCACCAGTCAGATGAGCGGCGCAGCAGGGACCACGGATTGCTCCTGGCAGAGATGGCCCTGCAGAGGGCAGATGTGACCGCTGCCATTGACAGGCAGACCACTGCATTGACAACTGTCATGGCTACACTGGGCACCCAGTTCAGTGCCCAGCCGCCGCAGACACCACACAGTGTCATGTCCACCCCCCATTCCAGGTGCCATGCGACACCTGCTATGTCAACAACCGGGTTTGGCTGTGGGCATACCGAGCATGCCTGGCGTGGGCATGTTCGGTGGGCTGCAGACCCCTGCGCAAACACGGTTGCGTTCATGCAGTGTCACCCCTGGGGACCACTGATGCCACCCCATGAGGCCAATGGTCAGTCTGGCATGGCTGGCAGGTCTCGGTGGGACCACCCACACATCTGTGGTGGCTGTGGTACTGTGCCGCTTGACTGACCTGTCTCCCACCATGGCCACTGTCTTCTGCTGCTGCCCTATGTGCAGTGTGGTGTGCATTGTGCCACGCACGGGTGGGGTACCCGGCCCTGCACACACACAGTCCCTGTGCAAACCCTCCTGGCTGCTGGCCACTGTGGCATGTGCATGATGATGCCTGCATTACGCTCTCCACCAGTGTGCAATGGTGCCCAGCGTCTGAGGCACGCACAGTGACGGCCACTGGGCATGGTCGTGTGTGGTCCTGTGTGGGGTTGGGGGTGGCTGTTCGGGTTGTCGTGTCATTTACTCCTTGTGCATGTGTTGTGGTGTGTGTGTGCTTGTGTGCACATGTCGTGTTTAGCCCTGCCCATCTCTGCCTCCGTGTGTGATGCCCCACTCAGACCCATTCCCTTTTAACGCCATCCACCCAAGGTGTCCTGCCCTGCCTGTCTCTGGGCTGTGCCCTTGCCCTTGGTGGCTGCGCAAGACCCTGTGACTTACCTGTGTTTTCCAAAGTGCTACTCTGTAATGGTGTCCCGGTGCAGCTGTGCCATCCGGATCAGACGGGGGTCATGTCACCCAGGGGGTGGCTGCCCATCACCAGCTGGACCGGCGTCATCATCATCCCCACCGCTGTCCCCCTCTTCGACCTCTATGGCTATCCTACAGTCGGTGGCCATGTTGTGCAGGATACAGCAGGCCAGGAATAGCCCGCAGGCCTTCCAGGGGCTGTACTGTAGGGCACCACCTGATGTGTCCAAGCACCAGAACCGTGCCTTCAGCAGTCCGAACACCCGCTTGATGACACTCCGTGTTGTGGCATGTGCCTCATTGTACCGTAGCTGCGATGGGGTTGTGGAGCACCGGTATGGTGTGAGCAGCCAGGGTCGTAGCGGGTAACCACTGTCACCTGTGTGTAGAGGGTGGACATTAGAATGGTGGTCTGCGTCGCTATGCCATGGGCCAACATGGCCGGAACCCATGGATCCTCTAACTATGCACCCCCCAATGTCTGCTCACGTCATCCTGCGTGATATGCATACTCACCTACTAGATGGCCAGTGGGGCTGTCCCCACTCTCAAACCTGTGGCACAGTGCAGACTGGTGCCAGATGAAGGCATCGTGTGCTCCCCCAGGGTGCGTGGCACAGACATTGGTTATGCGCCCCCTGGCATCGCACACCACCCGGCAGTTTATGCTTGGGTATACCTTGCGGTTGATGTATGCCACACCCTCCGGGCCAGGTGGCATGCAGATGCCTACATGGGTGCAGTCAATGGCCCGAGCACGCCAAGCAACCGTGCTATCCTGTGGAACTCCTGTAAGTGTGCTGTGTGCTCTGCCTGTGTGCTGGAGAAACGGATGTACTCTGCAGCATGTGGCAGCAGTGCGCTGAGGAATTGTGGGAGTAGGTGTGACGAGGCCAACTGGGTTATACCTGTCATGTCCCCTGTTGGTCTCTGGAAGGTACCTGTGGGTGAGCAAGCACATGACGGCTGTCACCTTCATCTCCACTGACAGAGCATGGCTCTGTTGTGTGGGTGCCTGCATCTCATCACTGCACAGCTCACAGAGCTGCCTCAGTATCTCCCGGTTCAGGCGGTACCGGCCCACAATCTCTGTGTCAGAGTACTGTTCGAAGCTGGTGCGGGCTCGGTACTGCCTGTTCTGGGCATACTGCCGACGGGCCCTTCCACGGCCGGGCCTCCCTGCTGCCTGCCTTCTCACACCCCTCATTACCACCTCCATCTGGAAGGTGGCGCTGGCCATGTCCCTGGTTGGTGTTCCTCCCCGGTGGCTGTTGTACTGTTCCCCCCGCTGTCTGTCCCTGGTGTTCCCCCTGCACCGGGGTGCACCTTCAGCTTTTGCCTGTGGCTGTTCTGCCTCTTGCCACTGCCCTCAGTCCACTGTGGCACTCCATGCCCTTTTCTGCACAGTGGCATGGGCACACCCACTTCCTACCCTGACTCTGGCACAGTTCTGGTGGGCCCTGTCCTGATCCTGCCCAGTTCTATGCCCTGCTTTCTTTTATTCCTCCCTGGCTCTCTGTCACCATGCTCCCACCTGTGGCTTCCCTTTTGCGTTCTTCCTCCCCTCTCTTGCTCCCTTTTATTTTGGCTCATTTCTGCTGTCATTCAACTTCCGTTTGCTCCGCTATTGCGCACATTGCATGCTGTTGAATATTGCACTGCGCATGTTATTCATGGTTCCGCCCCCTACGGTTGCGCATGCATTCATTACTGTTGCACTCTGGCGTATTGCTTATTGCACTGCTCAGCTGCCTCCTGCTGCATATCACACAATGGCACATTTCTGTACTTGCACTGACGCATCCCTGTTGTGCATGGCGCATCCGCTCTGAATATCCGGCCCCCTGTTCACAAGATTCTGATTTTCTTTACTGCTGTAATTCAGGAGCAGGGAAAGACTATGGATCAGTATTAGTCTCAGATGGCAGTAATTTACATTATTGCATCCACTAAAAATTGTTGATTTCTCTCATTTTTACGATACACAGTCTGATCCAACTGTAGATGGTGGTCGATTAGGACAATATCTTAAAAGTTTGGCCCGGTGGCACTGAGGGTTGAGGCGCTGGATGCCACACCTCTCATTGCGCCAGCGACCCAAGTTCGGGAATGTGCCTGGGATGATGAGGGTCAGCTAGGGGGGAGGGAGGAGCTAGATCGAGCTGTCATCCAACATCTCTCCTCTCTTGGGGAGGGTGGGGCACCAATCCGGATAGCGGACAGTGTCAGGAGGGGAGGATGCTGTTAGGCGCTTGGTGGAAGCTGTTTCTCCAAACAGCTTCTCACCTGGACTTCGGTCCTGCATGCCAGGTCACTCATAGGGGGGAGGTAGGGACTGCAATAGTCACTCTCATAACCACACAAAATCCCTTACTCACTGCCATGCCAAGTGATTCCCGAACAGGGAGAGAGGGCCATAATGTAGAGCCCTTGCTGGTAGGAGGGGTTAAAATACGAAATAAGAAAAATTTATATTTTAAAAGTTTAGCTGATTTTCAGCATGTTAGAGGAGAGGAACAGGATCAGTGTGCCACCCTTTCAGTGTTTGGGTGAAAAATCTAAATATGAAATAGACAATTCATTGCTAAGACAGATGATTTCCCTAATAAAACATTCTTAAAAATCCATCTTGGTAAGAATGATATTATTTAAGCTACAAGGGTAGAGACTGATATTTCACATGAAGGTGAGGTTGCTTTACTAATCAGAGACAAATGGCTAGCAATGGCAATTTTTAAAGAGGCTGAGAAACTCGATTCATTAGGAATACTTTTTTGATTATAATGAAATCTTGAATCCTTCTTAATATATGTCAGATTTACACACCTGTAGGATCCCTCTGGGCCATGACTATACTAATCATAGTTATTATTTCAGTTAACCTGCCCCTCTAGTGAAAACTAACCATCAAATTTCTACCTCAAACAGATTTCTCATTTTAGAACAGACAACTTTACCTTGACGGAATAGCCCTATCTCTTATAGTTGCATAAATCCTCTCCACTTTCTTCTTTCCTGGAATATAGAGGGTTTATTCTCTAAGATCTCTGACAAAGGCTTTATATAGTCTCTAGAAAATGTTTTCATTATATGTTTCCAGAAAACATGGTTTATCATTTTGTTGGACCTATTTGTAAATGGTTTTCAACTGTTCCAGCTAACGGCTAAAAAGGAAAACGCAAAGGGCAGAGCCTTTTGGGTTGCTGACTATGTTTCAAATCTGGAAAAGTGTTACCTCATGCATAAAACACAGTGAGCTCAATTCTCCAAGCCCCCCAGAAAGAAGCAAGGTGCTTGGCGATTCTATAATGCACCTTGCAACAAACCCAGTACTGCTAGAGCCAAAGTGGCTGACACCAAACTTGTCTAAAACACATGGATCATGCCGCATTAGGGCTTGCATCACAAAAATTATGCCATATCCCTTTTTTTTATTCTCAAAGGTGAAAGCCTGACACTGTGCTTATGGTAGCATGCATCCATTAGATCAAGGTGGAGCTGATCTAATTATGCCATATCCCTTTTTTTTATTTTCAAAGGTGAAAGTTCTGACACTGTGCTGATAGCAGCATGCATCCATTAGATCAAGGTGGAGCTGATCTAATCGACAGTGGCACATATAATGGGGAAGTTATATCCCACAGAGGTTTGGTTATAGAGCCCTTAGTCCCCTGTGGGACTAGTGTCAAATGTTTTGGGGGCTGCACATGCCATTGTCATGGTCATTTCATCCACCATATGTTTTGATTCAACTTGAGTCATTTCTTTCCCCATGTGTTTTTGACACAGCTTGTGTCAGTTCTCAACCACTGCATCATCCTTTTGATGATAGAGTGCATCTTTCTCACTCCATGCCTCAGCACTCATTTTTGTACACCTTGAGGCACTCTCTCTCTCTCCCTGCATCATCTTTTTGGCCCAGCTTGGGGAATTCTTACCCCTCACATCATCTTTGTGGCTCAGCTTGGGGCATTCTCACCCCATGCAGTTGCATCTCAGCTTGCAATATTCTCCCCTTTTGCATCATATTTGTGACATGACAGACCACTTGCATCAGTTTGGAAGACTGCCGTGGAGACTACTTTTCTTTTACAGTATGACACACAGTATTTGGCACACCTGGTTTTGATGCAAGGTGGGTGTTTGATAACTTTATGTTAGTCAGCAGACTCTTTGAGAATTTAGCCCAATATTCTTGTAATTGTTATTGATTATGTTCCCTACTATATTGCAAATGCATATCCTTCTTCTTCCCCCACCATCCCATCTGCCTGTGTGTCTATTCTGTCCCACTTCCCATGGCTTCCAGGCCCTTCACTCCTCCCATCCTATTGCATCCATCTGTCTTCCCTCCGATTTAGGCACCCCCCATCCCCTACCTCTTCCTCCACCTCTCATCTCCACTCTTTCTCGCCTCGGAGATGTCTCTCATTTTCAGTCCAACTCCTTATCCCCTGTCTCCTACTAAAGGCTAGTGATATAGAGCCTAACCCTGGTCTCTCACCCATGCCTCTCCATAAAGACCTTAAAATTGCTCACCTAAACATCTGGAGTCTCCTCCTTCAAGTTGATCTTTTACAACCAATCATGGTTGACCTAAAGCCTAATGTGCTAATCATATATGAGACTTGGTTATCCCCAAAACCTCTGGTAGTGCTATTTCCATCCCTGGTTGCTGCTTAGTTAGACAAGATCACTTTGGCAGAGGCGGGGGTATCACCATTTATATATCTTCCTCTATACAATTCACCACTATCTTGTCTACTTCTCTCCCATCTACCTATGAAGTTGTCCTTCTTAAACTCTCTTTACCCTACTCCCTCCCTATTTCCATAGCCAGTGCCAACTGCTCCCCTGGCCTCCCCTCTTCCTGTATCACTGACCTTCTCACCACCATATCTTCCCACTTTTTCCCTAATGAACTTCTCATCCATGGGAACTTTAATATGAACTGGCTTTCCTCCTCTCACTCTAAAATCCTCCATGCTACTTCATCTTTGAACTTCTCTCAACTGGTCACTGTCTCCACCTGTCCCAACCCTAAATCGTTAAACCACTCACTGCTAGACTGGGCTCTTACTACTAACCCACACCACATAGTTCAATTCAGTTCAATTCAATTTTATCTATATGGCGCCTTTCAAATACCAAGGCGCCTTACAAAATATTAAAACAGCTTCAACATAAAATGACATATATTATAGATAGTATAAAATAGCAGTAAACAGTCAGCAATATTGAACTAATTCCCAAAAGCACGGATCTATAAAACAGTTTTGAGCACCTGTTTAAATCCCTTCATGGTCAGGCACTCACATAACTGATGGGGTAGAGAATTCCAAAGGGTGGGAGCCATGTGCATGAATGCATGGGCCCTGGAAGGTTTTAGATAAACCCTTGGAATGTCTAGCAACCCCTCGTCAGTCAAGTGGAGTGATCACCCAGGGCAGTAAGGCACCAGAAGCTCTTTCAGGTAGTCCAGACCCTGTCCGTGTAGGGCTTTATAAGTCAGAAGTCTGACTTTGAAGGAGATTTGCCACTGTACCAGCAGCCAGTGTAGTTTGTGCAGCACTGGGAGCATATGACAGGACCGAGTGGTTCCCATCAATAACTGGGCCGCTGCATTCTGCACCAGCTGCAGGCGGTGAATATCCATCTCCGGAAGCCCTAGGTAGAGGGCATTGCAATAATCCAGGCAAGAGGACACAAAGGCATGGACCAGCATAGGAAGGTCACTGAATGGAACAAGATGCTTAACTCTGAAGATATTCCTCAGATGATAGAAAGGGGATTTGAAGACGTCTGACACCTGCTAACGAAGTGTCAAAACCTCGTCAAAAGTTACCCCAAGTTTTGCACCTGTTCAGAGGTCGGGAGTGGGAGACCCTCAAGAAAATGTCCCAAGGGTGACCCCACCCCCAACCTCTCTATCCGGTGACCTGGGTCCACCACCAACAATTCAGTCTTTGCCGAGATCAACCTCAACCAGCTCAAATTCATCCACTCCTGGATTTCTGCAAGGCAGTTATTAAATGCTGAGAGAGCTCTATCCTGATTAGGTGCAAAAGAAAGATAGAGCTGGGTGTCATCGGCAAAGCAAAGAAACTTCAGCCCATACCGTCTTACAATGTCTCTGAGAGGGAGCATGTACATTGCTAACAGCATGAGGGACAACACCGATCCCTGAGGAACCCCACATGACAACCGAAGTGGGTCAGTGGAATAAATCCCTCTGAGTTCTTCCGGTGAGGAAAGATGAAAACCACCCAAGGACCATAGCTGACAGGCCACAGATGAACCTCAAATGATCGAGCAGGACCCCATGGTCCACAATGTCAAATGCTGAAGACAGATCAAGAAGGATCAAGACGGAGCAGTTCTTCCAATCTCTAGCCGTCAGGAGATCATTGAGCACCCAAACCAGCTCCATCTCAATACTATGCCTCTTTTGAAAACCAGACTGGAGAGGCTCGTAGACAACCTGGATGGTCAAATGGTCCTTCAGTTGTATGGCAACTACTTTCTTGATCAACTTCCCCATAAAGGGGAGGTTCGAGATTGGTCTGTAGTTTGCATGGCAGTCTGGGTCCAAGGAAGTGTTCTTCAGGAGGGGTGTAACCACCGCCTCCTTCAGGGAGCTAGGAAACTCACCTGTTTCCAAGGAGCACCAGACTATCCATGCTAGGATCGGGCCAAGAATGTCACTACAACACAAAATCAGGGTAGTTGGTCCTGGATCCAAACTACAGCATGTAGGGTGCATACCCTGGACAATTCACATGATGTCCACGAGCTCCAGCCGTTTGAATGTACTTCAGGAAAACCGAGGAACAGTGTCCAAATGCCAGCCTAGAGCAGCACCAGAGTGTGCCGGTACCCTCCCAGATGCCCTCAGTGATCACAACATGATCTACTGTATCCGTAAAATAGATTGTGTCAAAGCACCTCATAAGATCCTCATGATCCGGTCTTTCAGATCCCTTGATCTGTCTGAACTCCACGCGGAAGTGTCAGATGCTGACTGGTCACCCATTTGCACTTCTAATTCCATTGACTTGGCCTTGGCCTCCTTTCAGTCCACTTTTCTATCTATATGGGATAAACATACCCCTCTTAGGAAAACCAGGATTAAAGGTTCTCACCTCCTCTGGATCTCTGTAGAACATTTAGCTTGCATGCGTGCAAGGGACCTAGCCTGGAAGGCTCATAAGGCTTCAGGCTCAGTCCTTGTCTGGCTCAACTATCGCTCTCTGAGTAATGCCTGCACCAGACCCATCAGGCTAGCTAAATCAGAGTACTTTTCCAGGACCTTCTAAACTAACATTAACCACCCCTCCAAGTTCTGGAAGGTTGTACATGCCTTATTCTCTCATAAGGCTCTGCCATCTGACCCTGACCTCAAGGCTAATGATGCCATGATCTCTTACCACCTCACATTGACAAATTAATTTAATTCCTTCTTCACCTCATGTGCCTCTGCTCTTGTATCCTCCTTCTCCATTCTTCTCTTTTGCCCCCTCCAACCCCTTTCATAATCCTTCTTTCCTATCTCACCAGCTGAGGCCTACAAGGCTCTTCTAGCCCTAAACCCCCCACAAGGGTAAATGTCCTGATGGCCTTGACCTCAGTCTCCTCCAACTCTCTGCCCCAGCAATTGCTGTCCCTATCATCTCACTCCTTACCCTTTCCTTCTCCACTGGTTTTGTCCCTTCAGCTTGGAAACATGTTTTAGTTATCCTGCTGCCTAAAGTAAGTGACTCTACCAACCCTGGTAACTATTGTCCTATATCCCTTCTCCCCACTCTAGGCAAACTCCAGGAGCACCTTGTTTTATCTCAACTCTCCAAATTCCTGGACTGTACCTCTATTTTTACCCCTTATCAGTCTGGCTTCTGTAATTTCCATTCCACCTCACCCACCCCCCCAACTTACTGACTCCATCTTTTCTGGTATGGACCAGGGCAACATTACCTCATCCCTATTTATTGACCATACCAAAGCCTTGATACTGTTGCCCATAACCTCCTCCTGCCCAAGCTTGCGGCAGCAGGTCTCTTCAGTCCTGCCACCAACTGGTTTCAATCAAATCAATCAATCAAAATCTTTATTTATCCAGGCGAACATCATTGAGCAGAGCTCTTTTACAAGATGAACCTGGTTAGAACAGGGTCGGGTAACATCCATCATAAAAACATGTAAATACATGTAAATAAGTATATAAACACAAACACAATGGTGCAGTAATAGGGGAGTCAAATGATAAAAGGAAGACAAGGCCAGCCATAACAGAGGAGGATTCAAATACAACGGGCAGGTCCACCATTGAACCATGCAACTGTATATAAACCGTGTTCTCTGTATAGAAGTACCAGTTAGTTCATTTACCAGGGGCAGTCACTAGCACTAGCCATGAAAATGGCTTGGAGAACCACCAACTAATGGCAGATGGGGTATCAGGAAGGGTATGTAATATGTAAGCGAAGGATAAACATTGTGAGAAGTGAAGTCCCAAGAATAGGTCGGTAGAACTGGTGAGGTGGTGGGGGCCTATTGGGAGAGGGAAAGGGGAGTTAGGACTTTAATAGTATGATTGCGTGTAGATTGTGGATGAGTACAGTATAGAGTTGTGAAAAGAAGGCTGGAGAAAGTGGGAAGATAGACCAGTATCAAAGGGAGGACAGAGGCATCAAGGTGTTACATGAAATCATGATGACAGACCAAGGCCAAGGAGGAGACAAGCACTAGACGTAATTCGTTCATGGTTAAATGGTACAGATTAGCATGATGACAATCTTATCTTGTAGGTAGGACACTATTAGTGAGGATTGGTGATTCTACCCCCCCCCCCCCAAATCAGCACTGGTGTCCCTCAAGGCTCTGTCTTTGGCCAGTTACTTTTTTCAATCTTCCTGAACGACCTCCCCAATGCCTGTACCTCAGCGAATATACACATGTATGCTGACAATGCAGTCCTGTATGCTTTGGGCCCTCCCTCCTCTGATTTGTTTACCAGATTTTGATAATGTTCAGTGCTGGTTCTGTACAAATCAGCTGGCTCTAAATGCCAAGAAAATGCTCTCCATGACCTTTGGTAGTAAGCAAAAACTTGCTAGGTTTGTGGCCCCCCCCCTTACTATACCTTTGATGGTTCCTCTATTGAGATTGTCCCTTCTTTCAAAAACCTTGGGGCCTGGCTTGACAGTCATCTCGATTTTTCTGAGCATGTGGATGCAATTCACATAAAATTACACCCCAAACTTGGTGCTCTGTACCGTAACTGCAGTTGCATCTCTCTGAATGCATGCAGAGCCATTGTTGCGAAAATGATCCTACCGTTATTTGGCTATGGTGACATAGTCTACAGTGCAGCTCCAAAAACCACCTTGTCCAGACTGGACCCACTTTTCCATTCATTCTGTCACTTTGCTGTGGACTTTCCTCCTCATACACACCACTGTACTCTCTATATCTCCCTTTCCTTCCCTTCACTTGAAGACTGATGACTTTCCCACGGTGCCACTTTCACAGCCAAATACTGGTTAGGCTCTTTCCCACCCTACCTTACCACTATCCTCTCATAGCCCCCACCTAACCCCTATTCACTTCATAATGCCTCCTTCCATTCTCTTACTCAACCTCATAGCTTCTCCTTATTAGGTCAAGCTGCCTTTCTCTTACCACTTCCCTAAAATCTGCAACTTTCTCCCATTACATATTTGCTCTGCCTCCTCCCTCGTCTCTCTTGCTAACCACTTGGCTGATTTCACCTCTACCTCTTGCAGCTGCTTCTAACTTGCCTTTTCATCACCTTTCCCCCACTATCCTTTCTTCTCTTATACCCTGCCTTCCTCCTGCTCCCCCTCCTCCCCCATTCACCCCCCCCACTTTTCATTTATCAGCTAATCAAGGTTCACGTGTTAGTCAATAGCATAATTGCTAATCTATCTGTGATTTATTGTAACATTATTGTTTGATTTACTGTATTCTGTGTTTTGCTACTTCTGTATTCCATTCCCCCATCCCCCCAGGATGCTTCTAGAAATGAACTATTTCAGCTCAGTATGTCTTTCCTGGTGAAACTCTTCAAATAAATGATAATAAATAAATATGTTCCTCCAAAAGGCTCGTCATATTTTCCTCAAGATTTTTGGTTTGGTTTAATGGGGCTGGTTGATCAGTTGTTATTACTGAAAGATACTAACAGGCTAATAATTTGTCATGACCTTAATGTTCAACTGGGTTGATTTAATAACTTTAGCATATTCAGATATTTTGTTTCTGATCTTCCCATAGAACTATATACTAGAAGTAGTAAAGACATAGATATTAATGAAATTGTTTTTTTTTTCTGATAAGCTGGTTAAAGGAATGAGATTTAACTATAATGAATGGGAGATGTATATCTGACTGTAAATGAGATTTCATTTATTTTTCACACACTGTTGCAACAGTAATTGACTTTGTGAATATTCCAGTTCAACTACCTCACCAATCTGATATAGATATACTACATAATTCAGAAAGTGACCAATCTCAATAATTAGGAAAGAACTAGAGGAAGTGCACTGTACAATGACCAGTCCCCAAACATAAGAAAACATGATATTAGAGTAGTCAATAGCAGAATTAAATGGAACTGGCAGGTGAAGCAAAATATAACAGTTCCACTGTTCAAGTATGTTAATTCAAACCTTCCATGATTACTCGGTCAACAAGTTTCTCCTTCTGTAAAATATAACGTTAAGTCAATCATTTTTCTGAGGTAATAGCTTATTTATATGCAAAAAACAAATTAACAAATTACAATAACTCTTGCTACAATAAAAAATCCAGGGAGAAACAATTTAAGCTATATACTTTTTTTAGACGAACAAGAGTTAATCTAGCAAGCTCTCATCTCCTGAATTTATACAGAAAAAGAAAATGTTATAAAATTACACTACAGCAATGAAGGAAGCTTTTTTATGACAAAAAGTGGGAAGAAATGTTTTTAGGATTTAGAAAATAATGACACCCTATTATCTGAATGTGTTAGCTAAGGGGATAAATGAGTCCAGTAAAGGGTTGCAAGCATTTCTCTCTAGTTAAGTGGTCAAGCCACTATTCCATTCTTTTTTTTTTTTTTTGATAAACATGAAGTTCACATTACAACTACTTATGTTAATCAGGAATATCTTGTTCCTTGTTTGGCATTTGATAAAATGAGATATTAGAAGCAATCATGTCATTTAAATGTGGGAAGGCACCAAGCAGTTATGACATTCTGGCAGAGTTCTTGCTTTTAAAGGAAAATGTCAATGTCCCATTGAGCCCCACCACAGTGTGAAGAGGGGCCCGATTAGCAAATGTATGAATACTGTAGTACTAAATGTGCCACTTAATGTTTAGTATTTTATTTAAATTCATATCTGGTTGATCATGCGCCCTCTCTGCTGGCATTTTAAGTTCAAACACCCTCCCCGTTGTGCCCACAAGCACCCATGGCTGTCCACATGATGATATGGCAAGCGGGGAGCAGCTGTGGTGTCTCCATAGGCTTGTCATAATACAGGATTGCTAAACAGCTCCTGTTTGGAGCATGTGTACTGCCATGACATACAGAGACCAGGTACAGATAGCTAGTGTGCCTGTTAGTCTGTACCTGGTCTTGATATTGCAAGGACACCGATAAACTCCAAACCGGAGCTATTTGAAGCTAGCATAACACTCCATCTTGGAGTTGTGGCACGTAGGCATCTTAATAATTTGTGTCAAGTTAGTTCCCATGAGCAGTTCAGCATAGTTGTGTTGCTTGCTTGCTATCCAACCAGTTTAGATTAAAGTTGCCTATAATGATAGTATGCCTTACTGGCAAGAGACTAGACACTTCAGAAACTATACTCCATGTCCATCGATCCTTCCCAGTGGGGGGTTATATATACAGCCCATGTGAAATTTAAGTGCTGCTCCAATAGTAATTTCCATTAGCAGCCACTCTGGGGTCACTTGTCCGGCTGAGCTGGAGGCAATGATGGTCCCATTCAGATGGTCCTTCAGATAAATCAAAACTCTGCCTCCCCTCCTTGACTCTGGTCTATTATTTCTAAAGATAGTATATCCCTGTTTGTGGCATAGTAAATCAGGGGTTGATGATTTCAACCATGTGTTGCTGATGCCAAAGACATCTAGCTTGTGTGTCGAGACCCAGGCCTCCAGCTCCTGGATCTTGGGTTCAATGCTACTTACATTAATATGAACTATCCTGATGCCATGTGTGAAGGACCATTGTGAGAAGGATTGGGCTCTAATTGTGTGCTGAGGCCTGGGTTAGCTTCCACATCCCCACCCCTTAGTAGCAGAAGGCCACTTAGTAGACTTGCTGTCCATAGTATAGAGGACAGTGTATGAGCACTCATACAAAACAAGGATATTTTTCACTTGAGAGGTTTTGTGGTAACAGAAAACTTTGAGAACACAGCCCTCTACTATGTATCTAGTGCAGCACAACAAACTAGATGACATAGCTACTGCAGCACAACAGTGCTGTTCTAGGCATGGATTTCCAACCTGAACAGCATTCTACCATACACTATGTTACTATTCACCCTTCATACAGGAAGGTGATCCTACAGAAGTTGAAGTTAATGGACCAGCAAAGTGACCTGGAGTCCTTAACTAAGTACAAATTCAGTCCATGTTACCTTAGCAGTAAAAAAGGTCATAGATGTGAGTCATAGTTGGATGGAATTAAAAACTCTATTTTAAGTAAAGCATTTGCTAAGTTTAGATTTCAGTCATTAAAGTCAACTATTTTGAAAGCTTACTTTGAAGGCAAGTCAGATAATTACAGATTGTCTAAGTGTGGCTGTAAGCTGGGTATTACTGAAATGTCCAAGATACTCAACTTATGAAAAAAAAAAAGGCTGGGTTCTTTTTTCTGGTTCAATACATCCACCCCTTAAACATTTGGATTACCTTTTGTTGGGGGGTTATATTGAAAGTAAGTATTTTCTAGCTGCTGTTATAAATTAAAAACATTATGTATAATGTAGCTTCATGAGTCATTTTACTATTGCTCTTATGAACTGATATACTGTAGTGTGTTTTTCTATTTCTTTTGTCTATCCCTGGTGATATTAGTTTGTAATGGCATACAGCTGATCAACAAATGTATTGCTACTCATATACAGTAACAATAAGAAGCCACTATATTATGTAGGGTCACTTACAGTGCTAGGTGTAGCTAGAGTTTCCGACAGCATTGTTCTTTATTTTAAATTAGTAAGTCTCTGTAACACACACACATACAATATGGCAGCAGAAGTGTCAATCTGGTTACTGAAAAGTGAGGAATAATATACAGTTAGAAAGCTTTTATAACTACAAAAAAACTGGTAAACTGGAGGACAATGATGATTTAACTGAACCAAGTAACATGTAATTAAAGGACTAAAGTGAAATAATGAGTGTCAAATAGCACAAAACATGTCAACTAGTTTTAAAAAACTCCACTACTAAAATGAAAAGACTAAAACTTACAGTTACTATTATGTCAGAGTTAGTGTTTTCTAGATTTGTACCTTTCTCTTGTAGTAGATCTACTAAATATTTCCTGTAATGCAGTATACATCTCACTGAGTCTTTAAAAAGCACCTAACAGTCCCTAACTGAGCATGCAATTTCTGTTTGTGACTAGAGATGCAGCAAAATTGAATTTCGCCATCGAAATTCTGGCAAAATCACCAATTTTGCCTCATGAAACATTTTGCGGAATTACGACCTTGGGGTGAAATTTTTCTTGTAAATTTTGCCTTATTGTTTAACTAAGGCAAAATTAGGAAAAAAGGCTTGTCACATGACTAGCTCTCTGCAGCAGACTGCAGGTTACATGTGTGCCTATAATCAGACAGGAGCTACTGAATCTACATCCTTTTCCTGCAGTTTGTTGGCTACAGAGAGTAGCACAGACTGTGGGACAGAGAGACAGAGAGTAAAAAAATATAATTGTGTCAGTGAGAGCGAGAGTTTGTGTTTTGTGTGTGTGTGTGTGTGTGTGTGTGTTGAACTTCTGTTCATCCCCTATTTCTTGATATAATAAAAGTTTATCTTTCTCTTGTGTTCTATTTTTCTCTCTTTATTTTTAGTTAGTGTGTGTGTGTTTCATTCCCACTTTTTTCCATTTTACTTTACTAGTTTCTAAATAAACCATTTAAAAAAAAAAAACATAATGATGTAAGGGAATGGGTCTGACTCTGGAGCTGGAGAGAGTGGAAGGGGTGGACAATGAGTTCACCTTAACAGGTGCTTATTTATAAGTGACCCCCCCAGCAGCAGGAGCATGTGGCCTCGGCCTCTGCCCCACAGCAGCAGCAGGCTCTGATCATTGGCCCCGAATCAACATGTTCCGCCCACCCCTGGTCTGCAGCACTGTCAGCAGCAGGAGCAGCTTCCCCCTCCCAGCAGCAGGATGTGGCCCCCAACACCACCACCCAGCACTCAGACTCTGAGCCCATTGCCCACCCCACAGGAGGAGCATGTGGCTCCCACTAGCCCCCAGCATGGGCAGAATGATGATGTAGAGGATGAGACCCCCACCAGGGCATCAGCTGGCATCTCCCCAACTGAAGATCATCAATCTGGTCATTTTTTTACCACGAAGGCAGATGATAGAAGTATGGTTGTCTGCAGCCTTTGTGGTAAAAATGTGAAAAGGGGGAACCTGAGTCCCACTTTGGCACTTCTGGTCAAAGGAGCCACCTGCAGCACCACCACACTGTAGAGTGGCTCACCAAACAGTAAGAGACAGCAGCAGGAGGCAGCACTGAGGCTCAGTGGTGCCAGTCTAGGGGGTGCCATACCAGGAGGAGGTCTAGCAGCAGGACTCACTCGGAGCTGGAGGAGACAGAAACAGCATCCCCCACCCCCAGCAGCAATGCATGACACCACACTCGGTGGCGCCACCCCAGCCCTAAGCATCTTACAGCCCAACCCAAGTCAGGTGGTGGTCACCAGTTCAGACCTGGAGGCTGTGCATGCTGAGGTCCAAAGTGTCTGTCACGACATTGACCAGCTCTGCCAGGAGGTCAAGGGGGACCTCTAAAACATAATGGAGGACCAGAAGAAGGTCTTGGACCTCCTGGCAGAGCTTCATGGTGGTGGTGGTGGTGGTGGCACAGGTGGCAGTGCCTAATGTAATGGCCTGTGGTGGACCAGTGTTGTTTTCTTTTTCTTCTCCTTTCTTTGTTATTGTCACTCTTCTTCTTCTTTACCCTCCCCTAAAAAAGAACCCCTCCAAAAATAAAAAACAACAAAAAATATTTTCTATACTCTTTGTCTTCCGTTCTATCTCCTCTTCTTTATTTTTTCTTGTCCAGTCATTTATGCTCCCTCCTCCCTCCCTTTCCCATCCCTCTTACATGAATTCCTTTGTCCTCCTGATCAATCATGTCCCCGGTCTCCGCATCCCAGTCCCCCTGTTGTAGTACCATGCCCATAAACTGTGTACCTTTCTTCTTTTATCTTACTCCATTTTTTAGGGCTGCAGGTAGCTGAAGCCTGCAGTCCTATTGCATCAGCTTTAAAAATGAGCTACTGGATTCAGACCTTGGAACACTTCCTTTGGAGTTTTCAAATGATCCTTCCACTTCTCTGCAGCCCTTCAATTTAACACTTGCAGTGATGCAGACTGATCATCTATCCAGAGCTCAATCAAATAGATTCATTCTAGTTCTTTCCGCAGCCTAGGGATTAAGAAACAAATGCTCTGGAGAATCATCTCTCCTCACCAACTTTGTAGTGCTTCAGTGAGTACAAGAAACATGTTTTCTTTTGAATCAGACTTGGTAAACAGCATTTCTAAGCAATAATGAATGATGGGGGGTTACATTAATGTTCTAGTTAATCACCCCCTGGGGGTGTAACGTGGCATGAGGTGCAGCCGAGTCACTTTTTTATGCTCTCTATGTGTGGGTACACTGTACTGATACAGATTAGCCTGGCTAAGATGCAGTATCTCATTTTCAGTGGGGTCTTACTTTTACTGGTGCTGACTTAAAGTATGCATATGTGAGTATGGCGCACATGTAGTCATGTCAGTGCTGCCATGTTATGGCTGAGTATGAGGCAAACTGCACATGCGGGAGTATCACACATGTGCAGTTCTATAATAGCAACAGTATCAGTTACATCTGACTATGGTGTGGCGAGACCACCACATTTTCTTTTCAACACTCTTGCCACTCCCTAAAAGCTCTCCACAGCTGTATAGGCTCAGTGCTGGCAAAAGCTAAGGGATGGGCAACACTGGGGATCACTCTGCTGTCTTCATGTCCACAGTCTCTATTGGCAGGTCAATTTAGAAGACCATCACCTTCTGGAATAAAATATGTTTCTTAATGTTACCCCTAAACTTGCCAACTGTGACCTTCAGAGCATTACCTGTGATCTGCTGGAGAACATATCCATATAGTATGTTCAATCCTGTCAATACCTCTGAGAATGGGAAGACTGAGCTCATGCCCCATCTCAGCCTGCTGTTCCACAGGGATAAGCAAAATGATAAGGAGCACCCACATATGCAGAAAGCACCAGGACCACAAAAATATTATTCAGAGTCCTTTATGTAACTAAAGTGCATAGTGTACCCACACATAGTCAGCATACAAAAATGGTGGCTGAGCCTTTCTGCAGCTAACATTTCTCCTGATCCTTGCCAAGCATCATCAGGGTGATTCACTCTGATGATACCTGGCAGGGGCCAGGAGAAGTTTAACTTTCAGAGCGGCTTAGCCGTCACTTTTTTATGCTCACTATGTGTGGGTGCACTATGCACTTTAGTTAAATAAAGGACTTTGAATAATATTTTTGCAGTTCTGGTGCTTTCTGCATATGGGGTACTCCTCATCCTTTTGCCTGTTTCAGTTTTTTCATTTGGGAGCACCATATTACTTGTTCTGCCACTCTGAATCCATTTTGCTTTGTTCCACAGGGAGAAGATGGTAATAACTACTAGTAAACATAAATGTGGATATTGTCTGTTAGATCATTCCAGGTATTCCTGTTTTGAAAAATGAAGCTCCCCCTTAACAGTGGTATCTAAACAGAAAGCCCACCAGCAAATTTATTTTTATTTTTAGCCCTAAACGCATTATCTTTACTGCCACAGTAAATGTAAACACTGGAGGAAATAAGAAGAAACTGATAGAGGGAAGCTTACAAAAGATGTCAGTAGGCATTTTCAGTGACTGTATAAATATGCAGAATTAAGTGCTACATAAATTCACTGCGACTAAGCAAGTGGCAGATGGGGGATTTATCAACACAAAAAGGGGGCTTGGTTTATAATCAGAGAGGAGTGAGAAGGTCAGTTTTCTTATGTGGGACAGTGACCCACAGGGTATAAAAAGTTGGGGTTATTTAAACTATGATGGATCATAATGGTCTACAGAGCCCATTTTCTTAAAGCAGCAGTTTTCTCATCAAAGAAGAAAAAAGCTGAGTTGGAAATGACAACCATCTGACATTTTTCACAATCCCCCACTCAAAAATGAATACGGACACAATTTAACTTGCTGCACTATAAGACTGCACCAAAGAATACAGCATCTATGCCAAGCTGGTGTTTCTCAACTTGACATATGTGTTCACAAACAAAATCTTGGCACCACATAATCACTGTGCAAGAAATCCTTTAATCTTTTTCAAAAAGTGCTCCAGTGCTCAAATTCAAAGCAAGCAGTTGCCCCACATGTCGGACACACCTCGACTGGTTTTGTACATAGATTGCGTCTTCAGGACATATGTGTTGCATTCTTTTGGCAGGATCTTTATAGAGTATAGTATCAAAACAAATTTTCTTCACCTTATCCTCATTTCCATCTAAATGCACCCTAACCCCGTTTCTACCCTGTTGTAATCATATTTAGAGCTTAAGTAAAGCTGTATCCAAATTTCCTCCCTGAGGACCAAGTTAAACGTTTTCAATGCCAAAAAAAAAAAAAAAGACTGGCAATGCATTCCCTGACTTTGAATAAATTTATTGTGAGGTGGTATTATATTTTGTATAGTCTTGTGTTCTATGATTCTAGTATGTTCATCTATTAAAACAGCAGTGCAACAATCTGGTGAAAATTTTGACCTATGCTATTTTATGCCATTTTAGATTGCCACTTATCTTCTGACTTACATGATACCCTTCTTTACACAGTTTTAATCTGCTTTAGTACTTTTTTTCATATCTGAAATAATAAAAGGAGCACCCCTTTTAACCCTTGCTGTGCCACAGACTGATATATCAGTCCAAAATTCCTATATGTTCTAATTCTTTCAGCAACCCAAGGGTAAATACTGTGTGGACCAAGTCTTCATCAGTATTTTCAGCTGTTTTTTTCCATCTGTTGTTTTTATCGTTGTGACTAAAATTACCTTTTATGCAGCAGGCAGTGCTGTCTGACCTTACAGAAAAATAGTTGTTCAAAAACAGCTACAAATACTGATGAAAACCTGGTCTGAGCCATTTTAAAAGCATTGCTCCTTTCATTATTTCAGACATGAAAAAAGTACTCACACAGACTCAAACTGTGGAAAGAAGGGTATCGTACAAGTCCGGAGGTAAGTAGCAATCTAAAATAGCATAAAAATGTATATGTAAAAATTTTCACCAGATTGTTGCGCTACTGCTTTAAGTTATGAGGCTATGTTGAATTTTGCAAATGTGGGCAATTTTGCAAACTTTGGTAATATCAAGTATTTTTACCACAACATTTCTACATAGTCATTTTGGTACAGTGACTCATTAGTGTGACAGCTGTCATTTTTCAACTCCTGCCCAAAATGTTTGTTTGCAGCCCAAAAGTTGATTTTGCAGTCCTTACACAAGATCACCTTTAGGCCAGGAGTTGAACATTTTCTCTATTCCTCTTTATGAGACAGTTTCATCACAAAAGGCTGTATTGAAAATTAGGTGTAAAAATATTTACAAACATTTTTTTCAATATTTTTAACCCAGATTCCCCTGCTGCAGCCCTATTGGCTCTGGCCAGAGTTTGTCTTTGTATGTTTCCTCCTTCTATCCTGTCCACAAATGTCAAGTATCTGAACTTGTTACTATGAACAAACATATGTTCCAAAGCTATGTGAGAGTGAATCTTAGCTCTGCTCATGCCAAACATTGCCTTCAAGTCAAGAAATGCATCCTAAAAATGTTTACATTAAATTCAGACAGAAAGCTGGTCTCAGCAAAGATGTTTTATGGTGCCCCCCCCTCCCTGCACCCAGACATCAAAATGCTGTTTTGGACACTGTTTACATATGAACATATGAAGAAGCCAGCAGAAGAAGGCCATTTGGTCTATCAAGTCTGCTCATGCTGCAAGGTCCACAGCTTGAGCTACTGTCCCTGCCCCCATCCCCACTCCTCCCATCCTCCCTACCCATGACCCTTACCCTCCTACTATACCTGTCCCAGCCTCTCTTAAAGCTCTCACTGTCTTCAATGAGAATACCTCTTCTAGCAGCGCATTCCAAGTGTCCACCACCCTCTCTGAAGAAGTGCTTCCTGACATCCATCCTAAACCTCCCACTCTCCAGTTTAAGACTGATGTTATGGTTGCCATTCAGCTTAAAGAGACTCTCCTTATCAACCTTATTTATTCCTTGCAAGTACTTGAAGGTCCCAGTCATGTCCCCCTCTCTCTCTGCTGTCTTCCAGGGAGTACAAGTTCAGTGCCATCAACCTCTCCTCATATGCCTTACCCTGTTGACCAGCTATCATCTTTGTAGCCTTCCCCTGGACCTTCTCCAGCAGGTTAATGTCCTTTTTGAGGTATGGGCACCAATACTGAACTCCATACTCTAGATACGGCCTTACCAGTGACCTCTGCAAGGGCAGTATAACCTCCTCTTTCCTACTACTGATGCCCTTAGATATGCATCCCAGTATCTTGTTTACCTTTGCTGCTGCTTTCTTTCACTGCATGGAGTGCTTCAGGTCACTAGTGATCATCACTCCCAGGGCCTTCTCCTCCTCTGATGCAGCTACTCGGACTCCACACAGGTAGTACTCTAGCCTAGGATTCTTTGGCTCCAATATGCATAACTTTGCATTTCTTGGCATTGAAGCCAAATTGCCAGATCCTGGACTACCTCTCTCACTTATCCAGATCTTCATGTAGGTCCTGTATCCTTTCAGCTGTGTCCACTCTCCCACAGAGCTTGGTGTTATCCATGAATAGACACATTTTGCACAACATGCCATCTCCAATGTCACTGATGAAGACATTAAGCAACACCAGCCCCTGCAATGAGCTCAAGGAACTCCACTGTTTACCTGTCTTGTGCCAGATAACTCTCCCCCACAACCACCCTCTGGGTTCTGTCCTTCAGCCAGTTTTCCACCCATCTGGTCATCTTTTCCCCAACCCCGATATCCACCAACCTACTGATCAACCTTTTGTGGTGCACAGAGCCAAAAGCCTTGCTGAAATCAAGATACAGGATGTCTACCACTGCTTGGCCCTTGTCTACTCTCTTAGTGACACAGTCAATGGGGTCAATCAGATTTGTTTGACACGATCTCCCTCCCCTCATTAACCTATGCTGCCTCGCATCCTGGAGCCCATGCTCCTCTAGATATTCCACCAATCATTCCTTTAGTATGGTCTCCATGAGCTTGCCCACAATGGAGGTCAGACTGACTGGTCTGTAATTCCCTGGATCATCCTTGGGACCACTTTTGTGGAGCGGCACTACATGTGCTGTTCTCAAGTCCTGCAATACTATGCCTGTCTCTAGTGAACTATTAAATAGGTCTGCCAGTGGCCCTGCCAGCTGCTCTGCTAGTTCCTTTAGTACCCTTGTATGTACTCCTTCTGTGCCTGGTGATTTGTCCACCTTCAATGCCAGCAGCCCTTTCCTCACTCTATCCTCCTCTATCACTACATCTGTATTCCCCTCCTCCCTGTTCCTCTTTTCCCTCCTGAAGGCACTGGTTTGTCCTTCTTCCTGATGAAGATGGAACAGAAGTATACATTTAGTATCTCTGCTTCCTTCCCCCATTATCCTCCACTCACTCCACCCCTTCTTAAGCCAAACAATCCCTTCCTTCTTGTCCCTTTTCTCATTTATATAGAAAAAGAAAGCCTTCTCCCTCTTCTTAATTCCTTCAGCTATCTGCAGCTCCTTCTGTGCTTTTGCTTACCTGACTTTCTGTCTTGCCTCACTAGCCAACCTTAGCTAATTTTCCCTATCCACCTCTATCTTGGACTTCCTGAATTTTCTGTAGGCCAACCTCTTTTCACTTACTGCCTGGGCAACCCCAGAACTGAACCAGCTGGGCTTTGGCCCTTGTGTTCTTAACCTGGATCCTAAAGTACTCATCTGTGGCAACCTGTATTCCTTCCTTAATGATGGACCACCATTGGTCCACCCCCATATCTGCTCTGATGCCCACCAGATGGTTCCTTAGCACTTTCTCCATTTCCTGAAGTCCGCCTTCCTGAAATCCAAGATTTTGGTCTTAGTTGGGATGCTTTTCCTGCCCATATCCAAATGGAACCACACTACGCAATCGTCACTTTCCCCCAGTGGTTCCCTTACCATTTTTGAAAACCAGATCAAGAATTGCCTCAGTTCTTGTTGGTTCAGTGACACCCTGAGTCAATTGGTTTAAGGCCACATGCTGTTTCTGTGAGTGCAGAACAGGCAGTATATGTCCAGAAATGTTCCCTAAAATGGTACATTATATTCAGACAGAAATCTGGTCTCAGCCATGATGTTTTATATTGCCCAAACCCCAACCCGAACCAAACAATGGTCTTTGGTCCATTGTTTACTGTAGTAGCCACAGACATTGCTAGCTATTTCCCAAAATTTCTGTGATATTTCTAGAGAAATCTCCTGCTTTCTGCATTACCACAGTAGGGGCAGCAGAGAGAAACTCTTTAGAAATTTCATGAAATATCTGGAAATAACTGGCAATGTCTGTGGCTACTACTGTACAATTGTTTTTAGGCCACATCTTGTTTCTGTGAGTGCAGCATAGGCTGAACATGTCCAGAAATGTTTCCCCAAAATGTTATATCAAATTGAGACTGAAATGTGGTGTCAGTCCTAATGTTTTATGGTGAACGCCACAGCACCCAGACATTAAAATGCTGTTTTGGCCACTGTTTACTATTGGTTTTAGGCCACATCTTGTTTCTGTGAGTGCAGCACAGGTAGCACATGTCCAGAAATTTTTACCAAAAAATGGTACATCAAATTGAGACTGAACTCTGGTGTCAGTCCTGATGTTTTATGGGCCCCCCCCCAGCACCCAGACATTAAAATGCTGTTTTGACCACTGTTTACCAATGGTTTTAGGCCACATCTTGTTTCTGTGAGTGCAGCACAAGCAGCAAGGGTGTAGCTATTGATATGCCGGATAAGCCACGGTGTTTTTACCAAAAATGCAGGGGTTAGCAGAACTGGCCACTCCCGGTGTGTCTCTTCTCTCCAAGTACTTTTTTCTTTGTGTGGCTCCCTGGCATTGAAAATGATTGCCATGAAAAATCACCTTTGTTTCGGGGGGGCGGAGGGTGGTGCTGCCTTGCTGACATTGCCAGTGCAGTACTCAATCAGTTCTGCCAAGTTAGTAAAGGATCTGGTTGACTACAGCAGTCAGCTTGGGGGCATTGCCAGTGCAGGGCACCATGTTTAAAGGTATAGGCAGCCTGGCTTCAGTCCTGTTACTATTCTCAAGTTAGGAGAGCTGGAGCATTTAAGAGCTGCTGCAAGGATTCTGCATAAGATTCTTCAGACTTCAGGGACAGCTAGTGGTGGTGACTCAGGCAAGAAACAGCGGTCAGAGGTTCAGAGAAACTGGACATAAGAAGCTGCACACCTGGCCAGAGAGAGAGAGAGACCAGACTGATGCTGGTGGCAGTAGTGCAGCACCACTGGCAAGCTAAGGGCAAGTGTATTGCGTGCAAGGCAAGAACAGAGTTTAAGAGCTGCCACAGCCTTAGAGCAAGAAAAGAGCTGTAATCATGGGGTTCTTGCTCTGGCCACTTCAGCTGCCAGTGCCAGCCGCCTGACTGCTGTGCAGTGATGGTCGGTCCCTCCCTGGTTGGGTTGGTGTATTTCTGCTGTGACTGGGTCTGCCGGTGGGGGGTTCTTTGGGCTGAGACAAGGGGAGCAGCAGGCCACAGCCAGAGTCAAGACTCAAGAGTCAACCGTAGGAGTCAGAGACAGTGTAGGAAGGCTGCAGGTTGCCAGGTCATTGTGGTCAACTGAGTGCTGAGATTTACCTTGTAGTGGCACCTGAGTTTGGGAGGAGTGGCTGCTCGAGCCTCCGAACTGAGGAGATCCAGGGAGCCAGCCTGCCTTCTGCTGCATACTGCCTGCTGCTTCCTACTGGTCAGTGCCTTGCCTTTGTGCTGCTGCTGTGTATGAGCCACTGTGTGTGTTGAGAGTTGGTGGTACTGGTAGCGTCGGCAGTCGGACAATCAACTGGCACGGCCGCGTTGTAACTGCTTCATTTTTTTTTTATTTGTTTGCATCCGAAGAGCAGAGATCCAACCACCACCAGTGACTGTGTTCCAATCCCAGGCAATCTGAGTTGGTGAGACTAGTGAGTGCAGCCTGTACAGCTGAGCAGACTACAAAGTGACTGAGCCAAGTACTTGGTAAGTACTGTGGTGTTCTTTCATGTCTAAAAGTTTACCTAATGTACAATTACAATTGCTGCAGCAGCTTTCTGGTATTTCTAGGTCATAAGGAGTGGACAAGGTGTTTTTAATTTGTTTAGGTTTAGAGGTGGCTTTTCTGGAAAGGGGCCAGCTGCCAAGCTGGCTTAGTCTTGGAATGCGTGGGATCCTTGACCTACTGTTCTCAAGTAGAGAGACATCCCTCTGCCAGCTTATACAGAAACCTTGTTCTAGCAATGGTGGAGGGCAGGTAGTCTTTGGTGGTAATCCCTTTTAAAAGTTTTTGCTTCACTTTCTTTAGCCCCAAATCCCCTACTTGCTGAATGAATGAGGGGAAAGGTATTTGGGCTTGGGCACCTTGGCAGTGCTCAATATTAATGATTATGCTTTTGAAATTTGCTGACCTGCTTATGGATTTTGAGCCTATAAAACGTACGCTCTATACACTCGGAGTAACTATGCTAATTCTCATGTGGTACATTTTATTTAAACCAAAAACTCAATATGATTTTTAAAGCTGGACTTGAATTGCACAGTGTGCTATATGAAATATCTCACCTCAGCAGAGAAGGTATGTTATTTGCCCTGGATAGCAGCATAAGTAAGAGTGGGGGGGTGCCTGGTTGCAAGATGCCACTCTTGACCAGGTCAAGGGTGATATGTGGGTGTGTCAGGTGTGTCCTGGGTGCAAAATGCCACTCTTGACCAGGGTGGGGGAGGGCCTGGTTGCAAGATGCCAATCTTGACTGGGCTAAGGGTGGTGTGCGTGTGCGCGTGTGTGTGTTTGTGTGTGTGTGTGTGGCCTGGTTGTAAGATGCTGCTCTTGGCCATGGTAGGACTCTGAACTGAAGGTGCCTTGTCTGTGTACATGTTTGGGGTGGGGAGGGTGGATCCTGGTTGCAAGATGCCACTCTTGACCAGGCTAAGGGTTTTGTGTGGGGAGGGGGGCTGGTTGCAAGATGCCACTCTTGACCCAGGGTATGACTCTGAACTGAACTGAGGTGCCTAGTCTGTGTATAAGTTTGGGGTGGGGAAGGTGGGTCCTGGTTGCAAAATGCCACTCTTGACCAGGCTAAGAGGTCTGTGTGTGTGGGCCTGGTTGCAAGATGCCACTCTTGACCGGGTTGGGGGGCCTAGTTGCAAGATGCTGCTCTTGATTGGGCTAAGGGTGGTGTGTGTGTGTGTGTGTGTGTGTGGCTTGGTTGCAAGATGCTACTCTTGACCAGATCAGGATAGGGCAATGGTGGCAAGTTAATATTAGTGTATTTGTATGTCTTTGTCTACCTTTGTACTGTTGTATAAGTAGCACAGTGCAGAGATTACTTTGTGCCAGTCCTGCTGACTTGAGACTCTGAACTGAATTAGTTGCCTTGTCTGTGTACAAGTGTGAGTTGGGGGGCCTGGTTGCATGATATCGCTCTTTGATTCTGTGACTCTGTGATTGAACTAAGATACCTAAACTTGTTGGGGGGGGGCTGCAGATGCCATTTATACTGGGGCATAAAATATAGGTTAATGTATGGTCTTTGGTTAACTGCAATGATGAAAACACTTAGAAGTTGCCACAACATCATTGTGAACAGCAAGTGTGCAGTGGATGAGGTTCAAATGTCGTGGCAACCTCAAAGGGTTTTCAGTGCGATGTTTCAGATGTCATGTGATCCTCAAATTTTTTCCAGCACAATTGTTAACCAAAGACCACACATTATATTTTAGAGTGTATGGGCTACCAAGCTTGCATAATCACAGACTGAATTACTTTTAATTTATTCTGATTACCTTACTGAATTACTGTAAAGAACTTTGGTGGTTGTGAGCATTCCCTTTTGTTAGAACTCTGTTTGTTGTGGGCATTCAGTTTTGTTATGTCATTGACATGACACTCAAGAAGGGTTAACAGAGTGATGTCATAACAATGGCATAACAAGGATGTAATCTGCTTGATTTCAGTTAAATAACAAGGGCTCCTCATACACTACAAATAGAATAATAGTTAGATGAGGGTGTATTACAAGGCAATAATACCATCAAGAGGTTTTGGGGACTTGGAACCTCGAGAGTGAAGCTCAAGAAGTTTCCAAAGTCCCCAAAACCTCGAGATGGTCTTACTGCCATGAAATAACCCTCATCTATTTTTTATTTTTAGTAATATATGGATCAGTTTACAAATTCTGTGTCTTTTTGTGTGGGGCTTCCGACTGCATGCTGTGCTGACCAGCTGAAGACTCTCTCCCTCGCTCGCTCGTTCATCCCGCCACCTCGTGGATCTGTTGAATTTTAATGTTGCATTTTCTTTTGTGAGGCAGTAAGTCCTACCTTTTGTTTTTGTTTCCTTCAGTGAATGGAGGATGAAGCAGGTGATAAAAAAAAAATAAATAATCGAAAAGCACGTCTGACCATCCGCTAAGCGAGAGTAAACAGCCACCATGTTTTACAAGTTGCTCTTCCCACCTCACAGAGGAAAGCTGTGAATAAAAATGCACACCGCCACTTCAGCTGTGCAGGAAGAAATGTGGCACTTTGGCAACTAGGTCTGTGTGGCAGGTAGACTGGCGCATGCACTGCAGGATTGGAGTGATAATACTATCATTCGTTGGAACAATAGTATTATTGGGAGTGAAGTGTAGTATTATTAGGAGTGGAGTGTTGTATTATGGGGAGCTGCTATGTATTACAAGGATTTTTTTGAATCGTTTTCAGTGGTATTATTTTGATGATCCATCTATTACATAGAGGATAATGTATGATTTTTTGGTTAATAACTACACTTCGAGAGGTTGTCATGACAGCATTGTAAGCCTCGAGAGCACAGCTCGAGAGGTTTTCAGATGTCATGGCAACCTAGAAATGTTTTCAGTGCAGTTGTTAACCAGAGACCATACATTATATTTTATAGTGTATGGGCTACTAAAATTGTGTGATTGCAGATTGAATTACTTTACTGAACTACTTTACGGAACATTGTCAGCATTCCGATTTGTTATACCACTGATATGACATTCTCAAGAAGGGTTAACAGTATAGTGATGTTATAACAGTGGCATAACAAGGTTATAATTCCTGGCCACAATTTTTCCCCAGACGAAGCCAGTTATAATTTGCCGTTATAACCAGCCCAGCTAGTTATAATGACAAACATGTGCCAGCTTTCTCTAGAGAACCACGAGACACAACCACCTGCAAAACAAATGAATTAATTCAGTCACTCACACTCTCGCAGTTCCGGTTGTCCTCTCAGCTCCACCGTTCTTCTCCGTGACAGCATATACTCACTTTCTAAAAAAAAAAAAAAAAAAAAAAAAACATGTTCAGTAATAGCGACAGAACAACAAACTTCTTCAAGAATGGAAACCAGGTTTGAAATTGTAGATACCGCTGTAAGAGAAGCATTCACAATAGAGTAGGACAATAAAAATACAAAAAGAAAAACAGACAGTGACCTACGCCTCTTCTGCAAATTCCTCACAGAAATGTCACTAGAAAAGGACTTAACTACATTCAGTGCTGAAGACCTAGATACTCAAATAGCTAACTTCATTTACTGCTTAAAACATCACGATGGTTCTGAATATGAACCGGGAACAATCTGTGGCATCATTGCCAGCATTGATAGGCACCTAGCAGCCCATAAGTATCCCCTCAGTATGTTTAAAGGCCTAGCAACCGATTTCATTCAAACCAAAAAAACACTTGCTGCAAAACAAAAACAGCTAAAGTGTCTAGGCAAAGGAAACAGGCCATTAAAAGCGTCACCTCTCACAGAGAAAGATATCGAATTACTTTACAACTCAGGCACATTATCACTTCAAAACCCAACTGGTCTCCTCTATTTCCTATTTTTCAGTATCGGTCTACAATTTGCACTTAGAACAAAGGAACAGTACGACCTCACCTGGGGAGACATTACTGAGGGAACAGACTCGAAAGGCAACAGCTTTCTGGAATACAATGAAAGACATACAAAAACTAGAACTGGGGAAAACCCTAGAAACATAAGACCACTGAAGCCCCGAATATATCAAAATAAACAAAACCCAGAAAGAGACACCATAGCAGCTTTCTGTCTCTACAAAACCAACAGACCACCCGAAATGCACAGCAAAGACTCTCCATTCTACTTAGCCCTGAACATTAATAAAAAAGAAAGCTCCCTCTAGTTCCAAAACATGGCTGTGGGACTCAACAAACTAAGAGTCATGATGACAACAATGAAACTTCAGTCTGGAATTCCAGACTGCAAACAAATCACTAATCACTTCACATGAAAAATGACTATTCAAAGACTTTTGGACTGCAGCATGGCCCCCACTGAAGTACAACAAATATTAGACCACAGAAATTTTCAATCGATAAATAATTATTCTGTGCTCTCTGAAGCCAAGCAACGCAAAGTAAGTGAGCTCCTCACATTTTCCAGATGTGACACAGAACAGCCATCTACCTTCAGCAAAGATCCGCAGCATGGTGCCACTTCAGAAGTGCAGAACACAGCTGAGCAGCCTTTCTCCAACAGACTTCAAGCCATATTTGGTCCACACTGCACCTTCAATCAGGCAGTCTCAATAAAGATATACAATGCTTCAGAAATGAAGCACAGAAAATATTCCATTGAAGACCGATTCACTTGTTTACTGAAAGTAAGCAACAAGCATACATACACACATTTAAGACACTCCCTAACCCACGCTAACCTAATGCTCTCCTCTTCTCTTCTCAGACAACACTACACGCAGATCTCCACAGGAAGCAAATCACAATGAGCACCAAGACCTCTTCAAACCAGACTGAATAATAAATTTCATAGTTTGAACTATTAGTTTAAAAACTTAAAATGTTCTTAATTGTTATTACTTTACAAGCTTTGACGGTTCCTCCAGATTAATGAAAGCAACTAAAACAACTTAATCTCATTGCTGAACTGTAAGTTAAAACATGTTAAAATGCTGAAAAATGTTCTGATTTTTAAAAGTTTTGTTGTTTCTTTACCAAACATAAAACATAAATTTTAAAAACACAAAGGATAAAAAAAATTGAATGTAATACAACACCAAAAATAAATGTTTCCTTATTGCACAATTCTCTTACTCAGTTATTTTCAAATAATATACGTGAGAGCTGAAAACATTGTGACCAGCAATTATTAAAAAAAAGTAATTGGGAGGAGGTTATTCACTCGAATTTTACACACACCCTCAGTGCGGGATGCCTAAATAAACCTCTCTGGCTTTGCCCTCTGGGTTTATGTGGCATCCCACACCTCAGGTGTGTGTAAAATTCTCATATAACCACCTCCCCATACATTTTTCTCTATGTAATCTGCTTGATTTCAGTTAATAATAAGGGCTCCCCATACATTGTAAGGTTGTGATCTGCTTGATTTCACAGTTTATAAGTGCCCCCATACATTATGTGCACCTTTCTTTGATATCCTCAAGTGTTTCTGCACTATTGCAAAATCCAATACAAATCCCTTCGTCTATTACTCATTGAATGTGCATGCCAGAATAGTGTACTTGTATTGGATGGCTATGTGTCTGACAGCAAACAGCAGAAAACAAGTAACTTTTTTTTGTCAACATAGTTTTTATTAAGACATGGGGTAATAGTGACACAATAGTGACACAATCATCATACAGTTCAAGGGAATCAACAAAGTCCAAGAGGGTAGCATCTTTCAAAAAAAGAGGTGTGCAAGAACAAGGAGCACAATTTGAAGATGGGGGTGGTTCAGAGGTAATGTAAGGAAGTATTTTTCACAGAGAGGGTTGTGGATGCATGGAACGCCTTCCGGAGGAGGTTGTGGAGTCAAAACAGTGACTGAATTCAAGCATGCATGGGACAGCCATAAGGCAATTCTAGGGGGTGGGGGTAGAAAGAAGTAGGCTGCTGGTTAACTAGGATCTGCAGCTTATCCATTAGGTAAGGAAATGGGCAGACTGGGTGGGCCAAGTGGTCCTTATCTGCCGTCAAATTCTATGTTTCTAAGTTACAGATGACAAATATTAAGTACAGTACAATCTCACATAGCATCATCAGTGTTTTGTTTTGAGGCTGTCGGATAGGTTGTATATTAAGTGTAGATCATTTCAGACAACAAAGCTGCCTATGTACTGCTATCATGGAACTTAACAACCTATATACATTTAATTATTTACAGTGGGTTGGTGAACGTTACACCTTCCCATGTATACCCAAACCAGATACACCATTCATATGAGAAAGATATTATTTTCTATTGCAGTAATAAGAGGGCTCAAAAACCTTTAAAATCCTCCAATTTGCCAGATGCTACATATCTGGACTTTATGATTGACATGCAGGACCTCAAATTATTGGCCCATTGCTGTATAATGGGTGAGGAGGGAGCCATCCATGCCTGTGCAATAGTTTTTTGGCATTGATAAGAGCTAGGAACCATAATGCATTAATTCCCCGGTGAGTAGGGTGGTCCTGATCTGCTCCAAGGAGTGGTTCAATAGGACTTTTTGGGAGATGGGTATTCAGTACTCGGCACATAATTGAGTGGACCTCATGCCAAAAGGGGGCAACATGAGGGCACATCAGAGCAAGATGTGTGAAGTTTCCCTTGACCGTCCCACACTTAGAACATATATCTGGTTTAGTTGGGTCAAAAGGATTCAATTTGACTGGGGTGAAATGGGCCTGATGTAAGAAATTAAATTGTACCTGCCTGCCTCAGTTAATTATTTCTGGAGCACAGAGCTAGGTGTTTACAAGCAGTAAGCCATATTTTTTCAGTAACTTTTCTTAATGGTGGATGTGGCATAGGTTTGGCACGGGAACTTTACAAACTTCAAGACCCCTTATTTTAGTTCAGGAATGAATGAAAATGAAAATGAAAAGGAAAAATGTGTGTCTCGATATTTTTTACCAGACTAACCTTATTATCGATGTGCATGGTTATGGTTACCAATAAATACTGTTGCTTTTAAGAGCAGGTGCAGGCTGTCAGGAAGGAACCCAGCCCTCCTGAAACATGTATGTTACCTGACCTGCCCCAGTGTTGAGGTGTAATAATATTACCATGCGGTTCCGTCTGGTAACACAGTTATAGAATGCCAAATATGTACCCCCAGAAAAAAACACAGGAAATGAATGCTGAGTGTAAACTCATTGACTTATAATGGGGTACACACTCAGCATACATTTTCTGATGCCGCAAAATGAACGTGTTTTTTTTCTGGGGGTACACATTCGGTGTGCTTTAACTTTGTTACTGTACAGAACCGCATGGTAATATTCATACACCTCAACATTGGGGCAGGTCAGCTAGCATATATGTTTCAGGAGGGCTGGGTTCCTGCCAGGCCACACCTGCTCTTTAAGCTTTTTAGGTGAATGTGGACTTATTTACAGTGCCTTGCTCATTCACCTTTGCTCTGAACATTGAAACTACTTCAAGTGCCATGTACTTCTGGCAGAAATACTCAGATCGGTACCTCCCCTACCTTTAGGATGTATACCAGGCTCATTATCAAAGATGGGGGGTGGGGGCACAATAGCCACATTGAAACTTTGTAAGACAACCGGTCCAGGTGACAGGATGCCAGGCATATGCTAGACCGAAGTGGGGGCCCTCCAATAACTCCACACAGACAAACATCAATGTCAAATGCAGTAGCTGTGATTCTACAGTGTTGCTTTATTCACAGTAGAATTAAAGCATTGCTGGACCACCACAGATGTTGTCATTGGCAATTCTCTGGTACATTTCACACTTGCAGGTCCTGCTGTGCAACCTTTAGTTGTCCAGAAACAGCTTCTTTCCTACCCCATGGAGTATGCGTGTGGTCTGTGCCACACACTCCAAATTTCCTCTTAACCAATAGTATGCTTTGCTCTTAAGTAGGAACAGACCTTCATAAATAATGCAAATACACATTTGTTTGCTGGCACGTGGGAAAATAGTTTATGTGCTGTCCAGAGTAATGCACTCAGACAGACCACATTCTAGATGTGTGGGTGTGTTACCACAATTGGAATGGTATTCCAGGTGGTCTGCGTGCAAGTCCCAGAGAAGCCACTTAATTGATGTGAATTTGTACCACCCACTCCACAAGCTGTCAAATGAGGTGTTTTTTTTTTCTTTCAATTATTGAGGGGTGGCATCCGAGACGAACAGTGCAGGCACTCAGGACAGGCGGCTGCGGTGTTGGCATGCAAGTTACCGAAAGCAACAGTCATAGCGTTGATTCTTGGGCAGAAGACTCAGTGTTGGTTTTCAGGTGACAGATAGTTGGATATCCCAGTTTTGACGTCACACACTGTTGCATCAGGGTACTGTATCTGTATTCGTTGACTTGCATCAAGTCTCTCCATTCCCTCATCCCTTTGTCCTCCTGTTATATTATTCCCTTTCCCACTTACAGTGCATGGCTTAAACAAGTTTATACCATTTCCAGAATGGAGGCAGGCAAAAGAAAACAGCCATCGGGAGCACAGGTGCGAAAGGCAAAACATGCAAGAATTGAAAAAAACACACAAAAATGTCCAAGCTTATGCAGTGTTTCCTCTCTCAGCCTTCATCAAGCTCTTGGTAAGAAATGCTTGAATGCTGACATAAAATTCTTTCAATTCATGTAAAAAGAATGATGAGAAACAAACATTTAGCATTAAAGTTAACTGCAGACCTTTGTGCTTACGGGCTGCAAACACAGACCAGCAGCATGGAAGTGCCATGGAGGAGACTCGCACATCCCATTCCCCTGCACCGGTGATTGCACATGCACATGAACATGTTGCTGGTGAAGTTCTTGAAGACATATCCTCACAAGCTGTTCTCCAGGAAGCTGATGTCGACTCCCTGTTAGTGGACACCATGGAAGAGCTGCAGGAAGCTAATGGCAACTCCCTGTTTGTAGACACCATGGAAGAGCTGCAGAAAGCTGATGTCAACTCCTTGTTTGTAGACACCATGGAAGAGCTGCAGGAAGCTAATGTTGAATTCCATTTAATGGAGACTATGGAAGAAGCAAGCTACTATTGAAGCAGTCCAGACTCTGAGTGGTTGCCTGAAAACAGACATGCATACTTCCAACACAGAAGACATTGGCTGTATGAATCGGTCCCATCTCATGGATAATCAAAGGAAGGTAATTATCGAATGTCATTGGCAACCACCTCCAGGATGTCAGTTTCCAGAGTGTCTGATGGGTCTAGATGGTCTGAGCCAGTGTTACCGACATTTTAATGCTCATCTTTTGCACAAGTTCAAATTTGCCAGGTATTCAAAGGTTTTGGATGGTGTATTCTGTAGTCAGTGCTTCATGTTCAACAATTTCAGTTGCAACATTCCTGTGTCGGCACCTATGAGCAACTGGTCTAATGGAAAGAAGATTCTGGAGAGGCATAGCAAATCCAAGGACCATGGGAATGCTGTCATGAGAATGGATGTTTTTTTTTCAGTTTGTGCTGGGAAATTAAAAACAACAAGCCAATCTCTTGTGGAGTGCAATACCAAGGTGGCAGAGAAAACCATCCATTTTCTATGCAGAATAATAAATATCATTCTTTATTGTGGAAGGCACAGCATTGCCCTGTGAGATAAATTTGACGATACTGGAAATTTCCATGGTGTATTGCAGTACACAGCAGAAATAGATCCCAGTCTACAAGAACACCTGCTAGAGTCTCCAAGAAATGTAATGCACACATCACCACAAATTCAGAATTAACTAGTTCAATTGATGGGTCATCAAATACAGTGAAAAATCCTACATAATTTAAGGGAAGCAAAATGGTTCAGCTTAATAGTGGATCAAACAACAGATGTGTCTACCAAGGAGCAGATTTCCTAATCGGTTTGCTATGTACATAGGGACCTTTCTGGCACAGTTGAACTTTGTGAAGATTTCATTGAGTTCACTGCAGGTATGGATACAACTGGCCATGGCTTAGCAGAACTATTCTTGTGGCATTTAAAGGCTTGGGGCATCAACACAAAACTAATGCGTGGCCAAGGGTACAACAAGGGGAGTAACATGAGGGGAAAATTCAATGGTGTGCATGCACATATCACAGCAGTTGTCCCCAAAGCAGTGTATACAGTTTGCAAGGCTCATGGCCTCAACAGAGCTATTGTCCATTCATGTTCCTTGTGACAAGTGTCCAATATGTTCGATATCACAAGAAAGATTATCTCAGTGCTCAAGTCATCCTACAAATGCAGTAACATCTTTCAAGTAGAACTCAAAGAATTCAACAACTTGCCATCTGACTATGATGATGAGCCAGCGGATTGGGCATCCACTATTCTTGCAGCTTGGAACACCAGGTGGATAAGTCAGGCAGATCCTCTTTCATGGTTCACAGCAAATTTTTGGTAGTAGCAAGTACGCTTAAGAAAATTGTGGAGTTTGACACTGAAGCAAGCAGATTGCTGCTGAGCATCCAGTGATTCAATTTCCTCATGACTCTTCTTTCGGTTGCTTATGTTTTAGCCTGAATGAAAGCTCTCCACCTATGTCTGCAGCATGTCAATACTGTCCTGCTTCAAGCAACACTAGAGGCCTCCAACCTTGTACAACTATTAAAGAACATGCAGGAGAGGTCAAAAAGCCACTTTGCTGAACTGTATCAGAGTATCCTGACTTTAGGGGAGGCTGCATTCATTCGGGAGGAGGTACCTCACATATGTGGTAGGCAAACTCAGAGAAGCAACATCAGTGCTGCATGCCCTCAAGACTACTTCAAAGTCAACATTTTCATTCCTTTTCTAGAACATGTCATTTCTGAATTGCAGGATAAACTCATCGAATGCCAGCCACGGTTACTTGGGCAGTATTTTCTACCACAAAAACTGCATTTGCTGCAGGAGGACAAAATAGCAGCCATGTTCAGTACCTACAAGACTGACCTGGACATCCTGGAGGAGCTTAAGGTGGAGCTGGAAAGATGGAAGGCAACATGGGTCAGTGTTCCTGTGGCAGATCATCCAGAGTCTATTCTCATATTACAGAATGTGAATGCAGATCTCTACTCAAGTGTTAATATGGTTTTATCAGTCTTGGCAACAATGCCAGTCAGTGTGTCAAGTGCCGAGAGATCCTTCAGTGCCTTCAGGAGGCTGAAGACCTGGCTCAGAAACAGCATAAAGAACAATGCCTGACAGGACTGGCTCTTTTACACATACACAGAGATATGGAAACTGATGGGGAAAAGGTGCTCAGAGGCTCTGACCCATGCCAGGACAGATGCTTCTCAAATAAACAAATAGATTGACTTAAACACATATTACATGGCTATTTGGTGTGAATGGTTTGGGTGGTTAAGTTAATGTAACCAAAACCAGTGCATCAGCTAGCTTACCTGGACCCTCCATATACTGTAGTGAGTATAATGTTAAGGTAACTGCCATACATTGTGTAGCATTCTTGTAACAGAACACTGCTGTGGGCATGTGATCACTTGCAGTGGGCGATTTCTTGACACTTTGGGTGTGAGTGGGCAGAAGCTCATGAATGTTTGATGTGAGCTCAGCTGTTAGTAATGGTATACTTATACTTGGTGTACTTGTAACACTGCTGTCTGCTGTGGGTATGTGCCCACTTGCAGTGGCTGGTTGTTTTGGATACTTTGGGTGTGATAAGGAAGACACACATGAATGTTTGGTCCTGTGTTCAGCTGTTAAATAGTGTACTTGTAACACTGCTGTGGAAATGTGACCACTTGCAGTGGGTAATTGTTTTGAATTCTTTGGGTTTGAGTGGGCAGAAGCACCTGAAAGTTTGGTTGTGAGTTCAGCTGTTACATACTGTACTTGTAACACTGCTCTGGGTATGCGACCATTTGCAGTGGGTGATTTCTTGACACTTTAGGTGTGAGTGGGCAGAGGCTCATGAATGTTTGGTGTGAGCTCAGCTGTTAGTAATGATATACTTATACTTGGTGTACTTGTAACGCTGCTGTGGGTATGCAATCACTTGCAGTGGTTGATTGGATACTTTGGGTGGGCTTGACTGGGCAGAAGCACATGAATATTTGGTTGTGAGCTCAGCTGTTACATACTGTACTTGCAACACTGCTGTGGGTGTGGCCACTTGCAGTGGGTGATTTCTTGATACTTTGGGTGTGAGTGGGCAGCAGTACATGAATGTTTGGTTGTAGGCTCAGCAATTGTCTTTGCTTTTGCATGTAGTCAATTTGGAACCTGAAAACTGTTTTTTAACATACAAAGTTGTGGCTGGAATGGGGCTTTTTTGGTGTGAATGGTTTAGGTGGTTAATGTAACGGAATCAAAACCAGAGCACTATAGCACCATCTAACTTACCACAAACCTCATATTGTAATGTGGAAGATAAGTAGTACTACTCTGCCGTGGCTAAGTAATACTACTCTGCTTTTCTGCTGTGGGTAAGTAATACTACTCTGCTTTTCTGCTGTGGGTAAGCAATACTACTCTGCTGTGGGTAAGTAATACTACTCTGCTTTTCTGCTGTGGGTAAGCAATACTACTCTGCTGTGGGTACGTTTCAGTGGTTTTCAGTGGTTGAATTTGGTATGCATGTTGTGTGGAGTGGGTGAGTATTTCCATCTTGCTTGCATTTAAAAATGGGTAATAATACTGAATTGTTTGGGTAAGGAACAGCTTAGGTGGTTAAGAGAAATTAACAGAAATATAAGCAACATCTAGCTCACCCCACTGCTATAGTACTGTAATGTAAACATGTATGAGTACATGACTGATTGTTAGCTGGTGTGGTACTTGGACTTGGGGCTTGTTTTGAGTGGCTGGTGTGGTAGCTTGGACGCGGGCCTTTTGTGTGAGTGGATAGCGTGTAAGATTAAATATACTAGTGTGAATGGACCTCTGTGGGACTGGCTACCTTGATGTGGTACTGAGGCTTGTCACAGTGCAACATTGTAACTAAGTCAATCTGTGGTGCAGAAGCATGTCATTATGCAACATTGTAACTATAAGCCAGTCTGGTGGTTGGAGCTAGTGTGAATGGACCTCTGTGGGTCTGGCTACCTTGATGTGGTTCAGAGGCTTGTCTCAATGCTGCATTGTAACTAAAAGCCAGTTTATTAGTCTGACATTGTTGGTGATTGAAGGGCTTTCTTATTGTATGAGAATGCAATTGTGTGTTGCTTAACTTCCATTTTCATTACTGAATGCCACAAATGTAATGCTGGCATGGGGGGGTGCATGGATGGATGTACTGAGAGGGTTGGGGGGCACACGGAAGGATGTGTGGCAGCCTGGTGTACAACTCTGAAATGCCTGGCTACACCTGACAGGCAGTGCATGTCCAGAAATGTTTCCCAAAAAATGTTACAGCACATTTAGACCTAAATCAGGTGTCAGACATGCTGTTATATGTTGCATGCCTCCCATCTGGAACAAAACATGTTTGGCCCATTGTTTACCAATGGTTGGAGGCCTAATCATGGTGTTGACACTGCCTAACATGGCCCAGAACTCCAGAAATGTTTTCAAAAAAAATTGCACAGTACATTCAGATAGAAATCAGGTATCAGACATGCAGTTGCATGGTTCACATCCACCATGAGGACTCAAATATGCTGTTTTCTCCCATTGTTTTCTGCACCATTTAAAATGGTTTTCAGGCCTAACCATGGTGTTGCCACTGCCTAACATGCCACACTAGTCCAGAAATGTTTCCCAAAAAATGTTACAGTACATTCAGGCAGAAATCAGGTGTCAGACATGCAGTTACATGGTTGACATCCACCATGAGGACTAAAATCTGCTGTTTTCTGTACCATTTAAATGGTTTTCAGGCCTAACCATGGTGCTGCCACTGCCTAACATGCCACACAAGTCCAGAAAAGTTTCCCAAAAAATGTTACAGTACATTCAGACCTAAATCAGAAACATAGACTTTGATGGGAGATAAGGACTGCTTGGCCCACCTAGTCTGCCTATTTCCCCTACCTAAAAGATAAGCTGCAGATCCTATCTAACCAACAGCCTATTTCTTCCTACCTCCCACAAAAATTGCCTTATGTCTGTCCCATGCGTTCTTGAATTCTCCCACAGTTTTAGACCCCACAACCTCTTCAGGAAGGCTATTCCATGCGTCCACCACCCTCTCTGTGAAAAAAATACTTCCTCACATTGCCCCAGAGCTGTTCCCCCCTCTATCTTCAAATTGTGTCCTCTTGTTCTTGCACAACTCTTTTTCTGAAAGATGCTACCCCCTTGGACTTTATTGATTCCACTGATGTACTTAAAATTTTCTATCATGCCCCCCTCTCCCTCCTTTCCTCAAGGGTATACATATTAAGCTCCTTTAGTTTCTCCTAGTATAGCTTCTCTTGCAGACCCTGCACCATTGTAGTTTCCCTCCTCTGGACTGCCTCCATCCTGTCTATGTCCTTGCAGAGATGGAGTTTCCAGAACTGGATGCAGTACTCCAGATGGGGTCTTACCAGCTGTCAGTACAGAGGGATAACAACTTCCTGTTTTCTACTGGTAATGCCTCTCCCTATACATCCCAATATCCCCCCAGCCCTTTCTACTGCCTTCTCACATTGCTTACTTATCTTAAGGTCATCTGCTGTGATTACCCCCAGGTTCCTTTACATTTTTGTTGTTGTTACTACCTCCCCCCCACTGTGTAATCTTCCCCTGGGTTTTTGTTTCCCAGATGCATTATTTTGCACTTCTTTGCATTGAATCCAAGCTGCAATATGTCTGACCATTCCTCCAACCTTGCCAAGTCCCTGCTTATCCTTTCCATGCCTCCTTGTGTATCAACTCTATTGCAGATCTTTGTGTCATCTGCAAAGAGGCATACTTTTCCTTCCAGTCCCTCTGCTATGTCACTTATAAAGACATTAAAAAAGACTGGACCCAGTACTGAACCCTGCAGTACCCTACTAGTAACCCCTCTTTCTTCAGATCAGACTCCATTTATAATTACCTTCTGTGTCCTGTTGTCCAGCCAATGTTTTACCCAGGCTACCACCCTGGGACCCACTCCCAGGCTGGTTAATTTGACTATTAATCTTTTGTGTGGGACTGTATCAAATGCCTTGCTAAAGTCTAGGTAGGTCATGTCCACAGCCCCTCCCTGGTATACTACTTTGGTCACCCAGTCAAAGAAATCAATTAGATTTGTCTGACATGACCTTCCTGCTGTGAACCCATGCTGCCTTGGGTTCTGTGCCCCACTGGTCTTTAGGTACTCAACAATTCTTTCCTTCAGAAGTGATTCCATGCTGTTATATGTTGCATGCCTCACACCTGGACCAAAACATGTTGTTTGGTCCACTGTTTACCAATGGTTTAAGGCCTAATCATGGTGTTGACACTGTCTAACATGGTCCAGAAGTCCAGAAATGTTTCTCAAAAAATTGCACAGTACATTCAGACAAAAAACAGGTGTCACATATGCAGTTACATGGTTCACATCCACCATGAAGACCCAAATCTGCTGTTTTCTGCACCATTTAAAATGGTTTTGAGGCCTAACCATGGTGCTGACACCACCTAACATGCCACACAAGTCCAGAAATGTTTCCCCAAAAATGTTACAGTACACTCAGACCTAAATCAGGTGTCAGACATGCTCTTATGTGTTGCACACCTCCCACCTGGACCAAAAGGCCTAATCATGGTGTTGACACTGATTAACATGGCCCAGAAATGTTTCCCAAAAAATTGCACAGTACATTCAGACAGAAATCAGGTGTCAGACATGCAGTTACATGGTTCACATTCACCATAAGGACTCAAATCTGTTGTTTTCTGTACCATTTAAAATAGTCTTCAGGCCTAACCATGGTGCTGCCACTGCCTAACATGCCACACAAGTTCAGAAATGTTTTCCAAAAAATGTTAGAGTACATTCAGACCTAAATCAGGTGTCTGACATGCTGTTATATGTTGCACTCCTCCCACCTGGACCAAAACCATGTTGTTTGGCCCACTGCTTACCAATGGTTTAAGGCCTAATCTTGGTGTTGACACTGCCTAACATGGCCCAGAAGCCAGGAAATGTTTCCCAAAAAATTGCACAGTGCATTCAGACAGAAATCAGGTCTAAGCCATGTTGTTATATGGTGCCCAAGCCACCACCCGAACCAAAACATGGTCTTTGATCCACTGTTTACATTGTTTTCATGCTTAATCTTGCTTCTGTGAGTGCAGAACAGGTTGTACATGTTCAGAAATGTTACAAGAAAAAGATTTGAGACAGAAATAGGGTCTGAGTCATGATGTGGTGCCCCCTTCCCCCAACAACACCCAGACATTAAATTGCTGCCTTGGCCCAGTTTACCAATAATTTCAGCAAGAATCTCAGTGCTGCTGGTTCAAAAGAACTTGCCCTACAAGTCCAGAAATGTTTCCCAAAAAATGTAACAGTACATTCAGACAGAAATTATGTGTCAGACATGCAGCCACATGGTTCACATCCACCATCAGGACCCAAATCTGCAGATTTCAGCACCGTTTAAAATGAGTTTTATGCCTAACCTTGGTGGTGCCACTGTGTAACATGCAACACAAGCCAGTTTGCCTTGCTGATAAAAATAAGCCCTCCTGCAAAATGGTCCTGCTACTTAAAGTTGCACTTGCTTCCTCCTGCTGTTGGTTTCTCAATTTATTGAGAACTGTGGAACTATCATTTTGCAATGCTGCTGTTCTGGTTGGCTCTGTTGGCTCTTTGGTATTAAGTCAGTGTGGATTGAATGACATTTTGTGTGCTGCTGCTGTTGCCTGTAGCTGCTGCCTGCTGCTCTGACTAGTTGCCATGAGAAGTAATGGTTTGTCTGGTTCATGGGGATCCTCTTTACATAGTCGATCGATACTGCTGCTGCTGCTGCACATGTAAGTATCTGTCTGTATTTATTTTTTCCAGTGCAAGAGAAGAGGGATGGTGGGTTGCTATAGTGAAGTCTTGAGTTCTAATATGTTTGTACTGATTTTATATTATCTGGCAGTGTGCTGAAGATGACATCATCATGACATGCATGCCAGGATTTGAATACGGGATGTTGGAATGCACCACATTTCATATTGTACAAGGTAAGTATTAACTTTTTCATTACTGGGATAGGTGACTGCAGTTTGGATATCTGAGTTGAACTGTAATTGTTTTCTTTTTGCTTTTGTCAACATGCATTCAGGTGATGTTAACTTCAGGTGCACTGCTGCTGCTGCTACTCAACATGTGTGCAATTCATTAACTTGTGGTAGGTATTTCTTAATTTGTGATGGTCTTCGGTGGGTGCGTGATGGAGGTGGTGGTTGAGGGGTGGTGTGGGGTTAGGGGATATAGTTAAGTATTAAGTTTTTCATTGTTTTTTTTTGGGTGTGGTTACTGCAACACAGAGATGTCAGACTTTGACAGTAACTATGTTCTGTATGGGTCTGTCAGTATTCAGGAATTCTGCTGCTGGGGTGCGTCTGTTACCTCCTAATCTGGCTGATAGCTGTGCTCATCAGACAGAGTTTGTTCATGTCAAGGGTTCTAGTTTAACAGCCAGTCCCTGATGTAAGTGTTGCTTCATGTAATGATGGTGGTGGGGGTGGCACCTAGTTGTAACAATGCTCAAAATGTCTTCTTCTTTGTTTTTTATTGCCAGGTACAAAGTACTTGAGTTGAAATGGTTGTTTAATTTTCTGGTGGACATTTGCCGATGCGTCCCATTTCTGAACAACTTTGGGGACTAAATACAAGTCTTCCATCCTGGTGTGTGGACACTGGATCGAGGTGCTGCACCTGCGAGGTGTGAGCCACTGTTGACAACTAAAAACATACATCATCATCATCAATTTACACCTGTGAAGGAAAGCAAACATATTATAAATACTGCTGGGCTAACTTGAAAACTGTGACCTTGAATTGTATCCACATATGTCTTTTTATTGACACTGTGGAATCACCCAAATGGCACTTAAAGAAGTCCCTTGATTGAACCACTGTAAGATGATGAAGAATGTATTACTTTAATCTATGAATGTGCAACTTACACTGTAAATGGCAGCATAAACATTCATCACCTGCACTATGATGCTACCTGAACTAACACTTTTACCAATATAAAAGAATGAATTCCTTTTGAACAGAAAATTTAATTTGCCAGTCACGATTCAAGGCAGATGTTGTTTGTACCAATGTCATCTGTAAACAGGTGGAGAAAAAATATAAAAGGAAAAAAAATTAGCACTGATACTTGTGGTGATACTTACCATTGATGTTGGCAATGTCCCAAAAAAATTCCACACCACCTAAATGATTTCAGTTATGAGCCTATGGTGAAACATAACAGGATGTACAGTACCTGGAATGGAATACACAAAATCTAACAAGTGAAAAACGTTACATTTACAATATTGACCTGTACATAATGATGCTTGCAATGTGGATTGACTAGGCTCGGAATGTGCCATGTTGATGCATCATCCTTATTCAGAGGTCCTGGCCTCACATGGCGTGATCATGGCAAACCCTGCATAGAGTGAAATGGAAATACATAAAATAACTTATACATTAAGGTGTGCTGCCTTGCATGCTTACTTGACATTCTATCGCAACAAAGACATGCAGAACAGCACAATGGCAATATAAGTAATAACAAGACAACAAATGAAATCTAATTACCATGAATCAGTTGACCAGAAGACAGGCCATGAAGGAGGAATGTATATATTTCTTGCTTGATGATGATCTGTGTTGCTTTCTGAGTGGCTGTTTCTTTGGCTAGAGAGAAAATGACACCAAGTGTGCTTGCTGGGATGAAAGTGCTGCATCGTGCAGGTTGATGTACTGGCTCCAAATGTGCTGGCAATGCTGCGGTTCTGCTTGGTGGAAGACTGCTGGAGGAGGAGGAGAAATTTAGCTGGACTCAGAGGCAGCATTGATGTACTGGTCTGAGACTGCTGTTTATGCTGGAGAATGCATCTGTCAGCTTCAGAGATTTTCAGCTGTATTTCTTGGCAGTATGAGAGTGATGGCCCACACTGTCAAAGTCTGTGTTATACGCATTAGGATGGAAGACAAGGAGGTGGATTACATGATGGTTAATTTGATACATGGGGATGGAATATGCATGCATTTCTGATTAACATACATAGTACTGGCTGTGCACTGCCCGACTAAGTTGTTACATCGAATATACAGTGGTGGCACACTCACTAGACACTCATTCATGGTCTTATGGAGGAGGTATATGTGGAAATGGGGAAGATGTTGTTTAGTATTTGTTGCTTGACGGGGCCAATGTGTATTGCTGAGATGACATATTCATTCCAGTTAGCATAGCAGGGGTGATTAATTTTCCAAAAATGAAATGAAGTTAGCATTGTTACTAGGTTGGGTAATCAAATTAAATGGTTTGACAGGATGTGTGACACAGAAGAACCAGCAAAATAACATTTAAAATGTATAACAATAACATACAAGAGCATATTCAGTGGAAATGGGGGGATGCTATTGGTGGCTGGGGGAGCAGAACACCTTTAGCCTTCTTCCAGTGACACATCATCCATGAAGCAGCCCTCACAGGCTTCAAGACTGGAGTCATAACCAGGTGGAAATTTGGTCATCATTGCTACTTCATCTACCTCCCTGCTATTAGAGGCCTTACCAGTGTGGACGTCTTCATTGTCATCATTGTCTCTGAGACACAGTTCTTCAGGCAACACCATTGAAATAACTGTGTTATACGAAATGTGAGCCTCATTCATTTTTATAAATGTTAGGATGGAAACAGTCTTTGGTGACAGATTTGTCCTACGGTCATGCACAATGGCCCCAGCAGAACTGAACACCTGTTCCACACTGACACTGGATGGAGAGCAGCTGAGGTATTTAAAAGCAACAAATACCAGTGTAGGCCAGTCACTCACTTTGATGTTCCAGTCCACCAATGGCTCATCAGTGATGCGAAGATGCTTGGTGTCTCCCAGGTAGACATCTACCATACGTTGTGCTGCCCGGAGTCCTGCTGCCTCATCAGGCTTCTCCTCCTTATCTTCAATTTCTTCCATGCCCACCTGGTACAGAGCATCCCCAATGGGATTACCTGCCATGTTGTGCTGCGACTTTGACATTTTCTCAGATTTGGTGGCCTGTGATGAGCTGTTGGTGGTGGTAGTAGCAACACCTGGTATATGTGCACTTTGTGTCTCTGCATTTTTCATCTGTGCACCATGCACCTGTCTGACAAGGTAACTGATCAATTTGTCCACTCGCACATGACCCCCTTCAATCATAGCAGGCAAGTCATGTTTGTACCATGGAGCCAGTATGGTAGCAATAGCAAACTCATTATACTGCATAACGCCAGAGATATGTGTATTGCTGTCCAGTGTACGGAGCATGTGACCCATTACAGGAATAGAACTGTGATCATCACTTGCCTCCATCTGGTGACAGACATTCACCTGTGTCTGCCTCAGCACACTTATAAGGGGTATTGACTGACTTATACAGGCAGTGTCCCCACTTGCAGACTGTGTTGCATGCTCAAATGGATGCAGAATGCTTATTATGCCATGCATTTGTCACCACTGCTCCATTGTTAGAGAGATGGAAACTGCAGCACTGTCCTGGGGGTGGTGTGTAGCAGTAGCTAATCTGAAACTGCCTTATACTGTTAATACAGCCGGTTCAGCATGTACACTGTAGAGTTCCAGCTGGTAACAACGTTGAGCTTCGTACAGTGCTAAGGCAGATGTTTAGTGTGCTATAATTAATGGCTTCCTCTTTTTCCCATAGGGATACCGTGGTGTAATTTGCCATTATAAAGGAGCATTTATAACTACAAACACTCGCTCAGTTTCCCCCACTCTGCGCATGCGCCTCCTCGCGCTCCTCAATGCTCGATCGCCGTCTCCTTCCCAACTGTATGTGTGTGTGGATTCAGCAGGCAGTTTAACATTTTAAGGTAAATCAGTTCCCGGGTAGTTTATGTTTTAGATTCATCCTGTGAAAACATTGTATTGAACGTATAAAAACACAACACGTTACTATGAACAGTATTAAATTGAACTCGGCGGGTGATGAAGAGGGTGTTTTGCTGTGCTTAAGTTAAAAAAAATCGGGTCCACACATTCAGTGCAGATTGGTGTACCTTTCACTGAAAGACCAATTTTGCCATCAACCTTATTAACTAGAATATATGATTTATATTAAAGTGAAACTGAATCTTGCACAATAGTTTAAAATAAAAGTGAAAACTGACTGCGCGCCATGAAGTGATTGGACTGCGGCGTCACAGCAGCCTTTTTTATTTTATATAATTGCTGAGGAGAAAAAGAGAAACCCAACAATTATATAAAATAAAATATGGGTCTGGGTGTGGGAAAACTCAAATTTACACACACTTTGGGGTTTGATGCTATGCATAAACCCCTCGAGCTTCACTCTTGGGGTTTATGTAACATCAAACCCCTCAGGTGTGTGTAAATTCTCGTTACACACCTAGACCCATACTTTATTCTTTATGTAGCTCATGCAGATGACCACAGGCTTTTACAGAATGGACAAAGTGCACACAGATGAGTCTGGCGACAGACACAGTTTCCTTTATTTCATTGTGGTTCAGAAATTGCTGCACAACTAGATTAAGGCAACATGCCAGGCAGGGCACTCTGAAAAAAACACCATCAGTAATGCATTTAACCACATTGGAGTCATCGTCACTGGGAATAAACCCTGCTGTAAGTGAGTGTGCATTTAGCCACTCATCAATCTGATTTAGCAGCACATTCAGCATTTTCTCAACAGTGTGAGACCCTGTAACACTTTGCATAGTTATGGTGGCATTCTGATGAATACCAGGTGTGTTGCTATCACCACAGTTTTGCTTTACACAGCTTTTGCCAGGCTGCAAATCAACAACCAACCCAGGGTACCTGTGCCCAGTGTGATGTTATGCACAGATATGAGCTGCTCACTGTTTGCCAACTTGTCCACATATCCATGCACAGGTGGATATATTTGGAGGCAGAATGCTTCATGGCATGTAGGATGGACTGTGAACAGTTTGGGAATGGCACATTTTGAGAAATACGTTCATGATGGCACCTGCAATTTGGGACAGGCATGGGCCATCAAATAGCATAATCCTGGATTCTTCACCAAGGAGAAGGGCAGCAGGTCAATGGCAAGCATTTCAGCAATGGCTGTGTTCAGCTCACAGGCAGCAGTATGATTGGGGTGTACTTTTAGTGCCGCCCAAACACACTGTTCAATGTGGGCTGCATCTTGGGAGTGGGTCAACAAAAACATTTTACTTGTGCCACCAATGTTGTTCTTGCTGGGGTGCCAGGTGACTCTTGGGGCCTGGGATGCACAGCATGTATGAAACTGGTTATTTTGGTGGATTTGGTGCCTGGTGGTGTATTTTTATAACTTGAGGGAGTGTCACCTCCACTGCTACTATGCCCACTGCTCGAGAGAGAAAATGATTCCTCACACTCCTCCTCCACTGACCCACTCAGCCCTCCCTCCTCCTGCTCTGTTGCACTGCTGTCACTAAACATTAAGCTTGACAAGGGAAGTTCCACCAACAGCTCTGGTATCTTTCTGGTGTTGGTGCCAGCGTAATGGGTGCTTGTTTTTCAAATGGGCGTGCTAGCCACCATTGCCTATGTGGCTACCTTTTTTTACTTGACTTGCACGTGCTTGACACAGCTGACATATAGCCATGGTGTCATCAGCTGCGTCAAGCATGAAAAAATCCCAAACTAGGGACTTTGCACCTCTAGATTTGACATGGCACTGAGATTTGGACAGCGGAGCCAAAGGTGTGGAAGTTTTTCCTTTTTAGGCTGCTTGCATGATTTCCACCATGCTACATTTGGGAGGTGGGGTAACTAGACTGCTTATTGTAGACTTACTGATATCCCCACCCTCAGGCTTCACTTGTCATCTAAATGGGCTACATCATCACCCTTCAGCTTTTTCACTTCTGGCTCCCACAGGTGATCCAACACTTTGTCATCATCTGTACCGAAACCTACTATATCCTTCTCCTCCTCCCTATCACTGTCTACTTCCAGAGAAACTTTTCCCTTCTCTGGCATCTCCTCACTGTTTGGGGGGGTGACTTTCCTTATCTCCTTCTCCAGGAGAAACAGACTGAAGCTGGACACTATCACCCTCACCACCATCAGCTCCTCCTAGAGCAGGAACAACAGTCACACTGACAACTTTTTCAACCTCCTCCTTGGCTTCTGTGCCTCCACTGGTGTCAGTGTCTCCCTTATTCCCAGTATCATACACAACAAGCATGGTAGCTACAGATTGGGCAGTAAAAAAATGAGTCCCAGACTTGAAGCCACTTCTAACTTCGATTTTGCTGCTACTGGCTGCCACAGCAGCAGTGGAGCCCACACAGGGCACTGATTCAGAAATAGGTTTGCTTATTCCAACAGACTTCTTTGAACCACCTCCCACCAGGCACCTTTACCTGATGTTGAACATCTCTTGGCAGGTATATTTATATGCTTGTTCCATTTGGCTTCCTCCAGAAGTGTATTATGTATTTCTATTGAATAAGTGTGATTTAACACCTGCAGTGCCATCTACAAAGAGCAAACAGAAATCAGTACAGGTAGCTGCACTGTAGCATATATAGCTACCTACAACTGCTACTGCTACTGTAGCCTATTCGAGTGTTAAAACACTGTTTCATTTTTTGAATTACAAAATCCTGAGTTAAGTAACATGGGGTGACAGGAGGACAGAAGTAAGAGACTTTCAATACAAAACCAACAGAGAACACCACCACAACAAGGATGTGCAGTAACTGAAGAAATACTCAAGTAGTTCTTAATCAAATGTCAGTTTTTAAATAGAATGATTATTGCACAACTTGATAATAACTAGGTAGATACTGGTAGGTTCATGCAAACTAAATTGTAAACCAAGCACACAGAACACCTCGCAGTCAAAACATGAATTACAGTCGGGATAAGTGGTGTCTGGATAAGGCGAGTGCTGCAATGTGTTAGTATTTACTGAATACAATGTAGGCTTATAGATATATCAGACAGAAGGGACAGCAAGATTTGAAATGAACAGTCACCTCCAAAAATCATGCAGGGACCACCACTCTCTTGAAAACTATGTAGTTTTTTACGTAGTAGGGTCAGGTAGTAAACACCAGTGGTGTAACAGGGAGGAAAGGGTTAATATGGTAAGCAAATTAAACAGAAAAACAGGAATACTGCAATGCAGATGCTACATCACAATTTTAATCTCTGGGAGCAATTTAACAATGCAGTGTACCTGGGTAAGGACAAGTCAAGAGTTCAAGGTCCACAAATTCTTCCTATACAAAAATAAAGCAGAAAAGTGATTAAACAAAGGGAAACAGGAACAGAACTACTCAGAATGAATAACTGTTCAGATACAATTACCCAAAAAAGGGTCAGTACGGAAGAAAAATATAACCAATAAGTAGCACACCAACAAAAATATTAAGACTTAAAAAAAATTATAGAAACTCACAACTTGTGAGAAGTCTGTCAAATATTAGGGACTAGCCTGCTCTGCTTTGACATACACACACACACACACACACACACACACACACACACATACACACACCACACCACACAGCCAACCCTCCCCCACTCAATTCCCTCACAGACACAGACACAGAGAAAACTGAACACACTACCTAAGTTTAACTATTAACCAAGGACACCAAAACAAAAAAAGGTTCACTAGAAACACTAGGAACTAAACTGAAATTTTGGGAGCAATTAACTCTCAAAAATCACAAATAAAGAGGTTTTTGAAGGGTATATTGACTGTGATGCACCACATTGAACTTCTCTCCAACTCAACAGACTATATACTGTGCAGGAAACAGTCTGCATGTGATAATTCAGCTATTTACCCACAATGCATTGCAATTTCGCTGGCAAAATTGAAAAACATTGGCAAAATTCAGGGTAATGGCGAAATTTCACCTTATGCAAAAGCGAAATTGGTGAAATTGTGCAAAATTTCACATTACACGAAAGCAAAATCAGAGGCGAAATTATGTTTTGCCTAATTAAAAATTTTGCGTAATGCAGAAATTATGTGAAATATTTCACTAGGCAAAATTTTCCAATTTCGCACAACTCTATTTGTGACATCGCAGTCTGTCTCCATGGTGAGCATTATGATGTCATGAACAAAGACACTATAAGGTCAGTTGGAACATGCAAACAATTTTAGATATACCTCTTACCCACATTACCAATCAATCAATCAATCAAAATCTTTATTTATCCAGGCGAACATCATTGAGCAAGACTCGTTTACGAGATGGACCTGGTTAGAACAAGTCAGAGTTACAATAGAAACAATAGATATTTATCAATACAGTCAATACAATGGAATACAAAAATCTAATCGATTTCAAGGTGCTGTAGCAATACACAAGTGATCATTATGTAGTACAGAACAACTTTGCAAGGATGTAGATGCATGTGCACATAAAAAAATAAAAAGAGTGAAAAGGGAAGCGGAGCAAAGGTTAACAGCAGGCACGGTTTTATACAGTACTTTTCACAAAAACGTAACTGACAGGCAATTCAAGATGGGGAGGGTATGCCAGGAAGAAGAAAAGGTGATGGAAGGGGGGAGGCCAAAGATTGGGGAGAGTAAGGTAAAGGGGAAAGAGAGGGAGGGCCAGTGTAAGACATAGGGAGAGGGAGAGAGAAAAATGGAAGTGGGCACAACTCAACCAGTGGGTTCGGAGGACCTCCAACAAGAAATGGGAGTCAGGGGGTAATATAAATAGACATATGAAGAAGTGGATAGCAGGTTGTAGATAGTAGGTATGCAAGAGATAATCGGTAACGAAGAAGAGGAAAGAAAGAGGAGAAAGGAGAAACAGAGGGAAAGAGGATCAGCACTGTAAGGAGAGTGAAAAGAAATCAGAAGACCCAGGCAATGAAATTGGAGACAGACAGACAAGCTACAGTATAACCACAGTCGTTGAGCCTGAACTAAGGACATGGGAAACAATTGCACGGTTCCCTTACACAGCAGGAATATAGATTCTTGAAGGTAGTAAGGCTCACAGGGATGCTCAGCTTCAATGTTTTCTGCATTTTGTTTCAAAGAAAGGGCAGTGTGCAAAGCCTATGGACACTCTGCCAAATCGTGATTTAACTTTGGGTACATTTAATGATATAAATGAATGACTTCTCAATGCATAGTTGCCTGCTATGCTCAGTGGGAGACAGTCATTAATATATTGCAGGAGTTTTTTAGACATAGATCTGAAGGTCCATAGAACAGCATTTCTATTCCGTTTAAACAGAAGGGAAGTCCACCCCACGGTTGCATGTAAGGAGCAATGGTGCGTGGTAGTGGGAAGTCCCATTATGAACCTCAAGGCTCTATGGTAGAGTGTGTACAATTTTGCAAAATAAGAAGTAGGAGAGTGAGTATAAAGGAAGTCTGCATAGTCTACCATCGAAAAGAACATTGCTTGAACCAACCGCAGCTTTTCCTCTTTCGTAATGAAGTGACTAATCCTGAAGAACAGACCTAGCCTCTGGCGTAATTTTTTTGGCAAGTCCTCGATGTGATCAATGAATGAGAGTTTATTATCCATCCAAACTCCCAAATACTTAAATTTTGTGATGAATTCCAAGTTTTCTCCAAGAATTGTAGTGATCTGAGCGACTGATCCAGTGGTGGCTGGGTTTATTGCGTGGCTAAAAGGAGAAAGAGCATTGCTTTGTTTTGGTTTTTTTTGCATTGACTAGAAGCTTTTTTTTTGAAGAAGCTGGTTCTGTAACAGGTTAAATTCAGTTTGGAAGTCAATGCACGCAGCTTCTGGTGCTGGACAGCTTAGATATATAGCACTGTGTCATCTGCAAACAGATGAATGTTGGCCTTGTTTATACTGTTATCTATGTTATTGATATATATTGCAAATAAAAGGGGACCAAGGATAGATCCCTGTGGCACACCTCATGGAAGAGTTAAGAGAGGTGAGAGGTCACATCCAGCCTTAATCTGCTGCAGGCGGTCGGAGAGGTAGTTGGTCAACCACCACAGTGAGATTGTATCCAAACCTGTGGACCGTAGTTCTGAGAGAAGTAGAATATGATCGACAGTGTTGAACGCCTTGCTCAGGTCCAAAAACACAGCACAGATAACATTTTTATTATCCAGTTCTCTGTGCCAATCATTGGTCACTTTGGCAAGTGCCGTAATAGTACTGTGGTTAGCTCTGAAGCCAGATTGAGTCAGGTTTAGGAGATTCATGGTTTCTAGGTATGTTCTCAGCTGCGTGCTTACAATTTTTTCCAATAATTTTGCCAATACAGGAATAAGGGAGATCAGTCTGTAATTGTTAAGATCACTAGGGTTCCCTGATTTAAATAGGGGTATAATGTGAGCTGTTTTCCATATGGATGGGAGGGTCTCCTGGGCTAGAGATAGGTTGAATAGATGAATTATAGGTACAGCCAGAACGTTGTAAACAATCTTTAGGAAACATGGGTCTAGTGAGTCAGCACCAGCACTTTTCTTAATATCAAGCTGTAGTAGGAGGTCTTCGACTTCTTTCAATGAAGCAGGTTGCAGTGAGAATTTCAAGGTAGTAGTGCTGGGTTCATCAAATTGTGTGTCAAGTTGAGAGTGCAACAGTTTTGCAGGTGAGTTATCGAAAGCCAAATCTGCAGTCGTAAAGTGTTTGTTGAAGGAGTCCAAAATCTCCATCCTGTCACTGACAGTATCACTTCCAGAGATAATCTTAGATGGCAGTGAGCTTCCAGTTATATGGCCTCATAGAACTTTGATAGTTCTCCAAAATTTAGATGAGCTTTTTGTGGCAGAGACCAATTCAGAGTGATAGAAAGCAGCTTTTGCGTCTCTAACTTTTTTGGTGCATGTGTTCCTGGACCTCCGAAACTAGCACCAGTCCAAGGAGATCTTGGTTCTACGTGCTTTTTTCCAAAGCCTATCTCTGTCAGACAAGGCTGTTTTAAGTTCCGGGGTGAACCAGTGACAAACTTTATGTCTTACACACACTTTTATTAAGGGGGAATGTTTACTCAGAGCCCCTGAGATTATCTCATTGAAGATGTCATAAGCCATTTGTACTGAATTCACCAGGTAGAAATCCTGCCAACACAAGGAATACTTAAGCTCATCAACGTAGGCAAGTAAGTCGAAGTTCCATCTAGATCTCTTAACCGAGAATTTTTCTGAGGATAGCGGTTTGTTGACTGATCTTACACCGGCAATGAAACAGTGATCACTAACATCAGTGAAGAATGTTCCAGCGTGGGAGAAAAGATGTGGCTTACTAACTAGGATAACATCCAACAGGGTGCTGTTATTGGGGTTCTTTTTATTTGGTCGTGTTGGTTCACCAATAAGTTGTGTTAGCCCATGTGCATCACTAAATGATACAAGGGGTATAGCTGCCTTGGAAAGCCAATCTAAGTTCAAGTCCCCTAGGATAATTGCTTCTGTTAGTCCTTTTCCCATAACATTGCTAAGATGTGTCAATAATTGAAGACCTGTGGACGGAGGTCTATAACACCCTATAACACAGAGTGTAATAGTATGTGAGATAGCAACCTTAAGAGATAGGCATTCATATTCATTCGGAACAGTAGCTGAATCAATATCAGATACCTTGAATTTATCCTTTATGTAGATAACCACCCCTCCACCCTCTAGTCTGCCTATCAGCGCTAAGCAAGTAATTTGGGATATTAATTTCCATATCAGATGTAGCTGTTCTAAGCCAGGTCTCAGTGACCACTAGCACATCTGGTGCTGTGTGATTCACCCATGTCTGGATCATGGTGAACTTTTTTAACAGGCTGCATATTTTAACATGCAGGAAACTCAAACCCTTGAGCCTAGCTAGGTTCAAGGGTGAGGCAATTGTTTCTGGTGGACCAGGATTAAGTTCTACATTACCTGAGCATAGCAGTAGTAGAAGCAACAGCTTCCTTAGAGCTGCAATGGAACTTATATTCCCTTGCCCTCGTACATTTATGCTGCAGGGCAGCTGTTTGAGGCAGGGCCCCACATGTGGTCTTCTGGTGTCCTAGAGCAGCGAAAATTAACACCCTGACTGCAAAGTGCAGATGGGGATCAGAGCTGTGATAGGCCAGTGGAGTAGGCTGCAGGGGTGGTTCAGTGCGAGTCCCACCAGAAGGAGTAGGCCAAAATAGGTGCTGTAGTTGTGTAAACTTAGGGGCACGTAAGTAGATATCAGGATAGTTGCAGGACAGTTGGCATATCGATGTGGGGTCAAAGTCAACACATGGATGAGATTCTGGAGGTTGGTGTCTGACAAACGGCACAGACGAGAGAAGGGACAGAAAGAGTAGCCACAGACTTCCCCACATGATGGCCCCTTGTAATGTAACACCATCACTCAGTAGTAGGGCAATATATATTTATCCAGCCCAAGCAAGAAGCTGTCGTGTTTTTTGTAAAAAGGAAAACAAAACTGTGATGCAGCAATTTGGGAAGAAATAAGTACAACCCGCAGAAGTGGCAAGAAATGAGAATGCTAGAGTCTCCAGATACCAAGATATCAAATTTAGAAGAGGAGAGTCAGAATTCTGAAGTCTAGAAAGTGGGTTTTCCAACTAACATTAGACAATGGGGCCAGACGAGAGGTAGAAGGGCGGGGCTTAGGGTATATTTAATAGAGACCAGGGTCGGGGCGGGTGGTGTGGGATGAATTTAGACAACAAATTATACTACAGCTCTTCAATTCAGTAGCTGAGCCTCTGATAAAAAGCTGTGCAGGAGACAGAAAAGCACCAAAGAATTCAAGGCAAGCCCCATAGTCCAATCACTGAAGGAGCCATAAAATACAGTTACAAATCAATGGCGCATGAAGTGGGTTGTCCAATCAGAGCTCCACTATGTATTCCCGGGCTAAAGGTGAAGGCTTACCATAGAAGGTGCGCTGGTGGCAGGAAGGGAGTGAGGTGCAGCTGGCTGGCTTCTCCAGCCAGTGCTGCCATTGAAAAACAGGCAATCCGCCCTGTCAGAAGCTCCCTAGAAGGAGTGCTGGTGGTGGGTAGGGAGTGAGGTGTGGCCGGCTGGCTTCTCCAGCCAGTGCCAACATTGAAAAGCAGGTGATCTGCCCTGTCAGGGGCTCCTGGGGGAAAGGTGTCTTATAATTATAAATACTGTGTGCAGTGTGATGGTACTGAATGCCTTGGCCTTTTCAATGGTCTGATCAAATTATTAAGTTGTGACTCTCACAAAGAGACACAAATCATAAAAGTTTGCAAGGCATGGAAGAAAGACTCAAACCAAAAATCAGTAATCAAAAGTAAATATATTATTTATTTATTATAAAATGGGCAGTGAAATTCCTGCATCCTGATTGTTACCTGTGCATCAAATCTGTTTGCTACACAGGCAAAACAAGTACTGAAAAGCAGAACCACAGTACACACACAAAAATATCTTGCTGCCATTCAAATACTAAGCTTTTTATTTTCGCTTTTTGACAAAACCATCCATCAATAAAACCCTACTGCTGACATATTTGCCTGTTTGTTTAATAACACATTTCCGCCCTACAGTCATCAAACATTTAAATATAAATAAAAGAATGTATGTAAATTTTTTTTTCCTTGAGCTGCGAAATGTGCTACTGCTCCTGCAGCCGTGTCTCACTCCCACAGTATCCATTGCTCTCAGGTAGCAAGCACTGCTATTTTGAAAAGCTCATACTTTTTATCTCTGAGTGTATGAATTATGCAAGACTACTAGTTCATTAATGTGGTCTCTTCAGGCAGACTTAACTTGAGCTAACTTGGCTAGAAAAAAGTATACTCTGTGGGAGAACACATTGACTTGCAGAACCACCTTTGTAGTAAGATGTTGGAAACAGCAAAGTGTAATTGAGCCTTATCGGGATTTTCACATTACAAGTCAGGCAGCAAATTAACAATATTAACACATCACTACAGACTTCAATAGAATAAGCCCACACAGAAATAAAAGATAAGTTCCTTAGAAAACATGGCAATTGCTCAAGCAGCAACTCAGTTGAGAGAACGTATAGAGCTGTGACATGGATCAGATGCCTGAAATCACATAATTTTGTTGATGTTTTTCAACATAGCTAAGAACACCAATACCCAAAAGCCAGGTACTCGTAGACTTCTACTACTCTTTGTGGACTAGTGCAAAGGATTTTATGAGGACAAAATCCAGCATAGTTATAAAATAGGGAGAGAAAATCCTGGCTAACATATATAACTGCACCTGCTGTCTTGCTTACAAAATCCTGCTTCTACCCATATACTAATCAAATAGGAAAACAGTCAGTAATTGCTCAGCAATGTAAATCTAACCAAATAAACTGCACCTAATAAAACCATATCTCAACACACTGCACTGCTGCTTCTCCAAGTACCCACCCTCTTCTGCTGCTGTCCCTGCCAGCTCCTGTTGTGCTCCCATCAATTGCGGTTTAATAAAAGAAAAATCACAGTTTGCTTTTTCTCTGTTGTCACAAGACAGTGTCCAGAGCTACATCCCATTAAACCCCCCCCCAAAAAATACATGGGGTCCTGGTGGTACCAGCACTATTGATGCCAGTACTTTGAACAACATAATGACATCAGTATCTAATAGATGGAAGGACTATTTTAACACAAATTTGCATAAGCGAATCTGATTTTTCTATAAAGAAATATTGTTTTTTTTTTACTGTAAAAATGAAAAAAAGGAGCCCATTTTATAAGTAAGCAATAAGGCACTCTGGAGTGTGCATTGAACAGATATTTCCACACTTCCAGGGGTTGAAGGCCTCGTGCCTTATTAAGTCTCTGGGCATGCGGTAATATCTGTTTATTGCGCACTCCAGAGTGTCTTATTGCTCATTTGTAAAATGGGCAGTTAAATACCTGCATCCTGATTGGTTGTTACCTATGCTTACTTACTAGCCATTTGCCATATATTGCCAATGTTTCATAGCCCCAAGGCCACTTCCTCAGGGCTCATAGTGGCCCTGTCAACATATTTGTCATATGATTATACATTTTGATAGCAAAGAGATTAATTTCTCAACAATGTCTGTCAAACTCTCCATTTTATCTAAACCACTGTGATGTTAATATAATTCAGTAATGAGAAAGACATCCAGGCCTGGATATTCAAACTGCGCTGAAAACTGGCGCAACAGTAGGAGCAAGCGCAAACCAGTTGCGCAAATGCGCAACAGGTGCGATATTCAAACATGGAGCAGAGCAAATTGCGCAAGCAACCAACGTCTCAATATCGCACATACTGCGTCATCGCGCAACCAGGAAGGAGAAGCTGAGCAAAATGCTGCGCCTATGGCGCAACCATGGAAGCTCAGCTGAGCATTGCAGAGCTGCCATAGCGCAAGAGCACAGCCCCCAGAGCAATGGAACTGCACATCCAGGGAGGCAGGCTGGGACCCACCGCCAGCCATGCCACACATGGGCACAGGAACTCACTGCAGAACCCACACCACACTGGCACACCCCAAGCACAGCATCACTGGGGTGGGACGGATGATCCACGTGCCCATGGGGACAAGCCAACTAAAGCATAGCAGAGCCATGACACCCCAGCACAACCACTGGCAGGCAGAGAGTGCCACACAAGGGGTTGACAACCACAGTGCACATCAGTCCCCCGACACGCACAGCACAGCGTGCACCGTGCCCCCAAGACACCCTCATGTGCAGTGACAGGCACTGCAGGAAACACCATGCACCCCCTGCGGCCACGCCAACCCCATGCTACAGAGAAGCATACCAGCCAGACCCACCCTGTGCACCCAGCAGTGGGTGGCAGCAGATGGCAAGAGCAACAGAAAGGCAATGCTATGCTGGTGATACCTCCCCATGGACACACACACACACACACACACATATATACCCAGGACCATAGCAGCCCAGATGGCATGTACACCCCTGCAACGAGCACCCATAGCCAGTTGCAAAGCAGACACCAACACAGCAGTTGTATCAAAATAGAAATGTATATTTCAAAACAACAGATAAGCAATAACAGCTGAAACTATGTACAAGGTGGGGGACGGGTAAAGGCAGGGTGTTCAAGGGGAGCGAATAAAAACTTGGAGAGGAAGGCAGGGTGAAAGGGATGGAGAAGTGGGAACGGAATGTGGGCTACGGCCCAGCTGGCCCTGGTCTTCCCCTGCTGGCGTCCCCTTCTGTGCCGCCTCCGCCGCTCACCCTGGCGCAGCATGGCCTGCAGGAGCTCCCGGTTGTCAAGTCCAACCTGGGTCAGGCGCCACGAGATCCTGCTGCATGTGTCTCAGCATCCGAGGCCTAGGAAAATGGGAACACAGTCAATGGCTGAGACTGACCACAACCCTGAACACCACCCAACCTGCAACCCATATAACCCAATGTCCTGCACCTGTGATGGCATGCACCCACCCACAGTGAACATGCACATGGCCATCACAAACAGGCTGCACCAGCTATGCGCACCACCGCCCACACACACTGCCCACGTCAATCACAGTACAAACTAGGCTGTCAAGTGATGTGGCAACGTGGTGCGATGCCAGTTACACAGCTATGTGCCCAGTGCATGCCTGGACCACCTGTGATGCGTACACAGACGTGTCGTGATGCTGCACTGTGATGCAGGTCACCTGTGTCATGCCTACATACATGGATACATAGACAGTGTCGGCTGATAAGGGCCTATGGGACACTCAGTCTGGCCATTTGGCCTTGTACGTTCACTCTGTTGTCCTATAAGTCCGTTCCCCCTCACCCCTGACCTCCAGAATTCCTTCATGGCTAACCCACGCATACATAAATCCCGTAACCAAGTCAGCCCCACCACATCCTCTGGCAGGGTGTTCCCTTGTCCACCACCCATTCTGTGAAGAAATACCTTCTCATGTTACCTCTTAAACGAGCCCCCTCCAACTGCATCCCATGCCCTCTAGTCCTGGAACATCCTTTACGCTTACAAATATTGTTTTCCTGCACTCTGTTCCCCCCTGTACAATACTTGTATGTCCCCATCATATCCCCACACCCTCCTCCCCTCCAGGGAGTACATGTTCAATTCTGTCAACCTGTCTGCATAGGACTTGTGATGCAATCCATGCACCATCCATGTCGCCCTCCTGTGAACCCTCTCCATCCAGTCCATGTCCATATGCAGGTATGGTCTCCGGAACTGTACACTGTACTCCAGTGTGGGGACTCACTAGTGTTTCGTATAGTGGAACTATGACCTCCCCTTTGGTTGTGTCCAGCATGGTTGGTGGTCTTGCCCCCCCAGCATGCAATAGCATCCATGACGTAATGATACTCACACTCCTCCAGCAGCTCGGTCTGCCGCTGCTGCTGCTGCTGCTGCTGCTGCTGCTGCTGTGGCACGACATCCCGTGGCACCGGGGCCCTGGCATGGCCCACATCATGGCGGTCGGGTGTCCTCACAATCCGGCCTGTGGGAGACATATGGTGAGACAAACATCAGTGTGACTCAAAAGCAGAGTGCCCCCTGCCCCAGTGAGAGTGCCTGCCCACACAGCCATAACCATCCATCGCACAGCTGCACACAGTGACACACCTATGCACAGCCACCCAAGCACACACACACCCCTACAGAGAATATAGGTGCATAGATGGTACACTCACGTGGCCTAGGCACCAGGCCCCGCCTGGCACGTGAACGCAGCTGCGTCAGCAGGTCCGGCTCCCTCCGGCGGAGGTCACTGTACCGGTGCCGGCACTGCTCAGCAGACCGGCCCCGGCCAGTGACCCCCACCAGGTCAGTGGCCACTTGCTGCCACACATGGGTCCTAGGCATGGTGAGGGGCCTCACTATCAGTGCCTCACAGTGGGGCTCCACTAGGGCCACCAGGTTGGCCACTTCAAGCGGGCTCCAGGACACCGCCCTCCTCCTAGCCATGGCACCAACTTTACAGCAGGCAATATGGCGCCCCGCTGCGCTGTAACCCCACGTGGATTTGTTGCGCAATAGACCAGCACAGGCTCCAATCGCGCTGTTCGAACAGCGCCGTCACTTTACATGGCGCTGTCACCAGACAGTGCAACAGGGAAGTACACATGGCATGTCAACAGCGCCAGGGGTCAGAGGGCATACACAAGGTCACGGCAATGACGCAAGGCTACGCACAGAGCCATAGGATGTATAGGCATCCTGTGCGACTGCTAAGCAGAGCACCAGTGCCACAGTGGACTATCACGCAGAAGTGCCACAGCGCCATATAGTGCCCAGTGCTGTAGCGCCACTGGCACAATGGTTGCTATGGCGGAATAGCCTATCGCGTCAGCAGGTCTGCAGCGCGATAGGCATATCGTGTAACATGTCTGGGCATGCGCAATGCAGTGTAGCACACAGCCACAAACATGCACCATCGGCTCAGCCGGACCTTCCGTATTGCGCTAAGCGCAAATACGCGATATTCAGCCGACATATGCAAATCAGTCGATCTGCCATTCAAAGGCGCAGTGGCACGATTAGCATGTCATTAAAGTTGCGCCACACCTCATTTGCATGTGTTGCACTATAAATATGTGACACTGGGTTGTGGCGGCCAGATTTGGTTGTTGCAGGTGAGAGGTGAGTTACATGCTGTGTGATGCTCAGGACAATGCTCATGGGCAGGGGTGCTGGAGGATGATATAGATTGAGGGGGCTGAGCATGATGAGGGCACTTAGAAAGGGGCAGAGGGCACCCTTTCCATCAGTATCTGCCATGCGGAGAGGAAGGGGGGCTCTGCCCCCGCCGGCAGCTATGCTCATGGGGAAATGCTGCGGACTGCACAGTGACAGGTGTCCACTTCCACCCATACAGATCACCATGACTGACGGGAACCAGGCTGAGGCTGTGGACGGCGGGCGTAGGAGGAGGCCGAACTTCACCACAGCAGAGACTGAGGCCCTCTTCCAGGCCTACCTGGAGGATGAGCCACTTTTGAGTGGGCGGAGGGACACCCCTCAGCAGCGTGCAGCTGCATGGGAGGGGGTAGCTCTGGCCGTCAACCTGCACGGAAGCCACCAGCGCTCCGTGCTGGAATGCCGGAAAAAGATGGGGACTGACCGCAGGAGGCTGAAGGAGAAGGTGGCAGCCTTCAGGGTGGCACGTGCTGCCACTGGTGGGGGACCACCAGTGGTGTTGCAGCTGACCCCGACTGAGGAGACACTGGTCACGGCCATGCAGCCGAGTGCCATTGCTGGTGTTCCAGGCGGAGGATTCCAGACAGGTGGAAGCCCATCACTGCACGGTATGACATGGTGATGTTGTGGGGGCTGTTGTTCACATGCACTCACATGTACTCTCTTTCTGTTTCAGATCCTGTTCGTCTGCAGGAGACGGTGGTGGTGGTGGGTGCTGACAGTGAGGCAGACCTGCTGGACCTGGAGGAGGGACCATCCACCTCCGCCAGCAGCCTGCAGGCACTGCAGTGGCATGCAGGCTGGCCCAACAACTCCGGCGGCAGTGATACGGGTGCAGGGGGTGCACAGCCTGTGTCACAGCAGTCTGGCATGCAGGTATGCCAGCATGCTGTGCCTATGGCAGTGGCACGCACCGGCACTATTGATGATAGCAGGCCTGCAATGGCCAGTGTTAGGTGTGTGTCCCACGACGACATGGCAGGCCAGCACGTGCCCCTGGGCCATCCTGCTCCACACCTGTGTACCAGCATGCTGGCACAGTCACAGGCTGTGCCTGTCAGCACCGGTGGGGCAGCATCGGTGGCTGAGCAGGTGTCTGGCACTGTTGACAGCACAGGGGTTGAACAGGTGGACCTGGGGGGCTCAGCAGTTGGAGGGGCGGCAGCAGCAGTTGCACACCAGGCCTGGGGGGACAGCGTCAAGCGGTGGCACTTGTCCACTGCCCTTAGATCCGCCCATACCTGGTCCTGGTGAACAGCGCCCACCCTCAAGGGGTGCTGTGCACCAGGACCGTCCACACCCTGGGGGTCACAATGCCATTGGGGCACAGTACCCATTGGACGCGCACCCGCCTGCTGCAGGAGTCGGTCCAGCTGCAGGGGCGGGTTGCAAGGTCCGTGGAGGCACTGTCTGTGTCCGTGGAGCGGCATGGCAGGGAGTGTGCTCGGGACCGAGCCGAGCTGGTCCTTATGCGGACGGATGTGACCGCTGCCATTGACAGGCTGACCCAGGCAGTGGTCTCTGTCGCGGACGCATTGGCCACACTGTCAGGTGCCCCTGTACCACACACCCCACACAGTGCACTCTCCACTCCCATTCCCGGCGTCGTGCGACACCAGGCCTGTCGACGCCGGGTTCTGCTGTGGGCATCCTGAGCACCCCTGGTGCAAGTTTGTTTGGTGGGATGCAGACCCCTGTGCGGGCAAGGTTGCGGTCGCACTGGGACCCCTGGTGGTGCACTAGCACCACCCGATGTGGCTCCTGCTCAGCCTGCCAGTGCTGCTAGGCCACGGCGGGGCCACCCACGCATCCGTGGTGGCCGTGGGACAGTGCTCCCTGACTGAGCTGTCTCCCAATGCAGGCCCTGTCTGGTGCTGCCCTGTGTGCAATGTGTGTCATGGTGGGCAGTGCACTGCTGGGTGCTCTGCTCACCAAGCTGACACACGGACCACCTGCACACTCTCCCAACTGCTGTCCACAGGTGCATGTGGATGATGATGCCTGCATTGCACTGTACACCAAGGTGCAAGGTTGCCCAGGTCCTGACACACGTACGTGGACAGTCCAGGTGGTGGGGGTGGTTGGTGGTGCTGTGTGTTGGCGATGTCATTTCCGCAGTGCTGTGCTGCTGCCCCTGTATGCTGCCTGGTGTGTGTGTGTGTCCATATGAGTGCTCACCCCTCTCTGATGGTGTGTTGGTATGCCTGGACCCTTCAACTCCCCTGACCTTCATGCACGGTGTGTTCCCCTGTGTGCCTGTGGTTTGCGCATGGACAGTGTTGCCTGCACATGTCCCCTTGACTTACCTGTGTTGTGCGTAGTGCTCTTCTGCAATGGTGTCCCGGTGCAGCTGGGCCTGCCGTGTCAGTCGGGGGTCCCTCCATCCTAGGGGCGGCTCATCACCCACATCACCGGCGCCACTGGCGTCCCCATCGCTGTCCCCCTCTTGGACCTGTATGGCTATCCCATGGTCTTTGGCCATGTTGTGCAGGATGCAACAGGCCAGGAATATCCCACAGGCCTTTTGGGGGCTGTACTGTAGGGCTCCGCCGGAGGTGTCCAGGCATCGGAAGCGTGCCTTGAGCATCCCAAACACCCGCTCTATGATGTTCCGTGTTGCGGCATGTGCCTCATTGAAACCGTGCTGCGCTGGGGTCGTGGGGCGCCGGTATGGTGTGAGCAGCCAGGGACAGAGTGGGTATCCACAGTCACCTGTGTGGAGATAGTGGAGATCAGTGTCAGGTCAGGTCCATATTGCCCATATCCTTGTGTGCCACTACCATGGCACCTGTGTCATTCCACCCTTGCACAGAGTTTGCATTCCATACATGTGTACTTACCCACTAGATGACCCGTGGGATGTTCCACTCTCGAATCGATGGCACAGTGCAGATTGGTGCCATATGAAGGCATCATGTGCTCCGCCAGGGTGTGTGGCACAGACATTGATGATGCGCCCAGTGGCATCACACACCACCTGGCAGTTGACACTAGAAAAGCCCTTTCGGTTCCGATAAGCTTGGCCATCGGGGCCAGGTGGCGTGCGAATGGCCACATGGGTGCAGTCTATGGCCCCTAGCATGCCAGGCATATGTGCTACCCTGTGGAACTCCTGCATGTTTGCTGTACGCTCTGCCGCGATGCTGAGGAAATGGATGTACTCCGCAGCATGAGGCAGCAGTGCGCTGAGGAATTGGGTGAGGATGCGTGACGTGGCCGACTGTGTAATGCCTGTGGTGTCCCCTGTCGGCCTCTGGAAGGTGCTCGTGGTGAGCAGGCACATGCAGGCTGTCACCTTGGTCTCCACGGACAGAGCATGACCCGTCGTGAGGGTGCCTGCATCACATCACTGCACAGCTCACTGAGCCGTCTCAGTATTGCCCTGTTCAAGCGGTACCGGCCCACAATCTCGGCGTCCTGTGTACAGCTCGAAGCTGATGCGGGCACGACACCGCCTGTCGGGTGCTACCGCCGACGGGCTCTCGCGCCACGCCCCTGCAGCATGCTGTCTCACCCTCATTACAGCTTCCATGTGGAAGCTGACACTGTCCATCTCCTGGCTTCTGCCCCCAGCTGCTGTTCCTGTGTTACCCCACTGCCCCACTGCTGCTTCCACTGCACCGGCACCCCCACTGGCCTCTCTGTCCTCCAGGACCCACTGTCCCTCTCTGCCCTTCCTGCTCCTGTCTCTCTCTCTCTCTCTCTCTCTCTCTCTCTTTCTGTCTCTCTGTCTCTCTCCCCAGTTTGCGGCCTGCTAGGGTTCTTGCGCTGCTCCTTGAGCCTTTTATTTTGGCTCACATCCGGTACCTGCGCATCCTCGGCTGAGCCACTCTTGCGCATGCGCCAAGTGTTCAAATATCGCATGCGCGCTTTATGCATGGATCCGCCCCCTTCGGTTGCGCATCCCTTCATTTCCATTGCGCTGTTGCTCAGCATGTTTTCGGGGGTGCAACTGGCCCCTTCTGAATATCGCAGAATGGCGCATTTTCGGGGTTGCGCACGCGTAACCCTGTTGCGCATGGCGCAACCCTTTTGAATATCCAGGCCCCTGTCTTTTGTGATGAGGCAAATGTTAATGATAAAATTATTAACTGCCACCAAAATAATAATAAAGAAAAACAACAACTCCACCTTACTTATGACATCAAGACCAACCAGCTGCTTGGTTACTTGATGTCACAAGTAAAGTATGGAGCAACTGTCCTACTCTTGCTCTAAATAATGTAGCAAGGAGAAACTAACTCCTCTCTACATTACCCTTCTGCCCATTGTTGTATGGAGGGATAAGGCACTACCTGCTTTTGATGAGCAAATAATATCAAAGGAGAGGGACCACCATTTTGAGGTAGGAGAAATAAACCAGCTCAAAATGGTATCCATCTTTGGTTAAGGTAATTTATTCATTTCAAAGGATTCACCAGGAAATTAATACTAAGCTGATATCAGCCTTTTTCCAGATGCATCCAGGGGTGGGGGCGGGGGGGGGAGTTCAAATACAAAGTACAATATACAATAATATTTAAAGTTAGTATAACAAACCAAGTAAATAAAGGCAACATGTCTGAGCAGAAGTTTTGCAATTCAATAAATTGCACAAAGGAGAACAATAAGAACAATAAGCAGTGATCAACAAGCAATATGAGGGGTAGAAGTAGCAACAAAAAATGGGCAATAAAAGGGGCTGTATTAGTGTCAGTGTGCGGGGTGGGGGGGCAGGACAGAGGACAGAAGTGCAACCCAGAATCAGGACCAATTGCAGGAGTGAGAAGAGAAATAATGAAGAAGCTGATTCAGAACATGAAGGGAAGGAGGCAAGTGAATGGTGGTGTGAGAAACCCCCCAAAGTTTAAGGAAATGGAAAGAAAAGGCAGCTTAATCAGTAGTAGATCTCATTGGGGGGAAGTGAGACAGTGATAACAAGCATTACAAAGGGAGCAAGAGTTAGCAGGGGGAAGAGAGGTGAGAAGCAAAATACCAGGGGAGGGAGCCAAACAAAATTTGGAGATAAAGGAGGCAGTAAGGTGCCTGGCATTGAGGGATAGGGAGCTATACAAAGAACTGGTGAGTACACAAATGTTTGTTGAGAACAAATAGAACAAATGGAAGAGGGGATCCAGTTTGGTTAACATGGACTTGAGGCAGAACTGCAAATGATGTCACCATAGTCAAAAATGTGGAAAATCATCCTTGGAATAATCGTTCTGCAGTGCAGGAAGTGGTGTACTCCTCTTAATCCTGTAAAGTGCACCAACTTTGGGGTGTAGCATCTTGTGAATTACATCAACATGAATGGAGAAATCAAGCCAATGGTCTAGCCAGACCTCAAGGTATTTGAAGGAGACAACTTCAATCACTGCACCATCAAGGGAATGGTAGGTGAGGAGAGGGGCAAGTCTAGCAAGCCTCTGTTTGCTAAAAGTGCTAAAAGTCATAGAGATTGTTTTCTTGGCATTACAAGACAGATGGTTTTCATGGATCTAGTGATGGGTTTTATAAAGTGTACCACTTAATTTGCATACATATGAATTAACACAGAGGAACAGGTAGTGGGGACTGAGGAGGTCAGTTACAAAAATGGAGAAAATAATTATCTATGCCCTTTGGGGACACTTAAGCAGATTGGAAGTGGAAGGGAGAGGAAGTCTCCCATATGGACAGTTTGTGATCTGCCCTCAAGGTAGGAATGGAACCACTCAGCTGAGTAGGTGAAGAGTACACTTACCTTAAGCTTGTCTGGAAGAATGGTATAGTCAACTGTACTAAAAGCTTTAACCAATTTGACAAAGATGGTGGAGGTGACTAGGCCTTGATCCGTGCCAGATAGGATAGTATCAGTGAGCCAGAGGAGAGAGACAGAGGTAAAATGGGACTTTCTGAAGCCAGACTGGAAAAGAATGAAGAAGGAGTAGGTTGAGACAAGAAAAGGTGAGACTTGGGAAAGAACAAGGTATTCCACCTGGAGTTAGCCAGAATGGGGAGTAGAAAGACAGGATGGTAGTTTCAAGGGGAAGATAGATCATCACCTTTAGGAAAGGGAATGATTGTAGCCAACTTCCATGAGTAAGGGACAGAGGATAGGTGGAAGGAGAGGTTGGGGAGGTAGATGATAGGGAGGGCAGTATCAATTTGGAATAATTTAGGGCTGTTGCGTTAATGCTTTACCCTCTATAATGATCATACACCCCAGAGATTTACACTGTCAATAGGGGTTACGTTTGCACACAGGGAATGCCACACTGCTCCTCTGTCAATGCCCCAAGGGGAGATATGTACCACTTTGAAGAAGAACCATGAAAGTTCACTGTACCACTTGTAAGAACAGCACCTAAAGTGCCTCTTTCCTTTTTTGCCATAATACCTAGGAAGGAGTTAAAGGAAGTAGACAAGATGAATTCTGTTGAGGCCCAAACTAATTGTTACCCAGTTCAACATCAGCTTAGCATCAGATACTTTAATCCCCATCTTAACTATTAGCCCCTTATTTATCAATATTAGTACAAGCAACCCATTAGATTGGTAGTAACAACATTAAAATGGGCTACAGCCCTGCACAGAAGAACTGCATCATTTTGCAAACTAAGAGAAAGTGTAGACCCTTCTGTTAGGAGCCTATCACTCAATTAACAATACAGCAATTCTTAGACAGCTGCACTCTACATATATATCCTTGGGGTGGAGTGCCTAAACTAATTATTGTTGCCTGTTAGCAGGAGACTTCACTCTTTTGCTTTGTTGGCTTTATTTTGGGCAGTGGCAGGCATTTTTTTCATGTGGTGGGAGTTATCAAAGTTGAAAGAGATACCCACGGGAAGCAAGGATGAGGCTGCTACTTCGGCTCAGGTCTCAAGTGGTGGAGCAGGTCTGGTCAATGTGGCAGCTAGATGAGTCAAGGGCTCAGGGTCCTGGGTGGTCAGTTAACAGAGCTGAAGTGGGGCAAATCAGTTATGACCAAGGGTCATGACAGGGTCGTCACAGGAAATGCTAAACTCTCCACTGTGGCTACGTCTGTGAGAATGTGATGAAGGAGAGTGTTCATTTCAACTGCCTTTTTTATTTTCTTTTGTCTTCTTTTCTTGGGTGAGGGCTGCATGATTCCTTCTTCTACAAGTTGGAGGGTCGGTTGCAAAGTGCTCTGGCAACCAAGGTCTGTTTGTTGAATGCGCATGAGAGAGGTATCCACTAACTGAAGAGTATGGGTTCTTCTGGATGATAGGGTAAGGTCTGTCTTCACTGGCATTTCAGCATGATACCTGGATCCAGCTATAAACATTTCAGCAGATTCATGAGTCTCAATTGAACTGGAACTCCATCCCAGTGTGTGGAAAGTGTAGCATAGTATTTTAGACTATATGGAACACTGAGCTGCATTAAAGTTTTGTTTGCAATGGTAAATTTCTATCTTCTTTCAAAGACTGCCTGGATATGTTGCCCTTGCCACCTCAGCTGACCCATGTCCCTAGCCAAGGGCATCATTTTTTCTTGGACTGAGAATATGACAAATCTTTCCAGTATTGTTCCTGGTTTTAGTGGGGGAGATCAAAGAATGGTGGGGAGCACTCCACTTTCAGGGGTTCAGGCCACTGAAAACGCAGGATAATTGGTAGTATAGACCGACAAAACATGTTTATGTCATGGCCTTTACATGCTTCTAGGAACCCTATGAAGCAGAGGTTATTCTATGCCCCTGGTTCACAAGGTCCTCAACTCTATGCCCATAGGAGACAGATGGTTTGATCTTGCTTGGAGTAGCATTGTCATCCAATCACTGGAGTCACTATTGTTGAATATGTGCAGTTCTTCCTCATTAAGGGGCTAGGAAATCGTGACTTTATCCTGTTTTGTTCTATGACAGGAAGTTTTCAGGTCACCAATCTCAGTCAAGAGATGGCTAAAAATTGATGTAATAGGTGTAAGCAACCTCAGTGTGGAGCAATGTCTGTGCAATGTGTACTCGCAAAAGGTGACGTGTACAATTAGATTGTTTGACTGTTTTACTTAGTTACTTTGGCCATTCACACTCTGTCCCCTGAGGGACTACCACCCTGCTGGGGTATCATAAATGCAAAATAACCTTCTTGAAGAGGGTTCCACCACTAAAGGTGCACTGTAATTTTATTCAATTGACTAAAGGTACTTTAGGAATGATCCCAAAAGAACACTGAAGCAGGAGATGCAAACACAGATGAGTAAAGTGATGGCATATACTGTACCGTACAGCTGATAGTTGGTGGCGATTAGTAGCAGACAGAGGCATAACTTCCAGAGGTGAGAGGGAATGGTCAGATTATAGGACAAGTTGAGCCACCATCTGATTATAACTCACAGCAAAAATCCTACTACAAGAGACTGTGCTCTAACAGAAGCCTCATTATGGCCTTTGGCATTTAGGAAAGAAAATAACCCTATGGAGGAAATCTCGAGGGATGCTTGGCCTTGGCCAGCATCTCTCCTGGCATGAGTACACTTATTAGTTTACGCTTTGCTCACCTGGAAATCCAGTTTAGGGGGGAACATTTAGAGATATAATTCAGGATATTCAGACTACGCCAAAAAGATGTGCAATAGCAGGAGCAGGCACAAGTGCAGTGTGCCACTGCACAACATGTGCGATATTCAAACCAAGTGCAGGCCAAGGTGCACTTGCGCAACACAGCTGAATATCACGCCACCTGCGTCATGGTGCAACCAGGGATGCACAGTGGAACAGGGCCAATGCGCAGTAGCACAACCAGTGATGCGCAGGGACAGGGACAGGATGCAGGAGTGCACCACCCATGGAAGCCATGGGCAGAGGAGCACACAGCAGGCCAGACAGACCCACCCCATCCCAGGCACCCCATGAACTGCACAACCAGAGGTGAGCTGGATGGACCACCAGCCTATGAATACGAGCACTGAATCAACAGCTGGGGCACGGTGCCCCAGCACACCCCCTGGCAAGCAGTGACCGCAATACAAGGAGGACCGGCCCCGCAGTGTCACCCCACCCCACCAATGCAGAGCACACCCTGTACAATGATCCCCAGACACCCAGCCCAGAAGCAGCGCCCAACAGTGCATGACACCGAATGCATGCCACCACCACCACCACCGTGACAATGCAACCCTGTGCACCATGGTGCCATGCATGGCAGCCCCACTGTGAGCACCCTGCAGTGGGTGACACCAGCCACTGATGCAATAACAGCATACACAATGCTCCCCTGCATGGCCCCCGTGGCACAGCAGAAAGGTCGACCCTGTGTCAGTACCTGAGGTACCCCGCATGCGACAAGGCCTGCCCTGGACACCACCACCAGCAGTACAGCACTGTGCACACCCACCCATGCACACACCCTGTCCCAGCACTGGCCCCAACAGACAGCACAGCCGCCCACTGTGGTGCATAGAGGCATGTGCCACACAGGATGTGACACAGGGCATGGACAAACCCACCCTGTCCCAAGGGTACCCCGACACAGGGCCACAACAGCGGGGCAACAGATGCCGCTGGTGTGTGTCCACTGATGCCGTGTACCCACAGCCTGCACCCCACCATGGCACAGGTGAACTAGCCATCTGACACATGCACCATGAAGCCATCTGCTGCCAGCATGAGGCCGGAGCACAAGTGACAGACAGGAGAACACAGACACAGCAACAGACACCAGCGACAGCATGGAGGGGGGACAACAACAGCATAGCCCACAGTGTCACCCGAGGCAGATGTGCAACAAACTGGTGACAGGACACAAGCCACCATGGCGCCGTGCCCTGAGGGTGGCTGGCATGGACAGCCACCAATGACATGCCAGCAGGTCGTGCATACCACAGACATGCAAGGGGCCGAGCTGCACGGGCCATGGACAGACTGACAGGGGCATCAGAGACACACCGCATGCACCAGGGACCACTGCACACAAGCATCCAGTGCACAGGCAACAACACACATACCACTGACAGGAACCGAGTCCCCCACCCACACCATTAGTGGGGCCCTGCCAGACACACACATGCCCAGGCCTGCACCACCCCTGATGCCATGCACACCACTGCAGCAAAGCACCATATGCCCACTGCAAATCAGAGACCACCACAGCTGTCATATCAAACAAGAATATATTGCATAGGTAAACTGTACAAACAACAAAACAAACAAAACTATGTACAAAGTGGGGGGGAAGGGCCACAAACCAAGTAGGGCTGGGCATGGGGCAAGGGGGTACATCAGGGAGTGGGACAAAGGGGTGTGAGAGACAGTCCGGGGGGGATGCACATCACGTGAGCTGCAGGCCCTACTGGTGACCCCTCTCTTCACTCTGATCCCTGTGGCGCCACCTGTGCCTCCTATGGTTGCCATGCTCCATTCCCTGGAGCAGCTCCAGAGTAGCCTGGCTCACCTGTAGTAGCCCATGTATGTGCCACTCCAGGGTAGTCCAGCATTGCACATCTAGGACAAGGGAGCAGAGCCAGTATGCGTGACTGGCCAGACCCCTGCAACCCACCCAATGTGCATGGAATACAGCCATGAGCCATGCCCCTGTGATGGCATGTGACCACCCACAGTGTCTGCACCCACAAGACCCGCCTACCCAGGCACCCATAGCCATGTGGAATGCTGCACACACCCACCACCCATGTTCTGCACAGCACCAACGTGGCCATACAGTGACATGGCTATGCAGTGCAAAGGCAGTGGCACAGCCATGGATCCAGTGCACGCACAGCCCACCTGCGACACCCACCCACACGTGCAGTGCCACAGGACAGTACTGAATGCACCGTGTGGTGTGCACAGCAGTGGGGCCAAGTGTGGGTGGCCACACCCTGCCACCACCCCTGCAACCCACTATGCACAGATGTAAGGGGAAACATGGCACTCACCTGCATCCTGGTCAGCGGGGCGCTGCTGACCCATGGCACCACCATTGTGCCCCAGCTGCAAGGCCACACCACCCATTCTTGCCTGCTGTCCCTGTCTTCAGGCCAAATGGGCCCTACGGTGATCCTCCTGGACTAGGGTACAAACATGGAAAGGGAAACATCAGTACAGGTCAGTAACATAGCCCCCCCTCTCTGTGTGCGTGCCCACGCAGCCCAGCCATGATGCACCCCCACCACCACCCCCACAGGATGGCCCCCACCACCCTGTGGCATGGCCTGATGCACACCATGATACCTGGACAGACAGACACTACCAGTGATGGGATGGAGCACCTACCTGGCAATGGCACGCCGCCCCGCTGGGTGCATGCCTGCAGTCACCCCAGGCAGTCAGGGTCCCGCTGCTGGAGGTCACCATAGTGGTGGCGACACTGCTCCATTGACCTGCTGCTCCCTGTTGCCTCCTCCAGGCCCTCTGCGACCTCCTGCCACACCGCAGTCCATGACCTATGGAGGGGGTTCCTGCCCAAAGAGGGCACCAGCATGTGGCTCATCCAAGACCACCAGGTTTGCAAGTTCGATGGCACTCCAGACCAGCGCTTTGGTCCTAGGCATGGTGCTGTCACAAACGGCATCAAAATGGTGCTCTGTAGCGCATGTGCCCCATGTGTGGAAGCAGCGTGGTACTGCGCTGCCAGTCGCCTATCGCGCTGTCACTGGACTGCGCAATAGGGATGCAGCCATGCGGATGCATAGCACCTAGGCGGCAAAGGTCTACCGCAGGGTCAAGGGTCTGTCTGCACACGGAGTGCCATAGCACTATAGGGATGCCCTGCGTGTAGCATGGTTGGGTGCATGTGTGTGACACCCTGCAGTGGCCTACCACTCTGTAGCATCATGGTGCCCACCGCACACCATGGTACGAGTGCTCCACAGGCATACAGCACACTAGCACCACAGGCACAGTGGTGGAAGTGCTCTGCACTGCCTCCCATGCACATCACATCAGCAGCGCAACACGCATCGGCATCAGCACCCCGGGCATGCACTGTGCGGTGCTGATTGCGCACATCACAGTGGTGCACCATAGCCTGAGCATGCTCACCAACATTGCGTAAGGCACAACAGCACAATATTCAGCCAGGTTATGCAAATCAGCTCATTAGCCATTCCAAAGTGCATCTACTGCATTAGCATCCACTTACAGTTGCGCCTGCCCTCATTTGCATGCGTTGCACTATATATACGCGACCTGGGGCTGCAGAGGCCATAGATTGGTATTGCAGTCCTTTGTGGTAGGTTGCATGCTGTTGAGATGTCGGGACTGTGGTTTGGGAGGGCTATATGGAACTGCACAGTCCAAGGTAACACCTGTCATTCCCACAGGCGTGAGCATGACCGAGCATGAGGAAGAGGAGGAACAGGGAAGGGGGAGAAGAAGGAGGCCCAACTTCACCAGGGCTGAATCTGATGCCCTGTTTGAGGCATATCTGGACAGGGAGCCGCTGCTTTGCGGACAGCAGAGAATGCCACAGGCCTGTGCTGTGGTGTGGGGTGAGGTGGCGTGTGCTGTGAACAAGCAGGACAGCCATCAGCGGTCTGTGCAGGAGTGCAATAAGAAGGTAGGCAAGGACAAGGTGGCTGCCATCAGGGCAGCACATGCTGCCACCGGTGGGGGCCAGCCGGATGTACCCCGCCTGATGCCACAGGAAGAGCGGGTGGCCAGCAGCATGCGGTGTAGTGCCATCGAGGGCATTCCTGGTGGTGGCTTTCAGATGGGTGGCAGCCCATCACTGCATGGTAGGTCCTGTGCTGTTAGTGTGTGGGTGGTGGAGGGCATGCCACAGGGTAACATGGAGCCACTAATGCTACTGTGTTCCTTTACAGCTCCTGAGCGTCGACATGGGGCAGCGGTGGTGGGTGTGTCCACTGAAGGGGAGGCCCTGGACATGGAGGATCACCCAACCACCTCCACTGGTGTCCAAGGGACTGGCCAAGTGCATACCTGCACATCAGTCCAGACTGATGTGGGTGGTGCGGTTGCGGACAAGGCCCTGCCTGTGTCCCAGCATGACATCGCCCCCGGTCTCCAGAATGCTGGGCCACAGATTGGGGCCAGATCCAGCACCGATGATGATAGGCTGCACGTCCCAGACAGTGATACTTGTGGGACACAGGATGGCCCCACAGCAGGCTACCGCACGGGCGATACCGCAGGTGATGCTGTCGTGGCTGCCTGTGTAACAACCCAGTCCCAGTCTGTGTCTGTATACCCCAGTGGGGCAGCACTGGTGTGCATCCAGGGTGGTGGGGCTGTTGCAGCTGCTGTGGCAGCACTGGTAGACCCTGGCAATTGGCAACTGGAGGGGCAGTGCCAGCAGTCGGCCAATGGCAATGGGGCGACAGTGTCGGGGGATGGTGGCAGTGCACCGCGTGTGGACGTGCCCCGGCATGGCTCTGGTGTGCAGCACCCAATGTCAAGGGGTGCTGGCCAGCAGGGCCAGGAACACCACGAGGGGCAGCATGCTAGACCAGCAGACGACCCCTTGGACGACCACAGCCATCTTCTCCAGGCCTCAGTTGATCAGCAGATGTGGCTCATGATGGCGGTGGATGCACTCAGTGTGGTTCTGCGCCAGGCAGACGAGCGGTGCAGCAGTGACCACGGCTTGCTCCTGACAGGGTTGGCCCAGAAGCGGGCAGATGTGACCGCTGCCATTGACAAGGCAGACCACTGCAATGACAACTGTCATGGCTACACTGGCCACCCAGTCTGGTGCCCAGCTGCCGCAGACACCGCACAGTGTCATGTCAACCCCCTGTTCCCGACATCGTGCGACACCTGCTATATTGACACCGGGTTTGACTATGGGCATATCAAGCACACCTGGCATGGGCATGTTCGGTGGGCTGCAGACCCCTGCGCGAACGTGGTCACGTTCACACAGCTTCACCCCTGAGACCCCATCGGTGCCACCCCATGAGGCCACTGGTCAGCCTGGCATGGCTGGCAGGTCTCAGCGGGGCCACCCACGCATCCATGGCAGCCGTGGTACTGTGCCGCATGACTGACCTGTCTCCCACCATGGCCACTGTCTTCCACTGTCCTGTGTGCACTGTGGTGTGCATTGTGTGATGCACGGGTAGGATACCCAGCCCTGCACACACACGGGGCCTGTGCACACCCTCCCGGCTGCTGGCCACTGTGGCATGTGCATTATGATGCCTGTGTAGCACTGTCCACCACTGTGCGATGGCACCCAGCATCTGAGGCATGCACAGTGACAGCCACTGGGTATGGTCATGTGTGGTCCTGTGAGGGTGTGGGGGTGGCTGTGGGGTGGGGTGGGCGTGCCGTTTTCCCTTTGGGCATGTGTTGTGGTGTGTGTGCATGTGCGTGTGTGTGCACATGTCGTGTTCAGCCCTGCCCATCTCTGCCACCATGTGCAGTCTCCTGCTCAGACCCATTCCCTTACTGCCGTCCACCCCTGGTGTCCAGCCCTGCCTGTCTGTGGGCTGTGCCCTTGCCCTTGGTGGATGCACATGACCCCGTGACCTACCTGTGTTGTCCAAAGTGCTCCTCTGCAACGGTGTCCCAGTGCTGCTGTGCCATCCGGAACAGCAGGGGGTCTCGTTGCCCAGGGGGTGGCTGCTCTACACCAGCTGGACCTGCATCCTTATCGTCCCCACTGCTGTCTTCCTCTTTGACCTCTATGGCTATCCCACAGTCGGTGACCATGCTGTGCAGGATACAGCAGGCCTGGAATAGCCTGCAGGCCTTCCAGGGGCTGTACTATAGGGCAGCGCCTAATGTGTCCAGGCACTGGGACCATGCCTTCAGCAGCCTGAACACCCGCTCGATGACATTCCATGTTTTGGCGTGTGCCTCATTGTACCGTTGCTGCGATGGGGCCGTGGGGTGCCGGTATGGTGTGAGCAGCCAGGGCCGTAGCGGTAACCACTGTCACCTGTGTGTAGAGGGGAGACATTAGCATGGTAGTCTGCATCACTATGCCATGGGCCATCATGACCAGTACCCATGGCAGCTCTGAAAATGCACCCCCCCACATCTGCTCATGTTATCCTGCGTGATATGCATACTCACCTACTAGATGACTGGTGGGGATGTCCCCACTCTCAAACCTGTGGCACAGTGCAGACTGGTGCCAGAGGAAGGCATCGTGTGCTCCCCCAGGGTGCGTGGCACAGACATTGGTTATACACCCCCTGGCATCGCACACCACCTGGCAGTTTATGCTCGGGTAGCCCTTGTGGTTGATGTATGCCGCACCCTACGGGTCAGGTGGCATGCGGATGCCTACATGGGTGCAGTCAATGGCCCTGATCATGCCAGGCAACCATGCTATCCTGTGGAACTCCTGTATGTGTGCTGTGTGCTCCGCCTGTGTGCTAGGGAAACGGATGTACTCTGCAGCATGTGGCAGCAGTGCGCTGAGGGATTGTGTGAGTAGGCGTGATGAGGCCGACTGGGTTATGCCTGTCGTATCCCCTGTTGGTCTCTGGAAGGTACCTGTGGTGAGCAAGCACATGACGGCTGTGAACTTTGTCTCCACTGACAGCGCATGGCTCCATTGTGTAGGTGCCTGCATCTCTTCACTGTACAGCTCACAGAGCTGCCTCAGAATCACCCAGTTCAGGGTGTACCGGCCCACAATCTCATTGTCAGAGTACTGTTTGAAGCTGGTGCAGGCTTGGTACTGCCTGTTCTGGGTGTACCGCCGATGGGCCCTTCCACGGCTGTGCCTCCCTGCTGCCTGCCTTCTCACACCCCTCATTACTGCCTCCATCTGGAAGGTGGCACTGGCCATGTCCCTGGCTGGTGTTCCCCCCGTGCGGCTGTTCTCCTGTTCCCCCTGTTGTCTGTTGCTGGTGCTTCTCCTGCACTGGGTTCACCTCTGGCTGTTTGCCTGTGGCTGTCCTGCCTCTTGCCACTGCCCTCAGTCCACTGTGGCATTCTCAGACCCTTTTGCACATACTGGCTTGGGCACACCCACTCCTACCCTCATTCTGGCACACTTCTGGTGGACCCTGTCCTACTCCTGGCCACTCCTGTGCCCTACTTCCTGTCTTGCCTCCCTGGCACTCTGTCTCAGCTCTCCCACCTGTGGCTTCCTTGTGGCACATTCTTCCTCCCCTCTCTCTCTCTTGCTCCCTTTTATTTTGGCTCATTTCTGCTGTCGCGCAACTTCCGCTTGCTCCACTATTGCACACATCGCATGCTGTTGAATATCGCACTGCGCATGTTATTCATGGTTCGGCCCCCTGTGGTTGCGCATGCATTCATTACTGTTGTGCTCTGGCACATTGCTTGCTGCTCTTCGCAGCCAGCTTCCACTGAATATCGCACAATGGTGCATTTCCACACTTGCACTGGTGCATCCCTGTTGTGCATGGCGCATCAGCTCTGAATATCCTGCCCCCAATCTCTATCCCTCTAAAGGGATAATCTTGTGTGAGCACTGCAAGGCAATCTCACTGTTACAGAAAGAATCCTTGAAGGAGATCCACCCCTAAACATGGACTGAGGAGAGTAGTGACTATTGAAAGGCTAGCAGACAGCCTTAAAGCAATGAGAAAGCCTAACCTTAACATAAAACTAAAGGAAGGGGAAACAGAGACTAGGTGGACCATAGGCGTACTAAGAAGGAACTGCTTTCAAAGGTGATGCCCAAAATTATCTGTACAACTAAAATAACTCATGTGGGCTTAGGGCTTCACCCCCCCCCCCCCAGCAGCTGAAGTCTTAAATACTGCACTGTTAGTCTGCATGGCTGAAGCTTCTCCCTGATTGTTGGACATTCTTACCACCTGGTGTGACTGCAAGGAAGTACTGCAGGAGACAAATGGCCTGGGAAGGACCTGCATTCAATGAAGGGCTCAACCTGAGGAAGTGGACTTCAAAGCGAGTGAGTGAGCTGGATTCAGAATATGATACTGGCCAGTAGAAATGTGTTCATAGGGCCTGATGACATGATACAGCAATTGTCTTACTACATTGTGGGTGTAGAAGGAACAATTGATAGATTTGATTAGAATAAATGAGGGGCTGATGAAGAATGACCGGAATGACTGATAATGTATGATGGAAAATGAACAGAATGACAAGGTACTATGTAACCTCCTTACAAATGGGGCTTCCTGAAAAGTCTTCCTTGAGCTTGCTTAAATGCTCACTGCAGGCTGGTGTCCTGCGTTTTAGCAGTTTAAATGTATTGCCAAAGAGTGCCTGTATAGCCGCTGTGTACTGTCTTTTTAAGAGCTGCCTGGATTGCAGTCATAATTAATCTGAGAGGGAGCTCTGTTAGAAGATGTACTTGTTTGCTGATCATTTGTTAGAGGAGTAACAATATTACAGTTTGTTCTAACCTGCCTTCTTTGCAGCATGGACAGTTCTGTTTGTTTCCATCATCTTAGTCCTGGACTATCAGAATGGACCAAGCAGTACATTTGGGACTCTACAATGGAGCCTGCCTACAGGGGCTTGGTGGGGCCAAAACTTGTAGGAATTGTAATATTGGGCTTTAGGCGCCAAAAATAACCTGGAGGGGGAGCGCTTGTTGTGACTGACAGACAGATCAGCCAACCGAACCTTTTGGATCTAGTCTGCTTAAAAGCATACTGGTTGTGCCACTGAGTGTGTTTGAATGCAACACATGAAATAATACTGTGTTGTGAAGTTTTAAACTGTAATTTACCTGTGTGTAGCAGTAAAGTGAGCCCTACTTCCCAAACAGGGAGAGGAGGAGAAGCTATAGTTCTGCTGAGTCTGTAGTGAACTACAAGTGCTTGTAATAGTGGGATGTTTTATGTTTTTAGATCCCTGGGGCACCTGTTTTGACTTATTTGCACATATACTCTACTAAAAGTAGGTTTTAAGCTTATCCTGCTAGTTTTTCTGTTGGGGCTGCTCATGATCCGAGACCAGCACTTCCGGTTCATTTGTCCTGTGAAAAGCTGGGCCTGAAGCGAGCAATTTTACTAGTCTGCTTAAACGCATACTGGGTGTGCCACTGAGTGTGTTTGAATGCAACATATGAAACAATACTGTGTTGTGATGTTTTAAACGTAATTTACCTATGTGTAGCAGTAAAGTGAGCTCTACTTCCCAAACAGGAAGAGGAAGAGGAGAAGGTGTAATTCTGCTCAGTCTGTAGCAAACTACAAGTGCTTGTAATAGTGGGATTTTTTATGTTTTTAGATCCTTGGGGCACCTTTTGTGACTTATTTGCAAAATATACTCTACTAAAAGTAGCTTTTAAGCTTATCCCACTAGTTTTTCTGTTAGGGGCTGCTCGTGACCCGAGACCAACACTTCCAGTTCATTTGTCCTGTGAAAAGCTGGGCCTGCAGCAAGCAATTTTACTAGTCTCCTTAAACACATATTGGTTGTGCCACTGAGTGTGTTTGAATGTAACATATGGAACAATACTGTGTTGTGATGTTTCAAGCTGTAATTTACCTGTGGGTAGCAGTAAAGTGAGCCCCACTTCCCAAACAGGAAGAGGAGGAGAAGCTGTAGTTCTGCTCAGTCTGTAGCGAACTAAAAGTGCTTGGAATAGTGGGATTTTTAATGTTTTTAGATCCCTGGGGCACATTTTGTGACTTATTTTCACATATACTCTACTAAAAGTAGCTTTTAAACTTATCCCGCTAGTTTTTCTGTTCGGTGCTGCTTGTGAACTGAGACAAGCACTTCCAGGTCATTTGTCCTCTGAAAAGCTCAGCCTGCAATGAGCAGGTGAGCTTGAGCAGGGTGAGCGCGGGTCAGCGCACATGAAGACGCGTGCAAAGACATGCACATCTGCACATGTTTTGCATGTTTGCAGGGTGAGAAGGGAAATAAGAGATTCCCAGCATACATCTAGTTCGGCGTATGGCAGGTAAATAAACTGGGCCTAATAGTTTTATTTTGTGATCACATACCTGCTGAAATAATGAATGGGGCACGTACTACACATGATGGCAAGGCTTTGTATATGTGCACATTGAGTACTATGTATAGTACAGAACCCATCGTTGGTCTGGTAAATCTCTATAAATGCAGCAAATGTCTGGAAATGAAGATATGATTAACGAAATAAAGTTGTTTAATGACAGATTTACTGCATTAGAGAAAAATTATGTTGATACCATTGCCTGAATCAATAGTTCTAGACCACAATGTGACTTACCAGCAGTAGAAACCTGTGAAAACATAAACACTACAGAATCCTTATGTCCCCCTGAAGGGCATTTTCAGCTACAAGAATGTTTATATCCTATATATACCCCTACAAGAAAATATGCTAATGTAGATGAGGACTCCTTGTCAAATGAGGATACGTGGTACTTGGTCCAAAATAAAAAAGCTGCTAAGAAAGGCAGGAAAGCAGCTCTATTTGATATACCAGTTCAGAACTCATTTGATCCATTAATAAACATGCAAGATTATAATAACCCTGATATTATTTCTGGCTCAACTCATACTACCCTTGAATCAGCGAATGTTTGTTTATTATCTCAGCCACAAGACACAAATTCACATGTTACAACTGGGAAACTTATTAATTTATCTGACAGAAATTAAGCTGTTTCTGATAATCTAATGGACTTTACTGAAAACAACTATGTAGAAACCAGTCAAATAGTTGTACTAGGAGATTCTATGATTAAAAATATAGATTGGACCATATGTAATCAGGACAAAGTAAATCAAACTGTCTCCAGCTTTAGAGGTGCTAGGACCCTCAATATCACAAAAATGCTTAAGAACATCTTAAAAGGTGGGGGAAAGAAACCTTTGGTTATAATTCATGCTGGGGTAAATAATGCTTTTAAACAGGATCTTCAGAGCATCAAGGAAGAGGTTGTGGGGATATACAATCTTTCAACAGATCTTGACTGTCAAATAGTAAAATTTTACCAGTTCCAAGGGCTGATAATCATACAAATGAAAAAAATAAAATATATTTAAATAAAAAATAAAATTGTTCACAAAGCAGAAGAAAACATTGATGTCCTGGTACACATAGGGACTAATGATCTCGCCAGCCGGTCAGTTGTGGAGACCAAGGAACACCTGACCAGGCTGGGTGACAAACTATCATCTATTTCATCCGGCATCTCCTTCTCTGAGATCCTGCCAGTCTGGGAGAGGGAGCAGATGGATGGAAGGTCAGAGAAGGGGAGATTGGGGAGCTAAACACGTGGCTCAAGGGCTGGTGCCAGGAAAAAGGACACAGATTTGTAGGGAACTGGCAACAGTTCTGGGAGCGAAAGTTCTTTAAATTTGATGGATTGCATCTGACTAAGGAGGGAGTCAGTGCATTGGGGCAGAAGTTTGACGTCTTTGCAGAATATTTAAACTAGCAAATGGGGAGAGGGGTGCAGCACCCCATACGTCAAATGGGAAAAACACCCCTCCCCCCCTCAGCTAGTGGTCAAACAGGGATTCAGCATGTTTGCAGTTCATTTGCATCACCAGGTAAGAAAAAAGGTTTGTCTCCCCATACGACGCACAGGGGTAATGCTAAACCTCACCCAACAACTAACACACTGAAATCTGGCCAATGGAAAATCATGTACACAAATGCTCACAAACTGGGAAATAAGATCCCAGACCTGCAGGCAATAATGTCAGAGGCTAAACTGGACATAGTAGCAATTAATGAGACGTGGTTTACCAGTAACCACACTTGGGAGACTTCAGTACCTGGCTATGTATTGTTCTGAAGAGACCGAGATACAAAAAGGGGGGGAGGAGTGGCCCTGTATGTCAATGAAAATATCAAAGCTACAGAAATTCAGAATACACATAAGGAGCCAGAAGAACTGTGGGTCACCCTGGAAACAGGAAATGGGACAGCCATAAGAACTGGGGTTGTCTACAGGCCCACAGACCAGGGAGAGGACATAGACACATTACTGTTAGAAGATATACAAAACATGACAGCTAAAGGGGAGGTTCTGATAATGGGAGACTTCAACATGCCGGATACAGATTGGTCAATACCAGCAGGAACATCTGCCAGAACTAGACACATAGTGGATTCCCTGCAGGAGAGGACCTCAAACAACTGGTACAGCAACCCACAAGAGACAGGGCTATCCTAGATCTAGTACTGACTAACAAGGAAGGGATCACAGATCTCCAGGTAGAAGGTCACCTGGGGGCCAGTGACCATCACATGGTATGGTTCAATTTGGCTACTACATCTAAATCATGCCATTCCAAGGCAAAAATATGGGACTTCAGAGGAGCTGACTTTGATAAGATGGCCAACAGAGTTAAGCTAGCCCTGGCAAAAAGAAACACAGGTGAGGGTATACAGGCAAAGTGGGCAAGCATTAAGGATGCAATACTTGAAGCAACATCCCATTGTGTTAGACAGAAAAGGAAGAGCAAAAGAAGAAGGAAACCACTTTGGTTCTCAAATACAGTAGCAGAAAAGGTCAGAGCCAAAAGGCTAGCCTTCAGGAAATATAAGGGAACACAGCGGGATGAAGATAGGGAGGCATACCAAACTGCCCTAAGGGAAGCAGGGAAGGCAGTAAGGCAGGCAAAGTTCCAAACTGAGGAAACACTAGCATGAACAGTAAAAGAAGGTGACAAGACTTTCTATAGATACATTAGTGAAAGGAAAAAGTCCAGAGGGGGTATTGCTAAGCTTAATGGAGAAAAGGGAGCATGTGAGGAGGAGGAACCTGTAAGGTATCTATCCTAAATAGATACTTTTGCTCAGTATTTACTGAAGAGAAGGTAGGGCAGGGCCCACAGCTCAGCATCATGGACACAGGGGGAGGGAGGTGAGCACTACTCCCTTCACAAAAGAAAGGGTCCTACAAGAGCTTGCTAAGCTCAGGGTGGATAAGGCAATGGGACCTGATGGCATACATCCCAGGGTACTTAAGGAGCTAAAGGTGGAACTAGCAGAGCCATTAGCAGAACTGTTTAGTGAGTCTCTGAGCACAGGAGAGGTCCCAGAAGACTGGAGAAGGGCTCATGTGATCCCACTCCACAAGAGTGGTAGCAGGGAGGAGGTGGGGAACTACAGACCAGTCAGTCTTACCTCTGTAGTGGGCAAGATTATGGAGGCACTCCTTAAGGAAAGGATAGTGCAACACCTGGAATCCATAGGGGCACAGGATCCAAGACAGCATGGGTTTACAAAAGGAAGGTCCTGTCAAACTAATCTCATAGATTTCTTTGACTGGGTAACCAGAGTGGTGGACCAAGGGGGAGCAGTTGATGTTGCCTACCTTGACTTCAGCAAAGCTTTTGACACTGTTCCACATAGAAGATTGATAAATAAGCTGGGTAGGCTCGAGGTGGGTCAGAAGTTGGTCAACTGGGTGGCAAACTGGTTGACGGGCAGAAAACAGAGAGTGGTGGTAAATAGTATACAGTCAGAAGAGATGCAAGTCACAAGTGGGGTACCTCAGGGATCAATCCTGGGGCCAGTCCTCTTCGACATCTTCATTAGTGACCTTGCAGATGGACTAGAGGGTAAGGCTTGTCTGTTTGCAGATGACACCAAGATCTGCAACAGAGTAGATGATCCAGATGGGGTGGGCAGAATGAGAAGAGATCTGGATAAACTAGCAAAATGGTCAGAAGAGTGGCAACTGGGATTTAACGCAAAGAAGTGCAAAATCATGCACATAGGGAAGAGAAACCCTGAAGCCACCTATAGGCTGGGAGAGGAGTTGCTAGCAGTCACAAAGGAAGAAAGAGACTTGGGCATCATCATCACTGATGACCTGAAATCATCAAGCAGACCTCTAAAGCAGTAGGTAAGGCTAGGGGGTGTTAGGGTGTATTAGTAGGGGTATCACAAGTCGTAAGAGGAGGTAATAGTCCTCTTTACAAGACACTGGTTAGGCCCCACTTGGAGTACTGCGTGCAGTATTGGAGGCCACACCTTCACAAGGACATTAACCAAATGAGGCAGTCCAGTGAAGCGCAACCAAAATGGTGCAGGGACTGCATCAGAAGACATATGAGGACAGATTAACAGAGCTCAATATGTACACCCTTGAGCAAAGGAGGGAGAGAGGTGATATGATCGAGGCATTCAAACACCTTAAGGGCATTAACAAGGTAAAAGAGTTTAACATGTTTAAATATAAGAAAAATAGCAGGACAAGAGGACACAGCATGAGATTAGAGGGGGGCCGATTAAGGGGGAATGTGAGGAAATTATTTTTCACAGATAGGGTGGTGGATGCATGGAATGGCTTACCACAAGAAGTGGTGGCTATGAATACAGTGCAGGGCTTCAAACAGGCATGGGATAGGCATAAGGGTACAATACAAATGACTATGAATAGATAGGCCACTGACAGAGCAAAGGCTGATGGCACATTTATAAGGTAGAAAAAGAAATGGGCAGACTGGATGGGCCTTGTGGTCCTTATCTGCCATCAACTTCTATGTTTCTATGTTTCTATGTTTAAATAACTGGCTTCGTTTTTGGTGCCTTAAACAAGACATATCCTGTCTTACCCATTGGGAAGACTTTGAAGGAAACCCAGATTTAATATGTAGGGATGGCTTACATTTAAATACATTCAGTAATCAAGTACTAAGTAAGCAGCTTTATGATTTTATACAGTCACATTTAAACTGAATTGGGGGGGGTGGATATAAGAGCACACAAGAAAGTACTACCAAAAATACAAGCCCAGATATTTTATCAATTAGGGACATAGAAACACCTGACTACAAATCTTCACATGACTCAAGAAATGACTTCAACATATTATTGCTCAATGCTAGAAGTCTAAATAATAAAATGGATGAACTAAGATATATATTATGTTGAGACAATATAGATATATATGGTGTCTCAGAGACCTGATTCATGGATACAGATTAGGGTACTGAGATCTCGGGATTTTCTGTATATCTTAAAAATTGTAACATCTCTAAAGGAGGTGGCATAGCTCTATATGTGAATAACCATTTGAAAAGCAGGCAAATTCCTTTAAATTTGGATTCTACCATTGACCCTGAGATTATCCTAGTCCAAATTAATACTGACAAATTATTAACAATTGTATTATGTTACAGATCACACAATCTAGATACCAATTGTAATGATATATTTTTCAAAGCAATAGAACAGTTAGAAGACTATGAAAATGTAATTATAATGGGGGATTTTAACCTTCCCAATATCTGTTGGCCTACCCTTACTGGAAAAATCAATTTAGACTACAGATTCATCGATCTAACTCTTTTGTATAATTTTGATCAGATTGTTACAGAACCTACTAGAAAAGAAAATATCCTTGACCTTATCCTAACAAATATCAAGAATACAGAAGAGTCACCTAAAGTACTTGCGCATTTAGGGAACAGTGACCACAATATGGTCTACTGGAATATAAAAAACTTTAATTATGTAAATTGTGGTGTCACTAAGATAAAAAACTTTTCTAAAGCAAATTATATGGCTATCAAAGACCACTTAAAAAATTGGGACTTGCAGTCAGAATTAAATAATAAAAATAGTGAGCAGATATGGGCAGCTATTAAATGAAACATTGATCACTGTATTCACACCTGGGTTCCAGTGAATAAGAAATATAATCAAAATAATAAAAGGTTCCCTCCTTGGCTTAATGGCAAAATAAAAAGATTGAAAAGGAAAAAGAAAAAAATATAATGCTAAATATAAAAAAAACTCAGAGGCAAATTGGCAAAATTATATCAGGATATCGAATCTGTGTAAAACATCAAAGGAGCTAAACAGAATCAAGAATTAAAATTAACTACTGTAACAAAGGGCAAAAGAAAACAATTTTATAACTATATTGGCTCTCTAAAAGGAAAAGCTCCCACCATTTGTCCACTTATCAAAGATAATGTACTTCTTGACAATGAGTCTGATATTGCAAAGGAATTTAATGAATATTTCCTTACTGTCTTTAAGACTAAAGATGCCTTTGGTTTAAATAATGTAGATGTCAATCAAACACACCCTTTAATTACTCTTGATGAAGTTAAGGCTGCTATTCAAGCCACTAAAACCAATTCCTCTGCAGGCCCAGATGGGATTCCAATAATTTTCATTAAAGAATTGGAATCGGAATTTATGGAGTTGCTTACTTTATTATTTAATGCATCCCTCAAAGAAGACTATGCATTAAGAGAATGGACATTAGCTTCTATTGTGCCTATATATAAAAGTGGAAATAGACAAATTACTGGGAATTATAGACCTGTCAGTTTAACCTCCTGTATAGGTAAACTTATGGAGAGAATTTTTAAAAATAAAATGTTAGATCATCTACAAAATATGCACTTTTCAGACATTAGCCAGTACAGTTGTGCACAGAGAAGATCTTGCCAACTTAATCTTATACATTTTTTGAACCTGTAAGTTTGGCTTTGGATCAGGGTCTTCCAGTTGGTATAATATTCTTAGACTTCAAAAAAGCATTTGATTCTGTACCTCATGGCATTTTGATTAAGGAGTTAGTTAACTTAGGTCTCAATGCCAACATAGTAAGTTGGATAAATTCATGGCTTACAAACAGAAAACAACAAGTTAGCATTAAAGGACACCTCTCTGATTGGGGGGGAAGTAACTAGTGGTGTACCTCAGGGCTCTGTGTTGGGCCCTTTACTGTTTAATCTACTAATAGCCAGTATGCAAACCACAAAAGATGTATGGATTCACAAATATGCAGATGACAGTAAACTTGGTAGTATTGTAAATAATCACAACGCAGTATGTTCCCTACAAACAAATCTCAATAACTTAGTTATGTGGTCTATTAAAAATAAAATTAACTTTAATCCTGCCAAGTGCAAGATTATGCATATTGGGAAAAAATAATCCATTAGCAATTTACAAAATAAATAATAGTGTTTTGCAATCTATAAAAATTGGAAAGGACTTGGGTATTACTATAACACAAAATTTAAAGTTTGCTTCACATTATAATAATAATAATAGTATCAAAAAATGCCATGGTACTCTGTCCTGCATTTTTAGACATATTAGGAGTAGAGAACCTGAAGTCTTAGTCTCATTGTACACTAGTTTAGTTAGATCACAAATTGATTATTGTGCCTCTTTGTGTATGCCTACATCTACGTAAAGTATAGCATCCTTGGAAAGGGTCCAAAGGCATTTTACTAAAAAAAAAAAGGCCTAACTGATTTAGATTACAGTTCTAGACTTTAATCTCTAGGACTATTTTCTCTCGAATATAGGGCATATAGGGGTGATATGTGCCTGGCGTATAAATCTACTAAGGATTCCCCCTTATGTGAGGCCCTTTGCCTCTTAAAAACTATGAAAGGTTGTAACACTAGATCCCATAATTTAAAGTTCAAAACTGAAACAAATAGCACCTCTGAAAGAAAGAAATTTTTTACACAAAGGTTACCTTTAATGTGGAACTCACTGCCAATCGAGGCTTGTTAACAGTAATAATTTGGCAATATTTAAACATAAGTTGGATGATCATGTGGGAGAAAAGAAATATAAATTTCACCAATAGATGATGAGTTTATTATGGGATCCCCCACTAAACTTGTATTACACCTATGAACCTATGAACTGCTTGCAGTTTCAGTTGGATCTGAGTTGGGATGTGAAGAAGTTACAGCTCGAGATAGTTCAAGCAGCAATCCATAGTGGATTCACATGGGAGAACTTTGGAAAGGCCTGAGTTTTGCTTGCATGCCTGCCTGCTGTTCCTGAGAGGGAACTTGTGTTTTTTCTTTGGACTGAATCCGAATTTGGAGAGCGAATTAATCCACTGAATTGTGACCAGGCTTTAACCTGAAGAAGACCGAAGATTTGATGAATGCGATGGGTCTGTCAGGACTTCCAGCTACCTCTGAACTCCCAGATTGTGCAGAGACTCTGTAATTGCAACCAGAAAGCCATTTGCCTGGTACAGTGGAATTTTCTTACATGTGAATGTGCTGTGTGCTTATAGTGTTTTGTGATTTCGTTTCCCACTGTGTGTCTGAACTGTGTTTTGCTTGCTGGAGGCTGTATCCAGCTCCATGGACTGAATCTGTATCCATTTTCATTTGTCTGGGCCCTGCTACACTGGCCTAGCCAGAATACCTGCTACGCACAGAAAGTCATTGACGTGAGACTGGCCTGGGGATCAGCCCCCTGCTCAATGTCTCAAATAGGAACAACACCTCAGTGACTCGTGTGGGCCCTGCTTCTCCAGGCACTCCAGCTCAATAGCCTGCAGTCTCAATTTCATCCTGCCTGTGTCCAGTATTTGGTATTGCGAGTAAACATCAGGGTATCTCCCTGCAACAACAGCTAAATTTAAAAGTGTTGTCGTCTGATTGTCTTATTGCCTTTTTCTTTCACAAACTGAGCTCTCCAGCTCCAGATTACAAATAGTGTGTGTTGTACATGTTGCTTTCTTCCATCACAGGGCCCCAACCAGCTGCAATGTTTCTGGCTAGCCCACCATTTTCCAACCTGGGTACCCAGAGTGAGTGACTGTGTAGGGACTCTGAACTGCATACATAACTGTTTGATTAATATAGCTTTTATGCAAATCAACCTGATTACACCCTTCCCTTGTTCAAGTCCCCTGAATAAATCAGATTTAACTTTGTTTGCATTTAACCTGACTGTGGTTCCAGTTTGTGCCAAACGTATTGTACTGTTGCTATTTGCTGTACTTAACCTTGTTTTACAGGGGGTCCCCAGGGCCAAGCTAGAGGAACCAGCCCTGGTGGTAAGTGCAAACAGTGTGGGTAATTGCCTGGTGAATAAGGGTCATTCTGAAAGTAATTATTGTATGTTTTTCAGGCCACTAAAAGGGAAAGAGGGGGGGTTACAGTGTCCTGGAGGGCTGTGCCCAGATTAGCTTGTCCACTAACAACCCTGACCTCTGGGTGGAGGCACCCATTTCATTACCCAGGCCCTTTAACCTGATACTAGCCAAGCAGGCAGGGGTAGTAGCCCTTGGGATAGTGCCACCTAGGGGTTACAACTAAAATATGAATGCATATCAAAAGCCATTATTTTATTTATTTGTAATGTTTGACCAGAAAAGGTACTTTAAGCTGTGATAGCTTGTTTCCAGGAGCATTTTGGTGGGTAGGTTGCATGTATCTGTTTTTACTGATGGAGGAGATTTGACCAGGACACTGTAAAGATTCTTCTGCTCTTTGTGAGGGGGCACTGTTTCGTGTTCCAGAAAGATGGAGGAGCCCAGTTCAGTATTGGAAGGTGGAGGTGCTACAGCTGCAATAGCAGCATTTGATCAAAAACATGAGGACATTGTACCGTAAATGTTATGCTGCAAACACTGAGAACACAAGGAATACTAGCACAGTTACCAAGCAAGGATGATGATTCTACCACTGCCATGGAAGCAACAGACCAAGAAGAAGATGACAATTTATACAGGCAAACTGAACAGAAGAAACAGACACTACTTCAACAAATGTCCAATATTGACAAGGAGCATCGACCAGCAAAACAGGGATTGGCAGAAGAAAAAATGAAAAAAACAAGGATTAAGTGACTCACCAGGAATGTCTACGGAACTGCCAACTAAAGTTTTTGTAATTTGGTGCAACTCCTCAAGAGTAAGGATGGACGCAACACCAAGGAAATGTACAGGAAGTGATCGAGCCAGAAAGTCAGTGGTCACCAGGGAATGCACTCCGTTCAGCAGGGTGGACACAGAACAAGGACGGCACCTGGATTCCAGATGCAGACATTCCAATTCCCATGCCTTCTGGGGCACCAAACAATAACATTGGGGAGAAGAAGGATGACCTTGACAGGGATGGGGCATTACCGGCAAATAGTATTGACTCTCAAGAAATGGAGGTGGAACACATTTCTTATTCCCCTTGTGACAGTCAGCCAGAAGTTTTTTATGATGTACCAACCGGGGATACTGGGCCCAGACTTCATGAACAGGGAGCGAAGTTCCTTCTAATGATCAACCCACTACTGGGTCGGAGGACACAGGAAACTGAGGGAAACCTGATACAGCCCAAGAGAAAGCATCCTTTGCAAGCCTTTTCCATAAACCCTTAGAACTTGCTAAATGTTGAAATGCAGTGTGTTTGAGGTATACAGGGGGTTTAGAACACCCACCAGATTGTTTTTACGTGGGGAGAGAATTGCTTAAAAGGTCCCTAGGCTTTACACCTGGTGAAGTATATGCTTTCATCCATGCCCTTGGGGAAACAACATTTGATGTCAACTTTTGTATGCCTGAACTTTTAGACTGTTTCTGGGCAAAATATGACATTTTAAAAGCTAATCCCCTGTGGTGCCATTTCAGGCTATACCTTTAACCAAAAGTAAAAAAAAAATATTACCCTCTTCCGCAATAAAGGGGTTAATAACACAGACATTTTGTATTGGATTGAGAAAAAAATGTATGGTAAAAGATAACCCTGAACCTATATTCAATTCAGAGGGATTCTGGAATGGAGGGTGGAGACTTAAGGTAACACTGCATCAAACAGACACAGGTCTCCTTCACTTACCAAACTGTTTCTTTTTAGGCCAAGACAAAGTCTTCATCTTTTACCCTGGACAACCTCATTAGTGTTATAAGTTTAGTTCTCCAAGACACCTTAACAGTCAGTGCAAAATCATCAAATGTGCACAATGTGGACAAACTTGTCACATAGGTTTTTTTTTGCCAAAAGATTCACAGATGTAATTTGTGCAAAGAGGATGTGCACTCATTTGCTGACTGCCCATGGGTCTCACACAATACAGAGAATCAGGATTATGGAGTGCAGGATTTTTATATTAATAAAACTGCTAGAAAAATGGCACATCCCACTCCCTGAGGATCTGAAAAACAGAATACTGCCCCTAAACCTGCAACAGTGGTAAGCCCCCCAGCCTGAAACCTCTACAGAGCAACCTGCAGTAAATAAAACAACGCAACCTTGTAGTGATAAGGATTCAGAGAATAAGCCCCCTCCCATTCCTGAGGCAGAAGAATTTCATACTGTGAAGCAGAAAAATTCAGCAAAATAAAGGGGACAGAACAACTGAATGGAGGGATTAAAGTGGTAAATCCAACTCCAGACCCCTCATCAGAGAATATTGTATTTCAGAACAAATATGTGATTTTACAATGGGGAGACTCAGAACAGAGTAAGGAATCTGATATAGCATCCTTATCCTCCTCACAGAGGGATATTGGGTCAGACACAGAACATTTAAATATGTAGCAAACTGGGAAACCAGTGAAAGCTAAACTTACTCATGGAAGAATGGGTCTAAGGTCCTGCAGAACTAATATTACTTGATACTGACACCTTCACAATCTCCATTATAGGGGTTAACCCTTGCTTCACTTAATACCAACAGTATCCTGTCAGAGAAGAAATGAGTAATGACCATTTATTTGTTTTCTGAAACTGTATATGATATTGTTTTTCTACAGGATACTAGATTGCATGGTACAAGGGATAATGATTTAGCTAGTTCAGCATGGGTATGGGACCAGTCTTTTTTGTCTGTCGGGGAAGATATCTCAAGTGGAGTGGGTGTTTGCATGAATCTTCCTAGTTTTAAAATGGTTCATATGATTGATGTGTGGCCTGGTAGGGTTTTGTTAATAGATATTGCCACAACCGATAGTGAATTCTGACTGATCAACATTTATGCCCCACAGAAAAGGGCAACAAGAACTGAACTCCTGAAAAAAGTACAGCCATATTTATTTACTGCTAAACAGGAGTTGCTAGGAGGAGACTTTACTATAAGTAGATTTGCGACGGATAAGGGTATGAAAACAGAAAAAGCATTGTGTGATGTGACTTTTTTACTAATTAATTTCCCAGACAGGATTACAGTATACTTTCATGCAACACAGTAAGAAAGTACAACATGCATTCTTTAAGGGTTCCTTGTCCACAAGGATTGACTACTGGTTGTTATCTCCATCTTTACCAGTTGTTACAGCTGAGTGATTCCAGTGGCATGCTCTGATCATGGACTGTTAAGTGCACACATATCAAACTTTTCAAGAGTCCTCTAGGGGTTGAGATTCCTGGAAGTTAAATCGTAGTCTCATGAATGTCACAAAGATAGCTGAAGGTCTTCAGTACATACTAAGAGCCAGGCAATCAGTACTTTTTTATATGATTCCAGTTTAGAGTGGTGGGAACTACAAAACTAGAAATTATTGATTATCTTAAAACTATAGGGAGGCTACAAGGGTAACAAAACAGCAATAGATATTTTGACCAGAGAAATCACTTCTATAATTTACTCCCCATACAAAATGAAGGGGTGAATGTGAATCAGGAACAACTTAACAACATAAAATATGAAATGGGGATTTTACAAATGACCATATGAAGTCTTTAGAAAAGGAATAACAGTTCGCCGTGCACAGTTCTCAAACAAATGTTAACCCCTTTGAAAGTTGTGCTGAGAGATGATTAAATAAAGTAATCCCAGCAGTTGACGCTGGAGGGGGAAGACTGGTTACAACGCAGTCTGACATACTGAAAGAGGTAGACAACTTTGTCTTTAACATTTTTAGGAGACCGTTAGAAACAGTAAATGACATAACAGACTGGATAGACACCTGTTCAATACACAAATTATCAGCACATTCCCAAACAGAATTAATACGACTGCTTTCAGAACAAGAACGTGAAGGGACAGTCCACAAGTTAAACAATGGTTCCACACCAGGGCAAGATGGACTACCTTATGAAATTCATAAAACTGTCTTCTCAATACAAAAACTGAATTAACACAGCTATTTAATGACTGTTTACAGGGAAACAAGCCTCTGAATAGTAGGGCCGTGCACACCCTGAATATCATTTCCCGAATACCATGAATAGTGGCCGTTCCGAATATTCGGATGGCCATTCCGAATACCTGACTATTTGGTATTCGGGAAATGAGAATTCCTAGTCTTGCAGAGCTTCCTTGGCCAAATCAGAGGCTTCTCCGCTCTGCAGATCATGTGATCTCCTCACTGTGAGACAGCATTCTCAGAGGAGAGATCATGCTTCAGTCTCAGAGCTTCTCAAACTGCAGAATCTTGTTGTTGAACTATTTTTTTTTTTCTGGAGTGTGATCCTTAAGTTTTAGAGAGACTTTTTTGTGACTGATTTTTGTGTGTTTTTGCTAAGTTACACAGGTAATAGCAGCCTAGCCTAGGAGAGAGGGAAGACTGTTTGTGTCTGCATCTCCCTCCCCCACTGCATTCATCCATTCCACACTGACTTCTCTAGTGTGTGATTTAGTTTGGTTTAGGTATTGTTTATTTTGTGGCAGGAGAGGCTTTTGTTGTTGCTCTCAGTAAAGGTCAGGCTTTAGTTTTCTGTCTAGTGTGACAGAATTATACAGTATAATATAATAATTTAGGGTAAGTGACTGTTTTTTCTGGGCTCAGTAAACAGTAATTCAGAGAGGGTTTTACTACAAAATTGCTGCCACAGCCAGTGCGTATTGTGCATAGTCTCTCCCCTCCCTTCGGTTTAACTTTAAAGTTCCAGTCCACACCACATCTAGGTGAAATCTCAGTAAAGTTAATATAGTATTATAAAATATATATAATTTTGGGGAAGTGTTTCTGGGCTCTGTAACAGTTGTTCACAGAGGGTTGTTTGCTAAGCAGCATCATCGCTTCGGTGATTAGTGGCCCACAGCCCACACCCCCAGTGTTAAAGTTTGAACCACACTAAAGATATAGTAGTGTGAGTGTGAGTGTGACAGGCTGCTGCCTGTGATGCAACAGAAAATTCATGACAATCTGATTTTGTTTAGAAAAATAAATTAGTCTGACACCTAATCTCCCCCACCCAATTGTGTCTGTGTGCTGCAAGCGCAGAGCGAGTCACACATCTGTCTGTCTGCTCTTACAGTGTGTGAATTTTTTTTGTTCAAAGAGATTTATTTTGTGTCAGAAAAAATCCCTTTTTTAGCTCAGTAAATTCAGGCTTAAGTTTTCTGTCTAGTGTGACAGAATTATAGTATTTAGAAAATATATATATTATTTGGGGAACTATTTCTGGGATCAGTAACAGTCGTTCACAGAGGGTTGTTTTGTTTGGTAAGCATCACCGTTTAGTGATTCCCCCAACCCTAATAGTTAACATTCCAATCCACACAAAATATAGTAGTGTGAGTGTGACAGGCTGCTGCCTGGATGTAACTGAAAATTAATGACAATCTGATTTTATTTAGAAAAAGAAAGTATTTTGACACCTAGTCTCCCTTCCCCACTGCATCTGAGTGTAAGCACAGAGTGAGTTACACATCTGTCCATCAGTTTCTTCCAGGTTCTTTCAGTGTGTCATTTGTGGCACAGTGAATAGTGTGTGTGTTGAATCTGTTGAGTACAGTTCTGTTTTGGGCTTATTTGCAAGTTGCATCTATTACACCCACAGTTACACATAGTTGCATACCATAACATAAATAAAAATATTTGTCTATGTTGTTAATTAATCATAGCACTTCTACTGATTGTAACATTAACCAGCAGCAGTATCATTTATCATGTCTGGTGATAAGCAAACTCGTAAAAGAACTTGGTCTAGCCCCAGCAAGTCCACAGTCCTGCCTGTACCAAGCATGGCAAGCAGCAATGATGCCAAATCAGATTGTACTGTACGTTCATCTGGACGCATTCGGCATCCCAAAATATTTTTTTCACCTAGCAAGGTGGTAAGCTCACATAGTACATTGGGTGCTGAAAGAAGTTCTAGTAGTAGTAACCTAATTGATAGCGTTGTTACCACCACCAGTAGCAGTCACCCATTTTCTGCCCGGCCTTCTATGGCAGTAGTAGGAGAGCATTGCAGCTTAGCAGAGCTCCAAGTGAGGAAGCAGCAGCCACAGCCAGTGTCTTGAGTTACCCTGTAGCTTCTGCCACACTTGCTGATGTTTCACCCCTTCCCACCACTAGCATACTGCCTATCCCTATGACCACCTGTAGCGCAAGCACATTAGCCAGTGCCACCAGTGCCATCAGTACCTTTTTTGCTGTCCCCATCACTGAAACCCTGTCCCTCACTATAGCCACCAGCACCACTGCTTCAGCAAGTGCCTCCAGTGACAGTGTCAAACCCATGGCTACTAGTACTGTAACCACTACCAGTGCAGTAACTGTAAATGTGGCTACTGCCATGACCCTGGATACTGCACCAACACATATTTCCACGGTGCCTGTGACAATAAGTACCCCTACCCCTAGGATGCAATCCAAACACAGCAGTTGTGCTGCTCAGGTGGTTGACGATGTATTGCATGAGGATGCAGGGTTTGCAGACCAGTCTTCTGGCTCTGAATATATTCTGGACCCTAGTGAGCTACCATCATCATCGGCATCTGGCAATGACACAGACACCCACATGAGTGACTTTGGGGATGAGTCAGAATATGCCTCATATCTGACTAGTAAAAACCTAAGAGCTGCAGAGTCTGCAGACAAACTGAGGAAAGGTGTTAGGAGTGCTGAACAAGGTGAGCATAGGCATGGTCAGCAGAGCAAGCAAGGCATTAAATCTCCAACTGTCAAAAAAACGAAGCAGTCCACACTAAGCTTCAGCAGGGTTGTGCCACCTCAATCCACACAAGATAGGGAATATTCTAATCAAGAAAGTCAGACTACTGTTGTGGAGGAAGATCAAGGTGCTGTTGCAGCACACAGTTCAGCTGGTGGTAAAAGTGGTAAAAAAAGGAGTAGCCAAGGCCACCCTATTGGTGCAAAAAGTGCTGGCTCAAGTACAGCTGTCAGAAGTGCTGTGTGGCTTCATTTTAGCTTATCCAAAAATGATCTAACTAAGGCAGTGTGTGGGCTGTGTCGTACCATAATTAGCAGGGGAAAAAATGTCTCCAACCTAACTACCATGGCAATGAATAATCATTTGAAGCTGAAGCATGCCAGTGCACTGCAGGGATCCAGTGTGTTGCTCCACAGTACCCCAACAACACCCTCTTGTGGTACTGGTGGGGGGTCCAGATCACATTGATGATTCCCAGTCAGAAAGTGGCTGTGATTGTCATCATGTCAGTGAGTCTGACACAGTTTCTTCATGCCCATGAACACCAGTGACAGTTTGTCACAAAACTGTGTCAGAACAAACTGTGGCTGTCTCTTTACCTCCTGACGATTCATCTGCTGCACGGTCCACAACATCTCCCATTGAAAGGCATCAGACCCCATTGCAGTCCCAGACTTCTTTGGCACCCATTATGCGGTCCTTTCATGCAAGGACTAAATATCACCTGTCACACCCATGTGCACAACAGATCACCCAGTTAATTGGGGAAATGATTGCACTTGATCTTCAGCCATTTTCAATGGTAGAAAACATTGGTTTTAGGTGGCTGATGCAACATTTGCACCCACGGAATCAGATACCTTCACGCACAACATTCTCCCGTACTGCTGTGCCCAACATTTATGAGGATGTGCACAAGGCAGTCTTGCAGCGACTATCAAATGCAGTCGGGGATGTGTTCCATTGCACAACAGACATATGGAGTAGCACAAACTCCAACCATGCATGCATGTCGCTGACTGCACATTGGTGTGCAGCAGACCCAACTGGTACAGGCAGTGAAGGTGCAGGTCTTCATACTTCCTGTCATTCCCCTGGTGTAGGCTCCACAATGTCTCATAGCAGGTCTGCACTTCTGAATGCATCTGTTATGCCTGTGGATCACCGGTCCACCAACATTTTGGCCTTCTTGCAAGACATGTTGCATGTGTGGACTGAAGACACATTGCTGCCTGTTGGTTTCATTGTGACTGACAATGCAGCAAATATGATAAAGGCCTTGTCTGATGGGCACTTTAAAGGCATCCGTTGTTATGCACACACTTTGAATCTGGTGGTGACAAAGTCCATCTGCAAGACACCAGAGGTTGATCAAACACTTAAGACAGCAAGAAAAATTTGTGCCTATTTCCATCACTCAGTTAAAGCCACAAACCAACTGCGGCAGGTGCAAGAGTGCATTCAGATAGCACAGCGCAGGCAGATACAGGATGTGTCAACACGGTGGAATTCGACATTCTACATGTTGCAAAGGCTATTGGAGCAGAAGCGAGTTCTCCATGAAATGAGTATGGAAACAGGTATTGGGGGAATTCTCAGCCACCAGGATTGGTCTGTTATTGAAGGAACAGTAAAGGTACTTGGACCTTTTGAAAGAAGCATACGTGACATGAGTGCAGAATCTGCACTACTGAGTCAGGTCATCCCTGCAGTCCAGATATTGAAGAAGTCGCTGCAGAGATTTTCAACCCTTGCTGATCTTGCGCTTGCAGTGATGGCCCTTGTACACAATCTAACAACTGAATTAGGGAACAGGTTCACAGACATTTGTGCCACTGAGCCATATGTTTTTTCAATGATGCTGGACCCGAGGTTTAAGTGTGAGATACTGCACCTTGAAATACCTGCCCACCATGTCAACGAGTTTCATCAGCAGCTGTGCTCAGAGCTCACCTTTACAATGTGTGCCAAGGATGTGATGCCTACTGAATTAGCCCTGGAAGAACAAGAACAGCAGGTGGAGGATGCCCCAGAAATGCAGGAAGAAGACTGCTGGGCACAACTCAATACATCCCTACAGGCGGAGCAAAGAAAGCAAAATGAGCAGCACCCACTCTCAGCCAGCAATGTTTTGAATTGCTTCTTGACAGAAGCTCTTGAATCCATCTCAGTTGACCCGCTAGAGTACTGGGCCAAAAAGTTGAAATCCTCACCTCACTTAGCACAGCTGGCCATGAAATACCTGAGCTGCCCCCCAACTAGTGTGCCATCAGAGAGGTTGTTTAGCACAGCAGGGGATGTGGTGGAGCCTCACAGATGCTCATTAGACCCTGAACATGCTGAGCAATTTGTGTTCATCAAGCTCAATTTACCGCATCTTGATTACAAGTACAAGTCTTGAATAATTGAATTTCACAGCACTTTGATAACAATGATATTTTTATGTGACACACACCCCCTGTACTTACGCTGCTGGCCTGGTGCCAACTTGTGGACTATGAGCACCAACACCCCATCTGGTATTATGTTAATGACACTCAATGTTGCTCTTTTTCCAACAACCCCATGACTGGTGATGCTGTCCTTTGTTAAAAAATTATGCTGAGCACCCACCACCTCACATTTCACAGACACCATAAGTGGTTTACAAATTCATGTGATTATTAAAAAAGCACAATGCCTGAAGCATTTCAGATCCTAAAAGATCTGTTTCAAAGGCAATTACAGCAGGATTGAGCACTAGTTTATATATATATATATATATATGTGTTGTGGCATCACAGTGACATCATAATACAAACGAACTTCAAATTCTTAGGCTGAAATACACCCTGACCACATGTTGTGCCCATGTGCAACATCCATTACCCACCCTTAGGTGCTAAATATTGTTAAACAGACAATTCCAAAGGTGATACAACACACTGTTACTAAACTGCAGTGCATAACCATTGAAAGTGCAGATGTTGAAAACATACAGTATAATATCGTATATATGCAACAGCATAGCCAAATAATTGTCTTCTATATCATAATGTACAGAAAAGCAGTGGAAGGAACAGGAGGGCAATACAAGAGGTAAGAAGGGGGAAAAAGACCAAAACAAAAATTAAAAATGGAGAAAATAAAGGGGGAAGGGGAGAGGGAAATTTAAGATTTTCACTGTCAGAATCCAAAAGTAATGTAGCAGCAGCCAGCAACCCATCAATGTGTTTAACACTTTATTTTCACTTTCTTTTCTTCAGTGGTCCAAGATCCAGCCCATAATTTAAACCAGGGAACTTATTATCTCCTAATGGTACACTCCAAAACGTTGCTTTATTCAGTGGCACTATATCATTACTGTATTAGTGAACTGCTGTCGTAGGGTGAAACACCTTCTTGATGCCCTGAAATTCTAGTTTTTAGGCACCAGGTTGTTTAACCCCCCATAGAAGGCCGGGACTGAACATATTGTCAGGTAAATAACCTGAGGTGTTAGAGGTAAGCAACTGTCTTACTGAATATTCCCTTTGAACATTACAGCTGGTGAATGTTTTACTAACTGCAACATTTTTGTGATGGACATGCCTTTTGCACTGTACACAGCAATTCATTTGCTGATTTAACCAAGTTTTTTGAAACTTGGGTTCAATGTAATCGATATGTACTGAAATTAATGTCCTTCAGTGTTTTAGCTCTTCTGCAGGACATTCTTGGTGGCTGTTCTGTGTCAATATAGTCCTGCTGAATAAAGAAAACTTTTGGATTGTAACTTCAGCAGATCATAAATTTCCTGGCTTAAATTCTGGTCTTGATCTCAGACCATATTTGTGGAAAATAAAACAGAAATTACAAGCCAAAGTGACATGACATCTGCATCCTCCTCCTGAAGCAACAGTGGGACAAGGCAGACTGTGCTCTGTAGCACCAGTGTATAATCCAAACTACCACAACCTCTGTATCCTCCTATTGAAGCAGCAATGCCAAATGACAAGCTGTGGTACCAGTGCACAAGTCAAAGTGCCATAACAGCTCATCCTACTCTCCCTGAAGCCATTTAAAGGACTTGTATGCCAGTTCTCTAAGAAGGCATATTCACTAGCCAAATATCGAATAACGAATAACGAATATCTGGGAACCAAATACAAAATATTCTACTGAATATTCGAAAAAAGGTATTCACACAGCCCTACTGGATAGCATGTATCAAGGTTTGCTGATTTTGCTGTGCAGATCCAGAGACAAACAGCAATTGGTTAACTGGAGACCTATCACACTGCTAAAACCGGATTTTAAAATACTTACTAAATTACTGAGTTTTAGAATGGCAGTGGTAATGGAAGATATCATACACCCATCACAGTCATGTTCCATACCAGGCAGGAAAATACAAGACTCCCTACTTTTATTGAGGGTAATTTTAGAGAACGGCAATACAGAAGAACTTTCTGGATTCCTAATTAGCATAGATCAAACCAAAGCATTTGATAGGGTATCACATGTTTACTTATGGGAAAGCCTCAGACACTGTGGTTTTCCCAGACATTTGTGGAATGGATACAGCTCTGCTATACAGAAGCCAAGAGTATTCCATTCATTAATGGATGGCTATGGAAAGGGTGTAACATTAAAAAAGGGGTCTGTCATCACTTCTTGTATGCAACATCACTAGACCCCTTGTTGCAAAACCAAAATGCCTCTGAAGAAATAATGGGACTATCATTTACTAGTACAGACCCAGAAATAAAAACAATCACTTACGCTACTGATCTCTGCCTAATTTTGGCAGATAAAGACTCTGCAACTCTTGCAGGAGTTTTTCTACAAGAATTTTCTAACACAACAGGTGCCAGTATAAAATTCTCCAAATGTACCTGTATGCCCATAGAAACTTTCCCGGTAGAGGAAGCAGAATTGATCAGTATTACTGTTTCTAGACATGGGGTTATGGCATATAATAACTGGGACATATTAATTCAAGAGGCACAATAGAAAGTTAATCTATAGAACAAATGGCATATGTCCAAACCTAAGAGGATCTATATGATCAAAACGTATTTACTTTCAATGTTTTTGCACTTATGCATCGTCTTTCCACCCCCAAGGCAATTGGAAGTTACACTATTTAGTTGTTTCTTCCCTTGCATTTGGAGTATCCGATTAAGCCCAATTAAAAGAGGGGTGCTGTACCTGGAAAGGAAAAAAGGGGGCGTGACCATGGTGAGCCTTATCCTTTTTTCCATAGTATGTTTATATACAATAACATCACGCCAACATTGAAAAGTGACAAAACAATGTGGACAACTTCGGTGTTGGATAGTATAGGTCACTGGCTAGAGACATGGCCACAGATGGAGTCTATTGCAAAACAAAAACATATAGAAGAGTTACCAACATATTTTCAAACCTATTGGGGAAATTAAAAGCCTGGAAAATTATGAAACAACATCTATGAATTAGTTTTAGAAAATCACTTTATACAACCTCCATATTTTTTTTAACAATTCACCACAAGAAATTAATTATTTTGTAGAATGTTGATTAATGAGAGAGTACAGGATCACATGTGAGACATCTTATAGCTTAGTACCCATGGGAAACATAATGTGAAAAACAACTTTAAACATAAGGGAATGGAAGACAGATATTGCCCTAAAACATGTTCCACCATGTTAGAAATGATGGAACACTTGTATTTCCTGTATCCATTTGTGCTACAATTTTGGAACATTCTGACACATCATTGAAAGGGTTTCCGTTTCAAGCTCTGACACCAGACATTTTCTTTTTAGGATTAATGTCAAAGCTGTGGCAAAATTTGTATTGTTATACTGTACACCTGGTCTTGCTTAGTATTCAATATCATATCTGGATTACTAGATGAAGATGAACTTTGCAACAAGTAGAATTGTCAGCAGAACAATTATTTTACATTATTAGGGACTCTGTGTTAGACGTCAGGCATAAAGAAGAATTACAGGTTACTTCACAAAAATTCCTTAAACGGTGAGGTAACATGCCCTGGTTAGTGTACATGGCTCACCCAGAGTTTAGCAGTCTCTTGAAATAATGCCAATAAAAACAGGATATAAATATTCTAATTACTGATAATTCATGAGTGACATTTATTATTTTTTAGGTAATATAACAATGGTGATCCTTCATTGGGACATAGGGAAGTGTTCCATTCGGAGGAAGAGGAGAGGTGTCACAAAACAGTCATTACACAAAGGTAACACTATATAGTAACATAATGATACAGTATTTGATATATTGAAGGCCTCAATTATATCAAGGATGAGTAAAGGATAAGATGCAATAGATATTTTTTTACACCTTGTTCTATGTTGATTATTGTGATTTGAATATATTTAGACTTTGGTCTTATCTTGTGTACTGTTTATGTTTGAGAAGACATTGTTCCCTTCTTCTCCCTGTTCTTAAATAGTAACGGCAAGTGGGGTTAGACGTAGTAAACCTCCCAATATTTTTTGGTTTTAGCTGCTTAGTCACGCATGTTGTACGTTCTTATTTTGAATTATGTTTTCCTTGTTTTGGAAACAGTAGGGAAGGGTACACGACTTATTATATATTATTTATTTCACTTAATATTGAGATGTTAAGGTTCATTCATACAGTTCATATTTAATCCATGTAATTTATATTCTGATTTGTTTTGTAGTCATCACCAAACATTTCCTCTACTTTAGTATAGACTGTTTGAATTACTACACAACTTCCTTTTTTTGTTTTGCTTCACATTACAAGTCTAAAAATGAGGTTTTAAAGGGAATGTATGAATTCATACTTATTTTACTTCTACAGTTTTGTTTTTACTTGATTGTCCTCTTGAACTAGTATTCTGCATTATGATTTGGCCAATCTTGCACATGTTTACAAATACCTGGAAAGGATAAGTATGCATTAATATGCATTTTCCTTTGCTGTTTTGTTGTCTGTCATTATGAATCAATGATATGTTATGTATTATGATTTTGTTGATGTCTGAATAAATAATTCCCCTACTCTTCATCCAACATCCAACCAGCTGCACCAACGAGTCAAGCAATGGTCTCTTTGAATCTCATGGGAAATGCCAAAGGGCAGGAGATGAAGCCTTTAGACAGCACTCACTGGACACTCAAAATATAACAGGTACCCCAGGAAAGTCTAATTAATGCACTTCTCAACTGCAAAGGAAAATAATGGAGGGTGGGGAGTGAACAATGTCATAGTGCTGATCACATGCTCGGTAGAACAGCTGTATAAGAAGACTCTGAATCCTCCTCCCAAAGGGCCATTCATTTACTCACTGCACTACCTATTACTGTTTCTCAAGCAGCTGAGGCACATGATTTTCCAGCAGTTCGGGGCTATGGCATAGGAAATGTGGAGGATACTACTACTCCACAGAGTGCCAATAAAAATGAAGAGAATTTGATCAAAGACAGTAAAACTTGTAGAACTTTTGTTATGTCACCCTCCTCTGCTCCATTGAACTAGGGCAATTCTAACCCTAATGGCAAAGTACCAAATACAGAAGGACTTAGTAACATAACCCTTTCAAATCCAGCTTGTATGAATAAACCTGTAACTACCAAAAGTACTCAGAGCATGGAACAACTGACAGGCATTGATGCTGGTACAGGCCCTTCTGGGATAACAAGAAATGCATATTTATCTCCAGGCCAAATAAGTTCAGGGTGACAGATTTATTTGTAGCATATGGTGAGCCAGCACAGCATAGAAATGCTGTGTGACTAAAGTACAGTGAATTGGAGTCTCCACCTAATAGACATTTTGTTACAAGATCTCTTTTGAAAGATTTGATAGGTTTTGTTGCACCAGATTTATATGCGTTAATTCATGTCCCTGGAGAGTTGTTTTTCGATCTGAGTTTCAAAAACAATCATTTCTTTAGAGAGATTTTGGCAGTGGTATGAAACATAGAAACATAGAAGTTGTCAGCAGATGAGGACCTCTTGGCCCACCTAGTCTGCCCAGTTTTCCCTGCCTACTGTGCCACTGCAGACCGTACTCGATCTCCAGTCCTGTACTCCCCTTGCCTTACTACCAAGGTCCTCCTGTATCTCTTCCACGCATGCTTGAATACAATCATCATTTTGGTACCCACCACCTCTGCCAGAAGGCTGTCACAGGCATCCACCACCCTGTCCATGAAGAAGTACAGTATTTCCTCATGTTTCTTTTGAGCCTCCCCCCTCCAACATCATAGTGTGACCCCTTGTCCTCAAGCTTCATTTTCTACGGAAAATGTTACCTTGCTGTATCTTATTAATACCAGTTAGGTATTTAAATGTTTCTATCATTGCCCCCCCTCTCCTCTCCTCTCCTCTCCTCCAGACCAGAGAGTACATATACAGTTCCTTGAGTCTTTTCTTGTAGGGCATTTGATGCAGGCCCTGCACCATTTTGGTAGCCCTCTTTTGTACTGCCTCCACCTTATCAATGTCTTTCTGGAGGTGGGGCCTCCAGAACTGGACACAATACTCGAGGTGCAGTCTTACCAGTAATCTGTACAGGGGTAATACTACCTCCTTCTTCCTACTAGTAATACCCCTCCCTATGCATCCAAGCATCCTGCTAGCCTTCCGCACTGCCTTATCACACTACTTGGTTACCTTTAGATCATCAGAAATTATTACAACTGAGTCCCTTTCCTGTTTGGTGGTTGACAGTACTTCCCTTCCCAATTGATACATAGACCCCAGGTTTCTGTGCCCTAAGTGAATAATTTTGAACTTTTTTTTATTGAAATCCAGCTGCCAAACCCTTCACCATTCTTCCAGCTTTTTCAAATCATTCCATTTTTTTCACACAGACCCCCAGTGTGTCTATTCTGTTGCAGATCTGTGTGTCATCTATGAACAGACATACATTTCCTTCTAGCCCTTCCTCAATGTCTCTGATAAAGACATTAAAGAGAACTGGGCCTAGTACTGAGTAGTGAGGCACCCTGCTGGTCACCATGCCTACTCCAAAGTGGTCACCATTTACCACGTCTCTCTGACTCCTGTTGCTTAATCAACTTCTTACTAGGTTTATAACTTTTTGCCCCACTCCCAGACAGGCCAGCTTGTTCATCAGTCTTCTATTTGGAATAGTGTTGAAGGTCTTACTGAAATCCATGTAGGCCATATCTATTGCTCCTTCTGGATCAACTACCCTGATCACCCAGTCAAACTCAATCAGGTTTGTCTGGCATGATCTTCCCCTGCGAAACTATGTTGCCTTGGATCCTGGAATCCACTGGTTACAAGGTATACCACTATGCTTTTCTTCAGTAATGTTTCCATTACTTTGTCCACTAAAAGTAAAGAAGTCCCTACTATGGGAATCTTTTGTCATTACACCACTCACCAAACCTACCATCAAAACAATCTTTCTGCTCTTAAGAAGTAAAAGAGTCAATATTATTGATGTCTTTTATTGACTTAGACAGAGATGTGAAGTGCTTGAGCATCCTGCACCCATCTTGGATTTAGACTGTGTATGGAATGGGGGGGGGTGAGAGTAAAATTGCAACAGTCTAATAATGGGTTATTACACCTACCTGGCAGTTATTATATTGGTTGTGACAGGGGTTTATGATTTTATCCTGGTCATCCCAAGACCTGCCACAAATGTGGTGCCAGAACACATATAAGTTATGTGTGTGGCAAACTAAAATGCAATCTGTGAATAGAGTACGGACATGTAAGTGATCAGTTGCCTAACCACCTAAGGTGCAATCTCTGTGATGAAGAAGGTCATGCTTATCGTCAATGCCCATGGGCAGCACATAACTGGCTAGACTGAGTTAGTTGCAACCAGGAAGAGATCATTGCAGAAAGTCATGCCAAAGCCCAGATGCCAAGAGACCCTTCCCCACATCCTGATGTAAGACCATGATCACAATCTCCACCATCCAGAGACAGATCAGATATTTTCTCTTACCCCCAAATGTTCAGCGACAGTGATTCCAATGCCAGACCCTGTTAGAATCGATACTTATGCACCCCAAGTAAGTGATCAACCCATAGTCACACTAACACTTAGGCCAAAACTGGAAGTGGAAAAAGACCCTTATTCCACTATAACTACATTAAGAGGGGTTTACCCACATCGCTGCAAAATCCCAAAGGGCAATAGTCATGAAGGCGACATCAAAATGTCGATGATGACCATGTCACCAAGCAATTGTGCCTCCCGACTGCCATCATGCATAAATACACTGGGCCACATCAAGACTGTTTGAGGGGGTCTTTACCCCCGTACCCTCCAAAACATTAATTTAATTGCCTGTGGGGTGGGGGTTTATTGGGGAGGGAGAACAAGACTGGTGAGGAGCTCTGAGTGTATTGCACTCTGACAACCAGATCGCCACTGTGAGTGTTGAACTGGTTCTGGTGCACCGATGGCCATTGCCCTAATGCCTTCGTACCTGTGATGGGATGCCATCAGCAGGTGCCCAACACTCCTTCTCTGTTACTTCCTACCCTGCAGAAAGGCCTGTAATGGTTGACATGCCACCCTCCCTCAATCAAAACCAATGATATTTGCTCCACCCCAAAGTTTAGGCATGGTAGATTTGAGAATCTCAAGCTGAAGGCAGGTAAGCCTCCTTCACCTATACCAACCAGAAACAGGTATAGTTACTCTCAGCAAGAGGAAACAGTGTGGAGACATGGAGGAGGAAGATGAGGATGCAGAAGCCTCTTTGTTTGCATCCTTCATAGCTATTAGTCAGATTCTCAAGTGGAACAGTCAAAAGCTAGAAGACTAAAGAGATGTAACAGACTGAAAAATACTGCAACTTAAACCTTCTAAACAATGTGTAGGGGAACAATAGTGAACCCCACTAACTATTAAGGTAAGTAGAATAAAGAATGATAAGAAATGAATAACAACCTCTACTACACTGTCAGATTAGACAATATAATCTTTATCCAGGATACCAGAATTGAAACTTTGCATGAAATTGCTGATGTTAAAAGATGATGGCTAGCAGGACTTTCCTATTGGTCTCAATGTGTGGATGTGTGTAGTGGTGTAGCTATATTGTTAAAAGGCCTTGATTTTTTTCATTAATCAAGTCTTGGAGAGGGCCATAATGACTGACATGACATATCATAATATACATTTTCGTCTAATTAATGCCTATGCCCCACAAGCCATCACTGTTTGTGTGTCTTTATTTAAATCAATTCAGTCCTATTTGCACACTAGTAAAATTGTAAATTTGTGGGGGTGATTTTAACTGTGGGATAACTTTACAAGATGGGTGAAACAACCACAAAACTGCATAGTGTTAATAATTTCTTGATTAAAAACTGTTCATTTACAGGATTGCTTTAGGGCTGTTCATGATAAAGGAGGCAAAACATATGTTAGAGGCATACTGGCCACCAGGATAGATTTTGTTTTTCTTTCCCACGGCCTTAACATATATGGAGCCTGTACAGCAGTGATTGAAACCTCTTATCACCTTGCAGTGTCTCGCAGTTGTATAATATGGAATTCACCACAGAAACACCTTCTAAATTATGGAGATTGGAGAATGACTTGCCAGGTATTAGACAACACCCAAATCCTAAGCAAGTGGCATGCACTATGGACTGCTAGACTTTCTATAGCCTGTGCTTATGATTCTTTAAAAGACTGGTAGGAAGCATCCAAACAAGACTTTAAAATATGTTTCCAATGACAAGCCATCCACACAATATGCTCAAAATATCTTCCGTACTTGTCATTAAGAAACACATTACATAATTTAATCTCACATATGCACACTGATAAAGTTAACTTAATTTGCCAGATCTCATGGATTAAAAAATGAGATGTTTTCGGCCGGCCTGGTGGCGCTGAGGGTTGAGGCGCTAGACGCCACACCTCGCGCTACGTCGGCAACCCGGGTTCGAGGAGCGGACTCGGGTTGCCGAGAAGATCGGCAGGGGAAGAGGATCGGCGTCCCAGCGGATGCTCTCCTCCCTCAGGGGTGAAACCATGACCGCGTCCATCAATCTACGTCACTCGCGGCGGTGGAAGCACCGACCAAGGGAGAGACGAGTGGCTCCGCTCGTCACAGCCAGGAGAGGCGTCAGCTACACATAGAAGGATGGCGTGCGTCAGCATGCCACCTTGAGACGTATGTCCTAAGCGTGGAGTCGTCTCAGAGGGATGGGGAAACTAGGGGAAGAAAAGCGAGAAAATCTCTCCGGTAGCACTAGATGATAGCCTCTCGGTACCATCCCAGGACCACTGGGAAAAGAGGGACAGACCCCAATGTGCAGGAGGGGACGGAGGCACTCTAGGGGCAGATCCAACCGGAGGTGGAAATGGGGGAAGTTGAGAGGAAGGAAGGAGTGGGCTCCGGGAGTAGAAGGGGGTATAAAGATAAAGTATAAAAGAAAAAAAAAAAATGAGATGTTTTCAATACCATATAACAGAGCAGTTTCTTTGAAAAAGAGGTACAATTTGGCACTCAAGACTGGGTGATATTAATCAACGGTACATTACCTACTTCAATGTCAACAGCTATTTTGATTTTCTTGTTTTAAAAAAGGGGACAAAAATAAATTGTCCAATCTGAGACCCATCAGTTTATTAAATACCGATTTTAAAATTCTAGTTTGGATTTTAGCAGAAAGACTATTGAAAACTACTAACACCGCCATATCTCACTCACTCACTTTCCTGTGCCATCCCTTCCAGATCCATATTCAGTAATTTGATTTGGTTAAGGGAAAAAGGACAGACATCAGGAGTTTTGTTGACATCAGACTAGGAAAAGGCATACGATAGCATATCCCATAATTATTTACTTAGCTTCCTTAACAATTATGGTATCCTCCTGAAATTCAGATGGTGGATTAGTGTTTTGTAATTGCAGGCAACAGTAATACCTTATATGAACAGATGGCTTGGTAAGGAAATATTATAATTTGTGCTCTGTTGATGATGTAAAACCTTTGTAAATTAGCTATCTTTAAGCTCAAAGGTGTTTGAACAAGTCTGAACAAATTAAGTAAATAAATAAATAAATGAAGGGATTAGACAAGGGTGCCCCTTGATCCTTCTGCTATATCTTATATATTTTAGATACCTTATGGAGGAAAATCCAGCAAACACACACAAATTGAAAGTTACAGGTATTTAAGTTCCAAACATGATGTGTGTGCTGTAGTTCTTAACAGTGACACTGTGTCTCCAGCACTGAACACATTAAATGCTTATGAGTGGGTGTCAGGGGCTAAAACCAGCTATAATAAAAGTTGTGGTATATATATATTTTGGACATTTCAATGGAGAGGCTCAACATAGTCTGCAACATACTCCAATATTGAATGCCCCTATTAAAATATTTGGGATCACTTTCAGGGTTCAAAATGGTGTGCCATATAATTTAGAACCTTCAGAGACAATGGCCCAATTACTGGTTCCCCTCATCATCACATGAAGCTATTCCACAATGCCCCTTGGACATGGTTATGGACACTGCAGCCCCAGAGACAGGGCCAGGGGATGACTTCTCCAAACCCTTGGGGATGAGAATCAATGGATCTGGCAGAAAAAAGGCTGACACTGTAAATGATACATAGCCAAGGTCAGGCTTAATGCTGCGAGATATTCTGACTGCCTGAGAAGCAGAAGCAGTGAATGTTCATCCTCGGGTCCATCTGGTAGCTCTTTAGCACAAACCCCTCTCTCAACCCAAAGTAGATTCGACCGAATAAGATCCGCAGGACCTTCTGCCACAAGTTTTGCAGTCTGAGAGACTTATATGCACTGTGTTCTTGTAATACTGGCATATTATTTTTATGAAGCCTGTTTTGTGATGGATCATAGCTCTAACAGTGCTGTTTTTTTCTTTCACAGGTTTTAAAGTTACATTGGGAATAGAGTCTCCGCAATGTTTGTGGTTTACTGTTGGTTTTCTTGCCTTCCTGCCATAGCACAGTGTGGAGGTGCACATGGTAACTGACCATCAGGTTCATCTTCTCCCCAAGTCACACTTCTCACACTCCACTTCTAGCACAAACTTTAGGGGCAGTGGAATGGACCTCGCTTTACTTCAGGTGGTGCAGCTGCACCCCTTTCATATATATGGTAGGTAAGGTACTTGGGGGCCCTCCCCGAAACCTCCATATTAGCAACTACTGTAGTTAAATGTAGTGCTTCTCCTCAGTGCACTGCAACAGTAGCAAATAGAATACAGCATAAGCTAGGTCCTCTTATTAAGTGTTCCTTCGCTCTCATCCACGCTCCCAGTATAACATTAGCTGTCTCTTGCTATCTTGCTGGTGAGCTGCTTATCACTCCCAGACACCATTTGTCATGGGACTGTGATGCCACTTGCAGCAGCAGTGACCCAACATGACTAGCGATTTCACTTACATCTGGAGGCGATGGATGGCTTGGTAGGCATCGTAGGGTAGCAACACTGCTTTGATGGAGCTCTCAAATCAAGTCTGAGAGCTCATCTTGACTACATATTGTGTGACTACTCCCAACTCCCTCCCACACCGAGTAAACAAGTCAAGGAGTGATTGAACAGTTAAAGAGAAATGAGCACTCTGAGGCACACTCCACTTGCTCCCCCCTTTATTGCCATACCTGTCAGCATTAACTACTGATCTTTGGATGAGGATTCAGAAACTTTGCAGAGTCAGTGCAATGCCTAGGTGATGGTAGAGCTTTCAAAACATCACTACTGCCACTTCCATGCTTGCTAACTACTGTATAAGTGCTACTCCTCTGTGCTGCCTTCTTGCCCAAATGAAATGAAGCACCAAACACAATTGTGTGGCTCCCCCCAGACCACAGTTTTGCTGCTCATTCTCAGTCACTCAGTGGTCTCCTTCCCCTCCATATCTCATCTCATCTCTCCCGGGTCTCAACCCCCCTCCCCCAGGATTGGTGCATGAATCAACCTGTACTAGTTTAGTGTTTTGGTTTACCTCCTACAGATGCTGGTGTTACAAGACTTCAGCATTAATGGCTTGTTCTCTCAGGTCCTTGCTGCTGACAGAAATAGCCATATGTTCTACAATCTTCTGCTAGTTCGTGTTCTACTTGCTGATGTTAACACCCTGTTGGGACCTGTGCATTGGCAGACTCAGGTGTTTCTGCTCTCAAAGCCCTAGTAGGCTCAAATTTTTCCTTCCCTGGATACCTGAAGTTTATCTCATTCCTGGTAGTTACTCAGGTGTCATATGAATGTATATGCAATATTGTGTTCCTCAGGTTTCTTACTCAGGTTGCTTCTGTTAACTGTGGTATATTACAGATTATAGCTGTATTACTGGCATGTGTTATTCAGTATTAGTCTGGAGAACCAGCCCTACTCCCCCAGAGTTGTCATCGTAGGGCACATCTCTGATCCAGCTTTGCTATAGTTCTCTGTTAAACATTTCTTCCAGATGGCTCATTTACATCTTCTGGGGGTGCAAGTGGTCTGAATCCTCCTGTAAAAAGGAAATGGATTTTATCCAAATTAAAGAGCATGAAATTTCAGATTGCACTCCAGCAGGAGACCAAATTCTATCCAGTTGATGCTAAAAAGCAATTCAGAGATTGAGTGGGGTTGAAAGTGCATAGCTGCACCCCAACATCTAAGGCTGGTATCTCAATCTTATCTCAATACATAAGGTATTCCATTGGAAAATTGAGGCCTCTGCCCAAGGCAGGGCTGGTAGAAGGGTAGCAGTCAAATTTCATATGCTTAAAGGGCCTCTGGTTATAGCCATTGCCTATGGGCATAACCATGATGACCCAGAATTATTCAATGCCCTCAATCACTCATGACTAGAGCTAATGGCACCTGGCATCCCCCTGCTCATAAGGAAGAGTTCAACCTGACTCTGGATGCCTATTTTAACAGGAATTCAGGGAATGCTACAACACATCAGGGCTCAGGCAACAGTTTGGGACATAATGTTCATACTTCTTCTGACCGACCTATGGTTTCTGCAACATCCTACTAATCTGAACCATTACAGCTTCTCTCCCATACACTCCACCTTGAGTAGGATTGACTTCTGGATCAGTTCTTCAGCAGCCTCCCCATCAGTACAGGCATTGCAAATAGCATCCACATATCTTTCTGACTATACTCTAGTGGAGCTGGTGGGGAACTGGATCTCCACGGCCTCTAAATCTGCTTCTTGGAGGCTGAACCCCCTTCTCCTCCAGGATAAAGACTTCCACCTCAAGGCCAGAGAAGGAGGTGTCTGCCTTCTTTGAAATGAATAACAGCACAACCGCCAAGGCCTTACAGTAGGATACTTTTAAGACAACACTGAGGGGTCATATAATGGGGTTCACAGCTGCCCACAGGCACAAGCTTGAGCAGAAATAGAAATCTCTGGAAGCTGCACATACAACGAAAGAGGATAAATGCAAGAAAAATTATCCAACCCCACCCCCATCTACACCTCTCTCAAAATGCAACTTAACGCTGACCCAGTGGCATGGAGGGCTGAGGCATCATGTCTCACCTCCTGCCATGCTGGTGCCCCATGTTCATGAAGTGATCAGGTCTCCAGGGGTCAGCTTTGGAGGGAGAGGATCGTGTGTCCAGGAGACAGCTCTTCTCTCCTGGGGAGGGCGGGGAACATGAATCGGCACTTGCCTGAGACCTAGCGGAGGTTAGGTGTTAGCATACTGAGTCCCGTACATCAGGGTGTAGAAGAGGAGCAGCCAACTGGTAGGCAGCATGCAGACCCATATGCTGCATGCCACTGTTAGCATTGTATGCTCCCCGTCCACAAGAAAAGCAGAAAAAGGACCCTGCCAAATGGCATGAACACCATCCCCCGCAGGCACTGCCCCTAAGATGATACCTCCCCAGTGCTGGATCCATTCCTGGTGGGTGGAGTCACTCCCCACCACCCTGCCATGAAGGGTAAGTCATGGGGGCATGGAATGGAGGGGGTCTGATCCTTGGGGGATGGTGCTGGGGGACGGAAGAAGGAAAGAGCTGGCCAGGACCATGGGGGAGAAATACCATATAAAAAAAATGCAAATTAACACCATCACCACAAGGAAAGCAGAACTTGCAGCTCTGCACTTGAAGCATAGATACTGGGATGGTGGGAGAAGGCATGCAAACTTCTGTCCTACAAGCTGCACAAACAGCAGTTGGACAGATTTATTCATGGTCTGCAGGACAAAAGTGGCACCCTTCATACCCTTATGAGATGATTGATAATATCATGCACACATTTTAAGAGGTGCTATACTCAACTGGAAAAGTTAGATAAGTTCTTAGAAGGCCTACCCATTCCCAACTTATCAGAAGCCCACAAGGGGGTGCTGGAAGCCCTCCTTACCACTGCAGAAATCAAGGCTGCCATTTCTGACCTGTCCCCCCACAAAGCCACAGGTGGGGATTATTTTCCAATCAATCTGTATAAAACGGTTCCTACTTTTATCTCTCCAGTACTGCAGGCCATCTTCCAATAGTCACACACCGGAGCCACCCTCTCCCCCCTAGATGTAGCAGCAGTCATTATGATCCTCCCTAAGGAAGGCAAGGATCCTATGGCTCCTGGCAATTATAGGCCTATCTCACTCATTAATGCAGATGCCAAAATACTAACCAAAGCATTACTCACTAGACTGCAGCACATTCTCCCCAGCCTAATCCAACCCTCTATGGTGAGCTTCATTAAGGGGACACTCATCTCTGATCACCACAAGGCTCTCTTCTCTTTGATGGCTCTTGCAAACTCTGCCTCCATTCCTGCTGCAGTTGTGGCCATAGATTTTGAAAAAGTTGTTGACTCAGTGAAATGGGGCTACCTGAATGCCATCCTAGCAAAAATGGGTTTTGATGCCTAATTCGGAGGATGGGTCAAAAAACTGCACGCACAGCCCTCTGCTCAAGTACTTACTAATGTGGTGCTTTCCCAGCCATTCACACTTCACAGAAGCACATGCCATGTTTGTCCTCTCCCCACGCTGTTTGTGCTGGATATAGAGCCACTACCCATTGCCATTCGGCAGCACCCAGATCTATGGGGCATTCAAGCAGGCCAGGTGGATAGCCGCACACTTTTATTCACTGATGACAGTCTTGTTCTCCAGAATGCTGCAAGGGGGCTTCTCACCCTCCTTGATATCCCACACAAATTTCAGGTGGTATTTAGACTCAAGACAAATTTTAATAAAACAGGTAATGCACTTCAATGGATGCTGTACTTGTGATGTGGTTGCCCCAGGGGGTCTTAACAGTCACCCAACGGTATTAAGTGCTTAGGGATATGGTTCTGACCAGACCTGGCAGGTGTAGTATCTGATATCCATATGCCCCTGTTGCAAAAAATAAAGGACCAAGACCACTGGAAACTGCTGTGATTCTCCTTAAGAGGAAGAATTGTGACAGTAAAAATGATAATGGCCCAAAGCTCATACATTGCTTCTCACACCTGTCAGTCCATATACTCTCCCCAGTGGTTCTCAAAGATGGTGGCCACCATAGGCAATTTCCTGTAGGGGACAAAACCCTCACTACAGTAGAGTCAAGCTCAGGGCCAACTGATGGAGAGGAGGCTGGGGCCTCCTATGTTTTTACGCTTATTACATTGCCTTACGGTGTGCCCAGACTCTGCACTGGTTTTCCTTCAACAGCTTTCTTAATACCTCTCCCCCCTTTGTGGGTAGCTATTGAATGCCACCTCAACCAGTCAAGAACACTGGCTACTTAGTTGTTTTCCTACCTCTACACCATAGGTAAGAAAGGCCCCACAGTGCCTCCCTCCATTAAGGCATGGCAGAAATTGGAATCCTGGGTGCAAACTCCTTTAGCATTACTATCCATGACACTCCTATGAAGGAATCCTTTGCTTAAAATTGGGGTCCAACTTGTACATTGGGAACTGTAGGGACACCGAGGAATAATACACATATCCAGTTTATGACAACCAGCCTCTACAAACATGGACTCCTTCGAGAACCTTAAGTGGCATTATGACCTACTCAAGAGTGACTTTTGGAGGTATTTGCAAATTAACAGTGCCACTGCAGATTACTCTAAGGCTCTCCCAATTCACACCCTCAAGGTTCCCCCAAGGTCCCAGTCCCCTGGATTAAGGCCCATACGGGCAGCACAGGAGTGGTCTACAAAGCCATTATCTAAAAGGCCCCTGACCTCTCGGTAAGAGTGAAAGACAAATGGACTCAGACATTGGGAGAAATCTCAGAATCACTCTGGTGTCAGCTCTGGTCCCTCATCCACAAAGCATTTACAAACTCAAAAACTGTGCTTATTCAAAACAAACTCCTGCTTATGCAGTGCTATACACCTGTTAGACACAAGGCCTTTGGACTTATGAGTCACGACATCTACTGGCACTGCCAATCTCCTAGGGCTGACCTGTTACGTATTATCTGGAGCTGTACTAAGCTACAGAGCTTCTGGTCACAGTTTCACAAGTGCTGTTGTGATATTCTGGATAAGGCTGTCCCTATGTTCCCAGAGCTATATATTCTGGAGATACCCCCCACCTACTCCAGCACTTAGGAAAAATCACCTACACTGGCTCATGAAAGTAAGCATTGTGGCTAAGAGATTGGTGTTCAGACATTGGAGGACTGAAGAGTTGCCCACTATTTCTCAAAGGCTAGCAGCAGTAAGGTCCCTGATCACCCTAATCAGAATGTCCCATTTTGCTAGGAAATCATTACTTTTGTACCAGGCCCTATGGGAGCCCTTTTTGACCTCCAGGTACTCCTTGGTGGACCCCACTTGTGAGGCATGTGGCAGACACACACACACACACACACACACACACACACACTCACACACACAGGACTGGCCATAGCAGTACTGTCTAGCCCAGTTTGCCTACTCTGCTCTCTTTTGCTGTTAATATGTATCCCCTTGCATATAGCTGGTCCCTGCAAACAACACCCAGTTATACATTCTGTGAAAACTGCAGTAGCAATACTGACTTAACCTGAAATGTTAACATCCTATTGACTGTATGTACCCACTATTCTGTTAATCAATCCTATAATACTGCTTTTCACTGAATGAACTCCTGTACACCAGTGTATTTGACACATTTTTGAAAAACTTTAATAAAATGAATAAACTGTAACAACAAAAAAAAAATCTTGCCCAGGTCTTCTGGGCTCAACATTATGCTCATGAGTGCCATACGGTAGCCTGTGATGTTGGCACCTGAAAGACGGCGCCGTCCGAAACAGCAACGCTTTGTAGGGAAGCCCAATGGTAATCGGGGTAGGTACACCGGATGTCGCTATATTTACACACACTAGAGGCGAGCATGGCAAGCATGGGCTGGAAGGGGCAGAGGATGTAGAGGGTGGTGCTGTGGTCAGCTGCCAAGCTGCGCCGTAACATCAGGGGTTGGCGATCGGTTGCTGATGCAGGGGTACTAGGTTCGGGTCTGGGTGCTACTGCATTTTTGTTGCACCTAGCCTGAAACTTGTTTTTGCCCCCAACATACACCCCCTGGATTTGAGAATCCTTTAGTAGGGAGGTCTGAATGCAAAAACCCCACAGAAAGCAAGTAATGTAAGTCCCGGTGCACGTTCTTCCATGCGCTGACATCGCGATAGAGCGGCTAGCCATTCTGCAGTCATCGTTATCACGTAGAACCGTACCATACTGTTTACCCACTGTGCACTTATGGGACCATATATGCACCTTAGCCACATTTACCAACCAAAAGATGAAAATAGGCAGATGTACTGAATCCTTGCTGGGCGGTCTATTGAGCAATGCTGTTGAATGCAAGGAAAAGGATTCAGGTAGGCGAATTGTGCTGGATATTTGACTGGGGGGTTCAGAGAGATGCAGAATTAGGCTGCTGTCTTGCCAGTGGTCAAGCCACACCCTTATTGACTGTGCAGTGGCAACACACACCAAACCCCAATCTGAGCACTATTCAAAGTGCATACACCAAACATCCTCCGGACACTCATTTTCTTTGCTCCCACCATACTCCCCATCTCTTCTGGCAGCTCACCTATCTTCTTCTGGGCTTCTTCCCTAAGGTTCCTTTAGCCAAAGGACGTGCCATCCTTTAGCACATCTAGGACTGGAATCCTTCTTATGAGGGTTCCATTATCCTCAGTACCCCAGACATTTGGTAGTTTATCTGGAACAGAGCTCATGAAAGCCAACAGAGGCTTTCTGGAATTCTCTCGCCATCTTGGATCTCAGACCTTGCGCATGCACACTAGGGACTGTATCTCGATACAGTGCTCAATACCTGGCGCACGCGCAGTAGGGGTCTTGGTGTTGTTCATCCTAATGCTGAATACTAATGTTTCCCTTTGTTCTCCCCTCCATATAGGCCACAGAACCCTCCCCACCCCAATGCCACAACACTCACTGGCACTCACAAGAGCTCAATCGGGAGCTGGAAGCTGCACTCGGGGTCTTAATAGGTAAGGCTGTCTCCTGGCAAGCAATCTTTGTGTGCGGTGTTAGCCCATCAATGTGCTGCTCACGTCGACTGCCCCACCAGCCCCAGAAACCCTCCCACCCAAGCTCGACCCTCAATTTATTTCCTTATCCTGTCACGTGACTTCCTGTAACCTTCTGCAACTAAGTCTCCACATTCCCATTTGCAGCTTATACTCCTCAGCCACCAGAGGGTGCTCCATCCCCCTGTCTTTGCCAACCTCTCTATATCTCCCTTGTCTCTACTACTTGCAGGCACTCTTGTCCACTCAGCTACTCCACTGCCCAGTCTCCTGCCCAGTACCTCCCAGCTCCTCTCACCACCTCCCACCTCCCACCTCACCCTACTCTGCTCCCCTTTTCCTCTACCTCTCCACCGCCTACCCCTCTCAGTTCCCCTCCTGCCTTTTTACATTCCCAGAGCAGCCAGTAGGAGTCGCTAATTCACCTCTCTCTCAGCACCTTTTCCAGCCTCTCATTGCCCACTAGCCAGGCCCGCCAGCCCCTATACCAAGTCCACTCAACCCCCCCGGGGTTCAAACCTGATACATTTAACACCAAAGGCAGCAGCACTACCACTACTCCACAGTGGCAGTCACCCTCACTGAAGGTCAGTTATCCCCCTTATACCCCCAATAGGAAGTAGCAATGGGCAGCATGGCTATCACACTCACCCTACTCATGGTCATCCTTCTTGCTCAGCCCATGTCCCATCCTGCCCCCCTGCACTCCACCCTGAGCCCCACCCCTTCTACCACCCCACAGCAGCCACCCTGGACACCCCTGTTCCTCCACGGCACCCACCTCCAACCAATACCCCCCCTTCCCCCTCTGGGGCACCCTGGGCCCACCTCTTCTTTGCCATACCTACCCTCCGCTCTCTGCCCATCCCTTGCACCCCCACTATAAGGACCTAGAATCGGCACCTGACTAAGGGTCCTAGTCACCACAGTCTGCTCATCAGGTTAATTGCTCTTCTCCTTCTGCTCTCCAGGAACATACACCCAAACCCTGGGCTGTTGTCAACTAGCCACCCCCCACACCCCACTGGAACTGGCCTCAGCATTGCATCTATGAATATTTGCAGCCTTCTAAAAAATCCGCCGCTGTCCAGTGCTGGGTTGTACAACACCAACCTGATATTATAGCTCTAGCTGTGATCTGGCTCTCCAAAAAAAGTCTCAACTCTGTCATCTCCTTCCCTGGCTATGCTCTGTTCAGGGATGACCGTATAGGCAAATGTAGTGGCGGGTGTGCAGTCTTTATGCGTGACACACTTTTAGGCCATGCTCTCCCTGCCCCCAAGCTCAGTTTGAGTGCCCAAGCCCTCACTCTAATGGTCACCCCTGACCCAGCCATGGGCCCTCTTTTCCTCACAGTCTCTTACATATCCCCAAGGGACCAGGAACCAACTGTCCCCTCCGTCACTGATTACCTCACCACACTCCCACACAAGGCGGAGCAGCTCATCTTAGGTTACCTTAATGTCAATTGGCTGGGTACCACTGCCTCCCATATCAGGGACTCCTTCGCTGCCCTAGATATGACCCAACTAGTTACCTCACCTAGTAGATTTAACCAGTCAAGTGGATCCAGCACCCTCCTAGATGTAATTCTGTCCAGCACCCTCCTAGATGTAATTCTGTCAAACCGCCCTCATAAAATCAGGGATATTAATGTACTACCTGACTCTCTTAATGACCACTCTCATGTCCTCTGTCACTGGTTATCCCCTGCACTGAAACCAGTGTCCCAGGTCACCTCGCACTGGCGCTTTTGCCTTGGGGGTCTCAGAAAGCTAAAAATGCACATAGCCCAGCTTGACTGATCCCCAATCCTACTCGCAGCAGATATTGACTGTGCCCTAGCCTATTTCTCCAGTGCCTTCAGCAAGGCCTGTGACCTTTTCAGCCCCCTGACAAGTATCCGTACCAAAAAACAAAACGCCTCATGGATCTCCCCATCCCTTGTCCAAAAACTGAAACAAAGAGATAATCTCTGGCATATTGCTGTCGAGACAGGCAAACTGGCTGACAGGTAAACCTATAATGCAGCACGTAATAAGTGCACCTGGGCTATAAGGCAGGCTAAGGCCGAATATTATCAAACCACCCTTGCATCCACCTGGGGCTCATCCCATGCCTTCTGGGACAATATGAAAGAGCTCAATGAAAAGACCCACTCCCCCCACCATCATAGCTTTCCATAGACGGTACCGTCACTACTGATCCTCCCTGCATAGCTGAGTGCCTCAATATGGCTTTCTCAGATCTAAGCTCTGTTCTCCCCAACTACTTTTTCGACCCTATCCCTGCCTCCACCCCCCCCACCCTGGATCTCCCCCTTTCTACTTGCATGCCATATCACCCCTTGAAGCCAGGCCTCATCTGCAAAAAGCCTTAGCTAGCAACAACCCCAGCTGTGATCTCCTGGACTCCAGGATTCTCTGATTAGTCTTGGATACTGTACTAGCCCCTATCACTGACCTTTAAAACTGGCCACTATGTCTTGGTTAATTTCCAAGTGCTTGGAAAATTGCAGAAATCACCCCAATCCATAATAGTGGAGATAGAACCTCCCCTAACAATTTCAGGCCCATCTCCATTCTCCCCCTGCTCTCCAAAGCACTAGAAAAAATAGTGGCCATTCAGCTCTCCGAGTACCTGGCCAAATACGACATGATGTGTGTGGAATAACATGGATTCCACTCTGGACACAGCACCACTACAGCCCTCCTGCAGTTCTCCTAGCACCTCCACTCTGCTCTCGACTCTTCACATCATGGGTGCAGTGTTCATTGACCTCTCCAAGGTCTTTTACACTGTCTGTCACCCCCTCCTACTTGACTCCCTCCACCAACTTGGCTTCTCCCCTGGCCCCCTTGCTTGGTTCACCAGTTACCTCTCTTCCAGATCCCAGCGTGTGAAGGTAAATGGCACCCTGTCCAATACCCTGCCCGTTAGCTCAGGAGTCCCTCAGGGTTCCATCCTGGGCCCCGTTCTGTTCAGCCTCTTTCTCAACACTCTCCCCTGCTCCTGCTCAGGCAATATGCTACTCTATGCCGATGATGCGGTCCTCTTTGCCTCCTACCCTGACCCCGCATCACTACAGGAATCCCTGCAGCACACATTCAACCAAGCTGAAAAGTGGTTCCTAGACCACCGGCTGGTCATTAACCTCAAAAAAAACAAGTCCATGCTTTTTTGTCATCACCAGAATAAGGCCAAATATGCCCCTCTCTGCATTCTCCCCAGTAATCCACACCCTCTCGAGCAGGTGTCATCCTACAAGTACCTGGGTGTCCCCTTCGACTCAGCTCTTACATTCCACATCCACATCAATACCCTGTCCTCAGCTATAAATTCTCGGATTGGCCTTCTCTATCAAACACAGAGATTGTCTCCCCCAAACCACCCTCCAACAGGCCATCAACTCCTTCATCCTATCCTTGGTGGACTATGGCCTACCCATCTATGCCACGGCTGACAATACCGCCCTCACCAAGATCCAGACCTTGATAAACAAGACCTGTAGGCTTCTGACTGGTGCATCCCACCGCACTCATACTTGCCTAATCTATTCCACTGCCAACCTGCTCACCTTGGAGGAATGCCTGCACTACCAAACCTGCTTACTTGCCAAAAAATCCCTGCTAGGACTCTCCCCCCCCCCCAGGGGTCACCTTATCCCTGCAGCGTGCATCCCCATCTGTTGCCACCCGTAGCTCAGTTAAGGCCACATTTCAGGTGCCCCATACCAAGACCTCTTTAGCCCAAAGGTCCTTCCACTACCACGCCCCCACACGATTCAACTCCCTCCTGCCCTTGGTCACTAATTCTACCAAAATTGGTCCTTTCAAAGTTGCTCTCCGTAACCTCTTCTTTGACACCCAAAGCTGTAGTTACCCTTAATTAACCTAATGGCCCATAGCCTTGACAATGTCCATTGTACTGCTATTCACCCTCCCTTTTTCTTTTTTCTTCTTATCCCCCGTCCCCCAACCTTTCCCCATAGGTATTTCTCCCTGTACGTCCAGAGTTGTACCTTCTATTATTTTAATATTTTATATGATTATAACTTCTCTGTAAAACTTTATCTGTAAACCACTGCTGTATTGTGTTCTTATTGTTATCTGTATTTCACCTGTATGTTACCACTGTTGTACCTCACACTGTAACCATGTATACCCTCCCTGCGATGAGGTGCCTTTGTAAATGAGTCCATGACTCAAAGGTTGTAAATCCGACTTTCAGATAGATAAATAAATACATCCAGTCATGCTACTAACAATACTGAGCTCCCAACAGCTCTCAGCAATCTCACTCCTACAGTTGCATAAGCACCATATTATGTTGCACAAGCATGTATCACAGCAAACCAAGCAACCAAATGTACTAGTCATTTCAGATTTATTGTAGCTGGCACCCAAGCCAGTGAACCTTAATGTTGGCCAGCCAAGGAGGTGAATAAAAGGTTTATGCTAGCAGTACACGGATAATGTACAAACTGAACTGTTTGCCCATTTATTGGTGCATCAACTTCAGGATACAGCACTGCCAGCCAGGATGCAATGCAGTAATTCTGCAGTACATCACAAAATGCTGCAGTGTAGTGTAGTCCAATGGCAATTAAGCCCTTTTTTACTGCAGTGTTTTGTGACATCATTTACTGCATGTTACAACATTACATCGTGTGTGGCTCCACTGCTTGTTGGTATACAAGGCCTTATATAGTATAGGACCTGATCATCTAATAGATCTCCTGGCCCCACACACTTTTGCCCACCTTCTGCACTCCACTAATGCTGGCCTGTTGTCTGTACCTCTTTCAAGGCTGAAGTTGTTCAGGGATAGGGCATTTATAGTGGCTGCTCCCATCCTGTGGAATGCTGTACCTTTCCCACATTCACTTTGCCGGCATGGCGGAGGCCTTCAATGGGACCCTCAAATCTCCTGTTTAAGACTGCGTACTGCCTTTGCTGAAAATGTTATTAATTTTAATTTACTGAACTGCAGTTAGCTAGCAGGATAGTTAACTCCATTGAAGTTATTTATTTGGTTACTTATTGCTTTATTTATTTATGTACTTAGCTGATTATTATTTAGTTTCTCATTAATTTGCGCTGTATTATATAATGTATTTATTTTTTGGTTTGTCTGTTTTTTTTTTTTTTTTTTTTTTACAGTGACCTGAAAGGTCACCTAAAATAAAACTGCCTTGCCTAACATCCATATTGGGGCAGCCACTGGATGCCAGTGTCTGCTATGCTCAAGGCATAGTGAGGGAAATTATGCCAGTGGATGACAGGGACTGATTTGTTGGGAGTAGGGTGACAGGGAGTGTATGTCATGGATGTAAGGTATTATTTGGTATGGAACAGGGGGTACCACTGGACACCAGAGACTGTTTGGCATTGGCATGGGTGAGAGAGGAGGGAAATACTAGATACCAGGACCAGGATCTGTTTTGCTTAGGATAGTGTGTGTGTGTAGGGGGGGCAATGGACAGAAGGAGCTGCTTGGCATGTCATGGGCCTAGGGGATTAAGTGGTACCACTGGACTCCAAGGATATTACTGTAACTTTGGCACCCCATCTCAAGCATTGCTGTGATTGTAAATTTCCTTGCATTGGAAGACAGCGCTGAAGTTAGAGGAACATCAATGTTGAAGAGCAATCATTTTAGCTCTGTGGAACTTCATCACACATTCACTTAATGGCCAATCCACAGCATGCATGGCTGATGCATTGTGTGATCTACACCATAAATGCATACACATGCACAGCCAACAACTGTATCATGTGGAAGTATGCTCCGTAGATCTCTACTGTATGTAGAAGGTGTGAGAATGTCAGAATAGTGGCATTACTTGAGATACATGCTGAAATGGTATGGGTGTCAGCAACTGCAGCACTGTTTAGGTTGGAAAAGGAGTGGAGGTACACCTCACAAACTATTCCACATTGAGAGTTGTAACAAGAAACTGTGCACAGTGGGCCCATAGCCCTGCACAGCATTGGACAGTGCTAATCAAACTCCCCAGCACCACCACCCCCGCACTGTGAAAGGTATTACGAGGGCTGTGCGAACCTCTTAAAGTTCCACCTTCTAACATTAAAATCCCAACTTCCCTGCAATGTAAGCAGTGCACCAGGAGTGCTGTAGTTGTGGGGGGGGGGGAACTGGGCAAGTGAGAACTGGCATATCGCAGCAACAGTGTGTTTCTTGGTAGTGTGAAGGATAGTGGAACCTCAAGTAATAGTTGAGAGCAAAGACACTGGCCCACCTGCTCACCCAGCATCATTAAACAGCCACACTGACAAGGAAGGAGAGACCACAAAACTTAATACAGAATTCCTGCAGTTGTCTCTCTGTCTCTCTTTCTCTCTCTCTCTCTCTCTCTCTCATTCTCTTTCTATCTCTATGCATCTTATCTGTTGAGTTGTGAGGCATTGTGACTCTGAGTGGTCAATCACTGACATGTGTATATTCAGCCCGATTCTCTGACCCCTTCCCACCTCCTCCCTTCCTTCATGGCAGTGTGAGACACAAAGCATGACTGAGACTGTGTCAAGGAAGCTGCACGACCCTTCAGAGAGTGAAAAAGAGACTTCCCTGCAGTGCACGAGGTGAGCTGTGGTTGGGGTGGGGGACTTCACACACTGAAAAATCAGTGCACAACAAACCAATAGTGTATAACAGTAAAGTGCAGTTTATTTGTGCAAAATAATGAGGGATACAGACCACCAGCTTGATCAGCCCAGGGTGCTTCAACTCACTCCGAGGGTTTGTCGGGGTAAATGGCTGGACAGCTTTTTTGGGTTGGTGGGAATCTTTATTTATTTTTAATGATTTTTCCAACAGGTTTAGGGTCATATTGTGCACTGGTACAGATATGGTAATGCCATTTTAGTCCTCTTGGAAAAAAAGTGCATAATAATTTGTCACGGCGATAAACCAGAATGTCATCAGTCTTCATTTTACTTCAAAAGCTTAAGACACATAAAATAGAATTCATTGATTTAAAATTATACATTGACAAGAACCAGTGAATTGGCACCAAAGGGTTTAGAAAACCCACCTCTGCCAACACAGTGCTACATGCTTTTAAAAATCAGTCTACTAACCGTATTGCTCCATACAAGCTTTTCAGCCAGCAGAAACAACAGCAACTCCAATGGCATCAGCCAGCCGGTATTTTTATGAATGAACTTGATAAACTTTCATGGACTTTTTATCTGTGAAGTCTTCCTTATCTGCAGTTGTGATTGCTGTGAATTGAATCAACATCAGCAGCATGTTTACCAATATTTATCAGCACTTTAGAGAATTAAAGGTTGGTTTTGCACTGGCATGCATTGGAGTACACAGATCTTTCTAATGTGGAGCTACATAAGTTTTAATAAACCTTTTAATGGGTGCCGGTCCTTGTAAACCTTGTTTCTGCGTTTTGACTTGGGCACTACTGTTCTGGCTATAGTCCTATCCCCTTCATTTCAGCAAGCTTTTTAGCTGTCAGCAACATCACTGACTTCCTAACAGCCTCATCGAGCTTCACCTTGGGTATTCACATGCATATTCCAGACTCAGTTCCATTATTTGTATGCAAGATCGGTTTATCATGCTCGATGCATCCTACAGATTAGAGACTGTTTACAGACAACTTAATTTACGTTAATACTACAACAAGTTGCTTTCTGGTATTGCCTCATCATCCCACTAAGAAATCAAATGGCCCTCGAACATTACTCCAACAATCCGGGGCTCTATAAACTGATCCTATTCTGCCCTCAGTGTTTTCTTGCAGCAGCCATCAGTGTTGCATCTGTGGGCTAAAGGAATCAGCCAGGAGAGGTCAAAATCTGGAACATAATCATGTTCAAACAATAAGACCAGCACAGTGAGACATTTAGATATCACAGTACCGTGTCTTCCTTTCATTCAGTGACTGTCAGTTCATTTTTACTCACCTGGGCTCAAGAGGGCTGAGCAAGTGCCAGGATTACCAGGACTCATAGAAGTCGACTGAAGCTGCTGCATTTCTCCTTCCTGTTCCTTAGTCATGTTTAATATCGGTCCTCAAAATCTTTTGCTTCCTAAATTAGATTATGGACCTAAACTCTGAGACATATCTGAATTCTTGTTCATATTCACTCACAAAGCTTCAGATTCTAGGATTTATGTAGTGTATTTCTACCAGTGAACAACTCTGCATCCTGTCTTTATCCCTACCATGCAGATACACAACCACGAACCTTGTAAGGGGTACCAGATGCCATGGGATTACCTCATGGACATCTGTCAACATTGGGACCAATCAATATCTACCAACACCGTATCAATTCTCACTCCTCATATCCATGACTATCATATCATTGCTTTGATCATTTCCTTGCAATGCCCATCTACCCATGTGCATCAAACTGTCTATCATTTGGGGTATCACAAGTCTTAAGAGGGAGGTAATAATCCCTCTTTACAAGACACTGATTAGGCCCCATCTGGAATAGTGCATGCAGAACTGGAGGCCACACCTTCACAAGGACATTAACCAAATTGAGGCAGTCTAGAGAAGGGCAACCAAAATGGTGCAGGGACTGCATCAGAAAACATATGAGGACAGATTAACGGAACTCAGTATGTATACCCTAGAGCAAAGGAGGGAGAGAGGTGATATGATTGAAACATTCAAACACCTTAAGGGCATTAACAAGGTGAAAGAGTCTAACATGTTTCAATATAGGAAAAATAACGGACAAGAGGACACAGCATGAGATTAGAGGGAGGCCGATTAAGGGGTAATGTGAAGACTCTCTTTTTCACAGAAAGGGTGGTGGATGCATTGAATGGCCTACCTCAGGAAGTGATGGATATGAATACAGTGCAGGGCTTCAAACAGGTATGGGACAGGCATAAGGGAGCAATACAGATAAGTATGAATAGACAGGCCATTGACAGAGCAAATGCCAAGGGCACATTCATAAGGTAGAAAAAGAAGCTGGCAGACTGGATGGGCCTTGCGGTCCTTATCTGCCATCAACTTCTGTGTTTCTATGTTTCTTCTTCCATTCAGTCACTATCCTGATGGCTTAGTTCCTGTTCAATCCTGTTATAGTCAAGGTTAACATTGACCTTTGAATAAACCATCTTTTGTACCATTATTCTATTTTTTCCAACATTGTCTTAGGCAATTGGAAATCTTCCATGGTTTCTTATATTGGTCTTCTGACAATACCTTTCCTTTAGAATGCAACTTTAAGCACTTCATTGTCAGCTCCAGCATGTGGTGCACATTTCTGATCCGCTGAGCATCTCATCTGCACTAGCTCCTATCTACCTCACTAGGACACTGAAGAAGCATTGCCATGACATCATTGCATTCAATATGTCGTTTACCCATGTCATCCATGTCTCCTCAAGGTCACAGAAGAGAATCCTAGCTTGCACATCTCTACATCACGGGTCATAGTCAGATTGCCTTCAATTGGGACTCAGTAATTCACCTTCTACTAGGGTTTGCCACTTCATCAAAAGCATGAACTCCATCCCAACTTGTTCAGTAGTACTGTAGCAGATCTCTTTCTTTCTTCCTTCTTTTTTCTCAGCCCATACCAACAGCCCTCATGGTACCATCTATCTAACTCATTCCTTCAGGAGGTCTATGAGCGTGGGTAAGTGTCCTCTGTCCTTTGGGATGGGAATTTCCCCTTTCACTTCATTAACTCATCAATCGAAGAAGGTTTTCAGGGACTCCCACCAGACTTCTTCTCATTCAAACTCTAGAACAGTCTCTAGGGGAAATTCCCTTGGATGCCTTTATGTCTATCTGACTCAAGACCTTCAGATGGATTGAGTGCAGGTAGGTGTCCTCTGTCCATTGGATAGGAGTCTCCACTTTAACTTCATACATTCAATCGAAGAAGGTCTTCATGGCATTCCCTGGACTTCTTCTTGTTCCAGTTCTTGGATGGTCTCTAGGGAAATCTCTTTGGATGTTTTCATTCGTGCTGCACCTCAAAGCTGGTTTTTCAGGGATGCCTCTAGGACAGCTTTCTGAACTCTCCACCTCAATATCTGTCTGTTAGGAGTACTCACAAGTCTTCCTTCCAGTCCTTTTCTCTGATGACATTTCCTAGCCAAGCTTCTTATAGTTTCTATCTCTACTTGGTTTCTCCCATCAGATTGAAACCACCTGGAATGCTTTTGGATTTCTTCTGCTATGTGTCGGCCTGAAGGTACCGCCATCACCTCGCTCCATCAAGCCTCTAATACCTTCTTGTCTATTCTTCAGGTTATGATGCATTTTTTTGGTCCCATAGAAGTCTTTAGATGTTTCATCCTTGTGCTTCTTGCCAAACCAGTCCTCTCCTTTTCAAGTGTTCATTGGACTTGTGCTCCTCAGTATCTTGCTCCATCTCCAGTGTAGAAATCTGCATAACTGAGTGACTGGCATCTCTCCATATATCAGGGATCCTCCATCTACCTGTCTCACTTTTGCTCAGTTCCTGCTTTGATCTCTGCAAATCATCAGGCTCATCCTTTCCCAGGATCACTTATATCAGAAACATGACAAACATATACTATCGCAGTTGCTTGCACCATACCTCAACTTTGAATGCTCACTCCTGCTACCTTCCACATACCTGCTCCATTTTTCCATTGCCTGCCATATATAAGGCAAGCAAGGCATTTGACTCTGTTCCTCACACGGGCCTGTTGGATAAGCTAGGAGAAATGGGAGTGGGGGACCAGATGATCAGATGGATAGGCAATTGGCTCCAGGACCAGACCCAGAGGGTCATAGTTGGCAGGATAGTCTCATCCCCAAGGAGGGTCATTAGTGGGGTCCCACAGGGATCAGTCCTTGGGCCCCTTCTGTTCAATACCTACATCTCTGACATAAGGACAGGAATCAGGGTGAGATGAGTCTCTTTGGGATGACTCGAGAACTGGGGGCAGTGGTGGATGGGGGAGGAGGGAGGGTGGCCTGAGGGGACCTGGAGGCTCTGGAAAGATGGTCTAGAAAGTGGAAGCTGAGGTTCAATGCAGGGAAATGCAAGGTACTCCACCTGGGGGCCAGAAACCCAGGCCAAGTGTACACCCTGGGGAATGCTACAAGTCTCGATGGCTGAGAGGGACCTGGGGGTGGTGGTGGATGTCAAGATGAACAACTCTGAGACTTGTAGGAGGGCAGCAGCCAAGGCCAACAGGATGCTGGGATGCATCGCTAGGGGGATCACCTCCAGAAGGAGGGAAGTGATACTCCCTCTGTATAACTGCTTGGTGAGGCCGCACCTTGAGTACTGCATGCAGTTTTGGAGGCCACACTTAAAGAGGGACATTAACCTCTTGGAGAGGGTCCAGAGGAGGGCAACCAAAATGATTTGGGGCTTGGGGGACAGGACCTATGAGAAGAGGCTCGAAGAGCTAATTATGTACACATTGGAAGAGAGAAGGGACCGGGGGGACATGATAGCGGTCTTCAGGTACATGAAAAGGGTAAATAGGGGAGGAACAGTCAGGGTGCTTCGAAGGAAGGAGGAGGGGGCCACTAGAGGGCATGGGTGGAAGCTGGAGGGGGGAAGATTCAGGGGAGAAAGGAGGAGGTGCTACTTCACTGAGAGGGTGGTGGAGCCATGGAATGCGCTGCCTAGGGGGCTGGTGGAGGCAGAGACAGTGGAGGGGTTCAAGAGGGGTTGGGACAGGTACAGGGGAAGGGTTCTGGAAGCAAAATCCAGTGCAGCAAGAATATCCAGAACTGGGAAGGGAGAAGCCAGAGAAGGCGAGGGGGGCAGCAAGGTCAGCACCCAGGGTGGGGGCTGACCAAACGAGCAGACACGAAAGACCGTTAGGCCTATTCTGCTGGCATTTTAGTATGTTAGTATGTTAGTATAACACTTCTCTATGTTAGAACCTGAAAAGCGTCAGATTGAGCTATTTTTCATGTCTTTTTCTTCAAGCTACCCATCCATTTTTCATACCTCAACTATGAATATCTATTTAACATGGAAAAACTTGATAAAACAAATCTTCCCAAATACAAACAAATTCCCTGATCAGGGCTGCCACTGTTCTCCTCAGGCTGGAAAGTTATATATCCAACCACTTTGATTCAGCAAGAGTTCTCAGCCATCTCCTTTATAATATCAAGTGCATGGTATTCTTTCTCCAGCTCTCCTTGTTGTAGCTCCCATGGCAACTCCTGCCCAAAGCCTGGTTTCTGTGCTCCCTGATTCCATGAGGTACTGCATTTCATCATCAAGTATCAGAGTGCATCTTATACCAGATCAGTCACTCTAAATTGCTTTCAATCTCTGAACTAGCATTCCACAGTCCAGAACAATAGATGTCCTATCCTCAGTTCTGCAACATATCCAATTTCAGACCAGGCATCAGCATTTCTTCTTCTTCATACCTCCCACTAAAGCCACTACCTTAGGACTTCTGCAGTCTGTGACTTTGTCCATCACTCTAGCATTTAACCAGCATTATACAACATCTATCAAACAAGGTTTATTGCATTCCATTATAGCTATGAAAAGGCCTATTTCATCATTCAAGCTAAACCTTCCTTTGTCTTCTGCAAATCTAACTGAAGCATCAGCTGTTTTCATACATTGACACTAACCTGGGATGCCATTCACTTTTTGCATTAACCTCTATCGTGACTTCTTCCCCTTGAGTCTCCAACCCTTTCAGTTCAATTCATAAGATCATCTTGAGACAAACTTCACAAGCAGAGGTGGGCAAAGTCGACAAACTTCGCTCTGCGAAATATTTTGCATATTGCACTCAATACGTGAAGCACCATAATTAAAATTTGCCAAATTGACTGAGGCCAGATCGAATGGAAAGTGTGGAATTTCACCCTCGAAATTCCACACTTCCCACACAAACTTGGGCCACAAGGGGCCCAATTCCAAGACAGGTTATGCATGGCGAAGGGTGATTTACATGGATTCCCATGGTGCAAATTGTACCTTACACCAGGCATAGCACAAGTTGCTATTCCAGAAGGCACCTTGCACCATGCCATATGTGAGTTGCACCAAAGGTGGGCTATGCCACCCACTTTGCCCACAACCTGCAGCAGCATGGTAAAAGAGTAGGCTAACGGCAACTACTGTGCACTATTCTGGAAGGGTGGCTGCCATAACCCACTTAAGCTATTCCAGAAGAGGCAATGTCGTAGTGAGGTTAGACCACTTAGGGGATGGTCTCAGGGGCGTCTGTCCTGGCACATCGATGGATGCCCCCCACAGTACCATGGAAATTACATATCTGTGCCCTGCGTGCCCCCCCACACAGTCATGCCCCCCACCCCCCCAGAATTTGGGGACCCCGGGTCCATTTTCTGACAAGCCTCCCAGTTACAACAATCGCCCTCCTGCCTCCACACCCACCCACTGATCATTGGCCAGTTGACCACATGTAAAAATATTAATAATTCCCCATTCCCTGGTATCTAGTGGACCCCCACCACAGTTACAACAATCACTCTCCCACCCCCACACACACCCATCGATCATCATCCAGTTGGCCACATGTAAAAATATGAATAATTCCCCATTCCCTAATGTCTAGTGGACCCCAACCCACCCCATCCAGACCACTGTCACACCTCCCCGCCGCTCCCCTCCAGCCCACACCAAGTAGGCCACCAGCACAGCCATTCACCCACCTCCTCAGCCGGCAGCCCGACTGAGCTCCAATGAATGAGCACGTGCTTGTACAACCAGGCACGTGCTCATACATTAACAGCTCATAGTCTTTTGGGCAGCTTTTCAGAGGGCTAGAGAATGGAAAGGTGCTGCTCCAGTCCCAGTGGGGGGACAGGATGGGGGGGTAATGGTGTTGTGGATCCCTTGGCAGGATAGGGGACAATGGCATTATGGACCCCGAAGTGGTCACCAATGCCGTTGCCCCCATACCACCCCCTTTCCATTCTCTAGCCCTCTGAAAGCTGCCTAAAAGACTGTAAGCTGTCAATGAATGCGCGTGTGCTTGCTTGTATAAGCACGCACTCGTTCATTAGCACTCAGTCGGGCTGCCAGCTGTGGAGCTGAGTGAAGGACTGTGATGGTGGCCCATTCAGGGTGGACTGGAGAAGTGAAGTGGTGTAGCACTGGTCCTGATGGAGTGGATGGGTGAGGGGTCCACTAAACACCAGGGAATTGGGAAATTGATTAAAATATATATATATATATATATATTTTTTTTTTTCTTTTTTACATGTGAGCTGTGGCTGACTGGCCAGAGATTGGTGAGAGGGTGGGGGGCTGGAGGGTGATTGTTGTAACTGTGTCTGGCAGGGCAGTCCTCTAGACACCAGGGAATCGGGAATTTCATTAAAAAAATTTATATTTTACATGTGGCCAACTGGCCAGTGATTGGTGGATGGATGTGGGGGGTGGGGCAAGAGGGTGATTGCTGTAACTGTGTCGGGGGTTCACTAGACAACAAGGATAGATCGGGGTGGTGTTGGGGGATTTCCCATTTGTCACCTCTACTTGCTTTGGTTTTTTTAAGTGCAGTTTGCACTTAAAAACCACAAAAGCAAGGCAAAGTCTCAAATGGTGAATTTTGGGCAATTTTCAAAAATTACTCAAAGTACTCCGAAGGGTGAATTTGCCAACTTTGCAGCATATTCGCCCATGAATTAAAACTTTGCTGCATCTCTATTCACAAGGACTTTTGCTGATGCTTTATAAACACCAACTTAGCCATCTCCAATCAGAAGCTATTCCCTTCAGTCACATCATTTTGTTCATCAGAGAAGAGCCTCCACAGTTCATCATCATGATCAAGCTCCTTCAACATCCCGCTTACCAACTCACTCAAATCTTCTCCATGCCTTCTGGTTATCATCCAGTAATTATCTTCCTAAGCACCAGAGAAGTTTCCTACAACCCCTCCCAAAGATCATTGTTTTCCAATCAAAGCAGAATCTACAGTGTTAAAATTACATCCTATTACTTCATGAAGATGGAAGATTCAACATGAAGCATAATTTCTACATCCAGAACCAGGAAGTAAATCCAGCATTAAGGTTATTGCCTCTTAGTATGCCTAGTGGACAGGCAGGTCGATAGCCATGGGTCCACATAGATTTCCTCCCCGGGGGGTTTTCCTCTTCTACGCTACTGTCCACACTCTGCATGACTTGAAGGATGTCACCTTTTTGGGCCTTCCTTTCTCTAAATGCCATTTGGATCTACTACTGAGGGTGGGGAAAGACAAAGGCCAAAAGTTAAAGTACAGTGGTTGTTATAGAAAAGTTTTCCCTTACTGAGGTATACCTCGGTATGCGTGATACACCAAGCATTATACTGAGCATTATACAAAGCGGTATAATAAGCAATACCAAGGCATGCCTCATTGAGGGATCGATAATGCCTTTGGTGCCTAGTTAAATGAATAGCATTCCCATTATAGGCAGCATAAATGCGCCAGGTGGCACTGTTTTTAGTTAAATTTATCTTGTTCTTTTGCAAGTTTCCTCCAGGTGGCACTGCAGTTCACAGTCCATATCATGCAGTCACCATGTAATGGTGCTGGAGCATATACTAGTAGATCAGCTGAACAATGACACCAGGGCACTGGTATCTTTTCAGTTGTGGAATAGATGAAAAAAAAAATAGTTGTCTGGATGCAGTTTGGACCAGTAGACAGGGACAGGGGTAGGGTACAGTGGAGCAGCTGTCTGCCAATTTGCTACCATGTGTAGAAAAAGCCAGTGCTGTACTGAAAGAGGGCAGCAATTGGTTTTCACTCTTGCTTTTGCATTTCCTAACCAGGTAGACATACAGTAAATAAAACTGTTTTCATGTGATGGAGAGATTGTTTCCATAATGAATGTCTTGCCTCATTGCCCACAAAACATCACTTATATTTTCCATTACCAATGGGCAGTTCAGACATCTGAGCCATAAATACATTTGTGGCACTGCTTTGACCATGATTTCAAGTTGTGGGCATATGTTTGTATTTGATTTTCAGATTAACATAACAAAAAAGGAAGGAAAACTTTGTCTGGCATTCCTGGCCATTAGTTTAGCCTTTGATTACTTCAACAAAATCATGGTCTAAGTAGAGCTGAAAAATTTAAAATGAAGTACTATTAATGAGCCTGAGATATTATTAATAAAATAATCTTCCAGATAGAATACACATAAATATAAAAAAAAACAGTGAAACTAATAAATTTGTAGCACCTTAGTACCCGGGCACTTTACATTTATTTTTTCCAATAAAAAATAGTACTACCAGTCTGAGTAGTTTACATGTACAATGAAATGAAATTCCGCTCACAAGCCTGGGGTTTGCCCCATTCTCACAGCCAGTGATCGGCATTTTTCCATCCTGTGCACCAGCAGCCCGAGAAAGAATGGTGTCAGTTCTCCCCTTGCTGGCAGGAACCAAAAATGGCATAGGGCTGTCAGGAGCTGGTGCTTCCTTCGGTGGCAGAAGTTGTGGTTGGTGCAGGGAAAAGAGGGTTCTTTTTTATGAGAAAAGGGCATGTAGCAGCCTGGGCAGTCAGGTATCAGTACTCCCCTTGCTAATGTGTGATCCAAATTAAATGTATGCCCATAACAATAAAGTAGTTCAAATTTGATTTGCAGCTTTAAAAAACTGTAGTCTGAAAGAAGGCAGCTTATGCTGTGTAACCATGAGGTAAACTGTGAGTGAGGGTGTGTTAGTATGGAAACATCATACTGTTTAAGGGTCTGCAAGCCAACTTCAAGACTTAAATTGATGGTCCAATACAAAAATCACAGTTGATGTCAGGAGAATTCAGTTTTAGTATTGTCTAAAAAAAATACCGGGAATGGCAAGCCATTTAATTCCTGAAGCTCAGTTATCTCATACTGTAAATTACTTGCTGCTTATGAGTGGTTCATACAGGTTCATTTTTAACATTTTTATATCAGGTGATACCAGGAAGAACATATAATATGGTAGATAGATTATGCTGGATTGTTGCAATAACTACTGATTAACAACACTGAGGCGAATCAAAAACATTGTGCTGTTGTAGAGTGGGGAGGCAGCCAGCATACAGTACACCAAACTGACAAGTTACACTCCCTTTAGTTGCCAAAATGCTTACCTATGACTTTATATACAGTTTGGTAATAAAATAACATTCAACGACAGTATTTAGTAAATAACATATCACTGAAAACATCTTTATTATTAATAAAATCATAACTAACAAAAGTGCTGATCAGTCAGAGGTAGACTGCCCTGAAAAGAAACAGTGGGTGCACAGAGGATTATTTTACCTCCTAACTGGTTATGCTAATGGAAGATAATTGTTTGCTGGATTAAAGGGCTAGGGATGGATTTTCAAAGGGTCCTAAATGGTACAAGCCTGGGATGCACCAAACAAATGATGGCCATGGCTTGCCACATTCTGCCAGCCAGTGATCAGCATTTTTCCGTCCTGTGCTCCAGCAGCCCAGGGAAGAATGGTGCCAGTTCTCCCCTTGCTGGCAGGATCTGAAAATGGCATAGGGCAACTGGGAGCTGGTCCTTCCTTCTCTGGCAAAAGTTGTGGTCGGTGCAGGGAAACGAGTTTTCTTTGTGTTTTTATGAGAAATGGACATAGAGTAGCCTGAGCAGTCAGGTATCAGTACTCCCCTTGCTACTGTAGTGTTGCCATGTGAATGTCAAAGACACAGTACTTTATCTTCATTAGGAGAGCCAGTTGACAAATGGCTGATTATAAAAACACAGTCATTGATCACTAGTGCTTCAGAATCATGATGCATCATTTACAATTGACATATTTCCTAAATACAGTTTTTGTACAGTTTCATGGGCAATACAGCATTACTGCTGATTAATAACTGTATGTCATTATCAATTGCTTGACAATGCACACTGGTAACGTACAATGCATATCTTTAAACACACAGCCTCACTAAATTAGGAAGTTCAAAATGGGGACTGACTCTTTTATACTGCCACTTACTCAAAAAAGCCACTAGTGGTATTTAAACCTATTCATTATGTGATCTGAAAACTTGGATTCAAACATTACACTGTATTGTGTCATAATTTGCTTATGGCAAAATTTTACCTGGTTTTCTCTTGCGCTCTGTTTTCCATACAGGCCAGTGACTTTACTCTCTCATAAACATCCACATTTAACCATGTGTTTGTATGCTTCTCTAAAATCATTTATCATAATATTTGTTCCGCATTACTAATTATGTTACAGAGCAGCTCGAACAAGAATGCTGGCAGGATCCACTGCAGGACAGGAAAAACATTTTTTTGCATTTTTTTATTATACATTATGCAGGTCATAGGCCAGTCAAGAGCAATCAGTGTCAGACCCCCCCACCCCCCGAGTCCATACCAACAGGGGCAGTACATATGTTTTTGGTCCTCAGTGGCTGAAGCAGTTGTATCGGAGATGAAAATATGTTTCTTTTCTTTTTTTTTTTTTTGCCTTTGGTATAACCAAGATATTGAAACTGCTTATGGTTAATTCTGTTAGTGTGTCCAAGTTACTGTGGGCGCATATGGCCAATTCTGCTATAGGGTGGTCGTTCTTAAAAATTGTTTCCTCCTAATTATTCTAAACAAAGATCAGAACAAGATCCTGGAGGCAGTTGCAATGTTATTGAAAAACAGTTACTCAAACTCCTCCCCACAACATTTTACACTGAAGCCAATAGCAAAAAGAAAAATATATACCCAGCTACTGTACAGTATATGCCTCCAAACTCAGTGTTTCTGCAGGGAATGTAATGAATGGTGAAAATTAAAAACAAATACAGTAGAGTGTAATTGCAGAGTGGCTTGCTGTCTTCCTCACTGTGTTCAGTGTGAATCAATGTATAAATGAAAAGACATCCTCCTATAGTAGTAACGTCGTCCTGGCCAACAGTCAGCCAGTCAGGTGTTACTACTATAGGAGGACCTGTTTTCACTAATACTTGCCAAAATGAAGAAGAGTGCAAAACGCTCCCCCTTGGAACCTGCTACCAATAATAGTATTAATATATATTTTTTTACTGTCTACTACTTTTGGTGCTCACTGTTCAGCTCTATGCCTCAGCCCCCTCCAAACATAGCATACTGTACCTTCTAGCAGCATAAAACATTTTGTTCTTTTTCACTATGACCAGGGTCTTAAGGCAGAGTGCATATTTATATATCATACAACATTTTTGTGGTTCACATGCAGCTGAGCCCTTTTTAGATGTTTCCATAAGCATTATTGTCCTGTCATTTTTGTGAATTTTTTTTTTTTATAATACAGGTCTGTCAGTCAGATCTTGATCACTCCAAGGCTGGGCCACTGCCATCTGAATCACAGCCTGGGAGTGATCAAGAGATCTGAATGATAGACCTGTATAAACATTTTTTTTTGCAGAAATGCACAGGACAATAATGCATATGGTAACATCTGAAAGGGCTCAGCAGCATGTTAACATTTTTTAACATCATGCTTGTGTATGTGAATCAATAGTTTCCCAATCCACTAAAAGAAATAAAGGCACCATCAATTAGTTTGAGATATTTGCACTGGGCTCTGCTGAGATACTGCTTCTTTTGTTTGGGGGGGAGGGGGCAGCAACAATTTTTCTCAAATCTAGAGTAGTAAAGTGCACACTGAAAGCAGAAAGTAGCCAATATTTAAATAATGAAAGTCAAATCAATTTATTTCAGGTTCCAAATACAACTCAGAATCCAAGATGTGGTGCAATGCGTACCCCTAGCACCTCGACTCAAACAGAGTCTTCTAGGGGGTGTCTATCTTGAGATGACACACTACATTTAAAGGAGTTTGATACACCTGATTGTACTGTCTTCACTAATCTAATCTGGAGCACTGACTAATTTTATTATATGTTTTTTTCTTTCTTACAGGCATCCTTTGGGACTGGACCATTTCTCCTGCCTACCCAGTTTATTTTGTGAGGAGAACTGGATCTAAGTGGCCATGATATATTGGATCTGTGTGCAGTCCTGGGGTACCTTTTAGTAAAATAAAACTTTTTTTCTCTTGGCATTGTGTTCTATAAATAATTCTTAACAGCATAGCTGAAGAAAATAATGAAATATAGGACCTTATAGAATTAGTAATAGTGATTTTTGCACTTTCAAAAAAAAAATTACACACCCTCCTCCCTTAGAAACATAGAATTTGACGGCAGATAAGGACCGCTTGGCCCACCCAGTCTGCCCATTTCCCTACCTAATGGATAAGCTGCAGATCCTAGTTAACCAGCAGCCTACTTCTTCCTACCTCCACCCCCAAGAATTGCCTTATGACTGTCCCATGCATTCTTGAATTCCACCACTGTTTTTGACTCCACAACCTCCTCCAGAAGGCCGTTCCATGCGTCCACGCATCCACAACCCTCTCTGTGAAAAAATACTTCCTTAAATTACCTCTGAGCCACCCCCCTCTATCTTCAAATTGTGCCCCCTTGTTCTTGCATACCTCTTTTTTGAAAGATGCTACCCTCTTGGACTTTGTTGATTCCCTTGAGGTACTTGAAAGTTTCTATCATGTCCCCCTACTCCCTCCTTTCCTCGAGGCTATACATATTAAGCTCCTTAAGTCTCTCTTCATATGTCTTCCGGTGCAGACCCTGCACCATTTTATTTGCCCTCCTCTGGACAGCTTCCATCCTGTCTATGTCTTTGCGGAGATTGGGTCTCCAGAACTGCACGCAGTACTCCAGATGGGGTCTCACCAGCTGTCTGTAGAGAGGGATAATAACTTCTTGTTTTCTACTGGTGATGCCTCTCCTTATGCATCCCAGTATCCCCCAGCCCTCCTTGCTGCTCTCTCACATTGCTTGCCCACCTTTAGGTCATCTGATATGACTACCCCAGGTCCCTTTCCATTTTGTTGTTGTTAGTATCTCACCCCCATTGTGTACTCTTCCCTGGGTTTTGTTTCCAGGTGCATTACCTGCACTTCTTAGCATTGAATCTAAGCTGCCATACATTTGACCATTCCTCTAACCTTGCCAAGTCCCTTCTCATCCTTTCCACCCCACCTTGTACATCAACTCTGTTGCAGATCTTTGTGTCATCTTAGTTTTTACTTCTAGTCCTTAAACAGCATAGCTGGGATAAAAAGATAAAACAATTGCTTGATATACATTAAAAGAGGACATAAGCAAAGTTTTCTTTTTAGTTAAGTATATAATTTGTATAAAACTGTTGAAAATAGAAACAATGTCTAGAATAGGTATTGATTTAATGTAGTCCACCTTAAATTATGAAAAGAATGTGTGTGCCTTTAAATGTTTAGAGCGAGAGCTTATGAATAAGAATGAGTGCCTCCTTTAAATGTACTGTGCCATCCTAAGGTAGACACCCCCTTGAAGACTCCATTTAAGTCAAGGCTCTAGGGGTATGCATTGCTCCACAGCTTGGATTCTGATTTGTATTTGGAGGCTGAAATAAATTGATTTGACTTTCTTTATTTAAATATTGGCTCCTTTCTGCTTTCAGTGTGCGCTTTACTACTCTGGTTTTGGTTGTTGTATTAGAGGTTTGCCACCTCTGTAGAGCAGTACCACATACCTTATTCAGCTTGCAGCTTACTTCCTGGAACACATATTTTTCTCCACTACAATAGAGCACTTTATTCTGCACATTGGGATAGGGACTTTAAACTTATTCATCAAGCGCTAAAGGAAAGCCAAGGTCAAAGATGTTATTGCAAAGTGCTTCAATTTTTATTTCACTTCTCAGCTTTGTTTTAGGGCAGATAGTAGTGGATGCTAACAAGCATTTGTCAATGCCGAATGTTTGCTTGCTGGCATTGGCATTGGTAGTGTAGAAGTTACAGAGCTGCATAATAGGAATGGCAGCGAAGTATTGAACTGAAGCCAACCCCACCACCACCCTGCAGAGAGTGACAGGCATTGGGGTGTGCCTTTGGGTCATCAGGCATAACGACCAGGCCATTTCACCACACCCTACCCTGCAGACACTGACAAGTGTCACAGTGTGTCTTGGGGTCTTTGGCCCTTATGCGCACCCCATTCCATCAGGAATTATGGTGAGATGGGTGTGGTATAGGAGAATGGGGTAACGTTTGGGCCTGAAGAGTCCGAGGCACACCTTGATGCCTCTCACTGGCTGCAGCGTGTGGGTGGGGGTGGAATGGTATGAGCATTACAGGCAAGAATCCCAAGTCACACCCCTGATGCCTGTCATTCTCTACAGGGTGGGGTGTTATGGTCGGAAACCCTAACGCCTTAGGCATTCGTTGGTATTTTCACTCCAAATTTTCAACATGTTTTTTGTGACCCCCACCTCATGAACAGTGGCAATATCAGTTTGTTAGCCAAAACTGCTTTTGCACAGTGACTACAGCATTTGGCACCACATGTGCAAAAACACATTCTGAACAGGATGTGAAAAATGAAGCGTGCTGTTCATGGGGAGGTGTAAAAATGGCAATGTTGAAAATCTGGTGTGAAAATCTTAAAAACTGGTGAAATCACGAGCATGCATAGAAGCTGTGCAACACACACCCGTAATGTAACTAGTTTGGGGATTTTTTTACAGCAGATTGTTAACACAGGCATTTTGGGACCTCCGATCATGAACAGTGTCAGTGAGATTTTCTTTATCTGTCCCGAACAATGATTTCCCACAGCGACCACGCATTTCTGCGCTGAAAGTATGAAAATACATTTTGGCCATGTTGTGGAAAATGACAGCCATACTGTTCATAAGGAGGTGTGGAAAAATGCCACTGGTGAAAATCTGGACTGAAAATATTACAAATTCATGAACTTACGAGGGTGTGTGGAAACTGCTTAATACTCACTCGTAACACAGTCATTTTATGGAGTTTTGTCACCAAATTTTCAACATAGCCATTTTAAGACCTCTGCTCATGACCAGTGTCACTGTGATTTTCTTAATCTGTCCCAAACATTGTTTTTGCACACCGACTGTACCATCGTGCACTACATGTGCAGAAACAAATTTTGGGTGAGATGTGAAAAATGGTAGCTGTACTGCTCATAAGGAAGTGCGGTAAAATGGCAGTGTTGAAAATCTGGTGTGCAAATATTACAAATTCGTGAACTTGCCAGCGTGCATAGGAACTGCGCAACGTGCACTCCTAAAACAGTCATTTTTGGGAATTTTTTCACCAAATTTTCAACATAGCCATTTAACACCTCTGCTCGTGACCAGTGTCACTGTGATTTTCTTAATGTGTCCCATATCCCATACATTGATTTCGCACACTGACTGCGCCATTGTGCGCTACATGGGCGGAAACACGTTGTGGGCGAGATGTGAAAAATGACAGCTATACTGCTCATAAGGACGTGTGGTAAAATGGCAATGTTGAAAATCTGGAGTGAAAATATTGAAAATGTGCGAACTTACGAGTGTGCGTAGGAACTCTGCAACGCATGCTCGTAAAACAGTCATTTTTAGGAATTTTTTCACCAAATTTTCAAAATAGTCATTTTAAGACCTCTGCTCATGAACAGTTTCACTGTAATTTTCTTAATTTGTCCCGTACATTGATTTCACACACCGACTGCGCCATTGTGCACTACATGGACGGAAACACATTTTGGGTCAGATGTGAAAAATGACAGCATACTACTCATAAGAAGGTGTGATAAAATGGCAATGTTGAAAATTTGGAGTAAAAATATTGAAAATTCGGGAACTTACGAGGTGCGTAGGAACTGTGCAACGCACGCTTGTAAATCAGTCATTTTTTGGAATTTTTCCACCAAATTTTCAAAATAGGCTTCTTGAGAGCCCACCTTATGAACACTGGCAGTGTTGTTTCGTTAATCAGTCCTGAAAGGTGATTTCATGCAGTGACTGCGAAATCACCCTTCAGGCCCAAATAACGCCATGACAGTGACAGCATTCATGAGAGGGAGTCCCAAAAACCCCATGCTGAAAATTTGGTGCAAAAATTCCAAAAAATGCTCGAGATATGCAACAAAGTTGAAAAAACCCTATCTATTACATTATACAGCTTACCGGCATTTCCTCAGTTCGCGGTCGGCTTTGAAGAGTGCAGGCGTGTTCCGGTCCACAGAAGATCGTCCACGCGGACTCCAGAGGTAAGTATGGGGTGAGGGGTGTGTGTGGGGAGGCAGGTTGCGCAGCCGGTGGGTGCGGTGGGGCCAGGGAGACTGCGAGGACCATTTTTTTATTTACAGGTTTGTTTTTTTTAATGATTAAGACGACACAGAACTTTTGCCACGCTGGGTGGGCTCCCAGCATGGCAGCTAGAAAGGATGTTTGGGGGGACTGGAGCCGGCGGAGTTTGGCACCCCAGTTGGCCATAAGACTAGTGCCACTCTGTGTGGGCCCCAGCATGGCAGATGTAAGGCTGTTTGGGGGACTGAGCTGACGGGATTAGCAACTCGCCGGCCATACCGACGGAGCCATGCTGGGGTGGGCCCCAGCGTGACAGCCGTAACACTGTTTCTGGGGGCTGAGCTGACGGGGATTGGGCACCCTCGGCTATACTGTATGTGCGTGGGGAGCACGTCACACGCAATATGCGTGCATCACGCGTGTTGAGGGGCTCAGCTCACTGAAGCGAAGCTCTCCCTTTCAACTGTATGCCACTGCATTTTCAGCTGTCATAGACAGCTGGAGCAGTGATTGGCGAACTGTGACCATGCCTGCAAACACACTGACTGAATTGGAAGAGGCTGACACACCTCTGGAAAACTCGGATGATGGCACTATGTTTCTTGCACATGCGTGCAAGCAAACATAAAAACAGGACATACAGATTGTGGGAGAAATGCACCGCATGCAAGTCCAGACAATCTCTAAAACACTATAGTTCTTGCTGACCCACGGATCAAATTATCTTTCAGTCCATACCTCTCAACTGTCCCTGATTTTCAGGGACGTCCCTGATTTTACCTCAAAGTTTTACTCTGTCCCTCCTAAACATTGTGTTTCCATGACCAAACAATGGGGGTTGTAAGCATAAAATAATGTCAAACAATGTTACAGACGTGTTCTTCCATAGAAAATGCATTTTACACTACACCACTTATTCTACCAGCTTCCTGAGTGGATATTACCACTTTTTAAGATGTGCCCCTGATTTTAAACCATTGTCCATTGTTCCTGATTTTTTTAAGCCTTGTCCCTGATTTAAGGGGCAGGAGGTTAAGAGGTGTGTTTCAGTCTATCTCTTGCAGAGAGATTGATAACAGGCAGTTGCATCTGAAAAGCTAGGCTTAAAATTTTGACAGGTATGCCAGATAAAAATGTAAGAAAGAATGATTTATTGGAGATAGAATGCCTACTTGTCTGTCACAGTAATACTAAGGCAGACTGTTTTTTTTAAGCTGTAGTTCATTGCAATAAAAAAGCACCTTTTGTCCACAGTCATGCCTTTAAGTGAATCCTGGTGTGAATCTTGCAAAAATGCACTTCAGTGAAGGCAGGTTTGGATCCTAAGAAGTCTGCCCCACCAGACGGTGACCAGTCCGTCCATCTGCTGACCCATTTATTCTTTCTTTTTTCAGTATGTAGTAAATTGGAGATGTAGTGAGGGTTTTGTCAAATAGCATTCTCTGCTGCTAACTTTATGTAGTTGCTGTTTTGCTGAAATCCTCTATGCCTTACATTTAAGCTTTACAAAGGTCATATTATAAATCAAAGTGCTGTTTTATTGTAATCCTGATCATGCCATGGCTGGTGGCTGGTTGCTAAGCAGGTGTGAAAAGCAGGTTCAAATCACTAAAGAACAAGTTAGTCACTGAATAGCCACTTTATTCCTTTAGTGCTTCTTCCTTTGCATAGCTGTATACTGTCATTGGGGAGAGGCAGGACACCAATGAATCGTAGCTTTATCAGCTTTAAATGAAATATAAGGTCTGAAGAACTGATCAGATACACTAGTTACAGTCCATCAGCTAAACACTGTCTAAACCAGCATGCAATGTATCACAAAACCTATGGCATCACATCTACTGTATGTGGACACCCAGTCAGAGTTATTGTGGCAGGTTTTTAACGTTTTCCACAACTCCTTAGTCTTCATGTTTTGTCGTTGTTCAAAACTATATATACAAACTTTAATCTTGATAACACACCTCTCAATCTCTTGCTTCATAAACCAAAGAATAGACTTTCAAAATAAGGGACAAAGGACCAAAATCAAGGACACATGTTGAAAACTAGTAAAATACTGTACACTCAGGAAGTTGTTAGAATGAGGGGCCTCAGTGTACAATGCATTTCTAATAAAGAGCAAGGCTGCAACTTTAATGTAAATCTGGGACAGCAGAGAAAAATGCTGAGGCCATTAATTGACAGGCTTACTGCAGTAAATCAATGCTGACTTTTTTAACTCACCCAAAAAAACAAAAACAAAAAAAAAAAAACATTAGGACAAAATAGTTATGGTTTTGTGATACATTGCAATATATATAGTGCAAACACTGGGGTTTAACATTAAAGTGGCCCATCAACCCTAACTATACTGGCCCTACTGGTCCAGTAATATATATATTCATGGCAAAAAACTCTGTTTAGTGCATCACTTAGGGTTGTTCCACAGCAACAAAAGCGAGGAAATTCGGTGTTAGGGTTGCCACCCCTTGCACCGCAAGCCCACCCCGTGCCCACCAACAGGCATCGGGGTGTGCTTTGGGGTCATCGGTCCTAACTCATAGAAATATAGAAACATAGAAACATAGACTTTGATGGCAGATAAGGACCACTTGGCCCACCCAGTCTGCTCATTTCCCTACCTACTGGATAAGCTGCAGATTCTAGTTAACCAAACAGCCTACTTCATGCAACCCCCAACTATAATTGCCTTATGTCTGTCCCATGCGCGTTGGAATTCCCCCACTGTTTTAGACCCAATGACATCCACAGGAAGGTGGTTCCATATATCCACCACTCTCTCTGAGAAAAAAAATGTCCACACATTACCACTGAGCTGACCCCCCCTCTATCTTTAAATTGTGCCCCCTTGTTCTTACACATCTCTTTTTCTGAAAGATGCTACCCTCCTGGACTTTGCTGATTCCCTTGAGGTACTTGAAAGTCTCTATCATGTCCCCCCTGTCCCACCTTTCATCATGGGTATACATATTAAGCTCTCTCAGTCTCTCTTCATATGGTTTCTGATGCAGACCCTGCACCATTTTAGTTGCCCTCCTCTGGACTGCTTCCATCCTATGTCCTTGCGTAGATGAGGTCTCCAAAACTGCACACAGTACTCCAGATGGGGTCTCACCAACTGTCTGTATAGAGGAATAACCACTTCCCTTTTTCTACTTGTGATGCCCTTCCCTATGCATCCCAGTATCCCCTAGCTCTCCACCAACTTCTCACATTGCTTACCCACCTTTAGGTCATCTGATATGACTACTCCCAGGTCCTTTTCCATTTTTGTTGCTGTTAGTACATCCCCTGCTATTGTGTACTCTTCTCCTGGGTTTTTGTTTCCCAGGTGCATTACTTTGCACTTCTTTGCATTGAATCTAAGTTGCCATATGTCTGATCATTCCTCCAGCCTTGCCAAGTCCCTTCTCATCTTCTCTACCCCCTCTTGTGTATCAGCTCTGTTACAGATCTTTGTGTCATCTGCAAAGAGGCATACATTTCCCTCCAGACCCTCTGCAGTGTCACCTATAAAGATGCTAAAGAGGACTGGACTCGATACTGAGCCTCAGAGGTACTCCACTAGTAACCCCTTTCTTGAGAATGTGTTCATTCACTGTACCTTCTGTGTCCTGTTGTGCAGCCAGTTTGCTACCCAGGCTACCACCCTGGGACCCACTCCCAGGCTGGCTAACTTGATTATTAATCTTTTGTGCGGGACTGTGTCAAATGCCTTGCTGAAGTCTATGTAGGCCATATCCACAGCCCCTCCCTGGTCTATTACTTTGGTCACCCAGTCAAAGAAATCAATTAGATTCGTCTGACATGACCTTCCTGCTGTAAATCCATGTTGCTTTGGGTCCTGTGCCCCACTGGCTTCTAGGTACTCAACAATTCTTTCTTTCAGAAGTGATTCCATCATTTTCCGTACCACTGAAGTCAAACTTAAAGGTCTGTAGTTTCCTGCTTCTGCCTTGCTCCCACTTTTGTGAAGGGGAATCACATCTGCCCTCCTCCAGTCCTCAGGTACCACCCCATCCTGCCATGATTTGTTAAAAAGCATGGTCAGTGGTGTCACTAGGTCCTCTCTTAGTTTTTTTAGGATTCTGGGGTGAATTCCATCAGGCCTCGTTGCTTTATCCACCTTGACTTTTAGGAGTTCTTTCAGGACTCTTTCTTCTATAAATGGACTGGTTTCAACCCTCCTACTCAGAATGCTTCCATTGTCTGGTTTAGGTAACTCCTCCTCATCTTCTTTTGTGAATACTGAGCAAAAGTATTCATTCAGTATCTCTGCCTTTTCACTGTCTCCCTCTGCCCACCTCCCCTCTCCTTTATTCATCTTCATTATCCCTCCCTTAACCTTTCTATGCTCCCTAATGTACCTATAAAAGGTTTCATCCCCCTTCTTAACTGGTTGGCTATTTTTTCCTCGGTTTGGGCCTTTGCTATTCTGACTGCCTTCTCCACTTCTTTCTGCTTTAATTGATACAGTTTCCTGTCGTGCTCCTTCTGTGATTCCTTATACTTTTTAGAATGCAGCCTTTTCTCCTTATCCTTCTCTGCCACTCTTTTGAGAACCATAGAGTTTTTTACTCCCGCTTTTGTTTTCTTTATTTGTTTCATACAACTCTCACCCCATCCTATGTGTAAACAAGCTGAGGTGGTGCAGTATAGGAAAATGGGGTGAGAGTTAGAACCGATGACTCTCAATGTAAACGTATTAACGTAATTACTCCTAACGACGCATCTTGTTGTTTGGTGTTTGTCACTAAACTACTAAAAGGTACATTTGTGGACGCTATTTTCCCTCAAAATTTCAACCCACAATACCAAACCATTCTTTTGCAGCAGGGTGGCAAATATTTCCTATTCTTTAGGGCATAGTGTTGCAAAGTAGTGTCACAAATCACGACACTTTCGCAAAAAAATCACAAAAGTGTCGCAAGTGCGATACTACTTTGCAACACTGCAGTTTACAAAGATTTGTAAAACATATTTCTGGGGTGTTTAACCCCCCAAAAAAAGGCATGGCTAGCATCCTCAGGGCTCAACTAGGTGAACACAAAAAGAATTGTGTCCCTAGAGGGTCCCAAATTTAAATGGCAAGCATTTCTGTGACCATTAACTGGAAAAAAAATAGCTGACTCGCGATACTACAGGGTCATTTGTGACACTAAAAACTGCATTTGCGACAATGTCAAACTTTTTGTCAACTTTTCCCATTGACTATAATGGAAAAAAATTTTTTTGAATAACTTTTGAACCGTTTAATATTTTTTTCACGAAATCTTCAAAAGGCACATCGGGGACCTGTGCTGCATGTTCTCTGAAGTTTTTGGACTGGTCACATAAACCATGTGACCTGTAGGCGTGAGCAAAGAATGCACAGAAAAGCATAAATGTGACTTTCTATTGCTCTTTATAGCTCTGCAACTGTATATCTGACAATTACGTAACTTGGCAGATCTAGAGATCCGTGGTACTTCTCCATGCATGTAAAAGTTCAGGCAAATCTGTCATACAGTAGCAAAATTAAGCTGCAAAACTTCACACTTTAACCTTAAATGGGGTACTCAACCCTAACTATAGTGCCATTAGAACATATATATATATATATATATATATATATATATATACATATATATTGTACAGCAGCTAGATTTCGTGCCTGATATGTTTAGCGGGTGCTCTGGTACCACACTTATTCGCGCCCGATAGTATTCACACTGCGATTACTGGAAAATACAGTTCAGAATGTAGTAGCGTGTAGCAAGTACCTGTATACAGCAGGTAATCAAGCAGGTGTTCAAGCTCCAGTTATTCTTAATTGCTAATTAATAACAGTCCTCACAGGCAAGTTAAAAAAAAGCATAGAAACCCCCTCACAGCTCTCCACATGTGTCTCATCATGTCACTCCTTAAATGGATCAACTCCTCGCAGACTGCAAAGTGCAAATATCTGATTGATTCAAGCACCGTGTGTGGAACCGATCTTGCCGAGTACTCTGGGGCTGAAATAATTGTTGCCACATCAGTTGCCAAGGAGCTTGCAGCTGCTTCCCCGCCTCCACCAAAGTGGAGCAGACCCTCTTCCTATGCTTACTATACCCTGGACACTTGCTTTCTTCTTGGAAAGTATGCGGAATAGCAGGGGGTGATGTCGGCAGTTCACCACTACATGCATAGCACCAGTAACAAGATTAATGAGAGTACAGTCCGCAGTTTTAAATGTCACTACATGGCAGAACTCATGAAGACCCCAGACCCCACAGCTATGTCTCCTCTCCTCCCTCATAAACCATGGGGCCACCCACCCATCTAGAGGAGCATCTGAAGGAGCAGCTCAAAAAAAATCATTAAATCCCTCTGTGCAGAGGAAGCCATAGTAAATGCAGGCGTCATACAAGCAATTGCAGTTGACATTGTAAAGGCTAACTCACAGCAGCTGCTGTCAGAGAACGGGGGCACCTTGATCTTTCCAGCAAGTGGGCCTGGGTATCTTCACCTGATTGGTTTTACCAGGCACAAATGGACAAAGGCAGTAAGAAAAACTCCCACAGACTTTGCTAACTTGAAGGCAGCATTTTTGAATAGGATATCGACTGCCTGTGCACAGGAGTTGATCCATCCCCAGCTAGTTATGAACATGGATGAAACTGGGGTCAGTATGATCCTGTCTCTGAGTGGACCATGGAGGTTTCTGGTGTGAAGCAAGTCCCAGTCACTGGGCTTGGGAACAAGAGGCAGATAACACTAGTACTTGCTTGCAACCTAGCTGGTGGAATGCTGCTGCTGCCCCAGCTGATTTACAAAGGCCACAGTACAACATGTCACCCTCGACACCTATTCCCCAGTGAGTGGCTCGTTACCCATAGCGAAAACCACTGGTCAAATGTTGAAACCACATTACAGTTTATCGATCACATGCTGGTGCCACATGTAAATATACACAAAAAAAGCTGTCCTTGCCAGAAGGAAAAAAGGCGCTACTGGTCCTCGACCTATACAGAGCCCATACTACAGATGCAGTGTTAAAGTCATTGGAGAAAAATGGCATCATGCCAGTTTATATTCCAGCATCTTGCACCGATGCAGTCCAGCCGTTAGATGTCTCCGTGAACAAGATCCTGAAGGACTACCTAGAAAAGCAATTTATCACCTGGTATACAGGGATAGTGTCAGAGCACCTGGTGGCTGGAGGCGGCAATGTTACGGCAGCAGTCCTCTGGCTCCAACACCTGAAAGAGCACCACGCTCCCTGGCTGCAGAACAGCTTCGATCAACTGTCTGCCAGACAAGAGGACATCATTCGTGTCTTTAGGCAGTCTGGGATCCTGGAAGCACACAAACTGCCTTCTGGAGGTAAGCTTTCATTTAGATAACACAGTGATAAAATGTACTGTACCAATATGTGCATTGTAAACAAATTCCCTTTCCTTACAGGCAGTTCAGAATGAATGAATGAAGCACAGAACAAAGACTTGAAGACACAGACTTTCTTTTCTTTACATTATTCTTTCTTTTTTAATGTTTGCTTGCTTGCTTAAATTAATTAAAGCACTTTCTGATCAATGTGAAAAGGTTTTAGCAGATTATTTGTGGCAAAAAGATTTGGTAACATGGATACAGCTAGATAGCAGATTATATTAGCATTCAGAATATTTTTGCTATAAAACTCTGAGCGCTAATATAGTGAAAATATTTGGAACGTGAATATAATCTGCTAAACAGTGTACATATATATATGTGTGTGTGTGTGTGTGTGTGCGTGTGTGTGTGTATATATATATATATTTTTTTTTTTTTATTTATATTTTATCAAATAAAATACTGGACCAGTAGGGCCAGTATAGTTAGGGCTGGTGGGCCACTTTAATGTTAAACCCCAGAGTTTGCACTTTAATAACTTTGCAACTGTCAGTTTGCCTTAAAGTTTGCGTGCAAGGTCTCCAGCAATAGATATCTGCATCTGGAAAGTTTTGTTCTGGTCAGATGTATGGTTATAGAACTGTAGAGTGTCAATAAAGTGAAAAATCCCAAACTTTTCAGCATTTTTTGGCCGGGCTTAAAGGACTGAAGAATCCATCTGAGTAGATTCAAATTTGCATGTCTATATGTGGCCTGGGTTAAACTGGTGCCTTTTGAAGATTTGGTGAAAAAATATTAATCTATACAAAAGTTATGCAAGTTTTTCATGTCCCATTTTAGCCTATGGGAACATTTATATGTGTACTGTGAAAACTTTCACGACAACATTTTTGTTTTCATGCTCTGGATTTTTGTTTTCAGTTAGTGAGAGACAAAAACATTGTAAATTGGAAAATACTGACCCTTGGTAAACACCAACACTTGTGTTTACCTAATCAGGCCCTGAGGAACATGACCCTGGCATCAGTTTTTGGCAGGTAGCCTGGAAATATGTTTTTCAACATTTTTCCATCATCTTGCTGTTTTGTTGCTGCAACAACATTTTTTGTTTTTGCAGCAATGACCATGATAAAAAATAAAAAGGACCTGGGCAACATTTTTTTTGTGTACAAAAGCATTTCATTATAAGGTATAGGGGTGTCATGAAAACATTTTTGTTTTCGATAAGTGCTCAAAAACATTTTCCCATGTGTTGTTTTCTTTGTCACTTCATTGTGCCAAGGTGGATTGTGCTTTTGGGCTGAAATTTGCAGGGTGGCAAGCCCTGGTCCCATAGATGTGCCTTTCAGTGGTTTGGTCCGCAAACATTCAACGGACCCATAGTTACAGTGTTCTAAAGTTGAGATATTTCCCATAGGATAACATTGCAGTACCCACGGTGCCTTTTGGCTCCCATATCTTGAAAACGATTCGAGATATGGATTTTTCACTACCCACAGCTTAGGTGGACTAAGCATGCATGGAGGTTTTGAAGTCATGATTATAACTGCAGTGGAATTTTTTTCGTAGTTGCTATGGTTACTGTGATATTGCCAAATAAGTGTTACAAGGGTTACTTTTCAGTACTATGGGGCTGCTGTATGGCTCTGTATCTGGGTCCGTGCTCCCACATATACATACTGTTATGCAAAAATTGAGCAATGTGAAGGGAGCGCAGGGCCCAGAGGGCTCACACTCCCACAAACACATACCACTGACCACTTACATTACACTTTCTCAAAAAGAAGGGAAATTCATTGCAAAAAACTCTGCTAATGCAACTGTTAGGGTTGATGTCACATCAACAAAAATCTGGAAACTCTATGTTAGGGTTAACACACCTACCACCCCAACCCACCAACCTTACAGGCATCAACAGGCATTGGGGTATGCCACGAGGTCATCAGACCTAACTCTCACCCCATTCTCCTATCCTGTAGAGTGTCAGCTTGTTTACACAGGGAGTGGGATGAGAGTTGGGCCTGGTGATCCCATGGCATGCCCCAATGCCTGTTGGTGCCAGTAGGGTGGGTGTGGGGTGGTAACCCCTAACACTGAATTTCCAAACTTTTGTCACTGTGACATCAACCCTAACTGATGCATTAATGGAGTTTTCTGGCAATTAATATATATATGGTCTCTCCAATGATTCAATCTCTTGGTTCAAAAGCTATCTTGAAAACTGCCCCCAGCGTGTAAAAATTGGAGATGTGCACTCTGATTCCAAACCTGTCCTCTCTGGAGTCCCCCAGGGTTCAATACTGGGCCCCTTACTCTTCAGTCTGTACCTTAACACCCTACCAGACTCCTGCACTGAACATATCACCCTGTATGCCGATGATGCAGTAATCCTTGCCACACACCAGGACCTGAAGGATTTGCAAGAAAATCTCCAACTCAGCTTCTCCTCTGTTGAGAATTGGTTCACAAAGCACAAACTGATCCTTAATCAAAAAAAAACAAACAAAGGCCATGATCTTCAGCAGCTCCCATAATAAACATAAGCACTTCCAACTCTCCGTTATCACCAGACAAGGTGCCGCACTGCAACAGGTCAAAAACTTTAAATACCTCAGGATCACCCTTGACCCTCACCTCTCCTACACTGCCCACATTGGCCATGTCACCAAAGCTGCTAAGTCCTGGCTAGGCCTGCTATTACATCATAGGGAACACCTGACACCCGAAGCCCTCGCTGTTGCTGTCCAGAGCTCCATCATATCCATCATTGATTATGGCATTATCATTTATGGCTCTGCTATAACCACCGCACTCAAACGTGTATCCACCGCCCTCAACAAGGCCTGTTGACTTGTCACTGGCTCCCAACACCTAATTCATACCTGTGACCTCTATTCTCAAACTGGATGGTTGAATCTTGCCAATCGAATAAAACACCAAACTTGCATTACTACTAAGAAAATCTTGCTGGGCCTTGCCCATCCTGGAGTCTGTGCCCTCATACAACTGAGAATCCACACCCAACATACCAGGGAATCAAAACCTCAGCTTCTGCAAATCCCGCATTGTCGCACAACACAAGGCCAAAGATCATTTGCTTACCGGGCCACTAGTTGGTACAACGGTCTTCGCAGCGACATCTCATCCTCACTATCGCTCAGCACTTTTAAGACTTGTCTCCACCTAACACTCACTGCCTCCAACCTCTGTGACTGTTGTGGCTAAACATGTCTTTTGGTTCCATAGCTGAAGATGCCCTTTTGGATTCACATCTACTCCTACACTTTGCCAGCACCCCCCCTTCCTATTTTCACCTCCCCTGCTGGCCCATGACAAATGCCACCCGGCTGCACTACCTCTATTCTTATCCGCCTTCCACCTCTCCTCTCTCTGTCCCCCCCAACCTACCTTGCCTTTTCTCCCATCCACTTAGTCTCCCTCATTTCACCCTCCTCCTTTCCCTTCCCCTCCCCTCCCCAAAGTTTCACCTTATTGTTCTTTTTTCATCTACAAGATTATTATTTTTTTTATTTTATAAACTGTTATTTTTGCTTACGATTGTCTCAATTGTACCAATGAAGTAGAACCTTTGTAAAAGAGCCTTAGCTCAAAGGTATTTGTAATCCTAAAATAAAGTAAAAAATAATAAAATATATATATATATATAAATTGAGATGGCGTGTCAGTGCACCTTACATTGGCTGTATTGATATTGACTAAGCACGGCAAGTGGTAGAGCTGCTTTTTCCCACCACTTTAATTACTGTTGCCAGAAGATATACAGTTCCCATTACAGATGCTGCAATCTACGCTGCATACAGTATGTCAGCTAGTTCTTTTAGAAATGCCACAGCAATACTAAAGAAGTACTTGTCCAATGATCTACATGGATCTTGATTATCTAAATCTACCATTCTGTCTTATTGCAATGTTCTCCATAAACCACAACTGACATTCTGTCAAAAGATTGTATTATGGCATTATATGGTATATGAAAAAGGTATTGTCTTCCATTCAGCGAGCCCCACTCCCCCCACCATATGCGCACACACGCACACACACATGGCATGTTTTAAAAGTGAATAAAAAAAGTTATTGTCAATTAGAAAAAAATGCTATGGGCATACATATTTAAACCTAGATAAGTACTGTATGTTTAATTTCATTTTAATGTATTACTGTACACAGGTTTTTAATTAAAAGTACCATTGTGTTCCATATAGTATTATATTATATGATATACTAGCCAATAAACAACTAAAAGCTATAACTTAGAATGTAAAACAAAAAAAAAATAAAAAGCATCAAAGAAGAAGTCAGGTAGTCTGGACCTGCAAACAATGAAAATGAAAACAAAATTGGGGGGGGGTCTATAAATCATGGAAAATATCTACAGAAAGAACCCATGGCATCAACTTCACAATTTGCAATGGCAGGTCCTCTAGCCTTAACTGATAGTGCAATACTATGCCAGACCAATGATTCGATCAATAATCAAATGAAGATGAGGAAAAATCCCGCTGGGGCAAAATGTCAGATGAAGTTACTACTAACACCCATTGAAATTAACAGATCACTGACAAACTTTATATTTGTAAATGCTGACCATATGCAATGGTGTCCCCTAAACATGTCACATAATAAAGAAATAGTCTTACGGTAATCTAGAGGAAATAAATAATGTAAAAAAAATAAATAAATAACCAAAGAACAGAAAAAGGGAAAAAAATGGTGATCCTCTCAAGCTGTAACATGAAATACGATTGCCAGAATAATACATTCACTGAAGACACAAAAAGAACAAAATAATTATAGAAGTTAAGTAAAGACATAGTTAAAACAAATAAAAAGGATAAATCAAAATTTCCAAGGCCATAGATTTCACAGAGAGAGAGACTGGAAAAAACACATCCCTAGTCAAAACTACCACAGTGATCAAAATATTCTGATTATATTTCTGTCCCATCTAATAGTACATATTAAGCTATGGCCTGGGGAAAAGGAAAAGAAAAACCCTATCACTACAACAACAACAGCCTAGGGTAAATACAGATTTGATGTATGGCAACTAAGAAAAAGTAAAAATGAAGGGGGAACTAGTTACCATTTAAAAACATCATAAGAGACTCCCATAGCCTCAGTATCTTAATTTGTAACATCGCATAGACAGGTCCAGAGATATATTGTACAGTAACCTACAGTATGTCAGATCAACCATAAATAAGTAAACCAATTAAGAGGGGAAAAAAGACTGTCAGGGCAAGATATTACAGTGGGCTATTTTTAGAAACAATTTGAAGTAAAGACAGACCCTGTGCATTGTTCTTTGAGAGATACTAAACAGTTTAAAAAGTGGTTGCCGCAATCCTCTCAATCAGAAAAGATACAATAAAAATAACAAAGTGTTAAACTAAATTAATCTGAAAGACATAAAAAAGGGAGAGCCCAGGGAGTGAAATTTGAAACTAAACAGCTGAAATAAGACAAGCACAACTATTGAGCGGGGGCGCGAGGTAGAGCAACAGGGTTTAGGTATCAGGTAGAACTTTATTTTTTACTGCACTCCAGCGATTTTAGGAGGAAAGCTCATTCTCTTCAGTGTTTCTTTTACCCCTTGAACCTTCTCAACACCTAGCTCCCAAAGGCCTGGTTCAAAATTATCCATAGCTCTATCTCAAGGTTTCTCTGGAAAGACAAGCCTCCACATCGTGGATACATTAAGTTAGCAGCACCTAAACTCCTAGGAGGGCTTAAACTCCAAAATTTCAATCTATACTAATGGGTTAGTCACCTCAGTAAATACCTCCGATGGGATTCCCCTCCCATGCCGGAGTACACCCCTACATGGCTCCTAATTGAAGAGAGTTAATTTGAACCTTGGGTATTAACACAGAGGCCCTACTTTATGTTAAATTTAAAAAGCTACCCCCTCTCTTGGCCAAAATCCAATAGGACACTCGATCCACACTCATCTACAATTGTGCTCATCATTAAAATATGATAACACCCAGGATCTTCATCAACCCATTTTTCTCAACCCTAATTTCAGGATAGGAGGACAAATAATCCCTACTCATTGGATCCCAATTGTGTGGTACAGGATTTCCGTAGCCCAAACAAAACACGACTGTTGACTACAGAAATTCTAGCCAAATTTGGTCTTGCCAATACTTGAGCATTTAAAAGTTACCAACTAAGACATATGTTTATTAAGTACTTCTAGGATAGTTCCATCTTAGACGTCCCACCAGTTTGGATATCCGAAGGCAGAGTGCTTGCTTCTACCCCACATGCTGTGTCGTCCCTTTATACAATGTTGTTCCCATTAATATTTCCAACATGTGATGGCACCTCTAAATTGTGGGATTCAGTATTCTCCAATTAAGGTCCAAAATGGCCTAATATATGGGACACCTGCCACAAACTTATCACGCAAGACCATTTACGATTAACGCAATTGCAAATTTTAAATGATATGTATCTCACTCCCTATAAACTACATAAAATAGGTAAAGCAGAAAATGCTTTATGCACCAGATGTCAACAGAGTCCAGGTAACCTTTATCATATATTCTGGGAATGTCCTAAACTATTACCATTGTGGGAACTTATCAAAGCTAACATGGATCCTTTACTTGGACTCCAGGATTATTTTATACCTGAGGTGTGTCTGCTGGGGAATTTTTCCAGCTTTCCATCTATGGAGATTTATTTTCCTTGGTAGTCTAGTGGTATCCCCCCATCACGATCCCTGACTGCCATATATATATATATATATATATATATGTATGTATAAAATATAAGTCTTCCTTGGTAGTCAAGTGGACCCCCCACCTGGCAGTGCAAATCCCCACACACCCCCAACTATCCCCAAACAGAGATGGCGACTGGCTCAATTCACCGTTCACCTCTGTGGCCAGTAGAGGTGTGCAAAAAAAACTTTCAAAGGTGGAATTCAAGAGAAAGTTGAACTTTCACTTTCACAAAAGTTCAGAAATCCATTTCTGAACTTTCTCAGAAATTTCACCTGCAATCATCGCCCAATGGCCAAATCAATTCCCCTCAAAAATAAGCCCTGGTGCCCAGTGGTCCCTCTCCCCACCCACCCCAAAAGTACATAAAATATTCCTGGTGGCTAGTGGTCCCTTCCTCCCCTCCACCATGACCAAAGTGTCCAGTAACTCTCCCATCCCTATCTTGTCCCTCCCGAGGTAAACACAAATTGGTACCTCTAAAAATTATCAGAGACTAGTGGGGGGTAGCACATCTGCAGGTTGGAGTGAACAGTCAGCAGGTCACAGGCTGCTGACGCCAATCAACTGTTTGCTGATTGGCTTCTGCGATTGGGCCAAAAACCCTGTTTAGTAAGATCACGTAGAACATAATAAAATAGCAATTCACCATTTTCCAGTATTACAAAAGCACATATTTTGCACCTTTACATTCCTTATAATAAATAACGTAAGGGAAATAAATGTATATTATGGTGCTAGAGGAGGTTGGGAATCATGATGTGGGGTTGGGGGACCACTAGACTACTAGGGAGAAATATGTGTTTATGGAACATATGGGGGTTGGGAATTATAATGGGGTGGCACCACTAGACTACCAGGGAAATACATGTATATTACAGTGCTATGGGTGTTGGGGATCATGATGTGGGGGTGGAAGACCACTAGACTACCAGGAAAAAGATGAAATTCTTTCACAACAGGAGTCAGGGATCATGCTGCGGGGATAGGGGGACCACTAGAATACCAAGGAAAATATGTGTTTCTGGAAAATACGGGGGTTGTGGATCATGATGGGGCAGTGGGGGCATCACTAGACTACCAGGGTTGGACATGGACAGACTTAGATGTTACACTTTGAATTACTATGGTAGTAATTTGAAGTGTCACTTCAAATTACTTTGGTTTCCACCGCCCATTACCGTAAGCTTTCTGCAGGTGATATTTAGCACCGCGCTATGGGTGGCACATCAACCTGTAGTGTGGCACTAATCTTTTGAATATACTTGTGCACCAGCATTCATGGCCACTTCCCTCCCTCCTCTGCATACATTAACTTTTAGTGTCAGCGCTATCAAGCAGTGCCACCGCTAAAATGACTTTTGAATATTGCAGCCTGGTGCAAATCCAGCACTATTCCAATGCAACAGATTTGTGCCAGTTGCAAAGCTTTGAATATCTGGCCCCATGTTCCATTTCTTTTTTTTTGAAATTTGATAAGCTTTATTGTTATTAAACTTGTACAGTCAATTTGTAAATTACATGACATGAAAAGAACAAACACCTCTAAGAGATAACTGTACAAGCATTGCAAATACCCCTCCCTCCCCCCTCCTCTCCCTTATTAACCCTCCCCCTCTACAGATACCAAAGGTATAAAAAGAATCCCTGTCTTGGGTTTACAATGAGCGTAATAAACCTTTCAAGGACAACTTTAACCATTATTATAATAGCAACATTATATATATAATGTTTGTTGTTGTTGTTCTTTCAGTCATCATTTAAGGGGTTGTTTGCACCATTAACAGAGTCTCCAGCTTGCTCCATTTCTTGTCATACCCTTGAGGGTGTCCCCTAAGAGTAGCTATTGTTTTTTCAATCCTTAGGCTGTACAGGATTTTGTTTAGCCATTCTGAGTATGAAATTTCCTCCTGATCAAGCCAGTGGCGTAAAACCAATCGTTTGACCACTGAGGAGATTAAGGAGATATGGAACCTCTTCTCCCTGTCAGGAATCGATAAAAGGGTTCCCACAATACAAATTTCAGGGGGAAAAAGATCTGTTAACCCCAATAAGAGGTCCATTGTGTTCTTTATTTTTTCCCATAGTGGGGCTACTTTACTGCTTTCTCATAGGATATGGAGCAGTGAACCTTCTGCAGATGCACATCTTAAACATATTGTTGTGGGAAGTTTTTCATTCTATGTAAGTGCATTGGGGTAAAATATATATTATGTAGAATATAGAATTGGGTAAGGTGTAGCCTATCATTTGTTAAATACTGGTAGAGATCAAGCCAAATACGGTCCCATTCCCTGGGCAGAGTGGGTCAGTGCCCTATTCCAATAATAAGATTCACCAGTTATTGTAGGATAAACATAGGGGAAGATAAAGACCACTAGACGTGAGACCGAGTGGGGTAACCAAGCAAGGGATTGCATAAGGGAGAGAAACTCTCCTTGATTAGTGTCCCAATTTGCTTTTCCAAACCATTCTATCAGCATGTGGTGGATCTGATAAACCTTAAAAATTTGTGACCGTGGAAGCCCCAGACCATGAAGTAGTGTTGGGCTTTCAGACATTCATCCCTCCAGTGTGAGGTCAGCGATATGTTTCCCCATTAATTCTGGTATACAAATAGTTATATCTTGAAATTTAAAGTTTGGGTTTCTGCATAATGGCTGGGAGATATCCTATGTATTGTTATATTTCACAGATCTACAGACTTGAGTATGTACTTTGACAGCTGTGCCTATAACTGTATGTCTTAATTGTGGAGGTAATCTATTTGAAGACACAAAGTACATGGACTCTGGGGAGATTCACATTGTTCTAATCAAGTACCTTTCGCTCTTTAGCCAGATGGGTACATATATTGAAGGGTTCATAGGTACCGGACCTAAAGTCCAGCGGGTATATTTTGAAATATGGCTGGCTAAATAATATAAATAAAGATATGGTAGTCTGAGTTCCCCCCAAATGTTTGGGAGTGCCCAGCTTTATATAAGATCTATGTGAGCATTTCTTTTGCCCGAGGAAATGGGATATTAATGTATGACATTTTTTAAACCATGTGACTGGAATAAAGAGATTAAGCATATGTATAGGATAAAAAATGTGGGGGAGGATACTGATTTTGATAACACTGATTCTGGCTTGTAATGATATTGGGAGGATGCTCCATCTATTTAAATCCCATGCAATGGTTACCACTAAATTATCCAGGTTCAGCCTTCTCCTCAAGGTATTACATTGTGTGAGAGTTACTCCTAAATAGATGAATCTAGATGACCATTTCAGCCCTAGTGGTATATAACCTGTGGGGAGTACATAATGATTTAAGGGCATGAGGGTGGTTTTGTCCAAATTTAGCTTATAATTCGAGAATTTTCCAAAATGGTAAATAATATGGAGAGCAGCTGGTATGGAAGTGACAGGGTGTGACAGATGCAGTAAAATGTCATTGGCATAAGCAGAGATTTTAACCTCAAGGGGGCCTAATGTGATATGTTGCACTTGTAGGGAAGTCTAATTAAGGGCTCTAAATAAATATTAAACAAGAATGGGGATGGGGCATCCCTGATGAGTTCCTGAATGAAGGGAAAAATCTTTTGAAAGAATACAGTTACAGTATACCTTGGCATTTATGTTAGAGTATAGGATCTGTATCCATGCAATGAACTTAGTAGGGAAGCCAAATCTTTCCATTGTCAAGAAAAGAAAATCCCAAATGCACCCTGACAGAGGCTTTCTCCACGTCCAGAGACACCAGGGCCATTGGGTCATGAGAGACTCTGGACAAGGAGAAGATATGTTCCAACTTTCACAGATGATCCACAGAGGATCTACCCTTTATAAATCCTACCTGTTCAGGTCCTATAAGTTCCTCCCAATCTTGCATTATCCTGATGGCTAAAACTTTTGCCAGTATTTTCATATCACAGTTCACGAGAGATATGGGACGATAGTTGGTTACTTTGTCTGGGGATTTATTGGGTTTGGGTAGAACAATTATAAGAGCAAACAGGAGAAGAGGGGTCATATATGTCTTTTTCACAAAGGAAAGAAAAAACTTGAGCAAGAATGGGAGTTAAATCTTCCAAAAGGGTTTTGTAGTGATTAGCAGGAAAGCCATCTGGACCTGGAGATTTATCTGGTGCCAGAGCCTGGATGGCAGTTAAAATTTCTGATTGAGATATTGGCCAGGTTAGGAGGTTTTGTTGCTCGTGGGATAGCTGCGGAAGTGGAATGTTCCTCAAATAATCTTGAATATCTGTGTTTGAAGGGATATTTGGGGGAGGACTATACAGCTGTGAATAAAAGCTATCAAACTCTTGGGTGATCTCTACTGGGGAAGTTTTAAGGGTGCCATCAAGTTTGGAGGAGATAATATTTACCAAATGGGAAGCTTCTTGTTCTCTAAGCCTCATAGCCAGCAAGTGCTCCACTTTATCTCCCTGGTCTATATAGTCGGAATGTGTCTTTAGTAATGTTTATTCAGACTTTTCCCTTAGTAAATCTGTATATTGATGTCTTAATTTGGTGAGTTCAATCTACTCTCGTTCAGAGGTCTTTAGAGTTGGACTATGCTCAAGTGCCTCTATTTGTGTTAAAAGGACATGTAGAGAAGCCTCTCTTCTTTTTATGGGTAGATGCAATCCAAATATATTCCACATGGCGTATGCATTTTAAGGCCCCCCATATTTTATCTACTTTGGTGATAGAACCTATGTTAGACTGCCAAAAATTTTGGATAAGTGACTGCAATTTATCTATGACCCAAGGGTATTTGAGAAGTTGTGAGTTCAATTTCCAAATTTTATCCCGTCTAATATTCGGACTGGGGTTATATATAAGCCACACTGGAGAATGATCTGACAATACTTTGGGAGCTATTTCAGCATCCAGAAAATGGGATAGGGCTTCAATGCTAACTAAAAAGTAATCAATCCAGGAAGAAGATTTATGTACTGCAGAGTAAAAGGTATATTTATGGCTCATTGAGTGAAAAGTTCTCCAGGGGTCACAGAGGCCTCTCATGGTTATGAGTTCTTGTAAATCTTGTTGTGTAGAGGATGGTCTAATGACCTCACCATTCAATTTGTCTAAGTTAGAAGTACTAGTAATATTACAGTCACCTGCAAAAATTAAGGGGAGATGTATAAATCAGGAAAACACATTTATTAGACCAGAAAATAAATTAGGTGATGGGGTATTTGGACCATAGACACAACCCAGAAGCAATTCTGTGTGATCTAGGGTCCCATGGAAGAAAATATATCATCCATCAGGGTCCTCAATAGCCATGATTAATTGAAAATGTAATCCCCTCAGAAAGAGGATGGCTACTCCCAGTTCATTGGTGGAATTTCCAGCTGTATAGCTTTGTCCCACCCATTGGCATCTGAGAAAAAGATTCTCTGAGGCCAAGAGGTGAGTTTCTTAGATTAACGCTATATGACACTGTAGTGTCTACAAATGTCTTAATATCTGGTGCAACTTATTAGAACGTACCCCTTCAACATTCCATGAGATATATTTAATCTGGTTTCATTTCTTTGTAGATAGTCCCCGGGACTTTTGAAATTGGATAAAACCATGTTGTTCCTTGGTTTGGTATCTTATCGTCCCACATATTCTCCTTCCCCCACAAAAAAACTACCACAAAACAAAAGAAACCCCTTTCCACAAAAAAATAGATATTGAAAAATCGTATTCTTCTCATTCTGGTCTGTAAAACCAGATTACTATGTGGAACTGGGCCGCAATGTTCAATCCTCCTGAACAATCATTAACCCCCTCCCTCACCCCACTCCATATGAATAGAAAGTTATCTAAGTTGAATAACTGAGCAACAGTTGTTTGATATAAACTTCAGCTCATAATAACTATGTAGCATTCTTATTGGATACAACAAACAATTGTTCATTCCATATATTCATAGAGGAAGAAAAGGAAAACAAGGGGGGGCTGCCACAGTAAATGTTATTCTTTTTAAATATACTAAACAGTAAGAGACTTCTCCTGGAGTCTGTAACACAAATAGCAAATCAAAAGACCCCTTCAGAAATTGACTATTGCTTTACATTCATACAATATGTATTGATCCTGTCGGGGATTCTAAAAGAAAGATGCCAAATCCAGCAAAGGGCAGTTGGTCCAGGGAGGTTGGCAGGTGGTTAGGAGAGGGAAATCAGGTGCCCCATCCTTCTGTGCTCTCCAACATATTACCTCCAAAAACCATATAAACACTTCAAACAGGTATCTGCCTCTATCTACGAAATCAAACAAAGGGGCAGAGGACACTGCAGAGCAAGACACTGCAGCACAGGAGCTAGCACAACAAAACTGGCCCAAATCAGGAATCAAAACAAAAAAAGCAAAAAGGAACTCTAAAAAACTTCTAATCATAGGAGACTCCATGATTCGGGCAGTTGATACCCACCTCCAGCCAGGGGTAATGGTCAGATGTCTCCCAGGTACATCAGCGTGGAGAGACACTGACTGTATTGCTAAAATTGTTCACAAAGCAGGAGAAAACATTGACATCCTGGTATATATAGGGACTAATGATCTCGCCAGCTGGTCAGTTGTGGAGACCAAGGAACACCTGACCAGGCTGGGTGACAAACTATCATCCATTTCATCTGACATCTCCTTCTCTGAGATTCTGCCAGTCTGGGAGAGGGAAGCAGATGGACGGAAGGTCAGAGAAGAGGAGATAGGGGAGCTAAACATGTTGCTCAGGGCTGGTGCCAGGAAAAAGGACACAGATTTGTAGGGAACTGGCAACAGTTCTAGGAGCAAAAGTTCTTTAAATTTGTTGGACTGCATCTGACTAAGGAGGAAGTCAGTGAATTGGGGCAGAAGTTTGACATCTTTGCAGAACATTTAAACTAGCAAATGGGAGAGGGGTGCAGCACCCCATACATTGAATGGGAAGAACACCCCTCCCCCTCAGCTAGTGGTCAAACAGGGATTCAGCATGTTTGCAGTTCATTTGCATCACCAGGTAAGAAAAAAGGTCCGTCTCCCCATACGACGCACAAGGGAAATTTATTTATTTATTTTTTTTAGTTTTTGTTGACCGAGTAAGTGCACTAGACAAATCCTGCCTATTTTCAGGCATGGTGGTATTTTTAGTGAATGAGGGAAATTTGGCCAGGACACCGGGGAAATTCCCCTACTCTCAGTTTGTGAGAGGACAGCCATGGAGGAAGACGTGCAGACGGAAGCTCTGCCAATGGAGCTACAGGAGGCAGCAATACAGGCGAGGCCTGTTACGGAACCCAAAATCGTTTTAGTACAAGGAGAAATGCATGCTACTGAGCATGCAAACGGGAGACAAAAAGGAAATTTTAATCCGGTACCTGGAGGTTCCGAAATGGATAACGAAATAACTTTGGCTTCCACAGAGATGGCTACGAGTCAAGGAAATCTGGATTCGGAGCAATCTGTTTCCACACGGACTCTATTGATCAACACACTCGGGTGAATCCGCAGAGATGGACCGCCATTACAAACACGCCCCATACTTCAGTACAAATGCCGACGACCTCCTACAAACTTAAAAAGCAGTTTAAATTACAATCCCAGGATTTATTTTGAAGGATTGGTCAGAGGATTCCTTTAAACGCTGGTTGGACTCAGGATGACAAGGGACTTGGGTACCTGATCCATGTGGAAACGTCGCCTACACTTCTCCTCAGCATGCCAACGCCCTGAGCTCAGGTAGTGACATTTTTCAACCTTCTGTTTTAACTAAAGGTGCGCACCAAATGTCACAGGACAAGAAGGCTACTGATAGCCCCACTGTACCTGTAATGGGGGGAAAGCTTAATGTACCTGCAGTAACAAATAACGTTTCAAAACTAGATATAGAATCTAGCAATCTGCCTCCTCGAGTTTCTATGACAGACTTATTTAAAAACAAACTTGAACAGGCTCCCAGAAGAAATGCTGTTAGATTAAGGTACAGAGGATGTTTAGTCTCTCACCCTGATAGGTATTATATTGTTAACACTTTGCTTAAAAACTCTATGGCTTTTTCTCCATCTGACCTTTTTGCACTTATTCATGTTTCAGGGGAAGATTCTTTTGACATAAGTTTCAGACATAATAATATCCTAGAGAAATTTTGGGAGAAATATTCAAATCTTAAAAATACCCTTTTATGGCTTCCTTTTTTAGCTATCCCTCTTACTAGACCACAAATTAGGTACGTTACTGTTATGTTTAGAAATGAAGGGGTGAATGTGAGTGATATTTATCACTGGATGCAGAAACGGTGTGATATTTTAGGCCCCCCTGAAGCCGTATTAGACCTAGAAGGTATTTGGACTGGGAGCTGGAAGTTTAAAGTTAAATTGTTCCAGGTAAACTCCGATATAATACATCTCCCTAATAGCTTTTTTCTTGGAAAAGATAGGGGTGTGTGTTTTTATAGCAGTCAACCTCGGGCCTGTTATAAGTGTGGTTCACGATCTCACATTAGTAGTTCCTGTGACATGATGAAATGTTCACTTTGTGGGGGTTTTGGTCACTCTATGGATCTATGTCAGAATATTTTCCAGTGCAACTTATGTGACGAAAAGGGGCATGCTTTCCATCAATGCCCCTGGGCCAAACGTAACAGAACGGAAGGATGGGATCATGATGATCTAGTACTCCAAGCACAGGATAGGTTACATGTGCCTGGTCCTTCTGTATCTGTTGCACCAGTAACTATATCACCAACACCGAAACTGACCTTCTTTCTGATTTACCTCAGATCCTGACATAGGGGTTAAACCAGGTAGGCCAAATGCCCCTCAAAAAATTTGAGATTGTAAAGGCTTAGAATTACCAGATCATCTCTAAAACACCTATTTCTGACCCTCTTCCAACTTCCAATATCTTTTTACCTTTACAAGAAGATTTAGGAGAATCAGATTTAGAATCCAATACATCTCATAGATCTGAGATAATTACAGAAGATGAGGATAGAAAATCTACAGAGTCAACTACAGAAAAAAAAGGAGGTAAGAAAGGAAAAAAAAGGAAAGCTAGTAATAATTCAAAAGGGGGAATTGGCTGAACTTTTGACACTTTATGTCTGCATTATGATTCTTATCCTTCAATGTCTATAGTTTAAAAACATATAGGAAACAGATTTCTATTCTGTCCCATTTATCAACCCTCCCTGTGGATATTATTTTCCTGCAGGAGTGTCGTATTTCCTCACTCAATGAGATTGAAATACTTAAAAAACGGTGGCACTGGGGCCCCTCTTTTTGGTCTTTCGGCTTAGAATCTGCAGACGGGCTTGGTATTCTTTTCAAAACCACCAATATTCATATTTTTCGATTAATAGATGTTTCTCCTGGCAGAACCTTGATTTTGGATGGCTCTATAGGAGATTTTTCTTTCCAGCTTATTAATATTTATGCCCCTAAACGAAAATCTGCCAGGGTTGAATTATTTAATGACATTAAACCCTTTCTTTTCACTAAATTACATGTTATCTGGGAGAGATTTTAATTGTACATTTTGACACCCTTTGTCGAAGACACCCAGAAAAATGTACTGTGATTCTAATGCTTTAAAGCAAATTCTCACAGTATCAAATATGCAGGATGCTTTTGAAATTACATCCCAAAATTCTGGAGCTACCTATCATAGATTTATTTATGCTACTATAATTGATATGTTTTTTTCTCCAAATACCTACACCCTATTTTTGTCAATCTCAATTATCAGAATTTTCCGATCATAATATTTTACTTTGTTCATTTAGTTTACATTCTATCCCTCCCAAAATTTTTTCTAAATACAACCGCTGGAGGCTTAATATTTCCCTTTTTGATAACCCTTATTTTTTGTCTCAGACTGAATTTCTGTTTGCCTGTGGGGAATCTGTTTTTTGTGCATACTCAAATTCCTTACTTTGGTGGATAGATACCAAACGAGAACTGAAAAAACTGTTTCTATCATTTGGAAAGACTAGAGCTAACTCTAAATATATACAATACCTGTTTACTCGTAATCAATTATATAAATTAATGTCATCCCCTGTTAAAGATCTTCAAGAATTACTTCCTCAAATTAAAATTTTGAAAGAACAGATGAAAACCTATCAATACGATAGGGCAAAATCTCTGGATTTAGAGTTTAAATTTGGCACTAAAACTACACCAGCCTCTGATCCTTTTATGGCATGTAAACATAGGTTAGAAACTACCCTTATGACTCAACTTCGTGCACCTACTGGTATTATATTTACTACAGATATGGACATATTAACTATAGTCCAGCAACATGTAGAAACTTCCTTTCAGGATACCCCTAATTCTGTTCTTTCTGATTTTTCTGATTTTAGTGCTCCTATTCCTCATTTGTCCAAATCCCAAATTATCCCATTGATCCAACCTATCTCTTCTCAGGAAGTTGAATTAGCAATTACACAAGTAAGTAAAGATACCTCACCAGGGTGGGATGGCCTTAACAATTTTATAAGCTATTTTCATCACACATTATATTTTTTTTACCTAAGTATTTAATTTTTATTATTTTCTTCAATTGAACTTTTGGGTTTAACACTTCACTTCTCTTTTTCTATATAAATCAGAGACAAGGCCTCATTAACCAACTGGAGACCTTTAAGTCTGCTGAATAGTGATTATAAATACTTACTAAGATTCTTAACAACAGACTATTATTAGTAGCCGAGTCTCTTATTCATCCAGCTCAAACATGTGCCATACCCTATAGAAGAATTCAACATAATCTATATCTCTTACGGGATTTATTTGAGCTTGGTAATAAGAAACAGATCTCAGGGTATATTTGGCTCCTGGATCAGGCTAAAGCCTTTGATCGAGTTAAACATGATTATCTATTTTCTGTACTTTTACGATACGGTATTCCTTCTCCCTTTGTTCATTGGATTTCAACTTTATATAAAAATGCTAATTGCATTCCCATGGTCAATGGTTTTTTTGGCACAGAGGTACCTATATCAGTTGGAGTTTGGCAGGGTTGCCCATTAAGCCCACTTTTATATTCTTTTGCTCTGGATCCTGTTGTTAGACAAATTATTTGGGATACAAATATTATAGGTTTGTCCCCTTCTCCTAATTTACAAAAGGAGAAACTTACTGCATATGCAGATGACATTACTTTATTCCTGAACGATATCTCCTCATTACAAAATACACTACATATATTTTCTAATTTTGAGGCATTATCAGGAGCCCAAATTAACATGCATAAAAGCTTCATTTTCATTTTACAACCTACATATACAGACCCCACTATTATAGCAGGTATTCCTGTAGCGACATCTCCACGTAAGATCTTGGGTATCTGGTTTGGGGCCGGAGATTTAGCCACATATAACTGGGAAAAACAACTATATATTGGAGAATTTAAAATTCATAGATGGAAAGGATGGAAATTTGGAAAGAAAAAGAGGATTGCTATTATAAAAAGATTTGTGTTACCTCTTTTTTTATATTTGAGTTATATTTTTCCACCTCCCCTTCAGTTAGAAACTAGACTGTTAAGTATTTTTTTCCAAATGTTGTGGGGTAATAGACTAAACCCAGTGCGTAGGGATATCAGTTATCTTCCCATTAATAAGGGCGGTTTGGGTATGATTAATCCTATTGTTTTTTATCACTCTGTTTTTTTGTTTGATTCTTTTTCATATCTCTGGTCTGATACTACTATGTCTTGGCAAAAATGGTCCAATTCTTTGTGGTCCATTTATTTAAATAAATGGTCACTTCTTCCCCCTAAGATATTATCAAAAAATTCCTTACCATCATATGGTATTACTACATTTAAGAAATTACAGCAATGGAAGATATCATTTCCACATCTACTCACCCTTTCTAGGAAAACCTTTTATAGATTTGTTGTGTTTGAAGTACAGAAATGTAGTCCCCTATTTCCAGAATGTGCACCCACCCAAATGATTTTCTCTTTTAGAAAATTGACAGATTTTAGGATTCCCCCATATATTTGGGATGTTGTATGGCTATCTATGCAAGGGAAGTTGGGGGTTCATGGTAATCTAAAATACAAACCTACTACCGAACGATTTTGTTTACGACCCACCTGCATTAATTGTGAAGAAACTATGGTTCATTTTTTTGTTTCATGCCCTTTCAGTCAAATATTTTGGCAGGACGCTGCTATACATTGGAACCTCCCTATTTTAGCCAATGTTACATACCAGACCATAGTTTTGGGCAATTATACTGGGATTTGGCATCACTATCATAGAAGCACTTTAAATGTTTTCTTTGCATTTATACAATATTATCTTTGGCAGGCTTGTTGTCAACTCATTTTTCAACAATTAAATGTTTTAACTAATACCTTGTTTATTCAAATTGAAAATGGTTTACGTTCTGTTAAAACCAGGGATTTGGATAAATTTCCTAAATCTAAAGTTGATTTGTTTTGGCAAAACTTTATAACTTTATAATGTATTAAGATACCTTATTTTTTGTTGTTGTTCTTTCAATTTTTGAAGTTACAATATGAGATATTATTTAAATTTGTAAATTTCCTTCTGTGATGTTATGTTTTTCTTTAATAAAACTTCCGCTACTCTTTTCGATAAGTGCCATGGGATCTTTAACATTCACCTGAACTACCACCAGTCCAGGCAGATGGGACCTCGGTTTAACGTCTCATCCGAAAGACGGCACCTCAGAAGTGCAGCACCCCTCTCGTGCAGCACTACAGTGTCAGTACTGGGATATTAACCCAAGTGCCAGATGTGGGAACTGAACCCACAGCCCTCTGATCTCCCGGCCTCAGAGGTGAGTGTGCTACCTACTGAGCCACTGACACTTACCAAATGCCAAACCTCACCCATCAACTAACATACTGAAATCTGGCCAATGGAAAATCATGGACTAAAATGCTCACAGCCTGGGAAATAAGATCTCAGACCTGCAGGCAATAATGTCAGAGGCTAAACTGGACATAGTAGCAATTAATGAGATGTGATTTACCAGTAACCACACTTGGGAGACTTCAGTACCTGACTATGTACTGTTCAGAAGAGACCGAGGTGCAAAAAGGAGGGGTGGAGTGGCCTGTATGTCAATGAAAATATCAAAGCTACAGAAATTCAGAATACACATAGAGCCAGAAGAACTGTGGGTCACCCTGGAAACAGGAAATGGGACAGCCATAAGAACTGGGGTTGTCTACAGGCCCCCAGACCAGGGGAAGGACATAGATACATTACTGTTAGAAAATATACAAAACATGACGCTAAAGGGGAGGTTCTGATAATGGAAGACTTCAACATGCCGGATACAGATTGGTCAATACCAGCAGGAACACCTGCCAGAACTAGACACATGGTGGATTCCCTGCAGGGGAAGGGCCTCAAACAACTGGTACAATAACCCACAAGAGACAGGGCTATCCTAGATCTAGTACTGACTAACAGGGAATGTATCACAGATCTCCAGGTAGAAGGTCACCTGGGGGTCAGTGACCATCACATGGTATGGTTCAATTTGGCCACTACATCTAAATCATCCTATTCCAAGGCAAAAATATGGGACTTCAGAGGAGCTGACTTTGATAAGATGGCCAACAGAGTTAAGCTAGCCCTGGCAAAAAGAAATACAGGTGAGAGGTACAGGCAGAGTGGGCAAGCATTAAGGATGCATACTTGAAGCAACATTCCATTGTGTTAGACAGAAAAGGAAGTGCAAAAGAAGAAGAAAACCACTTTGGTTCTAAAATACAGTAGCAGAAAAAGTCAGAGCCAAAAGGTTGGCCTTCAGGAAATATAAGGGAACACAGCAGGATAAAGATAAGGAGGCATACCAAACTGCCCTAAGGGAAGCAGGAAAGGCAGTAAGGCAGGCAAAGTCCAAACTGAGGAAACACTAGCATGAACTGTAAAAGAAGCTGACAAGACTTTCTATAGATACATTAGTGAAAGGAGAAAGTCCAGAGGGGGTTTTGCTAAGCTCAAAGGAGACAAGGGGGCATGTGAGGAGGAGGACCCTGTAAAAGCATCTATCCTAAATAGATATGCTCAGTATTTACTGAAGAGATGGTAGAGCAGGGCCCACAGCTCAGCACCATGGACACAGCGGGGAGGAAGGTGAGCACTACTCCCTTCACAAAAGAAAGGGTCCTACAAGAGCTCGCTCAGCTCAGGGTGGACAAGGCAATGGGACCTGATGGCATACATCCCAGGGTACTAAGGAGCTAAGGGTGGAACTAGCAGAGCCATTAGCAGAACTGTTTAGTGAGTCTCTGAGCACAGGGAGAGGTCCCAGAAGACTGGAGAAGGGCTCATGTGATCCTGCTCCACAAGAGTGGTAGCGGGGAGGAGGCAGGGAACTACAGACCAGGCAGTCTTACCCCAGTAGTGGGCAAGATTATGGAGGCACTCCTTAAGGAAAGGATAGTGCAACACCTGGAATCCATAGGGGCGCAGGATCCAAGATAGCATGGGTTTACAAAAGGAAGGTCCTGTCAAACTAATCTCATAGATTTCTTTAACTAGGTAACCAGATTGGTGGACCAAGGGGGAGCAGTTGACGTCGCCTACCTTGACTTCAGCAAAGCTTTTGACACTGTTCCACATAGAAGATTGATAAATAAGCTGGGTAGGCTCGGGGTGGGTCAGAAGTTGGTCAACTGGGTGGAAAACTGGTTGATGGGCAGAAAACAGAGAGTGGTGATAAATGGTATACAGTCAGAAGAGATGCAAGTCACAAGTGGGGTACCTCAGGGATCAGTCCTGGGACCAGTCCTCTTCAATATCTTCATTAGTGACATTGCAGATGGACTACAGGGTAAGGCTTGTCTGTTTGCAGATGACACCAAGATCTGCAACAGAGTAGATGATCCACATGGGGTGGGCAGAATGAGAAGAGATCTGGATAAACTAGCAAAATGGTCAGAAGAGTGGCAACTGAGATTTAATGCAAAGAAGTGCAAGATCATGCACATAGGGATGAGAAACCCTGAAGCCATCTATAGGCTGGGAGGGGAGCTGCTGGCTGACACATCGGAAGAAAGATACTTGGGCATCATCATCACTGATGACCTGAAATCATTCAAGCAGATCTCTAAAGCAGTAGGTAAGGCTAGGGGGATGTTAGGGTGTATTAGTAGGGGCATCACAAGTTGTAAGAGGGAGGTAATAATCCCTCTTTACAAGATTCTGGTTAGGCCCCAATCTGGAATACTGCATGCAGTACTGGAGGCCATACCTTCACAAGGACATTAACCAAATTGAGGCAGTCCAGAGAAGGGCAACCAAAATGGTGGAGGGACTGCATCAGAAGACATATGAGGACAGATTAACAGAGTTCAATATGTATACCCTTGAGCAAAGGAGGGAGAGAGGTGATATGATCAAAACATTCAAACACCTTATGGGCATTAACAAGGTGAAAGAGTCTAACGTGTTTAAATATAAGAAAAATAGCAGGACAAGAGGACACAGCATGAGATTAGAGGGAGGCCAATTAAGGGGGAATGTGAGGAAATTCTTTTTCAAAGAAAGAGTGGTGGATACATGGAACAGCCTACCTCAGGAAGTGGTGGCTATGCATACAGTGCAGGGCTTCAAACAGGCATGGGATAGTCATAATGGAGCAATACAGATAAGTATGAATAGATAGGCCACTGACAGAGCAAAGGTCGATGGCACATTTATAAGGTAGAAAAATAAATGGGCAGACTGGATGGGCCTTGTGGTCCTTATCTGCTGTCAACCTTTATGTTTCTATGTGTTTCTATGTTTCTTAATTAGAACATTACTGAACTGCTCAACAGATTGCATATATCATCTAACTAAATAAAGTAATCCGCATATCCGGTAAACTTGGATAATATAAGTCCCCTTTCTGTCTTGACTCCATCAGCACTTGGATAGCATCTTTAGAGACGAGAATTAAAGTTAAAGTAAACAAGTTAAACAGAGCACCGCGATGCATGATCTCTCCAAATTTTCAAAATACTGTTCCCGGTGAGCTGACAGGGACTACTTCAAGCATGGTTCAAACATACTTCAAGCATGGTTTTATCAGAGAGAAGCGACTATGAAACATGAGACACTTAAATGTAATATGGGCCACTTCACCTTAGTGACATGCTCACAAATGAACTTATAAATCATTTAATACATAAGGCTAAACTAATGTTTGTGGTTTTTAATGTAGAAAGTGGAATCAGGTAATCTTTATCCTTTAACAGGTTCAGGGCATCAACACTGCTGAAGATCACAGATTGTGGTGGGATGCTGACACAGGGCATTGCATGCCACATTTGCAACAGCATAGTTCACTGATTAACTCGATGTGCTCCAGCGTGTCTCCTCCTGAGTCCCTCATTTAAAGAGGTCAGGATATAGCTTCTTCAGACTTTCGGTGGCTTGGGCAGATGATTCAAAGTTATGCCATTTGTCCCCATGAAGCACCTGAAGTGTAGCGGGATATTTCATTTTAAAATTAATCCCGGCTGCAATGAGCTTCTCTACTAATGGGTGAAGCTCCTTCCTTCTCTGCCTCACAGTCTTTGTCAAGTCCTGGGTCATCTGGATTATCTTACCCTCCCATAGCATCTCACTGATGTCCCGGGTTTTACTGAGGATTTGTTGCTTGTCCTGAAAATTCAGTAAACGGAAAATGATGTGCTGCAGAGGAGCCCCAGGTGGAGGAACAGGCCTTAAGTATCGATGAGCTCATTCAATTACATAGTTGGGGCCATTAGGGGAAGGACCTGCAAGTTTGCTACACAATTTTTGAATAAACAGGACAGGCGACGATCCTTCCTCCCCTTCAGGAAGACCTTGGATTAGCAAGTTATTTCTTCTAGATCTTCCTTCTAGGTCTTCCATTTTCATTTCCATGGCCTTTCTTCAGTGTCAGAGTTGGGTTAGCTCTTGTTCTGTTCTTACCCTCCAGTCAGTAAGGGAAAATATAAGATATTCATTATCGGAGGTACGTTGAGTTAGTAATGCCAGTGAGGAGATGATGCCCTGGATAGACATGGCTAAAGTTTCTAGGGATTCTTTCAGAGGGGAGATACCTTCCAGGAATTTCTCTTCAGTAAGTGCAGCCTGGAGGTTAGCGTCTGTAGTTGACCTTGCTAGAGATGCCTTTGATCGCTTCACGGTCTTGTCCCGAGTCAGGATGGTTGGCAGAGTACGGCGAGGTAAGTTTTCTCACATTTCAGTCTCCATTCTATAATGATTGTGATGCCGTGATGTTCTTTGTGGTTTTTTTAAAGATAGGGTATGCCAGTTGTTTTCCTTTGGAGTAGCTAAAATTGAGTTAGAGATTGTTTCATCAGAGAGTGGAGTGGGAGCCAGAGAGAAAGCGACTGCTCAGGTGGCCATCACATGCTTCCTCCCCCATGTTCCATTTCTAAGCAAAGCAATAAATTCAGATGCAGAGGCTTCCGTTTAAAAAAAAAACATTATCAGTTGGGGGGAGGGCAACACACAGGGAGTGGGAGGGATTATTTCAACAGTACAGGTGCCAGGATGTGAAAAAAGAGGGATGGTGCAAAACAATACTTTTTTAAGGATGTACTGCTGACCGAGGCTGCACATACATAAACCCGCTTCCTGACTGATGATTTTCATGACATTTCTCAAGTATTGAGTAGCGCTTTCTCCTTAACATGCCCTCATTCTCTTCTGTCAGTGAGTTCCCCTATATAGTTGAAGTAAAGAAACACTGAAACCATTTAGTTTAAATAAAACTTTTTTATTTTAATCTTTTTTAAAAAAGTAAGACAGCTATTAATAAAAAATGTCACAATCAGGGATTGAATTATTTTTATAGATGTCATGTTGGATGGTGTATTGGTGGTTAAGCAGCTCACACTGTTTAAATTAATAACTGCTATATTGAAATTCCTGTTTCAAATCCTATAAAATAAGAATAACTAACATGTTTCCTTGGTCTTATCATGTCAGTGAGATTTATAAGAGAACTTGGAATAGAATCAGCATGATACATATAATATTCAGACAGGTGCTATCTGCCCTGTTGTTCAGGTACAGTATAATTCTTCCTTATTAAGTAATGCTTTCCCCGTAACCTGTCCTCCATTGCTCCTGTCAGTGAATTACCTGATACAGTTTAAATAGTAAAGAAACAATGAAACCATTTAGTTAAAATAAAACATTTTAGTTTAATATTTTATAAAAAAGTAAGACAGCTGTCATTCTGACAGTCTGCATTTACAGATTAATGTAAACAGATTGAGTACCTGTGACAATTTTCCTGCACTGCAACAAGACACCATCTGCAAGTACATTCTGGGGGATGAAAATCTATCAGAGTTCTGACCCACAGTATTTCAATGATGGCTCATGGTAGCCATTCTGTGGATTCCTGAGGAAATGTATTTTTAACATTTTAAATAATCTGGCACCAAACACTGTGACACTTCACTATTGCCTATCTACCGCATCACAGAGAGCAGTACTGAGCAGCATACCGGGGTACCGTTCAACGTTTCTATAACACCCACTGTATACACAAGCACTATAGCCTGTTCACCAATCATTGAAATGGTAGGACTAAAGCCTATAGTTCAATGTGGGGGAATAGCTCCTCCCCCATTCCAAATATAAGCCAACCCTCTCAGCACTCCACTCACAGCATTTTTTGTTTACCACCATCCTCCCCAGCCTCCTCCTCCGGCACTCTACCATTACAGAAATAATTATACGAAATGTTTTCACGCTGCGCACATAAAACTACCCACGTGATATGAGTGCTGCAAGTATGATTTAAATGCTAAATTGGAACCGAGTGCATGCATGTGGCATGCATGCAGCAAGCAAGTGTGGAAAACATGCGAACATATGAACATGCCAGCAGAAGCACGTCTTGTGGTCTATTAAGTCTTTTCAATTATGCAGCCAGCCCCTCATCTTGCAGCTGCCTCACCCCACCCTCCCTAATCATGACCTCCCTAACCCTGCCCCACCCCCTCTTAAAGCTACCCACAGAACAACAGGCCACCACTTCTTCAGGCAGAGTATTCCACCTATCCACCACCTGGTCTGTGAAATAATGTCTCCTGATTTCCCTCCTGAATCTCCCCCCCCCAGTCTTAGCTGGTGCCCTCTCATATCCCTCCACTTTCTGATCTGAAAAATTCCTTCTATGTTTACCTTGTTTATTCCCTTGTGGTATTTAAAGGTTTTATTCATATCCTCTCTGTTCTTCCTCTCCTCCAGTGAGTACATATTCAACTCTCCCAATCTCTCCTCATAGGAATTCCTCTCCAATCCCTGTATTATTTTTGTTGCCCTCTGTTGCACCCCCTCCAACAATTTTATATCCTTCTGCAGGAACAGCCACCAGTACTGTATGCAGTATTCCAGGTGTGGCCTAATCAGGGACCTGTACAGAGGGTGGATCACCTCCCTATTTCTGGAGGAGATTCCTCTTGCTATAAACCTCAGCATCCTGTTAGCTTTCACTGCCACCTTCCTGCACTGGGCTGAGTTATTCATGCTGTCCGTTATGAGCACCTCATATTGTTTTCCTCCTCAATGCTTTTGAGCTGCACCCCTCCCAGTTGATAGCTTCTCCCTTGGTTCCTAGCTCCAAAGTGCAGTACCTTGCACTTCTTGGCATTGAACCCCAACTGCCAAGTTTCTGACCATTCCTGTAGTTTTGCCAGGTCCTCCTGTAACCCCTTCCATCCTTCAGCATCATCCACCACCACTCCCATCTTTGCATCATCCACAAAAAGACTGATTCTACTCTATATCCCATATAAGATATCCACTAAAAATATACCAAATAGCACTGGTCACAGTACCGATCCCTGTGGCACCCCCCGGTCACCTCTGTCAGTGTTGAGAGTTCCCCCACCACTAGCCTCTGCTGCCTACCATCAAGCCAGTTGACAATCCATTTGATCATCTTTGTTCCCACACTTACATACTCCAGCTTCTCCCCCAGCCTCCCATGCAGTACAGAATCAAATGCCTTTTTTTTTTTAAACTCCCCCTTCATGCAGCAATCCCCTTCTTTGGGAGACACACTATGGTCTTTTCAGCCCTCGCTCACCTACCAGGAGACCGGTGCAGTCCGTTCCCCATGGAGCCATGGTTGTACCCCCAGGTGGGTATGGGGCAGGGGCCTTTCACCCTGATACATCTGCGTTTCATCGGAATGCTGTCTCTGGGCTGGTAGGGGCATTGAAGGTCAGGGCCCAGGTGCTCCATCTACTGGGGGGGCTGCGTGGTGTTTCTGTTTTTTCTCACAGCGTGCCATGTCCCCAGATGTCAAGGCACTAAAGTGCCGATGTCTGGTACATCGCCCTTCTGTTAAGCGTCGGACTTGCTGGACCTCAGGTCTCCGCCCGGGGCCAGACAAGAGCTGAGCTCTGGCACCCCCTTCCCCCCGGAGAGGACGAGCATTCCCTGGGATGCTCAAGTCCTCTACCCCGGCCGGCTTTCCAGCTTCCGGGCTCATTCACAAACCTGGGTCACTGGCATCACAAGCAGAAATCCAACCACTGCGCTGGTGGGCCAGCTTCAGAATCAAATGCTTTGCTGAAGTCTAAATACAGCACATCCACTGCATTTCCCCTGTCTAGCTCCCTGGTCACCCAGCCATAGCACTCAATTGATTTGTCTGGCAGGATCTGCCTGAGTCAAACCCATGTTGATATCCATCCATGAGACCATTATCCTCCAGAAAGGCTGCTAGCCTCTCCTTTAGTATTGTCTCCATGAGCTTCCCCACCATTGAAGTGAGGATCACCAGTCTGTAGTTTCCTGGTTTATCCCTTGGTCCACTTTTGTGAATGAGCACCACATGGGCCATTCTCCAGTTTTGTGGTATGCATCCTGTGTCCAGGAAGGAGTTGAACAGGTCAGCCAATGGTCCGGCCAGGATCTCTGCTAGCTCCCTGAGTACCCTAGGGTGAATGCCATCCAGTCCGGTGCCTTGTTCACCCTTAGTGCCTTAAGTCATTTCAGAACCCTGTCCTCTGTAATCCTTACATCAGTCACCCCTCCCCCATCCCACTCGCACCCCTCCCTTGAGGTATCTGCCCCTCTTTCTCCCTTGTGAACACAGAGCAGAAGTATTCATTTAATGCCTCTGCCTGATACATTCCCTTTTCACCAACCCTTCTTCCTTCTTAATCCTTACAATCTGGTCATTGTTCTTCCTTCTTTCTCCAACATATCTGAAGAAGTCTTTTTCACCTTCCCTGATACCCTGTGCCAGTCTCAGTTGTCTTGAAGCCTTGGCTGCTCTGACTAAGCTGGTGACCTCCCTGAACTTCTTTGCATACTCATTCTTGTCATCCCCCTCACCCCCCAACTCCTTGAATTTCTGGAATGCCCTTTTTGTCCCTCACTACTTCTCTAACCTCAAAAGTCAACCAACTGGGCTTCTTTGCTTTCCCCTTCTTGCTCCTTGACCTTGTATATGTTCCAGTGGTCTCCTTCAGCCCTTTTTTAATACACTCCCATTTCTGACTAGCATCCATTTCTGGTTGAATTCCTGCCAGATATCTACCCAATATTTCTCCCATCCTTCTAAAGTCTGCCCTTTTAAATTCAATCAGCCTGGTTCCTGTACCTCCTGTTTCCCTACCCATATTGAGTGTGAACCACACTGAGTGGTGGTCACTCCCAGTCAGGGAATTCTCCACCCCCAGATCCCTTACTGCCTCCCCATTAGAAAGTACCAGGTCCAGTATCCTCTCTAACCTAGTTGGTTCATATACCAACTGCACCAGGAAGCTGACCTGAAATGCAGCTAGTAGTACCTGCTCCCTTGCACTCGTGATGGTTGGAGTGGTCCAATCCACCCCAAGTAGGTTGAAATCCCCTACCGCCATGGTGGTCTCCTTCCCATAGACCCTTCTGACTTGCTTGGCAAGCTCTCTGTCCAGGTCTGCCCCTTGCATTGGTGGTCCGTATACTACACCTATCTTTAGTGTTCTACTCCTCCAGTCCTGGAACTGCATCCATAGAGCCTCTGTTCTGCCTTCCTCACCCTCCACCCTTATACTCCTTATCCCTTCCTGTACATACATTGCCATGCCCCCCCTTTCCCCTTATCCCTATCCTTCCTAAATATTCTATACCCTGGTATCATCATATCCCATTCCTGGTACTAGGTGGCCCACATTTAATCCCCCCCCCACTGCAAGGAGAGCCTGCAACTTAGTGGTCTTATTCTCTAGACTCCTCAAATTTAGCATGACCACCCTCCACCCAGTCTCATCCCTTGGCCTTCCCTGGCCTTCCCCCCCCTTCTCTTCCCCCATGCCTATACCCTGACCTCCTCCCTATTAACTTGGGGGGCAAGCTTGTCTGGTACCCCTCTCCAGGAACCCTCCCTAGCAGTAGTCAACTCATTACTCCCCACTCCAAGTTTAAACCCACCTTTGTTGCTATGTACCTCTCAGTCCCCTCTTTTAATACTGCCTTCCCCTCCCCACTCATGTGTAGCCTGTCTCCTACATATTATTTTCCCAGCTTTCCCCCCGGCCCCTCACTACCCCATACCCTTTGGATCAACACCATTCCCCCAGCCATGTGTTGAACTCTCTGATCCTCTCCTTCCTTGCCATACTTGTGCATAGCACTGGGAGTACCTCTGAGAAGGCCACTAATTCCCCTAGCTCATCACCATTCGATCTCAGGTGTCAGCAGTCATTAAGTCTGCCTTTTATCATCTTAGAAACATTGCCAGGGTCAAGCACCTTGTTCCATCCTGTGAGCTGCCTGTGTTGGTCCACGCCTTTGTGACCTTGTGCCTTGACTACTGCAACTCCCTTTACTTAGGGCTTCCTGGGGTTGATAACTGCTGCTTGCAGCTGGTGCAGAATGCTGTGGCACGATTGTTGATGGGGTTTTCTCAGGCTTCACACATTACCCCAGGGCTATGCGATCTGCCCTGGCTGCCTATTCATTGGTGGATCACCTTCAAAGTTGGTTTACTGACTTACAAAGCCCTACACAGACTTGGCCTTGACTACTTGAAAGAGCTTCTAATTCCCTACAGCCCTGTGTGACAGCTCCATTCTGCTGATGAATGGTTGCTGGAGGTTCTGAGGGTGACTTTTAAATCTTCTGGGGCCTGTGAATTAATGTTTGTGGCCCCTACTCTCTGGAATTCTCTACCCCATCAGCTTCAGGAGTGTGCGACCATGGGGGATTTAAACAGGTGTTTAAAACTTTTTTGTGATGACAGGCCTATCAGTGACTCATTGTTGTATGGATCTGTTGTGCTATTTATTATTGCATTTGTTGTTTATGGAATTATGTTTTAATGATTGTAAAGCACCTTGATATCTTGATCTTTTATTATTATTATTATTATTATTGTTATTATTATTATTATTAATATCACACACCCTTCCCTGTTCCTTAAATCTCTCCATCACAACTTCCACCATTTCCCCTACCAGATCACCCCTGCCCACATGCACAATGAGATGCAGCTTACTCCTACCCCTCCTTGCACACTTTAGAATAGACTGCCCCACCCTGCCCACCATCAGCCCAGGTAAGCATTCTACCCATATACGACTATGTCTTTCCCCCTTACTGCCCCATCTCATCCCATCAAGTATGGAATCCCCCAGCATTAGTATTCCCCCCTCATCCTTCTTTGCCCCTGCCCCACTCTTATCCCAAGATACCTCTCCTAGAGTGCACCCCATTTGTAGCTATGCCCCCACCCCTATTGCTCCTCCCTCCATGTCCTATCCCCACCCTCCCTATTACTTTTCTAAACTCCACAGCCCTCCCAACCCTCAGCCCCTCCCTTCCCCTTTTACCTCTGACCTACTCTCGCTGCTTGATGCCTCTTGTGCTTTCCCATCCTATTCCCCCACTATCCCCTCCTGTAGATCCCCCCAACTTCCTCCACCAAAGTCTCCAGTGCTTCAAACATATTACTTGCCCTCACTGAGTCGACATGCATTGGCACCTCCCTTCTGAATTTGGCCTTCCCTGCAGTGTTAGGTCCTATGTTTGGCTTGCTCCCACCCCCCCATCCTTTTCCTCAATCCAAGGCTCATCCCATATGGCTCCCTCATATTACCCCTTGTGGGCAGCCCTACTGCCCCAACAGACCCCCATTCTCTCCAACTTTCTGCCAAGCCACCACACTTCTTCTTTGAGCCTTCTTAGTCTGTGACAGACTGGACACCCACCAAGCTCCCACAGAATATTCATCCAAACTGCCGCCCCACATCCATTACCGCCCACTATTCTGCCCATGTTTAAACAATATGTTTAACAGAAGGTTCCCACCAAGTAGAGTTCATCCTCCTATGGTTTCATCAGCTGCTAACTTTATTTCAGCTAGTCGTGTCCCATACAGTAAACTAATTTTTCTATCCTCTTTACACAGGTGTGTCCCCACCTACAATACCCTACCCGTTACACAGTTTCTTCAACACAGAACACTCAGGGTTCAATAATGCAAGTCTGTGTAACCTACCTGACTGACTAGTCAATCTGCATACAATATTACTTCCTAGCTTGGAAAAACATTGAATTCACAATGTACAGTGTTGCGCATACAATATTACTATCTAGACTGGAAAAACCTCATGTTCTATACTAGTCTATACTTAATGCTATAATCCTACCCTTTTCAGCCTAAAGTTCTGAATACACAAAAAGAATAAAAAAAAATTCACCATCCGCTCTCAGCCTGGGTCTGAGGAATCAGGGTAGCGATCAGCTCCTTCCTGGTTCTCTCCTTTGTTTGTGCCACTCCTTAGAAGGCGTTGTCTTCCTCTGCTCAGATTCTACCCCAGAATACTCCCTGAAGTTGGCTTCTCACACCATGACCATTTAATAGAGGTCAGAGTTGGGGCTGGAGTGGGTGGGAGGGAAGAAAACCCCTCTACTCCTCATGCTGTCTCCGGCTGCTCCCCTACCCAAGACTTCAGTGGCACATCCCCCACTCCCTCCTGCTGGCTGATTACTCCCTGCACCCACTTGCTTCCCTGAATGCTCACAATGCTGGAGCAGTGGCTGGGCATAGCCCTTTAAAGCCCAGCCACCTGTTTGAATTAGACTTTTTATGTTAAATTGAAACTGACTGCATGCATGTGGCATGCATGCAAAAAGTAAGTGGTCACTGATAACTGCACACACAAAAGTTAAGTGACTTGTTCAGAATCACACAATATTCAAGTGGGGGTTGATGAGATTCAAACCAAAGTCTTCTGGTCTCCTTGTTTGCAGTTCAGTGCCTTTGACCACTAAGCTATACTTCCTGCACACATATGGCGCGCTTGTATGTCAATGCAAATCTGCATACATCTCCATGCATGCAGGTTGCTTATAGCCATTGATATACTTTTTAATTCTCTTGTCTGCCTTATCTTAGCTGCACAGCTGAACTGTAACACTAATACCAATGGAAACACATGTGATTCTTCCCACCCCAATACACAAACTTACCCACAAAACTACTCAATTACATCTGTCTGGCCTGTACTCCGACAATTTTCTCTCCATAGTTTTGAATGCTTACATGCAAACAGACTTTAAGGGACAAATGCAAAAGTACTACTAACTCAACACCTGCCCACATGGCCAACCCCCCATGCATACATACTGAAGCAGGTGCAGCCATGCTGCTACAGACAACCCACCAAGTATAGATATAAGTTGAGAGTCTCTTTCCTGAGTACTAGGGAACCAAAGGTAGGAGTCTTTAAGAGATAATGCACATGGGTCAGAGTGCTGGGGCGTACCCCCTTAAAATGAATGGGATTATTTTTTTATTACTGTTTTATACATTATGATGATGAGTTGGAGAATAAGGAAGGCCACTGCTCTACAAACGAGGCCCTTGTTAGTCGAGCAGTGGACTTAATCTTCAACTATCAATAATGTATAAAATAGTAGTAAAAAAATACCCTCTTTAATTTCAATGCAGTACACCCCTGCACTCTCCCTTGCCCTATGTCATAATGTGCCTATACGTTGGGATGTGGAGGTCAGATTCATTGGGGGGGCATAAGCTTGATTATACTGGGGCTCCAATAGTCTGTGCATACCATACCACTCAACTATCCTTGAATGCAAAGGACAGCCCTTATTTTACCCCTGACAACTGCTAACACCCTCATCAATCCCTCATGAAAAACATGCTGCTCACACAGAGGCTGTCCTGTAAATTTAGACTTCATGGCAGCGGTGCCATTTGAGATTTCAGCAGGGGGGAAGCCAAAAAGCAGTGGAGGCAAGCTGCCAGCTAGTCTCTAAGCAACAAGCTCCAGAATGTCTGGACAGTCTCTAAAAGGTAAAACCTTTTTGTTGTGACTGAACAATGATAAACAAATCAGGAAACATTCAAATGCATAAGATTCATCTGTCTATTTTTCGGAGCAGTGCATCAGATTTGGGCTTCAACCCACACAGTTACTAAACAATTTTTTTCCTGACTGAAGTTCTGAACCCCCCGAAACAAAACCTTTGTCCCAATTTCTCTCCACAACTCCATTCCATTCAATACTCATCCCATATGGGTTGTGAAGCCACTCAAAGGGGCAGAAACATGAGAAACACATTAATATTTAGTCCTTCCTCCTTCCCCAATCCTTGTGTAAAAAAATCATTTACTTTTACTTACCCAGCCATCTGGCCAGAACCTGCAGCCTAGCCCAGTGTGCCACCAGCCCAGCTTTCAGTATGTTCCTCCTTTGTCCCTCTGTCAGAAGCTGGAAGCTAGAACAAATCATCCCAGGTCCCCAACATGGTCTGCGACCAAGTCTCATCAACCAAACTCACCCAACCTGTGTTGCTTGCTACTTGCTTGGCTGCTGCTGTGGCTGCTGCCATGCTGCACTGATCAAGGCCTATGAAGGCTGCACACCCCTCTGTCACTGCTGCTGTGAGGCCTAGCTAGCTGCTGCTGGGGTGCCACACTGTTTTTTTTGTGAGGCGAGTGTAGTAGAATAAGTAGGTAGCCTAGTCTTAAGTTAGCTTCTAGCTCACCCTCTGCCTCTTCAGCCACCAAGGGAGATGGAGACTCACTAAGAGAAGACCAGCAAAAATATATTGCCGCAACACTGCAGTTGAGAGTTCAGTGCTCACCGACTCCTTCAAGCTGTAGTGTGCAGTCTATCTACTCTGTGGAGGGAAAGACAGTGTCCCACTTACATGACTCATGTGCTCTTGCTTGGCTGAAGCTCCTTCACATCATGTGTGATCTTGCCACCACTAATAGGTGGAGAGAGTAGGCAACACAATACAGACACAGTTGAGTCAGGAGTGTACCTGCTGTGTGAGTGCAACACAGGCCATGGGAGCACTTATTGTGCAAAAGATTATATCCAAATTTGATGCCATTATGGCCACACCATAAGAATAACCTAGGCACAAATTCAGGTGGGGGGAACTGCCCCCCTCTTCCCTTCCTAAATGACACCTCTGCTTTATGGTAGAAATTAATTCTCAAGGGCTAATATCAGTATAGGTAAATACAATGGTTTCCGCTGTGTTCTGAGGTGCTGTATCTCCATGTTTCAGGATGTGTCCTGGTCATCATGAGGGTTAGTGTCCCTCATTGTCCCTTATTTTGAGTGTCCATGTCCCTTATTTCAGTGACAAAATATGAGATATGGTGCATGCCTCCAAGACCCTACTCAGCACAAAGACTGCTGAGCATGGCCATAGTTTATATGCTCCATTCAGAATGACAAAGGGAAAGTAAGTGAGTCATAACAGTCATGGAGAAACACATTTGTAGCACTAAATATGCATAAGGGGATTTGCATGGCCTAAAACAACAAACTCTGGTCAGAGCCAATATGGCTGTGGAGAGCTTTTAGGAGTGGCAAGAGCAGTGAAAAGAATATGCGGTGCTCTCACTGCACCAGAGTCAGCCATAATACTGCAGTGATTACAGTACTGCACATGCATGATACTCACACATGTGCAGTTTGCCCCAGAGTCAGCCTTGCGCAAAATGGCAGTGTTGACCTAACTACATGTAACAACCCAGTCCCCTCGGGTTACAAGAATCCCATTAGTATGAGTCTTAGGCAGGAAGGAAAAGACAGCTGGTGGGGAGCTCATTAGAGGCTTTCTACATAATGACATCATTGTTTACTCAGCTAGCCTGAGAGAAGGATGATTATGTCATTTAGAATTCTCACAGCAGCATAACCATTTTAGAGTCAGCTGCTCTTGGGGAGCTTAGAATGTTCATCAGTAAGTTCAAGTGTGGCAGTCACAGTGGCAGACAGACTGCCATTGGGGCTCTGTCAAAGGGAGCCCTGGTATTTCTCACCCTAGTTTGGTAAAATCTTCAGTTTTCCTGCAGGACTCTAGTTTTACTCCGGGGGGGGTGAGAGGGAATGCAATTCTTGTTGATCCAAGGGGCAATCCCCTGAAGTTCCTGAAGATCACAGCTGCCTTAAGGAAGAACAATGAGTAGCATCTGACAGCTACCAGAGAAAGAAAGGTGCATTTTGTCCTTTCCATGACTGAAAGGAAGGAACAACTAATCTGTGAGTACAGAATTTGAAACTGTTCTCAGGGGGAGTTATCTGAGGTGTGTGTGCCCTAGATGAGGCTAGATCCCACCAGTCAGGATCCCTTTCACCACAACTGTGCTGAATTTAAATTTAAAGTTGGGAGTCTTTAACAATTCATTGGGGATTGGAGACTCATTTGGTGTAACCCTGAAGGAATGGCAGAGGCTGTTTGTGGCAAAGGGTGGGAAGAATGCCATCTGCAGTTTCAGGCAGGGCTAAGTGGTTCATGGATGGGCACCACTGTTCCCTGGGCAAAGACCATGTACCAGGAGGATTTTAAAGCATGTGGCACATACCACAGATATACACTTTGGAAGAGGGATAGAGATGTTTTTGTGGAAAATAGTGCTGCCTAGCAAAGTGTCCTGCAAAAGAGAGTGTGCCTGTATGGCAATGACAAACCTATGGGGGACCACTCTTGCCTTGAGTAAAATCTGTAAATAAAGCCATACTGCAAATTCCCAGTTACTGCTTTGGACATTCCACTTGTTGCTTCTAGTGTGAACTTTATTGGGGCCCCTCAGCAGTTAGGTCTAGCTTATGCTTAGCATCCTCTCCACTGGACCTAGTTGTAAAAAAAAGGTTCAGTTCAGCATGAACCCCCACTGCCCATCCTCTAGATAATGAGCCTAGTATACACTCCAGGGCTTGTGGTGGTACCGTGAGTGCAGTTCTGGCAAAAGAAAATTGTGTGCCATGTAGTTGGCTGTAGTTCTTTTAAGGGGGATGCCAGCTAGCTAAAGGTGGTGTGGGGTTACATATGTATGCATGATACTCATGCATGTACACTTTTTTAGTGCCATCCTGTTGCACACGATGGCCGTCACTTCTGCAGTTGTGGAAAGGAAAAGTAGTGTGCCAGGAATTGGGTATGTTTATGTGGCCCACAGAGGGGCCGGGCTGCATGAATAAAAAAAAATGGAAAGTATGCTGGAGCACTGTGGCAAAACATCAGACAGCAGTCCAGTTATGCGCTTCCACAGAGCTCTTATACAAATATGATGATAGCATAACATATGTGGAGCTTGGCCCACACAGCCATAAAAATCAGATTCAGGAGGAGACTATTAAAAAACTAATGATCTGGTCAGGGATTTGCTTGTCATCACAGTCACTTTCTCATTTTTTTCTACACAGTAATTTCTGATAAATGTGTCTTAACCGTATTGATCTCAGTGCTGGCAGACTACTTCTGGTTTTCCCCGATTGTATTAGGTGGGGGTAGTAGTAGTAGTCTTGAAGTGGCAGCTGCCGGTGGTGGCATGCTCTGAAAAAAAGTGGTCCCCATGCTTGTCTGCACATTTTAGAAATGACCCCTTTCCTTGTTTTTGCTATAAAAAAAACTGACCACTTTAACACAAAAACAAGGAGTCAGTTATGGCCTCCACCTTTTTTCACTTCAAGTGAGGAATGTGATTAGGGGTATGCATCAGATGTACAGTGGCAGCCATAGATGAATAATATTATTAAACAGTAATCAGCTATATGTAATTTTTTTTTGAATGTGTGCTTTCTTAATGTTGTCAATACCTCTCCACCGATTTTGTACTGTGGTCCTGGATTTCTGTGCCCCAAATGCATTATTTTTCATTTTTGTGTTCAGGACAAAAAGGCCTTTCATATGAGGGTAGTCACTAATCTAAATTCTTTATAGTTTTTTTTTTAAATTGCCATCAGAAATGTGAATTTTGTAAAACAAAAACGGAAATACAGGTAATAAGATGACCATATTTTACAAACTATAAGGAATTTAGATTAGTGACTACGTTCATTTGAAAGGTCTTTTTTTTCCTGAACAACTTTCAGACTGGTTGTTTTTGTGTATCTGGAATAGTTTTAAAGATATTTAGATTTGTTTGAAATGTGTGCACATTTGCTAAGAATTCTGCACAGTGCCTTAGGAAGATTTTCAATAAAAAGCAATTTGGAGTTCAGTCTACAACGTTCTAAACACACAATGGTCTGAAAGAGTTAAAGGGGATATTAATTGATTACTTATGTACAGGTGTTTGAAATGGCTCTATTTTCATAAATTAAATTCACCCTTGCTGTGCGCTGACTTGTATATATGTCCTAAAAACTTAGACATTCTAAATCTTCTGGCAGCCTCAGGGTTCGTACCTCTAAAGAATCCCTACTTAACTGTGCCTGAATAAAAGCTGAAGCTGTCAGTTGTGTTTTGTTTTGGTTTTAATTTTATAGAACTGTTATTTAATACAACAGCAGTTTAGGTACATATGGATACATGTTGATAAATGGACATTTTTGGATAACAGTATCTCAATTGCAAGGGGTCTGTGTTAGGTTTTGGTTTTGAATATACACATACACTAATCACTTGTTAAAGAATTGCAGCTATATCATGTTTAAGACACTAAGAAAAATGTATCTGAACAGTACACTGTGTACAGTTTGTTTGACACCACTGTAAGAAACAGCTGGCGAATGCTTAATTTATTCTAGGGCAGGTTGTCTCCTAACCAATTTTTTACTTAAAACATAGATATTTTCATATTTATAAGCCTTTTAACATTATTTACTATGTATTGCTGAAAGAGCTATTGACACCTGAAATAAAAATTTGAAAAAAACATAAGTAGGTGAAATGCTGCTTGTATTCCATATATATTCTAGATTTCTCCTCCACATTATTACTGAGGAAATGTGCATGAATACATTATTTTTATCCCATACAGTTACTTTAAAGTTTATCTGCCTCTATAGCTCACTCTCTACTTCAAGTCATAATGCTCTGTTGTGACATCACAATCTGTTGCCATGAGAGTAATTGTAATGTCACAAGCAGTGCATTACGACCTCAGGTACAGCAGGGAGACATCAACAGAAATAGATAAACTCTTCAGGAGCAAAATTCCTGTTTTCATGGAATTGACCTCAGCAATAAATAATGGGGAGGAGAAATAAAGAACTAATGTGAAATACAAGCTGAACTTTATCTAAATATTGTGTCGTGTTAAGGTTCTCATGAAGTTGCCAGCTATTCTTTAAGCTTATTTTTCATAGTGGTTTTTAATCATTGTCATTTACTAATTCTAGCACAGGCACAAACAGAGGGCTTTAAAATGAAGCTTCATTTGATTTATAACTCTTCTCAGGGAGTGAACTTTCAAGTCAGTGTCATTTGACCTTGGGATAGCTTTCTTTTGATGGAACTTTTGCTGTCTTTATATGGGTATGCTGTTTTTTTTGAATGCAGTTTTAACCAATGGAGTCCTTGACAACTTTTTATCTTTTATTTTTTGGGTATGATATGGGTTTTGAGAAAGTATGTTCTTCTAAAACAACTGCCACTGTTTTCTGACAAAGGATTCTGTGTAATCCAAAAGCTAAAAGCATCTTTGTTCTTTAGTAACAACTATGTTGGTCTAATAAAAGGTATCAAATCATCTGTTTCTGTGGATCGTGTGTTACATGGACCAATATGGCAGCAACTTTTTCTGTGGCTTCATGGTTCTGGAAATGTTAGCAGGGACTTATCAGTACAGTGCCCATGGTTCTGAAACCTTGAAGCAACAGTCAGAACTCCAAATTCTTGGTTCCATGAAAAGAACTGCACAGAATGTTGTCCATACAAAGAAAACAATACAAAACACAACTGACAGCTTCAACTTTTATTCAGGCACAGTTAATAGGGATCCTTTAGAGGTATAAATGTAATTTATGAAAATAAAGACATTTCAGACAGCTGCACATAAGTAATCAATTCCTGTACCCTTTAAGTTAGGTATGACAAGAGATGAACAAGGTGATATGGTTTAGAATTTCACTTAAGCGGTGTAGTAATTTGCAAAACTAAGGCTGTTTAGAAGTGCAATAGGAGTTATGCAAAACAAATGTAAATATCTCTAAAAATGTACAGGTTACAGATTAACAGTATTAAAGTTGTTCAGAACAAAAAGACCTATCAAATGAGCCTATTCATTAAGCTGCACTAATTATATTTTTAAAACTATAGACATCTGATTAACTCAATTTTCATTTTTCATAGGAGTTATGCCAGACATATGTAAATACCTCTAAAAGCATATGCATTGCACATAAACCATCATGTGAACTTTGTTCAGGGCAAAAATACCTTTCTAATGAGCCTATTCATTAAGCTGCTCTAATTATATTTTTTAAACCATGGCAATCTGATTACATGAAATTTCATTTTACTTCACAATTTTCACCTTTCGGATAGCTATATTTTAAAAACTCTAATGAATTCTGATTAGTGACTACCCTCATTTGAAAGGTAATTTTGTCCTGAACAACTTTAATGTTGGTTGTATATTGATAACTTGTATACTTTTTGTGATATTTACATTTGTTTGGCATGACTCCTACTGTGTTCACTCAGAGAGGGAAAAAAAAGGCTGTTTGGAAGACCATATTTTACAAAATATAAAGATTTCAGATTATTGACTATACTCATGTGAAATGTCTTTTTGTCCTGATCAACTTTCATGCTGGTTGTTTTTGTGCACCTTGAATAGTTTTAAAGATATTTGGATTTGTTTGGAAGGTGTGCACATTTGCTCTCAGAGGAAAGCAGCTTGGAGTTCTGTGTCCATGATTCTAAAAAGAAAGAAGTGAGTACGTTTTTAACTGCTATAGAGATTTGCAGTGTTATGCAAGGATACACTGAAAACTACTAACAAATGTGTTCCACTGAAACCCCCTTTCAAACTAAAGCAATATGGTTGCAGGCTCTGCCCACAGCCATAAAAAGGTCAGGTTTCACAACACAGAGGCACATCTGGAATGGGGGATGTTGACAAACTATATCCTAGGCATTTAATGCAGTAAGCAAACAATACTTAATGGCAATTTAATGACAAATTCAAAAGCCATTAAACAATTTGCAAACGGATCAGAATTTTTTTTCCAATTGCTTAACCAGGTGAGACACACTAAGCTGAAAGCTTGTTTACAGGTGCAACCTGGGAGCACAGGGAAGTTAAGTGACTTGCTCAGGGTCACACAGTCTGTAAGTGGGGGCTGTGGGATTCAAACCTAGGTCTCCAGATTTGCAGCTCAGAGCCTTAAACCACTGCACTATACTATATTCCCAAAGAATCTGATTAAAACGAACAAGTTGACCTAATTTTAATGGAAAATTAATTGAAAGACCTCTTCATTAAGCTGCACTAATTATATTTTTTTAAACTATGGCCATCTGATGATGTGTGGTGACTGCTTGTGTTTATGTCTGTAGCTTAGTTTTCATGGATTTTACATGGTTTTCTGCTTGGAGTAACTACACCATTCTTGCACACTACATCTGTGAAAGTCTCCTGGACTGGATTTCTGCAAAGCATCATCACCAGGTATCTGCATTTTCATTTTAAAATCAACTTTTTGGAAGCTATCCCAAGCAACACATAAGTGAAGCAACTAAATCTGACAAACTTAGTGACTCTGGGTCCTGCTTGAATCCACATTTTCATCTGACCTGCTCCATGATCTGCACGTGGACTTTTCAGCAACCTCTTTGAATGACAAAGAAGCATACAGACAAAAGGATTTCACGTCCTGCATATGTGCAGGCACAGTTAATCACCTTCAGGAATGTTAACACATTATGTGACTCTGGATCTCAGCTGTTGATCATTTCTTTTGGTTTTTGACTTAACCACCAGATACCACTCAATTGACAAACTGCTATTTCTTTAGCCTTGAACAATGCCCACTCTCGGCCAAACTGTGTATCTTTCCTGAAACCAAATCTTGGCTGCTTTAAACCTGCATTCCACATTGCTAGTAGTTGTGATGATAGTGCTGCACTGCCCCATTACTTCTGAGGTCACCTCCTCTCAATCTACCTGCCAGCCAACTCCACCCTCTGCCCTGCATTATGCACTGGGTATGACCACGGGGATCCAACACAATGATACCATGGCCCACTGCACCCCATCTAGCACACTGGTTACCTTATGAAGCTTCAAGAATTCAGCCTTCCAAGGAACCTACAAGTATTAGCAGTTCTCTGCAACAAGGCTGAACAACCCCGGTACCATAGCAGCAAGGTGCACAGATGCCTAACAAACAAGCAAACTTTCAAAATACTTAAAACCACTCTCCTGAGAATTCTTTTTATGCTACTTCTGCTCTCTGGAAACATACGCCCCAATCCAGGACCCATTGGGCCAACCGCACACCCCCAGAATAGGAGGGTGGGGTCCCCCACATTGGCATCAATCAATGTTTGTAGCCTCCTCAGTAAACCTGATAACCTCCTAACCTGGATTCAAAAACACAATCCTGACATCCTCTCTGTTGTTGAAACTTGGCTAAACCATAAGATTTCTGACACTGAAGGCGCAATTTCTGAAAAATCTATCTACAGGCAGGACAGGATTTCAAAATAGGGTGGTGGCTGTGCCATCTACCTGAGAGATATCCTCATGGAATATGTCATCCCATTTTCTAATCTGGGATCCCCATCTCAGGTCCTCACCATCAAAATTCTCAAAGGGGCCCATAATAAAAATCTTACTATAGCCTCTGTATACATACCCCCAAAGGACCAGGCCAGTGGTTTCAACAGCATCATGGAATACCTCATGGGACTGCACCATAATTCGGAGACCATAATTCTGGGTGATTTTAACATAAACTGGCTTTCACCTGAGGTCTGCACCTACAAGGATGCTTTCATGGCACAACACCTCACACAGCTTGTCCCCACCCCCATTAGGTGCAACTGTAGGAGGGGGACCTATACTATACTTGATTGGATACTGTCAGACTACCCTGAAAGAATCTCTAAGGTGTCTGTACTCTCTGATGCTTCAAGTAAACACTCACCTGTTATCTGCTCTTGGGCTAACAAATTAACCAAGCCCCTTCCTAAAATAATACACACCAGGGTACTCAAGCAGGGGCACCTTCAGCTACTAAAATCACATCTAAGCAGGCTGGACTGGTCAATAATTGACTCAAAGATACAAACAAAACCTTGGAACTGTTCATCAGCCGCTTTACGGTGGCCTTGGATACCCATGCACATCTTAAAAAGATGAAGGTTAAAGGCAGGTCTAACCCATGGATAAACTCTGAGCTTGTAGCACTGCTCAAACAAAGGGATCACCTCTGGCAGTGTGCACGAGCCACATCAGCACAAGGGGACATTAAAAATACAAATCTGCAAGAAATGGCTGTACCTGAGCTATACAGAAGGCTAAAAGCAAATATTTTAGGGAAGCACTCTCCAACTCCTGGGGTGATGGGGAAAAATTCAGGAATAACTTGAAGGACCACACAGGAAAGGATACTAAGGCACCACTCACCATGCTCAACATTGATGGAACACCTACGCTAGACCTAGATACCATCTCCATTACGTTCAACAATGCATTCTCCAACATTGGCAGTGTCCTTCCACCTGATTTTTTCAGTGCCCCCAACACCAATTCTCCCTTTCACACTGCATCCCAAGTACACACAGCTCCACAGTTCTTTTTCAAAGATCCCAATGCACTTAGCCTGAACCTATATATGCAAGGCCATCTGGAAAACTTGCTACAGTGGTGACTCACTGAACCTGAAGTTGCTTGTACTAGTCCTAGATGAAATCCTTGAACCCCTTACAAACATCTTCAACCTTTCCAAAGATTGGGTTAATTCCCATCACTTTGGAAACAGGCGACTATCACACCTGTACGCAAAAGTGGAGACAAGTCACTGCACACCAACTACAGGCCCATCTCGATCCCCCCTCGCCCATCTAAAGCTCTGGAAAGAATAGTCTCAGACAAGCTTGTCGAGTTCTTGAACAAATATGAATTCCAGTGCCCAGAACAGCATGGCTTCCAAAAAGGGCATAGTACCACCACGGCACTGTTGGAATTTACCAGATTCATCCATGACACCCTTGACCAAGAAATCTGTGTGTGGGGGCAGTATTCATTGACCTGACAAAGGCCTTTGATCCTGTTAACCACCCACTCCTACTCAGGCAACTGACCACTCTCGGGGCTGTCTAAGGATGCACTGCCATGGATTGTTAGCTACCTTGAGGGAATGGTCCAATGTGTTAGGATTGCTGGTATCACCTCTGATGAAAAACCAGTCCTCTCAGGTATCCTGCAGGGGTCTATACTGGGGCCATTACTCTTTTCCCTCTCCCTGAACAGTCTCCCTAATGTCTGCCAAAAGAAAATATTACTCTATGCGGATGATGCAGTACTGTTTACTAGCAACCCAAGACTCTAAACAACTCGAGAGACAGTTGCAGTGTGATTTCAGGCATGTTGAAGAGTGGTTTAGCTCATATAAAATCATCCTGAGCTACAGCAAATCTAAGGTAATGACATTCTGCAACGCATGAAGCAAGTATAAACCTCTGTCCCATACCATCAAGAACCATGTGAGGACCAAACTTGAACATGTTCCTGAGTTTAAATATCTTGGCATCACCTTGGACTGTTCCATTTCTTACATGTGGCACATTGGCAATGTAGCTAAAGCCGTCAACATACGGATCAGCACAAACACTGCATGACCACTGATGCCCTTAGACTGGCCATCTACAGCTTCATCACCTTCATCGTCAACTATGGTCTAGTCATCTATGGCTCTGCTTCCCCTGCTGCCCTCCTGAGGATATCGGTGACACTTAACAAGGCCTGTAGACTTCTATTGGGTGCCACCCACCTAACACACACCTGTGACCTGTACACCCAAGATGGATGGCTTCCACTCCTTAGTAGAATACAATACCAGTCCTGCTTGTTAACCAAAAATTTCTCCTCAGGCTCATGCCATCAGGAGTGGCAGAGCTTCTTACTGCCAAAAGCAGTACCCAGCTTACATGCAGTGTTCTATATTAAACCTTCCAGGTCCCCAGATGCCAGACCACAATGGGTCAGAGGTCATTCATGCACAGGGCTCCTCAATGGTACAATACTCTTAACAAAGAAACACTTACAACTGTGATGTTTGGTCTCTTTAAAAGGCAACTCCAACTATTCCTCATCTCTACCACTCAATGTGACTGCTTCTCCTAAGTAACTGCCTCCTCATTTTACTCTAGTTGAAGGTGACCTGTATCCTCCCTTGGAGCTCCACTTTTTTGGAACCGGTTTTCCCCACTCTCACCCCTTACCCACCTACACCACATTGCCTCACCCACCCACTCCCCTCTCTAATGGCACTTTCAGATATGGGGCCCTCCAGCCCATCCACCTCACACTTTTGCCACCCACCTCTACCCACCGATGATGGCCCTTAGCCTGCCTACTTCTTCCTGACTCCCTCCTACCCTATACTAACTATATACTGTTCACCCTGAAACTTGTCTAAAGCTGACTTATGTTGTCTATCTCTATTTTTGGCTGTATTATAAATGCTGAGACATCTTTGTGTTTTTAAGACTGTAACTATTGTTGACCTTTGTATGTATGTTACCCTACATCCTTTGATGTGGAGCCTTTGTAAATGAGCAGTTCCGGCTCAAAGGTATTTGTAATCCTAGAGTTTAACAACATAAAATAAAAAATTAAAAAAGGTATTGTAATGGCTCTAATTGCTAGCAGTAGTATGAGAAATAGAAACTGATATGTTTTTTTAGATTAAATTTGCACCAGCTTGGTTGCTGCACACATGGCAAGCATGCAACATGTGAACCTGATGTGATTTTTAAATGATATTCACACCAGCTTACCCGCTGCACACATGTCAAGCTTGCAACATGTGAATCTGATGTGCTTTTTAGACCTGGTTCACATAGGTTCACTTTGTGTATGTGAACTGCATGCAAACATTGCACAATTAAGCATGTGGCATGCATTGTGCATGTACGCAGCACACTTATATTTCTGTAAGAGTACATACCCTCGGTGCTGGGCCTTCTTTACCTAGATGCCAACTGGCTCTGCTACTGAGCGTGAGAAAAGAGGAAGGGCCAAAAGTATACACAAGCACTATAGCCTAGCCACCAAGCACTGTAATACATGTTATTTTCTTATACCTTATTTTGTATCTTGCAACCCAAATTTCCAACACTAAATCCAGTGGCAGGCTTTGGCTGTTTGCTTGATTTGAAAGACAAATGCTTAGCTAGCCACTGAAATCTCCCAAACTGAAATGTACATTGTTTTCTCAGAGACAAAGACAAGAGAAAAATAAAAGCCATGACTTCAGTAGCAATCGCTCATTTTGTTTCCCTAAAAGCTCTTTGTGTGGTAACACTGCTGCCAGCTAGGAATGTGCCTGCCTTCTGACTGACAGCCTGCATGCCAGTACTATACTTAAACTACGAGGCCAGGCCTCAGTTTATCTGCAGATTAATTTTGTTGTTCTTCAGTATATTCTGCTGTCTGACAAGTACTTTAAGTTTGCTGGACTTGATATAGTTATTATTTTTCTAATGCAGATGAACAGTTCTTTACAGAAACTGCTGACTACAGCCTGAGTCACCAAGTGCTGGATAATGGAAGGCAGATGGCCCACCAAAATGTTCCTTCACATAAGTCCTAAAAATAAATAAATACATGCTGCCTAATAAAACATTGCTGACAGGAAACGTCACTAGTAAGAAATGAAACAGATGCTGCTGTACAGGCCAATGGAAGCAAGAAAAATGCTGAAAAGGGTTCTTCTTCCTCTAGCAATGCATACCATACTCTGAGAAAGAATACAGTGAGCAAAGTAAAACCAATTAGTAGATCATATGTACTCATAGCCAACTTCTCCAATCCCCTTGCTCCTTGATGTACAGTATTACTAGAGCTGTGGGACAGCCAATCACTGTTGCTTGCATCCTTAACACTGAGTGCCTGATTATAGAGGTTTTCAGCTTGTCTATGCGAAATACTGCTGCTGTGGCAGCCTGAGCTTGCCTGTGAGACCTGGGAAAATTTATTTTAATCAAAAAGATGAACCAAAGTGTACTGACTGACACAAATGTTTGCATGTGCTTGGTCTGACATGAACAGCGGATGTTCAGCAGTTTCAACACTTCAGTGGAATGGAACATGCAGCCCTAATCACCATGAACACAGACACATGGTGCAGTACTCTCCAATACAGAAATAATGTAGACAAGATTACAGTGCAGCACAGTGTTTTATTATAACACACATATTACAGTGCACTGGCAGCACAGCTCAATAAGGAGTCAGTCCCACAGCCGGGAAAAATAAGTTAATCACAGCCAGTTCATGCTATGACACAACAAGTGTTTATGCATGTCAGAAAATACCAGCCAATCTACAGTAGTTCCTAGAACATCCTGGACAGCTGTGTAACTGCCCTGCTGCAGTGATGTGTTCCCCTCATTTCTCTGTTTCTTCCCTAATCTGTCTCTGCAAACCCTAACTAGTCTCTAGTGACCTGTCCTCCTTGCTGCCTATTTTATTATATACTCCTATGTTTATCCCATGCGTGCTTGAAGTCCACCACTGTTGTTGCCTCCAACACTTCCACTGGCAGTTTGTTGCAGGATTTTACTACCATTTTAGTACATTATTTCCTCACATCTCTCTTACCTCCCCCCCCATATAATGGGCATTAAGAATCAAGAAATCTCATTGGCTAATAGCCCTTAAGAGCTGTGTTCTTATCAGCGAATATCATAGCTGACCAGCACTAATCTGCCCACTGCAACCGCATAACCACACTATATCACTGGCCTCTGACCACTGAAAATAAAACTGGACTGCAATCTTAAAAGTCCACAGCTGATCGCAACCTGACCGCAAAACGGGAAGCTGGTCCTCAGTGCTCACTCGCATACAAATCTCAAAATAAGAGCAACAAAAGTGTTTCAGAAACATAGTAAAAAGCAAATATACCCCTGCATGTATTTTTCTTTTCCAGAGCTGCCATTTCTTCATTTTCCCCCCTGTCATTTTCCTTCATGTAATCACACCCCTTTCAAAACGACAGCGACAGAATTTTAAACTGCACAATCTCTGACTGTCCTTTTCTGATCTTCTTCTGTGTTTTTTAAGAATGCCTGCCAGCACTAGAAAGAAGATTATAAACTCAGTAAGTTTATAATCTTCTTTCTAGTCTAACTGGTGACATTAAAAACACAGAAAAGCGAAAAAAACGTCAGAATGTAAGTTTAACTTGTCGCTTCATTTGAAAGGGTGTATGTATGAAAGAAAATGACAGGAGGGAAAATGAAGACTGAACAGAAGTAGTTATTCAGGATGACATTTTCTTTTCCTCTTTTGTGCAGTTCTCCACTTCCAACCTTTTAATCCTCCCTACCCCTTTCCTTTTCTCACTTATGTATCTGAGGAAGGTCTTATCCCTTTTAGCTACATCATTCACTATCCTTTCCTCTTTTTGTGCCTTTGTTCCTCTCACTGTCTTTCCTGCTTCCCTGTCTTATCTGGTATACCTCCCTGTCCTCCTCCCACTGCTTTTCCTTATACCTTCTGAATGCTGCTGTTTTTTCCCTTCACCACCTTGGCCACTTCCTTAGAGAACCATAATGGTCTCTCTTTTTTTTTTCCTTTCACTTTTACTCACTTTCTTATTCTTATTTTTTCCCCACTGTGCCTCTACCCTCCCTGGCAATGCCCCTCATATGAGGCACATTCTGAGGCACTCTACCATTTCTTTAAAATCTGCCTTCCTAAAGGCAAGAACCCTTGTCCTCTTGTGGTTTGTCTCTATTGCTGTCTTTATGTAAAACCATACTGTACAGTGATTACTGGTACCCAAGGAACTGCACAGGGGATTGCCATTAAGATGTCTGTAATGCTGTCCCTGTTTGTAAGCACCAGGTCCAGCACTGTCTTGTCCCTAGAGGGTTCTTTGACTAGCTGCCTTAAAAAAGTCCCTTGCAGGGAGTCAAGGCCCTGCTCCTTGCTGAAACTGCCATTTGAAGGCTCCATTCTATGTCTGGCAGATTGAAGTCACCAACTAGCAGCATTCTTACTTGCCATTCTGAGGATGGCTTCCCAAGTACCTTATCCAACTCATTTTCCAGTGCTGGAGGTCTGTACACTACTCCAGTACAGATAGCCACCCCAGAACCTGTTACCTGAATGACCCATAACACCTCCATTCCTTCCTTTTCCTCTGGGTGCCACTGTACCTCTGTAAACTTGATTCCTTCTTCCCTCATATATAATTCAGCCCTCATCCCCGCTGTGTCTCTTCTGAACGGAGAGTAGCCTGGTATGACCATGTCCCAATCATGGTTCTCAGTGCACCATCACTACATTTTGGCCACTAAATCCAGGTCAGTGACTTCCCGGTCCAGATATTTGTCTCGAAGACTCTGTACATTGGTGCACATGGCCCTTCACACCTTATTACCTCCCCTGCTTCCATGCTTCCCACCTTTACTGCCAGTGTTGTTACTTGAAGTTCCCCCTCACCCACCTCTTCCCTTTTTGCCTTCATCTTTCCCTGCCTCCAATCCTTCACACTCACTTACTTGATTTATGACTCTTTTCCTCTATTTTGTCTCCACTTCTGCCTTCTTGCACCCCTGCTTTACTGAAGTTTACTCCCCTCAGGCCCTTCCTCCTACCCTGATGCTCCATCATCGGGGGGACAATTTTTTTCTTCCTTTTGTTTTAATGCCTCACCCAGGCTAGATAAAATGCTCATCCAAATAGCATTTAAACCTCCCACCATGGACTGCAGACTCCTTCCTTGAAAGTTACAGGCCATATCCCTTATTTATTTATTTAAAATTTTTGTGACCAGGATAGGCACACTGAGCTGAGGCTCATTTCCATGTGCGACACGGGGGAAGGGGTACAATTTTGGTTATTGCATATTAGTTCAGAGATGGACATTTTGCAATTAGACAGCAGTGCAATAAATTGATTAAACCATTTGTTACAGCATTGTGAACTTGTATGAGAGCTCCCCTTCCCCGGGTCGTGCCTGAAAATTGGCAGGATTTGTCTAGTGCACTTACCTGGTCAACAAAAACTAAAAAAAAAAAATAGTTACTGTATCCAGTATCTGGTGGTGAGTTACAAATGCATGCCAGCTGGGTAGTGCTCCTTAATAAGCATTTAATAGAAAGGATGGAATGGGAAAGTCAAAGAGGTGTGGGAAGCTGGTTCCAGAGGACATAGAAGTGGTACAAAAAAGCAGCTGGACCAGAGCATGAGTGGGGAAGAGGGGTATAGAGGGTACAGGCATCTGTGGATCATAGAGGGTAGGCACAATCAGCTAGATGGGAAAGGAGAGGAGAGATGAGAGGTAGGTATGAGAGAGCCAAACCAGTATTGGGCAATGAATGTGGATCAATTGGTCTGATAACATAGAAGTAGGGGAAAGCAAGGATACAGAGGAGTATAGTGAGCAGTGGTGTGTTCGGGGGGGCAAGTTCAATTCAGATCTGCTGAAAGAGTTGCAAAGGAGAATCCAGTCTGGCAAGAGAGGAAGGAGGGGTGGAGCTATAGACCACATCAGCATTGTCAAATATAGGGAGGATTAATTTGGTGATCAACTAACACCATATGGGGAAGGAGAGGCACTCTTTGTTACAGAAAAGAGATCCTAGTTTGGGGTGGAGCTTGGAGTGTGTAGGGCTTCAATGTGCGTACCAAAATCCAATTTACTGTCCAGTCAGACTCCCAAGTATTTGATTGCTGGGACTGTATCTAACTGGGTGCCGTCAAGGGTTGTGAAGGCAGGTGAAGATGATAGTCTGGTGAGCTTCTGGCCAATGTTGAAGGTCACTGATATTTTTTTTGTGTTGTCTAAGAATTGTTTTTTCTGGAGCCACAGCAGTACATTTTGGAAGTCACACTGGAGTGGGAGTTCTACAGTTTCAGTTGAAAGGCCAGAAGAATAAATAAACATGTCATCCGCATACATATGTATGTGGGATGAGATGCAGGCTGAGGGGAGGTCGTTTAGGAATATAAAGAAAAGCACACGGCCCAGTATGAAGTCTTGAGGCACACCTTCTAGGATAGGCAGTGGGGGGACAGCTTGTTTCCAACCTGAATGGACCAGTGATGACCAGTCAGGTAGGACCAGAACCAGCTCCCAGAGGTGGTGGACAGGCATGCCAAGGTTAGTTTGTTTAGGAGAAGGAGATGGGACACTGAGTCAAAAGCCTTGGCTAGATCAATGAAAATGGCCACAGTGATGTGACTTTTGTCCATCCCTGTGATATAGAGCCCCATATCCTCATGGGCTATCCCACTGTTCCAAATGTAGCTAACACACTCATCCATGCACCATTCCTTCAACCAGTTGTTAAATGTCCTTCCTCATTGTACCCTTGCATCTTCTTAGCAATACACAGGTAACACCTCAGCAAAAACCACCATGCATGCCATCTGCTTGTGGCCACTCCCCAGCTCTCTGAAATTACCCTGCACTATTCCTACCTTGTCCCTTACCAGGTAATTTGTCCTCAGATGGATAATGACGTGCATCACCCTCCCATCTTCTGCTGCTCTAGTGAACCTCTGGATGAGTTTCCCAGCCATCCTAGCTGAAACACCACTCAGGCACACCACCTCCGTATACCTTTCTACACTCACTCCCAACTCTGTCCCCCTAATAATGGATCCCTCCACCAGCAACGGCTGCCTCCTCAACTGGGGAATTTTCCCTATCTCCCTGGGGCCTCCCCTTCTCTGGACCCCACTTCCTTCCTTACCACAAGGATGGGCACCTCATTTCAGCTGCCCATCCTGCCAGTATGACAACAGCTCTGCAGTGGTATAGGCTGAAGAGTGTGCACCCACCAGTGCCCATCTGTTCTGCCTCTACTTAGGTATCCTCTGCTGGAGTGGCTGCAGACTTGGTAGCCCCTGGGTGTGGCAGAAGGTCCTCTGTACCCTTGTCAGTTTGGCCTGTAGCCCAGCAACCTGTGCCCACAGCCTAGAGATGTGAGTACATACAGTGCAGCATCTCGGTCTCCAGAAGTTGTCCCAAAAGACTGTCAGACAACAACCATTACACTGCACCACTCATGCAGTGGGACACAAGCATGATGGGATACTTTGAGTATTACTCCTTTTCTCATCTTCCTGATCCCTGGTGTCCCCTGATTGTCTGTCCTCACTAAACCTCTAGCAGCTCATTCCCCAATCATACACCTGATTCACGGGTCTTTCTTAACCCACTGACCTCCAAGGTTAAATACCTGAGCTAGGTTCCCCACTCTACCCGTTACAAATTCAAAGAAAAGAATTAAAGTGCCCAAAACACTGACTAAAAATCTCTTTCCTCCACCTACCCACTTACACTACTACTTTAAGTATGGGGATAATATACTGTATACTGTATGTCATGCCAGTATAGTTAGGCTTGACTAGGCTGTTTACTGTTAAATCCCAGTTTGCGTATCTTAATGACATTGGAGGTGTTCAACAAAATTACCCAACATTTGGCACTCAATAGCTTGATGGCAAGTTCTCAAGGCCTGAGAAGTTTTGTGACAGATACTTATATAGTTTATGAGATACAGAATATACATTTTTAACATAAAGGAATGTTTTTTCCTACACATTAAGCTTTTTTTTTTGTTCTCACCTACAGCCCAGACAATACTGTTTTTCTCCAAAACTTGGAGAGTAGAAGCAGCCTTTGCCAAGGTAGTGCCTTTGGAAGATTTTGTGAAAAACATTTTAATCAATTCTAGAATTATATGGATTTCCATGTTTGTTTGTTTTTCTGAGTATGCTCAATAGGGGGCTTGAATAATCTTTGATACAACACAAAAATGTTCCTATTGTAAGAGTATTTTGCTTTCATACCACTTAATCCTCACAGCAGGAAAAAAAGCTTTTAAGGTCATGACAACTGCCATCTTGTATTTTTCTTAAACTAAAAAAACATGAAAAATACATAAAAATAAAGAATTTGAGAAAAAGACAAACATGTGAGTCTTGCTAAACAGGCCCTGATAAGCAACATTCTGTTGTTGTTTTTCCTCCCAGAAATACCTTATAAGACTTTGGCTGTGCGACACAAAAATTAAATGTGGAACACTAAAATTCCATTTTTGTCTCTCATATACTATTGCACATAACTTAGCTGTTTTACAATATTTTAGTCCCAAATTTTGAATATACTGTTTACATGACACTATCTTATGAACAAGGATGGTGTTTATTTTAAAGCACAGGTCAAATTATGATTACACAGTCGCTCTGTGAAACCACCCATTGAGCAGGATTTAACATTCACTGAACTGCAGTGCCAGAGATGGTTGTGATTCAACAGGGGTGCAGTTGATGAGTTGTGCACACTATTGACCCCACAACTACAGATCAAAGTTCTTTGGTGCAGCATGATTGATGTATGCACCAGAGTGTAGACAGGCCTACCCTACTTTGCTTCTGCGTCATTTGAAAGGTTAATTGGTAACGCGACCATGGTGAGTTTGTCATCTGTGTCTTCTTGCCTGAAATAGGTAACAGAGGCTGTACTACAACATCTGAAGGACTACATTTGACTACCAGACACAGATAGAGACATATGATACACTAAAGAGGGCAGTGGCTGGATCCCAAATGTTTGTGCAACAGACTGCACACATCCCTGATTGTACTGTAACACTATTCAAGGTGGAGGAGGTGTACAGCTACTGCAAGGCATATCACAGCATAAACATACAAGTGGTATGTGATGTCACTGTGGTTTGCCACTCAGTTTACTGGTCAAGTACATCATAAGAAGATATTTTTGATACTATAGCTTACGTTAGCTCATCTCATATCCTATGTACTGTATATATAAATATGCACGGCTGCATATGATCCAACAGGAGTAAGGGCACCACTGTATACTATACAATACAAGTACTGTAGTGGTAAAAAAGATGATAAAAATGTATCTTAGTTAGTGACATCAGTAACAGCAACATATTAAAATAGGTTGATAGTATTGGTTTCACAACAGATATTTTTAAGATCACTGTCATTGCATATGAATTCTGAATAAATCAGAGAGCAACTGAGCTGGCAGTATAGCCTAGAGGTTAGAGTAATCATCTGTGGATGAGATTGCTGCATCCCACAGACCTGGGTTTGATTCCCACAACCTCCCCTTGCATACTGGGTGACTCTGAGCAGGTCACCTAACTACTCCATTGCTCCTGGGTTGCCCCTGAAAAGAAGAACATGTGCCTAATGGGCCTTACCCAGTTACCAAGGAACAAAAAAAAACTTTCAAAATGCTGATTAAATCACAATGCCTAGCATAGCACTGAAGCCTGCTAAAATGAAAGAAAAACAGCAAAATCTTCTAAACTGCAGATTAAAAGCTATACCCTGTTAACTACTGTTGTATATATTGTATATACAATAGCTGAGTCAAAATAGGCAATTTAGCATCACTTGTGAGTAGGCAGAATTTTCATAACTCATTTGTGGCTCTGCCATTCATAAGTTATTGTCCTGCTCCCACAGTTGGAGATAAATTGTATATTTTTAGTCCATCCCTTGCATCATAGTGGCATGGTAGCACCACAATAGTTAGGGCTAAGTAAGCTGTTTCATGTTAAACTCCCAACTTTACACTTTAATAGCTTCATGACAGTTCAATAGATTTGTATGAAAATCTTCACAAGCAGTCTCAGTGGCAAGATATCTTGACATGCCATGTTTTGTTCTGGTCAGATGTGCAGACTCCAAGATCTGGATAATGAAAAAAGTGAAAAAAAAAGGTTGTTTTTTTTTTTTGTCATTGCTTAGCACCCAGACAGTTTGGAAGTTTGGTCTAAAAATTTTCTGATAGAAAGTGCTTGGGCTATAGTGATGCCTTATGTTCGTTTGGTGAAAGAAATATTAATCTATTCCAGAATTATAAGGATTTGAAATTTTGGTTCTGAGCATACTCAGCACAGTGTTTTAGATAGCTGCTTGGTAAAAAAAAATAATAATCTGGCCCATACAAAAAGGTATCTGTTTTATATGGGAGTAATCTTTTTACATGAGAAAAAAAATTATTCTTCCATATGGCCGCCATCTTATTTCCATTTTTAACAAAAAAAGATTGCAAACCCATAACATTGGTATCATGGAAACACACCAGCACACGTATCTTGTTAAATGGAACCCCATTAGATGGAGTTTGCAGATACTTTTAGGAGAAATGACCCAGAAATGTGTTTTAACACATTTAAAAATCTTTCTTTGTGAGACAATTGTCTTTTTTTGTGTGACCACATGAAAAAAGAATCAGCCATGCGAAATGAGTCACAGCAGTAAAAGACTCTGGATATAAACCCAGAAACAACTGTCCTCATGTAAAGAAAGCAAAAATTGGCAGCTAGGGCTCCCATCCTGGAGGTAATCAGCCCCTGAGGGCAAGTCCATACCTGAGTTTCTGTCAGGGGCTGGTGGCTTCACACCTGGACTATGGGTGGCAGTCTGGCAGATCAGGTTCATCAGAAAACCATGGCTGTGGCTCTCAGAACACCTGGAAGGAGAAGGCAGAGGAGAATTAAAGTCAGAGGGGGTGGGGCTGCTCGTGGAGCTAAAAAGAAATGCAGACTGGCTTAAACAGGGGGGTGTAGCAGACCAAAGTGTTAGGCAAGGTGCCTCCAAGTCTGAGCGAGCAATAACAGGGCTATTTAAAACACAATACTAGTTTAGAAAGGTGAAGGGGGGTTTCAAAGGCCTGAGCTGAGATCGCTACTGGTCTTATGAGGAACACAATACAGGCATTTACATGAAATCAGAAAGCTTCAGCTATAAAATACAAACAGACAGTTTTAAAAGAAAACATAATCTAGCACAATATAATCAAACATTAACAGTTCAGAGCTATATGGAGCCAATTAGAGTGCTCCTGGGGCTGACTGCAGCCAGTGGGCCACAGCAGTAAAAGACTCTGGATATAAACCCAAAAACAACTGTCATCATGTAAAGAAAGCAAACACTGGCAGCTAGGGCTCCCATCCTGGAGGTAATCAGCCCCAAAGGGCAAGTCCATACCTGAGTTTCTGTCAGGGGCTGTGGCTTCACACCTGGACTATGGGTGGCAGTCTGTCAGATCAGGTTCATCAGAGAACCATGACTGTTACTCTCAGAACACCTGAAAGGAGAAGGCAGAGGAGAATTAAAGTCAGAGGGGGTGGGGCTGCTCGTGGAGCTAAAAAGAAATGCAGACTGGCTTAAACAGAGGGCTGTTGCAGATCAAAGTGTTAGGCAAGGTGTTTCCAAGTCTGAGCGAGCAATAACAGGGTTATTTAAAACACAATACTAGTGTAAAAAGGTGAAGGGGGATTTCAAAGGCCTGAGCTGAGATCACTACTGGTCTTATGAGGAACACAATACAGGCATTTATGTTAAATCAGAAAACTTCAGCTATAAAATACAAACAAGACAGTTTTAACAGAAAACATAATCTAGCACAATATAAACAAACATTAACAGTGCAGATCCATATGGAGCCAATCGGAGTGCTCCTGGGGCTGACTGCAGCCAGTGGGCCACAGCAGTAAAAGACTCTGGATATAAACCCAGAGACAACTGTCCTCATGTAAAGAAAGTGAAAATTGGAAGCTAGGGCTCCCATCCTGGAGGTAATCAGCCCCTGAGGGCAAATCCATACCTGTGTTTCTGTGAGGGGCTGGTGTCTTCACAGCGGGACTGCGGGTGGTAGTCTTGCAGGTCAGGTTCATCGGAGAACCATGGCTGTGGCTCTCAGACTACCCGAAAGGAGAAGGCAGTGGAGAATTTAATAAGAAAGTCAGAGGGATGGGGCTGCTCATGGAGCTAAAAAGAAATGCAGACTGGCTTAAACGGTGGGAGGGGGATGTTGCAGACCAAAATGTTAGGCAAGGTGCCTCCAAGTCTGAGTGAGCAATAACAGGGCTATTTAAAACACAATACTTGCGTAAAAAGGTAAAAGGGGAAGTTTTAAAGGCCTGAGCTGAGATCGCTACTGGTCTTATGAGGAACACAATACAGGCATTTACATGAAATCAGAAAACTTCAGCTATAAAATACAAACAGACAGTTTTAACAGAAAACAAAATCCAGCACAATATAATCAAACATTAACAGTACAGAGCTATATGGAGCCAATTAGAGTGGTCCTGGGGCTGACTGCAGCCAGTGGGCCACAGCAGTAAAAGACTCTGGATTTAAACCCAGAGACAAATGTCTTCATGAAAAGAAAGCAAAAATTGGAAGCTAGAGCTCCCATCCAGGAGGTAATTAGCTCCTGCGGGCAAGTCCATACCTGCGTATCTGTGAGGGGCTGGTGGCTTCACACCTGGACTGCGGGTGACAGTCTGGCAGGTCGGGTTAATCAGAGAACCATGGCTGTGGCTCTCAGACTACCTGCATTTCTGTGAGGGGCTGGTGGCTTCACACCTGAGCTGCAGGTGGCAGTCTGGCAGGTCGGGTTTGTCAGAGAACCACTGCTGTGGCTCTCAGACCACCTGCGTTTCTGTGAGGGGTAATTGCTGCCACAAATCTCAGAAGTAGTGGTTTACTTTGGATTGGGAGTCTATTGGTGCAACCCAGCACCAAAAGAGAGACATCCCATGGAATTGGGCATTGCAGGACCTTAGAAAGCTTTTCACAAACCCCATCTCACCAAACAGATAATTTGGGACATGACCAAAGTATGTGCAACAAGTCTTCACTGCTTTGGTGGTATCTCCAGCAGTTTGCATTAGGACTAAGGTTCATTTTCTCTACTCTCTTTTTATAACCACTTGCACTTCCTCCTTTGTGCACCTCTTCCCATTTCCCTTGCTCTGCCCCATTAACATTGCTCCCTTACTCCTCCAGCTTTACAGCTTTTTCTGCACACCCTCACCTCCCCTGTCCTCCAACTCTGTTCATCCCCATCCCCCAATCTTTTCCTTCTCCTCCTCTAATCATGGATCATATTCTCCCCCTCCTCCTCTTAAATGCCCACCTCCCGGTTTTTCACCCCTCCTCTCCTCAGTCTCCTCCTCCTAACACCAACAACCGTCTTTCCCTGGAGCTGGTTTAGAACCTAATTGCCCTCTACCTTACTCTCACTTCTCTTACACCTACACCCTCACCCACTCTTCTCTTTCCCCCCTCACCTCTCCTCGCTCACATTTTATCCTGGCCTACTTCCTCCCCCCCACCTTTACCTCAAGCTTCACCTCTCCCTTCCTTCACCACCCAAACCCAAATATCCTCACCATCTGTAAAAGCACAGGACTACCCATCACCTTCTCTCCCCTCTCCTCCTCCTCCTCCTGCTGATATCAGGTGATGTACAATCCAATCATGGCCCCTACTCCCCCCTTCCCCTTTCCCTTTCCCAAAAAGATCTCAGGCTGTGCCACCTTAATGTTAGGAATCTGCTTCCCATACTCTATGCCCTTAAATTCTGGGTCTCCCAGTATTCCCCTGATCTTCTCTGTATTACTGAAACTTGGCTGTCATCCAGAGTCCAGGTCTCCCAGCTCTCCCTTCCCTGCTTCTACCTTTTTTGTCAAGACCCTGGCAAATGAGGTGGCAGCATAGCTATTTATGCTTGCCATAACTTACCGTTATTAAATGTTCAGTGGCTGATGTTTAATCTCATAGCAAGTATCCTGTTTATTTACAGCTTATTTGTTCATGGCTGGAGCCAAACTCCTAGAGATGTTTTTTATATTTACAGGACACCTTGCCATGGAAAGAGGTTACCCTGTGTAAACTTTATGCTGCAATCAGCAAAGAAACACAATGCAAAACAAAGAGCAGTGTAATTTATTAGGGATAAACACTGAAAAATGCTCTGGTGCTTCAGGATACATTGCAACCTCTTCAGCTTTCTGAGGGAAGCTGTGTTTGTTTGCTGCTGGTGTTATACATTGACATTACACAGCAACATACAAGTAGCCCAAGCATGGTCTTGTGCCTTTAGTGAACTTCATGCTCCAGCTGTTATCTCTCCTGCAGAGAGAGAAAACAGTGGACAGAAACTTTGATTGCACACTGGATGGGCCCCCTCCAACATAAGAATCCACTAGATGTCATACATAAGTTTGGGAGGAGATGAAAAAGGTGCTAGTGGCAAAGGGCATGCTACCCTTTATCTCCAGTTTTTGCCACTTCAGTAACATTTCTAACCAGGGCTGGAAGATCAGGGTTTCAGGGTTGGAAACACCTAATGTACTCTATATTTTGTGTGGAAGATCAGTTCCTCACCAGTGAGAGGATTACTTCTGCAGACCTGCTACAGAAAGTAGATACTGTTCAGGGCACTTCTATAGAGTTTTACAAGTGGGGGACTTAGACCCCCATCTTCAAATGGTTAACACAGGACTAACCGAGTTTGCACAGCGCTAACCATGAATAGCACTAGTGATCAGGGTGGGGATCACATTCCGAGCCCCCTGGTGCTCTGCATAAATTCTACAGCATGACTGTGCAGAATATATTGGTGCACCTTTGCAAAAGAGGGATCTCTCATGCATAAAGAGTGCAGCAGTACTGTATATTCAATGGTTTCAGGAGTGTTAACAAACATCATCACAGTACTGTACAATGCTGCAGAAACCCTGCATTTACCTTGTCACCCCCACCCTTGCTGTTAAAGTACCACATATTCCCTAATGTCTAGCAGCCTTCCACAATTGCTTATGATAGTTCAAATACATGCATTTCCTTGTGTCTGCTGGATCCCCCATTCCAGATCATGCATACCAGTTCAAATAAATGTATTCCCTTCCCTGGTGTCTAGTGGACCCCCACCACCCCATGATCATCCATGCTGGTTCAGATCAACATATTCACTGGTGTCTAGTGGACCCCCACTCCTGAATGGTAGCCAAACCTCCCTCCTGACCCACCCACTCTGGACCCACCTCCCTGTACACCCCTCCCCTTGGACTACAGTTAGTTACATAAATGGCAGCAACTGGCACAGCCCCTGCTCACCTTATCAGCCAGTCACCATCTTACTGTCTGTGAGGACAATCACGAGTACAATAGAAACAGCTTTCCTCATGATTCTCACATAACAGTACTCGCAGTCTGGCTCCCAACAGTCAGATGGTGGCCAGCTGAGGAGGTAAGCAGAGGGCTGTGTCAGTTCACATCATTCAAGTTACTAACAGGGGTGGGTGAGAGAGGGTGTGGGGTAGTTGGTACAGAGTGGAAAGGTCAGAAGGGGGTTCAGCTACTGTTCGGGGGGTCCACTAGTCACCAGGGAATATGTTTATTTGAATGAGCATGGGCGATCGTCGGGGGGGATCACTAGACACCAGGGAATATATTTACTTGAACCAGCATGGGTGACTGGGGGAGTGGCAGGGTCCACTGGATGCAAGGGCTTGGAATACATTTATTTGAACTCACATGGGTGATCTGGGTGCCCACTACACACAAGGGAATATACTGTATTTATTTGAACAAGCATGGAAAATCAAAGGTCTGGGGGGGTCCACTAGATACGGGGGAAGGGAATACAGTTATTTGGTCCAGCATGGGCAATCAGTGGGGAGAGCCAGACACCAGGGAATCAGCCTGATGATACAGGATGGGCACGCCAGGGCTGCGCAACATGCTAATTGTCCCATAATGTGCATGTTAATGCCCCATTAGTGCCTTGCGTGCCCAAATGAATCAATCAGTCTTTATTTTTATAGAGCCTTTCAAAACCAAGGTGCAGTACAAACATAAATACAATATGAAAACAGAAACTATAATAACTTTTTAATATCAATTCAATTAGTTCAGGAAGGCCGAAGTAAATAAATATGTTTTTAGCATAGATTTAAAATTACTGATGCTCAGGCATTCTCTTAACTGATGAGGTAGAGAATTCCACAGGGTCGGTGCTGTAAATGAAAAAGCACGAGATCCAGATGTTTTAAGGCGAACCCTGGGAATCTCTAGCAATCCCTTGTCGTCGGATCGGAGAGGGAGATTGGGGTAGTAGGGCGTCAGGAGATCTTTAAGGTAGTCGGGTCCCAGTTCATGTAGAGTTTTAAAGGTAAGCAAGCCTACCTTATAGGTGATTTGCCACTGAACTGGCAGCCAGTGCAGTTCATGCAGGACAGGCATAATGTGACTAGACCTAGAGGTAACAGTCAACAGACTGGCTGCTGCATTCTGCACCAGCTGCAAGCAGCGGATATCAACCCCAGATAGCCTTAGGTAGAGGGCATTGCAGTAGTCAAGATGGGTAGTAATGAAGGCATAGATCAATGTTGGAAGGTCACCCGAAGGAATCAAGTGTTTCACCCAGGCAATGTTCCTCAGATGGTAAAATGAGGATTTGACCACAGCTGACACCTGAGACTTCAAGGTCAAGCCATCATCAAAAACAATGCCCAAGTTAAGCACCCGATCTGAGGTGGTGAGCTGGACACCATCAAGCCAAAGGCCCGACATGTGCCCAGCACCAACACCCACCCCTGGGCGGCCTGGTTCCACAACCGGCACCTCAGTCTTATCTGGATTCAGTCTTAACAAACTCTAGCTCATCCAGTCTTTGATCTCAGAGAGGCAACTATTTAGCACGGATATCGCATCAACCTGTCCTTGCACTAATGACATATACAGCTGAGTATCATCTGCATAGCAGTGAAAACTCAAGCCATATCACCTGGTGATGTCTCCTAAAGGCAGCATATACACTGTGAACAACATGGGTGACAATATGGAGCCCTGCAGCACCCCGCAGGATGGGGGAGAGCATCAGAGGAATAAATTCCAGTGACCACCCTCTGAGACCTGCCTACAAGGAAAGACCAAAACCATTTGAGGACCATACCTGACAGTCCACAAAGGAGCTGCAGGGTCTCCAAAAGCACCTTATGGTCCACAGTGTCAAAAGCTGCTGAGAGGTCGAGAAGCACCAAGATGGTACAAGCCTTTCAATCTCTCGCCACCAGGAGGTTGTTTAATACCTGAACAAGGGCAGTTTCTGTGCTATGCCTCTTCTTCAAGCCAGGCTTGAGAGCTTCATAGACATTATGAGTTACCAAGTGATTGTCCAGTTGCAATGCAACCACCTTCTCAATAACCTTCCCCACAAAGGGAAGGTTAGAGACAGGTCATTAGTTAGCTGGATTGACGGGATCCAAGGAGGGTTTTCTAAGGAGCGGTCTAATATCTGCCTCCTTTAAGGGATCCGGAAAGGTTCCCCTCTCTAAGGATCTCCATACAATTTCAGCTAGGATCAGGCAAATAACATCTACACATCCCACCAACAGGGAGGTAGGGTCCAGATCCAAACTACAACAGGCTGGGTGCAAAGTCTGGACAATCTCCACAATGTCCATGAATTCCAGTTGGCTAAAGTCCTCTCCGACAGACCAGGTGCTCACTACCTCTCATTGACCTCCACAACCCCTCATGGAGAGAGCCGAGCCGATTTCAGACCAAAGGACTTATTAGCATGCTAGGACTGAATATAGCTAATAGAAACCCTGGTGGCATCTATTTGGCAGTGCTGCATCCAGTAGGCTTCTCTTTAAGCCATGGGCATTCTCAGTACAGTGCATAGTCACAATGTACTGTGTTGGAAAGGCCCCATATACAGACAGTTAGCATACTGACTGAATATTGTACAGGGCCAGCCATGCACTATTTTCCTGCAGCACTACTGTCTGTACAATGCATGTGGCCTGCTCTGATTATGTGGGCTCTTGTGTTTTCCCTGCAGAGGTTCCCCTCCTCCCTCAGCATTTGAATTTGAACCAGTAGAACTCATTATTATGAATAATTGGCTGGTTCCTGAGGGGTAATCCCAAAGCATATTAGTGTCTCCCTGGGTTGGGATGGAATCTCTTGCTGAAAGTTTGGCAACAGTAGATACATGACCTGGGTCAATGTTGGCACTGCTGTTTCCATTATATTATCCTTAACAATGGAATCTTATGACAGCCTCAGGCCCATACTTCATCTTTGTCAATGTTATACTACTTTACTGTAAATTGCATTCTATTTATTGAATGTGTACATCCATTTATTTTGAAAATGTATTTCAGCTCTGTTTTTAACCCATGTATCTCACTGTTGTTATTACCCTTTTACTTTGTCTATCTAGGCCAGAATTGTACCTTAAAAAAGATCTCTCATATCAGTGTATGTATTTATTTGTTTTTTGTTAACCAGATGTGTTCCATAGACAATTGTATGCCTATTTTCATGCATGACCTGGGACAGCACAAAAGAAGGCATGGATACAAAAACAAAAACAAGTTCTGGAGACCCAATCTCCGCAAAGACATAGATAGGATGGAGGCAGTCCAGAGGAGGGCAACTAAAATGGTGCAGGGTCTGCACCGGAAGACAGATGAAGAGAGACTTAAGGAGTTTAATATGTATAGCATCGAGGAAAGGAGGAAGAGGAGAGACATGATAGAAACTTTCAAGTACCGCAAGGGAATCAACAAAGACCAAGAGGGTAACATCTTTCAGAAAAAGAGGTGTGCAAGAACAAGGGGGTACAATTTGAAGATCGAGGGCGGACAGCTCAGAGGTAATGTGAGGAATTACTTTTCACAGAGATGGTTGTGGATGCATGGAACAGCATTCCTGAGGAGGTTGTGGAGTCAAAAACAGTGATAGATTTTAAGAATGCATGGGACAGTCATAAGACAATTCTAGTGGGTGGGTGTAGGAAGAAGTAGCTGTTGGTTAACTAGGATCTGCAGCTTATCCGTTAGGTAGGGAAATGGGCAGACTGAATGGGCCAAGCAGTCCTTATCTGCAATCAAATTCTATGTTTCTATGAGGAAAGGAGAAATTAGGTCACTTTACAAAGCACAACCTAACAGTAGTACAGGTATAATAACAAGATATATGAGCACAGTTTACTGTAAATGTGAGCAACACAGGAGAATTATGAACATAATTTATATTATAACATGGCTACATAAAATTCAATCATTTCATTGGTCAGAACACATCACCTGACCATTGATTAATCCCCAGTATACCCACAGTTGCTTTGCCAGACCACAATATCCTGATTGACATCAATGTGAACTGACCTACCCAAATCACTCCACCATACAAACATATAGAGCTATGGTGAATTTCACCTACAAAACGGTGAAATGTCACCCAAGAACAGTGGAATTTCACCCTAAGCAATAGAATTTTGCACCAGAATGGTGAACTTTTGCAAGAAAATGGTGAAATTTCACCTGAGAGCAGTGACATTTCACCACATCCCTAACCAGTAGTTACAGCCTCATTATACAAAATCTACCTAGTGGAGAACTACAACTACAACATCCTAAATACACAATATCCATTAGGCAAATGGACTATTTATTATAGTTGCATGCTCATAATGATTTATTTTAATATTTTTTTAGGTAAGCCTCTAACATAACGTAACATAACCCATGTCATAAGAGGATTAACCCACTCCAGGGTATGGGTTTACTGAGTATTAATCATGCCTGGATGGTTGAAGTCACTCGGCCTGCAGCCTTGTGACTCCAACCCCTCCCCCCAGATTTGTGTTATTGCTCAGTAAACCCATACCCTGGAGGGGGTTAATCCTTCTGTATATACTGTACCTATCAGCTAATACTAAAGTGTACAAGCAAGGGACCAAAAATTAGGTAAAGCTATGTACAGTAATGTTAGATCGGTCACAGTAAAATTAATGAATATTATAAAATGGCAAAAAGAATCCATGGACTGTGACTAGTCAGTGTAGGGCTAGACCCATGATGTTATACCAGTACAACATCATGGATCTAGTCCCAACACACATGGCCATATTAAATGTTAGAAAAATCAGTCCACAGTCCAAGTCCAAGTTACCCACTCTTGGCATGGCTGCTGTGGCTTCTGCCAGTACTTCAGTAATTGTTCTCTTAATGAAAATCCATGCCTGAAAATGTCACAATGGAAGTCAAAACACTTTAATCTGTGTAACCTGACACAAAAACACATCTAAAGTAACATTTCTTCTTTTAAAAAAAAATGAAAGTTATATTTCCTCAAAGCCATCACTGCAATCGGCTTCATGCTCCTCGCTCCAATTGGCTTCTGCTGGCCCTGCTCACCCCAAACAGACTGAAGGCAGTTAAAAAGCAAAGTGTGATTTATTGTTTCTTATCCTTTATTTCACAAGTTCAGTGCTAGGGTATCCACTACATTATACAATATGTGGAAGCTGTAAAAAGGTGAGCTATATTATTTCCATTATGTTTCTGAGTGTGCTCGGCTGTGGCACTGTTGGATGGGGTGGTGACCAAGGTTGCCAGGATTTTTCACTTAAAACATTGCCAAAAATCCCTGCTTCCTCTTGCTTGCTGTAACTGGAGAGGGATTTGCAAAGATGGGTACTTTACCACAGGATGGTTCATGTAGTTTTTCCACTGGCTAAGAAGTGCATACAGAACATGAGGTCATGTGAGGCACCTACAATTAACAGGAGGTGAGACCTGGTGGTTAGAATTCTTCCACCAGAATGGTATGTCTTATATACGACCTCAGACAGTGGGTGGATAAGAGTGAATATCACTGAACCCCATTTCTTGAATGCTTGCTTGCTAAGAAAGTGACAATTATTAGATCAGGCACATTACAGTCCCTTTAATTTTGCACTGTCTGGCACCTTATGTCGACATAGCTTGCCTGATAATATTATGGACTGCAGTACCTAACCACATGGTGCACAGCATCTTTCCAACCACCCCCACAAGACAGTATTTAGGGCTTACATCTGGGTCCCTAAATGGTTATTCTTCAGTGTCATGAAGTGTGAGAAATGTGTTATATAGGACAGGATGTTTTGCTGTATGCAGTAGATCACTAATATGTCATGTAATGAGTTGTTATGATTTGTTGTGTTGTTTCATAGTTACAGTATGTCTGGATGTGCTTGTTGTTTATCCTTTTATAAAATCCACAAAAACTATATTAAGGGAAAACAATGGGGCATGAACCCTTTCTGAGTTTCTGTAGAATGAGCTGTAGAGGAGAATGGAATTAAAGCATACAGATTGAGTTAAAAAAATAAGAGAGAGGTATTCTCACAACCCTTGCTTGTTACTACAGTCCATATTTTGATTTCCTTGAAGCAATGGCCTATTTTTAGTCAATTTGCAGAATCCTGCAAGATGTTATAATTAACAGGTTTATGCAGTACAAGACTTGCTAGAAAACTGGTCACTGCCTTTCTACTAAGCTTCAGCATTTATTAATTAGTCCTACTAACAAATTAATATGAAAGTCCTAGAGGATAATAAATATCAAAGAAAGAGATCTAAACCAGCATCATCCACAAGCTGAAAATACAGACATTGAGGGGTATTAAATATTTACTTAGGGCTTCCATTCATTCAGCTCCCTACAGGCTATTTCCTGGAGATGAAAAGTCTTTTATCAAAATACTGTTTCTTGCAAAACATAAAGAGGTTGATATAGTAGCTGCAAGGAAAACTAAGGAAATGACTAAAAAGCAAAGTAATAAATAAAGCATCTTAAGTTTTATAAATGTTCTGAAGCTAACTTCATTTAGCTCATATTGTTTCCAGTGGGACCAAATCCCATCTACAGAAGAACAGCTTTGGAAAATCATTCCAGGCAATTCTGTTCTCCAGTGAAAGCCATTGTACTGCTGGTCACGATTTGTACAACATTCACTATAAACCAGTTTAAATTTTAAAAAAAAGTGACTTTTTGATCATAAACATTTATTTCAATGGCAAATCAATATCTTGGCTGTACTGTAGATAAAACAAATTGATGTTTACTTGCAAGGAATTAGCCCAACACCAAACATAAGCAATACAATATTTTAGATTTTGAGAAACAATATGATTGAAATGGTTTGTGACACCAGCTGGGCTTTATGGCCAACAGACTAGCTTACAGTTCTGATGGCTAGTGTTGTTTTTCTTATCTGTCTTGCATCAGCTACCCTCTGATTAGGGCTATTTTGGATGAAAGGATATATTTTTGCTTCCATGGTAATATCCCACCAGCAGGCATAAGAAATGTCATCATTATCAAAATGTTATTGATCAGCAATAAAGCCATTACAATATTCTAAAACTAAAACGGGTTCAAGACAAACCACACAAATAAACAGCTTAGGTCAGAAATAAATATCAAAATTATATGTAATGTATATGCATATAATCCTATATCAAATACACAGAGACCAAAATACTATTCTGGCTCTCTAATTTATATGTATTAACATTTTAAAAGGTGCAACCTTACTTATAAGCACTCTGGATGATTAACAAATTAAAACAAACAGTATTTCTATAAAATTACTTGTTAAATTCTGACCTGTTTATCCAAAAGAATTTTCATCCATTTTCATCAGTGTGAATTAAAAGAAAAATATTAGATTCTCCTTAAGTTAAACAATTCTACTTAGCTACATTTACCACAAAGAACAACAAGCAGTTTGCTGATAAATTGACTTGGCAGTTATTTAAATTAGTCAATAAGACTTAGTTAAATGCAATGGTGCCCTCAAATCCTTCATTATTTTAAATTGCAGTTCTTAAGATAGTTTGGGCTTAAAGATTCCAAAAAGTTCAAATAAACCACATAGTACAAGTTTTGTCCCTGAAAGGGTCCACATGTTTTCTTGTCCATTTACAATATCTGAGATTTAAAATCCCAGTTTACCAAGCCCAGACTAAACAATATTTAACTCATAAATACATTGCAATCAGCAAGCTAGTAATACATAGCAGTACACAGTGAAGAGGCTCCTATTTTACACCGGGGTCCATCTTTGGGTGGTTTAAATTTCCCTATCATACAGAGCGTCCAAAAACGGTCCACACATATATCCAAGGTTCACTCTCTCAGTACACCTTTATAAGAGTGTTGGCAGCATGCTTTTTCAAACAATTAGAGCCTGCTGCCACGTTTAAGTGTTAATGAGGTGTGAAATGGCACCACACTTTTTTTTTCTACATAAGTTGGGAGTAATTCTAAAACATAGAAAATAAGTCTCCTTTAAATACTGGAGTTCATACCCCTAACAAGATCACTCTACCAAACTTTGTGTCAGAAACCTCGTTGAGCATCCCACTCCAAAACAATTGCCATACAAAAAACATTAGTGTTACTACTTTAGCATGCTTCCAGAGCAAATGAATTGCCGTTTCCAAATGTACAAAGACCAGGCTATTTAACCAGATTTGCAGTGCGGCTCCTCAAACTAGGAGTCCGACCTGTTGAGGCAGTAATTATCTTTAATATTATCAACTCAAAGAGAACCTTATGAGAGATCAAAGCAATATGAGTGTCAATATTATCTGTCCATTATTTCAGTCATTTATCTGCAATTATCAGCATCGAAGGCAATCCGCCTGTTAATTGTCCAACTAGGCACGTAGCCCTGATCTTTGGCCCATCGTCATGAATATTTTTCCAAGCTTAACTTTCATATAAATATATAGACTCCTAATAAAGCTTCCCCTTGAAGGGTAAAAATGCTCCTTGTCCTCTAAAGCACACTGGCTTCTTATTCTAGCACCTATGAATTCAAGTTGTTCCACTCAAACACACACTTGGAGCATTGTTTCCCTCTGACTCTTTTCTTCCATCTTGACCATTGCATGTCCAAATCTGCAAATTAAACAGAGTAGAAATGCTACTCTGAGCATAGTAACCTCGGGTATACAATGTGGAATAACAAACCACCCCCCAGATAACATTGTCATACCTTTAATAAATCAGAGCTGAGCACGTTAACATAAAATGCTGGTCCACATTCTCCTCCTTTCAGTGCCCCTTGGGTCACCGCAACATAGACGAACTCTGCAGATTTCTTCAGCTTTCATTTCTATAATCATAGCTGCCAGAGACTGCCAGTTTAGGCTGAAAGTTTCAAATCGCGCCCTTTTCAAAATCAATAAAATTTCAGCTCCAACTCTATCAACTAGAGTAAGGATAAAGTAAGCCTAAAACTCTCGCTTCGTGTTTCCACCGGCGTTTCTAGTTTCCAAGGGAAAAAAGAGCTATATATTTAATGCTCTAAACTCCTAATGTTGACTAGTAAATCAGCAAGAAAAAAACAGACCATCCAAACACTGGTCAGACGGTGTTTTGTAGCTGCAAAGCTATCTCCAAAATCCCCACTTTATCTCTTGTTAATAAAAAAACACTAGTTTCATTCATGAGACATGGGGGCAAAACTAAACAAAGAAATAAAATCTGAAAAACTTTTAGCTTAGCCAGAGTGCTCTGGTAGCATGGCATTGAGCGGAGCAGCAGCACAGCATCTTGCTGCTCCATCCCCCCCCCCCCACGAGTAGTAATATCCCACCAGCAGGCGTAAGAAATGTATATTTCTGTTTTTTGAGAAAAACAGACTTTAACACAGCTAGTATCTGTTGTAGTTTGGCTGATCTTGCAATTAGTGAGTGCAAAGGGTGTGAATTACATATTACACAATGGCTCTTAAAATCCTGAAACCTGTTTGGTCGACTGGCACCTTTTGCCCACGATAAATCCTGGCATAACCCATGGAAAAAGGTGCCAGTGAGCTGCATCTGAAACAGAAATCAATCTGACACACCGAAAATGAAAACCTTCAAGCTGCCACATTGGATTCCCCACTAAACCACTGGTATGCAAACCACCATAGCAGCTTGTGTACAGCAGTAACTGTAATTTGTCAAGCAATTTTCAGAGATTCCCTATTTATCTTTCAAAAGATTTAGGGAAAAAATCCTCTAAAATTCTTTTTGTAATACCTACAGAAAGAGGCCAGTTCCTATTACACTACTCAAGTGCCATCTGGCAGATTTTCAACTAGACTATCAGATGGAAGTGTCCTCTCCTGGTAGCAGTGAATGCACTAACAAAGAAAAAGCATCCCTAATGAAAGGTTTCACAGTTCTCAATAGGGATTTTCAAAACTCCTTAAACATCACCTGGCGAATCTGATGCTACTACTGTACACCTCCCACCATCCCCATTCAGCCAAACACATCTTTTAAACATGACAGAAATGCTGAACTGAGGAAAGTGTCTCCAAACGAACAAACAGTTGTCAATGCTGAATGTTTCCTTGCATGGTGTATGTGGCAGGGTGTATTGTGTTAGTTGAATCACAACTTAAGTTTACTAAAGGAATATGACACCTAATCGCATGCTCTATGAGCAGTAGGGGATTACTGTAAGCTATCTACTGCCATGTTGAGTTATCATGATTTAGTGGTAAAGTACCATGTTGGTAACTAGGTTATTACAAGTTCAAAGCCCTCTGGAGACAAATACTCAGTGTGTGTGACCTTGGGCAATTCGCTTAACCTCCCAGTGCTACAGTCCACCCAGCTGCAAAAATAAGTAGAAGGGGGACCAAAATGAAAACAAGCTGTTGCATCTCAAGTGAAAAATCCTGGGTAATGAATTGTAAAAAAAAGTGAAATAAAAAGTACCATCCTGATACCTGTGGGCTGCCTGCCATCCTGACCTCCCAGCTCTCCTACCCTTATACAGTAGGTACGAGAGGGCACAGTTTACTCTGTAAATGCTTTGAAAATGTTAATAACAAGAACTGTAAGCAGAATATTAGACTGCAACCACTTGTACCTTGCAAAGCTGTTTGCTGTGTTCAATAAGAAAAACATACTTGATAGCTGTTTCAAGTAAGCAATAACCCATGACAGGGTATGGGATTAATCTATACCCCAGGTTGGTTGTGAGGCACAATGCCACAACATGTCAATATGATTCCACAGTTTAATTTTATCCCTCCTTTTTGGCTGCCTACCCTGACTCCCTTCTCAGGGACATCCAGCCACCAACTGCCTCTACCACAGGCACTCAGACTCCTCCTGCTGCTTCCCCCCCTGCAGCAGGGTTGAAGGGAGGGACTCTAACTCCCCACAGAGCACAGATCCAGGTGGGTGCCATGGTGAAACTGTGGACGGCCATCAAGCTGCTCATGACAGGCCCCATTTTCCCTGGTTTTCGATGTCCCCCTAGTGCATGCTCGGGTAGTATTTCCAGTCTCCACTGGGGGCCATTGCTGAGGAATGCATCCCATGATCCCACCCCTGGAGAGGAGAGCCATCCACCGAATGCACAATCCTCTCTGTCCCCTGCCAACCACCAGTGCCCCGAGTCCGTTCCTGAACCCAGGTCACCGGCGTGGGTCGAGGTAAGGCACCAGTGCCTCAACCATCTGCACCACCAGACCAGCTCCAAAGTTTCATTTTAGAAAAAAATAAGTTCTTTAATCTCAGTGTTCCAAAGTTACCCTTTCTAAACATATTTTATCTGAAAAGGGAACATTTTGGAACTGGAAGGGCTAGGAACTTATTTCTTTCTCAAGAATGAAAGCTTGAAATTATATCAGTATGGCACTGATCTGTTGGTACAATTTTCAGGAATTGGTGCATAGCTTTACATGTTGATATACATCAATACACGTTTTAACCATAACATAAATATATAGCAACGTACAGCAGTTCAGCCAGGATGCAACACAGAAATGCTGCAGTATATCAGAAAATGCTGCAATGCACTACAGGGAAAAGTGTAATCTACTTGCAGTTAAGCCCTTTTGTCATGCAGTATTTTGTGACATGTCACATATTGCAAGTTATTGTGTTGCACTGTGGCTGGCTCTGCTCTATATCAACATGTATCAACACATGAAAACAGTTTTGATAGGCACTATGTCAATATGATTGACATAGTGCCTATCAAAAAATAAGAACTTAATAGAAAATTAAGTTCTTAGCTTTACTGGTAGTGATGTGCGAAGTTGGCAAACTTTACTTCATGAACTAATTCATGAAGTTTGCCAGATTCGCTAAGTGTCAACTTCACAAAGTTTTTGGCAGATATACAGTAGTGACACTTTTCTTGAGGGAAGTGATGCAAATTCGCCAGCGAAGTTGCAACTTCACCATGACTTTGCCTGAAAAAGTGCCGCTTCCCTAGGAAAACTCATTGTGAAGTATCAAAGTGGGCAATCTGTGACGTTTTTCATGAAGGTTAATTTCACGTTTTTTACAGCTTTACCAAAACTTGACTTGTGAAGCATAATTTTGTAATATCTCTATTTTTCCATTTCCAACTTTAACCCTGTTGAAACATTGCTATTTTAATAGGCTACTTTTTAAATCATTAGTGCTGCAAACCTCATTTTTTATTTCTTCCAGTGAAAACATGGATTATTATGGGTTACTTGGGATAGGGAAAGGTTTGCATTGTTAGAAAACTACTGTATAGCATCAAGTTATAGAACATTAAAAATTGCATAAAAGTGCAAGTAAAGCCATGGAGAAGTGACATTAGACACCAGACTCGGGGAACATGAACGTTGAGGGGTTGGCATGTTTACAAAGGGGAGAACACAAGTGAGAGGGGACAGAACAAACTGGGGGGACATTTACAAATAAAATTCCATGCCAGAAGCAACTCGGGAGGGGCGGAGGTGGCCATGAAAACATAGTTAGGGACCAACTGCACAAAAAACTCCAACATGCCTATCAGTAACTTTCCATACCAGAGTGGGGCTATGCCACCTGCACCCCCCATGTGGGGGGCGGATTTGCCCCTGCAACCCTCAAACTTTATATATACATCCTCCGAAACACACCTAACACCACAAAAAAAAAAATCAGAGGCATCAGGAGTCCCCGGCACTCACAGTTTGTTGCACTAACCACTAAGCCACAGAATCAGCTTCCTCACTGAGTGCACAATGGCAGCCTTAGAATGCTCAGCCTGAGTGAAAATATGACAAAGCAGTGGGTAGGGCCAGTGGGAAGCTGGGATGCATGGGGAAAGAGGTATCTCTAGCAGGAGGAGGGAGGTGTTGCCACTATATCTCTGACCATTCCAGGTCCATTATTTAGGTGCTGCTGTATATTTAGTCTGTGTGTGCCTGCATATATGTAGCCAGTCTGTAGTCAGTCCATACTTATCTCTGTTCTTGGAATGCATCATTTGCTACACACTGCTTCTTACCACATTGGGTGGACATTGACTGCTTCAAGTGCTCACTTCAGTGTGGCCTGATGCTGCCTGGCCAGTAGCTATGCTTTTCCATGGTTTTGAGCAAAGTTTGGTTTGGGCGAACTCTCTTTCCAGGACCCCAGTCCAAAGGAAGGCAACAACAGGAAAGTAACCAGCTTGGATCTACCTAGCAATGTGTTCTGCAGTGATCATGATTATTTTAAAAAATGAAGAAAGGCAGGCAGTAAGTTAATTTATTTACAGAAATGCTTCAATCAAACAATAGATGAACTGTGGAGAGCAACGGAAAAATGTACACCTGCTGTAAGATATCATTGATTTGTGTTGCGATGAGTCAGAACTGAATGGTGCTGTATGTTATTTATATGTTTTGTGTATAGTGAGTCATACATGGTGAAAAAAGGGGAGAGATACTAAGCCAGCAATTAGAAGTGTCAAACATGTTGTAATACATCACTACTGGACACCCTTGCTTTCAGTACACAGATCCAAATTCCAATCCAAACAAAACAAACTCTGATCAGAGCCAACAGGCTGCTTTGCATTAACCTGACACAAAGTTACATACTAACATACTAAAATGCCAGCAGAATAGGCCTAACGGTCTCTCAAGTCTGCTCAATTTTCGACACCCGCACTGAGGGCCGATTTTGGTTCCCCCCCCTTTGGTTATACTGTCCCCAGTCCCAGATGTTCCACCTGTGTTGTGCCTGGTCAGATTTACCCTCCCCCTGTATCTGTCCCATCCCCTCTTAAACCTGTCCACAGTCTCCATCTCTACCAGCTCCCTGGGCAGTGCATTCCATGGCTCCACCACCCTTTCAGTGAAATAACATCTCTTCCTCTCCCCTCTGAGCCTGCCCTCTTCCAGTTTACACCAGTGACCTCTTGTTGCCCCACCCTCCTTCCTTTGGAGAACCCTGACAACGTCTCCTTTATTGATCCCTTTCATGTACTTAAAGATCTCTATCATGTTCCCCTGTCCCTCCTCCCTCCTGGTTGTACATGCCGAGCTCCTTGATCCTCTCCTCATAGGTCCTCTCCCCCTGGCCCCAGATCATTTTGGTTGCCCTCCTTTCGCCCCTCTTTAGGAGTGTAATGTCCCTCTTTAAATGTGGTCTCCAAAACTGTACACAGTACTCGAGGTGTGGCCTAACCAAGCAGTTGCACAGTGGAAGGATCACTTCCACCTTTCTGGAGATAATCCCCCTGGCAATGCATCCCAGGATCCTATTTGTCTATGCCACTGCCCTCCTACAGGTCTCCGAGTTGTTTATTTTGACATCTACCACTATCCCCAGGTCCTTCTCACCCTCTGTGACTTGAATCATGTTTCCTCCCAGGGTATACCCCTGGCCTGGATTTCTGACTCCCAGGTGCAGAACCTTGCACTTCCCCACATTGAATTTTAGTTTCCATTTTCCCGACCACCTTTCCAGAGCCTCCAGGTCTTCCTGCAAGGCCACCCTCCCCTCCTCCCCATCCACCACTGCACCTAGCTTTGAGTCATCTGCAAAGAGACTCATCTCACTCCTGATCCCCCTCCTGATGTCTGAGATATAGGCGTTGAACAGGAGTGGCCCCAGCACTGACCCCTAGCGAACCCCACTAGTAACCCACTTTGGGGATGAGGCTAACCCTCCAACCACCACCTTCTGAGTATGCTCAGAGAGCCAATTTCCTATCCATCTTAGCAACTGTCTCCCTACCCCCATTTCCTTCAGCTTAGCCAGCAGGCCACTGTGGGGTACCGAATCAAACGCATTGTTAAAATCCAGAAAGAGGACATCCACTGGCCTACCCTGGTCCAGGGCCCTCGCCACCCAGTCATAGAACTCAACAAGATTTGTCTGGCATGATCTTCCAGTGACAAAGCCATGCTGCCTATCATCCAAGTACCCAGTTTGCTCCAGTAACCTCCCTAGCCTTTCCTTGACAATACCCTCCACCACCTTGCTGACCACTGATGTCAGGCTAACAGGCCTGTAATTTCCTGCCTCCTCTCTTGATCCCCTCTTGTGGATTGGCACAACATGGGCCACCCTCCAGTTCTGGGGCAACCACACAGTCCTCAGACAGATGTTAAAGAGCTCCACTAGAGGGCCTGCCAGGACATCTGCCAGTTCCCTCAGCACCCTGGGATGTATCTCGTCTGGCCCAGGTGCTTTCTCCATCTGAAGGGACCTGAGGGCTTCCCTAACTCTCTCTACTGGGATTTCAGCCTCATCCTCCCCCTTTTCACCATGCACTGCTGGGCCCCCACCTGTCTGTGGTGGCCACTCCCTTTCCCCAGATCCATCAGGGCCCTTGGTCTCTACCGGTCTCACCCCTTGCTCTAGTTTGCCCCCACTCCCCTCGCAAGACATAGCCCCTCCATCCCCCCGGTATAAACTGAGGCAAAGTACTCATTTAGGACTTCTACCTGTTCCCCCACCTCCTGTGCCCAACCATCCCCTATCCTTATCTTGCCGATCTGCCCCCTTACTTTCCTTTTTTCCCCTATGTATCTAAAGAACCCCTTGTCCCCTCTCCAGATCCCACTGACCAAGGACTGCTCCTTTTTTGCCTTAGCTGCTCCCACCACACCGGTTACTCTCTTGGCTGTCAGCTCATATTCTTCCTGATCCCTTTCACTCTTTGACCACTTGAAGCACCTACTGTATATGCCGCCTTCTTTTCCCTCACCACCTCCTGTACCTCCTGGGTTCACCAGCAGGGTTTTCTGGTCTTACTGAACTTACACCTTTCCCTTGTACAGGACTGGGTAACCTCCTGTATTCCCCTCTTAATGATCCCCCATCTGCTGTCAGCATCCATATCTGGCCTTATCCTGTCTAGATGATCTTTAAGGATCCTTCCCATCTCCCTGAAGTCTGCACCCCTAAAGTCAGTTACTACTGTCCTTGTTCAGCTTTCCTCCCCCCCCAGGTCCAGGAAGAACCAGGTTGTGGCGTGATCACTCCCAGTCAATGGGTCCCTCACCTCTAGGCCCCTAATCTGACCACTGTCCGCCAGGACCATGTCCAGTGTCCAGGCCTCCCTAGTTGGCTCACCCACCAAGTTAGCTTTTGTGATTTTTACAGTGGTCCTTCAAAAACTGAGCAGACCATTGACGAGTGTTGCTGCTCATGCTCAGTATATTACAATTAAAGTGTTCTATTAGGATTTATATTCTAACATGAGGCATACAACACAGAATACTTCACACTGTTGACTCAGTTTTATTTCTGTTGATTACATTCTAGGGTAGGTTATTTCAAATTCTACAACCCACTTTGTGAAGAAGGATCTCTCTTTATTTGATTTGTAGTTATTTTCTTTTGTCCTTTGTGAACCTGGTATTCTTCCACTTTGTGCTCTACATTAAGGTTATATGCCAACTGGCACACATAGAAAGAAGGTCTCATCTAAGTCACCTGTTCTCCTAAGACATTATTGGGGGGGGGGTTAAATGTTCCATACAAAGTATATAGACACTGTTTAGTATGCATGTAAAGTATATATGCACTGTTAAACACATTTGATAATCACAGATGCTGCATGTCCAGCTAGTAATGCACATGCATTGCATTTATTTTATAAAGGAAAGTGCTCCGTGTGTGCCATGTTGAAGTCTTTCTAAAACTGTGCACTCCCCAGTTCTAAACTATTCTCTTAAAAAATCACATTTGTTTCATTTTCTTCTTTACAAGAAAAAGTTAAACAGTGAGGCTGGTTTAAATACGAAGTCAGCATTAATTTCTTAAAAGTCTACAACAGTTAAGGCATGGGATGTTATCTTACCTCTCAGCCTTTCATAACCCAAAAGCAAGAAGTGTGAGAAACGAAAAAAATGTGTGACATATTATCATAGCATGCCATTGCAAGCTCAGAATATTGTAGGTATAAGTGCAATAAGATTTATGTTGTTGGATGATAACTGAGCATCATACATTTCTGCTTAAAGCATCCATGGGCAAAGCAGAATATAGCCTTCTTCATACGCGACACATTCTAATTTCTATGAGGCAAACTGAGCAAAGTTTCTCTTCCTGTGAGACAGTTGAGCTGTATAGATGTTATTACGTTTTACAAGAAGTTTGCTGGCAAAGCAGAACTCATCCAACTTTGTCAGCTCCATTGGTAATTTTCTTTCTGGATGGTGTGTGTGTTTGTGTATGTGTGGAGAGGGAGGGGCAGGATACTAGACAGGAATCTGGAAGTGTGTTGGGTGCACAATGACTGAGGTGCAAAATGGAGTCATACTAGCTGCAGTGAAGAATTTTTTTCTTTTCAAACCAGGGATTTAAATTCCCAAGGAGTAGCAGTGTTCTGGTGCCTATAGTCCTAGACAGCAGCAAGAAGTTAGGTGTCACTGAAACAATAGCCTCTTAGATGTTCAGCTCTCTCTCATGGGGCTCAGGTTAATTTCTTTTCCTTTTTCTGCGGCAAGACAATAAAGGTGGTGCACCAAGAACGTAAGCTGGATGAAATCCCATACTGTTAAAAGATCATCTGTACAGAACAATCTCATTTATGCACTTGATTTGCTGGGATTATGTGACACCACTCACACTTCTGTAGTACTCTGCATAATGTCCAGGTATACACATTATGTATGTGCACAAGTAAGCATAATGCAGAGTAAGGACCCTGATCCTATAATCTAACACTTCCACCCCAAATATACAACAGCACTCTTCATACATAGAATGGTTTCCATGGACTAGAAGCTCATCCATTACTTCATATCTTAGTATATGTAAGGATGTCACATCATAAAACATTACCTGTTACACCTCACATTTTACAACACTTTTATTAATGGCTTTCACATGCAACAGAAATATGAACTTTCATGTGAAGCAATTAAAACAGTTAAGGATGTTACAATTGCAAAAGGAAAAATCACAATAAAAACTTTCTGTCTGTCTGTCTGTCTATCTATCTGTCTGTTTATGCATCAGTATCAGATCATTTTTTATCAATGAGCAGGCACGTTTAAGGCAGGTGGGGGGCAGAGCAGAAATGCAGAACATTGATGCCAGGAGATTACTTAAGACCACACCTCTGGGCATCAACACTTTCAGTGTTCCTAACACTGGTATTTCTGTCCATGAGGAGTGGGATTTTTAAGCAAAAAAATAATAATGTCACACACTGACATTATTACATGGTGTTCCTTCCCAAACTGCTTTATACACTACTAGCTAAGTATTCTGCAAGCGTACTGAGTCTATTTGATAATTTTTATGTTGTCTTGTGCATGTGCAAAAAACATGTTGTGGTAACTTTAGACTAGCAGGTTGTGAGACACAGTCGTGTTGTGCCAGTAGTGCCACTGTGTTTGGGGGCTGGGCACTGTAGCACAAATTAGATTGTATGTTGTCTAAGGCAGCAGTGCAAAAACATGCCACCAACTTAAATTGTTTTAGCCACTGCAATGAGGGAGCTCCACCTCATTGCAGGGTGTGCCTTTCCTGATGTAACATTTCATCCAGACATGGTGGTGGCTATGCTGTCTGCCTCACACAGTCCCCAGAAGCAGATGTAGGGGGTGCCCAATCCCCCTGTTAGCATCATCATGCACCCCCTCCTGAGTTTATTTGCTGATGAGGAACCTAATCCCCGTCTGCATCATGTCCTGCCGGTTGCTTGCCGAGGGGGTGCCCAATTCCCCTTGGCATCATCCCCCCAAAACACCTTTAATTTGCTGATGGGGTACCCAATCCCCATCAGCTCCAGTTTCCCTCCACCCCAAAACACACAGGTGGTATGCTGGTAGCCCACCCCAGAGTGCCAAAAGTACATGTTAAAAGAAAAAAAACCTTCCCACGATGTTTCTTTATTTTGTAACCCTGCAAACTAGAAAATGGTCCCTCACTGGCTGTCTGCAGCCCTCTCCCCCAACCAGCAACCACCCACTGAATACCCCACCTCCCCACTCCCCCACTCCATACTTAACCTCCGGAACCTGGTGTAATGTTCTTTGGTGGACCGGGAACACGTCTGCACCGTTCAAAGCCCACCGTGTAGATAGGGTTTTTTCAACTTTAGTACATATTTCAGACGTCTGTGGGAATTTTGGCACCAAATTTTCAACATGGAGTTATTGGGACAATTCCTTATGCATTCAGGCACTGTTATGATGTTATTCAGTTACGAAAGGTGATTTTGCGGTCACTGTGTGAAATCACCTTTCGGGACCAATTAACAAAACAATAATGTCACTATTCATGAGGTGGGCTCTCAAAAAGCCTATGTTACAAAAGTTTATTTATTATTTATTATTTATTAAATTTTGGTGACCGGGTAGGCCAACTGAACCCCGAAGGTCCCTTTTTCAGAGGCGACCCGGGATAACAATACAAGGTATGATACAGTGGAGAAAAACTTTTGATCACATAGGTTATTCAAGCATAGATTGGTTACAGACAGTGGTTACAGACATGGTTATCATCATGACAGTTTTGGTACTACATGGCATGGCATGGTATTATACATGAGGTAGCATTGGTCCCTAGGTGTCTAGACACTAGATGGAGGTACATGTTTGGCTCGCTTTTGGGAGGGTTTGATGCAGGAGAAGGGGGTACCTTATGAGCTGTGGCAGTGGCGTGCACTTATGTCCAGCATGTGGGACTTGAGCCTGGTGTGGAAGTTCATGAGTGAGGAGGCGTCCTATACCAGAGGAGGGAGCTTGTTCCATTGGCTGGGGGCTAGGCAAGAGAAGGATCCGCTGCCAGCATTGGTCCTTACTCAGGGGACTTTCAGTAGAGTTTGTTCAGATGTCCTTAGATTCCAGGGGTTGTGTTTAATTGCTATGGTTCCAGCTATGGTTGGTGGAGCACAGGGTTTGAGTAGCTTGTAGGCCTGGACAAGCAAAGGGTATTGAAGGCGAGTGGCCAGTGAGGGCCACCGGAGCTGGGCCAGTGTGTCACAATGGTGACATCGCTGGTGGTCTTGAGTAGCGAACCAAGCTATTTTGTTGTATAGGTTTTGCATCCTGGATACCTCTTGCTTTGCTATGTCCTGTATAATCGGGCTGCATAGGTTAGGGTAGGGAGCAGGACACTTGTAGCAATGGAGAGCCTGGCCTCTGTGATGAGCTGGTCCTTGAGTCGGTACAAGGTTCCGAGTTTGCGGTGTAGGGTCCTGGTGATCTGGTCCACGTGGTCCTTGTAGGTGATGGACTGAACCAGAGTTAGGCCTAAGTATTTTAGGGAGGACATCTCCAGTTCACCAATGTCATCGACCAACATTTAGTCCAGGTCAACTGGACCAAGGGAGCTTTTCACAATATTGGTGATAGAGGCTGCTGCCATAACATTTTGGGTGCAGACATTCTCCCCGGTGCTTCTCTCGCCGGCCACACTGAGAGGGCCTTCCAGTGCAGACATCTTTCCTTGGTGAAAAAAATCCAAAAAATGACTGTTTTATGAGCGTGCATTGAAGAGTTTCCACGCACGCTTGTAACTTCGTGAATCTGTAATATTTTCTCTCCAGATTTTCAACATTGGCATTTTTCCACACCTATTTATGAACAGTACAGCTGTCATTTTTCACATCCTGTCCAAAATCTGTTTTCTCACTTCCAGCACATAATAGAGCTGTCGCTGTGGGAAATCAGTGTTTGGGACAGATTAAGAAAATCTCAGTGACACTGTTCATGAGCAGAGGTCCTAAAATGCCTATGTTGAAAATTTGGTGACAAAAGTCCATTACATGACTATGCTATGAGCGTGTGTTGCACAGTTTCCACATACCCTCATAACTTCGCAGATTTGTAATATTTACATTCCAGATTTTCAACATTGCCATTTTTTCTCACATCCTTATGAACAGTACAGCTGTCATTTTTTTACATCCTGGCTGAACTGTGTTTTCAGACTTCCTGTGCAGATTAATGTGGCAGCTGTAGGAAATCAGTGTTTGGGACAGATTAAGAAAATCACAGTGACACTGTTCATGTGCAGAGGTTCTAAAATGCCGGTGTTGAAAATTAGGTGACAAACGTCCATAAAATGACTGTGTTACAAGTGTGCATTGTGCAGTTTCCACGTATGCTCATAACTTTGAAAATTTTTAATATTTTTACTCCAGATTTTCACCATTGCAATTTTTTCAATCCTCCTCCTTATGAACAGTACAGCTTTCATTTTCCACATCCTACCCAAACTGTGTTTTTGCACATCCGGCGCGCAGTGGCACAGTCGCTGTAGGAAAACAATGTTCAGAACACAGTAAGGAAATCACAGTAACTCTTCATGAGCAGAGCTCCCAAAATGCCTATGTTGAAAATTTGGTAAAAAAATTCCATAAAATGACTATGTTACAAGCATGCATTGCTCAGTGTCCATGCACAGTCGTAACTTTGAGAATTTGTAACATTTTCACTTCAGATTTCGACATTGTCATTTTTGCACACCTTCTTATGAACAGTACAGCTGCCATTTGTCACATCCTGCCTGAAATGTAGTTTTGCACATCTAGTGCACAATTGCCCAGTTGCTGTGGGAAATCAATGTTCGGGGAAGATTAATATAATCACAGTGCCACTTTTCATGAGCAGATGTCCCAAAATGGCTATGTTAAAAATCTGATGAAATAATTCCACTAAATGACAGTGTTATGAGCATGCAATTCACAGTTGTCACACATGCTCATAACTTCGAGAATGTTTAATATTTTCATTCCAAATTCTCAACATTGTCATCTCTTCACACCTCCTTATCAATGGTGCAGCTGATATTTTAATGTGGTGCAGAATGGCACGGTCACTGTGGGAAATCAATGTTCGAGACAGATTGACAAAATCACAGGGACACTGTTCATGAGCAGAGGTCCCAAATGCTTTTATAACATGAGGTCACAAAAACACCATGTTTTAAAATTTGGAGTGCAAATAGCAACACATGCCCAGGATGTTATGGTTTCTAACCATTACATCCCACCCTGTACAGATTAACAGGCATCAAGGGTGTGTCTCTGGATTGTCTGCTGTACTGCTCATACCACTGGTCCACCACCCCCACCCTGCAGCCACTAACAGGCATCAAGGTGTGCCTTGGACTCTTCAGCCTCAAGTTCAACCCATTCTCCTATGCTGCACCCATCTCAATGTACTTCCTTATGAAATGGGGTGAGCATAAGCCCAGATGACCCCAAGGCTCAATGCAACACTTTTCAGATTCTGCAGGGTAGGGTGAGGTGAAATAGCGTGAGCGTTATGGCCAGTGACCCAAATGCACACCCCAATGCCTGTCACTCACTGCAGAGTGGGGTGGGGTTGACGTCAATTCTATACTTCACTGCTATTCCTATTATGTGTCTCTCTCTTACCTCCAGCACTACCAATGCAATCACCAGCAAGACAACATTCGGCATTGGCAAATGCTTGTTTTAAATATGTGTCCCTAATTTTGGTAATTCTGTTCTTTTTTTTGTAAACTTTGCTCCACATTTGTTGGAAGTGTGGCTGAGAGGTCTGTTGACAGAGGATTTTGCAAAATCATCTGGCTCGGCTTGTTTTATATTCCAGTTAGTCCCTAACTACAGGGTAGCCATGAGAACAAAGCAAAATACTATTCTGAGAAAGCTGTGTTTCTTGATGATGTTTTAGCTCACTGCTAATAGTTAATGCTGTACATTTTAACATGTTATGTGCTTCTCATCAGTATTCTTTTTTTTTTAGACACAATCTGTGACAAATATATAAACCATATATAGAATCTCTGTTGTGTTGAATCGCCTCTGTCGGTTCCCTTAAAATAACTCTCAAAACTCCAATTCCTATTACAGTTCATTTCATATTTCTTTCTTTGTTTTTAATTTTTTATTGAAGCAACCTTGGAACACTACAGAAAACTAGAACATGGATTTGTACTTGTCAATAAAGGACTAAGGCACTTGCTTGTGATCAGCTGTCATTTATTTTTATTTATTCTTTTGGCAGCTGGGTAAGGCCCACTAGGCACAAGTGCCTAGTTCCATGGATGACCCAGGGGCACTGGGGAGGTTAAGTGACTTGCTTAGAGTCGCACAGTATGCAAGCGGAGGTTGTGGGAATCAAACCCTGGTCTGTTGGTGCACCAAGCTCATTCACAGTTTGTTACTTGTTAGGGCAAGGAGGTAGGAAGCTCGCACTAAAACCATAACAATATTTAAACATCCAAATATTTTTTTTCTATGGCATATAGCTAAAGTTTGGCACAGAATAGAGAGATAGAATGCATCAGATGGTTTGGCACTGCCACAGCATCCAATGCTTTTTATCTTCCATTATTTGTCTACCTCAGAACAAATGATGGTTCATAACTATGCATTCAAAAGTCATTCAAAATGTATAATACTCAAAAACCAAAAATATATCTGTACAAATTATATCTTCAAATAGAAAAAAGGGAAAACTGGGCCAATGTGTGGATAGTATACCTTAGATTATTTTATCGAGAGAGCCTGAATTAGATATTTCTTTAAGGAGCCAACACCATTTGACAACTGCGAATTGTCACACAAGGGAAGAAAACCAGAAAGTACAGTAGTCATTTGTTATCATGAGCCTCTGGTTACCAAATTGACATTCTGAGAAACCGTACATATTGTGCATGTTCAACACAGACAAAACAGAAAATGCACATTGTGCCCATTTACGTGACTGCATCTGTGGATTAAAGAAAGGAAATTTCCATGTACTCCAAGTGGATAACTACCGTTATTGTAAAAAGCACAAAATGTATATTTTCCATGTTTACATGACTGTCTGATTTCTGATTCACATGTCTGAAATAAAAAAAATCCATTTGAATCAGAAATCAGACTACATGTCTAAATGCACTGAGAGCTGGCAGATGATAACAGGAGATGGGAGGAGGCAGGACAGTGGAGGTTGCTTTCTAAATGTTTTCACACTGCTTTATGCACTGACTCCTTTTAAACTTAAACATCTTTGCTAACATCCCAGCCTCCCCCTACAAAACAGGGTACTAAATGAGAAAAAGACCAAGGTAGAAAGGTCAGTAGGGGATGCTGCTACAGAAGGTAAAGCCATCAAAAAATCGAGAGCAATGAGTACCAATGCCCATAGTCTGGGTAACAAGCTTCCTGAACTAGTGGCCTTGATGGAGGAGGAACATCTGGATATCGTGGCAGTCACAGAAACATGGTACACACTGAACCATGACTGGGATGTAAACATACCAGGATACACTATCTACACGAGGGACAGGGAGGGTAAAAGAGGAAGAGGAGTAGCTCTCTACATAAGAGAAGGAATCAAAGTGACAGAACAAAAGGGTAAACAGGGAGAAAAAGAAGCACTGTGGGTCAATTTGGAGGCAGGCAATGGCACCACAATCCGCACAGGGGTTGTATACAGACCCCCCTCTCAGGGGGAGGAAATGGACAAGGAAATGATAGAAAGTATACTTAGAATGCCAGATAAAGGGGAGATATTGCTGATGGGTGATCTGAATATGCCAGATGTTAACTGGAGTGCAGTTGCAGCAGCCACTTCTATGAGTGCGGTTATTCTAGATGCCCTACAGGGGGCATGCCTTAGACAACTAGTATTGGAACCCACTTGAGAGGGAGCAATCTTAGACCTGATCCTCTCAAGTGGAGATGGAGAAAGGATCACAGATGTAGAAGTGGGTAGCCATATGGGAACTAGCGACCATTGAACAGTATGGTTCACAATGAACACAGCAATAGCCATACAAAGGCAAAAGTACTGGAGTTCAGGAGGGCTGACTTTGCCAAAATGGGTGAGTGCATAAGGAATGCACTAGCAAATGGGCAGGAAGGAGGGGTGGAAGAACAATGGGGAATAATAAAAACTGCCATCACAGAGGTAACAAGCCTTTGTGTGAAGCAAATAAACAAAATAAAATGATGTAAGAGACCACTATGGTTCTCAAACGAGGTGGCAGTGAAGGTTCAAGAGAAAAAGAAAGCATTCAGAAAATACAAGGAATCACAGAAGGAGCAGGACAAAGAAATGTGTCAGTTAAAGCAAAAGGAAGCTGGGAAGGCAGTCAGAACAGCAAAGACCCGAAACGAGGAAAAGATAGCCAACTCAGTTAAGAAGGGGGACAAAACCTTTTTTAGGTACATCAGGGAGCAAATTTAGACTTAGGGAGGGATAGTGAGGCTTAATAAAGGGGAGGAGGTGGGCAGAGGGCGACTGTGAAAAGGCAGAGATACTAAACAAATATTTTTTTGCTCAGTATTTACAAATGAAGAGGGGGAGGTACCTAAAGCAAACAATAGAAACACTCTGGATACAGAAGTTGATACCAGCCCATTTATAGAAGAAAGGCTTCTGAAGGAACTCTTAAAAATGAAGGTGGACAAAGCAAGGGGGCCTGATGGGATTCATCCCAGAATTCTAAAAGAACTAAGGGTAGAACTAGTGACATCACTGACTACCCTCTTTAACAAATCATGGGAGGATGGGGTGATACCCGAGGACTGGAGGAGGGCAGATGTGATTCCCCTTCACAAAACTGGGAGCAAGGAAGAAGCAGGAAACTACAGACCTGTTAGTTTAACCTCAGTGATACGGAAAATGATGGAATCACTTCTGGAAGAAAGAATTGTCGAGTACCTAGAGGCCAGAGGGGCACAGGACCCAAGGCAGCATGGATTCACAGCAGGAAGGTCATGCCAGACGAATCTAATTGATTTCTTATACTGGGTGACCAAAGTAGTAGATCAGGGAGGGGCTGTGGACATGGTCTACCTAGACTTTAGCAAGGCATTTGACTCAGTCCCACACAAAAGATTAATATACTGTACATGTTAGCCAGCCTGGGAGGGGGTCCCAAGATGATAGCCTGGGTAAAGAATTGGCTGGAGAATAGGACACAGAGGGTAATAGTAATTGGAGGCCACTCTGAAGAAAGGGGGGTTACTAGTGGGGTGCCACAGGGTTCAGTATTAGGACCGGTCCTCTTCAATGTCTTTGTAAGCGACTTTGCAGAGGGACTGGAAGGAAAAATATGTCTCTTTGCAGATGACACAAAGATCTGCAACAGAGTTGAAGCAAAAGGTGGGATAGAAAGGATGAGAAGGGACTTGGCAAGGTTAGAGGAATGGTCAAATGTATGGCAGTTTAGATTTAATGTTTAGAAGTGCAAGATAATGCACCTGGGAAACAAAAACCCAGGGAAAGAGTACACAATGGGGGGGGTGAGATACTAACAACAACAAAAATGGAAAGGGACCTGAGGGTAGTCATATCAGATGACTTAAAGATGGGCAAGCAATGTGAGAGGGCAGTAAGGAGGGCTGAGGGATACTGGGATGCATAGGGACAGGCATCACCAGTAGAAAACAAGAAGTTGTTATCCCTCTGTACAGACAGCTGGTGAGACCCCATCTGGAGTACTCAGCAAGGACATAGACAAGATGGAAGCTGTCCAGAGAAGGCCAACTAAAATGGTGCAGGGTCTGCACCAGAAGACATATGAAGAGAGACTAAAGGAGCTTAATATGTATACCCTCGAGGAAAGGAGGGAGAGAGGGGACATGATATAAACTTTCAAGTACCTCAAGGGAATCAACAAAGTCCAAGAGGGTAGCATCTTTCAAAAAAGAGGTGTGCAAGAATAAGGGACAATTTGAAGATGGGGGCTGCTCAGAGGTAATGTAAGGAAGTATTTTTCATAGAGATGGTTGTGGATGCATGGAACGGCCTTCCAGAGAAGGTTGTGGAGTCAAAAACAGTGGTTGAATTCAAGCATGCATGGGACAGCCATAAGGCAATTCTAGGGGGTGGGGGTAGAAAGAAGTAGGCTGCTGGTTAACTAGGATCTGCAGCTTATCCATTAGGTAGGGAAATGGGCAGAATGGGTGGGCCAAGAGGTTCTTATCTGCTGTCAAATTCTATGTTTCTATGTTTCTATAACATTCTTTTTCCTTGCAAATTTATGGAGCACATCAGCCTGCTTTTCATACTTCAACATTCGTACAACAGCTCTTTATGTATACTTTTTGGATCAGCCTGTTAACCAGTACTCTCTTCTCTTTTTTTCTGTGACTCATGACACAGGCAAGAAACTGTAACACAAACAAGGAGCTGCTATTAAGGAGACAGCCAGGGGTGAAAGGGGCTGGAGCAGGACCAGCAAGGAGCTGCTATTTAGTGAAGAAGCTCCGGTGGCAGTGCAAGGCAAAGAGGGAGAGTGCACAGGATGGCAGGAGCCACCAATAAGTGCAGCCACACCACAGCAAATGCAAAAGCTTGGGGGTGGAGTTCAGAGCAAGGAGGCAGCAGCAGAGCAGCGGGTGCTAAGAGAGAGAGAGAGAGAGAGAGAGAGAGATGAGCAAGTGAACATTTAAGCAACCCACCGATGAATGTAGCGGTGTCAGGTCAGTGGTATGTGCTTTATTTTTTGTGTGAGGGAGTACAAGTGGGGGGAGAACAGTAGTGTGTTTAGGGAGAACAGGTGAGACTTTGCTTTACAGAGTTGCAGCAGTGAACCGAAAGTGCCTTGCCCGATCCACAGCAAAGGGGCAAATAAAGTATGCAGGGAGAATGTGTGCTGTCTGAATCGGAGCACTCACAAGGCATTCTCTTTTTTTTAATGTACTGTCAGTAAAATACTGTGGCTACATAAGTGAATGGGAAGCTTGACTGTTACATGGAGGGATCCTATCCCATTTTATAAAAAGTAATAAAGCCACTCAGCTGCTTGCCGGCAAGCTGACACTTTGTGTAAATGAAAGGACTGAAGCACTCTCATTGGAACGCTTCATTCATTTCAAGTACACAAAGTTTACGCACATGAAACTGTGAACCACTGTCATACCCTGCTTGCATGGTTATTGATCTGTCAGGGACAAGCCCGGTGTAGATTGATCTGTATTGGGCTAGTCCTTGACACACCTCTGAAATGCCGTTCTCTGAAGCAAAGCAAAATGTTTCTTGCACATAAGCAAGGAAACATAAAAATGATGGCTAGTAGTTTTAGAAATCACAACTGAAAATCTGAGCTGTTACACTGGCCACGTGCTTATGCATATGTATATGCATAAATGGGTGCCCAATATCATAGCCCCACTTTTCAGCCATGATTTCTAAAACTTGTGCCCTCATTTTTCATTTAGAAACACTTCCCCCAGTTCAGCATTCATGATAATTTTAAAACATGCCTTTAGCAGAATGGGGATGGAAAAGGTGTTCACTAGCCTGTTGCTGTTTCACTGCCCTGCTGAATGTCAAGCAACAGCAGTGCCAACAAAGCAAAGAAAGCAAAGCAAAGCAACTTTATTTATAAAACAGCACTATTCACCCAAAGGGCCATAGCACTAGTACAAGTATAATAAAATCACAGTTAAAAAACTCCATCCATCATTATTAAGTATCAGTATCAGACTTACACAACATCAAAGAAAGCAAGATTGAACAGATATGTTTTCAATGCAGATGTAAAACTCTCCACTGTCAGGCACTCTCTTATCCAACAAGATAGAGAAATCCACAGGGTAGGGGCCATGAATTCAAATGCTTGAGCCCCAGAGGTCTTCAAATGAACCCTGGGAATCTCTAGCAATCTCTCATCAGCGGAGCAGAGGGCGCAGTAGGGGCAAAGAAGCTCTTTCAGATAGCTCAGACCCAGTTCATGTAGGGCCTTATAGGTCAGCAAACCCACCTTGAAGGTGATCCGCTACTGAATAGGCAGACAGTGCAGGTCACATAGCACAAGCATGACATAATAACCTAGCCCAGTCAACAGCCTAGCTGCTGCTTTCTGCACCAGCTGCAAGCAGCAGATATCAACCTCGATAGCCCTAGGTAGATGGAATTACAGTAATCAAGGCAAGAGATCACAAAGACATGGACCAAAGTTGGAAGGTCATTGGGCGGAACTAGGTGCTCAATCTGAGCAATGTTCCTCAGATGGTAAAAGGCAGTCTTGACAATGGACAACACCTGAGATTTGAGTGTCAGTCCTTTGTCAAGAATCACACCCAGATCTTGCACCCGTTCAGAGGTCATCAGCTGGCAGCCACCAAGCCAGAGCCCAGATGGTCGCCCCACCAATGACCCCTCTACCGAACAACCTGGGTCCACCACCAGAACATCAGTCTTGTTTGGGTTCAACCTCAGCCAGTTAATACTCAGCCAGTCTTGAATCTCAGAAATGCAGTTGGTTCAAGCTCAAAATAGCTCGCACCTGATTGGGCACAAATGACAAGAACAGCTGTGTGTCATCTGCATAGCATGGAAAACACAGTTCATACTGAATTATATGTCTCCCAATGGCAGCAAATACACCGCAAACAACATGGGAGATAGCGCTGAGCCCTGTGGCACCCCACATGACAGAGAGAACATGTCAGAGAAACACACATTTGAAATAACTCTCTGAAACCTGCCAGTGAGGAAGGAGTAAAACCATCAAAGGACCGTACCTGATAGACTACAGATCAGCCACAGGTGCTCTACCAACACATCATGATCCACTGTGTCAAATGCCGCAAAGAGATTAAGAAGAACCAAGATAAAATGACTCTTCCAATCTCTCGTTATCAGGAGATCACTGAGGACCCAAACAAGGGCTGTCTCAGTGCTGTGTCTTTTCTGAAATCCAGGCTGGAGAGGATTGTAGATGGTCAAGTGATCCTCCAGCTGCAGCGCAACCACCTTCTCAATAACCTTATCCACAAAGGGAAGGTTAGAGGTGGATCTATATTTAGCAAGACAGTCTAGGTTGAGAGAGGATTTCTTAAGGAGAGGTGTCACCACAGTTTACTTCAGGGTGTCTGGAAACACATCTGACTCTATTGAACACCAGACGATCTCAGCTAGGACCTAGTCAATGACCTCAACGCACCCCACAAGGAGGTGTGTTGTACCCAGGTCGAAACTGCAGTATATTGGCCACATATTCTGGATAATCCTTATGACATCCTCGATCGACAGACGGCCGAAGTCGGACCAGACTGAGGAGCTGCAGCCTCCGATCGACTGCTGCCATCCCCATTAGAGCGAGCTGCGCAGATCTCAGACCTGATGTCGGCAACCTTATCAGTAAAGAATCGCACAAATGTGTCACATTTCTCTTGTGACAAGGCTCTCTGAGTCTGCAGACAGGCTGGGTTGCACAGTCTGTCCACAGTCCGAAAGAGCTGAGCTGGTTGATTCTGTGCAGCAGCAATCTCCCTGCACAGGAACTCTGTCTTCTTATGGGAGATAGCTAATTGATAGTCCTTATAATGGGTCATCAGTCTAAGTCTGTCAGCATCAAGGCCCCGATATCCGCCAGTAATGCTCCATCCTTCATCCCATTCTCCTCAGCTACTCAAAGTTCAATCAAACCAAGGTGACTGAGAGTGCTGGGTGAGGGGCTAACCCAGACAGGAGCGATTAGATCCTTAGCCTCAGACACAGCACCATTGTATCCCTGTACCAGAGTATCTGGATCACAGCTAGTCCTCTGTAGACCCAATAGGTCCAGTACAGCAGCCAGGCCATCAGGGGTCAAACCCCTTAAAGGGCGGTACCTGACCATCTCTGCAGTGGCAGGCCTATGGGGGAGCCTGAAAACTAAATCTTATGGTGTGATGGTCAGACCAACTGACTGGCTCCACCACCAGGTCAGAAGTCTCCATACCCAGTAGAAAGACCAGATCCAAGGAATGACCATGATTGTAGGTCACAGAGGTAATCATCTGTGTGAAGCTCAATGAATTCATCAATTGGTGGAAGTCTTGACCGAACTGCGAGAGTTCATCATCGACCCAGGCATTGAAGTCCCCCAGAACCATTCATCAGGGGGTCTCCAATACCATGTCGACGATGAAGTCCTTGATTTCCTGCAGGAATTGCTTCTCACCCCCAAGGGGGATGGTAGATGAGAAGAATCCTGCACCCTACACCTACGCCATGATACCTTCAAAGGACCAGGTCTCCCCAACTGACTCATCCACAAGGCCCAATTCCATTCAGAAACATATGGGTACAACCCCGCCCCTATAATCCATCCTCGGGCAGTGTATCATAGAGAACCCAGCTGGAATAGCTGACTCAAGAACTGGGCCAGAATTTTCATCCAGCCAGGTCTCAGTAATGCAGGCCAGGTCTGATGACCTAACAAGATCAGCACTGATTGCCGTCTTGTTTTTGATGGACCTCACATTACACAACACCACCTGAGTAGGATGGTACCCCGAGGCACTTCCCATTGTGTTAGAGAGAAAAGGAAGTGCAAAAGAAGAAGGAAAGCACTTTGGTTCTCAAAAACAGTAGCAGAAAAGGTCAGATCCAAAAGGCTGGCCTTGAGGAACTATAAGGGAACACAGTGGGATAAAGATAGGGAGGCATACTAAACTTCCCTAAGGGAAGCAAGGAAGGCAGTAAGGCAAGCAAAGGCCCAAACCGAGGAAACACTAGCACAGACAGTAAAAGAAGGTGACACGACTTTCTATAGATACATTAGTGAAAGGAGAAAGTCCAGAGAGGGTATTGCTAAGATCAAAGGAGATAATGGGGCATGTGAGGAGGAGGACCATGTAAAAGCATCTATCCTAAATAGATACTTCTGCTCAGTATTTACTGAAGAGAAGGTAGGGCAAGACCCACAGCTCATCAACATGGACATGGGGGGAGGGAGGTGAGCACTAGTCCCTTCACAAAAAAAAGGGTCCTACAATAGCTCGATAAGCTCATGGTGGACAAGGCAATGGGCCCTGATGGCATACATCCCAGGGTACTAAAGGAGCTAATGGTGGAACTAGCAGAGCCATTATGAGAACTGTTTAGTGAGTCTCTGAACACAGGAGAGGTCCCAGAAGACTGGAGAAGGGCTCATGTGATCCCACTCCACAATAGCGGTAGTAGGGAGGAGGCAGAGAACTACAGACCAGTTAGTTTTACCTCAGTAGTGGGCAAGATTATGGAGGCACTCCTTAAGGAAAGGATAGTGCAACACCTGGAATCCATAGGAGCACAGGATCCAAGACAGCATGGGTTTACAAAAGGAAGGTCCTGTCAAACTAATCTCATAGATTTCTTTGACTGGGTAACCACAGTGGTGGACCACGGGGGAGCAGTTGATGTCACCTACCTTGACTTCAGCAAAGCATTCAATAGTATTCCACATAGAAGATTGATTAATAAGCTGGGTAGGCTCAGGGTGGGTCAGAAGTTGGTCAACTGGGTGGAAAACTGGTTGACGGGCAGAAAACAGAGAGTGGTGGTAAATGGCATACAGTCAGAAGAGATGCAAGTCACAAGTGGGGTACCTCAGGGATCATTCCTGGGGACAGTCCTCTTCAATATCTTCATCAGTAACATTGCAGATGGACTGTAGGGTACGGTTTGTCTGCTTGCAGATGACACCAAGATCAACAACAGAGTAGATGATCGAGATGGGGTGGGCAGAATGAGCAGAGAGCTGGATAAACTAGCAAAATGGTCAGAAGAGTGGAAGCTGGGGTTTAGTACAAAGAAGTGCAAGATCATGCACTTAGGGAAGAGAAACCCTGAAGCCACCTATAGGCTGGGAGAGGAGTTGCTGGCAGTCACAAGGGAAGAAAGAGACTTGGGCATCATCATCATCGATGACCAGAAATCATCCAAGCAGACCACTAAAGAAGTAGGTAAGGCTAGGGGAATGTTAGGGTGTATTACTAGGAGTATCACAAGTCAGAAGAGGGAGGTAATAATCCCTCTTTACAAGACACTGGTTGGCCCCATCTGGAGTACTGCATGCAGTACTGAAGGCCACACCTTCACAAGGACATTAACCAAATTAAGGTAGTCCAGAGAAGGGCTACCAAAATGGTGCAGGGACTGCATCAGAAAACATATGAGGACAGATTAACGGAGCTCAATATGTATACCCTAGAGCAAAGGAGGGAGAAAGGTGATATGATAGAAACATTCAAACACCTTAAGGGCATTAACAAGGTGAAAGAGTGTAACATGTTTCAGTATAAGAAAAATAGCAGGACGAGAGGACACAGCATGAGATTAGAGGGAGGCCAATTAAGGGGTAATGTGAGGAAGTTCTTTTTCACAGAAAGGGTGGTGGATGCATGGAACAGCATACCTCAGGAAGTGGTGGATATGAATACAGTGCAGGGCATCAAACAGGCATGGGATAGGCATAAGGGAGCAATACAGATGAGTATGAATAGATAGGCCATTGACAGAGCAAAGGACAATGGCACATTTATAAGGTAGAAAAAGAAATGAGCAGACTGGATGGGCCTTGTGGTCCTTATCTGCCGTCAACTTCTATGTTTCTATGAGGCCAGTTGAGCTATCTGCCCACTAATGGTGGAGCCCTTGGGTGTGAGAAACGGACAGGGAGGACCCCTATCTGGGACCCACTTTGCTCCAGGGCATCTTCTGGTCCCCACCACTCTAATCCGACCACTTTGCCCACTCTCCCCAGAGGTCCACGGCCCCCACCCAATGACTCCTCCTTACAATCCCCAAAGCTCAGCATCGACCATATACCTCCGTTAGCACATGGGACAATCAAAGAAGCAGAGGCCATGGAGCTCAGTGGGAGAGTAGCACCTGACCAGGGACGACATCTGCCAACACATAACTAAAAACTCTCACCAGCAAACAACAAGAAAAGAAAACACATCACTGAAATAAACAAACCAAAGAAACATAAACTAAAACCAATACCCACAGTTCCATGATCCTCCCAGAATAAAATATAAATAATAAAACCTATAGCCAAAAACCCCACACCCCCCAAAGAAATTTCCCCTAAGGATAATACTGAAGTAAATTTGCAAATAAATAGCAGCTGAATGGCAACAAATGAGTCAGTAATGGAACTAAGCAGGTCAGTGCTACAATGTCGGAATTTGGATGGGATGGAGCTCTCACCTCCTTCCCCACGACCACTGGAATATAAGTCCAAACTGCTGTCCTCTCACTACAGCAGGCAAAATATATAAAAATGAGTACAATATGAAATCCAGAGGCCCTCTCACAGCTTTAACAGTGTCATACTGATTGAACCCTCCAGTTCACCAAGGATAATCCACTTCTCCCTGCTTCACAATATCTTTGAACCACAGCACCCTAGAACCAAAACAGGAGGACCAGACTGTAGATTTTCAGCAGTCCAGCTGGGGCCAGAGACCCTAAAACAGAACATGAATTGCAGTCAGCTCAGCCTGAGCCACCCCCAGTATCAGAGCCCCAAAGCTGGAGGCATCCTTCGATGGCTACCCTTCGAGTAGCACCTCAAGATGGACAAGAGCACTACACCCACTGGTGAGCATCTGCCTGTCTCCCAACCCCACAGGGAGCGCAAGCTGGGCTGCTACTTCTCAGTTCAAGTTACAGGGTCCAGACAGCATCTCTCTCCAATTGCTAGTGAAATCCACGAACACAAGGCAAAGGAGCAATATGCCTGAACCAATCAAGCTCACCATCTCCCTGGTTCCAAACTGAGTGGTGACAGTTGACTCCATGAGCAACTTGTCCCAGTCCAGGCTCCCAGGAACTCTCACAACAGATCCAAACATGCCGGAGAAGTCGGTAGCGACCTCACAATGAATTCAGTGGGTGGAAATTGTTGTCCTTGGCAGGATTCAATCAGACAGGTAATGGACAAAAAGTTCAAAAGTGACTGAAATCCAGTGAACAGTTGATGCAAAACTGGATAGTCGCACAGATTAACATTAAAGACTGAAGCACTAGTACTAATAAAAATTAAAGCACTAGGGCAGTGGCTCCAAAAGATTAAAAAAGTTAAGCGGCAAAGATAACGAACATAAAAAGTACATCACCTCACTAGCCTTGCTCACTAAAATCAACTAAACAAATGCAAAATGCAGGAATAAATAAACTTAAAAATTAACAAGTTTAGCTATTTTGTTGCAGTAGCTGCTAAAGTAGACCCATACTGTTGGCCATGTTGCATCACATGTGAATGAAATAAAAAGAACAGCAAACAGCAGGACAGACAGCAAGGGCAGAAATTGTGGTAGGGACTTTCCATGCTGAGTGTGGGGCTATACAATTGGTTGGGGCAAGGAGGGGGTTGCACATAGCATTCCCAGGCCAAACAAATGAGGAAGGTAGACACAGTCCCCTGGCAAAAAATAACAATTTTTTCTGGCGGAACAATAAAATCAACAAAAATATTTTAAAATAAAAAAAAACACTTTTTTTTCTCTTAATTTTTTTGTCGCAAGAAAGGGGGGACACTGTATAATTGCAATGTATTATTCCAGGGTGTGAGTTATGCTGCGATTTACCCACTTCTGGTGTGGTTTACTCACTCAGCCTGCACTCTCATGACCAAACCACACTAGGCATGGGTAAGTTCCAGCATAACCCACACCCAGTTGTGGTATATTGCTTAAAAGATAAATGGGATTCAGGCTATTATCATAACAAACTCTCATGAACAATGGAAACCAGAATTTCATAATACATTGTATGCATGTGTAGGCAGTATTGAATGGTATCCTGTGTATTAAGTCACCACAATTGAGTGCTTTCGAAAAGGGCGACTCCGTCATGGTGCTTTTACACAGGGCTATTGGGAAGGGAGGGCGACCGGATGGGGGGGGTCGGCGAATATAGTGATGGGATGTCGCTATATGTACAATCATGTAGGGGGGAGGGACCACACTGTGTGATGGGCAGAAGGGGAGGGAAAGTGTGTGGTCCATAGTGTGGCAGTGGGTTGCCGAACTGGCCATGTAGCAAAGTGGGTGGGTGGCAGGCTAGGGTTGGGAGTGTGGTGGGTTCAGTTCTGGGCACCGCGCTCTTTGCACCAGTCAGGAATGTAATTTTTTCCCTCATTTTGCCTCCCCAGACATGTACTCCCATGAGTTAAGAATCTTTAGTAGGGGATGCGGGGGCATAAAAAAATGCAAGTGTCCGGCATCCTCTTTGATTTTATGCTGAGTGAACGCATCGCTGAAATTACCATGCATGTAGATTTGCTCCAAACAGCTACTGCTGTTACACGATCACCATTATCACATGGAACCATATTGAACAGTACTGAGTAATGTACTGTGGAGGCACTGTAACCTAGAGGTTAGAGCACCAAACTGTGTACCTGGAAACTCAGCAGACCTAGGATTGAAACTCACAACCACCATTTAATTACTACATGACTCTGACTAAGTGACTGAACCTCCCTGTGTTCTTGGTAGAACCATCAGTATAGTGTTAGAACTACTGCTCATGTTGCTGGTGACCCACATTCCAAAGAGAGCTTGTGCATCAGGGGCTGGCCAAGACAGGAAGACTGAGAATCTGAGTAGATACTGTCTGACTGCACTAAGGGAGGGATGCACATCCTGCTTCATTACTGCCACCTGGTGACCACAGGTGGTGGTGTAATTTTGGGAGCCCATAGGCTATGTTGCCAGGGAGAGCACATGTGTTGGTTCATCAGGCTTGGTAACACTGATGATGCTTAAACACACTTTTGGTAGGACAGGCATAAAGGGGGAAAAACAATGAGGCTGCTTGGCAATTAAAGCCCTTCCCCTCTACCCTCACCATGAATAGCTTGGGCTTTCCTCCCTTTAGCACTCCAGAAATGGTTTCTGAAAGTGTCTACACTATGGTAATCAGATGAAAAGAAGGTGCCACTGTCAAGGGACTGTATGACAAGACTCTTTCCTCAAGGAGCAATCCATAGGAGGCATGTCACAGTGAGATGAGGTCACCCTGGGAATCCCTGAGCAACCCCCGGGTAGTGTGACTCCAAGGTTGGTAGATGGCACTAGTAGTGTGGGAAGGAGGTCCACACAGATGCCCCATGCAAGATAAACAGAACTGTAAAAATTCCCCATGCGGGGGGACGGAATACCCAAGAGGGGGAAGAGAGGGAGGGGAATGCACAAGGGATGGTGGCCAGTCTAAGGGGGGGGGTGGCAGGAGTGAAGGGGCACAGCTGGAGGAACAGTTGAAGGGAGCAGGGATCCAGGGAAGCAGAGCAGGGTAGATAGAGAGGATGTCAGGGGCATAGCAGCTGTGGCAGTGGAGAATACTGATTGGGAAAAGGCAACAGGGATAGATGGGGGAATTGTGTGCAGGAGGAGGAGTCAGGCAGGAGAGGAATGGTGGCAGGGAAATACAGGGGGAATTATGTGCTGGAGGAAGAGTCAGGCAGAAGACAAACAGCGACAGGGACAGATGGGGGAATTCTGTGCTGGAGGAGGAGACAGACAGGAGAGAAATGATGGAGGGGAAGCAGCTAGATGGAAAATTGGGGGGAATACTAGTGCTGGGGATTCAATACTAAGGGGGTTAAGGTGGTGTAGCAAGGGGGAAAGGCATAGTTGTATATGGGTGGAGGCCATGCCAGGGATGACAGCTGAAAGAGTGGGACACTCGGTCCTGAAATATGCTAGAAGGGGAAGGGAGACACCTAATTTAAGTCTACATCTGGGGACAAATGACCTGGCTGATAGTACATTAGAGGTAGTCCAAAAGAGGTTTGAGGAGCTGGAAACATTATGCAAGGGGAAGGGTAGATCAATAACTTTTTCTGAGGTATTACAAGGGGCTAAGGCTAGCATGGCTAGAAAACAAAGGATCAAGGGATTTAACAAATGGTTAGGCAAATGGTGTCACACCAAAGGGTATGGGTTAGTGGGAGGGTGGGGAAAGACCTGTGAGGACAGTAGTCTATACACTAAGGATAGACTACACCTAAATGAAGACAGAAAGAAGGTGCTAAAGTGGAAGCTTGGGGAGTATATTGAGGTAGCTGGACATTTAAACTAGGAGGGGGGGTGGCAGATGGATGGAGGGTATACAGTGGCCACGAGATAGGAAGCACAGCAAGCTCACCCCCCATAATACGGACAATGAACTAGGTAGAAGCAATAAGTGGGATGTTGGAAGTGGAGAGCAGGGGGATGGAGAAGGGATGGTAAAGGGATGGAAGGTGGTCACCATAAATGCTAGAAGTCTAATGGGTAAAATGAATGACTTACAGGTCCTCATGGTAGAGAAGGAGGTGGATATGACAGCCATCACAGAAACATGGGTCACCCAATACCATGACTGTGACGTGGCAGTCCCAGGATAAAGAATATTCCACAGGGATCAGGAAAGCAGGAGGAGGGAGTGGCATTATATGAGAGAGAGGGGCTAAAGTGCATTAGGGTGGAGGGGGAGGAGGGAGAAACAGAGCCATTATAGCTGCTAATCCAGGATTCCATGAATAAGACTCTCTGGATGGGAGTGGTGTACAGGCCACCCTCCCAGACAGAGGAGTTAGACATGGAACTTGCAAGGCAGATTAGAAGGGCATGCAGACAGGGGAGTGTGGTGGTTGTGGGGGACTTCAACCTGCTGGGGGTAGATTGAGGAACCCTAGGCATCAGCAATAAAAGGGAGCAGGTACTGCTGGACGCCTTTCAGGAAAGCTTCCTGACACAGGTGGTCAGCAAACCAACCGGGGGGGACACCTCGACCTAGTGCTCACAAATGGGGAGTTTGTGAGGGATATCAAGGTGGACAAACCACTAACGAGGATTGACTATCACTCAGTATGGTTCAGATTGATTATGAGCAAACAGGGAGTGGCATCCAATGTACAGGTGCTGGGTTTCAGGTGGGCAGATTTTGCAAACATGGGGGAGGTAGTGAGTGGGTACCTGGGCAGGATCTAGCCTAGTATGGACACAGACCAGAGATGGGAGCTCATTAAGAAGGGGATACAAGAGGCTACCTGTTCCTGTAGCAGGACTCAGAGTAAAAAGGCCAGAGCAAAAAGGCCAAGCTGGAAGAGCAGAGAAATTGTGGAAAAGGTGAGAAGAGAAAGGGTGGCCTTCAGGAGATACAGGAATCAGGGAGGGGGAAAAAATTGGGAGGAATACTTGCAGGAGGCAAGGGAGGTGACAAGGGCACTAAGAACGGCAAAAGCCACCAAAGAGCTCAGGCTGGCACAAGGCATTAAGGTGGGGCAGAAGAGCTTTTTCAGGCACATCAGGGAGAGAAGGAGGTGTAAAGAACAGATGGTAAGGATTAAGAAGGCTGGGCAATGGGTAGAGAAAGGTGGAGAAAAGGCAGAAGCATTCAATGACTACTTCTGCTCAGTACTTATGAAAGAGAGAGAGGGAGTGCTACCCAAGGGGGGATGTGGGGGTAGTAAAGGCTGAGGAGGGAGTAACGGATCAGGTGATCACAGAACGTGGAGTGTTGGAGGGCTTGAAGAGTGCTGAGGATGGACAAGACACTAAGGCCAGATGGCATTCACTCCAGGGTACTGAAGGAGCTAGCAGAGATCCAGGTGGAGCCCTTGGCAGGCCTGTTCAATGCCTCACTGAATTCAGGATGTATACTCAAGGATTTGAGGTTAGTTCATGTGGTTCCCCTGCATAAGAGTGGCCCCAAAGATGAACCAGGGAACTATAGACTGGTAAGCCTCACGTCCATCGGGGAAGCTAATGGAAATGATCCTGAAGGAGAGGCTAGTGTCCCTGCTGGAGTTCAATGGGCTGCAGGACGGTAGACAGCATGGTTTTGTTGCAGGCAAATCCCGCCACACCAACCTGGTAGATTACTATGACTGGTTAACTAGGCAGATGGTCAAGCGCCATGCAGTGGATGTCCTGTACCTGGACTTCAGCAAGGCATTTGATTTGGTGCCACATGGGAGACTTGGAATAAAACTTGAAGGCACAGGGGCAGGAGCAAAAATGGTGGGATGGGTGACAAATTGGCTGCAGGGAAGGCAGCAGAGGGTGATGGTGGAAGGGGAACTCTCATCCCCAAGGGAAGTAATGAGTGGGGTTCCACAGGGCTCAGTGCTGGGACCAATGTTATTTAGGATATTTATTGCAGACATTTCCATGGGTATCAAGTGCAGGATCAGCCTGTCTACTGACAACACCAAGATAGGGGTGGTGGTGGATGACATAAAGGGGTGACAGAGTTTGCAAGAAGATCTCAAAAAGCTGGAGACCTGGTCAGACACTTGAGAGCTGTGTTTCAATGTCAAAAAGTGTAAGGTACTGCATTTTGGGGCAAAACATCCAAGGAGAAACTATCAACTGGGGGAGTGCAGCTGGCAGAGACTGAGAAAGAGAAGTATCTGGGGGTGGTCATCATGGGATCAATGAACAACTCAGCACAGTGTAGAAAGGCAGCAGCAAAGGCTAACAAAATGCTGGGTTGCATCGCAAAAGGGGAATAACGATGAGGAGTGGGGAAGTGATTCTGCTGCTGTATAGATCATTAGTTAGACCTAGTCTCGAATACTGCATGCAGTACTGGCACCCATACCTGAAAAGGGACATTAAATTACTGGAAGGGGTGCAACACAGAGCAACTAAGATGATCCAGGGACTGGGGGGCTTACCTTATGAGAGTAGGCTAAAGGAGTTGAACTGGAGGAGAGGAGGGACAGAGGGATTATGTTCGAGACATTCAGGTACATGAAAAGGATTAACAAGACTAGTATGGAGGGGCTATTCAGGTAAGAGTAGGGAGGGACACTCAATGCCATTACATGTGATTGGAAGGGGGTGGAGGTTCAGGAAGGAAATGAGGAGACACTTTTTACAGAGAGGGTGGTGGTAGGGTGGAACGCGTTACCAGCAGAGGTGACAGCCTGTAAAACAGTAGGCTGCTTCAAAAGGGGCTGGGACAGGGCAATAAGGAGAATAAAGGGAGGGGGGAGTGAGGAGGAAGGGGCAGCTACAGAATAGGGCTGCTAGCTGCAGAATTGAGCAGACTTGATAGACCAAATGGCCTTTTTCTGCTGGCAAATTTTGTATGTTCATATGTTTGTATGAAACAAGATAAACCTGTTACTGATTCAATAATAATTGAAGACACTTTACATGACAATGGACAACAGAAAAGAAACAAAGCAAATCAGGTTAATGTACCTCCACCTTTTCAAACGGGAATGGAGTCTATAATGGAATCAGAAGTATTAACTCAAAATATCAAAAAGGGAAAGAAAGTTAAGAACCAATCAAATAAAGCAAATACTTGTAATGGTAAGAACAAAAAGACGAATAAGGATAAGAACAAAAATGTGATAGACAAGAATAAAATGGAAAAAAAAACTTCAATGCAAGTCCAAAACCAAGCCAGTTCATGAATTTTTTCAAACTCAAACAGATACATGTACCAATAATCCTTTATCCTGTACCAGCGTATGAAATGACACAAAGGGGACAGAGAGGGGAAACCAAGGGTACCATATTTGAGTCACAAACTGAGGCACCTTATAGTCAGCAACAAGAAATTTGTAAATGTCCATCAAGAATGGTTACAGACCCAAGAGAAGAATATTTTTATTTTATATATTTATATAAATTTAGAAATTACAACCGTTTGAGTCAGGGACTGATTTACAATGGCTCTGCATCATACATTGAATGAGGACAAAATACAGAGTAAACATACAGTACAGAGACAAAGAACAGTGGCAGAATGAGGACAATACATAGACAGAAACTACACCACGATGAGTAAATTATGAGTCATATAATTAGAGTCAGAGGTAAAATTTGCAGCAAATACTTAGCCCATGTAGAGGGGTTTATGTGCAATCACAGTGGCAGTTGGATATAATATGGGTATGCAGCACAGGTTTAAAAGGCCCCAACCTGGGAATAGAGAGAGCAGTGTCAGGGAGGGAGTTCATCCAGAGTGGCGCCCTGTAGCAAAAAGATCTTTGGCTTGTGGTGGGGGAATATCTAACAGAGATGCATGGAATTCATAGTCTGAGTTTCAAAACAAGACCTAAATTAACAGATTGAGTATTAAACCCATTACACTTGAATGAACAAGCTAATGAGATATTTATTATGATACCCCCAAATCAGGAGTACAGAAATTGCATTCTGTTGTATTGTAAATCTCACAGTACAGCTCAGAGAATTTGGAATCAAGAAGGAATATTATATGATAAGAGTGTTTATGTTTATCCCCCTCAATTGGTCCCAACTCTCGTTTCAAATATTCATTTTGATCTAGATCAATCAAAAGAAAAACAAGCAAAAGAAAACAAAGATAAGGAATGGTTGCAGAATCTTATTAATGTAATTGATGAGCAAAATAAAAAAGGGGAAAAGTTTGTGAAACCAAAACACTGATTCTTTTTGGGTGGGAGACTGAAAAGATTCAATCTATAGGTTCTATCAAAAGAGACATAGGGGTCTTTCTCTCCTGCGCTTAGGGGGTGAATATTAATAGAAGTTCTATAAAATATATTCATGTTCACTCAACTACTTCAAAATATCTACTGGTACCCCTTCCCCATCGGTAATCCCGATCACCATAATGTAATAATGTAATTCCCCCTGGTGGTCCAGTGGTACCCACCTCCCCCCTGGTAACCCCGATCACCGTAACATAATAATGTAATTCCCACTGGTGGCCCAGTGGTACCCACCTCCCCACTGGTAACCCCAATCACCGTAATATTATAATGTAATTCCCACTGGCGGTCCAGTGGTACCCACCTCCCCACTGGTAACCCCAATCACATAATGTAATAATGTAATTCCCCCTGGTGGTCCAGTGGTACCCACCTCCCCTCTGGTAACCCCGATCACCGTAACATAATAATGTAATTCCCACTGGTGGTCCAGTGGTACCCACCTCCCCACTGGTAACCCCAATCACATAATGTAATAATGTAATTCCCCCTGGTGGTCCAGTGGTACCCACCTCCCCACTGGTAACCCCGATCACCGTAACGTAATAATGTAATTCCCCCTGGTGGTCCAGTGGTACCCACCTCCCCACTGGTAACCCCAATCATGTAATGTAATAATGTAATTCCCACTGGTGGTCCAGTGGTACCCCCACAGGACCCCCAGCCTACCCAGCTCCCCCCAGTCATCGGTGGGCAGCAAACCCACCCACACACCTCTGCGGCTGCTCACCGAATGACAGCTTACAGTATCAGCTGCAAGCCCATTGGTCCACACTGTGGACCAATGGGAGTACATTGGGAAATAGTCATTTGCAACTTTGTGAATGAATTCACAAAGTTGTGAATGACTATTACAGTATGCACTGCAAGCCCATTTATTTATTTGCTTTTGTTAACCAGGTAAGCACACTAGACATCCAAGTGCCTATTTTCAGGTGCGACCCAGGAGGGTTACAGAGTACATAGAAACATAATACAGAGCCAAGGTAACATACAGGAGCCTCAGGCATAGACAAGTAGGTGGTACAGCATATGGGACAACAGGGTTAAATGGTTAAGTAGGCAGATAGCAACAGGATACATGACAGCATTAATACATCTGGAGCTTACCCCCTTGGGGATTTCTGCCTCTCTCGTATCCTCCCATGCCTCAGTAAACACCTGCACTGCTAACCGACAGGTGTGGTCCATCCTGAGGGTTAGAACCTCCTTAGCCCAAAGGTCATTCCCACACAGGGCCCCAGCCTGGTACAATGAACTCCCCTCTGATGTGTCCTCCATCTCCAAATTAGGACCTTTCAAGTCAGCCCTCAAAGAGCACATTTTCACTTCATGGCACTGCCAATGTACCAGCTAGTGCTGGGTCATCTATCTATCATCTTACGGGACCACCCCACCACTGAGCTCCTACCGATAGGGCTACCAAACACTACCTATTAACAATGCCTCCTTTGGCTGCACTCACAAGGTATCTGTCTAATTCTCTACTTGGCTGTAAATATCAAACCTGTTACTCCCTCCCTCTATCAGCAAACTTATTGTTCTCTTGAAAACTGTAAAATACAGCTCTTGGTAACACGTTCAATGCAATGTATAGCTGATCTTGATTCTGCAATATTGTTTAACTAAAAAAGTTGTAACCTTTAGCTGCCATTCTATGTCTATATGTATTAAGTGTTTATGTTTGTTTTTTTCTGACGCAGAGCCTTTGTAAATGAGTCCCAGACTCAAAGGTTGCAATGCTAAAGTCTGTTAAATAAATAAAATAAATAAATAAATAAATAATAGGTAGAATAACATCTAAATAATATCACGAAAGAGAATAACATCAAAATAAATGAAAATGCAGGCAGGTACTGATGTGACATGAGCGCCCCTCCAACAGGATTGCAGAAAGTGCCTTGTGCTGGTTATCAGCAGAGATTTAACAGCAGTCGGTATTGGGCTTGCAGTTAATACTGTAAGCTGTCATTTGGCAGGCAGCTGCAGAGGTATGAGGGTGGGTTTGCTGCCCGCCGATGATGGGGGGGCAAGCTGGGTGAGCCGGGGTCCTGTTTGGGTGGGGGTGCTGCTGGGCCACTAGGGAGAATTACATAATTACATCATTACATTACGTGATCGGGGTTACTGGTGGGAAGGGGCGTACCACTGGACCACTAGGGGGAATTAAAGTATTACATTATGGTGATTAAAGCTACAGGAGGGAAGGGGAGGAGGTACGAGTAGACTACCAGGGAGGCTGCAATCATTGTTATATGGCAATTGTTGGGATGGAATGGGGGGGTACTACTGAAGTCCCTGGTACAGGGATAGCGTGCTGTGCAGGGTGCCAGGTGCATTTCACTGGCCAGCCCTGCACAACACATGCAAATGGGGCCATAATTTATTTTTTGTATATATTTTTTTTTATTTAAGAGAGAAATCAGAATTACAATCCTTTGAGTCAAAGACTCCTTTGCAGAGGCTCCACGACAGATAGACACATATACATAAAATAACAGGATACTAACATAGGTAATACAGTACAGGGAATATATACAATTGGCAGGTTACAGCTGTGGTGGTCATTAATAGTAGACCCTGTGTCATAGATATTTAGGTTTCAGTTTCAGGGGGTCTTAAATGGACCCTGAGTCATAATATACACACAGTGAGAGAGGAGTAATGAGGGAATTAATCAAGATACATTAGATAATGACATGCAAATAGACCCATTTGCATATCCAGGTCTGAATATCTAGATATTGTGCCCAGTGCAGCTCCAGTTGTGCTGGAGCATTCCCAGTCCTGGCATTCAGACCTGTCTGGGGGATGTGCTGGTGCATTGTACTTGCTCAGTGCCGGCGTTTAGCACACGCGAGGCAAGTGGCCGCTTATGGTGCCAGCAAAGGTCCATGACTGATGGGCGCACAGCAAGATCCGAATACCGATGAAGGTATTTTAATTTGGTATTCAAATCCTTGCATCTGGAGACCTTGTGAGCCCCACCACAGTGCACAGTAACATTAAATGGCTTGCAGAAGGCTAGATGCTGGCTTTACACACTATTGGCTGCTGTGTAAGGTCGGTTAGCCAATACAAATGCTGAAAAAGTGTTGCGCCCCTCCTCCGCAGACCACGGTACTCTACCTTTTCCAGTCAGCTATGCAAGAGGGTAGCATGAGCTCACAGCGGGAAAATTTGAGAGAGAGAGGTAGCTTTTCAAGAGGCTTTGCAATCGTCGAGAAATTGACTCTGAAACAGTTGTTTATGTTTAACCTAACTGAAAAGTTGAAAACTGCTTACTAAGGTAATTTTAAATATCAGCACATCAGTTTGATTTCATGTGGTCCATTTAAAAAAAAAACATTCGTTAGGAAGGGTTTCCATGTTATCGGCTATGGCACCGGCTGCACCTTCACTCGCATCATGAAGCTGTCTCTTTGTGCTATCATGTCTTGTTCCTATCATTCTGTTTCTCTCTGTCTCTACTCTTGAGTAGGGACAGAGTGAATCAGAGTGATAGGAACAAGACAGGCTAGGACTGAGTCAGAGGAGACAGCTTCATGATGCGAGTGAAGGTTGCTTTCAAGCCACAGAAAAATGTAACTGTCATTTTCCTCCACCGTAAAGAAGGGTCATTCTTGTTTTTTTTTTTTTTTTGCTTTTTTAATTAACATTCTGTCTACTGTACTTACTAAGAGGGAACATCGGACTAATTGTCCTGATACTAAAAACCCCTGTGCTCCAGATCGAGGAAAGAAATTGACTTTTCCTCCACTGTAAAGAACGCTCATTCTTGTATTTTTTGTCTGCTGTGCCTGCTAAGAGGGAACAGACTAATTGCTACAGCCCTTCAGTGGCTTTCCAGTAGTCACCGTTTATTTCATAGCCTAACAGTAAATTTTAAAAAAAAATCTTACATAGCGGGTTCTCACCCTAGCTGATAGACTATTGAAAAATAAATATGGTCCTGCAACTCCCCCTAAATGTCTGGTATCCAAGGCACAGTAAATTTTCTTTCTGCCCAAGAATGCTAGAACCTGGCAATACAGTGGCTTCCAGAAGCAGAAACAAGGATTACACCCCCCCCCCACACACCTGCTCCGGACAGGGAAAAAAACTTATTCCCTCCACCATGGAGGACATGTCTCTATTTATTGTATTTATTTATTATTCTATCTGCAGTTCTTGTCAGGAGGGAACTTGGAAATACTTGCTGAGCCTGTTAACCCCTAAATGACTGTCCAGTGGGCACTATTTATTTAATAGCCTATTATTAAGGCTGTATTATTTCCACGGTCGTCACTGAATTCACAAATTCCTTGAAATTGCTCAATGCCATGAAAATGGTAGTTTTCCTGTTTAAACAAAGTGGCTGTCTCCCTCGCTACTCCCTGATCCATTTTACATAGCTCTGTTTATTACTGTACATGCTGCAGCTCACGAGGAGAAAGAGAGAGAGACCACACTTTGCCATTTTCAGTGGCTCTTTCTCTGTGTAGACAGCAGTGTGATTTCCAGGAGACAGCTTAGGTACTGAACTCTTTCAGGTGGAGGGGAAGGGGGGGGGAGAGAGAGAGAGAGAGAGAGAGACTGCAGTACATTAGTTTTCTTTTTTTAAACAAAGTGGTGATCTCCTCCTGCTCCCAATTCATTATGTTATAAAAATAAAAATGAAAATCACCAGATTTAGCCTCTAGACTCCCTGGGGTGCCTATCGAACTGATTAGAGCTATAAACAAAACATATCATGCAGCTACTCCTACTGTAGAGGTTGAAATAAATCCTAGTGGGATTGAATTCAACCTTTTCAGCTGGTTGCTGTGTGATATGTTTTGTTCTCAATCGCAACAATGGGGCACAGCAGGCTGCCTCCGAGGGCTCAAATCTGGTGATTTTCATTTTTATTTTACAAAGCCCCCTTTACTATTGTACACACTGCAGCTCATGGGGAGAGAGAGAGACCGCACTTTTGTCATTTTCAGTGTAGACAGCAATGTGATTTTCAGGAGACAGCTTAGGTACTGGACTCTTTCAGGTGGCGGGGAAGGGAGAGAGAGAGAGACCGCAGTACATTAGTTTTCTTTTTTTAAACAAAGCGGTGATCTCCTCACTGCTCTCTAATTCATTAAATATAATAGAAAATAAAAATGAAAATCACCAGATTTGCACCCTCAGAGTTCCCTGCAGTGCCCTATTGAACCAATTGCGACTATAAACAAAGCATATAATGTGGCTACTCCTGCTGTAGAAATTGAAATAAATCCCAAGCAGTGGGATTTATTTCAACCTCTTCAGCACTGGTAGCCGTATGATATGTTTTGTTTATAGTCACAATTTTTATTTATTTTATTTTATTTAGTTTCCGTTGACCAGGTAAGTGCACTAGACTAATCCTGCCTATTTTCAGACATGACCCGGGGGAGGGGGATACAGATGAAAGCCAACTGACTTTGAACCACATTAAGCTGTTGGTGGTATTTTTAGTGAATGAAGGAAATTTGGCAAAGACACCAGAGAAATTCCCCTACTCTTTTCGATAAGTGCCATGGGATCTTTAGCATCCACCTGAACTACCACCAATCCAGGCAGATGGGATCTTGGTTTAATGTCTCATCCAAAAGATGGCACCTCAGAAGTGCAGCACTCCTCTCATGCTGCTCTACAGTGTCAGTACTGGGATTTTAACCCATGTACCAGATGTGGGAACTGAACCCACAGCCCTCTGATCTCCCAGCCTCAGAGGCGAATGTGCTACCTATGGAGCCACTGACACTGATTCAATAGGGCACCGCAGGGAGCAAGGGCTCAAATCTGGTGATTTTCATTTTTATTTTACAAAGCCTCTTTTACTACTGTACAAGCTGTAGCTGGTGGGGAGAAAGAGAGGACACTTTTGTAATTTTCAGCATCTCTCACTCTGAGTGGACAGCAGTAAAGGCTTCAGCATGAGCTCCGGGTATAGGTATAGGCTATCATTAATGTCTTAAAGAAAATAAGTAATCTTACAGATCACCACACTCCATCCCTCGCTGAAAGACTTATTAATAAATCAATACAGTAAGTAAGCCAGAGGACAGTGTCCGGAAATGCTCCATGGCCGGGTGCATCAGTTGCCATTCAAATAATTGTTTCCCACCCTGGGTGGCAGTTGGAAAGCGCAACTGCATCAGGTGGATTTATGTTTTATTTACTTATTTATGTATTTATTATTACTCCTTTGCTGTACGACAGGGAGAAGGGTGACATCGGGTGAATAACATTGTAACCGGATTGAAAGGTTGCCTCCTGACCAGATAACAGCTACGAGCAGCACTTTTTTAATTGCACCTAAGCCATTACATGGCTAATTTAGGCTCAGCCATCCATGGTTCTCCAGGGTTGGGTGAGGTACTAGTGGCAGAAAAGTAAGTATTTTTTTGAGAGGAAGCTGCCTGGAAACTGCATCAAGTGGATTTATTCCAGCCACTGGATCCAGCCTCACACACTTAATGAGGCTGAACTCTGTCTATTTTCTAGCATTTTAACGTATTAACAGGCTTGCCAACATTAATAAAGTATTGCATTAAATTCTTTGTGGATAGAGAGGGGGTACTGAATAGTGAAATAAAAAACCCCTCTGTGGATCTCAGTGGCTTGTTTGTGGTCTTTTTCGTTGCAGCTCTGAGATACCCTATGTTTTTGCTGCTGTCTTGTTCCATTTTTAAGTAGTTGGTGCCGGCTCCACATTTGTTAGCCACCTGTTCCCTTACTTTGAATATTAAAAACTAACTTACATGTATTAACAAAGACAGAACTGTGTCCCTGTAAAGAATGCACAGTCAGTAAGTAATAATATACCTGGAGCAGTCGGCATACCGGAGCTGTGTTGCACATAATTCTATTTCCCCAATTTTTTTATTCACCCAGTGACTGAATACAGCCCCGAACAGTCAGGGAGGCATCAGTCAAAAGAACAATAGGAAATAATAATAGAAAAAAGGCTATTAATGTTATCCCTTTTTTTATCAATTTAATTGCTATTAAAGCTTTCTTGACAAATCAGGTAAACACTGTCATTTTGAGGAACTCACTCTGTAAGCCCCGTCATGGTTCTTCAGGGTTCAGTCCGGCATTGGCACCAAAATAGTAACCCTTTAGTTTTTAAAACTAAAGCCACTAGGGCTTGTGTGTATGTCCCTGTAAAGAATGCACAGTAAGTAAGCACCCCGGCACTAAGCATTCCCAGACACCATTCAGGGGCATTATATATTTATTTGTTAATATTCTTTCAGCTAGGGAGGGAACCTGGTAAATCATATGGGGTTTTTTTTGTAAATAAATGCCCTGAAGTCTCCATTGCTACATGTGAGATCTGACCATGTAGTCAGAGAGAATAATAAGGGCAAAAACATCACATTGAAAATAGATTTATTCACATCTTATGTTTACTTTTTCTTTTAAATATATAACCACACTTTACTAGGGATGTCTGTACCAGTGAAGTGGGGAATGACAGGAGGGAATGGACATTTTTTTACCTGAGCCACAGTGGAGCAATGGTTGAGTCATGCAAAATAAAGAATCTGTTTGGTCTCCTCTGACACCACAGAACAGCCTAAAGCATTGCATCTCAGTTCCATAGAACTAAGCATCCTATTACAAAAAGATAATGACTCAGTAAGTAAACCAATTCAGAACTATGCTGTGCTGCCTTGTGAGCTTCCAGATGGCATTCCTCTCACTCTATCTATCTATCTATCTATCTATCTATCTATCTATCTATCTATCTATCTATCTATCTATCTAGCTATCTACAGGATCTATCTATCTATCTATCTATCTATCTATCTATCTATCTATCTATCTATCTATCGGTATCTATCTAGCTATCTACAGTATCTATCTATTTACAGTATCTATCTACATTATCTATCTATCTATGTCTATCTACAATATCTATCTATCTATCAATCTATCTATCTACAGTATCTATCTATATATCTACATTATCTGTCTATCTATCTATCTATCTATCTATATATCTATCTATCTATCTATCTATCTATCTAAAGTAGCTATCTAGCTCTCTATCTACATTATCTATCTATCTATCTATCTATCTATCTATCTATCTATCTATCTATCTATCTATCATGTACTTGTAACTGTATGAAATGTATGTATTGCCTATCAGAATATTGTAATGGCTTTTAGCTGAACAATAAAAAAGCAATTCATTCATATATATTTAGATAGATTACATAATAATAACAAAGCCTGGCCTGCTTGTCAGGTATGTCATATTTGTATTTGGATTGTTGTGTCCCTGTGTGTCCCTGTCCAGGCTGTCCCAGCCATGTACAACATTGATTCACGTTCACTGTATGTTCAATTGTCAACGAAAAAACAGACTGAGCAGACCAAAAATATACCAAACTGGGAAGTAAGGAAGGGGGGCAGTAGGTGTAACTGTACCACATTCCAGATTATGCTGTTTGTGGTAGTTTTAGTGAATGGGGGAAATTTAGCCAGGACACTGGGGAAATTCCCTTATTCATTTCAAGAAGTGCCATATGATTTTTAGCATCCACCTGAACAACCACCAGAACAGGCAGACAGGACCTCGGTTTAACATCTCATCCAAAAGACTGTACTTCAGGAGTGCAGCATCCCCCTCATGCTACACTACAGTGTCAGTATTGGAATTTTAGCCCAAGTGACAGGTATTTGTCACAGTTTTTTTCTTTCTTTGATACAGTGCTTTTCCTACATTTTGTGTGTAGGTATCCAACATTTCAGTGACAACAGCTTAATCTGTTTCAAGGTCAGCTGGCATTCATCTGTATCCCCCTCTCCCAGGTCGTGACTGAAAATAGGCAGAATTTGTCTAGTGCACTTACCCAATCAACAAAAATTAAATAAATAAATAATTAAAAAAAATCTCGAGAGACGTGTGTGTGGGTGGGTTTGGGGGCGGGGGACTTCTGTCATACCAGTGTCAGTTGCATGTTGCCATGGTGGCCAAGGGCAGTGAAACTGAAATAGTTATCAGTGGCTGATAGTGCTTTTGCCAACAAATACTTTATTTATTCTGTTTTAGTATCTCTGGCTAAATTTGATTGGACTCCCATATAGTATATAGGTGAAATGAAGGTGAGCAAATGTTTTTTACTTTTTTAAAACTTTTTCTTTCCCCTCAGAACAGAACAAGCAAGACAAGAGCTGGCAGCCAGGATAGAGCAGTGATCCATTACAGTCAGGAGCAGCATACTTTGTGTGAGGTAGGCTGGATGGCATATTTGTGGTCCTATTGCTTTTTTAATTTGAAATTTCTTCTACATCTGTATAATATGCTGTCACATATTAAAGTGCTGCTGTAAGCCACTGGCTGCTGCAAACTTGATTTCCCCTTTCTTTAATGGGGCAGGAATTAAAATCAGGGTCAACAAAATAAAAATGCATTTTGCTTTTAACTCTGTTGGAAGGGAAGTAGTACGATATGGGTTCATCACATCCTCATTTAATTACAGTTTTAGCATGAAAGAAATACAGATGGTGACTCAACATCCAGCATGGTCTACATTTTTGCAGAGTAACCATATGAGTGTACTTCTTTAGATTTATGCTAAAACTGTTTTCCAATGAGGACATGATGAACCCATGTGGTACAACTTCTTTTTCAACAGAGTTTTAAAGCAAAAAGCATTTTATTTTCCAGACTCTGATTTTAATTCCTACCCCATAAAAAGAGAGGAAAATAAAATCATGTTTGCAATAGCCATTGACTTACAGCAGTACTCACTCCAATACATGAAAGCAAAGTTTAAAAGCCAAATGCTAAATTCATTTATATTTTATAAATCCTAATAGCTAATTAATGCAAATGTTGTGCTTTATTTTGCTTTATTTATGCCTGGTTAAATAAAGTGATTGATTGATTGATTTATGTTTCTACTGCTACTGTATGTAACTAATTATTTGTTGTCTGCAGTTTCCTGTGTACCATATCATTTATTCTATTTCCATGTTACCCTGTCCCCAGGACACACCTGGAAATGTGAGTGGGGGCTGGATGCTTCCATGCCTGAGTCCTGCCTGAGCTAACAAATAATTGCTCCATTTTGCCATCACTAACTGCGCAGTGGGAGCTCTGTCAGGACCTGGGCTTATTTACTGTTTATCTGCTAGCATTGCAATGTTATCGTACTTTGTCTAACCTGCTTTCTTTGCAGCATGGTCATTCCTGTCAATCATCACCATCTTGGTTCTGGACTGCCAGAGTGGAGCAATCAGTACATTCTGGGACCCTAAAATGAAGTTTGACCACAGCGGTCTTATGAGAATGAATTTCTGTAAGAATTGTAGTTTTTGGGATTTTGGCTCCACATGTTATATGTCACTTCCTCCTGTAAAAGCCACCTTGTTGAAACTGATTTGCATTCCCATTTCTGTAATAATGGCATCACTTTTGCGGTGTAGAAGCATTGTAATTTGAATTTCTGTAAATCCGTAACATAGATGATAACGCATGGTCATCAACTTTGCGACACTATGCCAAAAAGAATAGGAAATCTTTGCCACCCTGCTGCAAAAGAATGGTTTGGTCTTTTTGGTTAAAATTTGGAGGGAAAAAGCCAAGATCCCACAGATGTGCCTTTTTCGTGGGTTGGTGTCAAAAGATTTGAGGGCTGCAAAATCACAGTACTCTGAAGTTGACTATTTTTCCCATAGACTAACAATGCAGTGTTTAATGCATCAGGGCCACAACAAGCAACCCCAACTATACACACACGCACTCACTCACTCACTCAGTCATGCACAGACAGACACACACTCACGCAGGCACACACACACTTTTGTGAATAGAGACAATCAGGTGGTTGCTAGGCTTACTGCTGCCCACTTCAATGTCAGTCAATCCCTACAGGCCCCTGCCATGGTATTGTGAGTGCAGCTGCCTTAGCCTGTCTGCCCCAGGCAACCCCGTAGAGTTCAGGTCAGCTGTCAGTTGGCCCTGAGACAGTATGCCATTTTCAGTGTGACTTTATATTGTGGCCATCCAGCCAGTAAGAACTAGTTACCTTCCGCCATAAGACCAGCAATCACAAGAATACAGAATCACAATTACACCATACAGGCAATCAACTTCTGAAAAGAATGCATTAGCAAGGGGAACGATTGAACATAATTACAGGTAAGTGCCTGACTGAGGACAATTTAAATGTTTTTTATATGAACTTTGCATTTTGGGGGAGGTGGAGGGGTCAAGAATGTAAAATCCGATTATTTATGCTCACGTACAGATACTGTGATGTGATTGTAACAGCACAGTAGTCAATCCCTACAGGCCCCTGCCATGGTATTGTGAGTGCAGCTGCCTTAGCCTGTCTGCCCCAGGCAACCCCGTAGAGTTCAGGTCAGCTGTCAGTTGGCCCTGAGACAGTATGCCATTTTCAGTGTGACTTTATATTGTGGCCATCCAGCCAGTAAGAACTAGTTACCTTCCGCCATAAGACCAGCAATCACAAGAATACAGAATCACAATTACACCATACAGGCAATCAACTTCTGAAAAGAATGCATTAGCAAGGGGAACGATTGAACATAATTACAGGTAAGTGCCTGACTGAGGACAATTTAAATGTTTTTTATATGAACTTTGCATTTTGGGGGAGGTGGAGGGGTCAAGAATGTAAAATCCGATTATTTATGCTCACGTACAGATACTGTGATGTGATTGTAACAGCACAGTGTGGCACACCATAGTTATATGAATTAAAGAGACACTGTCAAGCTTTTTTTCATCATATTATTTATAGGTATGAACCAACATTTTATGATTGCTTACCATCTCTAAAATTCTTTGATGTTGCTGGTTCTTTAATCTCCCTCCTTGCTTATAAGATATGCATGGGAATGCAATGTTATATACAGCCTTGTTTTGCTCTGGGAAGGCTTTAACTCATGGGTTAGTGTGGGAAATAGCTCCCCCCACAACCTCTGCTTAACCCCATCACTAACACACCTCCCTTGCTTAGGGAGTGTTTTTCCCCTGGGCTCCCTGTGTGGCTTGGTCGGCTGTGCTATTTCTGCTCCTCCTGCTGCACCAGTTCATTCCTATCCCTATTTCTGTGCATCCCCACCCTCCTATTGTTTTCTTTCTTTTATGTTGTTTGTTTGTATCGCCTGATGTCTGTGTTCATCCTACTTATTCTCTACTGCTATTCTCACCCTTGTTCATAGGCATTCTACCTATCCCATACAAATTCCTACCTACATACCTACTGCTCAAGAGTGGAATAGAGTAAAGCCACAAAAAGTACTACAAGTTACACAAGCACTAATACCCCATCGCTATTCCCCAAACACTGAGCAAATTGTTTACCTAACCTTATTGCATACAGTACTTCTTGAACATTAAAAACACTCTCAAACAGTGCAGCCACTCATGATACAATAGTTTCACCTACTTCCACTTCATAATGATCAGCTAGATAGTGTGGTGTCACTGAGTCCAGGAAAGATGCAGTTGTAGTTAATCAAGAAATGTAAACACACTGTACATGTTTTGATGTGATAACACCAGTTTGGTTGTCACTCAGTTTTGTACCTTTTAAAAGGGAAAAAAAGAGTATGAATCAAGCAATCAGCTACATCAGCAGTCTTTATAGAATGAGAACAATCATAACATTTGTTTTTTAACTGGGTACACTTTGAGTCAAAATAGGGTTGACAGTGTCCCTCTAAAGTTTTGCTTCAAAGTTGCTGTATACAGCAATCCTGAACCACCTCCAATCCCCCCACTAAAAAACTACATTACGTGTTGCTATAACAGAACTTCTTGCTTGCTGTCTAATTATCCAATCAATTATAGTGAATTATATGTCTTAATATAATGTGAATATTACATTGTCTCTATTTGTTGTGGTATTGGGTCTGGTTCAATATTTGTACATGCAAGCTGTTAAATGTGTTGCACTGCCATTTTATGAGGATGGGTATGTAGAATTATGTGTGCTGGTTTCTGCTGAGCTGTCTGATTAATCCAGATGTTTTGTTAGTATAATTTTATGTTGGCATGAACAATATATAGTACAACAATCATACTACTGAAACATCAGAAGTCATCAGTACAGCAGGCCTGAATGCCCCCACACAGATGACTGATGTTTTAAAGGAAACGTTACATAGCATGACTGTTTCATTGCTATCTGATCATCATTTAAGCTAATCTGTTCTTCACTTTACAGTGATATACATGTCCATCCAGTTCAGTCTCAACATGATGAAAAAAAAACTATCTGGAGCACAGTTCCGTAAAAGAAGAGCTGAAAAGGCAAGGAAAATTGAGTAACAGTCTCGGGCCTTGCTGAAATTTGTCAAAGTACCACATAACACTGAAGAAGAAGATGGCCAAGAAGAACACAGTTCATGTCTGCTGGTGTCTACTCACATTATAGTCTTACCAAACTTAGCTGAGGAACCAGAAACAGAGATTGTGGTAGAGCAAGACATTCAAGATACAGGACCTCAGGTACAGATGGAAACACAATTTAAGGACACAATTAAGAACCGTCATCTGCTACTCAGAATTCACAAACAATCACTTATCATGACCCCGGTAAATGGCCAGTAGTTATTAATGATAATATCAGAGTAATGTTAGTGAAGAATGGTCCAGTAAAAGTCACTGATTAAAATTTCCCCCGTTCTGATGACAAATGGTAGAGAAGATTTAATCCGACACATTACAAGTGAATCCTTCCAAATGGTGAAGTGTGTGACAGACTTTGGCTTGCATACTCCAAAAAGCTGCAATGCAGTATTTTGCCTTTGCTGCAGGCTTTTTTCAGCATATAAGTCAAGCTTGACAGAAGGTGTTTTTTCAGACTGGAGCAATTTAGTACATCATCTTGCCTTACATGAACGTTCAGCTAGGCACATTGAAAGTGCAACAAGATGATTAGAGCTGGAAAATTGTCTGAATAATAAACGGACACTAGACAAAAGGCTTCAGGGACAGATTGATAGTGAAGCTCATTACAGGAGAAACATACTAAAAAGATTGTTGGCCATTACTATGTTTCTTTCTGAGCATAATCTTGCATTCCGTGGCTCTGTAGAACAACTTCAGTCTCCAAACAATGGAAATTTCCTAGGATTGGTTGAAGTTCTGGCTAAATTTGATCCTGTTATGCAAGAACATGTGCGACGTGTAACAACAGGGAAAGTGCATGACCACTACTTAAGTAAAGATATTCAAAATGAACTGATTCAGCTCATATCTGGAAGAGTAAAGAGTAAAATCATAGAACTTGTAAAGTTAGCAAAGTATTTTTCTATTATTTAGGACTGCACACCAGACCTGAGCCACAAGGAACAAATGTCGCTGATGATCCGCATAGTAGAAATTGAAATGGAACAAATCCAAATTAAAGAGCATTTTTGTGTTGCTTAGAAGTTGATGATACAACTGGCCTTGGTCTTATCACAAGTTTCCTTCAGGAACTGAATAAACTAGGCCTTTCCATTCAGGATTGTAGAGGGCAAGGTTATGACAATGGTTCTAACACGAAAGGGAAAAATTCAGGAGTTCAACGCAGAATTTTGGATTTAAACCCAAGGGCTTTTTTCATGCCATGTGGTTGCCATAACTGGAATTTGGTGTTGTGTGATGCTGCTAAATCTTGTTGTGAGGCTGCATCCTTATTTTGTGTACTGCAACATATCTATGTTCTTTTTTCAGCTTCAACTAAAGTGGGGCACAGTTTAAAGATAGAGGGGGGACGGCTCAGGGGTAATGTGAGGAAATTCTTTTTCACAGAGAGAGTGGTGGATACATGGAACAGCCTTCCTGAGGAGGTTATTGGGTCTAAAACAGTGGGAGAATTCAAACATGCATGGGACAGACACAAAGCAATTATAGTGGGGGGTTGCAGGAAGCAGGCTGCTGGTTAACTAGAATCTGCAGCTTATCCAGTAGGTAGGGAAATGGGCAGACTGGGTGGGCCAAGTAGTCCTTTTCTGCCATCAAAGTCTATGTTTCTATGTTTCTATGTAACTCACTGATGGAAAATCTTCAAAGATCATGTGCCTGGCTCGACTGTGAAACCCCTTTGTGATACAAGGTGGGAATCAAGAATTGATAGCATCAAAGTTCTGCTGTATCCAATAGGTGAGGTTTACGATGCTTTGTTTGCTCTGTCAGAGGACCCAGGAACATCAGATGTCCAGCATGAAGCTATAACACTGGCCAGACAGATAAAAAGTGTTCCATTTTTAGTGTCTCTTGTTGTATGGTATGACATTTTGTTTCGAGTTAACCTTGTCAGCAAAAAAATGCAAAGCGCCTCATTTGACCTTGCCTCCGCTGTTATGCTAATTGAGAATACTTACTCTTTCTTGACTGACTGTTTGAAAAATGGGTTTACAAGTGCAAAAATCACTGTCAAAGAGCTTGCCAATCAGCTTGAAACTCAACCGTTATTCCCCCAGGCAACTGAGATAAGACCGTGATGAAAGAAACAGTTTTCATATAAGGCTGTGGATGAACCTGTTACTGATCTAGAAACTAAGTTTAGGGTGTTTTTTTTTAATGTGGTGGTTGATATGGCACTCAGGTCTGTAAAAGGAAGATTTGAGCAAATGCAGATGCACAGTGACAACTTTGGTTTTCTGTTTGACTTCAGCAAGATAAAGGAAGTGGACACTGATACTTTGCCAAAACATTATAGGGATCTGGAGCTCTTACTTAATCATGATGGCTCCTCTGATATTGATTCATTTGAACTGTGTGATAAACTAAAAGCACTGTCACACATGATGCCACAGAAATCATCACCTGTAAGTACGCTGCAGTTTATCTGTGCACAGAACTACATGGAACTGTACCCAAATGTGAGTATTGCATTGCGTATTTTACTGACCATACCAGTCACAGTTTCTTCAGGTGAAAGGAGCTTTTCCAAATTGAAGTTGATTAAGAACTACCTTCGCACTTCCATGACTCAGGAAAGACTGACAGGCTTAGCACTGATATCAATTGAAAATGACATTGCAAGGGATTTGGACTACAGAGACCTAATACATGAGTTTGCCAATAAGAAAGCTAGAAAGGTTCCATACTGCTGACTGTATTTGAATACCTGAGTGGGTCACCCTGGAAACAGGAAATGGGACAGCCATAAGAACTGGGGTTGTCTACAGGCCCCCAGACCAGAGGGAGGACATAGACACATTACTGTTAGAAGATATACAAAACATGACAGCTAAAGGGGAGGTTCTGATAATGGGAGACTTCAACATGCCAGATACAGATTGGTCAATACCAGCAGGAACATCTGCCAGAACTAGACTCATAGTGGATTCCTGCAGGGAGGCCTCAAACAACTGGTACAGCAACCCACAAGAGACAGGGCTATCCTAGATCTAGTACTGACTAACAAAGAAGGGATCACAGATCTCCAGGTAGAAGGTCACCTGGGGCCAATGACCATCACATGGTATGGTTCAATTTGGCTACTACATCTAAATCATCCCATTCCAAGGCAAAACATGGACTCAGAGGAGCTGTGACTTTGATAAGATGGCCAACAGAGTTAAGCTAGCCCTGGCAAAAAGAAACACAGGTGAGGAGGTACAGCAAAGTGGGCAAGCATTAAGGATACAATACTTGAAGCAACATCCCATTGTGTTAGACAGAAAAGGAAGTGCAAAAAGAAGGAAACCACTTTGGTTCTCAAATACAGTAGCAGAAAGGTCAGAGCCAAAAGGCTGGCCTTCAGAAAATATAAGAAACACAGCGGGATGAAGATAGGGGCATACCAAACTGCCCTAAGGGAAGCAGGTAAGCAGAAGGCAGGCAAAGTCCCAAACTGAGGAAACACTAGCACAAACAGTAAAAGAAGGTGACAAGACTTTCTATAGATACATTAGTGAAAAGAGAAAGTCCAGAGGGTATTGCTAAACAATGGAGAAAAGGGAGCATGTGAGGAGGACCCTGTAAAGGCATCTATCCTAAATAGATACTTTTGCTCAGTATTCACTGAAGAGAAGGTAGGGCAGGGCACACAGCTCAGCATCATGGACACAGGGGGGAGGGAGGTGAGCACTACTCCCTTCACAAAAGAAAGGGTCCTACAAGAGCTTGCTAAGCCCAGGTGGATAAGGCAATGGGACCTGATGGCATACATCCCAGGGTACTTAAGGAGCTAAAGGAGGAACTAGCAGAGCCATTAGCAGAATTGTTTAGTGAGTCTCTGAGCACAGGAGAGGTCCCAGAAGACTGGAGAAGGGCTCATGTGATCCCACTCCACAAGAGTGGTAGCAGGGAGGAGGCGGGAACTACAGACCGGTCAGTCTTACCTCAGTAGTGGGCAAGATTATGGAAGCACTCCTTAAGGAAAGGATAGTGCAACACCTGGAATCCATAGGGGCACAGGATCCAAGACAGCATGGGTTTACAAAGGAAGGTCCTGTCAAACTAATCTCTAGATTTCTTTGACTGGGTAACCAGAGTGGTGGACCAAGGGGAGCAGTTGATGTCACCTACCTTGACTTCAGCAAAGCTTTTGACACTGTTCCACATAGAAGATTGATAAATAAGCTAGGTAGGCTCGGGGTGGGTCAGAAGTTGGTCAACTGGGTGGCAAACTGGTTGACTGGCAGAAAACAGAGAGTGGTGGTAAATGGTATACAGTCAGAAGAGATGCAAGTCAGCAAGTGGGTACCTCAGGGATCAGTCCTGGGGCCAGTCCTATTCAACATCTTCATTAGTGACCTAGCAGATGGACTAGAGGGTAAGGCTTGTCTGTTTGCAGATGACACCAAGATCTGCAACAGAGTAGATGATCCAGATGGGGTGGGCAGAATGAGAAGAGATCTGGATAAACTAGCAGAATGGTCAGAAGAGTGGCAACTGGGATTTAATGCAAAGTGCAAAATCATGCACATAGGGAAGAGAAACCTGAAGCCACTTATAGGCTAGGAGGAGTTGCTAGCAGTCACAAAGGAAGAAAGAGACTTGGGCATCATCATCACTGATGACCTGAAATCATCCAAGCAGACCTCTAAAGCAGTAGGTAAGGCTAGGGGGTGTTAGGGTGTATTAGTAGGGGTATCACAAGTCGTAAGAGGGGAGGTAATAATCCCTCTGTATAAGACATTGGTTAGGGCCCCATCTGAGTACTGCGTGCAGTATTGAGGCCACACCTTCACAAGGACATTAACAAATTGAGGCAGTCCAGAGAAGGGCAACCAAAATGGTGCAGGGACTGCATCAGAAGACATATGAGGACAGATTAACGGAGCTCAATATTATACCCTTGAGCAAAGGAGGGAGAGGTGATATGATCGAGACATTTAAACACCTTAAGGGCATAAACAAGGTGAAAGAGTCTAACATGTTTAAATATAAGAAAAATAGCAGGACAAGAGGACACAGCATGAGATTAGAGGGAGGCCGATTAAGGGGGAATGTGAGGAAATTCTTTTTCACAGAAAGGGTGGTAGATGCATGGAATGGCTTACCACAAGAAGTAGTGGCTATGAATACAGTGCAGGGCTTCAAACAGGCATGGGATAGGCATAAGGGAGCAATACAAAGGACTATGAATAGATAGGTCACTGACATAGCAAAGGCCGATGGCACATTTATAAGGTAGAAAAAGAAATGGGCAGACTGGATGGGCCTTGCGGTCCTTATCTGCCCTCAACTTCTATGTTTCTATGTTTCTATGTAAAGTAACAGGTTGCTCTTCACATGGCCACTAATTATACATGTTGTCTATACAGTATTCCGATTACTATGAGCTTGTTATGTTGCAGTACTGTACTGAAGCTTGGTGACTGCCTTTGTAGGAGAATGTCACTGATTTTATACATTGATTATTTTCAGATAGTTTAATAGCATGTCTGAAACTGTAAGTGAAACATTTTAAGCATGTTGACATTTGGTTAAACTAATTTTCAAATGTTCATCAATGGTCATGCAGCTTATGACCACAATTGAATGCTCACTGGTTTTGTACTATTGCTGTTGTGTAGAACTGCCCCTGTATGTTTTTCCAAATATTATTTTGCATATCTAATTCCTTAAAATAAATAAAATTTAAAACAATCTGAAGTGCTGATATATTTTTCAATGTTATGTTATGTGATCATAAAAAGTGGTCTCTGACTTAGTAGTCATTGCACAGCTCTTCTTTAAAGGGATTTGTGTAAGTACTTGAAATCAGTTTTGTAATTGTTTTACCTGACATTTATTTAAGCAATGAGGAACTCCAGGAAAAAGATTAACATTCTGTTAATCATCCCTTAGGGGTATACTGTGGCACGAGGTGCAGCCAAGTGCCATATTGCCTCTAGGGATGATTAACTGACTGTTCATTTAACTCCTGGGAGTGCCTTATTACTATTATAACAAGAACTTGTCAATGCCGAATGTTAGCTTGCTGGCACTAGCAGTGGAAGTGCAGGAGTTAGACAGATGCAGTATAGGAATGGCATTGAAGTATTGAACTGATGCCAACTCCACCCTCACCCTGCAGATTTGGACAGGCATTGGGGTGTGCCTTTGGGTCGTCACCCATAACGGTCATGACATTTCACCTCACCCTACCCTTCAGACACTGACAAGTGTCAAGGTGTGCCTTGGGGAGTTTGGGCTTTACATTCACCTCATTCCATAAGGAAATACACTGAAATGGGTGCAGTGTAGGAGAATGGGAGTAACTCTAGGGGCAAAGGGTCCAAGACGCACCTCAATGCCTGTCAGTGGATGCAGGGTGGTGGTGGGGGTAGAATGGCATGAGCATTATTGTAGACAATCCCAAGTCACACCCCTGATGCCTGTCAGTCCATACAGGGTAGGCATTATGGTCAAAAACCCTAATGCCCTGGGTGTTTCTTGGTGGTTTTACTCCAAGTTTTCCACATGGCCTTTTTGTGACCCACTGCATGAACAGTGACACTATCAGTTCGTTAGGTGAAAGATGATTTTGCACATCAACTGCATCATTTGATATTAATTATACTTTTTGAATGTTATCCTGATTTAGAGGGAGATTTTTAATAGGACACAGCTTACTGTGCTTGTTGAGGATTGGAGGGTATAAATTTGAACAGGTGGTCAGGCTATAGAGAGGGTAGCTCAGGCACCAAACTGATCAGTGAGCTATCTTAGGAAGAGGCTAGGGTGCAACTTACTGGGAATGAGGATAGGGCAACAAGGTTGAAATCTCATGGTTCAGTTACCCCCCAAATTCACAGAAATGCATCAGAATGCACCAAAATATAATAATTTTTTTCTAGGGGCCTAGGCAGCCCCCAGACCCCCAAGCCTGTTATGTAATGGGGGCACCAAATGTTGGCTTGCTTGGGATGCCATAAACTCTAACACCAGCCCTGGCCATGCGCATTATTTGCTATGTTCAGAAGAGATGTGGCATGGCACATCTCTTTTGAAAATATCCATTAGTTGCTCCAGCCCAATTCAGTTGCTCTGCACCACCACTTGTGCCATTGCCAGGTGCAATTCTGAATATCGGGCCCTATATGTCTACAAGAGACCTGGATGATGGAGGATAACCCACCATTATTACCTGGTTATTCTACATTTGCCATTCAAGGATAAAATATAATCAAAATGGAGGACCTATGGCAGGTCTGGTTACATTCATTAAAATTGCACCTAACTGTGTGGTTACTGTTATAAAGGTGCAATTAGAGAACTGTCAAGTCCTTAAAATTATAACTGACAGGTTAAAACTGATTCCAGTCAACATTTATATTTCACCTAAAAGGAAAATTAATAGAGGAGAGTACTGGACACAGTTTAAACTGATGTTAGAGGAAATAACAGACATATATGAACAATTCTCAATAGTAATACAACGGGATTTTAACACCAGAGGGTCTCAAAACTACTCAAAGGGATACATTGGTTGTGACTATTTAAAAGGAATTAATGTTATCAATAAAAACCTTTCTTCTATAAGGAAATCATGTAATAACGTAACTAATCAATATGGAAAATTGTCATAAATTACGAAATATCAATTTTTTTTATTTATAATAGTAGAACACACGGGGACACAGAGGGTGATTACACCTATATAGGCCCACTAGGCTTATCTTGTAATGATTTGGTATGGGGTAACTTGGATGCTTCAGCTGCTATACTGGATTTGGAAATCAAAATAAGAATGGAATCAGCTCACCTACTGGTAATGATTACATGGGTCTGGGGATATCTTACAGAAAATCAAATTGCTCCTCTAGCTACACAAGGAATAGAGATAATAAATATTAAAGGAATACTTTGGCAAATAACTGAAATTACAAAATTTGAGGAGATATTAAATGCAGAACATTTATTAAATCTTAAAAATAATCTATTTGAGGCAAACCACTGAGAGATTACAGGGATATGGAATGACATAAGTTTCTCTATGAAACCTTTTTTTTTTACTCAACATCATTGTACAAAAAGAGGAACAATACTCAGTTTAATTATAATTGTAACAAAGCAAAGAGGAAATTAATGGTTTAATTCGACAGAAGAAAACAATGAGAAATCAAGAAGGCCTCTTCCCCGGTCCAGATTCCATATCAGGACATGTCATTTTACTGATGAAAGATTATCTATGATTACCGCTTAAGATATTATTTGAAAAAAGTTTAAATTCAGGCTACATGCCATCTGACTGAAAGAAAGCTAATGTGGTCTCGTTGTTCAAAAAAGGTGAAAAAAGTTCCCCCAACAATTATCGTCCTATCAGTCTCACCCCAATTTTTGGCAACATTTTGGAAAGAATAACTAAGGATGAACTTGCTCCTTCCTTAGCAATAATCAGTTCTAGCCAACATGGCTTTGTAAAGGGTTGTTCATTTGCAACTAATCTAGTTAGTTTTTACAATTCCATTAGCAATGACCTTGATAAAAAAAAGTTCCATGTGATATAATCTTGCTAGATTTCAGAAAAGCGTTTGATTCCGCTCCTTATTGGGCACTTAGCCAAAAATTGCAAACTCATAACATCAATCCTCTGTTTATATTCTGGATTACAAATTGGTTAAAAGATAAAAAACAGAGAGTTATTGTAGATGGCTATCAGTCTAACTGGCAATCAGTTGGAAGTGGAGTCCCTCGGGGATTGGTTTTGGTGCCTGCCATTTTCCAAATATTTATTTCTGATTTATTACTTAACACCAAAAGTATTATTTCAAAGTATAGGGATGACTGCAAACTCTCGAACATTTGTGGTTCATCTACAGATTTTGAGATTACCCAAAATTATTTACATACTTTGGAAACATGATCTATTAAATGGAACCTAAAGTTTAAATTTCTCTAAATCAGTATTATTTGTTTGACAAAGTTGTAGTTAATAAAGAAAATGAAAGAGATCTTGGTATAGCTATAGATTCCAATTTAAATTTTGATCTACATATTACTACTACCATCAGTAAAGCTAATAAAATTTGATGGGCAATTAGGCTCAATATAATTTCTAGAGACCCATATATCTTTTTATCTCTACATCGGGCCTATGTTAGACCTTACTTTGGCTGTGTTTCTCAGTTATAGAGCCCTTTTAAACAGAAGGACATAAGTAGAATTGAAAAATTTTAGAGAAGAATCACAAAAACAATTTGTTCAGACAAAACTCTTACTTATGAGAAAAGTCTCCACAAATTCAATTTAATGTCTCTAGAACAACAGAGACTTAGAGGGGATCTTTTATTTACATGGGACATTTTACAAAATTTAGAGTTAACATTAGGATGTGGTCTCGCATTCAAACAAATATCAGTTAACACTAGAGACCACCCGCTCTAACTGATGAGAAGCAAATCTCACACAAAAAAGGGCATACTATGTTTCACAAAGAATCGTTGGTCCACGGAATAAACTTCCTACAGCTGTTATCATTAGTCAGAATAAAAAGACACTTTAAAATAGACTAGATGATTTTTTAAGAATAAATAAATCCTTGACCTTGACTATATGTAATTTCAAGAGCCTTTGGCTCTCTGACATCCTTAGTATGATTTTATATAAATGAGATGGATATCAGTGACGCCCTTGACAAATTAATCAATAACAAAGCTCCAGGTTCTGATGTTATCCTGGTGGATATACAGTATATAAAACATTTAATCATTGGTGGGTCCCTGTTTTATATACATTTTATAATCACTGCATACAGGAAGAACATTTTCCTGATTCATGGAAGGGTGGTATAATTTGTCCCATTTTTAAAAAAGGAAATACAAATGACCCAGCCATGTATAGGCCAATAAGCCTTCTTGATGCTTCACAAAAGATTTTTTGCTGAATCATTCTAGATTGATTACAGCAGTGGGCAGAAAATAACAATCTAATATCTGAAACCCAAAATGGCTTTAGAGTGAATCGTTCAACTATACACATTTTTTTATCTTAAATCATCTTATGTGGAAGTATGTGACAGTCAAAAAATCTAAATTATTCTGTTGTTTTATCAATCTAAGAACTGCTTTTGACTTTATAAGCAGAAAGATATTATGGGAAAAATTGAAAGCTATAACAATTCTTGAGATTTATTAGGCATATTAATAAGACTTCACAATAGCACATGGTTTAGGATTATATATGATCAAGATGGGAACTTAACATCTAAAACTAATGCAAATTTGGGAGTATGCCAGAGTTGTTTGAGAGCTCCATTTTTGTTCAATATTTATATAAATTCAATTCCTGACTCTTTGGATAATCCTGATTTCTATTCACCAAAAATAGGTAATTATGTAGTCACCTCATTATCTTATGTAGATGACATGGTTCTGATTTCGATTTCTTTGCTTGGTCTTCAATGAAAGGCTTCCTAGTTTTCAGATTTATGCAGAAAAGACAAATTGGTAAAAAACATGGGAAAAAAGAATATGGTAGTGTTTGGGAATAGGTCTAGCAAACAATATACCCTACATATCGATAGCAATAACGTTATTATGCTTATTTGGGGTTAAGATTTGTGAACAATTTATCATGTTAAAATTATGTTACAAAAATTAAAATAGTCTTTTATGGCATTTAAAAAATTCTATAGGAGACTGGGATAATCTTCTATACAAGGATTAATATTGATAATTAAGGCTAAGATAAAGACTAGGGTCCAGATATTCAAAATGCACCACAAAAGTGTGCAACAGGAGGAGCAAGCACTAGTCCACTGCACGTATGCGCAACACGTGTGATATTCAAACACTGTGCAGGTCAAGATGTGCCTGTGGCACATGACTGAATATTGCACTAACTGAGCCATAGCACAACCAGGGAAGTGCAGTGGTGCAGGTCAGATGTGCAATAGCACAACCAGGGACACCTAATGGAGCAGGACAGCAGCGCAGCAGCACAACTAGGGATTCGTAGGGACAGGATGCAGGGGCCCACCACCCATGGTAGGGATTGGCAGAGGAGCATTCAGCAGAACAGACAATGCCCCCCCACACCCCATGCACTGCACAACTGGAGGAGAGCAGGAAGAACCACTGGCCAAGGGACACCAGCAAGAAACCCACCACTGTGGCATGGTGCACCAGCACACCCCCTTGCAAGCTGGGACCATCACACTTGGATGCCCATCCACCCCATGCCACACCAACCCACCAATTCAGAGCACACCCTGCAACACAATCCCCATACACCCTGCCCAGGAGTAGAGCCCAACAGTGCATGACATCCCAAGCATGCCACCACCCCCACTGTGACAATACAACCCTGTGCACCACAGAATCATGCAAGGCAGCCCCACCATGAGCACCCAACAGCAGGAAGCAGCAGCAGACAGTGAAGAAACAGCTGCAGGCACAGTGCTGCCATGCACGTTCCCCCCCAGGTAAAGCTGTGAGGCCAACCATGCGTCAACACACGAGGTACCGCACATGTGACAGGGCATTCCCTGGAACCCACCACCAGTGTCACAGTACCCTGTCCACCCTCCCAAGGACACACCCCATCCCAGCACTGGCCAAAACAGCCAGTGCAGACACCCACAGTGTTGCATGGAAGCATGCACCAAACAGGATGCAACACAGTGCACAGACAAACAACCGCCCATACCCAAGGGCACACCAACACAGTGACACAGTAGTGGGTCAACCAAGCTCCCAGCGTGTGACCATGGCAGCCGTGTACACTCAGCCAGAACCTCTCAACGGCACAGGTGTGCTGCAACCCTGTGCAGGCACCACGACACTGTACGCCACCAGCATGTGGCTGGAGCACAAGTGACAGACAGTGGGGTACATCCCCTGCAACAGGCACAGGTGACAGCATCAAGGTGGGACAACAACAGATGCAACAGTGCCGCCCGAGGCAGACGAGCACCACACCAGTGACATGAGGCAACAAGGCATTGCGCTTGGTACAGTGGCAGTCCAGCATGGGCAGCCACCACTGACATGCCAGCAGACTATGCAGGTCACAGACATGCAAGGGTGGCAGCTGCACAGGCCATGGACAGTCTGACAGGTGCACCATGGACACAGCGCATGCACCGTGTACCACTGCACACAATCATCCATTGCACAGGGAACAACACACAAACCACAGACAGTGACTGAGTGCTATGCCTGCACCACACTTTCCTCCCCTACAGACACACATACACACACACCCATGATAGCACCACCCCCAACACCATGCACACCACTGCAGCTGAGCGCCATTAGCCCGCTGCAAATCAGAGACCACAACAGTAGGCATAACTAAACAAATATATTATAAAAGTGGTAACAAAACTATGTACAAATACTGTATATACATTTGAAAGGAGTGAGGGACACTAACAGGGTGGAGGTGGGTAAGGGGCAGGGGTGAGCAAATGAGGGAGGGAAGGAGGGGTGTGAGGGTGGCTCCATGGGGCTATCCAAGATGTAACTGTGTTCCACCTTCAGAGGGAGCCCTGCTTCCTGCTCCTGTGGCACCTACCGTTATGATGATGCCTCACACCGTGGCACTCCATCCTTTCAAGGATAGCCAGAGAGGCCCTGGACACCTGCAACAGCTCCTGCAGCACACGCTCCATGTGCACCATCCTCCATCCACCTAGGACAAGGGAGCAGAGTCAATAGGCATGAATGCACATCCCCTGCAGCCCACCCATTGTGCATGGCATACAGCCATGGGACACACCCCTGTGATGGTGTGCGACCACCCACAGTGATCATGTCCACAAGACCTGCCCACCCAGGTGCACACAGCCATGCGGACTGCTGAACACACCCACTGACCAAGTCCCGAACAGCACCACCATGGCTGTACAGTGACATGGCTTTGCGGTGCGAAGGCAGTGGCACAGCCATGTACCCGGTGCACACACCGACCACCATTGACGCACTTCCAGACATGCAGTGCCACTGGACAGTGCTGACTGTACTATGTGGCATGCATGGCAGTGGTGTCAATGGATGGTGGCCATGCCCCACTGCCCACCCTGCTACAAAGTATGCACAGAAAATCCTGGATGTAAGGCACTCAACATAATCAGGCTGGTCCCTGTGCTGGGCCGATATGGGTTCTCCAGCATCTTGATGTGCCTCATGCCGCTGCCTCTCCCCACTTGCATGCCAGCACTCCTCAGGGCCTAGGGTGCAAACATGGAAAGGGGAACATCAGTACAATCTGGTAGCAAAGGCCCCCCACCCCTGGGTGAGTGCGATCCCACACAGCCAAACCCTTCTAGCCCCCCACCCCTATACCACCACCACCACCACTGCCCACACTGGATGGACCACCCCCTGTGTGGTGGACACATGCCCACCGTGATACCCGTATGGACATAACCAGTGTATGGATGGGGCAACTACCTGGCCGTGGAACCATGCCCCTCCTGGCACGTGCCCGCAGGTGGGCAAGCTTGTCCAGTTCCCTCATCTGGAGGTCCCCATACTGGTGCCTGCACTGCTCCACTGTGAGCTGAAGCCCTGTCACCTCCTTCAGGATCACTGCCACCTCCTCCCACACGGCACTCCTGGCCCTGTCCAGGGGTGCCTTACCAAACAGAGCACTAGCATGAGTCTCAACTAAGGACACAAATAGGTGCCCATCTCCGTGCCATCCTTCCACGATTGAGAATCAAAATGGCGCTCCCTAGCGCACGTCCGCCAGGTGCAGATGCTGTGTGGTACTGCATTGCCAGTCTCCATCATGCTGTCACCAAACAGCATGATAGAGGTGCACCCATGCTGACGCATGGCGCCTAGGGGGCAAGGGTCAGCACAGGGTCAGGGGTCCCATGTGCACAGACCACCACAGCATGACTGGTACTCACCGAATGTAGCGCAGTAGGGCACCTGTGTGGCACTTCCTGTAGTCGCCTACCGCGCTGTGGCACCAAAGTGCCTACGGCGCCCCAGGGCAAGAGTGCTTTACACGTGAACAGTGCACTAGCACCAGTGGCACAGTGGTGGATGTGCCCTGCATTGCCTCCCACACTCAGCACATCAGCAGCATTGCAGGCATCAGCACCCCAGGCATGCGCCATTCGGTGTCTACTGCGCACATCACAGAGATGCGCCCCTGCCTGAGCATGTTCAACACAATTGCACAAGGCGCAACTGCACAATATTCAGCCAGCATATGCAAATCAGCTCATCAGCATTTCCATGATGCAGCTACTGCATTAGCATCCACTTAAAAGTGCACCTTTCCTCATTTGCATGCGTTGCGCTATATAAATGTGACATGGGCCTGCAGAGGCCAGAGTCCAGTACCGCAGTCTATTGTGGTGGGTTGCATGCTGTTTGGGAGTGTGGGCTGTGGTGTGTGGGAGATGCATGGGACTGCACATTCAGAGGTAACACATGTCATTCCCACAGGATCAATAATGGCTGAACATGAGGAGGAGGTGGAGGGACAGAGATATGGGGGATGGAGGAGGCTTAACTTCACCTGGGCAGAATCTGATGCCTTGTTTGAGGCCTACCTTGATCATGAACTGCTGCTCAGCGGACAATGGGGAACACCACAGGCCCGTGCTGCAGCATGGGTTGAGGTGGTGCATGCTGTCAACCAGCATGGCAGCCACCAGTGTTCCGTGCAGGAGTGCAAGAAGAAGGTGGGCATGGACAAGAGGAGGATTAAAGATAAGGTGGCTGCCATAAGGGCAGCACGTGCTGCAACTGGTGGTGGACAGCTGGTTGTGGCAAGCCTGACACCACTGGAGGAGAGTGTGGCCAGCAGCATGTGGCATTGTGCCCTAGAGGGTATTCCAGGTGGTGGATTCTAGACAGGTGGCAGCCCATCACTGCATGGTAGGTCCTGATCTGTCACTGTGTGGGTGGTGGGGGGAATGCCATAGGGTAGGTCAGAGACATTAATGCTACTGTGTTCCCTTACAGCTCCTGGGCACCTACATGGGTCAGCGGTGATGGGTTTGTCCACTGAGGGCAATACCCTCAACATGGAGGAGCAGCCATCCACCTCCACAGATGTCCAAGGGTCAGGACAACAGTGGACCCACCTGTCTGTCCAGACTGAGGTTGGTGGTGCTGGTGCAGAGAGGGCCCTGCCCATGTCTCAGTGTGACAGCATCCATGGATGCCAGCATGCTGTGACATGGACCGGTGCCAGATCCGGCACCGCTGATGATGGAGCTCACATCATGGACAGTGATACATGTGGGCTGCAGGATGGCCCCAGAGCAGGTAACAGCATGGGCATAGCCATGGGTGGTGCCATCGTGGAGGCCTGCATGACATCACAGTCCCAGCCCATGCCTGTATGCACCAGTGGGACAGCACTCATGTGCATCCAGGCTGGAGGGGCTGTTGCTTCTGCTGCAGCAGCACTGTTGAGCCCTGGAGAGCGGTGGCCGGGGGCAGCATCAGCAGTCAGCCAATGGCGACGGGGGGACAGTGTCAGGGGCAGCATCAGTGCACCGCATCTGGATGTTCCCCGGCATGGCTCTGGTGTGCAGTGCCCATCATCATGGGGTGATGCCCAGCATGGCCAGGAACAACATGAAGGACGTCATCCTGATCCGGCAGATGACCTCTTTGACGAACACACCCGACTACTCCAGGCTTCCATGGATCAGCAGTCGCAGCTTGTTAGGGCGGTGGATGCACTCAGTGCATTTCTGCGCCAGGCAAAGCAGCGGCACAGCAGAGACCATGCTCTGCTCCTGACAGAGATGGCCCAGCAGCAGGAGGAGGATGTGACCGCTGTCATTGACAGGCAGACACGTGCTTTCACAACTGTCATGGCCACACTGGGCACACAGTTTGCTGCCTATGCACCGCAAACACCACGCAGTGTCATGTCCACCCCCTGTTCCCACCATCATGTGACACCCTCCATGTTGACACCAGGTTCAGCTGTGGGCATCCCTAGCATGCCTGGTGCAGGCATGTTTGATGAGCTGCAGACTCCTGCTCGAACACGGTTGCATTCCTGCAGTGTCACCCCTGGGGGACCATCGGTGCCACCCCATGAGGCCAATGGTCAGCCTGTCACAGCTGGCAGGTCTGGCGGGGCCACCCATGCATCCATGGTGGCTGTGGCACTGTGCCGCATGACTGACCTGTCTCCCACCATGGCTACTGTCTGACGCTGCCCTGTGTGCAATGTGTTGTACAATGTGCAATGCATGGGTGGGGTACCCTGCCCTGCACACACAAACGGTCCATGTGCACACCCACCCAGCTGCTGGCCACTGTGGCATGTGCATGATGATGCCTGCATTGCGCTGTCTGCCACTGTACAATGGTGCCCCGTGTCTGAGACATGCATATTGATGGGCACTGGGTGTGGTCGTCTGTGGACCTGTGTGTGGCTAGGGGTAGTGGTCGGGGTCATCATGCCTCCTACCCCTTGTGCATGTCTTCTGGGGTGTGTGTGTATGTGTGTGTGAGACCACGTGTCGTGTTAGGCCTTGCCCATCCCTGACAGCTTGTGTGATTCCACGCAGAGCCAATTCCCTTGCCACCATGTGCCCCGGTGTTCATACATGTGAGTTTGTGGGTTGTGCCCTTGCCATTGGTGCTTGCACATGGCCCCTTGACTTACCTGGGTTGGTTGAAGTGCTCCTCTGTGATGGTGTCCCAGTGCAGCTGTGACATCCAGATCAGTCGGGGGTCCCTTCACCCAAGGGGGTCTGCCCATCACCGTCTGCACCGGCATCCTCTTCGTCCCCATCGCTGTCCCCCTCTTCAACCTCTACAGCTATCCCACAGTCATTGGCCATGTTGTGCAGGATGCAACAGGCCAGGAATAGCCCGCAGACCTTCGAGGGGCTGTACTGTAAGGCACCGCCAGATGTGTCCAGGCAATGGAAACGTACCTTCAACATCTCAAACACCCGCTCTATGACATTGTGTGTGGTGGCATGTGCCTCATTGTACCGTTGCTGCGATGGGGTCGCGGGGCACCGGTATGGTGTGAGCAGCCAGGGACGGAGTGGATAGCCACTGTCACCTGTGTGTAGAGGGTGGACATTAGTATGGTGGTCAGCGTCGCTCTGCCATGGGCTGTCATGACCAGTACCCATGGCACCTCTGACTATACCCCCCCCAATATCCATGTCATCCTGTGTGATCTGCATACTCACCTACTAGATGGCCAGTGGGGATGTCCCCACTCTCGAATCTGTGGCACAGTGCAGACTGATGCCAGATGAAGGCATCATGTGCTCCCCCAGGGTGCGTGGCACAGACATTGGTTATGCACCCCCTAGCATCACACACCACCTGGCAGTTGATGCTGGCATAGCCCTTCCAGTTTATGTAAGCTGCACCCTCCAGGCCAGGTGGTGTGTGGATGGCCACATGGGTGCAGTCAATGGCCTCAAGTATGCCAGGCATATGTGCTACCTTGTGGAACTCTTATATGTGTGCTGTGTGCTCTGCCTGTGTGCTGAGGAAACGGATGTACTCCGCAGCATGTGGCAGCAGTGCACTGAGGAATTGTGTGAGTAGGCATGACACGGCCGACTGGGTTATGCCTGTTGTGTCCCCTGTTGGTCTCTGGAAGGTGCCTGTGGTGAGCAGGCACATGACAGCTGTTACCTTTGTCTCCACTGACAGAGCATGGCTCCATCGTGTGGGTGCCTGCATCTCATCACTGCACAGCTCACAGAGCCACCTCAGAATCTCCTGGTTCAGGTGGTACTGGACCACAATCTTGGTGTCACTGTAGTGCTCGAAGCTGGTGCGGGCTCGGTACTGCCTGTTAGGGGCATACCACAGATGGGCCCTTCCACGGCCGCGCCCCCCTACTGCCTGCCTTCTCACACCCCTCATTACTGCCTCCACCTGAAAGGTTGCACTGGCCATGTCTCTGGCTGGTGTTTCCACCCCCGGCAGCTGTTATCTTGTTCCCCCCCCCACTGTCCTTAGTGATGCTCCCCTTGCACTGGGTACACCTCCAACCTTTGGCTGTCCTGCCCACTGCCACTGCCCTCAGTCCACTTCTGCACCTCCCCTGTCTCTCCTGCACAGTGGCACAGGCTCCCCACTCCTGTCCTGTTCCTTCCCAGGTGTGCCCTGTCCTGTTCCTGCCAAGTCCCACTCACTGCTGCCCTCTGTACTGGTGCTGTCACCTTGCTCCCACCTCTGGCTTCCCTGTAGCGTTCTTGTGCCTCTCTCTTATTCCTTTTTATTTTGGATCATTTCCGCTGTTGTGCAACTTCCGCTTGCTCTCCTATTGCACATGGCGCATGCTGTTGAATATCACACTGCGCCATTTATTCATGGTTCTTCCCCCTACGGTTGCACATGTATTCATTACCATTGCGCTCTTGCGCATTGCTGTTTGAGCGGCACATCTGCCTACCACTGAATATCGCAGAATGGTGCATTTTCGGACTTGCACTGACGCAGATCTGTTGCACATGGCGCAACCCTTTTGAATAACTGGGCCTTGGATTTTATATGCCACTGAAATCTGGACAATAACTAATATAAAGTCTTTAGAAGTAGAAAAAAATAAAATCAATTGGTATCTTTTGAAAGTCCATCAGTAAGTACCTGCAGAAATTTTAAGAAATTGCTAGGTCAGTTTCCCTTAAGTACTTTGGCCTTAGAAAAAAAGAATCATATTTACATTATGGTTATTTCTTCTCCAAGATAATTGACTTTCTCAGATGTGTCTTGAAGAACAAATAATGTATCATGACATGGGTTTTACACCAAACATAAAAAACATACGTGATCGTATTCTTCCCATGGGTCTGGGAAATACATTATATGAAATATATAAACTTTCATGTTTCCAAATTAAACAATTGGTAAATAATAGATTAAGAGATGTCATTATTGAACAATGTCATGGAAGAATTAATGAGTTATGTCATTTTAAATGGTATAAAAAATATAAACAGATAATAAATTAGAGCCCTATTTAACTATTCTCAGAAATCCAGAACAAAGAGTGGTAACTAGCTACAGATTAGAGCTTTATAAAGCAAGATATATTCTTTATAATCAAAAAGGATTGGATATAAGTGGCCCAAGCTGTAGTTAAGGAGGCAGTATAACGCAGTGGTCTAAGGCTCTGAACTGCAAATTTGGTGACATCCAGCAGACTTGGGTTTGAATCCCACAGCTTCCACTTGCATAATGTGTGACCCTGAGCAAGTCACTTAACCTCTTTGTGCTCCCAGGTCGCTCCTGTAAAAAAGCTTTCAGCTTAGTGTGCTATACCTGGTTAGACAACTAAAAAAAATAATTAGGTGTAGTAGACAATCTTAAACATGTATTGTTACATTATCCACAATTTGAAATAAAAAGGAGAAAATTGCTCGCTCCTATATTAGCTGCCCTTGGTCTCCCCTCTGATCAATTTGTTATGTATTTATTTAATAGTGAAGATTTGAATGTACTGGATAGCTTGTATAGATATCTGAAATCTTTGCATCTCTAAGTATGTTCACTGGGAAACGGACATAAAATTATTTGAAATAGACGAGTTGAGTTAAAATGTTTTTATAAGGTATGTGCAATACTATGATGTTTTATATGTAATTACTAAAACATTGTAAATATTTTATATTATGTATCCATGTGAACTTTGTAATGACTTGTGTCAAACAAATACAAACTTTACCTACCTACCTAAGTAGTTAAAAGAAGAGACCAAAGCAAGGGATGTTCCATCACCAACTGATAGAGGAACTGTACAACTATTTAACCTTCTTAAAACTTCATGGGTTCAGTGACATCAGAAGCTGTAGAGCTTAGCTCTTAAGCTTGCATGATGGCATCAGGCCCACTTGGTGTTATGAATCACACTGTTTGTAACACTTCGAGTTGATTATTACATATGGCTGGCACTACACGAAACTAGTTTCATTCACTTTCTGTGAGATCAGCTGGTGAAGTGCTTGCACAGTAGTTCTCCTACCTTCAAAATTAAAAAGCTGCTTAATGATCACACTTTTGCAACAGCTGCCTCGGTATCATTTAAAACCTTAGCTGTAGCTGGGTCAGTGGCACAGAGGGTTGAGGTACAGGACACCACACCTCACACCACGCTGTTGACTTGAGTTTGGGAGGAAGCTCGGGATGCCAGGGGTCAGCTGGGGGGTGCAGAGCAGGATCGAGATGCCATGAGGCAGCTCTCCTCTCCTCTCCTTTCCGGGGATAGACGTGAGGGTTCCCCAGCTCTTGGCTGCCACCTGGTGGAGGCTAGGTGGCAGCACTTAGCCACAAGTGAACCCTGGTATTAGGCCAGGTGGTTGGAAGGGGCGATCACTGGAGCTGCGGAGCGTATGTGCACCTCCACATGCATGTACGACCATGTTCTGGGGTAATGGGGAGAAAAATCCAGAAAAATACATGTCTTCCCCCCATTGCCAAGAAGGTGCAGGTGATAACAGGGGAGCAAAAAGCAATATGGGAAAAAAAGAAAAAAAAACTTAGCTGTGTCCATGCTGATTCATGCCAATACATGCTGGTCCCTGATACTAATTTTAAAATCCTGCTTGTGACTCATTTGTTTGATTTTTTAAGATGACTTTTCAAAAGGTTGGGTGCAGACACAGTTTTGAGTTGTTTCTGCATCCAGTTGAATGAGTCTGCACCATCCCAGTGCCTGTAAAATTATGGCTGCTACCATCAAGTGATGCAAGTATCATTGTGACCAGCAAACAGTTTCAACTATAAATTGTGTTTTAACCAGTTTTCACTATTTTTGCTATCTCACCTCAAATTGCTGACCCTTTTTATGTTTGCTTGCATGAATGCATGCTGCACATGAGCAAGAAACATCTTGGGACAGTATGACATTTTGGAGGTGTGTGAGTTTCTGCCCAATTCAGTTGATGCTTTATGGGGCTCATTCCTCAGATACCAATGAATAAATGAGCTGTCTATGTCAGCTTGAGAGAAGTGGTCTTCACTTGAAAGAAAAGTGCCGCTCAATCAGGGATGGTTATGAGTTGACACTTTATGGGGCTTGTCCCTCAGGCACCAATAAATTGGTGAGCTGTCTATGACAGCAGTTTGAGACAGACTACCGCATTTGAAAGAAATCTGCCTCTACAATGAGAGACAGTTTCCTCATTATAGTGGGACCTTCTCCCTCCCTCACAACCAGGCAGACAAACATACCTTCTGTCTGTTGGCAGCAGCTGACAAGACTCTGACTACGCACATTACAGTGCACAGTAATGCGCATGGCTGGAGTTATGGCTCCTGTTGGTTTCTGCCACCATGCACTTTGTTTCTTCAGTGTGCCTTTCCTGGCTAACCATTTCAATAAAAAAATAAATAAATGAACCACGGTGTGGCTTTCCACATTGACGGCTCCTGCCGCCCACCACACACTCCCTGGAAAGCCAAAAATGGGTGCCCAATCCCCATGTTGGCATGTATCCCCCCCCCATTAATGTGACACACTGGGAGCCCACCATAGTGTGCCAAAATAACTTTTTATTATGTTTTTGACACCAAGATGCCCACTCCCAGTGTCAGATGATCCCCCACCTGCCCAAACATTTCAGGTCCTGACATCAGGGTGCCTAATTCCCATGTCAGCATGCCCCCCCACACACACACACACTATTGTGGCACACTGAGAGCCCATCCCAGTGTGGCAAAATATTTTTGGTAACCTGTACAATAAAGAAAACTGTCCCCAAAGTCTTTTTTTTCCCTTGTAAAAAAGAAAATTGTCCCTTGTCATCTCCCCATTTCCCCATTCCCCCCTCCCCCACTCCCACCCTACCTCTGTGGACCCACCTCCCCACACCACCCCTTACCCCATACTTACCTCCGGAGGTCAGGAGCAGCGATCATCTATGGACCGGGACATGTCTATACTCTTCAAAGCCGACCGGCAAACTAAAGAAATGACAGTAAGCTGTATAATGGGAGTCAATTAGGGTGTTTCAACTTACATTGATATCTCAGCCATTTTTAGGAATGTTGGCCCCAAATTTTCAACATGGGGTTCTTGGGACCCCACCTCATGAACACTGTCACTGTCATTTGGTTACTCATCCTGGAAGGTGAGTTCATGGTTGCAAACATGGAATCACCTTTTGGGACCAATTAATGAAATGACGGTGCCACTGTTCATGAGGTGGGGTCCCAAAAAATACATGTTGCAAATTTGGTGAAAAAATTCCAAAAAATGACTGCGTTATGTATGTATGTGCTGCACAGTTTCTATCCATGCTCGTAACTTCGCCAATGTTTAATATTTTCACTCCAGATTTTCAACATTGCCATTTTTTCACACCTCCTTATGAACAGTACAGCTGTCATTTTTCACATCCTGCCTGAAATTTGTTTTCGCACCTATGGCATTGAATGGCATGGTCGCTGTGGGAAGTCAACTTTTGGGACAGGGTAACAAAATCACAGTGGCATTGTTCATGAGGGGAAGCCCCAAAATGCCCATGTTTAAAATATGGTGAACAAATTCCAAAAAATGATTGTGTTACAGGTGTGTATTGTGCACTTTCTATGCACACTCGTAACTTCACTAATGTTTCATATTTTCACTCCAGATTTTCAACATTACATTTTGTCACACCTTCTTATGGACAGTACAGTTGCCATTTTTCACATACTGCCCAAAATGTGTTTTCACACATGTGGTGCTGATTGGTGCAGTCACTGTGTGAAATCATCTTCTGGGGTTGAGTAACAAAATGATGGTGCCACTGTTCATGAGGTGGGGTCCCAAAAAGCCCATGTTGAAAATTTGGAGTGAATATACCAACAAATGCTGTGGACATTAGGGTTTCCAAATGTAATGCCCCACCCTGTAGAGACTGACAGGTGTCAGGCATGTGACTTGGGGTCATCAGCTGTAATGCTCATGCCAGTCCACCCCACCCCCACCTTGCTGCCAGTGACAGGCATTGAGGTGTGCCTTGGGGTCTTCAGTCCTAATGTTCTCCCCATTCTCTACTGCACCCATCTCAGCTTATTTCCTTATGGAATGGGGTGAGCACATGGGCCAAAGACCCCAAGGCACACCACGACACCTGTCAGTGTCTGCAGGGTGGAGTGAGGTGGAATGGTGTTAGGGTTATGGCTGATGACCCAAAGGCACATCTCCAAATACCTGTCAGTCTCTGCAGGGTGGCGGTGGGGGTTGGCATTAGTTTAATACTTCACAGCCATTCCTATTATGCATCTCTCTAACTCCTGCACTACCAATGCCAATACAAGCAAGCAAACATTCAGCATTGACAAACACTTCTTAATATTGTGTGTGTACATGTTTAAATATAATAATACATACGGTAGTACTGTAATATGCCCTGGTAATCCTTACAAAATTATAGACATGGGAAACACATTGGGAGGGTAGCCTGGTTCTGTTACCAGTGTAATGCTGCCTTTGCTCTGTATTTATATACCATTTTCAGCACTGGTGAAGAAGGAACTTTTGCACTAAATTAGAGTTTATTGTTTTTATATGAGTGCCCTCCCTCTGAGGGGTTAGTGCCATTTTTTTCTTTTATTACTGCATCAGCCCAACCTATTTTTTTTTACAAATGTAACAAAAATTAATAGTTTGTCAATTTGTATTAATAGATTTTGAAAATGTAATCTGTGATAATTTGCACAAATTGACTTCTATAAAATGTTTGGCCACTTATTCAATTTGCAGCATCTGTTTCTGCATGTCCAGCCACTAACTGGATGGACACACAGAGGCATATTCAATCATTTAAAAGATGATCTATTGTGTCTAGATACAGCAGAAATAGACGCAAGTCTGCTTTATTAGAATATGGGCAGATGGATCTTGGACAGATCTGCTTGAATGTCCTGTCTCAAGTAACTCCTAAGGATCCGTTCCTGTATGCTGTTCTTCTTGTTCTTTTTTATCCATTGTCTGCATACGTTATATAGTGGTGGCACATCTAGATGTTGAGGGGCCTGATACTAAAAGGATGCAAACTAAATTTGTTTGAGCAAAATGGAGTTTTGCTTGCGCAGAATGGTCTTGCTAAACTACATGAATTTAACATGGGTTGCACCAGCTCTGCTGATGAAAGCATGAGTAGTTCACCCATGTGATGTTGAGTTCAAGCACGGGCCCATGTTGAAGGCATAGGGGTGTCTGAATGAACAGCTCATGTTCAATAGAGGAAGGAAGAGCCTCTGGAGGAAAGGCTGGATTCAAAGCAAGAAAAGATAAACTTACAGTCTTGTGTGCTCAACTTACAGTAACCAGATAAAAAATCACCACAGCTGGTTTGCAGGACAAAGGGATTCACTTTTATTTGGACGCCACTTCACATGGCACTAAGGTCTGACACCCCCCCCACCAAGCCAAATGTTTTCAAGCTGACTCACTAGCACTTTCTCAAGGCATGACATCACCAGCAGAGCGTATTCTTGAATACTAATCAATCAAAGTAATAATGCATCATTTAAGCAACAAACCATGACAGGGTGTGGGTTATGTTGGAATTTACCCACAGCTGGCATGATTTGGCCATGAGTCTGCAGGACAGGTGGTCAAACCAGGTCAGCCGTGGGTAAATCTCAGCACACCCCACACCCTGGAGTGGTTTATTGTGATTATACAATGTCCATTTTCAGTTTTTGTACAAACAATTTAAATAACATAGTGTTTTATGCCAGTGGAAATAACATTTTATTGAATTTATTATTGCACCCAAAAAATAGTTCCCTGTTTATAGGTTGAATATTGAGGAGATGCCCCCCCAATCACACTGATACAATCATACATTTATAGTAATTTTATTTTACTGTTTTTTTTTTTTGCTTTAATTTTGCAGCACAGATGAGCAGCTGGGAGAGTCAGAGGCATGGTGTCACCACCCTTCAGTAAGTAGGCGAGTTGGCAGTGACCATCAAAATCACTGGTGCTATTACTTTCCTTGGTAAAGTGAACTGCTGCTGGGAAGGTGAGCGGGATGTGTATGTAGGAGCGGTTTCTCTAAGCAAGCAGGCTGAGGGTCATTTTAAAAAACATAGGGATCCTGGATCCATTCATGACTGATGTGCTTGCCACTGTTAGACTAAATTGGTCTAGGAACCATCTGTAGTGTGGTCAAGAGGGAGTGAAGACAAAGCGTTGGTCTGTCATTGGACTGTTATGACAGTCTGTCGATGATCGCAGTCTGTGGGTTTCAGTGAGCCGGGTGTGCTCAGTGAGTGCCTTGAATAACTTAACAGGGAGCGAAATCTCACACACAGAGCAAGGTGATGTGTTTTTTTTTTCTTGGAGAGACTGTTTTCTGGGAACCTACTAGTAACAGGTAGCCTGCAGTCTATGTGGAGCAAGAACGAATGAGATGCCGCATCTCAGTTTGTTTCTGGGTTCAAGTTTGTGGTTACGAAAACCTATTGGCATGACTCAGGGAAATTACCTTTTTTATTTTCTTTTTTATAAGATTGGGAAACTCATAGAGGGTACCACACGAAAGAGGGTAAAGTTATGAGAGTACCATAGATGTGGCAGGCAGTCGATTGGTGATCCCGGATACTGAACAATGCTTGAGAGGTGAAGCAGATAGAACCATGGAAACAATTTAATGGAAAAAAAAAGTATTTCTTTAGTTTTTCATTTTGAAATTATATTACCAACCAGTCGAGCTCCTAGAATTATGCTGAGCAAGTGCCAAATTGTGTGTGTGTGTGTGTGGGAGGGGGGAGAGTAATCTGCAGTCCTTTTTCCAAACTCTTGATTTGGCATTGCATTTTAGCGTGTACTTAATATGGCAGTTTCAGTTGCATGTTTGGGGGCTCAGAGTCATTTGGTAGGTGGCGACTGCAGATGTTGCTGATTGGCACCTTTTCTGTGGGTAATACCAGGATTTACCATGGCTGAAAGGTGCCAGTTAGCCAATGAGATTGCAGCATTCTTAGACCCCATTCTATAATCTAGTACATATACTGTAAGTTGCCTCAATTAAGTGCATACAGTGCAAATAAAACACAATGCATATAAACAGTTAAGGTAACATATAATATAAACCAATTCCAGTTATCAAACATTTCATGTTCCTACTTGCCTTGTATCTACCTATCTATATATATAGATAGATAGATAGATATTTATATATATATATATTTTAATTGCAAAAAACACTGATAATGCATCAGTTACGGTTGAAGTGACAAGGGAGGAAGCAAGGTGTTAGAATGACACTCTAACACCCCCACCTACCTCACTCACCCCACCACAGATCAGTGTGTCGGAGTGTGCTCTTCGGTCATTGGGATTAACTGTCACCCCATTCCATGTGTAAGAAAGCTAACATGGTACAGTATAGGAGACTGGGGTGATAGTTAGGCCCAACAATCCCAAGGCACACTTTGTCACCTGTTGGTCTGAGGAGGGTGGGATGGGGTGGAGTGGGTTACTAGGGTGGGGGGTGTTAGAGCATCAGCCCTAATGCCTTATTTCCTTACTTTTGTTGCTTCAACTCTAACTGATGCAGTAATTAAGTTTTTTTACAATGAATTCCCTTACTTTTTGAGAAAGTATAATCTTACTGTTATATGGTTTGGGTAGTGCAGGGCTATCCATAAGTGCACAGACATTGTAATGAACTATCATCTCCGTAGGGCCCTGCAATTCCAGTATTGCATAATGGATGGCCCAGCAGTCTGATTACTTCATAATGGTATCCAAGGGCCCACCTGCCTATAATTGCAGCGACGCAGCGCAGCCCTAGACACATTCCAAGAAAGCCTAGTACTACAAATGGTGGAATATCCCAGTAACCATAGCAACTTTGTAAAAAATTCCACTACAGTTGTTATCATGGACTAGTAACCTGCACACATGGTTCGAACATTGAAAGGTGTACTAAACTGCACTTAGCAAAAAATCCATATCTCGAACCATTTTCGAGATATAGACATCGAAAGGCACCTCATTCGTCACAATGTTATCCTATGAGAAATTTCTCAATTTTGGAATGCCATAACTATGTAACCAATGCAAATGTTTACACCAAACCAACATAAGTCACATCTCTGAGACACTCCCTTTCTACCCTGCAAATTTCAAGCCAAAAGTCTTAACCGTTTATTTGCAGTGAAGTGGCAAAGAAACAGTAACCTTTAAAAATCACTGTTCATGAGCTGTCAAAATCCTTGTTCATGAAACAAATCCCTGTTCGAGAGGTGTCAGAATCCCTGTTCATGAGCCAGTCCCTTTTCATGAGGCATGGCCATCTGGTCATCCACTCACGAACAAAGATTTTGACAGGTCACAAACAGGGATCTTGACATCTCACGAACAAGGATTTTGACAGCTCATGAACAGGGATTACTTTTTAGAATCCCTGTTCATGAGCTGTTAAAATCCCTGTTCATAAGACACATCTCTGTTTGTGAGGTGTCTAAATCCCTGTTAATGAGCCAATCCCTGTTCATGAGATAGGGCCATCTGGTCATCTCCATGCAAACAAGGATTTAGACACCTCATGAACAGGGATCGGAAGCGAGTCACGAACAAGAATTTTCAAATATAAAAAAGGCAGTTTTTTTTATCTCAAGTAAATAGAACCAAAGCCATGGGTTTGTAGATGGTGTCACCCTGAACAAAACCGGTACTTCAATGTGTCCAGAAGACATCCCTGGGGCAAGTTTCAAGGCTTTGTTTTTGAAGAAAATTAACAAGATGGCTGCTCGCAAAGAGGGATTTTTTTTTTCTCATGAAGAGGAATTTTTTAAATCCCTCTTTGTGAGCTGGCGGAATCCCTGTCCATGAGCCCTAAATCCCTTTGTGTACCATGCAGCTATCCAAAAGACTGAACAGAACATGCTCAGCACCTGCAATTTCAAAATTGAATAACGTTTGAACAGATTAATATTTTTTCACCAAATCAACTCTGGCTTATTTTGTGGGCCACTCTCTTTCTACTCTGGAGATGTCAGACCAAAATTCCAAATGGTGTGGCTGCAGCGTGATGTGAAAAAACAGCAAAAACTGGCAAAAAAATTACTTTTACTCTTTTTACACTATGTGCAGAACAAAAACAGCAAATTCGATCACTGGACCAATATTGTCTCTGAGGTGTGTCCCAACTTTCCTGTTGACAGCCTCCTAGTGCTTATCTGGGTAAAGTTTTCCTCATAAATTATTTCCTTTAGTGTGTTGAGTGAAAGTTTTACTTTTTCTTTAGCACCGTGCAAATATTTTATTTTTAGCACAGTCATGCTATTTTGACTTTATTTTTACTGCAACTATTTAGTTTAAAGCCTAATTTTATCATGGGTGCTAATTTTCGATGGTTTCCTTCATTTTTGTGAAAATTCTTAAGCAAAGGAAACTAGTCCTTTGACCTACGAACTGAGTGCAGGTTTCTACGAAATTGCCACCGGCCAGTCCTGCCCCAGTTGATAAACTCTATTACTAGTGCCTTTTTTTTGGTTGCAGAACTGGGATCTATACCAGTGCCAGTCTTAATAGAAACCCAGTAATACTCAACTGCACACAGGTACAGTAGCTGCTGGACCCTTATGGACAGATCTGACACAGATGATACCAAGGCCCAGTAATATAACAAAAAAGGTTTCTTTGTAATTGCCAGTCTAGAGAGAAAACCTCCAGTTGCTGATTAAATTTGTAATCCGCTGCAGGTGCCTTGCGGTTAACCCCTTGAGGTCTGAGATAAAAAACAAGGAAACTGTCCCTAATTTGACGGTTCCCACAAGAGATCTATCCCATGGAACAGCACATAACAAATTTTGTGCAAATCCGTTGAATGGTTACAAAGTTATTAAAGTGCAAAATTTGAGGTTTAACATTAAACTGCCTTCTCAATCCTAACTATAGTGGCACTATTGGACACTATAATATATATATGTGTGTGTGTGTATATATATATATATATATATATATATATATATATATATATTATATATATATATATATATATATATATATATATATATATATATATACTTACACACACACACACACAATACATTGTCTATATGCTGACAGATACAGTACTTTACAGTATTACATTTTAACAGGTCTTCTAAAGTTTTGCAACTCCCATATAAAGTTTCCTGTTATGGGGCTGCACCTCTCATATTTGCTTGCAATCTCACTGTCAATTTTTTGGTTTCTTTCAGGGGATAACATTGGGATGGTTGTCCATTATCTATATCAGCCAACTTGTCCAAAAGTTATTAAATTTATCTACTATTTGTCTAAGACTAGTGGTATACTTTTCTATTGTATAAATTTCTATCACCATGTTTTCTCAGTGTTTTGCCACAGAGGTACTCACTGTAACCACTGTCTGGAGACAGTTTAGTTTTTGTTTTGTTTTCAGCTGTGAGCCAAATATGTATTTGCAGCTGATGGTGTTTCACTGTGGTATTTTCTGAAAAAAAGAATAGTGCCATCTGGTGAGTTAATGTGCCTAATGATGGGAACAGTTCATTCAGTGCTACCTCTGTTCAATCAATCAATCAATCAAAATCTTTATTTATCCAGGCGGGCACCATTGAGCAAGGCTCATTTGCAAGGTGGACCTGGTCATGAATACGTCAAAGTACAGTACAGAAGCAGGTATACAAAAAGCAATAATATACAAGGAAGAAAAAGTATATACAGTGTATACAGTACAGTACAAGGTTGAAATAAATAATAAAAAAACAGCATTATTTTACAATTAAAGAAGTCAGCAGATGTACAATCAACCATGGGCCAATGATGACTTGATTGAAATGTTGACTGCCAGGAAGCCCTCAGCATTGAGCATTCCTATATGTGTGTGTGTGTGTGTGTGTGGTAGGATTATGGTCACATTGTCTCAAGCAGGTAGTACCTCTTTTGGTGCCATATTGACCTGTAATATGTGGGGTGTGGAGATATCAGATGATACTCTTTCACCCAAGCGCTCTCCAAATGAATGAGGTTGTGAGTTTATGCTACTTAAAACATATCATGTACCAGTCAGCCTCTGAGATGTGATAACCTAGCTCCCCCTCCCATTGTTACATATTGCTATTGTTGATATTGCCTAAGTGTTGTGGGTTTCCTGGTATGTTATCAATATATGGTGGTCTGGTATCAACTCATCCTTAGCTTTTAATATCAGGTGTATGAGTGGGTGAGCTGCATCTCTGTCCCACTTTAATCCTAATCTAGAGCCTATGTTGTGGTCGACCCACACCACTGCACCATACGGCTAGCTCAGCAGCAGCAGGCCACACTATCCCACACAAACCTTCCTTCCTATACCTGCCCTTCCAGTCACCCTCGTAACCCTCCCATGCTCATCCCTACCTTTGCATTCGCATTCCGTTGGTACCCTTAAAGGGTAATTCAACAGGGTAGTTCTGTAAATGAGTCACTCTTTTGACAGCCACTCATTTACAGTCACTATTGTCACTGGATACCATCCATGTTTCTCAGGGGAAATTCCTGTCATAGCTGTTGGAATGTTTTAATTATGTAATATTATTAATTGTGTATCAGGCCCACTCTCTGCCATTGCATGAATGTGTGGTCAATCCTTCAGGGGCCAAATCTGAAGTCAAAAGTGGATGTGGGACAGCAGTGTTCAGAAAAAACTTCTGGACTCTGCGGTGCTGCCCTATCTGCAGGCACCTCTCTGTATTGAGGGAGGAGGTAGCTAGACTCCAAGCAGAGTTGTCGAGGATACAGGTGACCTTCCCCCCATACAGAGACCACCATGTCCACCACCGCTCCCTCAGATGTTGCCAAGAAGGAGGGAAGGATGGACTATGGTGGGCTTGGGAAAAGTGTGAGAGGCAGCATGGAGGCACATCCCCCAGCCGGTGGCACTTCACAACTCGTATGCCATCCTGGCAGAGCATAGAGATTGCGCAACATCTCCAGAAGTGAACACCATGGGAGCTGAGGGGGTCATCCAGGATGGAACCCCGAGGGCAGATGCATGGAGAACACACAGGAGGGGGAAGCAAATCTTGGTTGAGGACTCCATTGTCCGGGAAATTGGGCTGGGGTCACGTAACAATGGTGAGAGGGAGGTAATGTGCCTACCTGGAGGCACAGTTCAGAAGGAGGGCAAGTGAATCCTTAGGATTGCAAGGGCAGTAGCAAAGAGGGGGAGCTGGACATCATTATTCACTTGAGGACTAATAACCTGGCTAGAGAGGGGGCAGATGAAGGAAGAGTACAGGAAGAGTTCAGGGAGCTGAGGAGGAGTCTTGGGCAAGTAGCACACTCTGTCACCTTCTCAGAGGTGCTACCTCTCCACAGCATCAGAGGTGCTACCTGTCCACAGCAAGAGGGAAGGGACATCTGCATCATTGAATTCAACAAATGGCTAAAGAAATGGTGCGTAGAGGTGGGTATGGCTTCACTGGGGACTAGAACCTCACCTATAGGGATGAAGAACTATGTTCTCCAGATGACCTGCATCTATCCAGGGGAGGCAAAGGTATCATGTCTGAGAAGTTTAAGTGCCTCCTTTGTGATCATTTAAACTTGCCAAGGGGGGAGGCATAGACAGTCAAGGGGATTGTCATAGCCCTCCCCCACCGAAGGACATAACTGAAAGCAGTGAGGACCTAATAACTAGCATAACATCTAACTGCAAAACTACCATGGTTACAATGGGGGAGAGAACAGAAGGTACATCACTAATGTGGTGCAGAAAAAAGACCAATTAACAAGGAACATTAAGGGGGTACACAGAGTGGAAGGTCATGTGTACAAAGGCCCACAGTCTGGGAAACAAAATTCCAGACCTAATGGCACTGATGGCAGACACAAACCTGGACATTGTGACTATTATGGAGACATGGTCGCAAGAAACCATGACTGGGATGCAGCCATACCATAATATACACTTTTTAGAAAGGATAGAGAGGGGAAGGGGGAGGAGGGGTTGCCATGTATGTAAAGGAAGGGATTAAAGCTACGGAGGATCAGGGATCCAGGGAAGAAGCAGAGGCATTGTGGGTCACTCTTGAGTCAGGGAACAAAACAATCATCAGTGCTGGAGTAGGTTACAGGCTTCCCATACAGGGGGAAGATATAGATCTAGTATTAGTGGAAGCCATCCATAACATGGCAGCCAAAGGGGAAGTACTATAAATCGGTAACTTCAACATGCTGGATGCAGATTGGAATACCCAGACTGTAAGTTATTCAAGGAGCAGGGACATCATATCTGCCATGTATGGGGCAAACCTAAGGTAGCTGGTGGTTGAGCCCACCAGGGAGAGGACTGTACTGGACTTAGTGCTGACAAACGGGGACAGAATTATGGATGTTGAGATGGGCAGTCCTCTTGGTGCCAGTGGCCACAGAACTATGCGGTTTAGAGTCAACCCGTTGGCAGAAGAAAGCCATTTAAAGATTAAGATCCTAGATTTCCGGAAGGCCAACTTCATGGAGATGGGTGGACAGCTCAAAATTGCCCTGGCAGCAGAAGATACACGGGGAGGGGATGAAGAACAGTGGCTTAGGCTCAAGAGCTCCATAGAAGGAGTGACAAGTCAATGTGTTAGATTGCTTAGCAAAAGTAAAAGAAAGAAGCAGCTACTGTGGTTCTCTAAGTCAGTAGCAGAGAAAGTGAGAAAAAAAGTAAGGCATTCAGGAAATACAAAGAAACACAGAAAGAAGAAGAAGAAGAAATATCTGGAGAAACAGAGAGAAGCTGGGAAAGCTGCCAGAGGAGCTAAGGCAAGAATGGAGGAAGGAATAGCACAGGCTATTAAAAAGGGGGACACGACCTTATTCTGTTATATCAGTGAAAGGAAGAAGACCAGAAATGGTATTGTTAGGCTAAAGAAGGGAGAAGGTGGGTGGGTGGAGGACAACCTTGGAAAAAGCTGAGGTACTGAACAAATATTTTTGCTCAGTATTTACCAAGGAGGAGGCAAGGGAGGGGCCAAGACTCACAAGAAAAGATGTATGGGGGAGAGGTGGACACCAGCTCATTTACAGGAGATAGAGTCTTGGAGGAACTAGGAAAAGTAAAGACAGACAAGGCAATGGAGCCATCCTAGAGTGTTGAAGGAACTCAGGGAAGTCCTAGCAGGTCCACTGACAATCCTCTTCAACCAATCACTAGAGATGGAGGAGGTGCCTGGGGGCTGGAGGAGGGCAGAAGTGGTCCCCCTGAACAAGACAAGTAGGGAGGAGGCAGGAAATTACAGGCATGTAAGCCTGACCTCAGTGGTAGGGAAGCTGATGGAGTTCCTGCTTAAGGAGAGATCAGTGAAGTTCCTGGAGTTAAGCGGTGCAAAAGACCCAAGGCAGCATGGATTCACTGAGGGTAGGTTATGTCAGACTAATGTTATCGATTCTTTGACTGGTTGAATAGAATGGTGGATCAAGGAGGGCGGTGGATGTGGCCTACCTGTTTTTCAGTAAGGCCTTCGACATCGTTCTTCATAGAAGGTTGCTTAACAAAATGGGGAATCTGGGTGTGGGCTCTAAAGTGGTAAAATGGGTTGGTAACTGGCTAAAAGGCAGGACCCAGAGGGTGGTAGTAAATGGCATAAAATCAGAAGAGGGGGAGGTGACCAGCGGGGTTCCACAAGGATCGGTGTTTGGTCCAGTTCTATTCAATGTCTTCATAAGTGACATTACAGAGGGACTGGAGGGGAAAGTATGCCTGTTCACAGATGACTTCAAGATCTGTAACAGGTCGACACACAGGAGGGGCTTGGTGAAATGAGAAATGACCTAAGACTACTTGAGGAATGGTCAAGGGTTTGGCAGTTGGGTTTCAATGCTAAGAATTACAAGATAATGGGGCTTATGTGATAATGACAAAAGCCTAAAGGCGTTCGTCATTATTGCAAAGTCAGACTGCCAAAATTAATTTCAGCACTCTGACACCCTGGCACACAGAAAAATGGCACCAGGGGCTTAGTTTTTTAATGTTCTCAGCTCCAGGGGGTTGTATGTCAGAGGGGATGAAAAACATAAAAAAAAAAGTTCAGGCCGGGCCGCACCAGCACCTGGTCCTGAAGCCAGTACCCTGCCCACCAAAGCTGCCAACCCACCCACCATGCCACAGGGTCAGCTTGGCAACCCACTGTGGCACCACCCCTCACATACCCTCCAACTCCTCGCTGTGCATGCTAGCTCCCCCCTGCACACGTAAGTATAGTGACATCCCATCGCTATATTCACTGACCCCCCCCAATCTGGCTGCCATAACCTACCATAGCCCTGAAGACATACGCCAGGGACTGGGTCACCATTATTGTAGGTGCCCAATAGCCGACGCTAATATCTCGTGCTACCAGATGATGCATCTGGGACACAGAAATCCAGGAGAGGAATACAGGATGGGGAGGGGGAAGGTTCTAGCCACCACAAGTCAGGAATGAGAGACCTGGTGGTTATCATATCCAATGACCCGAAGTCAGCCAAACAATGCAAAAAAGCAGTGAAGAAGGCAAACAGAATGCCGGGGTGCACAGGAAGGGGCATAACCAGTAGGAGGAGTTAAGTGGTGATGCCACTGTATAGATCACTGGTGAGGCCTCATCTGGAATACTGTGTCCAATTCTGGAGACTGCGTCTCAGGAAGGACACAGTCAGAATGGAAGTGGTCCAGAGAAGAGCAACAAAAATGATACATGGACTGTACCACAAGCCTTATGAGGAAAAACTCAAGGAACTAAACATCTATTCAGTGGAAGAGAGAAGGGAGAGAGGGGCTATGATAGAGACTTTCAAATACCTTAGAGGAATAAACAGGGTACAGGAGGAGAGCATATTTCAGAGATGAAAGTGCACAAGAACAAGGGGATATAACATGAGGTTGGAGGGAGGAAGACTGATGGGGAATGCTAGGAAGTATTTTTTTTTTGCAGAGGGTGGTGGATCTGTGAAACAGCCTACCAGTGGAGGTGGTGGAAGCGAAAACAGTACAGGGATAAAAAAGTGCATGGGATAAGCATAAAGGCACCCCACTGTACAGCACAGCGGGGGAAAGGCAGTCCAGATAAGAGTAGGGATTGCCAAACCAAGTAGGGAAATGGGCAGACTAGGTGGCCTGTATGGTCCTTATCTGCCAACAGATTCTATGTTTCTAAGTTAAAAGCCAGCATCTATAGGTATCTGGCAATTTTTAACCTCGGTCTGGGTCAGTAGTTCTCTTCAGTTCTCCACTATGGTGTGAGTGAATGATTGTAAGGGCCTCTGTTCCCTACCAGAGAGTGAGAGAGTATACAAAAGCCACTGTACATCCATGGGGAGACTTCGCAGTGCCACCCTTTTCCATTGTGGTGATGCATGGCTGTCAAGCCAGTGGAGAGCATGCCCTTAGTAAGTTGCTCTGCAGTAATACCTGTGATGTAGTGGGGCCAAGCCTCCTTTGTTTTTGCTTTGATGTAGGCAAGAGTGTGCTACACATGCTCTATTGCCAGACCACAGGTATCTGGATATCTGTCTGTCCCAGAAGTTAGTCATCTGTGGCTGGGGTTATAGGGATTTTTTTTTTATGTGCCCCTTTTTTGTTGCCCTTGGCTGACCAGAGTGTCTGCCATGGACCCCCATGCTTCCACTTCCAGGATAGCCTGTGCTCCCCCCCCCCCGGCACCCCTGGCTTGCCCCTAGGAGGTGGGGTTGCAGCACAGGCAGGTAGTGCCACAATCCATGTAACTAGTCTGGGGGAGCTGGCCTGGAAGCTAATCAAAGCCAGGGGCAGGCTTCATTAAGGTAGCCAGTTGCATTATTTTTCTTATTTAGCCCCCAGGGGAGGGGACATGCAATGAAGTCCCTGCGTCCATTCCACCCCTCCTGGGTCTTAGCGCCGATCCTCCCGAGGTTCTCCTGGCCTCCGCTAGTAGTCCCCTGTGCATCAGACACTCACCTCACCCACCCCCCAGAGGAGGAGAGCAGCCCATAGGATGCTCAGTCCTTCTCTCCCCAGCTGGCCTTCTGATTCCTGAGTCCATTCCCGAACCCGGGTTGCTGGCATCGCAAGTGGAAATCCAACCATTGTGCCAGCGGGCTGGCTTATAGGGAGGGTTTTAAATAAGTATAATATTCTGGGTAAGACATTCAGACACACTGGGTCCACCCTATGGATTAATGGCATTGGGAGCAGTGTCCAGTATTTAAGATCTTTATGAATTTGCTGTTTAAGGGAGTGTAGTTAAGTGAATATACAGTATCTGCATTAGATCAGCAGGTATCAGAAGACCCAGGTATCTTATCATGGATCTGTTTCATTTGAGTAGGTATTTAGTTTGTAGGGTAGGAGACGTTTGATATTCTATGTGCAGCACTTCAATCTTATCAGCATTCAATATATATCCTGCCAACAGCTCAAATTCCTTCAGTTTAGTGAATAAGGCAGGAAGAGACATCTCTAGGGCAAACAGGTATACCTGGAGTTCATCTGCATAGAATGCCACATTCTGTTCCGTATCCACAACCCTTAGACCAGAAATCTTTGGGTCATTTCTTATGGCCTGTGCTATGAGTTCTGCATAGAATGTGAATGGAGGGAATGGGGTCATAATGTCACAACACAGTATGCCGCATGGCAATATCGCGCTGCCAATACAGTGTGTTTTCTGCCATGAGGCATGTCTTTTTTCTGTGGGGGACTCTGCCACCCACACCCCCCATTTAAGGGGGCTGTACCCCTGAATCCCCACCCACTAAAGATTCTCAACTCTGGGGGGGGGTTCAAGTTGGGGAGCACAAAAGATGAAGAAAAATTAAAGTTTCTGGGGCCAGGAATCAAACCCGGTCCCTGATGCTGCGCCTGGGTTCCTACTGCTGTGGCTAAGTTCTGTAAGTCAAGACAGCTGCTCGTCGGAATCCGCTCCCAGCAGAGGTCTTATCATCTGCCTGGGAAAGTGCTACTGGTACAATACCGAGTACAGCAGTATACACGATATTGCACCAGTAGCACTTACAGACTACGCTGTACCAGGTTAGCCATAATGTTATATGCTATTAAGAGTGCGACATTATGACTCAGTAGGCGAATGGAGTACACCTTGCCATGTCCTTCAAGTTCAAGGAAACCTGTTTAAGTATATTGCATTCACCTTAATGGTAGCTTGAGGGTCAGTGTAGAGGACTTTGAGCACATTCTGAAATGGCTCTGGAAGGGGCAATTTTTCAAGGGTATATTGTAAGAAATGCCAGGATACTCTATCGAATGCCTTCTGTGCATCCATACTAATTATCATCATTGGTGTTTTGGTTCATGTAGCCTGCTAGCTCAATCCCATCCTCCTTGCCTAAGGGACTTAGGGCCTTTCACATAAATGCATGCAGCCTACTTCCCAAACTGGACAAGCTTAAAGTTTGGGTTTCCCAATACCCTACCAACATCCTTTGTGTAACCAAAATGTGGCTCTCGTCTAAAATTCCTGATTCTGCCATCTCCATCTCCATCTCTGAGTTTAACATATTCTGACAAGACAGAAGTAAGCAAGGTGGTGGCATTGCCCTGTTCATTAGGTAACCCATCTCTTGTTCTATCATTTTTAAAAAGGTCCGATCTGCCTCACATGAAGCAATTATAGCACAACAACCCCCCCCTCACCCCCCGCTCTACATTGGAGCCCCTTCCAAAACATCTGCTGATGCTCTAGTTTCCACCATCTTCTATATTTCGTCCATCACATATAATGGTGTTACTTAGGGATTGTTGCTGTTACTCTGTGATTTCAACCTAGACTCTCACCTTCCTCCAAGTCCACTATCCTCAAATTAGAAGCTCTGAACCCTACTCAATTGATACAGGAGCCCACTCACCTAAACCCTCACTCCCATAACCACACTCTCTTCAATTGAGTCCTATCCTCTCACCTCCATCATATCACTGCTGCTGGAGTACTCCCAGATGCTATCAGTGATTGACCATTTCATCACTTATTGAGCAAGAACAATTCACCACCCCATGCAGCCCCCAAATACATTTGGTCCTGCCCCCTATACAAACTAGATGTCTCTGCCCTTCATCACGACCTTTTCAGGGTGTACTGGTCAGCCATCTACTCTGCAGGGGATGTTGACTCCACCCTATCTCTTTTCTCCAGCCTCTTCCTATGTATCTGGAACCACCATGCCCCCCCTTAGGAATATCAGGGTGAAGAGACACCATCACCCTTGGATTTCTGATGATCTATTGGCCAAGTGCAGGGGTAGGGACAAAGCTTGGCATTGCTATAAAGTATCCCTTCTTCAAGCTGACCTAGAAGCATACTGAGCCCTAAAGAATAACTGCACTAAGGCCATCCATCTCTCTAAGGCAAATTACTTCAAGCGTCACCTGCAGCAAGAGCACCAGACATCTGCATCCTTCAGAAAAGTCCTCCACACCCTCTTGGACCCCCCCGTCCAACTATGCCACCCACTTCTTCATGCTGACAGGTCCCCTGTGTCCGACCCTGCCTCTGTTGCCAAAATATTTAACAAATTATTTGCTATCTGCGACAGCTGCCAAGTTTCCATTCACCTCCTTTATACCCCCTCGGCCCACTTGGTTGCACCTGACCAGCCCAGTGATTATCATTTCCCCCCGTTTACTCCTCTCAAAGTCTACACTGCTCTTCTTGCTTTAAACACTTCCAAGTCTAGCTTTGATGGTCTCCACCCCAAGCTTCTTCACCTCTCTACCTCTGCTATAGCAGCCCTGCTCACCTATATTCTAAATTTTTCCCTCTCCACCACCATCTCCCTGCTTCCCTCCGCAGCCAAACTACAAGAATCGCTTATCCATTCAAGGCTGTCTGACTTCCTTGCTAGATCTAATAACCTCTCCCCCATCCAGTCAGGCTTTAGGAAGCATCACTCGACTTTATCATCTCTTTTGTGTGTCACAGATTCAATACTCATTGCTATGGACAGGAGACAAATTACAGCCGCCATTTTCATTGACCTGGCAAAAGCCTTCAGTTCTGTCTCCCGCCCTCTCCTACTTTGACTCAAGGCTCTATTGGCCTTGCTGAGTCTGCTGCTAATTGGTTCCAGTTCTATCTTCACAACAAGGTACCGTCGGTCCAAATAGGTAACACTTTATCCTCCCTGCTCCCTATTCTATCCGGTGTCCCCCAATGATCCATCCTTGGTCCCATTCTCTTCTCCCTATCAATAAATAACCTCCCCTCAGTCTGTAGGTCCACTGAAATTCACATGTACACAGATGATACTATTATTTTCCTCTCTGGGCCCTTGATCAACAGCTTACAGTCCCCATTTCAAGAAGGTTTTCATAGAGTCCAGTCCTGGTTCAAGGATAATAAACTTAAACTCAACATTAAAAAAACAGTGGCTATGATCTTCAGCTGCAGGCAAAAGTTGGCCACCCTATGGCAGCTCCCTACTTTTACAATGTTGGATGGCTCTATCATTGAAAACATCTTGGCTTTTAAGTGCCTAGGGGTTTGGCTGGATGTAAACCTGGACTTCTCCACCCACGTTGATGTCATCTGCACCAAGCTCCATCCACCACTAGGCACCCTTTACCACCACAAAGCCAGCCTCCCTCTCCCCAGCCACCATGAATTGGTCTCCAAAATGATTCTACCAACTTTTGACTATGCTGATGTAGTGTATGGCACTGCCTGTCAGTCTTCCCTTGGCAAACTTGACATTCTCCTAAACTCCTTCAGTCATTTTATTTATTTATTAGCTTTTGTTGACTGGGTAGGTACATTAGACAATAACCTGCCTGTTTCCAAGTACGACCCAGGAGGGTGCAAGATACAACCAACAAGCAATACAATGGTGGAACCATGGCATCTCCCCCTCTCACTCACTACTGCCTTCTTTATTCTGCCCTATCACTTGCTGTGCTGCTTCACAGGAGAATGATGCATTGTGCTACCTTTGTTGCCAAATTCTGGTTTGGTTCCCTCCTCTCTTATCTCTCCTCTTGTCTCTCCCAAGGTGCCTCCTCCAACTACTCCCTTCATCACAGAGACTCTCAAATCTTCACTCTCCCTGACCCCCATTCTGTTTCTGGACAATCTGCCTTTTCCTTCCGCTTCCCTGCTCTCTGGAACAAACTTCCCACTGACCTCTGCTCTTGTTCCTCCTTTTTCTCACTCTAAAGGCTCATCAGACTCCTTCCCCAACAGCTGTGCCCTGATGCTCCCAACCCTTACCACCTTAATCCTTTTTGGATATGCTCTTTGAGCTGCCAGTAGTTAGATCAATCTTGCTAATGAGTTTTGTTTTTGAGGGCTTGTATAAACTGCCATCACAAAGAGCTGTTCTCGTAGGTAAATGGTCCTTTGTTTTGTGTTGCGTGCTACAGTCATTGTAGAGACTTTTAGTTACATTCATTCTGGGTCTTGTAACCTTGACCCTTGACCTGTTGTCTGTGATTATGTGATTTTAAGCTGCCTTTGTACCTCTTCTCCCATGTTCCCCTTCCCCTGGGTCACTGCTGGAAACAAGCCTCAGCTATGTTGCTTTTCCCAGTTATCAACTTTATAAAAATAAATAAAAATATTCTTAACTAACAAGCACAGTTAAGTACATGTTAAAAGTTATAAGCACAGGACTTAAATACAAAAATGGAGCCAGCTGAAGATATTAATTCAAACCTGATGGTCTGTTAGACTGGATTTTATACTGCCAAAAGGCTTCTCATCTCAATAATGTATCATTCAGTTCCCCCCACCCTGTCTCATTCAAAGTTGCCCTCGCACTTGCCTGAAATTTAAATCTATGCTGCTTTCCCCGTTTATGTACATGTTGCACTAAGGCATCCTCTGCATCACTCCTCAGCATGCTCCAGAGATGTTTGTTAATTCTCTCTTTAAACTTGTGTGTGGTCCCACCTATGTAAAAAGGCATTTCATGTACATATTGCAATATACAGTAGACCACATCAGTAGTGCTGCATGTGATCAGACCCTGTACTGTAAATGACTCCCCAGTCACTGGATGCACCACAACTTTTACTTGTGTTATTTTTGGGACAAAAGCTGCATTTGCCACACCTGAAGTTACCATAAGGGAGATTCAGGTTGGGAATGGCTATTGCAGCATCCCGATGTAAACTGTGTACAAGTGCATCTGCAAGATCTGATGCAGAAGTTCACATTATCCCCAAACCAATGGACTACTAAGGAAAGAAGAAGATAAGCTGGAAACCAGGACAGATGTTATAAGAAATGTTTTAGAGGTACAGTAAGCTGGGGAGAAATGGAGAAGTAGGGTGGGTAACTGTTGGGCCTGGAAATGTGGGCTATTGGAAGTAGTGGCACATCATCTAAATAATTTTCAGATGTTTACAAGCCCTGTGGCCTCATAATGGATGGTGCTAATGAAAGCAATGCGAGCACTTGCAAGTCTTTGAAAATGAGCTTAAGGAACATGGCATGGATTTTCACAAGTCTGGATGCCAGACTTGTGGCAGGATTTCTGCCACAGCTGCAGCACTACAAATTCATCCAAATGTTTGTGTGTGATTTTCCAACAAAGTGATGCATTAGCAACGTCCATGTTGCTCACTTCACAGAAGAAAAATTATGCATGGGTCATTCTTTTGATGCATGCACCATGAGTTGGACCATGTTTTCATGCTCTAATAGTCATGTTGCCAATAGCTCAGTGACAACAAAATTGTGACATGGTTCTTTGGAAATCCAGCCCTGTGTTTACTATTTTGGTCAATTCACATGTTATCAGCTGCACAGAAGTTACTAGAAGTCATGCATTCAGCATGCCTGAGTGCTCAACTCAGAAGCTGAGTTTAGGATAACACTGCTTAAATGCAGTGCTTACAGAACCACATTATTTTCTATGGGCCACATCAAAGTAAAGAATTAAAGTAAAACAAAACGGTGTTTTGAGGGGGACTTGCCATGGACCCTCATAAATACATACTTAATCTGAGGCTGAGGAAACACTTGTCTCGGGATTAAAAGTTATGTTGTACAGCAGGGGTTCAGTATGCACAGCATTTATGCAGACGTTATTCTGCACTTAGATTTCAAGTTCACTGTAGCACGTAGGCGACAGATTCCTGAACTGCTCTGTGCAGCCAATAGTGTGAATCAGTTAACTAATTCCTGTGAACTGGTATGTGGGGAACATGCAGGAGCACAACTGAATGTTCTCTTTTGTCAATTCTAACTGGGGACAGGGGACTCTTCTCTGCCCTTCTCACATTAGTAGGGGGGCTAAATATAGCAAATTTAGCCTCCTATTAGATTGAAGGTACAGAATGTATACAAATAAACTTGCTTGATATCTTGAAAAGTTGCAAGTAACTCATACATTTTTTATATGGAAAAATATACTAAACTGTGTAGATTTCAGCAACATATAATTGTAAGTGATATATTATTATGTGTATGAAAGCTTCTTCCACTTTCCAGCTAATGTTGATGATCATTCTACAATTTATAAATGAGTCACTTTAGGCTATAACAATCTGTGACAAAAATGTGGCATTGTAAGTGACTACTGCAATTATTTCATCACAAGGTAAAGAACATTTTCACCTAGTTTGATTGCAGAAGCTGTATCTCATTTTATCATTTCATAGAGCTCAAGTAGCTATTAAGAACAACATTTGATCGTAGAAATAGAACATCAGGCATGTCTGAAAACACATCAGAATATATACTGGCAGTTTCTCAGAAATAGGACATAAAAGTTAATGATGTACTGTAAATCTAAAGCCTCTTAACATGATGTGTTCTCATTTGAGCAAGATATTTTTTAACTGCCTTCCTTAACCAGTAATTACTGTTCAGACGGACTGGAAATTAGATAGATAGATAGATAGATAGATAGATAGATAGATAGATAGATAGACAGACAGACAGACAGGCAGGCAGACAGATAATCTTTATTGTTGTCCAAACCAAAGCCCTAATTTCTTTAAAAATAAGTAAAAGTGAATAAAAACATTTAAATAATTTATTAAATTCTGGTACATTATTGTAAAATGAATCTACTGTAGCAGGTAGATAGAGCATTGTGTCTTACTTGACTGTTGTAATGTGTAAACATTGCAATATTCAATATCAGCTGCCATTATATTTCAGTAAACATTGAACTTCAGTATTGTCCTGACAGATCTAGTACTTATTTATAGGGAAAAGCAACCTGCCTCAAACCATTTTAAGACTTGGATTGTGCAAAGCATAATGCTTCACTTTGCCTAATGATTTTCAGTTGCAAATACACAGCCTGTTTTCTTTTTTTAAAGTTAATTGCTTTACTGGGACATAGCATATGGGGGCATGTTTAAAATCTCAGTCACAAAAAAATGCAAAGCACAGCACAAATGTTTGCTTTCGGATGCACAGGTGTGAAATCTTGCTATTCACAGTCAGATAGCACACCACACTATCTGACTGTGAATAGGGCCAAGACAGGCAGCACTAGCCCAGTACAGCCACTGCTAACTCCATTAGCGCTGCTCTGACATGCAGCCAGGAGAATGTCCCTGCAATGAATAGTGCAGGTGCACAATTTCCTATTCACTGAAGCAGCCATGTAAATAAGCCCACTGGGCATGCAAGACACTATGTGGCCATTTGCATGTCCATTATGATTCCATTTACATAGGTTGCAGCCAGAGTTAATGTGCCTACCCATACGCTGATCACCAGCCCTATAGGTAAACAATAAGGTCACTCCCTGGTGCTAGTGGTCCCCCCACATTACCAATCACTGGCCCGGTGGGTAAAACATAATTGGAATCCATGGTGCTAGAGGTGCACTCCCCCAATCGCTGATCACCAACCTGATATATACCAAAATAATTGTAATCCCTGGTGCTAATGCTTCCCCTCATCTCTGATCACTGACACAATAGGTAAACAATATGTTCCTTCCCTAGTGCCAGTGGTTCTCCCCATATGCCGATCACTACCCAATAGTTACAAAACTAATTGTAATCCCTGGTGCTAGTGGCCCCCTCAATCACCAATCACTGGCCCGATATGTAAAATATTATTGGAATCCATGGTGTTAGTGCATCCCTCACCCCACAACCGCTGATCGCTGGCCCCAATACAGCAAAATTATTTCCCTGGTGGCTAGTGGTCCCTTCCCCCACTGATCACTGTCTAGACCACATAAATAAACATATTTAAACTTCTCTGGCAGCTAGTGGTCCCTCCCCTTGCCGATCACCATCCTGGACACAGGAATACAACTAGATAAATCTTCCCATATATCCAGTGGTTCCTCCCCCCACCCAATCATCCATCCGATATTGACATCATAGTCCATGGTGCTAATGTAATCACCCTCAATACCGATCCCCTGTATAGTCAATGTACACATTTCCCTGGTGGTCTAATAACCCCTGACAAGGAAGAGAACGTGGGTGGGTGCCCTTTGTATAAAGTAGTCCAAGTGTTCCTATTGGGGGCTGGTTGAACGGCTGACTTCAATGTAGTGAAAAAAATGTTTCTGGAGGCCAGCCACTCAGTTCATCATAAGAAATGTAGATTTATTTTGATATTTTCTTAGAACACCATGATCCCCTAGGTATGCTCTATGTTTCACCCAGTCATCACCTTGGATTCAGGATAGTGGGAACAGGTGGGGGCACTGCCCACTGGGATGGGGGCCCATTGGAACGGCAATCAGCACTCGGAGGGAGGTCTGCCGCTGTACCTCTGCCAACCACTAGGGTTACAGAGGATTAAAGCAAGATCTCAGTCAGCAGTATTTGCTCCACCCAAGGGGACCCCATAAAAGGCCCTTGTGCAGAGCAAATGCTTGGTGTATCGGACTGCACTGATATGCAGGTCCCCTCCCCTTCATTTGAATTGTGGGCCTTTCCACACTTTGCCCAGACGAAAACCCAATTTCTGCGCCCACACCAGACTTTTATGAATACCACTTGGGCACAAAATCCAGTTTGCGCCACACAAACTGGATTTGCACCATGGCATAGTTATGTGAATCTGGACCCAGGTTCCTAAAAGCTCTTCTTAACATACAGTATTACAGTATTTTCAAAACTGAGCAGATACATTTCCAATATGACTTCATTTTTAATTCTCCATCTGTATATTACAGCATTTCCAACTTTTTCTAATGTTTTCTGAATATCTTGCAATCTCATCCTTTCAGTTATTAAATTTGTCATTGTCCTGCCTAGGAGACCCCTCTTCGCACATCTGGAAGGGGGTGGGGTTGGCTGACTGTATGGTAGACATTTAATGCAGTAAGCAAACAATGCTTTACAAATTAATGGCAATTTAATGACAACAATCAAAAGCCATTAAACAATTTGCAAAACGATTTAATGGTCAGAGTTAATGAGTTTGCCTAATTTAAATAGAAAATAAATGGAAATAGTATTTTAATGGCTCTAATTGCTAGCAGTAGTATGAGAAATAGAAACTGATGTGTTTTTTTAGAAGAGATTTGCACCAGCTTAGCTGCTGCACACATGGCAGGTATGCAACATGTGAACCTGATGTGATTTTTAAATGATGTTCATACCAGCTTAGTTGCTGCATTCATGTCAAGCATGCAACATGCAAACCTGATGAGATTTTTAGATGTTCACAGCAGCTTACCTGCAGCACAAATGTCAAGCTTGCAGCATGCAAACCTGATAGTCTTTTCAGATCTGGTTCGCTGAGTTTCACTTTGTGTATACTAACCTCATGCAAACATTGCTCAATTAAGCATGTGGCATGCACTGTGCATGTATGCAGCACACTTATATTTTTGTAAGGGTGCCTTTTTTATCTATCTGGAAGATAATGTAGTTTGTATCTGTGTGGAGGGCTTGCAGCTCACTTATCCTCCTGGCTGATGTCATGACAATCAGGAAAATTGTTTTCCATGTGACATATTTATCAGTAGTAGCCACAGATGCCATGGGTACCTCCTTTAGCTGGACAAGACAGATATTCAGGTTCCATAGAGGGACTGGGTCCATTATGGAGGGGTGCAGGTGATTGAGGCCTTTAAAGAACCTTTTAAAAACAGGACACATACAAACAGAAGAGAGAAAGAAGTAAATGCTTCGACTGGGACTTTTACCCAGGCCACCCAGAATGCCATACCATTTGCACTACCAGCTGCGCCAACAAGGCAACTGGGAACTGGGCTGTTCCCAAGCACATTACTCTTTCTCAAATGCACAATTTGGTGGCTGCAAAAATAATTACATTAATTGTGTGTAGCCACCAGGTTGTACATTTGAGAACGAGTAATGTGCTCGGGGACAGCCCAGTTTTCAGTTGCCTTGGTGGTACAAATGGTAGCTCAGTCAGAATGGTATTGAGTCTCTGACTCAAATACTAGAGGGCATGAGTGGAAGTTGAGGGGGGAAAGCTTAAAAATGGAGTTTAGGAAACTCTGTTTTACAGAAAGAGTCATGGAACCATGGAATAAACTATCAGCTGAGGTAGTGAAAGCAAAGTCTATGACATCATTCAAACTGGGGTGGGGCAGGGCTAACGTGAGATCAAAAGCAACAGGAGAAAGTGGAGGCACTAGGCAGAAAGGGGATTAGGTCCTGGGATCTGAGTAGGTCCAAGGAACACATGAGCAGACTAGATGGACTTTTGATCTTCTGCCATCTCTTTTTCTATGTTTCCATGTTTCTCTGTATTCTGGGCAGCCTGTGTCCAATTCCCAGTCGAGGCACTTGCTTCTTTCTCTCCTCTGTTTGTACTGAATGTGTTCCTTTTAAAAACAGGTTGTGAGGTCAAAGATGTGTCCTTGCCTGCTGATGTATAGGCTGACACTACTGCCAGGTGTACCTTTAGGACTCAGGTTCTTAGACCTAAGAACTAGACTACTAGGTAGTCCAGAACTGTTGGCACCCTGCCTGCATTGGGATAATCATTCTGGATGCACACTACAGTAGTATGAGAATCTCTTCTATTTAGAAGAGAATGCTTTTTTGTTGCTGGTTTTCTTGAAACTTTCAGCACTCTCAGATCCTTCTCTGACAAGCTGGTTAGAGAATTCTAACTCCTCAAGAACCATGCCCTCAGGCATAATGGTTTGAGGTCTGGAAATGTTATTCTGCCCTGAGAAAGAGTCAATATGTTGTACAGTATCTTTGTGTCAGATTGATTGGAATCCTGCTGCACAGGGTCAGGAGCATTGAGTAACAAGCCTGTCTGGCCCAGTCTGGGACTATCATAATCATTGTTGTTGGCTCCCTCCTGAGCTTTATGAGCACTCTTTGTATGAAGGGAAGGGAAGGGAAGGGAAGGGAAGGGAAGGGAAGGGAAGGGAAAATTGTTTAACCAAAGGCACACTAAGCCAAAGCTTATTTCCAGATGTGAAGTGGGAGCACAAGGAAATTAAGTGACTTGCTCAGGGTCACACAGTATGCAAGTGGGGGCTGTGGGATTCTAACCCAGGTCTCCAGGTTTGCAGCTCAGTGCCCTAAACCACAGTGTTACTGCCACTCTCTTTATCAGGGGGAATAGTGGGAAGGTATACAGGAACCTCCCTTTCCAATTCAGAACTAGGGAATCCTCTGGGACTGTGCCTCTTGCTGGTGGCCTGCAACTAATCTGTGGGAGCTGTCTGTTCTCTCAGGAGATAAACTGGTATATTTCTGGTGTGCCCCATCTCCTGTAGACTGAAACCAGCACTGATGGTTCAGGGTCATGTCATGCTTTTCCTGACTGATTCTGCTTAGACAGTCTGCCAGGACATTGTCCTTGCCTGGCAGATGTACTGCAGAGACCTTTGCATCTAAAATAAACAAGTTCCAGATCCTCATGTTCTCTGTGCAGAGTCCTGAGGATCTTATTCATCCCTGATTAGTTATGTAATTCATTGTGGTGGTGTCTGTTCAAATCTGAACAGACTGACCCTGTAGCTAGGGAGAGTATGATTGCTCTGCGAGCAATTCTGCTCTGAGCACTAAGAGATTGATGGGCTCCTGAGTCTCCTGTGGGCTTCAGCTGCCACTCACTTGGACTCCAGATGCCACTCACTGTGAAATCCTCCAGGTGGGCGCCCCACCCTAAGTGTTAGGCATCTATTGTGAGAACGTATGTTGGGGATTGCTGAAGGAAGGGAATGACTTCTCTGAGGTTGCTTTCTTCCTTCCACCACTTCAGTGCCCACACAGATGTCTTTGTGACAGGAACTAACTTGGACAGTGGACCCCAGCTTTCAGACCAGTGATCTCTTAAGTGATACTGAATATTTCCTCATCTGAAATGTTGCCCTTGTCACCACAGCTGTGGATGAGGCCATGTGGCCCAGTAACTACAGAAATCCTCTACAGGCCTTGGTTAGCCCAGTGCGAAGGATTCTGCAGAGGTAATCAAATTTGGTACCCTTTCTTGTGCGAGGAAAACCTTCCAATGCCAGGGTATACAGTTCTATACCTATGAAGACTTGCTCCTGTACATGTTCTCTTTAAGGCCTCTGCAGATTTATCAAGAATCCTAGGTTATCAAGGGTGCGCTTTTACCCTCTGGATAGAGCACGTTTTATCCTGTTTTCCCTGAGACTAGATAGTCATCCAAGTAGGGAAAAACCAGAACACTTTGCCTTCCCAAATGTGCTGCCACCATGACTAGGCACTTTGTGACTAGCTATAAACTGGTACTTACAGTTTCCTAGCCTGAACGTAAGGTATTTTCTGTGGGTAGGTGTATCTGGAATGTGAAAATAGATTTAACAGAACTAGTAGTTTTATTTATTTATGGCACCCTTCCCTGGAGGCCCAGGGTGCCATTACAAAGAAGAAAAAGCACAATGACTTCACAATACATAATAGTTGATAAAATATCACCATATAAAATCTGACCACTATATAGCAATATAGCACTAAAAACTAAATTAAATGCCAAATAACAAGTCATTCAAAGAAACAATTCAGGCACCAAATGCCTGAGCAAACAAAAAGGTTTTAGGTTCTTTTTTAAGGACTTCAACCAAGGTGCCTCCCTCAGAGCCTTCAGTAATGAATTCCACAACAGACTTGCCACTTCAAAGGCTCTGTCCTCCAGACATTTTAAGTCTGGTCCTGGGGACAACTTGGAGGCCCTCCTTGGCAGAACACAGGAGATGAACAGGAAGATAAGGATGCAGAACTTCATGAAGGTAGCCTGGACCCAGCCAGTGTAGGGCCTTATACATTAGCAGACCAATCTTATAGGAGATACGCCACTTAACTGGTAACAAGTGCAGTTCCCACAGCACAGGGGTAATGTAACATCCTAGGAAGTCCAGCTGCATTCTGCACTAGCTGCAGGTGTCACAGGGTACCTCCACGCACCCCAAGATAGAGGGTATTGCAGTAATCAAGGTGAGGTAACACAGAGGCATGCACTAGAGATGGCAAGTCCTCGGAGGATAGGATAAGGGAACAATTCCAGCTGATACTTCTAAGATGGTATTTCTAAGATGATAGAAGCCATTTAGAACAACTGCTGCACCTGAGCCACAAATGTCAGTCCTTCATCCAGAATGACACTCAGATTCTTCACCTTTTAGGCAGCTTCAGGCCTGGAGGTGCCAAAACAGAGACCTGATACCCTTCCAGACACTGCCAATCCCCCCTCCTGCCTGGCTCAATGACCAGTACAGTTTTGTCTGGGATGAGCCTCAGCCAGCTCGAAGACATCCAGCCCTGGGTCTCAGCCAAACACTTGTTCATCACATCCGCCACTCCCCGGTAGAGGTGTGCAATATACAGACAGAGTTGTGTGTCATCTGCATAGCAGTCAAACCAAACTCCATACTACCTAATGATCCTGCCCAAAGGCAGCATGTACACTGAGAACAACATGGGCGAAAGGACCAACTCTCGGGGTACACCACAGTACGGGCCTCTTGGGCACAATGAGAAGTTGCCCATCACAACCCGCTGAGACCTGTCCCCGAGGTAGGACTCAAACCAGCTGATGACTTTGCTGGTGAGTCCCACATACTCTCTCAGATGGTCAAGTAACAGTCCATGGTCAATAATGTTGAATGCTGAGGAAAGATCCAGGAGAACAAGAACTGACCACTCTCCCCAAATCCCTTGCAATAAGCAAATGATTATGCACCCTGACCAGAGCAGTCTCAGTGCTGAACTTTGACTGAAACCCCGACTGGAGAGGCTCATGTATCTCGAAGATCACTAGGTGAGTCTCTAGCTACAATGCAACAACCTTCTCAATAACCTTGCCTAAGAAAGGTGGGCTAGAGACAGGCCTGTAGTTTGCCAGTACATCCATGTCCTAAGTAATTTTTTTCAAAAGAGGCCTCACCAGCACACTTTTTAGTTCAGCAAGGGATACCTCCTCTGACAAGGCATATCGAAGATTCCCAGCGAAATCTTGGCCCAGCTGGTCAGTACAGCCCACTAAGAGTCGCGTTGGGACAGGGTCCATTTCCCAGTATGTTGGTCGCAGTCCTGAGATCATCTCAACAACCTCTGCATTGTCACTTACCAAAGCTCTCCCCATGACCACTGACTGCCATTGTAACATCCAGTCCCAACACTGCTGGACAATAACTGCCCAGTAGAAAAGATCCCAACCCTAATAGAGGACACTCTGTCTAGGAAGAACCAAGCAAACTCCCCATATTTTGTGGATGATACAGCCTTCATGGGCTCTAGGCAGACTGGATGTAAAAGCCTATCCACTGCCTGAAAAAGTTGAGCTGATCGGTTCCCCCAGACCACAACTCTCTGGCTAGGAATTCTACCTTCTTATGAGAAAGTGCCCTTTAATACCATATTGAGCATTCAAAGTCAGTTTGTCCTCCTGGGCCCTGAACCTCCTCCAGTGCCATTCTACCCTCTACCCCATTTAGTTAGCTAGTTTTATTGCTGACAGGGTAAGTGCACTAGACAAATTCTTGCCTATTTTCAGGCATGACCAAGGGGAAGGGGAATACAGATGAATGCCAACTGATCTTGAACCTGATTAAGCTGTTGGTGGTATTTTTAGTGAATGGAGGAAGTTGGGCCTTGGAAATTCCCTACTGAGCAGTAGGGGACCGTACCAAGGATGGCCGACTCAGTCCTTCTCTGAGTGTGGATAGAGAAGGAGGTGCGGAAGGTTGGGGAGCAGGAGGCTCTTCCACAAGCGTAACTCATGGAGTCAGAAATTTTTTATGATGCAGCAGGAGGAATAGAACCCGATACAGCCGAGGGAGTGCAGAGCCAAAACAAGGCAGATATATTACCAGCTCTAAGATCGACTTTGGGGGATCAGAACCAGACCATGGAAAACTCTAATAATGAAATTAAGTGAAGCAGAAGAACAGTATTGGCAAAAAAAAACAAAATTGAGTAAAGCTCTGGAATTGGCAAAAACAGCAACCACTTCAGGAGATAAGATAGACTCAGATCTACTACAGAGAATAGACTACAGAGAATCCCCTGACAATCGACGGGAGTCGTCAAGCCACATCCCGGAATATGCCTGCTACCACAGCAATGGCTGCTACAGCAATGACTGGACAAATGATCTTTCAGGCCGATGACAACAATCAGGACAATGCTATGGTGTTCTCTTTTTCTGCAAAATCCCAGTAAGAGCGAGTCACAAAAAAGCGACTGTACAGAAGTCTTGGGCTGCTGTATCAGCAGAACCACAAGAGCCATGGTCAGTTGAAAGCTCGCTAAAAGTGGCAGGATGGGTGCAGTCTCCGACTACACAAAAGTGGATGTCAGGATTCGCTCCAATAAAGATCCCTGGGGTAAGACTTCAAACTGTGACTAATGAAAGTCCTGTACAACAGGATAAAAGTAATGATGATTTGACTGTGGCAAAATCTAGTACTGATTTACTGCTTCCACCTGAACTGCATTTGACCCAAAATCCAATTTTAGACTTTCAGCAAATAAACCTGTTAGAGACATATAAGGGTCAAAATGATGGAAAAAATGCAACTGGGCCCAAAGAAGCTTCAGAATAGGGTGCACCCAGTGATATGGATGAGCATAATACTAACACTTTTGAACAAGGCTGGTCGGGGAGGGCTGGGGAGACATCAGTCTAAATCCTATGCTTCTTTTTTTCAACAGCATGTATTCCCAGCCAGACGGCATGATGCCGTAAGACTGGTATACAAAGGAGGTTTGGATATATTCCCAGATAGGGTGTATGTGGGGTGAGTGTTGTTAAAGGAAAATTTAAAGTTTAATTCAGCAGAGTTATACACCCTGATCCATGTAACAGGGGACAATACCTTTGATGTAAGTTTTAAAATGCAGAGTGGCCTAGAACAATTTTGGACCCGGTATCAGAGGGCAAAAAATACCCCCTTATGGGTATCTTTTGAGGTAATACCATTATCAAAGCCCACCCAAAAAACAGTCACTATTCTCTTTTGAAATGAAGGAGTTAGTATTGCTGATTTACTGTTTTGGTTGAGACAAAAGTGTGTGGTCCTGGGGCATACAGAGGCAATATCTGACTCTGAAAACATATGGGTGGGTGGAAAGTCCGAGTATCACTAAAGATTATAAATGGAGAGATGCAACATTTACCCAGTTCCTTCTTTTTAGGGGGTGATAGAGGAGTGCTGTTTTATCCTGGGCAACCTAAAACTTGTTATGAGTGTGGTTCTCTGGGACACATGAGTAATGCCTGTAACAAAATCAGATGTGTATTATGTGGTTTACTAGGACATAGCAACACAAAATGCACCAGTGAAGCAAGGTGCAACTTATGTGAGAAAAATGGGCATTTTTATAACAATTGCTCACAAGCAGCACATAAGAAGGCAGGATCAGGGGATTCAGAAGAACAAAGGCTAATGGTAGCTATGGCCCAAAGAGAAAATGCCAGATATAATCATGTCAGTAATTCAAGGCCTCCTCCTGTACTTGCTACCCCCCCACCCCAGCATACTACTGATGAGATTAGGAATGCACAGGAAGCACCATCTGAGGATCTGAGGACCAAAGTTTAACAGTGGAAGCAAGGCAGCTGGAGGAGCTTAGGGCAGAACCTGAAATCAGGGAAAACAATTCTGGGACAGTCGTGATGCCCCCTCCACCCCCCTCCCGTACCTGCCCCAGCTATAGGAAAAAGAGTAACAAGATGGAGACAGGCCTGGAGGCAGCCGGCATCTAAAGTGCAAAAGATTTCAGAGACTAAACTCTCCAATAAGTATGGCCTGTTGCAGGATCTAAATGAAAAGCAGGGGAATGAGTCTGAAACTTCTTCTGGGGACCAAAGTCACAAAGAGGTGGCATCAGACTCAGAGTTGAGTGAAATGGGAGATGAGATTCAGTCAGTAGGGAAAAATAGGAGGAAAAATGCACCAAAAACAAGCCTGAAATATCTGGGAAACATGTTAGGAAAAAATGAGATAAGCAAAACATAACCCCAGATGATGCAGCAAATAAAATTCCTCACTATAAATGTAAACAGCATTAAGAACAAGTCTGAAAGGGGGATAGTGTTTTCTCGTCTAAATTATAATAAAGCAGACATCATCCTAATTCAGGATACAAGATTGCATACAACTCGAGAAATACTACAGGCATCAAAAGAATGGTACAAAGGGCCTCCTACTGGTCAATAGGACTGGATAGATGTACAGGAGTAGGAATTTTATTTACAATTCCAATTCTAGTATTGAAATATTGGATTTAGTGCCTGGGTGAGTATTATATTATATATCAAATATGACAAAATATTACAGATTGATTAATTTATATGCACGGCAAACAAAAACAGAAAGAGTAGAGACTTTTGGTAAAATATGCCCATATCTTTTCAGCCCGAAATGTGATCTTTGGGGGGGGACTTTAACTGCGGGCTATCAAATAGTGATAGAGGCAGTGATACAAGGACAACTGAGATATTCAGTGACATGCATCTTCTAAGTTCAGTGGTAAGATTAGCATCATTAGTGGATACCTGTAAAATAAAAAATGGTAAAGGGTTTCCCACCTTTCAAAGGGGAAAGTATGCTATGAGGATTGACTTCCTTTTTATCAGTAAACATATTAAAATTCAAAAAGTGTATGTCGAGGCAACAGAATACATAGACCATAAAGAATTAACTCTTATAATAGGGAAACGAGATAAACATTTGGGACCAGGGCTTTGGAGGTTTAACACCACGCTACTGTATAATGAAAATATAAAACAACAGATTTTGCATTTAATAGGTGGAAAAAAAAAACACTGAATTATATGATAACACTCTGCAGTGGTGGGGTAGTTTAAAAACAGACTTGAGTAACTTGCTAGTAACTTTAAGCAAACAAAATAGAGATGCAGATAAAATAAGATACCAAACTCTCTGTAAACAGTTGCAGGATGTCATGATCTTAGTGCAGACAACCAAACATAACTACACAAATCAGATAAAGAATATTCAGCAAGAAATGAAAGATTTTTACATCAGGAAGTTATTTTCATTGACTATGCAGCAAACATATGGCACGCAAGGAAAGGCAGACTCGATTTGTCCATTCCTCAGCTGTGCCGAGAGAGTACAGAAAAAAAAACCTGACTGAAGTGTGGGACTCGAACAAAGTAACACAGACAAAGCAGGGAAATATTTTGGAAACAGTATCTGATTATTTAAGGGGTCAGGCTTCAAGAATACTCAGGAAATATAGAACCATTTTCTAAATTACAGGGTATAATTAACATCCCAGAATATCCCCAAGAAATTCAACAAGAAATAACTCAGGAATTGACAATAGATGAAATCACGAAAGTAATATTAACTCGGAAAAAGGGGAAAACACCTGGGAAGGATGGTATCCCAGTGGAGATCTACCAATTGTTGTGCCCAGTTATTGCAAAAGAAATGACAGCAGTTTATAATTATATCTTAAATACAGGCAATTTCCCACTGGAAATGACTACGGACATAGTAACGTGATATATATATATATATATATATATATACTGTATATATAAAAAAGGGGAAAGAAGGAATTTAGATCATTGGTGACCTATATGTCTGCTAAATGTGAATTTCAAAATTTTAATGAAGGTCCTAAATAACAGATTAATAAGAGCGGCTACTCATGTAATTTCTAAAGCTCAAACCTGTGGTTATCCCAGGAAGGACAATCACAGAACATTTATTACTGCACCAAGAAATTATTGAAACAGGGAAACTATTAAATACAGAAGGCTACATCTTGACGCTAGACCCCAAAAAAGCCTTTGATTCTATCAGCCGTGCTGTCTTATGGGACATTTTAAAGAATTACAGATTGTCTAAAACCTTTATAAATTGAATTAAAGCCACGTACAATACTGCAGTAATGCAACCATTAGTGAATGGGTATATAGGGCCAATGATACCGGTGAAAAGTGGGGTGAGACAGGGTTGCCCTTTAAGCGCCCCCCTCGTTTATGTTTTTACCATAGATTCCTTACTAAGTCTATTAAATGATGTTAGATTTTTTACACCATTATCCTTATAGCAGCACAGACTTTCTATAACAGCCCTAGCCTGTGCAGATGATTTGTGTGTAATAGTAAAAAACAAGGCAGCAGTAGAGAAAGTAATAGAATTTTGCTCCTTATATGGAACGGCTTCAGGGGTACAGCTAAATAGGGGTAAAAGTAAAGGGAAAATATTAGGCACATCGGAATGCACAAATACACACATAGCAGGTATTCCAATAATAGGAATGTCAATTCAAATCTTAGGCATTGATTTCAGGGGTGACAAGCAGGACCTGCAGAATTGGGATGTTAAGATACAACAAGGGAACCCAAGTGCCTGGTGTGGGGATAGAACCCTCAGCCTTCTGAATTCCTGGCTTCAGAGGTGAGTGTGCTACCTACTGAGCCACTGACACTGTCTACCCCATGGCTTTCATCACCCTCAGCTCACCATCAAACCACAGTGAGCGAAGGCATGAAACCAGAGGGCAAATACAAACTGGTGCCACCTGGTCAAAGGCTGCATCAACAGTTCTATTACAGGCTGCCACTGCTTTAACCATTCCCTTACCACAAGCCACCATCATACCTAAGTTGTCCAGTACCACTAAGTGTCCATTAGGCCTCGGCCCTCTCAAAGGGTGGTATCTGACCACCTCCACAAGGAGTGGACGACAAAGGGGTGCCCTGAACACAAAACTGATGATATAATGATCCAACCAGCTGATCAGATAAATCTTGAGGCTCCCTACTTCAAGCTCCATTTGAAACACCAGGTCCAGCACATGTCCATGTTGGTGAGACACAGTAGCAACTGCTTCTGCCAGGCTTAGAGCTGGCATACTCTGAAGGAACTCTTGACCAAAATGTGAGCGCTCGTCATCAACCCAAGCATTGAATTTGCAGAGATAATCCATCTGGATAATTCCAATACCCTGTCAGTGACAAACTTCATGCTCTCCTGAAGGAAGTCCCCTCTCACCCAGGTGGCCAATATATGAGGAGGATCCTGCACCTGGCACCTCATATCCAGTGACCCAAGCCAATCCCCTAGTTGCAAGGATGGTATCACTGTACCTGGAGTTACAATCTTGAATCCTTCCTTTTTGATATGCTTGTTCAGATATCTTAGGTCTAAAATGGGCCACCACTCCCCATGTTTGTTGTGGATAAGGAAATATCTTGAAAACAGGCCCTTGAGCCACTGTGAGGCAAGGACTTTCTCCGCTGCAATTGCTTGCAGCAGTTTCTTTACTTCCAGTTCCACCAGAATTCTTTTTTTTTGTAAATGTGCTGGAAAAGCTGACAGAGCTCATCGAAGCTCAGTGAGGCCGACGAGGGATTTCTGTTCCAGCTCACTGGAGCTGAAAAAATACTTTTTTTTACTGACTGCTGCAACTGGAGCTCCATGGAGCTCAACTCATTTAAAGGACTGTGCCACTCAGGGCTTCCCAACTAGCGTGTTCGGTGCAGGATTTTGAATTTAAAAAAGGCACCAAGTTCCTCCAGCCTTGCTTGGCTACTTAAAGGGCTGTTCCTTGCCATTGCTTCAGACAGAGTTCATTGGAGCTCAGCAAGAATGATGAGGGATTTCTGTCCCAGCTCATCGGAGTTGTAAAAATACTTTTTTTTACTGACTGCTGCAACTGGAGCTCCACGGAGCTTAATTCATTTTAAAGACTGTGCTAGTCGGGGCTTTCCGACTAGTGTGCTTGGTGCTGGATTTTGTACCGCCCCATTAAACCCCCGCCTACACAACTTATTAAAGAAACCATTGCCCCACCCCTGGGGCTGGAACTTGAGGACCTGAAGTGTTATTTGACCTGCAAGTGTAAGTGAAGGAGTGAATAATTCTAAGAAAGCTTCCTTATAAGTAGTTTACTCTCTGATTGTACTGTAGTTCTACTCCCTGTCTGTACTAGGCATTTTCCCTGTAACCTAGGGTGATCTGACTGCATCCTCATGCTAATTTGGGTGGATTCCTATGGAGGCTAGATGGCTTGGTTTTCTCCGTTGTTTGTTTTTCTTGTGTAACCAGTTGCTAGTTCAGGGGTGCTTTTTTATTTCCCTATAATTATCTCTTTCTCCTGTAAAATACAGGGCTACCTGTACTCCTGGGATCCTGTGAAAGGGACTGTTGTGTGTTTAATATTGCCTGGTATTGCAACCTAATGTCTCTGGTCAAGTCTGCATAACTCTTGAACCATATCCTTATCATGCCCCCCAATGGTTGTTGGCTCCTGCCAGCATCTTTTTCTCTCTTGTCATCCTGGACTTAAGTGTCTCCCTCAGCCCTGCAACTGACTACAGCAAGTTGAAGGACAGCCAACCACTTACCAATTCTTTTCATTCAACAATAACCTGTTCTCCTGGGTTGATCACTCTCCATGGTCTCAGAGCAATGGGAACCTGCTATAAGCTGGCTTCCTACCTAATGGGAGCACCAGTATGGTCCAGATGGCCCACACCTTACCTGCCTTGGTACCTAAGGAAACTCGTTCTTCAACTCTCAGGAGATATTGAGATGAATCCTGGACCCTCCAACTGCAGGATCTCCTCCCCCTCAGACCCAACATGGAAGCTCACCAAAGGGTTGAAAATAGTTTAGATGAATATTTGTAGCCTATGACCTAAATTACACAAACTTGAAGCATGTGTGGATCTCTACTTCCCTGATGTCATTGGAATCACAGACTCCTGGCTTAAAGCCTACATACTTAACCATGAGAGAGACATCTCAGGATACTCTGTTTTCTGGAAGGACAGAACAAACAGAAAAGGTGGAGGAGTGATTATATATGTCTAGAGCTCCCTAAATGCTCATAATATTAGTCTGACTTGGTTGGAAAATAGGGATGCTGAGTGTCTCCTAGTTAAACTAACCCTGGACGGAACCAAATCCATAACCATTGGATGCACCTACAACCCACCCAAGGTGGCCAAATGCGAACTGGAATTCCTCATCAGTCAGTTGGCCAGTAACCTTGTGGGGGAACTTATTCTCATGGGTGACTTTAACCTAAACTGACTGAGCAATGTAGTAAGCAAATCGGTGCTAACCGATGAGTCGCTTACGCAGCTAATCAGTGAATCCACGAGGCCTAGCCCCAAGACTGGAAAGCATACTCTTCTTGACAGGGTACTGGTAAACCACCTTAGACAGATGTAAAGCAGATGGTTTGTTGCCAGACTCACTCAGTGACCACACTCCTGTCTTTTGCATCTGGAGGAACAACTTCTTGAAAGCTCCCCCAAAGATCCTACTTGCTCGGGACCTATTGAGGTTTGTTCCCAATGACTTTCTCAATGATCTGAGAGGGATACACTGGGCAGATTTCAACAATCTCTCCAACATCGACATGGCTCTTGATTAGAGATGCAGCGAATTTAAAATCCACTGGTGAAGTGCATGTGAAGTGGCCACTTCGCATTGTTGTAACGCTATGCGAAGCAGCCACTGGAAACTGCTCACGTCACCTTGTTATTATCACTTCATGTTGTCATTCCACCTTAACACAAAGTAAGGTGAAGTAACAACAATATAGGCAGGCCCCCCCCACACATCACATGGCTTACAGTACTGGAAGTCACATGCTTTAGCCAGGCAGGAAGGGAGTGAGTCATACAAGCAGAAACTTTCACTTTCTCCTGTGCTGAGTAATAGAGAGGATGCATTTTGTAGGAGGAGAGTAAAGGATTGTTGTTGCTAAACTTGCTGAAACCCAAAAGCTTTTTACAAAGCTAAATTGTTTAGTTTTTTTTTTTTGTACTGTTTTGGCACTTCATTTTTTCTTTTGTTGACTGTGATTTCTTTGTTTTATAAGTTTTGTTGTGTGTGTGTGTGTGCCTGTGTTGTGTGAGTGTGTGTTTTGTGTTGTAGTGTCTGTGAAGTCATTGCTAGTTGGAGAGGGAAGGAGGGATTTTTTCTGATTGTGAAATGGAGTAGGGACAGGGTCTGGACCATTCAAGTGAGGAGGAAATGTGTGGGACTGTGCCGGGGGCAGTGGAACTGAGTGGCAGCATTGCTAGCAGGAGGGGAGGAGTGCGCATGTGTGGGGGGCATGGCTGGGTGGTGCTGGCCCACTCAAAAATCTTTGGTCCTCCCCGCTGGAAGCAGCAGCAGCAGCACCACCACCACCAGCAGCAGCCACAGCAGCTCCAGCAGCACTGTCTCTAGAGCAGCAGGTCGAGCCCTACCATGACCAGGCTGCTGGCACTGCATCTGGCCCTCCCGTGCCTGGTACCCCCCACAGCTCCCCAGTTTGGCAGTTTTTCAACTGTGTTGGGGGGTAGCAGCCTGGTAGTATGCAGACTTTGTGGTGTGGAGGTGCACCTTGGCCCTTGGGGGACACATCTGGGGACTGGGGGCCAGCATAGCCATATGGTGAACCATTACAAGGTGGAGTGGCAGGCTGCCACAGAACAGGCCAGGCCTCCACCTGCTGGCCCTTCTGTGGCAGTGGCAGAGGGTGCTGCTGTTGTGCATTGCTGCAGCAGGAGGAGGGCCACAGCAGCAGCTGCTCCACCACCTCCACCACCACCACCAGCACCACCCTCACCACCACCACTACTTGGTGTACCACCACCAGTGGACCCCACACTGCCTGCAACTCAGGCAGACATTGTGCTTTTGTAGGCCACAGTAGAAGAAAATAATGAGAGGGTGGGTGCTGTCCAGCATCAGTTGGAGCAGAAAGAGTGACACCAATCACAGACTGTGTCGATGCTCCAGTTGCTGCTGGACCAGCTGGGGATCCCCATTACCTTTTTTTTTTTTTTTTTTTGCAGCACATCTCCCCCCCCCCACTGCTGTACTGTTTTGTCTTTTGTTTAATATCAGAGAGAGGGAAGGCCACAGTAGTACTTTAAATATGTACATACATATACATACATACATGCTCCTTATTGCCCTGTTATTATAATCCAAATTAAGAATGTGTACCCTGACATATTTCCAGTGCCTCAGTAATGTTTACTTTCTGTTGTGGAGTGGTTGTGGAAAAGCAGGACTGAGCAGTGCAAGTATAATGTGTTAAATTGCATGTGTGCAGTCAGTGTTGTTTCCTCTGTGTGTGTGGACTGCAGACATTGTCCAGCTTCTTGTAAGCATATATATGCTGACTTGTTGCAGTATTTATGGTATAAAGAATAGAGATAAGAATATATAATGTATATTTTATTGTCACCATCATCATCAGCAGACTAAGTAATATGATATTTTTTCAGAGGTCTCTGGCCAGAGTGCACCTTAGTCACATAGTGCACACATGACTTTTAGGAGAGGATATATATACAAAAAATCCTGCTTTTCAACAAACCGTACCCAACAGACATGAAGTATTGGTGATGGTGAGGCACCCAAAATTTTTGACGGATGGTGTGCAGACACTATAAAGTCAGAAAATATATAAAGTCCAGTTTACTCACTGCCAAATGCCAACACACTGTGCTACCACAGTTCTTTTCATTTTTTGTTCTTGAATAAGTGATGATGTCTTTGTAGTTTTGACTGGAAGTGTCAGTTTTGTATCAGTTGATGTACATCATAACACGACATGGCACCAGTGGTTGCACAGTGTGGTGGCAGTGGACTGCAGGACCGGTTATATATTCCAGCTTTAAAATGTCTGTACACCATAATGTATGTTGGGTGCCTCAGCAAAATTTAATGTCTGCTATGTATGGTTTGTTGAAAAGCATACATTTTTTGTGCTATTATCTCCACAAAGTCATGTGTGCACTGTGAGTGACTGAGGTTGACAGTGGCCCGAGACTGCTGAAGAAATATCATATCACTTACTCTGCTGCTGATGATGGTACCATTAAAATATACATTATATTTCTTTCTTATCTTTATTCTTTACATATTGTAACAAGTCACATCATATATATGCTTGCACAAAGCTGGACAGTGTCTGCACACACAGGAAAGAACACTGACGGCACACATACAGTTTAGCACAGCATACCTGCACTGCTCAGGCCTGCTTTTAAAAAAAAAAAAACACTTCACGAGTCCCAACACAAAGTAAACATTACTGAGGCTCCAGAAATATTTATTTTTTGAAATAGACATTAATTTATAATTTATGGCATTATGTGCTCACAACACGCAGTCACCATAATTATATTGTATTCTCAAAATGCAACTGTCTTGTGTCCAGAAAATTCACAAGTGCTGATGAGGTGAAATGAGGGCAGTACACCACATGCAAAGTGCCCCAGAATTTACTGCACAGTCACTTATGTGCGCAGTGCTCACACAGAGTCCTCAGAATTTTTCTGCATCCCCATAATGCAACTGTCTTGTGTCCAGAAAATTCACAAGTGCTGATGAAGTGAAATGGGAGTGGTATACCAGTTAACCCTCCACAGCGACATTTTGCCCACGAGGTCCCCCACAGTGACTACAGCACCTAGCCATAGTGGGAGACCCACTGGAATCCAGCGCTGTCTGTCAGGGGTCCTGCACCTCTCCAATCAGCTCCGACTGGAGTTGAGAATCCTTAAGTGGGGGGGTGGGGAGCACCGAAGAAAACAAAGATACAAATAGCGAACCGGCAGCTGACTGCAGAATGCAGTCAACCTGCCGGTGTCGCTGACGGGGCGTTCGACAAAATTTTTGTTGGACTCCTGTCATGGATCCGTGGTATACCACATGCAAAATCCCCCAGAATTTATTGCGCATTCACTCATGCACGCAGTGTTTACACAGAGTACCCAGAATTTTCCTGCATCTCCAAAATGCAACTGTCTTTTGTTCAGAAAATTCACAAGTGCTGATGAAGTGAAATGGGAGCGGTATACCACATGCAAAGTCCCCCAGAATTTATTGCGCAGTCACTCATGCACGCAGTGCTTGCACAGAGTACCCAGAATTTTCCTGTATCTCCAAAATGCAACTGTCTTTTGTTCAGAAAATTCACAAGTGCTGCTGCTGTTGCCCTTCAATGTAATGCTGCTGTGCATTGATCTTACTGTGATGATGATATCATGATGCGCAGTGTCTTGCCAAACCGTGTGAAGAAGGGATAACATGATATGAATGACCATTCAGTGTTCCATCACAAGTGATGACAGTGAGAGAACTGTTGCTTGTCCAAAGTGTACTTCGATGTGATCACCTTAGCCTGATGGAAGGGTGCTCATTGTGTGTACACTAATAGTAGCCTTGGTGAGTTGAATATATATATATATATATATATACACATATATACATACACACACACACTGCACACACTGTATATATTTTCTAGGTGGAGGGTTGACATATATAGATATGTACTCATTGTATTGTTTTGTGTCACAGGTCACATACTGTTGGTGTGCACATTCCCGTGCTTGATGAGAAGTGTTGGTGTTGGAATTGGAAATGGAATACTGTCAAGTCAATGAAGGTATTTTTTGGGGGGGGCATATTTGCAAGTAGGTCTCATTAATGGTTTATTATTTGGTTACTTCTTCACAGATTTTATCTGCATCCTTCTCCGTTCCGGTAATGATGGTCATGGTCATCATCGATTCAAATGATGTCTGCTTGTTGCATGTCTGCCCCAGCCCAGGGGGGGATATGATGTTGAAGAAGTTCTTTGGATAAGGCAACTATGACACCACAAAGCATCTGGAAGGTTCCCAAAAAAAGAAATGAAGGACTTCTTACAACTTGATTGCTGCAGTAAGACATTATGTTTAAGCCGTGGCTGTTCCACCACGGGTATATGGATTAACACAGATAGTAAGCTGTCCCACTGAAGACACAAGAACACCCAGTCATCAGATCACAATTTAATTTAGTACCAGGCTGTAATAAATACACTGTGTCAGTGTCCCATGCGTCTCAACTCAAGTTACATTTTAAAACCATATCTTGTCAAGTAACACAACCTGTGTTAAATTGTTTCAACACTGTCATGGCTGCAGCTGCAAATTTGTAATACAGTGCATGATATGTTGCAGAAATATTTTTTGTGACGTACATGTCACCTAGTTGATGAATCATTAGTCAGATTTTCTGCACTCTTATAAAAAAAAAAAAAAGGAACAGATTAAATAAAATGTATATCTGTACCAGTATGGAAATGGATATCCCATAGGTTGCTGTACACAGTACTGCTGTACCACTGATACAGACCTTCAGTGAAGGAGAGTCATTTGTTGTTAACCTGTAAAAAAAATAAAATAAGTTGACTGCATGTGTTTAACCATTGCAGCTCAGAAAAACTACAGAAAACAAAACACGCAGCTAAAGGAAGTTGAATAGCATGAAAACCATTAATACACATACTCACTTTATAGTATTCATAGTAAGAAGCCTTGTGCCTGTGGCTGATGGATGTGGTATCCAGTTCAACTCTCTCTGCCTTGGCATGGCCAAGACATGTAATGGAAAACATTGCCACAATGGTGGTGGTAGTGGGTGGTGGTGGTCATAGCTGAGGCACATGATGACATTCCCTCTCACACCTTCCCGCATCTATTGCTGGTAGCAGTGGCTAACAGTGGTCTTATGGTGGTGGTAGTCCAGGGGGGCACACAGAGACATTCCCTATGGTGGCAGTGGCTAACACTGAGTATGGTGGTGGTAGTCCAGGGGGACACACGGTGACATTCCCTATGGTGGCAGTGGCTAACAGTGGTCTTATGGTGGTGGTAGTCCAGGGGCCAGGATATATTGTGCTCTGTGTAATTACAAATGTGACTTGACATATGGAATTTTAGTCGCTCTGAGTGGGACACTGATTTAACTTTATGAAAAAGAAAATATGTATCATACAACAAATGTGACAGCCTTTTAACCACTTAAGTAAAAACCTGCCAGCATTAACCTCATCATCATCATCCTCATAAAGAAAGCTGCCCTAGCAGTCATCTATGTCTGAATTCTGACAACTGGGAAATTCTTTCTCCATTGTGACATAATTTATGTCAGAGGTAGGCTGTCTCATGCTGCCAGTGCCACCAGGATGGTCCCTTTCTACAACATCAGAAAACCATGACTATGCCAGGGTACAAATACTGAGGTTGCAGTCTGAGCTGGTATGTGCTTCTCATTCATTTTTATGAATATCAGCAAACTGACATTTGCAGGAGAGAGGTTTGTACAATGATCCTGAACTATTCCACCTGCTGAGCTGAACACTTTCTCGACACTCACACTGGAAGGTGGGCATGTCAGGTACTTCAGTGCCACAACAGTCAGCTCTGGCCATTCACTGACCTTTTCTCTTCTGTATGAAAGGGGATCATCAGTGATTGACAGATGCCTGTTTTCAGACAAATGTAACTCAACCATTCGCTGTGCTGCACTAAGTCCTGTGGCTGATACATCATCCTGTTCTCTGGAATCATTTATGTCACAAATCCCCACTTGAGACAAAGCCTTCCAAAGTGGGTTAACGCCAGCTGATTTTGATGACAGACCACTTGGAACTGCAGTCCTCTTCCCCTTAGAGGATATGCTTGATACTACTCCTCCAGGTTCACCTTCAGCCTGATTATGCTGCTGAGGTTTGTTGACCTTGGTACATGACTTCTGTTCCCCATGAACCAAGCGCACCAGTTGCCCACTGACATTTTTTACCTGTTCAGGCCCACCCTTCAATACTGAGGCAATTTCATGTTTGTATCGTGGGTCCAGCATTGTTGCTATTGCAAAGTTGTCACTACAATGAATGCTCAAGATGTGACAATTCTGGTCGAATACTGTCAGCATGTGTTTCAGCAACCCAATGCTAGCACTGTCTCTGGCATCAAAAAGGCTATGCTGTACATTCACCAAATTCTGCCTCAGCACCCGCAGCAGTGGAATTGATTGGCTAATGGAGGCAGACTCGCCACTCACTGCCTGTGTGGCATGTTCAAAAGGCCTCAAAATTGTTATTACAGAGCCCATGAGGCGCCACTGTTCGGTCATCATAGACACTGAGACCACGGAACTGTCACGGCTAGTGTACATGACAAGATATTCTGATATGGCTTTGTATTGTTCATACAACCTCTCTGCCATGTATAAAGTGGAGTTCCACTGGGTGACAACTTCCAGCTTCAAGCAGTGCTGAGGGAGGCTGTTTCTGATCTGCAAATGCTGAAGTTGGTCATGGGCCTTTGCAGAATGTGAAAAGTGAGAACAGATACGGCGTGCAACGGTCAGCATTTCCTTTATATCAGGGTGCAGCAGAAACTCCTGCACCATAAGAGTTAAACAGTGGGCCATGCATGGAAGCTGAACAAAGCCAACATTCATGATGCAGTTCACCACATTTGACCCATTGTCACTTGCTATGAGCCCAGCTTTCAGGGACAGTGGGTTCAGCCACTTGTCAATTTCAGTCAGTACCAAGTCCAACATGTTTTCACCAGTGTGTGAACAGGTCACATTGCGTGTAGCAATCATTGCATGCTGTGGAATTCCTTGAAGATTGCTAACACGACACTCCTCCTTACTACACTGATTAGTCACAGTACCAGAAGCATAAACAACACCCGGCACCTGCGCCCAATGTGCAGTTATACACAAATATGAACTCCCCACTGTTTTGCCATTTGTCCACATATCCATACTTAAATGGACGAATGGAGAGGAGGAATGTTGAAGGGCATGTCTTACAGACTCGGACACAGTACGGTACAACTCGGGGACAGCACGGGTGGAAAAGTATGTCCTGGATGGGACTTTCCATTTTTGACAAGCACGTGCAGCAAACCGCTGGGACCCAGAATTTTACACAAAAGAGAAGGGCAAAAGATCAATTGACAGCATTTCAGCTACAGCAGCATTAAGTTCACGTGACACTGTATGATTGGGTGGGTACTTCAGCTTATGTGCAAAAACACTCTGTAGCATGGGCTAACTGAAATGTTTTACATGGGGTGTGATGACAAATGGTTCTGCTCTGCGAATAGCAGGGGAGGGAGTGTAGACATGTGATAAAGACGATTGCACAGGAGATGACAAACCCACAAATGCAGTTATTTTTCCAGATTTATCAACAGGGGTTGATGTACCACTTGCACTAGGCATACTGCATTGACCACCACCACCACCACCAAAACTGCTACTCTCACCACCACTGGACAACATTTCAGAATCATTATGCTCCTCCACCTCATCATGCCTGCAGTAATCCTCTGCTCTTATTTCATCACTACTGCACACATTTACTTTCCTACTTGATTTTACAGTCACGGAAGGGGATAACATGCTCATTATGGTTGATGACGAGGGTGAACGCCCAACTTTGGTATTAGCTGCCTTCTTGTGCTGGGTCCACAGTGCCATGTGCCTGTTCTTAAGATGTGTATGCTGTCCCCCTGTGCCCCGATGGCTCCCCTTTTTACCTCACCTCACACGCACAAGGCAAACCTGGCAGATTGCAACTGACTCATCATTTGCATCTTGCACAAAAAAAAAATCCCAAACAAAGGATTGTGAGGCTCTAGTTTTAACATGTCCCTGATGCTTCTTATTGGACTCTGTTTTTTTAAGCCCTAAAGTGGGGGGTGTGCTACATGATTTTTCAGGCAGGACACACTTGGACTGCACCTGACCACCGTGACTACCTATCATTATTACTGGGTCATCATCATCATCATCATCATCACCAACTGAAACTGGTAAATCACAACATTTTATGAGAGGGGGGAGGGTTAATGCAAACAGACTCAGACACAGCCACCTTGAATTTATTTTTCTCCAGTTCTCAACTGGTGTCACTGACATCATCATCATATTCAGCAACATCACCCACATCCACATCTTCTGCTTGGATACTGGCATGTGGACTGCATGTTGCAACCACAGCAACATCATCATCAACACCACCATCACCCGAAATGTTTTCACCACACTGTGAATCACTGCATGGCAAATGCATGACCTGAACCACAGTGGAAGAAATGTGACATTGTGTGTTATAGTTGACATGATGATCAGAATCCTCATGTTCAGTTAGTGGGATGTTACTGGGGAGTATGACATCATCTACACTGTCACTCACTGGCACTGCTTCACACTCCACTATATTTTTGGACATGGTAAACTGGTCAGAAGTGGAACTTGATGCAGCAATACTCATACCACCATCAGCAACTGCACTAACACCACCAGCTGGGACAACATCATCTCCTCCAACTATGAGTGAAACTACTGATTGCACTGTAAAAAACATTGAAGGAGAAATACCTTTCCTCACATCAGCAATGCACTTCTGCGTACTACCACACCCACAGACAATCTTACCACTGTGCCATGGTGAGAAACAGCTTTGCGTGCATGTCTCTTTGCGAGCATTTTGGGGGATCAACAAGAATATTCTAAACAAATTTAGATTTTGGCATGTTCACTCTGGGTAGGGGCCCGGGGGGGGGGGTACACTGGATGTGAAGCCAAAAAAAACAACTGTGGCTTCAAAAAGAGATACAGATGCAAAGATACAACAAGTTCAACAACACCTTAACTAACCAGTGGTGTTCATGTCAAAAACAATCCAATCTGGAAAAGAATACCTTTTACAGGGGGTGGGGGCACTGACTGCAGATTATGGCAGTGCAAAACCAAGAAAAGATACCACAATGGCAGTACAAAATCATGCAGGTGCAGTGGATAGCAGGTTCACACTGCTGCATCTGCAATTACACTGTGGCACAATAAAAGGTGTATTATTTGATATCACACCACACACACACACACACACACACACACACACAACACACACACACACAATTTGTCTACAAGGAATGCGTAGCAAATTGAAAACTTCAGTAATATACCACGTATTTTAAACAACCTGAAATTATGCACTGCTGCACCAGGTCCACAACACACAATCAGCAAAAATGTCAACAATTATTGAAAATATTACTGTGTGTACATTAACACAGTCAGTTATACAAGAAAAATATAACCAAAAAACAAAGAACTCCCTATTTCTCCAACTTAAATCTACCTACACCACAGTTATGCCCTTCCCCCAAAGCACACTTCCACTGTCTCTCAGTACACAGACTGAATGTTGTACACTAACATTCAAAATCCACACACAAACAATAAATGCTTGATGATATGAGCACAGGAGGGTTTCCTACAATCAATGAACTAAAGATCGAGCAAATAAAATACTCAAAAAGGCTGTTTTAGCAGTTTTTAGAGGGTTTGAATTGCAGAGAGCTCTCAGAGCACACTTTCTCCTACAGCTTCCTACACACACTACCTCGAACTGAGGCTGTGCAGAACAATCTAGAGCCCATGTGACCTGAAATCCCATTAATCACTGCAAAATTCGCCTTTGGAGCTTACCAACAAGGTGAAGTCAGGCAAAGTACACTGATTTCAATGTACTTCGCCTTAAAATTTATGGAATAGTGGTTTGGGGAAGACGGAGTAACGTGAAGTCTTTGCCTTCAATAAACTTTATGTTGCCTCATCATGACACAAAGTACCCACTGCGTGGTTGTAGTAGCACGCGAATCCACCTTCACTCCATGAATCACTTCTGGAGCTGAATTGAGGCCACTCCACCACTACTCTTGATTTCTTTACCAACAACTTCTTAAGTGTCCTTAATAAGCATGCTCCACTAAAACAATGTAGAGTCTGAGGCAAATGTGCATACTGGTTGGATTGAGATAGAAGAAAACAAATGAAGCTCAGAGACAAGGCGTGGGGCAAATTCAAATGCTTGGGTGAACATGCTGATTGGATATTATACAGGACCCTGAGGAACAGCTGTAAAAAAGAGCTAAAACATGCTAAAAGGGATTACATTAGGTGCCTCCAAACCTCAAATCTGACTAACCCTAAGAAATGTTGGTCACAAATAAATTGCCCCCTAAAGGGTCGTTCAGCAGAAGCCCCCAATAGCATATCTGTCGATGGCAACCTGGTGTCAGATCCAGAAGCATTAGCAAATGCATTCATCAGCTTCTTCACTAACATGGACAGATACATTGATCCTGCACCTGGCAACATTAACTTCTCTCCTTGCGATGCTCACAATGGCCCCAATTTCCATTTCCACTTGATTACTCGGAAGGAAGTCCTCTCTCTGCTAAGCACCATCAAACTGGATGGCTCTCCTGGGTTCGACATGCTGGAGCCCAGGTTTCTGAAAATGGGTGCCCCAATTATTGCAACTCCACTCAGGAACCTATTTAACAAGTCCCTTCTGCTTGGGTAATTCCCCACTAAGTGGAAAATGGCCACAGTAGTCCCCATTCACAAAGGAGGGGTCAAAGAGTCAAACACCATGTTGAAAATTATCGACCTATATCTATACTCGGTGTGCTTGCTAAAACACTGGAGAAGCTTGTGCATAGACAGATCCTCAACTACATTGAAACCCATCATCTACTTTCTGATGCGCAGCATGGATTTAGGAAAAACCATGGAACTGACACAGCCCTTGTCAAGTTCACATCGGAAGTACTTTGTGCTGTGGATCAAGGTCTAGCCACTGGAGACCTATTCCTTGACCTAACAAAAACCTTTGACTTGGTGAATCATGATCTCCTCATCACCTGCCTTGGGAACCTTGGTCTGGACTCCCTTGCCTCTTCCTGGTTTCAACACTACCTTTGTGGGAGAAAACAGCTGGTAAGATGGAGGAGTACAACATTGGACATTAGGCCAGTGTACCAAGGAGCCCCCCAAGGATCCATCCTCTGACCCCTACTATTTATTATCTTCATAAACAGCATGTCCAATCATTGTGGAGGGGCCAACATCCAACTCTATGCAAACAATGCTATCCTCTACAGGAGTTTGAAAGATATCAATCAATTAAATCAGAACCATAATATGGACTTCAGATCATTGGAGAAATGGCTTGCGGGTAATAAACTAGTCTCAACCTAAATAAATCCAAGGCCATGTTCTTTGGTTCCAAGCACCTGGGAACTGACAAATCTAACCTTCTCCAAACCTCATTGTCCAATGGCACTAAATTGGAGGTCTGTGTGTCCACAAAATATTTTGGCATGCACCTGGACCAAGAGTTAACCCTAAGCTCGCATATTAAGGCCACCACCAAGATTCTCCATCAAAAAATTGGTCTTTTATATAGACTAGGTGGGTTCCTCTCCAGTGAAGCTTGCTTGGCAATCACCACAGGAACCATCCTTCCAGTTCTTCTTCTTTATGGTGCTCCCCTAATACAACCTTTCTGGGGCATGGAACTTGCCAAACTCAGAGTCCTCTACCACAAAACTGCCCACTTTGCAGCTGCTGCTCATCCCCGTGATCATCACTGTAATGTTCTTATCTCACTGGACTGGCCATCACTTGAGGCTAGACTTGCATATCCTACAGTCTCTCTTGCTTTCAAAACGGCCAAATAATCAGCGTCCCCTAGCCTTAATGGATGTCTCCAGTTCAAGTCAAATAAGCGTGACCTGAGGTCTGCTGCTCACCCCATCCTAGAAGTCCCTAGGTTCAGATCCCGTGCTGGTGACAGGTCCTTCACCATCTCTGCCCCAGCCCTCTGGAATAGCCTACCTTCAGTGGTGATGGAGTGCTCTACCCTGAACTCATTCAAAAATGCTTTAAAATCCCACTTGCTTGTAGTAAATCAATGCACTTGTACATGAAATGGTGGGGCCTTATGCTTCCTGTGTAACCAGCTGAACTGCTGTGCCTCCCCTTCCCCAGTCTAGGCTGTCCACTGATTAGTGCCCAACCAAAGTACACCTCCTGCCGAGTTGGTGTCCAGCTCCTGACAACAGTATTGCAATTATCTCTCCCTCCCCATTTCTGCTTGTGATATGTTCCACTTGTGATAATGTCTTGCTGCTGTAGTTGACTGGTGGTAGCTAGCCTTGTACACTAACTTTGTATAACTGATTACCTCCACTGTTGCCTGTTTCTGTCTCCTGTATGCTTTTGATGCATTTAGTCAATGTAATTAATGCTCTGCCTCTGTCTCCAGTATGCTTTTATGTCTTTAGTAAATGTATTTAATTCTGGGTCACCCCTGAAAAAGGGACCCTGTTGTCTCAGTGGGCCTACCCAGTCAACAAAAATCAAATTTCAATAAATAAATGAATAGGTTTCTACAGTTTTGGAAACATGTTTATTCATATTCAGGAAATACTAACAGCCCCTACCCTCTTTCCCAGCCCAATCATGTTAAAAAATAAACACCATCCCCCACCCTCTGCAACAAGCCCACTTCCCCCTCCCCCCAGTACTCACAATTTTAGCTTTCACTTGAAACAACTCCCATGATGGGCAACCTGCAAAACCCACCTACCTCCACAGTTGACCACTGTCTCCTCATGCCATTTTTTTATTTCATAAATCATCCCCATCCTTCCACCCTGGTAGCAGTACCCCAGGTCCTTCCTCCACCCAGCAACCAAATTTCATAAAATTAACTGTCCCACAGGCATAAGAAGGCACCTGACACAACTCACCCTCCTTCACAGCTGGCCACCTTTTTGTGAGTGCCACTCCCATCCTTGCTTGCATAGTAAAACAGTTGATCACATGAATGTGCCTCTACCCCATGTCCCCCTCCACAAGACCTGCAGGAGGTGGGGGCCTTTTCTTTCTCAGTGTTATTTCTGTAAGTGTCTTGTACTTGCCCACTATTTTCATGTATACCTTTGCTTTGTAACCAGAGAATTTACTTCAGAATGGAAATCCATGGCCTTGGTCTAGGTGTCCTGGTAAAGGATGATTGCCTTTAACCAGGAGAACCTCCTAAATGTCACTGCATGGGCTAAGACCCTTGAAGCAGAGTTGGTGTACACAGCCATGTAGAACTGGTATTTAGTGACTTCCATATCTGACTTCACTATGGCAGCCAGTTCCTGTGCCACCTCTCCTTCCATTTTGTCAGTCAGTGCCAACAGTGTACTGCACGGTGCCTTCTGGCACTGCGCTGCACATGCCAAATAAGCTACTACCTAAGCGCAGGAAAACTGTTGTATACATTTTTCTGGCCATAGTATCCAGTTCCTAGAGTCCTTTTAAGGGGACTGTGCAGAGAAATGCACCTTGGCCCCTTCACAAGAAACTACTTGGACCACTCCTTCATGGTCAGCATGAGGCATACAGGTATTCCACCCCCAATCTGTCCACTGATATTTCTTTTCAACTTTTTTTTTATCTATGCCAGCAGTTGAATTGGGTGCTGACATGATTTCTGAAGTCGATTTTTGGTCTGATTTGTGTATGGGAACTAGCAGCCTTCTTGTAGGAGCTAGCCCCATCACATCCATAAACTCCACTTCCACTCAGTCTCTTTTTAATTTTTTTATTATATTTTTGTGGCCAGCCCCACTTCAGCCCATCCTCGAGCCCAGCCCCATCATGCACCATCCACGAGTCCCATCATGGGTACACGCTGGATTATCCCCCAGAGCAGGGCCGTGGAGGGAACCCAACCACTCAGCAGGATATGGATGCGGGATGCTACCATTCTGGAGTTATGCCTTTAGCTTCCCCCAAAGGGTGGGGCCACTGGGAGGGGGCCTACCCCCTGGTGGAAGGTGGAATTTGTCCCTGGTGGAATCATGGCAGTGGCTGCATGGAGCATACAACACAAGGCAGGCGGCATTCTGCTTCTGCCAAGTTTTTGATATTGTGTGGAGACGGGGTATCCAATGACAGAATGGCATGAAAGCTGCTATCTTGCCCACCTCTATAACTAGTAAGATGCCAGACGCTTGTTGCACATCCGGCCTCCACCAGAGGTCACTGTTGCACCAGATACATAACTCCCCCCCCCGTAGAAAGACAGCCAACCACAGGTGCTCAATCTTCCTCCCTCCCGGCTGGCCATCTGACTCTCTAGTCTGTTCCTGAACTTGGGATGTTAGCGTCGCAGGCAGAAACTCAACCACTGCTCTGGTGGGCCGGTCTTCACTTCCACTCATTCTCATCTGTTTCATCAGAGTGGATGTTGAGGGTGCTCACCATCTGTTTGATGAAAGAGGAGTATGAGGTATAATCCTCTGTAGGCCTAAAAGGCGAGACAAACTCTTGTTCAAGTGAACCATCTGGTTCTATAAATTCACCTTCCTCCTCCCCTTTGTAATACATAGTTTGATTACAAGTCTGGAGGTCAGTAACCTATTGAGACTTGCCACTACATCAGTAGTCTCATCCTTCCCACAGACAGATGGCCTGGAGCCTACGCCTCTGCCTGAGAATGAGAGACAGGCAATATCAATAAAAATTTCACATAGCCTGAAAGGCCTGGAAAACTGCCATACTTTTACTATGTTCTCTGCTGAGGGACTTTGTCTTAGGTCCACTGCCTGATCCTTTTCCTTTGCAGGAGGAGTGGTAAGGGCATTCTTTTCTTTTTGTATTTTCTTGACAGACACTGCTTCCAGTGCCTGTACTGAGGCTGTTTTATTGGTATTTTGTATATCACTGGACTCAGGTTTCCTCCTTTCAGATACTGTGGTATCTTTACCACCTTTAACATGCTTATCTGAGGGCTGAGAAGCTTTGTCTAATTCTCTGTCACTTTTGACAGGGTCTGCTGCTGTTTTTGAGGGGACAAACCCACTGATGCCTGCTTTCCACCATCACTCAGGTCTTCCTCAGAGCGTCTAATGTATTGTGGTGACACTCAAGCAGACTGAGAAGCCATAAAATCTCTTTTCTTGGCCATTTTCTTTTGAGTCTTAGGGCAGCACTTTTTATAGAGCTCACAACTGATAAAATCATGAGCTGGACCCTGGCATCTCAAACTAAGCCTGTGGCAGTCTCCCTTGCCAGGAGCAGGAAACAACTTGTATAATTTTTAAAGTCTGCTGATCCTGTCCATTACAACATATACAGTACTTTGTAAAAAATGTTCCACTACGGTAAATAACCCCTATTAAGAAAGACAAATAATTCCAAAAAGGTTACAACAGCAGTTTAAATTGTTTTTTATTCCACACAGTAATGAGGAATCATTAGACGGGGTGGTTTTCATTAGCAATTCAGAAGTGGTTTGGTTCCTAAAAAAAAAAGAACTGGACCCACAAAATATAAAACGTTCCTTGGGGGTGGGTACAGTTTTTTATGACAAAACGAGTGATATTGTATCAGTTCCCTCAAGACAGGAACCATGATTTCTGGGGGGCTTCTCAGTTCAGTTTACCTATGCCGACACGACAACAATGTTACATCGCCATTCGGCATAAGCGGTATCCCAATGTCGTGAGGCAAAATTTTGCCTGCAGACATTGTCCTTTTCTATAGGGTCAGTGCCCTGAACCCCTATTGGGGGCTGTGCCTGCGTCTCTTCTATTGATTGTTAACTCCGAGTCAGAGTTAACATGAAGGGGAGCGAAAGTCAATGAGAATGGCTGATTTCATAATGAATGTCCCCACAGCGAAATTTTCTAAACTTATCGAAAATGTTGCTGTGGGGATTTTGCCTACAGGGTTTCACCATTCTGTTGGCATACCCTCCAGCTCCTGGAACTAATAGGGGACTAGAGAAACCACAATTTAAACAAATTAAATCAAATAAAAGCCTTAACTAGTGCAGAATTTTAAGAAAGTAACTCAAACTTTAGTTAAAATAATAAAAACATATAAAGTCGCAGAAATGTTAATGAGAAGTCTGGAGCTGTACTTCGGGGTGACTGCTCAATTCAGGTGGAGAAACAAATCTGACGTTAGAACACTAGAGTGAGTGTGACTACAGTGCAGAGTTTGAACTGTAGTCTAAGTTCTATAATTAGCATAAAATTCTGTCTCCGGGGCATCACACTCTGTCTGGAGGATGATGCTATTTGTAAAGCATCAGTGATGGATTCTTGGGGTTTGAAATTACTTAAAATAAGAACTTGCTCCAGTGGAGTCAGGAAATCTTGAGGATATGGGAAATCCTAAAGGCATCTGAAAAGCAAAATAAAAGGAGGTTAAGGAAGCACAAATGTCAGAGGTCCTATAGGAGAGAACTAGAGGGTTATAATTAAATTACAAGGATAATTATCAGATAGGTAGACAGATTATGTGTGAGCAGACCTACTTCCACTTTTCTGCCCCTGTAGACTGACCCTTGATAGGGTGTAGTACCTGATCTGTGTGTCCCTGTTTTTTTCCCCTACTGTCCTCCCCTAATAAGGTCTACAATGTTGCCTACCCCCAGCTTTCCCCAGTAGTTCCCAAGGCTGCCACTTTGGTTGAGCAGTGTCCTCAGCAGACCTCTGGCTGCCTTGCAAATCTCTGCAGAAGTACCTCAGGAGAGCAAAAAAGTTTACTGAGCACCAGGACTAACACTGTGGTGCTAATTATCAATACATAAAGGCAGACCAAAAAGGGACAAGCACTCACAGCATGGACTCCACTCATGAATTGGATAAAAAACACAATCTCCATTTATTTAGTACAAAATGTGTATAGCATATCTCACCAGACCAGGTGTGCGGACAATAACCCTCCACAGAACTTTGACATTATGGCTGCGCCGCAAAGTGAACTAACGTTTTACTTGAGAATCTCCAAGCTTCATCAGAGTTCTGATGACGCTTGGGGGCTCCCAATTAAAACTTTAGTTTGCTTTATGTTACAGCCATGTTGTCATAGTTCTGAGGTAGGTTATTGTTCTTACACCTGGTCTGGTGAGCTATACTGTACACAGTTTGTAATAAATAAACAGAGATTGTGTTTTTTATCCATTTCATGTGTGGAGTCCATGCTGTGGGTGTTTGTCCCTTTTTTGCTCTGCCTAGCAGTACCTCAGTAAGATGCCACACTCCTGCTTCATGGCACTCATGCTTCAGGGTTGCCCATATGAAGAGTCACTTGGTTCACTAGCAGATTTAAAGAAGCTACAGCTATTCTAGTGGCTGGTTGTAGTCACACACTCTGAGGGGACCACCTATAACACCAGGTTCGGCCCCCCAGATATCCTTTTTTTTATTTATTATACTTTTTGGTCCCCTTACCAGCCGTCAGATTTCTGCTCCGGTCAAGGACCCCTTGGCTTCCACCTCCGGACATGCCCGCACTCACCCTGTCATCCCTGGCTTGCCCCCCAGAGAGCAGGGTCGCGGCATCCACCCCCATATTGGGCCACGCTACAAGTATCTAGTCAGGGAGCTGGCTCCTGGAGGCTGATCAAGGCATCAGGGATTGAGCTTCATTAGGACAGCCAGGCAGAGGATGTTGTTTTCTCCCTTTTTGCAAACATGGGTGGGGACGTGCAATGACGACATCTGGCCTGCCCCTAATTTCGATTTGGCATCGATGCATGCGATGCACCCAGCCTCCACTAGGTGTCACCATGGCACCGAATACTCTAACCCCTCCTTCCCCCCAGAGAAGGAAAGCAGTCCTATGGACGCTCGATCCTTCTCCCCCTGGCCGGCCCTCCAACAACCCGGGTCCATTCCCCACCTGGGTCACTGGTGCGACAAGCGGAAATCCAATTGCAGCAGTGGCGGGCCAGCTATGGCCCCCAGATATCCTGCCTCAACCCCCTCCAGGATGTTTCCCCCCTTCCCTTTCCCTGTCACACACAACCAACAGCCCAACAAAAGTGGACTAATTAATTCCCCTCAATGCAGCATACTGAAAAAGGAAAAGTTAAACACGCCCTCAGCCCTCCGCTCCCATTCACCCCTCTCAGCAGTGGTTTCCTCCACTGACACAGAAGACCAACAAATTACCAAGTTATTTACAGTATGGATGGGACTACAGCTGCCCTAGTGGCTGGCTATTGTCATGTGGTCCAAGGGGACCACCAATGGCACTGTCTTCAGCCACCAGCACTTTTAACCCTCAATCCACCCTCTTGACACTTCCTTCCACTTCTTTCCTCCCTGTCCTGCACAAACTGCAGCCCAGCAAAAGCAGATTAATACATTTACCCTCTCAATCCAGCATGCTGAAAAAAACAAATTCTGGCCAGAGCCAACAGGGTTGCAAGAGAGTAATTTGGAGAAAAAATTATTGAAAATTTGCTTTTTAATATTTTTATACTAAATTTTCAGCATAGACTTGTTATGACCCTGCCTCATGAAGAAGGGCAGAGAAAATGTTCAACTCCTGGCCTAAAAGTGATGTCATGCAGGGACTGCAAAATCAAATTTCGGAACACAAAACCACATTTTGGGCAGGAGTTGAAAAATGACAACTGTCACATTCATTTGGTGCTGAACAAAATGGCTATGTTGAAAATTTGGGGTACAAATATTGAATATTACCAAAGTTACGAGCCTGCATTTGCAAAATTCAACATAACCTCATAACTTTGATTTTTTTAAATATTTTTACATCAGGGCCCAGATATTCTAACTGCGCCCAAAATGTGTGCAATAGCAGGAGCAAGCACAAGTCCATTGCGCACATGAGCAATAGACATGATATTCAAACATGGAGCAAGCCAAATTGCGCAACCAGCCAACGTCTGAATATGGCACAACCTGTGCCATAGCGCAACCAGGAAGGGGAAGCTGAGCAGATACGATGCTCTATAGCGCAACAAGGGCAGCCCAGCTGAGCAGTCCAGAGGCGCCATAGCGCAAGCAGGTAGCTCCCCAGCAGCAGAGCAATGGAACTGCACAACCAGGGAGGTAGGCAGGGGTCCACCACCCATGCCACAGATGGGCACAGGAACACACTGCAGAACTGACAATGCACCCCCACACCCCAAGCACAGCATAACTGGGGGAGGGACGGAATATCCACCGGCCCATGGGGACAAGCAACAAGCACAGCCAGTCATGCTGCTCCCAGCACACCCACTGGCAAGCTGGAGACTGCTACACAAAGGGGCAGACCACCCCAGTGTACAGTAGCCCCCTTGTGCACAGCACACCTGCACTGTGTCCCCAAGACACTCCCCATGAGCAGTGACCATCACTGCAGGAATCCCCATGCATCCCCCGGCACACTGCAACCTCGTGGTACCACAGAACCATACAAGCCAGACCCACCATGAGCACCCAGCAGTGGGTGGCAGCACACAGCAATACCGACTGAAAGCCACTCCCACACCAGAGACACCTCCCCATGCACACACACACCCATACCCATGACTATACCACCCCAGATGCCATGCACACCACTGCAACTGAGCACCTATAGCCAGCTGTGAATCAGAGACCACCACAGTATTCATATCAAAATATATGTATTTCAAACATAACGAGAATAAGAAGAAGAACAACAACAATAACTATTTACAAATTTACAAAACAGGGGTGGGGGTACGGGTACAAGGTAGGGGTGGGTAAGGGGCAGGGGTGAACAACTGGGAGAGGGAAGACAGGGTGTGAGGGATAGGTAAAGGGGGGAGGTGATGGGCAGCTACTGCCTGCCAGCTTGCTCTCCTGCTGCCTGGTGCTGGTCCCGGGGCCTCCTTCTGCATCTCAGACCATGCTGGTGTAGGTCCAGCAGGATGGCGAGCGAGTCCATCGCCACCTGTAGAAGCTGCTGCATCGACCTTTCAATCCGGTGCAGGATCCGGACACCTAGGACAAGGGATCAGAGTCAATGGCTGTCTCTGTCCATATCCCTGAAGCCCACCCATCATGTATGGTATACAGCCAAGTGCCCCGCTCCTGTGATGGACTGCACCCACCCACAGTGACCGTGCACAAGACATGCCCAACCAGACAGCAACAGCCATGTGTACCACTGCACACACACACACACACACCGCCCATGTCCAGCACAGCACAACCAAGGCTGTACAGTAACGTAGCTACGCAGTGGGCAGGCAGTGCCACAGCCATGTGCCCAGTGCATGCATGGACCACCATTGACGCACTCCCAGACATGCAGTGCCACTGGACTGTGCTGACTGTCACATGTCGCATGCATGGCAGTGGTGTCCATGGATGGTGGCCATGCTCTGCCCCCCACCCTGTCACACAGCATGCTATAGCATTCATGATGTCATGGCACTCACCCTCATCAGGCTGCTACTGCTGCTGCTGTCGTGGTTCACCACCACCACCACGCTCAGCCACCGCTGGCACCACTCCCTGCACCTCAGCCCTGGCCCTCCTCCGCTCCGCCACGCCTGTGGGAAACAAAAGGTGAGAAACACATCAGTGCAATCCCAAAGCAGATTCCCCCTGCCCCAATGAGTGTGCCCGCCCACCCAACCAGACCCATACATCACATATCCTGTTAACACCGCCACAGCCAACCCTAGACCAACCCTCCCCCATGTGCTGGACACAATAGACAGTGTTACCCATATGGACCATACAGGTGCATAGACAGATCACCCACCTGGCTGAGGCACCACACCCCTCCTAGCATGTGACCGCAGACGTGCCAGTAGTGCCGGCTCCCTCCTCCGCAGGTCCCCGTACCGGTGCCTGCACTGCTCCGCGGACCTCTGCCGGCCAGTGGCCTCCTCTAGCTCAGTGGCCACCTGCTGCCACACATGTGTCCTGGCCATGTTAAGGGGATCATCCCCAAATAGTGGGCCATAGTGAGGCTCCACTATGGCCACCAAGTTTGTGAGCTCGAGGGAACTCCACTGGGGGGCTCTTCTGCGTGCCATCCCTGGATGTATAGTAGGCAATATGGCGCTCCGCTGTGCTGCAACCCCACGTGGAATTGTTGCGCAATACAACGCCGCTAATCCCTATCGCGCTGTTGGTACAGTGCCGCCAGTCCCTATTGTGCTGTTACTGAACAGCGCGATAGAGCTGCAGACATGCCATATGTACAGCGCCAAGGGGGCAAAGGTCGGGCACAGGGTCATGGGTCTCTGGCGCATGGCCACGCACAGCGCCATCGGATGTCTATGCATCCAGCGTGACTGGTCACCTGTGTGCCATTGCCACAGCGGACTATTGCGCAGTTGTGCCATAGCGCCATGTAGTGACCGTCGCTGTAGCGCCACTGGCACAATGGTGGCCGTGCCCTGAACTGCCTACCGTGCACAGCACATCATCAGCGTGGCAGACACCTGCGTAAGCTACCTGGGCATGTGCAGTGCGGTGTACTACGGAGTCACAGAACTGCACCATTGGCTCAGCCCGTTCAACCGTATTGCGCATAGTGAAAAAGCGCGATATTCAGCCGTCATATGCAAATCATCCGATCAGCCATTCAAAGGCGCAGCAGCATGATTTGCATCTCATTAAAGTTGCTCCACACCTAATTTGCATGGATTGCACTATAAAAATGCGATGCTGTTCTGTAGTGGCCATATTCGGTTACTGCAGTGGATAGGTCAGTTGCATGCTGTGTGATGTTCTGGACAATGGTCTTAGGGAATTGCTGTGTACTGCACAGTCACAGGTGACCACTCTCACCCATACAGGCTGTGATATGACCGAGCGAGGAATGGGTGAAGAGGATGATGGTGGGCGGAAGAGGAGGCCCAATTTTACAAAAGCTGAGACAGAGGCACTCTTCGAGGCCTACCTGGATGAAGAGCCACTTCTCAGTGGACGGCAGGGCACCCCTCAGGCCCGTGCTGCTGCATGGGAGGGGGTGGCACATGCCATCAACCTGCACAGCATCCACCAGTGCTCTGTGCAGGAATGTAAAAAGAAGATGGGGACCGACAGGAGGAGGGTGAAGGAGAAGGTGGCAGCCATCAGGGCGGCACGTGCTGCAACAGGCGGGGGCCAGCCGGAGGTGGTGCAGCTGATTCCGGCAGAGGACCGGCTCACTGCAAGCATGCAGCGCAGTGCCATTGAGGACGTTCCTGGAGGTGGCTTCCAGACAGGAGGTAGCCCATCACTTATGGTATGTCATGGTCAGGGGGGAAGGTAGATCACATGCACTAACGTGTTCTCACTTTCTGTTACAGATCCTGTGCATCTGCAGGGGTCAGTGGTGGAGGGCCTGTCCACTGTGGACAGCCATCCAGAGTCAGAGGAGGGACCATCCACCTCCGCAGGTAGCCGGCGTGCATTGCACCAGTATGCGCGCCTGGCTGCCATCTCTGATGTCGGTGAGACAGGTGTGGGGGTGCCCTTCCTGTGTCTCAGCGGTCTGGCATGCAGGCATGCCAGCATGCTGTGGCTGTGGCACAGACCCGCACCATTGATGATGCAACAACCACTATGGGCATTGACATATGTGTGTCACAGAATGGACACACAGCAGGACAGCTCACGCCCATGGACCTTGCTGGTTCCGACGTGTGTGCCAGCACGTCGGCACAGTCCCAGGCTGTGCCTGTCAGCACCGGTGGGGCAGCACCAGTGGCTGTACAGGTCACTGACACTGTTGCAGCCACAGCAGCAGAACAACTGAGTCCTTGGGCACCGCAGGCGGAGGGGCAGCAGTCACCCACCGGGACTGGGGGTACAGGATTCAGTGGTGGCGTATGTGCACCACCTGTGGACTTGCCCATACCTGGTCCTGGTGAGCAGCGCCCACCCTCGAGGGATGCTGAACATCAGGCCCTTCCATACCCTGAGGGACAGGTTGCCGAGCTGGCAGACGACCCCTTTGACGAGCACACCCGCCTGCTGCAGGCATCAGTACAGCAGTAGATGTGGGTTGCAACGTCCGTGGAGGCACTGTGTGTGGCTTTGGAGTGGCACAGCAGGGACAATGAGAGGATCCTGTCACGGATTGACCATTTGCGGATGGATGTGACCACCACCATTGACAGGCAGACACAGGCATTGGTCGCTGTCGTGGCCACATTGGGCACACAGTCAGGTTCCCCTGTGCCGCTCACACCACGCAGTACGCTATCCACTCCCCATTCCCAGTGTCATGTGACACCCACCATGTCAATGAACAGGTTCAGCTGTGGGCATCCCGAGCACCCTGGTGCAGGTATATTGATCCTACTGCGGACCCCTCTTGCCCCAGGCAAGGTCGCGTTCGTGCAGTGGAACCCCTGGTGGTCCATCGGTGCCACCCCATGAGGCCCGTGCTCAGCCTGCCAGTGCTGCTGGGTCTCGGCGGGCTGCCCACGCATCCGAGGCGGCCATGGCACTGTGCCACAAGACTGAGCTGTCTCCCAGTGCGGGCCCTGTCTGGTGCTGCCCTGTGTGCAATGTGTGTTTCAGTGGGCAGTGCACCGGTGGGTGTCCAGCCCTACACGCAGACACATGGACCACCTGCACACCCTCCCAACTGCCATCCACAGGTGCATGTGCATGATGATGCCTGCATTGCGCTGTACACCAAAGTGCGAAGGTGCCCAGCATCTGACACATGTACATGGACAGTCAGTGGATGTGGTGGCCTGTGGACATGTGTTTTTAGTGTCTGTGTTCCGGCTCTGTTGTGCAGCTGACCCCTGTGCAATTTGTGCCTATTGTGTGTGTGTGTCCATCCATGTGGTGTGTTACTGTTCACCCCTCCCTGGTTGTATGTGTGTGCTTCTGTGCCCTCCCACTTTCCTTGCCATCATGCACCTCTGTTGTGTTTCCCTGTGTGTATGTGGGTTGTGCCCTAGCCACTGTTGGTTGCACATGGCCCCATGACTTACCTGTGTTGGGTGAAGTGCTCCTCTGTGATGGTGTCCCCGTGCAGCTGGGCCACCCGGATCAGTTGGGGGTCACGTCATCCAAGTGGGGGCTGCCCATCCCCATCATCACCAGCATCACCGTCATCCCCATCACTGTCCCCCTCTTTGACCTGTATGGCTATCCCACAGTCTTTGGCCATGTTGTGCAGGATACAACAGGCCAGGAATATCCCACAGGCCTTTGAGGGGCTATACTGTAGGACACCACCGGAGGTGTCTAGGCAACGGAAGTGCGCTTTCAGCATCCCAAACACCCACTCAATGATGTTGCGCGTGGCGGCGTATGCCTCATTGAAGCGTTGCTGCGATGGGGTCGTGGGCCTCCGGTAGGGTGTGAGCAGCCAGGGATGGAGTGGCTATCCACTGTCACCTGTGTGGAGATAGTGGAGGTTAATATCTTGTTCAGGTTCATATTGCCTCTAACCCTGTGTGCCACACCCATGGCACCTGTAGCTTACCCACCCTTGGCACCGATTTGTCAGTCCTACATGCATACTCACCCACTAGATGTCCTGTGGGGATGTCCCCACTCTCGAATCGATGCTACAGTGCCGACTGGTACCATATAAATGAATCATTTGCTCCCCCAGAGTGCGTGGCACAGACATTGATGATGCACCCACTGGCATCACACACCACCTGGCAGTTGACACTGGCATAACCCTTCCAATTAATATAGGCGGCCCCATCGGGGCCAGGTGGTGTGCAAATGGCCACATGGGTGCAGTCTATCACCCCTAGCATGCCAGGCATGCGTGCTACCCTGTGGAACTCCTGTATGTTTGCTGTGCACTCCACCACGGTGCTGGGGAAATGGATGTACTCCGCAGCATGTGGCAGCAGTGCACTGAGGAATTGGGTGAGGATGCATGACGTGGCCGACTGTGTTATGCCTGTGGTGTCCACTGTTGGTCTCTGGAAGGTATCCGTGGTGAGCAAGCACATGCAGGCTGTTACCTTTGTCTCCACTGACAGAGCGTGACTCCGTCTTGAGGGTACCTGCATCACATCACTGCACAGCTCACAGATCCGCCTCAGTATTACCTTGTTCAGGTGGTACCGACCCACAATCTCAACATCTGAGTAGAGCTCAAAGCTGGTGCAGGCCCGGTACTGCCTCTTGGGGGCGTATCGATCGGCCCCTTCCACCGCCACGCCCCCGCAGCATGCCTTCTCACCCTCATTACAGCTTCCATGTGGAAGCTGGCACTGTCCATGTCCCTGGCTTGTGTTCCCCGGCTGTTGTTGCTCTGTTTCCTCGCTGTCCTGACTGCTACCTCCACTGCACGGGTACACCTCCTGGCCTCTGCACTCTGTGGCCCCACACACCTTCCCTGCCCCTATTCTGTCCTGTGCTCTCCTGGCCTGCACTCTTTCTCCTCTGGCCTTGTCTGTCTCCCTGCCTCATGTGGCTTCCTGTAGTGTTCTTGTGCCTCTTCCTTGAGCCTTTTATTTTGGCTCATTTCAGCTATATCGCGCAACCGCCTGATCCACTGTTGCGCATTATAACTAGATGTCGCATTGCGCACTTCCTGCATGGTTACACTTCTTCTGTTGCACATAGCCTTAATTAGCATTGCGCTGTTGCTTAGCATGTTTTCAGTGGCGCAACTGCCTCCTGCTGAATATCGCAGAATGGCGCAATTCCGGACTTGCGCTGGCGCAACCCTATTGCGCATGGCACAACCCTTTTGAATATCCAGCCCCAAATGTATAACATAGCCTTCTTATGACCCCACCTCATGAACAAGGGTGGAGAAAATGTTCAACTCCTGTCCAAAAGGTGATTTTGTGCAGGGACTGTGAAATCAGCTTTCAGGATGCCAAAAAAAAAAAAACATTTTGGCCAGGACATGAAAAATGGCAGCTGTCACATTCATGAGGCACTGTAAAAATATGGTTATGTTGTAAATTTGGAGTAAAAACATTAAATATTACCAAAGTTACGAGCCTGTGTTTGCAAAATTAAATGCAGGCTCATAACTTTGTCATTTTGTAATATTTTTATGCCAAATTTTTAACATAGCCTTCTTGTGACCCCACCTCATGAACAAGGACAAAGAAAATTTTCAACTTCTGCCTGAAAGGTGGTTTCATGCAGGGAAAGCAAAATCACCTTTCAGGACAGATTTGCCTAATGATAGTGCAATTGGTCATGAGGTGGGGTCTCAAACAAGGATGTAACCTAGACTATTTAATAGAGGTTAAATTAAGAGTAGCATAACTGTACAAATTAACAAGTACATAGTAACAAAAGCAGAAAGCCTAATATTTATGTACTCAGGCTAATATAATAACACTAACATATTAAATATATTTCATTCTCTGATGAGCCACATTCAATTACTTATAACCTACTGTATCCAGGTCAGAAAATAGTCTTCCCTATTTGTCTAAGACTACTAAATTAATTTATTATTTAAGGTAACTTGTGGTGCAGTTTATAACAATTACTATTTTCAATTACTATTTTCAAGGTATGCTATATATGTTCTATTTCACATTAATGTACTGTACAGTATCCAGCTGATCTATTTATAAAGTATTTAAGTAAACTAAAAGTGGATCTAAGCAAAATGTTAAAATGCCATAAATGAATTCAGGAAGGTTCAATTATTGAAATACTACAAGAACTAATATCAAGGAATAAAAACAATAAAAGACCATTATATGCATGTAATATTAACCTTAAGTCTTACATATTTTGCATTTGATCTTCAATGCTTTGTCCAGTTCTGATAACTCCTTATCGGAGGAAGTTGGTGAGTTGGCTTTTTCCTCACCCACCTTAGCACTGTCATTTTCATATTGTGCATGCAGAAACACCAATGTTTTGTTCACATTAATGAAAATGTGTAACTGATCTTTGTAAACAACTCAAACTTCATCAGGTGATAAAATTTGAAACTGGATGCCTAGTTCAAGAAATTCCTTATGGAATGCCAAAAGGTGTTGCTGGCATTGCTGGGTGGTATAGAAGAATGAATACATTTATTTGCTCAACCAAGGTAGGTAAATATCAAGGTTATTACAAAAGGATAAGAATTTTTCAATAGTTTTTATTTATTTTATTTATTTATTTATTTCACAATTCGGAAAGTACTTTTGAGTCGAAGACTCATTTACAAAGGTTCCACGTCACATTTAGTGGTACAATACAACAGTGAACACATTGCAAAGTAGTACTCAAAAAGACTGGTTACAGTGAATACGGTAAATAGCTAACAATCTGATTTGGAGTTATTGTACAGTGTAAAAGCGAGTTAAATAGTTCCTGGACAGTAGCCGAGTAGGCCGCATGGGGGGGAGAGAAGGAGAGCTGGCCAGAGGCCGGTGTCAGGGGAAGTCAGGTAGATCAAGGACAGTCACATGGGGAGGAGGAGTGGAGGTGGTCTCCGAGAGCGACTTTGAAGAGGCAAATTCTGGTTTGGTTGGTAAGAGCACTGAGCAGACTGTTCAACAAGGAAGGAGCCCTGTGACTGAAAGTTCTTTGGAATTGGGAGGTTCTACACCTGGGCACCGATAGGAGAATCTTGCCAGCACTACGGGTGTTTCTATATATTGGGGCTGGTTAGATAATGGGGGTGAGGCCGTCGGGTGTGTGACCTAGGGCAATCTTTTTTGCCATGAGACATGTGTGGTGCCGTATTCTATTGTCAAGGCTTAACCAGTTTGAGGCAGTGTATAGCGAGCATGTGTGTGTGAGACGATTGCAGCCAAGGACTAGATGGCAGGCTTTGTTCAGGGAGTGCCTGAGATGGCCTAGGGCAGAAGTGTTCACAGCTCCATAGATAAGAATACCATAGTCAAGGAGGGAGAGGACCGAGGAGAAAACAACAAGCCACAGGGCTTCAGGAGTGAGACAGTGTTTGAAGCGATAGAGAAGACTGAGCCAGACATTAAGGGTGGTAGACAGGTGATGGATATGCTGGTGGAAGTTAAGAGTTGGGTCTAGGGTTATGCTCAGGTATTTGAAAGTATCCACTTGCTGTAGAGGGGTAAGATTGGTGGTAAGGATATGAGGGCAGAGTACCTTCCGGGAGTTCATTGGATGAGAGAAGTACATGACTTGGGTCTTCATATAGTTTAGTATAAGACGCTGTGTGGAGAACCATTTTTTGGCATCAGAGAAGGAGGATTGGAGGGAGATATGTAGTAGGGTGGGGTCTGCATTAGAAGAAAAGAGGACAGCATCATCAGCATATAGTATTAGATTGCCTGAGCTGGACGAGGGGAGGGAGTTAAGGAAAAGACTGAAGAGTAAAGGACCAAGGATGGACCCCTGGGGTACACCCATGTGGACTGGTAGTCTGCTAGATAGGGTGGTACCAATTTGGGACTTGCTGGTGCTGATCCGACAAGTAGTCTGTGAGCCAGTAAAGGGCACCCAGGGAGAGACTGATGTTGGAGAGGGTGTTAAGTAAAAGGGAGTGGTTAACAGTGTCAAACACCTTTGAGAGGTTGTCAAATACAGTGTCTGCAATGTGACCTCGGTCTAAGGTGGCGTGGATGTGAGAGGTGAACTCCAAGAGGGCAGTCATGGTGCTGTGCTCTTTGCAAAAACCATGTTGTTGTTTACAGAGTAGGTCATATTTGTTAAGGTGTTCAGTGAGCTGATCGGCTACAATACGCTCAAGTGCTTTCGATGGGGGGAGGATAGAGATAGGGCAATAGTTGTTAGTGGAAGTACAGTCCCCGCTTTTAAATATGGGGGTAATGGAGGCAGATTTCCAACTGAAGGGGGACTTTTCCTTGACAGAGTGAGTGGTTGAGAATATGGGTGAGAGGGTGGAGTACCTCGTGAAGTGTGAGCCAGAGAAGCCTCATGTCCAAGGAGTCACTACTGTAATTGGCATTGCTAAAGGCTTTCTCCAGGTAAGGTTTGGCTGATGCAGGGGTGACGCGTTGAAGGTAGAAAGGAGGGGCAGTTGGAGGGGACCTTGTGTAGTGGGTAGGGGGAGGATCGAAGAAGTTGGGGGGGAGTACATAGATGAGATTTGTGAATGAGCGATTGAAGGCTGAGGCAATATGGGTGGGGTCTGAGGATAGGCATCCATCGACATCAATCAGGTTGGGGGGGATTATGTGTCTTGCCACAGATGTCCTTAATATTATTCCAAAACTTGTGCCCTGAACCCCAGTCAAAGGTAAGGGAGAATTTATAATACTCAGCTTTTGCTTGGTGTAGGGCCCACGTGCAGTTGTTCCTGGCCTCCCTGTACCTTTGTCTGTTGGATGGCAGACCGGTCTCGTTGAATATATACCATAGTGAGTCCCGGGTATGCATCAGGGTCAGAAGGCGATAGGTGATCCAAGAGGCAAGATTGCCTTTGACCATCCTTTTTGTAAGAGGGGCAAGGGAGTCGCAGATAGCATTGAAGGTAGAAATGAAGAGGTCATGGGCATGGTCTGTGTTGAGGGTGTCAATTATGAAAGACCAGTTCAATGTAAGGAGGTGGGATTTTTGGCGAGCAAGTTTACCAGGCCCTAGTTTGCGTTGCAGTATAATTTTTGGAGGGTTCTTAGGAGCTTTGCATGACCAGGACCAGAGGACAGGGGAGTAATTGCTTATGGCATTAGGGAATACGGTGGTGCTTGCTTGTGATCTTGTGTGGGCGATTAGTGAAAACCAGATCCAGTAGGGAGGAGGACCCAGTGCATTGGTTCAGGCATGTGGGGTTGCGGACTACTTGAGTAGGATTTTGGGCAGTAGCAGCATCAATGAGTGGGGCAGACATCCTGGCCAGCCAGTTGGTATTGAAATCCCCTAGTGCTATAATTTCATTATTTGACAAGAGGGTGGAGAGGTAGGACAGGACAGAGTGAAAAGAAGCACTCTGATTCCTCAGGGGAATGTAAACTGCTGTGATGAGAAGGGGGATTTGGGAGCATCCCAGGGTAAGTCTGAGGGTAAGATCTTGGGGGCCAAGATCCAGCAGGGGGGGATGGGAGTAATTGACCATGCAAGGTGTCTTTAGCGTATATGGTACAGCCTCCCCCTCTTTTGCCCTGCTGGTCAGCCCTGTAGAGGTTGTACCTGGGGAGGGTTATCGTCAAGTTTGGAATTTGGGGGGAGAGCCAGGTTTCACCCACAGCAATGACGTTGGGATGATGTTGAAGGTCCCATCCCTGGTAGTTGTCCCACTTTTTCGATAGGCAGCAGACATTGATGGAGGCAGTGAGAAAGCCAGAGACCTGGTTAAGTCTGGGAGCATTTGTAGCGGGCGGGCCCAGGTTTGGGTGGATATTGGCATACATTAGAAGGAGGAGGAGGAGGGATCTGCGGATAGAATTCCAGGCCAGTTTTTTGAGGCAGTGGGATCTGCATCTGAAGGAACCCTGAGCGATAGATCGATTAGGAATAGGGAGGGGAAGTATGTGTGGGGTGGCCAGTGTGAGAGAGAGAGAGAGTGGAGAGTGGAGAGGGAAGGGGGATCCTAAGAGCCTGTAGGGGTGGGAGACAAGGGACAGGAGGAGTGCAGAGGGTGCATCTGGGATAGTGGCAGTAGCTGTGGATTGTGTAGAGAGTAGGCAGAAAGGTGGTCACATCAGAGCAGAGGAGTCTCACGTGAGTTGTTGGCTGAGCATAAAGGGAGAGCTGCCAGATAGGCAGATAGGTGTCAGGGGGAGAGGGAGGATGATAATCAGGGAGAAAGGAGTATGGGAGAAGGAGCACCAGGAGCAGCAGAGTCGGATGATGCAAAGGCATGGGAATAATAGGAGGGAGCTAAGAGGGAAACGCCTGCAGGAGGAGACAAAATAATCAGAGCTACCTCTAGTGGTCAACTGGTATAGCCTGCTAATGGAGAAGCAGGCTGATTGGTTTGGACAATTGGGGGTCCCTTATAAGATGATCAGGGGATCTCTTATAAAAGGGAGAGTCAACCAAGGATGGCGGTGTGGGTGGTGGGAAGCCGACGTGGTAGCATTGGCGGGGTCAACTTTGTTTGTCCTACGAACATCTTACAAATTGAGCGGGGGAGTCACTCAAGAGCCGTACCTTCAGGATGTTTCGGGGTGGGGAGGGCGTCAGTTCAGTAGCCCTTGCGACCCTCAGGGTCTCCATTCTGTGCCACTGCAAGCAGCTGCAGGATGTTTCGAGGGGTGGGGAGGCGTCAGTTCAGTAGCCCTCGCAACCCTCGGGACCTCCGTTCTGTGCCACCTCAAGCAGCTGTGAAGAAACAGCAAAACAAATAGGTGAGCTTTATACTGCGGGGGGGGGGTGAGAGCAATGAAGATCTCGGCAATGAAATAGTACACCAAATGAAGGACAAGCCTAATCCTTTGTACCAGCTACAGCTGCATAGTGATTAAGCTAAATTCAAACTGCAGGGTTTGTACTGGCTAAGGAACACAGGGGGAATCAAAGGCAATAAATTGTAACTCTGGGTCCCTAATGGACACATAAAGGCAAAACTGTAACTTTAAATTACTGTAGACATGCAGTAAGCTTTACAGTTCAGTGGTTAAAAGTTAAGTGGTTGTAAGACTATCTCCACATGTACAATGACACAAACTGCTGGCAGTTACAATTTAAAAAAGAAAAGGCGCCAACTTTGCTTGTCCTACGAGCGTCTTACAAATTGAGCCAGCGAGTCACTCAAGAGCCGTACTTCAGGATGTTTCGGGGTGGGGAGGGCATCAGTTCAGTAGCCCTCGACCCTGGACCTCCTTCTGTGCCACTGCAAGCAGCTGTGGCACAGTTCAAAGAGAACATTTAAAAACCATTCCATTTATGAAATGCACCATATAATAATAAGTTAAGAAAGAGAAGAATAGAATTTTTTGTAAAGGTAGTTGATCATTTTGTGGTGTTATTCCAGAGCTTGGAAAAGATATGCAAAGAGAAAGTGAGGGAAGAAAATATCAAATTAGTTATCTTTAATCTGTAGTTTTGGGGGTAGTTTTATAAAAATATTTTTTCTGTTTAACTACCAGAGGAAAAAAGGAGGCTATTGATTCTGCATCGGTATTGAGTGAATGGATGGAGAAGAATAAATATGACATCATAGTTGAATTTTATGTAACATTAAAATATCCTTCAGGCATTTTGACTGAAGATCAGAGTACACTGAACACTGAACAGTCATGTGGGGAATAGTAATCGAAAGCACGCTCCATAAAGCAGAAAAGAAAAGGTCAGCACTCCACTGGATACTTGCAATTGTATTAACATCCACTTTAATAGAAACAGAGCAGCACAGGAAAACAAGCATAGGTTCACTGATCACACTTGCATTGTGCACTGCTTTCAGTCCATAGCGGTTCCAATCATACATACTGTACAACAACATTAACCATTCCACGGACTATCAAGAACCAAACTGCAAGAATCACATCAAGCCGTTAACATTTCAACATCATGAATGGCATCTTCATCAGAACATGAGATCTCAATACCTGATGTTCCTTAAAAATCCAACAGTTAAAGTGACAGTACAAAAAAACAAACAGCAGCAGCAATTGCTTAACCAAGTGCATAGGTGACATAACTTACAGTGTTAAGTGCAACTGTGTTAGAAAGCCCAATGCCAATAAATATAGACATATAAATAGAGACATACAAAAACATGCACGGATACATATATAATTAATGACAGACATAGACAGACAAGAGGAAACATAGGAAGTGCATATTTTATATACAGTGGCAATTAGAAACAATCGAGCAGGACTAATTTATGCATGGACAGCTTTTACAAATTATGCAGTGACACAGAGACATTCAATCCTCTTGGTGTAATGGTATCTAAAGAAATTATCCAAAAAGCTTCTCTTTTTAGCAGCTTATCTTTTATACTGCCACCTCTCTGTTGGTACTGGGTCAATATCATGCATTTAAGATAGTGCAGTATTAACCGCGCTGTATATTGAGTGCCTGGGTTTACAGCAACAGGGCAGAACAGCGGTAGGGGAATACTACTACCCCTGTCACTGCATACAGAATCGGAGGGTGGAGAAGTTGCTGTGTGCTGGATGCCTGGTCAAGTGGCTCCCATGGAGGAGTGGTTAGGGTACCAGCACATGGTGCAGTCCGGAGACCTGGGACCATGGTTCAGGCCTCCCCTAATGCAACTTTTTACCATGATTTCTTTAAAACAAAAACAAAACTCCTCCTCCCTAGTTTTTCCCCATCCTGAGGTCCCCCCCAGAGTTAGTTATTTAAGTTCCAGGGGGTTGGGGAGGTAAAGCCCCCCATGTGGGTGGTGCAGGTGGCAAAGCCCACTGCAAAAACAAACATGAATACCCACTGTTTTCAATGGGTGGAGTGTGTGGAACAGGTCAGTGTTTTGCCTGATTCTGTTTTTGTCCAGCGCTGTTTTGCAGTGGTATTTTTAGCTGTGCTGTTTTGACATGCGGCAGAAGGACCCATGCCCTCTTTGATCAAGTGCAACTTTCTCAATGCCAACAAACTGGAGGACTGCTGCTGAGGAATGACCTGCTTCTTTAATGTTCCTGGCAATCACATAACTTTCATTGTTTGTGCATATGGCTGTCTTATGTTCAGCAACTCTCTTTTTAAGGGCATGTTTAGTTTTTCCCACTTAGTAGATTCCATGGGGACCCATGAGTACATACACAACACCTTCAGTACTACAGTTTATGAAACTTTCTATTGCGTACCTTTTCCCCGTTGGTGGGTGAGTGAATGAATTTATGTTACGGGTATTACTGTAATGGGTGCAGTGCCCACATTAAAAATTTCCTGTTGGGGGGGGTTTGGTAACCAATTGGCATCATTGTCTGGTTTTGGCAGCAGGGCATGTACAAGCATGTCTTTTATGTTGCACCCACATCGGTATGCGATTCTGGGCACCTGTCCACTAATATCATCAAACCTCTTACTGTATCTCCTTGCAATGTATTCCAATGTTTCTGTATTATATTTCCAATTTGATCTGCTTTTGGGAAAAACTGAGTAACAAAAGTCACTTCTGAATTGTCTTGTTCAATTTCAAGTTCAGCTTTTATCAATAAGTGCCAGTCTTTTAGTCTGTTTACCATGATTGTAAGCTCTTTCAACACTATAGGCATTATACTGGTGATTGTAAAATCTGGATTCCATTTCATCACTGCATTGTTTAAAATCGCTCTCCATAGAACACATCTGCCTTGCTCTTAAAAAATTTTCTTTTTGGAATATTATTTATCAGTGATTTCAGATGACAACTTTACGCCTGTAAAATTGTGTCATGTGGTGTTAGTTTTCTGTACATTTTACATTCCAGTTTATTGTTATGTTTGAAAATTGTCAGATCCAAAAAGTTGATTTCCTGTATATTCCATTCTACAGTAAATTTAAGATATCTGCTAGTGGAATTGATATACTCAATAAATAGTGCCAGATCACTTTCAGAACCTCTCCATATCAGAAAACAATCATCTACTCTATATATCTTTTCCACATAACAGTATTAGTGAAAAATGGGTTAGAAGGATCTTGTATAAACATCTTCTCCCATTGGCCAACGTACAAGTTCGCCAGATCAGGGCCGAAAGTAGTGCCCATACTAGTCCCCTTATTTTGTGTATAATATTTATTGTTGAAAATAAAAAAATTGACTCCAATACTTTTCTGGCACAGTACAAAATAAAATTAATGGGTGGTGTTACATCATCAGGTCTATGTCATAGAGTTTTAGCAATGGCATCAATAGGCCACTCATGGGGGATATTTGTATATAAATTTTCCACATCAATACATATGAGTAGGTAATTTTCTTGTATTTCTATATCACTGAGCATTTTGCACATGTGGTTGGTGTCCTGTGTGAAGGATAGGAGGAAGGGCACATACTTTTTAATGTGAGAGTCCACAAATTTAGGTAGTGGTTCAGTTGCTGCACCTATAGAAGTCACAATCAGTCTTCCTGGCAAGGGGCTTTTATTTTTGTGCAGTTTTGGAAGTAAATAAAGTGCTTGTCTCTAGGGTTCATCTATCGACAAATAAGCAGCTTCATTTTCTGTAATCCACTGATTGATAACAGTTTTTGACACTAGGGTTTAAATAAGTTTCATTATCTGGGGGGTGGGATCACATTCTAATACTGCACAGAAATTAACATCTTCCAACTATTTATTTGCTTCTTTAATATATTCATTAATGTCCCAGATCACCACAGCCCCTCCCTTATCAGCTGGATGTATAATGATTTCTTTCATTTTTTGTATTTCAGTTAAAGCTGTTCTCTCAGGTTTAGTGACATTGTAGGAATTGTTCCAGTAGTGGCATTTAAGGAGCTTATCTGTCTCTCTTTCTACTGCTTTTATCTAAGATTGCAAGGCCACACTTGTGGAGGGGGTGCAGAAGGTAGATTTACTCCTGAGGTCAGAGTTTTCATGATTTTCATTAAAATTAGGGGTTGTCTGAACATTAGTGGAATAAAATTCTCTCAATTTAAGTTGTTGAACTTTTGCAAGTCTGTTTTAATTCCAAAGGTGCTTGGAGTGTTAGTGGGCACAAAAGACAAACCTTTCTTTAAAACTGACATTTGTGCATCTGTTAACATTTTATCTGTAAGAGTTATAATGTCCAATTCGGGCTTCAGGCGTGTTAGGGTTACACAAGCAGTTACAGTAAGTTCTATGGGGACATTTCCTGCTCTGTCTCTCTTGTTAAAATAGGAGTATTTGGTATTTATTATACCAAACCTTGCCCAGGTGTGGTATAGTCAGAAGATATACATATATCTATATAAAACCAAAAACCTTGATATGTTAAGACCTCCTTCAAACAGGGCAAATATGTTATTAAGTCTCAATCAGATTCAACAGCAAAATATATCAGTATGGTAACTTTAGGTTCAGGGTCTTTCATAGCAATTGCTGTAGTTGATGTAGTTTCTCTATTGATTGTTGAAGATGAGGCAGTGGAGCATTCACAAAAAAAATTGTTTTAGAGACAAACAGTCTTCGACAGGAATGAAGGGTTATCTTCCAGCAGTTTGAAGACTAATAAATACATTTTTGATCACATCCTGAACAATGTCAATTTCATTACTTAATATGCATGCAACCCAGCTGTCCTTACATTTCTGTAACACAGTTTGTTTTCTAAGTGGTCTGTTTTTCTGTGTATAGGATTACTCTCTTTAATTTTGCCAGCTGTAGTAGCTTTCAATGCCACTGTTTTATTTGATATCCCTGATAAGACTTCTGTGATTTTTTACTTGAGACATGGTTGCTTCCAGCTTCACACAGTTTGCTTTGACCTCGTTTGCAATAAATCTACCTTGCTATTCTGTAAATCAAATTTTTTTATCACAGTTAAAGTCCAGTTCAACACGTGATCAATCTACCCAAGGAATCTATTGTGTATTTTGAGTTCAAAGGTTTGTCAGCAGGGCAGGTATGGGAGTATGCCATTTGTGGTATCAAACAATCCTCCTTTTCATCACTTGATTGAGCATGTAATTTAACAGCTGTTGTTTCAAATACAGTTTTGAGTGTGTTTCCCACTATTGGCAGAAGTAATGGAAGAGTTTTACTTTCTCCTAGAGCCCCAAATGTACTGGATGAGTACGCTTTGCTTTATACTCCTTCAGTGCCAGAAATGGTAGCTGCTCCTAAGGCTATTGCAGGTAAATCTGGATCATGAGCAGGAGCCGCTTGAGCAGCATGGTTGGACAGGACTGGAGACCCCCTGGCTCTCCCTCTGCTCACAGGACTAGATGCAGTCCAAAATAATTTTTCCAAGTGGTCTGATCCTCAAAAAGGAGTATTCTTCAGAAGAGAATGATGGTATATGCATCTTGTGCTTCTCCAACAGGTACTGCAACTCTAAGTTTACTTAGATATATGTTAAGTTTTTAAAGTATCTTCAGTGTTGCTTTTAAATAAATTTAATCAGACACAGGGAGAGCCTGCACTGAAGGTATCTGAAGTTGTAGGAGATCTTGCTAGAACCTGATGTTTCAGCACTTCTCAGTGGGTTTAGGATTTGGAAAGGCAGACAGGAAAGGAGAGAGAGTTATGATGGCAGCCAAAAGAAAACAATCCTGTAACACTCAGAGAGGTGTTTGCCCTCAAGTGATGGGAAACAGAGAAAGAAGTGTAACAAACAGTGGGTATTCGTCCTGTATGTTGACACTATTACAGCGAACATGTCGATGCCGACAACACCGATGTGTTTATTGTAATAGTCCGCCCGAGAACCCAGCACTCCATCTCCCAGTCCTGCACCCCTCACTGATCCAACTCTGACTCAGAGTTAGAATCCTATAGATCAGGGGGTGTGAGGGGCATAGACCTCCTCATGGGGGTTGGGGGGCAAATCCTCCAATGAAAAAAGAGCCAAGGTCTCCAGTCGGATTTATAATGACCATAACTTGCGGTCAACATAAATCCATCACTGTGATGACGATCGACAACTTAGTTGTCAAACTGGCATCGTAGAGCCAGAACAGTGCATGTGCAGGGAAAGCAGTGAAGGGCAAAGCAACAGAAGAATGGAAAAGATGAGTTCATCTGGTAAGAGAGGATTTGAGCTATTGCTATATATCACATCCCCATAGCCAATTGCAACCTCTCAACAGGCAAATAGGGGATACTGCCTTTGTTCTTGTAAAGTACCAAAACCTTAGGTAGGAGTTTCTTATGGATGATAAGTGCGGCAGAAGAAGTAAAGGTGGTCCAGCCAGACATCCAAATATTTAAATGAAGAAACTTCCTCCAGTAGAAGATTTATTGTAAGACTATGAATATATAAGATTTATAGTCAGATGATGCCAGTGTTTTTTTTCCATCAAAGAACAAACACACCCTTTTTTAAGTTTTCCTATACTGTGCAATCCTGTTTGTGGACTGAGATCTATACAGAACACAGTGGCAACTGCCTCCAAAGATACAACTACTCATACTATTTTTCTATGGCCAATACAGAAATACTACACAGATGGTGCAGAAGAAGGAAGCATGGTTAACAGGTAACACTTGGAATGGCCCCTTGAGGAAGCTTGACAGAGTGAAACACTGGGGTCACAGTCATTTCAGTCAAGAAGGCAGTTAGACTTCAAGGCAACAGTTTATTAACATTGAATTGATTTATTTGTCTAAGTTCATCTCAAAATAAATTATTTGGATGTTTCCACATCAATACATGACTTCAGAGGAATTTTTCATTCCAAACATAACAAGCCCGGTCATTCTGGATATCTGTGTGGCTGCCTTTGTTGTTATGGTTAACAGGCCCTACAGAAAGAAGTATTTGTAGGCCCCATCTCCCCTTCTCTCTGAACAAACCACCCAAAACATCTTGGAGGAAACAGTCATAGCCATGTATTTATTAAGAGAAATGCAAACAGCACACTTTGCAGCATGATGTGTGCAGCCAGGAGGTTTGTGAAGTCTTTGGATGGTCAGTGCCTTAAACCGGTCTGTTCTCCACCAAAAAGGTGACCAACCCCATGGACCAAGCTCATTCCCAAAGGGTATGGCCTCCAGAGGTGCTCCAGACTCTGAGGTATGGGGAGGGCTCCTGGCTTGTGTGACATGTGCCCCTGCTCTGTCAGATGTCACTACACATTCAGGACAAGCTGCAAGAGGTTATCCCCTGACTGGCCTGTATCTGGGCTCCCTGTGATCTGGGCTTCACCTTCTGTCAGATTTGTGGGAATTTGTCCATAATGCAAATGGAATCCCCCCCCATTACCTCTTTGTATGATTCTTTGCAAGACTATAGTACCACTGCTTCAACTAAGATGTGCTTCATAGCCAACTTTCACCAACTGGTTGAATGGTTTAAGGCTAACAGGCTGCTATTAAAAAGAAAACAAAATCTATACTCTTCAGCCATCGCTGACTTAGACCTGACAAGAATAGATTACTAAAAATCTGCTCACTGAATGGGGTCCCTTTTGAGACTGTAGCCTCCTTAATGTACCTAGGAGGTATACTGGATCAGGATATGTCATTCAAACCACATGAGGACTGGGTTACCAAACAGTTAAACCAAAAACTAGGGTGCCTATATTGGTTAAAGCCCAATCTTACAGCTGATGCTAGATTATCCATTATTAATAGTATCCTACAGCCTACTATCTGGTATGGGTGCCACTGTCCTATCATTACTCAAATTTACTGAGTTCACAAAACTTAAAACCTTGTACCACCATGCGGCTAGGTTTCCTGCAGGAGCAGTAACAGGGAACACTACTGCAATATACTGTCCACACTAAACTGTCCCCCCTTGAAAGTAGAACTCACTATTCTACACTGCCTAGCAAACTAGATCTCCAGGTAGGAGGTCACCTGGGGGCCAGTGACCATCACATGGTATGGTTCAATTTGGCCACTAGAACTAAATCATCTCATTCTAAGGCAAAAATAGGGGACTTCAGAGGAGCTGACTTTGATAAGATGGCCAACAGAGTTCCGCTAGCCCTGGCAAGAAGAAATACAGATGAGGGGGTACAGGCAAAGTGGGCATGCATTAAGGATGCAATACTTGAAGCAATATCCCATTGTGTTAGGGGAAAAAGCAAGAGCAAAAGAAGGAGGAAACCAGTTTTGTTCTCAAAAACAGTAGCAGAAAAGGTCAGAGCCAAAAGGTTGGCCTTCAAGAAATATAAGGGAACACAGCAGGACGAAGATAGGGAGGAATAACAAACTTCCCTAAGAAAAGCAAGGAATAAGGCAGGCAAAGTCCCAAACCAAGAAAACACTAGCACAAACAGTAAAGGAAGGGGACAAGAATTTCTATAGATACATTAGTGAAAGGAGAAAGTCCAGAGGGGATCTTGCTAAGATTAAAGGGGATAAGGGGGAGAGTGTGTGGAGGAGGACCAAGGAAAAGCATTTATCCTACATAGATACTTCTGCTAAGTATTTACTGAAGAGAAGGTAGGGCAGGTCCCACAGCTCAGTACCATGGACACAGGGGGAGGGAGCTGTGCTCAAGTCTCTTCACAAAAAAAGGGTCCACCAAGAGCTCGCCAAGCTCAGGGTGGACAAGATAATGGGACCTGACTGCATACATCCCTGGGTACTAAAGTAGCTAAGGATGGAACTAGCAGAGCTATTAACAGAACTATTTTGTGAGTCTCTGAGCACAGAAGAGGTCCCAGAGGACTTGAGAATGGCTCATGTGATCCCACTCCACAATAGTGGCAGCAGAGAGGAGGCAGGGAACTACAGAACAGTCAGTCTTACCTCAGTAGTGGGCAAGATAATGGAGGAACTCCTTAAGGAAAGGACAGTACAACACCTGGAATCCATAGGAGCACAGGATCCAAAACAGCATGAGTTTACAACAGGAAGGTCCTGTCAAACTAATCTCATAGATTTCTTTTACTGGGTAACCAGAGTGGTGGACCAAGAAGGTGCAGTTTATTTCGCCTACCTTGACTTCAGCAAAGCTTTCGATACTGTTCCACAAAGAAGATTGATTAATAAGTTGGGTAGGCTTGAGGTGGGTCAGAAGTTGGTTAAATGGGTGGCAAACTGGTTGACAGGCAGAAAATAGAGAGTGGTGGTAAATGGTATACAGTTAGAAGAGATGCAAGTCACAAGTAGGGTACCTCAGGGATCAGTCCTGAGGCCAGTCCTCTTCAATATCTTCATCAGTGACATTACAGATGGACTGGAGGGTAAGGTTTTGTTTGCAGATGACACCAAGATCTGCAACAGAGTAGATGATCCAGATGGGGTGGGCAGAATGAGAAGAGATTTGGAAAAACTGTCAAAATGGTCTAAAGAGTGGCAACTGGGATTTAATGCAAAGAAGTGCAAGATCATGCACATAGGGAAGAGAAACTCTGAAGCTACCGATAGGTTGGGAGGGGAGTTGCTGGTAATCACAAGGGAAGAAAGAGACTTGGGCATCATCATCATCATCACAGATGACCTGAAATCATCCAAGCAGACCGCTAAAGCAGTAGGTAAGGCTAGAGGCTAGAGGGATGTTGGGGTGTATTAGTAGGTATCACAGGTAAGAGGGAGATAATCCCTCTTTACAAGACACTGGTTAGGGCCCACCTGGAGTACTACGTGCAGTACTGGAGGCAGCACCAGTACAAGGACATTAACAAAATGGGAGCAGTCCAGAAAAGGGCAACCAAAATGGTGCAGGGACTGCATCAGAAAACATATTAGGACACATTAATGGTGCTCAATACGTATACCATAGAGCAAAGGAGGAAGAGAGGTGGTATGATAGAAACATTCAAATATCTTAAGGGCATTAACAAGGTGAAAGAATCTAACATATTTCAATATAAGAAAAATAGCATGACAAGAGGATGCAGCATGAGATTAGAGGGAGGTCGATTAAGGGGTAATGTGAAGAAGTTCTTTTTCACAGGAATGGTGGTGGATGCATGGAACAGCCTACCTCAGGAAGTGGTAGATATGTATACAGTGCAAGGCTTCAAACAGGCATGGGATAGACATAAGGGAGCAATATAAATGAGTATGAATAAATAGGCCATTGACGGAGTAAAGGCCTATGACACATTCATAAGGTAGAAAAAATGGGTAGACTGGATGGGCCTTGTGGTCCTTATCTGCCGTCAACTTCTATGTTTCTAAACAAAATTGTACACACCCTTCCCCCTAACCTTGCAACAACCCCAGAATTAAAACCGCACAGGAAAGTCCTCAGGACTTCCTCCCAATTACTCCTTACTATCTCTAGGACAGTAAAAGATGCTGACAAAAGGTCCTTTGCCTCTATGGCTCCTAGGCTATGGAATGACCTCCTTGCTGTTGTCCAGGCATGCATAAACCACAATTCCTTCAAATCCTCCCTCAGGATCATGCTACTTGCGTGCTGCCAATGTACTTGTCCCTGCTGAGTCCGCCTATGACCCAGTGTTATTATTCAGTCTTAATCAGGCTACACCTGCTTAAGTAATCATATTAATGTTTGTATAGTATAAGCCTGTTTGTGTCCCTGTACCTTGTAACTACTGTCATTTGTTCTCCAAGCAGTGTTATTAACTGTGTAGCTTGTCTTTGTAACAATTCCATCCATAATGTACTGTTACTGTTTGAGTCCTATTACCGTGGGCTGGTATTTGAATTTTTTATTTGATCATTGTATGTAATTCCAGGTTGCACCTGAAAAAGGGACTGGTTAACAAAATCCAAATAAATAAACCATGATACCACATTTATAGGACTGTGACAAACTTTAAATCTAGTATTTAATCACCCACCGGAGAAGGTGAAAAACCCAGAAACCTTGTGGGACAAAAAAAACAGGAAAATCACTCCTCTACCTCTAAGGCAATTCCTTTCTAATGGGATGGTACAATTCCCTGCCATAAACCTTTTTGCTCAGAACCCTGCTTTTACAAGGGTGGGCAGGTGGGAATTCTAATCAGAGAGATGGAGCAAAAGGGCTTTCTCAGCTTGTACTGGAGAAATTAACTCCTCATTCCACGTCTCTGGCCACAAGCTCCTAGCACCGAGGTCAATCCTACTAGACTGCATCCCCCTGCCCCTGGCTGTACCCTACCTAAACTGACCAAACTAATTCGGGTATCAGGGAGCACAGACACAATTTCACCTGCTACAAGTTCCCTTTCAGGCTGTCTATTACACTTCTTCCTAACCACTAGAGGTCCTGCTGGTTGAAGCAAAATAAAGAGCACCAGACTGTTGAGTGAACACAAGCTCCACAGCATCTTTCACCTACATTATAATATGATTTTATATCTACTCCCCATGGTGGAGGGATACTTTTAATTATGTTCTTTGTTCAGAATCAAGTTCTCCTCTTCAGCAAATATAAAAAGTTTTATTTTTTTCTACTAATGTAGTATGCCACTTTAGTCTAAGGGGCAGCTATTCAGCTCTGTTCCATAGCCCAAACTGGCATCCTCCTCCCAAGCACTCACCTGGGTCATGTTTTTTCCTCCAGTAATTCTCCCTCATAGCAAGGGTCAGGGAGGGAATAGCCATCCTCCACTCATTACAGAAATCTGGAACAGACCTGTGGCACTGGCTACAGTGCGGACCTGGGACCAGTGGGCAGGGTTTCATTAAACCCTTCAACCACCATTTTCAACATTTTCTCCCCTTAGCCATGGTGGCATGGGTTATGCATGTTTGTGGACATGCACATTCATCCCAGAACCACAGCTCCTCCAACCCCTGACTAGTTAGCCACTCATGTGTCAACACTACCACCAGACCTCCACCTGATAGTAGCCAAGAGCCAAGTCGACTCGCCACCCCAGTCTGGGAGAGAAGCACTGCCTCATGACCATTCAATCCATGCCCAGCCCTCCTACCCGCTGCCCCCCACCAACCCAAGCTCATTCCCAAACTTGGGTCACCCGCATAGTGAGAGGTAAGGTGCTACGTGCCTGCACCCTCTGCACCACTGGAACAGCTTTAAAATGTTTTCTTACATTAAAATGAATGAAAATGAATATAGTTAAAGAAAACTTGATTTACTGTGAAAGTTTGAGGATTCACTTTTGCTATGAAAGATTCACTAAGCAAATGGTTAGACAGCTTAACACATCTACATTTAACACACGCTGACAAATGATGATGAAATCCCTACCCATAGGAACATGTTGGAAAATACAGCAGCATAAAGAAAGCATACTCCAAAGGCTTCTCATACTGCCAGAGTGTAATAGCTAATGAAAGCTTCACAAATGTTTGTTGGCATATTAAAGCATCTCTTCATCATCCTGCTGATGAGATGCAGACATAATTGCAGTAAGATGGTTCCATCACAGTCATTCATTAACACAAACAGGGAATGCTTTTAAGAAAAATTGAATTATTCAATCTTCATAATCTAACAGCTTTTCTTTTCATCTGAAAGACGTGACTGAAGGTACCCTTTGCACTGTGAGCATTTTTATGCATTTTCTGTAAAGTCCAAAGTATAGTGAGACAAGGCTGTCTCTCAAGACAATACCAAGGGGCCAATTATGAATTGTAGTAAGTGGGAATGCAAGCTGGGCAGTTTGTGCATATATCATGCACCATTGCCACTCCAAAGTACCATGTGCTATATACAAGTAAAGTTTTGCAATGCAATGGGCTAAGTCCTTGTTTTGAGAGGGGCACAATCCGGCACATGCTGCAACCTTTTCATGCAGTTTTTTATTGCTTACCCAGGAAAATAGGCTGATACAATGTAGCCTTTCCAGCTATATCTTGGGCATAATCAACAACAGCATGGGGTAAACACGTACACTATAAACTGCAAAGCAAAAACAAAAAAAATACAGAACAAAGCTTGCTGTATAGAGCCATGATAATATTCCATACATTGGTGCAAACACTGAGAGTAAGTAGACGTGAGAAGGACATAAGCAAGAATTTGATGGCAGAAGTGGATCGAATGTCCATTGAGCCTGCCCTTACTATACTACCTCACCCCACTGACCTACCCCCCCGTGGTGGGCTGTATCCCTCTCCTGCTAATCCCTTAAACACTTGCTACCCACCTTGGGGACTATGAGACCCATTGATCTGCCCTGATCAAGTTTAAATTTGTTAAGGGTAACTTCCCCCACCATTTCAGTTTGTTCCACGGTTCTACCACCTTCTCCATGAAGTACAACATCCTCAAGTTACTCCTGAATGTGGCCCCCACCAACCTTCAACTATGCCACAAAAAAAAATGCATCTGTATTTCGTACAAATGGATCCTCACTGTTTACCTTGTTTATACCCCTGAGAAACGTATGTTTCAATTATGTCCCCCCACTCCAGCTGTACCTTCAGTGAATACATGTTTAGTTCCTCCAAACATTCCTCTTAGGATGCACCCTGGTGGCCCTGGGTCATCTTATTGACCCTTGGCTGTACTGGCTCAAGTCTGCTGAAGTCCTTCCTCAGGTGAGAGCTACAGAACTGGGTGCAATACTCCAGATGAGGCTTCACCAGGGATGTGTACAAGTCCAGAATCACCTCCCTTCTCTTACTGATAAAGCCCTTCCCCAATACAACTGAGCATATTTGATGTCTTGTTGTAGTGCTTTGTTGCACTGACTTTTTTGCTTGAGGGAGTCACTGATCATAACCCCCAGATCTCTCACATCTAACTCCTCTCATCCAGGATTTTGTACATGGATTCTATGTATCTAAGTTCATTACTTTGCAGTTCTTGGCAATGTGCCTGAGCTGCTTTAGATCATTTCTCTAGTTTCACTGGGTCCTTCTGAAGCTCCTGCATGCCTTCCTCATTATCCATTCTGCCACATAGATAGAGATGTGCAAAGCTGGCAAACTTTGCTCCATGAAATAATTTGTGAATTTTGCCAAACTTGTGAAGTTATGCATATTCACTGGCTGAGTTGCAACTTTGCATTAACTTCACCTGCCTTGCCTGAAAACATGCCATTCCCCCAGGAAAACTCAATGCGAAGTGGCAAAGTGGTGAAGTGGGCAATTTGTGAAGTTATTCACAAATGCAAATTTTGCAAATTCACCAAAACTTCGCTGGTGAAGTAAAACTTCTCAGCATCTCTACATATGGCTCTGTGTTGTCAACAAAGAGATACAACATTCACTGGATACCCTCCCCAGTGTCACTTACAAATATATCAAATTGGACAGGTATCAGGACTGATCCCTGTGGCACTCCTCCTTTGAGCTCTCTGTCTCCTGATATAGTCCAGTTATTTATTTATTTAGTCATTTACTTAAGAGTTTCACCAGGAAGACATACTGAGCAAATTACTCATTTCCAGATGCGTCATGAAGGAAGGGGAATGGGCAAAGTACAGCAGTGAATTCAGGGTAACAGTAGGCAAATAAAATACAATACAGTAGCATAGGATACAGTGAAGATAACAATGCAGACATACAAACAGAAGATACAGCGATTACAGTGATTACAGTAAATCAATTACATTGACAATAGCGGTTGTGTAGGATTAGAGCTTGAATAGCAGGGTAACAATAGGCAATAAAATACAATAGCAAGGATTCAGTGAAGATAACAATGCAGAAATACAAGCAGAGGATACAGCGATTACAGTCATTACGGTAATCCATTGTCAGCTAGCAGTTGTACAGGATAAGTGCTTGAGATAGCAGGTCACAGCTATGCTCCCTGGGCAAGGCAAGGAGGGGAACCTGTAAGAGGTTAGCAAGGGAAATGGGAAGCAGAGTGTGAGTAGGAATTTATAAGTGGAAGTATAGCAAGGGAGGCACATGGTGATTAGGTACAGTTGCAGGTGGGGGAAGAGAAAGGGTGCAGGAGTGAGGAGAGTTAACCACAAGTCTCTGGTGCCTCTCCTTTAGACAATTTCCTACCCACCTAACTAAACCTGGCTTCAATCCCAATTCCTTCAACTTCTTCAGCAACCTCCAGTCTATTATCAAATTGAAGGCCTTGCTCAAGTCAAAGAAGATCAGATCTACTGCCTGTTCCCTGTCTATTGCCCTTTTGAACCAATCAGAAACAGTATCAGGTTGGTCTGGAAACACCTCCCTGACACAGATCCATACTTCATTTTATCCTGTAGTCCACTGTCCTCTAAATAGCCACAAAACTCTCCTTCACTTTGATCTCCATCAGCTTACCTGCAATGGAGTTAAGACTGACAGGGCAGTGGTTGCCCTGATCCTCCCTGTTCCCCACCCCCTCCACCAGCACCACTCCAGACTGCAGTGAGTCATTGAATATATGGGTTAAGGTAATGCCAATACTTCAGCCAGTTCCCTTAGCACACGCTGGGGCAGGCCATTCATGCCTGGCTCCTTGTTTACCCTGAGAGCATCTAGTTCCTTTTGTAACCTGTCTACTAAGATCTGTACTCAGCCCACTTTCTAGACCCCTTTGAGATGGCCTTGATGCCACTGTCCAGCAGAGGACTATTGTCCTCTACCATGAGTACCAAGCAGAATTAACTGTTTTAAGTATTTGCCTTCTGCTCATCATCCTCCTTGACCCTCTCCCCCTCAGGTAGCCTAACAATCCCCTCTCTTGTTTTACTTCTTCCCTTATGTACCTGAAAAATGATTTTCCCCCACCTTTTACTCCCTTGGCAATCAACAGCTTCTTGTATGCCCTCCCAAATTCCACCCTTGGCTTTTTGAGTCTTGCCTGATATTCCTGCCAGTCTTCCTCCCCCTTCTTCCTCTTGTGCTCAATGAAGGCACTTCCTTTCACCCTCACTGCCTTCCTCACCACATTCAAGAATCAGATCTGCCTTTTGTGCTTGCTCCTTTTGGTGACCTTTTTGCACCTTGTTTGGTTGCCTCCATGGTGCCTCACTGATCCTTCTCCATTGTTTTTCTGACCACTGTAGCTAGTCTATGCCTGCCAATTTTCCATTAAATTGCTCCTGCATCTTCCCCAGATCAATTCACTTTAGGTCAAGGACCACTATCTGCGAGTGGGGTCCATTGCTTCCTCTGTCAATTTGATGCATGCAGTGCTGTGTTCACTGAGCCCCAGTGGTTCCCTGACAGTCACCCACCCACCATCCCCACATTGGTGAGTACCAAGTTAAGCATGGCATCATGCCACATTGGATAACATGTGGTAGCAGAATATTTGTGCAACCCCATATCATAAGCACTTTCTGGTGACCTTGTGGCATCCCTCTGTCACCCAACAACTAACACATCAAAATCTGGCCAATGGAAAATCATGTACACAAATGCCCGAAGTCTTGGAAACAAGAACCCAGACCTGGAGGCAACAATGACAGAGGTTATACTGGACATAGCAGCAATTAATGAGACATGGTTCACCAGTAATCACACTTGGGAGACTTCAGTACCCGGTTATGTAGTGTTCAGAAGAGACCAAGGTGCAAAAAATGAAAATATCAAAACTACAGAAATTAAGAATACACGTAAGGAGCCAGAAGAACTTTGGGTCACCCTGGAAACAGGAAATAGGACAACCATAAGAATTGGGGTTGTCTACAGGCCTCCAGACCAGGGGAAGGACAAAGACACATTACTGTTAGAAGATATACAAAACACGACAGCTAAAGGGGACATTCTGCTAATGAGAGACTTCAACATGCCAGATACAGATTGGTCAATACCAGCAGGAACATCAGACAGAACTAGACACATAGTAGATTCCCTGCAGGGGGAGAGCCTCAAATAATTGATACAACAACCCACAAGAGACAGGGCTATCCTGGATCTAGTACTGACTAATGGGGAAAGGATCAAAGATCTCCAGGTAGAAGGTCACCTGGGGGCCAGTGACCATCACATGGTATGGTTCAGTTTGGCCACTAGAACTAAATCATCCCATTCTAAGGCAAAAATATGGGACTTCAGAGGAACTGACTTTGATAAGATGGCCAACAGAGTTAAGCTAGCCCAGGGAGGATAAAATACAGGTGAGGAGGTACAGGCAAAGTGGGCAAGCATTAAGGATGCAACACTTGAAGCAACATCTCATTGTGGTAGGGAAAAAAGCAAGAGCAAAAGGAGGAGAAAACCACTTTGGTTCTCAAAAACAGTAGCAGAAACGATCAGAACCAAAAGGCTGGCCTTCAGGAAATATAAGGAAATGCAGCAGGACGAAGACAGGGAAGCATACCAAACTTCCCTAAGGGAAGCAAGGAAGGCAGTAAAGCAGGCAAAGGCCCAAACCGAGGAAACACTAGCATGAACAGTAAATGAAGGGGGACAAGACTTTCTAAAGATGCATTAGTGAAAGGAGAAAGTCCAGAGGGTGTATTGCTAAGATCAAAGGGGATAAGGGTGTGTGTGTGTGGCGAGGACCAAGGAAAAGCATCTATCCTAAATAGATACTTCTGCTCAGTATTAACTGAGGAGAAGGTAGGGCAGGGCCCACAGCTCAGCACCATGGACATGGGGGGGAGGGGGAGGGAGGAATGTACAAGTCCCTTCATAAAAGAAAGGATCCTACAAGACTTCGCTAAGCTCAGGGTGGACAAGGCAATGGGACCTGATGGTATACATCCCAGGGTACTAAAGTAGCTAAGGATGGAACTAACAGAGCCATTAGCAGAACTGTTTAATGAGTCTCTGAGCACAAGAGAGATCCCAGAAGACTGGAGAAGAGCTCATGTAATCCCGCTTCACAAGAGCGGCAGCAGGGAGGAGGCAAGAAACTACAGACCAGTCAGTCTTGCCTCAGTAGTGGGCAAGATTATGGAGGCACTCCGTAATGAAAGGATAGTGCAACAACTGGAATCCATAGGAGCACAGCATCCAAGACAGCATGGGTTTACAACAGGAAGGTCCTGACAAACTAATCTCATATATTTCTTTGACTGGGTAACCAGAGTGGTGGACCAAGGGGGTGCAGTTGCCTACCTTGATTTCAGCAAAGCTTTCGATACTGTTCCACATAGAAGATTGATTAATAAGCTGGGTAGGCTCGGGGTGGGTCAGAGGTTGGTCAATTGGGTGGAAAACTGGTTGGCAGGCAGACAACAGAGGGTGGTGGTAAACTGTATAACATCATAAGAGATGCAAGCCACACGTGGGGTACCTCAGGGATCAGTCCTGGGGCCATTCCTCTTCAATATCTTCATCAGTGACATTGCAGATCGACGGGAGGGTAAGGTTTGCCAGTTTGCAGATGACACCAAGATCTGCAACAGAGTAGATGATCCAGATGGGGTGGGCAGAATGAGAAGAGATCTGGAAAAACTGGCAAAACGGTTGGAAGAGTGGAAATTGGGGTTTAATGCAAAGAAGTGCAAGATCATGCACATAGGGAAGAGAAACCCTAAAGCTGCCTACAGGTTGGGAGGGGAGTTGCTGGTAATCACAAGGGAAGAAAGAGACTTGGGCATCATCATCACAGATGACCTGAAATCATCCAAGCAGACCACTAAAGCAGTAGGTAAGGCTAAAGAGATGTTATAGAGGCTATAGAGATCCAGTTATCTGGTCTGATCATTGCACGGTTCAGTTCACGCTTGGGGCTCCCGCCATAAGCCCTTCCCCTGCTGAGATGATCTGCTGTCGCCCTTTATGGGGTTTGACCCCTGAGGGTTTTTTGGCGGCAGCAGATTTGTCTAGAGTGGGTGATGCATGCGCAGGAGGTGTTGTGGTCAGAGATGACGCCTATAATGAGGTGTTATCCGACACCATAAACTCCCTCACACCTGTCCGTGTATGACCCAGGACTTCTTACTTGAGGTCACCATGGTTTGATGGTGAGCTCAGGGAGATGAAGAAACTGGGTCGGAGATTGAAGCGCTGCTGGAGGAGATCCCGTCTGGATGCAGACAAACTGGCCCTGCATGCCCACTATGTTGGCTATCAGGAGGCAATCAACCGTAAGAAGACAGTGTTTTTGTCTGGGGAGATTGCTGCCGGAAGGAACCGACTGGCCTCACTCTTCTGGACTGTTGACAGACTTTTACATCCTGTCTGTCTACAGCCCAGAAGGGTCTTTTCTAACATGGATTGTGAGGATTTCGCTTGGTTCTTTTCGGACAGGGTGTCTGCGATCCGGCAGGTGGTTCCTTCAGCCAGTAATGTTATAGCTGGCAGTGATCGTCTGATGTGCTCTGAGTGCACTCCGTCTGGTTGGGGAGAGTTTAGACCAGTGGAGGATAGTGAGGTTATTGAGGTGGCAACCAATGTGAGGCACACCTTTTGTGAACTGGACCCAGTGCCAACGCGTTTCTTAATGAGATGCGTTGGCTCTGTTGGCCCGGTGTTTGCCACGATTGTACGGTGTTCCCTGTCTGAGGGTGTCTTTCTGGATGCCTTGAAGGAGGCTCTGGTAAGACCCCTCTTAAAGAAGCCATCTTTGGACCCAGAGATCAGGACAAATTACTGTCCAATCTCTAACTTTCCATTTTTAGGAAAGGTTATTGAGAAAGTGGTAGCGCTTCAATTGGAAGAACACCTCAATTCTCATGAGTTGTATGAACCTTTTCAGTCGGCTTTTTGTGCCAGACACAGTACTGAAACTGCACTTGTTCGGGTGCAGAATGACCTACTCAGGGCTAGAGATCGAGGGGACAAGACAATTCTTGTTCTCCTCGATCTCTCATCAGCTTTTGACACTGTGGACCATTGTGTGCTGCTTGCTCGCCTTGGGGATCTATGTGGACTCACCGGTAATGTTATCAAATGGTTTGAGTCCTTTCTTACTAACAGGAGGCAGGGTTATGATGGGAAATTTCTCATCTATACCCAGTTTGCTTCTCTGTGGAGTTCCTCAGGGATCAGTATTGGCTCCAATGTTGTTTCGTGTATATGCTGCCTCTGGGTGGGATCATTAGGAAGTATGGCTTGAGTTTTCATTGCTATGCCGATGATACTCAGCTATATTTTCCTTTGCTCCAGGAACATCCAATGCAGTGGACGTACTTAACATCTGTCTGGCGAGATTAACGACTGGATGGCCTCCAGCTGGTTGCGGCTGAACCCTGATAAGACGGAGGTATTAGTAGTGGAGTCGAACAGAGTTCGTGATAGGATGGCCTCTGACACAGAAACCGGGCTTGTCCTAGGGTCTGTGCCATTGAAGGCCTCCTCTCGGGTGCGTGATCTTGGCATGATTCTGGACAGAGATTTAACCATGGAGGCTCAAATATCCTCTGTGGTTCGTACCTGTTTTTACCATCTCAGAAACATTGCCAGAATTAAACCCCTTGTTCTGCCTCTGGACCTCCCTACTTTGATACATGCCTTAGTCACATCTAGGCTTGATTACTGTAATGCGCTCTATCTCAGGGTCACGGGAGGATCTCTACGAAGATTGCAGCTGGTGCAAAATGCAGCTGCCCGACTGTTGACAGGGCAGCAAAAGTTTTGTCACATTACACCAGTTCTGCGTGAATTGCACTGGCTGCCGGTCAGGTGGAGAGTCCTCTTTAAGGTGGGTCTTCTCACCTATAAGGCCCTACACGGACAGAGCCCTGGCTACCTGTTAGACCTTCTGTCACCTGCCCTCTCCTTGCGCCCTCTTCGTTCATCCAGTGAATGCCTACTGACCGTTCCCAGAACTAGGCTGAAAACAGCTGGCGATAGAGCATTTAGTGCTGCAGCCCCAGTTCTGTGGAATTCCTTACCAACTATGGTCAGAGAGGCTTCATTGGTGGATGTTTTTAAGGCCCAGCTAAAGACTTTCTTCTTCTCTAAGGCATTTAATGTTTAGAGATGGATTTATTGTCAGGTTTTAAATTTTTGTACTGATTCGCATTCATATGTGAATTTATATTCTTTTTATGTCAAATATGTCTGTTTAAATGCCTGTACGGCGCCCAGAGCCTCCGGGATTGGGCGTCTTTTAAATAAATTTTGCCTTGCCTTGCCTTGCCTTTGCCTTGCCTTGCCATGTTGGGGTATATTAGTAGGGGTATCACAAGTCATAAGAGGGAGGTAATAATCCCTCTTTACAAGACATTGGTTAGGCCCCATCTGGAGTACTGCATGCAGTACTGGAGGCCACACCTTCACAAGGACATTAACAAAATGGAGGCAGTCCAGAGAAGGATAATCAAAATGGTGCAGAGACTGCATTATAAAATATATGAGGACAGATTAATGGAGCTAAATATGTATACCCTAGAGCAAAAGTCGGAGAGAGGTGATATGACCAAAACATTCAAACATCTTAAGGGCTTAACAAGGTGAAAGAATCTTACATGTTTCAATATAAGAAAAATAGCAGGACAAGAGGAAACAGCATGAGATTAGAGGGAGGCCAATTAAGGGGTAATGTAAGAAAGTTCTATTTCACAGAAAGGGTGGTGGATGCATGGTATGGCCTACCTCAGGAAGTGGTGGCTATGAACACAGTGTGGGGCTTCAAACAGGCATGGGATAGGCATAAGGGAGCAATACAGATGAGTATGAATAGATAGGCCATTGACAGAGTAAAGGCCTATTGTACATTCATAAGGTATAAAAAAATGGGCAGACTGCATGGGCCTTGCTGTCTTTATCTGCTGTCAACTTCTATGTTTCTATGTCTATCTGTCCCAGTTCCAAGTAGTCCCTGGTGTCCAGTGATACTCCATCCATCTTTCCATTCCTATTGCAAGCATGTCCTGCTGTCAAGTGGCATCCCATCTTACTCCCCTTCTGATTCATACCATTTTAATCATTCTCCATTGTCCTATGGAACCCTCTCCTTTCCATGTCCCTGTTCCAAACACTCTTGGTGCCCAATCCAGTGGCACACTCTATCTCACCCTGGCTATGTTCCAGTCACTTTGTTGCACTCATTTGCACCCCTCTCTCTTTCCATTCTGTCCAGTGAAACCCCTCTTTCACCTGTCCCTGTTCCAAACACTCCCTGGTATTTAGTGACTCAGAAAAGTAAAAAAAAGAAACCACATTCATGGAGAAACAACCATAATCTGCGATAAAGTGTCAGAAATCCAGCTTTATTACAACTAATATAAATCCAAAAGTACAGGTGCGGAACAAGCTGTGAACCACTACTGCACTAGGGCTTTGAGTATTCCACTCTTTGTCAGGGGACATGATTGCAGGAGTTCTATATCAACCTAAATACTACATTTCATGAATATTAAAATATTTACTATACCATTGACTTGAAAAATCAAACAGTCACAAACAAGAACATACTAGAGTGACTGGGTATCTAAGTACATGAAGCAGCTACAACTTGTTGCGCTCACTTATAAATTCAAGTATAATATCCTATTGTTCAAAATAAAATAAACAGTAAAAGATACACAGATAGAACACAGTACGGTAACTGTGATTCAAAAGCTCTTGAATTTAAATACTTATTGTATATGAAAATGGCGCAAGGAGAGACAGACACAGTATGAAGAGGGAGGAGGGAGAGGAAGGAAAGGTAATGAAACACATAGGAAACAACAAGCATAACATCATAGATTTGCTGTGTGCCATTCCCATCAAATAGAGAGGGACAAAGAGAGGAACAGCACCTGAAAAAGAGAAAAAACACATCGAGTAACTGTATACAAAAGTAATATAAATAGGTCATAGTGGCATAGGATGAGCAAAAACATCAGCACAAAAAGGGTTTTAGGTCTCATTGGTCATTGAGACCCAGTGGCTGTAGTGTGAAGATCCAAAAGCTTTCTTTTCTCAACAGAGTATTGGTTCTATCCCTTCCCTTATAGGGAACCTCCACATACTCAATGCCCATATATATAATTAGATCTAGATTAGAACCAGCTTCTGTGATAAGTGAACCCCAAATGGAGAGTGAAACCTGTGATTCAATATGAATCTTACATGCTCCTGTATCCTTTGTTTCAATTGTCACAGAGTTCTCCCATGTTTATTAACCAAAGAACATGTTTATTCACCAAAGAACATAGACTGAAAAGGGTGTATCACAAGTACTGCACTGCTGTATTTCAACCCCTCTTTTACTATCCTTGGGTGTGAAAAACAACTTCTTGGTTGTGCATATTTTCATATATTGCACCTCATACATTTGTAAAAGCCCTTTGGTCTAGGTGGTAGCCAATTTCCCCTGGTAAAGATGTTTTTATTGGTAAGTGGCTATGGACCATTAAATTTTTTAAATTGGTAACCCTCTTAAATTACACCCTGGGTTTACTACCCACTGAGGTTCACACTTCGCCATCACTCATAAGGATAGACCAATTTTGGTAAATAATGTTTCCTATTCTGCCTGCTACAGTATTTTTTTTTTTATCATATAAGATTTTATTAGGTTTTAGTACAGTGTACAAAGAATAGTATGGCATGATACTTAACCAAAAATACATGATCGGCTAGACACCTACGTAGCCAGAGTATTCATGATCATATAAAAGTGTCTATCAACAATGTGGAAACAACCATATCATGCATGAAGTAATAAATTGTACCAAAGTAATCAGATACTTACACCTTCTATAAGTGAACGTAGCAGGTCAATAGTCCTAGTAAGGTATCTCTGGGAACAATATCTAAAAAGGAGGATTTGACAGGAGGGGTAGGGAGTTTACAAAAATCTGACTGCAGATATGGCTCCCATTTGGATTGGTAATATGTCAAACTTTCTCCTTGTGCATGTGATGGCTATTCAAAGTGGGACTGGTGTGCTGAGGCTGCGTACCAGGTCTTCCGAGTGGGGCGGGCCATTTGGCACCAATGCGTAAGCAGCAGACGCTTGACTTCTAGGACAGCCAAAAGTGTCCAATCTTGGAGAGGCTTGGATAAGTTAGGCAGAGAGGTAGTGTCACCCAGCAGTAACTTGGGGTCATTGAGAGCCACCATGGTCTTCAGCACCTTAGAGAGGTCAGTGGCAACCATGTTCCAAAGTGATGTGAGGTGAGGGCATGTCCAGAGAATGTGCAGGAGGTGGGCATAAGGCTGTGAGCATCGCCAACACTGATTATGGCTGAGAAAGCCCCGTGCATGTAGGGCCATAGGAGTACGGTGCCAGAGTAATAGAATTTTAAAGTTGGAGAAACAGGCTTTTAGTGTCCCTGTAAACACGATGGGCATCGTTAAGGTAGAAACTCCATTGGCTCTTTGAGATAGGGGATGCCATATGTGCCACCCATTGTTGTTTGCATGCCGAGGTAGCAGTCGGTTGTGTGTCCCTCCAGGTTACATAGAAACAACCCAGTAGGCCCTTGGATGTGGGATGTTTATGGAGGGTATTCAACCACTGCCAGGGTGTGTCAGGACAGTTGCTGTTGAGGAGGGGTTGTAGGATACTATGGATCTGGAGATATCTCCAAAAGTCTTTATGTGGGAGGGAAAATTTAGTTTGGAGTTGTGCAAAGACAACAAGGAGGTTGTCCCAGGTGAACACAGATCTTGTACTATTCGAATTCCACACCTCTGCCAGGAAGGCCAATATAATGGGGTTCCATCAATTTGAAAAATGACATTGTGCCATAGTGGGGCGCAACAGTGCGGAGGAGGCCATGCCTGTTTTGTCATATGTGTTTTGAGCTTGAGCATTTTTCAGGTGTGGACAATGCTAGTAATCATGGGGGGGGTAAGGATGGAGTAAGGGAAGATATGAACATAAGGAGAGAATAAAGAGCAGTCCCTCCTGCCAGATCTGTCTCCAGTTGAACCCAAGATGATGAGCCCATGTGGCTGGGTGCAAACCATTTAGTTACATGCACCGCCATACAGGCAAGGTGGCAGCCCAGAAACCAGAGGACATTGAAGCCCCTACGCAACCAGTGTGCTCTCATTTTTTGCTTTCTCCATCTAGGAGGTTTATTATCCCATAGAACAGCAGAGACTTGATGTTTCAGTGAGGTAAACAACTTAGGGGAAAGGGAAATGGGCATATTATTAAAGAGATAAAGGAGTTGAGGGAACAGAAGCATGTGAACAGCAGCTACCCTTCCTGGCAGAGAGAGTTGTAGTTTTGCGCTATCTCTCTATCTCTGTAGTAATTTGTGTTAGCAGAGGAGAGAAGTTAACTGATTTTAATGTGGACCATTTAGTGGGAAGTTGGATACCAAGGTAAGTGAAGCCCTGGGCAGCCCATGAGAGATTGGTGCCCTGGAGGCAGGCATTCGTACACCCAGAATTAAGATGAGCCATAGTGGTTTTCCTTTGATTGACTCGTAGGCCAGATAGAGCTGCAAAGTCCTTGAGTACCCTAAGGGTGGCTGGGACTGATTGGTGGGGACTAGAAAGGGTCAGGAGGAGGTCATCCACATATGCTGCCACTAGGTATGTGTGTCCAGCAACCTCAATATCTTTAATCTGGGGAGAGAAAACCAGAACCTGAATTAGGGGATCCAAGGCTACAAGAAAGAGCAGAGAGGAGAGGAGGCAGCCTTGCCTTTTACCTCTGTTAAGGGAGAAGGGAGGGGTTGTGTCACTGTTAGTGAGAATGCAGGCTGTGGGAAAGCAGTAGAATGTATAGACCCACTGCCTAAAGTGGGCCCCAAAACCATATACATGCAGGATTTCATGAAGGTAATGTCACTCTATGGAGTCAAATGCTTTAGCAAAATCTATTGCCATGGCGCCGCCATAGGAAGGGACGATCTGGAGGCAAACCATTTAAGGTTAAACAGGAGTCTGGTATTGTTTGTTCCGGTCTTGCCCTGCATGAAACCCGCTTGTGAGGAATGAATGACAGATGGAAGGACAGTCATCATCCTGTATGCCAGGGCTTTGGCTAGGATTTTAGTATCGACAGGTAGTAGGGATATAGGCCAAAAATTGGCACAGTCCAGTGGGTCAAGCAATTTTTTAGGAAGCAGGGTGACAAGCGCATCCTGCATGGAGGATGGGAGAGAGCCAGCATCATGAGAGGATTGTAAAGCCAACTTAAGTGGTTGTAGAATATAGGGTCCAATGGCTTGGTAAAGTTCTACTGACATACCGTCAGGGCCGGGAGCTTTTACTTGGGCCATTGTGGATAGTGCTACATGAAGCTCTTCACAGGAGAGGGGAGCATCAAGAAGGGCCACCTGGTCAGGAGTGAGAACTGGGAGAGGGGTGCTTTGACTAATGGTAGAAATGCCTCGGGAACATTGTGCGCTCATGTTGGACGCTTGGGATTGGTAAAGAGCTCCGTAGAACTGTATCATGATATCGTTGATGCCTTGAGGGCTTGAGACAGTAGCACCAGAAGGTGAGTGAAGGGCATGGATTTGAGTAGCCGCTCTTTTCTGATGGAGGTAGAAGGCAAGGAGCTTACCAGATTTCTCTCCACTCTCCCAGTACGCATGTTTGGACCTGAGTAAAAGCCATTCGACTTTCTGGTGGAGAATGGCCTTGATCTGATACTTAAGCCCCACAATTTTACATTTCAAGGCATCGTCTACTGAGGCCAATGAGACAGTTTTAAAGCACTGCTCTAACACATAACAGTCTGATTGCAACTTAGCTAGCTTTGCTCTATGAGCTTTGTCCTGGGCTGCTGAAAAGGCAATGACATGGACCCAGATAACTGCTTTAAAAACCTCCCAAATTGTGCCATATGAGACCCCACAGTTGGAGTTAAGGGTGAAGTAGTCTTTCATGGCTTGGATCAGCATGGGGTGAAAGTTAGGGTCTTTGAAAAGAAGGGGGTTACAGCACCGCCTTACCTGGTGGGAGGGGCTATCAGGAAGGGTACAGGAAATCTGAGTGGTTGCATGATCGGAAATCAGGATTGAGCCAATAACTGAATCCAATATGCCCTGAGCTGCCAAATCATTGGCCAGACAGAAATCTATATGGCTGTGAGAACAGTGGCCTGTAGAATAAAATGTATAACCATGGCTTGTGGGGTGGTCTCTACACCAGATGTCTACAAGAGCCCACTCCTCTATCAGGTCCTGCAGTGACTGTCTGCCTTTGTGTGTAGCTTGGGGCATGGGGTGGGATTTGTCAAGAAAGATATCACTTACCATGTTAAAATCACCCCTATAACTAAGGAGAATAGGTGGGCCATCAGGTAGTAATGCAGCGAGAGCTTGGCTAACTTCAGGGAAAAAGTCAAAATGGTCGGTATTAGGTGCATATGTATTTCCTAACAGCATTGAGCCCCCAGGGGAGGATAGCTTGTCCACCACCCACCGTCCTTGAATATCCTTTCTGATGCCCTCCACTTTCTATGGGGCAGCACGGTGGAGAAGGATAGCCACTCCCTTAGTTTTATTTACATTGGAACTAGCCACTACCTCACCTACCCAAGATTTCTTAAGCCAAGGAATTGCCCAGGACAGACGGTAGGTTTCTTGTAGTAGTGCAATATCAGCACGAAGGAACAGTAGGTGGTGCAGTACTTTTGTGCACTTAATTGGGTGGTTAAGCCCTTTACCATTCCATGATACCCAATGATACGCACTAGGCACTGATGCATCTGCTGCCATATTCCACTGTAAAGGGCAAAAGGACATACTTATTGTGCACCAATGGGGAAGGGGGGACGAGCTAGCCGAAATCTCCGGGGAGTAGTAGCACCCAAACCAAAACAACACTGCAAATCCGTATCCCTAACAAACAGGAGGTGTAAGCATTACCGAAACAGTTGGCGTACACTGTCTTGGATATTGAGAACTGTAGAAAGAAGCAATAAAACAAAGAAACAATTAGTACAACACTTATAGGACTAATATGTTCAACAATCAAAATTCAAATATCAGTAGAACACAACAGCATAAACACACTATGAGGGTGGAGGCCAAAGCAAATGAGGGTAGGAAAAACTGCCCTACAGCTATGCTCGCTCCAACGCTAAGTACGGGGTATAGTGTGGAAGTCCAATCAATAGAGTCTTCCTGGTCCGAGGACCATCCAAGGTCAGGCCACTTGACCATGAGAAGGGGTGGGAGAAGGAGGGAGAAAAGGAGGAGGGGGAAAAGGGAAGGTAGAGGGAGGGAAGGTGGGGAAACAACAGTGGGTAGGGAAAAAAGGGTGGAGGAAGGTGGCTATGCCCACCTACCAGTTGTATCTGAATAAGTAAGGCAAAAGGCCCCATGAAGGGCCACAGGCTGAACCTTGATAAGGCACTACGTAGCTGGCCACCCTCCATTGAAATAGGGGATAGGGATCGTCCAGCCAGCAGGATCTAGTGGCATGGGCTATAGGATGGAATAGAGAAGTAAACCCAAAAGCTAAGAGAAAGGAGGGAGGAGTGCCCTAAGGGATAAAGGGGGGGGGGTGCTTATAACCATTCCAAAAAAACAACAAAAAGAATCTCTATGCAGAGCAGTGGGGACCTTGCAACTGGGTGTATGGGACCATTCAGGTGGTTAGTCCTTCAGCCTGCTCAGGTGAAACCTGAGAAGGAACTCCAGAGTCCAAGGTAGTCCTCGTGACTGCTGTGGCATAAGTAAGTAGTCCAGGCTTAACTGGTGAGACATTGTCCAACACTTCAATGAGAGAGGCATCAGGGAAGTCGGCCCAATCCACCGGATGCATGGTGTCCATTTTTTGAATATCAGGCAAATTTGAATTCTCTGGTTCTGTGGTGGTGGAGAGATCTTCCCTACAGATTTTTGCAGGTGGAGCTGCAGGGTATTTGCTGGGCGAGTGCTGAGGCTCACTTCTGGCTCACTGGTGATATTTGATGAAGGCATTGGTAGTTCGCTGGGGGAGAGAGGCCAGAATGGGCTGAGGATCCGACCATGGTATTGCAGCTGTAGTAGATGGGGCTGACGAAGCACCCATAAGTGGTGGGGGACCAGAGTGATGTAGGACTGGTCTGGCTGGTATAGCATCCCTGGGAGCCCCTGCAACAAAAGAACTTTTCCTATTAGAGTAACCCTCTACTGAGGGTTCCCATAGCCTTCTGGGACTTGTAGTCAGGACAGGCAGAGTCAGCCAGAATTTTGCAAGTCAGCGTTCCAGCTCAGCGGGGTGGTCAACAGTCACTTCCCTCCCATCCTTGGATACTTGTAATCTGGTAAGATTTTTAAATTTTAATTGGAAGTCCTGCTGGTACAGAAAGCATTTAATAGGGTCAAAGGCTCTCCTTCTTGCCGCAGTTTCCTGGGCAAAGTCATGGTACAATGAAATTTGGGCCCCTTGCCAGAGAAGTACCCCCAAGTCCCTGGCTGCTTGAAGGATCCGTTCTTTCATGAAGTAGCGGAACAGATAGGCCACCACTGGTCTAGGTGAGATGGCAAACTTGTTCGGCCACATGGAGACCCAATATGACCGTTCTATATCTATATGGCCTCTCCAATGTTCCCCTAACATAAGGGGGAGATTATCATTTAAGAACTTTTCCATCGACTGTCCCTCAGCCCCTTCAGGAAGGCCAATAATTCTCAAATTATTGCGACAGCCACTGTTTTCTTGGTCCTCAGCTCTGTCCCAGAGAGCTGCCAGGCACTCCTCATGCTGAGGCAAGCATTGCCACAATTGTTGCAGCAGCAGTTCACATGTTTCCATTCTTTGTTCAGAGACATTCATGCAATCTTGTAGATGGTGAACTTCCGTGGCTGTGCCTGATAAAGCTAGACTGATGTCATCCACTCGTAATAAGACCACTTCCAGCATTTTGGTTATATACTGCAGAGATTCGCCTACCGATGTTGGCTGGGATGTTATTGGATTGGTAGGACTGGCAGGATTGGCAGGTAGAATGGTTGTCGGTGGATCCATGGTTGTAGATCTTGTGAGTATGTGGAAACCCAATCTGCCTTAGTGTCTGCACCGTGCTAAGTCGGTGGATGCGTAACAGTCAGCAGTGGTAGTGTACAAAAAAGGCCTGTGCAGCCTAGCGAGGCAAGAGGTGCTGCAAGTAACGGCGCTGCAAAATGTTAAAAATGGCAACAAAATCCATTGAAAGAAGCGCACCGCCTGATAGGCAAGACTTTACCTGTGTATCAAGCTACATTAAGGGGGAATAACTCCACAGGATCACAGCGTCAAAGCTCGGATAGATCTCAGGCAGGAAGGAGCTCACAGATTAAGCTGCCATCATGTCGGTGGCTAAACCACACCCCTCCTGCTACAGTATTTAATTCTATAACAAAGTAACAGGCCCAGAGATATTGCCTGAAATGTGTGACTCTTTCAACTTAAGGGGGTTGGGCAATGTCTAATCTTAACATTGAGTTAGTGGCTATAGACTTTCTGTGGCATTTAGTATGAACCGGTTCACCTTGGACTGTCAAAAACTCAGCATCAAAAAATTGTAGTTTCTCTTTACTGGCATTATAGGTGAATCTCAGATATAAATCATTGTAATTTAACCAATCGATACATTTAGGTATATCTTCTAGTTCACCCTCTCAGATACAAACACATTCTTCAATGAAATGGTAGCAATGCCTAATGTTATGAAAAAGATGGATTTCTCCTTTCATTTAAAACAAAAATCATCTCCCACCAACCTAAAAACCTTGCCCCCATTGCTGTACCACATGCTTGCAAATAATATCTACTCTCAAATTCAGAGACATTATGGATTAATATGTATTCTAATGCCTGAATGATGAAATCAGTGTGGATATCATTTGAATTAGCAAAATTCTCAAGAAAAAATCTGCATGTATGTATGCCTTGCAGATGTTTGATCAAAGTATACAGGGATTCAACGTCAAACCCTAGGCACTCAAGTCTGTCACTCCATATAAACTTATTAAATTTATGGAGTGTATCTTTGGTGTCCTTTAAGAAGGTTGGTAGTCCCATCACACACTTCTGTACAAAGAAGTTGAAGTGTCCCAGGTTATATAGACCCATTTCCTGATACTATAGGTCTTTCTGGGGGCGTAGTAATACTTTTATGTACTTTAGGTAAAATGTAAAAACCTGGGATCACAGGATATTCCTTCCAAATGTACTGGTGTTCATTTTCTGTTATGCTACCATTATTAAGAGCTTTCAACAAAATCTCATGAAGTTTCTTCTTGATAGCTGGGGTGGGGTCACAGATGAATTTCCTGTAATTACTAACATCATTTGGTAATGATGTCACTCTATTGGCATTCTGTTTTCTGTCCATTATGACCACATTTCCTCCCTTGTCTGCAGGTTTAGTTACTGTTTTGTGGTTTCTAGCCAGATCATCCAATGCTTCCAGCTCCATTTTGGAAAGATTTGGCTTCTGTGGAATATTCATATTTTCAAGTAAATCCTGAACCTGCATAGTGACTGTTCCTTTATAGGAGACAATTGTATTACTTGCCTTTAAATAGTAGACATCTTTGTTTTTAGTCCCTGCTGCCTGAAAACTTATGAGGACATCTGCTGGATGTACATATGACTTTCTTCAATCAGTGTTTCCAACACCTCCATATATAGTTGTCTGTTTGTGTCCTAAGTACTATCCAACCCTCTAATGACAGCTAGCAAGAAGTCCAAATCCTCAGAGAAGGCTGAATTAATATTACCCTGAAAATCTATGTCCACACAAGTTTTTGGAAAATTCGATGCTTTGAGGGATTAAAACAATCTGAGGTGGAGCTTCCTGAAAAGCATTTTAAGCCCACAAATATCTGGAACATGTTGATTTTGAGAGTATGAACAAAGTCAAGACCTTTATGTAATACGACAATTTGTGGGATGGTGAGAGTGTAAGGAAATATTTATGACTTGTAACTGTTGTTCTGTCTCAATGACCTTTGTTGTCTTTCGTGACTTTTTTCCTCACCTCTTGCTCCTCCTAGTTTTTCTTTTCCTTTTGTCTGTTGTTTCTTTCTGTTTTAAAAAACTTGGTTTTACAGATTCACTTTCTCCTTCTCTCTCTTGTGATCTATTCATGTCCTCATTGTTCCATTTCTGTATGTCAGTGCTGTCTGTTTGAAAATGTACCCGGGGCCAGGACTTGCTTCTGCTCCTTAATTTAATTGTATTACGTCCCCAATTCAATATGTTGCCTTTCCCATAATTATCAACATCTCTACACAATTTATTCTGCTTCCTTAAAACAATGTCATTTTCATGTTGTAACTTTTTTGTAAAACAGCATCAAGGTCTTTATATTGAAAATTATCTTTAAAAGATGCAGTGGATGCTATAGCTTATTTTATCTGCTGGATTTTCAAGATTCTTGATTTCTGTCTTCAAAATAAGTTTAACAAAGCTCACATTACACTCATTTGCTGTCTGAATTCACTCATCTTTAAAATCAAAAGTACCAAGTCCACTACATGGTGCCATCATAATGTGTAAACCTCTCAGTGCCTGATTTCTTTTCAAGGTACTGGTCTAAGGTTGCTATGAAGACAATGCAGGTGTGATTGCAAATAACAAAGGTGAAATGAATGGTTCTGCTATCACAGATCCAGTCACCAAAGAGTGTGCAGATCTGTGGCCCAGCATTGCATGAACACCCAACACTCACTGTTTGTAAAAAGCTAATAAAACAATTTTTGGTAAAAAAAAATATTGTAAATCAGATCAATTTCTTTTAAAAGCAATCTTTCTAATTTCAAAAAACAATGCTGTATATTACCTATAGATGTTTGTGCTGTGTCAACCCCCCTCAGAGCTGCTCATTTGCTTTGTCATTCATTACTAATGCTGTCTGATTTCTCCCAGCTAAAGCCTGGTGAGTTAGACGAGGTGCCTGCTCCATCCTCACTCATTTCTCTGGCAAGATCAATGTCTCTATTAAATTAACAGTTGCTTGGATAAGTTAATGTGTCCTCGGCAACCACAAAATAAAACACGGGCTTCATCACATAGCTTTGTGTTCTGCCATTCTCCAAGCCCACAACTTCTGGCTATGGTTGCCCATTTCTGCAGTTGAAGAAAGGCAATCAAACAATCCAAAGGTCTGAATGTGAACTCCAGTGCATAGCTTGTGTGGTATCTAAACAGGAAGCCAGCCTGAGAGTGTGAAACTGAAAAGTAAAAAAATGAATCTGCACTCACAAAGAAACCACCATATTCTTGGATAAAGTGTCAAAAGTCCAGCTTTATTACAAATTGTGTAAATCCAGAAGTACAGATGCTGAACAAGCTGTCAACCACTAGTGCCCTGGTGCTTTGAGTAGCCCACTCTTCATCAGGGGACATGATTACAGGAGCTCCATGTCAGCTTAAATACTACATATCATGAATATTGAAATATTTACTATACCAGTGTCATGGAAAAATCAAACAGTTCCAAACAAGAACATACTAGAGTGACTGGGTATCTAAGTACATGAAGCAGCTACAACTTGTTGTGCTCACTTATAAATTTAAGTACAATACCCTATTGTTCAAAATAAAATAAACACTAAAAGATACACAGAACAGAGTACGGCAACTATGATCCAAAAGTTTCTGATTTTAAATACTTATTGTATATGATAATGGAACAGGGAGAGACATACACAGTATGATGGGTGGAGGGAGGAAAGGTAGTGAAACACATTGGAAACAACAAATGTAACATCACGGATCTGCTGTGTGCCATTCCCATCAATTAGAGAGAGACAAAGAGAGAAGCAGCACCTGAAAAACAGAAAAAAGACACATTCAGTAACTGTATATGGAAATAATATAAATAGGTCACACTGGCATAGGATGAGCAAAAACTTCAGCGCAGAAAGGGTTTTTAGTCCCTTCATAGTCAGACCTTTCGATTGTTTTATTCAGCGACTCCTTCCTCCCCCATCTCAAGTATCTACTGGAATTATGCAGCACCTCACCCTCTTCTTGTTCCAAGCACTCCCTGGTGTCCAGTGTCCTCTTCTAAACCACCAGTGCAAGTTCTCCCATAACCCTCATGTGATACAATCTCCCCCAGTCTTCCAATGCAGTCTCTTTCCCACTCTTCTGATGCTTTCTACTCTAATGCTTGAATGCAGTCTCCTTTGAGCTTTTTATTTATTTATTTACGAGATTAACCAGGAAGGCATACTGAGCAGTGATTGCTTGATTCCAGATGCGACCTGGGGGACAAGTCCCAATACAATAACTCAAATACAGGAACATGTAGATTAACAGCACAGTGAGGGGTCCACCTGCCATATAGACAAAATGGCAGATAGATACAGGAACATAGGAAGGGGGGAGCATACACGGGGGGTAGTGTTACAGGGAAAATCACAACATCAGTAATCTAATACATAGTGTATACTAACTAAAACATGATCAACTAGAGGTGAAATGTTACAGTGAATCACATCAACAAATAGTCTAAATACATAGTGGGCTCTAGCTAAAACATGAGCAGCTTGAGGTAAAGTGGATGCCGAGTAGGCGGTTGAGGAGGCAAATCATTCTTTCTTCCTCATTCCCTTGGTGCAGTCTTCCCATGCTCCAGGTGCAAGTACCCCTCAGTTCACCACATACAGTTTTATTAATTCATTAAACCTGCAGCACCTGCTGCAGGAGACAAATAGCTATCCTCACTACCCAAAATCACCAATGAACCAAATTTCTGTTCTTCCTGGTAATCTTTATCTTTCAATACTCAAAGCACACACAGTTAACACACAAAAAATGATAACAGGCAGTCCATATGTTGTGCTTCTTCATGCTTCTTCTTGGCTCAATCACCTAAATCCATTATCTTCAAATACATGCTCTGAAGAAGGAGAGGACAATCACTCTGAAATGTCTGCAATCATGTTTGTACGCTGTCGAGTGTGTGCAGAGTTTTACCCTACCGAACTTGCTTGAGCAGCAACTAAGTTCTTTCAGGCTAAATGACTGTAACTTGCATAAAAGCATGTACTGTACTTGAAGATGGGCAGGTGCTGCAGGTGGAATGAATTAGTAATACTGTATAATTCCTGATATTATGCACCCCTAAGTTTTATTTATTTATTTATTTTTATTTATTTCAGTTTGGGATTAATACCTTTGAGTCAAGGACTCATTTCCAAAGGTTCCACTTCAATTGTTTAAAACAGATATATCAGTATAAAATACAGGGTTAAAAGTGAAAGGAACATTGAAGCATATACACAACCAGTAATAGAAAAAGTCTGGGGTATTACACATCAATTTAGCACTTAATTACACAAGCTTGATTCAAGGAAAGAGAAGGGGGGTCAGCCAAAAGTGGCATAGTTGGGAGGGGGTGTTCAGCCATGGGGAGACATTGTTAACTACAGGGGGTAAGGGAGGGGGTTCAGGGGAATTTGATTTTTAGAGGAGTGATAATTGAAGAAAGGGGTAGGTACTGGGAGACTTTAGGCTGAGGTATAACCACATTAGCACCAGCAAATACAGGTAATTTTTGAGCCAAGGAAGGTTCTGAGCCCAGTTTTGAAAATGCTAATCTTTGGTGAGGACAGTGAGTAGTTCATTGTACCACTTCGGTCCATGATACAGCAAGGAGTGTTGGGCAAGTTTCGTCCTTTTGAAGGGAATCATCATCCTGTCAGTGACCGTACTTCGGGTCAATTTCATAGGGACAGCCAGCCTAAAGTAGCCTCCCATTGTGGAAGACAACAGGCCCAGCAGCACCTTTTTTAGAAGCAGGCAGGTTTGATATTGCCCTCGAAGGTTGAGTGGGAGCCACCCAGTGTCTTTGTACAGCATGCAGGTATGGGTGTCAAAGGCAGACCCCAGAGTGTGTCAGCAGGCTTTATTGAGGAGTGCGCTGATCCTGTTTAGGGCTGTTTTAGTGCCTGCCCCATAATCAGGCAATCCATAGTCTATGGTAGTCAGTATTGAACTACTGGTGGCTTGCTTCTGCATACAGCTCTTACCTCCGCCAGCTCAGGGATGTTAGTTTCCAGTCACTTTAAACTGTCTCAAACTGCACTAGTTCCTGAATGTCAGCCTAACTTTCCTGTTGTAAGATAATTTTAATCTGTAATAATCAATCACTGTATTTTTATCAGTACTAATTTGTATTTGTATTTGTGCATCTGACCTATTATATGTGACGTGGAACCTTTGTAAAGGAGTCTTTGACTCAAAGGTATTTCTGATTCTTCTGAAAATAAATAAATAAAATAGTTTGAGAGCATCAGAAGTCATTGAGTGTCTATGACGGTAAAGCACGCCCAGCTAGGCATTTGCAGTTTTGATAACAGAGTCTATGTGGCTTGAGAAGGTGAGGGTGTCATCAAACGTGATGCTGAGATATTTGAACTTGGTTACTTGGTCTAGAAACTCACCCTTGTGGTTATGTATCAGCAGTGGCAGGTATTTCTTTTTGCTTTGGGAAGTGGTGAAGGCATACTCTTAGTTTTTTTGACATTTAACAGTAGTTTGTTTTCTGTGAACCATGATTCAAGTTGAAGGAAGCTACTTTGGAGATCTGTTGTGATGGAGTGGAGGTCTTTATCACTGACTGATATTACTGCATCATCAGCATAGAGAACTGCACTTGCTGAGCATGCTGTAAGTGCAGAGTTCACAAAAAGGCTAAAGAGTAGAGGGCCAAAGATTGACCCCTGAGGGACCCCAAGGGTCACCTCTTTAGATGCATATAGAGTATCTCCTATTTTGACTCGTTGTGTCCTGTTGGTGAGGTAGGTGCAAAACCAATTTACTGTCTCCGGGGATAGACGTGTGGATAGAAGGTGGCTTAGGAGGAGGTTGTGATTTACAGAGTCAAATGCCTTTGTAAGGTCGATGAAGACTGAACCAACTGCATGCCCATTGTCCAAGGTGTCATATAAGTGGGATGAGTATTCCACTAGTGTGTTGAGGGTGGAGTGCTTTTTTCAGAAGCCATGCTGCTGTCAGCAGAGTAGATTATGTTTCTCTAGATATTCCGTAAGTTGCTCAGAGACCATTCTTTCGAGTACTTTGGATAGGAGAGGGAGGGTGGAGATGGATCTATAGTTAGACATGTGTGTCTTGTCCCCTGCTTTAAAGACAGGTGTGACATTTGCTGACTTCCATAGATCTGGAAACTCTCCCGATTTAAGAGAGGCATTGAAAACCATGGTAAGAGGACCAGAGAGTTCATTGAGAAGATAAGACCAACCAGCTTCATATCAAGCATATCCACTCCCATCCTGGTCTTGCCAAGGGCCCCTTTAGTGTGTTTAATTGTTTCGGCCTTGGTGACACATCCAAAGTGAAATGGTGATACCTGTTTTCTTAGTGGAACATGAGGGGCAGTTTGTCATTGTTGTGCTTGCGTATCCATGAAATAGTCACTGGGGAGTACACTTGAGAGGTCAATGAAGGCATTGTTGAGCTCATTGGCAATATCGATGGGATCCTGCAAGGGCCCCTTTGTGGTCACAAGAAGGTTAGGGGGAGCCTTAGTGGACTTGCTCATCAGGGTTTTCAAGGTCCCCCAAAGGTCTCTGCCAGAGACCCATGTTTTGTTAAGTAGATTCTTGTAATAGAAGGCTTTGGCATGTCGGATGAGTTTGGTGCAAGCATTTCTGGCTGCCTTGTAGATGTTTATTGCAGCAGGTGTTCCAGTTGCCTTTGCTATATTCCAAAGATTGTCTCTGTTCCACATCAGTCCAATTAGGGCTTTGGAAAGCCAAGGATTGGTGGTTTCCCTAATTGTTTTAATTCTATATGGTGCAAAAATAACGCAAGCTCGGTTGAAGACCATTGTGAAGTAGTTAAGAGCCTCATTGCCATCAATATCACCTGCCAGTGGAGACCAATCCATATGTGTCACGTACAGCTTAAAGTGCTTGAGTAGCTCTGGCCTCAAACAACGGTTTTTGTATACCTTAGGTGGGCTTTTTGTGAAATTGTTTGACCAGGTACACTTCACAGAGGAGTGGTCACTGAGGCTGTCAGGCAGGACAGCAACATCGGTTATATGCTCTGGGTGATTGGTCAGAAGCCAGACTATGAGAGAACTGCTCCCTGTTTTGTAGTTCATCCTGGTGTCAGCAGTGACCACCTGTGTTAGGAAAAGGCTGGTTATTAGATCCTTCAGTTTGGCATCCTTCTGTGAATGCCAGTTAATACTGAAGTCACCCACAATTATCTTCTCCCAATGGTTCCCTAACTGCTCTTGGTTAGCTATGACAAAGTTTAGCCCAGTGCATTGGTGCTCTGGAGATATATATACTATAGAGAGCAGCGTTACTTTATTCTGTGGTCCTATATTTAATTTGAGGTTCAGTATTTGGGCCTCTTTTGTGATAAGACTGTGGTCAAGGACCTGCACTTTTATTCCTGTTTTGGAATATATTAGGCAACCACCGCCATGTTTTCCAATCCTGTCTTGTCTGAAGAAGTTGTAGCCTTTGAGGGATATGGATGTATCTGGTGTCTAGTCCTAGCACCTAGCTCCTACAGTGAAGTTGAGTGGGATAAAACTCCATTTTCTTTTGAGTTTTCACCACTTACTGGTTCCCCTTCACCAAGGCATATCACAGGTCCGCTCTTACTGATACATGTTCCTCCTACATTCAAAACAGGTCCAATATTATTTATGTAGTCTTACTGTTCTTCCCATCCCAACTGATACAGGTAACCCTTCTTTTTGTTCACCTGGTTGTGTACTCTATGACTTCAATGACTTCCTGCAGTAAGGTACCTCTTCCCTCTCATCGGCCCTCCAGTTCACATGGCTGCAACTTGTCTTCCTTCATTAGCTGCTCTAGCCAGTGACCTGTTTAGTGATGACTGCAATGCTCTGAGAATGGCCCAGTAGGCCACTAAAATTGCTGTACATCACTTTCCCAGACAATCACAATTGACTTTGTGGACACCTGGGAAATGTGTTACCCTATTTAGCACAGCTCAGTAGGGTAACAAACTTTGTACTGGGGTAAAGGAGTAATCTGCAGTTGCACAGACCAACTTTACCCACACACTGTCCTTATTTCATTGCTTGGTGGACACTTCTTTTTCTGATTTACTGTATAAAGTTTGATTGTTTTATATTTTGTACTTCTATTTTTAAGTTATTCCATCCTACTCCTTGGTTGTATTATTGCATTTTTTATATTACTGCACTTGTATTAGTTTCCCAGTTCTCTCCTTGTTCTATGTCCCCTGTCCACTTAAACCTAGAAATAAGCTTTGGTTCTGTGTGCCTTTCCCTGACACCTAATTTAAATGTATATAGTAGATAAATATTATAGAGGCATGGTATCACCTCTATTTAGTTAGGGTTGAACTCGGGTTTCTATGTTAAACCTCAAATTTAGACTTCTGGTTTTAGCATTTGATGGTGGTGGTTGTGTGGATGCCTTGTGCCAGGTCACTCAAGTTTTTTTTTTCTTTTTACATGCTTAATTCCTCACATTTGTACTCTTACAAGAGTTTTTATTGCTTAGTTCTTTATTTTATTGTTGTTGCTGGTTATAGATCACTAAGTCAAAATGTCAGAACCAGCCTTAACACCTGTGGTGCAATTAACTTCTCTCCCGTGGAGTTCTGAACCCCCACAGCCACCAAAATGCCACACTCTGGATTTTGGATCTACAACTGCTGCCTCTCTTCTGGATCTTTCTACCAGTCAAGACACAGACACTTATTTGCAGGAATTTGCCTCAATTAAGGCTATTCTTGTAGAACTAGTTGTAGATGTTAAATCTATTCACGCCAGTATAGAGTCATTGACTACCCAGGTTGGGGATGTGGAGGCCTGCATCAGTTCTTTGGAAGACTGGGCTCAAGTGGAAGAACGGGAGATCATGACCATCAAAAACAGATGGCATAACTAGAGGATAAAATCAATTATTTATACAATAGGAGTCATTGGAATAATTTGCTTTTATGAAATGGGCATCAAAATATAAGCAATCTTATTAGTACTGGAACCCCTCCTTATTAAACTTTGTTCATCTACAGTAATATCGGGCAAAGAATAGGTAAAGACCAAAAAATATCAGCATACGCAGATGATGTCATGATTTCTATTACAAATCCACAGACTTCAATACCCAATATCCTAGCTACTATTCAGGAATTTCCAGTTTTTTGCAGTTTTAAATAAATGTAGAGAAATCTGATGTCCTCCCCTTAACAAAACAGTCGGATACCTCAGTATTCAGCAAATATAACATTAAAATAGCGGCACAGGAAATTAAATTATTGGGCATAAACATAACTCCAAATCTTTCCCAAATCATATCCTTACATTTTAATACAATAATGCAGAAGATAGATTCAGACTTTAATAGATGGAGTAAAATGTTACTCTCCCATTGGGGCAAAATACAAGCATTCAACATGATGATTGCTCCTAAGGTATATTACTTATTATAACACTTACTGGTGCATATCCCCAACAATTACTTTAATAAAATTTACACATGAATTAGAAAATTCATATGGGACAATAAGCCATCAAGGATATCTCTGCTTAAACTACAACAGCAAAGGGCTAATGCTGGCTTCAGCTTACCAAACTTTAAACTCAGGCATGATGCATTTATAGCCACTCAGTGTGTTAAATTTTTATGACTTAGCAATAACCAGGCTACTCTGGGATGGGTTCAAGTAGAAAAAACTATCCTAAAGGGTAGTCACCCAAGAGTAGTTTTATTTGCTGATATGATTAAAATGTTTACATCAAACCCCATACTATGCCAGGTAAATGATACATGGAAATCAGTGGCCTCGGTCCTGGGATGGGACCCCAGATTTTCTCCTCACAGTCCTCTGTGGGGTAATCCTATTTTAAAATTTGATGGCCAGTGTCTTAATTGGTCAAATTGGAGATCTAAAGGTATTATTTTTTTTAGATGACATCATAGACCTAGCCTCAGCTTCTTAAATGACATTCTCACACATCTCTCATAATTACAAAGTTCCCAGAACTGAAGTCCATAAATATCTACAATTGAGAGATGCCCTTAGAATACAAATAAACAAGGATTTAACACTTCCCCCAACTCATGTCTTAGATAAAATTTACACAGCAAACAATGGACATTAAAAATTATATTTGATGCTCCTGGACTCAAAAAGTGACCCAGTGAAACCACTGTTAGATAAATGGCAACAAGAATTACACATACAGATAACAGATACAGAATGGGAGGGCATGTGGAACATGACATTAAGGGCATGTAGGGAAGCAGAAGGGAGGCTTGTACAAAATAAAATAAAATATAGATGGCATTATACCCCCTGTAAGATGATTAGTCTTGGCATGTCTACAGATGAGAAATGTTGGAGATGTTCAACAGAGAAAGGAACCCTAACACATATTTTGTGGACCTGTCCTTGCATAAAGCCTTTTTGGAAAAAAGTTATTGAAGCATGTAATGGAATTATCAAACTGAAATTGACATGTTCAGCTAAGTTTGTGATATTAGGGATTTGCTCTGATCTTACTACAGAACCTGTCAATTAAAAACTCTGGCTGCATGCAGCTTTTATCACTGTAAAAAATGTAATTTTGAGACATTGGAATAGTAAGGAAACACCACTTCTTAAAGAATTGCTTCAGGATTTATCTATCAGAGCAAGTTAGGAGAGAATACTGTAGAAGACATAACATTCGCTGTCCCTTTATTTTCACTATATTCACTATACTACTTCATCAGCAAAAATTAAGAGCCAGTGAATACTATGAGATGACGCAACACTGTCTAGTATTCTATATACCGCATAATGTAACATTCGCTGCTGTATTACTACTATTTAGGTGTTTTAGTAAGTTTCAGTACCTTATCCTCCATACCTAATGAACATCACACCACGATCGAGTAGTGAGTAGCGGAGGGTTGAGTGTGTGGCTGCCTCAAAAAAGTCGATGAGATTTGTTGCGATGCCCAAAAAAATTTATTAGTGCAAAACCCACAAATGCTTAACCCAGAAAAAAAATGTCCAAGCAGAAGTACTGTAATCCTTTCAATCATCTGACTTGTCAGAGTTGTCAGTGTTGTCAGCTTTCCCTGTGTCTTCCACATTCCCGACCACATGGTCCTCCTTGTTTGCATCTGATGACATGCTCATCCCTGATACTCCCAATGCTCCTGATGCTGCTCCCATTGTGCTTGATGCTATCTGTTCATCCTACAAAAAAGGTGGGCAATGTTACTGTATACAGGTACGATTCATGACCATAGATACACAAAACTGATACAGTACTTACCCACACTAAACAGTTGGTGTGGGCGTCTAGAATGCCTGCCTCCACAAATCCTGTGATGCAGTCCACCCTCCATCCACACAATTCAACAAAACTCTGCTCTAACCAGGTTGCATGCCTTTCTTTTAAATGTTGTTGTTTGAAGTCGATCTTAAACTTGTGAGTCCCTTTGGCAACAGTGTCTGCCACCAGCCTGGCATACCAGTTTGTAATGCATCGACACAGGCTGTCTTTGAGCAATTTGTTCATGCTGATATTGAGGGGCTGCAATAAATCAGTACAGGAGGCAGGTATGAAGACAGGTACAATGCTAGCATCCTGTAAATGATTTAAAACAGAGGTGGTGGTGTGAGCCATGAGCAGCAAAGATTTTTGTTCACTTGGCAAATCCAGTTTGTATTTCATTTATGAATGGAATAATGACATCTTCTATGTACTGTACGGTCGTAAACTCATTGGCCCAGTGGTTGATAGAGTGGGTAATGGACCAACTAGGTGGAAATTTATGGGAAGGGTGGCATGCATTTGTCTTCCCTGAGGGGGGAGAAAATGACCTGATAGTGTGCACCCCAGTAACAATGATATCTGCCACTTGTCCCCTAGCCCAGCTACCAAAACTTGACGAGAACCAGTGGCTGCCATGGTCCACTCGGACACTGGTATCATGTTGACACCAGTTTCATCGATGTTTATTACAGGTTCAGGGGGATGAGCTCCTGTGCCACACATTTAGTAGTTCTGCTTAAAAAGGAAGCCTTAAGGTTGTGGAAATCGGATGGGGTTTTTCTAGCAGTTTTGGTGCCTTTTCTCTTACTGTACCCCATCCGATTTAGAAATTTCCATGCCCATTTCCTCGTCAATTCTATTGTTCCACCATTCTGTTTCAATATTTGGGGGGAACTTGTTTTAACAATTCCCTGGGCTATGGCTAGAACCACTGGTGCATTTACAACTGCACCCTCTGAGCACAGAGTACAAACAATTTTCTGTAGCTGTTCAGTGACATCAGTCATTAGCAGCTTCGATCTATCTCTGTACTTTAAGGCAACTCGGCAGTAAGGTGTGTTGGGTTTGGTGTTGTTTTTAGGTGGTCCAGGTAGTCATTTTTGAACTTCCTAATTGTGCTCTCATTAATGGTGTTTTTAGTTTTGCATTTATAAAGACACACAGCGGCCATCACACCATTATCAGCTGCATATCTGCCATATTCAAACCCTATCTCAAGGAAAAAAAAAGAGGTTGGTGTTTTATTTAGGATTCAAAGAGCATGATGAGTGCAGAGCTTTCTTGAATTTTGTGTTCTGACGATTGGGGCTAGCAACCCCTAGCTCTGCACTGAGGTTTCATTGTGCACACATCTGTGGAGGATTGGACTACATGTTTGCATTATTCATTGTGTAGCCAGGGATTGTTGGATTTAATGATCCCTAACCCTATGCTAAATGTGTTTAGAGCTCTGATAACAGACAAGCACAACCTAAGTACTGTACATTTATCATTTAGCTTTCTTTCACTCACAGTTAAATTGAGTTCGATCTTCAGAAACAAACAGATTTATCCATTACGGGATGTCGAAGGAAGCAAACTCAGACCAGAATTCAACAGAAAGTGGGTCGGACATTGATACTGAACCTGGAAGTATCTGTGAGTTGGAAGATTTGGCAACGAGGACGCTATGGGCTAAAGGCAAACTTGGTGATACAGAAGGACAGGCCTCAACAGTGTCTGGGACGTCAGGTGAGCAGACTGAATCTTTTAACTTAAGGAAACTGTCCAGTCAGCTAGAAAAGCTCAGTATCTCAGAACTGAATTTAACCTATGACATCATTACTTTAGAGACCTACTTAGAAAGGTCTCAAATACCAAGGGGGCTGAGATTAAATAAAATACCCTCTTGTGGGTTGGAGAACTTTTCAAGAAGAGAAGCGTGGGAATTAGCAACAGCTATTTGTTCACGCACATTCCTGGAGCTTATTATACAGTAGCTGAAGACAATGATAAATACAAACTTGTACAGGAGGAATTGGAGATAATTAGAAAAGCATTGAACAAATTAAGTTCTCAACCTGGATTCAAATCTTTTGCTGATAAACTAAAGCAAAAGCTTAAAAAAATATGAAGAGGAGCGGATCACTAAAAAACAAATGAGATTGCAAAGGGACGCAAATGATTATAGACTTGGCAATATATTGTCGTGGCCCAGATCAGCAAGTTCATACAACAGAGGGTGCTCAATATTAAAGAAAAGAGTTACTATTGATGAAGAACCACAAACTAGTAGCAGAAAGGAAATGACAAGAAGAACATCACCAATAACAGAAATTGAGGATCAGGATAGCACAAATTCATGGGATCTTAGTAGCTTTAAAAAAAGTAACAAGAAAAAGGCATCAAAAAACAGAATACTAGGAGGGGCAGGATAGGAAGGTTAAGATCAAGAAATAAGGAGCAACACCAAGAGACCTTAATGGTGATCAATTTATCTCAGGTAAAATTAACTGATATACAAATATCACTGCTCCAAAAGAGTTTAAACTTTGCCCCATCTAGAGACTCTGACTGATTTAAGACTGAAGTGGACTTGTTCAAATTTTTTAGAAGGACTTCTATGGCAAGCAGAAACTTGCAGTAATGGGGTTTAATGCGGTAATGGAGGAAGGGGAAGGTGATATTTTCAGTATGGGAACAACAAATGAAGTGGATCATGAACTAGTTCATTTACTGTTGGATCTGGACAATCCTGTTGCAGAGATTAATAATAATGAATCAAGTAATCCTGTAGAAAGTGATACAGAATGTGATATACTTGCCCTTGAAAGTTTATTAACATCAGGAGAAAGGGAGGAAAACTGTATAGTAGAAGAGGAGAAAAATGATTCTGCGAATACTGAAAGGAAAAAATGTTTTAAAGTGCCTTCCCAGTTTTGCCTCTATAGTAATAATTCTGTGATTAAAAATTGTGAGTCTGTGGTATTAAGGGAAGTAGATTTGGTTCTGAAAAATAAAGTTCAGAATAAGGGCAATCTGGCAATATTTGAAAGGAAAGCATTAAAAGAATTATCTGATTATCCAATAGTTATAAAACAGGCAGATAAAGGAGGAAATATTGTAGTAATGGACAATAAGAATTATGAAAAGAAAGTTATGAACATAATCAACAACACAAATGTGTACAAGAAATTGTCCAAAAATCCCACTGACATGTATAAAAAAAATCTTCTCAGACTCTTAGAGTGGGGTAAACATTCGGGTCAAATTAGTGAAGATGAAATAAAATTCATTTTTAATGACACACCCACCTTACCTAGACTCTATACCCTCCCAAAAATTCATAAAGACCCACAGTACACTGTGCAGTTCTGGAGACCTTACCTACGTAAGGACATAGACAGGGTAGAGAAGGTTCAGAGGAGGGCAACAAAGATGGTGCATGGATTGCATCACAAGTCCTATGAGGACAGGTTGAACGCACTGAACATGTACTCCCTGGAGGAGAGGAGGGAGAGAGGGGATATGATAGAGACATACAAGTATCTTACAGGGAGGAACAGGGTGCAGGAATGCACTATTTTTAAGCGAAAAAGATGTTCCAGGACTAGAGGGCATGGGATGAAGTTGAGGGAGGACGATTCAGAGGAAACGTGAGGAAGAATTTCTTCACAGAACGGGTGGTGGACAAGTGGAACACCCTGACAGAGGAAGTGGTGGGGGCTGAAACAATCACGGGATTAAAGAATGCATGGGATAGACATAAAGGAATTCTGGAGGTCAGGGGTAAGGGGCAACAGACTTCCCGGAAAACATAAACTGAACTTACAAACTTAAATGGGCAGACTGGGTGGGCCATAGGCCCTTATCTGCTGACACTGTCTATGTATCTAGAACCCACCAGGACATCCAATTGTCTCAGGGGTTCTATCATTAAGAGACAATTTAAATCAAGTCATTGACTTTTTCCTTAAAAAGTGTCTTCAAGATGTTAAATCATACCTCAGGGACACTATGGGCATCCTAGATAAAACACAAAATTTAAACTGGGAACCAGAAAATCACTGGTTATGCATAGATGTGGAGTCTTTATATACTAGTATAAGGCATGATGATGGTATACAAGCTTGTTCACACTTTCTGAAAAACAACACTAAATACTGTGACTTCCCTATTGAGTTCATATTGACAGCACTTAATTTTGTATTGACACATCATTATTTTGAATTCAATGGAGAATGTTATTTACAGCTGGAGGGTACTGCAATGGGGGCAGCAATGGTCCCCAGTTATGCAAACCTCTTCTTGGGCTACTGGGAACAAACTTCCATCTTCGAAGATTCTGTAAATCCATACATTAAAAATATCAAGAGATGGGATCATTTTATTGACGACATACTTTGTGTATGGCAGGGCCCAGAAGAGGAAATTTGAGTTATTTATGAAATGGATGAATGACAATAACAACATGCATTTGAAATTTACCCACAGCTACAGTAGGAAAGAAATAAACTTTCTTGATGTGACATTATTCATAGACAGTAACAACAAATTCAAACTAAAACATTTAGGAAGGAGACAGCAACAAACAGTTTGCTTAGAGCTGATAGTTCCTACCCCAGGTCACTAGTTAACTCTATTCCCTATAGCCAGTTTTTAAGGCTTAGGAGAAATTGTTCAAGGGACAAAGATTTTGAAATGCAAATGGATGAGATGGTGAGGAGGTTTGAGGTGAGAGGGTACAAAAAGGAAATCTTGTTGGGAGCAAAACAAAAGGCAAAATCACAATTAAGAAAGAATCTACTTAAACCAAAAAGTAAAACTATTGAAAAGGAAGTTAATATTCCAGTAACATTTGTGACCCAATACAGAAATCTGGCTGGTGAAATTGGGGCTATAGTGAAAAAATGTTGGCCCTTGCTCCTTAATGACCCCGTTTTGGTTCAGGAATTGGGTGAAAGCCCAAGAATTACCTTTTCAAAAGCTGAGAGTCTGAAGGACAAACTTGTTAGGAGCAGATATACCACACCACCAACATTAGAGCATAGAACGTGGCTACCCCTCCACCCATTGGTATGAACAAATGTGGCAGGTGCAATATCTGTGACTACTGTTGCCCCAAAAAATCTTTAGAAATAGATGGCTACAGTGGAAAAGTAGAGATACATTCCTTTCTAAATTGTAATAGCACCTATGTAGTGTATTCTCTGTGGTGCCCTTGTGGCTTACTTTATATTGTAAGAACTATTAGACCATTAAAACAATGAATACAAGAACATATAAGGAACATTAAGGGTGAAGCTTATGGCAAACCACTAGTGGGTCATTACATGGAGTCGCACAATAGTAGACCTGATGGTACGAAATTTATGGCTATTGAACAGGCTGAGAGGAATCTACGTGGTGGCGATAGACTTAATAAACTCCTACAAAGAGAGAGTTTTTGGCTCTTCACCCTAAATAGTAGTCAACCACATGGGTTAAATAAAGAATGGGATCTTAAACCATTATTAAAATGAAATAAGAACAGGCAACAGTACATGAGTTTAATGTCTTTCTAGTTTTCCTTTCCCTAGTTCATGCTCTGGAATCCTAGGAGGTTGATCCACCTACAAAATGGAACAGAAAGGCAAAGGGTGGGATCACTATTCTTGGAGCTTTCTGGCTGCAATTTGAACAGAGAAATTTGATTTTGAATGTCAAAAAGTAAGACTGTTTTTAATTCTCAGAATGCTGACTGTTGCTTCTGTCAGTTTTGACAGTTTTGACGCCAGTTATTTAACACTATGGATGATTATTACAAATTCAGGTGATATGAATTTTCAGAAAGTGTTTAAAAACATGTTCTATTACAATGAAACAAGTCACTAGATAGTATTAAGCTCAATATAAGCTGTTAGAAAATTAACCATTTCTAGTGAGATTAATATAAAAGTTTAAAAATTAAGTTTGAAAAATAAATGTAATCTCATGTTAGTTTCAGAATTTACTGTTAAAATGGTTTAATTGTCTTATCAGTTAGCTTCTTCGTACTTTTTCATTCTTTTTCTTTTGTAAACATTTTTTGTGTATTTTTTGAAACTTATGACAAATGTTTTTTTAATTGAAAATAGTTAACTGTGATAAAAGGTAATTGATTGTTCATTTAAATGTTAAAATACTATAAGACATAAAAGATTTAATGAAAAAATTAATTTCAAGATTTAAGGTTTGAGACCCTTTGAAGGCATGAGCGGAAGCGCAGGGGTCTTGGATCTGTCTTTTTGGAATAAACAAGCATAACTAACTTCTCACTTCCGAGTGCTCTTTCCATTTGCATTCATTCAAGGTTTGAGACCCACCAGAGCCACTGAAAGTAAAGAAAAGTTCTGCCAGTTAACCAATAGGGGCAGTCGATGTCTGGCAGTAGTGGCTATAAAAGAAAATGTCTCAAAGCACTATCCATCTCTTGAAGAAGAACACACGCATGGTCGAAGCACTGGGACTTAGTGCATATTGTTGTTAGATGCACTAACATTTGGTTGTGGATTTAAATCTAAGGAGCAACACTATTGTGAATCTGGGCTCCTTGAAAATAAAACCTTCATGCTCATTTGAAAAAAAGAGGTTGGTGTTTTATTTAGGATTCACAGAGCATGACGAGTGCAGAGCTTTCTTGGATTTAGTGTTCTGACGTTTGTGGCTAGCAACCCCTCGCTCTGCACCGGGGTTTCATTGCGCACACATCTGTGGAGGATTGGACTATCTCAGGAGTATACTGTTGGTAGGTCTCCGGACGTCTCTTCTTGCCAGGCAGGCGGGCACATGACAGTTCTTGGGCTACCACTGAAGCAACTGGTGTAGCAACACCAGATGTCTGCGCTTAAACTGTCAGGGTCAATTTCTGTAACATCAAGCAGGTAACTCCACTTTGCTGGACTTTCTGGGTTCCCAGGCTTAACCTTTAACCAGGACAGCAGAGACATTGCAAATAAAGTCAGAATGCAGCCAGTATGAAAGTAGTAATAACAGTACTAGCAAGCTGCAGGCTCATTCTGTCCATGTTTTAAGAGGGGGCTACATGTAAATTAGGAAAATGCTGTGCCAAGGCGAGTGCGCTAATTCTCGGGAGCCGTGAAAATGTTTTGACAGCTGTTAGCGTGAACAATACAGAACATGAATTCAATGTCCTCTACAGTATCATATATACAATGAAATAGATTAGATAAATTCATCGATATCTGGGAACCTTATCTAAACAATATTGTATGATCATTTTAAAAGTATGATTTTAGACATCTGTGTTGCACAGCAATAAGGATACAGTTATTCTTTTTTAATTATAAAGACATTCATTTTCTATATAAATATGCTGTTTAATAAGGTATGCATTTAAAATGTTAAGATACTCTGTTTTATATTAGTTTTAGATAAGCTGTATAGTAAAATATTCTGATTTGCTAGCACCCTATTATTAATAGGGTTGGTTTCTGATTGCATTTAAATTTTTGTTATATTTATGTATTTAAAAACTAATGAAGTTATAAATTACAAAAAAGAAATATAAGCAATCTGGTAACTGACTGTGCGCTAAAGTGTCTAATGCACAGGAAAAAGGTCCAGTAATACCCAATAGGCATTAATGTTGATGATAGTACCACCTTGGAACTTTCAGAATTGAAATGGCACCCATTTGTTCCCCTCTCTTACCCACACAGAAATACAGGGATACACATACCCCCCCCCCCGTGTCTCAACAAGTCAAATCCTACAACCAATAGAAAAGAAAGCAACAACACTCTTTGTGAACTCCATTTTTTTTAAATACTTAATTTGTACACACTGACTGCTCTGCCCCACCTCAGCTACTCACTGTCCCTCCCCCACCAAGACCTGTCTTCTGCTCGCTTCTCCTCAACGAGACATTAAACATCATGTAAAGACACACACCTAATAAATAACAAGCTGCTTCATTTTTTTTTCTATTTACCTTCAGCCTTCCCATACTTTTCAGTCCTCGCTGCTGCACTGTACTCCCATCCACTACTTCACCAGACTGCACATGCCTGATATCTCACTGCTTGCTGGCTCCTTGATGGAGCTTACAGAACTGACCAAATTTAAAGGTCCAGTGCCGTCACCTCAGCTGTACACCTGCTCACTCTCCTTCTTAACGGCCAACCTGCTGGCTCCTCAGTACTTCCCTCTCTTATCCTCTTACTATACATTTTACTTTTAAATGCTTTCCTCTTCAAAATATGTTGCTGTCCATGTTCTCACCTCACCTGGTCCTGCAGTGCCATTTCCGGCTTTACTTCAGCACCGCTGTTTTCTCCTGCAGTATTTCAAACCCAACCATGGTGTTCTCCTCGCTACTGCCTATAGATTTTAAATAAATAAATAAATAAATAAAAGTTAGCTGCTCAGTACTTCCCACCCTTATCTCCTTACTTTACATTCCTTGTATGTTGCTGCCCACATTCTCACCTCACCTGGTCCTGCAATGCCTTTTTCTGATTTAATTTGGCACCGCTGTTTTCTCCAGCTTTACTGCAACCCAACTGCCTTGTTCTCCCCACTGCTGCCTATAGATATTTAATAAATAAACACAAAAAATACACTAATTTTACAAACCAAAACCAAATCAGTGTGCTGGGGGTTGACTGCCATGACAACTACATAAAACAAAGGAAACAACTATGAAAGCCTTACTAGGATAAAAACTCTTTAAGTTAAAAAAACACAGTAAACTGAAGGTGGAGGAACTACTTTATTTACAATAAAGACAGAAGTTTAAGTTTTGTATTACTTAATATAACGATTTTAATTGTCAAAAGCATCTACGGTTTAGTTGGCCATTTCATAAGTGCAATAAGCCACTCTGGAGTGTGTGTTAAACAGTTCTAATGCATGGCTAGAGGGCTGGACGCACTCGGCCTGTGGCCTCATGCCTCACTACACCCCCTAGTCATGCATTACAACTGTCTAATGTGCACCCTATTGTGGCTTATTGCTTACTTGATTGGAATTCCTGAGGATGCTGAAGGCTTGAATCCAGTCTCTTTTGCCAGCAGCCTGTTTTGTCAGTTGGTTGGTACCCCTGCCTCGGGTGTAGCTTATCCCATTGAATGAGTTCACTGAGCCCTCCAATCTGCTCCACAACCAGGCAAATGACCCTGTGCCCTTATATGCCATCTTCTAATTTTCTAAGACAAGGTCTGGATACAGCAAGCAGTTCACTCTCAACTGGCAGAACCACAGACAGTTTATCTGTAATGACTTGAGTCAGCCTGTCATAGAGAAGTGCAGAGCCTATCCTCACATTAGAAGAAACTTCAAGGGGCATCAAGTTTCTTATGCAGTTTGTGGCTAAATTGATTGTGTTGCTCCCTAGAGGGTCTTTTAGTTTTGACTCGGTGGAGGCTGCTCAGCAGAGTCTCCCTGGCTTGCTCTCCGAACTATTTGTTACCTCCTCTTCAGCTACCTCACAGGACAAGATGAACTCATGAAGCATTATTATGCTGCACTGTGAGAGCCCTGCCTCTGTTTCTCATCTTTGACTTGGTTATACATTTGTGGTAATAGTTTGTGGATAACCCAATGTTAGAGTTTCTCGTTTACACCATTCGGAGACATGCTCTTATTCACGCATTGTGGACAGTTCTGGAATATTACCATGGTCCCCAGTATTTGGCGTGCACTTGTGGCTGTTACCTGAAGTGGACACTCATATATTTGGAATATTGGGCACAACGCTGCAGATTTTACAGTCAGACTTTTGGTTTTACTAATTTTGTGTGATTTGTTTTTCATCTGGGACTTGGGCTTTCACTTTTACTTTTTTGGTTGTACTGCTGTTTTCAAGAAGTAGTTTGCTGGATATATTTACTTGCAACTGTTGGATACTTGAGTTTTTAGTTCTTTATTTAAAATTGATTTTATTTTTTGCTATTCATTTATGGAGAGTTGTTATGATGCCTTTTGGTTTCCTTTTCCTTTCATGATTACTATTCTCTATTGGGTACTACCACAATTGTTATGTATATATTTAATCATGCTGTACTTGTGTGTTGCACTTAACTATTTTGAGAGGATATTACGTATATTGCACTCTGACATGGGGGGCTGCTATATCCCCCTTTTTTTTGTTACTTTCAAGTCTGTGGTTCAATTGCATGATTATTTTATCCTTTTGGTGGTTTTATTGCACTCCCATAGTGTGTCTTTATTTCTTTTTTTGTGTGTGTGTTTTTTCCTTTTGGTTTTATTTTAATAGAGGAATTTATTGCTGCCATATTCTCTTGGGCAGCCTTGGCTTGGCCTGTACATGTGATAGCCCCATGAATGCCCTTACCCGGTCACAACTTGGGGGGTGGGGGATTTTTCTGATGGAGGGGTTGCAGTGTATTTTTTTTCCTTGGTGGCTGAGTTTACAGCTACGGGGGGTGGTACTGGTGCTCTGGTACAAGAAAGTTCACTCTTTTTAGTTTTGCTAGTTTGTCTTTTTTCCATCTCTTTATCCTTCTTTTTATTTCAGATCATCTTCTATCTCTTTAGTTCCCTGATTCTGGATTTCTGTTGGTTCTTTTTGTGAGAGTGTGCTTTTATAATTTCTAATTGCTATTTATATGTCTGAATACTCTTTCATTTTGTCAAATATTAAGAGAGCCAACTCTCCTTTAAAGCATTCTCATACTTTGACACACCTTAAGAGGTATCATCCTTTAGTTGTTATTTTACAGGAGACCCACCTTCTAATGACAGATTTGTTGTTACTTTATTCTAACTGGGTGGGTCAAATCTATTGTGTTGGGGTTGAAAAATGGGCTATGGTCACAATTCTTATAGTGAAATCAGTTGATTTTTGTATGCATCAACTTATTTTGGATCCTTCTGGCAGATACATTATAGTCAATGGTACGTTGGATCATATTGATCTTCTCTTAGTCTCATTTTATGGACCTAACATCAACTGCCCCTGGGTATTTGTCACTGCATCTGGCAGCATGGCCAGACTGGTTGGTTATATTAGTGGGCAACTGGAATGTTCCCATGGATGGAAACTTGGACAAGTCTGGCCCTTATTCATTTCAGAGTATGCCAAACCAAAGACCCTTACATCAACTCATAGCTACTTATGACCTGGTCGAGCTCTGGTGGATTTTGTACCCTGCTACTCAGAAGTATACCATTTTTTCTTCTTCTTATTGGACCTATTCTAGACTAGATTTTTTTCTTTTTTTGCAGATGTTGCTCCCCGGTTTGGTACTGGCCGAGATCCTCCCTAAAGTGATCTCAGATCTCTCCCCGATACATCTTTCATTGATCCTGGACCTTAGTGTGGATGCTGATAAGACTTGGAGGCCAAATGATTCTCTACTTCCCGATCCCACTCTGGTATCTCATTTATGACATTATACTGTTCACCTCTTTTCAGAGAATTGTGGCTCAGTGCCCCAGGAAGCAACATTGTGGGCCAATTACAAGTGCACCATTAGAGGAGAAATTATCTGTTTGGCTACTGTGAGAAAGCAGAAAAAACAAGCGCATGCCCAAGATCTTTTACTTCAAATTCGTTCCTTAAAATGTCTGGCTGAGTCTTTCGCATCAGAGCAGATTCTTTTGCAGATTAACTCTGTCAGAGATAAATATCATGACCTAAACAGGGCTCATGTGGAGTGTTCACTTTATTTAAAGTGAAGACCTCTTACATTTCCTCTCTCGAGCGGGTGGGGAAATTGTTAGCCTTGAGTCTTGAATAGCAGGAAGTGGCCCAATCTGTTAAGTTCATTTGCTGGCCAGAAAGTCAAGAGATTTTAACCCAGCCCTGTCAGATTGCAGAGGAATTTCTGTCCTATTATAGTAATCTTTATACCCTGGGGGCATCGGGTGTTAGGCTAGAGTCAATGATGTTCTCACTTAAGTTCCCTTGCCTAAATTAACAGAGTCAGCCCAGTCCCTCCTGGAACAGCCTTTCACACCTGTAGATCTTCAGCTCACTTTAAAATCTTTTTGGCTTTAGGTAAGGCTCCTGGCCCTGGTGGTTTCATGGCTGCCTTTGACAAAACTTTCTCTGATGAGCTTCTTCCATACCTTTTACATGTGTATCAGGAAGCCCATGAGGAGGGCAAACTGGAGGCCAGTTTCTAGGAGGCTTTTATTTCTGTTATACCAAAGCCCAGCCAAGACCTAATTATAGTTTCTAATTATCACCCAGTCTCTTTATTAAATATGGATCTTAAGATGTTGGCTAAGGTATTAGCTCTTCACCTTCAGCAGGTCCGGTCCTTTTTTTTTTTTTGTTATTTGGATCACAGAGATCATAAGCGTCATCAGAAACACAATCAGATGTATGGTCTTGATTCATAATCATAATTAGGGGTCCAGGAGTAGTGATGCAGTGAATTTAAAATTTTCCAGAGAAGTGGGCACTTCGAGTTGTCATTCTGCTTCACAGAGTGGCCATTGTGAAAGGCTCACTTCACTTTTTTAATTATGTCTTTGTATTGTCATTCCACCTTAATATGAAGTAAGGTGATGTGGCAACAATATAGGCAGCCCCCCCCCCTCACACACACACACACACACACATCGCATGGCTTACAGTAGTGTAAGTCACATGCTTTGGCCAGGTAGGAAGGAAGTGACTCTTGCAACCAGATACTTTCACTTTCTCATTTGCAGAGGTAGAGAGAGGAGGCAGTTTGTCTGTATAGGAGCTAGGAGCACAGCAGATAATATAAAAACACCAAACAGCTATTTTCAAAGCTATATTGTTGTTTAGTGTTTTTTGTACTCTTTTTATAATTGATTTTTTCTTTCTGTGATTGTGATTTCTTTGTTTTTTACTTTTAAAAGTTTTTGTTTGTCAGTGTGTGTGTCTCTGCCACTGTATCTGCCTGTGTTGCATGTGTGAGTGTTTCGTGTCATTGTCGACTCATCACCTCATTGCTCAGACAGAGGGAAGGAGGGAGGGCAGTCAAGTAAGAGTTTGAGTACTTAAGTTGTTGAAATAGAGCAGGGACAGGGTGAAAGTCTGCAAATGTCTGGGATGGTGCTGGGGGCAGTGGCACCGCATGGTAGGAGCAGCATGGTTGGCAGGGGAGGAGTGCACACACATGGGTGGCATGGTCCGGTGCTGTTGGACCAGTCTAAAATCTTGGGTCTCCTCCCTGGAAGCAGCAGCAGGGCCACAACCACCACCACCATCTCCCCCCCAGAAGCAGCAGCAACACCACCACTACCACCACCACCAAGTCCATCACCACCAGCAGCAGGATCAGCAACTACTGCAGTACAGCCTCCACAGCAGGTTGTGTGGGAGGTTGAGCACCACCATGACCAGGCTGGTGCCAGTGCATCTGGCCCTCCCATGCCTGGTCCCCCCTGCAGCTCCCCAGATTGGGAATTCTTTGACTGTGTTGGGGGGGGACAGCAGCCTGGTATGGTGCCACATTTGTGGTGTTGAGGTGTGCCGTGGCCACCGGGGAGCACACCTGAGGACTGGGGGCCAGTGCACCCACATGATTAATCACCACTAGGTGGAGTGGCAGACTGCCACAGAACGGGCCAGGCCTCCACCTGCTGGCCCTTCTGTGGCAGTGGCAGAGGGTGCTGCTGTGCACCACCACAGCAAGAGGAGGGCTACAGCAGCAGCTGCTCCACCACCAGCACCATCCCAACCACCACCAAGGCCAGCTGTACCACCACCAGTGGAGGACCCCACACTGTCTGTAACTCAGGCTGACCTTGCTGTGTTGTGGTGCATGGTAGAAGAGAACAATGAGAGGGTGAGTGCTATCCAGCAGTAGTTGGAGCACATAGAGTGACACCAATTGCAGATTGTGTTGATGCTCCATCTGCTGCTGGAGCAGCAGGGGATACCACATTAGCTTTTTTTGAACACCCCCCCCCATTGTGTTATAATCCAAGTTAAGAATGTGTACCCTGACGTATTTCCGGTTCCTCAGTAATGTTTACTTTCTGTTGCGGAGTGGTTGTGAAAAAGCAGGACTGAGCAGTGCAAGTATAATGTGCTAAATTGCATGTATGCAGTCAGTGACAGTGTTCTTTCCTGTGTGTGGACTGCAGATATTGTCCAGCTTCTTGCAAACATATAAATGCTGACTTGTTGCAGTGTGCATGGTATAAAGAATAAAGATAAGAATATATAACGTGTATTTTATTGGTACCATCAGCAGCAGCGGACTAAGTGATATGATATTTTTTCAGAGGTCTCTGGCCAGAGTGCACCTTAGTCACACAGTATACACATGACTTTTAGGAGATAGATCATACAGCAACCAAAAATCCTGCTTTTCAACAAACCGTACCCAAGAGACATGAAGTATTGGTGATGATGAGGCACCCAAAATATTTGACGGATGGTATACAGACACTGTAAAGTCAAGAAATATATAAGGCCCAGTTCACTCACTGCCAAATGCCAACACAGTGTGCTACCAAAGTTCTTTTCATTTTTTGTTCTGGAATAAGAGATGTCTATCTAGTTTAGTCTGGCAGTGTCAGTTTTTTAGCAAGTTGATGAACACCATAACATGACACGGCACCAGTGGTTGCACAGTGTGGTGGCAGTGGACTACAGGAGCTGCTTTATGTATTCCAACTTTAAAATGTCTGTACACCATAACATATTTTGGGTGCCTCAGCAATATTTAATTTCTGTTGGTTATGGTTTGTTGAAAAGCATGATTTATTTTGTGCAATTATCTGCACAAAATCATGTGAGCACCGTGAGAGATTGAGATGCACAGTGGCTCAAGATTTCTGAAAAAAATATCATCTCACTTATTCTGGTGCTGCTGATGATACAAATTAAATATATGTTATATATTCTTATCTTTATTCTTTACATACTGCATCAAGTCATACCATATATATGTTTGCACGAAGCTGGATAGTGTGTGCAATAATATGTGAAAGAAGACTGCATAATGTGCAGTTTAGCACAGTATACTTGTAATTACTCAGTCTTGTTTTTGGACAAACACTTCACGACAGAAAGTAAACATTACTGAGGCTCCAAAAATATTTATTTTTTGAAATAGACATCAATTTATAATTTATAACATTATGTGCTCAAAACACACAGTCCCCAGAAATTGTGTGCATCCCCAAAATGCAACTGTCTTGTGTCCAGAAAATTCCCCAGTGCTGACAAAGTGACATGAGAGCATGACATGAAATGCAAAGTGTCCCAGAATTAATGGCACACTCAGTCATGCATGCAGTGCTGAAATACAGTCCCCAGAATTTTTGTGCATCCCCAAAATGCAACTGTTTTGTGTCCAGAAAATTCCCCAGTGCTGACAAAGTGAAATGGGAGCGCTACAAGAAATGCTGCTGCTGTTGCAGTTACATGTAATGCTGCTGTGTATTGACCTTACTGTGATGATGATGTGATGATTCACAGTGTCTTGCCAAACCATATGAAGGAGGGATAACATGAATGACCAGTGTACCTTCACAAATGATGACACTGAGAGAATTGTTGGTTGCCCAAAGTGTGCTGCGATCACCTCAATAGGAAGGGTGCCCTTTGTGTATACACCAATAGTAGCCTTGGTGAGTTGATATATACATAGATGTATTTTCTTGGAGGGGTTGACATAAATATACATGTACTCATTGTATTGTTTTCTGTCACAGGTCGCATACTGTTGGTGTGCACATTCCCATGCTTGAGAAATTGTGGTGTTGGAATTGGAAATGGAATGCCCTCAAGCTAATGAAGGTAAGCATTTTTTGGGGGGGAGGGGGATTATCATATTTGCAAGTAGGTCTCATTAATGGTTTATTATTTGGTTATTTCTTCACAGATTTTATCTGCATCTTTCTCCAGTCCGGTAATGATGGTCATGGTCAGCATCGATTCATACGACTTCTACTTGTTGCATGTCTGCCCCAGACTGGGGGGGGGCATGATGTTGAAGAACTTTGGATAAGGCAACTATGACACAACGAAGTATCTGGAAGTTTCTTAAAAAAAAGAAATGAAGTACTTATTACAACTTGATTGCAGCAGTAACACATTATGTTTAAGCCGTGGCTGTTCCACCACGGGTATATGGATTAACACAGATAGCAAGCTGTGAAGCCACAAGAAGACCAAATCATCAGATCACAATTAAGTTTAGTACCAGACTGTAATAAATACACTGTCAGTGTCCCTGTGTCTTAACTCAAGTTACATTTTAAAACCACATCTCGTCAAGTCACATGACCTGGGTCAAACCTGTTTCAACACTGGCATGACTGAAGCTGCAAATTTGGAATTGAGTGCATGATGTGTTGGGCAAATATTTTGTGACGTACATGTCACCTACTTTATGAATCATCAGTCAGATTTTTTGCACTGTTATGAAAAAAAAAAGAAGGAACAGATTAAATAAAATTGATATACTTACCAGTATGGAAGTGAATATCCCATAGGTTGCTGTACACAGTAATGCTGTACCATTAATACAGACCTTCAGCGAAGGAGAGTCATTTATTAACCTGTAAAAAAACAAAATAAGTTGACCATATTTGTTTGACCATTGCAGCTCGGAAAAGCCCCAGGAAACAAAACACACAGCTAAAGGAAGTTGAATAGCATTAAAAACATTACTACACATACTCACTTTATAGCATTCATAGTAAGAAGCCTTGTGCCTATAGCTGATGGATGTGGTCTCCTGTTTGACTCCCTCTGCCTTGGCATGGTCAAGACATGTAACGGAAAACATTGTCAGAATGGTGGTGGTGAGTGGTGGTGGTCATAGCTTAGGCACATGATGACATTCCCTCTCATATCTTCCTGCATCTGGTGGTGGTTGCAGTAGCTAACGGCAGTCTTATGGTGGTGGTCCAGGGGGCACACACAGTCATTCCCCCTGGTGGCAGTGGCTAACAGTGGTTTCGTGGTGGTGGTCTGGGGGGCATACGGTGATATTTCCTATGGTGGCAGTGGCTAACAGCAGTCTTATAATGGTGGTCCAGGGGGGCACACAAAGTCATTCCCCCTGGTGGCAGTGGCTAATAGCAGTTTCATGGTGGTGGTCCAGGGGGACACACAAAGTCATTCCTTATGGTGGCAGTGGCTAACAGTGGTCTTATGGTGGTAGTCCAGGGGGCACACAGTGACATTCCCTATAGTGGCAGTGGCTAACAGTAGTCTTATAGTGGTGGTACGGGGCCAGGATATATTGTGCTCTGTGTTAAAAATGTGATGTGACATATGGAATTTGAGTCACTCTGAGTGGGACACTGATTTAACTTTATGAAAAAGAAAACATGTATCACACAACAAATGTGACAGCCTTTTAACCACTTAAGTTAAAACCTGCCAAAATTAACCTCATTATCATTCTCATAAAGAAAGCTGCCCTCACGGCCATCTATGTCTGAATTCTGACCACTGGGCAATTCTTTCTCCATTGTGTCATCATCTACATCAGTGGTAGGCCATTTCATGCTGCCATTGCCAGTGCCATCAGAATGGTCCATTTCTACATCAGCAAAACCATGACTAGGCTGGGGTATGAATGCTGAGGTTGCAGTCTGAGCTGATATGTGCCTCTCATTCATTTTTATGAATGTCAGCAAACTGACATTTGCAGGAGAGAGAGGTCTGTATGCTGATCCTGAACTACTGCATCCACTGAGCTGAATACCCTCTCGGCACTTACACTGGAGGGTGGGCATGTTAGGTACTTCAGTGCCACTGCAGTCAGTTCTGGCCATTCACTGACCTTTCCACTCCAGTATAAAAGAGGGTCATCAGTTATTGACAGATGCCTGTTTTCAGACAAATATGACTCAACCATTCGCTGTGCTGCACTAAGTCCAGTGGTTGATGCATCATTCTGCTCTCAGGAATCATTTACAGTGGTAGCCACAGACATTGCCAGCTATTTCCAGATATTTTGCGAAATTTCTGAAGAGTTTCTCTCTGCTGCCCCTACTGTGGAAATGCAGAAATCAGGAGATATTTCTGGAAATATCACAGAAATTTAAGGAAATAGCTGGCAGTGTCTGTGGCTGCTACTGTATGTCACAAATCCCCACTTGGAACAAAGTCTTCCAAAGTGGCTTAACACCAACCAGTTTTGATGACAGACCACCTGGAACTGCAGTCCCCTTCCCCTTACAGGATATGCTTGATACTACTCCAGGTTCACCTTCAGCCTGATTATGCTGCTGAGGTTTGCTCACCTTGGCACATGACTTCTGTGCCCCATGAACCAAGTACACCAGTTACCCACTTACATTTTTTACCTGTTCAGGCCAGTCCTTCAGTACTTAGGCAATTCCACATTTGTATCGTGGGTCCAGCATTGTTGCTATTGCAAAGTTGTCACTACACTGAATGCTCAAGATATGATTCTTGTTGAATACTGTCAACATGTGTTTTAACAACACACTGCTAGCACTGTCTCCAGCAACATCAAGGCTATGCTGTACATTCACCAATGTCTGCCTCAGCACCCGCAGCAGTGGAATTGATTGGCTAATAGAGGCAGACGTGCCACTTACTGCCTGTGTGGCATGTTCAAAAGGCCTCAAAATTTGGATAGTCTAAATATAGTATTACCCCTTGTGTGGTGTGGTTTAGCACCCTTCATTCCACAATTGCCAGCTTTTGTAGGATGGGAAATGTGCTGGGCAGGTCTACCACAAACTGTCTGGCCCTAAAGACAACGGTGGCATCAGACTTCCCAACTTTCTCTTTTGCTACTATGTGTTGCGTGACAGTAAATTTTCTGCAATGGGGAAGTCAGGCCCAACATGGGGTGGATGTAGGATATCAACATCAACATCAATGGTTATTGACAGAGGAAGGACTGTTCTGTCAGCAGGCCTGTCAGTTGAAGGCATGCCTTTATGTTCCTCCCAGCAGGATTCCCACTCACCTCCATGGCATCCCAATGAAGTGGTCCCTTAAGGTCCACCAGAAAATGTGTAGGTCCTTGGGCCTTTGATTGTACAAAGACAATTCAACTGCTATTTAGTAATCCTAATATACTAATTTGTCAGAAGTGTATTGATGCCCTTTTTGGAAGCCTCTGCAGGGCCCTAGGATTGAACACTTTATTTTATTTATTGAAATCATGGATAACATCATTGAGCGAATGCTTGTTAATTGGTTCCACATCGGTAAACAAATACAGACTGGTACAAAAAAAAACCAAAAAAACAGGGACAAATATACATAAACATATATATGGTAGTGGAGGTCTAGCAATACAATTTATGTACTGGAGTAAATTCTACTGAGGCATTGTACAATGTATGCCTGCATCCTGGAGAGACATAAAGCAATTAGGAGTGGATATAGAGGAGAGAATAGAGAGGAGAGGAATAGGAGAGGTAAGAGTAAAAGGATAGTGCAGGTGGGGATGGGAAGTGGATAGGGTAGGTAATAGATGTGAGGGTGCCATGGTGCAGGGGCCGGGGGGGTCAAAGAAGTGCAGACTCTGAGTTACCCAGTGGTACAATTGACTGGGTAATTTAAGTGCTAGTGGTGGATACCTGTCTTCAGCAGTTGAGATTACTGTCTTGAAGGGGGTCTAGTTGGAGCAGGCACAGGTATCAATGGCAAGATGGTATTGGTGAAGTTTGTGCTTGAATGAGCCAATTGTTTTGGCATCAGAAATGTCTTGTGATAGCGCATTTGTCCGGGGGGGGCACGGTAGGAGAAACCCTGGTGTGCCAATGTAGTGCGGCACCTTGGCACATGGAATACTTGAGAGGCTGTGCTTTTGGTCTGTTTTGAGCCCTGAGGTAAGGCCAGTTGGTTTTGTACCCCAGTTGGCATAAGGTTTAGGGAGACATTGTTGGCGAGGAGGCAGGTTTGGTATCTGATTGTTCCACCGAGCTGAAGCCAGCCTGCCATGGCATAGAGATCACAGGTGTGCATGAGTCTAGCAGCACCTGTAAGAAGACAGCAGGCTTTATTTAAGGCAGTAAAGATGCGATGGAGGGCTGTATCTGTAGCAGGTCCATAGATCGCCAGCCCATAGTCGATGTGTGAGACAACTGAACTGTCTATGGCCATGTTAAGGGCTCCATGAGTAAGACGGTACCTGTGCTGGTAGAGAATCCCTATTCTTATATTAATGGCCCTCATGGTATTGTCAATGTGCTGGGCATATGATAGGATGGAATCTATTGTGATGCCCAGGTACTTGAAATGCCGAACAAGCTGCAGAGTGGTACCACCATCATTCGTGATTGCAAGGGGGAAGGTTTTGAGTTTGCTTTGGGGGGTAAAGTACATCATGGTCTTAGTCTTTTTATAATTCCAGACCAGTCTATCGGCCCAATTCCAAGATGCCTTACGAATGGTGCAAGGTGATTTACGCCAAACCCTATGGTACAAATTGCACCTTGCACCATGAGATACACTAGGTGCAGATCCAAGCTGCAGCTTGCGCCATGCCGCATGTGGGTTGCGCCAAAGGTGGGCTACACCACCCACTAAGCCCACAACTCGCTGCAGCATGTTGCAAGGGTGGGTTATGGCAGCACCTGCACCCTATTCCGAAAGGGTGGCTGCCATAACCCAATTACGCTATTTCAAGTCCTGCTGTGGTGCTGCAGGTTAGACCAGCATGGAGGTGGTCTAAGGAGCATCCGTCCTGGCAAAAGGATGGTTAACCCTCCGCAGCACCACAAAACACATGGCCATGCCCCATGGAACTCCCGGCCCTGTGTTGCCCCACCCCAAATTTTGGGGTTCCTGTTAAGGCGAATGTGCCCTTGCACTTGTGTTACATGGCCAACCTCCCCAGGGCCCCCAGGGGATTGTGGGCATGTGTCGGGTGGGGAGGCATGGGGTGGCAGTTTGTTGTGGGCTGCATCTCGTGGCAGGCAGGTCTGTAGCGAAATTCCTGTGGCACAACCCTGTGGCTGCCGCAAACCACAGGGCGTATGTGCCAGGGACCCTGCCTGTCTTGGAATAGGGTGCAGGGTCCCCAGCATAGCAGCAAATGTCACAACTCGCATATGCCTGTAAGTTGTGGCATTCATTCTGGAATCGGACCCAATGTTCCTTAAATCACTTTTCCACATATGCAAAACCTCTTTGTAGATCCACCTTTAGAAGTTCAGGGTGATGGTTGCTGGTGAATATGACTGCATCATCTGTGTAAAGGAGCATTTGACATGGACATGAGGCCAGGAGATTATTTAAGAATAAATTGAACAGCGACAGTCCTAATATGCATCCTTGCAGGACACCAGATCTGACAGGCCTGCTATCCGAGAGGTCTTCTCCGATCCTAACCTGTTGGTGTCAGTTGCTCAGGTAGCTATAGAACCAGCTCAGAGTTTTAGATAAGAGCCTAACGTCTGTTAGTTGGTTGAGGAGGAGCCCATGGTGCACCATATCAAATGCTTTTGATAGGTCGATGAATGCTGTCCCTACCAGGTGGCCTTGGTCTAGGGTGTGATGGATGTAACCTGTAAATTTGAGCAAGGCCATGATGGTACTGTGATCACTCCTGAATCCATGTTGTTCAGGACCCAGTAGTTGATGTTGGTTAAGATATTCCACCAGCTGATTGGCCACAATCCGCTCTAGGGCTTTGGAGAGTTGGGGGGAGTATCGAAATTGGTCTATAGTTATTGTGTAGTGTCCAGTCTCCACTTTTGTGCACCAGAGTAACTGTCGCAGATTTCCAACATTGAGGGAATTGGGAATAACAAAGGGAAAGATTGATAATTTGAGTCAGTGGGCCTAGAATTTCCTCATATGCCAGGCTGACAAATTTGAGGTCTAGGGAGTCCCCACTGCGTCTTGATTTCTCAAGTACCTTTTCCAGATATTTTCTGGCATCAGCTTCAGAGATTTCTTTGAAATGAAAAAGTGGTTGGTTATGGAGAAGCGCAGGTTTCCCTTGTGAGTCGTTTGGGGTGGGGGGATTGAAAAAGTTAGGAGGCAGGATACTGCTTAGGTCAGTGAAGGTATTATTCAGGGAGTTGGCAATGAGAAGAAGGTCTAAGGATGGCACCCCATCAATGGTGAGCATAGTCGGGGAGGTTTTGAGGTCCTTTCCAGTGATGTTGTTGAGGTTATCCCAGAAGGACTTGCTACTTTTCCATGAGTTGATGAGGGCTTCCTTGTGATATGAGCTTTTTGCACGATGGATAGCTTTCATGCAGTCATTTCTGGCTTTTTTGTACCATTGAATGTTTGTAGCTGTGCCACGTGCTCATGCCAATTGTCAAAGATGCTCTCTTGTAGACAGTTGCTTACACAGGTCAGGGGTAATCCAGGGGTTGAAGGGTCCTTTGATTGATCTTGTTTCAATAGGTGTTTTGCTTGTCGCAGATGGCACTGAATTTAGTTATGAAGAGGTCAAGGGCTATATCCTTGGTTTCATACAATTCTGTCCAGTCTTGGTACTTGAGGTTAGCTTTTGGCTGTGATAGATGTCCTTTTAGTAGAACACAGTTTGTTACATTTCTGATGGGAGGTTTGCAGTAGTTGCTATTTCAGGTGCATGTGACAAGGGAATGGTCACTCAATGAGTCTGGGAGAACAGTAATATATAGGAAGGAGCTTCTGGGTTCAGGCCGGTATCTGCCTGAGGACCTGTAATTCCAGTGTCGCCATGGCCCATCGGGGTTTGGGTCACCGGCTGTACAGCCACAAGGGACTGAGCAGGAACAGCATCTGCCACAGAGCGCACTTGCCCCAGGAGCTCTTGGAATTTCTGATTTTCTTCGGCTATCTCCCTATACGAAGGGCCTGTTCTTTGTTGTTGTTGTCTGCCCTTATTCTTGTGCTTCTTATTCTTATGATAGTTTCAGTTCCCACCCCATTGCTGCTGTTGCTGTTGTAGTTGTTGCTGTTGTTGTTGGGCCTGTTGGGGGTGTTGGTTGTCTGTGGGGAGGGGCTGTTTGTGTTGGGCCTGCCCTTCCACCGTGAGCGTCAGCCTCTTGAGTAGGCTCCACAGTGGCTACTTTCTTGGAACTGGAGCCCAGATCACGGATGTAGAGTTGGTAGACTCTCTTGGTTTTCCGAAGGATGTCGGCAAACCTGTCCGTGTTGGGATAAGTGGTTGGCTCTACCTTTTCTCTTACTGCAGGAATCATGTTCCTAAGGAACAGGGTCTTGTACTCAATAAGATCTACATCTGCAGCTTCTTGTGCAAGGTGCTTTCCTGCTCGGTAGGCCATCCAGAGTCTCTGGTGGTAAGTTGCTGGACTTTCCTTTGCATTCTGTTTTACAGGGTATGCAAGCATCACTCCTACTACACCTGGGCTGTGTGCAGAAATGAGCTCAGCTGCAACCTCATCAAAGGTGGCGTTGCCATCCTGGCGGATGGCATTGGGGAGTTTGGACCACAAACTAGGATCGATGGTTTGGCATAGTATCTGGACCTGATATTCTGCAGCGAGGCTAAGCATCTTGCATTTGAAATGCACCTTTTCCAAGTGGCAGCTGAGGTTGTCGGATGGATTCATCCGACTGATACTGTCAGCTATTTGCTGAACAGAGTAGGCCATTTGTAGGGGATTATTGGGCCGATCAGGTGGAGGTAGGTTATCTCGGGCGCCGTCTAGGGCAACCCAGGCTGCAGCCTCTGCCACAGTATGAACAATGCCATCCTGAGAACCTGCCTCTTGTAGAAGCTGCCTGATTTGGGTTTTAATGGCCCGTTTACTTCTCTCAGGGATAGATATATTACCTATTGCATTTTCAATCATTGTTTCTATCTCCTGCCTGTCTTCCACATTAATAACGGCTATCAGTGGTGCCGTCGGGACCAGGCTTATACACACACACACTTGTATGCTGCTAACTGCATGGGTAAGGCCCAGCAACAATCCAAAATACAGTTTGACAAGCATGCACAAGAAGTGGATTGGCAGGTTGGAGATCAGGTAATGGTCCTCCAATTTGCACATCCCACATTCCTCTCCAATAAATGGAAGGCCCATATCCCATTGTCAACAAGCTTAGTCCAGCAGTCTATCAAATTAGACTCCTGCAAAATAATAAACTGACTGACAAATGGTTACATGCAAACCAACTGAAACTGTATAAAGGAGCTTAATTACTTTTCCTCACCCCATTGGGTGGAATAGTACTGACTTACTAATGTTTGATTTTGCTTTTCAGATACACTGACAAGATGGCTATCTTGTTCCATTATCTCCTCATCTCAGGAGTCATCCCCTGCGTCCAAGGCACGGTACTGGACCTCCTACCACACCTTGATCATCCAGCATCTCCTTCAGAGGGAGTATCCATCAAAATACCCGATAGTCTGATTGTTGTCCAGGAAGGTTCCGATGCTTACCTCACTGCCTCGGTTGTTGCTCCTGATCAATCTTCCCTACAAATTGAGTGGCAAACCACATCGCAAGGACAAATTCTCTCTGTGGCCAAACTCTCCAAAGGAACTTTCCAGGGTTGTCCTAATGCTAAATTATCCCCAAATGGTTATTTGTCCTTGCTGCAAACTGCTGTTAGGCATTCTGGTTTATACAATATTACTGCCTTAATTGACCCTTTGTGTTGTAATTCTTTGTCTAAGGATTCTGCTCTCAAATTTTGTGCTGTACACAACATGGCCTCTGATGCCATGTACCTCTCTGTGCTACCACCCACTGATAAACAGCTTCTGATATGTCCAAAGCACACCCCTGGTCCCCACAGTGGTCTAACAGCTACTGCCTTCCCTGGTTCATTGATTAACAATTTACAATTTATGCATATACCTGTGTTGTTTAATCTTACTTACTGGAATATGAAAGAATTTGGTATGTTTCACAATACTAATACATCAGCATTTTATAGTACGTTATTGCTTGATAGTTTAGCTGCATTTCAGATTCGTACTCAGGACCCTATTGCCGGGGTCCATACTACTGAACATAGAGGCAACTTCAGGAGAAAACCCAATCCTGATGATCAAAGTCATAAACGTAATACACATGAAGTTGACAGTTCTGATGTCACTGGCGCAACAGGTACTGTCACAGGTCTCTTTGGTACAGCCATGTCTATTTGGAATAAGGCAGACATTGTTACTATCAAATCTCATTCTGCCAAATTTCAGACTGGTTTGGTGAATAATTTACTACCCCCATTATTGCATGGTGTGGATGGTCTTAGTCAGGAAGAAAGATACACTGTATACAATATGCACAACATTGCTAAGGCATTTACAGACTCTAAAGAGAAGATTAACACACTTATTGCACAGAATAACAAAGAAGCACATAAACAATACCTTGCTAGAGAAATTCTCTGCTCTGCCTATGGCTCATACATTATCACTACCATCAACAATCTCTTCCGTGATCTAGAATCTGGAAGAATCCCTGATATCATACATGACAGACGAATTTCTAAATGGTATTGTCCGCGATGTAAAACCCCTGGCTGTATTGCTATGTGAATGCAACCGTCTCTAACTATTCCTCTCTCTACAGCTAGAAACCTGGGGTTTGTGATCAGACACCCTAATACTGGTCCTTGTTTTACTTCTAAGAAATGTTCTATAAAAGCTACTATGTTTGTTTCTTTTACTGTCTCTTTATCACGCTTTGATCCCACTACAGCTTTGTTCAACAAACTGGTACTGGTACACTCCATTGGGCACCTTGATGAAGACATATACAGAGAACGCCTGGATCTACCTCCTTTACTGGTTTTTCATCCTTTCCTGGACGCCTGGGTCGCTCCGCACACAGACTGTTGTGCGAAGAAACAATATATTTACTTGTGTTGATGTGATGTATTTGATGTTATTCAACCTGTATGTGGTTATTCTCCAGATAGTATTGATTGGACCTTTTCCATGGATGATGACATCAGCACAAACAGCACAGATTTCCCAGACTCAACATTGGCTCCGGATAAACTCTACCAATCTTTTAATGAGGAGAATCATCGCCTGTCAACCTGGATTTCCAAGATGACCTACACCTGCCCAGTACAGTTGCATAAGAGGAGACTCCCCACTGTTAGATCTCAGTATAATTCCGATGGAGAGTATTGCGTGGTTACTAATTTCAAAAGCTATACTTATGGATCTGAAACATGTTATTGATACCCCCAATTTTTGTTTTGTCCCACACCAGAAAACTGTTATTGGACATACTGTTATAACCCACGTCCCCCCTTATCGATGCAGACATCATTGATGGCAACCCCAATTATCTGCTCACACTTTCTGAATATTTACCATATTTTAATGTACACATAGATCCACTTACACTTACATTAAAATCACTTTTAGACAGGAAAGATACCCACCTCATCCACATAATATGACCAAGGCCAATGAAGCTATCCTTTCATTAATTAATGATGGTGATATGAATGATGCATTAACTAACACCTGGTTAGAACTTATTTTTAAAGGTTTTGCTATTATACAAGCATTTTTGATATTTTTCTTGATTATTATGCTATGCTGCCCTACGGTAGCACACTAGCCAACGTAAATGACAGCGGGTTCCTTTAAAGCTTAGCATCGGGTTTTGTAAATGGCCACTTCTCCCCTGACCTTTCCCTAGATTTGCCTGTGTTGCCCTTTGGAGGCAACAAGGGGATGTTACATGAGGTCCCTGCACCCTTATTGGTACCCTCAGAGGTACACCGTGAGACAGTTAGTGCTTAGGTATATGTTGTACTAACATATAGGCTAAGGGCATCTACCACATAAGAGTAGATGTCAGGATATGTACGCATGTTATTGTAATAAACTTGCTTTAATTATATATATATATATATATATATATATTCTTATATGTATTTTCTGTGTATTTCTTACTTATAAGATGTTAGGACACCTGCGTCCCTGTAATAATTATGATATATAAGTCGGCATTGCCACCTTTCGGTTATTTGTATCACTACACTGAGTTATGTAAGACTCTGTATAAGTACTCTTTTGTTTCACAAACTGATGACTACTACAAAATTTTATAATGTTATTTTGGACCGTGGAGCCTCCTCTAATTTAGCCAATAGGGCTCATCTCTGTAACTAGAAATGTTTCTATCTTACAGTAACCATAGTAATTATCATAGGTATATAATGTGAGACACTAAGTCTTGTACCTCGGAGATCCCAAGAGACACAAAGAAACCTCAAGGTATAGGGGACGCTTAGCACTGGCTCGTGGTTCGTATTGGTAAGAACTGCTTAGGGCAACTGTTATTTTATCCTTTTGGTAGTAATAAACAAGTTTATTACTCTAATGCAACGTGTCTGTGATTACTTGCATTCCCAATATTGCCAAGAACCTGAGAATGAGGTTTAGACCTCCTGACAAGAGCGGCTCAAGTCCTGGAGGGTGAGTGACTGCAGAGAGCCAAAAGCTGTGCCATAGCAACAGGAGAGCACATGCTCAGGGCTTTATTGGCCCAAACCTTTCTGCCTTTTCATTTCCATCAAGTGCAGTTTGGCATCCCAAATATGGGTGTATTTAAATATCTACAGGTCTCTCATTGTTTAGCAGAGTTTCTGGGCCCTCCTCCATGGACCTCTGAAGAGGTCAAAGATTTGTTTGTTACGGTCAGTGGCACATCTACCCCACTCCACTTCTAAATTGTATGCTGAATTTCTTTTCTTGGACCCCAAATGCTGTTCTGGTAGATGCCCTTACTGGAAGATATATCTCTCTCTCATGGTCTCACAGAGCAAGACTGGAAGAAGGTCTGGTCTGATCTTTATAGGTATGATAAACAGGACAACTTGTAGTTCCAGCAGTATAAGATGTTCTACAATTTATATTACATGCCCAGTAAATTGCTTTGGATAGGGAAAAAGCAGGATGCTCTGTGTACTAGGAGTGGTAAGGTGGAGGAGACTTTATTTCATATACTTTGATCCTGTGAAAAGGCTCAGCCACTGTGGTTAGATGTGAAAGAGCATCTCGATCCTTGTTTCATTTGGAGGAGGCCTTTACACCTGAGGTCTGTCTCTTGGGAGCATATTCAGGGAGGAGTTTGGGCCTATGAAGGGCCATATTGCACTCATTGCTGCAACTTATTAAACTTATGATCCTTCGGAATTGGTTAGATTGTGAGATTCCCACCAGGGCTGAACGACATAAGGAGATTTTATTTGTATTAAAATACATAGAAAACCATTGCCAGTTTAACTCACAAGCATCATGTCTACTCCAAGCAGTGGTCAAAATTGCATATGGTACTGATGCTAATGTAATGGGTGACCCTGTTAATTAGTACTTTTGAATCTTAACCCTTGTTTTACATGCTGTATTTTATTTTTAAAGACATTTTCTCTTATTGGAGGCTTGAAGGTCCCCTGTTAGGGACAAAAGACATTTATGGACACTTCCTGCACATCTGTACTGGAATTTGTACACCTGACAAAGCCCATAGGAGGGGTTTGTGTGGGTACTGGCTAATTGTTTTAACTCTTTCAGTCTGTTCTGTCTTCCTTGTTAGTTTCATGGTCTGTGTATTGTTTGTTGCATAATGTTTCAATAATGTATACTGAATTTCAAAAAAAGAAGGCTCTCAATCACAAGCAAGACATCGGCAACCTCAGGTGACACCCCAAAACATGTGATGGCTATGTTTTCAGGAGTCATGCATGCAGATGTAGGGACTTTGTGTCCAGATGGCCCAGAGACCCCTAGTTCTGTGACAACAGACTCTGATACAGAAACATAGAAACAGGATGCTCTATTGCCAGGTGTTGTAGGAGCAGAAACCATATCTGGTGAGACCATGGAAGAGTTATGAGAATGAGAATGGTACTCTCCACTCTTAGCTTGAACAGAACCCTCTGTAAGAGAGGAATGGGGGGAAATGCAGTCAGGAATTTTCATTTCTAAGAGACAATGTGTCTTGCCAAAAAATTCCATGGAGCAAGTAAGTAAAAGTGTGGAAGTTTTGTGTTGTATCGGGGCACAAAAAAGTCCAAATCTGCATGACCCCATCTTGTGATTGTTTACTACAGAGGTCAGCAGTTCCCATTTGTGAATCAGGGATTGATGCCTGCTTAGCTTGCCTGTCAAGACATTTTAGAAACCTAAGAGAAACACAGCCAACAGCAAAAGGTCATGAGACATCACCCAGTATCACAGTCTCATTACTTCACTGCATAGGGGATAGTAGTAAGTGCCCCCTTGTTTATTTATGTAGTGCTTGATATTGACATTGTCCATCTGGATTTATAGAGGACCAGGACAGAGATGATTCTGAAATGCCTGGAGGCTGTGTAGGACAGCTCTCATTTCCAAGACATTTATGCGTTGTTCAGTCTTCACTCTGTTCCAGGACCCTTGTGTCTGGAAGGAGCCGACATGAGCAATATGGGTGTCTGCCCTGTCCTGTGGCAGGAAGGCACACCCCTTTTTCATGTTCAATACTGTCCTAATGTATTACAGGTGTTGGTATGGGGTCAGTTGCACTGACTTTGGTACATTCACTGTTACTCCCAAGGCCTCGAATAGCTGCATCATTCAGGAAAGGGTGTAAAGGAGAGCTTCCTTGGAACTGGCCTTAATGAGCCAACCTTCCAGATAAGAGGACATAAAGTCCTTCCCTGTGATGGGATGCTGTAACAACTGCTGAGCATTTGGTAAATATCTGAAGTGCCAAGGATGAGCCTAAGGGCAACACTCGCAACTGATAGTGTCTGCCCTGCAGCACGAAACAGAGGTATTGTCTGTGACACTATCTGATCTTGATATGAAGGTATGTATCCTTCATATCCAGTGAACAGATCCAGTCCTCTGTTTATAAAAGGGGAATCTGGGCTTGCAGAAATATCATTTGAAACTTTTTGTATTTGATGTACAGATTGAGGTCTCTAAATGTGCTTCTGCTTTTTTATTTATTTATTTATTGTAAGCTAGGAAAACCTTTGAATCAGAGACTCGTTTACAGAGGTTCCATATCAGAAGACAACACAACTACAGCAAATATACATGGTACATAATTATACATTATACAGAAGAACTAGAAGAAAATAAGCAGGTTCAGCAATTATAAGGCAAGTATCTGATTGTGCAGGGGCAGAATACTTGCAGGGTCAGCAGACATTTAAGCATTTAGACAAAGTGATAAACAGTCAGCCAGAATTTTATCCATTTTACAGTTCTTTTTGTCATGATTCTAGCTAGTTGTGGAGTCACGTGATACCTGCAGACTGATAAGCAGACCTTAGGAAGAGCTCTCTTCTCCCTCTCCTATAACCTGCCAAAATCCAAGTTTTAAGAGGGGATTGTACATTTCAATCGACTTCTACTGAGACCTGCCATCCTAACAACCAATCATACAATTATTTTACATTGCTATTGGTGGAATTAATGCCGCGATGGACTTGGAGATGACACAGGCCCCACCGCACCACACGCCACTAACCTCACCACTGAAGGTGCCGAAGAAAGCAAAAGCTCAAGGGAGCAAGCCTGTTCATGCAACCTCACGTACATCAACAGTTGCTCCCCTAACCGAGGATAGATTCCTACAAGAGCTGCTTCCTTTAGGGAAACTCTAGAAGATATCTCAATGGAGCTGAAATCCTTAAGATTCCACATGGGAGACCTGGGGAGGAAAATAGGGGACGTGGATGCCAGGACCTCATCATTGGAGGCCCACAAAGACCGAACGGACCTGGTGTCTAAGTCAAACTTAGACAACAGATGGCCAAACTGCAATCAAAAACAGAAGACCTGGAAGGAAGGAGTTGAAGAAACAACATCCTTATCTTTGGCCTACCTGAATCTGAGGAAGGTACCAAAAGTAGTTGCCTTTACCCAAAAGTTGCTAGCCAAAGTCGTGGGCTTGTCTCCTTTTAACCCCGGATACCAAATTGAGTGTGCACACAGGTCGCTGAGACCGCAACCCCCAGAAGGAGCACCTCCGACCCATAATCCTAAAATTTCTCAGCTATTTGGAGAAACAACATGTGTTGTCCAAGGCCTGGGAGCTCCAGGCTATCCTTTGAGAAGACAGACCTCTCCGTTTCACACAGGATCTACCCCTGGAAACGCATCAAAAAAGAACAGCCTTTCATCCCATAGTCTCCAAAATAATTGCTGCTGGAATGAAATTTAAAATGTCATATCCAGCTCATCTCCAGATCTGCATCAATGATAGCTGGTACTCCTATGATACTCCCGAAGCTGCCAAGCAAGACCTAAAGCAAAGACTTCCTGACCTTTTCAGTTCTACCTGAACTTTCTTTAGCCTGGTTACTGAGTGGCTGCTTTAAGTTGTTTACCTAATGCTATGTTTAGTTTAAATTCCCTTGGGATCACTCATCTCCTGATAGTTAGAGGAAGGTGTAGCAGTGGCTTTAAGGGGATACTGTTGCTCATCCACGAATTTTCCCGATCTGAGTCAGCCATGAGTGCCTCTCCTTCAGGGGGCTGGAAGCTGGCTCTCAACCCCTAACCATCTCCCAGGAATACATCCAAAGGGAACTTAATATTAAACCGCTGTTCCCAGCAGGATGGATTAGTAGAGCAACGGTGCCAGACTTAATTGGTTCCCCCAGTGCGCTCCGGGGTAATGGGTGAGACATATAATTTGTGCTTATTGTTTTTGTTTATTTCCCTACTGCTATAACATTCTAATAGCCTCTTCAGACAAGTCAGAGGCATTAAAGGACTCAGGCTAAGCAGCGGAAAGTCTCTTCTTAAAAACGAGCAGTATTATCTTACTGGATGAGTATTATAGCCTCTGCCACATTTAATTTTATCCACATGATGGATCCTGGGCATAGATTGCAGGAATGTTTAGCCCCTTCGGCGACTATCTGCGCATGGTAGGAAAAGGCAGGTAAGCTACCGCTCTATCTATTTCTAGGGTCCCCAGATTAACATCTCAATTATAACATTAAGGGGGAGGGGGAGGAAGAGCGAGAGGAATGCTGTAGTCCTGCGTGGCACCACAAACTGGATTGGGGGGGGTTGTGCTTGCTCCTATTCACTGGGTACATTAAACAGTTTACTTCTATTTATCTTAACCATCCTTCCACAGTGAATGGAATCAAGTACAATAGGGTTCACCCTCTTCTAATACTGTTTTTCTATACTTGTTACAGATTTCAATTTCTAGAGTGGGACAATTTAAATAGTTTAATTAGTTGGAGGAAATGAGTAGTCTCGATAACCACGTTGTTGTTACCGAACAAATTAATATTACCGGTGTCCTCAGGGGAGAGGGATGGGTTAGTATACCCTCAAATATTTTCCATTGACCCCTACTCACAGGTTAAACGGTTCATATGTGCCTGGCATTTGCAGTTTGAAAAGTTAGCTGATGTTTTTTATATTCACCATGGAATACTGGGGTCTATTAGATTGATTTATAGGGAGGGCGGAGGGAGGGATGGAGTGTGTCTTATGTTCCACAAAGGCGGGAGATACCTGTCTTTCACTTTGTTCATTTTGTTTATACAAAATGGGGAGTACAACCTTTACAGTTGTGACATGGAATGTTAGGGTTGTTAGGGACCCTACCAAGCAATATCAAGTTCTAAAATACTGTGCCTTGATACATCCTAATATAGATTTTTTGCAGGAGACCCATCTCATTGTTAAAGAGACCACATGGCTATGCAGGCAAGGAGTAACTCAAGTTTTTACTCTTGCAACTCTTCCTCGAGCAGAGGGGTAGCCATTCTGATAATGAATAATGTTCAAGGCCACTGATTTACGGTGATTAAAACAATGAAATTCCATTTTCAAGACTTCAGATTCCGGAATTGCACTGGCGATTGTTACTCTACTTTCCGGATTTTACCGGGATTCTGGTATCATTCTTTTAGTATGTGCATAAATAATCAGAATTAAAGAAGACTTAATATACAGAGCATTAAATAAAGCAAATTGAAAACAGTACAAGAAGGAATTAAAAGTAAAACACAAGTTTTGTAGTTTTACTGTTCTGATATAAAATGCCAGATTCCAAGAAATCTTTGTTTTAACCGGTTTTCAGGCAGCCCTAATTCCAGAATTTTACCGAATTTTCGGGTGAAAACCGAAAAACAGTGGTCTTGAATTAATGTTCCATTCCAAGCTGCCTTGACTATTTCTGATCCTGAAGGTAGATTTATCCTGGTTAAGGGAACTATTCACCATACAGAGTTAGTCCTAGGCTGCCTCTATGGACCGATCAGAGGAGATGCACAGTTCTTTATGGAACTTGTGAACAAATTAGCATCACTACTACCTACCACTTTAATATTGGGTGGAGATGAAATGTAAGAAAAAATACAGGAAATGTTGGGGGGCCCTTTGAAGTAAACACTCTTCGCTCAAGTTATTGTTCCTCAACCTTTCTTATTTCTCTTCCCCCTACATTTCGCTCGACTTGGAGCTTGTTCACGGGGTTTATTCTTTGTTACACATCTGTAAATACATTTATTTTATGTCATTGATCAGCATTTTTTTAATATGATATTGTTACATTTTTTATTATTTGGTGTATACACATACCATTCAATAAACATCATTGCTTGTGCATCCTTGTATAGATTCTTAATTTTTCACAGGGTTAGTTTATTTGTACTTGTTTAGATCCTAAGTTGCATCCTAAACAGACATACACAGTATGTTAGTGAACACAGTGCTGCTAACAACTTACTTACCTCTGAAACCCGCCTCCCATCCTCAAAGGGCACTAAGAGATTTTATTGATATGCTGGATCTATGTGATCCGTGGCATATCCTTAACCCTTCTCACCATCTTTACTCCTTTTACTCACCTATCCATCATTCTTGGTCCAGGCTTGACTATATATTGATCAGTCTTCTCTTACTATCCAGCTTATGCCAAACCGAAATAGAAACAATTGTCTTATCAGACCACTCCGCAGCCTGGATAGTTACATCCCCTGATTCTGATATGCAAAAAGACTCCTCTTGGAAGCTGAACACACAACTCTTAAAAGACAAATCCCATACCGAGAAGATTTCTTCACTTATACAATCCTTTACTGCACATAATAAAGGATCGGTCCCAAGAGCAGACATTGAATGGTGTGCACTTAAATGCTACTTCTTGGGAGAACTTATTAAAATGTCCTTATAGGAAAAAAATCAAGAGAGAAAGAGGCACTAACACTTTTATCTCAAATCAGAGCCACTGAGCTAGCCCTTTCTGCATCCACCTCACCTGCCTCTCTAAATGCACTACTTTTACTGAGAAACAAGTATGGAGACATTCTTAGAGAAAAAGCCGAATACACCCTCTTGAAAACACGTTCTAAATATGTAGACCAAGGAGAAAAAGCTGGTAGACTTCTAGCTCTCTGCTTGCGAAAGCTTGAAAGTTCCAGACTGATTCCCTCGATCATTGCCCCAGACGGCTCTATTAAGACTACATCCTATGACATAGCCTTAGTCTTTGAAAATTATTATCGTAAGCTATACGGTAAAAATCCTTCACCCCCGGAGGCTCAAGCCGTTGGAGACTATTTGAATTCTGCTCATCTTCCATGTCTTCTGGAGCATCACTGCACTACCCTCTTATCCCCCATCTCTCTCATTGAAGTGAGTGAAGCTATTAATAACTTGGCTCTGGACAAAGCGCCAGGCCTGGATGGCTATCCCTCTAATTTTTATAAAAATTTCTCCAAGGAATTGTTCCCTTTGTTACTGAAGCTCTATGAATACATAATTCAGGCAGATACATTGGATTCATCACTTTTCAAAGCCACTATAGTTCTTATTCTCAAACCAGACAAACCAGTTACACAACCATATAGCTACCATCCCATTTCCCTCTTAAACTGCAACATAAAAATTCTCACAAAAATTATCTCTACATGCATCAGGAAAGTCTGGACACTCCTGCTGAGTCTGGAACAAGTAGGTTTCATGCCTAAAAGATCCTCAGCAGATCATATTAGGAAACTACATCGTATCTTTCAGGCTGCCCACTCTTCTCCCTCTCCTATGGCTCTTATCTCTCTGGATGCTGAAAAGGCCTTTGACAGAGTGGATTGAGACTTCCTGTGGTGCACTTTCCAGCTATGGGCATCCCCTCTAGTTTTATACATTGGGTTCAAAACATATACTCTTCCCCCACTGCTAAGATATATTGTAATGAGGTATTTTCTTCCCACGTCCCTCTCTTCACCGGCACTAAGCAAGGGTGTCCCTTTTCACCTTTTCACTTTAACCTATACCTAGAACCACTCATTAAACATATTAAATTATCCCCTTAAATTCAAGGGATTCAGGTATTAAACTCTAACTTCACACTATCAGTGTACCCTGATGATATTCTCCTGCATTTGCAATGACCCACCATCTCGCTAAAGAATGCTGTTGAGGTCATTTCTCAATTTAGCCATTTCTCTAGTAACAAATTAAACTTGACTAAAACTGAGATTTTTCCCCTCAATCATCACACTCATAAAGCAGACTTTGCATCTTTTGGCATGAAATGGTCCTCTTATTCACTCAAATACTTGGGGATTATGGTAACAACTGACTCCGCCCTTACCAAAAAGCTGAATTTGGATAACCTAGTGTCCACTGTACAACAAGATCTTAAGAAATGGGAGTCTCTCCCAATTTCTCTATGGGGAAGAATAAATATTATCAAAATTAATGTTCTGCCTAGAATTTTTTATCCTCTGAGCACATTAAATATCTGGTTGCCTTTGACATTTTTCTGCCATTTTCACTCCCTCATAGCCAATTTCATCTGGCTGAACAAACATCCCAGGTGCGCCTACTTAAAACTGAGTCTCCCCAAAGATCTGGGTGGTCTCCGTCTACCAAACTTCCTATTGTATCATTGGTCCAGTCATTTTATTAAACTAAGACAATGGCTGATAAGCACCAACAAAGAATATTTTCCTGGATGGAGGCTAATAGAACAACAACTTCTTCATACTCATAACTTAACTGCTCCTATCATTTTTTATTTGCCTTGGAGAAACCTACCATCACCCCTCAAAAATCTGCCATAGGCACCTCATTAGAGTCTTCTCTCAATTTTGCCCCTTTCTTAAGATTCGTCCTCAAAAAGACCCTTCCCAACCTCTTATCTTCAACTCAAATATTAATATAGGTGGCTCCTGTCTAACATTGGGTTGGTTGCCACAATTAAGAGAAATTATAGTAGCTCATCTATACTCCTCGGATTCCCTTCTTTGCTCCCCTGATATCATCCTGAAATTTCAAATACCTCAAGTAAACATCTTCAAGATTTTCCAGCTCAGACACTTAATAAGTCAGCTATTTGGGCCTACCCCTAAACCTCCCAAACTGTCTCCCATCCTGACTCAGTTAAAAGATATATTGGACAGACCGCATGGAGTTTCCTTATTATACTCCTACTTCTTATCTTTGAGACATCCCGAACCACTTCGGGGTTCTAAAATCTGGGATACCCTGACACCTGACATGATATTAAATTGGAAACATATTTAGAAGGATCTACATGTCTACATCCCTCAGGACAGACTTAGACTTGCACAATATCATATTCTCAATTATATGTACTACACTTCTGTTAAACTTGTCAAAATTGGCCATCTGTCCTCCTCAGTATGCTCTAGATGCGGCAACTCAGAAGTGAATATATTGCACATTCTATGGCATTGTGGCAGACAATTCAATCCAAATTAGACCCCCTGCTAGGCTTAGATGGTCTCTTTAACATTGAAGTATATATCCTAGGTGTTTACGACACCATTAGGATAAAAGAAAGAAGATACCACATGGCCTTAATTTCAATTGTTGTCAAGAAATTAGTGTTACGCCATTGGATGGACCGGCTCACAATTTCCTACAACAAATGGCTAAATAGACTTTCCACTTGTTTCCGAACTGAACGTCTCATAACAAGCTCTAACAACAAACTTTGAGCTTTTGACAGAAAATGGGGTAAACTCTACACCCTATATTTACATTAATAAATATTTTATTTCTAACTCTCCATTTGTACTATCTTGTAGATAAGCAATAATAATCAATCCTTCCTTTAATATTTAATTTCAATATAGACACACTCCAGGGGAGGAATAGGGTGGGGGGAGGGGGGAAGGGATTAGTTAGATGATGTGACTTGTACTGTTTTTCTTGTCAACATCTCCATGTGAATGGTTTATAATGAAAAACAATAAAAAGTTGAATTTCAAAAAAAAATAATTCTAGCTAGTTGAGAGTTAAGTGCTATTAAAGGCAGATACAGGCAGGAGAGCCAGATAACATGGTCAGGGGGATGGGTAGGGATTTAAGAGGGGGTGAGGAGGAGAGGAAGGAGGTAGGAGCAGAGTAGAAAGGGGTGGATTGAACTGCAGTCCAGGAAGAAAAAGGGAAAGAGGAGGAGAGCAGGGGGGTAGGGGTGGGGATGGAGGGGGAGAGAGGGGTTGCAGTGGGGTATGAAGGGAGTGAAAATAGTAAAGAGGGAGTAGGGGAGGCATGGTCAGGTGTACGAGGGAGGTCAAAGCAGGATCGGGGTATGGGGTGTGGGCCAGGGGAGGAGAATATGTAGCACAGTCACAGGTACCACCCAAGGCGTGGGCGGCTTGAAGTTAGGATTTAAAAGGGCCCAATTTGTTTTAATTTTTTAGCTTTGAACTGAGGGAGTTCATCCAGGTAGGGGGTTCGGTATTTGAAAGAACGTTGCCCTAGGGAGGTTCTATGGAAGAGGACTTTCAAGGTGAGGTCATTTAGGTCCCTTGTGTAACTAGCTGAGTCAGAGCTTTTGAGGAGGCTCTGAACCCTGGAAGGGGTCAGGCCAAGTAAAGATTTTTTGGTGATCAGGCATGTTTGGTAGTGGATATGTCCATCTAGGTTGAGCCAACCGCTTTGGGCATACAGCTCACAAGTGTAGGTTAAGTGATGCAAACCCAGGACTAGCCTGCAGGCTTTGTTTAATGTGGTTTTAATTTTTTTGAGGGCTGTTGAAGTTGCTGCCCCATAGATCGCAAGGCAGTAGTCAATTGGCGCCAAAACTGAGCTGAATACAACCAATTTTAGGACTTCAGGAGTAAAGCTGCGCTTGTTTTTATAGATTAGACCTAGTTTGGCATTAGCCTTTCTAGCAACTTGGTCGATATGTTGTGTGTAGGACAATGTTGAGTCTAGTGTTACCCCTAGGTATTTGAAGTGGGTTACAGGTTCGAGGGGAGAGTTTTGGTTATTAACAATTTATATTCGGTAGTTCCTGTGCCTGTTTTGAGAAGATGTGAAGATAATAGTTTTGCGTTTTTTATAGTTTAGTAGTAGTTTAGAGTCATTGAACTATTTTTCCCCCTAAGGAGAAGTCAGATTGCATATGGTTTTCTAGCTCACTGGGTCAGAGTGGGATGAGTAGGGTACCACATTGTCCACATAGAGCATAACCTGGTCCATTGCTTTTGCTTCTGTTGACTTTTTGTGCCATTTGTGCCAACCTGATGGCTCAGGCCATGCCTGAAAACATTCCCTGGGACCAGTGCACCAATCCAGTTAGATAGATAGATAGATAGATAGATAGATAGATAGATAGATAGATAGATAGACAGACAGACAGACAGACAAATAAATACATTTTTACCTTGTTCTGAGGCTTCAAAGGGGATTATGGATGGTTTGCAATTGTCCAATATAAGTATGCTTCAATTAAAGCCAAACTGCATGAAAATTGATTAGTGCTGCAATGCAAATAAAATAAGCAACATATCTGAAACTATTAGCAGTAATTACATCACTAAACAGCATAAATGGAATGCCAGCAGGCGCTCAAACTAGGGCAAGCATTGTATAAAATTCTGAATGTAAAATAACAGTAATGTCAGAGAAAAAACCTCACCACCCAAATTGTGCCAGATATTTAAGCAATATACCACAAGAGGTGTGGGTGATGCCAAGATTTACTCACGCCTGGTGTGTTGTTTGGTCACGAGGCCACAGGCATGGGTAAATCCTGGTATTATCCACACCCTCGAGTGGTATATTGCGATTATACAGTGTCCTTCAGTTTTTGTACAAAAAAAATAGAAAAAATAGTTTTTGCAGTTTAAATGATTTTTGTGGAATTTATTATTGCTCCCAAAAAATAGTTCCCTTTTGCTATCACTGAGATGCTTGCTCTCCTGTCTCCCCTCCCCAACTGATACTGTTACAGTATGCATTTGTAGTATTTGTCTTTATTTTTTTTGTTTGTTTGTGTTTGCTTTAATTTTGTGACACAGATGAGCGGGTGGAAGACTAAGAGGCATCTTGTCAGCACCCTTCAATGTACTCCTGGCTGCAGCTTATGCAGTCTTATGTTCTCTCCCTCTCTTTCTATTTTGTTTTATTTTGCAGCACAGCTGAGTGACTGAAAGACCCACAGACATCATGTCAGAAGTGTTTACTATTCTGGCGCTGACTGTTAGTGGCTGGGAGAGCGAGATGCATTGTTTTGTAACAGAGCTGGCTGACTGTTTAGATGCCTGCTGCTGTTACTTCTGTTGGGGGTTTGCAGCTCAGAGTGTGTGGCGAGCAGCTGAGGGTTATATTTTAAAAGACACCAATTCTGGATCATTTGTTGATTGGTGTGCTGTGTGACTAAATGTAATTAGGCTTCATGGAAAGCTGACAGTAGGTCCAGAAAGTGTTCTTATCCAGGAGGAAGAAAAGCAAAGCTGAGGTCTAATGTTGGCCTGCACTGTGATTACACTGAGCGGCTTCTGTGTGTAGTGAGGTTTTTTTTTCCCCCAATTGTTTAACCAGGTGAGACACACTAAGCTGAAAGCTTCAAGAAAATACAAAGTCACACATGCCCCCACAAAGCTGAAAGCTTGTTTACAGGTACAACCTGGGAGTACAGGGAAGTTAAGTGACTTGCTCAGGATCACACAGTATGCAAGTGGGGACTGTGGGATTCAAACCCAAGTCTCCAGATTTGCAGCTCAGAGCCTTAAACCACTGCGCTATGCTGCCTCCCATGTATGTGGTGAGTGTACTAGTGCTTTCAGACTTTCGGTGCTGTGTTTGAAGCAGAGATTTTAATTTTTAAAATTATTTTTAAGGGAAAGTATCTATCTCTCCTTTTCTGGAATAATGTACAGGACCCAACATTCAAAGGTTGAGAGCGGGAAGAGTGGTAATGCAAATTGTGGAGTTCTGTATCTGTGTCATCCATTACTGTGTTTGCGAGTCTTGGCTTTGCGGTGCTTGGAGTGATTTCGGGGGTTGATGCAGCTGACTGGCGCTGGCACCTTTTCCCGTGAGATAATATTAGGATTTACAACACCTAGAAAGTGCCAGCCAACCAATCAGCATGCTTCATTTTTCTAGCTATTGTATAATTAAATAAGCATGATAAGGGATGTATATCATGGGATATTGTCAAGCCTCAGGTGGTTGGGTACGTAGGCTACGTTTAGCAAGGCCCAACCGTCTCGAGAAGTGACGTATATCCCATGATATACCACACCCTGAAGTGACTTATTGCTATTATGAACTGGATTTATTTAATTTTTTTCAAGAAAAAAAAATACTTTTAAAACCTTGTGAAATTGCTTCTTTCAGCATGTTGGAAGAGTATGTTTTGACAAAATAGCCCTGAAGGGCTTGGCCAGCAGGTGGCGCTGTTATAACTAACACTGTATCACTTTGGTAATACTGGTCCTCTCAAGTATGCTCTCCATGGGTTTCACATGGTCATGCTGCCTAGTCTGGAACAGAGTGAATGTGTGTTTAATTTGCGGTTTCTTTTCGGTAGTTAGGTAGAGCTTGTCAGCGCCACGATTGAGATTTTCTTTTTTTTTTTTATTTTGTAACATGACAGTCAAGCACTAGTGACGCTGTGGAAATGACGCTACTCACTCTGTCAACATCATATTCCTCAGGAGTTTGGCTGAGGTAAAAAAATATATGGCAGGCTTTGTAAAGTACTGGCAGTAGCAGCGGTTGTAGGAGGGATGGCGTTTATTTTGATTTTTGGAGCATGTCTCCGTCAACAGTTGTGCCTTTCTACAGTTTGGTGTGAGGTGGCAACACTGGCGGAGCAGAGCGATGTGTGGTGCTGCAGGTGACAAGGCTGGTGGCTGGAGGTTTTCTGAAGCCATGATGATGTAGCTCGATAACATCACGGCTTTAAAAATGTCTTAGCCAATCAGCGACATCCATTTACGATCCCCAGTTCATAATTACAAACAAAAACTACAGTCAACAAGAATTTGTCAATGTTAAATGTTCACTGCTGGTATTGCTGTTGTACCGGGTCTTGCTTGTGCACATTTCTACTATATACATTTATCCAGGATAGAGCAGATGAGATGCAATATCTCACATGGGAAACAAACAACTTAGACACTTGTTCTCCCTTTGCATCTATTTCAGATCCCATATGCAGCCCTTTTTCTAACACTTGAAACCTTTGGAACTGTACTATGGCCCATAGCACCAGCGGTCCCTGAGCAGCCTCTGTTGTTTTTTCTGACACTGCTTTTCTTCCCAACTGCTTTTTCCTGTTCTACCACAGAAAGGTAAGAGTATCACATTTATTAAGTAGATAATGAAGTCACAAATACCTTGGCTCAAATTTTCTTTTTCCACTGAGTTTATTTGTCCACTACCAGTGACGCATCCTTCTGATTGCACACCCCAGCAACATCTGAACAAAGAACGTAGCAGCGCAGGGCCTGAAAGTGTGAGGGGGAGAAGAGTCTTCACTTGGCACGCCACAGGATTTTTACCCCCCTTTCTTTGTGCCCTCCCACCTCCTCAATGCTCAGATGTGTCCTGTGGAGGAGGGTAAACTGATTGGCCAACACAGGGGCTGCCACAGAAGGGGGAAAGAATGTCCGCAGGCACACAAAAAACACTTCTGTGCCTGCCAGCGCTGCCCTTCTTGTGTAACTGTGCAATGCATTTATAGGTTCTAACACACTCTCATCTCCCCCCCATTCTGCCTGCCTGTGTATGATATTCTGTCGAACAATGATCGCCCTCTCTAACTGACTGCCACACAATGGCATTGTAGTGCTCCTGTTGCTCTCTGTCCCTGGCATAATAAGGGACCCAGAGTGCACACAAGACAAATTCACTCTGGTAGCTAACCTACTCAGTGCCTACAGCACAATAACCTCCACACAACTGTCCAACGCTGCAGTTCAACACCCACATGGGGACTTACCTCCACCCTGTAATTGATGGATACTGTCTAGCCTTCCCTTCTTGTCAACCCCCTGATACTCCTACCTAGACTTATCACCCTACATGGAAACCGGAAATCACCTGGCACTCATTCTAAGTGTTGCAAACTTAATAACAAGCAATTTTTGGAATATATCTGGAGGATTGCAATACTTCTACTGCTACCTTCGGAGAACATACACCCCAACCCGGACCCTCCCCAGCACCAACCAGCACTAACGAAGAACCTGGGGTCGCTTACTTTTGCATCAATAAATATCTGCAGCCTCCTCCCTAAATTAGACAGCCTGCATGTTTAGGTGTCACAGCATAACCCTGACATCCCCTCTATTGTAGAAACTTAGCTGTTACCCAAAATACCAGACATATCTGTCTTGATAACAGGCTACACTGTCTTTAGACAGGACAGACTCACAAAGCATGGAGGCGGATGTGCTATCTACATTAGGGACAACCTGCAGGGTCTTGCTTTGCAACTGCCTAGCACAGGTGATAATATGCAAGCTCTGGCTGTAAAAGTACTCCTAGGTGCCCACAACAGAGCAATCAGTGTGCTATCTGTATACATCCCGCCAAGGCAGACTACTCAAGGCTTCGACTCACTTATGCACTGTCTGAGTAGTCTGAGCATGAACTCGGAAGTCATACTGATGGGAGACTTTAATATCAGTTGACTCTCCTTGGAAGCAAACTCCTTCAAAGACGCTGTCTCTGCTCTCCACCTCACACAGCTGGTTGACGCCCCCACAAGGCTAAACTATAGAACCGGTACATGCACACTTCTAGATTTTGTACTTTCCAATCACCCCTCTCACATCACCAATACCACAGTTCTGCTTGATGCTATCAGTGATAACTCTTCCGTCCTGCTCTGCTGGTTGAGCAGGTTCACTAAGCCCCCTTCCAGAACAATAATTAATAGGGTCCTTACTAAGGGCCATCTAGAGCTCCTAAAAATAGACCTTAAACTCCTAGACTGGATCACAGTCTACTCCACCTGTGATGTTGATACTGCTCTGAACCAGTTCATCGCTAAATTTAACTCAGTGTGTGATAAGCATACTCCCGTAATAAAGCAGAGAGTCAAAGGCCAGTGTTACCCATGAATCACTCCCAATCTAATTGAGCAGCTATGGCGCAGGGCCCGGGCTATGGATAGGCACACTGACCTAATGGCATATAAAAAATTGAGAAATGACTGCACACTGGCTATCAGAGCAGCAAAAAGCAAATACTACAAAGTTGCCCTCACATGCTCCTGGAACAATGGCAAAAAGTTCTGAAGCAATCTAAAAGACATCGTGGGGAAGGACCCTAAGTTTGCTCCCACGATGATCAACATCGAAGGTGCCCCTTCCCTTGACCCCCGTCTTATTGCACACACATTTAACAAAGCATTCACCGATTTCACTGGAGTTCTCCCCCCAGACTTTGACTGCTCTGGAATGATAAATAACTATGGAAGCCTTGACAGTACTACCTTGCACCTGCCATTCTGCTTCAAAATCTTATTGCAATCCAAAGCAAAAAAATACTTCCTCAAGGTGCTCGGGAAAACTAGACACAGCGGGGATGGCCTGGATCTCAAATTTATTGCCACTGCCCTGGACGAGATCCTAGCCTCACTAACCCACATAGTTAGCCTCTCTCTTAGGTACTCACAATTTCCACAAAAGTGAAATCAGCGGTAGTAACACCAGTGTACAAGAATGGGGACCGCACTCTGCATGGGAATTAGAGGCCGATCTCCATTCTTCCTCCTTTATCCAAAGCCCTGGAATGGATAGTAGCTGACCAGTTGATTGATTACCTGGAAAAATACCAACTACAATGTCCACAACAACATGGGTTTAGGCAAGAGCACAGTACCACAACAGCTTTACTTGAATTTACAGGCTTCATACACAACTCCTTCGAGTATGGTCATCTAACCAGTGTGGCTTTTATTGACCTTACAAAAGCCTTTACACTATCCACCACACCCTCCCACTTGACCAACTGGTAGACATTGGTCTTTCCCTAGACACTGTTGCCTGGTTCAGTGGTTATCTATACAGTCATACACAGCAAGTAAAGATCAGGAATGCACTATCAGACACTAGGTCTGTCCTCTCAGGCATGCCTCAAGGGTCCATTTTGGGACCACTCCTGTTTAGTATTTTCCTCAACTCTCTCCCATCTGCCTGCCAGGGTCACATTCTGTTACATGTGGATGATGTTGTCATCTTTGCCATCGATCCCGACTCCAAGGCCCTAGAAACCCAACTTCAACAAAATTTCTCTTAGGTTGAAAAATGGTTCAGCAATCACAAACTTATAATTAACTATAAGAAGACAAAAACAATGCTATTCACCAACCTACAAAATAGGCACCGAACCTATCCACTTACTATCACCAATGCTGTGGGCTTCCCACTGGAGCTTGTTCCACATTTTAAGTATCTGGGGGTCACCATCGACAGTACCCTTTCTTATGCTTAACACACTGGCAATATTGCCAAGGCAGTTAATGCGCGTATTGGTCTGCTTTTTAGGCATAAACATTGTCTATCCCCAGAGGCCCTCAACCTTGCTTTCCACAGTTCAGTAGTCTCTCTTATCGACTACGGACTGGTTATTTATGGGGCAGCCACAAACTCAGCCCTCTATCGCATCAAGTTAGCCCTCAATAAAGCCTGCCGACTTCTCACTGCCTCTGTGCGTATGTCCCACGCCTGTGACCTGTACTCCAAGGCTAACTGGCTCCAGCTCAAGAGCAGACTTGTGTACCAAATCTGCCTACTAGCAAAAAAAGTCAGCTAAGATCTTGTGCCTCTTGGGGTTCATAAGCTCCTCACCCCTCCTGACAACTAACGTCGCACTAGAAGCTCAGATAGTCTGATCTTCAAGATCCCACGCTGCCGTACATCCCAAAGTCAGAGGACGTTTGCCTACCTGGCACCACTCTGGTTTAACAACCTCTGTAGTGAAATGTCATCAGCTGCCACCTTGAGCACGTTTAAATTGAAGCTGCAGCAGCAGCTAATTGCTAATGCCAACCGTGACTGTTACCACTAACATGGTCCAGTCCTCAGCTAACTGCACTTGCTTTACCTCACCACCCTCACCTCTTATCTGTCTACAGCACTTAATTCCTGTCTCCCTTCCCCCTCCCCTTGCTTCCCCCCCATACCCACACCCTTCCAGTCCTCACTGGCTACCACCCTCCTTTCCTTTACCTCGCTACCCTCCCTCATTCCTCATTCTCCCTACCCTCTTCCACTACTTCCATCCCTTCTCCTATCCTTTCTCTCCCCCCCTACACTGTGCTGATGAGGCCTCTGGCTGGCCTACATCCCTTGTTCCACCTACCCTAAGCCTGCTCCCTTCAGCTGTTGCATCCTACACTTCCGATGTCTGACTAGGCCTACTGGGCTGATCCTGTCCCCCTGCTTTGTCTAGTTCCAATTGCCCAGCGTTATTCCCCTCTGTATTCCCTACCTCTAACTCTGTTCATTTGTTATACCAAATGCCTATGGAAACTGTATTGTTGTTGTATGACTGTTTTATTCCCTTTAACCCTATATGCTGTTGTTTACCATCTGTTACTCCTACTGATGTTTGTAACTCACCTGATGTGGAACCTATTTAAAGAGTTTAGCTCAATAAAGTTTTTTTCCAAGATTTCAAATAAAATAAAATAAAAAATAAACAATTCAGACTCTTTCCATCCATACCACTCTACTCTACAGTATAAGGAGGAACAGACTATCATTCTACCACTCAAAGCCCTTCTGTCCATACCTCTCTACTGTCACATATTATTTATTTACTTAGTTATTTGAAAATTGGTAATAGAGAGAGACACACTGAGCCAACACTCATTTCCAGGTGCAGCCCGGGGAAACAGGTTCAATGAAAAAGCATTAGAATGGACAGGTCCTCATTCTACCATTCAGAGCCCTACTGCCCATACCTCTCTAATACCTAGCATTAGGGGATGGATCCTCATTCTACCACTCAGAGTCCCTTTGTCCATACAGTACCTCTGTACTTTACCACATTAGCAAGAACGGTCTCTCATTCTACCACTTAGAACCCCTCTACCCACACCACTCTTCTGTTCTTCATGAAGTAAAACAGGCCTTCATTCTATCACTCATAGTCCCTCTGTTCCTACCTCTCTGCTGTCCTACATAATAGGGAACAGACCCTATTTCTACCATTCAGATCCCCTCTGTACATATCTCTCTACTGCACTACAAAAGGAGGTACGGATCCTAATTCCACCACTCAGAGCCCTTCTCTCTACTCTCCCACATCAGGAGGGAATTGACCCTCATCCTATAATTCACAGACCCTCTGTATGTACCTATTTACTGTGCTACATAAGGAGAGATGGCCCCCTAATTCTACCACTAAGGGACCTTCTGTCCATACCTCTCTACTGTCCCAAATTAGGAGGGAAGGACACTCATTCTACCATATGGAGCCTTTTGCCCATACCTCTACTGTCCCACATAAGGAATGATGGACCCTAGTTTTACCACTTAAAACCCATCAGTCAAAGCTGGCCTAATGGCACAGTGGAAGTGTTACCATTTGTGGATTCAGTGACTATGGTTCAAGAGCTAGTGCAGGTCATCGGAGGCAGGCCAAGGGAAGGAGGGTTAAGATCCCAGGGAAAGCTCTCCTCCTTCGGTGAATGTGGTGGGCACATGTGCGTGCAGCGTGCCTTCCACCTTACATAAGGTGGGTGGCAGCATAGTGCGGGAAACCAAATTGGGGAAGGGACACTGCCAGTCCTGAGCATGGCCACATGTTGTGTGTGCATGTCACTGCATGCCAGAGGCCTTCAGGTAAATAAAAAAATACCTGGGGAACATCCCAACCACTGCAACACCAATGGGTGCTCTTGGGACCTTGATAGTGCTCTGGAAGGCCTGTCACCAGGGCAAGCCATGGGAGCCGTCCAGAAGGTAAGCCCAGAGAGGGTAGGTGCTGGGGCTGGAGGAACCCTTGGTGACAGGGTGCCACATGCCAGAAAAAAAAACTGAAAAGAAAAAAAAACTCTCTGTCCATACATTTTTAATATACCACATTAGGTCTGATGGACCATCATTTTACTACTCAAGAGTCCCTCTGTCCCTACCTCTCTACTGTCCCACATTAGGCGAGACAGACCTTAACTATTCAGAGTCCCACTGCCCATACCCCTCTACTGCCCCACAGTGATTAGGCTAGACAGATTCTCATTTTACCACTCAGAACCCCTCTGTTTGTACCTCTTTATAGTCCCACATTAGGAGGAAAGAGCCTGCATTTTTCTATTCAGAACCCTTTTGTTTTATACCTCTCAATTGTACCACATCAGGAGGGATGGACCTTCACTTTTCCATTCAGAACTCCTCAGTCCGATCTCTCAAATGGCCCACATTAGGAGGGACAGATTCTCGTTTTATCACTCAGAAACCCAGTCCACACCCTCAGTTGTCCCATATTAGAAGGGACATTACTCATTTTACCTCTCTGTCCATAACTCCCAACTATCCCACGTTAGGTGGCACATCTCTCATTTAATCACTTAGAACCCTTCTATTACCTCTCAATTGCCCCACATCAGGATAGACAGACCTTCTTTTTACCACTCAGAACCTTTTTGTCCACAGCTCTGAAGTGTACCACATTAGGAGCAGATAGACCTAATTTTGCCACTCAGAATCCTTCTGCCCACACCTACTTAATGCCCCACATTAAGCAGCACATCTCTTATTTTATCACTTAAAACCCTTCTTTTTCTACCTCTCAGCTGTCCCACAGCAGGAGGCACAGACCAACTTCTTACCACTTAGAACCCCTCTGTCATAGAATAGACGTGCCAGACCCTCATTTTACCACTCAGAGTCCTTCTCTGCACATCTCAACTGTCCCACCTTGGACAAGACATTCCTCATTCTGCTTCTAACATCTCTTTTAGGAATCTCAGCCACAGGACAGTAACTCAAAAATCTATTAATTGTTGGTTTTCCTTTATGGGAGAACCACTGAAGTTTTACTTTTTAGTTTCAAAGTTACAGTTTGCAAACATAACAGCACCACTAGTTTCCACAGTGATCAAAGCCTGTATCTCTATATCTGATATGTGTCCCACATTTTGAGGGTCAATGGCCCACACCTCAGTGACATAAGTTGACAGGTATAATCTGGACAAAGAAACCAGGTTGCAACTATCTGCAGTGATCAATCAGTTAAGAGTCCCAAGATGCACAAGCTGATGCCCCCCCTACACCTGCAGCATCACCAATCTCAGCACTACTACACTATCATCACCATCACCTACCTCGGGCAGTCTCACTCAGCCAGTGTTGGCAGCAATAGTCCAGGATCCAAAGTCAGAGCTCTGGAATGTGATGCTTGATGCGGCAAGGACTGAAGTACCAATAACAGGTACCAGCGGGTCAGGGACTTCCATCACTCGATGGCTGGACCTGCTGAGCTTTGAAAGCTTCTGGGTGCCATCTACATGCCCAACCTGGGATGGCTGCACAGCTCTCTCAAAACCAAAGCAGTGCCAAGACTTCCCCATGCAAATGCAACCCCTGAAGCTGGCAAAGCATCCAGATTCAGTGCATGATATCCGGTTTGGGACCAGGACAGTGCATCCACTCTGGTTCAGTGTACAGCACCTGCTCTGGAAAAGAGGGCTGTTCATGTTCACTAGTGCAGCATCATTCTGTACTCAGAACTAATTCACTGGCTGCAGCCCCACAGTCATTTCATACATACTACCCAGCACCCAGGACAAGCCCTGAAAGCACACCACAACTACTGTACAGCTGACGAGAAACTCCCCACAAAGCCACTCATGGTGTTACTATGTTTCAGTGGAGCCAAGAATCTTGCATCACAAGACGGTGACTATTTTATTGGATAATGGGGCCACAGAACTAGAATAATATGGATTGGGCTCGAGGGTGACAGTTGTGGAGGAGCAGCAACTGACATCAATAGACAGCACATATTTAAAAAAAATAAGCTATGATGGATGGTTTTCTGAGTTCCTGTCACCAGTTGCTCATGTCATGATTTGTAGAGCATTCAGAAGCCAGTGGGGGACAGTGGATGAAGCAGCCCCTGGCCCCCTGATGGTGTCACTCTGAAGCAAAAAAAAGCAACTTTTCCCATGTTTTCCCCCATCCAAGAAAAGCACTGTGCCCCTAAACTCGAACAAGTGAAATACAGAGAGCTCACAGTGCTGGGGTGCATAGAGCATGTGGCATGAGAGTGCTGTGTACTGGGGCAGCTGCAGTAACAGCAGTAACAAGCAAACTGAAAATGGGTGACGTGAGGCAGAATGATCAGGACACTGATCAGCTGTTTGTTGGGTGGTGTCACGCAGATCAAAGGAAAGAGTCACGCTATTATTGGGTCAACTCTTTCTTTTGAAATACACGAGGTTTCTGCCCAGCAAGTCAAAACTGGCATCATGATCAGCCTGTTTAGCGTTGGTGTGGCACTGACTTGCCCCTTGCAGACTGCTCTGCATTAGACCTAAAGTGGCACACCCCTCAAAAGTTACTATCATAGCATGATGTTTGCTGCGTGCACACATGCGCACGGCAAACATAAAAATGGAGGGGGGTAGTGATTTAGTTACAAAGAAGTATTGTAGTTAATATTATGCTCAATCCACGTGTGTAGAATGATAAATCATTTCAATTGCTGTAACAAATTTGTAACCATTCTTATCTATAGAGTTGCTAGATAGTGACAGCAGAGGTGTAACAGATGAAGCTCACAAGAATCTTTTCAAAACAAGTCACCTTCAAATAACTGGCATCCCAAAAGAGACAAACCATAGTTAAAAACATAATGCAGAAAAACATTTATGTCCATGAGGAGGCTTCATAAGCTAAGTAAGCAATAATACCCAACAGGGTGGGCAGTATTGTGCTATACCGGACCGCCAAGGGGCGTAATGAGGCCCGATGCCACAGGCGGAGGGCCTTATAGCCCCGGAAGGTCTGGTATAGCACACTACCGCCCACCCTGGAGGGTATTATTGCACTTAGAAAATGGGCACAGTAAAAAAAAATATGTTTGATATAAAATAATTCAATAAGAAATTAGTTTAACATTATTTTGTAATAAAATAGTTCCTCCGCATGTATTTGAATGCTGTTTTTTTGGGGGGGCTGTTGTCATGGTACCACCCCCCCCCCACACACACACAGGAACCACTTGTTGGCACATCATGTTATCATGGCAGCAAAAGGGAAAAAAAGAGGCAGAGAGAGTGTTACCTTCGGTAGCTGTGTGTGATTATAGAATGCTTGCTATCAATGAAGTGCCCTGTCAGCGATCGCGATAAACTGAGTACCGCATTTAAGTTATTTTTTTTTATGTGGAGGTAGTTGGGTGGAGCAAGGCACTCCTAGAAGCACTTGTGAGCTGTGGCTGTCTGGAATTTATTAAATTCTGTTTTATTGAACTTGTACTGTGTATACATGAAAAACGGCGAGCAAAGCAGCGTTTAAGGAGAGGCTTACGCTGGTTTGGAGAGGCCTGCAAGGTGCCTTTAAAAATCGCTTCACCGCCATTTAAGATGTGAAGCTGATCTGACAGACGGCTTCCTTTTGTACTTTTAAAATTTTATTTTGGGAGATGGTATAGTCGCGGTTTCCGTTAGCGGTGTTGCTGGGGTTGTGATCAGATGTGGAAGCGTGGTCTGTTTCAGGCAGAAGCTGTCTGTTGGAGCTGAGATGAGGGCAGTGTTGGGAGCTGGCATAATGGCGCTGCAGTTAGGATACTGCAGTCTGCAGTTTCAATGGGAACAGCAGCAGCTGCGAATATTTGGTACAGTTGTGTCTGGGCTAAGTACTGTACATACAGGGCGACTCTAGTGTTCACAAACGAGCATTTGGGGGCTAGTGTCTCGCTAAACAAGAGAAAAAAATGGTGGGTGTTTCAAATTAAAATAAGGGGGTTTAGCCAATTAGGGAGAAGGATGGGCATCAGGATTCTTGTGATGGGGCAGGCTGGGTTGGTACTTTTAATAGCCGGGCATCTGTTGTCTGATAGATGCCCAGCTAGAGAAGTCCCTCAGCCAATCAGGAGTCTGAAACAGTTTTATCTGTAACCCCTAGATGGCGCTATCCCAGGGGCTACTACCCCTGCCTGATTTGCCACTAACAGGTTGAGGGGCCTGGATCCAATGGCGGGTGCCTCCACCCAGAGGTCAGGGTTTGCAATAGTTAAACTAACTTGGTCACAGCCCTCTGGGACACTGCAACCCCCCTTTCTTCCCACTAGTGGCCCACACAATATATCAGAATTACCTTCACGGTATACACTTACCCCCAGGTCTGGTTCCGGCACTGGGACCTCCTGTGAAATGAGATACAGTGCAACAATCACAGTACAGTACTTTAACATAGACAAATACCTCAGGCAGTATAACTTTGCTGAAACAAGCAGCTCTGATTTATTTAGGGGGATATAACAAGGACAGGGGGAAATCAGGTTAATTAGCTTATCACTCTAATAATCTACCTATGGCTCTGTGCACAGGCCTATCCCTATCAGTTACTGTCCCTGGGTACCCAAGCCCTAGTGGCTAGTCCAAACCGTGGCAGCTGGTGAGGGCCCTTTCACACAGAGAAAAGGAGAATTAAACAGTCAGCAGTACAGTAATTCCATTTGGATTTAATGTGGCAATTCAACAGGAGCAACCCTGAATTAGTACTCACGACCTCCAAATAAGATAGGGTCCTTCAATGTCAGCAGGGCTCACTTGAGGTACACAAACCTCTTCACACATCCATATAAAAGAAAGTACTATACCAGGCAGGCTGCATCTGTATCCCGATCGCAATTACTGCACAATACCGGGAGAACACACAGCAGATTCAGTTCCTGACAGACCGAGTGCAATTTTCAGCAATTCTTCAGTCTTCTACAGGGTGAGCCTGGTTTCTACTCTTCAGAGATCCTTTGATTCTTTCACAGGACGGATTCAGTCCTAACAAGCTGTTACACAAGCTGCAGACCGGAACTCTGGGCCTTACACACGTTTTTGACTAAAACTGCACACTGAAAAACACTAGGGCTCCTTCCTTCTTCACTGCCAAAGCTCAACTGAACTCCAACTGACGAAACCGGGCACTTCCTTTGAGTTCCTCCCAGTTCTTGACTGGATTGGCTGTCACTCACAATAGACTGCTGCTGTTGGTCCAAAAGGCACTGAAGTCTAAACTACATCTCCCAAGTCACTGCCCATACAATCCTCTTGTGGCTGGCTCAGATTATGAGTCCAAGTTCTGATTCGTCCAAGGCATCATTTTAGAGCTAGCTTACCCCACTGATTGGTCCAGTTCAGCAGTTCAAAACTAGAATGGGAACTAGCAGACACAGTTCTGACTGCAAAGAAAGCAGGTTAGACAAACTGTAATTTCATTATTACTCTAAATAATTTCTGGCAAACAGTTACATCTTTCAGATAGGTTCCCTTTGCACTCTAGTGACTGCAAAAATGAAGTGAATTGGCAGCAGCTCGAGTGGTACTCCAGAGAAGCACACAGTCCCCCATACAAACTAATTATGTCTGCAAGCAGACAGCTCTTAAAGAGACAGTACCAGAGGCTCTAAAACACTCACTGATAAATGGCTTAAATGCCAAACACCATTCAGGCTTGGAGCATTCAAGCAAGCTCCTGAAGTCTTTTAGGAGACCCCCCATTTGCAGGGGGTTACACCCTTCCTGTCTGGGAAAGCTTGACGTCCGCGTCAAGCAAGTACCATAAGTTTCAACTGCAACCATATACATTTGCATTAGGCTCACATGTAATCATCAGTCAATATATCATTTTACCAAGAACACATTTCTGAAACATTGCAGTCGTCCTCTTTACACAGTATTACATACACATTGTACCATAACTCAAGTTATTACCTCTTGTACATGAAACCTGAAGAGAGGGGCCCTTCCTATCAGTTACCTTGGGGCTGGATGGGGCAAGGGCACCATACTTAGAGGGCAACACAAGTAACTTGGAGTTAGCACTGATGCTCAGTTTGGGCAATGAGCTCGGGGACACATACACTCCTTTATGGACAACATTGAGAGGCAAGTCCACAGGCCTCCCAAGTGAATCATAACTGAGGTGCACCACAGGCTTTACAGCTCGACCAGTCTTTCTAGGGGGAACTGTTATAGTCTCTGCACTCTGAGCCTCATTTTCAGCATTGTCCTCACTTGTCAGGGGAGTCTCCATGGGGGTAGAGAGGCTAGAACTTGGGGCACTTTCAGCTCCAGGAGTTACAGTTTCTGAGTCCACAACATTTGGCTCGCATGGAGAGCTTTCGGACACTGGCAGTGGACTGTCAGGGCACTCAAAATACTCTTCTTGTTCGGTGTATCACCAGTCTGCCCCAATCTATCATTTTCTCCCTGAAAGCTCAAACAGTTCAACCATGCACAATGATTCCATTTCATCTGATCTGATGCTTTGCACTTCACTTTCTGGGAGCATTGGCTCCAGGGATGAAGCTGGGGCTTAGACAGTCCAGAAGGCCCAGCTTTGTCTCCAGTATTGACTAGGGATTGCCCGAAACAATTGACTCAGTTCGTAAGAAGGATAGTATTCAAAGTCACTCTCACTTTCTTCCGATATGGACTGACAGTCATGCTCAACTGGGACTTGTGGAGGGGAACACTTTAACTTTGCTTCTGTAGGTGCAGACTTTCTTGATCTTTTCTTAGCAGCAGCTCTAGTCACTGGTCCAGAGGGGGCATCTTCTAGGGGCTCAGACTCAATTAAGATTTGTCCAATGGGCAGATTTCTATGCATTGTTTTTACATCTTTTGAATTATTCTCAGGCCTTACTTTGTACACTGGCAGATCATCTAGTTTGCCCACTACAATGTGAGGGAGATGGTGCCATCTGTCAGCAATCTTGTGCTTGCCATGCAGTCCCAGATTTCTTAGCAATACCCGATCTCCTCCTGGAGTTCCTGTGCTTTCACCTTTTTATCATACCTTTCTTTGTTGGCCAGATTTCTTTTGGCAGCCATGGTTTGAGCCAGTTAGTACGCATGAGTTAGCTGGGCCTTTAACTTTGCACATACTGTAAATAGTTGTCAGCTTGAACCCCATCAGAGAGACCCCAAAACACACATCTACTGGTAGTCGAGCTTCTCTTCCAAACATCAAGTGTAGGGGAGAATCCAGTGGCATCACTTTTGGTGCAGTTATAAGCATGTACCAGGGTGCTAATTTGTTGGCTCCATCTAGGCTTGTCCTTTGGGTGCAGGTGCCTAGCATATCTAGCAAGTGCGGTTGAAACGTTCAGGCTGTGGGTCCCCTGGGGTGGTAAGGAGTGGTTCTGGACTTTGACTCCCCACAGAGAAAGCATCTCTTTGATCAGACGACTCTCAAAGTCTCTCCCTTGATCAGAATGGATTCTTTGTGGAGCCCCATAGTGAACAAAAAAGTTTTCTACAAGTACTTTGGCTACAGTGGATGCTTTCTGGTCTTTGGTGGGGAAAGCTTGGGCATATCTCGTGAAATGGTCAGTGACCACCAGCACATTACTGATATTTCTTTGATCTGACTCCAAACTTAGAAAATCAATACAGACCAGCTCCATGGGTGCACTGGTGGTTATGTTAACAAGGGGGCAGCCCTCTGGGCAAAGCTTTCCTCTGTAAGCAGCGACTACAAGTTCGAATGTGTTGCTCACATCAGCCCCCATCTTAGGCCAATAGAATCTGGATCTCACCAAGTCAAGTGTTCTGTCTATACCAAGGTGCCCCATGTGGTTGTGCAAGGACCTCAATACTGAGTCTCGAAAGGCAGTGGGCAGCACTAGTTGTTGTTTGTCTACTTGTCCCCTCTGTCTACTGTTTCTCTGTATAACAGTTTATTGATCAGTTTCAACTTAGGACCTTCTTTGTATAACAGTGCAGTTCTCAAATCAGTGGAGGCGTAATTTGGACACATCTTTTCCTGCATAGAGGGCTTCTAAAGCTGCTTTGATCATGGGATCGCGGGATTGAGCCGCCGAATACTCGTCATTGTCCAGCTGAGGCAGTGCACCAATGTCTATTGCAGAAAAGTGGCATAAGCAGCAGGTATGCAATTCTCAGAGGCTCCCAAGCAATCCACCATGCAGTCCACTGCGTCCGTGGACATTTGTTCCTCCCTGTCAAACTTCCGGCAGAGTGCCCGAATGTCAGGTTCTGCCAGTCGGACCCAATCATTCTGGGGAACAGGCCTCCGGAGAGAGCATCAGCATCTATGTGGTTCAGACCTGCTCGGTATTCGAGAGCATAGTCATATGTAGATAATGCAGAAAGCCACCTATGGCCAGTGGCATCAACTTAGCTGAGGTCTGCACATAGGTCAAAGGATTATTGTCAGTTTTACTAGTATTTTAGCCCCATACAAGTACTCATGGAATTAGTCAACAATAGCCCACTTCAAAGCTAGGAACTCTAACTTATGTACAGGATAGTTCTTTTCGGATGGGGTCAGGCTTCTACTGGCAAAGCCACTGGTCTCAGGCCATTCTGTGCTCTTGGTACAACACAGCCCCCAACCCTTGCAAGCTAGCATCAGTGTGCAGGACGTAAGGTTTTCTTGGATCGGCATAGGCCAGCACTGGAGCATGGGTAAGTTGATATATGATCTCATGAAAAGCAGTCTCACAATCAGGAGTCCAGCGGGCCCCAAATACTTCACTCGGATGAAAATACCTCTTTCAGTCTTGAGGGATGCTGACTTTTGGTATTTTTGTGGGTTGGGGATACCCTTGATGTAAGGTTAAGTAAAGGCGGATCACTCTTGAATAGTCCTTGATGTAGCCGATAATAACCACAGAATCCAGGAATCTTTGCAGTTCTTTTAGATTTTGGGCTGTGGCCAGGTGGTCAAGGCCTCAACTTTACTTGGGTCGGTCTCTATTCCTCGGTGGATACTATGTGTCCCACATACTTTACTGATGTTTGAAAAAATTGACACTTATCAATGGACAGTTTAAGGCCAAAGTCCTCCAGTCGGTCCAATACCTTAAATAATCTGCTCTCATGTTCCTCCAGTGAGCTGCCAAACACAATAACATCATCTAGGTATACCAGGCACTCTAGTAAGTTCATGTCCCCACTGCACGCTCCATCAATCGTTGAAAAGTGGCTGGGGCACCTGAAATCCTTGAGGCATCCTCATGAATTCAGAAGCCAAGCGGACAGATAAAGGCTGTCTTTTCACGGTCCTCTGGGGCCATCGGGATCTGATAGTACCCACTACGGAGATCCAGCACAGAGAACCACTTGCTCCCGTTTAGGCAGTCCAAAGCATCCTGAATCGGGGCATTGTGTACTGATCAGGGATAGTCCGCCCGGTTTAAGGTGCGATAATCCACACATCCTTACTGTTCCATTCTTTTCCTCACTACCACAATGGGAAGCATAAGGGCTTCTGGATTCTTGTATTACACCAGCAGCTAACATCTCTTGCAGATGCCGTCTCACATCATCTATGTCCAGCAGGTGCCAGGCCGAGACCTCTCACAAATGGTCTTCGTCATGCAGCCGGATATTGTGCTCAGCTCCTGCACGCATCCTACATCCCATTCCTTTAAAGAAAACACCTGGTCCTCTGGGCAAGCTTCTCACTGATCTTCACTTTCCATTCAGCTGGCAGCGGGAGTCGCCGAAATCAAACAAGTCAGGCGTTACTCTGTCATTCTTCCTTGAACTCTTGCTGCTGGGTAGCACTGCAGTGTCTGCACAATGCACATTAGCCAGATGCAACCTCTGTTTACTCGAATGTCTCTTTCAGACACATTATGAACTTGGACCATTACCCTTCTGGCATAAGCATGGGCTCTAGCGGGCAAAATACTAGGCTTGACCAGCAGTCCCTCTGGCAATTTTCCATCGCCTGGTGCATCCAACATTAATATTTTATTCTTAACATCCTTTCTGATATGGACCTCTCCTGTGTAAGGTACACTGGGCATTTGGCGCCAGGATCAGAGACTCAGGATCCTTCTTCCATACAATTCCGACCGGTTCCTCTGGTTCTGTTTTTCAGCATCTCTCTGTGCCTCATAGGCCTTCTTAATTAAAGCCGGAACTCTTAAAGCTCTACTAGTCTTTGACCCCTGTTTTCATAACACAACTGTGCCAGCCTTCCGAACATATGAGCATTTGTTCCAATCAACAAAGGGACACCATCATACAGTCCAGTGGGGACACACTAAGGCTAGGGTCTCTACTTGTTCGCCACTCCAGCCACGGAGGTGGGGAAAGACAGCCAAATTCGGATATACCCGGAATAGGGTAGGCCTTCTCACTTAACCCCATACATGCAGTCCTTCTAATGGTTGTAGAGTGCGTCGCTGACAAATGCTTCTGATACCAATCTTGGAACATAATTGTCACTTGGGAGCACTGTCTAATATAGCTCTTGTAGACACTCGTTCACCTTTACAGTGGTCTCCATGGAGGGACCCACTATTCTGGACCAGTCTGGAGAGGCGGTGGGGGCCTGGGCAACTGACCTTGCCACAAAAGGACGTGAATTAGCATTTTGGTGCCTCACTGGGATCATGTGTGCACCTCTTAACCACTGATTTCTTCTCCAAGCTCTCCTTGTAGCCTATATGCAACTTTGTCAGTGTCTTTTGGGACTGGCATTCCCTTTCATGTCCCATCTTTCCCACAATTATAGCAAAACATACTTTCTGGAGTTTGAGCTGGCCGAGGCGCCACACTGGGAGCCAGGGCGGGGTATTACTAACTGGAAACCTTGGTGCCATCTCTGTCTGCGGCGTGATAAGCATTTGGAGACATCTCATCAGTTTCTCCACTTCCATGGTCAAGGAATCGAGTTAGAGCTGTTATCAACCAGGAGATACATGGGTGGGTACCCCACCCCACCAGCAGATACAGTCGGATATAGGTCAGGCCCATGCACTTGCAGGCGTGGCCTTCATAAAGGGACTGTTTTTGAATTCCGGATCTCTCTCAACAGTTAGCCCCATTGTGACATATCTTTCCTTGTCAGAGCACTCATTGACTGCCAACCTCTGCCCTGAACTTCACTTGATGGGTCACCCTCAGTCACTCGGGTCGAGCCGCAGCTATTGGTGCAGGTCCTCCCGAGGTCGCCTTTCTCAACTCCTCGAATTTCTCTCATTAACTCATCATAGGAGGGTGGGGATTCCAGTCGATCTGCCAGGTGTAACTGAAGCAACAGCAGTTCTGAGAGGGGCAGACTTAAGGATCCTGTCCAGCCTGGTTAGGGTCCAGTTCAATCGGCTGGCAAACTACCTTTTGAGGCATTCTTGCAACAATTTTTCCAGCCGAGATACATACACAGACAACAACTCCCTTGGTACTGTTGTGCATCTCTTACTCTCCACCATAGGTCCTCATCAGAATCTGGGCTCCATACACATTCTCCAAGGCCTCAAGATAGGCCTGTGCAGTCGCTTCAGGGTTACTGGCCCGTTTAGCACGGATGGTAGCCAGGGCAGGACCTCGGAGCTCTCACTAACCCTCTTCGCTTCACCTTCCGAGCATTGCCATTCTAGCACTTGGGGGCAACATAGTCTATCCAGGTCTCCCAGTCATCCTCCTGGGGGTGGGAGGGTGCCAGAGAAGATCCTCAACCTTCGTAAGAGTCGTGACTAATGGCAGGTGCAGAAATAGGAGTCTGCATTGGTTCAGCCACCATTACGGGCACTGGAGCAGGAGAGGGTGTTGGGGGAGGAACACCCCCAGGTGGCAAGAATAGTTTCTTCAAGTCCTCCACAGTTTTCCCCTCTCCCAGCAACCATTCAGCAAATTTCTCCTCAAAAGTTTCAGATAGTGGTGGGGGCTGATTCCCCACCGGGTCTTTACTGTCCTTAGTTATCACTCTCCAAGCAGTGAGGGCTCCCTCTGGGGTAATGGTCTGTGGCACTTTGGAGCTATCTATGGGATCCTTAAACTCTATTAGGGCCAGGAAAGTGTGGGTGAGCAGATTAGCATGCCGACCCACCACCACAGGGTTTTGTAAACCTTCCACCTTGGAAAGTACTCCTGCACAGTGTCGTATTGATACCAGAGGGATGTCCAGGATAAGCATAGCATTTTGAGGTCGATCTCCTCCCAGTACACCACTCCACCAGCCGGTGCACAGCCACTTCTGTCGGGTACCCATTTTTCTTAACAGTGGTTAGTAAATATGGCCACTAGAGGACACACAATCCCAGCGGTGAGCCTCCAAGATGTAACCCTAGATGGCGCTATCCCAGGGCTACTACCCGCCTGATTTGCCACTAACAGGTTGAGGGCCTGGATCCAATGGCGGGTGCCTCCACCCAGAGGTCAGGGTTTGCAATAGTTAAACTAACTTGTTCACAGCCCTCTGGGACACCAACCCCCTTTCTTCCCACTAGTGGCCCACAATATATCAGAATTACCTTCACGGTATACACTTACCCCAGGTCTGGTTCCGGCACTGGGACCTCCTGTGAAATGAGATACAGTGCAACAATCACAGTACAGTACTTTAACATAGACAAATACCTCAGGCAGTATAACTTTGCTGGAAACAAGCAGCTCTGATTTATTTAGGGGATATAACAAGGACAGGGGAAATCAGGTTAATTAGTTTATCACTCTAATATCATCTATGGCTCTGTGCACAGGCCTATCCCTATCAGTTACTGTCCCTGGTACCCAAGCCCTAGTGGCTAGTCCAAACCGTGGCAGCTGGTAGGGGCCCTTTCACAGAGAAAAGGAGAATTAAACAGTCAGCAGTACAGTAATTCCATTTGGATTTAATGTGGCAATTCAACAGGGAGCAACCCTGAATTAGTACTCACGACCTCCAAATAAGATAGGGTCCTTCAATGTCAGCAGGGCTCACTTGAGGTACACAAACCTCTTCACACATCCATATAAAAGAAAGTACTATACCAGGCAGGCTGCATCTGTATCCCGATGCATTACTGCACAATACCGGGAGAACACACAGCAGATTCAGTTCCTGACAGACCGAGTGCAATTTTCAGCAATTCTTCCAGTCTTCTACAGGTGAGCCTGGTTTCTACTCTTCAGAGATCCTTTGATTCTTTCACAGGACGGATTCAGTCCTAACAAGCTGTTACACAAGCTGCAGACCGAACTCTGGGCCTTACACACGTTTTTTGACTAAAACTGCACACTGAAAAGCACAGGGCTCCTTCCTTCTTCACTGCCAAAGCTCAACTGAACTCCAACTGACGAAACTGGCACTTCCTTTGAGTTCCTCCCAGTTCTTGACTGGATTGGCTGTCACTCACAATAGACTGCTGCTGTTGCTAAAAAGGCACTGAAGTCTAAACTACATCTCCAGAGTCACTGCCCATACAATCCTCTTGTGGCTGGCTCAGATTATGAGTCCAAGTTCTGATTCGTCCAAGGCATCATTTTAGAGCTAGCTCCCACACTGATTGGTCCAGTTCAGCAGTTCAAAACTAGAATGGGGAACTAGCAGACACAGTTCTGACTGCCAAAGAAAGCAGGTTAGACAAACTGTAATTTCATTATTACTCTAAATAATTTCTGGCAAACAGTTACATCTTTCAGATAGGTTCCTTTGCACTCCTAGTGACTGCAAAATGAAGTGAATTGGCAGCAGCTCGAGTGGTACTCAGAGAAGCACACAGTCCCCCATACAACTAATTATGTCTGCAAGCAGACAGCTCTTAAAGAGACAGTACCAGAGGCTCTAAAACACTCACTGATAAATGGCTTAAATGCCAAACACCATTCAGGCTTGGAGCATTCAACAAGCTCCTGAAGTCTTTTGGGAACCCCCATTTGCAGGGGGGTTACATATCCATTTTCTAACTTATTTATTTATTTAGTTTTTGTTGACCGGGTAAGTGCGCTAGCCAACAAGTGACTATTTTCAGGCACGACCCGGGAGGTACAGTTACAGAACACAGTGATACATAAGAGATTACACAAAGCAGGATACATTTGCAGGATACATAAGAAATTACACAAAGCAGGATACATTTGCAAAGGACAAAGTCACACAGTGTAGTCAAGCATAACAATAAGGATAAAATTACATGTATTCAGTTGTTGAGAACTAGGGGGAGAGGTGGTAGGGGACAGGTGTAAGGGTAGGGCAGGAGAGACGGAGACAGGGGGTGGTAGGGCGAATAGCAAAAAAGGGGAGGACAGGAGGGAGGTTAAGGAGCCAAGTGCGATTAGCGGAGAAGCGTTACCACCTGTGGCCGGGACGGTGGAACCGGAGTCGGCAAGAGAGACGGAGAGGTCGGGAACAGGACAGTGAAGCTATGGGTGCAAAAATAGAGAGGGAGAGAGGTGATGTGCAGGGGAGGCGGTGGGGGACTAGGTGCAAGAGTGAGGAGGGATTTGAACTAAAGGAATGGGGGAGGGAAGGGTAGGGTGGGAAGGGCAGGGTATAGGGGAAAAGGGATGAAGACGCGGAACAGATAGGGAAATGAGTGGGGTAGAGATGAGATTGCACCTAGTAAGAGGCCCGAACAGAAGAAGGAGGAGGACAAGGCGGCGGTGAAAACAGCATTGGCGGTGAAGTAGTAACCTGCGGTGAGCCGGGTGGAACCACGAGACGGCAGGAGAGAGAGGGGAGTCAGCAAACTGGTGGGAGGCGGGATAAAACAGGAGAGGGAGGGGTGAGGACTGAGCATAGGAGAAGAGGAAGAATAAAAGAAGGAGGAAAGCTGGCAGGGAGAGGGCAGAAAGGTGAAAGGTAGGAAGGGTGGCGAAGCACGCATTAGGGCGGCACATGTAGCAACCTGTTACCGGCCGGTGGAACCGAAAGACTGGCAGAGAGGGCGGAGGGAGGTTAGAGGGGAGGAGGCGCAAAGAGCAGGAGAGGGAGGGGCAGGAAAAGGGAGGGGTAATGACAGGGGGTACTGGAGAAATGGCTAAGTGGGAAGAGGCGGGCCGGGAAGTAAGTGTTACAGGAACAGAGGGTGCAGGATAAGGAATGAAGGTGGGGGAAAACAGCTCAGGAGCGAGGGCAAGCTAAGTGACTAGGCAGTAATTAGAGAGCTTTACAATTGGCATCAGAACAACAATGTTATACAGTATCAACAAACATGAAACATAAAAGCAAAGAACAACCAAGAATAAAAAAAGCGCAAGTGCTTATAATACATAATAGGGAAGGGGAGGAGAACAGGTTTCAAAACGTAATTTAAGCAGTAAGATAATTAACTAGCTGTCAGCAATAATATTTGCTTTAGCTTACAGAAAAGGTGTGCAGTCTGGTGTCATTCAGCTCATGAAGTCATAAGGCATTTAGTGAAAATCCACATTGTTTCTCTTTGGAGTCATTTTTGAGTGAGTTCCCACCCTGCTGCCTTTGTCTGATATATCCTGTGCTACAGAATTTGACATCACTGGGGTCACATAGTGTGCATCGTGAAAACAGCTCTTATTTTTATCAGTGTTAGAAAAGCAGGATTAACCACAGAAGCATTTCTTCTGGTCTATAAAAGTCTAATTGAACCAGTTCTGGAATGTACGGTACTTGTGCCTCAGGCATTGAAAGCAACAGTGCAGTGAAACTTAGCAAAACAAATTGATCCTAATGTTTTTCACTATAAAAGATCCCAGGCATCTTCCAGTTTTATATGTTAGTGCAGTTTTTTTTAGTTCCAAAAAAACCTGAGTATTTTATAAATATTTTATTTTAGTTTTTTTTCTCAAGAAAAAAAGATGACCACCACATTTGGCTTAGGAATACCATTGTAAACCTGGTAAGGGTTAGGATCAAACACCTATGGGGCCTCATTCTCAAAATCCTTAGACTGACACAAGGTGCCTGCGTCAAACAAAAATTATGCAAGTGGCACCTTGCACCAAAATATGCGCCATGAGCTATTCTGAAAAGCAGCTTGAATCAAATGCAGGCTGAATGCATCAAAGGAGGCTTGCGCCAGCCTCGCACCACAAAGTGGGCAGCTGCATTGCACTAGAGGGCTTGCGGCAGATGCAGGCTGCCATATCCCCTACTTTGGCATTCACAAAACCCTCCCAGATGGAAACAGTTTAAGTACCATTAGACCAGGCAGGTACTGGTCTAAGGGTACTTAGAATTCCTCTGGGAGGGTTGTGAAACTTGTGTCAATGTGCCCCCCCCCAGCCCTGATCCCTGGTCCATTAGGCAGTGCCCCACCACACTGTTCCCCCATCCATCCTGATCCCAAGCCAGCAACTGGCACAGCCCACCACTCACCATCACGGACAGCTGCTGACTGAGCTTTCAAGGAGCCCATACTGTATACAGCATGTACTCGCTGATTGACAGCTCAGTGAGTAATCACCTGTGAGCCTCACTGAGCTGTCAGTCAGAGAGTGCACACTATATACAGTACAGGCTCATTGAGAGCTCAGCCAGCTGCTGGCCATGGTGGTGAGTGGTAGGCTGTGCCAGTCACTAACTCAGGATCATAATGGGGGAGCAAGGTTGTGGGGCACTGTCTGCTGGGGTGGGGGGCCACTAGACCACCACAGAAATATTATTTCCAGTCTAATATGGGCAAATCACATCTTGGAGGGCCACTAGACCACCAGGGATGGAACGTATTTATTGTATGAGAGGACCATGGGTGGGGGACCACTAGCCATCAAGGAGGGCGTTTTATTAACCAAGGCAAGTCAAATTTTATTTATATAGTGCCCTATCCAGTGGCTCAGAGCACTTAACAAAATGCCAGTAAAATGCAACAATACAACCCCAAATAAGTTAATTCAAAGAAGAATAAAAACCTTATAAAATAAATAGATTTTAGAAGAGGTTTTGAAGGCCTCCACCATGCTGACAGCCTTAATGCATGGTCGAAGAGTTCCACAGGAGTGGAGCAGTGATCTCCTGATCTTTTTAAATGGGAGGATGGTACAACTAATAGGCCCGCATCAGTCGAGAGTAGAGGATGGATCGGAGAGTATGGAATCAGAAACTCTTTAAGGTAGTCAGATCCCAGACCGTGTAGGGTCTTGTATGTAAACAAGCCTATCTTGAAGGTGATGCATGCACTCACAGGCAGCCAGTGCAGAGCGCGCAGGACAGGAGTGACATGGTCTCTCATAGAGGTGCCCGTCAACATCTTGGCAGCAGCATTCTGCACTAGCTGCAGGCAATGCATCAAACCTCCAGACAGCCCTAGGTACAGGGCATTACAGTAATCAAGTCAGCTAGTAACAAAGGCATGGATAACAGTAGCCAGGCCAGTGACAGTCAAGAACGGATGGATCCTGGCAATATTCTGGAGATGGAAAAAGCCAGCCCTAACAACAGACAAGACCTGTTTTTCAAGGTCAAGTCAGTTGTCAAGAATAACGGCAAGATCTTTGACACCTTTATCACCAACAGGGGATGACCATCAACCACAAGGGTGGGCAGTCTCCCATCAGTGAAAATACCCCCCATTACCCGGCTCAATCACCATAACCTCTGACTTCCCAGGTTGAGACACAGCCAGTTAGCGGACATCCAGTTGTTTATCTCAGCAATGACTCAGTGTATCTGGGGTGGAAAGATCATCACGGGCACAAGATAGGTACAACTGGGTATCATCTGCATAGCAGTGAAAACTCAGATTGTACTGCTTAATGATCTCAACTAGTGGCAGCATGTACAACAGGGGCACCAAGATGGAACCCTGTGGAACACCACAAGGCAGTGTGAAAGAACCTGAGGAAAACTTTCCAAGGACAATGCACTGTGATCTTCCAGTTAAATACGAGCAAAACCAGCTCAAAACTGCACCAGTAGCAGCCAAAATAGTTCCACAGATGATCTAACAGCACCCCATGATCAAACATGTCAAAAGCTGAGGATAGGGTCAAGAGCACCAGAATGGTGTAGTGTGCTCGGTTCCCCACCATGAAAATATCATATGTCACCCAGACCAAAGCCGTCTCAGTGCTGTGCCATGGCTGAAGACCTGACTGGAGAGGTTCAGAGATGGAAAATGTCTCCAGGCACTTAATCAGATGGTTAACCACCACCTTCTCAATAAGCTTCTCCGAAAAGGGAAGAGTACAGATAGGCCCATAATTTGCAAGAATGCCAGGGTCCATAGATGGCTGTTTAAGAAGGGGTCTCAGTACAGCCTCTTTCAGAGATGCAGGAAAAACTCCCTCACTTAATGACCCATTGATGATTTCCACAAACACTTATCCCAGGAAATCCAGGCAGCTGATGACAAGCCATGATGGACCTGGGTCCAGGGCACAGGAGGTGGGATACATGTTGGTGAGTACCCAAAGATCCTCATCCACCAAAATCAGCTGAAACTCAGTCCAACATGGTAGACGATGTTCACCAGCTGACTGATCACCTCCAGTAAAACTGGACCAGAGGAGGTAATACATGCCCTGATAAAGGCCACATTGTCAGCAAAAAACTGCTCAAACTGCTCACACTTTTCTGTTGAAAATGCTGTCCAAGGCTGGAGACAGGAGGGATTTAACCAGCTGTTAACTGTGCGGAACAGCGCAGCTGGACAGTTTCTTGCCACAGCAATTGATCGTGACAAAAATTCAGTCTTCTTAAGATCAGTTGCCCGCTAGTACTCTGAGTAATGGAGTTGCAGCTCCAACCTGTACTCATCAGAGCACGACTGCCTCCAGGAATGCTCTAACTTATGTCCCTTAGTCTTCAACTGGCACAGCTCCACACAATACCATGGTGAGCGATGTCTGGAGGTAAAGGGGAGGATGCGGTAAGGTGCAATCAGGTCCAGCGCCTCAGTCAGGGCTGTATTATAAGCCTCGACCCTGACTTCTGAACCCTGAGCACAGGCTAGCATCAAGCTTGAGACAACCAGTGACTCCTGGAGTTTGCGAGGCTCCAATTTGTTTTTCAGATGACACTGCATTGACTTCACAGTGACAGTTAATTTACAGGGGGCTCTATACTGGAACTCAACCACATGATAATCTGACCAAACGAATGGATCAACCTTTGATCGCCATAATGTAAAGTCTGAATAAGAAGACCAAGTCCAGAGCATGGCCATATGTATGTATCCTGGAGGCAACAGCCTGAGACAATCCCAGCTGAGACATAAGCTGAAGGAGCTCTCATCCAAAAAGACAGAATTCACCATCTACCCAGGCATTGAAGTCTCTGAGGACAAGAATCCTAGGGGACTCCAATACCTGCTCGGTGAAGAAGTCTGCCAGCTCCTGCAGAAATAGACTCCTACCGCCTAGTAGTTGGTAGATGAAAACTATTCTGCCATTGACTCCTGATGCACATTTAGCAACCATACACTCAAAGGACACTGGTGTTCACATTGGGAATGTGATAAGGCACAGGGCAGATCTAAAGCAGATGGCCCTCATGGTGCCTGCACGGGAGTTATTTTATTTATAAGGGGATCAGGGATGGGGGAACAACTAGCCACCAGGGATGGGGGTTTATTACATGGGGCTTGGGCAGAAGTTATTTTATTTAAAAGGGGATCAGGGATGGAGACACCAATAGCCACCAGGGATGGGTTTTATTACATGGGGATCGGGTGAGATTTTTTTTTATTTTATAAGGGGATCAGGGATGGGGGGACCTCAGCCACCAGGGACAAGGATTTATTACACGGTTTCAGGCATGATTTCTTTTTATTTAATAGGGGGATCAGGGATGGGGGGACTGCTAAACCACCAGGGGCTGTATCTGGCACTGGTCTAAATGCTGCCCAACCATGCAAGCAGCTTGTGGCAAACCTCTCGGGTGCACCCTCTCTTTGGCGCATGGCTACCTTTGCTGCAAGCTGCTGGACTTTGCCACTGGGACCCTACCCAATAGAGAATCCTGTGCAGGGTCCCTGGCACACTGGGAGTGGTCACAAGCAGCCATTGGTGCAGCTTGCACTGACATTTGAGAATTGAGCCCATGGTGTATAGCATAGAATGTACCTAGAGAAGCAGATTTGATAGGTACGCTGATATTTTCATTAACTGTAACCGAAACTAGCATTTTTGGAAAAACATTTTTTGTTGAACTGCTGCTTTAATCTTGACAAAAAGTAACTGAATAAACTGAATCTTCAGAAAAACCTGTAACTAGAATACTTTTGAATGAGATTGTATCTACCAAAAGGAAAAGAGAGCTGGAACTTGAATCATTATTTGAATGATGTGAAAATCTGTGTATTAAATTTTTTACATCAATGCAAATGCCAGTTATAGTAGCAGACATCGGGCTCTAATGTGACCTAATCCATAAGAAAAGTTTATAACTAGAAGCACAACAAGGTGGGCTTCAAGGCAAGGGAAGAAAAAACATTAGCATAGCTTTATACCATGGGCTGCACAAAAATCAGATGAATACCATTACTGTATTCTGCTATGCCTCCTCCTCCTCCCCCCCCCCGGCACAGAACTTTAATTTATCCGATGGGGTGGGGGTGCTTTTTGTAATTGTGTTATATACTTTATGTATGTCCCTCATAGGAAGGTAATATACTGGTGTAAGTAGACTAATAACCATGCACTTTGTTTTGGTCACATTTCTCAGATGGTATTGTAGTTTTCACTGTCAGCGATTTTGTGTTATGTACTGTTGTACTGTTTGTTTACTTTTATAATAAAAATTATTAACTGCAAAAAAAAAATAAGATATGGTTAATAACTGGTATCAGCAACATATCTTTTAATATTTTAAGAGACTTTAATCTAAATATGGATGAACATGCTACCTGAAATAAAACTGAAGTACAATATGAAATAGTAGTTGTAAAAGGATTATAAATACAGACGGTACAGCAATGTGAATCTAGCAATGTTATACAGTAGGAGTCATGTATTTTAGATACATGCTGATTGTTGTGTGACATAGAGCAGGAATCACAAGGCACTTGCGCACGGCGAATCTCGGATGCCCTGGTGCAAATGAGATGCGTTGAGCACAAACTGTGGTATTCACAGTATATGCACCAGGGGTTGCTGCTGGCACATCCACTCTGTGAATATCACAGTTGTGCCCAGCCCAGGATGTTCCTGTGCAACCCCCTGGTTGGGCTGGGAAACCAATGAGGCAGTGCAACTCCAGATAAATGTGCCATTCACAGCCACAAACACGCAAATGGGGCATATATGCATGCAAGGCACAATGGGTCCATTTGCATGTCACTATGGCCCCATTTGCTTGCGTCTTTCAGGCCTGCATATGGCAGAATGCACTGGGTGCCCTGCAAGGGCTGTGGGCCACACATATAACCACAAGTAGTCCAGCTGAACCCTCCACCTTTCCCCTGCCCGATCGCAGTTCGAGTATGAATCACACAGTATCCCTGGTGGTCCAGTGGTCCCCCCCCAACCTGAATTCCCAAATAAACAGAGCTCGATGAAATACCTGGTGCCCAAGTAGAACCCCTCCTCCCTGTCCACATCCCTGGTAAAATGGAAAGAAATGTAGAAAAGTCCTCGTTTGTCTAGAAGAACCCCCCTCCCTACCCCAACTCGATCACACCACCGATGGCAATGCTGAAGACCCCTAGGTAGTCCAGTGGACCTTCTACATCTCCCACCCACTCAGGCACCCCCACCCCAACCTGCCCCGCTCCCCCATCCCAGCATGTCCCCACCATTGGTGGGCAGTTCAACCCTCCCACATACCGCCATGGCTGTCCACCGACGGAGCTGTCTGTGAATGACAGCTACTGTACACCTGAAAGTCCATTGATGTACCCTGTCAACCAATGGGCTTGCAGTATGTATTGTACTCTGTCATTCACATAGATGGGAAAAACAGAGTACAGTACAGTACACACTGCAAGCCCATCGGTCGACAGGGTCCACCAATGAACTTCCAGGTGTACAGTAGCTTTCATTCAGACAGCTCCGTCAGCTGGCAGCCATGCGGGTGGGTTGAGTTGCCCACTGACGGTGGGAACATGCTGGGATGGGGGAGCGGGGTGGGGTTGGTGTGCCTGAGTGGGTGGGGGGTCCACTGGACTACCACGGGGTCTTTGGTATTGCCGTCGGAGGTGTGATAGGGTCCGGGTAGGGAGCAGGGTTCTTCTAGCCAACCGAAGACTTTTCCACATTGCTTTCCATTTTACCAGGGATGCGGGCAGGGATGGGGGTTCTACTTGGGCACCAGGGATTTTTCCAAGCTCTGTTTCTTTGGGTATTCAGATGGGGGGGAATCACTGGACCACCAGGGATACTGTGTGGTTCATACTCGGGCTGCGATCGGGCAGGGGAAGGGTTGAGGGGCTCAACCGGACTATCAGGGAATAAGGATGTGTTGTGTCTTATGGGGTACAAGCAGGGAGGGGGGGTACCACTATCCCACCAGGGCATTCAATGGGTTATTTGCCTCAGACTCAGGGATATGAACAGGGAGGTTGGGGACACTGGACTGCCACAGTGGGCAGGCTGCCGTGCTGCTGTCTGCAGTACAGCAGCCTGCCAGTGGGAGGACACCCACTTAAGTCTTCTTATCTTTTGGAAGCACATCTCTGGACTTGCTCCAGGGATGCACCTCCAAGTTGGATTGTGAATGGGGCTGCACACCATATGCATGGACACCCCCCCTGCACAACCCCTCCAGATGCGCTGCATAATATTATGGGTGGTGTGTGTGGCGCATCTGTGATGCATTGGCACATCAGTGATGCACCTGTGCCCTTACAGAATCGCACCAGTGTGCAAGTCAGGGATGCGCCAGTGCATCTTGGATGCACTGGGTGCATCCCTTTTGTGAATTCTGTCCCTACAATATATTGTCTTTAATGTTTTTATGCATTTTATGCATTGTATTTCTTCAGCCCTAGTTGGTGGGCTGGAATAAAAGCACTACTGCTGCCACTGCTATTTCAAGTGCTACTTTCACTTCTTCAGCGACTTCTACTATTGCTATTATTGCTTCTACTACTACTATTATTGTTTCTACTGATACTTCTACTACTATTACTACTGCTGACCCCTATGCATGATCAGGGCATAGGGACGTGTGAAATGCATGTACCCAGCCCCGACCCTGTGCCCCACATACACGTGCACCATACCGGCATTCACCAATGCCAGCTACCTATCTGTGGCTCCTCTCCCCAGCACACAGGACTCTGCAGGGTGCCTGGGGTAGGAGTTGGCATCCCGGGTGGGCATCCAATGGGATGCCCCCCCTGGGACCCATAGTGGATCCCATGCATAGGGTAGCACAGATCCGGGGCTGTGCATGCCGATAGCATGCACCTGAACTCTCATGGCACCCTCCAGTTCCTGTGCCACTGCACATGTCCATGTTGGGTGCTCACCCATCCAGCTGCCCCTGCCACCTCCTGCTGACCAGCGGTCAGGGGCAGCACGGTGTGCCCTGACCCGGTCCCCTGGTGACCAGATGTCTGTGTTATTGGGGGCGTGAACCAGGTCATGCCTTGTCTCGCTGGCATACCCATCCCCTCACACCCCTGCGGCCAGCAATCAGCGGCTTTGTAGATGCCGTAGTGCCATCCGTCCCTCGCCTGCCCGGTGCATTGCTCATCGTGCGGGTGGGGGATCGACAATATACTGTATGTCCTGCCCGTGCATCCTGCATGAGGGGGCACAGTTAATCTTGAGTGTTTGCCCCCTAATATGTGCCGATACCCACACCATTCATGCATAGGGGCCATTGTTTCTACTACTACTTCAACTATTATTACTATTATTGCTTTTACTACTATTACTATTTCTACTGCTATTACTATTATTGTTTCTACTACTACTACTTCTTCTACTACTATTACTATTATTGTTTCTAATACTTCTGCTACTATTACTATTATTGTTTCTACTACTACTATTGCTATTATGCTTCTAATGTTACTTCTACTACTATTATTATTACAATTATTGCTTCTACTGCTACTTCAACTACCACTGCTATTCTAGCTTCTATTTCTACTATTACTACTACTCCTACTACTGTTATTGCAGTACTACTACTACTGCATTGTCTTTCTGCAGATCTAAAATTTAAATTTGGTAGTATACATGTACATTCTTTTCCTTTTTTCCTCATTCTGTGTCATTCTTATGATTGATAGGGCTAGCACCACAGGGGTATTTAAGTGCATGTTCTTCTGTAGTTTCACCTTGCCCAGGTTTACCCTTGGGCCACGACTAGCATACAGAAGTTACTAAAACAAATCCAATTTTGCCATATTTAAAGCAAGCGTGGGCTCCTGTACAGCTCTCAGTGCAAGTTATAAAAATCACAAGCAGAATTTTGGTCAATAGGATTGCTAGTTTATGCAGCACTTATAAAAATAATTTAATCATTGCACCATTATCAGGGGGCATCCTGTCACCTCCCTTACCTATTCAGTCCATGTTCCCACAGAGCTCCATCAAGGGTCCTGTCCACTTCTCAATTTTCCTAAGCAACCTCCCATCTCCCTGCACCAGCTCACATATTCATATGAATGCAAATGACGCAGTTATCTTCAGTACACCTCCAACCCCTCAACTGAGATGGTGGAAGGCTTGCTCCAGCAAGATTTCAACAACATCCTGCACTGGCTTCACTTCAACCAACTCCAGGATCAACATAAGAAAAGGTTTCCATGACCTTTTGTACCAGACAGAAACTTGCCAGCCCCCCCCCCAACTTCTCCACCCTGGATGTTACCCCTGTTAAAGTGGTTTATGTCTTCAAGTGTCTAGGAGTATGATTAGATTGTAGGCTTGACTTCTCTGCCACATCAATGCCATTCACTACATGTTCCATCCCAAACTTGGTGCCTTGTATTGCAAAAAAGGCTGCTTGTCTCAACAAGTCCTCTAGGACCTGGCTACCAAAATAGTTCTTCTGCTTTTTGACTATGTGTATGTGGTCTATGGCACCACTCCCTCCTCTTTACTTGCCGGACTAGACACCTTGGCCCAGATATTCAAAAGGGTTGCACATGGCGCAACAGTGTTGCGCCATGCACAACCCACTGATGTGCCCCGGCGTGATATTCAAATGGGAAAAGTGCATGGCACAAATCCCGTGCACCGAGCTCATCAGTAATGTATGCAGGTGCAGGGTGAGGGCATGCCCATGCATACTCTGCACAGCCCAATATTCAGCCTGGGATGTGCAGAGCCATGCATGCGCAACCCCTACCTGCGCCACCACAAAGCTGATCCAAAAAAAAAAAAGGAACAACAGATGACCACCCACAGGTGAGCTGCCATGTTGCAGGGTGCAACACGGCAGCTGCCACCTGTGGGTGGCCACCCGAGCTCCGGCTGCACCTCCGTGGTGGTGCCCCCCCATGCCTGATCACAGGCATTAGTAAAAGTAATAAAACCTCCCACATCCCTGGTGGTTCAGTGGACCGCTGACTGCCCGATCACGGGCTTCAGTAAAATTATCCGAAACCTATTTCCCTGGTGGTCCAGTGGACCACTGACAGCCCGTACCTTACTACATATTCCAGATATGTGAATGGATCCATTCACATATCTGGAATGTAGTCTGCAAGCTTTCCCATGGCTCAGCGCTGTGGACCAATGGCGTACAGCCTCCGTTGGTATCAGTCGGCAGGCGGCGGGGTGGCAGATTGGTGGGGTGCTGCTGCCTGCCACTGACCCGGTGGGGGGAGTGGGGTGGTGGGGATCAGTGGGCGGGTGGGAAGGGGGGGGGTCCACTGGATCAGCAGGGATATGGGTTTCTTCATTTTTTACTTAAGCCTGCGATCGGGCTGACAGCGGTCCACTGGACCACCAGGGATATTGGATTTTTTTTATTTATACTGAAGCCCATGATCGGGCTGTGTGGCACATTGCCGTGCTGTGCAGGGGTGTCGGTCCCCAACAGCTGCTGCCTGGCAGGGCGCCAGGCGCATTCGCTGGATCGGGCGCACCTGCATGCAATGAAGGCCATAATGACATGCAAATGGCCCCATTTGTGCCTTGCATACATTATGGGTCCATTTGCATGTGCACTTTTGAATATCGCGGTTGCTGCGCATAGCGCAATGGAACTAGCGCTAGCACATCCCCCTGCTCCACTCTGGCCACTTACACAGGTGCAGTGCCACTGCGCCATGCACACTGTGGGTGGCCAGGGTGCGATATTCAATGATGCTGTGCCATGGCTCAGCTCCATTGAATATCGCCCAGTCAACACCCCTGCGCAGCCAAGTTGTGCTGCGCCCAGGCTTGCACCACAGCCTGGCGCAGTTTGAATACCTGGGCCCCTCTGTAATTTCTTTTGTTGCCTTGCTAACAATTCCCCCCACAAATCCCACAACTGCTTCATCTTCTCCTCCCTATCTATCCTTCTCCTACCCTCCTGTCATGTTGAGATGTGCGAAATTAAAACATTTCATTCCACAAAATGTTTTGCAAAATTTGCACATTTCGCAAAGTATTTTGAGGGTGCAAAATTCCGTAGGTGAAATGCAACATTTCACCTGCAAAATGTGAAATTTTGCCATGAAATGCAGAATTTAACCAGTGAAATGTGAAATTTTACCCATGAACCAGTGAAATTCAGGCGAGATTTGGCAAAATTCGAGAAAATTTTTTCAAAATTGTGCATTTTGCTGTAAAATTTCAAGTTTTTCGGGTGAAATTTTTTGTACCTGGTGGAAAATTATGCACAATGGTGGAATTTCACAAATGTTTCTCATGGCAAAATTGCCGATTTGTGGCAATTTTGCTGACAAAATTTCATTTCGCAACATTTCTAGTCACCAGTCACACTGCGCCTTCTTCATCTTTAAATACTGGCTTGGATCCCCTTTCCCCTTATCTATCCTCGTTCCTTTCACCCATTCCTTCTGCCTTATACTCCCTATGCTCCAGGGATCCTTATACCTTCTCCCTTCCCACCCCATACTTCTCTGCTGGGTAGTCAGTCTTCTTCTATCACCTTCCCTCCCTTTGGAACCTGCTCCCCTCCTATCTCCATCTTTCCACTACCCTGTCTCCTTTAGGACTCAGTTAAACTCCTCCATGCCATCATGTGCCTCTCTCAGCCCTCTACCTGACCCTCCCCTGCTGAAGCCCCTTCTTCCTCTGTTGGTGAGGTTCCTCCTGGGTTCAACCTCCTCCTTAATCAGTCTCCTCCCAACTGTCACTGCACTGCCATTTTCTCCCTGCTTTAGTCTCTTTATTTATACATCAAAGTTGCTCATGGCACCATTGTTTGGCTTCTTTTATTGATCTTGCACTTATAACATGTTAAACTGTGCACTGTTTGCACTTTACTTTATATAGTTCATTATTACTGTGTACACTTATTTAATGTATTCCCTTTTCCTCTTCCTGAATCACACCTAAAAATGAGCCTTGGCTTGTATGTCTTTCTCACATACCAATTTTCAAATCAGTCAGTCAGTCAATCAATCAATCAATCAATAATCATATAAATTGTCTGTCGGTCCTCTTAATGCTAATCAGTCAACCAGCATAATTCTAAGTCTGAGCTTGATGCTCAGGATGCAATAGTGCACAGATAAAGAACTAAACAAGCAAGCTGTAGACACACAGGACAGCAACAAGAAATGCAGCAGTATCAGCAGGCAAAAATAACTACACAAGTCTCAAGTGGGTTTTCACCTGTATTGTCACCCTTGTAGAAGTGCAAATCATTTAATCTTTTCTATTATTTAAACCATAGTCTCCAGCCATGACAGAAGCAGATAGCACTCAAGCACCATAGATGAAATGACTAGTGCCCACCAGGAGCTGTGAACCAATTGCATTTATTCCAAAGCTGAGTTACAAAAGCCAAGAAGTGACATGCAGCTAGGAGCCCCAGGACTCTACAGATGCCATCCTTCAACCTAATGTTTCACATTGTCTCATTGTCAATGTGACTTATTGCACTTACTGTAGGCTGGTCATTAAATACAGTGCCATATACTACCTACAGATATCTGGTAAGGCCAGCAGGAGGAGTCAAGCATTGTATCTTATACAATAAAAAGTGCAAGTGCAAAGAAGTGACACCATATTTGCACATTCACAATGAATACAAAGATCTCTCAGGATAGGGAGATATGTAAATGTATAGCTTGCTCAATGTGAAGAGTGTCCATCCTAATGGATCAGAGGTGGGCATTTACATCGTCCTCAAGCAGTTTTCTGATACCTGCAAAACAAGCAGCTACAAATCCATTATAATCTTATATTTAGTGGTTATTGGAGTATAAACCATTGCCAGCAAGTGCCTAACAGCTCCATAAACCACATATGTGGTTTATGGAGTGCTGCAAACCATGGGCAGAACAGTACCACAGCATCACCAGAAAAGCCACCAAACAAGCTGTCCTCACACTAGATGTTCACAAGTGCTACACAATCGGTCACTCAGCATGAGACAAGCTTGTCAGCAGTAAGTTACAATTAGAAAGTGACAAAAAAGACAGTTTAAACAAAAAAACACCAAAAACCAGTAAATATAAAATACAAAACATGGAGAAGTATGATTCTCTGGGGATTTTATGCACCCCCTCAGTGTGTGATGCTCATATAAACCCCTCGGGCTTTACCCTCGGGGTTTATGGGACATCACATACCTCGAGTGTGCATAAAATACCCATAAGCCACACTTCTTCATGCATTATTCTATATATACTGTACATGCTCAAATTGCAAGGACATTTGTACTATTCAATGAGATCAGCACTGTAGCCAAGTAGTCCAGGGCTAATGATAGGATATGAAGGAAACAAGCTGACAGATGGCATGGGGTAGCCAAAAAGGTAGGTAGAGGACAAGAAGGGAAGCAGGAAGAAAATAAAATTATAAACTACAGAGGATAAAAGACAATTAGGGACATGCAAAGCCCTTTAAACAAACCAGGAGAATGAGGTTATTGCCAACTGGTAATTCAGAGACCCGGCCACTGTCAAGCCCCCATGGTGTATATTTTTAGGGATGCAGTGGGCGTAGCCCTGCAGAACTCTTCCAATGACAAAAGGATGCAGCGCATTCTTTCTGATGGAACAACATGTTGGAGTTGCACCACAGTCACCTCCGCATCCATGACATCTGTGGAGCACTCCGCTCATTGTCTCCAGTCTGCACTATTTTTACTGGTGTTCTGATTATGACACTAGGGGACTGGGCACCCCTAGTGTTAAACTTAACTTTCTAGGAGGGAGCTGAGAGGAAGGGTCGGGTAGGGGATATCTATAATTTAAAAGAAAAGAACATTGGTGGTCACGGCAGAACACAGCACACTCCGCCATGTCCAAGATAGCCACCGCACTCTACTGTGCATGCACTAGTAGTCAAGCAGGCAGAGTAAAGTGCGGTGGCCATCTTGGACATGGTGGAATGTGCTCTGTTCTGCCATGATCACCAATGTATTTTCTCTTTTAAATTACAGATATCCCCCCACCCGACCTCCTCTCAGCACCCACCACCCCACCCCCCCACCCCGAAACATAAGAGTGACACTGGGGCTGCTCAGGACATCCCAATTTTTTCCAATTAAATTATTAATCCCCACTTGACCCTCCCTCTCAGCACCCATCAACCCCCAGAAACATAAGAGTGACACTGGGGAGTCCAGTCCCCAATGCCATGATCAGGACTCATCCATTTATTTTTTACATATTCCCCCATCTGACCCTCCTTGTCAGTGCCGACCACCCCACACACCCTCCCTCCAGAAACATAAGATTGATGCCGGGGTTGCCCAATCACCCAGTGTCACAATCCAGAATCCTCATTGTTGTTTTTTTCACTCTGAAAAAAGAAAAACATTCATTGATGTCTTTTGTGGCTGTTCCTGTCCCTCTGCCCAACTCTCCCACTCAGCACCCACCACCTCGTACCCCCTAAGCCCTTACTTAGCCATTGGGGGTCCAACACTGTAATCCTCTCTGGACTGCAGGCACGTCTTCACTCTTCAAAGCCAGACCCTGAACTGAAGAAACAGGTATGTGGGACAATGTATTTCAATGGTGTTTTGAACTTAGGGGTACAACATGGGCATTTTTGCATACTTTAGCCCAAATTTTCAACATGCCTTCTTAGGAACCCCGCCTCATGAACAGTTGCACAGACATTAGGCAAATATGTCCCAAAAGGTGATTTTGTGGTCCCTGTGTGAAATCACCATTTGGGACAGGAGTTGAAATTTTTTTCTGCTCTTGTTCATGAAGTGGGGTCATAAGAAGGAGGTGTTGAAAATTTGGGGTAAAAATATTAAAAAAAAACAACACAATTATGAGCCTACGCTGAATTTTGTGAACACAGGCTTGTAACATTGGTAGTTTTCAATATTTTACCCCAGATTTACAACATAGCCATATCTTTTCAGCACATCATGAATGTGACAGCTGTCATTTTCAAATCCTGGCCAAAATGTTTTTTTTACACCCCAAAAGGTTATTAAATGGTCCCTGCACAAAATCACCTTTCAGGCAAGAGTTGAACATTTTATATGCCATTATTCATCAGGTGGGGTAGAAGGCTATGTTCTCAATTTGGTGTAAAAATATTTAAAACCAAAAAAGTTATGAGGCTATGTTCAATTTTGCAAAAACAGACTCGTAAGTTCAGTAATATTCAATATTTTTACTCTAAATTTTTAACATAGCCATTTCTTTACAGCACCTCATGAATGTGACAGCTGTCATTGTTCAGCTCCTGCCCAAAATGTGTTTTTGCATCCCGAAAGTTGATTTCACAGTCCCTGTGTGAAATCACATTTCGTGCAGCAGTTGAACATTTGCTCTTCCCTTCTTCATAAGGCATATCTTCAACAAAGTCCAAGAGGGTAGCATCTTTCAAAAAAAGAGGTGTGCAAGAACAAGGGGGTACAATTTGAAGATGGGGGGGTGGTTCAGAGGTAATGTAAGGAAGTATTTTTTCACAGAGAGGGTTGTGGATGCATGGAACAGCCTTCCGGAGGAGGTTGTGGAGTCAAAAACAGTGATTGAATTCAAGCATGCATGGGACATCCATAAGGCAATTCTAGGGGGTGGGGGTAGAAAGAAGTAGGCTGCTGGTTAATTAGGATCTGCAGCTTATCCATTAGGTAGGGAAATGGGCAGACTAGGTGGGCCAAACGGTCCTTATCTGCCGTAAAATTCTATGTTTCTATGTTTCTAGGGTCATAACAAGGCTATGTTGAAAATTTGGTATGCAAATATTACAAAACAACACATTCCAGAGCCTACATTACATTTTGCTAACAAAGGATCATATCTTTGTTAACTGTCAATATTTTTACACCAAATTCCTTGCCTGCAGCCCTTTCGGTTCTGGCCAGCCCTTGTTTAATAGTAGCAGTTTATTTTATCGACTGGCTGTGAACCATTTCAAAATGACATATGAAAGTCCCATATTATTATACATAAAAGAGGTATTGCCTGCAGAGTACAAGAAATGTAGTGCAATACAATAAAACAATAATCAATAGAGAAGAACTTATTTATATATGCTCTTTTGGGTTTACAGACCATAAATGGCTACACTCTTTAAGCCCAGACCTCCTGGCCTGTACCAAGCTTAGCCAATTTAAGGTGAACTTGGTTTCCAACAATACCAAGGGTGACTGTGGCCCTTAACCCCCCCCTGCCTACAACTTTGACCACTCCTACTCCCAAGGTCCTCTGTTACTGGCCAACAACACCCCCTCACTCCTTTCTCAATCTCCTCTTCCCGGTCATTTATTTTCTTCTCCACCCCCTTCTCCCCCCCATCCTCACCCCTGACAATGCCACTCTCTAGCTGCTCTTTTTCCCCTTCCTCTCCCCTGTCCTCACGCCTAACAATTGTTACTCTCTAGCTGCTCTCTTGCCCCCCTTCCTTGACAATGCTTTATCAAGCTGCTCCCCTGTAATGTCTGCCTGTCTCCATAATACCTCCTTATAATTCTAGTATCTTTCTCCTGATAAGACAGATTGAGTGTATTGAATGTAACCATTCCATAATGCATATGCTTAACTACTGTTATGTATTAGCTTATTTTTGTACTGTTGAATTCCAAATACTTTGTCTATTCCCTGACGTGGAACCTTTGTAAATAAGCTTCTAGCTCAAAGGTTTATAATCCTAGTATCAACAAATAAATAAATTAAATAAATACATATATAATTTTCCTTGATTTTCAAACAGAATTTAGACAATGAGCACATTTCATTGTTAAGAAAGGGTCTTCCCTGACAATAAAAAGTCTAATTGCTTAGGTTGGGGATTCATTGAACAAGCAAAAAGGAACCCAGACATTTTTCCATAGAATAATGTATCCTGGACAGCAAATTACTACATGAATGGTATCTTCTACCATACCCAGTTCACAACCACATTTGAAGGCTCCATAATCGCTAGACGTGCCCTCAAAGGGAATTTTAAAACATTCAGCTTAAAAAACTGAAATCTGTATCTAGCAAATCATTTCCTCAAAATTGGGTTCTTATTTAAGTCCAAATGGAGCTCATGCCTGTGACATTTTTGTGGCCTAAACTTATATGCGGCTAGAGACTCAAGATCACCTTGCCGAACCCTTTTATTCAGTTTTTCTAAAGCCATCTTCCTATTAGAAGGGTGTTCACTTTTCCACTATCTAATAACTCTGACAAAAAAAACATAAATTTGTATCAAGCAACATACATACAAACATACGAAGGAGCCAGCAGAAGGAGGCCATTTGGTCTATCAAGTCTGCTCGTATTGCAGGGTCCACAGCTTGAGCTAATGTCCCTGCCCTCCCTTCTCACTCCTCCCATCCCCCATACCCATGATCCTTACTTTCCTCCTATGCCTATCCCAGCCTCTCTTAAAGCTGCCCACTGTCTTCAAAGAGATGACCTCTTCCGGCAGTGCATTCCAAGTGCTCACCACCCTCTCTGTGAAGAACTGCTTCCTGATGTCCCTACTAAACCTCCCACCCTCCAGCTTAAGACTGTGCCCCCTCGTGTTATGGTTGCCACTCAGCTTAAAGAGACTCTCCTTATCAACCTTATTTATTCCTTTCAAGTACTTGAAGGTCCCAATCATGTCAACCCCTCTCTCTCTCCTGTCTTCCTGGGAGTACATGTTCAGTGCCCTCAACCTCTCCTTATATGCCTTACCCTGCTGACTCACTATTATCTTTGTAGCCTTCCTCTGGACTACAGTATCTCCAGCAGACTGATGTCCTTTTTGAGGTATGGGCACCAGTACTGAACTCCATACTTTAGGTGCGACCTTACCAGTGACCTGTACAAGGGCAGTATAACCTCCTCTCTCCTACTACTGATCCCCCTAGATATGCATCCCAGCACCTTGTTTGCCTTTGCTGATGCCTTCTTGCACTGCGTGGAGTGCTTCAGGTCACTAGAGATCATCACTCCCAGGTCCTTCTCCTCCTCTGATGCAGATACTCAGACTCCACCCAGGTAGTACTCTGTCCTGGGATTCTTGGCTCCAATATACATAACTTTGCATTTCTTGTCATTGAAGCCAAGCTGCCAGATCCTGGACCATCACCCCAGTTTTTCCAGATCTTCTTGTAGGTCCTGTATCCCTTCAGCTGTGTCCACTCTCCTGCAGAGCTTGGTGTCATCCACGAATAGGTACATTTTGCCCTTAATGCCATCCTCAATGTCATTGATGAAGACACTGAACAACACTGGCCCCAGCACAGAGCCCTGTGGGACCCTACTGATTACCTCTCTGGTACCAGATAACTCTCCCCCCACAACCACCTTTTGGGTTCTCTCCCTTAGCCAGTTTTCCACCCATCTGGCCATCTTTCCCCTAACTCCAAGATCCACCAACTTCCTGATCAACCTTTTGTGCGGCACAGAGTCAAAGGCCTTGCTGTAATCAAAATAGAGGATGTCTATTGCTTGGTCCCTGTCTACTGTCTTAGTGACACAGTCAAAGAAGTCAATCAGATTTGTTTGACACAACCTCACCTCCATGAACACATGCTGCCTCATCTCTTGGAGACCATGATCCTCTAGATATTCCACCAACTTTTCCTTTAGTATGGTTTCCAAGAGCGTTCACAAAATGGAGGTCAGACTGACTGATCTGTAATTCCCTGGGTCATCCTTAGGACCACTTTTGTGGAGGGGCACTTCATGTGCTGTTCTCCAGTCCTGCGCTACCATGCCTGACTCTAGCGAACTATTAAATAGATCTGCCAGTGACCCTGCCAGCTCCTCAGTCAGTTCCTTTAGTACCCTTGGATGTACTCTGTCCGGGCCTGGTGATTTGTCCACCTTCAATGCCAGCAGCCCCTCCCTCACTCTGTCCTTCTCTATCACAACATCTTTGTTCCCCTCCCTCCCTGCTCCTCTTTTCCCTCTTGAAGGCACTGGTCCAACTTTCTCCCTGCTGAAGATGGAGCAGAAGTAGTAGAAGCAAGGCAATTTTAGTTATATGGGGCCCAATCCCAGGGCTATGGGCACCTTACAGTTAGTAAACAAAGACATTCAGTTTTAGAACAGACTATAAGTAGTAAATATAAATTTAAATAGTATAATTAAACAGTCTTATAAGGCAGTACCAGACCCAAAACTCATAAAGAACAGATCAGAAAGAAGGGTGTCTATGTGTTTCAATCAACCCGAGTCCAAACCCATAAACTTAAGCTTTTCCATTTCCTTTAGGGCAAGAGTAGGTAATTTATCAACATTTATTCATTTCATTTTCAGACAGTAAGAAAATATTCTTCATTTGCAAACAGGGAACATTTGGGTTATAGTGTGGCAATGATAAATCTGATACCAAAATTTAACTCAATTTTTATGTTGGCTTGCATGCATGTGCAAGAAACATCTTGTGGTAGCAGCAAATTTCAGAGGTGTGTCAGTGCTGTGGCCAATGCAGGGGATGATTTAATGGGGGCGTCTCTCAGCCATCAATCAGTGAGCATGCTAGCGATGACAGCAAACTTCAAAGAGAGCCAAAGAGTTGAAGCCAATCTGCCGCTGCAATCAGGTGCAGTTTCGTCACTGCAGCAGCAGGTGAGAAAACTCCGGCCATGCGCATTACATTGCACAGTAATGCACATGGCCAGAGTTAAGAGCAGTTGAGTCGTTCCCGGTAAAACATTTCAATAAATAAAATAGCCGCAGTCTGCCTTTCCAAAATGGCGGTGCCAGCCACACACTCCCACACAGATGATATTGGGGTGCCCAATCCGCTTGTTGGCATGTATTCCCTCCCACACACAAAGCCACATTTTGGCGCACTGGAAACCCACCCCAGTGTGCCAAGACATTTTATTTTCCCAACACCCGGGATGCCCACTCCTGGTGTCGGATGCCCACCAAGCTCAATTTCTTTGCTGATGGGGGTGCCAAATCCTCATCAGTATCATGTTTACCCTCCCCCCAGGGTTGCTGATTGGGGTGCCCAATCACTGTCGGCACCATGCCCCCCCAAACTCATGTGGCACACTGGGAGCCCACCCCAGTGTGGCCAAAAGTTTTTTTTACCCAATAAATAAAGAATACGGTCCCCCAGAGTCTTTTTTTGTTAGTTAAACTGTAAAGAAAACCATCCAGCATAATCTCCCCAGTCCCCCCTCTCCACCCTCCCTCTGTGCACCCACCTCCCTGCACACACCCCACCCATACTTACCCTCCGGAGGTTGGGAGCAGTGATCTTCTATGGACCAGGACGCATCTGCACTCTTCAAAGCCAAACTACGTACTGAGGAATTGGGGAAGCGCTGTATAATGGGAGTCAATGGGGGGGGGGTTCAACTTAGGGTTGATATCCCAGCCACTTTTAGGAATTTTGGCCCCACATTTTCAACATGGGGTTCTTGGGATCCCACCTTGTGAATATGCCACTGTCATTTCATCTCATTTCTTGGTCCCGAAAGGTGATTTCGTGGTCACTGCTCAAAATGACCTTTAGGGACTGAATAACAAAACAACAGTACCACTGCTCATGAGGTGGGGTCCCAAAAAGCCCATGTTGGAAATTTGGTGAAAAAAATCCCCAAAATGACCATGTTACGGGTGTGCATTGTGCGTTTTCTACACACGCTTGTAACTTCGCCAATTTTTAATATTTTCACTTCAGATTTTCAACATTGCCATTTTGTAACACATCCTTATGAACAGTACAGTTGTCATTTTTCACATCCTGTCCAAATGTGTTTTCACACCTGTGGCACTGAATAATAATAATAATAATAATAATAGCTTTATTTATAAAGCACCTTTCCAAATGACCAAGGCACTGAACCACTGAACATAAAATATAAACACGAACAAATAACATTAACCTTCCTTAAAATCCAGCTAAAATGACTTAATCCATAATGTAAATTCTAATGGCAGCAATAAACATAAATAACTAATACTATCAGCTGACACTATCAGGGAACGCTAACCCAAATAAATAGGTTTTGAGAGCTGACTTAAATCTTTGGATGGTCAGGCACTCTTTCACCCGATGAGATAGAGAATTCCACAGGGTAGGGGCTGCATAAGAAAAGGAGCGAGCCCCAGCTGTCTTCAAATGCACCCTGGGAATCTCTAGTAATCCCACATCAGTGGATCGGAGTGGACAGGTGGAGCAGTAAGGGCAAAGGAGTGCTTTCAGGTAGTGGGGTCTTGTTCACGTAGGGCTTTATCAGTCAGCAAACTGACCTTGAAGGTGATCCACCACTGTACAGGAAGCCAGTGCAGTTCATGGAGCACAGGTGTAATGTGACTGGTCCTAGAAGTACCAGTCACAAGCTTGGCTACTGCATTCTGCACCAGCTGCAAGTGGCAGATATCAACTCCCGGTAGCCCTAGGTACAGGGTATTGCAGTAGTCAAGATGGGTGGTCACAAAGGCATGGACCAAGGTAGAAAGATCATTGGGAGGAACCAGGTGCTTCACCCGAGCGATATTCCTCAGATGAAAAAAATGAGGACTTGACAACAAGCAGAATGGTTGGTCGCTGTGCAAAATCAACTTTTGGGATGGATCAACAAAATCACAGTGCCACTCTTCATGAGGGGTGGTCCCAAAAAGCCCATGTTAAATATTTGGTGAAAAAATTCCAAAAAATTACCACATTATGGGCATGCATGTGTAGTTTCTATGCTCGCTCGTAAGTTCGCAGATTTTCATGTTTTCACTCCAGATTTTCAACATTGCCATTTTTTCACACCTCCTCATGAACAGTATGGCTGTAATTTTTCACATCCTGTCCAAAATGTATTTCTACGCCTGTGGCACTGATAGCATACTTTCTGTGCAAAATCACCTTTCAGGATTGAGTAACAATTTATAGTGCCACTGTTCATGTGGAGGGTCCCAAAAAGGCCATTTTACGTTAAACTTCGGCATGCGCAAAGGCGAAATCTTTTGGAATGGGACACTTTGGAGGTGTGCCTGCCCTTTGCAATCCCTGCTCCATTGAGCAGGCGTGGCGATCCTGCACCAATCGCTGCACGTGCTGTGTATGACAGCGGTGGTCTCTCTTCAAAAAACCACCGCTGTGTGCGCAGCGTATCACGCCCCAAAATCTTTGCTGCCACACTGGGAGCCCACCCCAGCGTGGCAACGTCACTATCGTCTGCCGATGGGGTGCCCAATCCCGTCGGCTCCACCTATCACAAACAGTTTTCCTGGCGCCACGCTGAAGGCCCACCCAGCGTGGCAAACGTCTGCGTCATCTGCTGACGGGGTGCCCAATCCCCATCAGCTCCACAGCCCCCAGATTCTTCTGCCATGCTGGGAACCCACCCAGCATGGCAAATGTCCGCGTCATCAATTATAGAAAAAAAAACTGTAAATTAAAACGGTCCCACGCAGTCTCCCGCCCCCTCACAACCCACCCACCACTGCGCACCCTGCTGCCCCACAACCCCTCACCCCATACTTACCTCCGGAGCTCGGCGCGGCGATCTTGATGGACCAGGAACACGTCTGCACTCTTCAAAGCCGACCCCGAACTGAGGAAATGCTGGTAAGCTGTATAATGGGCAAGATGGGGTTTTTTCAACTTTGTTGCATATCTTAGGCATTTTTTGGAAGTTTTGCACCAAATTTTCAACATGGGGTTTTTGGGATCCCTTATCATGAATTCTGTCACTGTCATGGCGTTATTCGGGCCCGAAGGGTGATTTCTGATCACTGCGTGAAATCACCTTTGAGCCCGATTAATGAAACAACAGTGCCAGTGTTCATAAGGTGGAGCTCTCAAAGCCCTATTTTGAAAATTTGGTGGAAAAATTCCCTACAAAATGACTTACCCGTTTCTGGCGTCGCGTTGCGCGGTTCTTACGCAGGTTAGTAAGTTCGCGAATTTTCAATATTTTCACTCCAAATTTTCAACATTGCCATTTTACCACACCTTCTTATGAGTGGTACAGCTGTCATTTTTCACATCTCACCCAAAACGTGTTTCCACCCATATAGCGCACAATGGCGCAGTCGATGTGCGAAATCAATGTATGGGACACATTAAGAAAATCACAGTGACACTGTTCATGAGCAGAGGTCTTAAAGTGGGTATGTTGAAAATTTAGTGAAAAAAATCTAAAATGACTGTTTTCTGACGTCGTTGCGCAGTTCCTACGCACTCTCGTAAGTTTGTGAATTTTCAATATTTTCACTCCAGATTTTCAACATTGCCATTTTACCACACATCCTCATGAGCAGTATAGCTGTCATTTTTTACATCCTGCCCAAAACCTGTTTCCGCCCATGTAGCGCACAATGGCGCAGCCGGTGTGTGAACTCAATGTATGGGACACATTAAGAAAATCACAGTGACACTGTTCATGAGCAGAGGTGTTAAAATGGCTGTGTTGAAAATTTGGTGAAAAATTTCAAAAATGACTGGTTTTACAAGTGTGCGTTGCACAGTTCCTATGCACGCTCGTAAGTTTGCGAATTTTCAATATTTTCACTCCAGATTTTCAACATTGCCATTTTACCACACCTTCTTATGAGTAGTACAGCTGTCATTTTTCACATCTCACCCAAAGCGTGTTTCCGCCATGTAGCGCACAATGGCGCAGTTGGTAATGCGAAACTCAATGTATGGGACACATTAAGAAAATCACAGTGACACTGTTCATTAGCAGAGGTCTTAAAATGGCTATGTTGAAATTTGGTGAAAAAATTCCTAAAATGACTGTTTCACGAGGTCGTTCGCGCGGTTCCCTCGCCGCGGCTAAGTAAGTTACAATTTTCAACATTTCACTCCAGATTTTCAACATTGCCATTTTACCACACCTCCTTATGAGCAGTTCAGCTTTCATTTTTTTTACATCCTGCCCAAAACGTGTTTCCGCCCATGTAGCGCACAATGGCACAGTCGGTGTGCGAAATCAATGTATGGGACACATTAAGAAAATCACAGTGACACTGTTCATTAGCAGAGGTCTTAAAATGGCTATGTTGAAAATTTGGTGAATAAATTCCTAAAAATGACTGTTTTACGAGCATGCATTGCGCAGTTCCTACTGCACGCTCATAGGTTTGCGAATTTTCAATATTTCCACTCCAGATTTTCAACATTGCCATTTTACCACACCTTCTTATGAGTAGTACAGCTGTCATTTTTCACATCTCACCCAAAACGTGTTTCCGCCCATGTAGCGCACAATGGCGCAGTTGGTGTGCGAACTCAATGTATGGGACACATTAAGAAAATCACAGTGACATTGTTCATTAGCAGAGGTCTTAAAATGGCTATGTTGAAAATTTGGTGAAAAAATTCCTAAAAATGACTGTTTCACGAGTGCGTTGCGCAGTTCCTCGCACGCTCGTAAGTTCGAATTTTCAACATTTTCACTCCAGATTTTCAACATTGCCATTTTACCACACCTCCTTATGAGCAGTACAGCTGTCATTTTTCACATCCTGCCCAAAATGTGTTTCCGCCCATGTAGCGCACAATGGCGCAGTCGGTGGCGAACTCAATGTATGGGACACATTAAGAAAATCACAGTGACACTGTTCATGAGCAGAGGTCTTAAAATGGCTATGTTGAAAATTTGGTGAAAAAATTCCTAAAAATGACTGTTTTTCGAGCGTGCGTTGCGCAGTTCCAACGCACGCTCGTAAGTTCGTGAATTTTCAATATTTTCACTCCAATGACTTCCAAATACCTAAACAGCACATAGAAGCAAGCAACATTCGGCATTGACAAATGCTTGTACTTCTTTGTCACTGATTTTTTTAAGCCATGTACAAGTGCCAAATACCACTGCAAATACCTGCAAGCGAACGTTCGGCATTGACAAATGCTTGTTAAAATTTGGAGTGAAAATACCAATAAATGCCCCGGAAGTTAAGGTTTCCAACTATAACACCCACCCTGTAGAGACTGACAGACATTGGGACTGTGACTTTGGTTCATTGGCCATAATGCTCACGGCATTCTACCCCCACCCTACAGCCACTGACAGGCATCAAGGTGTGCCTATGGGTCTTCGACCCTAAAGTTCACCCCATTCTCCAATACTGCACCCATCTCAGCTTATTTCCTTATGAAATGGGTTGAGCATAAAGGCCGAAGACCCCAAACCACACTATGACACCTGTGAGGTGAGGTGAGGTGGAATGGTATAAGCGTTATGACTGACGACCCAGAGGCACACCCCCAACACCTTTCAGTCTCTGCAGGGTGAGGGTTGGCGTTAGTTCAATACTTCACTGCCATTCCTATTATGCATCTCTCTAACTCCTGCACTACCAATGCCAATGCCAGCAAGCAAGCATTCGGCATTGACAAATGTTTGTTCATAACTCTCCCTGGTTCATGGGATTCCCAGATTTCAGCGATATATGGAATTTTGGAAAAAAGTTTTACATTTACAGCTTTAATTGCAGTGGAAACAGAATGACCACTATATCTACAGTTAAAAGTTGTCTAACCCATAAGTACAGAGCACAGTTTTTTTTTGATAATGACTTGAAATGTAATTTCCAAGACAAATTATGAGTAAAAGTCAGGCCAAGATAAACACAGGAGTTAACCTGCTCTAATACATTTCCATCATAGTTCCAATTAAAAGATTTAAATGATTTTTGCCAGACTGTAATATTTTAGTTTTTGACAACTTTACAAATAATTGATTTTCTTTACAAAAAAATATTGAAATGACCTAAGAACTTTTGAAGGGTGTATATTCAGTATTGCTTTCTTTTATTCGAGTAGTTCTCAGAATTTCCTTCCCTGGTATTATGTCATACTTTTTCCACATCCAAGGCTCTGATTCAGTGTGTGTGTCAATCTGAAAGGGCAGACAAATGCATACACCTCATTTCCATCTCTCAGGGCCATCTAGTGTTCATTAAATCACACTTTTTACTTCCTCTTAGTCTGGTCCACATTGTGTGCTCCAAAGAAGCATGACAACAGATACACAACTCCCCCATTGTCGTTACTAATTGAAGAGGACAGAGATACATTTCATTAAAATAAACATTTACTGAACAGAGGCTTTGGGCCAGGAACATATCATAGAAAATATCGCTTGAATAAGAACATGGAAGTAACACCATGAACAAAAACATTGTGGTAGACACAACAAAGCCCGGCAACAATGCCTCAAACGGTAAAATCATGCAGGGAAATACAGCGGCCGAAGTGAATGTGTGCACAAGCATCGTGCGGTGAGGAGTAGCCAGCACTGCCCAAACCGTGAAACTACCAGCAGGGCAGCAGGCACAAACAAGGATGCACAACCCAGAGCCATGGAAAGGAACACCACCGGATGTCCACACATGGAATAGCACAAGGACCAAGGCGGAGGACACACATGCTGCACAGAGGGACATGCAGGATGCACATGGCACACAGGGACACAGATGGCCACTGAGAAGGAGGGCCACAGTGGCAGGAGACCAGAGCACAGGGCCTAGAGGTAGGGGGGCTGACAAGAGTCACAGAGGTGGGAGGGCCACACCACCACTAGATGAGCACATGGGTGTTACGGCCATGGAAGGAGGGTGCAAGACATGGGGAGAGGGGGAACAGGACAAGGGCAACTAGTCAGAGGACCAGGATAGGACAACCCATGGCCACTGAAGAACCACAGACAGCCACAAGGGTGGAGGGCCACACAGGGGTATGGCCGAAGCCCACACCAAGGGTAATGGGCCCAGAGTGGGACAAGCAGGGTCTGCACGCCGTGTGTACCTGGCCCAACCCCACACACACTGTGACACACACACAGGGTGGGGGTGTGGCCACACTGTAGGTATATAGAGCTAATAGGTCACACCTGTGTGCAGGGTGAGGGCTAACCTAGCCAGGTGCTGTACATCCCACACTCAGCGGTGGGCCCAGAAAGCACCACACACATAGGTAAAAGTGGTGTATGTGAGAGCTGTGCACAGGAGCACTACAGTGTGTGAGGCCCGAGAGCTGTGTAAGTTGACATGCCGCTGACATTCATGATAAACCAAAAGGGGAAGACCCTACTGCAGCATGAGGGCTTCCTCTATTACAAGGAGTGCACACTGGATGATAAGACATATTGGAAGTGTGCTGAATATTACAGGGGGAAATGCCCTGGCTGTGTGCACACTGCAGGGGAAGAGGTTGTCAGGGTTGTGAACAGCCACAACCATGTACCTGACCATGGGGCCATAGACGTCCATGAGGCTGTCGCTGATAACAAGCAGAGGGCTGGATAGACAAGTGAGACACCACACCAGGTGGTGGCAGCCTGCAGCAGCAGCATAGCAACTGCAGTGGGTGAAGGATGCCAAGCATACACCTCCTGAAAAGGAGAGTCCGCCATGTGCAGACGGCCGCATGCCAGCCACCACCCCTGCCAAAATCACTATAGGACTTCACCATCCCAGAGGTGTACAGAATGACACACACACCAGTGCCCACTGTGTTTGAGGTGTTTAGGTCATGCAAATTCTTTGTCCGACATGATGAGTTGCTGGCCCCAACTGTTGACTACTTCGAGGATGCCTGGGTTGGGCGCCAATCTGCAGAAGTGTCCGCAGGCATCCCATGTTCCTTGTGGACCTGTTATGATGCAAGCAGGACTGGCACTGCTCGCACTAACTATTAGGTGGAAGGGTGGCACCCTGCCTTCAGCACCCTCATAGGTGCATGCCACCCCAGCCTGTGGAAATTTGTCGATGCCCTGAAAGCAGAGCAGAGGCTTAATGAGCTGAAGATTGAGCAATGTATCGTGGGACGGTATGCACCACCATCACATAAGCGGTACAAGGACACGACGGCCCACATCCAGCAGATCGTCGGGGAGTACAGCACCTGGAACACCTATGACTATCTCTGTGGCATTGCACATAACTTCCAGTTGCAGGTGTGACCATGCACATGCCTGTCCATGTGCCCACCCACCAAGGTGCTCCAGCCACTGTTCCATCTGCTGATGCCCATTAACTGCACCCATGGCACCATACTGCTGTGTGTGCCTGTGACTGCCGGACACCTCTGCTGTGTGGTACTGGGTCACACCAGTGTGGTGTGCGATGTGTGTGTGTGTGTGTGTGTGTGCGTGCGTGCGTGCGTGCGTGCGTGTGTGCATATGAGGAGGGGTGGTGGGGTAATGTGCAACTGCTGGGGGGGTAATGCACATCTGCTGTGGGGTGACTATACTGCCTCAGATGGGGTTGAGCTGCCTCTGATGGGGGGACTGCATCTGATGTTAAGGGATATTGTTCTGCCTCTGGGTGTGTGGGGGTTGTACTGCATCTGATGTTGAGGAAATATTGTTCTGCCTCTGGGGTGTGGGGGGTTGTACTGCATCTGATGTTGAGAGGTTATTGTTCTGCCTCTGGGGTGTGGGGGCTGTACTGCATCTGATGTTGAGGATATTGTTCTGCCTCTGGGTGTGGGGGTTGTACTGCATCCGATGTTGAGATTATTGTTCTGCCTCTGGGGTGGGGGGGTTGTACTGCATCTGATGTTGCAGGGATATTTTTCTGCCTCTGGGGGGGACTGCATCTGATAGGGGGGTTGTACTGCTGCTGACATTGAGAGGATCGTCTCATCAACCACTGTGGGGTGGTTGTGCTGCCCCTACTAGTGGGGGAGACTGCCACTGCTGGGGTGGGTGTTGGCTGTGGTGGTGCTATGTCCAAGCCTTGTCCAGGGACAGTGCACCATCCCAGGGGGGTGTGCCATGTGAGGCATTTGTGTGTGGGGCCGAGCCTCGCTATGGTGGCATGGTATGTCATTCACATGTCCTGTGTACCACCTGGTCATGAATTAGTGGTGGGTATTTGTTGTGCACATGGTGGTTGCATGTTGGTTGTGCTTGTGGTCTGCTGGGGGAGTTGCACTGTATGTATACATATAATGTGCACATGATACTGTATTAAACACTGTTTGCATGCTGTTTCCATGTCTGGTGGTCATTCCTTCATGGCGTAGACCCCAGGGGCATACAGCAGTTAGACAATGTCCCTGTGACCCCGACTTGATGGTGATGGTCATAGCCACTACAGCGCCCACGAAGTTGTCATGCCACCCATGTCTGCCCATGTGTGCATACACCGTGCATGACCCTTGCCTGCCCCATGGTCATCTTGGTCTGTGGCTTTGCAGTACACACATGCATGTGTAGGTGGTAGTGTCTGCTCTCATGGCCCATTGCCACTGGTCTGCCATGCCCACGATCACACCATGTCATGCACCCAATGGGGGACCCATGTACATCATGGCTGGGCATTGTCACATGGTCACACAGTTCCCTCGCCCACAGTTGTGCCCATGCCACCCTCTACACACACTGTTGTGTGTGCATCCACAGACCCTGTTGCAAAGGTGGTGTGCCATGGATATCTGAGGCATTGTACAGCTACACCGTCTATACGCCTGGCCACATCCCTGTGCACCACTGCTGTATCTGTGGTAGATTGGCTGTACTCCTTCTGCGCAGACACCCCAGCTGTCTGTACCGTCATGCACTGGGCACATGTAGAGGGCATGCACATGTTCTGCAGCCACACAACTGGCCCATCCTTGTGAGCATGTGTGGGGCCAGTGGTGTACCACAGACATGGGTGGGTGATTCACATCACTCTGGAGTGTACAATGCAGTATTGCATCTGTGGGTGCCAGGCCATGTGGTGGTGTTCCCAGGCTGTGGGTGGGTACTGTACTGTACCTTTCCTGGGGGGGCCTGATGTGCATTCAGGCTGCATGGGCCTCTTGGACACCACCGTCCCCAAGACCCCACACTGCGGCATCCCATGTCATTGTAGCACCCTCCACAATGTGCGTTTGCCACCTCACCAGGGCACTCTGTCCTCACCATTATCTCTGTTGCAGTGGTACATGGCACAGTGCTGTGTCTGGCCACCTGTGCCATTCCCCCATTTCTCCATGCCTATGGCCGGGTAGCATGCCAGTCACGTCTATGCATTGGCGCTTTGCACTGTCATGTGTGGTGCAAGGTGGAGACCTCTTTCTGGGTCCCCTCCCCATGCAGTGGCTACTGTGTGGCACAATGGTCCTGCTGCTGGCCGTGGTCCATCTATACACCACCATGGCCACGTTGCCTTGTGGCTGCATCATCCTTACCTGTGTGGGGGTCATTCTCCCTATAAGCATCCATGCCTGGTGGCACTCATGGGGGGGGTCCTGTGCTGTGCACACCCTGGTGGTGCTTGTCCCCTGTTGTCCTCCTTCACCATGCTCCTCTGTGCTGTGCATGGGCACTGGAGTCCACTGCTGTGCTGGTGAGATTGTGTGTGCAATAAACAAAACAAGCTGGCACTCGGCTCTGTAGATGTGCAGCAGTGCAAGAGAACTAAGACCACAAAACACCCAAAAGCACACTACACAACAACACTCAGAGGAAAAATCCACAGTAGGCAAGTAGTAAGCTGGGTGTAAAATATACATTTAATGGTGCCAAAAAACAGAGAGCCAAGGGTAATACAGGCAAGAAAATTCTCCAGTGCTTTGAATCACGAAGATTCTTCCTCGGGGGTAGTGTTGCTAAATCACATGCAGCTTCATATAGGGCTCTAAACAGCTGAAACAGATTAAGTGTTAACTTGAGTGGCCTTTAGCAACACTGCTGACCTCTGTTAAGACGCTTAATAAACAGTTCAAAACATTAAAGTATCACTATACATATAAAGTAATTCTTATCACTTATCCCCAATTAATATAAACTTGTAGTAAGTAAAATAAATTCAATCTGCAAAAAAAGGAAATCTTTTTATATGCAATTTATGCAAGCTGGGACATCTTTACCTAGACATCAACATAGATCAATAAGGCACTCAAGCAATAGATAATGGTTAAACAAAGTAAAATTTAAGTATTTTCACTCTGAATCAGTCCAAAAGGAAAGTTTTTTCACTCTAGGACCAGATAATTTTAAACAGGTCTTTGTACTACACTCAGTCAAAACAAATGCTCAGCCTGCCAAAAATGATCAAATGAAAGAATGTCCAGGTAGGGAAGGCTCAGATATGGGCTCTCTTCTGACGAACCTGTGTAAAAATAGAAAATATGATATAAACAGGAGAATAGAAAAGTAAAATTATAAGGAAAAAGGGAAAAGAAAGAGAGAGGGCAAAAGAGAGGGTGAAGACCCTATCATAGAAACAACAATAATATATGTCAGGTTAGACAAGTACCCAGCTATAGAGACTGACATAATACTTTCAGGATTTTAAAGATACAGCATAAACAAGTGCACTAGGTATAAAAAAAGTACTTTAAGCAATGGATAGTAATAATCCTAGTGCACACACATATAGGATCAATCCTTTTTCCTTGTTAAGCTGCTGTCTATTACTAAGAAATGGACAAATATCCTGATCATCATCTAAACCCAATGGAATGCAGGCATTTAATTTATAGATAATCCTGCTTTCTAGTTGTTCCAATTTTCTTTTTCTATCTCCCCCACGTAAAGCGTCTTGGACATGATCAATACCCTTGAAATGAAACATGTCCTGATTACCTTCATGTTTAACTTGCCAGTGGTTACCTACTGATATGTAACTGACTGGATTTCCAATAGCCCGTACATGTTCTTGTATACTTTCTTTTAATGAAGGAGTTGTCATGCCAATATATAGCTTTGAGCATGGACACCACAAGATGTAGACAACAAAGGATGTCTTACATGTAATGAACTGTTTTTACATCATGGTAAACCTGGTTAGAAGGACTTGTAAATCTTTTCCCCTGTGATAAAAATTTACAGATGTTACAATTTCCACATCTGTAAAATCCAAGGGGAAAATCTCCTAATGTACTTCCTTGTTGTCTTTCTGTCTGGTGGTGACTATGTACAACTCTGTCCTTGTTGTTGATGCCTTTTTTGTAAACAAGTCTAAGACCACCCTGAGCTACTGTCTCAAGGTCCTCATCAGCTAATGATATAGGCCAGAATCTTTTTAAGGCTCCTGCAATTTTACATGTGACAGGATTGTATACTGTAATGTGATTCACACTATCAGTGGCATTCATATCCTTGACTCTGGGGACAATTAGATCCTGTCTATTTTTTTCTCTTGCTGACTGAAGAGCTTTACTCAAAAGATTACAGTCATACCCCCTTTCCATAAATCTGTTTTTCAGGTCTTCTGTCTGATGTTCAAACATTTTATCACTGGAAAAGTTCCTTCGAATACAAAGAAACTGGCCATAAGGTATACTGTCTTTTAAAGATTTTGAATGACAGCTATCGGCCCTAAGCAGAGAATTGCCTGCTGTAGGTTTCCGATAGCCCTCTGTTGTTATTAAACTCTCAGGCTGGGCTGTCAGTAGTACATCTAGAAAGGGGATTGACTTACTATTACAAGTTGATGTAAAGTGAAGATTAAAGTCATTAGAATTAAGCATGTTAACAAATTGCTCAGCTTCTTGTTCTGTGTCCTCCCAAATGCAGAGGATGTTGTCAATAAAGAAACTCCAGTATTTTATCTGGCTCTTAAAGGGATTCTGTCTATGATCGTAAATCTGAATTTCTCCCTACCATGCAAGAAAAATATTAGCATAGGTGGGGGCTACTGTCGACCCCATAGCTGTTCCACATATTTGATGGTAATATTTGGAGTTAAAACAGAAATAATTTTTAGTCAAAATGATTTCTAATGCTTTAATAACAAATTCAGGATTTAAAGCCCCTTCTGTGCCACACTTATCCATGAAGCATGAAATAGCTTGTAGTCCCAAATGATGTTGGATCCTGGTGTATAATGAAGTCACATCAATGGTGAGCCATAAGTAGTCAGCATCCCATGAAAAGTGTAAAAAGTGCCTACCATATCGCCATGGAATCTCTCAAATATGAAGGAGTAATAACAACAGTAGTCTGAAGAAATGCATCTAAAAGTTCCAATAGATTTTCTGTTAGGGAGCCTATGGAAGATACAATGGGTCTTCCAGGCGGTCTCTGGGGGTCCTTATGCACCTTAGGCAAAATATAGAATGTAGGGACTACAGGAAAGGTAGAACACAGAAAGTCAAATTTTTTTTTAATGATATACCCTTGATATAGTGAATCATCCAGAAAGGCAGCCGGTTGACATTGAAATGTGGAGGTAAGATCACCAGACAAAGCATGATAGTTATTGACATCACTTAGTTGATGAAGTATTTCTGATTCATAGTATATTCTGTCCATCACAACCACTTTTCGCCACTTATCGACTGGTTTAAACATAATGTTTTTAATTTTACTAAGTTCTTCTAATGCAAGGCATTTTTCTGATGTTAAGTTGTTAAAACCTGGTTTATATTGCTTGCAGATGCTGTTTGTTTCTTTCAAAACCAATGATTCAAAAGTTAAGATGTCTGATGATTGTGTCCTTGGGTAGAAAGTGGACTGAAAATGGAACTGTTTCCTTTTCTTTGTGAAATCCTGTCCAGTACTGTCAAATTCCATATCTTGAAATAATTCAAGTGCCAATTCTGAGTTCCAGTTCAAGGGAAGAAACTGTTTGTTCCTGAGACACAATGATGTTCGGATCATGTCCCATAACTGGATTATCTACATTCTGATTTTGTGAGTCCGTGAATGACAGGCTAGATCCTATGTCAGGAGCCCCTGCAACATCTTCACCCACTTGTTCATTCAGTAAATACCCAATTCTTTACTGCTATTGAAAAATGTTTTAAGATGCAAGTTTCTAAAGGTCATTTTTAGGTAACTTGTATTTGAAAAAAGTCAACTTTAGAGGTTGGGAAAAAATAATAATCCCTTTGATAGTACACTGAGATGTGTTTGATTTAGTGGGACCTTAGAGATATTAATCACTACTTCTTTCTCAGTTTGTGATTGCCATGTTGTGGATTTTTGTTGTTTTCTTTTCTTGCCTACTCTTGTTCTCCTCCTTGTTTTTTTTTGTGCCTTGTTTCTGTGTGGGCAGCTGAATTACTCATTTGGGGATTGCCCCTACATACAAGGCCTCTGCTGCTGAGGTCTGATGGGCTTCTCGAGAAAAAGAAACAATTTCTTGTTGCCCTGTTGTTGAAGAGCGAGTATTAGATCTCTGTTTCCGCTTCCTACTTCATGATCTCCCCCTCTGATATGTTTTCTGTGTCTGGTCCCACTTGCAGATCATGTTGTTTTTATAATCAGATTGATCTCTATTAAATGTATGTTGTTTCTTAGCTATGATGATATTTTCATGTGTTTGAGTCCTTTGGTTTAACTTCAAATTAAGATCAACAAATTTTTCTGTTTGTTCTTCTACCAACAAATCTTCCTCTGTCTCCTCAATCTCTTTAAGTATCAATTGATGCTTTTCAGTATCCTGGTCTACTAGTATCTGAATTAGTGTAAATGAACACAAATCTAATGTAGTAACCCTTCTTTGTTTATATGTGTCCCTTAAGAAACTTCCAGCAGGTCCCTTCTCAGTCCTCAGTCCCTGTGGAATATATTGGGACTGTGTATATTTATCAAGGGAGATTCTGTTATAATACAAAGTAATTTCAGTTAACTTTAATTTCTCAAGTTTGTCAAACTTTTCTTTGATATTATCAGAAAATTCTGGGTCCAATTCGAAATCCTCCGCAAATATGTCCCCTGCTTCCTCTTTGCGTCTAACAGACACTCTTGTCCTGGTTATTGCAGACCTTTCACTGTTGTCAGGTAACTCTCCTGCTATCAATTTATTGTTTCAGTCTCATGGTCTGACTCGTCACTCATTCCCGAGGAATCTAGGGTCAATACTCCTGATACAATATTGTTTTTGTAAAACAGAAACCGTACGCTACAGTGAAAAAAAAAACAACTTTTAAACAGAAGACAGCAGGATATTGAGTATCTCAGTAAAACCTGACATCGCAGTGAGAAAATACTCGCACCGACATCTGCAGACCCTGCACCACTTGACTCTCACTCACACTCTCGAGATAAAATAGTAATTGGTTTGAGATACAATCAAAACCTTGGCAACAGAAAAAGGGGAAATAAGTTCTCATAAAGAACTAATACTTTCAAAGAAGATATTTATAAACTCACCCAGTTCTTTGAGATGGTTACCAGTGATTCTAAGGTCCACCGTGTCTCATTCAGATGAGGTAATTCGTAATGGGAATGCACGCTAGAATATGCGTGTAGCCGTGCTGCCGATAGAAGGTAAAAATGCAATTACAAAAAACATAAACCGGCGCAACAACACTCGGAGGAAAAGTCCACAGTAGGCAAGAAGTAAGCTGGGTGTAAAATATACATTTAATGATGCCAAAAAACATATTTCATATTATATTTTCTTTTTTTACACAGGTTCATCAGAAGAGAGTCCATATCCGATCCTTTCCTACCTTGACATTCTGTCATTTGATCATGTTTGGCAGGCTGTGCATTTGTTTGGACTGAGTCTAGTACAAAGACCTGTTTAAATTTATCTGGTCCTAGAGTGAAAAAACTTTCCTTTTGGACTGATTCAGAGTGAAAATACTTAAATTTTACTTTGTTTAACCATTATCTATTGCTTGAGTGCCTTATTGATCTATGTTGATGTCTAGGTAAAGATGTCCCAGCTTGCATAAATTGCATATAAAAAAAATTTCTTTTTTTGCACATTGTCTTTATTTTACTTACTACAAGTTTATATTGATTGGGGATTAGTGATAAGAATTACTTTATATGTATAGTGATAATTTAATGTTTTGAACTGTTTATTAAGTGTCTTAATGGAAGTCAGCAGTGTTGCTAAAGGTCACTCAAGCTAACACTTAATCTGTTTCAGCTGTTTAGAGCCCTATATAAAGCTGCATGTGATTTAGCAACACTGCCCCCCTGAGGAAGAATCTTCGTGATTCGAAGTGCCATAGAATTTTCTTGCCTGTATTACCCCTGGCTCTCTGGTTTTTGGCACTATTAAATGTATATTTTACACCCAGCTTACTACTTGCCCACTGTGGATTTTTCCTCAGAGTGTTGTTGCGCAGTGTGCTATTGGGTGTTTTGAGATTGTGTGTGCAGTGGAAGGTGCTTCCCCCTGCAGTTTTCTGGCCGGCACTGTTACATTCCTCATCATGATGTACCAGTGGCATTGCGAGCGGTGGTGTATTTGCCACTTTCCTTTTGGTGGCCAGTGTTTCCTCTGTGTTTTTCTGCTTGACACTGTTACACTCAGCATCATGCTGTGGGCAGTGGTGTATTTGTCACTTTCTTTTTGGTGGCGGGTGTTTACCCCTGCAGTATGCAGGCTGGCACTGTGTCATCCTGTGTCCTGTTGTGCCAGCAGCATTGCAGGCGACGATGTATTTACCACTTTCTTTTCATCCGCGATGTTTTGTCCCACGATGTTCCTGGCCCGAAGCAAACAGAGACCTCCTCTAGAGAAATTGACAGAGCTATGGAACATGCCATGCTTATGCTAAGAGTGCAACTGCTATAATATATAGAAAAGATCACCACCAGCTGAACACACTTAGTTGTTACATACAACCCAGATCTGAAGCCACCACCTTCCTCTCTTACCCTCCTTCAACTACCTTCCCCTCTCCCTTTTCTAATCTGCTCACCCCACCCACTGTTGCACAAGTTCCCAGATCCTTGCCTCCCACCCACCTCTCCTTCTGCCTTCCTCCCAGTTACCCCTCAATGCCCAATCTCTCGTCCCACTTTTCTGCTCTACCTGGCACAACTGGCAGCAACTTTATTTTTCCACTCCACCTTTCCCCTTTGACAGTGCCCTTCTGGCAGCCTTAATTCATGTAAATAGTGTTTGCTGTGACTCATCATTCTTAAATGTATGCTTGGTCATGTTGTTTTAACTGTTAAATATATTACCTGTAGCTTTTAGACCATGTATACCCGTACTGAAATTTGTATTCCAAATTCTTGCCTGCTAATCTCACACAAATTGTACTTCTATTCTTTGTATACTGATTTGGAACCACTGGCTCAAATGTATTTAATCCGAAATTCTAATAAATAAATGAAAAAATTTATAGAACTACTGTACAACAGATATACAGTGAGGGGGGCATCCTAAAATGTATTTTCCAGGAACCATCTTTACTATCATTCAAACAAGCACCTAACATATCCAACCTGTTTGTCAAGAGCAAACTGACACCTCACCAGAACAGTAGAACACTAACAGTGCTAAACCATTCAATATTCCTAAATGCAAAACATGTAAGCAAATTTCCACACAGAGGGGAACTTTACATATGGATCCTAGAATGTGTTCTATTACATCCAGTGCAAGAAGTGCACATATATAGGTTATGCTGCTCAGCAACTCCTGTACAAAGGCTGTCTGCACTGCAAAGGCCCCCTACTGCAAGTCGGATCCATGACAGTCGGTTGACAATTTCATTGTCGACTGACATTACAGCGACTCCTTTATGTTGACCTCATTTGTGGTTTTTCCAGCCGGCCCTGCCCTCGAGCATCCAGAGACCATTGGGGCTCTGAGCCGTAGCCAGCGATGGCGGCCACCGCGACGAGAGTGAAGGGAACCAGGAGGCCGGGAGAGACAGCCAGAAAGGTACGGAGAAGCCACAAGCCAATCGGAAGGTGACCGCCAGCTATGCCTTGCCTCTGATTGTGCGCCTTCCACTGACTTTGCTTCTTTGCACCACCAAAACTGGTCGGGATTACTGCTCTTTAAATGTAAAATTCTCTAAAAAGGAGCTGTTTTACTTTTATTATTGTACATTTTGTGAAATGCCTTCTTGCTTGATGACTCTGTGATTACAGTCTTTTGGTGAGACTTGTGTTGGCTAGACGCTCAGGCGCCTAACCCCACCCCACCCAGTCTTTGTTGTGTAAATCTTCTTTTAGCACCTCTTGCAGATTGCTGCAATTCAGTGCTTTTCTGACTGCCCTCTCCTCTGTCCCCTCCTTTCCAGCCGGCCCTGCCCTCGAGCACCCAGAGACCGTGGGGCTCTGAGCCACGCCAGCAGCGGGCGGCCACCGCGATAGCCGAGAAGGGAACCAGGAGGCCAGGAGAGACAGCCAGAAAGGTACGGGAAAGCCGCAAAAATTTGCCCGCCCCCTCCCTCCTGGGTGTTTCTTTTATACACACTTTCCCGCCGAATCTCTTATCCCCGCCCATAGCTAATCTCCTAGCCAATTCCCGAGCTCATTTCTTCACATCACCTTTAGTATCTTTAACCCCTACCTACCCTCCACCATGCTACTGTTCCTCCTATTGCTGCTTTGCCTCTCACCTTCCTCGGATCCAGAAGAGGAAACTGAAGCAGCCCATGCCATGGTGATTAGGGCGGCTACTCAGGCTTGTCCCCCTCTGCTGTCCCCAGTGGATGCCCCTCAATTCCCCAAGTATATACTGCCACTTCTGCACTGTAATCCTTGGGGTATCCCACAAAAAGGCTCACAACCAGTTCGGTACTCCATAAGCCCCCTGCTCCATTATTGGCACTATAATGACCCCCTATACCTGTCCATTAAGCTGGTACTTTATGACAAAATCTATAACCACACAGCAGGATCATCGCCCACTATACATTGGATCCCAAGCAAGAAGAGAAAGGCCTCTGTCTACTCCCTATTCCTATCACTTGGTGCCCTCATCAAACTAATTCTTTCTGCTGATCTGTGTTGGCACTGTTGAAATCAACCCTGGACCCACAGAAAGCTCTATCTCCCCAGCTGACTTAGCCTCCATAAATGGCCTAAGTTTTCTTCATATCAACGCCTGCAGCCTCCTAAAAAAGTTCTCATTAATACAGGCCTGGGTTGCACACCCCTTACCTGACTTTCTGGTTATCTCTGAAACATGGCTCAAATCTGCAACAAAAGACAGTGAAATAAATCTTCCCAACTACCAGCTCTTCAGATCTGACCATCCATCCAGGGGCGGTGGGGTAGCCATCTATGTCAAAGCAAACATCTCTGCATCCTGCCTCAATATTACATCACAGCCAAAGGAATTTGAATGCTTATCAATTAAAATAACCCTTCCCAACATATCATCTTTTCAACTGATTGGCTGCTACAGGCCCCCCTCTGCAGGCCTCAAACTCCTATCCCACCTAGGATCTATACTTAATCTAGGCCCTGAAGACACCATCATTTTAGGTGACCTGAATTTAAACTGGCTAGCCAATGCATCTGCACCCCTGGTAACCTTCTGTGACACTTATGGATTCACTCAATTAATCAAAGAACCAACAAGGATTAATCCAAAGAATAATCTCAACAGCACACTCCTGGACATCATGTTGGTAAATAAGCCTCATCTGTATTCTCATGCTGGAGTGCTATTCAGTGACATAAGTGATCACTGTCCCATAGCTGGCATAAGATCAACAATCAAGCCACCCAACCCTGCAAAATTTCTCCCAAGAAGGTCAAAAAAGAACTTTAATATTTCAGGATATCTCCATGATTTGTGCCACACCACATGTTGGCAAGAATTCTATCTCACAGCTTCAATAGAGACAGCTCTTCAGGTCTTAAGTGATATTATCATAAGTGCCCTCAATATACATCCACCTCACCAGTGTCAGAACCAAACTCAAATCTTGTCGCTGGTTCTCTGCTGACCTTAAATCCACACTGCTTGCCAGAGATAAACTCTGGAAAAGGGCAAGAAAGACCAAGGATCCAAATGACTGGCTTCAATTCAGAAAAGCCAGAAACTCCTGCACAAAACAAGTGAGAAATGCCAAGGCTGCCTTCTACACAGCTGAATTGGATGCCTCCTATCACAACCCTTCCAGGTTCTGGGGTACCATAAAGGGGATCCTAGGTCAAGCTTCTACCCTGTCTTACCACCCAAAGTGCACCTAAATAGTGTTGAAATCACTGACAAGCAAGAAATCTTAAATGCCTTCAACGATCATTTCACTACAGCTGGCCTAGCTTTCGATTCCTCACCTGCAAACCTAATGAGGTCATCACTAAACTTACAATCTACTGAGGGACAAAAGGCTGCTTCCACATTCTCCTTCAAATCAATACTCTTAAAAGAAGTAGAAGACCTACTATTCCAACTAGATACAACTAAAAGCGCAGGTGCAGACTCCCTGGATCCCTGCTTTCTAAAAGTAGCATTGCCGCCTTATGGCTGCCCCTCACTCCACCTTTTCAATCTGTCCCTAGCCACTGGTTCTATCCCTCAATATGGAAGACAGCTCAAGTGTTTCCACTACTTAAGGCAGGTGATCCCATGGACCTCAACAACTATAGGCCCATTTCCATCTTACCAGTACTGTCCAAAATGCTTGAAAAGTTAGTGAACTTTCAGTTAAGTGCCTACCTTGATACCAATAATCTCCTTAACCCAGCTCAATCTGGGTTTAGATCTATGCACAGCGCCATCTCTGCCTTAGCAAAAGTTACAAATGACTGGCAGACTGCCTTAGACAAAAAGAATAACACCTGTGCTGTGTTCCTGGATCTAAGCAAAGCCTTTGACACTGTGGACCATGAACTACTAATCTCCTCTCTGAACTCCATAGGCCTTGACTCACTCTCTCTTAAATGGTTCAGATGCTATCTCCGGAAGAATACAACTGGTAAAATGAAGGTGACCTATCTACCTCTAAACCACTCCTAAGAGGTGTACCGCAAGGTTCCATCCTGGGCCCCATCCTCTTTGCCATTTACATCAACAATATTGACTCCAATCTCTCACAATCTAATATTCACCTCTTTGCAGATGATACTGTACTATATGTCAGTAATCCCTCACCATCAAAAGCCTGTGAGCTTTTACAGTCTGAGTTCTCCCTCCTACAGCACAACTTACTAGATAAGAAATTACTACTAAATGCCAAGAAAATGAAAGCTATGTTCTTTGCCACCAAGAGCTGCTCTTCCACTGTCCCATCATTCACCCTCCCACAATTATCTACCATCCTTGGTGAAAATCTGGAATATGTGGACAAATTCAAATATCTTGGAGTCTGGATTGACAATAAACTTGACTATACTAGCCACATTGAAGAGCTCCTGAAAAAGCTTAGACAAAGACTTGGCCTATTTTATAGGATCAAACACTACCTGACCAGAGATTCCAAACAAAGGCTAATCCTGGCATCATTCCTATCCCTCATTGACTACGCTTGACTTCCTTTATGGTCACTGTTCCCTCCCATTTAAATAAATTAGACACCTTGTATCATAGAGCTATTAGATTCATTACAGATCTTCCCTCCAGCACCCATCATTGCTCTCTCTATAATGCAGTCAGTTGGACATCCCTACAACATAGAAGAAACAAAATGCTGCTGTCTGGATCTACAAAGCTCTGACAAACAAACTCCCTTCCTACATCTCAGATTGTTTCAACCGGATCACATCCAGGCCTTACACCCTAAGGATCAATAAACTCATCGTGCTGAAGATTCCTATCACCTGCACCCGGTATGGAACGGCTGCAATCAGCTATTCCCTAGCACTTATCTGGAATTCTCTTCAAAAGACCTTGAAATTGGATACCCTCATTCCTTTAACATCCTTCAAAAAACTGTACACTAATCTATTCCCAGAATCATGCAATTGCTTCCATAAGGCCTAGTCCTCTCACACCCCCTCCTTCCACTACCCCCTTTTATACTACCCCCTCTTTCTTTATTGTTCTTCTAGCTTGTTCTCCAACCTACTTTGTACAAAAATGCCCCCCCCAAGTCCCATTACCCTAGCTTTATCCCTACAATACTGTTTGTTTCTTTCCTTTTAATATGATCTAGGTCCAATGTCATTTTGCCTTGTATATATGTAAATATCTGTATATCTGTCTCATTCATAAATCTTTGTATTTGTGTTCATTCAGTACCATGTTTTTGTGTAAAATTTGTAACCTTATATTGTTATGACCACTCAGGTCCATCTTGTAAATGAGCTATGCTCAATGATGTTCGCCTGAATAAATAAAGATTTTGATTGATTGATTGATTGATTGATTGGTTGGCATAAAGGGAATCACTTCAGACTGTGTTTTCTTCAGGGGTCTTTGTCCCCCAAACACCCCATGAGGGAGGCTCTTGCCCCCCCCCGCACCCCCACTACTAAATGAATCAACTCTGAGACAAAGTTGCCTCATGGAAGGGGTGCAATATCCCCAGAAAGCAGTGCCGGTGTCCTGCGCCAACACTACAGAGACCTGGTGCTGTTGTCACTGTAGTGTCGGTCATGGTAAAGTTGTCGCCGTAGTGATGGCATACACTTCGAGTCAACCCCCAGTCCAATCTAAATTCTCCATCGAACTTCTAGGAGGCCATCCATTCCCTATCTGATTTCCTAACCCAGTCTGCTCCACCGGTCTTCATGGTGGATGGCTCACTGGTCTCTGACCCCCCCCCTTTGCTGTTCATTTTAACAAATTCTTCACAACCTGTGCATAACCCTGTCATCCATCTCCTGATCACTCTATCTGCCCTACACACCTACTGCCAGAAAGCTTTCACATCTCTTCTGTCTCCCCCCAGGAAGGCTTCCTCACCCTTACGTCACTTAACCCTTCTAAGTCTAGCCCAGATACCTTGGACTCTAAACTCTTACAAATCTCTGCTCCAGCTATTGCCCTCCCACTCTATTACTGTTTGAACCACTCTTTCTCCCTCAGTGCTGTCTCTCAGGCCTGGAAAGTTGATAAGATTCTGCCTCTACATACAGAGGGTGACCTCTCCTCCCCTGGCAACTACAGATGGATTTCACTCCTCCCTGCTCTTGCTATGTTTCAAGAGACCATCATGTATGCTAGGCTTGCTGACTTCCTTGACTCCTCGATGTTCCTCTCACCTTTCCAGTCTGTCTTTCAGAAGAACCACTCTACCATCTCTTCCCTTCTGCATGTAACTGAGTCTATCCTCACTGGGATGGATCAGGGACATATCACCACAGCCATATTCATCAATCTAACCAAAGCTTTCAACTCAGTGTCTCACCTCCTGTTCCTGGACAAGCTGAACTCTGCCTGCCTTTCAGCATCCACTCTGGACTGGTACCACTCATATCTTATGAGCAGTGAACAGTCAGTTCAGGTGGGTGGTGTTCTGTCCCCACACCAAGCCTAGCAGGGGTCCCACAGGGCTTTATCATGGGTCCAATACTATTTTCAGTTTTCCTCTGCCAGTGTTTCTTCACGCATCCACATGTATGCAGATGGCACAGTCAGCTACACTTCTGGCCCTTCAACCTCAGTGGTGGAGGTCCTACTCCAGCACGACTTCCACAATGTGCTGCACTGGTTCTATACCAAGAAGACTGTGTCCATGACCTTCAGCACTACCCAGAAACTGGGAAGCCTCTTGCCTTCCCCTGTCTTCTCCACCTTGGATGGCACCCACTTGGAGGTTATCCTGGCTTATGAGTACTAGTACCTTGGTGCATGGCTAGATAGCAAGCTTGACTTCTCTGCTCACATTGACACCATCCTTGATAAACTTTGTCCCAAGCTTGGCACCTTGTACCACAACAATAATTGCATTTTTCCCCAGGTCTGCTGAGAGCTGGTAACCAAAATGGTCCTCCTGGTTTTCAGCTATGCAGATGTTGTCTATGGCACTGCTCCCTCCTCTTCCTTTGCCAGATTGGATTCCCTCAGTAACGCCTTCTGTCATTTCGTTACCAACTCCCCACTCGCACTCACCATTGCTCCCTCTATTCCTCCCTTTCCATCCTCCCACTACCCTTATGTCACCAGTCCCACTGCTCCACCTATATTGCCAAATACTGGTTTTACTCCCTTCCCTCCTACCTCTCCCCAACCCCCTCTTCTTCTTGTTTCCTACACTCCAGGGATTCCCGCAGCTTCTCAGTTCCCTATTCACACTCATGTGCTGGGCAAGCTGCTTTCTCCTTCTGACTCTTCACCCTCTAAATCCTGATCCCCTCATCCCTTCATCTCACCCCATCACCATATCTTTAGATGACTGCTAAAGCTTATTCCAGCTCCCCCCTGTACCTGTCACTCCTCCTCCTGAACCTTCCATCCTTCTTCTTACAGTTTCACCTGTCCCCCTGCCTGCCTATGACTATACCCCATACTGGGTAACTGTGCTCCTGGCCCTCAGTTTGCTGTCTATTCAATGCAGTGCTTAATGTATGCACCCTAACACATATTGATCAGTGTATCCATGTATTGAATCCATGCTCTGTTCATTGTATTCAGTGAAAATTTCCATACTGGTGTTATTTCATGTGGGGCTTCTTACTTAATCTCCTCACTTGGACTGCCTATATATTTTATACATTCTGCTTTATATTTCTGCACTTTGGATGTTTCTAATGCCTTTATTGCCTGTACTCCCATTCCTCCCACACCCGGGTCACACCTACAAATGAGCCCTGGCTGATTGTGCCTTTCCCAGTTGTCACAATTTTAGATAAATAAATAAATACTGTAAATGTATAAATGTGAGTGAACTCAAAAAGACAAACCATAATGAAGAGAAAGACTGAAACAACAGTGGGACAACTTTTCTCTCAGTCTGGTCACTCCATCTAGGACGTCTCTGTCCTGATTCTCAAAGGACACTTCAAAAATACACAAGAGGGGTATGTTCTCGAGCTCAAATTATTAATCTCCTAGACACTAAAAATAATGGACTAATTATAAACTTCAGCCCCCAGCCATGTTACAATTTGAAACTACAGCTATTTTTATTTTTGTTCAGGTGCATATGCATATTCTGTAACGATCTAGCTCTCTATCTGTTTGTCTGCCTATCTGTCTATCTACCTATCAACTCTGACATTTGCCATTTTTATTTTGCCTCACACATTACCACAGTTGCAGTTATACAGTATGTTTGTACATATGTTTTAATTTACACGTACTGTTTTCTTATGTGTATGTTTATGAAGTATTTCACTGTAGCATAGATATGTATTACTTTTATTATCGCTCCCTTCCAACGCTACTTCCTCTGATGCCTGTATCTCAGCTACTATACATATATTACAATACAGAAACTTTTAACTCCTCCTAAAATCATCATGTCTTTAGTAGTACAGTTCTTTTTTATTTATATTAATTACTAGCAGTAGATTGCACCACCCACTAAATAAAAGCTATGTTTTTTTTTTTTTTTGTGGAAACTACCATCCCCCAAAGAAGGGCTCTGTTTAGCATGAAAGCTTGTGTTCTGAAAATTTCTTGCTGGTCCACTGCAAGGTATAATATCAAATCACCTACCTTATCCATCTGTTACCATTAATGAAGGAATTAATGTACATAGTATGCTCATTTTTGGAGTTAATAAACAAAGCCTTAGTAATATGATTACACATTGTACATTTCAGACACTTTTGACATCCTTTGGAAGTTTTGATAGTCAGATATGGAAGCTATAAGCTGATTGCAGGCTTTTTAGCAAGGAGTTGTTTACCATAAATTCCTAGCCCTCCTATAGGACATTCAAACTGGAGTGCTACTGACTGGTTACAGGTCTTGATCAGTTTGAAAAATCAGCCATTGCTGGCCCGCTGGTACAGGGGCAGGTTGCCTACCTGCAATGCTGGTGACCTGGGGTTGGGAATAGACCCGGGACATCGGAAGACTGGGCGGGGGAGAAGGATCAAGCATCCAACAACTAGTCTCCTTCTCCAAGGGGGACACCTAGCAAAGGCTGGGTGTACCGAGCATGCCAACACCAGTTGCTCGGGGGGTGGGGCAGGGCTGACGCTGGTCATCATTGCATGTCCCCACCCCGTACATCGGGGGAAAAAATACTGCTGGCCACCCTAGATGAAGCCCACCCTTGGCTTCAATTAGCTCTCAGGCTGGCTCCTCGACCTATCCCATCATCTGTGGCAGTATAGGGGCCGGTGCTGCAACCTTGCCCTGGGGGGTAAGCGGGGGGGGTATTGAGGAGCCATAGCCAAATATGGGAGTGGAAGCTGGGGGTCCATGACTGGGCTGAAGTATCAGGCAGCCATTGGCAGAAAAAAGTGTACTAAATAAAAAAAAAATCATCAAACTAGCCTGTATTAGTTTGGTCACCTGGGTGGACTGCATACTATATCTAGTGAAAAAATTTGAGAATTTCCTGGGACTTAGATCAAGTTCTTTGACTTCAGCCATTGACCCCATGGCTTTGCTTTAACCATGGCCTGTGCTTGTTAAATTGTGTTTCACTGTTTCCCCTACTATTGCAATAACCTGCTAGCTCGTTTTCCCTTAATCTGCAGTTTTCTTATATACTTTAGTTCTTGATAGTCCTGGTAAAATTGTCTCTTGGGGATGTTCTCAGTTGTGGCATGGGTGACAGCTGAACACCAACAGCAGATTATTATCTGTTGGCTTTCTTGAAAGGTCAGGGAACATAGTACAGTCTGCTAGATTGCCAATGTCAAGGTCCAAAAACATTAATCTTCTTACAGCTCCAATCAACTTACATGGAAACTTAGTTTGAGATTGCTGCTTTCAAGATCAGCAACCAAATCTGAAGGTCCCCTACCACACGATCAATATTTTTTTTTATTCTTTTGGCAACTGGGTAAGGCCCACTAGGCACAAGTGCCTGTTTATAGAAGTAACCTGGGAAACACTATAAATAAAGTGTTTCCAATGATCTTCCTGTGGACTTCTTGTGGGGTTCATAACTACTGCTGCTTCACAACTCCCCAGGTATAAATTCCATAATACTGGTGGGGAGGCATATGTCACTACCATTGCTGTGCTTTTAGTCTGCAGAATGTATTTGAAAAGGAAGGAAAATGAATTGCTTTGTAAGGTCACTCTAGCTAATTCCAAGATAAGGGTTTTCTAGCATCTGAAAGGCTAGGATTCTGATCAAGAAAAATGCATTAGGGCCTCCAGCCATTCTTGGTGGGGTACATTAAAATCGAATCTAACCAGCAGTAAAGGGGTTCTAATAAATCTGCAAGTACAGCATGTGTAACACCTTAGTGGAATCACTTATGTTTGATTGCAGACCTTTCTTTTTTTTTAATTAAGTATGCTTTATTAAATTTCAACAGTCCAACAACAAAACAATAACAAAGCATTAACAAACAATACCACATATCAAACCAATCAAATCAAGTCAACCCATAAATAAATTAAGCCCATTCAAATAAAACCCAAACCCCCAAAAATACCAACATATCCACACCCTCCCTCCCTCCCTCCACACCAAACACTGCCAAGCACATTTAAACCATAGCATCAAGATATAAGCAAGACCATCAAGGCTTCCATAAAGCAAAAAGAGTCTCCAAAGTACCCTAAATTGATAGGAAGGCCTTTAGCCTATCTTGCTTGGAGGCAATATGCCTTTCCAACTGTAATGCTAATATGACCTCCCTATACCATTCCACTATAGAAGAGAGTTTATCTTCTGCCCAGTGCCTCATAATAGTCAGTTTAGCCACTGCAGCAATAAGTGCCATTTGCGCTCTTCTGACCCTTGGGGTACCAGGGGGAAAGTAACTTAGCAGACAGACTTCGGGGGTGAACGAGGTCTCCAAACCCAGGAAAGGATCTAAGGATTTGCAAATAGATTGCCAAAAACTCTACGCTTTGGAACAAGTCCATAGCATATGATAAAGTGAACCAATGTCACTCTTACATCTACCGCACACCGGTGAAGTCAATTTACCCATTCTAAAAAGTTTCACTGGTGTGAGATAAATATTATGCATAATATTGAAATGGACTAACCGAAGTCTGTCTTGCTTTATATATTTATACGATGTCTGCCAAAGTTTCCCCCATAAATCAAATCCTCAGGAGTTCCCAACTCCTTCGTCCAATAATAACAAATCTCAGTTGTTAATTTGGAGTCCAAGACTAGGAGAGTCTTGTAAATGTTAGAAACCGGATGGGGTTGGGAAGCCACCTGGAGGATTGTAGACACATCCATAGCCGCTGAATCCTTCACAGGGACACTGGAAAAGAAGGTGGTAAGGGCCTTACTAACTTGAGCATACTTAAAAACACATGTATCTGGCACCCTAGTGGATCTCTGAAAATGATCAAAAGGAAGTGGTCTCCCATTCAACCAAATGTCAGAGGCCCTATAAACTATTCAGCTGAGGCCAAAAGGTGGAGGATATTGGGTAGCATCCAATCTTGAAATGTGGATTGCCTATAATAGACTGCTCCGATGACTGACACCATCTCACTCCAAGATGCTTCTGGAGTTGATGAGAAGCCTTGAGTGACCAACCCATCAGGCTATTCCTAAGAGACCTAGGAATATAAGATGGAGAGGCATACAGAAGAGCAAATAACGTACAGTGGGCTTTAGCAGCCAAATGTTTCTCTATACTCAACCACAAAGGGGAGTATTCCGATGGCCCATAATTTTTATTCCAAAAAGCCAGTTTACTAAGATGGTAAGCAATATAATATAAAAAGAAAGAGGGGGCCTCAAGGCCTCCCCTATGCTTCTGAGCAGTCAACTTAAAGTAGGCTCTGTGGATGCCTTTCCCTTTCCACAGAAAACCGTTAACCAATCTTTGAAACCTGGTAAACCATGCTTTAGGTAAAAAACCTCCCAACATCCCCACTGGATTTAACATCCTCGGCAAGACATTCATTTTAATAATACTTAATCTCCCCCATAGGGAAAAGGGAAGCAGTCCCCACCTCTCCATATCCCCAGCTACCATTTTAGACAGTTTCTCAAGATTATCTTTAATCATGGATCCTATATCCCTGGAAACTCTAATACCCAGATATACTAGGGACGTTGCTGCCCATGAAAGGCCATAAGGTGACAATTCAGCCTTTGTCACTCTACCATTTAAAGGTAAAACTTTGGTTTTAGACCGATTCAGTTTGTAAAAAGATACCTTAGAGAAATCTTCAATTTCAGAAAGTAAAGCCTGGATGGTTAGACATGGCCTCTCAACATGCAGCAGAATATCATCTGCATATGCCGAGAAAGCATATCTCACTGTACCTACCTGAATACCTATAATACTTGGATTGCCTAACAACCTATGAAGCAGGGGCTCTAAATAAAGATTGAAAAGTAAGGGGGACAAGGGACACCCCTGCCTTGTACCCCGAGAAAGCTGAAAAGGGGGAGAGAGTACACCATTGCATCTAATTCTAGCCGATGGGGAGGAATACAAAAGTTGTACCCACCTCAGAAAAGCATTGGGTAAACCAAAGCAGGTCAGGGTGGTGAAAAGGAAGTCCCAGGAGACCCTGTCAAATGCTTTTTCCGCATCCAGGGACACCAGCACCATTGGTATGCTGGAGTCCCTGGCAGTGGAAATAAGATGTAGAAGTTTTCGCATGTGATCCCCGGATGACCTTCCCGCCATAAATCCAACCTGCTCATAGCCTATGAGATTACCCATTACCTTTGAAAGTCTATTAGCCAAAATTTTAGCTAATATTTTAATATCAGAATTCAGCAGGGAGATAGGACGGTAACTTCCAAGACTTAATGGGTCTTTCCCAGGTTTTAAGATTAAAGTTATTAAAGCCTCCTGGAAACTGGGGTCTGATATACCATTATCATATCAATAACTAAATACCTCACTCAGTACTGGGCTTAGAATGGATTGGCAAGCTTTATATAAATTGTTTGGTAACCCATCAGCCCAGGAGATTTATCAACAGGCAATTGTTCTATAGCCTGCTGAATTTCTGCAATAGATAGACGAGCGCTCAGGAAGGCTGCCTCTGCAGTAGTAATTTTAGGCAAGCTTACTGAGTTGAGATAATGATTTATATCAGCTTTGGAGGGACGTGAGGATGGATCAACCGCATAAAGTTCTTGAAAGTACCTACCAAACCTCTCCGCTATTTCTTGAGGATCAGTACATACTTGCCCATCTTGTGCAAAACTAATTCCAGCAATGAATTGTGAAGCCTCCAATTGCCGAATACGCAAGGCAAGTAGTTTCCCTGCTCTCTCTCCCATCTCTAGATATTTTTATTTAGTTCTCCGGAGAGTCAATTCCGCCCTTTGAGAAATCAAACCTGCATACTGAGCCTGCAACTGATACAACCTAGCCCAAGCATCTGCCGAGGAACGCCGAGAGAGAGATTGTGCTCCAGACTTTTGATCGTTACAAGGAGAGTGTCTATCTGAGCCCTCTGTTGACAGGCCCTTTTTGTTGCCATTCTAATAAATTCTCCCCGCAGGGAGAATTTTAAGGCTGCCCAGACCAAATCATACTTACCAACTGATTCCTGATTACAGCTGAGAAATGATGTAATAAACTCCATAATATGCATCAGAGAGGCTTTATTACGTAACAGCTGAGTATTCAGCCACCACTGGGGGGATTGTCTACAACCTGCCCCTAACCAATAATTTATACTAACGGACGCATTGTCTGACAGGACTCTAGCAAAAATCTCCACATGTAGTACCCCGGACAAAGCAAAGGAGCTTATAAGAAAATAATCAATTTGGGAGTAGGTTCTATGTGACGAGAAAAAAAAGTATATTGCCTCTCTGTAGGATTTAGAACCCTCCATACATCAATCAGAGCAGCACCACTGATCAAATCTTTCAGAGCCCATTGAGCTGGAGATAAACCACATTTCTCACAGCTAGACCTGTCCAGCTCTGTTTGGAGCACAAGATTCCAATCCCCCCTAGTATTGTAAGCTTTGATGGATTGGTCACCACAAGGTTTGATAGTTGTACAAAAAATGAAGGGGAGTCAGTATTTGGACCATAGATTGATCCGAGCGATACCGGGTGAGATTCTAGCATACCATGTACCAAAATGTAACCGCCCTCTGGATTCCAGATTTCTTGATTTGATCTAAAAGGAACATTTTTTGCTATTAAAATCATTACCCCACCTTTATTCATTGATTTCCCTGATCCAAAAACTTGCCCCACCCACTGCCTTTGAAAAAGGGAGTTATCCTCCCTCCTCAGATGGGTTTCTTGAAGAAAAGCAACTCCTACTCAAAGATGCATTAGGTGCTTCAATATCATTTGCCTTTTAACCCTACCTTTGGCCCCTTTAATATTCCAACTTACAAAACAATATTGACTGTTCATATTCAAAACAAAATGTTATTCTGAAGAAAGACATCAGTCCCAGTAGGGAGGCTGTCCATGTTCAGCACATACTGTTATTTCAGAGATAGACCGCAGCCCCAATAAAAAAGCCTTGATGGTCATTAAAATGCTCCTAAACAATAAAGCATGGCAGTGTATGGCATTCCCCCCTTTACCAACACCCCGAAAACAACCCCACCACCCCCCAAAAACTAATGCTCTTAAAACTCACAAACCCCAACTTAAAAATCATCCCCAGTTCAAGTTAACTGCACTCACTATTTAACTGCCACATGATGTTGAGCAGAAACCAAACATAACATTCTCGGCCGTTTGCCCCTCCCACCCTTTACCCATCTATACGAGACCAAAAAAAAAAGAAGCAGTACCTTAATGTAGTCCCTGCCCTATATTCATCTATGTACCCTATAGTATGATATCTTCCTATCAAACCTATAACACAATAACTCAAAATATAAGCAAAGTTGACGTCTAAGGGGACATTCAGTAATACCCTATTATTTCAACTTAGTAGGCTCAACTCCTAACACATTGACGCCTGAATTAGATCCAGTGTTAAATTACTCTGGACAATTCTATTTGCTATCTGTGGTGACAAATAATAACAGTCCCCTTATCCCTTATTAGGCAAGTCTTCAACAGAGAAGCCCAGCTTACCAATATGCCAAGCTTAATATTAAATGGACAGAACAAAAAAGAAAGAACCCCCCCCACAGTCAGTTGCCATCTAGGGCATGTGTCCCTTCGACAAAACAAAATATTTAAGCCCCATTAAGGGTCTGCAGTTCCTTCAACCAAAATAGACAGTTACTGGTCCCACGAGGCAAGGATTAATGTACCATCTCCAATTCCAGCTAAATCAAATGTTCCAGCATGCAAGAAAGGGAAACAAAGGAGTAAATCCCCAATACTCCTAATGCATTAAGACGCTCTGTTTCCAAGGCAACTCCTTTCGGCGTTGAGGAAGATCAAAACATTCACTACCCATTCCATCAATGCGTAACTCCACCGCATACAACGTTGCCTTATCGTAATGTCACCAAATCAGCCGCATCACCCGCCAGTAAAATAACACTTCCTAAGCTTTGAGACGAATATTCAGGACGCCACTTTCATAAGCCATGAAGCTCCTAAAAAACGAGTAAAGACATCCTTAATTGCATCACTCCCCTACATAAAAATCATATCTGCAGGAGGAGGGATTGAGTCCTGCTTGCTCACTCCTCATTATCTAAAGCTGTTTAAGATGAGCAGAGCAGTCCAAACAGAATACAGTCTCTCGATTAAACTTTGCAACCTTGTCACTCTGCCCATCTGTTCACTTGTACAGGTCAGGGAAAATCTCTTTCAAATCTTGCAATGCCTGTGCAGGGGAATCTAAGGAAAGCCACTTATCATCATGTTTAACCAGGAGAATCACCAAATACTTGACTCGGAATGGTTTGCCAGCTGCCACCAGTTTTGAAACTAATGGGTGTAACTCCTGTCACCTCAGCCGAACCGAGTACGGGAGATCTTGCGTGATACAGATCTTCCGACCCTCCCAGGTCACCTCTCGGATCACCCTAACCTTTGCAAGAATATGCTGTTTATCCAAAAAATGTAGTAATTTAAAAATAATCGGTCTGGGAGGCTGACCTGATGTTGGCATGGGACGTAGCGTGCGGTGAGCCCTTTCGATAACATACTTCCCCCTGTTTGGGGACGGACCAGCTATTTTAGCACATAACCTTTGCAGAAATGGAACTGGAGCATTGCCTTCCTCCCGCTCCGGTATTCCAATAATCAACAAATTATTGCGCCTACTGCGCCCCTCCAGGTCTTCTAACTTATCTTCTAACTTCTTAAGTCTCCGTACAAAACTCACACTTTCCTGCCTGGCTTTCTCTTGTTTCTTCTCAAGAGAGACGATTCTCGCTTCAGAGCCCCCAACTCTCGTTGATAAGGTTGCCACTGAATTCTTAATTGTTTGGAGATCTTCGGAGATCGCAGTGACAGCTGCTTGCAGCGGTTGCATGATTTCCAAGAACCTCTCCTCTGAGAGAGCTGCTGCTGCCATGGGCATTTTCGGTAGGCTAAGGGCCTGCTGCTTGGGCCGTTTAGCGGCCTTATCCTTCTCTTCTGTGGGTCACCCTGGAAACAGGAAATGGGACAGCCATAAGAACTGGGGTTGTCTACAGGCCCCCAGACCAGGGGGAGGACACAGACACATTACTGTTAGAAGATATACAAAACATGACAGCTAAAGGGGAGGTTCTGATAATGGGAGACTTCAACATGCCAGATACAGATTGGTCGATACCAGCAGGAACATCTGCCAGAACTAGACACATAGTGGATTCCCTGCAGGGGGAGGGCCTCAAACAACTGGTACAGCAACCCACAAGAGACAGGGCTATCCTAGATCTAGTACTGACTAACAAGGAAGGGATCACAGATCTCCAGGTAGAAGGTCACCTGGGGGACAGTGACCATCACATGGTATGGTTCAAATTGGCTACTACATCTAAATCATCCCATTCCAAGGCAAAAATATGGGACTTCAGAGGAGCTGACTTTGATAAGATGGCCTACAGAGTTAAGGTAGCCCTGGCAAAAAGAAACACAGGTGAGGGGGTACAGGCAAAGTGGGCAAGCATTAAGGATGTAATACTTGAAGCAACATCCCATTGTGTTAGAAAAGGAAGTGCAAAAGAAGAAGGAAACCACTTTGGTTCTCAAATACAGTAGCAGAAAAGGTCAGAGCCAAAAGGCTGGCCTTCAGGAAATATAAGGGAACACAGCGGGATGAAGATAGGGAGGCATACCAAACTGCCCTAAGGGAAGCAGGGAAGGCAGTAAGGCAGACAAAGTCCCAAACTGAGGAAACACTAGCATGAACAGTAAAAGAAGGTGACAAGACTTTCTATAGATACATTAGTGAAAGGAGAAAGTCCAGAGGGGGTTTTGCTAAGCTTAATGGAGAAAATGGACCATGTGAGGAGGAGGACCCTGTAAAGGCATCTATCCTAAATAGATACTTTTGCTCAGTATTTACTGAAAAGAAGGTAGGGCAGGGCCCACAGCTCAGCACCATGGACACAAGGGGGAGGGAGGTGAGCACTACTCCTTTCACAAAAGAAAGGGTCCTACAAGAGCTTGCTAAGCTCAGGGTGGATAAGGCAATGGGACCTGATGGCATACATCCCAGGGTACTTAAGGAGCTAAAGGTGGAACTAGCAGAGCCATTAGCAGAACTGTTTAGTGAGTCTCTGAGCACAGAAGAGGTCCCAGAAGACTGGAGAAGGGCTCATGTGATCCCGCTCCACAAGAGTGGTAGCAGGGAGGAGGCGGGGAACTACAGACCAGTCAGTCTTACCTCAGTAGTGGGCAAGATTATGGAGGCACTCCTTAAGGAAAGGATAATGCAACACCTGGAATCCATAGGGCACAGGATCCAAGACAGCATGGATTTACAAAGGAAGGTCCTGTCAAACTAATCTCATAGATTTCTTTGACTGGGTAACCAGAGTGGTGGACCAAGGGAGCAGTTGATGTCGCCTACCTTGACTTCAGCAAAGCTTTTGACACTGTTCCACATAGAAGATTGATAAATAAGCTGGGTAGGCTCGGTGGGTCAGAAGTTGGTCAACTGGGTGGCAAACTGGTTGACGGGCAGAAAACAGAGAGTGGTGGTAAATGGTATACAGTCAGAAGATATGCAAGTCACAAGTGGGGTACCTCAGAGATCAGTCCTGGGGCCAGTCCTCTTCAACATCTTCATTAGTGACCTTGCAGATGGACTAGAGGGTAAGGCTTGTCTGTTTGCAGATGACACCAAGATCTGCAACAGAGTAGATGATCCAGATGGGGTGGGCAGAATGAGAAGAGATCTGGATAAACTAGCAAAATGGTCAGAAGAGTGACAACTGGGATTTAATGCAAAGAAGTGCAAGATCATGCACATAGGGAAGAGAAACCCTGAAGCCACCTATAGGCTGGGAGGGGAGTTGCTAGCAGTCACAAAGGAAGAAAGAGACTTGGGCATCATCATCACTGATGACCTGAAATCATCCAAGCAGAACTCTAAAGCAGTAGGTAAGGCTAGGAGGGTGTTAGGGTGTATTAGCAGGGGTATCACAAGTCATAAGAGGGAGGTAATAATCCCTTTACAAGACACTGGTTAGGCCTCCATCTGGAGTACTGCATGCAGTATTGGAGGCCACACTTCACAAGGACATTAACCAAATTTAGGCAGTCCAGAGAAGGGCAACCAAAATGGTGCAGGGACTGCATCAGAAGACATATGAAGACAGATTAACAGAGCTCAATATGTATACCCTTGAGCAAAGGAGGGAGAGAGGTGATATGATCGAGGCATTCAAACACCTTGAGGGCATTAACAAGGTTAAAGAGTCTAACATGTTTAAATATAAGAAAAATAGCAGGACAAGAGGACACAGCATGAGATTAGAGGGGGGCCGATTAAGGGGAATGTGAGGAAATTCTTTTCACAGAAAGGGTGGTGGATGCATGGAATGGCTTACCATAAGAAGTGGTGGCTATGAATACAGTGCAGGACTTCAAACAGGCATGGGATAGGCATAAGGGAGCAATACAAATGACTATGAATAGATAGGCCACTGACAGAGCAAAGGCCAATGGCACATTTATAAGGTAGAAAAAGAAATGGGCAGACTGGACGGGCCTTGCGGTCCTTATCTGCAGTCAACTTCTATGTTTCTATGTTTCTCCGGAGTGAGTGGCGGCGAATGTCTCGGAGGCGCTTTTTTCATGTTGACCTCCATACTGCACTCTGCCTTCAAATTCTCGAGCGAGTTGTCACACCAGCCAGCTTTAAACAAAAACAGGTTTGACTCAAAAACAATGTTATTTATGAGAAAATAAAAGGTGGAAGACGGAGCTACGGGGACAAGCTGCTTCAGCTCAGGCTGCCATCAGGTGACACCCCGATTGCAGGCCTTTCACTGGACCACTAATGTAGGAATCCATGTATCTCGAAAGATATTCCATTAGAGACCCAATTCCTGAGATTATTGGCCTATCAGGGTTTTTCCAGAGATCCTTGAAACACTAACCAGCATGCAAATAGTGATCTCACTGGGTGGTCTGTTCTGAGGTAATTGAATTCCTGTAAGGAAAGAGTGAAAATAGTTACTGTAGCACTTCATGAAGAATATCAATTCATCCTTTTAAGTCCTCCAGAGCATGGCCCTTCATAGTTTCTTGCACTATCTGTTGTTACTTTAATTACAACCAGGGGAGGCATATATACTTAAAAAAGTTTTAGAGTGGAATGAAATGTTGAATTATTGTTGTTTTATTTGGGGGGTTACACTATGTGCTGTTATATTTTTCTATAATACAAATATTTTGTTACACCAACTTGGGTCTCTTTGCATGACTCTAGTGCAGCATTTCTGCCCAGCTTTGGCTTCTGATTTTTTCCTTGTTTTTACCATAAGCACAATCCACTCGGAGTGACCTATTTATTAGGTTTGCTGAGATTGGTTAATAAATCATTTCAAAAAACAAATCACTCAATAAAATTCTGTAACAAGTTAGCCAGCCTGGGAATGGGAATGGGTCCCAGGGTGGTAGCCTGGGTAACAAATTGGCTGAACAACAGGATGCAGAGGGTAATAGTAAATGGAGTACACTCTGAAGAAAGGGTGGTTACTAGTGGGGTACCGCAGGGTTCAGTACTGGGACTGGTCTTCCTTAATGTCTTTATAGGAGACATTGCAGAGGGGGATGGAGGGAAACGTATGCCTCTTTGCAAATGACACAAAGATCTGCAACAGGGTTGATATACAAGGGGGGGTGTGGGAAGGATGAGAAAGATTGCTAAAATTCGGGAGCACCTGGTCCTCTCCCAACTCTCCTCTTACCTCTCTGACTCTGCCTTTTTCACTCCCTACCAATCTAGTTTTAGGAAAGATCACTTTATTAACACTTCCTTACTTAGGCTCACCAATTCCATACTCTCAGGTATGGACTGTGGTCTAATCACACCTGCAATCTTTGTCGACCTTGCAAAGGTTTTTGACACTGTCTCCCACCCTCTCCTCCTAGATAATCTGCGATCTGCTAGCCTGTCTGCTTCAGCCACAAACTGGTATAGCTCCTGCCTAACAGGTCAGACACAGTCAGTCAAAATTGCTGATTCCACCACCCCCAATTTCAGATTAATGCTGACATACCCCAAGGCTCCGTCCTTGGCCCCCTACTATTCTCCATATTCCTTAATGACGTCTTGTCAGTGTGCGCCTCCACCTCCATCCATACGTATACTGATGATACTATCCTTTTCTACTCTGGTCAATCGCCAACTGATGTCACTTCCACACTTCAGCATGACTTTGAGAAAGTTCATCAATGGCTAAGCTCCCATCAGCTTTTCCTCAACACCAAGAAAACAGTCTCCATGACCTTTGGAACTATGCAGAGATTCTCTAGGCTAATTAAATTGCCCTCCTTCCACACCCTTGATGGCTGTACTCTAGAAGACACCTCTTCCTTTAGGTATCTTTGGGTCTGGCTAGACCAGCAACTAAACCTCACTGGACACATAGACTCCATCCTGAAAAAACTGCACCCCAAATTAGATGCCCTTTACAGGAACTGAAGCTGCCTACCTCAACAGGCTAGGCGGGAGATTGTCCTGAAAATTATACTACCCATCTTTGACTACTGCGACATTATCTACAATGCCGCACCAAAGCCATCCTTAACCAGATTGGACACCCTTTTCAACGCTTTCTGTTGTTTTGCTCTGGATGCACCTTCCTTTACCCACCACTGCGATCTATATCGCTCTCTAGCTTTTCCTTCCCTGGAAAACAGCCATCTAGCCGACTGCATAAAACATGCCTCTAAATTCTGATTTGATACACTTCCCCCTTACCTTGCCTTCTCACTGTCCTCCTGCCCCACTGCCCCTCTCTCCCTCAGATCCAGTGACTTCTGCACCCTAGCTATACCATGACACACCACCTCTATAGGCCAACTGTCATTCTCCTATAGGTTCCCTAAGCTCTGGAACTCAATGCCTCATCAAATCAGGCACTCCTCCTCCTCCCCATGGTCCATCTTGACCTCCCTCCTCAACTTACTCTCTCCATCCTGCAGCTGCTCCTAATTTCCCCCCTGGCTCCTCACTCCTCCTAATTTCCCCTCTGGCTTCCCATCTCCTTTCTCAGCCTAGAACTTAATGTGAGGAGAAACCAATGTACTTTATTGCACTTCCTTGTCCCCATTGTATGTATTATTTTGCAGTGCTGTTAATTTGCTCCTCTCACATCAAATCCCAATGTTTGTCTAATGCTACTGAAGTATTGTTTTTTCACTCTGTTGCTTCTCTGTTTTATATTACCTTTGGAAATGTGCTGTTGACTAGTTTTCTATAATACTGCACATAAATGTGCTTTTGATTACTGTACCCCCATGCCCCCTTCCCCCAGGACACTCTGCGAGATGAGCAAATGTATATTGTCCAGTGTGCCTTTCCTGGTGAAACTTTTCAATAAATAAAAATAAATAGAAGGGACTTGGCAAGGTTAGATGAATGGTCAAATGTATGGTGGCTTAGATTCAAGGCAAAGAAGTGCAAAGTAATGCACCTGGGAAACAAAAACCCAGTAGAAGAGTACACAATGGGGGTGAGGTATTAACAGAAACAAAAATGGAAAGGGACCTGGGGTAGTCATATCAGACAACCTGAAGGTAGGCAAGCAATGTGAGAAGGCAGTAAGGAGGGCTGGGGGGGATACTGGGATGCATAAGGAGATGCATCAACAGTAGAAAACAGGACATTGTTATTCCTCTATACAGACAGTTGGTGAGGCCCCATCTGGAGTACTGCATGCAGTTCTGGAGACCCTATCTCTGCAAGGACATAGACAGGATGGAGGCGATCCAGAGGATGGCAACTAAAATGGTGCAGGGTCTGCAACAGAAGCCATATAGAGAGAGACTAAAAGAGCTTAATATGTATACCCTTGAGGAAAGGAGGGAGAGGGGGGGACATGATATAAACTTTCAAGTTCCTCAAGGGAATCAACAAAGTCCAATAGGGGAGCACCTTTCAGAAAAAGAGATGTGCAAAAACAAGGGGGCACAATTTGAAGATGGGGGGACAGCTCAGAGGCAATGTGAGGAAATATTTTTTCATGGAGAGGGTGGTGTACATATGGAATGGCCTTCCTGAGGAGGTCATGGGATCAAAAACAGTGGGGGAATTCAAGAATGCATGAGACAGACATAAGGCAATTATAGTAGGGGGAAAGAAGAAGTAGGCTGTTGGTTAACTAGAATCTGCAGCTTATCCAATAGGTAGGGAAATGGGCAAACTTGGTGGGCCAAGCAGTCCTTATCTGCCATCAAAGTATATGTTTCTGTGTAAGTTTGCCAAGCCCATATTAACAATGCTGCCCCCATTATGACCTGTTTTATGGTGATGTAAGCATTGGCCCTTATATTTTCCATTGCTGCCCTTTCATCTATCACAGGGTTTTTATACATTTCTTAATGTTTTATGTTAAATATATGTTGCAAATCTAACTTAATGCTCTTGATAAAAATCTTAATGACCAATGTGTAGGGCAAAAGGAAGACTGATTTTGGTCAAAAACATTGGTTCCCACTATGATGCACACCCGATTCCAAAATGACCACATCATGATTCTTCTCCAGTAATGTAATAGAGGAAACACACACATACAATGGAATCCTGCTTGGAGAGATGGATTCTTAGGCTAATATTACCAGCAAATGCATATGTATATAATCCTGTCTGGGATTCATCAATTGCTGCATTCAGAATGAATGTTAATCCTCTGCTTAACAAGTGAATTATTGACTCTATATGGGTGTATTGGGCTATGCAGATCACATTTAAAAGTTCACTGTCTTTTTGTGATGGCACTGCATGTACATTGTGCCTTACTCTGTCTGAGATTCAACTTGTATTGAATAGAAGGCTGAGAAGGAATATGATCTCAATCTAATACATGCAGTACTTCAGTGCATTGACAAGTTTGAACAGACAAAGATGTTTGGCCTGGTGTCCTCAAGTCAAATGCAGAGATATGCCCTGAAACTCGAAAGTGTTAAGTTCAGGAGTAATATTAAAGAGCTGATGACATGTTCAGAAGAACTTTAACAAAACATAATATTTAGGCATTGTCCAGCTTGCATTTCCCATTAGTTCTGTATTCCTCCTCCATTATTTAGTAGTGAGGTCATTTACATGAAAACAGGATCTTTGTTCCTGAAGAATTAATCTGTTCCTGCTGCTTTCTCCTTATCTGAAGTCATAGAGCACTGCTTGCGACATCACAGTTACTCCCATGGCAACAGACTATGATGTCACAACAGAGAATTATGACTTGAAGTAGGGAGTAAACTATAGAGACAGATTAACTCAGAGTGAACTCTAAGGGACAACAGTCATATATTCATGCACATTTCTTTACCAATAAATTATGGGGAGGAGAAATATATAAAATATAAATGGAATGCAAGCAGAATTGTACCTAATTATCACGTTTTTTTAAGTTTTCTTTGAGGCATCAGTAGCTCTTTAAAAGGTTCTTTTTAACCCAGCGGGTGTTGAATCTATTGAACTACCAAACAGTGGAAGACATTGGACATGAAGATAATACAGACATTCAAGGTAATCTTTAACAGATGTCTGCTTACCACAGAAATCAGAGGGTACGCTGGGTAACAAATTTGGTAGGGAAATTCCTATAAATTACCACATGTCTGCACAACATATGCATTTATCCATGCATGTGTAGCAGGTAGAGTGGACATGATGCACCTCAAGTTACTTTGGATTTTAAATATTAAACTACTTTATATGTTTATTTTGGACTTATTACATGTCTCAGGTAGAAATCACCAGTTCTCAAAATTAAGCAATCTAAAGAACCTTTTTATCATTGGTAAGCTCAGTAAACCATAAAAAATTACATTTTACAGTACTTGTTAAAAGCTTGCAAAATGATAAAATAGTGTGTTATTATCCACTACATTTGAAGTCAAACATGTTTATTTTTATTAGTTTGACTTTACAATAACTTGCACTATTTTCCCAGAAAATGACTCAGATTTGAAATGTTAGATACATGTGAATGGATTACTGTATAAACAGAACAATAGTTTTTTTTTAATACACAGTTACACACATTTTAAAACTCTTCTCTAAAACAATAGCCTTAGACAAAATACCTGATTATTTACTGTAAGAAATACATTATTTTAATACGCAATACAGAGGATTGTGTAAGAGCTATCATACACAACAAGGCTATTTTTCACTTGAGAGGATTCCGTGTTAACAAGAGACATCGAGAATGCAGCTGAAGTGGTCTCATTACCACGGAAACCTAGAGAGTGAAAAAACAGCCTTGTTTGTGTATGGTTGCTCATACACAATCTTTTATAGAGTATGGGCAACCATTACAAGAAGGCTGTGTCCTTACTGTGGCATTTCTTTTTGTCAGCACTCACTTCCTTGGCCAGCTCTCAGTACTGCATCCACTTCCTGAAGTGCAGACAATCTTATTAATGCACATGCCCAAAGACATTCTATCTTGTTGTGCTGCACAACAACATCATGGCATCACTTCTGCAGCACAACAAGCCTATTCTAGGGATGGAATACCATCCACAACAGTGTTCCACCGTACACTATATTGAAGATAGATGCAGGATCAGGGAAGTTCAACATTTCTTTTTGTCCATTTAAACAGCTAGGACTGTGAAAAAGAAGGAAAAAGAAAAATCTGAAATATTTTTTATTAGTGTTTTCTTTTTTTCTTTTGGAAGCATTTTCTTTTCCTTTTTCACTGTTTAGTGGTTGTTCTTTCTAGAATTATGATACAGTGTGGTCTAGTTGTTTGCATCAACAAGTTTAAACTCTGATAGAGCCATAATGCTCACTGTGTGACCTTGGACAAGTCATTTATTCTCTGTGTCGCAGTCCACCAATGTAATATATGGAACAGCACTCTATCTAAAAGTGTATATGTGTACTACTATTCTTCTTAAAATCTTACCTGTATACTGTATTTCAGGGAAGTTCTACAGGATCATACCCGATGGGTATAATTTGGAAATGTTTACTATAGATGGGATATTGGTTAGGGTGGTGTGCCCAATGTGTTAAAATGGTACCCCTTCTATTCCTCATTTTGATTAGTGATCTAAAAATTTACTGGGAGCCATTCAACTATGTTGATGACACTGACATAGCTTGAAAATTTGCCAGGGGGTGGGGATAGCCATATGCAAACAACATTTAAATGAAAACAGCAATTGGGCTAGATTTAATGGTATCATCGCCAATCCTAGATTTATTATGGTCATCATCAATCCTTGTATAACAAAGGAAATCTGTTTTTTCTTTCAAGATGGGTATGTGCATTCTACCTCCTGTTTATCTGGATATGGATTAGGGTGAATGCAGGCCTAATGTAAAGCTTCCGTGGCCTTAGGCTATCCAAGCAAGTAAATTATGTATTAGACATGGCTACTGAAAGGGTGTATTGATCAGTGGTGTTAAGAGGGATAGGGTTAGTTGTGGTTGTTCTATATAAAACTCTCTCTCTTTTTTTATGTCCTGGAGTACAATAGCTCTGTCTGGCATTCCTCTCCAACTGTCCAAGAAGGAAAGATATTTGAGAATATTCGGAGACTGGACATAAAGATTCTTTATGGCTACCAAATAGATGTTAATTTAATCATGGAATCAACTGATCTTGAACCTCTTAAATCTAGGAGGTTTGAGCTGTGTCATAAATTCTTTCAGAAGATGGCATCCTCTGATCACATGCTTAACCATTTGCTCATGCCTATGGTTGATAGTAGTCATCAATAGTGGGATAGATTTTGTACTAATCATTTTGGTGACAGCTTCTTTGCCTGTGCTGTTTGTGAATTTCCCAGATGAATATAAGTGTACTGCAATATTTTTTATTGATGTACTTGTCATATAATCACTGTTTATATTTGTGATTGTGATAACCTGCCATATGTATTTATTTAAGTCTCTGGTAGCTAAACTATGTTTTTTAATAACTACTTGACTAGAATAATTTGATCGGCATTGTGACCTCACTCACTGCGACTTCATTAGAAAGTGATCTGACAGCTGGTTAGTGGCTCTTCCTTGTCAGTCGTGATGTCACAGTCAGCAAGTCCATAATGCTGATGAGGTATGAAGAAGGAAATAATTCAAAATGTCAGCCTTCATACCTAAACTGATTTTCTTATAATTAGCAAAAAAGTCATAGTTGGCATCAGCAGAACTCAGATACACAAAATGCTTTCACATTAGAATTTCTAGACATTCACATTTTTGTATTAGAAGAGACAATTTGCAGGAAAAGCATACTCTTAGTCCCTTAGACTTTATCTGATCCTGCTGCTATTTTTTGTCACAGTCCTCCTCTTGTGACATCAGAAGCATTTCTGTGGCAGCATGTTGTGATGTCATAGCTGAGGATTATGGCTCCACAGCAGGAAAAGTGAGTTTAATTTCCTGAAATGTTTTTCAAACTAAAAAATGGAATGTCATGAGTATAAAGACTGTTTGAAATGTTATGCGATCTGAGTTCTGTCGATGTCAACTGTCAGTGTTTTGCAGAAAATTGAGAATTGTTTTAATGATGTCAGGATAAGCATCTTCAAATTAGCTAAATAAATAATGCTCCAGTCATGAAAAGTAGCAGCAGGGTATTATTTTAAGTTATTAGTTGTTCTTAGTGGGTAGGTATGCTAGCTTGTTAAGCCTTTCTGGCAGCATTATTGCTTGCCCAGCTCTGATGTATAAGTATACATAGTGTATGTTTCCGAAGAAGAAAAAAAAAAACAGCAAGATGAAAACATCATTTAACGGTATTTTCTTTATTATAGGCTAGATTTTTCCAACACAAGTGGATGGCAGTCTTTCTCAAACATGACCTCCATCACCACACAAGAGTTGTTGTCACCAACTTAGAATAGTAAGCTCTAAATGTTTAGAAAACACATACCATTACTTGGTTTGCTGGCCAAGGCACATAGCTTCACCTGAGCTCTTTCCTTCTAAGATTGCTTGAAAGGCAGAGTAGAGAACCTTACCAGAGCAAAGGAAAAGGATTAAGACTTATTTTGGCTAAGCAGATTTACTGTATGGTGGTGTTTTTATTTTGTACTCACAGGGATTGCTACTGTTTGTTGCTAACATTTCATTGCTTTATTTTTCTCTGATTCAAATTGTTGTTGCTGGTATACCTTCTTCTGCATTATTACAAGGTGTGCTTCAGGTGTGCTAACAGATTACTGCTGTAATCTTCTCATTCAGATTGTCTTTTGCAAGGTATATCTTCTGTTATTGCTTTATTTTTCTCTGTAGCAAAGTGTTTCTTACAGGGTATATCTTCTGTGAAATTATTACAGGTGGTGCTTTACTGGTTTTACAGCTTTATCTAACATTAGGATAAGCTTTCAGGGTTACTGCATTTGTTGTTGACTGATTGTTTCTGCTCTTACCTCCTTGTTCTTTCATCCATGGTTCTTCTTTTTCAGCAGGAGAAGGGCCCAGCCACCCACCCCCATCACCAACCACCCCACACTACTCTCCTTTTATATGGTACCACAGTTGTGACATTTCCTGTGGCAGAGCAGGAAGGGGCGGATCAGTGGGGCATCCCCAAGGTGAGCTCATTTACAGGGGCACTAGTAATTTAACTTGTTATAACAAGTTATACAAAAACAAAACACAAAATCAAACCATTACTTACATTTTCTTCCTTCTAATTACTCTGACTAGGTTATAAACCCAGCAACTTATCTGGAATGGATATCATTAACTGCAGGTACTGTGGAACAATTTTCAGAAGGACAGTCTTACAGGATTTAGGACACTGTCCTACATGTTAGACCATTGGAGGTCTTAGGGCTCAGATCCAGGCAGCATGGGCAGAGATTGCGCGCCTCAAATTTCATATTCAAGAGGAAATACATTATAAGAACCACCCACCATTTCCCCAACATCCAACAGAAAAACCTCGACCGCAGAGGGTAATTGGTCCAGGAGATTGGCAGGTAGTTAGGAGGGGCAAATCGAGTGCCCCATCACTCTCTGCTCTCCAACATATTACCTCCAAAAAACATATAAACACTACAAACAGGTATCTGCCTCTATCTCTGAAATCAAACAAAGGGGCAGAGGACACTGCAGAGCAGGACACTGCAGCACAGGAGCTAGCACAACAAAACTCACCCAAATCAGGAACGAAAACAAAAAAAGCAAAAAGGAAATCCAAAAAACTTCTGATCATAGGAGACTCCATGATTCGGGGAGTTGATACCCATCTCAACCAGGGGCAATGGTCAGATGTCTCCCAGGTACATCAGCATGGAGAGACACTGACCGCATTGCTAAAATTGTTCACAAAGCAGGAGAAAACATTGACATCCTGGTACACATAGGGACTAATGATCTCGCCAGCCAGTCAGTTGTGGAGACCAAGGAACACCTGACCAGGCTGGGTGACAAACTATCATCCATTTCATCTGGCATCTCCTTCTCTGAGATCCTGCCAGTCTGGGAGAGGGGCAGATGGATGGAAGGTCAGAGAAGGGGAGATAGGGGAGCTAAACATGTGGCTCAAGGGCTGGTGCCAGGAAAAAGGACACAGATTTGTAGGGAAGTGGCAACAGTTCTGGGAGTGAAAGTTCTTTAAATTTGATGAACTGCATCTGACTAAGGAGGGAGTCAGTGCATTGGAGCAGAAGTTTGACATCTTTGCAGAATATTTAAACTAGCAAATGGGGAGAGGGGTGCAGCACCCCAATACGTTGAATGGGAAGAACACCCCTCCCCCCTCAGCTAGTGGTCAAACAGGGATTCAGCATGTTTGCAGTTCATTTGCAACACCAGGTAAGAAAAAGGGTCTGTCTCCCCATACAATGCACAGAGGAAATGCCAAACCTCACCAAACAACTAACACACTGAAATCTGGCCAATGGAAAATCATGTGCACAGATGCTCAAAGCCTGGGAAATAAGATCCCAGACCTTCAGGCAATAATGTCAGAGGCTAAACTGGACATAGAAGCAATTGGTGAGATGTGGTTTACCAGTAACCACACTTGGGAGACTTCAGTACCTGGCTATGTATTGTTCAGAAGAGACCGAGGTGCAAAAAGGGGGGGTGGAGTGGCCCTGTGTGTCAATGAAAATATCAAAGCTACAGAAATTCAGAATACACATAAAGAGCTCAAAGAACTGTGGGTCACCCTGGAAACAGGAAATGGGACAGCCATAAGAACCGGGGTTGTCTACAGGCCCCCAGACCAGGGGAGGACATAGACACATTACTGCTAGAAGATATACAAAACATGACAGCTAAAGGGAGGTTCTGATAATGGGAGACTTCAACATGCCGGATACAGATTGGTCAGTACCAACAGGAACATCTCCCAGAACTAGACACATGGTGGATTCCCTGCAGGGGGGGCCTCAAACAATTGGTACAACAACCCACAAGAGACAGGGCTATCCTATATCTAGTACTGACTAACAGGGAAGGAATCACAGATCTCCAGGTAGAAGGTCACCTGGGGGACAGTGACCATCACATGGTATGGTTCAATTTGGCCACTATATCTAAATCATCCCATTCCAAGGCAAAAATATGGGACTTCAGAGGAGCTGACTTTGATAAGATGGCCAACAGAGTTAAGCTAGCCCTGGCAAAAAGAAACACAGGTGAGGGGGTACAGGCAAAGTGGGCAATCATTAAAGATGCAATACTTGAAGCAACATCCCATTCTGTTAGAAAAGGAAGTGCAAAAGAAGAAGGAAACCACTTTGGTTCTCAAATAAAGTAGCAGAAAAGGTCAGAGCCAAAAGGCTGGCCTTCAGGAAATATAAGGAAACACAGCAGAATGAAAATAGGGAGGCATACCAAACTGTCCTAAGGGAAGCAGGGAAGGCAGTAAGGCAGGCAAAGTCCCAAACTGAGGAAACACTAGCACGGACAGTAAAAGAAGGTGACAAGACTTTCTATAGATACATTAGTGAAAGGAGAAAGTGCAGAGGGGGTATTGCTAATCTCAATGGAGAAAAGGGGGCATGTGAGGAGGAGGACCCTGTAAAAGCATCTATCCTAAATAGATACTTTTGCTCAGTATTTACTGAAGAGAAGGTAGGGCAGGGCCCACAGCTCAGCACCATGGACACAGGGGAGGAGACACTACTCCTTTCACAAAAGAAAGGGTCCTACAAGAGCTCACTAAGCTCAGGGTGGATAAGGCAATGGGACCTGATGGCATACATCCCAGGGTACTTAAGGAGCTAAGGGTGGAACTAGCAGAGCCATTAGCAGAACTGTTTAGTGAGTCTCTGAGCACAGGAGAGGTTCCAGAAGACTGAAGAAGGGCTCATGTGATCCCGCTCCACAAGAGTGGTAGCAGGGAGGAGGCAGGGAACTACAGACCAGTCAGTCTTACCTCAGTAGTGGGCAAGATTATGGAGGCACTCCTAAGGAAAGGATAGTGCAACACCTGGAATCCATAGGGCACAGGATCCAAGACAGCATGGGTTTACAAAGGAAGGTCCTGTCAAACTAATCTCATAGATTTCTTTGACTGGGTAACCAGAGTGGTGGACCAAGGGGGAAGCAGTTGATGTCACCTACCTTGACTTCAGCAAAGCTTTCGACACTGTTCCACATAGAAGATTGATAAATAAGCTGGGTGGGCTCGGGGTGAGTCAGAAGTTGGTCAACTGGGTAGCAAACTGGTTGATGGGCAGAAAACAGAGATTGGTGGTAAATGGTATACAGTCAGAAGAGATGCAAGTCACAAGTGGGGTATCTCAGGGATCAGTCCTGGGGCCAGCCCTCTTCAATATCTTCATTAGTGACCTTGCAGATGGACTAGAAGGCAAGGCTTGTCTGTTTGCAGATGACACCAAGATCTGCAACAGAGTAGATGATCCAGATGGGGTGGGCAGAATGAGAAGAGATCTGGATAAACTAGCAAAATGGCCAGAAGAGTGGCAACTGGGATTTAATGCAAAGAAGCACAAGATCATGCACATAGGGAAGAGAAACCCTGAAGCCACCTATAGGCTGGGAGGGGAGTTGCTGACAGTCACAAAAGAAGAAAGAGACTTGGACATCATCATCACTGATAACCTGAAATCATCCAAGCAGACCTCTAAAGCAGTAGGTAAGGCTAGGGGGATGTTAGGGTGTATTAGTAGGGGTATCACAAGTTGTAATTGGGAGGTAATAATCCCTCTTTACAAGACACTGGTTAGGCCCCATCTGGAGTACTGTGTGCAGTACTGGAGGCCACACCTTCACAAGGACATTAACCAAATTTAGGCAGTCCAGAGAAGGGCAACCAAAATGGTGCAGGGACTGCATCAGAAGACATATGAGGACAGATTAACGGAGGTCAATATGTATACCCTTGAGCAAAGGAGGGAGAGAGGTGATATGATCGAGACATTCAAACACCTTAAGGACATTAACAAGGTGAAAGAGTCTAATGTGTTTAAATATAAGAAAAATAGCAGGACAAGAGGACACAGCATGAGATTAGAGGGAGGCCGATTAAGGGGGAATGTGAGGAAATTCTTTTTCACAGAAAGGGTGGTGTATGCATGGAATGGCCTACCTCAGGAAGTGGTGGCTATGAATACAGTGCAGGGCTTCAAACAGGCATGGGATAGGCATAAGGGAGCAATACAGATGAGTATGAATAGATAGGCCACTGACAGAGCAAAGGCCGATGGCACATTATAAGGTAGAAAAAGAAATGGGCAGACTGGATGGGCCTTACGGTCCTTATCTGCCATCAACTTCTATGTTTCTATACCATTTACAAGAAAAGCATAAAAATACTTAATAGAAAAGAGAAAGCATATACTGTAGAAAGGGGCCTATTTTCTTTGAGAAAAATCAAAAATTGAGAACTGAATGTTACAGTAGGTAAACTTTGCTCTCAACATAGGAAGATAATAAGTGGGAGGTTTTTGCAGCATACAAGATAGAGAAACAAGAAGTGCTTGTGATAGGTGTACAAACTGGAGAACTAGAGTAGACTCCCTATGATTAAGTATGTCATAAAAACGTACATGTGCAACATGAAAAGTTATTATTAAACACCCCCAAACAACTATAAATAATACTTTCATTTGCAGCTATCAAGTATATGTAACACTGAGGTCCTCAGTGAGAGGAGGGTCGCTCCAGATGGTGAGGAGGCAGGCCATGATTTCTTGCTTGATGATGATAAAACACGTGGAACAACAAACTATCAAACTCTCCCTCATAGGAGAACACTTAATTAACAGTCACTACTCAACAAACAGAGATCCATGCAGACATTAAATCTGAATAGCAGTTGATTTATTTGTCACTAGCAGACATATCCAAAAAAAACCTTCCTTCCACAGAGAGGAACTGCAGCAAGCATTTTATAATTTTAAGTGGTAGGCCAGAAGACCAGGCATCCTTAGAAATGCAGACCATTGAACACTTTCTCAATCCAATAATATATTTACTGAAATTCCTGTGATCTCCCTAGAGAAATTCCCTGCCTGCCTGCAGTACAGCTGTAGGCCCACCAGAGAGAAAATCTTATGAAATGTTAAGAAACATCTGGAAATATCTGACCATGACAATGGCTGCAATTGCATCCAGACACAAAGTAGAATATCTGTTGTTCTGACAGTGGCAGAAGAAGAGAGCCCTAGCTCTCTGCCAAATAGACACAAAAGTCCTTCAGGTGGACATGAAATACATTACGTCTGGCCAGAAGGAAATAATTAGCCAGCTAGATGCCATTTGTGGTCTGCTAGGGCAAGCAGCACCACAACTGACAACGCCTGCACCACCAATAGCACCCCAACCACAGGCTCAGTATGGAGTTTTATTAGAGGACCCTGCATATTGTTTTTGTAAAAAGTTTTTATTAATGATTTTCATTCAAGTTTTTATTGTTGCGTTTGTTATTGTTTCTTGTTTTTTATACAAATTTTTTTTTTTGAGAAACAGTGTATTGTGGTTAATCTGTTATTATCATACTGATATATCCGTACCATGAGTGACTGACATTGGGAGTCCAAAACACTGGGATCAGCAGCAAGAGAGAGACAGATGTCTGGCTGTGATGATTACCTTATTAATTTATATCCACTGCACTTACTGGCACAACATGCCATTGCAGTAGCTTTGTGTTACACCACGGCAATGATGTGAACATTTCCCATCTGCACAGGTAACGGATGACACTAAAGGTCTTATATAGTGACAGTGAAACTATATGACAGAAGGAAGCACATGAGGATGGGCCCAATGCAGTAGCAGCAGCAGCAAAGCAGCAGCAGCAGGGCAGCTATCACTTCACTCGTATTTTGTTCTTTGTGGCAGCAGCACCCCGTGCATGTGGAGGAGTCATAGGAAGGTGGACTAGACACAGCAGCAGAAGCAGCAGTAGGGAAGCAATCAGCAAGGAACAGAACACAATGCCCTCAGTAGGGCGGTAGCATTACCAGAGATAGACAGATCTGAGAAGAGAAGTATAGGGAAAAATTGTTTTGAGCACCCAAAATAAAGACATGAAGCCCTGCACCTATTCATTGATCTAACCTGTGGGGAAAACAAGCATTTGTCACTTCTGAATGTTTGCTTGCATGCTGTTGCTCTGGGTCCTACTTGTACACATTTTTACGGTATATTTACCTAAGATAGAACAGATCAGATGCACTAAATCATTTGCAACAAGGTCCTGATTTTACACAGTTTTATACTGTATTTACCCAGGATAGTAGAGGTGAGATGCAATATCTTATTTTCAGTGTGGTCCTACTTGCATGATGTGTTTTCTAGGCCATATCATTTTAGATGTAACATCTCCTTTTCAGTGGAGTTCTGATGTAGAGTCCTGTTTTTACACAGTTTTATAATATATGTACTCAGGATAATCAAGCTGAGATGCAATATCTTATTTTCAATGGGCCACTGCTTTTAGCCATTTTTTAATGTATTTACCAGGATAGCCCAGCTGAAAGGCAAGTTACATTTTCAGTGTGCTCCTGCTTTTACAATGTATTTATCCCAAGATAGAGCAGTATGCATGCATAGCACAGTCCAGTGGGGGCTCTTCTGTACTATGGTCCTGCTTCTACACATTTTTACCGTATATTTACTCAGGATAGACCAGATGAGATGCAACATCTAATTTTTAGTGGTGTCCTGTATTTACACATTTTAGATTGTATTTACACTGGATAGGCCAGATAAGAGATAATATCCAGTTTTCAGTGAGCTCCCATAGATTGACCCTACATTTCCAAAATAGTATTTTTATGAACTGACAATATGATCAAGATAGGTGGAATTTTTTTAATCCCATCCAAAAGGTGATTTGATAGTGGACTGTGAAAACATGTTTCGGAGGTGATTTGAAATATGACACCTGTCGTCTTCATGAGTTGGGGTAACACAAAGGATATGTTGAACATTAGGAGCTCAATCTGCAAAAATAAAGTTGTGAGTCAACGTTGGAACATTTCAGTGTTTCTTGATAACTTAGTGGTTTTCTTCATATTCTGAACCCAGCTTGTTAACATAGTCTTTTTACAACCCCATATTATGACCAAAACAGGTGGATTTGTTAAATGCTGTCCAAAGGGTGATTTCACAGAGGGACTGTGAAAACATGATTCAAAGGGAATTTGAAAAATGATACCTGTCATGTTCATCAGGTGGGTAACAAAAGGGCTATGCTCACATTTGGGACCAACATCTGCAAAAATCACAAAGTTATGAATAAACATTGAAATTATTCCATATTTCCTCATACCTTTGTTGGGTGACACTGTCTTTTTATGAGTCCACTTATGATCACAGCAGGTGGAATTTTTTGAATCCTGCTCCAAAAATATCTTTGTGGACTAAATGAAAAAACATGTTTGGGAGGTGATTTGAAAAATGACACGATCTGTCATGTTCATTAGGTGGGGTAACAAGAGGGCTATGTTGAAAATTGGGGGACCAAAATCTTCACCCATCACAATGTTATGAGAAAATGTTCATAAAAAACTCAATGTTTCTTTACAACGTCATTGTTTTGTGACATTTTGACCCCAAATTTTAAACATAATCTTTTTATGACCCCTTCTTCTGAACATGACAGGTGTGATTTATAAAACACTGTCTGGAATGTCATTTCATGCCACAGTTGTGAAAATCACACTCTTGGCCAGGATTTGGAAAACAATGCCTGTCATATTCATGAGGTCATATGAAAAAAATTACTATGTTGAAAATTTTGGGGTCAAACTATTGAAACTTACCAAGGTTATGAGCACACATTGAAAATTTTCAATGTACCTTCTTGCATTTATTGTTTTTTAATGTTTTACCCCCAGACTTTCAACATAGTCTTCTTTTGAGCCCACCTCATGAAGCTGGTAGGGGAACAATTTCAAGTCCCACTCAAAACGTATTTTGTGGAACAACTGCAAAATCAACTTTCAGGCCAGATTTGAAAAACTTTACCTACCTTGTTCATGAGTTGTGATCCCAAAAAGTTGAAATTTGGGAGGACAAATATTAAAAAAATAACCAAGCTATGGGTACAAGTTATAAACACATTGAAATACATTGACTGCATCTTACCCAATTTCCTGAGTTCCCAGTTCAGTGTTGAAGAGTGAAGACATGACTCCAGTGCAGACAGTATTACAGTGTTGGACCCCTAGTAAGTAAGTAAGGTGTAAGGAGGATGTTGGGTGGAGGGTACTGAGTGGGGTGGTCAGATGAGGAGACAGTAACAGTAATGATGGGTGGCAGTAGCAACAGGCATTGATGCACCATTTTCTTTTTTACAAGGTGTAACAAAAAATAAAATAAGACATTGAGGGATGGTTTTCTTTATTTCAGATACTAACACTGGAGGTTGGGTACCCCAGTATCACATTCATATTTACAGGGCATGGGAAGCAATGGGGAGGTGAGAGGGATACTTGGCAGAGGATGGGATCTTTTTAATGTGGGCATGGGAGTCAAACAGGGAGGTGGAAGAGATACTTGTAGAGGGTAGGATCCTTTTAAAAGTGGCACGGGCATGGGAAGCAAATGGGGAAGTGGGAGGGATACTTGACATAGTGTGGAATTGTTTAAAAGAAGCATGGGATGGGAAGAGATGGAGCGGTGAGAAGGATACTTGGCAGAGGGTGAGATATTTTAAGAGGGGCAAGGGAGGCAAATGGGGAGGGGAGAGGGATACTTGGCAGAGGGTGGTATTCTTTAAAAGGGGCCTGGGGCATGAGAAGTGACAGGGAGGTCGGAGGGATACCTGGCAGAGGGTGCGATTGTTTAAAAAGGGGAAACAAGTTGAACAGGGGTTATGTGCAGTCAGTCATTGCCGGGGTAGGACAAGGTGCAGGCTGATCATGATACCAATCAGCTGCTTGCTGGGCAGCAGCATGCAGAGAAACAAAAAAGAGCTGCCAAGTGATACAGGCGACTCTTTTTTTTGAACTTCGCAAAGTCTATGCCCCGCAAACACAGAGGAGTGTCATGATCAGCCAGGCTGACGATTGATCTGAAACTGTTGAGCTCACTGCAGATTGCTGTGAATAGTACTGACACTGGCAAACCTTCAAATCCACTTTAATAGCAATATGTTCACTTTGCACAAGCGTGAACATAAAAAGAACACAGTGCTAGAAACATACTATTTACCTTCACGTATGTGATTGCATGTCTGAAATAAGGCATCCAAAAGGGAAGAAAACAGGATACCATTGGTAGAACAGTAGCATTACCAGAGAAAGACAGACCTATGAAGAGAAACATAAGAAAAAAGTGTTTAGAACATCAGGAATAAAGACATGGAGCAACTCACCCCTTCACCTCCCTTATACAGACCACTACAGTATATCACAGTCAAATACCTATAGTTTCACTACTCAGTAACCTAACCTGTGGGGAAAAGTGAATAGAAAGAAAAGAAAACACATTCTACTGGCAATCACAATGGTTTTAAGATGAGCATGAGTCATCCGAGGACCAGTAGTGTGATTAGGAATTAGTGTCACAACAGACACTAGCATCCTCAATGACGGACATGTGTGCCACTAACCACATGTGATAGACAGTGCATGCTGTTCACTGGAGGGTGGTAAGCAAGGAAAATAAGGAAAACAAAAGAGCCATGAGTTACACTGACACTCATAGAAACATAGAAATTGTCCATAGATAAGGGCATTTGACCCACCTAGTCTGCTCTATTACCACTAACAATTGCACTCCATTTCTTTGAGTAAGTATGTGTATGCTGTGGCATCCATGGTGGTTAAAAGAAGGAACATTTTACAAATATTTGGATGTCTGTAGCTCTGTTGCTAAAAACAATATGAAAAACAATACTGATGCGTTGCCAGGGGCAAACTGAGGGGGGGGCTAAGAGGGCTATAGCCCCCCAAACCCCCCTCAAAGTTATGCATTGCACAATGCTTGTGGCACTGTAGTGTTATTATACAGGAGCACTACAGAACAGTCTGTGAACTGAGCAGGAGAGGGCGAGCTCCTCAGCTGTAATGTTCAAGCCCTGTGACTGGCGTGCACTCTGATGACTCTGAGAATGTCTGCATGACATATCTGCTGATGGCTGATCGGGAGATGTAGCAGTGGTGCACCACGCTTCTGTACAGGATCATGGGACCACCAAACTCTGGGTCAGCTGACAGACCTACCAGCACGAGATGTGCAACCCGACCCTCAACCATTCAGGTCCAGAAAATGTGAAAACTGGGACACACCAATAGGGAATGAGGTTGCTTAGCAGCCACAAATGGTGTGTGTCCTTCCTCTAAGCCTGTCCTTTCCCCTCTCTACTAGGCGTGTGTGTGAGCAGCACAAGCACCATACTGTTCACTTTTGACTGACTTGAGACAGGAGGTGTGTGCAACACAGCTCTCCTCAGTACAGAGACTTAAGATTTATTTTACTTTTATTCAGTTCAGTTTGTTCATGATGTTCATGTTTCTGTAAAAAGCTCTTTTAAGAGCTAATGAAAAAAACATTGAGAGAGTCGAGAGAGAGGGAGGGAGGGAGTCAAGGAGAGCTGGGCTGGCTCTGGATGGAAGGAAGGGAGCAGCAGCAGCAACCTGCAAAAATAAGTTGGAGCTGGACTTTATAACTGAACTGTCTGGATGCTTCCTGATCTTGTAGAGCCACTTCTGTTTAAACTGAAACTGTAATAACTGACAGTAATTTGTAGCTTATTTTGAAGCTAAATAACTAATCTCTAAGCTCTCCTCCATGGTGGAGAAGAACTCAGAGATGTGTTATTTAAGTAAGCTATAAAATGCACCAGAGACCATGTAAGTACTCAGGGTTCTGGGGCCTAGTTTAGACCCCAGCATTATGAAAAGAACCCCCTTCCAAAATGCCTAGCCCCTCCCAAAATTCCATGCTGATTGTGCCCCTGTGTGGTGGCATGGTACCATAAACTCACTCCAACAGTCGATTACAAACCATCACAGCTCAAACTTGTGCACCATGCTAAGCTCAATCAGGAGTAACTTGTACGCTCTCACAACAGCTCAACTATGGTTGGAAAGCATTGGTCTCTGGAGCTGAGAATCTGGAACTTGGAAAGTTATTCCAGAAGATTGCAGATGAAAGGTCTGGGTGCTGGTATAAGCAGGGCAATGATGGTAGTATCAATCGCAAGTACTGATACACAAATTTCAAATAAAAAACACTTACACTGTACATTAATGCTGGTCATCACTGATCCATAGCTCCATGCATGTGATGGCCATGCCGTGAATACATTACATTAACATCCATGGGAGAAAAACCACAGTAGCAGACCATACAAGAGGCATGAGATGTATGAGAGCATGCAGCTTCAGAATCACTGGTATTAATAATGTCCACAGGTTCCATCAACTGTTCTTGAATTGTGATTCAGCAGCAGCAGCAGCGGGATATCTATTAGTTCACTCCTGATTGGTTCTTTGGGGCAGCAGCACCCCATAGAGGAGGAGGAGGAGGAGGCACATCAGGATGGGCAAGACACAGAGGCAGCAGCAGGGCAGCTATCAGTTCACTTGTATTTGGCTCTTTAGGGCAGCAGCACCCTGTAGAGGTGGAACAGGCATAGGAGGATGGACCAGACCCAGAAGCAGGTCAGCAGGGCAGCAATCAGGTCATTTGTGTTTGATTCTTTAGGGCAGTAGCACCCCATGGAGGAGACACAGGATGGTGGGCCAGACAGCAGCAGCAGGGCAGCTATCAGTTCACTTTGGTTTGGCTCTTTGGGGAAGCAACACCCCATGAAGGAGGAGAAGACACAGCAGAATGGTCCAGATGCAGCAGCAGCAGCAGGGCATCTATCTGTTCACTCATGTTTAGTTCTTTGGGGCAGCAGAACCCCATGGAGGCAGGTCAGCAGAGCAGCTATCAGTTCACTTGGGTTTGGTTCTTTGGGGTAGCAGCACCACATGGAGGTGTTTGAGGCACAGGAGTGTGGTCCAGACATAGCAGCAGCAGGACAGCCATCAGTTCATTCGTGTTTGGTTGTTTGGGAAGCAGCACCCATGGAGGAGAAGGAGGCACAGGAAGGTGGGCCAGACACAACAGCAGCAGGGCAGCTATCAGCTCACTCAGGTTTGGTTCTCTGGGACAGCAACATCCCACAGAGGTGGTCAAGCCACAAGATTATGATCCAGATGCAGCTGCAGCAGGGCAGCTATCAGTTCATTTTGGTTTATTTCTTTGGGTCAGCAACACCCCATTAAGGAGGCACAGGAGAACAGGCCAGACATAGCAGAAGCAGCAGCAGCAGGGCAGATATCAGTTCATTCATGTTTGGCTCTTTGGGTCAGCAGTACCCCATAGAAGAGGCACAGGAGGATGGGCCAAACACAGCAGCAACAGTATCTGGGTACCTATCAGTTCACTTGTGTGTGGCTTTTTTTAACTTATATTTTATTGAGTTTTTTTAATTTATACATCAAAATAGTGATGAACATCACCCATTCTGAAATTAATAGAAAAATATATATATATCAGTCAACACAGTACATCACTTTTATGATGTATGGTATGTCTAGACCAAATCTACTGAGGAAGGAGAAAGTATTTAAAACAGTAAATCACAGGTTCAGGCTGCTAAATACTGTTTTGCAGGCATAAAGATTCTTCCAAAGCATTGTTTGCATTTCTGTATTACCCTAATATTTGTTTTTTTTAGGGTTGCTCACTTTTAGAATTTTAAATCGACATACAGTTATTCTTTACCCTCCACACCACCAAACACAACCCATGTCATTTAATGTTATTTAATTAATTACATCCCAGAGTCTCAAAAGTATATTTTTCTTCATTAGAAACTATAGTTCATATTACTTCTTTAAAGAGCTACTGACACCTCAGAGAAAACTTTGAAAAACATAATAATTAGGTATAATTCAGCTTGCATTCTATATATATTTTACATATTTCTCTTCCTCATTATTTATTACTGAGAAAAATGTATGAATACATGATGGTTATTCCTAAGAGTTCCCTTAGAGTTTATCTGTCTCTGTAGCTTACTCCTGTGTTGTGATATCACAATCTCTTGTCATGGGAGTAACTGTGATGTCACAAGCAGTGCATTATAACCTCAGATAGGGAGAAGACAACAGGAATAGATAAACTCTTCAGGAGCAGAGATCCTGTTTTCATGCAAATGACCTCAGTAATAAATAATAGGAAGAAGAAATACAGAACTAATGTGAAATACAAGCTGAAATGTGTCTAAATAGTGTTTTGTTAAAGTTCTCCTTAAGGTGTCAGTTGCTCTTTAAACAAACAATATTGACAGTGTTAGCAGTACTAATATATTGGTATAAAAAAATCATATATTTATAGTACTGCATCTTTTTAAAAATCACTTATTTTAATGGTTTTAGATGGCTTTTCATAAGACTAAAGAATAAAAAAATTAGGTAATGTTTTCCATCAATTAGATAATTTCTTCATCCAAACATGTTGGAGATTCAGGTTTTTCTTTCCTTTCTTCTTTTTCAGATTGTGCTCTTATGAAATTTTGTAACTAGTCCACATCAAAAAAATTAATACTGAACACCCTTTTATTTAAGCTTTACTTTAGTAGGTGCAAGAAGTTAAAATTCTGCCCCCATCTCTAACAACTCTTGTCGAAAACCAAGAAAGTGGTGTATACATTGCTGGGCAGCATAAGCATAAAATGGGAAACTGAAAATCTAAAAGTGTTGCATGTTAAAGGAGCTTTCAGTCTGGAAAGCAGCATTATTATATCTGTATGTGATTCAAAGGCAAATGTTAGCATAATTGTTGATTATTTCTGTTCTACAGCTGACTGAATGACTGAAGTATTTGTGGAAGTTTGTTTTGGAGGGATTCTGTTTGTTCTTATTATAAAGGACAGATAATCCTCGGGTAAATCAAAAAGATTAATATTGTCATGTCCTTCACAGTGTGAACATCTGAATCTAGTGGCAAGGGCAATCCCTCAACTCCTAGGTTCTTGTAACGTTGCTGATTCTTTAGTATCACAGTCTTGTGTTACATGTTAAAACGTTATCTGATTAAATTTGCAGTAGTTGCTTCTAGTGACACAATCCTGTTCAAAGACTTCTCAATATCTTTTTTATTTTCAGTGTCTTTGGTAACACCTTCTATTTTCTCCTAGTTATGCTGTAAAAAAATCAACCTTTTCTGACAAGGTATTAAATTTACAGTCAAATGTTGTAGTCCACTGTATTAACTTCTGCAGTGTTTCCCCCAGAGAGTCAATTGTATGTTTAACACCTGTGTGTGAGCTTGCTGTGCCTAAAGTTGAAGCCAAATGCATTTTTGCAGGATCTGCTTTAACAGCGAGACAGAACGGGAGAAAAGTCAATGTCAGCTGCCTTTAATTCATAAAGTGAATCAACTTTTTCATCTTCAGCCTGTGTTTCATTTTAATGGCTGTGGGCGGAGCCTATCGCCATCTTGCTATCTTTAGCTTGAAAATGGAGTAACATGGAACACATTTTTTGGACTTTTCAGTGTATCCTCCCACATCTACAAATCACTATGGCAACTAAAATAAAATAATCTCTTCTTTCTGTTTAGAATGTTGGAGACATAACTCCAAGATGCTTACCAGAAGGCCAAAAGGAAACTGAAACAGCTTGTTAAATATTGGTTGCCTATTAAATTGGAAATTTGTTTACCCCCTTTGAAATGCAACAACCTACACATTTAAATGCCTAGAATTAAAACATTGTTTGCTGTTAACTTCAGTTGGGCATGAATATCTTTCAAGAAAGATTCATACTTCAGAAATGTTACTTTCCCAGCAAATATATGAAGATTTACATTGTTTTTTTTAACCTCTCAAGACCTACCTGATAAAATGCCAGATCTTCAGTGAACTACCCAGACTAAATATATAAATTTCTTTTTGACAGCAAGGGATGAGCCTGCTTCCCAAATATAACAGATAAGAACTACTGAGATCTCTTATAGTAAGTGTGTGTGTGTGTGTGTGTGTGTGTGTGTCTGTGTCTGTCTGGGGGAGGGGTGGAGAAAGAGTCAAACTCCTGGCAAGGGAGACCTCATCTAATGAATTAACTGCTGATAAACTATGAGTGAGAAATTCATCTGTATAATTATCTGATCCCTTATATTCCCATATAGAGTTATAAAAAGTTAGTCAAAACAACTGAGAAAGATATTTGTAGGGGACAACAGTTGAGTTTTCCTTGTGTTTTGGACCTCTAACTCTAGGCTGTGAAACATAAATGTATTTGGTGTGGTTGGAATGAGCAATCTAAAATGTAAGAAGGTCTGAACAGTAATATTTTAATTTATAGTATTAGAATTGTAATTGTGCATAATTTCTATAAATAAATTTGAGGTCTGATAATAATGTAGCCAGGGTGTGTGTTAACTTGCTTTGATCTTTCACAACATGTAGTAGTAGTAAATATTTTATTCTGAAAATATCAGAAAAGGATAGCCCAATTGAGCCAAAGCTCATTTTCAATGGGGTCCCAATGTATAAAATAGACAATTACACAGAATACGTACATAAATACAAGCATAGCAAATATAATATAAATCTTGTATCAAAAGACACAATACCATACATGACAGACATGTAGATAAAATTGGGAATATGAAGATGGCCACCATGCTGGGCTGGCTATAAGCAGTAGTGAGGAGTAGGATTACTTTATATTAGTTCATTTGTTTTCGTTACTTTTGTTTTAATCGTTCATTTATTTAATTTTACTGATTTTATTTACTTCTGTTAGGTCCTGGGTAAAAATCAAGTTGTGGACTCTTTTATTAGCATCTGTGTCTGCACACAATAATATTTTATTATTTTCTGAAAGTTACAAACTGCGACTGGAAATAACCATTACCTGGAGTGTCTCGGAGGGGAGTTGCTGAGAGGAGTGCTGTAAGCAGGGTGTAGAGTCCCGGTGGTGGAGTGAAGATTGGCCCTTCTTTGGCAGTCAGACTTTGCTGGTGGAAAGAAGGAGCAGAGTTGGTAGCGACCTGGTCTGGCAGCAGATGCTGGTGAACTGTTTGGGAGGAGTTCTTTTCTGGCCCTGGTCCCGGCCCCAACCTAGTAGTGTGCTGTAGGGCTGCTGCTGTTGGGTGACTGTCTGTGCAGCACTTCCGCCCAGCTGTGTGGTAGCTGGTGGGCAGCCATGGTGTCGCACGGATCTGGGGAGAGGTTCAGGGGCTGGGTGGGACTCTCCTAGTGCTGGCCAAGTATCGGCCATGGATTCGGCGTCTTGAGTGCCTGGACTGCAGCTCAGCCCCAATATCTGCTGGGATGAAGATTTGGTGGTGCGGTGAAGCGGGACGGTGGTTCTATCATCACCCTGTCTTATTCCCTTCAGCTTGTGTGGGCCACAGCCAGTGTGAGGAGTGGCTGTGGTGGGACATGCAGATAGAGGAATGGTCTTGGACTACAAAGTGAGTTATTCTGTTCTTAGTCATAGAGTTGACTTTGGACTGCTCCCTGGGATTTGTGATTATTCGCAACATATTGGGGCTCTGTTGGTTTTTAAGTGGAGGTGACAGCCCACAAAAGAAATTGAACAGCATTTTGTAGTCCCTGGAGGTTTACGCTCCCGGGCACGTTCATGTATTTCAATGGATAATAGGAGCTTTAAAGTTGCCTGTAACTAGGAAGTGCTGGACTAATCAGGACTTATAAATGAATTAAGAAATCAAATGACTTTTGCTGTTTTAGTATTCTATTTTATTATTCTATTTTAGATTTTGAATGTGTGTTAAATTTTGGTATTTTGTGTTGTTTTATATGTTTATGTATTTGTTTTCCCCCATTGTGTGAGACAGTGCGTGGGACTTTATTTGTTGACCTCCCCGCCTCCTCATTCTGTGAGAGAGAGTGGAGGAGTGAATTATCTGGTTATTTGAGAGTGGGTAGGTCTTTGTTTTGTTTATTTATTTTATGTTTATTATTTTATTTTTCATCACCCCCACTTCACACTCTGTGTGAGAGAGAGAGTGGAGGAGTGAATTATTTGGATATATGAGAAGGGGGACAAAGACATTTGATAACATATTTTATTGGATATTAATAAGTATTTAATTTAGCACTGTTATTAAAATTAGATTTACCTATCTTGCTTGGGCTAGGTTCTTGATTTTAGCTTATTTGATTTTGTTATTTTGTGTAAGTATTATAATGTGTTGGGGAGGTTTAGTGATGGTTGGGCATTATTCCCCCACCAGGCTCAGGGAATTATGTCCCTTTGAATGTCCCCCATTGTCATCTGACACCTATTTTAGGTGTCATGCTTTGGGCATACTTAGACAGTGTAAAAGAAGGGGAGAGGTGGGCCTGGTGGGGGACAGGAAAGGGGAGGATGGATTGGAGTTGTGGGGTCCAGAAGAAACCCTGGGGTGAAATGGAGTCAGGATAGAGGTTATCCTTGTCTTGTCCCCATACCAAAGGGCTCTGACGTTAGTGGGCAGGTGCTGAGGTCTTCTACAACAGCTCATACTACCTTGGTGGTATTATGTAATGCCAGATCTATTAAAAACAAGACAGCTATTATAGCTGATCTTGTTAGAACAACTGATCTGGCTTGCATCACTAAGACCTGGTTGGATGAAAATGCAGGCCCTGTATTGGCCTCGGCAACTCCAGCCGGGTTCTTGGTAATACACCGTCCAAGGCTGGATTGTAGGGGCAGGGGTGTGGCCATTATGTTTAAGACTGAGCTAGGCCTTGTGGCTGTGCCATTGGGAAGTACCAGATCCTTCAAATATATCCTGGAAGATGGTTAGGTTGCGGGATTCTCCTCGTCTATCGTCTACCAGGAGACAGAGAAGAATTCTTGCAGGAGATAGCAGACTTCATCGTCGACATGGTGTTGAGGTCCCCCAGATGGATAGTTCTGGGGGACTTCAATGCCTGGGTCGATGATGAACTCTCGCATTTTGGTCAAAATCTTCTCCAGCTGATGACGACGCTGGACCTTACACAGGTAGTTACCTCCTCAACCCATGTAGGGGGTCATTAGTTGGATCTGATCATTCTTTTGGGTATGGAGATTGCTGATATGGGGGTGGAACCAGTCAGCTGGTCTGACCATCACACCATAAGGTTCAGCTTCAGGGCCCCCCCAATAGGTCTGCCCCATGGAGATAGTTCAGTACCACTCTTTAAGGGGGGGGTTAACCCTAGTGACCTATTGGTGGTACTGGACCTATCGGGCTTGTCGGGTGAATGCATGAGTCCAGATTATCTCATACTAGCCTATAATAAGGTTGTGGGAGATGCTCTGGACAAGACTGCTCCTGTTCATGTTCAGCTTCTCACCCTTCACCCAAGGAGCCCTTGGTTTGATGGCTCCTTGAAGGAGTTGAGGTGAGTTGGCCGAAGGATGGAGAGAGCCTGGTGGAAGTCCGCCCAAGATGCTGACAGACTTAGGTTGATGACACATTATGATGGCTATCAATCAGAAATCACCCGCAAGAAGGCAGAATTCCTGTCCAGGGAGATTTCTGCCTCACAGAATTGACTGGGTCAGCTCTTCCAGACTGCTGACAGATTGTGCAATCCAATCTGTGTCCGGCCCAGAGAAGCTTTTTCACAGCTGAGATGTGAGGAGTTCACTCGATTCTTTGCAGATAAGGTTGCCAGCATCAGGTCTGGCATTGGGCCGACCTCTCCAATGAGAGATTGCAGTGGTCGACAGGAAGTGTCATTCACTCAGTCTAGCTGGTCAGATTTCCACTGGCAGGAGTTCACTGATATTGTGAAGATCATCCAAACATTGCGACCAACCAGTTGTAGTTTGGATCCGGGCCCTATACCCCTTTTAGTGGGATGTGTAGATGTTATCTGCCCGATCCTTGCTGACATTGTCTGGAAGTCCTTGGAGAGGGTTTTTTTCCCTGACATTTGACTACTCCTTAAAAAATCCTCCTTGGATCCAGAATGTCTAGCCAACTACTGGCCTATCTCTAACCTGCCATTTGTTGACAAGGTTATTGAAAAGGTGGTTGCGCTGCAATTGGATGATCATCTTATAACTCACAATGTCTATGATACTCTCCAATCTGGTTTTAGGAAGAAGCATAGCATGGAGACTGCTCTTGTCTGGGTATTAAATGACCTCCTAATGGCCAGAGATTGAAAGGCACGTACCATTCTGGTCCTTCTTGATCTCTCTGCTGCATTTGACACTGTAGACCATGGTGTGCTGCTGAAGCACCTGTGGCTTTTTTTGTGGGCTGCCTGGTACAGTCCTTAAATGGTTCCATTCATACCTCACGGGCAGGTTTCAGAGAGTTGCCACTGGAATTTATTCCTCTGGTGCTCACTCCCTGCCTTGTAGGGTGCCGCAGGGTTCCATTTTGGCCTCCATGTTGTTTGCAGTGTACATGCTGCCATTGGGAGATATCATCAGGCGATACAGTCTGAGTTTTCACTGCTATGCAAATGATACTCATCTGTATATGTCCTTTCTGCCCGGACAGAATGATGCACTCTCCATGCTAAATAATTGCTTTACTGAGATCAGATCCTGGATGAGTTCCAGCTGGCTGAGACTGAATCCAGACAAGATTGAAGTGCTGGTAGTGGACTCAGGTCATCTGGGGGTGGGTTTGTGGGCTGTACAACCATCAGGCTTGTTACTTGGTGGTATGTCGCTCACTACCTCAGATCAGGTGTGTGACCTGGGTGTTATTTTTGATGATGGTCTGACTCTAAAATCTCAGGTGTCAGCTGTCATCAAATCCTCTTTTTACCATCTGAGGAATATCGCCTAGGTGAAACACCTGGTTCCTCTGAATGATCTTCCAACACTGGTGCATGCCTTTGTCACTACCCGTCTTGATTACTGCAACTCCCTCTACCTAGGGCTACCAGGATTTGATATCCACCACCTGCAGCTGGTGCAGAATGTGGTGGCCAGGCTTCTGACTGGGACTTCTAGAACCAGTCATATTATGCCTGTGCTCTGTGAGCTGCACTGGCTGCCTGTTCAGTGGCAGATCATCTTTAAGGTTGGCTTTCTAACCTTTAAAGCCTTACATGATCAGGGACCCAGTTACCTGCAAGATCTCCTGGTACCCAACTGCCCCCTCCGTCCTCTCCGATCCACCGATGAGGGATTGCTGGAGATTTCCAGGGTATGATTGAAGACATCTGGTTCTCATGCCTTTTCTTTTTCAGCTCCAACCCTGTGGAATTCTCTACCTCGTCAGTTAAGAGAATGCCCAACCGTCGGTAGATTTAAAATTGAGTTAAAAACATATTTATTTAACCTAGCCTTCCCTAGTTATGGATGATCTGTTTTAATTATAAATCTAAAAAGAACCTGTCTCAACCACAACCAACCCAAAATTATTTTCTATCAGACATCAATTTTTTTGTCCTTATTACATATTTTATTGTCCTTATTACATAAATAATTCCATCTTAGATGATTTTCATCAGATTTCAATTTTCAAAAATCCATTTTCAAGAAATCCCATTCAGATATTTCTCAAAAGCTCCTTCAGATACCAGTAGCTCCTTCAAATACCAGTAACGTTTCAGAATAAATAATTCCTTTGTCAGACTGTGGAGCTATTCTGTAAATGAAAATATCCACTTTACTAATTTGTGACATAGTTGGTTATAAATATTTATATAAAGTATTTGAATGCTTTACCACAACAAACCATGGGTTACAGCAAGTAGAACTACCACCATATGCAATAAAATTGTCAAGACCCAACATTGGAAACACAGTACAGAAGGTGTAGGATGGCTTAGAAATGATATAAAAGGTTTCTTTCCATGTGGCAACTGTGTGCATTGTAATAGTGGCAAGAAAACCAAGATTATTAAAAGCACTTGTGAAGACAGAGTATTTCAGATTAGAAATGTTATTACTTGTAACACTAACTATGTAATTTACTTTATAATATGTCCATGTGCATTATATTATATAGGAGAAACCACTCGTCCTCTTAAAATGAGAATTTCTGAACATAAAAGTACAATTAGAAGAGGTGATTTAAGATCACCTTTAGCAAAACATTTCATTGAGAGAAATCACCAAATTTCTAGTCTCCAATTTTTTGGTATAGAAAAAATACATGAATCGATTAGAGGTGGAGATTTGGACAGACTTTTATTAAAAAGAGAAGTATGGTGGATTTTTACTTTAAAAACTTATTTACCAAACTATGGCCTTAATGAGACTTTGAATTGGTCAGTATATGACTGAGAAGATATACATTCTATGCACACACTTCTATATGTACTTTTATGTTCAGAAACTATACAGGAATATTTTTATTTAGGAATACATTTGAAGTTTGAATATTGTCTTGCCTTTGACTATGTAAAGCTCAGTGACCTATTGAAATTGCTTTTCTACTTTAATATGCAGTCTGGTAAACATTAGAACTTAAGATTTTATAAAGAAACAAACTGAATATTTAGTTTAGATACTATATTTTCCCCTCAGTCTGTTTGTTTTTAGATCGTATAACTTTAAAGAGTCTGAGTAACTTAAGAATCTTTTGATTCAGTTATATATATGTTTGAACATCAAGTTTTTATTTCATTTGGTTTCATTGAGGTTTAAATCTGATCTCTTTCTGTATTTTAAATCGCTTAAATAAAAACTAAAGATCGAGGGGGACTCTCCATTTGAAGTAATATGGGAGAGTTTCATTTTATGACCAAGCCGCCCAGTCTAATGTCAGCAGTGACATAGCATGTTTTACATGCTCACTTGTGCGGCTCGGCCCCTTCTCCTTTCCTTTATAAGCACCAGAAGACAGGTGCTGCATTTGCTAAAAGGTAGCATGGTGTGCTAATGGCGGCGGGTCAGTCTGTCGGCTCTGAAACTGGGCATTTTTTATTTGGTCTTCACAATCTGGAATAATTAGACGTATATTGAAAGAAAGAGCACAAGATAAAGGTTTAGAGAATTAGATAAGAATCTTGAACATTTATTCAAAATACTTGAGAACGTGGTAGTTCTTTAAAATATACATTTCCTTTTGTTTTAAAAGGTTTGGGAAACGATAAAAATTATCAGAATGACAGCAAATGAATCTTTTTTAGGTAAAAAGCATATAATTGAGAATTCAATTGGCATATTATTATAAAGATGGACTCTTAAAATTTTTTTTATTTTTCCTTTGTAGAAAGTAAGATATCTCAAAATTGAGAAATGATTCAGATGGCTGCCCCCTGCCCCCACCCCCATTAGCCATCATATGAAGTTAGCAGGTTAGTTCCACCTGCTTTGTTGTGGTAAAGCATTCAAATACTTTATATAAATATTTATAACCAACTATGTCACAAATTAGTAAAGTGGATATTTTCATTTACAGAATAGCTCCACAGTCTGATGAAGGAATTATTTATTCCAAAACATTACTGGTATTTGAAGGAGCTACTGGTATCTGAAGGAGCTTTTGAGAAATATCTGAATGGGATTTCTTGAAAACGGATTTTTGAAATCTGATGAAAGTCATCTAAGATGGAATTATTTATGTAATAAGGACAAAAAAATATGTAATAAGGACAATAAAATTGATGTCTGATAGAAAATAATTTTGGGTTGGTTGTGGTTGAGACAGGTTCTTTTTAGAGTTATACTTAATAATTTCTATTTACTTGTCTCCCCTTTTCTATTCTTTATCTATATAAAATTTAAAAGGAACCCTGGGGCACTTTGTGCTTGGATTGCTGATCTGTTTTAATGCCTTGTTTTAATTCTATTTATATTTGATGTATTTGGTTTTATATACAGCGCCTTGGTTTCGAAAGGCGCTATAAAAATAAAGCTGATTTGATTGATTTGATAGATGTTTTTCAATTAATTACAACAAACTTTAGGCATTTCAGCACTTTTTACAAGCCAAGATCTTATTTGATGCCAATATGGAGGAGATATTGACTTGATATATAATCTGCTATTTTTGAGAATGAAGGAGATCATGCCATTTATTAGGAGGAAAATGAATGTTTAGATTCATAGATACATACACACTGTCAGCAGATAAGGGCCTATGGCCCACCCAGTCTTCCCATTTAAGCTTGGAAGTTCCCTTTATGTTTTTCTATATTATTATTTTTATATTTTTTAAAAGTTTTGTGTAGGCTTGATATTATTCCTGAAATGTCACAGATCTTCCTGGAAAATTTGCAAGATAGTATATAACTATACCATTTATAAAATTCCTGATCAAACAACTGGAAACAGAAGACTGCTTTTTGTCATTTTATAATATGATGTACTGAGTTTGTATTTACTGAGTTGCTAGATCGGGGTCTTGAAGAAAATAATAACATTTACTTAACTCATTCAGGATTCCATCCGGTGGACAAAAAAAAAAGTCTATGAGAATTTGTCTGAAAACTAACAACTATAAGATGCAAAATAGCATGTGTGTGTAATATATATATATATATATATATATATATATATATATATATAGGAAATGTCTCTATTTGCAATAAATTTGTTTACAGGCATTACTAGTATGTTTTGAAAGATTATCCAACTTGTGATTATTAATTTTCAGCATAGTTCATGAACTAATGAGTGTGACATGTGTTATTTCATATAGTCCCCCATTGTGCCTTATGCATATCACGTAAATTCAAATCATTCCAAGGCCATCTTGACATAGAATACAGAGCTCTTTTCCTGATAAAAGGCTGCTGATATAATAAATAAAGAACAAAGTCATAAATAAGAACCAGTGCCTTATGGAAAAATCTACAGAGGTTTATACAAGGATTTGATTCTGTCACTGCGGGGAAAACAGAGAAAAAATCAGGGCTTCTTACATGGAAATGGTTATTTGGATCTGGGAGCACTGAATATTTTTTATCCTATATTTTGTATCCTGGATAGGGCAGGAAAGATGCTACATCTCATTGTCATAGAGATCTTCATTCGCACAATTTTGCACTGTATTTACTCCAGCTGTCTCAGATTAGATGCAATATCTTGTTTTCATTGGGGTCATGATGTTAACATTTTTGTAATGTATTTATTCAGGGTACCTAGTCCAGGACCCCCATATTCAAAGGAGATGCACAGTATATCCTGGTGGAAAAGGAAGGTGTGCCATGCAACTCCAACAATGCATAGCAGCATGATAGTCAAACATGCAGGATGCACCAGCTGCAAGGGAATGGGCCAGGGCACACACTAGTATGCTGTGCACATCAAGGGGGCATTCCCACACATATACTGTGCTGAAGCATATTCAGTGGGAATGAGCCCCTCGCTGTCCAGAGCACTGCAGCCCACAAGGCCACAAATAGCTGGCCTAAACCAGCTAGCCACCCACAGGTGGGCTGCAGATGTGCACCCAGGTGCACAGCAGCCTGGCAGCCCTGGTGGACTAGAGGTACCCCCTATCCATCCTGAATCTATCCAACTCCATCCCTGAAGAGCTCTATAGTGTAGGGCCCCCCCAGACCTGATCGCACCAGAGGAAACTATGATCCATTTCCATAGCATAGAGGATCCCCACCCACCACTGCTGTATGCAGACACCCTCACTCCCCCCATACCTGACCTGCTGCAAAGACTGGCACTGCCCTCCACACCCTGCCATTGCCAGCTGTTGACTGCACTGAACCCAGGCTGGGGACCTGCACTCTGGAATGACCCCACTGGCTGTGCCATGCATGAGGGCACCACGCAAGCTGTGGACCCACCAGTGTATGGAGCTGTGTGTACGTCCCTGGAAAACTGTAAGAGGGAATTTACATACCTCCAGTGCATGCCTTGCTGATGCTGTATCTTCCTGCTGTCATACACTGCTGCAAGCCCACACTGTCCCCCATTCCCCTGTGTATTATGTCACTCTCTGGACTGCTGAGGTATCCTGAGTGCCATGGGGTGTGGTATCCTGCAATGCCATTTACAGTGTACTCTTCAGGCTATGGATAGTTCATCCGCAGTTCCCCAATTGTACAAATGAATGGGAGGTTGTAATATACCTGTTTTGGGACCTGTGTGAGTAGGTACAGCATTGGCTGGCACCTACACTGAGCAGTACAATGGCACCGGGATGATGGATCCACATGGGAGTGCCTGAGGTGTATGGCCACTGGGCATTATCATCCACACATAGCTTGTGCTTATCTATAACACATTCCAGTATCCTACTGTGAGTGTTCTGCCACCCCCCGATACAGTGGTATGATCCCATCACAGAGCCAGTCATTGCAATGAGATGTGCTGGGGGGCAGGGAGGGGTGTCTGTGCACTGTTGGGGGGGTGGGAGTTACTACACTATGGACATGGACTGTAGGTGTATTCAGATGCAATCAGGGATGGCATCAGGGTCCCTACAGTATGGAAATGTTAGAGCCTGGACTCCAGTACAATTGGGGTTGGTGGAACAGGTGGGGGTGCCACATTACCACCAGAGACTTCAGGCCCTGTCCCACATGGGAGTGATTGGGGTCGGGGCATGGGGGCAAAAGCTGCTCCAGTGCACTCATCCCTGTGCCAACATGCAAATGGTCTGGTAATGAGTATGCATAAGGCCCCTTTGCACCCTGCATGCTCAATTAGTTTGTTTGCATTCCTGGGCTGAATATTGCCAGTCAGGGCTGCAGTGAATACAGATATGTGCCACACATCCCCCCTGGAAGGTATTCAGTTGGAGTCACCCTGAATGAACCTGACTTGGCATCTGCACTGTGACTCCTATCCAGGGTCACATTATCAACAGGTACAATGAAGCCCGCCAGGATGAAGCGCAGTGTCATAGGTTTACTGTATGACAAAAGGGATTAATTCCCATTGAAATTACATTGTTTGTTGCAGTAACTCTACTGCAGAATTCTGCAGTGCTGTGCTTCATCCTGGTGGGCTTCACTGTATGCACATCCTGTACCAGTGATGCATTCTCTTTGAATATTGTATCAGTGCCTATTGGCGCACCCTCTTTGCACAATGCATCTTTCTGCTCGTGCATCGGTCCGGCACTTAATATGTTCCCCCAGTTGTAAAATATTGTTTTCAGTGCATTCTGATTTTACACAATGTAGCATAATATTGAGTAGATGTAGAGCCCCACTGAAAATAAGATGCCATTTCTTCTGTGAACTATCCAGGCTAAATATATAGCATAAACTATGAAAACAGATTGTAAAAATGTGTAAAAGAAAGACCACATTGAAACTGCCTCTCCACAGATCTGCCTTGTGCAAATTCATTACAAATAATGGGTAAACGCATCCGAAAAGCTCTCCACAGCCATATTGGTTCTGACCAGAATTTGTTAGCTGTTGCTGCCACAATCTCATCGACCCTGGAGGTTTCATTTATTGGAGACATAAGCTTTCCTTTTAAGTCTAAAGTCAGTTGGCAAGCACTCAGTTTCAGAATTTGTGTTTTTATTTTGTGGGATGCCTTGAATACAGCAGTGATCATGTTGGTTTTATATAATAATAATAATAATAATAAAATTTATTTAATTTAGCGCCTTTCAGTCAGTTTTAGTCAGGGGAGTCAAATAAATAATGAGAGTTCTTGGGGAGCTTGTGTCTTGTGATTCCATTGCAGGGCTTGGAGGGTCAACAGTCAGAGTCTCTTTCTCAGAGCAGGAGCATCCCTCTCCAGCTCTTCTGATGCCTTCTGTGCTCATTTCAGGCTGAAAATACTTTTTGAGCATCTTGATTCTTGGTGAAAAAAATTCTTCAGATGAGGATGATGTGGCTACCTTCCTCTTATCAGGCATCAAATAAGGAATCAAAAAAGTAATAATTAATGCAGAAAAACAGTGTATTTCTCAAACTGCCATTGTAGAGTGCTCACAGAAAGCAGCAGTTTAAATGGCCTATAGTAAAGCTAATAAGATACAAGGCCTATAGTAGGGCTAACAGTATGCAGTGGTGTAGCAGAAGGGGTACTGAGAGGAGGAGGAAAAGCAGGTACTACTACCCCTCAGTCACTGGTGAGTCTGCATCTGGTATACTGTGCTCAGTTCTGAAATGGAGTATGGTGACTGGCACCAACAGAAGGCCAAAGTGTACTGAAAAGTATGTACCTCACTCACTAAACAAGGTCACTTGACTGGATCCAAATACACATCCAAACAGCTGTCCTAGAATGCCAAATCCAACTTTATTATGGTGCTGATAAATAAACTAGTCAAAGTGAAAGTCTCCCAGGGTTCCTTTTAAACATTCAATGGTGATAACTTCTGGAGTCAATTGTATAGTTCGGGAGAAGGTAGAGTACAGATAAGTAATGTAGTCAACAAAGAAGTGAACACCTTCTCAACCTGAAAAATCAGTATCAAATCTTCTTATTCCAGAAAAACTTATTTTGTTCTTGTTTCAAGGAAAAAACTCCACATCATATCGTGTAACGTTTCAGAACTAATGTTCCTTCATCAGACACTGGAGTTGCCTCTCTAAAAATTAAATGAATAACATTTTGTTGTTCTAAGCTCCAAAATTACTTTATATATATATAAAATTAATTCTTTCTATATTTTTTTAGGAATACATTGATTCGTATAATCTTAAATTCATTTGTACATTTTTACATTATTACATTTCATCGGTGGAACTGACCTGAATATTTATATCAATTAAATCATCAAGGTGTAAAAAGACGGCAGTGAGCTACATCTCATGGGGGCGAGAATGAGTTTACTTTTTTTAAATTCCAAACAGAAGCTTATATTTTTATCTCTATGGAAAGAAAATTACTATGTATTAGGACCAAATAATTTCTAAATTTTCTTGTATAACCCCAAATGAATGTGCAAAAAGTAACTTACTACAAATGCCAGGATAACATATCTTGAAATCCATCTGATTAGGATATTTATCGTTCCCTGTAAGGGAGACCAAACAGTGGGTATGATCACTCAGTTTCAAAAAACATACTTCTACTTTTAACTTAAATTTACAACATATTTTTTAGAAATTTAATTCATACCATCAAAGAAGGGTGTATTTCTGTTAAATCTGTGGTCTCTTTCAACACAGTAAAGGTTCAATATTCCAAATAAAGCCTCAACGACTTCCAGTACACTGTCGTCATTACCTAACATGCCAAAGTCTTTCAATTTTTGATTCACCTTGCTAGGTGATGAAGAAACTGGGCTGGGCCACTCAGGTGTGCACGTAGAGGCATGCTGATGTTACAAAAGGTAACTCCACCTTGTGCGGCCCGGTCAGAAAGAAACCTCCCCTTAAACTATTGGAGGTCCCCCGTGTCTACATAGCTTGTCGGCTAGCGTGAAATGACACATAGATACATAGATACATAGACAGTGTCGGCAAATAAGGGCCTATGGCCCACCCAGTCTGCCCATTTGAGCTTGTAAGTTCAGTTTGTTTTCCTAGAAGTCTGTTGCCCCTTACCCCTGACCTCTAGAATTCCTTTATGTCTATCCCATGCATTCTTAAATCCCGTGATTGTTTCAGCCCCCACCACTTCCTCTGGCAGGGTGTTCCACTTGTCCACCACTCGTTCTGTGAAGAAATTTTTCATGTTCCTCTGAATCGTCTCCTCCAACTTCATCCCATGCCCTAGTCCTGGAACATCTTTTCGCTTAAAATAGTGTTTTCCTGCACCCTGTTCCTCCCTGTAAGATACTTGTATGTCTCTATCATATCCCTCTCCTTCCTCTCCTCCAGGGAGTACATGTTCAGTTCCTTCAACCTGTCTTCATAGGACTTGTGATGCAATCCATGCACCATCTTTGTTGCCCTCCTCTGAACCTTCTCTACCTTGTCTATGTCCTTACGTAGGTATGGTCTCCAGAACTGTACATTGTACTCCAGGTGGGGCCTCACTAGTGTCTTGTATAGTGGAATTATGACCTCCCTTTTCCTGCTGGTGATGCCCCTGCCTATACATCCCAGCATCCTATTTGCATTACCTGCTGCCTTGTCACACTGTTACCCTACCGTGAGGTCATCAGAGATGACAACCCCAAGGTCCCTTTCCTGCTTGGTGCATGCTATATCCTCACCCCCCAACTGATATATTGTGCCAGGGTTTTTGTGCCCCATATGCATTATCTTGCACTTCTTGCATTGAATTTCAACTGCCAAACCCTTGACCATTCTTTCAAGTTTCTGCAGGTCGCTTCTCTCATTCTGTCTACACCTCTGGTCTGTCTACTCTGTTACAGAGCTTTGTGTCATCAGCGTAACAGTGAAATTCTGCCTCTAGATCCTGCACAATGTCACTGATGAAAATGTTGAATAGGACCGGTCCCAGCACTGATCCCTGTGGTACCCCACTGGTCACTCTTCCCTCTGTGGAGTGACAGCCATTTACCACCACCCTCTGTGTCCTGCCACCCAGCCAGTTACCTACCCACCACACTACTGTCCTGCCCACACCCATATTCCCCAGTTCCACACAAGTGAAACATCAATGCAATGGCTGAAAAGCTAATCTTTGCAATCATACTTTGCGATCATACCCACTGTTTGGTCTCCCTTACAGGGAATGATAAATATCCTAATCAGATGGATTTCAAGATATGTTATCCTGCATTTGTAGTAAGTTACCTTTTGCACATTCATTTGGGGTTATACAAGAAAATTTAGAAATTATTTGGTCCTAATACATAGTAATTTTCTTTCCATAGAGATAAAAATATGAGCTTCTGTTTGGAATTTAAAAAAAGTAAACTCATTCTCGCCCCCATGCGATGTACAGCCACTGCCGTCTTTTTACACCTTGATGATTTAATTGATATAAATATTCAGGTCAGTTCCACCGATGAAATGTAATAATGTAAAAATGTACAAATGAATTTAGGATTATACGAATCAATGTATTCCTAAAAAAATATAGAAAGAATTAATTATATATATACATATATAAAGTAATTTTGGAGCTTAGAACAACAAAATGTTATTCATTTAATTTTAAGGGAGGCAACTCCAGTGTCTGATGAAGGAACATTAGTTCTGAAACGTTACACAATATGATGTGGAGTTTTTTTGTTGAAACAAGAACAAAATAAGTTTTTCTGGAATAAGAAGATTTGATACTGATTTTTCAGGTTGAGAAGGTGTTCACTTCTTTATTGACTGCTGATAAATAAAACCACACAGCTACAGGTAGCAAACACAGAATGATCCAGGTACAAACAGGTAAGCAAGTTCAAGTCCAAACCTCACTCCAACTGACGTTAACATCCACGTCACCTGACAGGTTTCGCACATTAGTGCTTTCTCAAAGGATGACGTGGAATGGTACAATACTGACTTAAAGAGCTGGTGACACATTCAAGAGAACTTTAACAAAACATAATATTTAGGCACTGTCCAGCTTGTATTTCCCATTAGTTCTGTATTCCTCCTCCCCATTCTTTAGTAGTAAAGTCATCTGCATGAAAAAAGGATCTTTGCTCCTGAAGAGTTCATCTATTCCTGCTGCTTTCTCCCTACCTGAAGTCATAGAGCACTGCTTGTGGCATCACAGTTACTCCCATGGCAACAGATTGTGATGTCACAACAGAGGATTATGACTTGGAGTCGGGAATAAGCTATAGAGGCAGATGAACTCAAAATGAACTGTAAGGGACAACAGTCATATATTTGTACACATTTCTTTAGTATTAAATTCTGAGAAGGAGAAATATATAAAATATAAATGGAATGCAAGCAGAATTGTACCTAATTATTATGTTTTTTAAAGTGTTCTTTGAGGCATCAGTAGCTCTTTAAATAGTAAAAATGTTTAAACACAAAGAACCACACATATATTGAGTTGAACAGTTGCAGCTTAGTCTTCATGACAGGCAGTATATGCAGTGCCTGGCCTGCCAGTGTGAGAGTCGGACCCCCCCCCCAAAAAAAAATCTTGTGAAACACTTTATCCAGTTGCAGCTTAATCTTCATGACAGATAGTGGGTGCAGTGCTTGACCTGCCAGTGTGAGAGTCAGAGCTTCCCCTCAAAAAAATCTTGTGAGGTCCACTAAGAACAAGACAGCTATTATTGCTGATCTTGTTTGGTCGGCGGACCTGGTGTGCATCACCGAGACCTGGCTAGATGAAAATTCGGGCCCCATTTTGGAGCCAGCTATTCCGGCTGGGTTCTTAGTGATACACCGCCTGAGGTAGGATTGCAGGGTTGGGGGTGTAGCAGTCTGTTTTAGATCAGAATTTGACCTTGTAGCTGTACCTGTGGGAAAGACCAGATCCTTTGAGTGTACAGTGGTCGCAGGTGTAGGTTGCAGGTTTCTTATCATATACCATCCACCAGGGGGGTGAGAAGCTATTCCTGCGGGAAGCTCCAGACTTCATTGTTGACATGGTGTTGGAGTCACCCAGACTGATGGTGCTGAGTGACTTCAATGTCTAGGTCAATGATGAACTCTTGCATTTTGGCCAGGACTTCCTCTAGCTTATGAGTTCACTGGGTCTCATACAGGTGGTTACCTCTGCGACACACAATCATGGCCACTCATTGGATCTGGTCTTCCTACTGGGGATGGAGACATCCAACCTGGTGGTGGAACCAGTTGGGTGGTCTGACCATCACACTATAAGGTTCAGTTTCCAGGCTCCCACCTATAGGCCTGCTCCTGTGGAGATGGTTCAGTACCGCCCTTTAAGGGGTGTGATCCCAGATGATCTAACGGTGGTACTTGACCTATCGGGATTTTCGAGTGCAAGCATGGATCCAGAGAACCTGGTGCAAGCTTATAACAAGGCTGTGACAGAGGCTCTGGATTCCATTGTTCCTGTCTGTGCTCATCTTCTCACCCTTTGCCCTCGGTCCCCATGATCTGATGGGGCCTTGAGGGAATTGAGGTGAGTAGGTCGAAGGATAGGGCGTTCCTGGCAGAAATCGGGCCTTGAAGCTGACAGGCTTAGATTAATGGACCATTATAGGGTTTATCAATCAGCTATCTCGTGTAAGAAAGTAGAGTTCCTGTCCAACGAGATCACCGCAGCACAGGCTCAGCTCTTTCAAACTGTGGACAGACTGTGCAACTCAGTCTGTCTGCAGGTTCACAGAGTGTTTTCACTAGAAAAGTGTGATGAGTTTGCTGAATTCTTTGCTGATAAGGCTGCCGACATCAGATCCAAGATCCATGCAGCCCACTCTAGTGGGGGTGGTGGTGGTCGGTGGGAGGTTTCTACTTGTTGGTTTGGTTGGTGCAACTTTGACCAGCTGGAGATCATGGATGTCATGCAGATTGTCCAGAATATGCGGCTGACCTGCTGTAGTTTGGATCTGGGTCCAATCCACCTCCTGGTGGGGTGTGATGATTGTCATCTGCCTGGTCCTTGCAGAGATAGTCTGGTGTTCATTGCAGACAGGTGAGCTTCCTGACTCCCTGAAGGAGGTAGTGGTGACACCATTCCTTATAAAATCTTCTCTCGACCTGGACTGTTCTGCTAACTACAGACCAGTTTCTAACCTTCCCTTTGTGGGGAAGGTCATCAAGAAAGTGGTTGTGCAGCAGCTGGAGAATCATTTAACCATCCATGATATCTATGATCCTCTCCAGTCAGGATTTTGGAAGAGACACAGCATGGAGACTACCCTTGTTCAGGTGCTCAATGATCTTCTGATAGTGAGGGATCAGAGGGACCATTCCATCCTTGTTCTTCTCGATCTTTCTGCAGCATTTGATACCATGGACCATGGGGTGCTGCTTGAGCATCTGCTGTTCATCTGTGGCCTGTCTGGTATGGTCCTCAGATGGTTCCACTCTTTTCTCACTGACAGATCTCAGAGGGTGGTGTCTGGCGTGCATTCCTCTGACTCATTCTCTCTGCCATGTGGGGTGCCACAGGGCTCGGTGCTGTCCCCCATGTTGTTCGTGGTATATATGCTGCCATTAGGAGACATTGTAAGACGGTATGGGCTGGGATTTCACTTCTATACAGATGATACCCAGCTCTACCTGTCTTTTGTGCCCAAACAGGATAGTGTAGTCTCTTTGTTTAACAACTGTCTTGCTGAGATCCAGGACTGGATGACTACCAGCTGGTTGAAGTTGAATCCTGACAAGACTGAGGTGTTGGTTGCGGACCCAGGTCACCGGCTAGAGGGGCCGGCAGCAGGTCAGGCCTCTGGGCTCTGGTTTGGGGGCCAACAGCTACCAACCTCTGAACAGGCACGGAATCTGTTTGTTTTTGGTTTTTTTGTTTTTTTTACACTTAATCTTTTTATTGAGCAGTATTAGTTTTATACAGGCAATGATAACCAATAACATCGTTCTCAGAACATCTCATATTACTACTTATTTCACATTTACCAGTCAGCAAGAAGAATCTAAGAACAAACAGGCAACATTTTACAACAATGAAATGAGAAACATCGGACTTACTCTTATACTTCCCCTTCTAGTAACAGATAACATAGAGGTCAGGTGATCCTAAGCCTTGCCTTACTGGCACACAGGAGGGAGAAATTACACCTCACCTAATGTGTAGACTTGCAAACTATGTGGCATTCCAAATATGGGATCTTGTGGTACCTGGAAAGACAGCATATGTGTAAGACATAGGTATGAAGCCTTAACCTGGAATGTTCTCATGGGGGCCTAAGCCTGTCCTTCATATATTTACAAAGTGGTAAGACACTGTTTTCTGTGATGAACATTAAATAGGGATACCATATCTTTTCATATTTGTCTATGTTTCCCCTACTATAACAGGTGATTCTGGTTAGGTTGACCAAGTTCTCCACTGCCGTAAGCCATTCTTTGACTGTAGGAATCTCAGTTGTTCTCCATTTACACGGTACCACACGTTCACCTCTACTGAGGTCTGGATGATCCATAGGTGGAAGGGTTTTGTCATACCCACCACTTGAGGGAGGAGTCCTAAGATCCATAGTCTAGGATCCAGTGGTACAAGAACATTCAGAACGGTGGAGCAATGCTGGGCAATACCCAGCTAAAAGGGCAGTAGCAGAGGGCAGGATCACAGGATGTGCAACAGGTCTGCTTTTGGTGCCTGGTATTGCCAGCAAGTATCCATCTGGATGACTTCCATGGCTTTCAGCTGCACTGGGTTTCTGCACCATAGGTGCAACACTTTATTCTGGATAAGGAGGCTCCTTTGGTCATTGCAGGCTTGATGAGTCATGACCCATCCTTGATGCCATTCTGCCCCTGATATTGGAGTGCCCAGAATTGTTTCCCACCATGCTCAGGCTGACAGTGGTGGGTCTGGGGCACTGTCTCTCATACATGTCTGTATTTTTCCTGCTTTCCATGTCGTACACATGGCCCATGCTTTGATTAGTAGGGGTTCCAACACAGAGGTCTTAGTTTTTGTACACACTAGACAGTCACATCTCTGTTTCCCCCACTGGTTGAGCAGGCTTCGCATTTGAAGGTATTTCCAGAAATCCCTTTTGGGCAACTGATATTTCACCTGGAGCCTTTGGAAGGACTCCATGGTAGATCCATCCTCTGTCATGAAGTCAGACACATTTGTAATCGATTTCCTGGCCCATCCCTCCCACTGAATTGGTTTTCGGTCAATGCATAGATAGGGATTGTTCCATAGTGGGGTATGGTATCCTAGGCTGTTGCATCTTTTGGTCTTTAATCCTACCCTCACCAAGGCCATATGGGCATTCTGAATTGTGACCCAACATCTATACTGTTTAGGTAGGGTATGGCCTAGGTATGTTGACAGAGGGACCCCCTGTAAGAGATCTGTTTCTATGCTTACGCAAGCTGGGGGCTCACTATTATAATTATGGAACCCCCTCAGGGTCTTGGCCGTGAGAAAAGCTACTGAATATTGGGCAAAGTCAGGTAGATTCCAGCCTCCCCTGCTCCATGAGGCCTGCAACTTGGCCCTGCTATACCGAAGGGGGAGAGGAGCCCCATAGAAACTTGCTAATCATACAGTTTAATTTCTGAGCCCAAACAACAGGGAGAATAACCAAGAGTGTGGATAATAGATAATAAATTCTAGGGCCTGCCATTAACTTCATGGCGGCTATTTTCCCCGCCATAGTTAGTTGCAGGAGTTCCCATCTGGCCATGTCCTGCTGTAGTTTAACTATCAAGGGTTTCATATTAATGTCTACCACAGACTTCAAGTCTGAGGATATTGTAACCCCTAGATATCTTATTCCTTTCTGAGCCCACGCTAGGCCTAGGTTACCTAAAGCATTCAAAGTTGTTTGTTTGTTGAGGGGCAATAGCTCTGATTTAGATGTGTTAATTCTGAGTCCTGAGAACTCCTCAAATGTATTTAGTTGACTAAGAATATGTGGGAGACTTTGTGAAATCTCGCTGGTCGTTATTAAGTAGTCATCCGCATATAGTTTCATTGTGTATTGCCTCTTCCCTATTGTAATCCCCTTGATCTGTGGGTGCTCCCTGAGTGTGGCCACCAGTGGTTCCATTGCTAAAAAAAATAACAGAGGAGACAGAGGGTAGCCCTGTCTGGTGCCCCTGTATTGGGGGAGAGGTTTGGAGAGGGTCCCGTTCGTCAATACTCTTGCCCTTGGCTGGTGATACATGGCCTGAATCCAGACTTAAAATACAGTCCAAACCCATAAGTGTCCAAGATAGCATGCAAATACTCTCATTCCACCAAAGTCGAATGCTTTTGCAAAATCGTTTGTTACTGCGTCTGCTGGGGATGGGATATCTGCTGCTATCTGGAACAGGGGATATAACGCTCTGAGGTGGTCAGAGCTAAGTCTGCCTTTAACAGACCATACTTGGGAGGGGTGGGTGATATCCGGTAATACTGTCTCCAGTCTCATTGCCAGAATCTTGGCTAGATGTTTAGCATCCACATTAATTAATGATATGGGTCTATAGTTGGCAGGGAAGGTATGATCTTTTCCCTCTTTGGGGAGGACCGTAATAATTGCTTCATTCAAAGTCATCAGGAGCTCCCCCAGTTCCTGAGCCTCCCGGAGCATGCATAGGAGAGCGGGTGTGATCAGTGAGTGGACTAGCTTGTAAAAGTCCACTGGGAAACCATCGCCCCCCGGGGCTTTATGTGGAGCCATGCGTAGTATAGCTTGGTTAATTTCGGTTTCAGTAACTGGGGCATCTAATGCTGCCTTTTGTTGGTGCAATAGTTTGGGGATGGGTAGGTGGGCTATAAAATTGTGATAGTTATCCCACGGGTTTGGTAAAAACTTGTCATAATATCATTAATCACTTTGTGACTCTGGGAAAGTATACCATTTTTATCTTTGAGCTGTGGGACAGCTCGTTCAGCCTGCCATTGTTTCAGACAGTAAGCTAGAAGCTTACTAGCCCCTTCCCCATCTGCCCCATACTTATATTGGACCCTCTGCAGGTACAGTTCAGCTTTTCCGGGTGGCCAGCAGTTGAGTCATAGCTGGAGAGCTGTAAGGTCGTACACCAGCTGGGGGCTGTTTAGGGCATCGAAGTTAGATTTATATTGGGTCTGGAACCATTTGAGTTCCCCCTCCAATTAAGCTTGCTTTTTGTCCCTTTGTTTGCCCCTATATGCTGCATAGCTTATTATTTTCCCTCAAATGGTCCCTTATAGGCCTCCCATGTGTGGGCTGCTGAGGCGGAGCCTGCAGGATTGTCCTTGAAGAGCATTTCATCCTCCACCTTAAGCCATGGAGCAAACTCCTTATCCTGAATGAGCAGCGGGTCCAGTCTCCATAAGATGGATTTCTTATTCTGTAGGGCTGTTAGGAGGTTTAGAACCACTGGGGCATGATCTGACATGTATAGAAGAGCTATATAGACTCCAGTTTGGGCAGCCAACAGAGAGCCAGACGTAAACCAGTAGTCCAGCCTACTGCCCATCACCTTAGGTGCAGAGAAATAGGTATAGTCTCTATCAGAGGGGTGCGACAGGAGCCATATATCTGACATCTGGTGCAAGAAGAGAAGTTCTTTAAGTGTATGGAGATAGCGAGTGTGGAGATTCGGGGCTGGCATTAGTATGATCCAGTAAATAATCCGTTGTGAGGATGAAATCCCCCCCCATTAAAATACTGGATTGTCATAGGAGACATCCATAATTTTTGGGGATAGGGCGTCGAAGAAGGTTGGGGTGTCCACATTGATTAACAGCACAGGGCCAGTAGGGGTAGATGCCTTCAAAATTATCCACCTCCCTTCTGTATCTTTAAACACTGCTAACGGGTGCCACTGCAATTTACGGTGATGCAAAATGGAGACACCTCTCTTTGCCGATCCAGATATGCTATGGGCCTCCACCCCTACCCAGTCCCTCACCAATTTTTGGGCTTCCTGCGAGCTCAGCTTGGTAGCCTGTAAAAAATGTCAACTGGGTGCCCAGCTTTTTTAATCTGGCCAAAATCTGTTTTCTTTTCACAGATGAATTAAGTCCCTTCACATTCCAGGTCGTGGCTACTACATCCGGTGTATTAGCCATAGGTAGGATGTCTCCATTTTACGAATGACCAAATGAAAAAGAAACACCAATATAGTACCATGGTTCCCAATGCACTGTTTCTGTTACCTTTAGATTGCAGCGTTACCCCTATTCCAGGCTCCTGGGTCTCGATATAAAACCTCTCTGGTTCCCCGCCTCTGTTCTGATACCTGTTGTATGGATGTAGTTCCACTCCAGCTCTTATTTTCTTTATAAGTAATAATGGGTGCCTAAAAAGCAGGGTAAACCCCCCTACTAGCCATACTGCAGGGCCAAAAATTCTAATACACAACAGAGGGGCTTGCATCTCTAACAACATCCGAGACGCCCCTGAAATGACCACATTTTCAACATAAGGATAAACAACATATGCAATAACACATTTTTGTTTTTGCAAATTTGTACAAGTATTTGAGGCATGACCACCAGCAGTGACCTACAGTGGGGCCTTAACCCTCCTCCTCCTCCAATAATGGTCTGGCGTGTCTCCTCCCGGGGAAAGACATTAACTTGTCCCTAACTTCCAACCTTGTGACTTTACACCAGGAAGACATGAGGTTGTGAAGGTAGATGAGCCCACCTAGATCCCCCTTGCTCACATGTTTTGTACCTATCCCCATAGTGAACACATGGTTCAGGCTATCTGGAATACATCAACATCCTCGATCCCATGTGCCTCCTGCCTGCCGTTTACTCATAGGGGGTGTTGGTGTGGGAGATGAGGTAGGAGGTGGGGGGATTCCCTCTCCATCTTTTGGAGGGTACACAACACTGCATGGCCCAGTTGCTGGCTACCACTGAAGTTCAGATTAACTTTTCCCTGCATGCTTCCCTTCCTGTCTTCCAGCAACTGTAACTGTATGAATCCTTATGATGGGGTAGGATCCGGCCATGATGTGCAAACCAGACAGAACACGGGTTATTAGGCTGCTTTCCCCACCACTCCCCCGTGTCCTTGTTTGCCAGACAGTGAGGCATGCGTCATTGGGAGCTATCCCTGATGATAGTTGAGACTTATTGTGGTAAGGCATTTACCATATGCCCCAGCACTTCTCTGCCCTCCGTTATTTAACTGCATTGTAGCGGTAGAGGCGGGAGGCGTACCCTATCACCCAGATCCCCATTTCGCCTCTCGCACCCCATTCCCACTCAGAAAACTGGAGAATGGGGCTACCCAAAATGGGCAAGGGCTCTGTTAGAGCTTTCAGACCCAGCGAAATGTAGTCTGCCGCTGGATAGCACAGGGATCCGGCCATTTTAGGAGCATACCGACTCCGACGGATACACCCATAGCTATTCATAACATCAAGATCTGTTCTTAAAAATAGAAAAGTCGTTAGAGAGTTTGTGCATTCCTGCAGTCAGCAAACACATTGGGTGTCAGCTTAAGGAAAGAAAATGATTAATCCACCATCTCAGGAGCCACTGAATCTCTCCCATCCCCATACCTTGCACTGTGAGCCCCAAACCTGCTTAACACACAACTTTGCACAGGCCTTGAGGGTAAGGGAAAACTTGCTATCCTAACTGGATACAGAGATTTGGGAAGGACTTTGACTCTGGGGAATAACTGCCATCCATAAATACCTGCAACCCAGGTGTCTTTACTGCTGCAGCGAGACCTCAGGCACTGGGTACACAGTTGAATGGCCTCCGCTTCGATAATTCGTACGAATAGTCCTGAAATATCTGCACGTTATTGCCCTGCCATGTTAGGTGCTTCCTATCCCTGGCTCCCTTTAAATAGATTTATTTTTCAGGATAGCGCACAAACTTGCATACTATTGGCCTCTTGTTATCTTATTGTTCATGCCAAGCATCTCCGGGAGGCAATGTCTCAGAAAGGCTGTCATGTCTGTGCCTTCTGCGCCTTCGGAATCCCTGTGATTCTGATGTTCTTCCTCCTCCCTCGGTTCTCTAAATCATTTATTTTTGTCAGGAGGTATTGCAGCTGGCTGTTATGGTCCCTCAGCTGACAATAATGTTCATGCAGGATGCCATCTTGGCACTTGAGAACTGTTTCTGTACCACAGACCCTATCAGTCAGAAGGGATAAGTCCTTTTTATTCATGGCAGTGGTCTCTTTTAGTTCTGCAGTGTCTGATAGCACCTTAGTTAGCATGGACATAATGTTCATCAATTGTAGCTCCAAGTCTGAGGTCTCAGATAGGGCCGCCCCTGCCTCCTGTCCCTGGTGCCCCTCAATGAATATCTCTCAGGATGGGAGCACTGTAACTTAAGACTGGTGGTCTGGCCTTGTCCAAGAGGCCCAGATGTGTGCTTTCCCAGACTGCACTCAGATTCTCTGTATTTAGTGCTCAGATGTCCAGATTCCAGCAATTTTAGTCTCAAAATACTGGCCTGTACCTGCAGAAGTCAGATCCACCTAATATAGAGGGATAGATAGTAGTCAAACTGTCGGATGGGTCCTGATGGGAGATCTAGTTACAGCAGCTATTCGCTTAAGCATCCACCATCTCAGTTGGCTAGCTCCGCCCTGGTTGTTATTTTTAACGATAGGCTGATGCTACATTCTCAGGTGTCAGCCATCATCAAATCCTCTTTTTGACATCTGAGGAATATCGCTTGGAATAAGCACCTTGTTCTGCCTGGCGACCTTCCAACTTCGGCCCATGCCTTTGTGACCCCCTGCCTTGATTACTGTAACTCCCTGTACCTAGGGCTGCCAGGGCTTGATATCCACCGCTTGCAGCTGGTGCAGAACGCAGAGGCTAGGTTGCTGTCTGGATTGTCTAGATCCAGCCATGTTACACCTGTGCTGCACGGACTGCATTGGCTGCCAGTTCAGCAGCGGATCACCTTCAAGGTCGATTTGTTGATCTATAAAGCCCTACATGGACAGTGTCCGAGCTCCTTCATCCTTACTGCCCCCTCCAACCACTCGGCTTTGCCAGCGAAGGATTACTAGAGATTCCCAGGGTTCAGTTGAAGACATCTGGGGCTTGTGCTTTTGAGTTCATGGCCCCTAACCTGTGGAATTCTCTACCTCGTCAAATATGAGAATTCCTGACTGTGGAGGGCTTCAAAACCGCTTTAAAAAAACATTTGTTCCTACCTGCCTTTTCTGACTGTGATTATTAATATGAGTATATGTTCTGCTGATTTTAAGATTGCATATTTATTTCTTGGATTTTAGTGTACAGGCACTATGATCTTTTGGAATAGCGCCTTTTGAAAATAGAGCGAATTGAATTGAAACACTTTATCCAGGTGCAGCGTAGTCTTCATGACAGGCAGTGGGTGCAGAGCCTGGCCTGCCAGTATGAGTCGGAGCTCCCCCCCAAAAAAAATCTTGTAAAAAACACTGTATCCAGTTGCAGATTCGTTTTTATGACAGCAGCGTATGCCATGCCTGGTCTGCCAGTGTGGGAGCTGGAGCCCCCCCAAAATAAATCTTGTGAAACACTTTATCCAGTAGCAGCTCAGTCTTCATGACAGACAGTGGGTGCTGAGCCTGGCCTGCCAGTGTGAGAGTTGGAGCTCCCCCCCAAAAAAAATGTTGTAAAATACATTGTATTCAGTTGCAGATTAGTCTTTATGACAGGCAGTGTGCCATGCCTGGTCTGCCAGTGTGGGAGCTGGAGCCCCCCAAAATAAATCTTGTGAAATACTTTATCCAGTTGCAGATTAGTCTTCATGACAGGCAGTGTATGCCATGCCTGACCTGCCAGTGTGGGAGTCTAAGCACCACCCCCAAAAAAAAAAAAATCTTGCAAAACACTTTATCTAGTTGCAGCTAAGCTTCCATGACAGGTAGTGTGTGCTGTGCCTGGCCTGCCAGGGTGGGTGACAAAGTCCACCAAAATAAATGTTCTGAAACACTTTAACCAGTTTCAGCTTAGTCTTCATGACAGGCAGTGTATGCCATGCCTGGTCTGCCAGTGTGGGAGCAGGACCCCCCCACAAAAAAAAAAGTCTTGTGAAACACTTGATCCTATTGCAGCTTAGTCTTCATGACAGGCTGTGTGTGCCATGCCTGGCCAGCTAGTGGGAACTGGAGCCCTGTCTCCCCAAAAACAATTCTTGTGAAACACTTTATCCACTTACAGCTTAGTTTGTGAGAGGCTGTGTGTGCCATGCTGTTTTTACTCTTGTAACCCCTAGGTGATGCTATCCCAAGGGCTACTACCCCTGCCTGCTTGGCTAGTAGCAGGTTAAGGTGCCTGAGTTCTGAAACAGGTGCCTCCACCCAGAGGTCAGGGCTGGTAGTGGTCAAGCTAACCTGGGCACAGTCCTCCGGGACACTGTAACCCCCTTCTTTCCTTACTAGTGGCTGGAACAATACACAATAATCACTTTCACAATACCCCTGATACACCACACAAGTACCCACACTGTTTGCACTTACCACCAGGGCTTTCCTCTGGCCCAGCCCTGGGGACCCCCAGTAAAACAAGGTTATACATAGCAAATAACAGCAGTACAGTACACTTGCACAAACTGGAACCACAGTCAGGGTAAATGAAAAAAAGAGTTAGATCTGATTTATTTAAGGGGCTTGAGCAAGGGAGGGGCGTAATCAGGTTAATTTGCTTTAAGGCTCTATCAGTCAAACAGTTATGCATGCACTTCAGGATCCATAAACAGTCACACATTCTGAGTACCCAGATGGAGAATGGTGGGTTAGCCAGGAATGTTGCAGCTGGTTGGGGCCCTGTAATGGAAGAAAACAACATGCACAACACACACTATTTGTAATCCGGAGCCAGAGGTCTCAGTTCGTGAAAAGAAAACAACAAGACAATCAGATGACACACTTTTAGATTAAGCTGTTGTTGCAGGGAGCTACCCTGCTGATTACTCATGATACCCAAGACTGGACACAGGTTGGAAGAAAATTGAGACAGCAGGTGGTTAATCTGGGGTGCCAGGAGAAGCAGGGCCCACACGAGTCGCCAAGGTGTCTTTCCTGTTCAAGTGAGAAGCAGGGGGCTGATCCCCAGGCAGGTCTCTCATCGGTGGCTTTCTCTGTGCAGTGGGGTAGTCTGCCAGGGCCAGTGTGGCATGGTCCAGGCCGAATGGAGATGAACGCGGATTCAGTCCAATTAGGCTGGATAAAGCTTCCAGCAAGTAGAACACAGTTCACACAGTGGGGAACCAAATCACGACCCACTTTCAATACACAGCACATTTACATGTAAAGGATTCAACAGTACCAGCAAGCAAAACACAGTTTACACAGTGGGGAACCAAATTACGACCCACTTTCACTACACAGCACATTTACATGTAAGGAAATTCTACTGTTCCAGGCAAACCATTCTCCGGACACGATGGCAAAGTCTGTGCAGAAACCGGGGATTCAAAAGCAGCTGGAAATCCTGACAGGCCAATCACATTCAGCAAATCTTCGGTCTTCTTCAGGTTAAAGCCTGGTCACAGTCCAGTGGCTTAAATAGTCCTCGCAACTTGAATTCAGTCCAAATAAACTCTATTTTCCTTCTCAGGGAGGCCAAAACTCAGCCCTTTCACAGTTCTCCCATGCAAAACTACACAGAACTGCTGCTCAAAAATCACTTGAGCTGTTATTTCTTCACTTCTCAGCTCAAAATTTAAACTAGCTGCAGCAGCCTGGGAAATTCTCTAAGATCCAAAAGGTTCAGTTGGCTGATTCTCCTGTCAGTCACAACAAAGGCCCTCCCTTCAGGTGCAAAAACGTGCAAAAAACCCAAAACTACAATTCCTACAGATTTTGACTCCAGACAGCTCCTGTAGTCCGGCTCCATTTTAGGTCCCACCAGTACTGATTGGTCCAATTCACAGTCCAGAACCAAGATAGTGGAGATAAACAAAACAGTCCTTGCTGCAAAGAAGGCAGGTTAGACAAACTACATTATCATTATCACTCTAAATGATTTTCAGCAAATAGTTACATCTTTCAACAGAGCGCTCTTTCAGATTATTTATGACTGCAATCCAGGCAGCTCTTAAAGAGACAGTACACAGAGGCTATACAGGCACTGTCTGGCAATCACATTTAAACTGCTAAAACGCAGGACACCAGTCTGGCGGTGAGCATTTAGACAAGCTCGAGGAAGACTTTTTGGGAACCCTTCATTTGTAGGGGGGTTACACTCTTTTTGTCAGAAAAAGGTTGTCAAAATCCATCAGTTTGTGAAGAGTAGTTTCTTGGGAGTTAACTTGCAAGCTGCCATTGCAGTTCCACGGATGTTGTTTGGCAAGGAAAGGGAAGAAAAAGAAGAACATTTTGAAGGCAAGTGGGGGAGAGGGAAGAAGTGTCCAGGGACTGCCCTGTTGCACTAGTCCAGTGCTGTAGTTGTACTCAAATCTTTCAAATCAAAGTTTTTGGTACTTTTCTTGAATGAGTGGGTGCCTAAGCCTCAAATCTGTTTAAATAACCCCCCCCCCCGTCCAATATCCCTGGTGGTCCAGTGGACCGAGTGCTGCATGATCATGGGCATCTGTTATAATAAAACCCCCCATCAATATCCCTGGTGGTCCAGTGGACCAGTGCTGCCTGATCGCAGGGCATCTGTTATAATAAGAAAACACCCCCGGCCAATATCCCTGGTGGTCCAGTGGAATGAGTGCTGCCTGATAGCATGAGCATCTGTAACCTGAGAAAAAGTCCTATTACCCTGGTGGTCTAGGGTACCCCCTCCCCACCCGCCCACGAGACCCCACCGCCCACTCTCTCCCGGGTCAGCCGGCAGGCGGCAGCATCACCCGCCTGCCGCCCGGCTGACTGACACCTGGTGGGGCTGCGCCCATTGTTCACAGCATGAGCCAATGGGCGTGCAGCCTATACAGATTACATATTCCAGATATGTGAATGAAATCATTCATATCTGAATGTGGTATGCGCCAGCTGACTGGGGGCAGGGCAGTGGAGGCTCAGTGGGCGGGTGGGGGTGGGGTACCCTAGACCACAAGGGTAATAGGACATTTTCTGTGTTACAGATGCCCACGATCGGGCAGCACTTGGTCCACTGGACCACCAGGGATATTGGCCAGGGGGGTGTTTTCTTATTATAACAGATGCCCGTGATCGGGCAGCACTCGGTCCACTGGAACACCAGGGATATTGGACGGGGGGGTTTATTTAAACAGATGCCCATGATCGGGCGGAGTGCGGTCCACTGGACCACTAGGGATATAGGATCATTCTATTTTTGGACAGATGCCCGTGATCGGGCTGCAGGGGGCATCGGTCCCGATGGCTGCAGCCTGGCAGGGTGCCAGGCGCAAGTCTTCGGGGATCAGCGCACCCTACATGCAAATGGGATACAAATGGGGCCATAATGACATGCAAATGGCCCCATGTGCGCCTTGCATAAATTATAGCCCTATTTGCATGTCACCTTTTGAATATCGCAGGTGCTGTGAATGGCGCAATGGCACTTGCGCTAGTGCATCTCCATGCTCCACTCTGGCCACTTGCGCTGGCGCAGTGCCACTGCGCCATGCACACTGGGGGTGGCCAGGGTGCGATATTCAAAGCTGCTGAGCCATGGCGCAGCTCCTTTCAATATCGCCCAGGCCACACCCCTGCGCAGCCAAGTTGAGCTGCGCCCAAGCTTGCGCCACAGCCTGGCACAGTTTGAATATCCAGGCCTATGTCTTTTGCCTCTCCCTCTGCTCTCTTTGTGCTCCATTTTTATGCTTCTCTGCTTTGCTCCAATCATTCTCCCTCTGTGGTCCATTTGCAACCCCTCTTTTTCCCCACTCACTGTTGCTGTTTCTTCCCCAAGCTTCCATTTCTCTGTCCCCCCCCTCGTTATTCCATTTTGACTGTGCAGTTGGGCTTCCTTCCCTTTCCCCTATCCATTCTTCTCCCTGCTCCTGCTTTCGTATTTTTTCATTATGCAGTCTTCCTTACTTCGTTTGTTGTGCTTTTTCTTTTGTCCTGTTTTCTCTCTTTTGGGCTCTCGAAAGCTACCAACTTTCCACAACCTAAAACTGGGATGGTCCATCCTGACCATGACCAACCCCCCACCGTGTCACTCCCATGGGCACCGCCACAGACTATGCTGTACACAATCAATTAAAAGCTGCTGCTTGCTCTGGCCATGCCACCCCACAGTAACACCAGTAGCAAGTATTCAGATTAAAACAATATATAATTCTGCTGTAGCAAGTTCCAAATCATGATGTACAGAAAGTTCATTAGAAGCAAACCTGCGTTAAATTTTGATCAGACATTCGAGCTGCATGTATTGCTACTCCTGACAGTCCCATCCAACCCGCTTACACTCACCTCAATTGCTGAGCAAACTTCACTTCAGTGACTTCCACCACCACACCAGATTTTTTTCACACACTTCCCTACAGCTAATAAGGTTTGGGTACCTTAGTTCACTGCTGGTCTCTTCTCTGTCTGGAGTCCCTCTCAGTTGCTGGCAGGCAGACGTCCACATGCACTTGTTTTCACTACTACCCAGTCTAATCTAACAGGAAGGAACATGCTTTACTGTGCTCCCACTGACATGCTTGCGGTGCAACATAGGTGCAGGAATTGAAGCTGCAAACTGCTGCCCGAGCAGCTCCACAGTGGTGCTGAAATAACTATCACTCACGGATTAGCAGTCAGCAAAAAAATAAAGGGGACAAAACTGGGACAAGTAAGCAAAAACCAGGACAAAAGTTACATTTTACAAAACTTGTGAGGACACTGGGACATCCTGCCTAAAATAGGGACTGTTCTGGAAAAACAGGGACTGTTGGTAGCTTTACTCTTCATTACCTCCCTGGCAGTACTGCTGCTCCATCTCTGAGCAGTGCTTCCTGGTTGTGACATCATCTCCTACAGTAGCACTTGGCTTAAAGCTATACTGCACATTTTAGTCCATGTAAGTGTTGTTACTTAATATTGTGTCTCAGTTTACTCATATGTTGCTTTTTGCCCAGTGAATTTGTTTGTCAAGTACCTCCCTGGCTATCTTCGGTCTCCTCCTGTCTCTGATTTTAATCCCCCTTTCTCCTCCTAACTGTTTCTGTATATTTCTCAGTTTAAAGCAGCAGTCAGCTGCTCTTTCCTTGTTTGGCCACACTGTACCAGCAGTCTGACAATTTCCATTCCCAACTCAAACCTTGTGAGGTATTCCAGTGAATGTAGGCTTGTCCTATCTACCAGGGATGGGAGTCCGTCTCAGTCAGTCAGTCTGTCTTATCATGTAGTCATCTCGATCAGTCATATCAATCGGTCATATCAGTCTGTCATATCAGTCATTCAAATCAGTAGTACCTATCAATCAGTCATACTGTACTAGCAGTTGGTGCCAGGTGAATATAGCATGGACAAATCCGTGCATGAAATACCATGCTGTAAGAAGCACGAATGGTTCTACAGTGACAGGGGTTCTTTCAGTGTGCAGTAAGAACCGTTACCCCCGTCATTGTAGGCTGTCTTTAGGGAATGTTAAGGATGCTGCCAGGGTGGTGCTTGACCGAGCCACTCCCATGGTGGAGTGGCTAGAGCACATGCCTCCTGGGGCATCAAGGACCTGGGGCTGTGGTTTGGTTCTCCCCAGATCCCACTGTGATGGGTCTTTTTTGACTTTTTTTGTAAAAAATTGGCCCTGGTCTGAATTTCTTTTTTTCCCCCAAAGTCCTCAACCCCCTAGCATTGATTATAATAAGTCCAGGGGTGTGTGGGGGGGTGAAGCCCCTATGTTGTGGGGTGCTGGGGGCAAAAACAAAGATATTCCTCTGGTGTGCGGTGTTTTGTCCTTGTCGGCGTGTTGTGCCAATGTTATTTTGCCACACCCTGATTTGTGTGGGCACTCTTGATGTGCATGGTTTTCACAGCAATATTATTACCCCGTGCCCTAGCAGTCCTATAGTCTCAGTCACTGTCTCATGCCTATGGTATTCGAGCGATGACCGGCTTGCCCTGTCTACCAGGAGTGGGAGTCTGTTCTTCTAGTCCTCATCCTCCTCTAAATTCTCCTTATTATCAGTTCCATAGGTCCTAAAGAACAAAATGCAGGCCCACCAGCACCTGTTGGAGGTGAGAATCCTCTACTGTCAGCAAGACGTCTCCTGTACCTGAGCCTTTCATTTAGTTCCATGCTTGGTGCTACCTGCTTAGGGTTCCCCCTTTTAGCTCTCATTTATACACAGTATGTTAGCTTCATGGCATCTTCTCCACCATCTGATACTATGCCTTCCAACCCCAATGAAGATCCTGCAAGATCTCCATAGACCTCTGCCCCTGCTCCTCCTGCTCATAAGAGGGCTTCTAAATCCAACTACTCTATTAAGGATTGGACTGTTCCCCGACTAGTGGCTGAACTTCAAAAATGGGGTATCCAACACTCAGTGTCTACTCACAAACAGGAATTATATGATTTGTTCCTAGCTTCTCAACCTTAACCCATTCGGGATCCTAGTCCCAGTCAGCCTGTTCCCTAACCTGAATCCTCTACATTGTCGGATTTTCAGGGAGTCACTTAGCCAATTCAGTTTCCAGTCTGCACCTCATATGACAGTACTGGAAGCCCTCCTCCCAGCTCACTCTACTTCTGCCTCTGACTCTTCTGATCCTTCTGCCATTCCATTTACCAGCATTGCTCTGGATATTCCTGCTCCACTGAACACTCGATCTAATGTCACCACTCTATGCAACTCAGAGACATCACTACTCCGAACTTCAGGTATGTCATTTCCTTCATCTTTTTCCAGTTATCTCTCCTGTCCACCTTATTCCAGAGCACTTCCGCAAGGACATTAATGATGGCAAGGACATTAACCTGATTTCTCTTCTGAGACTAGGGACAACAAATTTGTCTCCTGTGGTTACATTTCCGTAATGGCTCTTGAGAAAGTTGACTGTCAGAATTTGTCCTGGCTTTCAGCCTCTATTGCAACGTCAACTGTTCTGCATTTCCTTCAAGACATGAGGAATTGAACTTCTACCTATATCTCTTGGTCGACTTAAGTACTCAACATAGAGGAACTCGTTTCTACGACTATCAACAATTCTCTTCAGCTAAAGCCACTGTGGTGTTGGCTCACTACAATACAAAACTGAATTGGGCTGTTCTTGACAATGATCCCTTCTGCTGCCACTTCTCTTGACAATGTGCTTACTCCTGCTCCCTAAGTGGCTCCTTTTTTTTTATTTATTTATTTTTTTGTTGACCAGGCAAGTGCGCTAGACAAAGTCTGCCTATTTTCAGGCATGACCTGGGAGATGGGGATACAGATGAATGCCAACTGACTTTGAACCAGACTTTGGCTTTGAACCTTTAATCATTTTGCTCCCCTTTGTCCTCTAACAGTCTCTACCTCCACTCCCTCTACCTATCCTGTCAGACTGGATCAGTCATCAGGTTCAATTTCTGCCTCTATTACATGCATAACGCATACCATATCCAATCCTCCTTCTCCCCTGGACCTTTGTGGCTGCCCTATTATGTATGTTGGGGCAAATCCATTTGCAACAACTTCAATGATTCAGGCTGCCCAGTGGCTGGCTGCACGTTCCTTCATGTCTGCAGTTTTTGTGGTGATGCCCATGCTCACTATATCTGCCTGAAGGCTCCCAAGACTCCTAATGACAATCATTTCTGCCATCTACTGCAGTCAACATTCAGGCATTAGCTAAGCTGCTAGCTTCACAACCTTCCCATCCACTTTTCCAGCATATCCTTTTTGACTTTTCACATGGCTTCCATGCTGGCATCTGAGTGCTGCCCTCCGACACCTTCCAATGTTTAAATTTACAGTCTGCTACCAAGGAACCATCCATCATCCATCAGCTGCTACAGAAGGAGCTGCAACAGGGGTTCCTCAGTAACCTCTCCATAGGTGAGGACTTACCTTGATGGTCCTGGGAGCCCATTCTTGCTCTTGCTCCCCTTGGTACCCTCCATGGCCAGTCTGGGTCCTGGGGTGTCCCACCATCTCCATCTGTCCCTCTCCATGGTGTTTTTACTTTTTAGGGCTGGAGGAGCAAGTTCAGCGGCTGTGCAGCACAATTGCACTTGGCCATTTTCTTGCCACTCCTGCGGCTTAACGATCAACTCCTTGATGCTCTCGACCCCGGCCCCCCAATAAGCTAATCAGAGGTTGGATACCTGGAGGGGGAGGCTCAGGAATGGCAGCACTCTTCAGTTTTAAAGTGCAAATCATGCCAAAGAATGGGGGAGGGGCAAATCTGAATATTTATGAGGAATACATGAATATTAATGAGACGGCTGGCTGCCTGGGGGGTGGCAGAATCTAATGAAAGCAGCAACCTGTGATGAAACTGTTTAGAAAGATAAATTTGCAGCCAGACCACAGATGAGAGGAGCTGTTTCAGGCTATGGGGCCATTTGTTCATGTAAAGTGTAGGGTCTGGCTCCAAAAATATGTTAAAGATGGGAATGTTGGATAAAACTGTGTGGGACTGTATGAATGGCAGCCATCTTGACACTATGACCCATATGGACAGCCAATCAGCTTCTTGGGTGCCCAAACACTCGTGAACTGCATTGTGAGGGGGTGAGGACCTTATGCCAGGCACCAAAACCCCTTTTCAATCAATGATCAAACTGGGCTAATGAGTATTCATATTTGTGACTGACCACAGGATTCAGCCAATCAGAAGCCAGGATTTTCAGGAGAAGCCCCGGGGACTTTGGGCAGTTTGGGCAGTCTTTGATGGGCTCCTCTTGAGTCAAGAAGGGCTCAGGCTGTGTGTGTGTGTGTGTGTATGTGTGTAATAATGCAAAAGGCCTTTTCCAGTCTTTAGTTTGGTCAATCAGTCAAGCATTTGAGGATCTGAAAAGAACTTTATTTTAGCAGAGAGAGAGTTGTGATACTGCATCTGAACATCTGAGACTTTTGGTGAAAAGCCCCTGGGGTGTAAGAGATCCAGGAGTTTGCAGTGAGCCTGCACTGGGGTGAGGAAAAACCCTGAGCCAGTGAGAGGGGTAGTTTGGAACTGTGAATTCCACAGCCAAAAGTATCAATCAATCAATCAATCAATCAATCAAATCTTTATTTATTCAGGCGAACATCATTGAGCAAGGCTCATTTACAAGATCGACCTGATAGGGTCAAGGTTCAATGGTTGATACACAGCAAATACATCATACGCTTTATAAGACAGTTATACATACAGAGAAAAATAATGTTTATAACACAATGATGTACAGTGAATTCACATGTTAAAACTCGGTTAAAGGAAGGTTAAGCTAATATCTACAGTATGTACAGTACATGCATATCCCAATGGGGGCCATGACAGACACACAACATAATGAATACTAGGATGGTGAAGGTATTATTGGGTGCCATAAGCTGGGGGTGTCTGACTGGAAGGAATATGCCATATATGATTGGAAGCCAGATTTGCAGGATGACTAATCTAGCTCTAGCGGTAGCAACTGCATTTCTCTGTGAAGAAGGCTGTACAATGCTGTTTAAAGGATGCAAATGGAATGATAATGGACAGTTTTAGGGATTTTTGTAGGGTGTTCCATGCTATAGCTAGAGAATAGCTGATTGCTGCCCTCCCTAGTCTGGTGCTGACTTTGGGCAATTTAAACAGGATGATATTGTTGCTTCTTAGGGCATAGGAGCTAGGAGTGGTCTGGTTGAAGCAGTCCAGGATATAGTTTGGGAGTTTTTTTGATAAAACTCTGTAAATCCATAGAGCTGCATTTCTGCTCCTCCTGATATGAAGGGAAACCCATCCAACTGCGTCATAAAGAGAGCAATGGTGGGTATTATATGGCAGATCTGTAATGAACCTTATAGCTCTATGATATAAGGTATCCAACTTGTGAAGGTAGGAGATGGGGCAGTGACTATAAAGAAGTCTGCATAGTCAATAACTGATAGAAAGATGGCCTGGACTAACCTCATCTTTGAGTCTCTGTTAAGGAAGGTTTTAATCTATAGAGGAGGCCAAGCCTTTGGCGAAGCTTTTTTAACAGTTCTTCTAGATGATGAGTGAAGTCGAGTCTGTTGTCAATCCACACACCTAGGTATTTGAAGTTTTCAACATACTCCAGATTTTCTCCAAGTATAGTGCATAGCTGGGGGAGAGTGATTGAAGAGGATGTGCTGGTGGAGTTCTGAGTTGTGAACATCATTGCTTTAGTTTTCTTTGCATTTAGCAGAAGTTTTTTCTTGAGTAGCTGATGTTGTAACAAGGAGAATTCTGTTTGTAGGATTTCATGAGCAACTGTAGGCAAAGGGTTGCTGACATACAGAACAGTGTCATCAGCAAAGAGGTGTACTGAGGACTTGGTAAGGGTTGAATCAATGTTATTTATATAAATGGCAAAAAGGATAGGACCCAGAATAGAGCCTTGGGGGACTTCTCTTGACAGTGGTCTTAATGGGGATAGGTCACCTTCAGCTTTTACCTGCTGTGACCTACTGGAGAGGTAGCATCTGAACCACTTAAGGGAGGGTGGATCTAGGCCAAGGGAGTGCAGGGATGAGAGTAGTAGCTCATGGTCCACAGTATCGAATGCTTTGCTCAGGTCCAGGAATACTGCACAGACATTATTCTTTTTATCCAATTCAATTTGCCAGTCATTTGTGACCTTGGCTAATGCAGTGATAGTGCTATGTTTGGCCCTGAATCCAGATTGAGCTGGATTTAATAGGTTAGCATTGTCAAGATATTCCCTTAGCTGATTACTCACTAATTTCTCCAGCATCTTGGATAGCACAGGTAGAATGGAAATGGGCCTGTAATTATTAAGATCCATAGGGTCCCTTGATTTAGAAGGAGACCACTTGGGCTGTCTTCCACAGTGTGGAATAGAGCCAGAGTTTAGGAAAGGTTAAAGAGGTGTGTTAGGGGACTGCAAGTGCATGGCACGCAATCTTTAGAAAGAAGGGTCCAGAGAGTCTGCTCCTGCACTTTTTGGTATCCAGATGCCATAATAGATCCTCAACTTGTTTCAACAGTATAGGTTTGAAGCTAAAGGAAGAGTCAACTCTTTGATCACCAATGTAGTGGGAGCTTAATTGGTCCCTCAGCAGGGTAGCTGGGGAGGTGTCAAAGGCAAGGCCAGCCTGTAGAAGTGGTTGTTGAATCGTCCAGGATTTCCATTTTGCCAGTGATAGGGCCATAACTATTGTGTAGTTGAGTTGGAAGGGGGTTGTTAGCATCCTGTCCCATCATACCCTTGATGGTGCCCCAAAACCTAGCAGGATTATGGTAGGAGGAGTTGAGCTCGGCCAGGTAGAAGGCAGCCTTTGCATCCCTAACTTTCCTGGTACATCTATTCCTGGCTTTCCTAAAAATCATCCAGTCGTTTGCATTCTTAGTTTTTCTTGCCACTTTCCAGAGTTTGTCTCTCTCCAGCAGTGCATCTTTGAGGTCAGCTGAAAACCAGTGACAGGATTTGTTTTTTATTCGGATACTAGAGATTGGGGCATGGGTGTTAAGGGCATTTATTATAATGCTATTTAGCACCTGCTGAGCTTTTTCTACAGAATGTGCAAGATAAAACTTTTGCCAGTGTGGAGAGTAAGCTAGATCATGCAGATATCCTTCAATATTGATGTTTTTCTTGGATCTCCTCATGAGGAATTTTGCAGAATTTGTTATTATGCTGGTGGATCTTACCCCTGCGATGGGGCAGTGATCACTTATATCGCATAGGAGCACTCCAGCGTGTGTGAATAGATGTGGTTTACACACTAGCATGATATCAAGTAGTGTGCTGTTACTACTATTCCTTGCATTTATTTTTGTTGGTTCATTAATTAACTGTGTGAGCCCAAAGGTGTCACAGAATGATACCAGAGGTGTAGCTGCCTGGGTGAGCCAGTTGAAATTCAGGTCACCTAGAATAACGACTTCTTCAGTGCTGGGCTTGACCAGGTTCCCCAGGTGGGATAAGAGCTTGTGTTCAGCAGAGGGGGGTCTGTAGCATCCAATTAGTTGAAAAGCTGCTGTATTGGGGAGAGAGACTTTTAGAGATAGGCATTTAAACTCCTTGGGCATAGATGTTGCTGTAGTACAGGATACAGCTATACCAGCTTTTGCATATATGGCTACTCCACCTCCCCTTGTTTGGCGATCAGCTCTGAATAGCTGATAGTTAGGTAGGTTAACATCCCTGTCCACTGTGGTGGGTTTGAGCCATGTCTCAGTTACCACGAGAAAGTCTGGCAAGGTATGGGCAACCCAGGCTTGTATCAACGTACATTTTTCAACAGACTGCATACATTAATATGCAGGAAACTGAGGAATGCTAATTGAGGTTAGGTCTGATGGAGAGGTGATACTTTCAAGAGGTCCAGGGTTGATTTCCACATTACCAATACAGAGCAATAAAAAGAGCAGTAGTTTCATGAGGGCTGCCAGTGATAGGGAGAGGGGGCTGTCTTTGGTCCTCCTTCTTTTATTCTGTTGCCATTCTTTTTTTGGGGTGCTCCCTGTGGTTTTAAGGAAGTGTGTCGGGATACCAAGTAGCAGTTTGACGACTAGGCTTAGGGGGGATCTATATATCCAGCAGTGGAGCCTTGGCTGAAATACATGTGTGGTGGCATGTGTCTCTTTATGGTGATTATACCACTGTAGTCGATGCAGCAATGGTAGAGCATATATGAGGGTATGAGTGTCAGCCAAAGGGGATGGTTCAGAGAGACTGGGAGGATGGATCACTCTAAATTGTATGACAGGGACATCTTCTTTGTGGAACCCTATGGCTGATAGTGAAAGGAGTATCAGAATTAAGCTCCCCATTCTGAATGAGATATTGGTAGTTGGCTGTGGGGGAGTAGTGAAGTTGCTGATTGGTTGGATCAGCAAGCTGGTGTGACTCTCTGTTGGTTCAGAAAAAATGCTGAGGCGGGGAAGAGATTTGACGGAAGATGCCTATAAATTAACACACAAGAGGGGGAAGGCGGGTGGGCAAAAATGTTCGGCTTTCCCGACTGCTCCCTCGCTGTTCCTCCGACCTCATGGTTCCCTGGTTCGGCTAAGGTGCCGCCGACCGCCCGCTGGTGGAGCGAAGCCCCGGCGCTCAGCTGGGTGCTGTGGGGTGGGAGTTTCAGGCTGGAGAGAGACAGAGGAGGGTGCAGCAGTTAATAAAGGCAGTATCAAGTGTTCCTGAGCATCACTGACTAAATCTGCACTACAAAAGGACTGTGGGGGGGGTGCTGTGGCGCCTGAGCGTCTGGCCCACCTTACACATGCAAAAAAGGAGCTGTAATTACAGTAAAGAGTAGTAAAATGGCAGTTTCCTTGCAATACAATAGTGGAAAACAGCACTTTTTAGGTAATTTACACAGTTAAAATAGAAGGAGAGTGGCTCCTCAGCGGCTGGCCCACTGCTGCTAACAGGATCCAGCAGAATTCAAACAAAAGCAACAACAGATTCCCTCTACAGATGCCTCACAGGTTGGAAGCAGCTCTTTTGGAGATTTTGCAGAAAAACAGGGGAAGAGTGAAAAGCAAAATCAAGTCCCACACAGATTTCGGCAATGCAGACTGAGCCTGTGTAAGTCAATGGGGCAGGAGAGCCAATCGGCTGCTGTGCCTGGAGGGCGCTCAAAGCTTACCCGATTAGCTGCGCCTTTCCCGACTGCTCCTGGCTGTTTCCTCCCGGCTCGTGGTTCCCTGGTTCGGCTAAGGTGCCGATGCCGCCGCGGGGAGCAAAGCCCGCCGGCTCAGCTGGGTGCTGTGGGGTGGGAGTTGCAGGCTGGAGAGAGACAGAGGAGGGTGCAGCAGTTAATAAAGGCAGTATCAAGTGTTCCTGAGCATCACTGACTAAATCTGCACTACAAAAGGACTGTGGGGAGGGTTGCTGTGGTGCCTGAGCATCTGGCCCACCTTACACATGCAAAAAAGGAGCTGTAATTACAGTAAAGAGCAGTAAAATGGCAGTTTCCCCTTGCAATACAATAGTGGAAAACAGCACTTTTTAGGTAATTTACACAGTTAAAATAGAAGGAGAGTGGCTCCTTAGTGGCTGGCCCACTGCTGCTAACAGGATCCAGCAGAATTCAAACAAAAGCAACAACAGATTCCCTCTACAGATGCCTCACAAGTTGGAAGCAGCTCTTTTGGAGATTTTGCAGAAAAACAGGGGAAGAGTGAAAAGCAAAATCAAGTCCCACACAGATTTCAGCAATGCAGGCTGAGCCAGTGTAAGTCAATGGGGCAGAAGAGCCAATCGGCTGCTGTGCCTGGAGGAGCGCTCGCTTACCGAATGGCTGTGCCTTTCCCGACTACTCCCTCGTTGTTCCTCCCGGCCTCGTGGTTCCCTGGTTCGGCTAAGGTGCCGCTGACTGCCCGCTGGTGGAGCGAAGCCCCGGCTATCAGCTGGGTGCTGTAGGGTGGGAGTTGCAGGCTGGAGAGAGACAGAGGAGGGTGCAACAGTTAATAAAGGCAGTATCAAGCATTCCTGAGCGTCACTGACTAAATCTGCACTACAAAAGGACTGTGGGGGAGGGAGCTGTGGCACTGCTGTTGAATTTCAGGACATTGGAAAAACGGTCTGCAGGTGTCCAGTGTTTTAGGAGCCCATAGTTTGCTAAAAGCCAGCTGTGAAAAGGTGGAGGTTCATTACCGAGACAGAAAGTCACTAGCCAAAAACCACTGGGAAGGTGGAAATTTCTGAGGATCTGTTTATAGCACCCTGGAGCTGTTTGTTTTGGCTAAAAAGAAAGGCAGAATCTGAGAATACTCACAGCTGCAACTCAGAGCCAGGTGGGGAACCTGCCAACCTCTACCAAGTGGGGCAGACTGGGCTGCAAGGGGCCACAGGCATGTGCCTGAGTGCTAGGGCACCCTTGACCATTGGGGGGAGCCGGACTGTGGAGTGACTACTGGGTCTGGGTCCTTTATTGCCTTGTAGGCCTAGCATTTGAGCTCTGCACTGAGCCTGGAAACAGGCTGAAGGGAACAAGTGGCTAGACCTCCAAGCAAGTCGGAAGGGAACAAGCAGCTAGACCTTCAAGCAAGCCCAAGGATGACCAACACCTTTCTGCCCATCTGGTTACTGCCTTCCCTAAAATTGATTGGCAGAACCCTGAACTGCCAGAGCCCACCATGCCAGTGACAGAATCCCCAGCTTCAGGACTGTGAGCAACCCAGGGCTTGCCTGACCAAGAGGGGAGCAAAGGTTTAAAATTGCTAGCACTCTAAAGAGGATTGTTTCAAGGGCCCCAAAGTAGGCCAGCCCACGGCATCTAGCAGGCCTGCACAAAACCTGGGCACACAGACAGAACATAGGGGGTTTCACTGGTACCAGTGGGGATGTGCTTTCTGTGTGTTTGGGCCCATGGGCTCTGTTAATCCAAAAATAACAAAACTTTTTTTCTCTTTACAGCTATCCTGTTCCTGGTACCCCTTTTCCTAGCCCTCCCCTTAAAAATAAAGCTGTGGTTTGTTTGTTGCAAGTCCTGTGTTGTGATCAGGTTATTGGTAACAGCTGTTAAGTATATGTATTTTATAGTACTGGGGTACAACATGGTATCTAGTGTGTTGGGTGGTTGGATGGGGAGGTGGGTGGGGTAGGTACAACATCCCAGGGGGTTGTACCAAGCAAACACCTGGCCCACTGTTTTTTTTTACTCTGGGTGGAGGCACCACGCTACTTTCTTACCATTTTGGGATAGAACCTCCAATCACCACTGTAGCAGGATCCAGGCCTCTTAACCTGTGTGGTAGACAACAGACAGGGGGTACTAGCCCATTGGCCCATGGCACCTGGGCTACATCTCCTAGGTCCTTTTCAGCACCCACCATTTCCTACCTATCAAATCAATTCCATGGGTATCTCTAGTAGAAAATTATCTGGAAAGAAGCATCTTATTTTCAACCTGTCTGCTCCTTGGTCCTTCTCCACTCCTAGCATGAATTCGTAGATCCCATCCAATGAATATTCTATTATATTCTATGCTTGAATTGATGATGACTGGTGCTGGTTCCTGGCTTTCCAACGCTGATATTACTGGTGCCTTTAAGCTATTGTCCATTCATCCATCTCTCTGGCATCTATATGGCATGTCTTGGGAAGACCACTATTACTTTGCAGTGTGCTTCACATCTTGCTGCAAAAGCAGCCCTAAGCATTCTGACATGTTTGCTGAAGTGCTATTTTGGGCATTACCTAACATTTGTTGCCACCCAGTAGTCATTTATCTGTTAGATGACTTCATTCTCCTTTAGCAGCTGGAATTACTGCACTTGTTTGGCTGTTCCAAGAGCTATCAGTTCCTCTGTCCAAGCAGAAAACTTTGGTCCAGTGACATCCTTTGAATTCCTTGGTATAATATTGGATTCTGACTGAATGGAAGCCCATTTACCTGACGATAAACTTCATCGAATCCAAGCCTTTGTGGAATTCTTTTCAGATTCATCATCTTGCACAAAACGTGAACTTTTTTACCTCCTGGGATATCTCAACTTCGCAATGCAGATAATTCCTCAAGGTTGAGCCTTCATTTCATATCTCTTGATGATGGCTCCATCAGTTTCTCTATTATATCACCATATCCAAATCACAGCTGCTGTGAAATCAAAGCTGGCTGTGTGGCCACACATTTTAGCTTCCTAAAATGGCTGTTCGATGTTCTGTAAAGAACTGTCTCCAGACTTGCACCCTAGAATCTACAACGATGCATCCCCTATGCATTGATATGCTGCTATATTTTAGCAATCTTGGATCACTGCTCCCTGGCCTCCAGATATTACCTCACTTCATGATTTTTCCTCCACATCTCCTCTCTTCAAGATTTACCCTATAGTGGCAGCCACCTTTGTCTGGGGTCATCACTGGTCCCTTCAGACAACAGCTATCTTTTCCAAAACCAACCAACAGTGGATATTATCAACAAAGGAAAGCCTTTGTCCTATTCCATCATGCTGTTCATGCGGAGGCTGACTTGGATATCTCTTTATCACAATTTTACAATGCAATGTTTTCACATAGCAGGTTATGCAGCTGATGCTTTATGTCATTTCCTGTTTCAGATCTTTCATCTCCTGCATCCTTCAGCCAACTCAGCCATGACTCCTCCTCCCTCATTCTGTGACCTCATAATGATTTAGAATGTTATCACCATCAGGACAATACCATCATGTGGATCACCCTGGCTCTGGCTACCCAAGCTACTTAGTCTACAGCATGGAAAAAGTATTCCTCATTCTGTGTGTTGCTGTTCTCCCAGATTATTTCTGTTCATGTAGAGCATGTACTAGCATTTCTAACATTCTGTCACCAAGCCTTGAAACTGCCATACAGAACTATTAAACACTACCTTTTGGGTATCCAGTTCTTTTCCTTTCAATCCAGTCCATCCTTGCCTCCACTGTTTTCTAATCCTTCTGTTAAGCTTCTTCTCCTGGGCATTCAAAGAGCTACAATCCCTAAAACCCCTCATCATCTCTCTATAGATTGCTCCATTATGAGAAACATGATGGATTTATTGAACTCAGATACATTTGATTCTACCTCGAACATCATGGTTTCTTCTGCTATCTGTTTAACTTTCTATGGGTGCCTGTATCCTAGATAATTTACTGCTTTCTATGGGTTTCTGTATCCTAGATAATTCATTGCTTTCTATGGGTTCCTGTATCCTAGATAATTCACTGCTTTCTATGGGTTCCTGTACCCTAGATAATTCACTGCTTTCTATGGGTTCCTGTACCCTAGAGAATTCACTGCTTTCTATGGGTTCCTGTACCCTAGAGAATTCACTGCTTTCTATGGGTTCCTGTATCCTAGAGAATTCACTGCTTTCTATGGGTTCCTGTATCCTAGAGAATTCACTGCTTTCTATGGGCTCCTGTACCCTAGAGAATTCACTGCTTTCTATGGGTTCCTGTATCTTAGAGAATTCACTGCTTTCTATGGGTTCCTGTACCCTAGAGAATTCACTGCTTTCTATGGGTTCCTGTATCCTAGAGAATTCACTGCTTTCTATGCATTCCTGTATCCTAGAGAATTCACTGTTTTCTATGGGTTCCTGTATCCTAGAGAATTCACTGCTTTCTATGGGTTCCTGTACCCTAGAGAATTCACTGCTTTCTATGGGTTCCTGTTTCCTTGCGAATTCACTGTTTCATCATCCTTCTCCACCAGCTTCCTTAAGATTGCCAATCTACAGAAAAAGGCAGATAATTTTATCCTGTTACTACCATCCTCAAAGACAGACAGATTACACAAAGAAGTTCACATAATTTACTACCCATCCCGGTATACTTGGTATCCAGTAGCTCATCTTGACAAACTCATGCTCTTCCACTCTTACTCAGACCCATCTCAGACTCTGTTAACCTCTGGCAATCAATTACCTATGACTACAAAATGGTTCCAGGACCATGTTAGAACCCCTCTGCAGCGGCTCGAACTTAACTCATATTCATTCTCTGGACATTCATTCAGGATTGGAGCAGCTTCTTCAGCATCTAGAAATAACATTCCAGTACACATGAAGAGACTCAGAAGATGAACCCTATCTGCCTTCAAAACTTACATTCCTAACCCAGAAGCAGAATTCCAACAAGCATTTAGGTTTATTCATTTATTTATTTATTTATTAAGTAATTTATGTTTTTGGTAACCGGGTAAGTGAACTGATCCAAATGACCATTTTCAGTCACTACCCAGACCACAGAGTGGCAGAAACAACAAACAAAACATTATATAATATATGGCAGGCATCAGCAAGGAGTACATATAATACATAGGTACAATTCCACGTGTTGGTGGTATAAGCACAAAATAAATATTACAGTCCTGACATACAGCAACAGGCAGGAAGCACATGCTTAAAATAAGTAGAACAGACATAATATATAGCAAGGGCCAGAGAAAGGGCTAAGACAGCACTAGAAATATAGTAGCTAGAATTAAGCAATACTAAGCTTGATGCAGGGTGTGTCAAGGGCAGACATAAAAATCATGCTAAAAGCAAAGGACGTTATAGTATGAGATACAGGGGGATTAGGATAATGCAGATAACAGGGACAGAGAGCCTGTACATTGCTGAGGCTTAGCCCAACAAATAGGCTATAGAAATGTCACAGGGGATGGTGGAGGAGGAAGCAGTATTCTGGAGTGCCCTGGGAAAAGATTAGGGCAGTGTGCAAACCCCAGCATTGACTAGGGAGCAATTACAGGTGGACTGTATCAGGAGCCAAGCTCTCAGGCTTGTTTTGAAGGACTGGTGGGATGTGACTAGTCAAATGGTTGATGGGAGTTGATTCCAGAGGAAGGAGGCTGCAACAGAGAATGCATTGCTGCCCATGACTGAGGTAACCCAGGGAACTTCCAGGGGTGGAATCGAGGAGGCCCTAAGGGTCCTAACAGCTACTCTACCAGTAAGTAGTGAGGCACAGGGGAAAACTGGTTTCTCCTAAGTGAGTTGTCAATAAGGCATCTCATTGCATAGTCAAAGCACGCCTGAAGAGGGAGCTATCCTACAGCTTGATAGAGTATGTAGTGGTGACTGGAAAAGGGGTCTTAAAGAGCAAAGTGACAGATGGAATTGTATGTAGTGCTGAGGCATCAGTGCAGTCTTGAGGAAGCATAGGAGTAGATGGGGGGAGCAGTAGTCAAGGAGGCGCAGAAGGTTACCTTGAGCAATGGCTAGGCGAGCCTCAGGGATAGTAATTTGTTTATGCGGTAAGCAGCACCTAGCTTTAGGTGCATTTATTTCACATTCAGCTTTATATGCTCCTTGTAGGTCAGGGAGGGCTCAAGGGTAAACCCTAGATACTTGAATGAGGAGACCGTTTCAAGGGTGGGGCCAGCCAGCGTAAGTACAGTGAGGGAAGAGTTAGAATTTGCAACCTTGGTCAGGAAAGGCCTGGAGCCAAAGAGCATGGCTTTCATTTTTTTCTCATTGACAAGGAGTTTACTGGGAAAGGAACCAATTTTGGATGGCACTATAGCTGAGCGTGAGGGTGGAGGAGATGGATTCAAGGAATTTGTCACTGTGGTATAAGACTAAGTTGTCCACATAGAGGAGTGCATTGCAACTTATGCTGTTGGCAGGGAGAGCATTAATAAACATCAAAAAGAGTAGAGGGCCAAGAATTAAGCCCTGGGAGACTCCAGTATGTATCGGAAGTGTAGTAGAGGTGTCTTTGCCTACGAGTAGTGATTGGGACCTGTTGGTGAGATAACCTCAGAATCAGGCAGCAGCTCTGGAGGAGCAGCCAAATTGCAGAAGAGTGGTGAGTAGAAGGTGGTGGTCTACAAGGTCGAAGGCCTTAGGCAAATCAACAAAGACCACACCTGTAGCCTTCCCCAAGTCCATGTTCCTGAGGACATGGTTGGAGAACAGTACCAGTGCAGAGGATATACTATGGTGTTTGTGGAAGCCATGCTAAAGGAGACACAGAAGATTGTATTTGTCAAGATGTTCAGACAGCTGATAGTGAATGATTTTTCCAGTAACTTGCTCAGATGGGGTAGAAGAGAGATGGGTCTATAATTCTCGGGGCAAGGGGATCACCTGCTTTAAAAATTGGAACAGCATTTGCATGTTTCCAGGAGTCATGCACTGACAATGATGATAGTGCAAGATTGAATATGAAGGTTGATGGCTTGACAACGTCCAGGGATATGAGTTTCAGGAAGGTGGGGTAGAGCCCATCGCTGCCTGGGCTTCCTCTGGACAGAGGAGTCTTCAAGATTTTGGTAGTGGTTTTTGGACCAATGACTCTGAAATAGAAGTGTGGGGGGAGAGGTGAAGATTGTACCTGAGGAGGAGCAGTGAGCATTCCTGATCTGACCTGAAGGTGGCTGAGACGGGAGCTTATTTAGATAAGGGGTAAGGTCAGTGAACATTGAGTTGAGCATGTCAGTGATCCTAGCTGGGTTGTAAATGGGCCCAGTGGGGGATGAGAGTTGTGTTATTTGTTTGCAGGGCCTGGGATTCATTAGGGACCTGACTGAGGCCCAGAAGCTACGAGGATTTCCAAGGGTGTCTTTCTGAAGACTGACAAAATATTTGCACTTTTGTAATTTGGCTCCTGTTTGCATGAGTTGTGCAACTTCCTATAAACATTCTACAGCAGCAGCGGGGATCGGGATGCTTTGTAGGCCTTCCACTTGGCATCCTTATCTTTCATTTGAGCCAACGTGTACAGCCACCTCTAACCCTTATGATAGTGATGGGGAAGTGTTTATTTTGGAGCTTTCAAAGGGCATTAGTAAAAAGACAAACTACTGCAGAAATGCTGTTGAGCCGGTAGAAGGGTGACCATTCACGGACTTCACATCCCATATCACAGAGTCTTGGTATTGGCTATTAAATTTCCTGAAGGACAGAAGCTTGGGGGGAAGGCAAGTAGTTCTGGTGTTCAGTACGATGTACATGGGGGCATGATCACTGATTAAGTCGAACATAGTGCCTGCTTGGAGGACTAGATCTGCCCGATTTGTGACTATCCAATCAAGGATTATGTGGTTTTGGGTGCAGAGGTTGTATCTGGTGGTGGAGGAGATGGCTTGCTCCAGGTTGTAGCACTTTAATATGGTGGCATAGTCAGGTTCGGGTGCTGCTGTCCAGTTGAGGTTAAAGTCTCCGAGCAGTATGGTATCTCACATACATAGGTACAATTCCACATGTTGGTGGTATAAGCACAAAATAAATATTACAGTCCTTACATACAGCAACAGGCAGGAAGCACAGGCTTAAAATAAGTAGAATAGGGGATGGGAAGATCAGTTGCCATGGATCATCAGAGGTTTCCTCCACATTTTATTTGTCTCCTGCATGCTACTGGTCACACTCTCCATGAGGTGGAGGAGGTAATCTTTTGGGTCCTCTGTTCCCTACATGCTACCCAGCTTATCATCAAATGGTGAGAATGAAGAAAGACCAAAGTAAAAACTTCAGTCTAGACAATCATTACTCTCGTCACCAAACATTGAATAGGTTGGCTGAAGCTCCTCCCATATCCTAAATAAAATCCAGTTACTCCCAGCAGTCCATGCTTAGCATGTTTCAGTATACTCTTCATCCATGCCATCCTCCTCCTCCTCCTCTAGCACTCTACTCATACTTGATGCTAGGCCCTCTATCCTCTATATGCTACTCGGCTTATCATCCAAGGGTGGGAACTGAGAAAGACCAAAGTAAAATTTCAGTCAACAGAAGTACTACTGTATTCACCAAACCTTGAACCAATTGCAGATTAGTCTTCATGAAAGGCAATGAGTGCCATGTCTGGCCTGCCATAAAGATGAAGCAGGGACATACTGAAAGGAAAGCAGGGAGGCCAAGGAGAGGAGGAGAAGCTCCGGGAAAAGGTTCCACTATGATACCTGTCCCCTCAGCAAGTAGTAGTTGTAGTTGTGTAGCCTGTGGTAGGGGCAATGTACATGGTGAGGATGTTAGAAGGAGAAGGATAGAGACAGAAAGTGGTGTGGGTGGTGCTGGTGGTGATTGTGAGTCTGAGACTGAGAAGTATACTGGGGCAGGTCCTGTAATATTGCATCCAAAGAAACCATGGGGATTAGTTAGTCCACAGACGTCAACTGGTTGTATGCCCGCATTAACCAGGAGCTTTCCCAGTCAGTTAGTCAGTGTCCACTGATGCATCTGGTGGTGCTGAAACCAGCTGTAGCAAAGCAGAAACACACAGGTCTTCCACTGCTCATGTTTCTCCTCCTTCTCCTCCTCCAAGTACCTTGCTTTTCCCTACTATCTATGGTGGTGATGTAGTGCCCAGGGATCCCCCTTCCATTTGTAAAATGTACAGGAAAGCCCTCCACCTGTGCATCTTATGCAAATCACATGAAAGCAGCTGACAGTGCCATGATGTGGGGTGCCAGCTCAACTACCCGTACACCCGTACCATGGTGAGCACCATAAGCAATTTCCAGTCAGCTGCCACTGGCTTGATGCACTGTATGATGCTCCTTCTCTGAGTGTATCCATGGGCCACAAATCATGGAGTGAGTCTAGATCATCTGACACTACTGTTATCCTGTCACCTAAGAAAAAAGAATTGGTTGGTGTACATGGGCAAAGTGCTGCCTATGGTTTACCAGATCCTCTGTTTTTATAAAAGCAAGCCAGTAACATGTCCACCACCAGCACAGCCAGTTTTGGTGGCAGTGCCTGCCACAGAGGAGGAGGATATGGAGGAAGAGATGTCAGAGGAGGGAGAGGTGCTGGTGTTTCAGAAAGGGCAAGCAGAAGCACAGGAAAAGGAGGGGACAGCAGGAAAAGGGCATGGGAAGGGTGAACCATCAACTTGAGACTGAGATGGGTAGGGAAGGTCAAGTTGTGGAGGTGGAGCAAGCAACACTGGAGGAGGAAGCAGGAGGATGGAAAGAGGAAGTGGAGGCTGAAAGTCTGTTGTCATTTACAACAAGCTCCTCTAATGAGGACTATGATTCTGATGAGTGGAGGTCACCACCACCACCACCACCACCACCAGCAGTATGGGAGGACAGGAGTGAGAAAGTAAGAGAAGCACAGAAGAAGAAGAAAGAAAAAAAAAACTTGATGAAGCAGGGAAATCCAAATCTCAGACCAAGCTCCCAGTACCACCTGATACATCTGACACTACTGCTGCTGCTCCTGCTGCTGATGATCATGTGGAGCAGCCACATCATTCCTCCCCATGATCAGGAAAAATAAATCTCACAATGGTCACCCTATTTCTTCTAAGGCCCCCCAAATCCCTCAGGGTTGTGGTCATAAAGCTAAGAATGCCAAGAGATGTTCCGCAGTATGGGACTATTTTAGAGATGAGCCAACAAATCCACTGAGAACATGTCACAATATGTGTGAGAAAAGGTCAGCAGGGGTAAATCCACATGGACATTGGAAACCAGTGTTCTGGCTGATAATCTAACGCATGGACACAGCATCTTGCTAACAGTCACATTCCTACACAGTCCATACATAGGTCAGAAGCAGCAGCAGCAGCAGCACTAGGCAGGTATGGGTGACAGGATTAAAAGGTTTGCTCATATTATGCAGCCCCTATTGCAGCAGCAGTCAAAGTCAACTAACACTAGTGGTACTTCTTCCAGAACACATCTCCAACCAATGGCACCACAACCACCAGTACCACCACTAGGCAGGGATAATAGTGGTAGTGGATGCACCAGCACCAGTGTTAGTCCAGAATTTATTGCCACCAAATAAACCACACTGCAGGAGTCATTACATGCCTGCAAAAAAATGCCACCTACTCATTGAGCTGCTGTGCAAATCTCTCAATTGATAGGTGAGAGGATGGCACTTATTCTGCAGCCATTCTCCATGGTGGAAGACATTAGCTTTCAGAGACTCTTATATGACCTGAAACCCAAATACAGCATTCCATCACACTTCATGTTTTCTCAGCATGTTCTTCCTCCAACGTATGTGGCCATTAACATGCAGATGGTGATGCTTCTGAGGCAGACAGTATCTAGTGAACAAGGCGACCACAATGAGTGCCTATAAAAATGGCGACTCAATTACGGTGCCTGTGTTCATGGCTACCAAAGGGGGGGCGACCGGATACTGGGGAGGGTGAAAAACCGCGATGGGAACTAGGGGGTATACACATGCATGTGCACCCATGGGGGGAGAGGCAGGGGAGGAATGGTATGTGGGAGGGGCTGTGGAGGGCAGCTGCCGCCGAACTGGATTGCTGGCATCATGGGGAAGGTGGTAGGCTGGGAGGCGTAGGGTACAGGGTTTAGGTCTGGCACGGTGCATTTTTTTTTTGCTGGCATGTATATTTTTAAGTTTTTCACCACCCCCAACATGCACTCCACCCTGGAGTTGAGAATCCATAAGTAGGGAGGTGCCCCCTGCATTAATAATGAGACCTGTAGGTCTCTGGCACAATTTCTGTCCATGCTGTGAGTGTACATCACCAAAATTAATGTTCAGTGATGTACACTCACCGTAACAGTGATCACCTTTCCATAATCGCCGTTATGACATGGAACTGAGGCAGACGGGGGGGGATATGTGCATTTCACTAGTGATATCTGGAGCAGTACTGCAAACCAATGCTTCCTGAGTTTCACTTCTCATTGGGTTGTGTCAAGCACCAGCAGCATCAACACTGTCCCACCTCCACCACCAATACCAGCCACAGCAGCAGTTATCATGAAGCAGACAGCCACAGAGAGGAACAGCACTATAGGGAGTGCCTTACTTAATGTGTCAGTCATGGAGGGGTAACACAGTGGGGAGAACATTTTGTGCTTCCTACAATCAATTCTGGACATCTGGCTATACCCTCATAACCCGAAGGTGGGAATTTTTGTGCCATATAGTGAGAGCAACATGCTGCAGGCCATGAATGATGGGGGTTTCTGCCATGCATCTTGCTTCACACATGCACCGAATCTGGTAGGGAGTTATGTGCTTGAGAAACATGTACAGTTAAAGCAAATACTGGAAAATGTTAGGAACACTACAGGATATTTCCCTCTCTCCCCCAAACATGCTGAACTCCTCCGACATTGCCAAGAGAAGCATAGTGTCCCACAACACTGATTAATTAAAGACGTGGTGACAAGGTGGAATTCTATCTTTTACATTGTGGAAAGATGGGTGGAACAGAAGGTCATGTTCTGGGCTATGGAATTTGATGATGTGCCTTGTGGGGGATACCTGTCCCAGGTAAAGTGGTGTGTGCTGCAAAGGCTTATTCCGCTTCTGAGACCTTATGAACAGGCCACCAAAGGTCTGTCTGCTGAATCTGCTATTCTTAGCATGGTCCTGCTTATAGTGACTCTACTTGAACAACACACACAACATTATATGACATCTACCAGAACAACAACTCAACAAAGCAAGGCCGGTCACAGTGGTGCCAGTGGTGGTGCAGGTGGACATGGTGGTGATTGTGGCATTGGTGGTGATGGAGGTGATGATAATGACTTCAGCATTGGTGATCAGGATTGTAGTGCTGGACAGGTTGGTGGTGCTGGTGGTGGTGCTGGTGACACTACTAGTTCATCATCTCAGTAGCATCCAAAGCTGGATGCAATCTTTATTGAGGAAGTGGCAGAGGTGTTTCTGACACAACTTGATGAACAATTTCCAAGCATTCAACTGGACACCCAATTTAGCATGGCAAAATTGCTGGATCCCAGATATAAACATGTCTGCATTCCTCCTGAACACGTTGACTATGTCAAACAGAAAGTCAAAACTCAACCTCCTCCTTCTCCTCATCTTGGGCTTACTTCCCATGTTTCTAGTGACATGGGGTTTCAGCATCAACATGGTGGTGATAATTATGATGACATCAGATGGGAAGAGGAATAAATTGAGGATCCAATTCCAAGAGATACAACAAAACACATATGGGAGCGATCTGACACACAATACCAATGTTATGCAGACGTTATGGATGAAGGCACAGACATGACACTAGACTACAAGATGGATGCATATTTCGCAGATCCACTGTGTAGCCAAAATACTGATGCCATCAAATTCTGGCAGAATAGTAGAGTTATTTGGCCTGCACTGGCTACAATGGTTTTGTACTTTCTTGGATGTCCCCCAACATCAGTTGCTTCTGAAAGGTGTTTCAACACAACAGGAGATACTGCCTCAACACATCGATCCAGGCTAGATCTGGACACCACTGAATTCTTACCCTTGCAAAAAATGAATTTACCACACATCAAATATACCTATCCATTCAATTCTTTCAAATTCCAACAGGTATCATCAACTACCCTGCACCTCCTGCAGGTAAGTCCCCCCACACTCCCACTGGCACCAGCAGCACCACAGGTGGGCTCAGTACTACCACTCCTAGTAGTGCAGACAACAGCTGGAAAAGGATTTGGACACACCCTGACATCTCGTCCTCCAAAAAATAGTACAACTTTTACCATTTCATCATCAGCAAGCTCAATTTAAATAGGTGGCAGATGACACCTGCCTCAGTGCAACTCAGCCTCAGCAGCCTCACATGCTTAAGAACAGTCAAGCTACTTAAATCAGACCTGTGATGTCACCTAAATATAAGAACATAAGTAGATAGGGACCTTGTGATCCATCTAGTTTGCCCGTGAATCCTACTCCCACCCCTATATGTTGCTTGTTTTGCTTTTACTGACTGGAATGCCACTGGCAGATGATGACAATGGTCAGACAGCATGGGATGGGCAGCAGTCTGGGAGGACACCTGAATGATGCTTCCATTGGGTAGCAGTCTGGGAGGACAGCTGAATGATGCTTCCATTGGGTAGCAGTCTGGGAGGACAGCTGAATGATGCTTCCATTGGGCAGCAACTGTTTCAGTAAAGCTTAGCACAAAGTGTAAAAACAAAAATTACAAAAATTGAAAACTTAAAAATATTTATACAACAATGAAAAACATAGGGACTATAAGGATGCTTCAGCACAAGAAACTAAAAATGAATATAGCTCTTAGCACTACGACATACATGTTATCAAAGAATAAAAAAGAAAAACATGTTAAATACTTACAAAACATTTTAAAACAGTAGGGACTGTGTGGGGCTCCAGTGCAGCCAAGGAAACTAAGAATTGCGATACAATGTATGTGTTAGCAAACAATTTAAAAAGAAAAAAATGAAAAATACAAAAAAAGTAAGAAGATGGGGGATGGGAGCTCAACATAGCCAAGAGCTCCAGTGCAGCCAAGAAAACTAAGAATTCCAATAGCTCTTAGCAGTATGTGTTAGCTAAAAAAAAAAAAAAAAATATTTACATAAAAAAAGGAGGGACTATGGGAGGGGCTTAAGCACAGCCAAGGAAACTAAGAATTCTTACAGCACTTACCAGTGAGTACTACATGTTAACAAAGAAGAAAAAAATGTAAAATATTTTCAAAAACATAAAAAAATGGGGACTACAGAGCCTGGTGGGCCTTGTGCTCAGCCAAGGAAACTAAGAAATTCTGTAGCTCTTTTGTTTATTTGTTTATTTAGATCTAGGATTACAATTACCTTTGAGCCAAGGCTCTTTAACAAAGGTTCCACGTCAGGAAAGGTTCCACGTCAGGACAAAGGTTCCGCATAGTTCTTAGCACTACATGTTACCAAAATATTAAAAAAGAAAATAAAGAAAAAACTTAAAAATATTTACAAAAGATAAAAAAGTAAATATGCAGATTTGGGAAGGTAAGGTCTGCAAAGCAATGCCCCAGTATGGTACAGCAGTATGTGCACTGCTTTTGTGGGGAATGCATTTTTTTCCGGGGGGGGGGATTTTGAAAGCCTATATGGAACTAACATAGTATTGAGCATGGAGGGCAGAGGGAGCCTTGAGGCAGCAAAGGAAACTATGAATTCCAATAGCTCTGATGGGGGTGCTTAGCAGTTGTATGTGTTTGGCACTGTGATGATCCCAGCCGTAGCATACCAACACCACCTGCCACACATAAGCCATAGTAACTCATGCCCATTGCTGACCTCAAGGCATTTTTTACCTTTTCTGTAGTGTGCTTTTGTGCCCTATGCCAATTACTATATACTGGGAGCTGAAATGATTTGGCTGAAGTGTGGAAGCTGACCCAAATTTTACCCCCCTCCCATCAAAGCTGAACCAAAGTGACCAATGGGACACTTTGTCACCCTTTACACTCACACAAACATCACTGGAACTCCAAAGAGGCAGCTGGTTATGGGGGCATATGGACATGGTCTTAGATGATTTCCTGGATTGGAGTATAGCTCTCTGAACCATAGGGCTCTGGCATCTGAGGCACTCCAGAATCTATTCAAGGAGATTAGCTTGACAGATATTTGGAGAACCATACACACTTCAGGGAGAGACCATTCATTCTACTTGAACAATCACCAATCTTTCTCTAGAACAGAGATGTGTCTCACTCCAGGGGCATAGGCAACAAATGTTCTAGATGCCCAAACAGGGGCGGTAGTGATCTCAGATCATGCACCAGTCTCCTTCACCTGGCTCCCCCATCATGGATCTGGCAGAGTAAGGAGTAGGTGGTGCTTTCACAGGTCTACAGGTCTGACTATCCTAAAGGAAAGAATAGAGGCATTCTTGGAGGAGACTGGTCTCCTTGATGAGTGGCAGCACAGGTTCACCCAGGGAAGGTCTTGTTAAACCATCCTGGTGGTCTTTTATGACTGGGTGACTATGACTCTGGATGAAGACAAGGCGGTTGATGTTCTGTATTTGGACTTCAGCAAGGCCTTCAACTCTGTGCCACACAGGAGGCTGAAAGGCAAACTGAAGGACCTGGGGGTAGGGGATAAGGTAGTCAGATGGATTAGGAGATGACTGGAAAATAGACAGCAGAGAGTGGTGGTGAGGGGGGGGACTATCATCACCGCAGGCAGTCATCAGTTGGGTCCCGCAGGGCTCAGTACTGGGACTGTTGTTATTTAATATCTATGTAGCAGACATGGCAAATGGGATTCTGAGTCAGATAAGCTTGTTTGCAGATGACACCAAACTGGAGCAGTGGCTGAAGGGGAGGAGGGAGGGGGGTACTGCAAAAAGATCTAGAAGCCTTGGAGAATTGGTCATATACCTGGAAACTGGGTTTCAACGCAAAGAAGTTCAGGATTATGCATTTTGGAAACAAGAATCCTGGGTACAGTTACAAGTTGGGGGGGTGCAGTTATCGGTATCCGGTGAGGAAAAAGATCTGGTGTGCTAGTCACAGGGCATCTGGAATCACTCTGCACAATGTAGGAAAGTGGCAGCCAAGGCAAATAAGATGCTGGGGTGCATAGCAAGGGGAATCATCTCAAGGAGAGAGGAGGTGATCCTGCTGCTGGACAGGGCACTGGTGAGACTACACTTGGAGTACTGCATGCAGTTCTGGTGCCCTTTCTTAAAAAAGGACATGCGACTGTTAGAAGGGGTATGGGGAAGGGCAACCAGGATGATAAACAGGATAAGGGAAATGCACTACGAAGAGAGGTTACGGATGCTCAATATGTATTCCCTGGGAGACAGAAGAGATGGGGTGATATGATTGAGATCTTCAAATATTTGAAGGGCATTAATAGGGTTAACATTGTGGGTTTGCTTACATTCAGAAAGGAAGGGATTACTAGAGGGCATAGCATGAAACTTGAGGGGGGAGGTACAGAAGAGAGATGAGGAGACACTTTTTCACAGAGAGGGTGATGGCGGCATGGGATGCTCTGCTTGAGGGACTGATCTTGCAAACATCAGTAGTGGAATTTAAGAGAGGATGGGACAGGGTCATGGGCAGAGTCAGAATCGGGAAGGGGGTTGTTGAGGGTACCTCAGATGGGGCTAAATGAGAGGAAGGGGTGGAAGCGGTTGGGGGATGGCAGCATCAGATCTAAACACCGACAGCTGCACACTCAAGCAGACTCAATAGACTGAATGGCCTGTATCTGCTGGCTTCATCATATGTTCATATGTTACATAGAAACATGCAATTTGATGGCAGATAAGGACCATTTGGCCCACTTGGTCTGCCCATTTCCCTACCTAATGGATAAGCTGCAGATCCTAGTTAACCAACAGCCTACTTCCTCCTACCCCCCACAAGAATTGCCTTATGTCTGTCCCATGCATTCTTGAATTCCCCCACTGTTTTTGACTCCACAACCTCCTCAGGAATGATATTACATGCATCTACAATACTCTCCATGAAGAAATACTTCCTCACATTACCTCTGAGCCGTTCCCCCTCTATCTTCAAATTGTGCCCCCTTGTTCTTGCACATCTCTTTTTCTGAAAGATGCTACCCTCTTGGACTTTGTTAATTCCCTTGAGGTTCTTGAGCATTTCTATCATGCCCCCCCCCTTTCCTCAAGGCTATACATATTAAGGTCCTTTAGCCTTTCTTCACATGTCTACTGGTGCAGACCCTGCACCATTTTGGTTGCCGTCCTCTGGACAGCCTCCATCCTGTCTATGTCTTTGTGGGGATGGGGTCTACAGAACTGCACGTAGTACTCCAGATGTGGTCTTACCAACTGTCTGTACAGAGGAATAATAACTTCCTGTTTTCTGCTGGTGATGCCTCTCCCTATGCATCCCAGTATCCCGCCAGCCCTCCTTACTGCCTTCTGACATTGCTTGTCCACCTTTAGGTTATCTGATATAACTACCCCCAGGTCCCTTTCCATTTTTGTTGTTGTCAGTATCTCACCCCCCATTGTGTACTCTTCCTCTGGGTTTTTGTTTCCCAGGTGCATTACTTTGCACTTCTTTGCATTGAATCTAAGCTGCCATACATTTGACCATTCCTCCAACCTTGCCAAGTCCCTTCTCATCTTTTCCACGCTACGTTGAGTATCAACCCTATTGAAGATCTTTGTGTCGTCTGCAAAGATACATACTTTTCCTTCCAGTCCATCTGCAATGTCACTTATAAAGACATAAAAAAGAACCGGACCCAGTACTGAACCCTGTGGTACCCCACTAGTAACCCCCTCTTTCTTCACTGTGGACTCCGTTTACTATTACCCTCTGTGTCCTGTTGTCCAGCTAGTGTTTTACTCAGGCTACCACCCTGGGATCCACTCCCAGGCTGGCTAATGTGTTTATTAATCTTTTGTGCAGGATTGTGTCAAATGCTTTTGTACTCTCAAGGACCACAAATTTTGTGCAAGTCTAAGGGAAGATATTAAGAGCTTCCTGTTGTGAATACGCCAGAAGACACTTCCACAACAACTAGATGGGATGTACTTATGGCCTTCATTAGAGATCTGTGTATTAGCCATACCTCATACTTGCAGAAGTCTCAGGACATAGAGGTTCAACAACAACTGCTAAAGGAGCTCAAGAAGAAGTTCAGAGACAACCCAGCAGAAAAGGAGCCTTAGCTCGATGAAATTATAGGTGCAGGGTGCAAAAAAAGTATATACTTACACCAAAAAGCAGAATATCTCCTTTTTGACCACGTCAGTTGTTTTCGGAATCCTTTGAGAAACCTGGGGTCTCTTACCCTACCAATTCAATAACAGACAAGAGCACACTAGAATTATGTCCATTTAGAAGAAGGAAGGAGAATACACACAAAATTAGAGAGGCATTACTGAGGAATTTCATACCTTTTATAGCTCTCTCTATACCAGTGAAGCTCACCCCTCTGGGCAGGACATGCAAGGGTTTCTGTCCAATCTTCAGCTGCTTACTTTGACTCATTATGACATAAGAGCTCAACACAACAGGGCACTTGCACAGGCAGAGCTGGAGGCAGTCCTAAGAGGCTTGCCTGTGGAAAAAGCACCAGGGAGCACTGGTCTACTCATGGAGTTCCTTAATATTTTTAAAGCTGTGATCTCCCAGCTGCTCATGGATGCTCTCACAGAGGCATGCGTGACAGGTATACTACCAGCCTCTATGTGCACAGCTCAGATCTCGCTAATACCAAAACTTGGAAAGAACACAACCCTCTGCAAGAGTTACAGTTGCTTTCATTGATCAGGACAGACTGCAAGGCCTTTGCCAGGATCATGGTCACATGGTTTAAACAGATCATTCCCCTACTGACTTACAGGGACCAGGCTGGCTTTGTCCTCAGTTGCAGAGGCACAGACAATAGGAAGTGCCTCATTACTTTGATATGGAGGTCTAAATCTCCACACCCTCCTGCAATCTTTCTTTCCTTGGATACCAAGAGGCTTTAAACAGGGTGGAGTTGAGCTATTTGTTCAAAGTCTTGTCTGCCTTCGGAATAAGCCCCATGTTCCAAAGTTGTGTAGACACGCTATACAAAAAAGCAATGGCAGAGGTAATCATAAATGGCAGGACATCTTCCTCATTCCCACTGGGCAGGTGCACCAGGCAGGGTTGCCTCTTGTCACTGCTGCTATTTTTCCTGGCACTAGAGCCACTCCTCAATAGGCTTGCAATGGGCATTAAAGGGGTGCACATGTGAGGGGAGCATAAAATGCAGGCATATGCAGATGATGTTATGCTGACTCTCACTGAACACAGTGAATCCATACTGAACCTCCTGAACAAATCAGCAGCCTATCAGCTTACAACCTATAGTGTCTCTAAATCACAGTTCCTCTCCTCCTCCCTGATAATATCCACCTTACGGCAATACCCATGGAGGCTCCAACATGCAGTGCAGTATCTGGAATACTTGGGATTAAAATTCAACTGGAACATGGAACTCTTAGATAGAAGTTGGAAAGAAACTTTATTTATATTGGGCCCCCTTCCCAGAGGCTCAGAGTGCTTAACAATAATTTAAAACAATTTATTAAACAACAACAACATAACATAATACAGAGTTCAGCATGAAAATTCTATCTATCATACACTAAAACAACAAATAACCCACTAGCTAGTTCATTGTGTCAACAGCTTCAATGTAAATCATAAAACCCATAGGCCTGATTAAATAAAAATGTTTTCAGTGCAGATTTAAAGGTTTCCACTGAGGGTATCTCCCTTAACTGTCTTGGTAAAGAGTTCCACAGGGCTGGTGCTACAACCGAGAATGTATGGTCCCCAGAATGCCGCAACCTAGCCCTGGGAACCATAAGGAGGCAATCCTCAGAGGAAGAGAGAGCCCGAGATGAGCGATGAGGAACCAGGAGGTCTTGCAGGTAGGCAGGTCCCCCTTCCCCCCATGCAGGGCTTAATAGGTCAGTAATCCAACCCTGAAAGCAATCCTCCACCCTACTGGCAGCCAGTGCAGGTCACGGAGGACTGGTGTAATATGATGTGATCTTAAAGTGCCAGTCAATAATCTAACCACCGCGTTCTTGGGTAAAGATAACTTGAGCCCACTGCTTACTGAGCTGGACAAGGACTTAAGGAGTTGGGAAAGATGCCACATTTCACAGTGAGGAAGAGCACAAGCTTTTCAAATAATGGCAGCCCCAATAATATAGTACATACTGGACAATGCCTTTGTGAAAAGACTGCAAAACAATTAAAGCCATACATGCTAAGCTACAGATTGTTTTCTAGGGAAGAGGGCCACAGTGTCTTAGGTGGTCTAAACTGATGCTTGCATGCAGGAGAGGTAGCCTAAAGCTTCCTGATTTCCCACTGAAAATTATAGCCCACACTCTATTGCACCTCACGCAGATTGCCCCTTAGAACCTGCAAATTTACAGGCTCCACTGGGCTGACTGTGAGGAGTCAGTAGCAAGGGGGAACTGTCATCAATCATCTCAAGAAGGACATAGACAGAGTGGAGGTGGTCCAGAGGAGGGCTACCAAAATGGTGCAGAGTCTGCATCAAAAGCCCTACAAGGAGAGGATTAAGAGATAAATACTGTATGCACACCCTGGAGGAGAGGAGGGAGAGGGAGGATATGATAGAGACATTGAAATATCACACAGGGGGTAAATAAGGTACAGGAAGGGGTATTTATCAGAGAAAAAGGTGCTCTAGAACAAGGGGGCATGCTATCAAGCTGGAAGGGGGGGTAAATTCAGGAGGGATGTGAGAAAGTATTTCTACACAGAAAGAGTCATGGATGCCTGGAACAGCATTCCAGCAGAGGTAGTGGGGGTGAAAACAGTGGTGGGGTTCAGACGTGCCTGGGACAGGTGCAAGGGAATTGTAGGTTTAAGGAAGGGAGAGGAAGAGATGGTGCCATAGATCAGTAGCAGATCTGCAGCAAAAAATGAAGGTTAAAAAAAAAATGGGCAGACTGGGTGGGCCCAGTGGCCCTTATCTGCCGTCACATTCTATGTTTCTGTGTCAAGGTATTCAATTTGCAGTGCTGCCAGCAGGTTTCTCTTTACATCCCACTGTAGCTCAAACCTTGCAAGTCTGGAGAAAATACAGGAGATTTTTTATTATTGTTTTACGTATTTATTTTGTTTCTGTTGACCCAGAAAGGAGGACCTGGCAATTCTGCTATTTTCAACCTTGTCTCGGGGGGTGGGGGTAGGGGTGGGTACTAATGGGAACCAACTGAAATAGAACCATGATTAAGACATTGGTGGTATTTTTTGTGAATGGGGGAAATGCATCCAGGATATCAGGGAAACTCCTCTAATCTTTTTGAGAAGTGCCATGGGATCTTTAATGTCCACCCGAACAACAACCAGAGCAGGCAGACGTGACCTCGGTTCAGCATTTCATCTGAAAGATGGCACCTCGGTAGTGCAGCACCTGCTCATGCTGCACTACAATATCAGTACTGGGATTTGACCCCAAGTTCTTGGTGTGGGGCTAGAACCCACAACCGTCTAATGTTCCACCCTCAGAGATAAGTGTGCAACCTGCTGTGCCACTGACACAGACTTAGTGGATGGGCACACAAAAGAGCTGGACACTTCCAACTTTGGGGACCCCCCGAGCATTGGTGGCAGGCTGGCACAAGACAAGGACTGGGCTGGTGCCAGAATCCAGAGCCTTAGGGACATAATTCATCCATCCTACAACACACACAAGTCATTTTCCCAACTACAACAGGATTTCTTGCTCCACAAACAGCATCACTGGAGGTACCTCAAGCTGAGGCACACTTTGGGACCCATCCTAGGCCTGGGCCTAAATGGACCAGAGTCCAGGCCTCTAGAAAGCATACTTTGGCCACAAAGGGGGTGCAAGGTTTGAAGCGGTGATATATACGACCACTTGCTAGGCCTCCAACTGGATCCTACAGTGAGGGTCTGGTAACACTGGTCAGAGGAAATAGGTTTAGATATCCCCCTTTCAAATTTGGACTCAGTTCTGGAGTGTGGTAAAGAGTGCAATTAAGGACACAAAAAAATAGGTTCACGCAATTTAAAATATTGCACAGGTAGCATGTGCTGCCCCCCAAGATCCACAAATGAGGGTTACTCACAAAAGACAAGTGCTGGAGGTGTGAAGCAGAATGGCCAATATCACATGCATTTTATGGTCTGTCCCAAAACTAAAACATTATTGGGATGAAGTCCAGGCCATGTGGAGCCAAATCCTATCCAGGACTATAAACCTCACCCCCCAGCTGGTAGTGCCGGGTTTGAATCAGTCACAGACACCAAAAAGGAATATCCACCACAAGATAATGAAGTGGCTGTTAAGCACATTAGTCACAGAGAAAAGGATCCTTTTAAGGCACTGGAAAGAGCAGATATCACCCTCCACACAGGAATAACTGTTGGAGATGGGAAAAACTGCCAGCTTCAAAAGAGTCCTACACAACAATCAGAAAATGAGGGCATATACAGAGGTCTGTGGAGCCTAACTCAACTCAACATTCTGTAATCCCATCAGGCTGTTACATCCCTAATAAAATGCCTTCACCAAGCTTGAGGCACCCGCATGCAGACATGTCCCACACTCCCCACCTATCTGAGAACCTAGGCAATTTCCCACAGACATAAAGAATCCATTCTTCTGATTATTGAATCAGCACAGCTCTCCCCAGGGGTGGTTTATCCACAGCACAGTACCCTGTTAAGCAGCCTAGCACCCAACAGTAGTAGTAGTAGGCAACCAGATAATTCACATGCCTACATGCATATAGGCAAACAAACTGACTATAAGATGAGGTCATTATTGTAGTAGTCTAGCAAAGTTCGTATAACCTTTTATTTATTTACTGAATTTTGTTGACCGGGTAGGCCCACTGAGACTGGAAGTCCCTTTTTCAGGGGTGAGCCGGGGGGGGGGGGAATACAGATGGTACCCAACTGAAATTGAATCAGATTAAGTTGTTGGTGGTATTTTGAGTGAATGGGGGAAATTTGGCCAGGACACTGGGGAAATTCCCCTACTGACCTGCAGGGGAACCCTTGACCATCTGCCAAGATGGCCACCCACTGCAAAGTGGAGGAGAGGATGGACGTTTCTGAGGCAGGGGACTGAGCCTCTTCCCCTGACCTCTTACTGCAAGAGGCTACCAAAAAGGCATTACCTTCAGAGGTTTTGGAAGAAGAGGATCCAGGAGAAGAGATTTTTTTGTTGACAGAAGATCTAAGTATAATCAATGGAATTGTGAGCGAGGAGACTGACAAGTGGAATGTGGCTTCCTCGACTGCAGGGAAGCGAGACAAAATGTTGAGAGAACTTGAGGAAGCTGAACGAAGACATACCACCAACACGGCTAAACTGAAAGCTGAACTAGCTAGAGTGTCTGAGGAACCCTGTCCTGACATTGGGCGCAGCCCGAGTGACAGAAGCAATGATGATGCACCATCATCAAAGAAGAACACCAAGATGCAGATTCCGCTCCTTCCTCAGGTAAAAATAAACCCTCTATATACACTTGTAAAGACTGTAAAATGAGTGGCTGGCAATGAAAACACTGAGAGCACGTGCCCAAAGCCACAAGGTTTAGGTTCAGGAAATAATTTGAGGGAGGAATTGAGCATAGGAAATCACAGAGGTCAGACAGAGGAAATGAGCACAGGCACTGAAATGGAGGAAAAAACAGAAATGGTTACAAATGTGGACACAAATATAACAATGAGAAAGAGCAAGAATATTAACAACCCTGGTATTACAAAAGGGCACTTAAACAGTGCACAGACGAAACAAACAGATGGTCAAATGACTTCAGCACATACACAACAGGATGAAGGGAAAATTATTTATTAATCTAAAATGACTGCTCAGGACAAAGCCGTAGTTTTTCCTTTTTCAGCAAGAAAGCAAAAATCAGGCTCTAAAGATGAAAAAAGAAATAAAAGGGCTGCACTCACTTTAGCAAACCGGAACCTAGTACTGGGGCCTTCTGTAGGGCCTGAAGAGCACTTTGGAAACATAGCTTCGAGGTTGAACTGGACTCACCAAACCCTGTCAATGACAGAGGCTATACAAAAAGCATTTTCAATTCAGTCAACTCAAACAAAAACTTTGATCCCTTTGCTATATGGTCCCCTGAAAAAGCTCTGAAGGAATCAGGATGGAAGAAAATCCCTAGTGGCCAATGGCTACTGGATCCGGACTGGCAAGACCCTCTTCTTACAAATACTCCAGAATGGTACCCAACAATGGAAAACCAGGTACCTGCAATTAAGTCAAATAACACAGAACCCCGACAGGTGCAACACCAAACAGAGAAAAAAATAACCCAGCACAGGGAAATAGTATAACAGAAAGCAATCCAGGATCCCCCTGGAAATAACACCACCACCACCCCCCCCCCTCCTTTCGAAGGAACCACAAGATGAAAACCAGGGGAGGAAACTCAACTAAAAATGCATAGACATTTAGAGAGGAATGACACTGGAGATCCTCCTCCACAGAGACCTTTATTATCCGAACTTTTCTCCAGATCAAAAAAAGAGGCTGCCCCAGGAGGAATGTGGTCAGAATTAGATATAAAGAGATAGTAGATATAAGGCCTGATCGACAGTACGTTGGGAGGAAACTTCTGAAAGAGTCTCTCCACTTCTCACTTGAAGAGGTGTTTGCTTTAATAAACATCTCAGGGGAGGACAATTACGATATAAGTTTTAGATCATCCTGTGTCCTTGAGATGTTCTGGCAAAGGTATAACCAAGTCAAATTCTCCCCCTGTGATCCCCCTTCCTGGTAATACACCTGACAAAACCACTCATAAAATATGTTACTGTTACATTTCATAATGAAGAGGTGCATGTTGAAGACATTACATATTGGTTGTCACAGAAATGTGAGGTGTTAAGCTCCCCTGAAGTACTGTTAGATTCAGAATTATTTTGGACAGGTGGTTGGAAGTACAAAGTGAAGTTAAGGCAGACAGAAAATGAAATTGAACATATCTCAAACTCATTCATGTTGGGTTGGGACAGAGGGGTATATTTTTACTCAAGGCAACCACGAGCATGCTTTATGTGTGGAGCTTGAACCCACCTCTCCAGCGTCTGTGACAGACCAAGATGTGACAACTGCAGAGAGGTAGGTCACAACAGCATGCAGTGTGCAAATTTAACAAAGTGTGATTTGTGTAAGAAGACAGGACACACCTTTCCTGAATGCCCATGGGCTGTGAGGAATAAAGCCTTGGTTATCAGTCCAGAATTTTTTAGACACCAAGCCCAAGAGGAAGCCTCAAACCCCCTGGAGACAGTACCGGCTGGTACAGAGAAAACTGCTAGGCCACCCCCCTCATCATTACCCCCATCCCCCAAACCCACAGCTCCACAGCAGAAGGAGATTGACCTCACCACTGATAAACCAGTAGGACAAGAGGGACAAGAAGATCTGGACCACCCCACCTGTACAGCTTCAATGGGATGAATTTCCGCCTGTTTGTTATTCAGACAGTCAGACTATAGAAGCAAAGGGAAACACTCCCCCCCCCCCACAAAGCCAAGCTCCACTTCCCTGAAGGAGAGTGCCTAGGAATAAGAAACCTCTCCCTGAACAACAGACTATTGAGGAAATCAACCCCTTCTCAGTCTTAGCACCTACAGGAGAGGAGTCCGATATTGATCTAGTAGAATCTGATCTTCCCCTTTCACAAGAATGGGGAGGCAGCTCTGAATTAGTAGAATATAAAGGGAAGGAAAAAAAAGAGGAAAAAAGGGTCATAAAACAGAACCATATGAATGAGCAAACTGGTCTTAGGGTCATGTAACTGTCACAGCCTATTAAATTCTTCCAAAAGACAAGATCTATTTCAGCATCTGGTGGATATTAAATTAGACATCAGATTTCTACAAGAAACGTGGATGTTCACCTCAGACCAGCTCAGGTCTTTCCAAGCTGAATGGCGGTGGGGTCCGTCCTACTGGTCATTTGGAGCAGACAGGGTGGACAGAATAGGAATAGTTTTTGGTTCCTTCTCCTTTAAAATGACCAAGATTATTGACCTTATCCCAGAAAGACTGTTTATTCTAGGTGGTTATTGGGAACAAGTGCTATACAGGTTAATAAATGTTTATGGTCCCCAGTCCAAGGCAGAGAGAGTGGCTCTCAACTCACAAATACAGCCTTATCTACACACAGCTTCACACGTGATCCTGGGAGGGGGGGGGACTTTAATTGTGACCTACTTCAGCAAAATAAATGTAGGGATGAGAAAAAGGCTTATTGTGATACAAATGCTCTAAAAAAATGTATAACCACTGCAGAACTCCTGGACTGTGCTCAGCATCAGTCCCGTGGCCCTAAATACATGTATAGGAGAGGTAGGCTAACCTCATCTATAGACCACATTTTCATTTCCAAAAATCTGCCAACTCCTAGCTTCCAAACCTTCCCTACTGAATTTTTGGATCATTTACTTATACAGATATCCTTCCAGACCATCCCCCATCAAACTGGACAGAATAAAAGATGGAGACTGAACACCTCCACTCTCTCCAATACCATCGCTCAGCAAGAGATTTCTACCCTACTATGGGCCAGAACCTCGGTAAGTGATCTATACGAGGACCTTGGAGATTGGTGGATAGATACAAAGCAGGACATAGCTAAATGGTTCTAGAATTATAGGAAACACACTGATAGGAGTAAGTTCTTTCATTACCTAAAACTAAGATCCAAATTACAAAATCATTATACTCAGAACTCCACTTCTAGACAAGACTTTAGCCCTCAAATAGAAGAACTAAAAGAAGAGATGAAAAAATTCCAATATGACAGGGCAAAAACCTTGAATGCAGAGTTACAGTGCGGAACTCAAAAATCCCCAAGAGGAGACCCTTAAGAGGCATGCAAAAAAAGAAAGGACACAATGGCCTTCCATCAACTAATGGACAAGCAGGGAAGGATAGTGGAAAAGGAAGAAGAAGAACTACACAAATTGGTGCAGTTGCTAATGGGATCCCATGAAATGACCCCCCCCAGGAGAAAATGATCAACCACTTAAAAGGGGTGCAGACAAACCTTCCAGAAGAAGAACAGTCAGAACTAAACTCTCCCCTGATAGCTGAAGAAATAGAAGGAGTAATTAAAAAACTGAAACTTGGGACTTCCCCAGGTCCGGATGGTCTCCCCCACAAATTTTATAAAACTTTTCCGAGGGAAACAGCAAGATGTCCGTTGGAGGTTTTTACCTCCCTTTTCAAAAAGGAGTCAGCCACCCCCAATTTATATCAGTGCTTTTGATTTTTCTATACAAATCAGGAAATAGATCGGATATTTCAAATTGGAGACCTATAACTCTATTAAACTCCAATTTTAAAAACCTGTCACAAACATTGAATAATAGGTTAAGAAAAATAGCATCCAAATTAATACATCCTGCCCAGTTTTGCGGATTACCAGAGAGAAAAATACAACATGCTCTGATGATAATTCAAGATATCATTAATTACTATGAAAGAAAAAAAAGTAAGGCTGCAATTTGACTCTTGACCAGAGCAAAGTTTTTGATAGGGTGCACCATCCTTTCTTATTTCAACATTACAACAGTATGGAATACCAAGTGACTTTATTAACAAAATACAATTATTGTATTCTAGTGCAAGAGTACATCCCATTACTAAAGGGAAGGCAATAGAGGGTATCACTATTAACACAGGAGTTAGGCGGGGGTATCCCCTCAGTCCTGTAACATATGTCTTTTCTCTGGATCCATTGGTTAGGAAGTTGAATATTACATGGACATGGGAAGGCTTACATGGTCCCTCAGGACATGATCTCATAAACATCCAAGCCTATGCAGATGATATCTGCCTGTTTATGGCCAACCCAAAGCAGATCCCAGCTCTAACTGGGCAACTACTAGAGTACTCCAGAGTTTCATATTCAAAACTGAATACAGAGAAAAGCAAGGGCATTTTTCTTGGTAATGCAGGGCAGGAACCAGCAACTATTAAAAAAATCCACATCTCCAAAGAGCCACAAAAAAATTTAGATATTCATTTTGGGCCACAAAACTTCCCCCTAGAAAACTGGGAAATAACACTTCAAGAGGTTAAGTACGGAGTAAATAGATGGAAGTCCTGGAGGTTATCAAAAATAAAAAGGGTACACATAGTAAAACGATTCATCATCCCCTCCTTTCTGTATATAGCAAGGATATTCCCTTCCCATATCACGCAAGAAACAAGGCTGTATTCATGCTTTTTCAGATGGTGTGGGATAGTAGGCTGAATCCAATAAAAAGGTGTTTTAGCCTTCTACCCAAAGATCAGGAAGGCCTGGGAATGGTTGACCCCATCTCCTTTTTTTATGCTTTTTTTCATATCCCAGAACTTTAAAATAGGTCTAGTTCCATCCCAGAGTTTACAGTATTGGCGGTTTAATAATAATCTCTCCAAGTATTTGAAATTATGGGTCAAGAATAACCCACCAAGACTATTCTCCAAGCTACAAGTTCCAGCCTTTATTAAACCAGTGGTGCAAAAACTCAAAAAATGGGAGATAACTAAGTCACAAATTTGCAATATACCTGGGCCACAACTCTATTCCTCCATAATGTTTACAATCCACCCAACAGAACCAGATTTCAAAAATTGCCCCCCCCCCACACTTTAAGAGGAGGTGTTTTGAGACAACTAAATAATAACAGGATTCCCATACACGTGGGAGATCCTGTGGTTATCAGTATACGGGCACTTAAATCTTAGGATTAATGCTAAGCATAAAGCACAAGAGGAGAGAAACTGCCCATACAATGGGTGCCAAAACATAGAAGAAACTATGGATCACTTTCTTTTTTCATGCTCGTATGTTAAGCCCTTATGGGGATTTCTAGCTGATAGATGGAATTTTAAATGGGTATTAAACTTATCCTATGAGATACTAGTACTAGGGAATTGCCCACACCTGCTAAGTAAATATGATCACAGGACTTTAATGGTGTTTTACTGCTGCTTGAAATTTTATCAATGGCAGACACGATGACAGTGGATGCTACAACAAAATTGATGCCTCATGAAACTTATAGAACTCTGGTTGAACAGGCCATGAATACAGTTTATACCAAAGATAGTCAAAAAAATCCCAAAACACATCATAAAGAAATGGTGGAAGGGAGTGTTAGGATTTATAAAATATTAGAGGGTATGGGTGTAAATAATATCACAAGAGAAAAAAATGAAATGTATTGTTATTTAGATATTGGACAATGATTACATATGTGATTTGTTTTTATGTTAGAAGCTATTATTGTTTGTTATGGTCCTTGTGATGTAATTCCTTTATTATGTATTTGTGATGTAATTCCTTTGTTATGTACTTGTTGATGTAATTCCTTTGTTATGTACTTGTAAATTATATGTTTTTCAATAAAAAAATGCCTCTACTCTTTTCTAGAAGTTCCAAGGGATCTTTAACATCCACCTGAACAGTCAGACATCAGGTTTGATATCTCATCCGAAAGATGGCACCTCAGGAGTGTAGCACCCCCCTCACACCACACTACAGTGTCAGTATTGGGATTTTATCCAAGTGCATGGTGTGGGACTAGAACCCACAGCCTTCTGATCTTCCACCCTTAAAGGCAAGTGTGCAACCTGCTGAGCCATTGACACTGCTTTTATTTCTTGTTAATTCCAACAGGCACATTATATTAGAGGTGTAACTCCATTGGGGTGCAGTCCTGGCATGGACAAATGCATGTACATCTGTTGTGTGTGAATGTATTTAGCTCAGTTAACTTTTAATTATAAAAAAGAAGTTGTCAAGAGAGAGTTTCCAGTCACACAAACAATAAATTTGTTAAGGTCTTATTTTTGCAATCTACCTGACACTGAAATTGAAAATGTTACTATTCAAAAGACAAACAGGCTAAATTATCATTTTCAAGTGGCAATATTGTCAGAGTGTGTCCCTGTCTTTATTTATTTTAAAGATCTAAATTTCTCGGAGGAGTAGTGAAAGACTAATGAACTAAATGACAAAAAAGCAACTGGTCCTGATCAAGTCGAAATCAACTTTTTAATTTTTTTTTTAATTTTTATGGCCACAGCATGTAGAGCCCTGCAGATGTCCTGCTATCAAAAAAGCACCTCGCCAACTCTGACCAACGAACACAAATATTGGAAGCGCAGCATGAGCCCTCCCTCCTTTAGGTAAAGCACTCCACTGTGTTCATTGGAGCAGTGTTGCAGTTCAGAGGCTGGTGTAAAACAACTGTTGTGAGAGCTGTTCGTTTACACATTAGAAACAACAACCTTTAGCAGAAATCAAATTAAATTGCATAAGGATACTCAAATAATATCAGTACCACTACACTTTGTTTTCATGCCTGGAATTTACAAAGGGGCACTGAGACTGTGACTGATCATCATACATACCATTTAACTTAACCCTTGCATTACTGATCACACAGCACCAGCCATTACCCTGAAGCAATCAATAGGTAATTTAGCAGTTCAGAAACTGACTTTAAAGGGTTACTGCATTCCCTAGCTGAGTTTGCTTACTACAGTAGTTACTGCCGAATTTAAATTAATTCCATTGGCTGAGTAAGAACTCTGTGTGTCACCCAGTCAGAAATGCATATGCTAATTAAGAGGTCTAGACACACAGAAACATAGAAACATAGACTTTGATGGCAGATAAGGACCGCTTGGCCCACCCAGTCTGCTTATTTCCCTACCTACTGGATAAGATGCAGATCCAAGTTAACCAACAACCTACTTCTTCCTACCCCTCACCAGGATTGCCTTATGTCTGTCCCATGCATTCTTGAATTCCTCCACAGTTTTTGACACCACGAATTCCTCAGGAAGGCCATTCTATGTGTCCACCACCCTCTCCGTGAAAAAATACTTCTTTATGTTGCCCTTGAGCCGTGCCCCCTCTGTCTTCAAATTGTACCCCCTTGTTCTTACACATCTCTTTTTCTGAAAGATGCTATGCTCCTGGACTTTGTTGATTCCCTTGAGGTACTTGAAAGTTTTTATCATGTCCCCCCTTCCCTCCTTTCCTCAAGGGTATACATATTAAGCTCCTTTTGTCTCTTCGTATAGCTTCTGGTGCAGACTCTGCACCATTATAGTTGCCCTCCTCTGGACTGCCTTCATCCTATCTATGTCCTTGTGGAGATGGGGTCTCCAGAACTGCACGCAATACTCCAGATGGGGTCTCACCAACTGTCTGTACAGAGGGATAACAACTTCCTATTTTTTACTGGTGATGTCTCTTCCTATACATCCCAGTACAACCTCAGCCCTCCTTATCGCCTTCTCACATTGCTTGCTTACCTTTAGGTCATCTGATATGACTACCCCAGGTCCCTTTCCATTTTTGTTGTTGTTAGCACCCCTCCCCCCATTGTGTACTCTTCTCCGGGGTTTTTGTTTCCCAGGTGCATTACCTTGCACTTCTTAGCATTGACTCTAAGTTGCCATACATTTGACCATTCCTCCAACGTTGCCAAGTACTTTCTCATCCTTTCCACTCCCCCCTCCCTTGTGTATCAATCCTGTTGCAGATCTTTGTGTCGCATGCAAAGAGGCCTACTTTTCATTCCAGTTCCTCTGCAATGTCACTTATAAAGACATTAAAAAGGACCAGACCCAATACTGAACAATGTGATATCCCACTAGTAACCTCTCTTTCTTCAAGTGGACTCCATTTACTATTACCATCTGTGTCCTGTTGTCCAGCAACTTTCTTACCCAAGTTACCACCCTGGGACCCACTTCCAGGCTGGCTAATTTGATTATTAATCTTTTGTGTGGGACTGTGTCAAATGCCTTGCTAAAGTCTAGGTAGACCACATACACAGCCCCTCCCTAGTCTACTACTTTGGTCACCCAGTCAAATAAATCTATTAGATTCATCTGAAATTACCTTCCCGCTGTGAATTCATGCTGCTTTAAATCCTGTGCCCCACTGGCCTCTAGGTACTCAACAATTCTTTCTTTCAGAAGTGATTCCATCATTTTTCCTACCACTGAGGTCAAACTAACAAGTCTGTAGTTTCCTGCCTCTGATTCGCTCCCACTTTTGTGAAGGGGAATCACATCCACCCTCCTCCAGTCCTTAGGTACCACACCATCCTCCCTTGATTTGTTAAAAAAGGTAGTCAGTGATGTCACTAGATCTCCCCTTAGTTCTTTTAGAATTCTGGGTTGAATCCCATCAGGGCCCATTGCTCTGTCCACCTTTAGTTTTAGTTCCTTTAGAACCATTTCTTCTGTCAGTGGACTGGTATCGACCCCCTTATCCAGAGTGCTTCTTTTGATTGGATTAGGTACCTCCCCCTCCTCTTTTGTGAATACTAAGCAGATGTATTCATTCAGTATCCCTGCTTTTTCACTGTCACCCTCTGCCCACCCACTCTCCCCTTTATTAAGCCTCACTATCCCTCCCTTGGGCTTTCTTCACTCCCTAATGTACCTATAAAAGGTTGTATCCCCATTCTTAACTGAGTTGGCCATCTTTTCCTTGGTGTGAGCCTTTGCTATTCTGACTGCCTTCCCCACTTCCTTCTGCTTTACCTGGTACAGTTCTCTCTACTGCTCCTTCTGTGTTTCCTTATACTTCCTGAATGCTATCTTTGTCTCCCTAACCTTCTCCACCACCTCTTTTGAGAACTAGTGTTTTTTCCTTTGTTTTGATTTATTTGCTTCACACAAAGGCTTGTTGCCTCTGCGATAGCAGTTTTGATGTTTCCCCATTACTCCTCCACCCCTCCTTCTTACCTGTTTGCTAGTGCTTTTCTGAGACACTTTCCAGTTTTGACAAAGTCGGCCCTCCTAAAGTCCAGTACCCTCACTTTTGTATGGCTTGAATCTACATCTGTGTTTTATCATGAACCACACTGTTTGGTGGTCACTTGTTCCCAGATGGCTACCCACTTCTAAATTTGAAATCCTCTCTCCATCCCCATTTGAGAGTACCAGGACTAAGATTGCTCCCTCCCTAGTGGGTTCCAACCCTAGCTGTCTGAGGTATGCCCCCTGTAGGGCATCGAGAATGACCCTGTTCTTGGATGTGGCTGCTGCAAAGGTGCTCCAGTTAACATCTGGCATATTCTGGTCCCCCATCAACAATATCTCCCCTTTTTCTACCATCCTAAGGATGCCTTCTATCATTTCCTTTTCCATTTCCTCCCCCTGAGATGGGGGTCTGTATACAACACCCATGTTGATTGTGGTGCCATTTTCTGTCTCCAGGGTGACCCACAGTGCCTCCTCTCCTCCCTGTTTACCCTTTAGTTCTGTTGCTTTGATCCCTTCCCTTATGTAGAGAGCTCCTCCTCCTCCTCTTCTACCCTCCCTGTCCCTCCTGTAATCTGTGTCTGCAATAAGATCCTGCCACTAGCTTCTGAAAAACCGTGAATACTAATGTACACTAAGTCTCATATATCACATCCCTTTTCTGTCTGCCGATCTTTAGAAATCTTTTTAAATGCACACTCCACATATCTCCAAGACAAATTACACAAGAGGCTGGGTTTTTTGATGCTACAAGAATGCCGTAAGCCCCCGGTGCACCAAACATAAGGTGCAAGGGGCTTGCGGCATTATCCAGGTGACAATTGGAAATTTTCATCCCTTGCACCCGGTACAGGTACTTAGACCACAGTTTTGCAGTCTAGCATGTGCCACTCCTCGAGGATTAAGTTAAGGAGCTTGTGCCAGATATGTGGCACAAGCTGCTGTAAATCAGGAAAACTGTTGCAACTGTGCCCGAGATTGGAAAATCGGGTGCAGTTTTGGCAATGGGGTCCGGCGCACTGGCAGAAACTAATCCTCTGGCGCAGGCACGACACAAGCCCTGTGCCACCATTTGAAAATCTGGCCCAAGGTGTTATTTGACACTAGGGTTATCTTAAAATATAGATGGTATTATTGATTTTTTAATCTTTGCCACTCAAAGAGCCTTAAAATTCATGTGAAGGATGGAAGAGAATAGTGCTATCATTTTTCAAAGCACAGGGAGATTAAAACACAGACAGATTAGACTACTTGGGTCAGTATATTTTATTGTACCAACACAAGAGTTTAAATTCACAAGTTTTCAAGCTTTACAATGCCCTTTTTCAGGTGATGGCAGGTTTTACAAGAAAGTATGAATACACATTAGGTTGTGAGGTTGTGTTAGTTTCTTAAAGCAGTTTGCCTGGTCACAACAGAGAGGAGATGTATAATGTAGGTGTACAATATGTAGATGTAAGTCTGAAAGCATGTTGGTTCAGTTAAAGGATTCAAATCACCTATTTTGTCTGTCCTTTGTACAAGAACCAGTGTGGCCACATTTCTGTGTGATATGAGAGACAGATTGCAGAGAGGTTATGCATATGGGTCACACAGGGAGTTAAGTGGCAATTATGAGATTCTAACACAGGCGCCCAGGTTCACTGCTCAGTGCTTTAACCACTAGGCCAAACTGATTCCTGTAATTATGAATGTTTTGGTGGTGTGAGTAAAAGTATTTTTATACCTTCATCAAAAAATAGGATATGTACTGTGCACTGTCAGTCCACATGCCAACAGTTCAGTTGAAGGCATTACCTGGTTGGTCTCCAGTCCACTCTGACACTCCAGTCTTGAAGGTCAGTCTCTGTGATCTCTCTAGGACTTGGTGCCAGTAGGGGGGGGGACTTAGCTGAGCCTGAGGTCAGGTCTGTGAGAAACTCCGAAGTCCCTCTGGCAGTCCTGACTCCTGGTCTCCTGACAACCAACCCGGTCAACTTTTAGCTCCACGAATTACAGTGATAGCACTTCAGACTTTCTCCATCCAGAAAAAAAAGATGGATAAGCTCCTGCCTAGTTTCATAGTCTGCTGACATCATCATGATTACTCTGAGAGTCAAGGGGGGGGGGTCTGTTTTCAACCAGAGCCAGGATTTTGCAGTTTATTTGATTTTGTGACATGACATTTAATCAAATCATTCTGAAATTTCTGCAAGTTTGCAACTATTTTCTGCTACTTCCTGCAAGTACAACCAGCAGAATCCCAAAAGGCAAAATCAGTAAATCACAATGTAAAATTCCTGTAAAAGTGATTTACTGTTTTGTCGATGTTTTGTTTTCCTGGCTAGTTGCAGAAATTTCCTGAAACACATTTTAGATTTCACTCCAGACTTGAAGAAATTTTGTAAAGTTGTTTGGTTTTTGGGTTGGCACAATGAGGATCCCCCCTCCAGCATATCCTCAGGCAAAGGGATCAGTGAGCACTTTTAATGTTTTTATAAAGCCTACAGTTTAGATTAACAAAGTTGTGAATGCGCTTGGTACATTCAGCAGACAGACCTGGGTTTGATCCCCACAACCTCCACTTACATAAGTTGCATACTGGGTGACTCTGAGCAAGTCACTTAACCTTCCCAGTGCTCCCAGGTCACCCTGAGAAAAGGAACCTGTGCCTAGTGGGCATTATCTGGTTACCAAAAAATAAAAAAAAAGGTGCTATGGCAGGAGGGATGGTGCACTGAGGGGCATGAGAAGGAGCAGGGTTGGGGGGCCCACAAAACATTTTGAAGCCAGGGCCCACAGAAGGTTAATGTGGCCCTGTACATTAGTTATCTGATGGAGCTGTGCACTGTGTCAGATATCCTTTATCAGGTTAAAGCACTAGCAGCCATTTTGGCTATGACCAGAGTCTTTTATTTTACTTTTTGTTAACAGGGAAAGGAGTCTAGGCAATTCTGCCTATTTTCAGCCTTGTCCCTGGTGAGGGAAGGTAGAGATACAGATGCAAACTTAGATATTTAATCAGATTAATCTGTTGGTGGTATTTTCGGTGATATACTCAACTGAAGTAATTGCTCCCTTACTCATTAATGTATTTAACCAAAGTCTAAAGAATTCTATTTTCCTAGACTATTGGAAATGTTCTGAAAAGGTCCCTGTTTCCAAATGAAGTGAGAGTAACAGACCTAGATGGTCTCCAAGTTGCTTGAAAAATTGATTAGTTAACAACTTCATGAATACCTTGAAAACTATCATTTACTTTCATCATTTCAGTTGGGAGTTAGGGCAGGGAGATCAATGAACACTGCACTAACAGACTTCATTCATAGTGTAATGAAGGGATTGGAAAGAGGGGAGTCTATTGGTGTGGTGTATGTCAACCTCTCTAATTTTTTTGATTTAGTTGATTACCAAATTTTGTTTACAAGATTCAGATTAGTATGTCTATTCAGGTTATTGACTGGTTTGTTGATGCTTAGTAGATTGAACTTAACATGTGACAGTCAGTAATACATCTTCAGACAGAGGGTCCCTATTTACAGGGGTACCCTGAGGATCCATTTTAGGACCCTTTTCATTTTTGATTAATGTTAATCCCCTACCACAAGTTAAAACAAACTGTGACATTAGACTTTGTGGCCCCAATATTCAGAATTGCACCTGGCACAGGCGCAAGTTTTGGTGCAGCACAACTGAATTGCACTGGAGCAACAAAGGGAGATATTCAATAGAGATATGCCATGGTGCTTCTCTGTTGAATATAGCACAGAATGTACATGGTGCAAATACAATGCGCCAGCACATCACCCAGACAGGTCTGAATACTAGGAATGGGAATGCTCCAGCGCAACTATTGTTGCGCTGTGCTCAATTCCCAGATATTCAGACCTGGATATGCAAATGGAGCCATTATGCATGCAAGGTGCAAATGGGGCCATTTGCATATCATTATGGCCCTATTTGCATGTGTTGCACAGGGCTGGCTAGTGAAATGCTCATGGTGCCCTGCACAGCATGCGATCCCTGTACCGGGGACTACAGTAGTACCCCCACTCTATCCCATGCCACTGAATGCAAATAGTATGATGCCTACACTCCCTGGTGGTCCAGTGGGCCCCCCTCCCCGCCCAACTCCACGATCACCCAAAATACAATAAATAACAATCCCTGGTAGTCTAGCGGTTCTCCCACTCCCAGCCTGTAGTCCTGATCACAAGAAATAAAATAATGCTATGTCCCTGGTAGTCTAGTGGTACCCCCCACCACACCGGTAAACCCGATCGCCCATGTTGAAATAATATTATTGTCCTGGTAGTCTAGGGCAATTGGGGTTATAGGCAGGGAAGAGGGAACCAATAGACCACTGGGGATCTTTTTGGGTGCTTGTGCACAGTGTACAGGGGGGAGATCACACATGGCTGGCAGCTGCTGTGATGCTTCTTGCATTATGGCAGCTCGCCTATGGGTGGCCACCATTTCAGCCTTATTTTTTGGGGCTCAACCTTGTGCTCTGGTATGCGGCACATCTCAGGGTTGTGCCAGCACATGCACCTCACATTCCAGGCTGAATATAGAGATTTGCCGCATATGCATGGGCACGCCCCCGATGTGCTGCATACATTATTTTTGCACCTCAACGCATGGGGACTTGTGCAATTCCCCTTTTGAATATTGCCCCAGGGTGCATTTCTGGGGTTGTACTGGTGCAACTCAGTTGCACCAGATGCATCCCCTTTGAATATCTAGCCCTAACCGTACAACAAGATTTTTATGTTTTACAACAATTGTTTAAAGAATCAAATATGGTATTAAGTGAAAAAAAAATGCTGGTGATGCACTCTAAAAACATAAAAAATAAATAGAATAATCGATAGATTACTGTTCATTACCGGTGAGTAATACCATCGAGAGGTTCTGGATACATAGGAACCTCTAGAGAGAAGCTCCAGAGGTTCCTGTGTCCAGAACCTCAAGATGGTATCACTCACCGGTAATGAACAGTAACCAATTCATTACTTTTTTTAATATATGGATCTGAGATATTTTTTTTTATTTTAGGTCATTTTGAAACTGGCGGTCTGTTGCAGCACTAAAGGCATCTCTTGGTCCTGGCCATCCATCACTGTACTGTCTCGGTTGTGCCCTCCCCAAGGGGGTTCTATAGCCAAGCTGTGTTTTAGTTTTGTAGGCAGTCCTAACTTTCTGAGTTTTTTTGTGAAGGAAGGATTAAGTAGATTTAAGTATATAAGTCCATTTTTTGTGGTATAAAAGAAAAAAAATTGGGGAAATTCCAAGGACCGGACGCAATTCACTCTCCCTAAGCAAGAGGCGGAAGCCAAGTTTTAAAAACTTGATCTGCCTACCCACAAAGGAAAAGCAGCCAATCAGAAGGCAGATTTTGGAAGATGTGAGGTGGTAGACTTGCGGTGGTGTTGTTGTGGTGTGATGATAATAGTATCATTCAGGTACAGAACAATGGTATTACCGTATCTGAACGATACTATTAGCAGTCAGAAACTGTACTATTATGGCTCTGAGAGCAATAGTATTTCTGGATTTTTTTGTATGCTTAGGACTGTATTAAATTCTACATCTATATATTAAAAATCATCACTGGACTTAGAGATTTATTTACAAAATGAAACACAACTGGTAAACACAGATGCCGATAAATATCTAGGGCTTGAAATTTATAATTTTCTTACATTTGGCACTTACATTAGTAACACTGTGAGCAAAGTGAACACTAGATTAGGGGCGTTAAAACACAATGCATATGCAGTACAGAAAGATACGAGAAAAACAATTGCACAGCAAGTTTTACTGCCGATTCTGTAATACAGTGATATTGTCTACCAAACTGCTAGTATTACTCTACTGAACAAAATGGACTTAAATAACAGGATGGCTTGTTTTGTGTTAGGGTGTTCCTTTGACAGCCATCAATCCAGTATGTGCTAAAGTCTAAAATGAGACTCTTTTAATCTGAGAAGGAAAAGGCTGGGTACATTGGTGGCTTTCAAGAGAATCAAGACCAAAAAAATGTATCGCTAGGTGAAAATTTTGCTATATGAGACCATGGACTGATTTCTCTCTCTGTTTTAACCTGGAACCATACCGTCTGGTGGTCATTAGACCTTAGGTGGTTCCCAGCTTCTATTCCTGAAATGTTGTCACTGTTGGTGAGTAACAGGTCAAGGATGGCTTCCCCCCTTGTGGGTTCATTGACAAGCTGTCAGTCCGATAAGTGCAGAGTGTCTAGGAAGTCTTTGCTTCTGGTTGAAGCTGCTGAATGGTTACTCCAGTTTATGTCTGGTAAATTGAAGTCACCCACCAACATTACTTCCCCTTGAATAATCATATAGTAAATGGATTCTAGGATCTTCTCATCCCCCTTCGAGCTGATTGTTAGGGGTCTGTGCAACACTCCTACCTGAGTAACTGCACCTGTTCTGGTTTCGAGAGTAACCCAAAGAGTCTCGGCTTCAGTGTGTATGTTCTGGGCCATGGTAGCTTTTATTCTCACTTTAACATACATTGCCACCCCACACCCTTTTTTGCCAGGTCTGTCTCTTCAAAAAAGGCAGTACCCTGGAATAGCTACCTCACAGTCATGGTTGTCCTTGAATCATGTCTCTGTGATGGCAACCCAGTCTGGATCAGCCTCTGCAACAATAGCCATGAGGTCAGCCATTTTGTTTGCTAGGCTACGTGCTTTTGTGTACATGGCTTTCCAGGCCTGGCTATCTCCCTTTTTGAGGCTCTGCTGCATCTCTTTTAGTATTGTCCCCTGAAGGCAACCTAACCCCTTTCCTGCTTCATTTTTTGTTAGTCCCTTTTGATAGGATGGATTTTGGGGGAGGGGCAGCAGTTTATGTTAGTGTTGCTACCCTCTCCCCAGTGCTTAGTTTAAATGGTCCATGAAGACCTAAATTTTCTGCCCTAGAGCTTGAACACCTTCCTTAGTGAGGTGCAGGCCATTGTATTGGAAAAGACTCCTGTCCCAGAAGTCCCTCTAGCTCCCAATGAAGGGGTATCCTTTTTCCAGGCACTAGTTTTGGAGTCAAACATTCAGCTCTCCAATTTCCTCCTTGCAGATTTTCTGCATGCTGCCTCCACTGTTCCATACTGGGAGAACCTCCAAGAAGGCTATGATCGGAGAGTGTGACAATCATTTTTCCCCCAGATGAGATAGATGTTTTTTGGTCTCCTAAACTAACTGATCTGAAAGATCATTTTTTCCTAGATGGACGAAAATGCCAGTGCACTTTTCTTCTCTGCATATGAGATGGTCTATATGTTCGGTATCCCTTTTTGCAGATGCTCCTGGTAGACACCTGACTGTCACTTGAGTATCAGGGTGCTGATTTAGGTGGGATTCCACTCCTTGAAACATGGAATCCCTGACAATAATAATTTTCCTGCTATCCCTGCTGTTTTGCTCTTTTCAGGATGCCACCATTGCTTAGTTTTTGTGGAAGACTTGTACGTTAGTTATTTAGACTAAGCTTGCCCCCCCCTGTCCTTCACCTTGGCCAACGGTACAAATCTGTTCGACATTGGGATGTGTGCTTCCTGATTTGGAGACTGCTGCTGAGACATATGGAGCCTGCCCCTACTCCTCCTTACCACCTGCCATTCTCCTACACCAGGTGCACAAGGATTGTGTGTGCTACTTCCCTGGTGGAGGTGATGTAGAGAATGAGGACCGGCAGGTCTGTGGTTCATTAAAAGCTGATGGAGATAGGTCATGGGATTCCAGGCCTCTGAGAGCTGGATTAATTCCCCTATTGTCCAGCACGTTGGACAGTGCCCTAGTGCCAGTATACGTGCCTTCTGGAAGGAGCGCCTTACCACTGGCAATTGATGATACTCATTTTGAGTATCTGATTACTTCATCCCAAAAATATGGAATGAATTATTATCAACAACATTGAATATTGATAAATTAATAACTTTTAAAAACGCCTTGACCACCTAAATGGTTGAAAGTTGTAATTGTGGTTAAACAGGATATCTACAAGGTACAATCTGCACACATGATCATTCTCCTCATCGGTAGCTTTAGTAGTTCCATGTTTTATTAAAGAAGTATAGTTATGATTTTAATTTGTATATAATAACTGTTGTGTTTATTGTCTTAAAAATAATTTTGATTGTTTATTCATTCTAGGGAATGTATGGTATTTTATGTTTTATTTATATGACTGATATTTCTGTAACTGCAACTCTCACAGAACAACTTTGTGAAATAAGACTACCAGGGCCAGATATTCAAAACTTTGCCCTTGGACTAAGTTAACACTGCCTGGCAGGCAAACTTAGCCCAAAGCACAAAGCAAGCTATATTCAAAAGGAATAGCCCAGGGAAAACAGCTTCTGAATATAGCATGGGAATGAGGCCATGCAAACTGGGCTGGGAGTGCAGGGCAAATGTAGCCCTGGAATAAGACAGCACTGAATATAGCATCCAGGAAGTACAAACCACAACAACAACACAGTGCACAGCGATGTGAGGGCAGGTAGAGATGAACTATGTGGCCAATGTGTGTGACAGCAAATGCGTGGACCCTGTACAGCTGCAGGCAGCAGCAGATGTGAAAGAACAGCGATCAGAACTGTATAATATTCCCCAAACTGTTAGCACCACACTAACACGTTAGCATGGCTTTAGCGTGGAGCTAAGCTGTTTGCCAGTGCAAACACGTTTGCCCAGCGCTAAGATATGCCATATTCAAAAGTGACATGCAAATGAGCCTACATAGGTAGTCTCTGGGCAAACAGCCAAATTAGCATCTCATTATTCCCTGATTTACATGCAGTTTGCCCAGCATTACTGTAGGGTCACACAGCTCCACCTGTAGGTTAGTCTGGAAGTACAGGGTCTGGCCAGGTCTGACTGCAGCTCCACCTGTAGGTCAGTCTGACAGAGCATGATGGTTGCTGCAGGCTACATGTATGCAGTACAGCATAGCATTGTGTGCCCCAGGGGACAACACAGTATAGGCACAGGCGGTGGTGGTGCTGCATGCAACCGTCACACTGTAGGCCATGCTACAGTGCACAGCAGACACTACAGTAGCAAGGGGGCTGGTAGTGTGAGGGACACAGCAATGCCTATGGTATGTAGGGCAATGATGACCATTGCACTGTACACAGTGACAGGCCCAGCTTGCAGGTGATTATTGACAGTGGACAGTACTGTTTCGCTGTTGTGTGCTCCACAGATGCTGCACCTGTAGCATGGGATGCCCACAGTGACATATACATGGCCATCTGTGTGTGCTGTTGCATCTGTACTGTTGTGCGTTATGTGGCTGGGGGGCATGTAAGATCCAACAGGCACACAGGTGGTGGGGTATTCCCACTACTGGCCCATGTGCACTGCATGATGTGTCCCAGCCTTGTAGCCACACCTGGGCTGTGGTGAGGTCTGGCCACCTGTACACCCTCCCCTCAATTGCCACCATGCCCACAGTGCTGCATGTGTGTGCTGGCATCTGTTGGTCACCACAGATGTATGGTCTGCTGGTGTGTGCTGTATGGCCACACTACCATGATGTCCCCTGTGGGTTGGTCACCTCTTATTGTCTGTGCTTGGCTGGGACTGGTGGCAGCTGTTGGCATCATGGTGGTGCCATCAGTGAGCAGCATGTGTCCTCCATGTCTAGCATTTTCTAAGTGTCATGATCATATGTTAGGGTTGCACAAGCCAAGCTAATCCCACGCTAACACCGTGCAAAGCACCAATTTCCTGCAAAGCTGTTTGCCCAGGGTTAAGACCAGCTTTTCCTGGGCGGCAATTTGTACCATGCTAAGAGTCATGCTATGTCACGCTAAACACCTTAGCGCAGCGCTAGTCGCTGAGTATCTCATAGCACCTGTATTCATGTTCGCTTTGCCCCTTGCATATAATTATGGTTTGCTTGGCGCTAATGTAATTTGCGAATGCTATTTGGCCTTTTGAAAATGGCAGACCCACACTAATCCCACGCAAACGGTTTGCGCACCATGCAAAGGTTTGAATATCTGGCCCCTTGAGTCCTAAAAGTTAACTCCTGTTAAAAAATAAAGATCTTCATCTGTTTACATTGTAGTTGATGGTGCTTTGGGTGCATGTGGTTTTTGGTCACAGGGTTTCATAAACTGTGCAAAGCCCCGAATGTATGGTTGGTGACAGCAGAGCACAGTGAATGGACTCTGCTAATGTTAACGCCTACACATGGTGCTTCTGCAGTTCCGGTTTGGCCACCAGATTGACCTGAGTTTTGAGGCAAACAGAGAAGTGTGTTACCTCAGCAGTAAGCAAAGTTATTTGGCTCAACTGCCTTAGGTTTCCTCTATTTCAGCATAGAAAGATTGGGCTAAGCAGGCAGGTCTCCAGAAGCACCACTGCCATGTGCAGATGGAGGTACAGTAGCAGGTGCGAGCGGGAAAGTGAGAGAGGTAGGGAACAAAAGCAAAACAAAAATGAGCAGGAAACCACAGAAAAGCAGAAGCGACCAATAAAAGTGATGACAGAAGATTGAAAGGCTGAGAACGCATACAGGATGTGAGCACTAGAGCCTGGAGGGCAGTGAGAGCCCATGCTATAAAGAGGAAGTGGGAGGCATTTGATTCCAGTTCCCTATTAAAGCCCAGGCATAGCCTTCCAAATTAGTATAGCATCAGACCATCAAGATAAATGACCCAGAATAACATGGTACAGAAATAACTGGTTAACATACAGCAGCACCAGCCACTATGCAGTGACCTCTGTGCATCCACAGCCATTATTGGGTATCCCTCACACCCAATTCCATGCCACCATCACACCTACACACACTGCATGACCAAGTCAGAGGACACAGGGGAGTGGAAGTGCAAGTGCCCAATTCTGACACCATGGTTGTGATGCAGATGACAGGCAGGGGAGTACAGGCTACATGGCCTGAGGGATTTCCATAGCACTTATGCACCCCTCTCTGCCATGCCATAGCACATTCCTTGGGGCTGTATCTGTTCCACTTACACCTGTCTCCAGCCCTCTTTGCAGGTAAGGTGGGCTGGGGGGCATACTGCCACAGGCCATTGCACACAGATCAGTTACAGCAGTCCAGATGGAGATATGGCAGTTCTTGGAGGACTGGCTTTTCCCATGGTCCCACTGCCCATCCAAACTGATGGATACACTAGAGTGCCAACCTGTCCTGCTCAACTCCACCCCTTAGGAAAGCCCACTGCCCCTGTGTGAAGCCTCACACTCGGGGAGGGCAGTTGCAGGCAGGGTCCATGAGGTGTGATGCAACGTGTCCAGGATTTGCCAGTTGACAGCATGATAGGATGCTCTGTGGTTGTGGATAATAGAACCAGTCAGTTTAGTTCTTATTTCATTCCTTGTATCTCTCAGGGATGTTGGGCAGTAAGAAAAGATAGATGAGGTGACAGCAGCCGCATGGACCTTAGTTGACCAGTACACTCAGTCAAAAACATCTTATGTAAGGAAGATGAAAGTTTATAGCTTTATACATGGGATATTTGGAATTGGAGTTCTTTCTGATAGCATTATTACTTTAGACCTTAATTGTTTAGAGAATAAATGTTCCATGGAACAAGTGAACATGAGCATTTGCATTGAAACTGATGTTAATCAAAATGTATCACAAAGGTGCACGCAAGCACAGTTTAATATACAGTATGTTGATGTTGTTTAATTAATCTTCTCAACACTGTGCAGAACTTGATGAGTACAATTTGCATACTGTCAAGTGGCTGTTGCATATCCAATGATAATAAAATGCATTTTATGAACTGATGACTTTGAATAGCAGCCAAATATCTGCAGGCAACTATTTGATTCATAGGCTTTTCTATAATTATGCTTGTATGAGCATTCTTTTTTTTCACTCTAAGGAGTGTGAGTTCAATTTTAATTTATAACGAACCCCGCTTTTGGGAGGGTTGAAACTAAAATGAGCTTTATTGCAATATGGCCAGTGCCAGACAACAGCACTAATGAACAGCAAGCTTTACATTTGGATGGCAAATAAATAACCATATCATATGCCTGTTACAGGGTGATTAGAGCTGTGTTGGGTATCTATACCTCTGACTGAATATTCTATCAAGACATTGACTTTTTTTCTATGAACTTGTTTTCAGCAAGTAGCTAGTCACCCATGGATGATCTCATAACAATATTTCATGCTTTACAAAAATCATATTCCCCCATTCTGTGAATATGAACATTGCTGTATTTGTCAGTGAAAAGGTTTGCTGCATTTTCTGTTATAACAAATAGTCATTATATTAAAAATGAACAATTAGTTTTCTGAAACCTTCAGTTATCTTTTTAAGAGCAGCTTTATTCAGGCACAGGGTTATAAAGTCATGGTCAAAACAGCACAAATCAAGAATGCCGCACACAAATCAGCATGCGGTAAAATAACATAGACACAACACGCAGACCAGGAAAAAAGTGCACACCAGAGGAATATCTTTGTTTTTGAAGGGTGCTCTGCCCCCCGCACAAAGGGACCTGGGGAGAATCAAATCACAGTCCCAGGTCCCCATGCCAATGGGTGCCAGTGCTGTAGCCACTCCACCACTGGAGCAGCTCAGCCAGGTACTACACTGGCAGCATACTTCACACTCCTCAATGTAAAACTACAACAACAGGGGTAGTGGTTATCATTACATGCTAAGAAACCCCTGTTGCTGCAGTTCCTTTCGAGGTTTCTCATGCACGGTTTCTCATGCACTACTCAGGCAGTGCTATATTGACCCGGTACCCCTTATTCAAATAGTCAATTGTTTGACATAACCATACATATGCTAGATTGTAATTTACACTCTGGTATCAGAATATGATGAGTTTTTCTCCTTCAATAATGTGAACATTTAGGAAACCAGGCATTTAGTACGCTTGTTTTGCTGTAAATGTTTTTATTGAGATTTTTCAGTTTTAACAGCTTAACAATGAACTACAGTCCAGGCAAAACTTGAAACACATGAGCATGACACCATCAGCAGCTGCTGTAGAAGTATTGATTACACTAATTTTAGTAAAAGGAGAATAGATGTAATGTTGCATTCCATGGATAACAGAGGTGACAATTTTTAACATCTGTAACTATTATAATAAAGAATTAACAAAAATTTAAATATAAGGTGGTGGATTCCTGTACTATGGTGGAGCCTCGTTTCATGTTAGATGATGCACATAGATGTAAAAATCACTGATAGTTTGAAATGAGGCACATGAAATTTAATGTAACACCATAATGATAAGAACAAGAACTGGCTACCCACTGTCCTCCTCTGTGGGTCAAGCCTAGGCTAGTGGTCTTTGGCCAAAGGCTCCTTATAACATGGGAGGGTAAACCTGTATTTGCACTCACACCCGTTGGGTGTGATTAGGGACTTACTTATCAGAAGACCACCATTCCTAGTGTCTCTGGTGTGGGAGGTGGGCTACAACTACATCTTTTCATGCTAGGAAATTATTGTCTCCACTTGTCTGTTGGAAGTATCATTCCTCACTAATTGGTGGTTGTATATAAGGAAGAATGCTAAAAGCATGTAGGAAGAAGTGTGTAAGTGGATATGGGGGAGTGGGGGTGAAGATGAAGGCAGGTATTAGAGGTAGAAATGTAGATGTTGAAAGGTGTAGGCCTTTCTCAGATGTCCTGGAATACAAAGGGGGGGTGGTGACCAGATGGGTCTACGTCAATTTGCTCCCGACAATTCATTCCACGACAACTCGCTCCCGACAATCGGCTCCCCAGTCAATTCACTCCCACTAATCCCGCTCCACTGCAATTCGCTCCTGCTCACTCATTGCCAGAAAGTATGCAGTTTACAAATTACAAGTCCTGCTTATAAAAGACTACCAGCTCCCTCTCTGCACATTATAGTGCTTTTTCACCCATGCTCTTGAAGTTGTAGCATGATAACATTTTTTCCCTTCCTCCTGTCGCAGGCAAGCCACCGCTGCTCCACACATGCAATATTTTGCATTACTTTCTAGCCCCCCCCAGCTGCTGTGTCTAAGGGACTTATAGACCAAAGCTACTGCTTAATTCATTGATGGGATGGCTACCAGGCAAGCAGATGTGTAACCCAAACTGCCCACAGACCCTTCTTCCCCAAAATGCACCATTTCTTTGCCCTCCAGACACCTCTATCTACTTCACCACAGTCCACAGAATTAGCCCTCTGATGCTGCTGTCCTCTATAAATAAATCAGTCATCAAACACAAACAAGACACTCCCACAACATGAAACCTCTGCCAAATTCATTGCGCTTCAATAATGCCACCAGAGAGTTTGTCATTTTCTTTTACTTCATTTTCAGGATCAGGAGAGGATTCTATGGGCAGCCCGGTCATTAGTGGAGCTCTAATGTAAATGCTGCTTCTGTCTACTATGTAATGAGTGGGAGCGAAAAGACATGGAGTGAAAAGTGGTAGGGAGTGAAAATGACAGGAGCGTACTGTCGGGACCGGATTTTTGGGGCACGAATTGTTGGGAGCGAATTGACGCGCTCCCTGACCAGACATACTAAGAATTGATTAAAAGCATTCTGCAAAACTGAAAACAGCTGAGAGGTAGTCTTTGCCAGATCACCTTTGTAGAGGGATGGGTCTGGGTCACACAGCTATGTCTTCAGCTTGCCCTGGGCAGCATGTGAAATCCATTCATAATTAGCCATCAGGTATAGGAGATTTTCCCACTTTTTGTAGGTTGGGGGAGCTGGGTCTCTCCACTGATGTAGTAACAAGTGTTTGGCTCTAGAGAAGGCAATATTTGCCCTGGTAAGTTACTCCGAGGTCAGGGAAGCCCCTTCTGAAGGAATGCCCACCAGGGCAAGTTTAGGATCCTTAAGCAAAGGAGAGGTACCAGACTATGGCAAAACTCCCAGCTTTACTGTCACTAAGATTCATTAAGAAAGTTGGAAGGAATATAAGGCCAAAGCCCATGAACACTCCTGTCAGTCACCCATAATACCCAAGGGAATGGTCATGTAATAAGTAGTTGTCTAGGTGTTTTTTGAAGGTATTCTTGGTTTTACTGATGACAATATCTGTAGGGAGTGAACTCCATGGTTTTATAATTCTTTAAGAGAAGAACTGTCCTCTTTGTTTTGTGTTAAAGCATTGTTTTTTTTATTTGAAGTGGGTGTCCTCTTGTGTTTATTTTTATCTGCTTGAAATTGATGCCAATTTCAAACGTTAAATTTTCATCATATATGATATCTCTAGTGAGCATAAGATCACCCCAAGTCTTTTTTTCAAGAGACATTAATCCAGATTTGTCCAGTCTTTGTTCATGATTTAAGGACTGTGCACCATCTATATATTTTGTCATTTTTCTTTGAATTTTTTCAAATCTTAAGATGTCTTTCTTTTTGTATGGACACCATAATTGAGAAGCATAAGCAAATATGGGGCAAATATATGATCTATACAGTGGAAGAATGACTGATTCATCTCTCGATATTCCATCTTATACTCCACCAAATGCGGTTTGCTTTATTTATGTTCTTAGTTATTTGAGTATTGAATGTTAATGTATTCTGTATTGTTATTCCCAAGTCTCTTTCAGACTCCACCACTTTTAAGGGTAAATTATTGAGTGAGTAGGATGTGATAGAATTTTCAGTTCCAAAGTGCATGATGCTGCATTTATTATTGTTAAATTTGAGACCCCATTTTTTTGACCACTCAGTCAATATATTTGTCATTTTGTATAGAAATTGACTCAGTGTCTTGCAAGGACCTTCAAGTTTGCAGTCATCTGTGTATTTTATAATATAATTTTCTAGATTATCAGATGAATCGGTTATAAACAGTTGAAATATTAAGGGCACCAAGACTGATCTTTGTGGTACTCCACTAGTAACCAGTCTCCATTCTGAAGCATGACCATCTATTAGGACTCTTTGAAAATGATTTAATAACCAGTTTTTCATCCATTTTATAATGCTAATGTGTATGTTATAGAGATTCAGTTTTATTAGTAAGGCCCAATGAGGGACAGAGTCAAATGCTTTTTTGAAGTCTAAAAATACCACATCATATGGTGTCCTGCTATCAAGATGCTTACTCACTGATTCATAAAAGGATAACAAGTTTGTAATAGAAGATTGACCTTTACAAAAATTATGTTGTTTTGAGTCAATTTCTGATAAGTTGTTTATTATTTTGTCCTTAAGTATGCTTTCCATAATGTTACAGAGAATTGGGGTAAGGCTAATAGGCCTGTAGTTATCCATATCCCCTCTATCACCCTTTTTATATAGTAGTATAACATGTGCCTTGTTCCAGTCTGCTGGTACTTCTCCTGTTTTAATGCTGTGATTGAATAACATTTGTAATGGTTTGGTCAGATGCACTTGCATAATTTTGATCATATCAGTTGAGATGCCATCTGGGCCTGGCAAAGAACCAGGTTTTATAAGTTTAATTTTAGGTATAATTTCTTCTTCAGAAATAATATCAGATTGAATTTCATCTTGCATGGTATGGGTATTGGATGAAGGGTTATCAAAAGATTTACAGAAATGGTCATTTAGCAAACTGGCCATCTCTGTTGGTTCTAATATCACATTATCTTTAAATGTTAATGGATCATCTTTACATGACTGTTTCCTTAAGGAGTTTATATAACTGTAAAATATTTTGTTGCTTCCTTTATTTGCTTCTGCCACCAATTGTAACTCTGCTGCTTTTTTTGCTTTCCTGATTTCTTGTTTGCATTTATTTTGGATCTGTTTAAATGTTGCCAATCTAGATGGAATTTTTTTTATAGTTATTATAACGGCAATGTTTTTTCTTAATCAATTTTTTAAGTTTTACAGTTAGCCATTTTGGGTTATTCTTAGCAGAGCAGTGTTTTCTGATATTTGGTATGTTTGTGTTAGCTACTTGCAAGATTTTTGTCTTTAGGACAGTCCATATGTCTTCCACTGATGCATTATTAAATAATTTGTCCCAGTGAGTATTAGTCCATGATATAAAACAGGAGCTTGATTTGGAGGAGAGAGGAGTGGATGTGACTTGCTGAGTGCTAGATTGCTGTGGAGTAGCAATTGTAGCAGGACTCGGTGAAAAGTGTTTAACATTTTTATAAAAGGTATGCCACCGTTGCCTCATTCTATGTGGTTTAAATGAATTTCCCAACCTTTCCAGGCCAGCTTTGAAGCTTGTGAGCACCAGAGAAAAGTTAGTGCAGAAGAGGTGGCCAGGCCTCTGGTGCACCCAGATGCCGAGTGAGAGTCCTGTGGTGGAGGAGCTCTGGCACTGAAGAAGGGTTTGAGAGCCAGAGGAACCCAAGGGGCTTTAGCTGCCTGCTTACCTGCTCTGTGCCGCAAACATCTTTTTCCTTCTTCTTTAGCATATATAGTACTCATAGTACTCATGGTGAATTTTTAAAAAACTGGCAAGACAGCAAGTGGATTGCTTGTTTTATGCAGTCCCTTATAATCCTTTATGATCTGTTTACAAAATTGTAAAAAAAAGTTCTGCTGCTTTCTTTTAACAAAGTTAACTTTTTGTAAAGTTGCTAATGGATATTTGAAGTGGTGATTCTTTGTGCCTTGATACTGGATACAGATTGTTACACTGTTGCCGTATTGTGATGAGTCATGCAGTGTCAGAATAATAGGAGCAACTGTGAAATGAATTGTAGGGGGGTGAGTGGTTTGCAGGAGAGGAAACACAAGAACAATTGTACTAAAGATTACTTTTAGTTAAATCTTAGTTAAATTTTAAAAAAATAAGTTTTTTGTGTTATAAGTAAGGATTGTTGCAAACCAGGAAGTAGTACAGTAAGAGGTTGGTTAGAGACACGTGGTGCAAGCTCATATAAGGCGCAAGTGCTGGTGCTGGTGTTCTAATACAGCAGACACCATTCCAGGGGAGAGATGAACTGAGAAAGACACACGCTCCTGTGCCAAGAGAGAGGAAAATCAAATTTTCATCTTCTGCTAGATCAGTTAGATCTGAAGGCTAGAAAATTAAGGAGATGATAAAGTAAAAATTGGAAATTCTTGGCTTCAGAGAAGCAAGTCTATGAGCATGTAAAAGGATTTGAGATAGCGACAGCAAACTTGGCTGATTCAGCTCATTCTCAGCTGGTTACGAAAGAGGAGCAGAGTGGTGCCAAGGCATGAGGCCATAGAGAGAGAGAGAAAGGGAGAGCGACTAGTATCAGTCTTATCCATAAATTCTATACACCATGAGCAACAGTAAGTGCATTATAAAGAAAATTATTTTCATTATGAAGTGATTTTATTGGGCCTGAGGCTATAGATCCCTAGATCCCCAGGGGGCATAGTACTTGGAAAAAATTGTTTTAAACTGGTTTAATACGAGAGCAAGCATACTTCTTGTAATTAAATAATACCAGATTTTTGTATTAACATTGCTCAAAGTAAATTGTTTGGGAGTTTTGAGTAAAGGTTTGTGTAAGGCTTTTAGACTGATAGGAATAGTTTTTATGACTTCTTTTGTGTCTATTTTTAATTTTTAGTGAGACAGAAAAAATTCAAAGAAACAGAAGAGCTGCTGCAATGAAGGAGACAGAGGGGCAGAAAAATATTTGAATTTAAAGAGACTGAGATGTTTTTTTCTATTTCAAGACTTCCAGAAGCTTTTAAAGAAACTTTGTACAAAACTATTATATTTAACTGAAGTAGCAACTGCCCAAGGAGAAGCCTCTGGACAACCATTGGTGTCTTTGGTTTCTTGACCATATACTATTTACTATCATAAGGAAAGTGGTTTGTGAAGAAAGAACGGAGGCTTGCATTTTTGGATGTCTTTAAATCTTTAATTTCAAAGAAGCAATACATTGTAATTTATTTTGCTTATCCTGATTATACCCTGATTAAGCCATATCCTGCTATTGTTGTTGTGATTAAGAAACAATGCCAGCTTTGATTGGGATTTGGATTTGTACTTTTTAGTAAACCTTGCACAGCATAGTAATACTTGAAATTGTATTTAACCAATTGTGTTAAACAATTGGATCGGGAACTCAAATTAGAGGTCGGTTGGCTCAATTGTCCAGACTAATTGGGCTCAATAGTAAATCATTGGTGCAAAATTGAGCTGTTGCTTGATTATTTCTCTAGCTGAAATTAAATGAGGTTGACAACTGGATTAAGACTTGGTACAAGTATAATCTATCTGTGATAACTTTCTAGCACTATAGCATTATAGCTGATTTTGGTAAAACTGAGTCAATACTCCAACCCCTCAAGAGACTGGACCTAGTTGCCAGGATACCCAGATTCCTAAAAAGTACCAGATTGTGAGGTTGTAAGAGCATCCTGTAAGTTATAATAAAAGAGGGGATACGAAGACAAGAACCTTGTGTGGTGGACTCGGGTACTGTAGGAGAGGGGGTTTCCCTGAATAAGATAGTCAGGGTACAGCTGCAGCTGATTGGCTGATTGGCTGCAGCTGCTCAGACAAAAGAGCTTTAAAAACAGGAAGGAAAAGCCAGCAGTAGGTTGCTGCAGGGGTAGAGGGCTGACAAGCTGCCTGGATGTGTTCCGGATCAGGAGTCCCATAAGCAACTCTCAGGAGATTGGTCTCCTGAATTAGGCCAAAAAGAAAAATTTATTTTCACTGTGAGTTTTCCATTTTACTGTTTGTGTTCTTCCAGAAGGTCTAACCTTCTGGAAAAGGGGGTTTCTAGTTAGGGTCGGGGATTGTTTAGACTGCGCTCCCACCCGGAGCTAGGCCTCTTTATTTCTGTTTTTGTTTCATTTTCCCCGGTGGGGCTTAAAAAGAAAAGGGCAGAAGCCCAAAGTTCTGTATTACCAACCATATTAAGGAAATAAAAATATACCTGGTTGGTTTGATGTTAACAAACTGGTCTTCCTGAGACTCCTTAACCACCGCAAAGCTGATCCTGAATCATGTAGCAAGGTCGTGCCTTGTCACATGTGGTTTTAGAAGTGGGATCCAGGTCAGCGTAGAATTTGGCTGGAATTCAAACTGCCCCGGAGTAAAGGAGACCAGGGCATGGAGGACGTGGTGAAAGCCTTGATCAAGGCTAAGGCAGCCTAGCAGGAAGCTATCCGGGCTCAACAAGAGACAAACTAGTTGCTGCTCACACAGACGGCCTAGGACCGCGCTGTCCTCCAGGAAATGGTAAAGCTTCTCATTGAGACCACACCAGGAGAGGGTCATCCAGGAGGGCCTACCCCAGAAGGTTAACGGACTATACAGGCTTCCCACTGTCTGCAGAAAATGACGATGGCTGACGACATTGAAGCATATTTGCTCACCTTTGAAAGGACGGCTACTCATGAATTATGGCCTCAAGATCAGTGGGCCGGCATTTTAGCTCCGTTTTTATGCGGTGAGACCCAGAAGGCATATTATGATATGGGTGATGGAGTCACCACCGACTATCCAAGACTGAAGGAAGAGATTTTGGCCTATGCTGGCATGACTCCAGCCCTTCGTGCCCAGAGGTACCACAGCTGGAGATTCCGGGAGTCGAAGCCTCGGTCATAGATGTACGACCTCCTCCACTTGGCCAAGAAGTGGTTGCGACCCAAGCTCCATAGCGCTGCCAAAATCATGGAGCTCCTGGTAATGGACTGGTTCTTAAGATGACTACTGCCCAGCCTATGACAGTGGGTTGGATAGGCCAACCCCACTTCCTGTGATGAACTTGTCACCTTGGTGGAGCAGCATTATGCCATGAAGGAACTTTCCCTGGACGTTGGGGTCGGCTACCCCAGGGACTTGGGGCAGACTCCAAACTGGAGAAATTGACCCCCCCAAGAGGTCGGACTGGATAGGGCCAGGCAGAAGGACCACTGAAGAGTAGCCCAAGACTTTGAAGGGACTTTTGGTTTTGAAAATATAGGTGGACCTGGCCACCCCTAGAAGGCCAAAGGGTCCAGGGTCACCCCAAGAATGCTACCACTGTTATGGGTGCAGGGAGTGGGGACATATTAATTGCCAACTGCCCAAATGGGGTTGAACCAATGCAGTGCAACTGGGGTGGGTCCCCACAGAGTGATTGCCATTTGATTAATGTGGTAGGGGTGGTCACCACTTCACACCGATTTACCTGGGTTGTTAAGGTAAATGGACAGGCTGTTATGGCCCTTGTTGACTCAGGGAGTGAGGTCACCCTTATAGTTTTCAGTCTGGTGGAACCCTCCCAAATTAACTTCCAGAAATGTACCGGGATCACCTGTGTCCATGGCACAGTGTTTTATTACCCCACAGCGGTAGTTACTGTGGAATCACAGGAGGAGGAGAGGCAGGTCACAGTGGGGGTCCTCCATCAATTGGCACATCCTGTCCTAGTGGGTCGAGATTTCCCGGGGTTTGAGACATTACTCTGTGGGGGGGAGACCCAGGAGGCCAGGGCCCCAATAACTGAGGCTATGTTGCTAGGAATCCCTGAGGGGTCAGAAGAGTCACCTGATTATTTCCCTTACGGGCATTGGGACCCTGAGTTGTATGGGGAGGCAAGAAAGTCCCAAAAATCATGAAAGGAATGTAGGGATTGTAAGAAGTTAGGGACCAAGATACTGGCTGTCAATGGCAGGTCTGTGCTGGTTGGAGGTAGAACCCCACTCCCAAAGGGACAACAGGGTGAGCAGTCTGGTGTCTGAGGGGAGAGCTGTAGGGAGAAAGAGGAGGACCCAGAAACAGAGACAGAGTCGAATCTCCCTGAATTGAGTGCCCACGCGATAGCCTCCAGGAACTTTGGTCAGGACCAAATAGACGAGCTTCTCTTTCAGAATATCTGGTCAGAGGTTGTGGAGATTAATGGGGTGCCAGTAGATGACTAAACCAGGGACCCAGACCATATTTCATGTTAAATAATGACCTCCTATACCGAGTGATACCGGATGAAGAACATGATGTGGAGCAGTTGCTGGTCCCCCATCAGCACAGGAAGGTGGTACTGGATTTGCCACATGCTCACCTCCTTGGAGGACACCTTGGGGTCAAAAAAACACTGTGCCACATACTCTGAAGATTCTACTGGCCTGGAATTTATGCTGAGGTAAGGCAGTACTGTGCTTCATGCCCAGAATGCCAGTTGGCATCCCTGCGGCAGAAGTTAAGAGCCCCATTGGTGCCCTTGCCAATCATTGATGAACTCTTTGTGAGGATTGCGATGGACCCGGTAGGCCCACTAGACAGGTCAGCCCAGGGCCACCAGCACATCCTAGTCATCTTAGACTACTCTTCAAGATATCCAGAAGCTATCCCGCTCCGTAACATAACATCAAAGTTGATTGCCCAAGAACTCATTCAAGTCTTTGCAAGGGTCAGATTCCCAAAGGAGATACTGATGGACCAGGGTACTCCCTTTGTCTCATGTTTAATGAAGGAGCTTTGCAGGCTCCTCCAGATCTGATCCCTGAGGACCTCAGTGTACCACCCCCAGACAGATGGTCTGGTCGAATGATTTAATCAGACTTTGAAGGAGATGTTGCGGAAAGTCGTGAGTCGAGATGGAAAGGACTGGGACTTACTCCTTCCCTACTTAATGCTCGCTATCCAAGAGGTCCCACAGATGTCCACTGGATTCTCCCCCTTCGAGTTGTTATATGCCCACCGTCCCAGGGGTATCCTCGATATACTAAAAAAGACTGGGAAGAGCAACCACCACAAGGAGCCAGTGTGATTGGGTATATCTCCCAAATACAGGAAAGGTTGGCCTGGGTCACTCCTATTGTCCAGAAACACTTAGAAAAGGCCCAAGAAATGCAACGGACTTGTTATGACTGTTAGGTGAGGATCTGGAAGGTCCAGCTGGGGGATTGGGTGATGGTCCTGGTTCCCACAGTGGAAAGAAAACTGCTCGCCAGGTGGCAGGGTCTGTACGAGGTTGTGGAAGCTGTTGGTGATGTGAACTATAAAGTAAGCCAACCCAATTGCAGGAAGAAGTTCCAAATATACCATATTAACCTCTTGAAGGCATGGCAAGACCAGGAGGCCTGCTGTGTCTCATTGGGCGTAATCCTGGCAGAAGGTAAAACAGAGAGGGGCAAGTCCACACCTCACCTGAGCCGTCTCCTACATGGTACAAAGAAGCAGTGGAAATGGTTCAGCAGAACAGGGATGTGTTCTCTGAACGATCTGGTCAGATGATTGCAGCCTACCACGACATTGTGACAGCTCCAGGTGTAAGGATAAGGGAAAGACCCTACCGTATCCCAGAGGCCAAAAGGAAAGAAATCTGGGACGAAGTCGAGAGGATGTTGAAGCTCGACGTGATAGAAGAGTCCCATAGTGAATGGTTGAGCCCCATCATTCTCGTGCCAAAACCAGATAACACTTGGAGGTTTTGTAACGATTTCAGGAAACTAAACGAGGTATCATAGTTTGATGCATACCCCCTACCTAGTGTCAACTAACTGATCGACCAGTTGGGGAAGGCCAGATACCTCTCCACCTTGGACCTTATGAAAGGATATTGGCAGATCCCACTCACAAGGGCAGCCCAGGAGAAGACTGCCTTCATCGTCCCGGGGGGTTTATACCACTACAAAGTCCTTCCATTCAGTCTGCTTGGAGCACCCATGACCTTTCAGTGCATGATCGACTGACTGCTACGCCGTCACTCTCACTATGCTGCTGCCTACATCGATGTGGTCTTCCATAGTATGGATTGGGAGACTCGCCTTCAGAAGGTCGAGGCCATACTAGATACATTACGAGAAGCTGGGTTGACAGTGAACCCTGTCAAATGTAAGATCGGCTTGTCAGAGGCAAAATACTTGGGCTATGTGGTTGGATGGGGATTGGTGAAACCCCAGGTGAAGAAGGTAGAGGCAATCCAAAACTGGCCCCGACCAAACAAGAAGAAGCAAGTGAGGGCTTTCCTAGGGTAGTTACTACTGGAGGTTCATCCCTCACTTTGCCACTTGGGCTGCTCCATTAATGGACTTAACCAGGGTGAGAGCACCGGACATGGCAAGGTGGTTGGAGGCAGCGGATGGGGCATTCACCAACCTCAATATGGCCCTCTGTTCTGATCTGGTACTGGTCTCCCCAGATTTCAATAAAGACTTTATTCTGCAAATGGATGCCTCAGATGTTGGATTGGGGGCAGTACTCTTTCAGGTGGTAGCAGGTGAAGAGCACCCCATCCTGTACCAAGTAGGAAGTTGTTACCCTGGGAACAGCAGTATGCCATAGTGGAAAAGGAGTGCCTTGCAGTGAAGTGGGTGACAGAAACCCTCAGATATTACCTACTGGGTCGCAAGTTCACTCTGGTGATGGACCATACCCCACTCAAGTGGATGCAAACAGGAAAAATGCCAGAGTGATGAGATGGTTCCTTGCACTGCAACTGTATCACTTTGTGGTCCATCGCAGAGCGGGGACACTAAACAGGAATGTGGATGGACTTTCCCGAAGACCCTACCTCTCAGCACAGGCCACCCAACCCTGTAGTGTTGAGCTGGGAAGGGGGATGTGTGGTGGACTCAGGTACTGGAGGAGAGGGGGTTTCCCTGAATAAGATAGTCAGGGTACAGCTGCAGCTGATTAGCTGATTGGCTGCAGCTGCTCAGACAAAAGAGCTTTAAAAACAGGAAGAAAAAGCCAGCAGTAGGTTGCTGCAGGGGTAGAGGGCTGACAAGCTGCCTGGATGTGTTCCGGATCAGGAGTCCCATAAGCAACTATCAGGAGATTGGTCTCCTGAATTAGGCCAAAAAGAAAAATTTATTTTCATTGTGAGTTTTCTGTTTTACTGTTTGTGCTCTTCCAGAAGGTCTAACCTTCTGGAAAAGGGGATTTCCTAGTTAGGGTCGGGGATTGTTTAGACAGCGCTCCCACCCGGAGCTAGGCCTCTTTATTTCTGTTTTTGTGTCATTTTCCCCGGTGGGGCTTAAAAAGAAAAGGGCAGAAGCCCAAAGTTCTGTGTTACCAACCATATTAAGGAAATAAAAATATACCTGGTTGGTTTGATATTAACAAACTGGTCTTCCTGAGACTCCTTAACCACCGCAAAGCTGATCCTGAATCCCATGGCAAGGTCGTGCCTTGTCACACTAGGTAAGAATGCCAGTTGAAACAAGGAGTGGGAAAACGAACGAGGAAGGGGGAGTTATGACTAGACAAAAGGACAAAGATAGAAGTAAGGAAAGTGTCAAACTAAAGAGAAGTACCAACAAAAAGAATAGAATGGCCTCACTCAATAAAAACAAATAAAAGTGAAGAAGCAGTGAATGAAGAAATAGAGGGAAATACATTCTTTACTTTTATAGGTGGGGAAAGAGATGGCACAGGAAGCTACGTCTACCCCAATGTTTCCACATAAAGAAAGAAACTTGAAACAACTGTCAATTAAAAACATATTTTCTAGAAAAATTACAGAAAAGGGGGAGTTAACTAAACAACAGAATATTGACGTTTTAGAAGTAGTAAATAAGGAAGTAAGCAAAAGGGTAGAAGATATAAAGGTAACTTTGGAAACAAATAAAGTAATTGAACAAAAGATAAGATCTAAAACAAAGCATGAATCAGTCAGAACTAGAGGTGGTAAAATATGTGAATAAGGAATTAAAAGTTAATATGGAAAAGGAAATGGAAAAGGAAAAGGACCTAGAACATGATGAGTTGGAATCAAAACTGAGTTGGAATAGAGAGGAAGAGACACAATTAATGAGCCCCATAACAACAGATTCAATTGTATGTGACAATTTGACTAAGGATGTAATTAATGCCTTAAGAGACCCTTTATTGGCAAATGTAATGCTATATGAACAAATGATGTTGATTAAACAGGACCTTTCCTTTTTAAAGGGGGTCTGTTTGGAGAATAGAAATTGAATTTTACAAGTAATGAAGTGTGATACAGACCAGGAAAAATTTCTAAAAGAAGATATTTACTTGTTCAAAACATCCAGATTAGTGAAAGGGGGGATAAGATCCAAAAAGTAGATATAAGGCTGAATATGACAGAAGAATTGGAAAAAGAAAGAATAGGACCCATAAGCAAGGAAATATCTAATTTATGGGAAAGTATAAACAAAGAAGATGTTATGAAGAATGAATTATATATTAGAGAATGTGAGTATGAGGAAGGTTCAGAATTAATTATGTTAACTCAGAAAGAATGGAGGCAGGGAAGCATTGCAGTGAAATTGAAAGGTAACAACAAGGAAATCTGGGGAAAGGGCTAAGACAAGAAGAAAAGAGAAAATGGGAAGATAAAATAGTAATTGTAAACCATATTTTGAAGGGAAATATCAGGAAATAGAGTGTATATAGAGACTGATGTAAGTACAGAGAAGGGGAATATAAGCAAGGTTTGAGAGGAAGAAAAGAAGAAGAAAAAAGGTGAGAAAAACATAAATAAGATAGAAAAAAGAAATCTAGGAGAGTTAAGGGAAGATGATTATGGAAGAAGTAAAATGGAGACAAAGGGCAAATGATCTAAGGCCCCAAAAAAGAAAATAAGAGAAAAAGAGTTAATTAAAAGCAACAATACAAAAAGAAAAGGTAAATTAGGGAGCTTGGAAAAGGATTATCCGTTAGTGCAGGAAAAAAAGATTTGTTGAAGAGGAAAATAATAAATTCATTATGGAAAAGGGAACATCAAATCAGAAAATGAAATTGACAGAGGAAGGAGATAAAGAGGATAATAAGAGGCAGATAATTGAATTGGAGAAGGTACCAAGGAGAAAAATTGAGTCTGATTATGCACTCCCAATATATAAAGTTGGTATCATCCCAGAAGACAGAGGTTAAACTGGACATACATATGAAACATTGTTTGCAAATGGTTCTACAAGAGCAAGAATCTAGTGTTACATTGTTAAAACATTTGGGTGTCATTCGACCAATAGATGACATGGAACTGATATTCTTGATTTCAGACCAATAGTATATATTGAAGGCAATTGAAAATCAAAAATCTAAAATAAGGAATTTAGGTTTTGAAACGAAAAGTGTGGTCGGTATTAAGGTATTATTTCTAGAATATTATAAAAAATAAAAGAGGATAGTAGTGGTAAGGGGTTCCTGATTTTGATATTTGGAATAAATAACTTCCTAAATGAAATGCAAAGGAATTTAAAAACAAAAGTGGTTGAGCTACTCCAAAACTTGTTAAAGATGAATGATTTTAAACAAGAAAGTGAAAAAAGTGGTTAGATGGGAGGATAATGGACAAGTGACATTGTGGGTAAGCAATCTACCTGACTATCAACTAATATTGTCTAATGCAAGATTTTTAGATAAGATAGACATGGTGGAAACAGTAATTGAAGAAATAGGAATAAAGAATTGTGAATCTGTTCATTGGATGAACTTGATTCATACGACGAGTCAATTTCATATTTTGTATGATCTAAATGAGGGATGACAAAGAAGAAAAAATGATGATAAAGAAAACCAAAAATAATGGAGAAACAAACATCTGAGATAACAGGAAATAAAGTAACATTATTTCCTGGAATGTGTCAGTAATTAAAGATAAATTAGCAGATCCAGCAACTTATGATTTCATGACTAAATATGAATGTATGTGTTTGCAGGAAACCTGGAGTGCTCAAATCATAAATACTAATGGGTATAAGTATTTTGACAAAATGCTAAAAAAGAGAAGACATACGGTAGGTTAGTCGGGGGATTGATAATATGGATGAAAATATCCCAAAAATATAAGGTTGAGGAGGTTGTGATAGACTCTGAAAATATTGTGTGTATTCATATTAAAACTAGAGACTCTGTATTGTTAATCTTCAATGTATATATGGCACCAATAAATTCAAGACATAAGGATCAGAACTTATTACTGACTTTAGAAAAAAATATTAGATCTTTGGATATGGAAAATTCCAGATGTTGGGATAATTATAGTTGGTAATGTTAATGCAAGGGTAGGCCAGAATAGGTATATGCCAACTGATATGAGAACTTTGTATAGCTATGAATAATAATAATCTATCTAAAATTAGAAGTAAGAAAGATAACAAAACTACTGTAAGGGGTAAGGAGATCTGAGCCATGATGGAGGAAAGAAATTTTACATTGATTAATGGCAGGTCAAAAAGTGATAGTATGGGGGAATATACATATATAGGGGGAAAGGGAATGTCAATACTTGATCAATGCTGGGTAAACTTGAACTTAATACTCCAGGTTTATGATTTACAGATAAGTGTTAGAGCAGAGAGTGAGCACATTCCCATAGTGTTAAAGGAGGGATTATGGGAAAAGATGAATAAAAAAGAACAAGAAAACAATAAGGACAAAATTGGGAATTAAATGGGATTTGGTTGATAACTTAGCATCTAACCAGTTACTAATAGAAAGTGGAATAAAGGATCAAATGACAGAAATGGTGGAGAGAGAAAAGGATGACAATATTATTCAAGAATTTGGAGGGATTATGAGACAATTGGCACAATTAATAACAGAAGCATCATATATAATGGTAGTTAAGGGGAGTAGGTAGTATGATAAAGAGTGTAAAGGAAAAAAGAAAGAAATCAATAGACTAGAAAAGTGGTTAAGGAAAAATCCAGGAGAAAGGCTAAGGACACAATTAATTGAAATTAGGAATGAATATAGGATGATGTTGGTTGATAAAAGGGATAAATACAGGGAGGTGCTCTGGAAAGAGTTTGAAGAAGTAGTAAAGCAAAAATATAAAAAAAAAGATTTTGAAGTATGGTAGCAAAGGGATGCAGTGCAAATAATGAGGATGTAGAGAATCATATAGAACCTTATGTATGGGAAGATTACTATAGAACACTTTTCTATGAACCTGATATTAGTGATGGAAAATGCAGAGGAGATATCTGGATCCCATTCAAGGCAGGGATAACAGAAATGGAAATTAGACAGGCACTATGGGAGACCAAAAGGCACAAAGCACCCAGACCAGATAGTATTCCAGTGGATATAATGAAGTATGATTTAGATCTTTGGGTGATAGGTTTAAAAGGGATATTTGATTACATAGTTAAAACAGAAGAGATTATACCTTCCTGGAAAGAGAATATTGTGATTCCAGTCTTCAAGAATGGTGACAAAAGTAACCCAAAGGATTATAGACCAATTAGCTTGCTAGACAATTCTCAAAAGATCTTTACAAAAGTGCTACAGAAAAGAATTATGAAATGGATATTAAAACATAAAATAATTGATGAAGTACAGGCAGGTTTTATGCAGGGACACTCTACAATTGACCAATACTATGTTCTATCAACATATAATTAATAAATATATTAAAATAAAAAACAAGTTATATTGTGTATTCATAGATTTAAGTGTGGCATTTGATAAAGTAAGAAGGGATAAATTATGGATTATACTGGAAGAATATGGGATGGAACAAGCATTGATCAATTTGTTGATAAAACTTTACACAGAAAATATAACAACTGTAAGATATAATAAAGAAGGAGACAAAATGGAGACATTTAAAATAAACATAGGCTTAAGGTAAGGGTGTGTACTGTCACCAATTTTATCTAATCTATATCTAAATAAAGTACCATTTGAACTTTATGATAAGGAATTACATATGCCAAAGATAGGAGGAAGACAATGCCCCTATTTGGCGTTTGCAGATAATATAGTTTTACTTTCAATCAGTTACCTGGGAATAAAGTGAAGTCTAAATAAATTTGTTTGGGGATGCCATCAAGCAGTACTAGAAAAAAATTATGGAAAGACTAAATACATGGTTTCTCATAGAACTCGACTGGTGGGAGGGAAAGAATTGAAACTCAAATATGAGGCCAATAGTATAGAGACCGTAAAGAATTTTTGCTATTTGGGTATAACTTTTTCAATAATTTAAAATGGAACGAACATAAGAAATATATTATAAATAAAACAAATGTATACCATCGTTGGAAAGATTTGCCCATCAGTATGGGGGTCAATCTATAAAAGGTTTCATAAGAGTATTGAATGCTAAGTTAGGTAGTTAAATATTGTATGGAGCTGAGATCTGGGGAAGAAGTGACACTAAAGGTTTGGAGGTCATAATGAATACATTTTACAAAAGAATTTTAGGATTATCCCCGGGAGTTTCATCCTCACTAGCCTGGTTGGAACTGGGACAATTGCCAATAAGATGCTATATTGAACTGTTAGCTGTTTATTGGTTAAAAGTTTTTATTATGAATGAAGAAAGATTACCCCGAATGTGTTTAGAGGAAACTATAACATATATGAACATGGGGTTTAAATGCCCCGGATGGTTCACAGTGGAAAACATTATTAGACCATATGGCCTTCTGGATAGCTTGGCATGGAGTCTGGTTACACCAGTTAGAGATCTTCAATCATGCATAAAAATTAGAATTAGAGATATTTTTATCCAACAAGAGATGAAAATCAGCCGTAAGGCAAAAATAAGTAAATGGATGGCCTCTAATATAAAAAGAAATTTGGCCTTGGAAACATACTTGGTGAAACTAAAAGAACCAAAAAAAAAAGGAAATGTGTTACTAGATTTAGGTTTGAATATTTTGATTCAGAGAATCTTGGGGGAATTTGTGCCAAGCAGAAGGAAGGAACATGTGGATGTAAGTTGGGAATGGATGATCTACTTCATATTCTGATACTATGCCAATTTTATAACTTTGAATGTAACTTGTATCTTGTGAATATCCTAGCAAATTTGGATATGGCCCTTACATATCAAATGAATAGTATATTGAAAAATACAGAGAGGGATCAGTTAGATAAATTGGCACAGTTCTTTAAAAATGTGGAAAGGAAAAAAAAACATATTGTTAGTGTGAAGACTGATAATAACTGATGTGGTAGAAATTAGGAATCTGGGTATCCTGGCACTAGGAAGTAAGAACTATAGTAAGGTCAAAGGATAAGTGTAAACAGTTAATTAAAAATGACTATTAGGAGATTAGTCAAGTGAGATAAAGGTGATGTGCAATAAGATCAAAACGATATACAACCATTGATTGTCATGTTTAGTATAAAAATGTGAATTTATGAGTACTATCTTAGAGCTTTTTATGAAATATAATATAGAGTGAATTGAATTTATTTTATATGGATTATTTATGAGATTTTTGTACTGCAATATGAATGGAATTCATTTAAACAAATATTTAAGACAATTTTGTTTGTCACACAATAAAAGATTTGAATCTGAATATTAGTGAGTACTTTATTGATCATATCTAAATTAGCTTTTTTATAAAGAAAGATTTCAGAGACATTCCTAGACATGGAAACATCGGAAATTATGTCAAGTGAAATCATATTGTGGTTACTACATACAAGTGGTGCTTGTACTGTACAGTTTTTCATTATCATATTTTCTTAATTTATCACAATATCTAATATGTTTGAATCCCTTGTTGGAGTTGTAACTTATTGTGTTAAGGATAGTTCACCACACAAATTCAAAAAATCTTTGGAGATGCTTGATTGACTGGAACAAAGGTACTGCCCAATGTCACCCATATTTAAGTCTCCCAAAAACACTGTCTCCACTTGGTCTACAGCTTTTTTCAATTCATTCATAATTTCTTTCGATATTAGGGGGTTGGTATCCGGTGGACGGTAGCATAAGCCTATTAAAAGAATTTCATTATTTTTATTCAATATTTTTATCCATAAGGTTTCAGTGTGATTAGATGTTTTTATTTTGTTTGTAATATTTATAGGTTTTAGTTCACATTTTATATAAAATGCAATTCCTCCTCCTCTCCTGTTTTCTCTACTGTTAAAAAAACAAATCATAATCAGAGATTTCTGTCCCCCACATTTCTTTATTGGGCCACCAGGTTTCAATCAATCAAAATCTTTATTTATCCAGGTGGGCACCATTGAGCAAGGCTCATTTGCAAGGTGGACCTGGTCATGAATTCATCAAAGTGCAGTACAGAAGCAGGTATACAAAAAGCAATAATATACGAGGAAGAAAAAGTATATACAGTGTATACAGTACAGTACAAGGTTGAAATAAATAAAATAAACAGCATTATTTTACAATTGAAGAAGTCAGCAGATGTACAATCAACCGTAGACATACAGGGGTTATAAGCAGAGATCTTTAGAGTGAGGCAGCTGGCAACTACACCTATAGGGGTAAGAGGCCGTGTATGGGGTGGCAGGTTAGAGAGGTAAAGAAGTGGAGGGATATATTACCGATGGCTGGGGGAAAAATTGAGCTAAAACTATAGAAAGTGATGATGGCTGTCTTGTACTTGTTTATTATGATAATGACGGAGGAGGGATAAATAATTGGGACACTAATATGGATGGGGTGAGACTTGTGGGACAGTGATGGCAACAATATCTGAGTTATGCAAATTACAGAGTGCTTTTAGTTCATCCATTTTATTAGTCAAACTTTGGGCACTGACTAAATATGTATTTATGGATGTTTTATTTATCAGAGGCTTAGTTTTGATAGGGGTGGCAACTTTCATAATAAGTGTGTGATCAATAGTGGCAAGATGGCACTTTCGATCCTCCCCCCTTTTTATTTGTTTAAACCCATGATGGTAAGAGCCGAAAGAAAAAATGAAGTTAGTTGGTCTGTGTCTCTTTTATTTAGATGTAATCCATCTATGGCAAACAAAGATCTGTTTTGTGAGAAAGTTCTCCAGTGGTCAATAAATAAGATGTTCTCTTGAATACACCAGTTTCTAAGCCTAGCGTTAATTCTGGCTATAGTATTATTATTTTTTTCCTGTGAAGCTCTTGGTATTGGTAGAATAGCAGAGATCACAACATGACACTTATTTTGCTGTATTTTCTTTCCTAAGTCTAGCAATTCATAACATACATCCTTTTCATGCATGTGTCTCACATTATTAGACCCTACATGCATGATAATTTTAGTGTACTCTTCTTTTAACAAATTGTCAAGTCTTGATGCAACATCTTGTATTTTTGCCCCTGGTAGACGTGTGGCATTGTTTCTTAGTTTATTGGTTGGTGGGAGGTGAGAATCAATGTGTTTAATAATAGTCTCCAATGATTTTATGTTGAATCATATCATTAGAATGAGAATTATTCTCAGTGACAGTGTCAGGGATTTCATAGTATCTTCTAAAGATGCAAATCTATTATTAGTTGGTACTGAATAAGAAGGTGTGTGAAAAGGGTAGCACAAGATATTAGCATCAGCGACTGGGCGCCTACAAAAATGGTGACCCAATCCCCGGCGCTTGTCTGCAAGACTACGGTGGGGTAGGGTGTCCGGATGGGGGGGTCTGCAAATATAGCAACAGGATGTCACTATATGTACACGCGTGGGGGGGAGCAAGCACACACAGTGAGGGGTGGGAGGGTATGTGAGGGGTGGTGCTGCAGTGGGTTGCAAAGCCAACCCCATGGCGTGGTGGTTGGGTAGGTAGCGTTGGTGGGCAGGGTACTGGGTTCGGGTCTGGGCGCTGGTGTGTTTTTGTTGCACCCAGCCTGAATCTTTTTCACCCCGACATGCCTCCCTCCTAGAATTGAGAATCCTTGGTAGGGGGTGCGTGGGTGATGTCTTCACGGGTGTGTAAAGGCACAGCCTCCATAAACTTAAAAAACTAAGTCCTCAGTGCGATTTTGCTGTGTGCTGGGGTATCAGAGTGCCAAAATAAATTTTCAGCACTCTGACTTTGCGATGATTACCTTTAGGCGTTTGCTGTTATCACATAAACCCATGAAAAGTATTATCTTAACAGGAGGGTTATAGACCTCAGCTCTCCTCTGTTTTTTGACCTTCTATGTTGTACTGTTTCCCAGTCCCCTGTTTCAGTATTAACTGGCTCTGGTTCTTGTGATCTTTTATCTCTTTGTGTGCTGTTGCTTTCTGTTTCAGTATCAACACCCTGAGTTATATCTTGCATTTTGTTACAGGTAAGAGATGCACCATTATCTGTGGTAACAGCTGGCTTAACAGTTGGAAGGGCTATATTTCTAAGCATGTTGTCCATGAAGCATTCTAAACTGCATAATTATTTTAGGTTAGTCAGTTCAGTGTTCAGTTTAGTAATTTCCCCTTTAAGGCTTAAGATAATTTCACAGTTAACGCATGAAAAGAAAATTATGGGTTCAGCAACAATGCTATTCTTGCGATCAATTGTATTACAGGTTTGACAAACTAGCACCTTGCTTCCATTTCCTAGCTCTAAGATGTTAAACTGATTTTGTTTGCTCTGTTCCATAATAGAAGACAGGAGGGGTTACTTACAGACTGCTTGTAACAGGATATTAGGGCCAGATTCTCCTTTGGTATTAAAGTGACAAGGTTTCAAGCCTATAGCAGCTCCCTAGGCGGATGCTGGCAGACGTTTCTTGCCTCTGCCTGCATTGCTTCCACCCTGTGCTCACCTTGACTCACTGGGGGAAGTAATAAATAGGGTGGAAAGCATGGAAGCGACATCATGTCCACTTCCTATCTCACTGAGGCAATATTTAAAAGTTTTATCAAGTAGTTTAGCAATTTACTAGTGTAGCTACAGGCTACCATGCCTTTTAAAAAGACACTGTAAACCTGTCTTGGTGCTCTAAAGGGCTGATGAAAACTGCAGAACATCCCCAACAGCTCTCTGTGTTCTACTAAATGGTCCCCCTCAGTTTCACAGGCAGTGAAGCAAAGTGGAACCAAAAACACAGCTTTCATTTGAGTATTAGTAGTAAAAAAGTTCCCTGCTCATGCACAGGGAGATGAGATTACTGCCAGTAGTTATCTGAAATGATACATGACCACAAGATATAGATACAGTAAGTGTAGCCTGTGGGCAAGGACAGCACCAGCAGTCACTATAATGCAGGTTCCCCATATGATATAGGGAATGTGGGGTCCTATAGGTCCTATGTAAGATCTTAAATTGAAATTTTCTGGCTTGGAGTTCCCTGTTTTCATGGTAGGCCTGGATCCACACTGTGTGCCATTCCTTGGTGAAATAGAGAGATCTAATTCTGCTTTCTAGAGCTCTCATGGGCCTGTGGAACCAGAGACAGGACCATGTGCAGCCCTCAGTCTTGACAGCCTTGCTGTCATGTGTCTCAGTGTTGGTAGAGCTACAGGAATAATGGACATCCCTGCTTCATCCCCACCCTAGGCTAAAGCTTCTAGAGGTTGTGATGTTTCTCAGGATCTTAGCTGTGGGTGACCCCTACAACAGACGAATTGCATGGATAAACTGTGGTGCAAAGCCAAAATGTGCCTTGGTGTCAAAGAGATATTCCCACTTCACCCTGTCAAGTGCCTTTTCCACATTTAATGACAGAGTGGCAGTGGGCTCAGCCCAGGCATATGAACATACAAACATATGAATCTGCCAGCAGAGACAGACCACCCAGTCTATCAATGCCTGCACGAGTGTGCAGCTAGCACCCTAGATTGCAGCTGCCCCAACCCTTCCCCATCTGTCATTCCAATGACGGCTTTAGCCCCCTCCACCCAGACCCTCCTTCTTGCTTTGTCCCACTCCCACTTAAAACTTCCTACTGTGTTACATACCACCCCCTTTGGTAGAGTGTTCCATTTAAACACCACTCTCTCCATGAAGTGGTGCATCCTCTTCTCCCCCTAAATCTTCCGGCCTCCAATCTTAGTTCATGCCCCCTTGTGTCACTACTCCTCCTCAGTTTAAATGCTCCTTCAGTGCTAGCTTTGTTTATCCCCCTCAGATACTTGAATGTTTCAATCATATCCCCCATCCCTCCTCTCCTCCAGTGTGTACATAGTCAGCTCATTCAGCCTGTCTTTGTAGGCCTTGCCCTCCATCCCCTGTAACATTTTTGTTGCCCTCTGTTGCACACCTTCCAGTAAAGTAATATCCCTCTTCAGATACTGCCACCAGTTCCACACACAGTACTCCAAGTGCAGCCTGACCAAAGATATGTAGAGGGGCAGGATCACCTCCCTATGCCTGGATGAGAAAACCCTTATGATACAGCCCAGCATCTTGTTCACCTTAGCTGCTGTTTTCCTGCATTAGGCAGAGTTGTTCATGCTCCCTGTTACCAACACCCCAAAGTCCTTCTCTTCCTCAGTGATCCCTACAGGCATGAATCTCCCACAGAATGTCTAATGTCTGCTGTATATTATCAGAGCCTATATATCTGGGTACAAAGCCCACCTGGTCTGAATTTATCAGATCACCCATGACTAACTCCAATTTCCCTGCCAACATTTTCATGTAAATTTTCATGTCCACATTGATTAGGGAGGTGGGCCAAAACTATGAAGTGAGGATACAATCCTTCTGTTATTTGATAATTAAATAAGGGCTTCACTAAATGAGGGTGGGAGGGCTCCCCGGATTTGAGCGACATTAAATAACCTAGTGAGAAAGGGTGCTAACAGATGTGAAAAGTCCTGATGAAAATCAAATAGAAAGGCATCCAATCCAGGGGACTTCCCAGATGCCATGGAGTTAATGGCACTAGTGACTTCTGCAACTGAGAAGGGCTCAATTAAGACCTGCTTTGCTTTTCTTTTTTTTTTTTGTTCTTTAATATGCCCGGGCTTAAGATTGGGGTCCATTCTTGTCATGGTATTAGAAATCCCTGAACATTTGGAGACACTAACCCGAGAGACACATACCATATAAATGTATTTATTAGTACTACTTCTACTTTTCAAGTCACTCTGGCTCTTTCTCACTTCTTGAGAAAGAGACAGAGTGACTTGAAATACAGAGGTACTGTGGGTGTACGTTTCGTGTGTAATTATTTTCATGTGTTCAGCTTGAATAAAAGATTGATAATTGAAGAAGAATCTGTACTTCTGCTTTATTTGAGGCTCAGTGTCCGAGACCAGCTTCTGCATGACCTGGAAAACAGACATCCAAAAATAGAATGGTTCAAGTAGGGCAACAATGGAGTTTGCCCCCCTCTTAAAGGGCAGACCAAGTTGTCCTGGTGGATCCCTTCCCTAAGGACAAAGTGGTAGTGCTCAGAAAGAGGAGGGGACTGAGGGGGTGGAGCAATAAGGCAGGAAGGGAAGGGGCATGAAGAGGAACAGGTGAACCATAAGAGAGTCAAGGAAGTGGGAGGGGGGGAATTTATAGGGTATATAACAGGCAGCACAAAGGTAATCTACCTCTTTTGCTGGTTTATAAACTTTGTTTGAGTTAGATCAACAAAGCCAGCATGTCGGATTGGCTATCAATAGATTTTGAAGAACCAGAATAAAACAGAACAGAAGGTTGGTGAAGCAGTGAAGCAAGGAATTTCGGCAAGGTGATATATATAAAAAAAAAATTATTAAAGGGGTGTGTGTTTGGGTTCGATACGATGTGCCTTCAAGGTATTTTAGTTTGGATTTTTTAGGAGATGTGGATATTTAAGGTTCTTTTTGCTGTGTGATATTTTGTAAGAAGCCTGGTAATTTGTGTTGGACAATTGTATCATATTGCAGTATTGTTTTGGTTTGAAAATGAAGGATACTGGAGAGCAGGAATCCTTCGAGGCCTTGCAGTTTGTCCCGAGTAGGTACTTGGGGAGTGGCATCCTGTAGTTTAGGCCAGATATACAGTGTTTTGGTAAGACCTTTAATCGCGGGTGAGGGGCCTAGCGTCAGTGCAAGGGCACACAAAGGGACGGCTAGTGCCGACAGACTGCATTGGTTGAGGACGCGAGGGTTTTGAACAATAAGCAGGGAGAGCATCTAGCAAGTAGCTAAGTTTTCCTGTGAAAAACGTGGAATGCCGCAGAGAGAGCAAGGGGAAGCGTGCGAGGTGACAGCAGAAGTTGGTGCTCCAACAAAGAATCATGGAGAGTGCCTTTTTTCTTTGGGTGCCAAATTTTTAAGAAGCGAGGCAGCATAGGGAGGGGGAGAGATGACTAAGGCCAGTCAAACAAGGCCTTGGGGAAGCCACGTAGCTGGCGCATTAGTGGCATCTGATGTCACGATGGGGGGGGTGACAGGGGGAGGTTTGCCTTCTTTTAAAAACAAACATTGGCATGGTAAGCCTAGACGAAGGCGAGGTCATTACGGGAGGCTAAAAAGGGGGGAAGGATGTCGGAGCAGGTGAAGTGAGTTTTATTTTCGTTTTTGTGACTGAACAGTCTAAAAGGCCTAGTAGGGCTAGGCCAGATAGGAAACCAGGCGGCTGGTGTTTTCTTTATTTTGGGCATCATGTCATGCATCTTGGCAAAGGGGACTTGCAAGCAACTGGGGCTGTCGATGGCAACCGGAAAAAGGGTTTTTAATGGGGAACTGCACTGGGGCATTAGGACTCCAGGAGCCAGGTCAGGGGAAGCCACATGGTGACAGCCATGGCGTGTGATGTCACATCTCATGGTGGGGGGTGAGGGTGGGGAGTCCAGACAAGTCTGTGTGAAAGAATGAATGAGAATAGCCAAGGCCTACTATATGGGGAGGAGGCATATATACCTTATATATAGATAATATCACATATTTTGTTTAAGATGGCAAGGGAGACCTAGCTAGAAGTCAGGCATTTCAATATGGCAAGGCCCTATCAGACCATAGCAGCGATGGAAAGGGGGGGTGCCCAAGGGGGACCTAGGTCCAGCGGAGAGAGGTGGGGGTCTGAGGCTTAGTTTTATCAGCTGTCCGCAGAAAAAAAATAAAAATAATAAAAAAGAGAGGGCAGAGAAATGGCATAAATAAAAAGGGGGGGTTGTTTATAACAAAGGGATAATGAGCGATGATTTACTTAGTTTTTTGCAGCATTTCTTAAAGCACGACAAGGAGAGGCATGGCACCAAAGAAGAACAAGCCATCTAGGGAAGACACATACAAGGTGATTGTGGAATTGGCGGAGAAGGCCAACATGATGTGGCAGCTAGTGGAAGGGGATGAGCCTGAGCTGTCTGGGGAGAAGCGGAAAGCAGAGAAGGGAAAAGGGGGTGGAGGAAAATGGCTGACAGTGAGTTCAAAAAGGCCCCTGGTGATAGCACCTCTCTGAGCGGTCAGCCCAGCACCCTCGCCCCCTGGGGCCCCTGAGCCACTAGTACCATCCCCAAAACCATCGGTGGTGCCCCTGGAGGTACCCAGTTTGGAGCCTCAGGCCACAGTAGTCCTGTCACCCCGGTGCCACAGATGACAGTATAGTCACAGGAACCAGGACTGATGCAGATCGCGGACAATGGGCCTCAGGAAATGATAAGGCCAAGAGGTAGTGTATCAGGTTCCGTAGGTGAAAGTATTAAAGAATATATAGGTCAAATAATTGCAGCACTGGGGTAGGGGGTTTAGGACAGATGGAGTCAGCATTGACGGAGATTAGAACAGACAAAGAAGCCACAGGGGAAGAGAAGAAGGAGCCGGATAGTCTGGGAAAGGGTACAAGGGAAATTGGTATGCCCGGCATGAGGATAGGGGAACATGTGCCTTTGGCTACAAAGGAAAAGATATGGAAAGGGGAATATGTGGACATATTTGCCCTGGTGAGTAGGGAGGCGGTGGACAAATATGAGGAAACTGAGAGTATAGGGAAAAGTGAGATGGCAGCCGCTGTAGTGTTATTGGGTAAGAAAGAAGAAGATAAATTTAGGAAAGGCAAAACCTGGGATGGATGGTTTGTTGGTTTTGCCTCATACTCTGCCATAGTGATGGAGAAGAAGCCAGATTTGGGGATCCCGCTGATTACATACTCATTGATCATACGGCAGGCAAAAGTAAAAGGGGGGTTAGGATGGATATACCATGACGAATTCTTTCGCCAGAGGATGGCCACATACGGGGACATAAGATGGGACACAAAGTGGCTAGATTTTGGATGGATTATGTTACTGACCAATCCACCTTGGAAGGGGACATGGGTAAAAAAGGGGGTTTGTTCCATAAATGTTGTTGGGGATACAACAGGGCATTTTGTTCTTGGCTGCAGTGACGGTTTAGGCACGCATGTTTAAAATGTGGGGGTACCAACCCAACATTGAGCTGTAGGACCTTGTGAACCCAGGGGACGCAAGTGGGTTGAGTTCATGGGACAAGCCACCAGCCCTTTCGGGAGGGGCAGGGTTATAGGTGTCAGGCGTGGAACAGAGGGACAAGGGGCAGGGGCCAGGGGAATAGAGGAACCCAGTCATATTAATTGGACTAGTCGAGTGGCAAGGATGGGGGGCCAGGCAGGGGAGGAAGGGAACAGGGGAGACAGGGAGTGATTTCAGGTAACCAGGACTCCAATCAAGAGCAGATCCTGAGACAGGTGGCTTATAGGGTACCCGGACAAAAAGACGGCAAAAATGTTACAGGAAGGTTTTAAATTTGGTTTCTCCCTCCAATGCAACATGCCAAGGCAAGCAAAGGAAGCAAAAAACCTGGGGTCAGTTAGGGGGAAGGAAGACTTTTGAGACAGAAGATTGAGAAGGAGAAGGCGGTGGGGAGGGTGGAAGGCCCATATCTGTTTTCCCCGATAGACAGATTGAGGATTTTCCCTCTGGGTTTGATTCTTAAAAAACAAGATGGGGAATACAGAGTGATACATCACCTGTCTTTTCCAGAGCGAGATTCCGTGAATGATTTTATAGGTGAAGAATACAGCAAGGTGACCTACGCCACTCTGGAAGAGGCAGTGCACATCATAAGGGCTAGCGAAGACAGCTATTGAATCAGCTTTCTGCTTGCTGCCTGTTAGGAGAGAGGACTGGGACCTTTTGGGGTTTAAGGTGGAAGAGCAATACTATTTTGATAAGGCAATGCCCATGGGTTGTTCAATAGCTTGTGCTGCATTTGAAACATTCAGCACCTGCCTTCAGTGGATCTTTCAAAGAAAAAACAGGTATAAGACTGTGATACACTATTTGGATGACTTCCTACTGATAGGCAGTGGACGCAGGGAGGTTGAGGATATGCTAGCGAGCTTTCAGCTATTATGTGCAGAGCTCGGTGTGCCCCTGGCACTGGGAAAAAAACTGAGGGACCTAGCAAGGTGTTGGAGTTCCTAGGAACTGAGATAGATGTGCTGGAGGAGGTATTTCGGTTACCTGAGTAAAAAAAAGTGCTGAGGTTAAGAGAATTGTTTCAGCTACAGATGAACAAGCAGCGAGTTCAACTGAGGCAGGTGCAGAAAGTGCTAGGCCACTTGAATTTTGCCTGCAGGTCAATTGGGCCAGGGAGGCCGTTCACAAGGAGACTGGCGAGGGCAACAGCAGGGGTGACGAGGCCACACCATTGGGTGGACTTAAGCAAAGGGATAAAAGATGACTTCAGGGTATGGGAGGAATTTTTAAGCAGCTACAATGGCATATCATTTTGGCAAGAGGACTGGGTCTATAACACCAACCTGGAACTGTATACGGATGTAGCAGGGGAGAAAGGGATGGGAGGGTACTTGAGATGAAAATGGTTTGCAGAGCCCTGGCCAGAGGAATGGATAAGGGATGGTAGGGTAAAGGACATTACATTGGTAGAAATTATACCGATTTGGACCTGTACTTTGGTGTGGGGGGAGGAGTTGCAAAATCAGAAGGTGGTTTTCTGGTGCGACAATAAGGCAGTGGTGGATGTCCTGAATAACAAAGTTGCCAGGTCAGAGTCCATAATGTGGGTGTTGAGGCAGTTAGTTTTGAGAGGGCTACAGTTGAATATGTCATTTAGGGCCAAGCACATAGATGGGATGAGGAATATCCTAGCTGACAGCCTTTCCCATCTGCAGCTGGACTGTTTCCCGGTGCTGGTACCAACAGTGGAGGAACTGAAAATGCCCATCCCAACTAACATCTGAAACGTTGGTAAGAGGGAGCTGAGATGCTGTTTCAGAACTCATGGGCACCATGGACCTTGAGGGCTTTTGAAGGGGCATGGCGGGTGTTGCAGGCTTTCAGGGTGGCACACCACATGGAGGTAGGTGAGTCCATTACAGAAGATCAGCTAGGGAAGTTTATGGTAGTTTATGGTAGATCAATGGGACAATGGGAGAGGGGTTTGGCATACCACACAATGGGAGTATACCTAGCCTGGATCAGTGTAGTATGTAGCCTGAAGAGATGGCAGGATCCCATGAAATCAATGATGATACGGAGGATGCTACAAGGTTGGAGCAGGTTGAAACAGAGAGGACAGTAGGCACCCGATAGCCGAGCATTGGCTATCCAGACTAAAAGGAGTGCTCACTGAGGTTTGTAGGTCTAAGGACAAAGTACAGCTATTCTTTACAATATATGTAGTAATGTTCACGGGTGCATTAAGAGTGAGTGAGGCAGTGGGTCATGGTGGTAAGGATGATAAAGGAGGGCTGGAATGGGGGGACATAAGTTGGGGGCAGGAAACAATACATCTGGTAATCCAAAGATCAAAAACAGACCAGATGGGAAAAGGTTGTGTCATAACCATAAATCCCCATCCTGAAGGGACCTTGTGTCCAGTGAAGGCTTTGTTGGGCTTATGCCACAGAGAGATGCAAAAAAGAAGGGAGATTATTTGTGCATGGGGACAGGAAAAAGGTGACCAGCTATCGGGTCACAGCCATACTAAAAAAAGGCATGGAGTTTGTGGGCGAGAACCCAGCTAGCTATTCGTCCCATTCATTCCATATAGGAGCCACATCAAAATGGGTGGCTGAAGGAGAATCAGTGGACAATATGTTGAAAAAGGGGCACTGGCGGTCTGCCACTTATAAAAGGTACATCTGTGATTTCAAAGTTTGAAGTTTAACATACCATCTATATTTTATTTTTCAGGTAAAGGCCAAGAGGGGGAAGAGAAGTCATGGAATTTACAATATTAAAGGAGTCTTGTTTAAATCCAATAGGTAGAGGGAGGATAATGGAAGTGTGGATCTGTGGGCATTCCTACATTTACTGGGTGGCAAGAAGAGTGGAAAAGAAGGCCGAGGGAAAGCAACTCTATCAAGATGTCAGACAATATAGGCTGATATGGCGTGGCATTCAAGGGATGAAGTGGGCACAATTACTTCCTTTGTTACTGGAGATGAAGGAGCGGAGATCTACTGTATACCAGATTTGATTATCATACACCTGGGAGGGAATGATATAATTGAAAAAACATAGGTAGGCACATATCTAAAGATAAAGAGGGATTTGGAGAAGGTAAGACAATGGTGGCCAGAGGTGACCCTGGTGTGCTCCGTCATGATACCATGGAGAGTATGGAGACATGCACACAGACATGCAGTGGTAGATAAAGCCAGGAGAAAGATGAATAGGAGAGTGGGGACTTTGGTAAGAAGCATGGGAGGACATGTGATAATGAAGGGAATGGAAGAATGGGTAGAGGAATTTTACAGATCCAATGGAGTTTACTTATCAGACCTGGCCATAGATATGTTTAACACAGAGATGATGGGACTAATTGAGGCCTGGAGGAGACAGACAAACAGATAGATCCAGGGGAGGAGAAGGGACAGTAAGGGAAGGCAGTCATCCAATGCAAGCTGGAGACTGGCTATGAGGAAAAAGGGGGGGAAGGGGGGGAATGGAAAGAAAAGAGGAGAAGGAGAACAACAGAAAAAGAAGAAAGTGGTCTTGGTTATCACCATTCTCTATAAGAAGAGAGAAGAAGAAGGATGCCAGGTTTTGACCTGGGGAGGCGAGAAGAAGCAGAAGAAGAAGTGAAGTGAATGATATTGATATGTAATGCAATAGACTAAAAGAGGGGTAATAAGACAATAGCTCAAGATGATTATGGGAATGTAACAAAGAAAATATGGTTTATAATAAACTGATTGCCGATCTAAGCACAACAACATACTGCTGGTCTGTCTTTTTTGGGAACAGGGGGGAATCCGGGACAAAGGAGTTTGCCCCTTCTTAAGGGGGCAGATCAAGTTGTCCTGGTGGACCCCTTCCCTAAGGACAAAGTGGTAGTGCTCAGAAAGAGGAGGGGAATGAGGAGGTGGAGCAATAAAGCAGGAAGGGGTGTTGTCTAAACACTCTTGGTGTGTAGGGTAAACAATAATAAAAATAATAATAATACAGATTCTTGTGTCTCGGAGTCTGCCAAGAAACATTCGTAAACAAGCAAGGAGTACTAATAAAGTTTATTATGCTACCTACGCCAAGCATGTGACAAAGAAAATCACAAACGAGATGGGTTTCTCACCACTCCTGAAGAATGTACATAATCTCCAGAACTGTAGATCTTAGGTTTTCTATGATCTTGTTCTATCTCTCCCCGCATTCCAGCTCTCTGCCCTTCTAGAGAAGCTACAGTAGTGTCTCGAGCACGCTACAATGGGTTGCAGACAGCTAAATACTACAGATAACAGCATAGCAACCGAGATTACAACAGAGTTACAGATATGAGAAACACTATGTATTGGTCCTAAGTCATTCTCCATTGGAGAATGACTTAGGAGACAGAATTACTAATGAGTATCATAAGAGACAGAATATGCTTCCATTAGCATTATAGCTTGGACAAAAGAAATGCTGACACTTCCAATCTACATGTGGCATTTCTTACTTACGCCAGTATAAAATATTAGACATAACAAAGGCCTTCTGTCTCTGTCAGCTTGCTTAGACAAAGAGAACTGCTGACAGGCATATCTGCCTGAGTGTGAAATACACACTACATATAATTATAAGACTGTAAGTATACAATAATCACTGCTGATCCCTCAGTCATCTTATCAGTGATTAGGTAGAGTATATATGGAATATCTATAAAAGACAAACATAATCTAGATAAATGTATTATAGTGAGGAATAATAAATCATGCATGACAATATTAGCATATCTTAGCAGCAAAGCACATTCCTAGCACTCATATCTATATATATAAGTGCCAAATATCAGTATCACAGTACACTAGACCAGGAATACAGTGTGAGGTATATGTGAGGTGTATGTGGGACCATAGGGGGCATAATCCAAGCGTAACAGGGGAGGGGCATGAAGAGGAACAGGTGAACCATAGGACAGTCAAGGGAGTGGGGGGGAATTTATAGGGTATATAACAGGCAGCACAAAGGTAATCTACCTCTTTTGCTGGTTTATAAACTTTGTTACCACCAACCCACCCAAAAAGAACAAAGAAGCAAGGAAAAGTGTCTCTTGAATAAGGGACTAAGAGGGTCTGCCAAAGGTGGATGGCACAAGACATCTGGTCGGACACTTGGAAGGACTGTCAAAGGAGGATGGCAAGAGAAAGAAAGGGGGAAAAAGGAGGGGAGGAGGGAATGAAAAAGAAAAAGGAGGAGAAGGAGAACAGGAAAAAGAAGAACACAATCTTGGTTATCACCGTTACCTATAAGAAGAGAGAAGAAGGCTCCCAGGTTTTCACCTGGGGAGATGAGAAGAAGCGGAGGAAGAGAAGTGAATGATATTGATATGCAATGCAATAGAATTAAAGAGGTGTAATAAGACAACAGCTCAAGATGATTATGGGAATGTAACAAAGAAAATATGTTTTTTTAATAAATTGATTGCTGATCTGAGCACAACATACTGGTGGTCTGTCTCTTTTTGGGAAAAGGGGGGAATCCGGGACAATAAACTAGAAACCATCAAGCCCCAAGTAACAGAACTCTGAAGCTCATTCGCTCACTTTTACAGTTGGGCTGAAGGGCACTAAGGGTTACCAAGAGAGGTTACTCGCAGAACAATTCTCTCAAACATCACCATTCTGAGCAGCAAATATGGCATGAGATGTGTCCATATTCTTGGGCTAGCACCGAAGGCTGGAGTGGTCAGCACATTGGAACCCAACTGCCTGCTGAAAATGACATCCACTTCTGCTGGAGATGAAAAGAGCAGCTTCTGGCCATTATAAGTGACTGACAGTGTGGCTGGATAGAGTAGGAAGTATGTGATCCCCGGTTCCGAAGCCCAGCTTTAAGCTTGTTGAAGGATTTTCTTTTCTAGGACACTCTGGGATCGTCTGGGTAGAAGGGCAGGCAGGTTCCACTCACCTTAATATCCCCAAGTTCTCGTGCTTTCCTCAGGATTACATCTTTGTCCTGAAAGTCCATGGGTTTGAAAATCAAAGGACATGAACGATTAACTGCAGGACCCATAGGGCTTGATTCTCAAAGGTTGACACTGGGCTTCCACAAGCCTTGCATCAAACCCTGCACTGCCCTGAACACTTTGGCATATAGTTCACCCGATTCTCTTAGGTCGCGTACCTTTGCAACACTTTACCCTATTTGTGATGGCTTGTGCCAAATACTTGGCACAAACCGCATTAAAAGGTCGGCAAAGTTAGACTAGCAAAATCTGGTCTAACTCACTGCATGTGGTGCACAGGGAGCTCGGGACTGAGAATCCTGATTGCCTCCCTGGGAATGTTACAAACCTCATGCACCATACGTTTGATGCACCTGGGTCTTGCAGCATTTAAATCCCTATGAGAATCAAGCCCATAGTGTTGTCTCTACAGACTCGGCATGCAAGATTAAGTTCAAAATCAAAGTCAGTTGCTTCAAGCTGCAGGCAGTCCAAAACATGTGGTAGGAGGTAAGCCACTGGACCAGGTCCCTCAGCACCCTCTGAAAGACCAAAGAGTTGCAGGTTTTTCCATCGCCTTCTCCCTTCTAACTCTTCGACTTTGCAGAGAAGTCATTCATTCTGCTCTTCAGTCATCTGCTGGTGGATAGTCAGGGTCTGTTATTCCATCTGTAATTCTGTTACTATGTTCTCCACAGTCCTAGTCTGGGTACTGAGGTCCATGAGGGATTGCTATGTATCAGTGACCATGTGGTGGAGTGATTCAACAGTTACAGCAATCTGCTTAAGCAAAGTTGGATGTTTATCAATCTGCATCGATGAGTGAATGGGCAGCTGAGAGAATGATCATCTTGAGTGGGTGACAAGTCGTAACCAGCAGTGCAGTCAAACTGTCTTTTCTTCTATTTCTGTGGTGATAATGGCATTTATGCTGCTATGGATCCAGTAAACATGCTGTGGTCACACTATAGTGTTGTTCTCAGTGACTGTGCAAGTCTGCGGATCAATGGATGGAAACAGATGTTGAGAGGAGCCACACGGGGAAAGGAGTTAAGTGACCATCTTATTTCATAGGTTCATAGGTTCATAGTGGGTGTGTTCAGATCCATAAGCTAAAAAGCTATATGAGGACCTGTTACCGTCTATTTATCATAACTCCATCTTTTGTCCCCCATGTGCCTATCCAAACCATATTTAAATGACTCCAAGATGCCTGCTTCCACCACTTCATCTGGAAGTCCATTCCAGATGTTTACCACCCTCTGGCTAAACCATCGTCCTCTTCTGCTAGTTCTATATTTCTCACCGTTTAGCTGTTTATCATGAACCCTTGCACACCTCCCTATATCCTCTTTCCAAACTAAACCTGCCACTTCACAAGCTATACCATCCCTCGTTGCTTTATAAACATATAAATCTCCCCTTAACCTTCTATATGCCATGGAGTATAAACCCAGATTTTCAAGTCTGGCGTCATAATCCTGTTTTTTTCCTAATCTTACTTTCTTGGTAAACCTTCTTTGTACTCGATCTACTCTTTTACTCCCCCCAATACTCTGTACTGAGCTAAAAGTGGCACCATACTCCAGGATAGGCCTTACCAGAGATCTATACAGTGGCACAAGAACCTCTTTCTCTCGACTTCTGGTGTTACATAACAGATTACCAATAATCCTGTTTGCCCTATTAACACAGGTCTTGTTTAGGTGCATACATGACCTCTCCGGCGTTTAGTACACTTGGAGGCAGCATACTGAACAGACAGTTTGCTAGACCAGCGTATAGGATGCATAGGTTTGGAAACATTATCAAAATAGGACTTCAAAATCAAAATGGCTCACCTGAGTTTATTTGCTGTTTAATTAATACAGTCCCCGATTCCAAACCAGAAAGTATGCGTCTCAGCAAATTCAAATCCCTACTTAAGAGGCAGTTTGGCCTAGTGGTTAGAGCACACAGCTGTGAATCTGGAGACCCTGGTTTGAATGCCTCAAATACCACTCACTACAAGACCCTGTGCAAGTCATTTAAAGTCTCTCTGCTAATCTTCTCTGTATTCTCTCTCTAATTTATCACTATGCTGTTTGAATCTCCCCATGTGCTAATGGCAGCAGCATTCTCTCCACTCCCTCTACTGGTTTGTAAAGTGCTTTGGGATGCAGTTGGTAAAGTCACAATATAACACACTGAATTTATTTCATGGATATCTTATTCAAATATTTGTTCATTAACCATTCCTGCTTATCACTAAAATAGGAAACAAGAAGTTAAGAATTTTGTTCAGCTTTTCTAAGTTGTTTACTACTAGTGATCAAATGTCTTAGCTACCAGCTGCAGAGAGGAAACAATTTGTCATTCCCAGTGCTGCTATCATAGTTGAGTGATTATGATGCATATGTACTGCCATAACGCTACCTGCAGGTTATTTCTTAGTGCTCTCCACCTCTAAAGAAAGTTTTTTTTTGTGTTTTTTTTTATCATTGTAGCCATTAGTAAAATTCTGAAGGGTGAATGGTGACATAAATCTTTTGGTCTCTAATTTAGAAAGATACAGAAAATCTGCTAAATTTGCCTCGTGTCACATCATGTGTCTTCATGAGAAGAAAATCCTTCCAGCTGACTTCACATCTGACAAACCACCCGGCACTCTGTAGAATAGGCCTTACCAGACAATTCCAGCCAAGATGTTTCACCTTACCTGGTTCAAAATCTATTGCACACACAGTTTTCTTTATACTGTATTTCTGAACCCAATCCATTCCCTTCTGGTACTGTAATCTCGGAAGGCACTCTGTGCTATTAGGTTCTGCCGGCTACGCATCCTACTCAGTATTTTGGATATTGCATCTCGCTGATCTGGATGGCCCATGAGAGCCAGTGCTACTGCTTTTTTTTGCCTTTAAATGTGGTTATCTAATTTCAGATCCATCCAGAACAACTAGAGCTTTTTGCATGTTTTTGTTTTTCCTTATACTATACATCAACAACATCAGTGATGTCTTTTTTTTCCCCATTATGTTTTTTGTCTGTCCATCACCACCTATACCTGTCTTCAGGCCCTGGCCTGGGTATCTCGGTCCCATCTGCCACTCCCCCTGTCATCACACCGGCAGGGATCCACGTGGTGTGGAACCCAATAATCCTGAGGACCATCACATACAATGATGGGGTGCATGTTTTTTTTTTTTTAGTTTTCTTCCCTTAACCCCCCCCCCAAGGCCTCAGTGACATGGTTACACATGTGCATGGAGGCGTGCATGCGTGCCAGAACTGGTGACCTTGTTCCACCCACCTGGCCTAGCACCAGCCCCCTATTTGCCAGACGAGATCACCAAGCCTCCACTTGATGTCTGCCAAGAGGTGGAAAGGCTTTCTCCCCAATCTGGGAGAGGAGAGCTGCCTAGCGGCTGCTCAGCAGGGCCAGAATCAGCACCCAGATGACCCAGGCAACTGCCTGGGCCCCAATGCCAGAGTGGGGCCCACCAGGGGCTCAGTGTGACAGCTGTTCCACCTCCATCCACTGGTGACTGACAATTTAAATAAGTGCTGAGCCTGCCAAGTCACAACTATGGATCCCAAGATTCCCCTGGGCCTCGACCGGCAGGGCCCAGATCCTTTTGTGACACTGGGCTGCATTCTGTGGGGTGGGATGTGGATGTGCAATGGCTGGAGAGTGTGGCAGAGGGGTGGGCCTGAGTGGCCTGGCCGGCTTTAGCTGTTGCGAAGGTGGGAGTCATCAGGCGGAGTGGTGGAGTGCACTGGGGCTGTCAGACTGAGTAGTAGAGCAAGTGAGAGGAGAGTGAATCCATTGTGCTTCAAAGGGAAGCTCTGAAATGACACCAACAGCAATGCCAACAGTGGATGGATGAAGCTCAGTCCTTGTGTGATGATCCTGGAACTTCGTCAGCTCAGACAAGCAGTAGGTGTTCACATCTGGAGTATACAGGTCAGACTCCTCATTCATACCAACCCGTGTTAATTTTTGAAATGGGTAAACAATGGGGTCATGGTTCAGAAAATCCCAGTCCATAACCTGCACAGTGTAACGCAGAATCCATCCATATCTGGGCAAGCCACTCCTGTTGGGGAAGGGGGGGCCAGCAGGAAGAATGTCGCATTCATGTGTGATGAGCACCTGTGAATTGGTAGGACATTGTACCCTTTTTCAACTAAAACTGTGCATGCTGAATTGCTCTGGAGGGAGCCTTGCAGTCCGAGCATTGAGTGGCTCAGGGTTGGTGTGAAAGTTGATAGCTGCTGTGAGGAGAACGTCACAAATTTGTCCTGCTTTCACTTGTCTCACAAACAGGGTCAGTGTCAGCACCTGGATGAGCGAGTCATTGATACCCAAAATATTTTCTGTAGAACTGCTTATTTTTATACAAGTCGTATTTTGAGCACTGTGAATAGGCTGAAATTGTTTAAATGTATTTTTGCGCAGCTTGTGCCACCACTCAGGTAGGGGGTGGAATGGTACTTGGGGGCGTCAGTCTCTGCTGCTGTCTCCCAGTAGTACTACATCAGCGGACAAGTGCTGTACTGCTGAGAAGGGGGAGAGGGTTGTAAGATTTGTTTCTGACTGGTACTGTACTTTACTGTCAGGCTTTTTGACCAGCGCAGCAGAGCATCTATTAGAGCCATTGTGAGTGGTGCACTGGCTGCTGGGGGGTGCAGGGGAGTGGTTGTAAGATTTTTAATTCCACTACCATGGCTGTGTGTGAAAAATGCTCTATAGTCCTCTCTCGGGGGGGGTGAGGGGCTGCCTGCGTCTCTCTGTCAAGCCGGGGCTGGTTTAATTGTATTTTTTTTTTTTTACACACAGACGGGTCTGAGGGGGCCCACTGAAGATCCATTGCCCAGGGCCCACAAAAACCTGACACCAGCCCTGCTGCTCAGTCCTCTTCCAGACCCCCCGACCCCCAGTGGCTTGAGCTCATTCATGAACCTGAGTCATCAGCCTGAAAGATGTAAGGTGCTCAACGCACCTCTGCCCCCCCTGCACCACTGGGCCAGCAACATTGGTGATGTCTTAAAGCACACTGAACTCCTTTTCTCTGCAGATGACACTGTGCTTCACTTCAGGGGTAATCATTTTGCCTTTTATCTCTATAGCTACAAACAAATGATTAAAATTTTACAAACATTTAATTCGTAACCTTCTGCTTAATTCTTCAGATACTAGATCAGTTGGGTAGGACTGTCAAAGTGGATCCATCACAGATTCACGACACAGCCCTATTTTCAAGCAGTATTACAGCCACACTGTTAGACTATCTACTCACCATGAGGAAATTGGATGCAGTAGAGCCCGCAAATCTGGATCTTGTGTCAGATTAAATGACACATGCTTCATTCTTTTGATGCGGGCTACCATAAATCAGGGAAAGTGCTGTCAATGCAAGCTTCCCATTTAAAAAAAAAGGGAGGGAGGAGGCTGCATCTGGATGCTTTTGTTCTGATTTAGATTCAGGTCGATCATGCTGCTGCATCTTCTTGGGAAGCTTTTGAAACTTCTTCCTATGATGTCTAGTAGCAGATATAAATTGGACAGCACTACTGGCATTCTGAATATTGAATCAAGGTTTTAAGAACATTGGGGCCCCACTCACAGCCGCTAAAGCTGACACGAAGTGATTGTTGCAAACCTTTAGCACTGTCATTAACAATTTAAAAGGCTATGCCTGCAGTTCAATGGGCTGTAGCAAATAGCCACACCCCTGCCTGAGATATATAAGCCACTTCCTTCCAGCTTCATTCAGAAGCAATTTTTCTTTGCAGCTGGAGGCTCTGTCCAACCTCTCTCTGAGCCCAGCCTCTCCCTGGGCACTGCACCCCTCTCCCTCTTTTCCATTGTTTGTCTACTGCCTTCCATTGTGTTTGGATTTCTGCTGTCATGTGTAGACTCTCTGACAGGTTTGTGCTTCTCCTGCTTCTAAGTCAGTACTTCACCTTTGCCTCTGGCTACAATCTGTCTGTGCTTCTCTCTCAGTTGTTTCTTTCTGCTCCCTTCAGCTCCTGTGCTTGTGTTTGCTTTTGTTTCTTTTAACTTTTCTAGTTTTTCTAGACTATTGTTTAGCAATGCATCTGGATATTACAATGCAATCAGGCTCATTTCCTTTATATCATACTGTACTTTCAGCATTCCCTCTCTTTTTCTGTACTTGTTACCTGTACTCCGTTCCATTTGCTGTCTCTATGCTGTAGCAGTCCCTGTGCACATCTTCCTTAATTGTTTACAGCTGCTCACTCAGTACTGTCTCCACTTGGCAGCTATGACTCTTGTCTTTCATTCCCCTGGCTGTTCTAGCAATGGCATGTCACTCTACTACATGTACTCCTCATTGCTGCATTTATGTTATTCAGGTTCATATGTTGCTGTTTCATACTTTTCCCAAACCATACTTACCTAGCCCCCAGCACCAGCTACTACTTTCCCCTTTGACTTATATTAGTGATAGTTGTTTTAGTTAGTGTTCCTTAGTTAGTGTCAGTGGTTAGTATTAGTAGTGTTAATGTTAGCGTGCGTTATTTACTATAAATAGTGTTAATGTTAGGGTGAGTTAGTTTTAGTTAGCATTAGTGCTAGCAAGTCGGTCTTCAGTCTCATTTAGTTTTAGTGTGCTGTATCCCTCTGAAATGTAGGCAGCGGCCTCATGCCCTGCTGAAACAGTAAGCAGGTACCTAGACAGGGATTTCTCACTGAAACAGTAGACAGGAGCCTAGGCAGTGATGACAGCTCTGCTGAAATGCAGGCAGAGGTTTCTCGCTGAAATGGTAGGTGGGTGCCTAGGCAGAGTTATGGCTCAACTGAAAGTAGGCAGAGATTTCTCACTGAAATGATAGGTAGGTTCCTAGACAGGGTTAACAGCTCCGCTGAAATGTAGGCAGTGGCATCGAGTCCTGCTGATTCGTAGGCAGGACTGTGGCCCTCTGATTTAGGTCATGTTAGTAGTGTAGTTAGTATTCATTACATAATATAAGTTGTTAGTTTTAGTCAGTTAGAGTTAGTGTGAGTTAGCATTAGCATTTCTGCTAGTTAGTCTTAGAGTTTGTTAGTGTTACTGTTCAAGTTAGTGTTAATTTTATTTATTTATTTGTTTTGTTTGTTTGTTAACCGGTTAAGTATATTGGTCCCAGGAACCATTTACAGGCATGACCCGGGCCATAAAGATGGCACACACAGACAATTGCATCATGATACAAAGACAAGTCTTTATACAGAGAAAAAGCAGGACACTTACAGTAGTGTCAATGCTACATGGTCACAATAGATTCAAACCTGGTGAAGGGATCAATACAGATAGTACAGTAACAATTACTTCTCTGATGATATAGTACATTCAATACACATAGTACACTCAGTATTTGTCACACCCAGTAAGTACCTTGTTGAGCAGCGAAATAATGAAACAAGACTACATCAGTTAACGGCTATGCTAGCAGTTACAGGCCAATGAGTCTATAAGTGTATTCTTTAAGTGCTTTTTGAAGGTCGGGGGGGGGGGATTCAAGCGTTTGAATTTCATCGTGTAGGGCATTCCAAAATTTAGGTGCTGCCCAATAGAAGACTCTTTGATCCATGTCAGTGGATGTTTTGCCGCATTCCAATTACCTGTTTGACGAGGATCTCAAAGTACAAGAGTTCAGTTTAATGACTAACATACCTACCAGCGATGATTTTTGTACCATTGTGTAGTGCTTTCCAGATGAGGGACCCTAGCATTAGGCTCCTACAAGCCTTGGGAGGGAGCAATCCTAATGTTTGATCTAGTAAACCCTTGATGGGTGCTGACAAGAGCTTGTGTGATAAACCTGTAGATATTGTTGAATGTAGTGTTCAGGTGATTAAGAAGTTGGGGGTGGCCAGGGAGATAATGGGGGAGCAGTAGTCAAGGATGGGTAGAAGGGTGCCCCTCCCTATTTCTAATCCTGCTTCAGGTGTTAAAAGGTGTTTGAGCCTGTAGCAGATACCCAGTCTCTGGCTGACCTCCTTGATTACCTGTCCAATGTGATTAGAGAAGGTGAGTGAAGGATCAAGAGTCACCCAAAGGTACTTGAAGTTATACACCTGCTCAAGGATGGTACCATTGGGGTACCAGATGTTGAAGGAGGGTAGGTGGTTAGACACTACTCTGAGTCTATGTTTAGAGCCGAGGAGCATGGACTTTTGTTTTTTTCGCATTCACAACCAGTCTGTATGTCTTGAACCAGTTGGCAGCAGTGTTAGTATGTTAATCTTCCTCCTCATTAGTTCCCAGTGTGCTGCCCTGCTGAAATGTAGGCAGAGGCTTTTCTCTGAACTGGTAGGTGGGTGCCTAGGCAGGGATGTAGTAGAATCATGCCTTTATAGCCTTGTTCATCCTATCAGCTTGCCGCACTACTGTGTTCCATGTTCCTGTGCTTTCTCAGTTTGTTTCTTTTTGGCTTTCTAATTTTGCCTGCAATCTGCTGGGTGCCTTCAGTTGCTCCTGATACTGCTGTTACATGCTTATGTATGCTGCCTCCCCATGATACTGCTGTTGCTAATGCTGCTATAAATCCTCCTCTGTTGCACTGTTTTGTCAAATGTTGCTTCAATTATAACTGCTACCATGAATTAGTCCCCCAGCATCCTGTTGCTTCTTTCTGGCATGGTGTCCTGGTGATCTGCTTCTGCCATCTGTTATTCCCATGGCCAGAGACAGTGATGTTACAGTGGGGCATTGTAGCTTCAAGTTGTAAATGGGCTATGGAGTCAGAAATAAACTATGGCCATCTGGCTTCACATGGCCTCCTACTACCCCTGCATTCAGTTAAAGCAGCTGTTCAGCCTTACCTACATTCGTGTTCCATTCCATCATGGCTGTCAGGCTTCACCACTACACCTCTTTCCTACAGTCAGATGCATGCCAGCCACAACCATTATATGGCTCAGGGTTTCCCTGTAGCCGATGGTCATGCTCTGCCCCATGAAGTCTGCATCTGGAGGGTGTGTCCCCCACCTGCAGAGGTCGCACTTGCACTGCTGGCCGCTGTAGCCATGCAGATCATCAGTGGAACCTCTTGGTGTAGAATTTAAGACTTCAGCTGACAAAGGGTGGGGCTTAATCCCGAGGGGGCTCCTTTAGCTGTGCAGGCTGCACTGGCAGCACCTTTGAAAGCTTTTCTCCCTAAAGCAACCTAAGGTTCACCTGGTCTCCATGTCCTCCACTTCCTTGCCCATTCTCTGCTTTCCCCAACTGCTCAACTCAAAGATGGTCCCAAGGGAAGCCCCTTAGATGTCTTCCTTCTTGTCTCAACTCCTAGATGGTCCTCAGGGAAGCCCCTCAGATGTCTACTTTCTCCTCTCCTCTGTGCCAAAGGTCATAAATGCTCACTAGTTCATATTTAATATATTCCTTCAGTCTATCCAGATAGGTTCCACTGTTGGATGGAGTTGGATGGAGGCTCTCTTTCTTGTCATTCTCTCTCTCTTCTTAAGAAATCATGCTCCTCTGTTTCAATCAATATCTATCAGCTTGCTCTTCAGTTTGTGTCTGTTTCCAGTCATGGTTGCTGACATCTGCGTGCTTAGCCTTTGTGGTAAACATTTGCTGCTCAGTACTTTTTTGGGGTTCCTTCCTAATGTACCTTTAGCCAGGGGAATCCTTCCCATGACACCACTAGGGGTGGAACCCTCCTCAAGGGTTCCTTGCCTTCAGTACCCCCTACAGAGTGGTAGTTTCCCATGGAGCAGAGTGTGTGAATGGCCAAAGTTATCAACAGTTGCACAAGCATAACACTACACTAAGTTGCATAAGCCTATTGAATTTGAAAGGCTATGCCTCCAGTACAATGGACTGAAGCAACTTGTCACTCTCCCTGCCTGAGATATATAAGTCAGTTCCTTCCAGCCTCATTCAAAAGCACTTTTTCTTTGCCCCACCATCCTCTCCTCATCCCCCAGTGGCATGCCTTTCTCCTCTGGGCTCATTCCTAAGGTGTTTTAAGTTAAGGGAATCCTTCCCACGACACCTCTGGGATGGAACCCTCCTTGAGGATTCCTTGCCTTAAGTATCTCTGCAGGGTGGTAGATCTTCAAGGAACAGACAGTGCAGATGGCCAAAGTTATCAACAGTTACACAAGCATGACACTACATTAAGCTGAGTAAGCTCATTGAATGTGATGTTATCAAGCCAGGCTCAGTAGAGGTTGCAACTGCTAGGTCATTAGGACATTCAGAAAAGGGGATCGACCCACCATGGAAATGGCTAAGTGGTCTCTTCTGAAAAGCATGGCAGCCCTTGTAGGCCTGGTTGCTACACCTGTTTATTGTCTGTTAAAGGTGATAAAAAATAATGTGTATGCTTTTCTCCTTCTCATGTCAGGCAATTGTATTCTGAAATGCTTTGACCATTTTTGGATAATTTAGTTTTGTAGTGCCCTGAAATATACATTGCTTTTCCCCTCTACTCAGCAGTAAAGGTGATCCAGTGCTGGCTTACGGTTTAGAGAACATGCCAAAATTTGTTGTTTTAGCCTAGCTGAAGCAGATTTGAAGTACTGCTGTGTGAAAATAATATTCTGCTGGTGGAATCATAACAATTTGGAATCTTGTTTCTACGAAATTTCAGAATGCACTTTGGCAACTGCTGCAAAATTCTAACTTGGAACAGTAGAATTGATGTATGAGTTGCAGATTAATGTATTTAACTGAGGAAAGAAATTCTGCAGGACTGATCACTGAACTGCAGAATGACTGCATGTATCACAGATTGATGTATTAAACTGTGGAATGGAATTCTGCAAAACTGTCATTCCACAATTCATGTGCATCATTCTACAATTCAGCCAGAAAATTTTACATAAGGGGTGTGAATTTGTCAAACACATTTGGAAGATTCAAATTTAGCCAAAGTCAAAATGTCAGAACATTTTGCAAAATTTGTGAAATTTTATGAAATTTCAGGAAACTTGGAATTTGCCGTTTCTGCCCCACACTAGTCTGAAGTAATCTGATTTCCCTCTGGCAGTTTGTCACTTCAGTGTCAGGATGTAGCACTTTTTCAAGAAATACAGCAGGCACAGGAAACCATCTTTACTTTTTTTTTTTTTTTAAGCAGCAGTAGGGCAGAATGAATTTAGTAGACTGGGAAAGGTTAAGGGGGAGTTTGAATGATCTATTTCACAGATAATTTGACTGCTAGCAGTGTTTGTGTGAAAAAGTGAAGTAGGCTGCTGCTGCAGGTCTCTCAATGAGGTGATGAGTCGAGAGGGTGTCCATGGGTGATGTGTTTGGTGTGTGTGTGTGTGTGTGTTGTTACTCTGGACTGGAACTTTTAATCAAAACATATACCCATTTTGATTGGCAGTAAAATATTTTTATTATAATGGCTTGTATATGTTCACAGTCAATGCTTTAAAAATATTTCTTGTTATATACAATATGGCATCATGCATTTATCACCCAGAAGAGATCATAACACATTCTGTTATAAAAACAATATATTTATTAACTAAGCTACACTCTCCAGAAGATCTTGGAATGCATTAAGTTTCACACACATACATTTCATTCTACACAATAAGAAATAGACAATTTTGTATTTAACATGGGTCATTAGTTCTAAGCTGTAACCAAGTAATATTTCTTTCCAGGTAATACTATTTGGCTTATCCCTTGGCAGACAAAATAAGGCAGGTTTGGCTATAAGGTACAGCCCTGAATTTCATTTAAACAATAGACTAACATCTCTAAGGCTACTCCCAGCACATACTTTGTAAATGAAGGTGAAAACTTAGATTTTGCCAATGACATGGAAAATCTTTGTCTGCAGTCTTGGATGGGAACCCTCAGTGTGCTCCCTTCCCCCGACAAATCTTTCAAATATTATAATTTTCTCTGCCTGAATTGGCTCTTAATTATTTTATCTCCAAGGGGGTGGGTGCCTCCTGGTATTCATTTTAGAACTCTGGTACGAATTAAGCCCACCTACCAAACATTACAGTGAACCACCCATCAGCTGGTTCCTTGCTATAAAATGCAACTGCTTAAATTGGCTTCCTTTAATAATTCCTTTAATAATTGTGATTAAGCAAGGGTTGGACTGATGATTTTGTGTTTGTTTAATGCTTGGGAGATGTATGGATATCTCCACCGGGGGGGTGGTATTTACCAATTATCTGCTCATTTGATGGGGGTTGCGATTTATTGAAAGAAGCACATTTATGCAGTGCACCTGATATAATGGAAACCAATTCAGGCAGTTCCATTTCAGGGTAGGGACCGAGCTGATGGGAACTCCACTGTGACATTTGGTAGCTGAGCTTAATGCACATCACAGCTCTGAAATGAACATGAAGAGACCCCCATGTTCACTGGAGATTAAATAAGTAAGTAAGTAGTCGATTCAGGCAGAATATATATATGTGTGTGTGTGTGTGTATGTATGTATGTGTGTATGTATGTGTGTGTGTGTGTGTGTGTGTGTATATGTGTGTGTGTATATACATATATATACATATATACACAATAGGGATGAAACGTATTTCTCGCAGCACTCTGAACAGACGCTGCATCATCAAGTCTGATACAGACTCCAAGTAGCTCCCAGTCTTCAACACATGCAAATCCAGAGCAGTGTCTCCCTTACTAAAAATCCAACAGCACTATCTTCTGGTGGTGGCTGGTCCGGTGAAGCAAACCAGTCTCAGCCTAAATAAAATCCTCCAAGAATGCTTTCTGTTGCTCGCTTTTCCGGTAAAGTAAATTGGATCCTCCCCCAACCTCCGGTGAAGTCAAAGAGTGAACTGGCAGTCTCAGCAAAGCACACACATGTATAAACAAGTAATAACAGAAATAAAACTGGAAAACCCAAAAAATAAATCAATTACTTGCCTAAAACAGCTGCAGGTAACCTTTCCGAAAACCCCTCACTAACAGTGATGCCCGGTAAGTCCCGCCCCAAAACACACACATAACGAATCATATACCACACATGCCACTAACAACCAGTCAGAACAGCAGCACACAGACACATTCAGAAAACCCCAGCCAATCACAACATGCCAAAACAGCCCATTCATACAAACAAAAGCACTCTCATTCACAGCCTATCACAGGACAACTAGAACAGAACGAACCACAAAACTTCACAATAAACCAAATAAATACCAACTTTACACATTCAAAGCCCTACTGTATAAATTGCACACGTGACGGGTAGTCATGGAATACACCAGATATGTGCATTCGTACTGAGTGACCTCAGGATATCTCACTCGTGGCCTCACCACTCATGAGATATCCCAAGGTCACTCATCACTCATGCATATATCTGGTGTATTATAAATTCAATCAATGCTTATTTTATGAGGAGAAGCACCATTGAGAAAAAACTCATTTATAGAGTGGTCCTGGGTGAACATTACATACAGAATGGCGATATTATTAAGGAAACAAAAAGACATAAAATACAGACATTAGTATGTGAGAGCACAAATATTATGCACAGCGCAGACATGGGTAATATAGTGCAAACCTTTTGTATAATTTATACATATGTGTTACAATACAAAGGAAAACCTTGTATTAAAGGAACATGATCAGAAGGTGAGTACGTAAATTGAGTAGTTGAGATCAAGAGGAGAGAGGGAGAAGGGTGTACACTGGACATAAGTGAATATGCTGGTGATAAGAGAACTAGGGAGGAAAGGGGATAAGATGAGGGGAGGGAAGAGGAGAGAAAGGTGAAAGAATACATGAACAGAGACACATACAAGGCAGAAACAGAGGGTGGGGTGGAGGCAAGAGACTTGGACTAGGTGGGCAGGGGTAGTTTGGGGTAGAAGGGGAGGAGAGGGAGAGTAGAACAACAGGTGTCAGTGAGAAATCGGACAACAGGAAGGAGCTTACAAAGAGTGGGAGAGAAGGAGCTAGGGCAGCCGGAGTAAGTGCAGCAAGAGGCAACGAGGCAGGTTGGGTGGGCTGCAAGAATTAAACATAGCAGCTGCATGCTTCCTGAAGGGAGTGATTCAATCAGTTTTTGAAGGAAAGCAACCCAACTAGATTAGTGAGTTTTAAAGTTTTTTGGGTAGTATTCCAAAGGGTAGGGAGAGCATAGATAATGGAGGAAGCTCCAAAGCGTGTCCTAACTCCAGGAGTTTTGAGTGTAATGTAGGCGCATTTTCTAAGGGAGTAAGCACCCTTGGACAAGGCGAAGAGATAGGAGATATATTAAGGTAATTTGTTAGTGAGGGCCCTGTAGATCCAAAGGACAGTGTTTTTTGTTCTCCTAGTTTTCAAGGACCGCCAGCCGATTAGGTCATAAAGGATGCAATGGTGTGTATTAAATAGGTCACCAGTGATAAATCTGATAGCCCTATGATACAGAGTATCAAGCACTGAGATAGAGGCCAAGGAGCAGTGGTTATACATGAAGTCTGCACAATCCAGCAGAGGGAGAAAAGTAGTCTGCACTAACCATACTTTGGCTTCTTGAGTAAGAAGATGCTTTACACAGTAGAAAATTCCTAACCTTTGCTTTAATTTTTTGGCAAGTTTCATCCAGATGTACTGAGAAAGAAGGTCTGGTGTCTATCCAAAGGCCTAGATATTTAAACTTGTCTACTGTCTCAAATGATTCCCCAAGCAGGGTCAGTATCTGTGGTTTATAAGCTACAGTGACGGAAGTTGCTGGTTGCGAAAATGGGGAGAAAACATAGTTTTAGTCTTTTTTGCACTGAGTAATAATTTCAGCTGTAAGAGATTGCACTGGAGTATGTCAAAGTTTTGTTGCAAATCGGTGCAAGCAAGTGCAAATGAGGGTCTGGCTGTGTTCAGCACAGTGCTGTCTACAAAGAGATGCACACTGGCCACATTAATATTGGCGTTTATGTTATTGACATAGATGGCGAAGAGTAAGGGCCCAAGGATAGATCATTGTGGGACACCTCTTTGCAGGGTTTTAAGGAAGGAGGTGTCACCTTGAACTTTTACTTACTTACTTACTTATTGTATAATCGGATTTACAACCTTTGAGCCAGAGGCTCATTTACAAAAGTATCTCGTCACAGAGAGGACATACAGAGTCAATATACGTACAGAATACAATCATACAGAATAACAGTTTTACATAGTTGCTTGAACACAAAGAGTAATTAAAAAAAATAATAATAATTCAGACTTGACAGGTTAGTACCAGCAGGTACTGGTGGTGGAGAGGGAGGCCATGGGGGGGGTGAGAGGTAGTTCGCCCCAGAGGGCTATGTCAATAGTGTTTTGAGAGCAGCAGAGCATCTCTTAATGACAGGTGCAGCAGCAGGTGTTGAACAATTGGTTCCGTAGGGCAGTTTTGAAGGGGGCAATTTTGGTGGTGGTGGAGATGGCTGCAGGGAGTGAGTTGAACCAGCACGAGGCTCTGTAGCTGAGCGACCTCTGTGCCTGGGTGGTCCTAGTTCTGGGTGACAGTAGGGTGACCTTGTCAGTGGTTTGGGTAGCGACTCTGGAAGGTGTAAGTTGGATAGAGGCAGAAACCCCCGAGGGTGAGAGCCCGAGTAGAATCTTCTTAGTAGGCAAGTTTGGTAGCGGAGGAGTTCATCAAGTCTAAGGAGTTTGGCCATGTCAAAGAGCTGATAAGTGTGGGTGCACCTAGGGGCACTGGTCACTAGTCTACAAGCCTTGTTTAGGGTAAGTCTAATCTTGTTGAGGGCTGTGGAGTCAGCAGCACCATAGGCTGGAAGGCCGTAATTGACAAGGGACATTACTGAGTTCGTAATGGCAAGTCTGAGGGCATCAGGTGAGAGGCAGTCCTTGTGACTGTAGAGGAAGCCAAGATGAGCGTTAGCGGTGGAAGCGAGGGCTGAAATGTGGGCATGAAAGGTGAGGGCAGAGTCAAAGGTGATCACAAGGTATTTGTAAGAGTAAACTTGTTCAAGTGGTTGAGTGCTGGGGAGAATTTGGAGGGGTTGTTGCTGGCTTTGTTCTGGTGGTGGGCAAAGAGCATTGCTTTCGTATTTTTGAGGTTGATGACTAGCCTGCTGTCCATAAACCAGTTCTCAGCATTATTGAAGGAGCGTTGGAGGGAGTCTTGGAGGGAGGTGGGATTTCTGTGGGCAGCATAAATAACTGCGTCATCGGCGTATGGGAGATATTGCCAGAACAGGCACTGGGCAGGGTGTTTAGGTAGAGGCTAACGAGTAGTGGGCCCAAGATAGAGCCCTGGGGAACCTCTGAGCAGATGGGACAGGTTTCTGAGAGTATCCCATTGTTTTTGACACGCTGGGAGCAGGCTGCTAGGTAACTCATGCACCAGGCGAGGGGGCCAGGAGAGAAACCTGTATGGTTGAAGGCATTTAGTAGGAGAGGGTGGGAGACAGTGTCAAAGGCCTTAGAGAGGTCAATGAACACTGCTCCAGCTAGGGAACCGGAGTCCAGGGAGGAGTGCAGGAAGTTGGAGAACTCCATTAATGCTGTACTTGTACTGTGACCAGCGTGGAAGCCATGCTGTTCTGGGCAAAGAATGTTGTATTTTGCTAGATATTCAGTGATTTGAGTGGCCACCACTTTTTATAAGGCTTTGGAGGGGGGGGAAGGATGAAGATTGGACGATAGTTGCTGGGGGTGGACCTGTCACCTCCTTTGTGAATAGGTGTGACTATAGCTGTTTTCCATGCTGTGGGGAATTGCCCCAGACAGAGGGCCAGGTTTAGTAGGTCAGTGAGTGGGACCAGGACATCATCCAGGACCAGCTGGAGTATTCGTGGATCCTACTTGTTGTTTCCTGCCCACAAGGTAGCTACTAAACCATTATTGAGCAGTGAGATCAAGCAAGATGTTGGATAGCATGGTTAAGAGTATGCCATGGTCAACTGTGTCAAATACCTTACTATAGATATAGATGTATATTTAGAGTGCTTGTGTGTGTGTGTGTGTGTGTGTGTGTGTGTGTGTGTGTGTGTGTGTGTATGTGTGTATTACATGATGGATGACTGTGGAATATGGCAAATATTAACATGAGTGTAGAGTGCACTGTGATAATATGAGTGCCGAAGGCACAAATTATATTATTTCAGTGCACTGTACATGAGTGTTAATATTTGCTATATTCCACAAGTCACACATCATGTTTGCAATTTATACAATAGGGCTCTGACTTATTTTTTGCCATGTTTTACAGCGTGTTTTCAGTTACATTTCATCTGTCAAGGATTTATCTTATGTACATTTGTGCAGACGTGGGTTATTTGGCCTTAGCAAGTTTGTTTGAATGGGTTGGTTGTGAATGTGAAAGCTGTATCTAATGATTGGCTGGTTCTGGAATGAATGTGTTATGATTGGTTCTGCATGTTTGCTTGCCGAGATGTGTGTCTTCTGATTGGTGAGAATGTTTTGGTTGGTGTGGTTTCAGATAGAATACGGATGCTTGGAGATGTTTATTGTTTCACTTTGTAGGAACGTTACTTTTTTATTTATTCGGCAGCATTTCACAGACTTTATTGGATGTTGTGAAGGTATTGGAAGTTTTTATGTTTCATTTATTTTCAGGAACAGTTACTGCCTCAGTTTGTAATATTTTCACTTTGGAACATTGTTTGAAATACTGTTTGTTTTTCTTTTCTATGGTGTCATGAAGCATGGTTAACTTCACCCACTTCTGTATACTTTTCTACAAGGTAACAGAACAATGCCTTTTTTTATTGTTATTAAATGGTGTAGCAATGTTTATTTAATAATAAGGATGTAAGGCTTTCTTGGTAGTCAGTCAGAGTTGCTCTCAGATTTCACAACAGCAACTCATCTTCGTGGTTGCTTCCCATACCGGTTGCCTGGAGAAAAAAACAGATATTGTGAGAAGGCATGTTTAGAAAAGGACTTAAATAAGGGCTGACAGAAACATATAAATTTACCTTGAATTATGTTGAAAGTTATATTTGTGCCATTGATGGTAGGGTGGCTGAAGCACGAAGACATAGTTTCTTGGAGGTACACTTCAGTGGAGGATTTATTTTCTCTCTTATACTGTGCACCAGAAGTTGAGGGAATGGGGTCTGTGCTGTTGCTTAAGATGCTGCATATATTTCTTTGTTTTTCTACACTGAGGCAAGCATATTCATTTAGAGATTGGACCTTTTTATGGCCAAAGACCTGAATGATTTCAGTGTGTGTTTGTGTGTGTGTGGGGGGGGGGCATTGCTGTTGCATAACTTTTAAACAAGATGTTTCTGTATGGAATGATTAGTGAGACAACGATCAGTTTGAATGCCAGCTTGAGATACCATGTTTTTTACAATGCTGCTCAAGGAACTGATTCCCAGTGGCTGGTTCTTATACCGGTTCATTGGGTACTCGGCTTGCTGGGTTTGATTCAGAGCAAGGAAAAAGGTACTGTATCAATATTGTATTTCTCGGGTTTCTTGGCTCGATAGATAACACAGTTGCTTAATGGGCTCCATTTTCTTTGATTTGGTAAGCTCGAGGTTTCATTAGCTGGACACCTTTCAGGTTGCTTTCTGATCTAGTTTTTAGTTGTCCTTCTGTGACTTTCAAGATACAGAAGCCCTTATTCATCTCTACTCAAGCGAATGTCTTCCCACTTTAAATTTCGCCTCTCCATGTTCCCACTGAGGCTAAAATACATAGTTACAGTAATCCACATAGCGTTTAATAATGCTCATAGATCACTGGGTCCAAGCAGGTTTTTATTGTAAAGTATGTCAATTATGTTTGCAGTTAGCTCATCTGCAGCTTGTGGATGGTTGCCCTTTCCCTGCTCTTTTAGGACTTTTCGCTTCGAGGTAATTACTTGTCTTGTTCATAGAAAGTTATTTGAGCTAGACAGAAAATCTGTATAATTCTTGTCTTTCAGGTATCTTTCAAGACTCTGAAATTTTGATCGAATAGACAGAGGTTCGTAATTACTGCCATCTATTATTTAAGAGTCATAAAGTACTGTGATAAGACTGGATTGAGATCTTCTAGTGGTATACGTTCCATGAGTTGAAATATCTGCAGCTCTTCACGGAGATAATTATGGAAGTGAGACACATCCAGTGCTGTCTTTTTTCTGGTATTTTCATTTTTGCTATTTTCAATTAATTTATTGATTGCCATGTTGTCTACTCATTGCAGTTTTTAGGGAATAGTTTCTATGTTTTGGGTTTCAGAGACTACGAATTTAGCTTCAGAATTATTTGGGTCCAGTAGTGACTTGCAGTTGGATTCAAACTGTGAACAACTATGGAATATTTCTTCAGCAATGTTTATTGGCTGTTTGTTTTTTCTTAATGTTCATTTGTTTACTCAGTGAGGCTCTTCAGGTGGCATATATTCAGATATTACAGCTTGGTAACTCATTTTGTGTGTCAGGCTGTCCAAAAGGACATTAGGAGGGAAGTAGAGGAGATGCTGGATTTATGGGGTAATCCAGAGATCTCACAGCCCCTGGGCCTCACCCATAGTCCTTGTGCCCAAGCTAGATGGCTCTACTCATTTCTGTGTGGATTATCATGGACTGAATGCGGTCATAAAGTCAGACGTCCACCCGATGCCCCAGACGGATGAACTCCTGGACAAGTTGGGAGGGGTGACCTACCTTACAACCATTGACCTGACTAAGGGGTACTGGCAGTTAGAGTTAACAGACAGAGCTAGGGAGAGGTCAACCCTCATCACTCCGACAGGCTTATTTGAATTTAAAGTAATACCTTTCAGAATGAACACCCTGGCTACTTTGCAAAGGTTGGTGAACCAGGTGTTAAATGGTGCTGAGGAGTATGCCGTGGCATACCTGGATAGCACTGCCGTCTTTAGTACCCGCTGGGAGAAACACCTGTCCCACCTTAGGGAAGTGCTCGGCAGGATACAGAGGGCCGGGATCACTGTCAAAGCTGAGAAGTGCCAGGTGGCCATGGTAGAAGTGGCATACCTCGGGCATGTGGTAGGCTGGGGACAGCTCCATCTAACCAGGTAAAAATAGAGGTGATCCAGGCATGGCCCAGACCAGAAATGCAGAAGCAGGTCAGGAGTTTCCTAGGGACAGCAGGGTACTATAGGAGATTTGTACCCAATTACAGTGCCCTGGCTGCTCCCCTGTCTGACTTGGTAAAGAAAAGGATGCCAAAGAAAATTACCTGGGGACCAACCTGTGAAGAAGCCTTTACCAGACTGAAGGAGGCACTGTGCCATGCTCCTGTATTGACAAGTCCTGACTATAGCAAACCCTTTATAGTTCAGACTGACACCTCAGACGTGGGTATTGGTGCAGTACTGAGTCAAACATCCAACCAAGGGAAAGATCACCTGGTAGTGTACCTGAGTAAAAAGTTACTTCCCAGGGAGCAGGCATACTCTTCTGTGGAAAAAGAGTGTCTTGCCATAGTGTGGGCCCTAAAGAAGTTGGAACCATACTTATATGGGCAGCATTTTGTGGTATAAACTGACCGCAACCCCCTAGTTTAGCTGACGCAAATGGGAAAAACTAATGGTAGATTGTTAAGATGGAGTCTTGTCTTGCAAGGGTATGACATGACAATCTTAGATATATGGCTGGAGCAACCAATTAGGACTCAGATGGCTTGTCGCATGTTTATGAGGAATGAACTGATTTGGGAAGCTCATACCATGCAGGGGATGGAGCCCCCAAATTCAGTCTAGGTGGGGAGGATTGTGACGCTTGGCCAGCTGGTTATGATTGCTCTATGATTTGTAATATAGAATGTGGTATGTGACCTGTCTCACAGGAGACATCCTGTGCCCTGGGATGACATCTTCCCCCCCCCAGGTTTCAGTTCAAATGACAGGATATATGTTAAACAGCAGAGCTATGTAATGTGATTAACTTCCAAGAAGTTGCACTTTATGGCCTTGCTGATGAGCTATGCTTCTTTGAAGCTGGGAACTTAAAATATACATTTTATGATGTCTTAAAGGAAGAACAGTTAATATCAACTGGTGTTAAGAGGCTGTATGACATCTAGGTGAGAACTGCAGAGTTGTAAAGGTCTGTGGATATGGGCTGGGAACAGGAATTGCTCAGAGATCAAAGATGGAATGTAGATCAGATTCATATTGGGAAATTAGTTTTTGCTGATGTCACCTTATTTAATATACCTCCTGATAGATCATCATATGTGTATTTTTCTGTATTTAATAGGGAGGAGCTGGGTGACATCATGGAAGAGGTGTGTTTGAGAGTCAGTTTAAACTATTCTGTATCTAATCATTTACACACGTTTTCTTGGTTGTCTCTTAGAAACAACATCTACTATAAGCACTGTAAGCAGGATATACATTATATAGGAAAGTCTAATTGTATTGTGTTAGTAGTTTATGTTTGTACTTTTTCCTTGTTTTCTTTTAAGTGATTGTATGCTTTGTGATATATTATTCTGTGTTTACATTTTACATATTTGTATCCATTTTCTACATAAACCTCTTATTTTAAAGAGACTGCCTAGTGTGCCTTTGAAGTTCTTTCTTTTGGATGTGAAGTACAGATGGTTAAAGTTAACAACTGCTCATAAGCTTAATGGTGTTACTGAACTGGATAAAGGTAAGAATAAATAAGATATTTTCATAGAGTTTTAAGGGTTTATTTTGGATACCTGGTTAGGTGCCCTTAGGTGAAAGATATCTGGCATTCCTGAAGAGCAGAATTATCTGAGCCTGTACATTTGGTTACAGTTACATAAGGTTCACAGTTTGAATCCCCCCAGAACTTGAGACCAAAGATGATTTGGACCCACAAACAGACAGGAGGGTTACCCTGTTCTGTTACCTGTTCTCAATATGGCACTCAGAGGTTGGCACTGTGGGAGCAGACGGCCTGGCCTGCTGAGCGGAGTTGTGACAGTATACATTCTATCAGCTGAAAAAATCTGTAGCTCCTCATGGAGATAATTCTGGAAGTGAGACACAGCCGATGCTGTCTTTTTTTCTGGTATTTTCATTTTTGCTATTTTCAATTTATCGATTGCCATGTTGTCTACTCATTGAAGTTTTGAGGGTGTAGTTTCTATGTCTTGGGTTTCAGAGACTATGAATTTAGCTTCTGAATTATTTCAGTAGTGGTTTGCAGTTGGATTCAAACTGTGAATAAATATGGAATACTTCTTCAGCAATGTTTATCGGCTGTTTGTTTTTTCTTAATGTCTATTTGTTTATTCAGTGAGGCTTTTCAGGCGGCATATATTCAGATATTTTAACTTGGAAATTAATTTTGTGTTTCTCTCTGCAGATGGTAGATGCTTCTTCACAGTCAGAAATGGCGTTCTGAGGTGCACAGGGGATTATAGTAACATATATTATGTTCAGGTGGGTCACAGGTGTTTTTAACTTTGTGAATGTGTGTGTTTAAGAAACTACTGCCGGTATAGAGTAGGTTGGATTTGTGGAGTGTGACATCACCACTGTTGAAATATCACTTGGTGACATTGACACTGTGGAAATAAATGGAAATAAACTTAGGCCCAGATATTCAAACTGCGCCCAAAAAGTGCACAACAGCAGTAGCAAGCGCAAGTCCACTGTGCCCATGTGCAAGAAGAGTGATATTCAAAAACTGCGCAGGCCAAGATGTGCCTAAAGCCAATGACTGAATATCGCACCACCTGCACCATAGCGCAACTAGGGGTGTGAAGCTGAGCATATCTGATGTACCATAGCGCAACAAGGGATGCTCAGCAGAGCAGTCCAGATGTGCCATAGTGCAACCAGGGACGCCCCCTGCAGCAGGGCAGCAATGCAACAGCACAACTAGGGATGCAGGGGCCCATCACCCATGCCATAGATGGGCAGAGGAGCACACAGCAGAACAGACCTCGTCCCCCACACCCCATGCACTGCACAACCGGAGCAGAGCTGGAATAACCACTAGCCCATGGATACCAGCAACCAGCCCACAGCCGGGCCATGGTGCCCCAGCACACCCCCTGGCAAGCTGTGACCGGCACACAAGGAGGGCCGACCACCCCGTGGCACCCCATCCCACCAATACAGAGCACACCCTACAACACAATCACCATACACCCTTCCCAGGAGTAGCGTCCAATAGTGCAGGACACCCTATGGATGCCACCACCCCCACTGTGACAATGCAACCCTGTCCACCATGGAGCCATGCAAGGCATCCTCACCATGTGCACCCTGCTGCGGGCAGCAGCAGACAGCAGTGCAACAACAGCATACAAAGTGCCACCCTGCATGTCCCCCCCGAGGTACAGCTAGGAGACTGACCATGCGTTGCCACACGAGGTACCCCACATGTGACAAGGCATGCCCCGGACCCCACCTCCAGTGGTACAGCACCCTGCACACCCTTCCAAGGACACATCCCATCCCAGCACTGGCCACAACAGCCAGCACAGACACACAAAGTGTAGCATGGATGTATGCACCACACAGGATGCAACTCAGTGCATGGACAAACACCCACCCATACCCAAGGGCACACCAACACAGGGACACAGTAGTGGGTCAACCAAGTCACTGGCGTGTGGCCACTGCTGACGTGTAAACACAGCCAGCACCCCTACATTGTACAGGTGTGCCAGCCACCCTGTGCAGGCACCATGAAGCTGTATGCCACCAGCTTGCCGCCGGAACACAGGTGACAGACACTGGAGCACATCCCCGGCAACAGACACAAGCAACAGCATGGAGGGGGGACAATGACAGCAGAGGCCACAGTGCCACTGGAGGCAGAAGTACACCATACTGGTGATGGAAGGCAACCTGGCATTGTGCCAGGTACAGTTGTTATCCAGCATGGACAGCCACCACTGACACGCCAGCAGACTGTGCATATCACAGACATGCAAGGGTGTCAGCTGCACAAGCCATGGATGGTCTGACAGGGGTGCCATGCACACAGTGCAGGCCCCGTGGACCACTGCACACAGGCATCCAGTGCACAGAGTACAACACACAAACCACAGAGAGTGACTGATCCCCCTGTCCACACCATAGGCGGTTCACCTCTGCACGCACACACACACACACCCATGCGTGCACCACCCCTGACACCACACACACCACTGCAGCTGAGCACCTGTAGCCCACTGCAAATCAGAGACCACCACAGTTGTCATAACAAAATGCATATATTTAAAAGAAGTAACAAAAAACTATTTACAACTATTTACAAGAGGGGGGAAGGGCCACATAACAGGTGGAGGTGGGTAAGGGGCAGGGGTGAACATATGGGAGAGGGAAGAAGGGGTGTGAGGGTGAGTCAAAGGGGGGAAGATGGTAGTTGGGGCATGGGGACATTAACGTGCACCCCGGTCCTCCTCATCATGGCGCCAACGTCTGCTGCTCCTCCTCCTCCTCCTCCTCGCCCCGTGGCGGTGGATCCTATGAAGCAGCTCCAAAGTCTCCCTCGCCACCTAGAGCAGCTCACGGATACCCCTCTTAATTTCCTGGAGTCGCCTTCCACCTAGGACGAGGGAGCAGAGTCAATAAGTGTGACTGTCCATCCCCCTGCAGCCCACCCATTGTGCATGGCATACAGCCATGTGCTACGCCCTTGTGATGGTGTGCGACCACCCACAGTGACCGTGTCCACAAGATCTGCCCACCCAGGCAGCCACAGTGATGTGGACCACTGCACACACCCACCGCCCATGTCCTGCACAGCACCACCATGGCCGTTCAGTGACTTGGCTATGTGGTGTAAAGGCAGTGCCACAGCCATGTGCCTGGTGCATGCATAGACCACCATTGATGCACTCCCAGACATGCAGTGCCACTGGACAGTGCTGACTGTAACAAGTTGCGTGCATGGCAATGGTGTCAATGGATGGTGGCCATGCCCCACTGCCCGCCCAGTTATACAGCATGCAATAGTAATCATGGATGTAAGGCACTCACCATCATCGGGCTGGTCCACACGCTGCTGACCACCATCTTCCCTCCTGGCCTGCTGCTCCTCCAGGTGGCACCTCCAGTCCTGGTTCTGCCTGCGTTCTTCAGGCCCTGAGGTGCAAACATGGAGAGAGGAACATCAGTACAATCCAGTAGCAAAGTCCCCCCACCCCCATGTGTGTGCAATCCCACACAGCCATATCCATCCACCCCACACCCCGATACCACCACCACGGCCAACACCGGACGGCCCCCCCATGTGCTGGACACATGTAACCGTGATACCCGTATGGACAATAATAGTGTATGGATGTTGCACCTACTTGGCCATGGCACCGTGCCCCTCCTGGCATGTGCCTGCAGGTAGGCAAGCAGGTCCGGGTACCTGCACCTCAGGCCCCCGTAATGATGGCGGCACTGCTCCACCATGCACCTAATACTGGTGGCCTCCTCCAGGACGTCGGCCACCTCCTGCCACACCGCACTCCTGACCCTGTCCAGGGGTGCCTCTCCATACAAAGCCCAAGCATTGGGCTCAACTATTGCCACTAGGTTGGCTAGTTCAACCTGGCTCCAAATGACTGCATGCCTCCGCGCCATCTCTGCTGTGTGGTTGAATCAAAATGGCACTCGGCAGCACAGTCCTGCCACGTGTAGATGCTGCGTGGTACAGCACTGTCATTCCCTATCGTGCTATCACCGAACAGCGTGATAGTGGTGCACCCATGCCTGACGCATGGCACCTAGGGGGAAAAGGTTGGGCACAGGGTCAAGGGTCTCTGGCGCACGGACAGCCACAGCGTGATTGGAACCCAATGTGTGTAGCATGATTGGGTGCCTGTGTGCCATCTCCTGTAGTGGCCTACAGCGCTGTTGCCCCAGTGCGCCTACAACGCCCCAGTGCCACAGCAGCATATATGTGAACAGCGCCGTAGTGCCACTGGCACAATGGTGGCAGTGCCCTGCATTGCCTCCTGTGCACAGCATGTCAGCAGCATGGCAGGCACCTGCGTCATCAACCCGGGCATGCGCAGTTAGATGTGTACTGTGCATGTCACAGAACTGTGCCCTTGGCTCAGCATGTTCAACACAATTGCACAAAGCGCAACAGCATGATATTCAGCCGGCATATGCAGATCATCTAATCAGCCATTCAATGGCGCAGTCACTGCATTTGCATCCACTTAAAGATGTGCCTCACCTCATTTGTATGTGTTGCGCTATAAAAATGCGACATTGGGCTGCACTGGCCATACTGCAGTCTATTGCGGTGAGTTGCATGCTGTTTGGGAGTGTGGACTGTAGTGTTTGGGACATGCATGGGACTACACAGTCACAGGTAACACCTGCCATTCTCACAGGATGAATCATGACTGAGCGTGAGGTGGAGGACGAGGAACAGATGTTGGAGGAAGGGGAGGCCAAACTTCACAAAGGCAGAGACAGATGCCCTGTTTGATGCCTACCTCGACCAGGAGCCGCTGCTCAGCAGATGCCTGGGAACACCACAGGCCCATGCTGCTGCATGGCAGGAGGTGGCGCGTGCTGTCAAACTGCATGGCAGCCACCAGTGCTCCGTGCAGGAGTGCAAAAAGAAGATGGGCACGGACAGGCAGAGAATTTAAAGAGAAGGTGGCTGCCATCAGGGCAGCATGGTCTGCGACTGGTGGGGGACAGCAGTAGGTGCAACACCTGACCCCACAGGAAGAGTGGGTTGCTGGCAGCATGCAGCGTTGTGCCATTGAGGGTGTTCCGGATAGTGGATTCCAGATGGGTGGTAGCCCGTCACTGCATGGTAGGTCATGGTCTGTCTGTTGGGGGGGGGATGACAGGGTAGGTCACATGCAGTAATGCTACTGTTTTTCCTTTACAGCTCCTGAGCGTCAACATGGGTCAGCAGTGGTGGGCTTCTCCACTGAGGCCAGTATCATGGAGATGGAGGAGGGCCCGTCCACCTCCACAGAAATACAGGGTTCAGGGTGACAGTGGACCCACCTGGATGTCCGGACTGATGTTGGTGGAGCAGGTGCGGAGGAGGCCCTGCCCATGTCCCAGCATGCCAGCGTCCATGGATGCCAGCATGCTAAGACTCGAGCTGGTGCCAGATCCGTCACCGATGATGATGGAGCTAATGTCATGGGTAGTGAGATGTGTGGGCCACAGGATGGCCACACAGCAGGTGACATCATGGCCATGGCTGTGGGTGGTGCCGCCATGGAGGCCTGCGTGATATCACAGTCCCAGCCTGTGCCTGTCTGCATCAGTGGGGCAGCACTGGTGTGTGTCCTGGACAGTGGGACTGTTGCGGCCACTGCGGTGGCACCATTGAGCCCTGGAGAGTGGCAGCCAGAGGGGCAGTATCAGCAGTCGGCCAATGGCCATGGGGGTACAGTGTCAGGGGGCAGTGTCAGTGCACCACCTGTGGACATGCCCAGGCCTGGCCTTGGTGTACAGCACCCACCCTCAAGGGGTGATGAGCATCAGGGCTGTGAACACCCTGAGGGACAGCATGCCGATCAGGCAGATGACCTCTTAGATGAGCACACGCGCATACTGCAAGCACCAGTCAATCATCAGATTCGGCTTGTGATGGCGGTGGATGCACTGAGTGCGGCTCTGCGCCAGGCAGAGGAGCGGCACAGCAGAGACACCACTCTGCTCCTGGCAGGGATGGACCAGTTGCGGGAGGATGTGACCGCTGCCATTGACAGGCAGACACAGGCATTCACAGCTGTCATGGACACTATGGGCACACAGTTATTTGCCCATGTGTCACAGACACCGCACAGTGCAATGTCTACCCCCCATTCCCAGAGTCATGCAACACCATCCTTGTTGACACCGGGTTCAGCTGTGGGCATCCCAAGCATGCCTGGCGCAGGCATGTTCAGTGTGCTGCAGACCCCTGCATGAGCACGGTCGCATTCATGCAGTGGAACCCTTGGGGGACCGTCAGTGCCACCCCATGAGGCCAGTGGTCAGCCTGTCACTGCTGGCGGGTCTCAGCGGGCCGCCCCCGTGTCGTGGCGGCCATGGCACTGTGGTGCGTGGACCCGCCTTCTCTCAGCACGGCTACTGTCTGATGCTGCCCTGTGTATTGTGTCGCCAGCCGGCAATGCACGGTGGGGTACTCCAGCCCTGCACGCACAACTTCCATCTGCACACCCTCCCGGCTGCTGTCCACTGTGGCATGTGCATGATGATGCCTATTGCACTGTACACCACTGTGCAATGGTGCCCAGCATCTGACACACGCACAATGACAGGCAGTGGCGTGGTGGTCTGTGGATGTGTGTGGCTTAGGTGGTGGTCTGGGTGGCATGCCTCCTACACTTTGTGCATGTCTTGTGAGGTGTGTGTATATGACCGCCGTGCCATGTTAGACCCTTGCCCATCCCTGGCGGTGTGTGCGGGTTCCATGCTTGGCCACTTCCTTGACGGCATGCACCCCTGGTGTGTGTCCATGCATGTTTGTGGGTTGTGTCTTTGCCACTGGTGGTTGCACATGGCCCCGTGACTTACCTGGGTTGGCTGGAAGTGCTCCTCTGTGATGGTGTCGATGCAGCTGTGCCAACTGGAGCAGTCGGGGTCCCGTCACCCAAGGGGGGGGCTGCCCATCACCATCTTCACCAGCGTCCTCATCGTCTCCATCACTGTCCCCCTCTTTGACCTGTACGGCTATCACACAGTCATTGGCCATGTTGTGCAGGATGCAACAGGCCAGGAATAGCCCGCAGGCCTTTGAGGGGCTGTACTGTAGGGCACTGCTGGAGGTGTCCAGGCAACGGAAACGTGCCTTCAGCATCCCGAACACCTGCTCGATGACATTGTGTGTGGTGGCATGTGCCTCATTGTAGCGTTGCGGCGATGGGGTCACGGGCCGCCGGTATGGTGTGAGCAGCCAGGGACGGAGTGGGTATCCACTGTCACCTGTGTGTAGAGGGTGGAGGTTAGTTTGGTGATCAGTGTCGCCCTGCCTTGGGCCATGTAGGCCAATACCCATGTCACCTCTGACCATGCCCCTCCCAAGCTCTATGTTTTTCCGCATGGTTTGCACACTCACCCACTAAGCAGCCAGTGGGGATGTCCCCACTCTCAAATCTGTGGCACAGTGCCGACTGGTGCCAGATGAAGGCATGATGTGCTCCCCCAGGGTGCGTGGCACAGACATTGATTATCGCCCCTGGCATTGCACACCACCGGCAGTTGATGCTTCCATAACCCTCCTCAGACATATGCGGCCCCATTAGCCAGGTGGTGTGCGGATGGGCCAAGGTGCAGTCTATTGCCCCAGCACGCCAGGCATACGTATACCCTGTGGAACTCCTGTATGTTTGCTGTGTGCTCTGCCGTGTGCTGGAGAAATGGATGTACTCCGCGGCATGTGGCAGCAGTGCGCTGAGGAATTGGGTGAGGTGGGCGTGGCCGCGGCCCACTGGGTTATACCTGTGGTGTCCCCTGTTGGTCTCTGGAAGGTACCCGTGGTGAGCAGGCACATGCAAGCTGTCACTGGTCTCCACTGACAGAGCATGGCTCCGTCGGTGGGTACCTGCATCACATCACTGCACAGCTCACACAGCCACCTCAGAATTGCCCTATTCAGGCGGTACCGGCCACGATCTCAGTATCACTGTACAGCTCGAAGCTGGTGTGGGCTCGGTACTGCCTGTTGGGGGCATTCTGCCGACAGGCCCTTCCACGGCCGTGCCCCCCTACTGCCTGCCTTCTCACCCCCCTCATTACTGCCTCCATCTGGATGATGGCACTGGCCATGTCTCTGGCTTGTATTCCCCCCCGGCAGCTGTTTCTGTGTTTCTCCCCACTGTCCTGGCTGCTACTTTCCCTGCACTGGGAACACCTTTCTGTGGTGGCCTCAGTGCTGTGTGGCCCTTCCCCCTTCTGCACTGTCTTTGGCTGTGGCTCCCCACACCTTCCCTGTGCCTGTGGGTTCAGGGTGCCCTTTTCCTGTCCTGCCCTGTGTGTGTCTGTCCTGCTCTGTGTGTCTGCCTAGAGGTCAGCCACATGTGCCTTCTCTGTAGCACTCTTGCACCTCTCCCTTGTTCCTTTTTATTTCGGCTCATTTCCATTATCACGCAACTTCCGCTTGCTCCCCTATTGCACATGGCGCATGTTGTTGAATATCACACTGTGCCATTTATGCATGGTTCCTCCCCCTTCAGTTGTGCATGCATTCATTATCATTGCGCTCTTGCTCAGCATGATTTGGGGGGTGCATCTGCCTCCCGCTGAATATCACAGAATGGCGCATTTTCAGACTTGTCCTGGAGCAACCCTGTTGCGCATAGCGCAACCCTTTTGAATATCTGGGCCTTAGTGTCTAAGTCATGAGTAAATTATTTCACCCCAGTGAGAATACACATATATATTGGTGATGTTATTTCCTTACCCCTATTGTATTAAAAAAAATGTATATGTATATATATTCATTGTTTAAAAAAAATTCAGTAATTTATCATTTAGGGTTGTTACTAAAGCAACAAAAGTTTGGAAATGTGGTGTTAGGTTTTACAATCGTAACACCCCACCCCCACCCAACACACAATGACAGGCATAGGGGGTGTGCCTTGGGGTCATCAGCCCCAATGCTCACCCCATTCTGTAAGGAAATAAGCTGAGATGGATACAGTATAGAAGAATGGGGTGAGCATTAGGGCTGATGACCCCAAGGCACACCCCCGATGCCTGTCGGTGTGTGTAGGATGGGTGTGGGGTGTTAGACTTGGAAACCCTAACACCACATTTCCAAACTTTTGTCACTTTAGTAACAACCCTAACTGATGCATTAACATTTTTTGCAATGAATTTCCTTACTTTTTCAGATAGTATAATGATATCCTTATTTCTCTGTGGGAACACATGGCCCAGAGGGCCCTGTACTCCCATCCCTCCATAGATGCATATATGTTTTAGCTTTGGCAGCACAGGGCCCTCTGGACCCTGCACTTTAATTTCTAGGCAAACAGTGACCAAACTTTCAGCATACAGCTGTTATTACCCTATCTCATGTACCTGGTACAGAAAATTTTCAAATCCCCACCAAAATGTAATTCTGCATAAGTGCAACAAGATTCCATGCTACAGGTGCAAAACCACATTTTGGCCAGGATTTAAAAACTGACACCTGTGCCATACATGAGGTGTGGAGGAGGCGGAGCAGCAAGATGGCTGCAAAGCTGCTCCGCTCCTCGCAGGAGCTCTGATTTGGAAGCCGAGTGTACATTTTTTTCAGTTAAAACATGCCGCTTTCTTGATTGAGTTAAAATTGGTGAGTGAAACTCACATGTAATTTGTATTCAGGCAATTATTTCGAGACCAAAAACGCTGCTCCACATATGTACACTTGAGCTGAGAGTACACTCTAAATGTGCTATCGGTTAGTTTTTCAGGAATATATCCTGTAGTAGATTTTGTTTTCCTGTTCAACTTATGAGCCACTTGAACGGAGCCCTTGCTGTTCTGCTTGGGCTCCATATAATTGATAAAAGTTTCTAGGACAGTGGGGAGTTGTATTTAAAAAGAAAAAAAAGCCACAGTCCCCTTCTGTTTCACAGTGTGTGCTTCCCGTGTGTGCTGATTATTAGTTGGTGTGCTGACAAGGAGCTTTTGCTTACAGGTAAGCCACATCAAGTGCAGTAATGGTCTGGCGTCTAAAAATTTTAAAACCTTTTAAATATAGTTATGGCACCTGCGAGATTTTTCTAATCATTGCTGGTGTACTACAAATTTCATAATGTGTCCAGTTTTGCTGGAAAATGCCATGCATAAAGAAGAATTGCAGTGCCTGAGAGGATATCCAGGATGCTTACAGCACTGTTTGGTGCTAACAGGCTTAATAATAACTGACTTCCCCTTTTTCCCATAGGGAAACCGTGGCATAATTTGCCATTATAAAGGAGCATTTATAATGGCAAACATTTACACGGTTTCCCTCGCTGTGCGCATGCCCTCGGACCAGTGTGACTGTTCCCGACCGCTCACCGCTTCCGTGTTCCCAAAAACAGCACCACCAGAAGAACTCAGCGATAAGATCTATTGGGCTCATCAGCAGGCTTAATAAGGCTTATTCTGAAAGATGTGGAAGACACTCAGGAAGAGGTAAGCCATTTTGAAAGACATGGACAGATTCCCATTTCGGCACCACACTGACACTAAGCCGAACCGCGGCTGCACTATAAGGTCTTTATTTTATGTAATTGCTGAGGTGAAAAAGGGAAACCCAGCAATTATATAAAATAAAATATGGGTTAGTGTGTTTAAACTTGAAGTTTACACACACTAATGTATACTTTATTCTCCATTTGTACCAGACCCCCGAGATTGCGAGGGCGCTCCACAGCCCTCCCCCCCAGCACACCGGAGGAAAGCAAAAGAGCTGTACTGGACCCCCGAGGTTGTGAGGGTGCTCCACGGCCCTCCCCAGCATACTGGAGGAAAGCAAAAGAGCTGCACGGACCCCCGAGGTAGTGAGGGTGCTCCATGGCCTCCCCAGCACACCGGAGGAAAGCAAAGAGCTGTACTGACCCTCGAGGTTGCGAGGGCGCCCACGCCCCCCAGCACACCGGGAGGAAAGCAAAGAGCTGTACTGGGACCCCGAGGTCGCCAGGGTGCTCCATGGCCTTCCCCCACAGCACACAGGAGGAAAGCAAAAGAGGTAATTTCCGAATCGTGGAAAACGGTTTTTGGCGCCATTTCTGAACAGGACCTCCAAACCTGTTATTGGGCACAGCAACAGCAGTACTCAAATCAGGCCCTGTTTTGTCGCCGCAGATGTACAGATAGACTGTTTTGCACTTTTTATTTGAACTGCTTTGAATCATCGTACCTTACTGTTTTACTCCCCTTTAATGCTGGTAGCCTGAATACATGCTGTGTACCTGTATATTTGCTTTCAATATAGACGCTTCTACCTTGCTCTGCTGACTGTCCCCTGTCTCGTTCACCAGATGCCCCCCTCCCCCAAATTACTATATAAAGCCTGCTGACTCTCCTTTTTTCCTCCACAGCTGTACTGGACCCCTGAGGTCGCGAGGGTGCTCCATGGCCCTCCCCACCAACACACCGGAGGAAAGCAAAAGAGGTAATTTCTGAATCGTGGAAAACACTTTTTGGCGTCATTTCTGAACAGAACCTCCAAACCTGTTATTGGGCACAGCAACAGCAGTACTCAAATCAGGCCCTGTTTTGTCGCCGCAGACGCTCTAGCCTACTGGCGCTATGCCATTCGGCTCCCACCGCCCCACCACCACCCTTGGTGGCTCTCCCTTAAATAGGCTGAGAGTGGTCACATGTGATGGTAATTTGACCCAATTCTCCATTTGCAGGTTATACTAACCTGCCACTAGGGGCAGACCTAATTAATTTCTATCTCCTAGCTAACTAGTAAAAAACAAACAAACAAACAAAAAAAACATACAGCAGGCTTACATCTTGTCTGGGCATTACTACTGCACTGCGGACATAGCATACTGCCCCGTGCTCTTTTGGGCCCCTCCGTGCCCAACAATCCCTCCTGCTAGCAAGGCTACCTCCTCAACCCCCTTCCCCCCTGGGCCCACCAGGGGTGGAACTACCACTCACAAACAGGATGGCCTCCTGCATCCCTCAACCCCCCATGGCTATCTGTCAAGGGGCTAAAAATCTTCCATCTTAATGTCCGCAGCCTCCTATGCAACCTTGCTGAGCTCGCTGCCTGGGTTGCCCACTATAATCCGGATATATTGGGTATCAGTGAAACGTGGCTAAAACCACACACTCCTGACGCTATATGTACCCTGCCAGGTTATAGCCATATCAGGTGCGATCATAGGGGGAACAAACGTGGAGGGGGTGCTACTTTACTATAAAGTCCACCTCAATGTGTCTGCCATTGACCACCCACCTACCCCTCGACATGTGAGTTCCTGCACACCCTTCTCCTACTAGGGCTCACAAAGAAAATCCACCTGATTTGCTGCTATAACCCTCCCAGAGGCGGGCTACCTGGACTCTCCTCACTTCTACACAGCGTCAGCTCTAGGGTGGGGACAAATGAGGTCCTCATTATTGGAGACTTCAACCTCGACTGGATAGGATTCAATTCTAAATCCTATGAGCCTTTGCTCTCAGGCCTTGCTCTAAGCCAGATTATCACCGAGCTACCAAGACCCTCCCCAAGGGGGGATAAATGATCACTGATTGACTGGGTCCTGACCAACAGGCCTGACAGAGTCACATCCTCGGGCATCCTACCTGATGCCATCTCGGACCACTCACCCACCTTTTGTACCTGGGGCATCTCTCAGGTGAGAATACCTAGCAAAGTGATACAGATGAGGGACTACTCAAAGCTCTACTTACCCGACTTCCTCAGCGACCTCAGATCAATTGACTGGTCCGAGATCACTGCCTCCTTGTTCCCAAATCAAGCATTGGATGCATTCCTAGCCAAATACATCCCAGTGAAGAACAAGCATGCGCCCCTCACTAGAAGGAGGGTGCGAGACACCGTCACCAAATGGCTTCATGGGGGTCTAGTCTCTCTAATGAAACTCAGGGACAAATGCTGGGAGACCTATAAGGCCTCTCTCAGTGTTGATGATCTCGCCGCCTACAGGTGCCTCAGAAACTCCTGCAAAAAAGCCATCAGGGCCGCCAAAAGGGAGTTCTGCCGATCCGCACTACTTTCCTCTACCAACAACCCAAGGAGCTTTTGGCAGAACATAAAAAGCACAGTCGGGGGCTCTGCGACAGGGCAAGCTATGGATTTCCTCATTGATGGGGTCAGCTGCAACAGCCCTCACACAATCGCTAACACCTTTAACACTATGTTCTCTGAACAGGCCACCACCCTACCTCCTGCCCCCACTGCCCCCAAGTCATCAAACTCTCAACCACCTGTAACGTACCCTCCCAATACCGCTGAACCCGGACCTGCATCCAGACCCTCCTCCTTCTTTCTACAGCAGGTATCTATCACCGAGACCCAGAGGCTGCTCGCCAGCCTCTCCCCCCACACCGGCCCAAGGCACGACAACCTCGAGCCAAAACTGCTCAGGCTAGGTGCCCACCTCCTAGCCTGGCCAATAACGCATATCTTTAACACCTCTCTTGCCACTGGTGTCATCCCAGATATCTGTAAAATAGCCAAGATCACCCCTGTCCTCAACCAAGGAAACCCTAAAGATCCCCAGAACTATTGACCGATTGCTATTCTATCGGCCGCATCAAAACTTCTAGAGAAAGTTGTGGCCTCTCAGTTAATCGAGTACCTACAGGAGCACAATCTCCTCTCACCGGCACAACACGGGTTCAGGAAGGGGCACAGCATGGCTACAGCCCTTGCTGTAGTCATCTCACAGATCAGAACTGCAACCAACCAGGGCAACCTCAATGGTGCAATTTTTGTGGACTTATCCAAGGCCTTTGACAGGGTAGATCACTCCCTCCTCAGCGTCACTCTGCTCTCCCTCAGACTCTCAAACCCTGCTCATGCCTGGGTCCACAATTACTCTCTGATAGCAAGCAATACACCAACTTCAACAGGACCCTCTCCAACCTCACCACTGTCCAATGTGGGGTCCCCAAGGGGTCCGTCCTCGGCCCGACGCTCTTCTCCTTTTCATCAACGAATTACCATCTATCATCACCCATGGGCTTGCCACCCTGTACACCGATGACCTTGTCATCTTGGCTAGAGCTCGAGACATCGGCACCATCAATTCCCAACTAAACTCTGACTTCCAGCGGATCCAATCCTGGCTGTGCGGGCATAAGCTTGTCATCAACCTTAAAAAAACCCAGGCTATGCTCTTTGGGTCCCTGAATAGAACAAAATCCTGTCCTGCCCCCACCTTCTAATCCATGGGGCTGATGGCTTGCCCTTGCAGATAGCTGCTGCTGTCAAGTACCTTGGCATCACTCTGGACCCCCAGCTGGACTTTTACCTTCATATCTGAAACATCTGCAAGGCTATGAATGTTAAACTCGGACTCGCATACAGAGCCAAAAACTGCCTCACCCCGGCCACTTGGATGGCCCTAGCCAGGGGTCTTCTCCTCCCCTCCCTCTGTTATGGGCTAGTGGCCTTCACCCCTGTGCCAAAATCCAACCTCTTGAAATGGGATACGGCCTACAACAGCATCTGCCGCTTTGCGCTCTCTGCCCCCCCGACACACCGCTGTGACCTTTATACTCGCCTTGAGTGGCTCCCCCCTGAGACTCATCGCACCTTCGTAATAGGGAACTTCATTGACAACATCATTAGAACAGCCACCCCCGCTACCCTAGCCCTGCCCCTCAACCCTGACAACCCTTCCCACCACCTTAGGTCAGGGGCAGCACTAAACTGCATGGTTCCCGGAACACGCACACTTGCGGGCGATCGAGCATTCACCAACTATGCCCCCAAACTATGGAACTCATTCCCTGCCCTTACTCGGTCCACCCCCTCCCATCCAGGGTTTAAAACGGCCCTTTGGACATTCCTGAAGGGCTTCTCCACCTGTTCTTGTGCTCTGTAGTCCCATGAACTATCCTCTCACGGGGGGTCTCTGTGCACTCCAGGCCCACTGCACTTACTCTCCTGGTCACTGGTGTAGAAATTGGCTAAATGTAATGCTACTGTTGTTAACACCTGCAATATCACTGTATGTAAATCTGACTCACTCACTGTATGTGTACTATCTCTTAACTCTCCCAGGCCGTCTGTAACCTCCCACGGGCGGGTGTCTTCTTACTGGTTGCCTTTTTACCTTTATTTCTCTATATGACATGTAATACTCTTTGTGTATAATACCAATTTGTCACTGTACCTGTTATCCAAGCTTGTAACTCTTCCGGGTCGCACCTGAAAATAGGCACTTGACTGTCTAGTGTGACTTGCCCGGTCAACAAAAGCAAATAAATAAATAAATTTCTTTGCTTTAAAAAGGTATGCTAAAATTGCCTCAGTTCACATGTACAGGTTTGGCCACCCTTAGAGCAGGAAATTTGTCATAAAAGTTTGGTGGCCATATGAAGATAAGAACCTGAGCAGAATTAGCAAAACACTCTTCTGAACTTGAATTAGAGAGGAAAAGAGACTAACTGGGTGGTTGGAATGTCGATAGCACGCTCAGTGCTAGCAAGATTATGAATAAAACAAACAGTGGGGTCACGAGGGCTTTGGAGAAGCAGCCCTCCCCAACTGGAACTACGAATGCCACCCCCCCCAAAGTGAGACCCAGCAAGGTACAGTTCAGACAGCACTCTCTGCACCAGCAGCAATCGGAGAGAGTGTTGCCCCGCCGACGCTGTGTGCCGGCTACCCCATCACCACCACCCTTGGTGAGCATTGAGCTATATACAGTGGCGTGAAAAAGTATTTGCCCCCTTCCTGATTTTCTCTATTATTGCATATTTGTCACACTGGATGTTTTCAGGTCTTTAGAGAAAATGTAATATTAGATAAAGGGAACCTGAGTGAACAAATAACACTTGTTTTTTTTTTTAATTTCACTTATTTAATGAAAAAAAGTTAACCAACACCAACTGGCACTGTGTGAAAAAGTAATTGCCCCTCACACTTAATAACTGGTTATGCCAACATTTAGCTGCAATGACTGCAACCAAACACTTCCCATAATTCAATATCAGTCTTTCACATCGCTGTGGAGGAATATTAACCACTCTTCCTCGCAGAACTGCTTTAATTCAATAACATTTGATAGGTTTTCAAGCATGAACTGCTCGTTTCAGGTCCTGCCACAGCATCTCTATTGGGTTTAAGTCTGGACTTTGACTAGGCCACTCCAAACTTTAATTTTACTTCTTTTAGCCATTCTGATGTGGACTTGCTTTTGTGTTTTGGATCATTGTCTTGCTGCATGACCCAACTACGCTTCAGCTTCAGCTGACGGAAGGATGACTGGACATTCTCCTTAAGAATTTTCTGGTACAGAGCAGAATTCATGGTTCCTTTAATTATGGCAAGTCATCCAGGTCCTTAGCAGCAAAGCATCCCCACATCATCACACTACCACCACCATGTTTGACTGTTGGTATGGTGTTCTTACTGTGGAATGCTGTGTTTGCTTTACGCGAGACATTATGGGATCCATGTTGTCCAAAAAGTTCCACTTTGGACTCATCTGTCCATAGAACATTTTCCCAAAAGGCTTGTGGATCATCCAGGTGCTTCTTGGCAAATGAGAGATGAGCATTTATGTTCTTCTTGGTTAGCAGTAGTTTCCGCCTTTGCTACTCTCACATGAAGCCCATTTTGCCCAGTCTCTTTCTGATTGTGGAGTCATGAACACTGACCTTAGCTGAGGCAAGAGAAGCCTGCAGTTCTTTGGATGTTGTTTTAGGATCCTTTGAGACTTCTTGGATGATTTTACACTGCGCCCTTGGAGTAATTTTGGCAGGCCACCCACTCCTGGGAAGGTTCACTACTGTTCCAAGTGTTCTCCATTTGAGATTATGGCTCTCACTGTGGTTCGATGGAGTCCCAGAGCCTTAGAAATAGCTTTGTAACCCTTTCCAGACTGATAGAGGGCAACAATTTTTTCTGATCTTTTCAGGAACTTCCTTGATCATGGCATAATGTGCGTTGAATCTTTGTGCTGGCAACGTGACTCTGATGGTAAGGCCAAAATAAGTGAGGTTTATATTGAGCAGGCTGGCTGTAATCAAGCCTGGCTGTGTTCAATCAGCTGACTCTAATTATCCCTTTAATTGGGTTGATTTAACTAGGGGCAATTACTTTTTCACACAGTGCCAGTTGGTGTTGGTTAACTTTTTTCATTAAATAAATGAAATAAGTAAAAAAAAAAAAGTGTTATTTGTTCACTCAGGTTCCCTTTATCTAATATTATATTTTGTCTAAAGACCTGAAAACATCCAGTGTGACAAATATGCAATAATAGAGAAAATCAGGAAGGGGGCAAATACTTTTTCACGCCACTGTAGCAAGTCCCACGTGACTTATTATAACCTATCAGCCCACTCTACCATTTGCAGCTTATCTGTTGCAACCTCTAGTGGCTGCTAAACCTGCTTCAATCATTCAGTCACATTGCTACCTTTTTGTCTATCGTTATTTTACCTGTTGCTTCCACTAGGCTTCCTCCCCCCAGCTATCTACCCGCAACAGCAACCACATCCCCCTCCTATCCTCCCCCAGCACAACTCCCCTGACCCTTTGCACTGCCAACACCCCTCAACAGATGCCCTCTGACCACTTGCACGACTGGGATATTACTGCTACCATTCTGCCCCCCTCCTTTCACTCTGGGAAAATGGTCCTTTGTTTCATAGCACCACGCAACACTCCATCAGCCCCTCACTTACCCACCCCCTTCACTAGTACCAAATCTTACTGGCATAAATCCAAACAATTTATTGTGCTGCTACTACTCCTGGCAGGAGATATCGAAGCAAACCCCAGACCCACCACTCCCAACACCTCCGCTCTGCTTACTCTCCCCAGAGGCCTCAGACTTCTCCTGCACCTCAACATCTGCAGCATCCTAAACAAAATTACCACACTGCAACCCATTGTCCTATCACTATGTCCAGATGTCCTAATCATAACAGAGACCTGGCTAAAGCCCCATCATGCGGAATCTGAGTTATCCATCCCTGGCTACTTGATTATTAGGCAAGACCGCCAGTGCAAGAAAAGATGTGGTGGCATTGCCATGATTATCTCCACCAGGCTACAGTTCACCTTGGTACAAATCCCTACACTTTCACAGAAATAGACTCATTACTAATCAAACTATCACTCCCTTACTCCACCCCAGTGTATGTTGCCAGTTCCTATTATGCCCCTGGCACACCCCTGCCTAACATCATAGACCATCTGGACACCTTAGTCATCACCCTCTATGGGTGAGCTCCACATCCTCAGCAATTTCAATTTCAACTGGCTGGCTAAAGACTGTGCCAAGCTGAGAACCAAAATCAATGCTCTAAACCTCACCCAGCTACTTTCTCACCCCACCCATCTAAACCATACAACGCAGAACCACTCCCTCCTGGACTGGGCCATCACCACTCATTCACACAAGATTTATATAAAACATCCTGAAACATAAATGTTTTTTTATTAACTGTATATGAATTATAATTTAAGCAGATTGACATTCTACAATGGATATATATGTTTGCAGTTTATGTGATATTGAATTTGTAATTGAATAACTGAACCTTGCCAAAAAGGTCATCCTCAGTACTGCCTAGCGTTCACACCATGCTCTGCCCTGCTGTATCAGCTAGAACAACTAGAGCCACTACTAGCAATCCCTTTAAGGTCCCACACCACCATACATCACAAGGCCAGAGATCTTTATGTTAACAGGCTCCACTCTGGCTAAATTCAGTTCCCATGGACCTCCTCACCAAACAGAAAAGTGGTCCTTTTAAATCAAAACTCTGCACATACCTCTCTAATCAGATGAATTGGTCCAGCTTCTCATGACCCAACACTGGCTCTCGCACTTCAGCCAAAACTCTGAGCTCTTATCCCACCCCTGTCAAGTTGCTTTACTCTTGTTCCCTTTCACCTCTCTCTTCTCCTATCCCCATCTCAGGGGGAGGAAATGGACAAGGAAATGATGCAAGACATTCACAGAATGGCTGAAAAAGGGGAGATATTGTTGAAGGGGGACCTGAATATGCCATATGTTAACTGGACGACATGCACTGCAGCCACATCCAAGGGCAGGGTCATTCTTGATGCCCTACAGTGGACATGACTTAGACAGCTAGTATTGGAAACCACTTGGGAGGGAGCAATATTAGGTCTGGTACCCTCAAATGGGGAGAGGATGACAGATTTAGAACTGGGTAGCCATCTGGGAACAAGTGACCACCACACAGTGTGAGTCACAATAAGCACAACCACGGAGACAAGCCATACAAAAACAAGGATATTGGACTTTAGAAGGGCTGACTTTGGCAAAATGGGTGAATACGTAAGGAATGCACTAGCAAATGGCCAGAAAGGAGGGGTTGGAGAACAATGGAGAAAAATCAAAACTGCCATCATGGAGACAGCAAGCCTTTGTGTGAAACAAATAAAGAAAATAAAATGGAGTGAAAAACCACTGTGGTTCTTGAAAGAGGTAGCAGGGAAGGTTAGGGAGAATAAGGTGGCATTCAAGAAGTATAAGGAAACACAGAAAGAGCATGACAGGGAACTGTATCAGTTAAAGCAGAAGGAAGTAGGAAGGCAGTCAGAATAGCAAAGGCCCAAACTGAGGAAAAGATAGCCAACTCAGTTAAGAAGGGGGATAAAAACTTTTATAGGTACATTAAGGAGCAAAGAAAGTTTAAGGGAGGGATTGTGAAGATTAATAAAGGCGAGGGGAAGTGGCAGAGGGAGACAGTGAAAAGTCAGAGATACTGAATGAATACTTTTGCTCAGTATTCACAGAAGAAGGAGAAAAGGAGTTACCTAAACCAAACAACAAAAGCACTCTGGGCAGGGGGGTTGACACCAGTCCATTTACAGAAGAAAGGGTCTTGAAAAAATTCCTAAAACTCCAGGTGGACAAAGCAATGGGTCCTGATGGGATTTACCCCACAATCCTAAAAGAACTAAGGGGGAACCTAGTGACACCACTGACCACCCTTTTAAACAAATCATGAGAGGATGGGCTGGTACCTGAGCACTGGAGGAGGGCCGATGTGATTCCCCTTTACAAAAGTGGGAGCAAGGCAGAAGCAGGAAACTACAGACCTGTTAGTTTGACCTCAGTGGTAGGGAAAATGATGGACTCACTTCTGAAAGAAAGTACTGTTGAGTAACCAATGGTGTAGATTGTGGGAGGGGGTAGAGGGGCAAGCTGCCCCCCCTCAGCACTCGGAGCGGGATTGTCCGGGACTTCTGAAGCTATGAGGAGTGTGAGCCTCTGAGGTTTTTTTTTAACTCGTATTGTTTCGCAGGTCTGTACTCCAGGGGGGGGTCAGGATGGAGTTCGGATGCCTCCCGCGCCGGCAAGACAGATCGCAGCAAGAAAGATGGAGTTCCGTGTTTTGGAAGGTTTTCTTTTTGTTAGACTGGGGCTCGGCATGGGCACTATATGAGCTGGACATCACCGGGGCACTCGGGGGCATTTATGGGATGGACCACCACCGTCTGCTCAGCAGAGCAGATGTGACTGCGGGAAAACTAAAGGCTTTGCATTCAAACCTCTTACCACCACACGAAAGAGCGAGACTCATTGCCTCTGCTTGCCCACTCCAAAAAAAGCGCCGCCTTGTTCCAGGGTCAGTCTTCCCTAACTTAGTAGTTCTGCTGCTGCTTAGGGTGGGTACCACAATGTACAGTTGGATTCATTAGGAAGGTAGGAAAATCCTGAGGGGAAAAAAAACTTTTTGTTGCACTTCTGTTGAGATCTGCAGAGTCGGCTGTATGGGGCAGAGGCATTGGGGCAATGATGCACTGCAGTTTTCGGCTCATGGTGTGGCCTGCTTATAGTGGTTTTGCTAAATTATGTTTCAAGCAGGCTTGAGTGCAGTCGACAGAGGTGACAAAGGTGGTTTATGCATTAAAAAAAATATATATTTTGGGGAGCTTTTTTGCAGTTGCTCTGAGGAGTGAAACGAACCTCTTAAAAAATTGTACTTGCCTAGTTGGTTTGGCACTGACTGGAGAGGAATTTATTTGGATTTCCATGTATAATTTTTGAGACGTTGCACATAATTGTTTGGCATCGTGACTTACAAAGTGTGTGTTGTGGGGGGGAATGTGGATGTACACTACCCTACTTGTAAAGCACAGCTTTTCATCATCAAAACGTGGGACAAGTAGCAGGTCAAACGGCAGTTAGTCATACCTCACAACAATCTAAGATTTTTGCTTCAAAATTTACCTCTGTCATTACTAAACTTTGTATTTCCGTGACTGAACAGTAGGGAATGCAAGCACAACATATTAGCAAACAATAGAGTTATAGGAATGTTCTTCTTTATAAAAGGTATTGTAGATCAAGCCCTTTATTCTACTAGCATCCTACTGCTGAGTATATGGTATGTCTGTCTGTCTGTCTGTCTGTGTGTTCTGTGAGACACGTTAGTTGTGGAGTCGTTGCATGGAGTCCACACGTATACAAGGATTACTGGGGGGGACATGCAGCAGACATCATGTGGGCAGAGTGGTATACAAATACCGACAGCGGAGCTTGTCGCTGATGTAACGCAGGTAAAGCCGAACTGAGGCAGGTCTTGAACCTCTCTCTGTCAGTGTAGCGCTCGTATCACTTGGGACAAAATGGCCACCTTCAAATCTTCACTGTGGGCAGCGAGGTGTCAATGAAAGGGCAGCACTTTTGTGTGGAAGGAGAGTAGCCAGTGGGGCCGGGCAGGTGAGTCCGGGTGGGGAATGATCTTGAGATTAGCAGCTGGGGTGACTGATTCTGGGATCAGCTGGGATGGGTGATTGGTACTGTGATTGTGCAGGAGGGGGCAGGGGTGAGGGACTCGCACCTGTGATCACCCAGGCGGGGAATTTTGAGATCAGCAGCTGAGGTGATTGATTCTGGGATCAACCGGGATGGGTGATTGGTAATGTGCTCATGCAGGAGGGGGCAGGGGCTGAGGGACTCGAACCTGTGATCTGCTGGGAGAGCAGACCAACATCAAGACAACTGGCATGGATCCTTCATAAAAGTGAAAATGACTTGTGTAGATAAAGCAGCTTCCATACAAAATTTCTGCAGAAATAGTTTATTTTCCCTTGTGTTACTTGTTTTTTTAATACTGAAACTTAAGAGCTGTAAAAGCCTGCACATTAGAGATTAGCTTGCTGAAGTCTTAGAAACATAGAAACATAGAATTTGATGACAGATAGGGACCGCTTAGTCCACCTAGTCTGCCCGTTTCTCTACCTAATGGATAAGCTGCAGATCCTAGTTAACCAACAGCCTACTTCCTCCTACCCCCTACTAGAATTGCCTTATGTCTGTCCCATGCATTCTTGAATTTCCCCCACTGTTTTTGACTCTACGACCGCCTCAGAAAGGCTGTTCCATGCATCCACCACCCTCTCTGTGACAAAATACCTCCTCACATTACCTCTGAGCTGTCCCCCCATCTTCAAATTGTGCTCCCTTGTTCTTGCATATCTCTTTTTCTGAAAGATGCTACACTCTTGGACTTTGTTGATTCCCTTGAGGTATTTGAAAGTTTCTATCATATCCTCCCTCTTCCTCCTTTCCTCGAGCCTATACATATTAAGCTCCTTTAGTCTTTCTTCATATGTCTTCTGGTGCAGACCCTGTATCATTTTGGTTGCCCTCCTCTGGACAGCCTCCACTCTGTCTGTCTTTGCGGAGATGGGGTCTCCAGAACTGTACACAGTACTCCAGATGTGGTCTTACCAACTGTCTGTACAGAGGGTCAACAACTTCCTGTTTTCAACTGGTGATGCCTCTCCTCCCAGTATCCCCCCAGCCCTCTGTACCCCTTTCTCACATTGCTGGCCCACCTTTAGGTCATCTGGCATGACTACCCCAGGTCCCTTTCCATTTTTGTTGTCAGTATCTCTCCCCCCATTGTGTACTCTTCTCCTGGGTTTTTGTTTCCCAGGTACATTACTTTGGACTTCTTTGCATTGAATCTAAGCTGCCACACATTTGACCATTCCTCCAACCTTGCCAAGTCCCTTTTCATCCTTTCCACCCCACGTTGCATATCAACCCTGTTGCAGATCTTTGTCATCTGCAAAGAGACATACTTTTCCTTCTAGTCCCTGTGCAGTGTCACTTATAAAGACATTAAAAAGGACCGGCCCTAGTACTGAACCCTGCGGTACCCCACTAGTAACCCCCCTTTCTTCACTGTGGACTCCATTTACTATTACGATCTGTGTCCTGTTGTCCAGCTAGTGTTTTGCCCAGGCTACCACCCTGGTACCCACTCCCAGGCTGGCTAATTTGTTTATTAATCTTTTATGCAGGACTGTGTCAAGTGCCTTGCTAAAGACTAGGTAGGCCATGTCCACAGACCCTTCCTGGTCTACTACTTTGGTCACCCAGTCAAATAAATCAGTTAGATCTGTCTGACATAACCTTCCCGCTGTCAATCCATGCTGCCTTGGGTTCAGTGCCCCACTGCCTCTAGGTACTCAACAGTTCTTTCCTTCAGAAGTGATTCCATTATTTTCCCTACCGCTGATGTCAAACTGACAGGTCTGTAGTTTCCTGCCTCTGTCTTGCTCCCACTTTTGTGAAGGGGAATCACATCTGCCCTCCTCCAGTCCTCTGGTACCACACCATCCTCCCATGATTTATTAAAAAGGGTAGTCAATGGTAGTTCGTCCCTTAGTTATTTTAGAATTCTGGAGTGAATCTTATCAGGCCCCATTGCTTTATCCACCTTCAGTTTTAAGAGTTCTCTCAGAACCCTTTCTTCTGTGAAAGGACTAATATCAACCCCCCTATCCAGAGTGCTTCTATTGACTATGTTAGGTATCTCCCCCTGCGTTTCCATTGTGAATACTGAGCTGAAGTATTCAATCAGTATCCCTGCTTTTTCACTGTTGCTGTCTGCCCAACCACCTTCCTCTTTGTTCAGCCTCAGTACCCCTGCCTTAGTCTTTCTTTGCTCCCTAATGTAGCTATAAAAGTTTGTATCCCCTTCTTAACTGAGTTGGCTATCCTTTCCCCAGTTTGGGCCTTTGCTATTCTGACTGTCTTCCTCGCTTTCTTCTGCTTTAACTACATACGAACATACAAAAAAGCCAGCAGAAGAAGGCCATTTGATTTTTTTTTGGGGGGGGATAGGATTTCCCTTCTCATTTTCAGTGCCTCACCCTTTGGCTAGTTTAAATGCTTGTCAATGAAGCATTTAAACGTATCACCTAGGATCCCAGTTCCCCTCCTGGATAGATGCAAACCATCGCAACAGTATAGGCCTGCATCCCTCCAGGTGGAGCCCCAGTCCCCACTGAAGCCAAATCCCTGAGATCTGCACCAGTTTTTCAACCAGTCATTGAATCCCATGGTGCGGAGTACCCTAGCCTCATCCATGCCATAGACTGGTGGTGCAGACACAGGAAGGTGAAGTTAGTATGTGCTCACAAACATATATTGCACACAGTCATGGACATCTGCATTCTGATGTGAGAAGGAGAAAGTGGAGCAAGAGAGTGAGCAAGAACCTGGATCTATTGGTGGGCACTGGGTAAATGGGCAGTGGTTATGTGGCCTGACTGCCACGCCACCCATCAAACATATGGTCCTTCAGTATCTGAAAGGGGAAGCATGGCACAGAAGTGAAGCCGGTCTTAGGCAGCTTCAGGCTGACAGACACAGCAGCACTAGATGAAGGAGGCAGCAGCAGCAAGGTCCATCTATACCATGGTGGGTTCTGTTTGTGGAGTAGCCTGGAGGGAGACATTCCACTGATTAGTCACCAGCCAGCCCAAGTTCAGTGTCAAATGGAATGATAGAGTGATAGGGGTGCTGTCTGTGCCTCTGAGATGAGGAAAAGGTGGGTTGAGAAAAGCAAGCAGAATAGCCAGAGCAGATTGTATTAATGTGACCTTGTGATAAAATGTGATAAAAGATTTGTTATACATTTTATCACAAGGACACAGTAATACAGTCCACTCTGAAAATGTGTGAAATGACACCTCTAATCACTTGATTACCAGGCTCCCACCACTGCTGAATATCTGAAGCCCCCCCCGGTCAAGTTACCCCTCATAGGTATGTAGCCTCCAATGCTGGAGATCATTAATGTTAAAATATCAACAGGAACATAAATGGAATTGGACTGCATTGCACTGAATAAATGTTGTGTACTTTGTGAGAGATTTGCAGCTTTATAACCGTTCATGTGTTTGTTTACTTGGTAATCCCTGGGCAAATTATGAGGTTTCATATTTCATTTGGTTAAGATCTGAATAACACAATAATAAATATATGATCATAATACAGGCCAGAGGTCACTGATGATCTTTACCTGGAATGGCCTCTGACCTTCATTATGAATGTGTATTATTTATACTGAAAAATGTGTTTTTTAAACAAGCTGCTGTGGGCAGAGACTGTTTGGATTCTGCTGCATAGGGCTCTCTTTTACTCTGGCTAGCCAGTTGCCAACATTTTACTTGAAACAAGAGAGACCATGATAGACAAAAAGATCATCAATGGTGGTAGCCTATCTCATCTACAAAATGGTCTACTCTGTTCCCATATCCTGTATTTTATTTTAACAGCATTGGTATACCTCTTGTACAATACGGTTATCAATGTGAACATTTTATGGCTAAGTTTTCTGAATAACAGATGTATGCAGTTTCCACTCCTTGATACTGGTCAAGAAAATGCTTTTGTTTTATCAATTTTTTTAAGAAAATTAAAGTTAGCTGTTTTTATAGAGATAGTTGTCCTTTGTAACAAGTCAAAGAAGGCTTTAAAAGTAGCCCAAATGTGTGAAAATGACCCTCAAAATGCACCAGAATGCATCAAAAACCTGATGGCTTCTGGGGGCCTAGGCAGCCCCCAGACCCCCAGCCTATTGATTTGGGATTTACTAGGAAAAGCAGGACTTTTAGCAGTTTTTGCCCCCTTGTCAAAAGCTAACTACATCCCATGTTGAGTACCTAGAGGCCAGTGGGGCACAGGACCCAAGGCAACATGGATTCACAGTGGGAAGGTCATGTCAGACAAATCTAATCAATTTCTTTGACTGGGTGACCAAAGTAATAGACTAGGGAGGGGCTATGGATATGGCCTACCTAGACTTTAGCGAGGCATTTGACACAGTCCCACACAAAAGATTAATACTCAAGTTAGCCAGCCTGGGAGTGGGTCCTAGGGTGGTAGCCTGGGTAGCAAACTGGCTGCACAACAGGACACAGAAGGTAGTAGTAAATGGAACTCACTCCAAAGAAAGGGGGTTACTAGTGGAGTACCTCAGGGTTCAGTATTGGGTCCAGTCCTCTTTAATGTCTTATAGGTGACATTGCAGAGGGTCTGGAATGAAAAGTATGCCTCTTTGCAGATGACACAAAGATCTGTAACAGAGTTGATACACAAGGGGGGGTGGAAAGGATGAGAAGGGACTTGGCATGGTTGGAGGAATGGTCAGACACATGGCAACTTGGGTTCAATGGAAAGAAGTGCAAAGTAATGCACCTGGGGGAAAAAAACAGGAGAAGAGTACATAGTGGCAGGGGAGGTACTAACAACAACAAAAATGGAAAGGGACCTGAGGTATTCATATCAGATGACCTAAAGGTGAGCAAGCAATGTGAGAAGGCAGTAAGGAGAGCTGGGGGGATACTGGGATGCATAGGGAGAGGCATTACAAGTAGAAAAAGGGAAGTGGTTATCCCTCTGTACAGACAGTTGGTGAGACCCCTTCTGGAGTATGGTGTGCAGTTTTGGAGACCCCATCTCCACAAGGACATAGACAGGATGGAGGTGGTCCAGAGGAGGGCAACTAAAATGGTGCAGGGTCTGTATTAGAAACCATATGGAGACAGACTGAGAGAGCTTAATATGTATACCCTTGATGAAAGGAGGGATGGGGGAACATGATAGAAGCTTTCAAGTACCTCAAGGGAATTAACATAGTTCAGGTGGGTAGCATCTTTCAGAAAAAGAGATGTGCAAGAACAAGGGGGCACAATTCAAAGATATAGGGAGGATGGCTCAGGGGCAATGTGAGGAAATATTTTTTCATGGAGAGAGTGGTGGATGCATGGAACTCCCTTCCTGGTGAGGTTGTGGGGTCTAAAACAGAGGCAGAATTCAAACATGCATGGGAGAGACAAAAAGCAATTATAATGGGGGTGGGAGGAAGTAAACTGTTGGTTAACTAGAATCTGCAGCTTATCCAATAGGTAGGGAAATGGGCAGACTGGATGGGCCAAATGGTCCTTATCTGCTGTCAAAATCTATGTTTCTATGTTTCTGTATTTCTATGTCGTCCCATATTGGAAATAAAATAAACGATGGACAAACACATTATGTGACATTAATTTCCTCAACACTCTTCTCTTCAGTTTCCCTCTGGAATATTTTACAAAATATTGCTTAATACAATCTCCTAAAAGCAGCAGTATTTGCTAGTATGCATTATTTGCTATAAAAAACACTTTTTTTGTTACTGACTAACATACTGTTGCTTTAAGTGAAATATCAAAAATATTACTTGGTTGCCTTGGCTATGTTTTCTCCTCTTCTTGTGTGTATTTTACTAATCAATGATTCCATTCACCATCTACTGTATATTGTTTCATTTTTGTTTTGCATTTGTCTATCTTTTTGTGATATTGAGCCTATTCTGCCTATTTTTAAATAATGTGACAAAGTATACTGGGCATCTTTGACTATATAAAAAAACATCCTTAAAGGTGTTTTGAGATTGTTATGAAAACATACAGTATAAGGGCTCCATCTTCACAAAGCTTACATGCTCCAGCCTGGCCAGCCATAACATCGCTTTACGTTGCCTTAAGTCAACTGATTAAGCAATGTCCCAGGTTGTTCAAAAGCACTTTGCTGAATTGGGTATGTACTGTAAAGGTAGAGCAAAGTGGCACTAATGCTTGAAGCCAAGGAAATATATCTATCGTGTATCACCAAAACTAATGATGTTCACTGTGTTATTGTTAATGACTGTTGCATACCATGTTAGCTTAGAAAATCCAACTGGTCTATTTAAAACTTGAATAGAACATAAGGTAGGACTCCCAGTAATACTTCAAACTAGGTGCTTTGTTTAATCCATGAAAAATTTATAAAATAAAATATGGGGATTAGGAGGGTGGGGGTGCCACTAGACACCAAGGAAATGGCAGCTCACAGCTCAAACTGTAGCTGGCAGCATGAGTTCCAGCTTTGGCTGCAGAAATTGAGAAAATCCCACTTATCTCACACAGATAACATGGGGGAAGCACTCCTCTTGCTAAACTGGGCACCCAGGATTTTGGGTGACCAGAAAAGGTGTTTCTTGCCATAATTTCAAAAAACAAGCATCAGAATGTAGCTAAACCGGTCCCATTTAGCTAGGTTATGATGTCTGTTTTTTTTGAAATCTATTCATTTTTGTGTTTTCTATTTATGACTGAAAAAACAAAATGGCAGACCCACAAAAAAGGATTTCCTACCTGCGACACAGGAAGAACCATCTGTGAAAAGGGATTATGTTCCTGTAACACAGGATCCTTTTGAGTGGGACATCTATAAGTTCCAATTATAAAAGTTAATAACTTTGGAATGGATTAATATTTTGTCACCAAACCAGCAAAAGGCTCATCTGTGAGGAAAGAACTTTCTACCCTGAAAATTTCAGACCACAATTCTAAACTGACTGAGAGATACAGGTGGGGGGAAAAAACAGCAAAAACATGACATGTTATGTATTTTTAAAACTCTGTATCTCTGAAACCACAAAACCAATTGGAACAACACTTGCCTGATCAAGGGATCTTCCCCATGAAACTTTCCATACAAAATTTCATGGAAATCCATTGAACGATTGCAAAGTTATTAAAGTGCAACAAATCAGCTTTAACATTAAACACCCTCATTAACCCTAACTATAGTGGCACTACTGTGCTATTATAATATATACTGTATATATAAAATTTATGAAAGATTTGCCATGGGGAAGACAGTGTGCAGTGAATTCTCTGTTTTAACTAATGTGTGCCATAAAGCTATATTACCCCTAATGAATAAAAACAAAAGCTTGAGAATGAGCAAGGGTTGAGCTGCAAACATTGTTTGTTTGATGGGAGGCAGGAGGTATTTTGTTGGCAGATTTCTGAGCCACAGACTCAGTTCTGGTGCTGTCTTCCATAAAGCATGATCTGTTAGCTGACATCAGTTATCATGACCTGGTAGAGATCAGGAAGCAGAAGCACATGAGCAGGAGATGGCAAACTGGCAGGGGAACTTAAAAAGAAAATCCGAGCACACACCCTAAAAAGTAATGCTAGATGGATGCATTAAATATCCAAGAGTCACACTTCATAAAGGGAAAAAAATCTAGGGGCTCAACTGACACAGTCATTTTGTTAAACTAAGCAGTGTCAAATTGAGAAATCAGACTTATTTCCATGTAGGTGGTACAATATTTGTAAATTTACAAGTAAAGAAAAATTCTTTGAGCACCCTGTCACTGAGGTAAAATACCAGCTGAATTATTATGTTGACTGCTGTATACCATTTGCAGATTATGTTGATCAGTGCCTATGTGGAGTACATCTATGTAGGCAGGACTATACACCTGCTGAAGAAAAGAGTACAAGAACCCATCACGGCAGTTACCAGTGGTGAATTGAATAATGCCCTGGGGAACCACTATAGAGAACCACATTACTGTAACCCTGTAGACTTGTAGAGTTCCAATTTAGGGCTTTACAACATATTCCAGAACTTCCACATGGTGGAGATTGAACCAGGTTCCTATTGCAAAGAGAAACATTTTGGATCTCGCAATTACAATCTTTGAGATCAATGTAGTTAATTGATGAATGGACTATAAATAATTTGGGGCTAGAATGAGTGGGATTCTAAAATATATCCTTGTAGCCTCAGCAGTGTGCTTTTTGATGGACCAAATATGTAATAAACTGAGATCATGACATTGTTTTTTCACTATTCATACCTCTCCCCTCCCCTTTCCCCTTTTCCCACCTCCTCCTCAATTTTCCTTTCTTTCTGTTTTTCATTCTGACCTTCCATTTTTAACTTCTTGCCAAACATTAGGGGTTGTTTTTTCTGAATACTGACAAAAGTTTTTTGAACGTTGGCACATGTTTGTTAACCTCTGATTCTGAAACACTCATGGCCTAGTCACTGGTTATTTTATACTATTTATAAGATCTCAATTAATATTCATTTCTTATGGTATTTCTAAAAAATTGTAACTAGCCAGTTTTTAATGTATACTTGTTGGCACTGGCTTAATAGAGGGAATATGATCTATTGTAATCTGTAAAGCACTGATACTTCTACAAGATCTCCTTATAGCTTTTACAGTGTGCTTTCGACAGAGCAAAGATGTAGAAACCTTAGATCATGATATTGCTTTTTCACCACTCTTCTCTCTCCATTCCCCTCCATCTTTTTCTTATTTTGTTTTCCAACCTTTTATTTTCTTATGTTTTTTCTTCCTTTTTTCTCCCCACCGCCACTTAATATGCGATGATGTTATAGAAACAGAGAAATACAGAAATGTGATGTCAGAAAAGGACCTCCTGGCCCATCTAGTCTGCTCATTATACCCTGCCGCATAGGTAACTCTAGACCCTAATGCTCTTTGAATATTGGCATATCATTTTGAAAACCACTTATTAAAAAGCATCCATGGCATAGTCACTAACTTAAATCTGATTAATAAAACTTAAATCAATATTTATTTCATATGGTGCTCTAAGAAAGTCCTAACTAAATATCAACTTATACCTGTTGGCACTGGAATTATAGAGGTACTAAGATCTACTGTATTTTGTAAATCATTGATCCAATTACGAAAGTATATGTCCCACAGTGGATATCTTTGGCTTTATGATTGCTCTCTCATTATTTTGCTCATTTGCTTTTTGATTGGCTCTCTTCTCTCCTGATCTCTAAAACAATGTTCCAGTTTTATACTTGGCCAGTTTCAGCCAAAAATGAAGTATAACTTTAAGATTAGACTATAAGTATGATTCTGCCTTTGACACCCTCAGAATGGCTACTCATCTATACACAGGGATCAATAACTTTGTGGTCTGGGTATTAGTAAAAATGATGCAACAAAGACAGTTCAATAAAAAATCTTTACAGCAATGATGGTTATAAAAAGGCTGCCAGACCATAATTTGTTTGTGTGGAGATGCCTATCGATTTGTATTGTGTATTCATTGTTATATGCAAAGTTTTGTATGCAATGTAATTTTAAACTCACAAGCACTTTTTTGCACATGCTGTAACAATGTCTGGATGGCAGTTAAAGAGCTGGTATACTGCCTAAAACTAATTCTAGTTTTTAAAAGCAGTCAACCGTTACCTTTTATAATTGAGGTACTATTTATTTTCCCTTTACTTAATTAGAAGATTGCTTAACTGATGTTAGCAGTTGTGATGTGCAGAACAGCACTCTGTCTGGCAGCTGACATATCTAACTCTGTTCCACCCACTACACCATCAGCATTATAACCTTAATGACTGAGATCAATGCTGCTTAGAAACAGCCATTCAGTAGCTGCCAGGTCAGTCACCTGTGATGTCACTGTCGGTGAGATAAAATCACAATGCTGATGATGTAGTTGGGGGGGGATTAGAGATAGCTATGTCAGCTTCCAGGTTAAGAGCTGCTTCACACATACAGCACAATATTATTACATAGAAAATGTTCTAATGAGCAAAAGGAAAAAGAAAAGTACTTCAGAAATAAAAAGTTACAGCTGACTAATTCTTAAAATTTGTATCACATTCTTGCCTGTCTATTTTGGTTCCACTGGGTCTTAAGGTTAAATGAATAGAATGGCTTGACACAATGAAATGTATTAAAACCAGGTTGGTTTAATTAAATGGGGTATTTAAAGGTTGCCTTTTGCACAAGTACACCCCCACCAGGAAGCCCCATTAGAAGGGTGATACATAGGGAACTAGCAAAGCATCAGTTTGTATGGCTTGTTTGTCTTTGTAATTCATTGCTAGCGTTGCTTTTTAGGGTGTGTGCTCCAATTTTCTTTTGTCTTTATGTTGTGCCAAGGCATATGCATGGGTGAGAGCACTTTTGGGGGTGGTGTGCTCAAACATTCTTTATTTTTTTTTAAATGGCACAGGAAAACTGATGAATCACATGAGTCTAAGAGGGACAGACATGGGGAAAGGGAAGAAGACATCAAAGAGGAGGAAAAACAGAGGGAAGAGGCAGAAGAGTGGGAAGTACATGCAGTAGAAGAGGAGGAGGAGGCGGATGAAGCAGAGGAGATCAGAGAGATAGCCAGGGCCTAGTCCATGTAAGGTCGTAAAGGTGAGCAAACCCATCTTAAAGAGAACTCTTCACCTGACCTGCAGTCAGTGCAGTTCATGCAGCACCGGAGTTACATGGCAGAACCTCAAAAGGCCTGGCAGCTGTGTTCTGCACCAGATGCGGCTAGTGGAGGGCACCTTCTGAGACCCCGACGTAAAGAGCATTACAGTAATTAAGCATGGATGTCACAAAGGCATGGACTAGAGTGGGCAGGTCCTCAGGAGGAACTAGTGGTTTGATCCTGGCAAAATTCCTCAAGTGACAGAAACCACTTTGGACAACTGATGACACCTGAGATTCAAATATCAGTCCATCATCCAGGAACACACCAAGATCTCACATCCTAGAGCAAGCCATCAATGGTGTTAGCCCCAGGAAAAGTCCAGTTGCCACACCGAAGGCATTCCTATCATGCCTTCGGCCCAATCCCACTACCAGAACCTCAGTCTTGTTGGGGTTCAGTATCAGCCAGCTGGAGGACATCCAATCATTGATCTAGGCCAGGCAGGTGTTTAGCACTTCCACAGCATCAGATGTTCCAGGGGCAAAGGACAAATATAACTGGGTATCATCTGCATAGCAGTGAAACTCCATATTGTACTTCCTAATGAGCTCACCCAGGGGGCAGCATATACACTACAAACAACATTGATGAGAAGATTGATCCCTGAGGTACTCTACATGATAGGTGCTTTGGGCAGGAGGAGAAATTCCCCATCACTACCCGCTGCTTCCTGTTGGAGAGATAGGACTCAAATCAATGGATGACAGCGCCAGCAAGCCCACAGTACTCTCTGAGACGATCAAGTAGCACAAAGTGGTTGACAGCGTTGAAAGCTGAGGAGAGATTGAGGAGAATGAGAACTGACCCATCTCCTCTATCCCTTGCCCTAAGGAGATCATTGTGCACCTAAACTAACGCCGTTTCTGGGCTATGCCTAGCTTGGAAATTGGACTGGAATGGATCATAGATATCAAAGGTCACAAGGTGCTCCTCAAGCTGTTACACCACAATCTTCTCAACAGCCTTTCCCAAAAATGGAAGGTTAGAGACAGGTCAGTAATTCGCTAAGCTGTCTGGCTCGAGAGATGGTGTCTTCAGAAGAGGCCTCACCAGAGCTTCTTTCAAGGAATCCAGGAAGGCTCCCTCTGACAACAAACATCGGACAATCGGGGTGAACACCGTGCTAACAGCTCCAGGTCACTCAGTCTGTCTGAATCATATTATTGATTGGGGTTATGATGGTTTTCCATTGTAGAGGACTTTGACTTTTAAAGACTGTTGCATGAACTAATACCTAAATACAACATTCCATCATGCTTCACACTTTCCAGGCATGTTGACTAGTAGATATGAGTCAGTGTGCATGAAGATGTTAACACTTCTAAAAGAGGCAGATGGTTAAGTGCATTCACTACTGATATCTGGAGCAATAGTGTAAACCAAAGCTTCCTAAGTGTCATTGCCCAATGGATTGTGTTCTTTATCAGGCAGCACCCCCATCATTCCCCCCCCCCGCCAAATGCCAACACCTGCAGGAGTTCTTCTGAAGCAAACAGTCTCACAAAGGTACACCAATAGAGGAACTTCCTTACTTAATGTGTTAGTCATGAAGGGGAAGCACACATGGGAAAACATTCTGTTTTTCATCCATTTATTGTTGGAATCTGAATGTACCCTCCTGATGGGAACATTTGTGATGGACAGTGAGCATAACATGCTGAAAGCCATTAATGATGGGGATTTCTGCCATGCACCTTATTTTGCACACTGAATTGGATAGTGTGTCATGTGCTTGGCAAATATGCACATCTAAAAGAAATCCTTGATACTGTCTGAGATATCCCTAGATATTTCCATAATTCTCCCAAAAGCACTGAGCTCCTCCCCCCAATACCAGCACAAGCAAAATGTTTTGCAGCATTGCTTAGTTAAAGACATGGTGACAAGGTGGAACTCCATCTTTTACATGGTGGAGAGATTGGTCAAACAGAAAGCTGTGTTCCATGTCATGGAACTTGGTGATGTTGCCTGTGGTGGATATTTGTCCCAGGTGCAGGAAGAGTGCTAGAAAATCTTGTCCTACTTCTGAGATATTATGAACAGGCCACCAAAGATGTCGGTGCTGAATCAGCAACCCTTAACATGGTCTTACCTTGGTAAGTCTACTTGAGCAACACATATGCCATGAATTATGATCTTCTATAGCAACCCAACAAAGCAAGGCTAGATGTGGTTGTTATAAAGACAGTGGCACTGGTGGTGAGACTGACAGTAACAAAGGTAGTGGAAAAGGTGGTGGTAACCCCATTAGTTCAGCTGCATCATCTCAGCAGCAGCATAATAGAGATGCAATACTCATTATGGAAGTGGCAGAGATGTTTCTGACACAAATTGCAGATATACTTATAAGCATTAGATTGGGAACTCAGTTTGGCACAGGAACACTAATGGAGGGCAGATATGCTGTAAAGATATGTTCATTCTCCCTGGATGCAATGACTATGTCAAGCACAAACTGTTGTGTATTCTTTAAATGGAGTGGCACAGGCAGTGTGAAGAAACAACCAAGAATCAAGCTCCTTCTACTCGTACTGCTTCCCATCCTTGGCTGACTTTTCCTGCTTCCAGTACCAGGCATCAGCTTGACAATATGAAAGATGGCTTGGATAGTGATAACTAAGAGATGACACAGGAGACATTTAAGAGCTTTTTTAAAACTGCACAGACATTTTTGAGAAACATATAGACATCTCACCAGAGTACTTAATGGAGGCATATCTAGCAGAGCCACTGTCAAGCCAAAGAAGTGATCCCATTAAATTCTAGTAAGACAGTAGTCATTTGGCCTCCATGGGCTAAACTATCTTAATATTCTCTTGGATGCCCTTCAATACTGGTCACTTCAAAAAGTCTTTTTAATTATATATTTTTATTATGGAGCATTTGGAACAAATATAAGCAGGTTTAATACATAATTCATCATGATTCTATATTTGTATAAAATCTCCATACAAATTGTACAGATTGTATTTGATTCGAATTACAGAGTACTGCTTGAATCCTGTAAATTCAAAATATATTTCAGTACTGATTTAACATGTTCCTATGATGGTTAATAACTAACACAGCATCTGTTGATCCCATTGGTCCATGTCAAAATTGCACATACTCCAGAATTGTGTATCATTCTCAAAAAAAGTCGGTATTATGTAAATAAGGGATATGCAGGGCTCTGATGTGTGATATGGTATTTATCTGTACAAGTTACTACTGACCACAGGTGAACTCATGAGTGGCAGAGCATAACGGAGCCACGAGTGACAGTCCCATGATCACTGGCAATTAATATAGATAAATGCCGTATCACACACCAGACCCCCGCATGTTCGATTTATGCAGTAGGCCTCTCTTATGCTATGTGTGTTCTATTTGGTATGTGTGTGTGTTTTTTTTATGGTGTTTTTTAATTTAATTTTTTTTTTGTGGGATTATTTGGTATTTGTAATGCCAGTTTGTTGTTATTCTGCTTGCTAGTTGTGTTTTTTGAATGGAGCTCTGTGTGGTTTCCTACTGGCTGTGTGTGAATTCTGATTGGCTGTATGGCGTTAATGGGTGAGTTCCGATTGGGCAATGTAGCGTGGGAAAGTTTCAGTGATTGGTTGAAGGGTGGGGCTTTTGGTGTAAGGGGCATGGTTTTGTTTTGTTGCACACTTTGATTTTAGTTTGAGTTAGGCATCAAAGGAGGAGGATCAGGAGCAGCACATGCATGGATTATGCTAGCAGCATGGTGGAGGAGTGGGAAGAGATGCAGCAGGAGCTGAGGACTTGCAGAGGTTTGGGGAGTCAAAGTTAGCACATTGGTGATGATGGAGTGTGTGTCATCATCATGGATGCTGATCATGGAGCTGGGGTGGCAAGCCAGGAGCAGCAAGTTGAAGTTGGGGATCAGCCATATTGCTGTGGTCAGGAGTTGGATATTCTGTTTTGGAGTGGAGCATTGATGGACAGAGGTCTTCATGATACAGGAATGTTCTGAAACAGTGGGAGTTTGTAGCCAGTGTATTCTGTGGTTCTGATGTCCGGGTTCATGAGGAAGGCCTCTTCGGTGCAGGGTCATCTTTTTCTTCTGAATGTGTTTTACTGTGAATTATTGTGTTCAATGGATTATTCCTTGAAGAGTGGATTTTTTGATTTTTTTTTTAGTTTTTTTGAACATTTGGATTAGGACATGAAGGGTCCATACTGTGGATTAGGACAAGAGTCCATTTTCTGTTGGATTACTATGGATTAGTTTACAACTTTTACAGACATTTTATGTTTCTGTTCTGTGCTTTTGTATACTTCTAATGAAATGAAGAGTCTGACAACGTAAATTCGTTTTAACAATGTATTTAAAGGGATTTGTTGGAAATTGAATTATTGGTTAGGTAGAATGTTAGTTGCTCTGGTTTGGGGAAAACAAGAGTAGGTGCAGAATTGTAAAGTAGTGAAATAAACTTTATTTATAGATTTTTAGAATAGAGGTTAATATAAAAATAGGAAAATAATTGAAGTAAAAGTTTGAATTGATGGTCTTTGCAAGCTTCTTTCTTCAGTGTGGGTTCTGGTTTTCAACTGCTTTTATTCTTTTCAAGAAGTGGGGCTTGTTTTCCTTTGGGTGTTCTTTTGGGTCTTTTTTCTAAGGAGGGTAAACAAAGATAGTTATTTTGCCTGTTTTCTTTTTTTTTTTGTTGTTTTTGGTTTTTCTTTAAAAAATGGTTATCGGGAACTTGTACTGTTTCTCATGCTGTAAACCAAAAGAAAAAAGAATGAAATACATGTTTACACCAGTTAGATCATATTTGCAATAAATTGTTGATGGGGATATTGTCATATTTGTTGCCCTGCAAAGTGCTGCAAAGAAAAAAAAGAATAAAATAAGAAACTGTAAAGGAAAACAAAAGATGTTTCTAATTTGCATGAGGTTGTGCTGGAAGTAATTTGCTCCTGGTTTGCGTTATAGACTGTGCTGTTACAGTTGAATTCCTGTGATTTTTTTTTTACAGTGAAAGAGAGGATAACATATAGAATAATGGATGGGGTGGTGTGTGTAAAATCAAGTTTTACACACAACCCCATCTTTTATATAATTGCTGGCCAGTGCTTTTTTGCCACAGCAATTATATGAAATAAAAAACAAAACAAGAGATCAGTGCTGAGAGGCAGCCATGGGCTGGTTGGGATTCAGAGTGGTCTGTCCAATATTTTAAATTAATTTTATTGTTTAAGGCTTGCAGAGTGGACCTCACCCATTTCTTGGGGTTTTTTAGTGTTTTTAAGGGGGTTAACATACCCCCTGATTGATGGTTTAGCTGTCTGTCTGGTCTAGTGAGGGAAATAGGGAGAGATGGAGACAGCAGACATGGAGGAAGAGAAACCCAGTGCATGTTTGCTGTTATAACCAGTTGGTTATAATGGCAAATTATAATTGGGTTTCCCTGTGAGGGAAAAAGCACTGGTCAGCAATTATATTACAGTGTTCCATAAAGTTTTTTGTATCTTTTCCTTGGTTATAGCTGCAATGAAGAGTCACTTTTCTATGATCTGTATAGATTTAAACTGCATTCTTAGGTCTTTTTTTCATGCTGTATCTGTTATATTATACTGCATAGTTTCCTTTTTATGGGGGGGGGGAGTACATTGCTTACCTGTTAGTCTGTGTCTGACTCTGATTCCAGCACTTGAGAGCATTTCCTCTTTCAAGATTTGTAGTGATGTCCTAGGTAGAGTGTGGGGAATAAATGAAGAAACATTAGTGGTTTTTTTCTCCTATTTTAGGAGTGTTACTGGGTGTTACTTTTATCAAAGGGTTTGTGTACAAGGGTGGGATTTTACTGTACCTTGAACTATGTTAAAGGCTATGATTTTTGCTTGTATATTGGGGTGGTTGAAGCAACTCCCCAATATTTAGTGTAGGTTCTCAGGGATAGTGGTCAGTGAGGGTTTTTAAGGTGATTGTTGTCCAGAGGTGTTTCGTAATTCTCCACTAAGTATTTTTGATATATTTTCTTGCTTACTGCCATTCATTATGTTTGCTTGCACGCATGTGCAAGAAACATAGTGCCATCATCGGAGTTTTCGGAGGTGTGTCAGCCCTCTTCCAATTCAGTCAGTGTTTTTGCAGGTGCGGCCGCAGTTCTCCAATGCCTGCTGGAGCTGTCTATGACAGCTCCAAAATGCAGTGGCATAAAGTTAAAAGGGGGAGCCATGCTTCAGTGAGCAGCGATCAGATATTGCCTGCTCATACGCTCCCCTACACACAACACACACACTGCTGCTGCTGCTCCCCCCCAATGCACACACTGTATAGACAGCAGGGTTGCCCAATCCCCGTTGGCTTGTGCTCCCCCAAAACACAGTTTCATATGCCACGCTGGGTGCCCACCCCAGCGTGGCTACATTGTATAGCCGATGGGGGTGCCCAATCCCCCGTCGTCTCCACTGTGTCTCTCCCTCACAATACAGGGTGCCACGCTGGGAGCCCACCCCAGCGTGGCAACAGATGCCATCACTGACGGGGGTGCTCAATCCCCTGTCAGCTCCACGCCCCCCCAGCCATCCTTCTGCCATGCTGAGAGCCCACCCCAGCGTGGCAAACATCCCGCATCGACTTTTAAAACAAAAAAAACCTGTAAAGAAAAAAACGTCCCTCCCAGTCTCACTGCCCCCACTCGCACCCACCCACTGCGCACCCTGCATCCCCACACCCCCGCCTCACCCCATACTTACCTCTGGAGCGTGGCGTGACAATCATCGGTGGACCGGGAACACGTCTGCACTCTTCAAAGCCGACCGCGAACTGAGGAAATGCCAGTAAGCTGTATAATGGAATAAATAGGGTTTTTTCAACTTTGTTGCATATCTCAGGCATTTTTGGAATTTTGGCACCAAATTTTCAACATGGGGTTTTGGGACCCCTCCTCATGAATTCTTGCACTGTCGCATGCGTACTCGGCCGGAGGTGATTTCACAGCCACTGCGTGAAATCACCTTTCCAGAAGGATTAATGAAACGACACTGCCAGTGTTCATAAGGTGGGCTCTCAAAAAGCCTATTTTGAAAATTTGGTGGAAAAATTCCTAAAAATGACTGTTTTACGAGCACGCGTTGTGCAGTTCCTCATGCGCTCATAAGTTCGCGAATTTTCAATATTTTCACTCCAGATTTTCAACATTGCCATTTTACCACACCTTCTTATGAACAGTACAGCTGTCATTTTTCACATCTCACCCAAAATGTGTTTCCGCCCATGTAGCACACAATGGTGGATTCGGTGTGCGAAATCAATGTATGGGACACATTAAGAAAATCACAGTGACACTGTTCATGAGCAGAAGTCTTAAAATGGCTATGTTGAAAATCTGGTAAAAAATTCCTAAAAATGACTGTTTCTGAGCGTTGCGCAGTTCCTATGCGCTTGTAAGTTCTAGAATTTTCAATATTTTCACTCCAGATTTTCAACTTAGCCATTTTACCACACCTCCTTACGAGCAGTACAGTTGTCATTTTCACATCTCAGCCCACAATGTGTTTCTGCCCATATAGCGCACAATGGCACAGTCGGTCGTGTGCGACATCAATGTATGGGACACGTTAAGAAAGTCACAGTGACACTGGTCATGAGCAGAGGTGTTAAAATGGCTATGTTGAAAATTTGGTGAAATTCCCAAAATTACTGTTTTATTAGTGCATGTTTGCACAGTTCTTACGCCGCTGGCAAGTTTGCGAATTTGTAATATTTGCACACCAGATTTTCAACAGTGCCATTTTACCGCACTTCCTTATGAGCAGTACAGCTACCATTTTTCACATCTCACCCAAAATGTGTTTCCGCACATGTAGCGCACAATGGTACAGTCGGTGTGTGAAAACAATGTTTGGGACAGATTAAGAAAATCACAGTGACACTGGTCATGAGCAAGGCCACTGATTTACGGTGATTAAAACAATTAAATTCCGTTTTCAAGACTTAAGATTCCGGAATTTCACCGGTGATTGTTGCTCTAATTTCCGGATTTTACCGGGATTCTTTTATCATTTTTTAGTATGTGCATAAATAATCAGAATTAAAGAAGGCTTAATATACAGAGCATTATATGAAGCAAACTGAAAATAGTACAGGAAGGAATTAAAAGAAAAACACACTTTTTTATAGATTTACTGAGCTGATAGAAAATGCCAGATTCCATGAAATCTTCGTTTTTACTGGTTTTCAGGCAGCCCTAATTCCGGAATTTTACCGGATTTTCCGGTAAAAACCGAAAAACAGTGGCCTTGGTCATGAGCAGAGGTCTTAAAATGGCTATGTTGAAAATTTGGTGACAAAACTCCATAAAATGACTGTGTTATGAGTGAGCATTGTGCAGTTTCCACGCACCCTCGTAAGTTCATGAATTTGTAATATTTTCAGTCCAGATTTTCACCAGTGGCATTTTCCACCTCCTTATGAACAGTACAGCTGTCATTTTCCACAACATGGCCGAGATGTGTTTTCATACTTTCAGCACAGAAATGCGTGGTCGCTGTGGGAAATCATTGTTCGGGACAGATAAAGAAAATCACAGCGACACTGTTCATGATCAGAGGTCCCAAAATGCCTGTGTTAACAATCTGCTGTAAAAAATCCACAAACTAGTTACATTACGGGTGTGCGTTGCACAGTTTCTACGCACGCTCGTGACTTCACCAGTGTTTTTAAGATTTTCACAGCAGATTTTCAACATTGCCATTTTTTACACCTCCCCATGAACAGTACCGCTGTCATTTTTCACATCCTGTTCGGAATGTGTTTTTGCACCTGTGGTGCCAAATGCCATAGTCACTGTGCAAAAGCAGTTTTCGGCTAACAAACTGATATTGCCACTGTTCATGAGGTGGGGGTCACAAAAAAACATGTTGAAAATTTGGAGTGAAAATACCAACGAATGCCTGAGGCGTTAGGGTTTCCGACCATAACGCCCCACCCTGTAGAGAATGACAGGCATCAGGGGTGTGACTTGGGATTCTTGCCTGTCATGCTCATACCATTCAACCCCCACCCACACCCTGCAACCAGTGAGAGGCATCAAGGTGTGCCTCGGACTCTTCGGGCCCAAACTTCACCCCATTCTCCTATACCGCACCCATCTCACTGTATTTTCTGATGGAATGGGGTGCGCATAAGGGCCAAAGACCCCAAGGTACACCGTGACACTTGTCAGTGTATCCAGGGTAGGGTGTGGTGAAATGGCGTTGTCGTTATGCCTGATGACCCACAGGCACACGCCAATGCCTGTCACTCTCTGCAGGGTGGTGGTGGGGTTGGCTTCAATTCAATACTTTGCTGCCACTCCTATTATGCAGATCTGTAACTTCTACACTACCAATGCCAATGCCAGCAAGCAAACATTCGGCATTGACAAATGCTTGTTTTTGAGTAGTCATTTATTCTGCCTAGTTGTTTGTGTCTGGTCACTTAAATTATATCTGTCGGTGGTATCCCAGAGTCAGTTAACTTCTGGATCAGGTGTTTTTGTATGGAATGATTTAACATTTTGTCACTTTGAATTCCTGAATTTTACACCATTGTTTTTACTATGGTGGATAGCTTGTTAACCCCCCACTGGTGGGTTTTTAAATGAGGTTGTGGGGTAATAGTCATATATTTGTGCTGACAAGAAAAATGGGGAGTCAGGAGTTATTGTTTTCTGGGGCCTTTTTTCTTTGTAAAGTAAATCTTTTTTTTTTTTTTATAGGGCATCTTTCTAGTTTGTCCTATATTTTATAGGCCCTAGGTTTTATTTTTTGGGTATCTTTTTGGTTACTTACTGATCTCGTTTTGGTTTGTCTTTCTTGTGAATATTGGAGATAGCTTTTTTCCATTTTCATCTTGTAGGAGGTCTATGTCCCCCCCCCCATTTTATCTTGTGTATTTCTGTATAACCCCTGACTCTGAAGTAGATGCTTATTATTAATCACATCGAGTTGAGCAAGGAGTCAGGGGTGTAGAGTCCACGTTGCTTTTTTTTCATAGAGGATGTCTGTGATGCTGTCGGTCAGCTCATCTGCAGCTTTTGGTTTATGGACTTTCCCCTAGGATTTTAAGTTCTTTTGCCTTGATGATAATACAGTAATACCTGTCTGGCATTTTCAAATAATTGAGATGTGGATAAAGAACAGGGGTAACTTTTGCAATGCAGAAACCTCTTGATGCCTTAAAAAAATGAACCTTAATATAAGCAGTTCATATTCTGTGCCAGATTTAGAGCTGTAGAGTCAAGCCATACAAAAAGCAAAGGTGTTGGGCTTTAGGAGGACTGACTTTGGCAAAATGGGAGAGGCAAGGCAAGGCAAATTTTACTTCTTAGGCACCCAGTCCCGGAGGCTCTGGGTGCCGTACAAGTAAAAAGTAAATAAAAAAAATAATTAAAAAAAGTAACAATAAATACAACCAAAATAAAATCAGCTAAATATAAAAACATCAGGCTGATAATGACAGTTGACATGCAGCAAAGCCTGAGCAGGTATTAGGCTAATAATAGTGCCTAAACAGATAGACCTGGGAAGGCCTGAATGAAAAGGTAGGTCTTAAGGTGGGCTTTGAAAACCTCAACTGAAGGGGCCTCCCTAATACTGTAGCTGGAGGAGGTGAGTTCCACAGGACGGAGCCAGCAACACTAAATGCTCTGTCACCAGCAGATTTTAATTTTGTCCTGGGAACAGCTAGGAGGCCCCTAGAGGAAGAACGAAGGCAGTAAGAGTTGGAAGGTCCTTCAAATAACTGGGGCCAAGACTATGTAGGGCCTTAAAGGTGAATAAATCCACCTTGAAAAGAACCCTGTACCTGACCGGCAGCTAGTGCAGTTCATGTAGAACCACAGTGATGTGACTATGCTTAGGCTGACCAGTCAACAGCCTAGCAGCCACGTTCTGCACCAACTGCAGCTAATGGAGGGCCCCCCCCCGAGAACCCGAAGAGGAGCACATTACAATAGTCAAGCCTAGACATCACGAAGGCATGTATCAAAGTGGGAAGGTCATCAGATGGAACTAGGTGCTCGAGCCTAGCAACATTCCTCAGGTGATGAAAACTGGTATGAACAACAGACACCACCTGAGATTCAAGTGACAGCCCATCATCAAGAATAATGCCCAGATCTTGCACCCTAGAGGAGGCCTTCAATGGAGTCGGTCCCAGGAATAACCCTGTTGCCGCCCCAGAGGTCAACCTATCATGTCTTCTGTTTGACTCCACCACCAATACCTCTGTTTTATCAGGGTTCAGTCACAGCCAGCTGGAGGCCATCCGGTCATTGATCTCGGTGAGGCAGATATTTAACACCTCCACTGCACTTGATGTTACAGGGTAAAAGGAAAGATACAACTGGGTATCATCTGCATAGCAGTGGAAACCCAAGTTGTACTTCCTAATGAGCTCTTCCAGGGGTAGCGTGTATATGGCAAACATTGGTGATAACACTGAACCCTGAGGAACCCAGCAAGGCCGTTGACTTGGGAAGGAGGAGAAATTCCCCATCACCACCCGTTGTCTCCTGTCTATGAAGTAGGACTCAAACCAGCAGATGACAGTACCCATAAGCCCACGGTACTTTCTAAGGCAACCAAGTAACACACAATGGTCTACCACATCAAATGCTGAGCAGAGATCAACGAGAACAAGAATTGACCTCTCTCCTCGATCTCTCACCCTGAGGAGGTCATTATGCACCCAAACTAATGCAGTCTCAGTGCTATGCCTAGCATGAAACCCCCGACTGAAAGGGCTTGTATATATTGGAGGATGGAAGGTGCTCCTCAAGCTGTTGTGCCACAATCTTCTCAACCACCTTTCCTAAAAATGGAAGGTTGGAGATCTGATGATAATTCGCCTTGACGTCAGGGTCTAATGATGGTTTCTTCAGAAGGGACCTCATCAGCGCCTCTTTCAAGGGAGCTGGGAACACTCACTCTGACAAAGAGCACTGGACAATCAAGATGAACACCTGGCCAACGGAGTCGACGCATCCCATCAAGAAATGAGTCGGCACCGGGTCCAGTTCACAAAATATACGCTTCAGCCTGGAAACTACCTGAATGACATCTGCCACCTCCACTGGTTTAAACTCACCCCAACTGGGCGGACAGCTCTCCAGATGTTGAAGGTGACCACTGTCAGCCATATTTAGGCTCCCTGGTGGAATTTCCAGGTGGATGGCTGACACCCTGTCAGAAGAATTGAGCAAACTCATCACACAAAGTGTTAGAAAAGGCTTTTTTCAGCTGGTCATTTCTTCCCTACAGCAATCTCCTTGGACAGAAACTCTGCCTTCTTATTGTCAATTGCCCCTAGTACTCACTATAATGAGCATGTAGAGCCAGTTTATCTTCTTCCCTTCCAGTCCTCCACCAGTAGCATTCCAACTTCTGACCCATCTTTTTCATCACCTGAGCTCCCATGAAACCAAGGGAAACTTGAGTGAGAAGACCTGGGTCATACATGGACCAGAGCGAGGGTGTTGAGGACAGCAGACATTACACTATTATAGGAGGCAACCACCTTGCTTGAACCCCTCGCACATGCAGTACTCACACTAGATTGATTGGCCACCACCAAGAATCCCTCCGGGGTAAGACACCCTCAAAGGGCAGTAGCTGACCATCTCAGCAGGGGGCAGGCTCACAGGGGGGCCCGAATGAGAACTCCACCGTGCAGTGATCAGACCAGCTGACCTGATCAGTCTTGAGGTTGTTAATCTCAAGCCCCAGTGAGAACACAAGGTCCAACATGTGGCTGCCCTGATGGGTCATGGAGGAAACCTCCTGTGCCAGGCCAGAGATGTCATAGTCTGGAGGAGATTAAAACTTAGCCTAGAGGATTCATCATCAGCCCAGACATTGAAATCCCCCAGAACTAAACATCTGTCCAGTGTCTCACTGATGATGAAGTCTGCTGTCTCCTGCAGGAAATCTCCCACCACCCCAGGGGAGTGGTAAATCAGGAGAATCCTGCAACCTGCACCTGGACCCCCACGGACTGCCACACATTGGAACAAACCAAATGCTCCCACTGAGTGCATGGTGAAGCCCAGGTCAGATCTAAAACAGATAGCCACACCCCACCCCTGAGTTCCACTCTGGGGCAGTGAACCACTGAGTACCCAAGGGGAACGGCGGCTGCAAAAACTGGACCAACACCATCATCACCCACCCAGGTCTTGGTGATGCAAGCCAGATCAACCAAACAAATCAAGTCCACTATAATTGCGGTCTTATTCCTGATCGATCTGGCATTGTATTACACTGCCTTCAGGGGATTAGTGGGTAGTGCAGCCCCACTGGTTACTTGCCCACTCAGTTTGGTGGGAACCCTGGGGATGAGAACCAAACACATCTGGTGTCTCTCAAGTGTCTGTCTGAACCCAGGGCACCTTCTGCACCTAACCACCTTGAGCCTGCCTCCATCTGCTGAAACCGAGGCACCCACCATGCCCGATCAGTGCAATGCCTCCCAATCCCGACCTTGATGTGCTGTGGTGAAAGAAACAGGGAGGTTGGTAAAAGGCCACAGATCTAGCAGGTGGGATGCCTCAAACAATCTTGGCCTGCCCCAGACCTTTGCACATCTCCAGACTCAAATTAACTGCCTGAAACTATCGTCTGGCAAGACTAATGCCTGTTAAGGCAGAATCATACATACACACTCGCAAACATGTGAAACAAAAATCTAAAAACATACATACACAGTCACACACTACTGTTGTTACTACAACTACAGAATAGCCCAAATTAAAAGACCCTACCTGCCGGGTTCGGGAATGGACTCGGTTCATCAGAGAGCCAGCCGGGGGAGAAGGTTGGAGCGTCCGTAGACAGCTCACCTTCTCCAGGGGGTAGGGTGGGGATGTGAGCCAGGCACCTGCTGGCCCCTGGTGGAGGCCAGGAGTGTGGTAGAATGTCAGGGCTCAAATTTCCGGGGGAGTGACGGATGTCGGCGCTCGCCATGACGTCAGTTACATCACTCTCCAAGGGAGAAAACTGGAAAAATTGCTCCCTGGCTAGCCAGATGATGGATCTCCGGTCTTCTCACTGCCATCATGGCCCCACAATCTCCCACCTAAGCAGCACCTGGAGCCGATGCTGCAGTGCACTGGACAACCCCCACTGGTGCCTTCCCTCTCGGAGGAGGGGGACCCACCCGGCGGAGGGTTACACCAGACTACCTCCAGGGGGCTGCAATCTGGGGTAGAGGTAGGTCATGGGGATGGTGGACAGATGGGCTAGGACCTTGAGGGCCCAAAGGAGGTGCTGGCCGGGAGGAGCAGAGGAGTATAAAGAGAAAAAAAAAAGACCCTACCCCCACCCTACCCCAATCACCCCCTTTAATGGAAGTGAAAAGCACAGGGATACAGCCTTCAAATTCCCAGGAGAGAGAGCAGCCTGCAGAGCTTAAAATAAGAATAACACCCTACAAGATGGGGCTAAAAATCACAATCATTAGAAAAACGGTCAGCTTGTATAAAGTTGTTCCAGACCAGAGTTATTACAGAGATCAGGGGCCCTCTCACAGCTCATTGAGTCTGCTGGATGAGATAACTAGGGAACAAAACAGTACAACCTGTAAAGTCCTCTCGAGGCATGATTAGATTCATGGCCTGGAGCTCCTCTCACCAGCTCTCAATAGATAAAACTCAGTGAAACAAACACAGTAGCATCTCACTATAACAAACCTCTCTATAGTGAAATCACGGGTATAACGAATGTGAAATGTGGCTCCCAAGGAAAAATTCCTAACATCTGTCTGCGGCATAGTGGTGAGTGTTATCGGTGAGGGAGTAGTCTCTTTAAACCCAGAGCAATTCCACAATATTTATTTAATAAATTAGGTATTTAGTTTTTTGAAGAACTGAGAGGAAAGCCAGTCTGGGGGGGAGGACTGTAGCAAGAGTGGCACTTAACTACAGCCTCTCCATCAGTATAGCAGTCTCCTTGTAGAGCACTTCCTTCCAGCTTATACTACTGCTCTCGCTGACCGTGTGTGTATGCAAACTTGGGTTATGCCTGTGTTGTATCTCAATCTGTGTAACAAATAGTAAGGCAAGGCAGAATCTCCAGGGAGTCAACTAGCAAGCCGAAGATATAGGAGATAGGGATGGGAGAGTCCAGGAATATGAGTCAGGGTGAGGTGGTCCACAGACTACTGGTAAAAGATGTGTACCATTATGATGAAATATTCGGAGCCTTGAGCGCCTATGTACCAAAAGATGAATTGAACTACTTAAATGAATTTCCATGCCAGAACCTGTTTCCCCACTAAAGGGACCACAGATGTCAACTACAGCCCCTCCATCAATGTAGCAGTCTCCTTGTGGGGCGCTTCCATCTAGCTCATACTCCTGCTTCACTGACTATGACTTCTGTGTTTTGTCCCAACCCCAAACCCAAACTTGTGACCCAAATCCATTAACATAGCCAGACATGAACTAAGCTAGAATACATTTTCCCAGCAAACAGCATGCTATTTACCAATAAAATATGTTTGGACAGTGGTATTGAAGGTTTTGTTAGTGCTACAGTAAGTTCCTCATTATAATGAAAATGTTGCTATAAAGAACGAGGTCTGTAGCTCCCAAACCATTCATTTATAGTGAGGGGTTACTGTACCAGGGTCTACCAATAGACCCGGATGGACTGACAACCATCACATGAAGGTCCCCTGATAATCCCCAGCTGGGTAAAAACTGCAGCCGGCCGGACACGAAGAAAAGCCCAGTCACCGATATAAATTCCCGACCACTCAACAGAGCCAGAAAAAGGTCTCAGAAAAGGAACTACAGATGCTGCATTCACTGTGTCCGTGTTCCTCCAGGAAAAGAATCCAGCCAAAAACAGATGCCAGTCGTATCTTCGGCCCTCTCGTTTGCTGGAAAAAGAGGCACCTCCAGCCATTCCTGCCTCTGTCCTCTGGTTCCTCCAACTCTGAGACAATGGTCAAGGGGCCAGTCCAAGGATCATAGTCTGCCCCACAGGCACAAGGTCCTGCTGCACAAAGTGGACACCCTCCAACATGGGTCGGATACCAAATTCAAAAAAACTCTCCTTAGCTCTTTCGCCAATCACTTAATCCAGAGAAACTTGTAACAGAAAGTCAGGGATGGTGGCAGATCATACCTCAGGGGATATCCAGGTGAGAATGAACTGTATAAAAAGGTCTGCAGGCCAACTGATAAAGCTAGAAAATAAGAAAACTATCTCCTGACACTTCCTCACCCCCTGCCCTGCCTATTACTAACAATACGCAAACTGTGTGCTAACCAATGGGGTTTCACATGGAGAAAAATTACTCTCCAAACAGTGTAATGCTCTCCAAAAGCTCTCAGAGAGCTCCCAGACAGCAGCCCAGTGTGCCTCAGAAAAGCACTACTAAACAGGCAAGAAGGAGCATGGAAGAACAATGGGGAAAAATCAAAACTGCCATCACATAGGCAACAAGCTTTTGTATAAAGCAAATCAACAAAACAAAATGAAGGAAAAAGCCACTATGGTTCTCAAAAGAGGTGGCAGGAAAGGTTAAGGAGAAAAGGATAGCATTCAGGAAATATAAGGAAACGCAGAAGGAGCAGGATAGAGAACTATATCAGATAAAGCAGAAGGAGGCAGGGAAGGCAGTCAGAATAACAAAGGCCCAAACTGAGGAAAAGATAGCCAACTCTGTTAAGAAGGGGCATACAATTTGTTATAGGTACATCAGGGAGTGAAGAAAGACCACGGGAGGGATACTGAGGCTTAATAAAGAGGAGGGAATGTGGGCAAAGGGTGACAATGAAAAAGCTGGTATACTGATGAATACTTCAGCTCAGTATTCACAAAAGAGGAGGGGGAGGTACCTAAACCAAACAGAAACACTATGATAAGGGGATTGATACAAGTCCATTCACAGAAGAAAGGGTTCTGAAAGGACTCTAAAAATTGAAGGTGGACAAAGCAAAGGGGCCTGACGGGATTCACCCCAGAATTCTAAAAGAACTAAGGGGAGAACTAGTGACACCACTGACTACTCTCTTTAACAAATCATGGGAGGATGGAGTGGTACCTGAGTACTGGAGGAGGGAAGATGTGATTCCACTTCACAAAAGTTGAAGCAAGGCAAAGGCAGGAAACTACAGACCTGTTAGTTTGACCTCAATGGTAGGTAAAATGATGGCACCACTTCTGAAGGAAAGAATTGCTGAGTACCTAGAGGCCACAGGACCCAAGACAGCATGGATTCACAGCAGGAAGGTCATGAATGCAATATATTTCTTTGACTGGATGACCAAAGTAGTTAACCAGGGAGGGACTGTAGACATGGCTTACCTAGACTTTAGCAAGGCATTTGACACAGTCCCACACAAAAGATTAATAAACAAGTTAGCCAGCCTGGGAGTGAGTCCCATGGTGGTAGCCTGGGTAAAAAATTGGATGGACAACAGGACACAGTTGGTAATAGTTAAAAGAGTCCACTCTGAAGAAAAGGGGGTTACTAGTGGGATACCAAAAGGTTCAGTACTGGGACTGGTCCTCTTTAATATCTTTAAGTAACATTGTGGAGGGACTGGAAGGGAAAGTATGTCTCTTTGCAGATGAGACAAAGCTCTGCAACAGGGCTGATACACAAGGTGGGGTGGAAAGGTGAGAAGGGATTTGGCAAGGTTGGAGGAATGGTCAAATGTATGGCAGCTTAGATTCAATGCAAAGAAGTGCAAAGTAATGCACCTGGGAAACAAAAACCCAGAGGAAGAGTACACAATGGGGGGTGAGATAGTAACAAGAACAGAAATGGAAAGGGACCTGGGGGCACAGTAGTCATATCAGATGACCTAAAGGTGGGCAAGCAATGTGAGAAGGCAGTAAGGAGGACTGGGGGATACTGGGATGCATAGGGAGAGGCATCACCGGTAGAAAACAGGAAGTTGTTATACCTCTGTACAAAAGTTGGTGAGACCCCATCTGGAGTACTGCATGCAGTTCTGGAGACCCCATCTCTGCAAGGACATAGACAGGATGGAGGCTGTCCAGAGGAGGAAAATTAAAATGGTGCAAGGTCTGCTCCAAAAACCATACAAAGAGAAACTAAAGGAGCTGAATATGTATACCCTTGAGGAAAGGATGGCGATGGGAGACATGATCGAAACTTTCAAGTACCTCAAGGGAATCAGCAAAGTCCAAGAGGACAGTATCTTTCAGAAAAAGAGATGTGCAAGAACAAGGAGGCACAATTTGAAGATAGAAGGGGGACAGCTCAGAGGGAATGTGATGAAGTATTTTTTCATGGAGAGGGTTGTGGATGCATGGAACAGCCTTCCTGAGAAGGTTATTGAGTCAAAAACAGTGGGAGAATTCAAGAATTCATGGGACAGACATAAGGCAATTCTAGTAGGGGGTAGGAGGAAGTAGGCTGTTGATTAACTAGGATCAGCGACTTATCCATTAGGTAGGGAAATGGGCAGACTAGATGGGCCAAGCAGGTCTCATCTGCCATCAAATTATATGATTCTATGTCTTTTATCACAATTAATAAAGTAGTAGCACATGTAATTTTATAATTCTTGTGGAGCTATGTCAGGGAGTGCCTGCATTACTCCTAGCATTTCTGACAGGTAACGTGTAAACAATGCCATGTCTGCCTGGGTTTTCCTGCAGGTATTTACATTTTTTGCCCTGTCTATGAACTTGTCAATTTCTTCTTAGTCTATGATAGCTGTTGCACTTGTACTTGCAGTTTCTGTGGCAGTGGGTTCCATTTTTGAGGTATTTTCTGCAGTAGTTTCAGGGTCCTCCAATGGCTCTGTGTCCATTTCAATTTGTGTCAGAACTTCTTACACCTCTAAATGGAAGCTGTTAGTGATATTGTCGGTCATTTTTTGTAGGGTGTTTCAGTTTATTTCAGTTTTTTAAGCAGCTTTACTATGTGGCATTTTAAATTTCTTTGGAGCAGCAGGTTTTGGGGTTCTGTTTCTGTTTATTTCTGGCACGAAATGATGGGGCATCAGGTGATTTCACCAGCTTTTTTTGTTTGTGGTGTGTGGGAGCACAGGTGGCTGATAATGGCATGCAATGTTTTTTTTTTTTGTGAAGCTGTGCGGGTAGGTCAATTGTCTTTGGAGCCATCACCTGTGTCTTGGGTTTCTGATGACGTATCTACTGTGGTGTATAAATGTGTGATAACGTGTCTGCCACTTGGACAGTGGCTGAGGTACACAGTTGCATCACACTACATTTATGCTCATGCCTATTGCATAAATATCTACTAAATAAATGTTCCCATTCCAGGACTGTAGTTCATTTTGTGATTTCCAGCTTTTTAAGATTTTTCTTTTCATAGTAATACTGGTTGCCTTTATTATCAGTTTAGCTTTACTTTTTTTTCAATTGAAGAGTATTTTGCTCTAACACCACTACTATTAAATTTCCAGTTTTTTATATTTATACCCAATATACTGATTAGTTTAAAAGAGCTTTTGCACCACTTTCAAAGCTTCACATTCCCAAAAAGTATGGCATGTTTCTGCATCTGGACAGTTACATTTCCAGCATTTAGGATCTTGCTTAATTTTCATCTTGTACAATTGTGACTGGAGTGTAATGAGTGTTATTGATTACTTTGGCTCAAATGGATCTGTTCCTGGTAGTCGTATATTCTGATATAGTGGAGAGTATATGAAACCATTGTTTTCAGCTATTTTGAAATGTAGTTCTTTTTCCCACTGTTGTCTTGTTTTTTTATATGACTTAACTTTCCTTTTTAGTACCATTGTTCTATACATTGTATCAGTTTGTTCTGTGTCTGGTGCCTTCTCCCATCTCTTGAAATCCTTAGTAAACATGCTTCATAACTGTCTATATTTAAAAAAGGCATTATTTATCAGATCAAATTTGTCTTTTAAATTCGCCCATGGACTCAGTTTTCTGCTATGTATCAAATCTCTTCATCTTTTTATTCCTTTCTTTTCCCAACTGGCAAAATTGCATATTTTGTCACTTATTTTGTTATTTGGCATTTTCTATAACCTGCTTGAAGTATAATGATGAGACACATATATTTAATTTATTTATTTAAAATTTGGCTAATCGGGAAAGACGCACTGAGCCAAGGCTCATTTCCAGGTGCAACCTACAATTTGAATACATGCTTGGTCTTATTTTGATAATTATTTGTTAGGGGTCCCACATCTTTTGTAATAATACCATTACTTTCTATAAATTTAGTTGGATAATACCAAATATTTGCTGTTGAGTAAGGGCTCATTTTGTTTGTGTTTGATATCCATGTTTTAGATAACAATCATGATTTTCACTGTATGCCCATGAATAATGCCTGTTTTATCTGGAAACATTGTATGGGTTTGGGCATGCCATCCTTCTTTCTTTGTTAGACATAATGTGTCCCATGATATTCTTGAGGCTATATTATTTCAAAAAATATCCCTATGATTTTGTATATTTTATTGAACCATTCTTTATGAATATGGACTAGTATTGCCTGGAAGGTGCGTAATATTTATAGTATTAATAGCATTTTTAGAATACTAATTTCACCCAAAAGATAATTTTATTTTTTGCCATTCTTGTCCTGGAGTCCCCCAAATAAGGCAAAGTGCCACGCAAGAGTTTGCACTGCATCCCGTGGTTGCACTGGTGGGCAATGGGGCTATTCACAATCAGATAGTGCGGTGCACTATTTGACTGTGAATAGGGGCAGGTGGTGACAGTGCTTACCCAGGAAAACCACCAGGAACCCCTGTAGCACTGCTTCCACAGCCAGCCAGGAGAATGGGCCAGCAACAATAGTGCACATGTGCTAAGTCCCTATTCATGAAAGTGGCAATGCAAATGAGTCCATTGGGCATGCAAAGTGCAATAGGCCATTAGCATGCCCATTATGGGCCAATTGGCATGGCCCTTGTCTGACCTAGCATGCTCCCCCCACCAGCCCATGCCCAACACAGCCGCAGTCCCATTGTGTAGTGCCCCCCATTCTCTGATCGCTGTTCCCAATGTAAGCGTACTTTTGAGTAGCAGGGTCCACCCACTAACAGTGACTGACCTCATAATAAAAAAAACTTTCCATAATGTAATGGTTCCCCCCCTCCCCGATCACCGACCCCATGACAAATGTCCCCTTTCAGTAGTGTAGTGGTCCCTCCCTCCTCTCCAGTCACTGATCACTGACCCCATGACAAATATCAACTTTCCATAGTGTAGTGGTGCCCTTCCCTGCCCCAATCCCTGCCTCATCCCAGAACAGTGTACATAGTCTAGTGGTCCCTCCACACCCCCTGTCACCGATCACCATGCCTGAACCCCAAAACTCCTATTCCTTGGTAGTCTAGGATCCCTCCCTCACCTGCCCACCCCATTCAGTGTGACCCACCACCCCATTCCCCCATCACAGTCCATGATTGGCGACCAGCACAGCCCACCTCTCACCACCATGGCTGGTTGCTGACTGAGACCTCATGGAGCGTGTACAGCCTACAGTATGGCTCACTGACTGTCAGTCATTGAGCTGTACTATAGACTGTATGCGCTCCATGCATGCTCAGTCAATGGCCAGCTGCGGTGGTGAAAGGTGGGCTGTGCTGGTCACTGATCATGGATTGGTATGGGGGAGTGGGTAGTGTGTCACACTGGATGGGGTGGGGGGACCCTAGACTGTCAGGGAATAGGGGTTTTCAAGTTTGCACATGGCAATCGGTGACCGGGGGAGAGACCACTACACTATGGACACTGTTCTGGGATGTTTTGATGATCAGGGCAGGGGAGTGCATCACTACACTATGGAAATGTGTCTGACAGGGTCAGTGATCAGGGCAGGGGATGGCACCAATACACTGTGGAAAGAGATATGTGTCATGGGGTCACTGACTGGTGACCGGGGAGGGAGGAAGGACCACTACACTATGGAAACATTTATTTATTGTATGGGTAGGCGATTGGGGAGGGGGGAGGAGGGGCAGCTACATTATGGAAAGGAATTTTTTATTGTGAGATCAGTGATCAGGGAGGGGGAGAGACTCTGGACTACCAGTGTATGCATTTATTTCTTTGGGGAGAGGATTGGGGACTGGGTAGGGACCACTACACTATGGAAACATTTATTTATTGTATGGGTAGGCGATTGGGGAGGGGGGAGGGACCCTTGACTATGAGGGACTGAATTTTTTTATTTGGGAAGGGGATTGGCAACCAGAGTGGGAAATTAGGAGGAGCCACAGTACCTCTGCCAACCACTAGGGTTGCACAGATTACCACCATGTTTTTGTTGGCAGTCATTTCTCCACGTAAGGGCCTTTGTAAATGGCCCTTGCATGGAGCACAAACTTTGAGGATTGTACTGGGGTGATATGCAGGTCCCGGCCCCTTTATTTACATTGCAGCCCCCCCCTCCCAACAGCTTGCATGGGCAAACTGGGCTTTGTGAATACCAACTCTGGGTAAAGCCCAGTTTTCCGGGGCAAACTGGGTTTGCACCCGGGCAAGCTTTTTTAAATCTGACCCCTCGTGTTTTCATTTTCTAATTTGTCTAGCAATGGATGAAAGTTTGCTTGATACTGTACATTTTTTGAATAATGTTTGTTAATTTTATTCCTAGGTGATCTATAGAATCATGTTTTACCTCTGCCTTAAATTCCTAATTATTTTTGTTGTTTTTAAACCCTGAGCAACAGGAATACCTACCTATCACTGCTTTAACCTCTACTAAACTATCTTTTGGATATCACAGAATTAATATAATATTATCTGTGTATGCTTTAATTTTGCATGTCTTTTCCCTTACTTGTATTCCTTTGATCTTGTAATTTTCTCTAATTTCATTTAATAACACCCCCAGTGCAAGTTCACAATGGGAAGATGACATGGGGCATCCTTGTCTTACACCTCTATGTAATACTACTTTCTTAGAGAGTGATTAATTTATTTTTAATTTTACTTTAGGTTGTTTGTAAAGAATCTTCATAAGATGAGTCAAATCCAAGGGGATACCCCATCTCTCCAGGATGAAAAACATATATTGCCACTCAGCCATATCAAAGGCTTCAGTCACATCCAGTGACACAAAAATAACTTTTTTTTATAACATTTTGTTCGATATATTCAATTAAATATTGTAGTTTATGAATGGCTGAGAAAATTATTCTCCTTGCAACAAAACCACCCTAGTCAGGGTGAATCATTTTATCTAGGAGTCGTGTAATTCTACTATTTATTATTTCTGCCAAAAATTTGTATTCATAGTTTAGTACAGAGACTAGCTGATAGTTTTCAACGTTATGATGGCCTTTACCAGTCTTTGTTATTAAGGAGATGTATGCTTGTTTCAGTGTTATGCGTTGCACTGAAAAGTCATTGGTCAGAGTACAAAATGACCTCCTCAGGGTGAGAGATAGAGGAAACTGGTCAATTCTCATTTTCCTCAATCTCTCCTCAGCATTTGACACCATAAATCACATTGTGCTTTTGGATCACCTTAGAGAATATTGTTGACTCACCAGTATCATCATCAACTGGTTTGCATCCTCTCTCTCAGGCAGGAAGCAACAGGTGGCGATGGGGAATTTCTCCCCCTTCCCAAAGTTCCTGCCATGTGGAGGGCCTCAAGGGTCAAATCTGTCACCAATGCTGTTTGTGGTGTACATCCTACCCCTGGGAGAGCTCATTAGTCTGGGAATTCACGGTTATTGCAGATGATACCCAGCTGTACATGTCTTTTGCCCATGGAACAAATGATGCCGTGGAAGTGCTTAACAGCTGCCTGGCCAAAATTCAGGACTGGATGGCCTCCAACTGGCTGAGGCTAAATCCCAACAAGACGGAGGTCCTGGTGATTGAGCATGGTTGTGGGTGTGATGGGAGTGCCTCCAGAGTGGGAACAGGATTGGTCCTGGGAACCACTTCATTGATGGCTTCACCTAGGATGAGAAATCTGGACATCTTCCTAGATGACAGATTGACATTTGATGCTCAGGTGTCATCTGTTGTCCAAAGTGGTTTCCTCCACTTAAGAAATATTGCCCAGATTAAACCCCTAGTTCTGCATAGACCTGCCATCACTAGTACATGCCTTAGTTACTTCCAGGCTTGACTACTGTAACACTCTATACTTTGGGCTCTGTGGCAAGCCCTCTGCCAGCTGCATCTGGTGCAGAATGCAGTGGGCAGGTTGCTGATGGGCCTATTTAGGTTATGTCATGTAACCACAGTCCTGCGAGATCTGCATTAGCTGCCTGACAGGTGGAGAATCATTTTCAAGGTGGACTTGCTCACCTACAAGGCCGTGTACAGTTTGGGCCCTGATTACCTGATGGATCTCCTTACCCCTGCCGCTCTAGTCCGTTCCCTTCACTCCTCCACCAGCGGCCTCCTTGCAGTTCCAAGGGCCAGGCTGAAAACCTTTGGCAATCGTGCTTTCGAGGTGGCTGGCCTGGCCCTCTGAATCTTAATTCCTAGATCTGTAAGGAAGGCACTTTCAGTGGAGGTATTTAAGAGGGGCCTAAAGACACATCTATTTAAAATGGCCTTTCTGGACTATCCATAATGTTTTAACTCTGTTTTATTATTTATTAACTATTTATAATTAGCTCATTTATGCTTGCATTTAAACATTTAAAAAAACCTGTAGAGCTTTATTTTATTGCTATTATTAACCTGCCTGTTTCTGTGTAAGGTACCCAGAACCTCCAAGATTGGGTGCCATATAAATAAACCTTACTTACTACTTTCTTACTTACTTATGTGCTAGTTTGAATCAGGGGACTACACTTAGAGGCCTGAAATAAAGTTTTTAGAAGTAGGACCATTATTTCCTGAAAATGAGTGTAGAATTCCAAGGTAAACCCATACTCTCCGGGGCATTTACCTTTCTTCATTTGATGAATTGTGTATTTTATTTCTTGTTCTTTAAAAGGGTTGTTACATTAATTGGCTCATTTTCTGTAAATAGGAACATTCTGATAAATTTGGAATATTCCAAATCTTTTTTTTTTTTTTTTGTGGGGAGCATTCAAACATGTATAAAGATTTGTAATAATTGAAAACTCATTCTATTATTCTGGCATTGTCTAAACAAACTGTTCCATTTGTATCTAAAAATTATTTTGTTTTTTCTTCTTCATCTTTTATTATTTTTGCTAATAACTTGCCCTATATTTTTGTTATCTTTTTAAAATATTCCTTTGAAAACTGTTATTGTAATTTTAGATTATTCCAAACAGCAACATTGTGGTACATACAGAAATAGGCAGGAGTCTGATATATACAGTATATATATATATATATATATATAGTATATATATATATATATATATATATATATATATATATATATATGTATACGTAAAGTACCATAGTTAGTTGAGGAGCCATTTACATGTTAAACCCACATTTTGCACCTTAATAACTTTGCAACCATTTGACTGATTTGCCTGAAATTTGGAATACATGATCAAGACCCATATACCTTGGGATCTGCCAAGTTTTGTACTGGTGGATACACAGCTGTGGAGTTATTAGAGGTGTGATCTCGCGTGCATTTCGCTTTTCTGGACTTCTATCGGTCACGCCTACAGGTCGCACAGTTTGTGCCACTGGCCCGAAATCTTCAGGGAACGTGCGGCTGGGGTCCCCAATGTGCCTTTCAAAGATTTCATGAAAAAATATTAAACTGTTCAAAAGTTATGGCAGTCTGAACTTCTGTTTTTTTCCCATAGGATAACATTACGGCGTTCGTCGCACCTTTGAGGGCTCGTATCTCGAAAACGGTGTGAGATACGGAGTTTTTGTTGAAAAATTATAGCCCCCACTGGGGGCTACATATATAACTAGCCAGGAAAGTGATAATACATATGACTTTTAAATTTCTTTTCTATGTCGTATGGTTACTGAGATATAAGCAATTTACTTTTACAGCTACTGATTTTTGTGTTCCGAGAGTCATTATATTGCATACATTCTTTCTACTCACTGTCTTTCTCTATACAGCTTTTGGGGAAAACCAGCCTGTGTGCTTACATTACTCTTACCATTACTGTTTCTGCTTGTGGTTCCGTACCCGTTTCACTTACCGTTCACGTTTACGCCACCATGTGCGTTACCCTTTGCGTTTTCATTTGCGGTTGCGTTTCCATTGTTTTTAACATTTCTGTCTACAATACTGTTCCTCTTTCTGTTTCACTTTGCGTCACCATGCGCATTACGATTTGCATTTGCGGGCACAATGTTACAATGCGACAAGACATCACCTCCACGCTCCCACCGCTGCATTACATTCACTGTTTCTCATTATCATTCTCAAAAAGAAGGGAAATTAGAGGCAAAAAACTCCATTTAATGCATCAGTTAGGATTGTTCCACAGCGACAATAGTGAGGAAATTGATGTTAGGGTTGAAACCCTTTGCACCTCCAGCCCACCCCAACTGGAATAAGGGTGTGCACTGGGGTCATCGGTCCTAACTATCACCCCATTCTCCTATTCCTCAGCTTCTTTCCACATGTGATGGGGTGACACTTAGGGCCGATGACTAATGCGCACCGATTCCAGTTGGGGGGTAGGCAGGAGGGATACAAAGTTTCAACAACACTCGAATATATATATATATATATATATGTATTATATATGTGTATATATATATATATATATATATATATATATATTATATAGTGTATTATGGCATCACGGTAGTGCTACCATAGTTAGGGTTGAGGAGCCATTTACATGTTAAACCCCAAATTTTGCACCTTAATAACTTTGCAACTGTTTGATGGATTTGCCTGTAGTTTGGAATACACAATCAATAACCATACACCTTGGGATCTGCCAAGTTTTGTACCAGTCGGATACACGGCTGCGGAGTTATTAAGCGTGATCTGCACGTGCGTTTATGCTTTTTCTGGAATTCTACGGTCACGCCTACAGGTCGCACGGTTTGCACTACCGGCCCAAAATCTTCAGAGAACATGCAGTGGGGGTCCCCGATGTGCCTTTCAAAGATTTCGTGAAAAAGTATTAAATGGTTCAAAAGTTATTCAAAAAATAATTTCCCATTATAAGTCAATGAGAAAAGTTAACAAAAAGTTCGACAGTGTCGCAAATGCATTTTTACTTTTGCAAATGGCCCTCTTACTTTCGCAAATCCGCCATCTTGTTTTCAGTTAGTGATCAGAAAAATGCTTGCCATTTAAATATGGGACCCTCTAGCAACCTAATTCTTTTTGTATTCGCCTAGTTGGAGCCTGAGGATGCTAGCCATGTCTTTATTTTGGGGTAAAACACCCCAGAAATATGTTTTTCAAATTTCTGGAAAAAGAACTTTCACAAACTACTTTCGTGCTCACGAAAGTGTCACAAATTTTTGCGAAAGCTTTAGCAAAATTGCGACAATACTTTTCTAGGCTGTGGGAAATGACAGCAATTCTTTGGCACCCGCTGCAAAGAGCGGTTGGGAGTTTTGGACTGAAATTTGGAGGGAACGCAGCTGACATCTCACAGATGTGCTTTTCAGTGTTGTGTTGAAAAAATATTACATGGTGGCAAAGTTACGGCACTCCAAAGTTGACAGTTTTTGCCATAGGATAACATTATGGCACCCGACGCATTACAGGAATCCTTTGGCACCCTGCTGCAAAATAACGGTTTGGTCTTTTTTCCTGAAATTTGGAGGGAAGACAGCAAACAGCCCACAGATGTGCCTTTCAGTGGTTTGGTGAAAAAATATTACAGGGAGGCAAAGTTATGGCACTCCTAACTTCTCTTTTTTTCCCATAGGATAACATTACGGCGTTAGCCGTGCCTTTCAGGGCCGTATATCTCGAGATGGTGAGATATGGACTTTTGTCAGAAAAGTACTTAGCCTATAGGGGCTAAGTACAAAACAACCAGGACGTCGTGTAAATCATATGACTTTTAAAATTTTTTCTATATACGTACGGTTCCTGAGATATAACCTATTTAGTATTCCAAGTCCTCATTTCTGCTCCGATACCCATTATTATGCATACATTCTTTGTACTCACTGTCTTTCTCTATGCAGCTTCTGGGAAAACCAGCCTGTGCTTACATTACTGTTACCATTGCCCTTTCCTTTGCGGTTCCATACCCGTTTCACTTACCGTTGACGTCGACGCCACCATGTGCGTTATCCTTTGCATTTTCATTTGCGCTTGTGTTTCTGTTACTTTTTGCCATTTGTGTCTACAGTACTGTTACTCTTTCTCTTTCACTTTGCGTCACCATGCCCATTGACATTTCCGTTTGCAGGCACCATGTTACTATGTGACAACACATCACGTGGCACACCGTTCCCGTCTACGCCACCATGTGCGTTACCCTTTCTGTTCTCATTCGCACTTGCGTGACCATGTGTGCCACTGTTAGCACTTTTGTTTGCATTGCTGTTCCTGTTACTATGCCACAAGACATCACGTGGCGGGAGCGCGGGGCCCTGTGGTGGGAGTGCGGGGCCCGGAGGGCACCGCGCTGTCGCTGCTGCATTACATTCACTATTTCTCATTATCATTCTCAAAAAGAAGGGAAATTAGAGGTAAAAAACTCCATTTAATGCATTAGTTAGGGTTGTTCCTCAGCGACAAAGGTGAGGAAATTCGGTATTAGGGTTGAAAACCCCTTTGGACCCCTGCCCACCCCAACCGGCATTGGGGTGCACATTGGGGTCATTGGTCCTAACTCTCACCCCATTCTCCTATACTTCTGCTGCTTTACACATGTGATGGGGTGAGAGTTAAGGCTGACGACCAATCAGCACCCAATGCCGGTTGGGGTAGGGGTCCAAGGGGTTTTCAACCCCAACACCAAATTTCCTCACTTTTGTCACTGTGGAACAACCCTAACTAATGCATAAACAGAGTTTTTTGCCTCTATATATATATATATATATATATATATATACTCTAGGCATCGGACATTAATCCAGAGCATGAACTATGTTTAAATGGCTGTCTGTTATACCTATCTCTTTCTAGGTAACCAGTTTAAAATAGGAGGAAAACACACAGTAAAGAGTGAGAGAGATTTGCAATATGATGCATTCAGATGCGCAATGGGAAAAATGTTACCTACTCTTTTAATAGCTCTGCAAGATTGCCTACCTGGAAAAGAAGGAAATAAAGAACCACAAAGAACCATGAACCATTCCATCATAACTATTTACAATTTACACTGGCAAAGAGTAGTACATACTAAAGCTGACATAACACTAGGGCTTCCATTGTATCCCTGTATTGCCCCATATGAAAGGCAGTGAGGAGTTCTTGTAATTACCCTATCCCATCTCTTGGATGTACAGAAAGCATAAGTGGCTGCCAACAGTCATAGAATTTACTTAGTGTATTATGAATCATGCAGGATCTTTCTGTCCATTTCTGCAGTTGAGGCCAGGTTTTTTAACACTTCATTGATATTTGGAATGTATTTGCTTCTCCAGTTATAGTATTAACTGCTTTACTTGCATGTTTAGGAGAAACAGCCATTTATGCTCTGGGGAAGTAAGGTGTGTAGCAGCGTCTCTCAAGCTTAGTATAAATAATTCCACAGAGTTGGGGATATGTTTATGTGATATTCTTGTACCTAAGTCACAAACTTGTGTCCACGTAGACTGAAGCATGGTGCAGGACCATAGGATATGATATAGGTCTCCCATGCCTGTATGACATCTTCAGCATTTGTCAGACCTTAGTAGCTTGGCAACATGCAGGAAGGCTGGGGTCCTATATCATGAATGAAGTATTTTGTTTTATATTGATCAGCTTGTAACATCTGTATATGCCTTATGCACTAATTTTCAGCATTGGACCCAATGTGAGTCTGTAATTTGGATGTTCATTGCCCTCTCCCATTTGGTTTTGGACTCAGAGGATTGGGTGGGCTGATTAGCTTGAATGGACAAGTATATTCTACTGATCTGACCTCTTAGATGCTTCAGACATGTGACACAGTAGTAGCCATAGACATTGCCAGCTATTTCCAGATATTTCACGAAATTTCTAAAGAGTTCCTCTCTGCTGCCCCTACTGTGGAAATGGAGAACTCGGGAGATATATCTGGAAATATCACAGACATTTTGGGAAATAGCTGGGAGTGTCTGTGGCTGCTACTGTAAGGGGAGAGGGTACCTGAGTTGGGTTCCTAGATCAAAGGAAGGTAGAAACTGCGCTCCTAACCTGAAGGTATTTCCAGAAGTCCTTGGATGGTAATTACTATCTCTTCTGGAGGTCTTGAAATGTGGTAGTGCATACACCCCCAGGTTCCAGTACATCATCTACTAACTGTACACTTCTAGATGCCCAGTGGGTCCACATGAATGGTTTGCGGTAGACCAGAATATTAGGGTTGGACCATAAGGGGGCTAGAGAGGCTGGTGTTAGGTTAGTGTTTGTTTTTTCATACAGTTGAGACCAGTATCAGATGGACAGGCCTATAGTTGGGTGAGATTTTACTTCAGTATTGGTTGGAGAGTACAAGAGTGCTGAGAGGGCTGAGGTCCCAGACTGCATCATTTACACAGGGACCCATTGTGGGGACTGTGCAGTGTGCTTTCTGAACCAAAGTAGTGTTTGCCTTTTCCAAAATGCTAATGTATACCTCTCTACCCATGCTAGCCCCCAACCCCATTCCTTCCAGTGGGCCCTTAATTTAGCCCTACTGTATCTAGGTTTCTTGCCCCCCACCACAGGAAATCTTCAATGCTCTTGTCAATCTTATGGAACCAGGTATCTTGAAGGGGATTTGGAAAAGTAGGTGGAAAAGTTTTGGAGCTGTAACCATCTTGATGGTCAATATTTTCCCAGCCAGAGTTAGTCAGAAAGTTTTCCAGCCTTCAAATTCAATCCAAAAGGCAGTCAGTAGGGGCATAATGTTTGTCTGCCATATTTAGTTTATATTCAGAACAACCTTTATTCCTAGGGGGAGGACAAGAGGCACTCTGGGTTACCTTGGAGACAGGGAATGGTATCACAATCTGCACAGGGGTTGTATACAGACCCCCATCTCAAGGGGAGGAAATGGACAAGAAAATGATAGAGGATATTCTCAAAATGGCTGAAAAAGGGGAGATACTGTTGATGGGGGACCTGAACATGCCAGATGTTAACTGGACGACATGGACTGCAGCCACATCCAAGAGCAGGGTCATTCTTGATGCCCTAGAGGGGGCATGCCTTAGACAGCTAGTGGTGGAACCCACTTGGGAGGGAGCAATATTAGACCTGGTACTCTCAAATGGAGAGAAGATCACAAATTTAGAAGTCAGTAGACATCTGGGAACAAGCGACCACTGCACAGTGTGCTTCACAATAAACACAACTATGGAGACAAGCCATACAAAGACAAGGATACTGGACTTTAGAAGGGCTGACTTTGGCATAATAGGTGAATACCTGAGGCATGCATTAGCAAATGGCCAAAAAGGAGGGGTGGAAGAACAATGGAGAAAAATCAAAACTGCCATCATGGAGGCAACAAGCCTTTGTGTGAAACAAATAAAGAAAACAAAGCGGAATAAAAAAACACTATGGTTCTCAAAAGAGGTGTCAGGAAAGGTTAAGGAGAAAAAGGCCTCATTCAAAAAGTTTAAGGAATCATAGAAGGAGCACGACAGGAAACTGTATCAATTAAAGCAGAAAGAAGTGGGGAAGGCAGTCAGAAAAGCAAAGGCCCAAACCAAGGAAAAGATAGCCAACTCAATTAAGAAGGGGGATAAAACCTTTTATAGGTACATTAGGGAGCATAGAAAGGTTAAGGTAGGGACAGTGAAGATTAATAAAGGAGAGGGGAGGTGGGCAGAGGGAGACAGTGAAAAGGCAGACATACTGAATGAATACGTTTGCTCAGTATTCAGAAAATAAGAACAGGAGGAGTTATCTAAACCAAACAATAGAAGCACTCTGGGCAGTGGGGTTGACACCAGTCCATTTACAGAAGAAAGTGTCCTGAAAGAACTCCTAAAACTCAAGGTGGACAAAGCAATGGGGCCTGAGGGGGATTCACCCTAGAATCCTAAAAGAACTAAGGGAGGACCTAGTGACACCACTGATCATACTTTTTAACAAATCATGGGAGGATGGGGTGGTACCTGAGGACTGGAGGAGGGCAGATGTGATTCCCCTTCACAAAAGTGGAAGCAAGTCAGAAGCAGGAAACTACAGACCTGCTAGTTTGACCTCAGTGGTGGGGAAAATGATGGAATCACTTCTGAAAGAAAGAATTGTTGAGTACCTAGAGGCCAGTGGGGCACAGAACCCAAAGCAGCATGGATTTACAGCAGGAAGGTCTTATCAGATGAATCTAATCAATTTCTTTGACTGGGTGACCAAAGTAATAGACCAGGGAGAGGCTGTGGATATGGCCTACCTAGACTTTAGCAAGGCATTTGTCACAGTCCCACACAAAAGATTAATAATCAAGTTAGCCAGCCTGGGAGTGGGTCCCAGGGTGGTAGCCTGGGTAGCAAACTGGCTGCACAACAGGACACAGAAGGTAATAGTGAATGGAAAGGGGGGTTACTAGTGGAGTACCTCAGGGCTCAGTACTGTGTCCAGTCCTCTTTAACATCTTTATAGGTGACATTGCAGAGGGTCTGGAAGGAAAAGTATGCCTCTTTGCAGATGACACAAAGATCTGTAACAGAGTTGATACACAAGAGGGGGTGGAAAAGATGAGAAGGGACTTGGCAAGGTTGGAGGAATAGTCAGACATATGGCAACTTAGATTCAATGCAAAGAAGTGCAAAGTAATGCACCTGGAAAATAAAAATCCAGAAGAAGAGTACACAATAGCAGGGGATGTACTAACAGCAACAAAAATGGAAAGGGACCTGGGAGTAGTCATATCAGATGACCTAAAGGTGGGTAAGCAATGTGAGAAGTCAGTAAGGAGAGCCAGGGGATACTGGGATGCATAGGGAGGGGCATCACAAGTAGAAAAAGGGAAGTGGTTATCCCTCTGTACAGACAGTTGGTGAGACCCCATCTGGAGTACTGCATGCGGTTTTGGAGACCTCATCTATGCAAGGACATAGACAGGATGGAAGCAGTCCAGAGAAGGACAACTAAAATGGTGCAGGGTCTACATCATAAACCATATGAAGAGAGACTGAGAGAGCTTAATATGTATACCCTTGATGAAAGGAGGGACAGGGGGGCATGATAGAAACTTTTAAGTACTTCAAGGAATCAACAAAGTCCAGGAGGGTAGCATCTTTCAGAAAAAGAGATGTGTAAGAACAAGGGGGCACAATTTAAAGATAGAGGGGGGACGGCTCAGGGGTAATGTGAGAAAATGTTTTTCATGAAGAGAGTGGTGGACGCGTGGAACCGCCTTCCTGGAGAGGTTTTGGGGTCTAAAACAGTGGGGAAATTCAAACATGCATGGGACAGACATAAGGCAATTATATTGGAGGGTTGCAGGAAGTAGGCTGTTGGTTAACTAGAATCTGCAGCTTATTCAATAGGTAGGGAGATGGGCAGACTGGGTGGGCCAAGTGGTCCTCATCTGCCATCAGTCTGTTTCTATGTTTCTATTCCCTTCAGCGCCCACTCAGTCCATGAGTTTGTACCATGGCTGGATGGCAGCATTGGTTCAGGGGAAGGACTTCTGTTTTAGAATGGTTTACTTTCAGTCCCAAGTATCTGGTGAATTGTCATAGTAAGGATAGGAGAGGAGAGGAGCAGTAAATTGGTAACATCCATTAAGGGGATTAGCAGATCATCTGCATACAACAGAGTAGAATATTGTTGTTCCCCTGTTGTGATGCCTGATATGCTCTCATGCTTTCTGATAGCTGCAGCTAAAGGCTCTATTGCTAGAACAAAATGTAAAGGGGAGAGAGGGCACCCCTGTTTGGTGCCTCTTTTTAAGGAAAGGAGGCAATTTGTGCTGTATTTTGGTTTGTAAATGTCATGATCTTTTTGAACATGTCCAGTTTGATTTGATTTGAAATATTTGTGTATTAATAATTGTGTACTTCAGATTTTCATATTCTTCTTGCTTGTCCACCCCCCTCCCCCAGTTTTTGCTCTAAATATTTGAGTTTGGTCTCTACTTCTTTTTCTTTAAGAATCCTCTCTTTATTTTTCCAGGATGTGAAATTTATTATTTTGTCCCATTAATGTCACCAGGATGGCATCCCAGTACTTCACTATATGTTCATTAGTAGGGTAATTATTTTCCCCAAAATGCTTGTATAAACTGGTTTATTTTATCTCAGAATGTTTTATCTATCAGCTATTCATTATTAAATTTCCAATTATGTTTTTAGATCTACATTCACTTGGAAATGCACTGGGTTATAATCTGACAAAAGCCCAATTTCTACTGATGAGGAGACACATGGACTGCCCACCATAAGGGAGCTAGAAATCAAAACGTAATCTAATCTAGCAGAAGATTTATGTCTCACTGATTAATGAGTATACTCTGCTATTTTGCTAACTCATCTTGCCATGGATCAGTTTCCACTATCTATGTAATTATTTCCATGTCCCCCACACTGAACACCTGCACAAGATCATTAAAAATCTCAGTTCTATTGTCCAAGAGGATTAAAGGCTGCAAGATGTTTTTTCACAGCCCCCAATTCTGGCATACAGGCAACCCAACAATCTCTAGCAATTTATTGTCTGAAGTAAGATGCCCGCAGATAAGGAAGTATCAAGGACATTGTGCTGCCAACAGAGAAGATGCCAAACATCCCCTCCCATCATTACACAGATTCAATCCCCATTCCTCACAAGAAACAGGACTACAAGACATAGGGATCATTTCACTGCTGCTCTGCTAATGTTGTATATCTGATCATGAGCTCAAAATGCCCAACACAAATCTTTATTTGGGGAAATTACAGATATTAGGAAGTAAATGAACCTGCACTGCTACAGTATCAAACACCAGATCACGAACACATGAGCATTTCTCCAGCTTGGGTTATGGTTTAGATGACAGGGAACTGGCAGGCCTGAAGGGCAACTTCAGAATATAGTGTAAGAGAAGGGCTTTAGAGTTCAAATTTATAAAATATTTTAACACCCTGGAAAGTGGACTGTATAAAAAACAAAAGTTTCATGTTTCACGACTTAGCATAGACTTTGAACTTTGCATTTCTCTTGTTATTAAACAAACAGCTACTGGACTGCTACATAACAAAAGGCCATACATAAACAGTTTCTTAGCACCTTCTGCTCAGACCCTGATTATGTAAATCAGTATTACTGAGCTTGTTTTAGCACTAACGTTTAAAAATTTCCACGGATTTTTGTCTGCATGTCTTTAAGAAAAAACAATTTCTTGTACTGTGACAACTGCGGTAATGTAAATGGTAATATTATTCTTACTGCTCTGGTGTTAATTAGCACTTCAAAGTTTACTTTAACCTTGGGGGGGGGGTTCTTGCATTGCTAATCAAAACCCAGCTTCTACAAAGGGCAGGCAATTTTAGCTTACATTTTAATAAACCTGATGGAGAGGCATTCAGGCCTCTTTTACTTTTTCATTAGCCTAGTAATAATACTACAGTGTTTTTGTTGCCCTAGCCTAGTAAAGATATTATGTTTACCCAGCAAGCCAATTCTCCTTTTTTCTCCTCTGCTGAACTGATTATGAAAGTGGGCTTCTTATACTAAAACAGAAATTGTTTTCTCCTCATGGGTAAACTCCACTTGGTCACAGCTTCCAATCTTCCATTAACTGTTTATGGGTATGTGGTTTATGCCAACTCTGCAAAGTCAATGTTATATATGTTGGACATTATTAACAAAAGCAACTATGCATGTTATAGTAAAATTATTCCCCTGGGGTTCTGGTCAGTAACATCGCAGAACAGAATTAAGTGGACAAAAATAAAGTGGCAAAAACAGTATCACCATCAAAACTGGCAGCACAAAATGTAGCATGCCAGAACAATGTAGGCCACACGACACACATAGCAAACAATGTCCACTGCATGGAGGCACTGCACTGGAACACACAGCAGCAGGCACCCATGCACAGGAACAGCACAGGGGTGCAGGGAGATGGAATAGGGAAGGGTGCAACCACCACTGGGGGAGGCAGGCCACTGGACACCTACCATGGTACTCTAATGGCACAGGCACCCTCATGGTGGGGTAACCCCAACCAGAATGCTAAGTGATGGAGAATGTGCACCAGGGTAACGACTGGAGGACAGGTGGACCATGGCCACCATGTGGATGGCTGTGTATAATGCAAGGGGCCAGGAGCACAAGCCAGCAGTGTCTCCATGTGGTGTACGTTGTTTGCTACCTGTGTGTTATGTGGCCTGCATTGTTCTGGCATGCTTCATTTTGTGCTGCCATTATGATGGTGACACTGTTTTTGCCACTTTATTTTTGTCCACCTTATTTTGTTCTGTGATGTTACTGACCGGAACCTTGCAAGGTTCTGTACTTCTTTATCCTATTTTAGATTGCCACCTTATCACCTATCTTGTGAGCTATCCTAGCCCCCCATTTTGAGTCAGCTTTAGCACTTTTTACAATTGAACGAATAAAAGGAATGTTTCTTGTAGTATGGCTATTCCCAGGCTTGCATCAACATTCTCAACTATTTCTGTACACCCAGTGTACTATAAGGTCTGAGAGCACTGTCTGCTACATGCTATCATACATACAGTAGTTTATTTTAGTAACAAGAAAAATTATGTTAAACAATACCTGTTCAAAAACAGCTTACTGATAAAAACCTGGGGGACATCATATTAAAAAAACACACCTTTTGTTACTTCCAGAATAATCACACATGGGTCAATGCCAACCATGTTTGCTTGCTTGTAGTTGATGTATAGTTTTTGGGCATAGATTGCTCAGCAGTTAAAATTAACAAATTAATAACACCAGTTATAAAAATAATATTGTGGTGATTGGGAATGAAGAGGATCACACATAATGCTAATATTTTCTTAGACTGTGACTCCAAACTTTCAAGATTTTAGTAAAGTCAGAGCTGGTTAATTTGTAAACATTTATTTTTGCCAATTGTGTTACATAATAAAAATATATGTAGTAACCAGACAATGACGAGAGGATTTTTATTAGCATGGTAAAAAATCCATTTCACAGGTTACCTGTTCAGATTATCAGGTATACATAATAACAAGGCACATATTAACTAGGTCAGACTGTACCTCAGAAAATGAGCATGGCAGATGTCATTTATCAAATGCCACCTGAAATGTGATTTTGTAAAACGACCGCAAAAACCAGTTTGGGAGGGGGATTTGGAAATGTCATATGCCATGTTCGTGAGATGGGGTAAAGAAATGACCATGTTGAAAGTGTGGGCAACAAAAACACTGTAGTATTATGAGTAAACACTGAAACATTTGAAACACAAACAAACTGAAACCAGGGCACTTGAGGAGAGCAACAAGGATAATATGGGATCTCAGAGGCCTTACTTATAGTATGAGGAAAGGTTACACAGTTTGAGGATGTTCTCCCTAGAATACCATAAAATACGGGGAGACTTGTGTTTAGTCTATGGTGCCCTAGCCAGTCATGACTTTTGGGATTGCCTGGGTTTTAGCTTAAAGTCAGCCCCATAATAAAAGATCTCATGATCTACAACTAAAAGGGTTGTAGCACCACTGTGGAATTCACTCCCTCTAGAAATAGTGGTTAATAAAGATATGACTAACTTTAAGGCCAAGCTGGATGATTATTGCATTAGTAATAGAATAACTGGATATATCTGATTAAGTGCGAGTGCAAGAGACTTTTGTCTTCTCTGTTCATTACAAACCTATGAAACCTATTAAACCTATTTCATTGTTTGTTCAACACTTTGTCATTTGAGATTTTGACCTCACATTTTCAATATAATCTGTTTATGACCACACCTTATAAATAGGACAGGTCATTTATGAAATCCTGGCCAAAACATCTTCTCATGGCACGAGCATGAAGACATTCAGGACAGAATCTGAAATGACAACTGTCACGTTCATGAGGCAGGACAAAAAAGAGCCATGTTGATCATTTTGTGGCCAAAATTTCAAGGTTTCTTCATACATTGTTTTGTGATTTTGACCTTAAATTTTCAAGTAAGTGTTTTATGACTGTGCCATATGATCAAGACAGATTGAATAATTTTAAATTCTGTCCAAAAGATGATTTGGCAGAGCAACTGTAAAACTATGTTTCAGAAGGGATTTGAAAAATTACTCCTGTCTTGTTCATGAGATCCGCTAGACAGACGAGCTTTACCAGACGTGAAAGGATTACTTTGTGGGACACTTCTTAGGTAAGTGAATAGTGCAGTTACTGAATGGGGAGATGGGTTAGGGTGGGGGAGAGTCTAGAAGACATCAGTGGACTTTTTTGTTCTTTTCATGTGTGTTAAAAAATGAACAAGGGGCAGTTTTATTTTTTCCAGGTTCTGACACTGGTGATTGGGCATCCCAGTGTTGGTAGATTGTTTGGTGTCACTGGGTTTGGCACCCAGTGTCTCATACTGTGGCAGGGGGGGTTTAGCCAACACCAGCAGTTGGGCTCAATGGTGTTGGAGTGTTTGTAAGGGGGGTTCCCAGCACCGGGGATAGGGCACCCCAGAGCTGTAATGTTATAGCAGGTGGGTTGGATTGAAGGGGGTGATACTGGTGGTATAACTGAGCACCCACCACTGATTTTATGTAACAGCTGGGTCAGGCAGGAGGGGGATATGTCATTGGTAGACTTGAGCACCTACTGCTCATTTGGGTTTAGGGTTGATGGATGCTGACATGTTGGCCACAGTCAGAGAAAAAGCTGTGCAACATCTCTGCCAGTCTCTTAACAATGAAGCAGTGGAGAGCATTCCATTTGTGGAACAGACAACACAGGAAATGTTGCTTGACAGAACTACAGGCTGCACAAACACACAACAAAACACTTACAATTTGTATTTTCCAGCCTTCTGATTGACCAGGTACTTCAAAGGAAAAAGCAGCAGAATGGCAGAATTGGGAAGGAGACTGAGTATTCTAATATTGTGATGAGTGGAGGAGAGGTAAGCCCACAAAAACCCTTGCACATCTCAGACCAATTGTATCCTGTTCACATTCCTTTGCAAGCAAACATAAATAAGCATTGGTCAGTGCCAACCATGTTTGCTTGCTTGAATTTACTGTGCAGTTGTTGGATATACAGTAGATAGTGTAGCAGTTAAAATTAACAAATAACACATGTTATAATGGTGCAATTGTCATGCTTGGGAAATGAAAAGCTCCATATAAATCACTGTTGTTTTCTTAGACTGTGACCCTCAGTTTTCAAAAAAGTATTTTATTACCTCATCATGTGAAATGGCACATGCCATTTTTCAACTGCAATTGAAATGTGATTTTGCAGAACAACAGTAAAAACAGGTTTGGGAAGGAGATTTGCAAATGACACCTGTCATGTTCATGAGATGGGAGAAAAAATGATTATGTTGAAAATATGGGTTCAAATGTAAAAATATTGCAACAGAATGAGTAAACTAAATAAAAGTGTAGTTACATAGAACAGGAACATATAGAATGTGGTGTATGAAAGTATACCATTGTCTATGTTATTGTATCTTTAGTAATTTTATTTAGATTAGATAATTTATTTTTGTTATTCTAAGTTAGAAGTATATACTTTATTACTAACTTGTAGTTGTTAATCTTTAATGTGAAACTGTATCATCCATTGCTATGGGACCTTGCTGTAAATGAGTCCTGGCTCAAGTGAGTAAATCCCTGTTCATGAATTTTATGATAAAACATTTAAACAAAAAAGTAAACGCTGAAAATTCTTAACGTTGGTTCAAAATTTTGTTTGTTGAGATTCTGTGCTCATATTTTCAACAGTCTTTTTATGACTACACCCTTTGAAGGGGATAGGTGTCATTTAGCACATCTTGGCCAAATCATAATTTTGTGGCACTAGTGTGGAAAATAAGTTTTGGGCAGCGTTTAAGAATGGACACCTGTCATGTTTGCATGGTTGGGTAACAAAGGGTTATGTTGAATATTTGGGGTCAAAATCTGGAACAGTAGCAAATTTGAGTAAACATTAAACGTTTCAACTGTTCTTCATAACTTTGTTATTTTTGTGATATGTTGGCCACAAATTTTCAACTCAGTCTTTTTATTACCCCCACCTTGTGATCAAGACAGGTGGTATTTTATAAATCCCATCCAAAAGGTGATTTCATGGAGTGACTGTGAAACCATGTTTCAGAGTGGGACTTGAAAAATTACACCTGTTGTGTTCATGAGGTAGGATAAAAAAATGTTGAAATTTTGGGGGTCCGGAGATCACATGATGCGCTTGACTCACTAGTAGCTCACACTGCAGGCTCCTGCTAACCTCCTCTTCAATCCTTTTAAATCAATGATTAATTGTTTCATTTTCAAAAAAGGTCAGAATATTATTGCTACTGCCTACTTTACTGGATTCTGTTGTTAGAAACATCACAATTGGCTTCCAAGTGCCACGATAGAGGCAGAAATGTGTCCGGCCTTGCCAAGGCAACCCCCTGGTCTCGCCTGAGAAGTAGGTAAAAAAATCCAAACCACAGCAGTAATCATCGAGCAAGCAATTGGGTGCCTCCACTACTCCTGTACCACTCACCAAGGAGAGATTCCTCCAGGAGTTGTAGCCTTTAAGGGAGATGCTACAAGATATAGCCACCGAACTCAAAACTATGTGGAGCAAGATGGGGGATATGAAAATGCGGCTTACAGACTTCGAGGCACATACTAGCTCACTGGAGGACAGGTGAGATTGATCAGAGCCCAAGATTCACAAGTTGAAACAGCAAATCACTAAACTACAAAGACTGAGGATCTTTAAGGCCGCAGTCGAAGGAACAATATTTTGATTTTTGGCTTGCCAGAGGCCGAGGAAGGTACTTCTACGATTGCCTTCATCTAAAAGTTGTTCACTAAGATGTCGGCCCCTCTTCTCATAATCCAACCTACTTAATTGACCGCACCCATAGATCTCTCAGGCCCAGACCCCCAGATTCAGCTCCTCCTAGACTGATCATCATTAAATTTTTGAATTACCTGGAGAAACAGCATGTGCTAATGAAAACACGGAAGCTGCAAGCTATCTTATGGGAGGGCAAAAAGCTACACCTCACACAAGACCTGCCCTTGGAGACCTGCCAGAAAATGGCTGAATACCACCCAGTAGTCAATAAGTTGATAGCTGCAGGTCTGAAATTTAAAATGGTTTACCCTGCTCAGTTGCAGGTACTGGTGGAGGGATCCTGGCTATCCTTTGAAATGGCACCCCAAGCCCTGTCAGAGCTACGCACAAACCTACCTGCCCTTTTCAAAGACACTTTAATCCAGCTTGGGGCTAGTTTGGCTTTCTAAATTGCATTCTACAGTTGTGAAGTTTGGTTTACCTGATTTGCTGCATTACAGTTGGTTCACAGACTGTTGCAATGGAGTCCTTGTTGGTGGGGAGGTAGCGCCAATGAACCCTGTGTTTTCTCCCTGAAGATTGGTCTGCCTGCTGTGCCAGAGAGCCGTTCCCCTGCAGATTGGAGCTGTCTGCATGGCAATGGGAGCTGGCTGATGTGGTCACAGTTTGAGGAAAGAGTCTGGCCCATTCTGTATCATTGAAGGAAGATTCAGGATCTGTTTATGTTAATTGCCATTTCTGAGGGACTCTATTGTTACTTGCACTGGTCCGTCTACACCTCGGCCCCCCCACCAGACTGATCCATGCAATTAGTTTCAGAGGGGGGGTCTCCTTTAATTTTATTTTGTATTTTAACTTACCTAGTTGGGCAAATTCAGTAGCAATGTCCCAACAGTGTGTTACAGGGAAACTGTTTTTTGATTGGGGATCAGCATTGGGCTGTCTAGGTCCACAATCTTGTTTCTCTCTCCTTTTTCTGCCAATTATAATCTTACACTAATCTCCCCTTCCACTTTGCACTTGTCTCTTCTAGTACTAACTTCTCCACATCCTCACGGCATCTGGCTGCTCTATGTTCCATGTTACACTTGTAGAGTTCTATTTCTTTCAGCCTTTAACCTTGTTGGACCTAGACATGCGGCATATAGAATTTTGCTACAGGAACAGGTTGGGCTTTAACTTTTCCCTCTGTTAATAATTATTACTAACCATTGAAACAGTTTATTGGTTAAATTTTATTGCTGTTCAGATTGGGGATGGATGGGGTGGCAAGGGCTAGGAGGTGGGGTGTCAGTGAATGGAAAGCCTCACACACTGGATTGTTGGAGGGGAGGACCCTGATCATTCTCCTGTTAATCTGTTGTTGCAAGGGACTTCTAAGGCCACCTCTTCAGGGTCCTAAGGGAGCTGACACAACTTTATTGCCTATCTGGTATCTAGTTTTTTCTCATTGTTTTACAGAACATATACTTGGGGCTAATTTGCACTTGAGGCTCCAGCCAGTTTAGCCAGAGTAATTAGGGTCTTAGGGGAACTTCCCCGTGCCTGTTATTTCATTTTTAATTATGGGGATCTGCTACATGGTGAGAGGGCAATTGTATATGTTTGTCTGAGAGTGGGCAGTGGGGGACCTTTTGGGGGATTGAAGGGGATAATACTAAATGGCTCTGGTACAGTGGGGAGAGGGAGGGGCTGAGACATGATTATGGACATGTTGGAGAGCCATGGAAGGAATCACTCAGAAGGACTGGCATTGTTTTTGGACACTACAGACTGACTGTTATCTTATGTTACAAAGGAGGTGGGAGGTGGGAGGTGGTTACTTGTCTCAGAAGGGGTTTCGGGGTGGGGGAGGGGCGGAGTGAGTTATACGGATCAAGTAATTGATGTAACTATGCCTCTCTGTGTGATTCTATGGTTAGTAGGCTAACCAAAGTCATGACTTGGAATGTCAGAGGTTCCAGGGAGCAGCTTAAACCGTACAAATTTTGCAACATATTTCCTTATTTGGCAGCCACATCTCTTCCTTATAAGAAACACATTTGCTTTCTAGTGAAGCCAACAAACTGTGCCATCAGGGATTGGGCCAAGTGTTTGTGGCAGGGGATTCGACCTCTAGGAGAGGGTTCGCGATCTTAATACATCGCACCATTCCCTTATCAGTGAATCATATAATCTCTGACCCAATGGGACATTATATCTTCATTGTTGGTACTCTGGATTGTACAGAATTAATTCTGGGTAGTGTATATTGACCTGTAGGGGGCATCCCAGCCTTTTTTATGGAATTGGCAGGCAAGCTGGCCCCACATTTATCTATACCCTTGATCACTGGAGGGGATTGGAATTTACCTCCTACTCAAGATATGGATAAGTCCAATGGTCATTTAAAACCCCTCTCAGCAGCACAAAGGGCCCTACAGGACCTTCTGGACCTAACAGGGTTATGTGACCCTTTGTGTATTCTTAACCCTCAGTCCCGTTCCTTTTCTTTCTATTCTATGGTACATCACACATCTTCTAGACTTGACTATGTCCTAATAAGCTACCCACTTCTTCCTGGTTTAATTAATGCAGGCTTGGCCCCTATTGTTCTCTCTGATCATGCAGCGGCCTGGGTCTCAATTAATGTTGAACCCAACTCACGAAAAGGACACCTCATGGAGACTTAACACCCAACTCCTTAAAGATAACTACATTATCTCTAAAGTGTCTAGTCAGATTCAAGCATTCATGCTCACCAACCAGGATACTGTCTCGAGATTTGATCATGTATGGTGTGCGCTAAAATGTTTCTTGCAGGGAGAGTTTATTAGAATAACCTCAACTAGGAAGCGTCACCATGAATCAGAGATTCTCCAATTGCTAGGGCAAATACATTTCCTTGAGCACTCCCTCTCTTCTGAGTCCTCGCCAGATACACTGCAGGAACTCCTCTCCTTACGAGACAAATACTTCACTTTGTTACAGGAAAAAGCAGAATTTGCAATTCCTAAAACACAATCCAAATACATAGAACAAGGAGAGAAAGCAGGGAAGCTCCTGGCTTTCAGGTTGAAAAAGCTGGAGGCCTCTACAGTAGTACCATCCATTACATCTTCTGATGGATCCCTAAAGACCCACCCTAGAGAGCGAGTTTCTGTCTTCGAACAATTCTATTCCAATTTATACAGTAAACCACTGAACCCAGTCACAACAGAAGAGATTGGCTCCTATTTGGATTTTGTACCTTTACCTTGTTTATTAGAACATCACTGTACCTTTCTTTCTAATCCCATATCTCTGAATGAAGTAGAGGTTGCTTTTTCTAGTCTAGCCCTGGACAAGGCCCCAGGCCCTGATGGATTTCCATCTGATTTCTATAAAGCCTTCTTTAAAGGTATTTCCCCACTGTTGCTTCAGCTTTATCATTTCATTTTCTCTGTGGACTCACTGGATCCCTCCCTTTTGCAGGCCACCATAGTCTTGCTTCTCAAGTTGGAAAATCCCCCTACACAACCATCTAGCTATAGACCCATATCTTTGTTAAACTGCAACATTAAGATTTTGACCAAAATCCTAGCCTTTAGAATAAGGAAGGTATAGACTGGGTTGCTTAGTCCAGAACAATTTGGGTTTGTCCCCAGACGTTACTCGGCTGACCATTTACGGAAAATCGGCCGCCTCTTTAATGTTGCAGGGTCTTCAGATGTGTCAATGGCCTTAGTTTCATTAGATGCTGAGAAGGCATTTGATAGGGTTAATTGGATCTTTTTATGGTCAACTTTGTGAAAGATGGGCTTTCTTATTGCAGTGGCTACAAATTATCTATTCGGCCCCATCTGCCAAAATTTACTGGAATAGTGTGTTTTTGTCCTTATTTCCTCTCTACACTGGCACTCCCCAAGGCTGTCCCCATTCTCCTTTCCTATTTAATTTATATCTAGAACCACTGATTAGGCAACTTAAGCTATCAGACTCTGTAAAAGGCATTCTGGTTGGGCAGCTCACTTTGGCACTTTCAGTTTATGTGGATGATATATTACTACATCTTTCTAATCCTGTCTCCTCTCTTAAGGGAGCCTTGTAGATAATTGAACAATGGAACAAATTCTCTAATTATAAGCTCAATCTCAACAAGACAGAAATATGCGCTGTCAACCACCTAACCTGTAAACAAGACTTTAATTCTTTTGGCATGAGATGGTCATCAGAATCCATTAAATATCTTGGGATTGCTCTCACTACAGATCAAATAATGTTGCAAAAAACTCAATTTAGACAACCTACTTGTCATTATGCAGCAGGATCTCACAAGGTGGAGAGACCTCCCATTATCACTTTTAGGAAGAATAAACACTACTAAAATGAATATTTTCCCTAGATTATTTTACCCACTGAACATGCTTAATTTCTGGCTTCCCATAACTTTTTTCAAGTGTATTCACTCTCTTATTACTTCCTTCATATGGCTTGGAAAGTCTCCAAGACACTCTTACCTTAAACTAGGACTGCCTAAGAGTTCTGGTGGCCTTAGGCTACCTAAGTTCCTGTTGTATTATTGGGCCAGTCATCTATATAAACTTGGGAAATGGTTGTCTATCCCCTTAAAGTCAATTGAGAACATGTACATCCCACAATGGCTTCAAATAGAATCTCAGCTGATGGGATCCCACAACATATCCCCAAATGCTATTTTATTCTCTTCATGGAAATTACTTCTGGAGGCATTGAGATCTTCACCTATTGGGAGCTCCCTAAAGGTTTTACACCGATCTATGCTTATATAAAAAGCAGTCCTTGTAAAGACCCTGCACAACCCATTCTCTTTAACTTAAACATCAAAATAAGGGGCATAGTGGTGTCTCCTAAATGGATCCCTATATCACGAGAAATTCGGGTGGCAGACTTCTATTCTCAGGAATCTCTTATTCCTCTTTCAGAATTGATAACTAAGTTTCAGCTCAACTCCACCTACACTTTTAAAACTTACCAGCTTTGCCACTTAATTTTAAAACAATTTGGGTAGAGTCCAATGCCCTCAGGGTTAGATAATTTCCTCAGTCAGATTTAAGATTTGGCCTCCCTGCCCCACAGGATTTCTAAGTTATATCTCACTCTTCTCATGGTCCCACAGAATCTCCCTCCATCAGGTTCCAAAGTATGGGAGCAATTACTCCCGGATCACACTTTTAATTGGTCACATTTATGGAAGGACCTTTATATGTATCTAATGAAGGATAGGCTAAGGCTTATCCAATATCACATTTTGAATATTATGTATTATACCCTTGTGAAATTGGAAAAGATGGGTCGTCTCCCTTCCTCTATGTGCACCAGATGCAATAGCGGTATGGGTACTTTACTACATGTTTTTGGGTCCTGTGAAAAGGTGTCTCCCTTGTGGATCTATATTCGGGAGCATGTTGATCCCTTATTGGGCCTGTCAGATCTTTTTTCCCCTGAAATTTGTGTTATTGGAGATTATTCCCAAATTCTAGTCAAAGAACGAAGATGCCACATGGCAATCATCTCCCTGATGGTCAAAAAATTAGTGCTTAGACATTGGATAGATCAGGCAGATCTCATTTACCAGGAGTGGCTACATGAACTCTCTTTCTCTCTCAGAATGGATCACTTGATTGCAAGCTACCAACATCGTATTCCGGTATTTAACAAGACGTGGGGTAAGCTGTATGCCCTATACCTTCACTAACATTTAATGGACCTTCCCTGGACCCTCATCCCAGTTCAAGACTCATTGTTTTTAACTTAGGAGGTATGTTTAAGGGATCTGCTCATTCTGCCAAGGATGGGGGGAGTGGGGAGGGAGAATTGTGGGAAGGGGGTGAGGGAGAGCTTGGGAGGAGGGGGATAGCTGTATCTGTGTACATTTTTACTGTCATTTGATATGGTTGTTTTGTTTGTGCATACTTAAAATCAACAAAGTTGACTTAATATCAAATAAATTTGGGGGGCTCAAATATTAAAAATTACAAAGTTATGAGTAAGAGTTAAAAAAATATTAAAAAGCCATTAAAGGAGAACTACAGTAAAAATCTGCAAAAACATGTTTTCAGAGTGTTTTAATTACATATGTAGTCATGGTGTGTCCTTTCCTTCATTAGCTGTTAGGAATTTTATTTCTATTACTGCCTACTAGTATTATGGCCCTCAGGATTTCTATGTTTGAGTTTGTGTTTTTTGTTTTCCTTTTTTCTACAGTGGTTCCTGGTCAGAGACCATTGATTCAGTGAGTGATACAGTGATACAATATCTGCTGTCAGGAGCCTGATTTTCTGGCCTCAACCAAATTTCACTTTCTAATACAATCACTGGGTGCAAGAAAAATGATGGCAACATACACATTAGGTGGCAAACAGGTACAGGTAACTAGTACAGAAAACAATCTGGGAGTAATAGCCAACAGTAATTTATCATCTGATGGGCAGTGTAGAGAGGCAGTGGGAAGGAGCAATAGGATTCTAGACTGTATTAAACACAACATATGGAGTGGGGATAGGGAGGTGGTGATGCCACTGTACGTAGCCTTGGTGTGACCACATCTCGAGTATTGTGTGCAGTTCTGGGCACCATATACAAAATAACATAAAGTTACTTGAAAGCGTACAAAGGAGAGCAACCCGTTGTATATGCACACTAACTAGGAAATCATATGGGGAGAGACTAAAAGATTTGGATTTGTACTCTCTGGAATATAAAAGATTCAGAGGTGATATGTGCCTAGTACATAACACCTTTTATAATGAAAACCTTTTTGAATGTCTTGGCCCTGAGAGGAAGTTGATGGATAGAAAAACCAGGCTACATAACCTTTAATTAAAAGGGGACCTATTTTGAACAAATAGAAGAAGAGCATGATTTAACCAGAGGGTAGTGGGCCAGTTGAAGAGCCTACCAGCAGAAGTAGTCCAAAGTAGCTATCTGACAATATTCAAATCAGCATTAGACAAATATATGGGTGACAAAACCATTTTCCATACTGTTTAGTCTGGGTGAGTCATAAAGGCCTATGGCTATAGGACTCGTAGGTTTCTATGATTGTATGATCTTGTTTTCTACATCTGTTTCTAGCCAGTAGGAATATATGTTTTGTTTTTGAAACTTTTCATTTCATCTAACTACACACAGACATAAAAAAGCACACAAATCACCCCCACATCATGCATATTGTAATTCATGAAGAAGCTAGCTGTTTCCATACAGAATAGCCCACTAAGTTATCCCTCAGGCAATTTCTGAACTGTGAATGTAGCCTCTATTAGTGCTCCGTCAATTTGGAGAGGCACCTAAAATCACAGCTCTACTGCTGTACACTTGTGAATCACTGTCACAAGGGACAGGAGGCACTGTAGGAAAAGAAAAGCAATAAAAAATTCAAACATGGAGATCCCCAGGGGCCATAAAACTAGTAGGAACATTTAGAAAAATCTCCTAATAGCAAACAAAGAAAGAGGCAGATTAGGAGTACACCCACAAATCAAAAAGTATATCATTACTTCATTGACAATATTACAGCGACCGGTTGTTTACAGAGATAAAACAACAGGTCACTGTGAGACACTATAATGGTTGTGCTACAGTGAGACGGGACCCCAACACTGCTTCTCCTGGTCTTGTGTCCCCTTCTCGAAACACCTCCACTGTGGAGGTAATTATAATTAAGTCTTGGGAGCTCAGGGGGACAGCCCACCACAGAAAACACACTTGTCTTCCTGACTGCAGAATGTGGACTACGATCATGGTCGACATTGTGTGCATCGCTGTAAAGCTGGTCAGCAGGTTTCTATCAAATCAGCTTGGTGGAACCAAATCAAATCACTCTGCACAATTTTTTTTTCTTTGTAAATTATGACTGTATAGCAGTTCCTATTTAACCAGACACCTTGTTTTCAGTCAGTTTGTGGGCACTTCAGAGAGAGGAACTTCATTGGTCATGACAGGATTACTTCATGGACCCTTCATAGGTAAGTGAGGGGTCAGGGTGGGGTGTCCTACAAAGGGGATTGGGATGAGTGAGGGGGATGGACTAGAAGACATCAACAGACATTTTTCTTCTTTTTAGGTTTGTTTAAACAAATGAACATTGAGAAACAGTTTTATTTTTTCCAGATTTTGACACTGGGGATAGGACACCCCAGTGTAGGTAGGTTGTTTGGTGACACTGGGGGTCGGGAACCCCAGTGTTGCATATTGTGGTGGAGAGCTATGAGCTAGCACAGGGGTTTGGGTACCCCAGTATTGGAGTGTGTGTGTGTCTGGGTGCTGTTTGTGTCGGGGTTGTTTTTTGCCAGCACCAGAGGTTGGACACCACAGAGTCAGAATGTTACCTTAAATCCCATGTCAAAGGTGATTTAAAAGTGATTGTGAAAAAATGTTTTGGAGAGGATTTGAAAAATTACACCTGCTCTGTTCAAATGGTAGGGTAAAAAAATACTATGTTGAGATTTTGGGGCAAAAATTAAAAAAAAAATAGCAGACTTATATGGAAAAGTTCAAAACACATTAAAATCCATTAACTGGACTTACCTTGTGTTCAGTCAGTTCAGGGTCAGGTTCTCTAGAAGTAGAATTTTTGTTTGAGAGGATTACAGTAACGGACTGTAGAGAGGTAAAAGAGGGGTGAGAGTGGGATGTGGTAGACACTGACATGGAGTGGAGGGAGGGGGTTAGAGGGAAGAAGATATTCCTGGACAACTTTCTTTTTTGCATGTTTGTGGAAAAAACTAAGGAAATGAAGAGGGATGGTTTTCTGTTTTCAGGCTGTGACACTGGGGACTGGGCACTCCAATGTTTATATGTTGTTTGGCAGCACCAGAAGTTGGTACTCTGTCAGTGTGTATGTGGTGGGAGGGGTGTGATAGCTGGGCTCAGGCAAGCAATACCAGCAGCAGGACTGAGAAAATGCTGCCAATTTGGTAAAAAACTGGGTTCGGCATGTAGGGAGATAACAGTGGTGGCACTGAACACCTATCACCAGTTTAAAAAAAAAAAAATCTGAGCTGAGTGGGAGGGGATATACCAGCAGCACTACTAGTTTTATTTATACACTGGGTGGGTGGATATTAACAAAGCAGCCATAGACAAGAAACATCTGTGGACATTGTGCATAACACACTGGAAAGCATCAGTAAAGTGGAACAAACTGCAGAGGCAACATTGGAGGTTGGATGTACAACCTCCACAAGAAAACTGCACTTCAACCTAGCACTTTCTAGCCTTATGAATGGCCAAGTACTTCAAATGAAAAATGCAACGAAAGGTGGAGAGGGAGCACAATTGGGTAGGAGATTGGGTATTCTGAAGCTTTGATAGTTGGAGGGGCAAGCCCCTAAAAGCCATCTCATGGCTTAGACTCATCTCGATATGTTTGCATGTCTTTGGCAAGCAAACTTAAAAAGTGTTAAAGCAATTTCAAAATGGGAGTAAAGGATGTCTTGCAAGACAGAAGATAAGAGGCAAGCAAAAATTGAATGAAACAAGCATTTGTCAATGCCGAATGTTTGTTGTGCATAGAGATAAGGAAGTGTGAGAGTGTAGTAGTGCAGGAAGAGTTTTATTGATAATGAGCATTAGAAAGTTGTATGACATCTGTACTGTTCATGAGGTGGTGTGATAAAAAGGCTATCTTCAAAATCTGGGGTGAAAATATTGAAAATGACCAAAGTTATACAAGTGCATAGAAAATTGTGAACAACCAGGTGTAACTTGGCCATTTTTTGGAGTTGTGTCACCACATTTTCAACATGTCCTTTTTGGTACCCCACCTCATGAAGAGTGCCACTGTCATTTTGTTCACTCATGCCAAAAGGTGATTTCATAGAGACCACGCCATTCTGCACCACAGGTGCAAAAACGCATTTCAGGCAGGATGCAAAAAAATTACAGCTGTACTGTTCATAAGGAAGTGTGAAAAAATGGGAATGTTGAAAATCTGGAGTGAAAATATAAAAAATTGGCAAAGATACGAGCATGGATAGAAACTGCATAACGCATGCTCATAACGCAGGCATTTTGTGGAATTGTTTCACCAAATTTTAAACATGGCCTTTTTGGGACCTCCCCTCATGAACAGTAGCACTGTGATTTTGTTAATCCATCCCAAAAGTTAATTTCACACACCGACTGCACCATCCTGGGCCACAGGTGGGAAAACACATTTTGGGCAGAATGTGAAAAATGACAGTTGTACTGTTTATAAGGAGATATAAAAAAATGGAAATGTTGAAAATCTGGAGTGAAAATATAAAAAATGAGCCAAGTTATGAGTGTGCATAGAAACTGCACAATGCACACTAGTAACACAGGTCATTTTTTGGAATTTTTTCCACCAAATATACAACATGGACTTTTTGGGATGCCACCTCATGAGCAGTGGCACTGTCACTTCCGTAATCAGTCCTGAAAGGTGATTCCAAGCAGTGACTGTGAAATCATCTTTTGGGACGAGAAACAAAATAACACTGACATGTTCATGAGGTGGGGTCCCAAAAATCCCATGTTGAAAATTTGGGGCCAAAATTCCTAAAAATGGCTGAGATATCAACCTAAATTGAAACCCCCAATTCAGTCACATTATACAAGCTTCCCTGATTTCTCGGTTCCTAGTTCGGCTTTGAAGAGTGCAGACGTATCCCGGGCCAGTGAAGATTGTGGCTCCTGACCTCCAGAGGGTAAATATGGGTGGGGGGAGGTGTGCAGAGGAAGGTTGGGGTGGGGAGGGGAACTGGGGAGATGACACTGAAAGGTTTTCTTTTCTACAGGTAAAATTTTAAAAAGATTTCGGGTGGATGGTTTTTCTATTTCACAGGGATTTTTTTAAAACATTTAGGCACACTGGGGTGGGCTCCCAGTGTGCCACAATAGTGTGTGTGTGTGTGTGTGTGTGTCTGGGTGGGGGGGCATGCCATTGCTGACATCAGGAGTGGGCATCCCGATGTCAGAAAGGTGAAATTGTTTAACCATGAATGAGACACTAAGGGGCTGCAGGAACCGGGGAAATTGTTTAACCAACAAAAGGGCAGCAGGGAATGGGGAAATTGTTTAACCAGGAAAGACGCACTGAGCTGCAAAGATAGGGGAAATTGTTTAACCAGGAAAGGGGCTGCAGGGAATAGGGATATTGTTTAACTAGGAAAGGGGCACTGAGCTGCAGGGAATGGGGACATTGTTTAACCAGGAAAGACACACTAAGGGCCTGCAGGGACCGGGGAAATTGTTTAACCAGGAAAGATGCACTGAGTTGCAGTGAATGGGGAAATTGTTTAACCAGGAAAGATGCACTGAGCTGCAGCGAATGGGGACATTTTTTAACCAGGAAAGACACACTGAGCTGCAGCTGAAAGACTCTCATTTCAAAGGACAGAGTCACATGCACCATCAGCTCTGTCCTTTGAAATGTTTGCCGAGACCAGCCCCCTCAGCAAACTAGTGTCATCGGGACACTGACTGCTGATTTATCGGCCACAGACCAGCCCCTGCGGCACCGCTGGTCATTGGGCTGGTACCACTCGCACCCCTGTTTAGCAACTCTCATATCAACAAGTTCATTCATGCTTGTGCACTCGACAAACTTAGAAAGTGTAGGCCAGAATTATCACCACTGACATGCACTACTGAAAGAATATTTGGATCCAAACAAAATGATGTCTGCTTATTAATCTGGTTTTCAGATTCAACATAGTACCAATACTGCATTGGTTAAGGTGGTCACTGATCTGCAGCTGAGCCTGGACAGGAGACAAATGGTCAGAGTTTGATTTATCGATCTTTCTAAAACTTTTGATACTCTAAACCATTGGGTGCTCCTGTCCAGGCTCAGCCAGATTGGTTCGTCCACCCAGGTTATTAACTGGTTCTCCACTTATTTAAATGAGAGAAGACAATTTGTGGAAATCTGTCCATTTAAGTCAAATTTAGCCAACATGCCTTCTGGTGTCCTGCAGGGTTCAATTCTGGGGCCGTTGTTATTCAACATCTATATCAATGAGCTCAGATTTGACCTCCCAGACATTAAATACCACTTATATGCAACCGACACAATAATATATGTCAAGGGTCAAACTCTGGATTCAATTGGACCTAATCTCCAGATAGCTTTTGACTAGGTGCAGAAATTTTTCAACAGGCGTCTTTTAATATTAAACTCTAAAAAGACCCAGGCACTTTTGTTTAGGAATAAACAGTGTAAAGAACAGAATTTATATCTGGCTATTACAACCTTAGGTAGTACTGATATAATAGAGGCAGACTATTATAAATATTTAGGTCTGGCGCATGGTTTGGCCATCAACAAGATGGAAGCCTAAATCTTTGAGCTCGCTCTGGGTTCGGTATCTTCGGAGTTCCAGCGTCAAGACTCATGGGCCGATCCGTTCCCTATTTACTGTTTTCGTAAGGGTAACCCCCCCTTGCTTACCAGCACTTGCTAAAAGTTAAACAGACATGGGTTTGCAGCTGTAATTAGTGCTGATCCCGAGTATAGTAACGGTCACTAGGCCATGCAGGCCTCACCAACATTGTGACGTATTAACGATCAGCGGAACAACCGGGTAAGCAGGGTTTGTTTGCCTCACCCCCTACATATACCAGCTGGAGCAATCTGCTACCTGCCTTTCCTTGCCAACCTGCCTGACCTTCTCATGACTTCTCAAGGCGACAACAGCCAGTCGGACCCACTAACCCAGCCACCTACTAAGGAGCCCTCAGTTAATGAATCCCTGCAATACATACACTCATGCTGGAGACCGTATTAAACAAAGTTGATATCAATATTACATTATCAGGTACGGTGGCTGAGGTTCAAAACTTACAAGGCCGCATGAATGTCTCTGAACAGCGGTTGGAGTCGTGTGAACAGCAACAATCTAAACTACTGCTCCGTTTGCAGCTACAGGAAGAAAAAACGGCAATGTTATGGGATAGATTGGAGGACCAAGAGAACAGAGCCAGATGCAATAATTTGCATATTATCGGTATTCCAGAAGGGGATGAGGGGCAGAATATGGAGAGATTTTTAAATGAGTCCCTGCCTGTAATGCTGGGTGAGAGATGGAGGGGACAGATGGACGTGGAGAGGGCACACAGGATAACCATCAGGAGGGACAAGAACTTTTCTCTGCCAAGGCCACTCATCGTGTGCTTTCTTCAGTATACAACAAAGGAAAAAATCCTAAGGGCAGCAAGAGACTTAGGGGAAGTGCGTTGGCAGGGGACTCCGGTTTCTTTCTATAGAGACTTTGCTCATGAGATGGCAAACAAATGACGGGCCTTCTCACCACTCAAGAAATTTTTGTACAATTTCAATTTCCATTTCAAATTCGAGGGGCTCACCAGGTTGCTTGTGACAAAGGATGGTAGAGAACTCCTGGCTGATCACCTGTCAACTGTAGAAAAGTGGGTTGCTAAATTCTGGCCAGATTTACCTCTCCCAACTACATATCCCAGGAGGCTTTGGGAGCCCAACACGCCAAAAGGGAACTATGTAGACAGACACAGGAAGCCAGAGAACAGTAATGAGGATGGACGTGCAGCACTACAAAACGATCCCCCAGTAACCAGGGGCCCCTCCCAACTGTTCTAAGTTGCTACCAGTCACAGCTCCGCTCTTCTCATCTAAAGATAACCCCACATTGCCTCAACAGGTGTCGATTCCCTCCATTAGACGGAGATGAAGAGCTAGAAGTGGGAATCGACTGCCCCAAGATGTTTCCATAACAGCCCCTCCTGCAAAAATGTCTCGAAGATAGAACCTCCCCTCCTCACAGTGCTCAGTTTGCCACCATTGATTCCTCTGATATGGACACTACTCCAGGCATGGATTGGGCTGATATTTCAGAAGCCTCACTTGTGGAAGCAGTGGACATTCTGACTCCTGTCAGACCAGGGTTGATCTCGTATGCTGCTGCGGTGACCAAGGATATTTCTGAGACTGTGCCTCCCCCTCCTTGAGCGCTGAATGGGCTGAAAATTTTCCTGGCTGAATTTGAACTGATTTCTGTTTTGGGTTACGGTTTGCTAGATGTTGGAATTAAGCTGTGGAGTTGATACCATTATACTCTCTCCTGCGCCCATACCCAGATGGATATCTGGGTGGCGGTTTTCCAAGGTCATGGATACCTCAGCTTACGTAGCATAACTAGCTGTTTTCCTTTTAGCTCCCACACTTCTCCATGTTGCTGGTTTAACCTTATAACAGCAGCTGTATAATAGTCAGCGTAAATGGGGGTACGACAGGGTAGCATCTCTATCCCCCGATGTATGGTCGTGGTGTTGGTATGGGAACTCTACTTTGTAGGCAAGGTGGTTACCCTCTCTTCCCCTTCTCCTAAACTCCTCTCCCATATCCCCTTGTTCCCTCTTTAAGGTCCTCCCCCCCCCTTTCTTTTCCTCTCCTGTGGGTCAAATGCCTGACCTCAGGCATATTAGAACCTCAGAGGACTCGAATCCACTTGGTTGCAATCCCTTCTAAATATTAGGATTTGAGAGCTCGTGAAGCTGAGGCCAACAGTTTTAAGTTCGCCTCATTCACTGGTAGCCTCGATCCTATACTGCTGTTGTGCAGTGTTGTATTAGAATCTGTTAGAGTTGCTTAATAGCTTGGTTTTTGTAGCTAGTTGGGATATCTTTTAACATCTTTTTTCCAGCTAATTGTTACTGTGTACATTGACTGTATTTGTTCATAACCTCTTTTTTTTGTGTTTGTTCCACTACAGCTGCCCTTGCAAGGTGTGTATTTCCCTCTCTTCTCTGAGCCTTTCCTTCTTCTCATCTGGCAGCCTAGGCTAACACAGGGACTCCCAGGACAGTCAGTGTGGTGAGTTATATCTCAGGTGCAACCCTTGCATTTTCAGTAAGTACACACCTTCTGTTACAATTTCCATGTGCCCTGCTACAACCTCGGCTAGTCACACCGGCTCCCCAACTGTGGTGGTATCCTGGAATGTTAATGGTCTGAACCATCCCATCAAATGAACTAAGGTGCCCCAACACCTCTGTTCGCTGCATACAGATATCGCCCTACTTCAAGAAACCCATCTTTTAAAGAAGGCAGTTCCATGGCTAAAGAAATCTTGGGTGGGTACAGTCTGCACCAGTTCGGCTACCTCCAAGACAAGAGGGGTAGCCATTCTTATCCGGCGTACCTCAAGTTGGATCTTGGAGGAATCCAGACACGATCCACAAGGCAGATGGGTCATTGCTAAACTTTCTTTCTCTGGGGGGAAACTAATTATTTGCAACCTGTATGCTCCCAACGTAGACCATACAGAATTTTTTCCATCAATTAGCCAGGCTATTTTCTCCATATCCATTGCTGACAGCGCCCTTCCTCTAATAGTGGGTGGAGACTATAATATGGTTTTAGATGTATTTATGGACAAGTTGAAGCCTACTCCTCAGGCCAGGTCCAAGACCAGCTTGGCCCTTCACGAACTAAGACAGGAATGGGGCTTAACGGACCTCTGGCGTAGAGATAATCCCTCTGGACAGGATTATACCTTCTACTCCCAGGTACATTCTACATATAGTCGCATAGACTTCTTCCTTGCTAATACAGCAGCTGCTCAAAATGTTCTTAATACCACAATTGGGAACATTCTTATCTCCAACCATGCCCTGGTGATTACCTCCTATACACTAGGGGGACAATCCAAAACAGGTACTCGGTGGAGATGCAACCCTTTGTTATTAAAGGACCCAGAGTTTCACAAAACAATTTCCCAAACCACCAAGGAGTATTTTGCCATTAATGCAAACTGTGGCGTCCCCGCTGGTATGGTCTGGGAAGAGTTTAAAGCAGTCCTTAGAGGCCACATAATCGCCTTCTCAGCCACCAAAAACAAGGCATGCAAAGCTAAGTTAGCTCAGTGGCAAACAGAATTGGAAGGACTAGAGTCCTGTTTTGAAGCTTCTCATGCCTCTTGGAGTGACAACTTCCTTATTCGGCGCATAGTGGGCCTTAAGTACCAAATTAATGCCACGCTGAATCAAAAGGCTGAGTGGCTTCTATTGTGATCAAAACATGCATACTGGGATGGGGCCAAAAAGAGTGGCAGATTATTAGCATTCCAACTTCGGAAGCAACAAGCCACCACTCGCATTCATGCCCTCTGTAACACATCCGGTAAGATTGTACACACCCCTCAAGACATCAACGACACCATGAAGGCGTTTTATCAGACCCTATATAAGTCGCAGTCTGACATTTCCCTGACATCCTTAGAACAGGAGTTGGATAAATTTTGCCAACAGCTTGACTTACCGGGGCTTACCCCGTTACAGGTGTCCACATTAGATGCCCCCTTTGCTCCAATCGAGCTATGTCAAGCTTTGTCCTTAATGACCAAAGGAAAGGCTCCCAGTCCGGATGGCATGACGGTTGAGCTATATCAAACATTGGTACAAGATATATCTCAGCCACTACTCCTTGCACTTCAGGAGGCCCACGCAACTGGTGCATTCCCCCCGCCTATGAGAGAGGTCTTCATTACCCTTCTACCGAAAAAGTCTAATGATCCCCTGGACTGTGAAAATTTCCGTCCGAGCTCATTACTTTCAGTAGACACAAAGATCTTGGCCAAGATCCTAGCCACCAGGATGCTGGAGGTGCTCCCGACTATCATTCACCCCGCCCAGGTTGGTTTCATGAGAGGCAAATCAGGTTCAGGCAACACCAGGCTCCTCCTTAATTTAAAATGGATAGCCTCCCATTCCTCGGTCCGAATGGCTGCACTGGCAATAGACTTTACTAAAGCCTTTGACTCCGTTGAGTGGCATTACTTGCACCAAGTCTTAAAAAGATATGGCTTTGGACCAGTTTTCTGTCAGTGGGTGTCAACACTTTACAGATCCCCGATGGCTAGGAGCTTGACCAACACTACTATTTCCATGTCCTTCCCACTGCATGGGGGCACCCGACAGGGATGCCCCTTATCTCCTCTTCTTTTTTTGGTAGCTTTGGACCCCCTTATTTGGTCTCTTATCGCATCACAAGATATTACTGGCATCGAGGTTGCTGGGAAATCTTATTTGGTGGTGGCTTATGCCGATGATTTGTTGCTAACTCTTTCTCATCCAGAGCAGGCAATACAGCATATTTTACCCTTACTACAGACATTCTCAACTTTATCGGGCCTTTGTGCTAACCAGAGAAAAACATTCTTGGCCCCATTGAATTCAGCTTGTACTAAAAGTTGCTTACAGGGAACTGAGCTTCTCTGGGCAATGCAGGGTTTCTCCTACCTCCGCATAACCATTCCTTTTAAATGGTCGGATCTAGAGCCAGCCAATGTCTCGCCATTGCTATCTCAAATGACTGCAGAGATAGAGATGGGAAAGGCTTTGGCTATCTTTGCCTGGAAAGGTGGCAGCGGTTCGCATGCTCTTACTGCCACGAATCATGTACATCTTTAAAAATCTCCCAATACATCTTTCGCCTAAACTTTTTGCTTCACTTGAAACTCAGGTGTCTCGGTTCTTGTGGGAAGGGAAATCTCCCAGATGGAACAAGAGTAAACTGAGAGCACATTGGTCCAAAGAGGGGCTGGGTTCTCCTTGGTTTCAAGGATATCATCTGTCATGCACTGCCGCTAAGGCTACTAGGTGGTTTGTTCCCAGTCCAATACCCCTCCCGCTTTGGGTTCAACTGGATTCTGATCTAGTGGTGGATACAAATCTGCATTTGTTATTACACCCCCGGAGCTGGAACTGGCACACGTTGCCCCCCCTTAGTAGCTGAAACCAAATGGGCTTCGCTCTCGCTCATGACTCTAGCTCATACACCTCGGGATGCCCAAGCACCTCCATGGCTCTATACCCCTTTGTGGCATAACCATGCTTTGGCAATTGGTGACACTCCCATACATTGGCTCACATGGGAAGCCCAGGGCATCCGCTATATACAGGACCTTTGCATTCCTGGCTCCTCTGTATAGATGTCCTTTGAACAAGTCCGACACAAATTTCATCTCCCGACCAACGACCTTTGGAAATTTCTTCAATTACACAGTGCTATACTAGCCGATAGGGCCCGTATGTGTTCAGATTCCAAATGGAACTGGCTAGCTCACAGGCACAAAATCCCTCATCTGGGGGCCTTATGGGAAGATTTTATAGGACCTGGAGAGATGCCCAGGTAGACCCCTCAGTTGCATGCCGACTGAAATGGATGGCTATCCTGAATACCCGTATTTCCGAGGACTCCTGGAACCGTTATTTCCAAGATTGTCATTATACCTTTATGGATACCAAGAGCCATTTTTTGCAGCTCAAGATACTGCTGCTTTGGTATCATACACCATCATCTCTATATTCCCATGGCCTTTCACAACATTCTAACTGTTGGCGCTGTCAGCAACCTGGGGCACATCTACTTCATATTCTGTGGATGTGCCCTTTGCTTTCACACTTCTGGGCATTTATAACTCAGGACTGTGCTACAATACTGGGCCTCCAGATTAGCCTCTCTAATCCCAAACTCCTTCTAGGAGATGCTACCTCCCTAATTGCTCTAACTCGACCTCAGAGGCAGTGGGTTGTACTTGCACTTATGGAGGAAAAATGACTTGTACTTATGTATTGGCGTAGACCTACTCCTCCGACTTGCCCCCAGAGGCATGAGGCGCTAGCTAGATTAGCCACATTAGAATGTCTATCTTGCCCTCACCTAGGTCGTATGGACCAATATGCTGCCAGATGAGAAGCCTATCTCCAATCATCTCTTTGCAAAATTCCTAACCTAGGCTGTAACCCCTCCTCTTTGACTACATGATATTTCATTTCTATATACCATTATTCCTGTTCCTATCTGTTTCTAATACTCAAAGTTAGTGGAACTCCACCCTGGCACATTGGGTAGTCTTTCTTTTGTTAAGTTTCATCCCAGGTGGGCTCATTTGAGAATATATTAAATCATGTGTTTTGTGAATATATTTACACACTACTATGGCAATGTAATAGTTGCTGGTTGAACATAGCTGCATATGGAACATGTCACCTACCTATGAGCATGAATGTATGAGATACTATATTTCTGTATGGAACAAAATAAAAATTATTCTATGATAAAAAAAAATAAATATATATTTGGGTCTTTGGTTAGACTGTAATTTGACTTGGTCCCTCCATATAAATAACATGCTAGTGGGATTAAACAGGAAACTGGGGGTTCTTTATAGATTTAAAAAGTATATGTCTAGGGATATTCGCTTAAATGTAGTAAATTCCTTATTAATGCCTATCCTAGACTATGGGGATCTCCTATACGGTGGAGCCTATGACTCCCTGTTGAACAAAGAGGACCTCATGTTTCACAGAATGGCCCGCTTTGTCTTGGAGGTTCCCTATAGAACTCACAGGTGTATATTGTTCAGTAATCTAAATTGGCCACAACCTTCTGTCCATAGGAATCTACATCTTCTCAAATTTATGTTTCAAATTTGGAAAAATGGTGTTCCTACTTATATTATTGAGCTATTCCCACTTAGAAGTGTGAAGGATAACTTGAGGTCAGCTCAGGGCATACAATACTCAACTGTTAGATGTAATTTAAATGTGGGCAGGTCATCTGTTTCTTACAGAGGAGCGGCTCTGTGGAATAAAATCCCTTTACATTTAAGGGGATTTGATCAATTGATTTACTTATCTGATTTGAAAAGGTGGTGCCTGAACTGGTCTAGTAGTTCTTCTCATTGTAGCCAATGTGATAGTTGATAATTTTTGACTATTTGTGTACATAGATATGTGTTTTATTTATAATGTATGACTGTGTAACTTTTTATATTGTAACTGATGTTTGTTTGAGTAATTTTTTATATTGTAACTGATGCTTGCTGTTCTAACAACTGGGACTTCACTTGAAAATGAGCTATGCTCAATTGAACATTTTCCCTTATTCTAATGAATACAAAAGATTTACTACTTACTACTACTAAGTTAGAGGTACAGTAACCCCTTGCTATAACAAACACTTTTAGGGCCAAGGGCTGTATCCATTATAGTACACTGTTCGTTTTAGCGAGGGATGCTGAATTTGCCGAAAAGCATACACATGCTAATTATATGTGATCTCCAGTGTTTGTTTTTCTGTGTGTACTGTGCAGTGCTTGTTGATTTTCAATTTGGGCTAATGTATTTTACTTTTTAATTTTTGTAATGCTTGTGCTTGGTGCAATTACTGTGGGGTTTTTGGGGTTTTTTTTAGCTTTTTTGTGCTTGTGCTTGTTGTTCGTATGATATTTTTCAGGACCTATTGCTTGGTCCGGGTTCAATACTGAAGAAATCGGTCATTTTTGACTGCTTGGATTTTATCTCTTTTGCCACATCCTTTGTGAACAAGACCAGCTGACAGAGTTGAATTATCTTCATTGGATAGACATCTTGCATCGACGGCCATGCCAACCCCGTTTCAAGCCCCTTGATTGCCTCACTGTTAATTGGAGGAGGTGGCAGTGGCTCACAATCATCTTTTTCCACATCTTCTTCCCACTGCTTGTCCTCATCTGCTGTCCTTTTCCACAAAACCGCTGACACAATGTCAGCATCTGACAGCCGATCCATTGTCTGTGTTACATCATTCTTGAAGAGCCATTCATCAATTGCTGCTTCAACATCTGTGTCATCCAGAAGTCGCAGTTCAGTTGCCATTTGAACAATATCTTGAGTGTCATCAGTTTCAGTGGATTCCTCAGATGCCAGCTCTGATTCAAAGGCGGGCCCGAGTGTGGCCGACCAACAGTGCAAGATTGTGTTTTCGGACACATTTTCTCAAGCCTCTACTGCCAGGTCAATCATTGTTTTTAAATTCAGTTTCTTAATAAATTCCATGACCTGTGTTTCACCACTCACTGCCATTAGATCACTAAGCAGCCATTTTTGGTAGTGTTTCTTAAAGGTGGTGATTATGCCACCGTCCAATGGCTGGATGCGTGAAGTTGTGTTTTTGGGCAGGAATAGCACCGGTATCTTGCCATTCCGAGACTGTAGCTCAGACACAGATGGATGGGCAGGACATTGGTCCATCAGAAGCAGAGCTTTTGAGTGCAGCTTCTTTCAGCATAGAAAGGCTCTTACTGATGGCACAAAGGACTCAAAGGACCATGAGTGGAAGAGTGTGGTCGTCATCCATGCATTCTTGCTGTGGGTGTATTGAATGGGTAGGAACTGCATGTTTAAGTGAAGAAAGCACCTGGGGAGTTGAAATTTGCAGATATAAAGGGGTTTGATTTTATGAGTGCCAGTTGTGTTACAGCAAAACAGAAAGGTCACCCTATCCTTACTGATTTTAAAACCTTTACTGGCATTAGATTCAGACCGACTGGCCAGGGTGACATCAGGCAGGCAATGCCAAAACAAGCCAGTTTCATCGGCATTGAAAATTTGGTCGGGGGTATACCCTCCATCTGCAAGAATCTGCTTCAACCTGGGTAAAAAATCAGCAGCTGCGGCATCATTGCAGGACTGCTGTTCCCCTGTGACACAAATATGACGAATGCCATGTCTGCGTTGAAACCTCCACAGCCATCCTGTGGAGGATTTAAATTTAGAACTTTCACAGTAGATTTCCTTGGTGAAATGAGTTGCTTTTTCCCACACAATGCAGCTGGACACAGGGACGCCAATAGCTTTTGCTGCGAGAACCAGAGCTGTGTTGCCTGGTCTATCTCACTTTCATCGGCTTTACAGATTTTTTTACATTTTAGGGCTTCAGACTCCTCAGCTTCTAAGATAAAATCATGCAATGACGACTCTTGCTTGAGCCTGGTACAGATTGTTGACTTACTGTACCCTGTTTCTGCTGACAGCTTAGCAAGGCTTTCCCTGGCATTCGGAAGATCCAGAATGGTAAGCTTTGTCTGAATGGAGTACCCAGACCGCTTCATGTTTGACGTGAACTGTCACCATCTGTCTGCACCTTTTAGTGACATAGATTTATAGTGCCAGAAACAACACTACCATCAATCAGCTGTTAACCACGTAGCACAGCTGCCGGAAGTGCAGCACCAGGAATCGGGAGGGGAGACTTGTTTTTAGAAAGGCACAGTAAACTTTGTAGTAAAGTCACAATGTGAGAAGTTTTCAAGGTCAGGATTAAAAGTGTTGGGAGCCATGAGAGGCATTCATCACAACCAAGCATTCGGTATAACGAGGTTCGTAATGTCAAGGGGCTACTGGATACATAAAATGCATGCTAAAAACAGAAAATAAAGCTAGCATTGACTTTTCATAGGTTATCTTCAGGAATTATTTAGATGGGAAAATGTAAGTATAACTTATTATGGAAGGCAGGATGGTCTAGTGGCTAGAACACAGGATTGTGACCCAAGAGACCGAGGTGAAAATCACACCATAGCAATCTACCAGCTGTAACATAGTTGCATAGTATGATGATGATGATAGAATGCTTAAGGTCCATCCTGTCCACCCCTTCTGCTGCATGGCAGTGACTTTACCCAATTTGAGTGTGGACATGCATCCAAAGCAAATGGTTTACATATAAAATGCCCTGTTAAAGCAGGAGGTAAGGCTAGGGGGATGTTGGGGTGTATTAATAGGGGCATCACAAGTCATAAGAGGGAAGTAATAATCCCTCTTTACAAGACACTGGTTAGGCCCCTTCTGGAGTACTGCATGCAGTACTGGAGGCCACGCCTTCACAAGGACATTAACCAAATTGAGGCAGTCCAGAGAAGGGCAATCAAAATGGTGCAGGGACTGCATCAGAAAACATATGAGGACAGATTAACGGAGCTCAATATGTATACCCTAGAGCAAAGGAGGGAGAGAGGTGATATGATCAAAACATTCAAACACCTTATGGGCATTAACAAGGTAAAAGAGTCTAACATGTTTCAGTGTAATAAAAATAGCAGGACAAGAGGATGCAGCATGAGATTAGAGGAAGGCCGATTAAGGGATAATATGAGGAAGTTCTTTTTCACAGAAAGTGTGGTGAATGCATGGAACGGCCTACCTCAGGAAGTGGTGGATATGAATACAGTGCAGGGCTTCAAACAGGCATGGGATAGGCATAAGGGAGCAATACAGATGAGTATGAATAGATAAGCCATTGACAGAGCAAAGTCTGATGGCACATTCATAAGGTAGAAAAAAGAAATAGGCAGACTGGATGGGCCTTGCGGTCCTTATCTGCCATCAGCTTCTATGCTTCTATGTCCTAAAGTCTTGAGGCACAATGTGTATTGCAGATATACAGAAACCAATTATGCTGAAACAAAATACAAACAAAATCTACATAAAAAAAATTACAACACAAGGGAGACATTCAGGGAAGGTCAGTTTAAACCTTCAATAATTTAAAAGAACTAAAAACTAACTTAACTTTTTTGAGACTAAAACCCACTAAAAGCCTGCGTGAACAGGTGCAATTTAAGCCCCTTCTTAAATGCCTCCACTGAGGAAGAATTTTGCCAACTAACAGGAGGAGCATTCCAAATATTTGGAGCAGTCACATGAACTGCCCTGTACCCAGAGTGCTTCAGGAGGGATCTGGGGGTACTTAGACTTGAAGCAGAGAGGGCAGCTGAAAGTATAGTAGGCCAACAGAGCTTTTAGTCTGGTCCCAGTTCCTGCAGAGCTTTGTACATTAACAAAACAATGTTGAAAATGGTGTGCCATCAAATGGGCAGCCAATGCAGTTTGTGCAACACTGTAGTGAAATGTCCAAAGGGTTTTACTCCAGCTATCAATCAGTCAAGCCATAGCATTCTGCACCAGCTGCACCAGCTGCACGTGATGCAACAACATATCAGATAGCCCTAGGTATAGAGAGTAATCTAATCATGATCTCCTGAAGGAAGGCACTAGGGTCACAAGCCCCCATGCACAACGTAGGATTTGTTTCATGTCATTTACAGTATCTCAATAGAAAAAAAAGCACTGAAGACCATGGCTACCACCTGGTGTTCTAGAGATAGTATGCTGTCCAAAATGTCCCCAGATTCTTAACCTTATACACAGTTCACAGATGAATACACTTAAAGGTGAACAGACAGTATGAATGATCCACTGATTCTTGTCAACCCACGCTGACCCAGTGCAACCAGCAGCACTTCTGTCTTACCTGGATTTAAGATCAACTAGCTGGTGTCCTTCTAGTAAGAAATTTATTTTAGATATTTTTCTACCATGGAGACCACATCTTGCCTATATGGTGTCAACGAGTGGTACAATTCATTATTTATACTGTATAACAGTGAAATTCCAATTGTTTTAATGCCTAGTAACCTATCCCAAAGGCAATAGGTATATGGCAAACACCCCACAGCTGATCACTATGGGCTGCAAGGATAATGTTCTCATTGCAGCCTGCTAAGACCTGCCAGATAGGAAGGACTCAAATCACCTATGAGCTATTTGAAAGTCCTTCATTTTGCTTCCAGATGACCCATCAAAATCCCATGATCCACTGTATCAAAAAGGCAAGAGATCAAGGAGAATGACAATAGAGCTCTTCACTCTATTTCTTACCAGTAGATCATTAAACAATTTAACAAGCATGCTCTTCATGTTACGCTGATATCTGAAACTGCAGTGAAACAGCTCATAGATATCAAACTTCTCCAGGTGAATCCTGAGCTGTGCCACAACTACCTTCTCAATTAGCTTCCCCAAAAAGCTAAGGTCTGGTTCTGGCCCGTAGTTGACAAGAAGTCAGAGCCTAAAGATGGCTTTTGTAGGAGGGGTCTCACCACCATCATCAGCATCAAGACTAAGGGGAAGCACCCCTCCTCTATGGAACACCATACAATGCTCATAACAACTGTAGCTCTTGGGAGTCCTCCAACAGTTGGGTTGTACCAGGGTCAAAAACAGAAAGTTGGACATAGCTCAGAAATTTAAGCACCTCTGTACTGAAACTCACTAAAACGTGCTTCATGATCATGGGGAAGCCTTCTGACCTCACCCACCCAACACTGCCAGCTCCTGACAGGCCACTTGTAGAGATTTCTGCCCTGATAGATGACACTTTGTCCAAGAAGAACTTAGCAAACTCTTTGATATTTGCTACTGACAACTCTCTTCAAGACTGCAGGCTGTGCAAATGCAACAATCTGTCTATAGAGCAGAACAGCTGTGCTAGTCATATCTTACTTGAGGCAATCACCTGTGACAGGAACTATGACTTTCACTAGGTGATTGCCTTTTGATTCTCTTTATAATAAGTTCTCACAGCCAGCTAGTCATCAGTCAAGCCCAACCTCTTCTAAGAGTGTTCCAACCTCTGTCTTGTTACCTTCAACTTAGACAGCTTGTCACTATACCACAGCAATCTGTGCCAGGAGGTCAGTGTATAGACATGAATGAGTGCAATAGAGTCCAGTGCTGCAATGGTGACCTGATTATAGTCATCCACAGTCACTTTCATACCCCCTTCATATGTCATTACCATATCTGAGGTGTTCAATATCACATTGAGTTTCTCTGGTTTAAGATTCTGTTTTGAACATTACTGCACCATCTTCACCAAGGGGGGAATTACCAAGGGGGTCAACTCAGAAACATCATGGAATGGTGATCCAACCAACAAACAGATCATTTGATTGATAGGTAGAGTCGTTCGCTCAGGAATGGCACAGTGGTGCTAGGAAGGGCTGCCAGCCTGTACTCTAAATAAATAGGAAAACTCAGCACTCTGGAACAAAGGCACAAACCCCAGTTTCAAGTGCAAGTTGCAATCATTTATTGTGGCAAGGAATGCCCAGGACAGCATCCTACATCCCCAACACAGCAACCCAACACAGGGTCTTCGTGGGAGGGTTGGGCTATGGAATTACAGACAGCACCGTATTTCAAGTGATTAATTAAAGAAACACACACCCTAAGTGAAAATAGTGACAAGTGATTTAAACAAGTTCTATCCAGAGCCGATAGGGCCGTGAAAAGCTACCAAATGACTAAAGTTACAAATGATGATGATGATAAAAATTTTATTTTTAAACAGGATATAAATTGTCGGGTTTTTGGCCCATTTTCAACAATGTCCTGTAAGTTCATACATCCATTTTAGACAGTTACCAATGCACATTATGCATACATTAACACCTCTCTCTTACCAATATATAATCTTATCTTATTGCACATATATCTTAAAAATGATCTGTCCTTGAGTCCCTCGATAACAATCCACTAACTTAAACAGGTACATTTCTCTAGCAGATAACTTTTCAGGATTCTTTTAAACTGCATGTGACATTGTACTGTTTTTAAATCTCTAGGCAATTTATTCCAATGGACTGCAAGATTATTCTGCAGGGTAGTATCCCCTATTCGACTCCTAAACCTTACATTAGGTATATATAACTCTGAGTACCTTAGGGAAGTGGTTAACAATCGTGGGGATTCTAATAAGACATATTGATTTCGGGGATGCTTAAGTCTGTTATGAATCAATTTATGACACCAAGTCAACCAATAATATAATCGTTTTAAATCTGGTTTCAACCATCTAAGACATTCATAGATTTTACAATGGTGAGTTCCAAATTTAGCTTTAACCACAAACCTACCAAGCCTATAATAGGCCTGGTTTATTTTATTTAGATAAATCTGGGGGGAATTCATGTATAGGCTAGACCCAAATTCCAAAACAGGGATTAACAATCGATTCACTAACCTTTCCCTTATTTTAATTGTAAAACACCCAGACAACCTCCTCAGAGCTCCTAATCTTTGATTAACCTTACTAACTTGTTGACAAATATGCTCAGAATATTTTAATCTTGAACCTACTACCACCCCTAAATATCTATAAGACTCCACATTTCTTAACTGAGTACCATCAGTCAATCTTAATTGTATTACAGGGATTTCGGACTTTCTAATACCTGATGAAAAAAATCATACATTGTTTTTTTTACACTGATTTGCAAAGCAGAGTTGACAAACCACTTTTCCATGTGTAACAAATCACTCTGTAGCTGCTTTCCCAGCTGATCATAGCTATCAGCTGATAACACAAGTACAGTGTCATCGGTGTATAGCCGGATCACATTTTTAGACATTGAAGATACTATATCATTAACATAGATGTTGAATAATAGGGGACCCAAGATTGATCCTTGGGGTACCCCTCTTCCAACACCTACCAAGTCTGAGGCCACTGTTCCTATAGAGACACACTGGTATCGGTCTGATAGATATGATTTAAACCAATGTGATGGTTCTTCCAAAACTCCTACTATATATAATCTCTCCAACAACCTATAGTGGCCCACTAAATCAAAAGCTTTACTTAGATCCATGAACACCACACCAGTTTTTAGTCCCAAGTCTAGAGATGTTGCAACAAGATTATTGAAATCTGCTAGTCTGGTGTTAGTGGATCGTCCAGTTCTAAAGCCATGCTGACAGTTAATCAACAAGCTATGTTGTTCCAAATATTGACTTAGCTGTCCATGGACTAATTTTTCCAGAACTTTAGATAAAATTGACTAGAGGGCTATGGGCCTATAATTTGATGGGATAAAGTTATCCCCACCCTTGTACACTGGAATTATCCTCCCTATTTTCCATAGGTCAGGAAAAACAGCAGAACACAAACTTCAATTGAACAAGTGTGTCACCATAGGAGCCAGCAGATCTGCACCAACTTTCAAGAATCTTGCATCAATTTCATCCATCCTCCATGCCTTGTATGCATCTTAAATTCCTTAATTCCTTCTCAACACTATTAACCCTAATCTTCATGAACCTAAATCCTTGCCCCAAAGAACTTCCTAAAACTTTTTCAGATCTATCTTTCACCTTATCTACCACTTCATCTACTAAAATCTCAGAGGTTTTTAGGTCTGATTGCTTAATCTTTATACCGCGTAGCTCAACAAAATAATGATTAAAGATCTTAGCCACTTCTACTTGATTATCCACCAACTCAACTGGTTCCAATAGTTTAATCAGTGTGTTATCTCTAATAGGGCTTTGCATATCCCTAATACATCCCCAGAACTGCCTGGTCCCTGCAGCTTTATCTATGCAGTTTAAATAATGTCTATTTTTTGCCTGATTTTTTTTCTCTTTTACATTTGTTTCTCTGTGATTTAAATTTATACCAGTCCTCTTCCCTTTTAGTTTTTCTTGCCTTTTTCCACAACCAATTTCATACTCTCATTCTTTTTTTTTTCAATTTCTCATCTACCCAATCCACATTCCTCCCTTTTCCCTTTCTTAACACTTTGGGAGAATGCATATCAATTATCCCCTTAAGTTGTTTAGTAAACTCTTGGTTTGCTAAATTTAAACCTGGTATCAACATTATTCTGTCCCATCTAATTTTTGCCAAATCTCTTCTAAATGATAATGCCCTAAAATGTCTCATATCTCTAATCCAACACGAGTTGGATTGATTTTTAATGGGCAATTTCAGATCAAATTACATTTAATGGGATAATGGTCTGCCACATTTAAGGGCATTATTTCCCAATTATTCACCTTGAGGTCCAGAGAAACAAACATTAAATCTAACATAGTCCCTGAATCTCTGTTTTTTACTACATCTAGTGGGACTCTGAATTATTTGATCTAGGTCCAGAGGTTCAAAAATCCTTTTTAATTGTTGTCCTTTTTCTTGATTCCAATCTGAATTAAAATCACCTGTTAAGATAACTTTTTGATCTTTTATCTTGTCACCCAGTTTATCTGCCAGTACATTAAAAGTTGAGCTTTTCATCTGTGGGGGGCATAAACTACCACAACCATAAGTTTAGTGGATTTAATTTCTACTAACAAGCAATCCACACCCTCAATATTTTCAGGTAACACCACTGTACAGGGACATACACTATGTCTAATATATAACATAACTCCCACTCCCCTCATTACCCTATCTATCCTTAACAAGCCATGCCCATGAAGTTATTGCTAAAAAATCAGGATGTTCCTCTGTAACCCAAACTCGGTACTCATCAATTTTGTTTACAATACTCCTTACATTTTCATGAATCAGTGAAATCCCCTGATATCTTTCTAGGCCTGGACCTGGATTTACTTCCACATCACCACTTTGTGCCAATAGTATAGCAACATTAAATCCTCATCCCCCTGGGGATTCAATAAGATTTAATTTCCTCATTGGAGCAAACTGTCTTGTAACAAGCTTCCTTTCATTTGTGAAAGCATTTCATCTCTTCATAAAATGAGCTTCCTTCCCAATAAACTGTCCTTGTACAGAAGTATAATTAATGTTTCTTAAGTTATTACTTGACCATATTTTTGTTGGGATTTCAGAACAGTAATACCCCATTAATAGCCACCCCACATTATCAAACCTATATGCATTTTTAAGCAATACTCTAAACTCTATTTCCAATACAGATAACTTACTTTTCCTAGTTGTTTTCTCCCCCGAGTGATGCTCACGCCACTCATACCACTCATGCCGTAGTGCTCACACCTATGGGCAGTGCAAGGCTTTGAATGAGCAAGAAAACCCCACCCCCACTGGGGATCTCTTTGATAACTGGTCTGCCGCTGGACCCCCTCAACTACCCCAATGTGGGCAATTTAAAGTGTCAGTTTGTCCAACTAAAGTGAAATAATGCAGTCCCAAACAGTGCATGAGGCAGTCCCAATACTTGCTTTACTCTAAGGTGCTCGTCTGCATTGTTCTGCCACAGTTCGTTCTGACAGTAGTGCTGTTCTTTGGCTAATCAGCAGCTCTCACCTGCAGCTGGTCCCTTGACTTAGCAGCTCTCACCTGCAGCCTGGTGATGGAAATTTAAAGCAGACCAAGGAAGCACTGATTTTATTCAGGTGGCATGAGGCTCTTAATAAGCAAGAAAGCCCTGCCTCCACTGGGGATCTCTTCGGTAACTGGTCTGCCGCCAGACCCCCTCAACTACCCCCAGTATCACAATATGGCCAATTTAAAGTGTCATGGAAATTATGCAACTTGGCCATTTTTTGGAGGTATTGCGCCAAATTTTCAACATGGCCTTTTTGTGAACCCTCCTCATAGAGGGTGCCAGTGTCATTTTGTTCACTTGTCGTGAAAGGTGATTTCACAGGGTCAGTGTGCTACTTTTTAATATTCAGAAATTGGTAGCAAACTTGATATGAGGTTAGGGAACTTTGCAAAGCTTCAGAAAGTGTGACATTCCCAGATTTTTACCAACACCACTGGCAAACTATAAATGTACAATATCTCTATCTCCAATACAAACACATGCCCTTTTTGAGTTTTTATTTTGAAAGAGATTATTTTTGCCTTTTTACATGACATGGTCATAACAGGTATAAACAGTATTTACAAGTTAAATATTTAAAATGCACACTAGATACTGAAGTAATATTATATGACTATTAAGAAGCAATGGTCAAATATGGAATACGTCTTTTATTAAAAAATTGTTTCCATACTTTCACTCAAATATTATTTTGGATAAGCATTTCAGATAGCAATTTATTTTCTTGTTGGTGATGTATAGTGCTGTTCAGACACAATCATCAAAAATTGGCATGCTGCTAATGCAGTCCTCTGGAATTTATTTAGTCAGAGTACGTGCTGTGGTGTGTGTGTGTGTGTGTGTGTGTGTGTGTGTGTGTGTGTGTGTCAGTCACTGTAGATAAACAAAATGCTATAGTCCCCAGTTCTGGCAGTCTGTCACCATTCACCAGGACTAAATGCAGACAGTGTGGAAACCAAGCACTTATCCTGACCCCACACTGTAGCTGTTTCTGTGGATTATCCAAGGGTTTAAAGCCAAAGTGGTGTCAGTCCCTTACCTCTTACCAGCACTAAATCCATCAGTGTGGGTAAGTTTGTACTGCATCTGCCCCACATGGTACTGTACCTATGGATAAACTGAGGGCTTTATCTTCTTTTTACCAGCACTAAATTCATCACAGTGGGTGAGTGGGGGGGTCCTGCACACTACCTGTCCCTGTGGATAAACAAAGAGCTTTAGTTTACAATCTAGCACTATCTCAACTGTACCTTGTATGAGCATTGAGAAGAAAAGTCAGCAGTGAACATGATTCTGTGGATAAACAGAGGTGTTGTAAGTCCCCAACCTTCACTAACACTGGATAGCAAATATATAAAGGTTGAATAGAAAAATATTTAAAAAAAAACAGAAGAAAATGGTCTCGGATCCCAATAAATGCCCATAGGAACAAGGATAAAAACTTATGTTGAATAAGTAAGGGGCGAGAATGCTAACAAAGCTGCAGCTGGACTGTCTGTAATTTATTTATTTATTTAAAAGTTTTACCAGGAAAGGCATACTGAGAAGACTACCGCTTGATTCCAGATGCGTCCTGGGGGTTGTTGGGGATGGGATGATACATATAAATGAAATACAGAGGTACAGAATACAGAATATCGAACTTTCATAGGTTATATACAAAAGATACTAAAATACTAAAAATATATACAGGAATATAAACAGTATGTACACAGCAAGCAACAGGCAGTAATTAGTAGAAAGGGCAGTCACAACTAACTGGGACAGTTAAGCATTTTGATTGAAACCATAGTTGTGCAGCTGGCAAACTGGCCCATTCTAGTGTGAGTCTAGGCAGTGTGAGCAGTTTGTGGGGACTTGCCCTTTAAGTAGGAAGATTTGTTGCCGATAGGAGGGGGAGTGCCAGATGTCAGCAGGCAGGGAGTTCCATAGTTTTGGTAGTCAGGCTCTAAAAGCCAACTGGCCAGCAGAGGTAGCCATGTACAGGATTTGAAGGAGCCAGGAGTCAAAATTCCTGAGTGAGTATGTTGATCATGTTTGAGCAGTTAGGGTAGAGGTCAGGTAGGAGGGTGGTAACTGGGTCCAGAATTTGGCTGTGAGTCTATTACAGTGGTACTGGCACCTGTTGAAAAGTGAGGGTAGGGTAGGTTAAGGGACAGGTAAAGGTCACAGTGGTGGGTGGAGGGTGGACAGTCCAGCTCGAAATGACAGAAGGAGTTAAAAAGAGAATCCAGTCTAGCCAGGGTGGATTTAGGGGCAGCACTGTATACTACGTCCCCATAGTCAAAAATAGGGAGGATCATTTTCTGCAGTATCTCTTTGCGGGCTGGCAGAGGAATGCAGCTACGGTTCCGGTATAATGCACCCAGCCTGGGGTGCAGTTTTTTGTGGGTTGCTTCGATGTGAGTAGAAAAGTCGAGGCGTTGGTTCAGCCAGACCCCTAAGTATCTGAAGGTGGTGCAAACTTCTAGAGGGTCCCATCAAGGGTTTTGAAGGTGGGGGGGCAAGGAGGCGGGAGAGTCTCGGTCTCATGTCGAAGGTTAAGGAGACCATTTTCTTAGCGTTTTAGAATAAGTTGATTTGTGCGAAACCAGAGCTGAACTTCAGTGAAATCTTGCTGGAGTCTGGATGCTACTTCCAGTGGTGAGTGGCCTGAGGTATACAGAACTGTATTGTCTGTGTACATGTGAATGGCTGTACATGGGCAGGTTGATGGCAGGTCATTGAGAAAAATGGAGAATAAGATTGGGCCAAGGACAGAGCCTTGGGGGACACCAATGGTGACAGGGAGGGGGTTGGAGGTGGAGGCATCAATTCTTACTGATTGAGACCTGTCTGCCAGGTATGATTTGAACCAGTTGGTGGCTGCACTGGAGAGACCTGCGTTGGAGAGTTTTGACAGGAGAAGGGTATGTGAGACTGTCGAAAGCATTAGCTAGGTCAATAAAAATGGCAGATGTGATGTGACTTTTGTCCATGCCTGTTAGGATGGAATCCATGAGTCTGACAAGGGAAGTGACAGTGGAGTGGGATTTTCTAGAACCTGGCTGGTTTGGAGTAAAGAAGGAGGAGGAGCCAAGGAAGGCGGTAAGTTGTGAGAGGACTAGATGTTCCTGGATTTTGGCTAGAATGGGTAGGAGGGAGATGGGGTGGTAGTTACTGGGGGAGGATGGGTCACCACCTTTAGGGAGGAGGATGACTGTGGCATGCTTCTAGTCTGACGGTATAGAGGCTATAGTGATGGAGAGGTTGAAAAGGGATGCTAGAGGCATGGCGATTGCTGGGCCAGAAAGGTAGAGTAATTTGGCATCCAAACCTGAGGGGCATTTATCCCTTGGAGGGATTGAGGGCAAGCAGGGCTTTGAGTACTTTGGATGGAGTAACCAGGGAGAAGGAGAAAGTCGGGTAAGGGGTTTGAGTGGGTAGGGATGTGGATGTCGGGTGGTGTATAGCGGGCGGTGGGTTAGAGTAGTGAGGACCACTGCTAGTAGACACTTGTGTAGAAAACTGTGGCAACTGCATGTGGTTTCTGCTATGGTGGAGCTGCCTACATCTAGGACAGGGGTGGGGGCTGGGTGGGAGGGAGAAAAGTGATTTGATTGACCTCCAAAACTTGGCTGGATGATTTAGATTCTTTTGGAAGGATGATGTGAAGTAGTGGGCTTTTGCCTGATGGATAAGCCTGGTGCAGGCCTTTCTAAGCATTCGATAGTGTAGGTGATCGGCGTGCGTCCCCGATGACTTATAGGCTTTCCACACCTGGTCTCTGGCATGGAGGTGATCCATGAGGTCTGTAGTGATCCAAGGCAGATGTGCTCCCCTTACTCAAGCCTTTTTGAGTGGGGCATGGTGGTCCCAGATGGCAAGAAATTTTGACTTAAAGAAGTCTAGGGCAGAATCCATGGAGGTGGTCCTGGGGATGTAAGACCAGTCCAAGTTTGCTAAGACATTTAGGAGACCATCAAGGTTAAGGGATTTATATGACCTAATAAGGAGAGTTTTTGGTGGGGGTGACTTGGCTTTAAATATTTTTCTTACTATGTATATCATATGGTGATCACTCAGGGAGTCTGGTAGGAGACCAGAGGCTATTATCCCATGTGGGTGAGAAGTGAGGGCCCAATCCAGCAGGGAGTGGTTCTGAGTTTTGTGGTTTAGATGCGTGGGCTCAGTGATTAGTTGCGACAGATTTAATGTTGCCACATGGTTTCGGAGCTTGGTGCTGGTACTTGTGAGCCAGTTCAGGTTAAAATCACCAAGGATGTGGAGCTCCCCTCCTGAAGTAATGGTTTGGGGATTGAGTGGGAGGAACAATAGGAGCCTGCTATAAATATGGGGATTGAGTGGGGTAAGGAGATTTTTATTAGTGAGGTGTCGATGGTTTCCAGGAGAGCAGATAGCAAGACCGGTGAGAAATTTACCAGGGATGATATGTAAATAGCTGCACCACCATCTCCCTTTGTGCCCAGGCGGTCATGATGAGTGATGGAGTAACCAGGAATAGCTACTTCTGCATCCAGGTTATGTGGTTTCAGCCAGGTCTCTGTGATAATCAGGATAACAGGACATAGTGATAATACTAGTGGTTGTAGTAAGGGCAGTTTTTGTAGGAGGCTGCGTATATTTAGGTGGGCTATTTTATCTGACACTGTAGTCTGCCTGATTGTTTTAGAGCTTCAATAAATTCCAGTACAACAAATAAAGAGTTAACCCTTAAGTTGCTGAAAGAAATAGATGTTCAATCTGCAGCCCTGCAAAGGTTCAATTGAGGGGCTAGAAACAGCAATTTCAAAAGTTTTTTTTGTTAATATCCTGAGAAGTTTGGAGGTACACTACAGTAGCACCCCCCCCTTCAGTTGCCTTTAACATAGAGCAACAAATAGCAAAAATCAGAGTGGGAGTGCACTATTTTGCAGCTGTGGAGGAATACTTCCAAATGTCCAAAAAGGGAGTTCCACGATCAACTATTTTTAGAGCTGCAATATGATCCCAATAGGGCTGTAGGCTCCACCCACAGCCCTAATGAATACAAAATAGACATACAATCCAAAAACTTTTCATTTCCAAGTATCAAATGGCTTTACGTATCACAACAACACTTCTAAAAATCTAAACTTTAATGTGTAAATGCCTTAGTAGGGTATATAGATCTAATAGAAAAAGATTCAAGTGGTTAGCATACTCCTTGTGGCAAAAGATGTATCTGTTCTCAAGTAACTGAAGAGGGAGAGAAGGAGAAAAGGTGGGGGATAAATAATGAATAGATAATAAAATAAATTAAGGATACTAGTTTGCTCAAAACAACCAGCTCTGAAAATAATACCTAGGTATACGATGTAGAGGTAGCAGGAGGTCATTGCATGGAAACAAATAGTAAAAGAAGAAGGAGATTTTTACAAGGACTGGGGGGTGGTTACCATTTATATAATTGGCAATTGCCACATGTTAGTTGGTAATGGATATGGGGTGAACCAATCCTCACAATCACTCAACACCAAGTACATTATTATGGTACTGGATCTGTGCTCAGTGAGCTTGCAAAAAAAATGCAGCTCTCACTTTGCAGTTAGTCAAATCAAAGGGTCCTAGGCTATTCTTCAGCTGATTACACATCCAAGGTATAAACTATGAAAGAAATAGAAAAAGGGAGAAGAGAGTAGTAGACATATCTTAAATTATAAATAAGGAGTGAAGTCAATGTCTTCATTCAAACCTAATGGCACTGCTGTTTTAAGTGTAAGAATCCACTTTGTTTCATTTTGGGAAACAGTTTGGACTTTATTCCCACCTCTGGGATTCCTTTTGGCATGTTACAACACACTAAATTTTAGACAATCAGGTTTACTGTTGTGTGACAGTGCAAAATGTACTCCGATTGCATTATACAGGTTATCAATGATTATGGCCCTTACGTGTCCCTGTACACATAGCTTAACCAGCCTGATTTGTTTTTCCCACATTATAACTGGTACAGGAACACCAGCATACGTACACACAATGAATGGTGTTGTGCAGGTAAAAAAAATCTTTTGTTTCAAATGTTTTGCCATCTTTCTCAAATGTTCTCCCTGCATATGCATATTGGCACAAATTGCACCTCACACATTCATGTAGTCCCTTCTCAGTGGCTGCCGAAGTTTTCTCAAAGTCTGTTATAACAACCAAATGACCACAGTGATTCTCTAAAAATTATAAATGAATTAAAATAAACACTTGATTAACAATGAAAGTTGAAGGATTTGAAAGTCCAGATGCATTTACACAGAAAACCTCACCGGCTGCCACCAGGTGAGGAAGAGTTCAAATAAGCATGATGCCTCTGGAATTCGGCAAGTCCAAACACTGTGGGTCATATTCACCAACAGCACCCTCCCCCCCAACACAACCCTCTCTTACTTGGTTTGGGTATGTTCAGCAGCCATGTCCACAGGTAGGAGGCACAGGAACAGATGCCCCTCTTTCACCATAAGGCTGATAGATGTTGGAGTGGCAGTCAGCTTACTTCTCACAGTCATGCCTGGTGTGGGTCTGAATATCTATTTAAAAGTAATAAATGCTTCCTCCCTAATACTATCGCACTTCAATCCCTAACAGAGCTAAAATACAGCATCTATCTTGCCAGTTCTAAAAAAAAAAAAACTATAAAGATAAAAGAAGCTGCTAGCTGTAGAATGACTTTCTAGGAAACGTTTAATAGTTAAATGTTATGCTACTCGTGCTGTGTAAACTTTAAACACAATTTTATATAATGACAAAGAAAAACATTTTTCAAATAAATGCATTTATTTTTATGTGTGACAGGCCTGAACTGTACATAAATAATTTATTTCAATATTGGGTGCATCACCAGCATTTATTTCCCCTTTACGCTGGTCACAAAGGTTATCTTAACCACTGGGAGGACAGCTTGCACAATGCCTGATGACATTTCTGGCAATCTGCTGCAGTTAAATCAAACAGAAATAGTCAAATCTTCATCAAAAGAACTAATCTTGCCAGAGAGGCACTGTCATTGTATAAATGACATATGCCATGGGCTGGCTAAAAATATATTTATTTTTATCTGTGGGGTTTAACCTCTACAGACCTCATTCGTGGCTTTGCCACTCATGAAGTTATGGAGGTCAAAACCTGCAGATAAATATAAATGTGATACTTTTAGTCACCCCATTGCATAGCCCATATCACCCTCAGGAATCTGTCTAGTTCTTCTCAGAAAGCCTGAACAGTTTTAGCTTAAGCAGCCTCACTGGAGAATCTATTCCACATGTTCACTGCCCTTTATGTGAAGTATTGTAATTCTGATTGCTCCCCTGATCTGAATCACCTCAATTTGAGAGCATACCATCTAGTTCTGCTTGCACTAACCAGCTCAAACATCTGTATATTCACAATCCTGTCTACCCCTTTAGTGTTTGAAAAACTGTGATCATGTCCCCTCTCAGACTTCTTTCTAGGCTAAACCATTTAAATACTGTATATCCAGTCTCTTCCTGTAGCTCTTGCTTCCTAGGCCACTAATCAGCTTGGTGGGCCTGTGCTGTACCCTCTAAAACTCATCTATGTCTTTTCTGTACTGTGATGATAACTGGTCCCAGAACTCCAGGTGTGGTTGAACAAAGGCTTTGTACAGGGGTAGCATAACTTCCCTTTACCTGCTCCTCACCCCCACCCCGAGTTATACATCCCTGCAATTGGGGGGGTGGTATTTTTGAGAACAGACTTTGTTGTAACAAGAGCCTGCAGTTTGGAGCAGGATATGGTGGATTACTGCCTGTCACCTGCTCCTTAACCCCCATGTGATATATCCCAGCACAGCATTTGCTATCTTGACTGTGGCAGCACACTGCCTGTGTTCTTCTGATTCAGTTATCCCTAGATCCTTTTCCTTGATTGAGCTGTCCACTGTTGGATTGCACAGGGAGTATATATAACCCAGATTCCTCATTCCAGACCAAGGTGAAGTACCTTGCACTTCCCCACATGAAAATTAAGCTGCCATTTCTCTGTTCATGGTCCTAATGGGTGCAGGTTCCTCAGTAGCACATTCCCTTCCTCTGCTGTGTTCTTGCCAGTTTAGTTTCTTATGCAGCCTGCTGCTGACCCCCACTACCAGGTTATTAATGAACATGTTAAAGAGCAGTGTACCCAGCACTGACCCCTAAGGTACTCCACTCAGCACATCCCTCCATTCTAAATGGTGACTATCCACCACTACTCTTTGCTTTCTACCTGTCAGGTGAGTTTTTATCCCCCTCTTGTACATTTTGTGGACTCTGTATTGTATTTTTCTTTTAGCAAAAGTACAGCTGCCGTATGTTCCATTTCCTGAAATGGATGTATTTGAAGAGTAGAAGGTCTTCTCATTTTAAACATTTGTCCATAAAGGTTTAAAAGGGATCTTTGATCCCACCTCTCCTCCACTTTAGTCATTGTTTTGAAAAATCATCCAGCTTCTGGTGGGACATACAATCCAACATGCAGCTTGTTTATGCTCTCTATATTAGCCACCAAGCCATTTGACTTTTTTAAATAATTTTGCTAAAACAATTGATATGACTTGGAGCCACTTTTGACTAATTCTTTTTTTATGCCATTTTGGGTTTTGGGATCCTGGAGAGTACAGCATAGCTGGAGTAGTGGTGTAGAGCCAAGAATGTTTTTAATTTTTGAGGTGGCATTAGAGTGCAAACAACCACCCCAGCAAGCACATCCACTTTTCATCCACTTCCCACTTCAGAATACTCTCTTCCACTGATTTGAGCAGCAACATCCTCCCCACCCAGCCCAGTGGGGCATTACGGGCTGTGATGTTAGCCTAGTCACTTTTAAGAGTACAGATCTGTGAACCTGAAGATTCAAGGTCACCAAATTTTTAATAAATAAACAATTACATAAAAATGCCTTTGTGTTTCTATAAAAAAGTCTGCATAAATACTGTATGTGTCTTCATTCAAAGATACACCAAGCAATTTTCTTCCTGATAGGGATGGCAGAAAAGAAAGATAAGGAAAGCAATAATGCAGAGCTACAGTATAGATTCTGTACAGTATGTAATAGAGTTACTGTCTAAGGTATTAATTACTTTGTTTAATGACCACTGTATCTAAAATGTTTATTATCTAACCTGATTGTACAATGCATTAAACTTGCAGTGCTGCCTGTTAGTCTTCTGCACTCGCTATCTGCAACTAGTTCTTTGTCTTCTTCACTGTTTGTAAAAATGTTGTATTATTCTTCCTTGTGATGTGAAACCTTTGTAAATGAGTCCTTGACTCAAAGGTACTTTCCAAAACCTAATAAATAAATAAGTAAATAAAATAAATTCCACTTGTTCTTGGCTTTACATGTTTTATATATTTTAGGTACTGTTTAAAGTGTTGGAGTTCAGTTCTTCTAGTCTTAATAGACCAGAACATGTCAGATATTTGCAAATCCCAAATGAGAACAATAGCTTCTTTATGTCTCCATCTTTCAGTTGCGCAGCATTCTTCCTCTTTAATTTTGGAATAGGTCCTTACTGGTGCCATTGTGATATGCAGGTAGCCTAATCAACCACTGATCTGCAGTACATGGATATAACAAATACAGTACAGAGTGACCCTAGCTTGTCTTTGACTTACAGTATAACCCCAACCATGCATCTGTGAGGCCCATAATTAATTGCTGCTGAGAGGATGTTATTAATGTGAGATGCTGTGTTAGTTTATTTTTTTTGTTGATGGCAACAAAAACATATTCAGTAGTCAGACAAAGCTCCCGTCACTGTAACTCATTAGTACTGAAACTAAATCAAAATGAATTATTTTCTGGCATATATAATTATTGTTTTATCAGGACTTTGAAAGGTGGTGATTTGGAGGAATAGTTAAAATGTCATCAGCTGGGATATGACAGATCTGTGCTAATGTGTAGCTGTTCAAATGCAAACGCAAGCATCCATATGCATACTAATAGAGCTGCATTTCAGAAATTAAAATTTAGTTTGAAAAGTGCCTTCACCCGTGTGGCGGAGGTTGAATGTTATGCAAAACAAGCAGTGTAATAGCAGATTTGACTATCAGATATTAAATATACAGTGGATTGGATTGACATGCCCCATCCCCCTCTCCTTTCCGTGAATAAACACTTTACTTGGAGTTAAATGGTAGCAGTCAAATGTTTATTACTTGCTACATTTCATGACATGCCAGTTCAGTGTGATGTGCACTGCTGGGTGTCTCCTTGGCCTGCACCCATGGAGCATATGAGTCCAGACCCTCAGTTTGGGCCATCCCTCCCCTCCCCCCAGGGATTCAGGTAACCACCAGAGGGCCCTTCCTTCACAGCAAGGGAGAGTAAATTGGCCTGTAGGAATGCTGCTCACCCTCATCTGGTTGGGCTCTCCTCATTGTGGGGAATCTCTAAGGGTGTGAAGGTATCCATCTGGACCAGGTGTGAGCCCAAGAGCCCTGCTCCCTATGCCAACTCAGAGGGACCAGTTCATACCAGACACAGGTCCCACATCTCCTATTCCTTTTACCTTTCCAGAAATTCCCAAGATGCTCAACATTTGCAAATGACTGTGCTACTGATTAAAGCTGTCATAGCCTATTTAGATTGTCCTATCAGAGGAGACAAAAACTCAGGGGAAAAAAACTCTCTTATGGGAAATCAATGGAAAATTCCTCTCTGAAACATGTATGATTCCCCTTACTGGGACAAAGGTCTCCTTACTCTAGCCTGGTCTGCCCAGTGAACTGCTTTTACAAGGGTGTGGGTGGGATTTTCAGATGAATACAAGAAGGGAAAGAGGGAGTTCCTGGCCATGCAATCCCTTTCAACCCTTCTTTTCCCTCTTGGATCAGCCAGGTTTCACTACGCAGTGGGCAACCTCTCACCATGCTTTCCCTGCCACCCCTACCAGTCACACCCTCTTACTCTTCTCCCAAGGGGTGGAATCATTCTGGCAGTCAGAAAGAGGGGGACTCCTACTGTCAGTTGAGGTGGAGATGGGGCCATCCTACAATAGCTCCTCTGCTGCAATGACAAGACAGAAGGTTCAAAATACGCTGCCTAGTTTTCACTGACAAATGTGTCTCCAGTGGCTCTACCAAACTCATGTAGCTAGAGGTAGATGTTGACTTTTGACCACTGTCTCCACCCTGATTCCCCCATGGTTAGTGTCCCTGGGCAGGGCTCCCTCCACCTTTTCCACTGTTGGAGCATTGCAGCCTTAAGGTATAAAGATTTCCCATTGGTAGATCTGCAGCTGAGGCTAAAATAGGAGCCTGGGATCCCACTTATAGCTGGGAACTGGGAGCCAAGCCAGGTACTGGAGGGAGTCCCCAAGGGGAAAAGTGACCACACCGCCATCCCCTTACCTTTCTTCATCCACCTCTTCTTTTTAGCTGCTTTTGCCTTCATTTGGGTGCTAGCTGATCCCCACCTGGTTACCCCCAGCACCTGTCTTAAAACCATCCACTTTAGCTCATCAGTCAAATTTTTAATAGCAACTGGCTGGTTACCTCAGATAGGCTTCTTCCCATTCCAGGAGGGCTCACCCTTCTTTCTCTTTGGCTCATTTGACTTCCTCTGCTGCCCTTACTCCCCACTGGGAGTTCAGTGCTAATCTAGGCTTCTTGCTGTGGTCATCCAGGTATTCTTCTAGCCAGTTCTTGACCTATTTGGCCACCATGGCCTGTATTTCCTCATGGTACCATGTATGGCTGGGTCATCCTTTTCTGTCCTCTCTCCGTCCTGGCTCTACACCTTAACCTTACTCCCTAGCCTGGCCTGAACTTTATATATGTGCCCTACATATCTATACAATTTTCTTTATTTTTTTATATCTATGAGAGAATGGGTGTAGGAATCTTTTCTCTTTGGGGAATCATATCCAAACACTTTGTGTCACCTCCTTTCCCTCTGTCCTGCTGCACCAGGTAGGACCTGAAAACTAAGCCAGCCCCTAAGAGTGCAGTTATTGCTTCTGGTCTTGCAGTATGTGGTAAACCAATGAAAGCCTCACCTCAGGTCTACTGGGACTCCTGGTAACTGAAAAGGTGAGTAAAGCAAAGACTGAATTGAAGTGTCTGGAGGCCTTCAGTAAAAATAATACAAGAGTTTCCCAAGTGTAACCACCCCCCGCTACTTTACACAATTAGCTACCCCTGGTACCCTTGACTGGGCGCAAACTAGTTCAGAAATGGTACCATCCCTAGCTTTGGGAATGTATACCAGGCTCATTACTTCTAGAGGTCAAAAAGGGGTGGGGAGGTGTACAAAAGCATAACTTATGACCAAACCCAAGTCCTGAGGAGAGAACTTTTTGCTAGAGCTATGCTAGACCTATACTTCTGGAGGGGTACCCAGTAACTCCACACACATGAAGCAAAAACTTAAATGTCCAAACCAGAGTTGGGGTTCTAGAGCGTGATTTTATTCCAAAAGATGTTCTCTAAAGCAAGGGTGGACCCCCAAGGTTTACACATTGTGGCACAAGGAATTACAGACCAACAGAACAACTGTATCTGATAGAAACTCTATGTATTCCCATTTTTCATAGGACATTGAATTCTCTTCAGTGGCACTGACCACAACACAAACCTTTCTTCTTGTGGCACTGGCCACAACTGAGCACACATTTCCCATATGGCATAGGACTTTAAAACTTCTTCAAGTGGCAACTGGCCACAACTGAGCACATTGGGGCTCATAACTAGCACAACCCCCTCCAGGGGTTAAATTTATCTTAAAATAACCAGGCGCCCTTACAGAACCTGTAGTGCTGAACTGGTTACTCCACATGGGGGGGGGCTTCCCACCCTTTGCTTCCCACCCTTTGCTTCCCACCCTTTGCTTCCAAATTCATACCCAGACATACTTTCAGAGTTACACCTTAAAACTTCTTGAACACACTTAGATAAATGCATCTTTTGAATGAACTTTACATCCAGCATTTAAGAAACAATACTCTGGGAGTGTAAGAAATTAAAGTCCTGAGCAATGTGAATCAGTCTGCCTCTGGACCCAACAATTGCCAGTCAACTTTACACTGAGAAAAGTCTCAACTTCAGAACTGAAACTGGTGTATCTTTCCCTTTTAACCAGAGAAACACCAAAGCACAAGTACTTTCTTCAGGAAGCACGAAGTCAGATTTACTCACAGAACAGTACAGGCAGCTTCAAATTGTCCTGGATCAAATAGGGGATTGCCCCTAGGATCCATTCTCTAGCAGTCCTCTTCATCTCTCTGGGAATGAAAATCAGGAGATCCTGCTGTAGACAACGGTTTCCACCACTTCTCTTGGTAGGCTGGAGACTCTCAGCACTAGGGTAAGAAAGTAGGCTGTCCTCTCAGAGCCCACAGCTGCAGCTCTCACTCCTCTCACTTCCAACTACAGACTACAGACAGACTCTCTCTACCAGCTGCTGCTGACAGACTTACCCAAGATTCTAAAACTCCCCACTCACAGCCAGCTGCTGTGGCCTATGCTGCTACAAGAGTTCTAAATGACCTCATCTCTCTCTCATCTCAGCCGAGACCAAGTAAACAAGAGAGTGAGTAGGTGAACAACCCATTTAACTAGTTATTCACCAGCTGCCTTCCCTACCTAGCACTGAAACTGATGGGTTTCTAGTAACCCCAGAGGACTGGGTGGTTACACAAGTACTCAGTACAGAAACATACAGTAGCAGCCACAGACATTGCCAGCTGTTTACAGATATTTTGCAAAATTTCTGAAGAGTTTCTCTCTGCTGCCCCTACTGTGGAAATGCAGAAAGCAGGAGATATTTCTGGAAATATCACAGAAATTTCGGGAAATAGCTGCAGTGTCTGTGGCTGCTACTGTAGAAATATACAATAAAACCAGCCAAAAAAGGCCATTAGGTCTATCAAGTCTGCTCATTTCAGGGCTCTCAGCATAAGTCACTGACCCTGCCCCCCTCCCCAATCCACCCTCTCCTCTGTTGACCCTTATTTTCTTAACTCTATGCCAGCCTCTCTTGAAGCTGCCTATCATTTCCAACATCATCATCTCATCTGGAAGTACATTTGAACCTGCCAACATCCTTCTCAGCGAAGAAATGCCTCCTAGTCTGTGTCCTAAACCTCCTCCCCAACTTGAGACGGTGTTCCCTTGTGTTTCAATTCTCACTCAACTTGAAGAAACCCTCTTTGTCCACCCTATTTATTCCTTTCAGATACTTAAGGTCTCAGTCATGTCCCCTTTCTCTCTCCTCTTCTCTATGGAATACATGTTCAGTGCCCTCAAACCTCTCCTCGTGCATCCTACCCTGTTGGCCCAATATCATCTTCATTGTTCTCTTTTGGACTGCCTACAGCAGTTGTATGCCCTTTTTAAGGTATGACCACCAGTACTGTACACTATATTCCAGATGCAGTCTCCCCAATGAGCTGTACAAGGGCAGTATTATCTCCTGTCTCCTGCTGCTGATCCGTCTGGCAATGCAGCTCAACATTTTATTTGCATTTGCTGCTGCCTTTCTACAGTGCATGGAGTGTTTCAGGTCACTAGTAATCATCACTCCCAGGTCCTTCTCCTTCTCTGATGCAGATACCCAGACCCCTCCCAGGCTGTACTCAGTTCTCATGAGATTGGTATCTGTGTGCTTAAACCTGCATTTCTTTGCAGTGATTCTAAACTGCCAAGTACCAGACCACCTCTCTAGCTTTTTCAAATCCTCCTTTAGGACTTGTATCCCTTGTGCTGTGTCCACCCTTTCACAGAGCTTGGTGTCATCTGCGAATAGACCAGTTTTGCCCATAATGCCATCCCCAATATCACTGATGAAGACATTAAACAGCACCAGTCCAAGCACTAAGCACTGTGGGACCCTACTGGTGACCTCCCTGGTATGGGAGAGCTCACCTCCCACCACCTCACTCTGGGCCCTGCCCCTCAACCAGTTCTCCACCCACCTAGTCAACTTCACACCAACCCCTAGATTTGCCAACTTCCTGACCAATATTCTGTGTGGTACAGAGTCAAAGGCATTGCTGAAGTCCAAGTAAATCATATCCACAACTTGGCCCCTGTCCACTGTTTTAGTATCGCAGTCAAAGAATTCAAACAGATTTGTCTGACATGACCTCCCTTTCATGAAACCAGATTGCCTCTCATTCTATATGCCATTCTCATCCAGATTCTCTACTAAGCTTTCCTTCTCCATGAGCTTACACATGATCGAGGTCAGACTAACTGGTCTGTAGTTCCCTGGGTCATCCATGGAACTGTTATTATGAAGGGGCACTATTTGTGCTTTCTCCAGTCTTGTTGCACCATGCCTGACCCCAGCAAATGGTTCAACAGGCCAGCCAATGGATCTGTGAGCTCCTCTATCCACTCCCTCAGAACCCTTGGGTGTATACTGTCTGGATCTGGGGATTTATCTACCCAACCGACCTATATGCACTTGACAGCCATAAAATTCAAATCAAGGTCTACTTGGCTTTTTTGCCTCACTCCTGCTGCCACTTGCCTTCGGGTCTGATTACTTTATCCTTGCCTTCTGCCTGCTGGTTGGGGCTAATTCAAATAAATCACTGGCCCTCCCTTATTTCTCCATCTTATGGATGTTGTTTTCAGTTGTATACATTTTTTTTTCATTTTTCTTTTCTCAAAATCTGTTTGTGTATACTTGTTCAGGTGTGGGTGAGGTTATCTGAGCTACAAGATCCCAAGCAGGTGGAGAATATTTGTTCTTTGTTTATTCCATGCTGCTGGGCACCAGCTACACGCCACTTCCAACTCAGCTTGAAAATAATGACCTGTGCCCACTGCATGGCTCAAGGCACACCAAGCAGTAGATCCACAGAGGGCTATCCAATGGCACACCATGACCTCTGCCAACTGACCATGTGGCTTAATGAAGTATGGCTCACCTCCCAGAGTGCAGCCAGAGATGGCACTGACCAATATGTCAGGTAAAGGACTGTTCTCAGCACACTTTTTTAAACCCCCTTACCAACTCTGTGGCCTTGGGAACTCCACCCTGCTACAAGGGCAACAACACACTGGGATGCAGCAACTGACAGGCTCGGATATCACCACAGAATGGCAGGATCAAGCTTACTGAAGTGCACGCCAACACCTGGGACTTTGCAAGACCCGATCGCAGCTAGCAGTTGGCATAAAAGTAAGCATTTACCTGTGCAAATAGCACAGGCAAACACAGAGTGTTGACCCAGAATGCCAAAAAGCAGAGTATGAGTAGGACAGTCTACCCAAATGAATTAGCCACTGTCACTCCAATAAAGACAAGCAGATGAATTGCATTCCTGGGTGCTGTGTGTTTATTTGTCATTACCAGTTGGAGTCTTGTCTTAGGGGAATGAGAGAATGAGTATGACATTCAGAGCCAGAACTGTTTGCAAAGGGGCTCATGGTGACCTGTTCAATGTCTGTATCCCTAGACATGGGAGCTACCCTGGGGCATGTCCATCCCCTTTCAGGGCATACAGACAGGTCAGTCTGTATGCTGAAGGGAAGTTGCAAAGTGAGGACGCATTTGTGATTAGAAGATGTTGAAAAGGTTTGAAGGAGGGAAGAAATATAGCCTTTGCAATACTGAAACAGGACAGAGTGCCAGGATCTGCATGCTATCTGTGTGGTAGACTTGAGTTTTGAAGGAACTGTGTTAAATGAGAGTGAGGAGATCTTGGAGGCCTGTGGACCAGTTATGGTGCAAATGGAAAAGTTGTTGCACCAAAAGCTCAGCCAGTGCACGTGGAGATTTTTGGATTTTACCTAAGGACAGAGGTGGCAACCACATGAGTTGGTCATTTGCATGTACCAATCAGACACATCCTTTGGCTGCAAAGATCCTGACTGGCTGGTGGAAGTTTGACCTGGCTCATGTAGGTGCAGGTGTGACATTCTGCAATATAAATCTTTAGCACAGAACCCTGAAAATTCAGTCTATGGAAGTGGTGCTTGAACCCTGTTGTGTGGAGACTGCATCAGTGACCATCCGTTGATGGCTACATGGAGGATGCAGCTTGATTCCCCTTGTGCCATGAAAGGGTAGAAGTGATGATAATCCAGTGGTCAGCTTCTTTATCATGATAGAGTGCCACTATAGTGGATCTCAGCTAGCACAGAAGATGTAATCAGAAACCCAGATTGTCATCAGCCTCACAGACCAGAGGGTACTTACATAGTGGTGAAGGCAATAATGGCCAGAGCAGGAGAGGGGCATGAATGCCGTGAGTGTGGTGGATGCATGTCGGCCCCAAAGTGCTACTGTTGTAATTACCAAGGGAGTTACATAGAAAGTGTTAGGCTGTGCAGCCAACACAGAGATGAAGTGCTGGGTAGAGCCCACAAACTCTGGTCCATCTGCTAAATAGCCCAGGAAAGGAGGAGGGTGAGGTAGAGGAGTTTGAAAGTGTGCTATTAGTTACATGGGAGGAGATTGACAAATTAAAATAAAATGCAAAAGAGAAAATCCAGAAAGCAAGTTGGTGAGGCAGAGAAATCTAAAGACCAGGCCTAAATGCAGACGATTAGACTTATTATAACTTTAGTGCTGCTGCAGCTAGTGTTGCCCTGCCAGCACATGCAGCCCAGCCATGTTATTCCAATGTGGCAGAAAAATGAAATCATCTCACAATCACATCCTATTTATTTTTTTATTTAAACCTCAGAATTAAACACCTTTGAGTGAGGGTCTCATTTACAAAGGCTCCAAGTCAAGAGTTATTGCTCCTAAAGAACCCCCACAGTCCACTCACGTAGTTAAAAATCATGGATATCTTCTGTAGGGTGGGAGTATTTTACTGTTGATCCATGACAGCATGTTGCAATCTGTGTCAAGAAAGATCATCGGGGTCAGTCTACTCAAACATTAGAAAACAGTGCTCTGGCTGTTCGTCTATAGCAGGAACTTTGATTCCATCCCCAGTCAGATTGCATGGGTTACAGTAGTAGTAGCAGCACCAGTAGGGGCAGTAAGGCATGGTTCATGATTAGATCTGCAAGTTCCAAAATTTAACTTGATTAACTAGCAGCATTGTTTAATCCAGGCACCAGATCTGTGCAGGCATCTCCCCCAGTTTGCATGGATCATGGCCTGTTCACTGTGACCATTTGATTGCCTACTTATTGCAAAGTAATTATTGTATTTATTATTTGCCTTCTGTCAATTGCTTTCTTCTTTTTAATATGATGTAATATTTATGTCTCTATTTTTTAATGGTGTAATGCAGCATTTTGTGCAGGCTGATTCCTGTAAATAGGCCCTTTCATCCTCGATATGGTTATCCATTTAAAAATTAAACGTTTTACCAACCGTTACCTATTTTCATAGGTGTAGCGAAGTCTTTCCATACTGTTGCCCACCCCTGTCTTTTGGATAACTTAATGTGCTATGGGCCTGTCCAACTTAATGGCTGAGGAAGTCCACTTCAACCTCTTGAACAGAATTCAATCAATCCAGTTTGATGATGCCCTATCCACACTCCTGCCCATCAAGTCTGGTGTCCCACTGGGGTCCATCCTTTACTCAGTCTTTTTCTTAAATTACTTCCCGTCCACCTGTGTCTACTCACAGATATGCATGTGTGCTTATTATACAGTTCTATTTGATTCTCAAGTTTCATAGGTTTCATAGGTAATTCAGAGCTTAAGAAAGACCAAAGTCCATAATAGCTCACCGTTTAGTATTTAACTATACCCACAGATGGAGTTATCCACCAGATACCTATCTAAACTGACTTTAAAATTTGACATGTTACTACTTGCCAGTCCCTGAACTAAATTATCATGCCAACATGACTTTGACAATGTCCAGCACTGGTTCCTCTAAAACTAGCTCCCAGTGAATGCCCCAAAAAACTGTTTCTTTGACTTTTGGCACTAAACAGAGACTGGTAGTAAGGCTCCAACATACCCCCTGTCTTCAAAACACTGGATGCCAACCTGCTTGAAGAGGTACCCCACTTCAAGTACAGTACTTAGGGGTGTGGCTAAACTAGAATCTCAGCTTTTCCACCCAAATTTATGTCATGCATAAGAAACTTCACCCTAAGCTTGGTTTACTTTACCAAAATAAATCCTGACATCCCCCCTTGGTCCACCAACTGGTCTTCCTTATGATGACCTTTCCAGTGTTTCACTATGTGGATGTAGTCTACAGCACTGGCCCAAAGTCTACACTTGTGGATGTAGCCTACAGCACTAGCCCAAAATCTACACTTGCCAGGCTGGGCCCCTTTTTTCATTCCTTCTGCTGGATGGACTTTAGTGCTCTAGCTCTCACCCATCACTGTTCTCTTTATGCTAATCTCTCTTTCCCCTCCATTGAGGCCACATTTCTCACACTGTTGCTCCGTCCTGGCCAAATACTGGCTTGATACTGTCCCTGCTTACCTCTCCTCTCTCTGTATCCCTGCCAGCCCATCTTTCTTTTCATATCAGTCATCTTTTGTTCCTTTCATATGCCTCAGTAAAATCTTTAGCAGGCCAGTCAGTTTTCTCTATCAGCCTTCCAACACAGAACAGCCTCCCTGTAGCCATCAGTCTCTCTTTGTCCCTACACCCTCTCAAACCACTCTTACTGGCACATTTCTTAAAAGCATGCACCTGCAACTAGCCATCTACCTCTACCGCCATGCAACAACACCGCAGGCCCTATCTACCACAACCCCCTACTATTTACCCTTTTTGCCTTTTACCCTATTGTATAGCTTGAAACTCAGTGAGCTGAACTCACAAATCCAAACCATAATTAATGGCTGAATTAGGACTGCCTGCCTTTGGTGGAATAAAGGACCCCATGTCTCAGCAGTAGCAGGCAGAGGTAGTCTGTCCTTGAACTGAGTGGAGGCAACTCATGAATATGGATGAGCATATAGGGAGCACTGCATTGCTCCCTTTGCTGCCTGCCAGTGAGGTGCCATCCATGCCACAGGGCAGCAGGGCCACTCTGTATACCATGTCTGACTCCACTAACAGCTATGGTGGCACTGGACCCAACTAGACAGCAGGTAAGCCACCCCTGGAACAGCTGATGTCTGTGGATTTTGGTTCATTACACAGGCAACACTGTGTCCAGGGCCCCTGCCATCTGGTTCCTGTGTTTTGTGTGCTGGTTCCAGGTATTACAGGGCCAGTGGACATCTAATTCAAAATATTTTCCCTGACTTCACTGCTGCCTGTATGCCTGCTGCCCATCCCATCATGTATGCAGTGTTCTGGTGTGGAGTGCATGTAAATGGGCTCAACGGTCCTGAATGCCTAACCGGTAGCCAAAGTCATAAATAAATAAAATGCTGCAATGGTTGCTACCACTGCTGTTATTGCAGTAGGCAGCACTCACCCCCTGACTGTTATCAGCTGCACCCATCCTTCAATGGATGGTGTTTGACCACCAGAAGAGGGATGAATGTCGCTGAACATACCAGTGGTATCCATTCCTAAATTTAGCCATGTACCCTGTAATTTGAATTGTATGCCATCATGATTCTGTTAAAGATATTTTGACTTATGTTAGCAGCATGTCCCCCTAGTTCTCATCCTTCCTACCCCCATAACGTTGATTTTTTTTCTCTTAGCTGGACTTCGCTTTTATTTCTCATGTACTTGTTGTACCTTACTTGTTATTGCTGTTTGCTCCGTGCTTAATCGTCTTCCTGTGTTGCACGTGGAAACTAGCTCTGACTCAGTATGCTTATCCTGATTACCAAATGTTAAACAAATAAATAAACAGCTTTCAGCATTTAAATTCTACATCACATTAAAAGGCACACATCAGGTGCACAACCTTAACTGAGCCAGGGCAAAACACATGCATGTATTTGTAATCCTAGACTTGATAAATAAAATAAAAAACATGCATACAAACAAATGTGTAACAGTACTTACCAAAGATCGGTCCACAACTGTCCAGTAACCACCCATCCCAATGTCCATTACCGTCATGTGTAAGGGCTTCCTGCATTAAGGTTGAGGGACAAACAAATACAGAACCTGCATGCCCAAAGAAGAGGATTTGGTGCAGCTGGTAGAAAAACAGAGAGAAAAGCACCTTACCAGTGTGCTGGAAGATTGCAACTCGATGACCAACTGATCACAGTTAAAGGTAAAATGTGTTCATTACAAACAAAGGGGGCTATGAACAAATGGGTGGAAATTATCCGCTGGAGGCATGTATATCACCTGCATAGCTCCACACCCACAGACAGGTGTGGACTGGATGGAATTCACAAATGCCAGCCACCTGTGCATGGCTCCACCTCCCTGGCATGCAGGCCCATGCAGGGCAGCTGGGGGCAGAGTAGGGGACCCATGCAGGCAACCAATCAGATGCCCGTATCAGGTCCAGGAGTAGATCCCTTGTGCAGGGTGGTGCAGATCCAGGTGCATGAATAACACCTGCAGGCACCCAGGCCAGGCCACTCTGTCCAGCAGCCCCCCGCACATTACCAGCCCCACTCCCTGGCATCCCCCTACAGCAGTAACCCAACCCCCCCACCAGACAGGGACCCCACAACACATGCAGCTGTGCCACAACCCTGACAGGTGCAAGATGCAACTCCTCAAAACAGGCACACCAACAGGACTCTGTCCCCAGCAGTGACCTCCCCTCAATGCCCATTACTTCCCCAGCTACCAACCCCATGCCAGAGTCCCTCCCTGATCCTGACCCAGAACCCCAGCACTAACATTAGTGGACAGTGGTCCCTCAACCCCAAACACCTAGTGGTGCCTGCGCAGACATACCCAGCCCTGGTATGCCAGCACAGTCATTGGTGGACAGAGGTCCCCTCCGCGGCACCGACGCCACCCCCACACCACCCCCCATACATGCATGACAGTGCTGTGGTGATTACCGGTGAGCGACCTAGCCCTCCACACACCTCCTTGGCTGTCCGCCGTACAACCAATGCTGGGAGCATGCCACCTATAAAAAGGCTACTCGCTCCCTACATCAGTTGTATGGCAGGCATCTGAAGAGGTGTGTGGAGGGCTTTCTCACTCACTGGCAATCACCGCAGCACCAGCATGCAGGTACAGGGATGGGGTGGGGTGGGGGTGTCGGTGCCAATGGGGGGGTTCTATCCCAACACCAAGGAGGGGACGATGTGTGTGGGGGGGTGCTGGGCATACCCCAGGACGAGGCAGACATGCTGGGGAAGGGTGCCACACACATGTTGTCGGTGTCACTCAGGCATGCCACCAGGCTTGGGAGGGATTCTGTGGGTGCGTGGGCCAGGCCACGTATCATGGTTATGGCAGGGTCCCCCCTGTCATATTCCATTCAGCTCTATGCCCCCTCATGGTATACATTATGTGCATTTATGAATGGCGCATAATGCTGGCATGCCCCCAGCAGTCCCCCTGCCTGCCCCGACATGTTGCTGTCCACACGGCTGGGGGATTGGGTGCATAGGAGCTGCATGCCCCATTTCATGCATCCTGCGTGGGGGGTGCAATCAGTGCAAAGTGGCTATGCACTGCAGATCCATGGTGTGTAGGCACTCTGCACATTCATGTATAGGCCCTAAAATCAGTATCTTCTGTGTGGAATAAACTCCATTTGTATTAACAGTATTTGTGACTTCTTGGTGATCAATTTGCCTTTCTGTGCACTGGTAAAGTGTTTTTCTGAAGTTGTAGGAGGCTGTGGTTGTAGATCTGGCAGCATCCCCATCATTCTCCCCATGGTGAACTGAGATACTGGTCCATTGTGCAGAATGTCCACTATAGTTGGACCACACCCCATAGCCAACACTGACTGTCCATATGCTAGAAACCACGATAGTCACTCATGCTACAGCAGCCCATGAAGTGGACACATCTACTCTCACACAGGTCTCTGTGTCAACCAACGACTGTGACCTGTGTGCATCCTGGAGATTATGAACACTTGTGCACATTAAAAGAACAGCATTGCCACCATCAGCGTCCTGCTTAATTTATTAATGTTTTACTGGCAGAGATTGAATTGGAGCTGGAGTTGGAGATGCACCAAAAAAGGTATGCATGTATATACAGGCCCAGATAGACCCAGGGATACTCACAGAATTACAGTGCATATTCCAGTTCGGTTTTGACCATGCCACCATCAGTGAACTCTGCACCCTGCTTGGAACATACATGAAGGGCAGGGGCAAACAGAGCTGTGTAAAAGGCATACAGACCATGGTGATCACAGCTCTGGCATATTATTACACTTTGTTACGCTTGTGATGGTTGAAACATTTCACTGCACATTATGTCCAACTGTACCTGTGCTTGACAATCTTCAACCTTGGTCATGCCTGAAAATAGTCCCCGTGACTTGTGCGCCCATCCAGTGATCAAGAAATAAAATAAAAATATTATACTATGTTTTCATCCCACTGGGTATCCCATATGGATTAGACAGTCCTCCATATCTGGATGCCTGTGACAGGTCAGATAAGCACATCGGTAATACATGTGGGATTATATAACATTTCCCACCACAGAGCCAGAACTGAGGATACCAAAAGCAAGTTCTATGCAATGGTCAGAATGCTCAATGTGACTGCACCATTGACTGTGCATGTAGCCATTGTGGCACCATCAGTGGATGCATACCACAACAGAGAGGAATTTCTTAGCATCAACATGCAGGTGGTCTGTAATACAACAGGAATAATTTTCCAGGTGTGTGTTAAGTTCCTTAGATCAAAACATGATGCCTACATGTACAGATTAAAGGGTACCCAATCTTGGACCACTGAGAATAAAGATAAGCTAACCTGTGACCCCTAAGGTTATTGCCACACTGTTCAATTATTTTTTTGGTGATCTTGATAAGTACAAAAATTCCTCTCCTGGTTTCCTCCCTAAACTGAACACACCTGTAAATTTGCATGGTCCCACCTTATCCAGATTCTATTTCAAATACCTTACCGTACAGCAAATGGCCAAATTCCTGAGCTATACCAACTCCAAACCTGCTTTTTGTCCTGATATGATTGACATTTGCCTAATTAAACTTGCCAGCAAAGTGCTAACATATTCCATCTCGCAAAAGTCTTACTTCTCCCTATACATGGACACCTACAATACAGTAAAATTGTAGAAGATGGCCACAATTATTTCCATCCAAAAATCAGGGCCTAAACATCTTATCTTCAACTACCATCACATATCACTCTTTGCCCCATCCTCAAAAATATTTGAAAGAATAGTGTTTGACCAAATGCCTGACTGTATCCTACAAAATTGTTTGCTGATAGAAGTGTGCAAAGTTGTTCAACAGATAAATTTGCGAATTCACCTAAATTTGTGAATGCAATCTGTCCAGTGAATTTGCAATTCACAGTACAGTGCTAACTTCTGGAATGGCAGATTTGGCAACTTCTCTGGCAAAGTTGGGCCCACAAGCAAAGTTAGCAATGTACCATGGGATTAGAGGTCACTGTGAAAGTGTGCTGTTAAATCTCCAAATACCTGTCTAATTCTGTTTCACAAGTCTACTGCAGTAGCACTCTCCGGAATATCTTTACTGTCCTTTCCTTTACTTTCCCCCTTTTTCCAGGCAGGCCACCTGGATAAGAGGCCCTTTCTATCACTTTCATTTCATTAAAAAGACAGGTATGGAGCTTCAGTACCCCCCCCCAATGATAGGCTACAGTGTATAGACCTGGGGTTTAGCATATTTGGGGCTAGTAGTTCCTCTTCATGTTTAAGCAATGCCCAGGAAACAAATGTGAATGCCAAATATAGGGGAATTCTCCTCACAGTACAAGCACTTAGTTTATTTAGGCAGAGAAAAATAAAGATAGTAAAAGGATTCAGAGTCTGCCTGCTGGTCGCCCAATCCCTTAGTGTGTTGTTGTAAGGTTCCCTAGATATGCCTTAGCAACACTATTTTGACCCCAAAACAGTTAACTTTTCCTTACTGTTTAACTTTATTATTTTTGATAAGGTGACATGGAAAGGCAAAATGCCAGCAGCACAAATGGTTTTAAACATAAGCAGATTTGAAATTAAAGGGACTGCTTTTGTTTGCTTGTGCTGAAATGTGTTTAGCACTCCAAAAGAAACTCTTAAACAAAAATATGCAGTATTTCAGATATTGTAAAATAAATAATGTCTCTTTTCAGTTTTACTCCTTTTCATAGCAGTCTGGCTCCTGTTAATATTAGAGAGTAAAACTTACCACATAATGGATATTCAGGCCTTTAGCCAGAGGTAATCCTTGCAGCCATTTGCACTTGTTGCTCTTGCTGTTTCCCTAGGAGGCAGCCGGCCCATTTCTCACTATAGTTATACTGTGGATAGGTTGAGGAGGGCTAAACTTGGTAAGAGTACTGTTTTTAGTTAAACCTGTATTATATTTCATTTCAGGGATGTCAATGTTTTGTAATAAAGATATATTGAATGTCCCTTGGCTTAGAATGAAATAAAAATGTTTTATAAATGAAAATTTGTATTGAAGAGTATAGGGGCGAGTCTGGGTGATCACCTGATGATTCCCTAGGATAAAAGGAGACTCATTCTTGTGATACCTTCAGATTCATTTTGGGATCAGCCAGTACTGATCCATTTGGGAGTCTGCACTTACAGACTAAGATAATTGAAATCCCAGGCGGCCTTTTCGTTTGCTGATATTGCCTGTGGAAACATTCATTTATTTTTGTACCTTTTATGTTTCTTTCTGTATTCCTGCAAAGTTAATAGTTTTTTATTTTCTTTTTTTGCTGTTACTTTAATAAAGCTTTAGGCTTGGCACTTTTTTTAGCCTTCCACATTACCTTTTTGTGTCAGTGTCCATCATTACACCCACAGCCTATGACACTGGTGGCAGTGGTGGGATGTTTGATGATACTGGTGCTTCCCAGTAACTGGACATTGAATGCAGGAGAAGAAAGAAGAGCAGATCCTTGACAAGCCCAGCGGTGTCCTCACACCCAACCATGGCTGCCAAGTATGGAGAGACCCCTTTGCCAGGGTTGGGGCCAGATGTCCGCGAAAAGCAGCCAAAGAGGAGAAAGAGGAGGTGCTGAGAGAGGAAGGTGAGGATGGGACCACTACAGAACAAATTGCTGATGAACCTCCAGAGGACATACATAGCCTGTTGCGCTGGTTGTGTGTTAAGCAACTTGCCATGGATAAACAAAGGGAAATGGATCTTCAGAGAGCTGAGTCCAGGTGGAATGATACATTAAGGGCCATCAGAGACCTTGGGACATGTAATCCTCCCCCTGTAGATGGACCTAAGGACATAAAACTGACCAAATTGGGTGCCACTGATGACATTGAAGCATACATGACTACATTTGAGTGAATAGCCCAGGCATGTGGGTGGCCTAGGACCCAATGGGTTATACGCTTAGTACCATACCTATCCGAAAGGCACAGCTGGCCTACAGCCATATGGACAACACCCAGGCTGAGAACTATGATGCTGTTACAGGCAATCCTGCAAAGGTATGATATCAGCCCTGAAACATACCGGCAACGTTCTGGACATGCAGACTTCATAACACAGACACCCCAGAGAAACATATACCAAATTGAAGGACTTATGCCAGAAGTGGTTGCAACAGGGGTAAAACGATAGAACAAATTTTGGAGATGGTAATAATGGAACAGTTCATTCGTGATACTACCCTCAGATGTACAGGTGTGGGTGAGGAACACCGCCAGACACCTCGGAAAAAGACATCACACTGGCGAGGACTATCTAATGGCCCGTCCCAACCGACAACGAGGACAACCTGGTGCTGGTCTGACTCTGCCCACGTAAGACCTACTACTTCTTCTTCTTCTTCCCCATCTGGTACTGGTAGTGGGGACTCCAAGACTGTTCCATTTAATAGACCATTTAACCTCAACATCATATGTAGGGAGTGCCAAGAAAGGGCATATAGCCGATATTGCCCCAGAGGAAATCCACAGTTGCCCAGTTGGCCCTAGCAAATTGGGGACAGTATGTCACACCAGTGAAAATTGGCAACAGGGAGGTTACTGGGTTGCTAGATTCTGGCAGCAAACAAACGTTAGTGAGAACTGATTTGGTTCAGCCACAGAACACAAAAGGGGACAAAAGCAACAGTGATCTGCATTCATGGGGACATCCATCAGTATCCTATGACTGATTTAACTTTACAGGTACAAGGAAATGCATGATATGACTGTTGGTTTGGTTCCCCATCTGCCTGTTCCCATTATACTTGGACATGATTTTCCTGACTTTTCCAGCCTGATACAGGTGAATGAGAGTGTTTGTGCCTTGACAACCCGGCCCAGACCAGACAAGAACAGCAGTGGGCTCAGTTGTTCCCATTTGATGATGAGATCTATGGGGAGCAGGAAAATCCTAAATCTCGACAAGAAAGAAAAGGACAAACATCAATGGACACAAAACATATGTTGAAAAAGGGTGATATTAAAAATGTAGATATACAACTGTTGATGTTGCTTCTGCTGCAACAAGGGTATATCTATATCTAAGGAAGAAAGGTTTGAAATAGAACAACAAAAGGATGAAACCTTACAGCCATTTTTTCAGATGGTAGGGGTTATAGGAAAAGACCATGAGCCCTCATGTATTTTAACAGATGGTTTACTGTATAGGAGATGCATACACCCCGTTACGGGTGAACAAATTGACCAGCTGCTAGTGCCCACTAGATACAGACAACAATTACTATCACTGGCTCATGAACTTCCCTAGCAGGACACTTGGTAGGGACCGTACTTTACAAGGCTGTTATTAGGTTCTACTGGGCAGGTATTCATGCTCAAGTAGCAGAATACCGCAAGTTGCCCGGAGTGTCGAAAGTGGCCGATGTTACAAAAAGATAAGGCCCCTCTCAACCACTGCCTTTAATTACTATTCCATTCAGCCGTGATAGCAATGGATGTAGTGGGACCTTTACCTAAGAGCTCAAAGGGAAACCGATTTATATTGGTAATCTGTGACTACTGCACCAAGTATCCTGAGGCTATCCACTCTGCACTGTAACTGCAGAAAAGTAGCAGATGAATTACTTAAAGTATTCAGTCAGGTGGGGATACAAGGAAATCCTAACAGATAGGGGAGCAATTTTGTTCACAGATGCTAGCACGACTGTATGCAACTTTAGGAGTGGAGGCTATCCACCACCCCATACCATCCCCAAACAGACGGTCTGGTTGGCGATTCAACCAGACCTGAAAAATGTTGAAGAAATATGTGGAAGATGAGGGAAAAAAATGGGATATTTACCTTCCACTCCTATTGTTTGCATATAGGAGGTCCCACAGGCTTCTACAGGGTTTGCCCCTTTGAGTTACTTTATGGGAGGAACCCCAGGGGACCTTAGATGTTGTCAAGGAGGAATGGGAAGACAAGGAACACACCAGTACCACCCTCGAATATTTAACGAACTTGCGTTCCAAACTGGTCAGATACACACAGATGGCTCATCAGCACAATCTATGCAAACAGGCAGTGCAGAAGAGTATTATGACCAGGGTGTGGAACTAAGTCATTCCAAGAAGGGATAAGGTACTGTTGTTGTTGCTCCTCCTCTGACAAGTTACTGATGAAATGGCAGGGCCCCTACTATCTTAAGACAAACAGGCCCTGTTACATATGAACTTGAACTACCAGACAGGCGTCAGAAAAAGGATTTACCATGTAAACTTGTTAAAAGAATGGGTTGAAAGACCAACCCCAGGGTGTTTTATTTGCCCAGAGGTGATACCAATGAAATGGAAGTAGCCTATAGGGCTAGAGAATGATGGAGAAATGAGTGATCTTACAATTAATCCCATGCTGATGACAGAACAGAGGAGAGAGTTAGATCACCTTCTTAGTAAGTATTTCCAGTCATTCACCTCTAAACCTGGGTTGGTACATGGTTTTGAACACTGAATTGAAGTTAATTCCCCTAGCCCTATCCGACAAAAACCATACCGGTTACCTGAGAGGACCAGGGACGAAGTAATAAAAGAAGTAAGGAAGATGCATGAGTTGGGGGTAATTGAACCATCAAATAGTGATTGGGCATTTCCCATAGTTTTGGTAAGTAAAAAAGAAGGTGGTATACGCCTCTGTCTGGATTTCAGACGTCTAAATGCTGTTTCCAAATTTGATGCGTACCCTATGCCAAGGATTGATGACATCATGGATAGACTTGGCAATGCAAAATACATTACCACCTTTGACCTGACAAAGGGTTACTGGCAGATCCCTTTGGATCAGACTTCAAAAGAAAAAACAGCATTTACCGCCTATTGGGTTGTACCATTTGTCACTATGCCCTTCGCCTACATGGTGCACCAGCCACGCTCCAGCCCTAATGGACCGAACTTTACAGCGTCATGAGTCCTATTGCGCTGCATATTTGGATGATGTGATAGTGTACAGCCCCACTTGGGCAGCCCATTTACAACATCTATATGCTGTCCTCCGTTCTCTTACAACAGCAGGGTTAACTATAAATCCCATGAAATGTAGTATAGCTATGCAAGAGACTAGATATCTGGGGTTCCTAATAGGTAATGGGAAAGTTAAACCTGAAATAAGTAAAATTGATGCTGTGGCCCAATGTCCCAGACCATTAAATAAAAAACAAGTTCGATCTTTCTTGGGACTGGCAGGTTATTACAGGAGGTTTGTGCCTAATTTTGCCACCTTAGCTACACCCTTACTAACCTGACAAAGAAACGACACCCCAATGCTGTTAAATGGACACCAGAGTGCTAAAAAGCCTTTTGCACCATTAAGGTACATCTTTGTGCAGCACCAGTACTCAGAAGCCCCGACTTCACCCCTTTCCTTTTTGTTGCAACGGATGCTTCGGACTCGCATAGGGGCTGTTCTGTCTCAAATAGTAAATGGAGAAGAACATCCAGTGATATACCTGAGCCGTAAGCTGCATGAGAGAGAGACAAGATATTCAGCCATAGAAAAGGAATGTCTGGCTATCAAGTGGGCCATTGAAGCCCTCAAGTTTTACCTGTGGGGCTCAAGATTTGAGGTTTTAACTGACCACAACCCTTTGTTGGCTTCATAATATGAAGGATAAAAACCCAAGAATAATGCGGTGGTACTTGGCCTTACAGCCTTATAGGTTCACAGTACACCACCGACCTGGGGCAGCAAATAAGAATGCTGATTTTATGTCCCGATATGGGGCAGAACAAAATACACATGCAGACCTCGGGGAATTTGAAAGCAGTAAGAAGGATTAGGAATAACCTTTCATCTATGTATTATTTAATAAGGGTCCCTGAGGTGGAGCTTTGGGAGTGGGTGGGCTAAAGCTCCATCTCTCCCTTTCTAAGAGCGAGAGATCTGTTAATTTTGCATAAGACTTAGTAGTTAGGAAACTAGGGGATAGAAGTAGGATAATGTACCCCCTATAGTTTCCTCTTAAGTGGGGAGGAAATGTGAAAGTGTGCTGTTAAATCTCCAAATACCTGTCTAATTCTGTTTCACAAGTCTACTGCAGTAGCACTCTCTGAATATCTTTACTGTCCTTTCCTTTACTTTCCCCCTTTTTCCAGGCAGGCCACCTGGATAAGAGGCCCTTTCTATCACTTTCATTTCATTAAAAAGACAGGTATGGAGCTTCAGTACCCCCCCCCAATGATAGGCTACAGTGTATAGACCTGGGGTTTAGCATATTGGGGCTAGTAGTTCCTCTTCATGTTTAAGCAATGCCCAGGAAACAAATGTGAATGCCAAATATAGGGAATTCTCCTCACAGTACAAGCACTTAGTTTATTTAGGCAGAGAAAATAAAGATAGTAAAAGGATTCAGAGTCTGCCTGCTGGTCTCTATCCTTAGTGTGTTGTTGTAAGGTTCCTAGATATGCCTTAGCAACACTATTTTGACCCCAAAACAGTTAACTTTTCCTTACTGTTTAACTTTATTATTTTTGGTAAGGTGACATGGAAAGGCAAAATGCCAGCAGCACAAATGGTTTTAAACATAAGCAGATTTGAAATTAAAGGGACTGCTTTTGTTTGCTTGTGCTGCAATGTGTTTAGCACTCCCAAAAGAAACTCTTAAACAAAAATATGCAGTATTTCAGATATTGTAAAATAAATAATGGTCTCTTTTCAGTTTTACTCCTTTTCATAGCAGTCTGGCTCCTGTTAATATTAGAGAGTAAAACTTACCACATAATGGATATTCAGGCCTTTAGCCAGAGGTAATCCTTGCAGCCATTTGCACTTGTTGCTCTTGCTGTTTCCCTAGGAGGCAGCCGGCCCATTTCTCACTATAGTTATACTGTGGATAGGTTGAGGAAGGGGCTAAACTTGGTAAGAGTACTGTTTTTAGTTAAACCTGTATTATATTTCATTTCAGGGATGTCAATGTTTTGTAATAAAGATATATTGAATGTCCCTTGGCTTAGAATGAAATAAAAATGTTTTATAAATGAAAATTTGTATTGAAGAGTATAGGGCGGAGTCTGGAGTGATCACCTGATGATTCCCTAGGATAAAAGGAGACTCATTCTTGTGATACCTTCAGATTCGTTTGGGATCAGCCAGTACTGATCCATTTGGGAATCTGCACTTACAGACTAAGATAACTGAAATCCCAGGCGGCCTTTTCGTTGCTGATATTGCCTGTGGAAACATTCATTTATTTTTGTACCTTTTATGTTTCTTTCTGTATTCCTGCAAAGTTAATAGTTTTATATTTTCTTTTTTTTTTGCTGTTACTTTAATAAAGCTTTAGGCTTGGCACTTTTTTTTAGCCTTGCCACATTACCTTTTTGTGTCAGTGTCCATCATTACACCCACAGCCTATGACAGTCACATGGTGCATAAATGAGCAGTATGCCACGCAGAGGTTTTGTTCAGTGCAATCATAGAGAGAGAGAGTTGGAGAAAAGTCTATTACTGATTGTCTGACTAAAAAAAAAAAAACTTTAATTGAAAGTACTTTGAACGCTGAGTACTTAGAAACAAACCACTCAGGAAAATATCTAGAATGCAGCTAGATACCCATTTTTTGTTTGTATTTTTGGATATTTATTTACTTTAAAGTAGTGGTTTTGTTTTCTGTATTAAAGCAGTGCTGTGTGGGGGATGGAGCTGTTTTAGCTAGCAAGCAAGGTAGGCCTATGAGCACTAGTGATATTTGTTTTCCTCTGTTATTCTTCATAATAAATTTTGTTCTCTGTGATTTGTTATTTTATATCTGTAGTACAGTTTTATGTGTTTAAGTTATATTTTTGTCAGTCTGTAACTATGCTGATTGTAGTTATTTTGTTTAGTTATTGAAGTGACTGTGTTACGTTAATACATACAGTAACTTGTTTAGAATTACCCATCTTGTTGTGTGTCTTGTTAATCCCCATCATGTTAAAAACATTTTTTTAAATACCTATTTTTGTGGTGTTTTTACTGTAGCTATTGTTTGCTCTGTACACTGTTCCATTGTGATTAAAACCACACTGCTTTGGTGAAGCATTGTATTGCCCCTGCTGCTGGTATTTATTTTTGCTTCAGTGTTTTAAAAAAAATATCAAAAATGACCAGAAAGAGGACTCTTGGCTCATAAAGTGAGAGTTGCTGGCAATGTGGCCAAGAAAAATTCAGGTTCTGTGTGTCAAAAGGATGCTACACCTAAGAAAACTACTGCAGCAGCTTCATCTAGGGCCAGTAGTAGTTGTAGTAGCAAAGGAATAGTTGGCAGATGTGGTGGAGGCATTAATGTGGCCAAATGTTTCTCTGCAACATCTGCTGCATCCATTCTGGTTGGTGCTGGGGGAGGCAGTGGCAAGAGGATCAGTCCAAGAATTAAAACAATGTTTGGATCTGTAACAATGGTTGAAGAGGTTGTTGCTGTTGTCCCCATGACTGCTGGTGGTAGTGGTGCTGAGCCTGATTTGGATGACAGGTTCCCATTTCATAACAGGAGTGTTGAGCTTGACCATGAGTCTGAGGAGGGAGATCTCACTGTTGCATGCAAGGATGAGGAGAAGGAAAGAGAAGGTGGATAAAATGAGGAGAACAGACCTCAGGAGGAGATGGTTATCAGCCTGGGTGGGGATGGAGATGATGATTTAGACCCCCTATGGGAACCTGAAAAGAAAAAAGTAAAGGTCATGCTGTTGAATCTGTAGTGCTGTGGACATTTCAGTTAGTTCACAGAATTACCAAAGCCCCCCCACCCCCAATCCTCCAACTGTTGTTCCTGTTAGCATTGTTGATCCAGTCATACTGCATGGGTCATCCACTGTTGCAGTGCTAAAATCATCCCCAAAAATACCAATTGCCTCCCATTTTCTGTCCCAGTACCACCACTACATAAAGTCAAGGGCTATAAAATCCCTAGTTTGGCATTTTTGCTTACTGGACCAATCTAATGAAATAGTCTTGCAATGAGTTAACTGAGTCAGGGCAAACCATCAGGAAACTGCTCCAGAGCAAATGGAGCTTTTTGGGGTTCAAGGGGGGTGCAATCAAGGTAAGGGTCATGGTGCACTTCTAAAGCAATAGGCACCGTTAACAAAACACACAGAGGGAAACTCACCCTGAAATGATTCAACTGGGGACTCAATAAATCTATACAAGTAAATTCTTGGCAGTGTAGTGTTGGGTGCACTTTTCAGTCACACAGGTGTTGACACTTTATTAGACCTCAGCTGGGAAGGGACACTCAGGGAATAATTTCATTACGTTGAAAACCACAACAGTAAAATGTGTTGACCTTTAACAGATCTATTTCATCCAGATTACCAGAAGACTTTTAAAGCTTAAACAAGTATTTACAAAGCTGCTTGAGTTTTTCTCTGTTGAAAATCAGGGCTGGGATTGTGTTTGTCACAAACCAGGGCTAGGATGTTTTGGTGCCCTTTTTTAAACAACTGAGAGTGCCAGCAATGTGAAGCTAAAAATGGGTGGTGAGTTAACCAGTGCTACAAATTGGGAGTGGCATAAATAAACAAGGAAACAAGTCTGTTTAGAATATTTTCAATAAAATGTTGTACTGTAGGTATGTTTTAGAGCCAGAAGGTCAAAAGCACCAGGACAGCTCCAGTAAAGCAGAGAATGGTCACATGACTGACAAGGATCAATCAGAACCTAAGCAGGAAGTACCGCCAGGAGGAGGAAATTCCATCTGGAAGAAATAAGGCAGTCATTCCTACTTATCCCATCATGCATGTGTCCCAGAGCAGGAGTGGAACAGAGTAGGAGTGCAAGAGGTGAAGTGATTAGCATCTCAGGCATCAGCAGGGATCAGGAGATGACAGCAGACATCTCTGCTGGTCCAGGAAAGTTAAGGTACATTACCTCTTTACTTGCTACTACCTGTGTAGAAAGTACTGGAGGAGGGTAAGGAGGTAACAGCAGGGAGGTAGCAGTCCCTACAAACATTATAATACCTATTGTGTGGACTTTGAGAAGGTGGAGTGGCAGGTCAGAGTTGCATTCCTCAGCCTGTGCCACTACAGAATTCATTCACCACTCAGGCATGACAGAACTGCTGACAGGAGGCACCCATGGCAGTGGCAAGGAAGGATTTTTGTTAGTTAATACTTTATTGCTTAATATTGCAACTAGGAGCAAAAGCACATGTTAAAGTTCTATACAGCATAAAAAGATAAACTTTTACATATAGTAGATCCAAAACTTAAAATTATACAATTTTAAACCAAGAAAAGAATAAAAAAATAACATTCATTTCACCACATTCAAATATTGCACAAAGATTTATTGCAAATTTGAGTTCTTACCACAGTTTTTTCCCACATCTCCTTACTTCACAAATTATACCCAGACATATTCCTTGATACAAGTAAACAATGCAATTTATGGTCAGGCTCACAATTTTTTTTTTTAAAACCTCTTTAGTCATTTTTTTTCTTCCAGTATCTAACCTATCAAGCTCACATTTAATCAAGGCTTCCCTATAACTCACATCCCACCCAACAATTACTCTTAGTGCCCTTTTTTATACTCTTTCCAAACTTCAGATTCACTTTTGATGAGGCCACTATGCCACACAGCAGCTCCATATTCAACCACCAGACTAACCACTGTAGTAAAATAATAAACCAAATCTGATTCATTCAAATCTGCATGTCTCATAACAGTTAAAAAGCATAATCTACGATTTGCTTTCTTTACCATGCTTAAAACCTGTTCTGCCCAAGAAAAATCATTATGAAAAATAAATCCCAAATATTTCACTTTTCTCACTACTTCTACCTCCTCACCCCTGAAAGACAATCCTTTCAGACCACATTTCTATGTAATCTAAAACACTTTGCATAGTACTATCTTCAACATTTTCCCAAATATCCAATACTGTAGTATCATCTACATACTTTATACATGGGGCTTTTGTGTCTAGATCATTCATTATAATCAAAAATAATAATGGCCCCAATCTAGTTCCCTGAGGGACCCCCCCACACACACACACATACCCACAACGTCAGATTTCATGCCTTCCATCTCAAGCCATTGTGATCTTCCCTGCAAAAAATGAGCCACTCAATTTATTATATACTCTGGCACATGTAAACTTTGCAATTCTTGTACTACCATCCTATGATCGATGAGATCAAAAGCTTTTTTATAATCTACCAAAACAGCCCTTACATTATTTCCTTGATCCTGAGCTCTCATACTTAGTTCCAAAAATTTTAAAGCATGTGTGAATGTGAGGATCCTCCATAGAAGAGGTCACAAGGTGGGAGGTAGAGGACCCCATCACAGGAGGAAACAACTTCTGGCATGGGACTCAGTTGTTAGAGGGTTAGATCTGAGAATAGTAAGAGAGAGAAAGAGGGATATAAGGTTCCTACCTCATGCATCAGCTTGAAGGAATGGACAGTGGATCCTTAAGATTGCAAGGGTGGCAGAGTAGGAGAGAAAGCTGCATGTCATTGTCCATGTGGAGACAAATGAACTGGCTAAGGGTGGAGCTTGGATTGTGCAGGGAGATTTCAGAGAACTGGGGAGGGGTCTTAGGCAGGTGGCATGCACAGTGGCTTTCACTGAGGTGCTGCTTGTCTACAACCAATGGAATGATAGGCTTTTACATACCAGGAGCTTCAACTTGTGGTTAAAGGAATGGTGTAGGAAAGAGGGGCTTGGCTACATTGGAGACTGGGAACCAACCTGGAAGGATAAAGACCTGTACAGAGGTGATGGTCTGCATCCATTTGAGAAAGGAACCACAGTCTTCAGTGGATGTTTTAAATGATACTTTGTTAAACATTTAAACTAGCTGGGGGGGAGGTGGAAGTGAAATGGGAGGCATAATCTTCTCCCAACAGACTAAAACAGAAAGAAGGGAGGACCCGAGGGAAGGGAAATCCCACAGGGAGTAGAACAGTGAAAACAGCACAGTGTTAGAAGACAAGGTGATAGGAACAAAAGTTGTGAAAAGAGAGAGAAAAAAGACAGGGCAAAAGGGAAAGAAGGTGGGCTGTAGGCAAAATATGAAAAATGTGTGGAAGGCAATGTGTGCAAAAACAAGGAATCTTGTAAATAAAATTCCAAACATGGAGGCCATCATGGCAGAGGCTGACCTGGTTATTGTGGCCATTACTGAGTCATGGTGCACAGTTAACCACAACTGGGACATGACCACACCTAGGCTATACTCAGTTCAGGAATGATAGGATGTGGAGGAAGGGATGGGGTGGTGTATGTAAGGAAGAGCATCAAAGCAACAGAAACACAACAAAACTAGTGGGAAAAGGCGAGGTTGGAGGTACTGTGGGTCACCCTGGAGACAGCAGCTAGAGTCATTATTTGTGCTGCGTGATCTGCAGACCTCCACAGAGGGAAGAACTGGATAGGAACTGGGGGAAGCCATTAGCACAATGGTGAAAAAGGGGAGGTGCTGTGAGTGGAGGGACTTCAATCTGCCAGATGTAGATTGGAACTTCCCAGTTACAGCCTTGGCTAGAAGTAGGGACATCCTAGACTTCTTGCTGAGGGTGTTTCTTAGGCAGCTAGTCAGGGAATCCACTTGTAATGAGGCAGTATTGGACTCAGTGCTCAAAAACAGGGACAGTACTGCAGATTTCAATGTGGGAGGCCACCTGCAGACCAGTAATAACCATACAGTATGGTTCAGCATAAGGAGGACAGTGAAGAAAACCATACAAGGATGAGGATCCTGGACTTTAGGAGGGCAGATTTAAAAAATATGGGCGAATGCCTCAGAGATGAACTAGCAGAAGGGAGAGGGGATAACCAGAGTGGGTTGGAGGAACAGTGGGCCAAATTAAAGGATGGCAAAGTAAAGGAAACAAACCTCTGTGCAAAAGAAGTGAAGAAATACAAAAGAAAAGAGAGACCGCTATGGTAATCAAAGGAAGCAACTAAAAAAGTTGACTAAAAGCATACCATTTAAAAGGTACAAAGAGACACTGGGAAGAGGATAGGAAAGTGTACCAGAAAGGGTAGAGGGAAGCAAGGAAAACAGTGAGGAGTGCAAAGGCATAAACTGAGGAAAGGGTAGCCAAAGGGTAACTAAAGGGGACAAGACCGTTCTTACGTACATAAGTGAGAAGATGAAGACAAGAAGAAGGACTGCAAGGTTAAAAAAGATAGTGGGACTGTGCAGAGGAGGATCAGGAAAAAAGTAGATATCCTGAACAAATATCTCTGTTCAACCTTCTCGTTGGAAGGAGCAGGGGATGGACCTCATAAAAGCAGCTGAAACACTGGTGGAAGGTGTAACAAGGGATAAAAAAGTGTGTCCCAATATTTCAGCCTAAAGCTCATTTTGGTCTGAAACATAATGTGTTTGTGTAACTAATATTGACCTATGAAGCTGGATCATATAAAACTTGTAAAGTCACAAGACAAACTAAGACACAAGTTGCAATATTAAAGTGTCTTTTGATATTTGTACTGACCATGTGAGTAATAGAAAACAGGTGTCTTAAGTGTCTGCAAAGACAGAAATACAGGGATAGAGTTTATATTACCCTTCTGACTATTATTATTAGGACAGGCCAAAATGCTTGTAGGACAGGCCAAAATGCTTGTGTGCACATTCTTAAGTCCAAATCTATTTCTACCTCTTAGATCTTGGTAACTGGTAGTGACAACTATTACTAGCCATATATAATAATATAATTTACACTATCAATACATTTGTGCTTACCAAGGATAAGTTCATACATGTACTAAAAAGAGAATTGCCTTTTAAGTTGATGTTTGTATTTGTTTTGAACCAATCATAGACAACCATAGAAACTGATAATGCTGTCTTCCACTATATAAGCAAGCCAGCACACACTGTTAGTTTGAAGAATGAAAAATGTACCACCTGTAATCTCTCGCTGTGATTATTATTATAATCATTAAATTCCTCCGCCATCAGCCTCATCTCTGTTCATCTCCTTTCTAAGTATCTGTAATTGATAATTTACTAACTGTAATTTTTTTTCACAATGCTACATTTGGTGCCTTAAAGACTCAGATCGCTGGTGCTGCATGCTGAGGAGGCTGCCTAACTACTGGTTGGTTAGTCTGCGGGCCCCAATAAGAAGGTGACGACGCTTGGAGACGTGGTGCTGATGGCTTAAAGCGAGAGAAAAAGGTGCACACAGACAGTTTTAGCCACTTGCTAATCAGGTGAGGTATGCTTTCCAATTTCTTTAAATATAAAGTAATGCTTAACTCTGTAGGAACTCATGGGGCAGAGTAGGTAAGTGAAGGTGCTGGGACTTGCAAGCCGGACCTCACAGGGGAGCCGTAAGACATAGCCAGATGGACTGGGGCACCAGTGCACAGGTGGACCCAGCTGTAAAGGCTAAGCAGGCACAAAGATGAAAAATGAGTATGAAAACATTAATAGGTTGTTTCTTAGGGAAACACCTAAAGGGGGGAACATACAAACCATGATCAACAGGCACAGCAGTATTTTAATTAACAAAATAAAAAAGAGAAACTAGCAAATACTGTACAAAGTCTGTGATAATATAGCCAGGTGGTAATTTGTTAACACGTGAGACTTTTAAAAAAAAGAGAAAGCTGCATGAGCAGTAAGATGTAATAATCCAGCTACAGTCAAAAATAGATAGTTTAGAAATGCAAATAAGTCAAGAGCCAAAATTCCTGCAAGAGAAAAAACAACAACTAAAGTTATAGTTAGTAAAGGTACAGGGAGACCTTTGTCTTTTAGATAGGGATAATTCTCTTTATTGATTGCAATATTAACTATACACAGCTTCTGTTAATAAATAGCACGTTTGTAAGATGTAAATGTCTTAAAATCTAAAACAAAGCACTTTACAGAGTGCTAACTCCTGTATTTGAGCAGTTAAATGTAGGAGTAAAAAGTCAAATATGGCAAACTTGCGCCGTCAGCCAGAGGTATTGGCAAGACATACTAGCTTAATGCCCAAAGACCTTGCCTCTTCTAATGTTAAAAAGTTTGATTCTAAATACTCTTAGTATGCTATGGGGTGGACTAGAGCAAAGGCTAGCCACTTGTTCTTCTGTGATTGCTACCATAACCAAACAAGCCACCCGGAGTTGTTTGGCATGATTAATAATGTTATCAGTAACACTAGCGTTTCTGAAGGACAAAAGATTCTCATTAAAAATGATGTTGGCATACTTTTAAATATGGTATAAGTGTCCTTGGATAAAAAATGTTTAAGTTAATTACATAAAAAGTTGTTTTCATTTCCTGTGCAATGTAACATTAGCCAAGAAGTCTAAACATACTGCCTTTCCTATGCAGTGCATTAATACCTTAAGCTGCAATATTAAAAACAATGTTGCTACCAAACAGCAATATTCCGGTAGAAAAACCCACTTTACATTTGATGGGGAAGGGAACAACCCTGATTCTAAATGCCCTTGGCTGTAATATTTTCAGCATCGTATATCTAAAACACGTACAGTTTTCTAATAAAACTATGGGCATTACCTCAGCAAATTGGGGTCAAATATTGTCAGTCTTATTTTATGTTAAGTATTTCTTGTTGTGTATGTATATGTGTGGGTACTGTCTTGGCCAGCAGTTTCATTTCGTGCTCTATTATTATTTAAAGATATTTTAATATCAGTAGTGTTCAAAGACACTACAAAAATAACTGGGTTTGAGTGACCCTTGCATGCACACTATGTGAACTGTAAGCAAAACTTCTTTGTTTCTGAATAATATCACGTGATTCCTATACTATGCAAGGCAGTCCAGCTGGACAGGGAGAATTATTCATCACCTCCCCATATTTTTTTACTTTTTTTATATATAAATACAGTGCACTTTTAAAAAAAAGGACTATTAAAGCTGTTTTTGAGAGTTTACCATCTACAATTAAAAAACAATGGCTTTTGTTTTTATGTGTGACCATGGTGTAATCATTTTTTTTTAAATGCATTCTAAAAAATACGTACATACGGTATTACCATCAATCCGGATCTTTTATAAACTCAGCTGACATTTTGTCATGCTTAGGATAAGGGAACCCAGGGATGCTTGGCTTCTTTTATCCTATGGAAATAATTTTGTTTTACAGTAGTTGAGCTGTCTCTTCCACCAGTAGAAGCTCGGGGGGAGGGGGTAAGCTACCCTTCCTTCCTTCCTTCCAGTGTAATGTCCACAAAGGTTGCAAGGTACATTGCTATCTCCCCATAGGGGTAAATACCAAAAAATGTGTACATAGTGTAACAGGCATATTGCTATAAACTATATGTTTAAAGCGTATTATTGTAACATTACAAGATTTTATCATCTAGGTTGCCAAGACCTTCATCTTTTTCCTAAAAAAAAAACAACTGCCACAGTTTTGATATCATCACTATCTTTGTGTCTAATTGGTTCCACATAAGGACTATTGCATAAATCAAGTCATTATTACCTCTGCAAGTGTAATGTTTTTAGCAAAATTACATCTATTTGTAAAACTTTAAATCAACTGAAAAAGGTCCAGTCAGTTTAAACTCTGCAATCAAGCTTATTGTTTCTACTTACTATAAAGTTAAGTCTGGGGTAGGGGCAATCCCCTAACTTCAGCAAGAAGATTCTTCTTCAATTGATCTTCAAGCAAGACATCCATTTTCTTCACTGCTGTTTGTTCCAAACATGGCTGATACTTTATGCAAACCTATTGCTTTACTATGGACTGTTAACCTGTGTGCCAGGGTGTAATACTCAATGCACAATCTAAAGTACCCCTGACCAGTGTGTCTGCTAATCAGCCATCCAGCAGCCAGCAATATAAACACTGACTTTTCTACAAATTGGTGTGTGGACATACTTAACAGCTGGTCTAGCTGTGCCTCAGAGCTCAAGATTGGATCACAGCAAAGCTACATGGACTAAAAACAGAAAAAATGAGTCTCTTGTTATAAACAGAGCCACACCAAAGGACAATGGTGTTTATGTGTTAACTCTGTCCTACTGTCTTTGGGGTGATAATTTTTTTTCTAACTATGCTGGTGTAAACAACTCATTACATTTTGTAGTCTCAGATGCCATATACTTAACTGTAAAACCAACCAAATGCCCAAATGTGACAAAAGGGCCAGAGAGTGGGATTACATCAACACCTATTGATCAAATGCTTGTGAATAATGTAAAGTACAGTAGAGTGCATATAAATCTAAATTTCTCTGGTTGGAATATAAATGTTAACAGTAGTTGTGCATACACTGGTGTGTCAAAGTTTTATGCCACTATGTTAATTGACATGTTAAGTGTCATCATTTGGAGCTGTGATACCTCTCCTGTCTCTTAATGTACAGTCACTTTTAAACCAAAAAGATACTCATTTGTTACAAATTCATAAGGCACAAGTAGTTGTAAATGAATTGCTCAGTGAGAGTGATAATGAGCACTTAATTTATAGCTATGCAGGGGGGACCCTTAGGAGTCCTGTCTTATAAAGCTTTACTTGTGTTGCAAGTGATCTTAGTGTTCTTGGTAATTATAGGCCTGTGTCGCTTAAGACTTATTATTCGTAAAGTACGCAGTGAGATGTACATGCTTCGAGGAGCTGCACTGTTGCACAAATAATAATTAGGCAATATTGGGCCAAGGGGGGCTTGTAACAAGGGATAAAGAAGTGTGTCCCAATATTTCAGCCTAAACCTCATTTTGGTCTAAAACATAATGTGTTTGTGTAACTAATATTGACCTATGAAGCTGGATCACATAAAACTTGTAAAGCCACAAGACAAACTAAGCCACAAGTTGCAATATTAAAGTGTCTTTTGATATTTGTACTTACCATGTGAGTAATAGAATACAGGTGTCTTAAGTGTCTGCAAAGACAGAAATACAGGGATAGAGTTTAAATTACCCTTCTGACTATTATTATTAGGACAGGCCAAAATGCTTGTAGGACAGGCCAAAATGCTTGTGTGCACATTCTTAAGTCCAAATCTATTTCTACCTCTTAGACCTTGGTAACTGGTAGTGACAACTATTACAAGCCATATATAGTAATATAATTTACACTATCAATACATTTGTGCTTACCAAGGATAAGTTCATACATGTACTAAAAAGAGAATTGCCTTTTAAGTTGATGTTTGTATTTGTTTTGAACCAATCATAGACAACCATAGAAACTGATAATGCTGTCTTCCACTATATAAGCAAGCCAGCACACACTGTTAGTTTGAAGAATGAAAAATGTACCACCTGTAATCTCTCGCTGTGATTATTATTATAATCATTAAATTCTTCCGCCATCAGCCTCATCTCCATTCATCTCCTTTCTAAGTATTTGTAATAGATAATTTACTAACTGTAATTTTTTGCCCACCACTACAGAAGGGAGCTAGACACAAGTCCAGTTACAGAGGAAAGAGCACAGAAAGGACTTGCAAATCTGAAAGTTGACAAAACTATGGGGCCAGATGAAGCACACCCAAGGGTGTTAAGGGAACTCAGGGAGGTAATTGCTACACCTCTGAAAGCCCTATTCAACAATTCCCTGTAAACAGGAGTGGTTCCAGAGATTGGATGAGGGAAGATGTAGTCCTGCTTCATAAAAGTGGCAGCAGGGAGAAGGCTAGCAACTGTAGGCTGCTCAGTCTGACATCAGTGGTGAGGAAGCTAAGAGAGTCACTTTTGAAGAAAAGGACTGTGGGGTATCTTGATATAAAACCTGAGGCAGCATGAATTCATTGAGACAAGGTAATGTCAGATGAACCTGATAGATTTGACTGGGTGGCCAGGGAAATAGATCATGATGGGGCAGTAAGCATGCCTACAAAGACTTCAGCAAGGCCTTCAGCACCATACCACATACAGTAGAAGGTTAATCAGGAAACTAGGCAGTTTGGGGGTGGGTCCAAACATCAGTCAATCAATCAATCAAAATCTTTATTTTACCAGGCGAAACACCTTTGAGAAAACTAATTTTCAAGGTGGACCTGGGCAAGTCACTGCATACAAGACAAGGATGTACAACAAAGAAGCATAATCAATACATAAAGTAAGGTTGCAAGCACATATACAGTATACAACAATGCATAAGGTTGCAAGGAACTTATGTAAGGCAACAGAATCATGACGCTGGTTGTATAAGGCACATTATAATGACTAAATACAAAATGACCATAACATGGTAAACTGGGTACAAAATTGGTTGATGGGTAGGTGACAGAGGATGGTGGTAAATAGAATTCACTTGGAGGAAGGGAGAGTGACCAGCAGGATACCTTAGGGCTCAGTAATGGGTCCAGTCCTCTTTAATGTCTTTATAAGTGGCATTGCAAAAGATCTGGAAGGGAAGCTATGCCTCCTTACAGGTGACACCAAAATCTGTAATAGGGTGGATACCTCAGAGGGGATAGAGAGAGAGAGAATGTGTGGAGACCTGAGAGAACCTGAGGTATGGTCAAGAGTGGGGATGTACGAATACCAAAATTTGTCCAGATATTGGATCCGGATATCCAATGTCTACTATCTGCCCAGGTTGGGTTATGCCTCAGGTCAGATGGTAGTATGCTGAGAACAATACAACATAAACAGTACCCTTATGGTATTTAATTTAGCAGTAACAAGTTGTGTTTAGCGCATATATTTTCAAATTCTTGGTACGTGTTTCTGGCTCTTAATTAATGGGACAGCATTATAATTTATGTGTAACAGAAACTCCTCCATTCTAAAAGCTGGCAATCAGAAATATACCTTGAGACTGAGGTGGCAGCAATATTTAATCTATAATACACTGTTAATGCTGTCCCACTGTTTAATCATGTCATGTCCAGCCATTTTTGTCTGATATCTCCACCTCAGTCAAGCAAACTTCAGCATCCAGCAGATTTTGTTGCTTTGGGAAACCGCAAGAATGACCCCCCACCACCACACAACACCAAGGCTGCCTCTATATGTCAAATCAATTTTAACCCCATAGTTTTATAATTATACTCCAAATCAAGATGAGTCCATGGTAAATCAAGTATGTGTACCCTCAAGAAGTTAAAACTAAACGGTCCCGACGGACACTGTTATCAGGTAGTGTTCAGTGTACACGGCCCCTAGAGGATTAAAACAAAGCTACCCCCAGTTTATCAAGTAGTGCCCCTAGTAGTTGAAAACAAAGTGAGCCCCAGTCTATCAAGTAGCACCCCTAGTTGTTGAAAACCAAGTTAGCCCCAGTTTATTAAGTAGCACCCCTAGTTGTTGAAAACAAAGTGAGTCCCAGTTTGTCAAGGAACCTTTTCTGTGTGAGGAGGCAAGATAGCCCAGTGTTAGAGTTCACTTAAATATGAAGCTGCCAGCAGAATAAGGGCTTTTGGTCTTCCCCCCCCCCACATGCACCAAGGTTGTTGCAACTATTCAGGACTTGTAAAGTGCTTTGATATGTACTGTGTATAAAGGGTGCTATATAAAACCAGTTACAGTTTTAGAGCCTAGAGCCATGAATCTAGTTGTGAAGACTCTCTCTCTCTCTCTTTCTGCATTCAAAACCAGCCACAGCCTAACTTGCTTTAAACACTAGTATCCAATCGGGCAGATATGGTCAGAAAGCTTGATATCCGTCTGGATCAGTACATTGGGTCTGATATCCATGCATCCCTACTCAAGAGTATGGCACCTGGGTTTCAATGCAAAAAACTGCAAGACCATGCACCTAGGGCATGGAAACCCAGAGGCATAGTATGATATACGAACATACGAATGTGCCAGCAGAAACAGACCACCCGGTCTATCGAAGTCTGCTCGAGTGTGCAGCCAACACCCCTAGTTTGCAGCTGCCCCATCCCTCCCCTTTAAACAGAATTGGCATATCATAGTTGACAGGATTCGAACCTGTGTGGGGAAACCCCAATGGATTTTGAGTCCATCGCCTTAACCACTTGGCCACGACTACATGTGGGGGAGAGAGGTGTTGATGGTCATCAAACAAGAAAGGGACCTAGGAGTAACCATATCTGATGACCTCAAGGTGGCAAAGCAGTGTGGCAAGGCAGTAGATAGGGCAAGTGGGATGCTGGCTGCATAGGGATGGGTATCACCAGCAGAAGGAAGGAGTGGTGCTGCCACTGTACAGATGGTACATAGATGCCTAGTAATTGTCGGCAGATAAGGACCACTAAGCCCATCTAGGATGCCCATAAGCCCTAAACTTGTATGCAGTCACTGATCCTAAGTGATCAATGACTTTTCATCACTCCTTCCCACCTGGAGTACTGTGTCCAGTTCTGGACACCACACTTCAAGAAGTACATAGACAGGCTGGAGGCTGTTCAGAGGAAGCTCATCTTCTTGAAATTCGGACAGAGTGTGCTTTAAAACAACTGAGAGCTGCATAGGAGATACTATATTGGACTATAAATCTCCAACAAATCTCACTCTTGCTTAAATCTGAGGAAGGAGTACCTTACTTTACATTCTTACATTGGTATCGCTTTGTGTTTAATTACTTTAGTTTCTAAATCAAGAAGGGGGGTTGCAAAACTGCTTATCTTGTGAGTAACTTCATAAGGGTTGAAATCCTGCATATCTGATTTTTCCTTATGAGTAATTGGACTGTCTACTAGTATTCTGTGACAGTTTGCATCAAACTATTTTTAAATAATTTACTGGTGGTGGTGGCTGATTAGTTGTCATAGCAAAGGCTGCAGTTTGTGTATTTGAATCCAGACAGAGCCTCAGGTGGGGGAGATTGTCTTCCCCTGATTGCTTTCAGAGCACCCAACACCAGGTTGTATAGGGTCAGGGAAGCTTACCTGTGTTGTGATGAACTGCTTGATTTTTCTCTGTTTTTTTCCTTTGCTGGGTATTTTCTCTGTTAACTCATGCAGGTTGTCTTGCTGAAAGGAAGGTCAACACCCATAATAGTGGTGGGTCAGAGCTTGTAGTTGATTGTATCTGGAGGGCACGGCTTAGGCCCAACTCTCCCTGCCCCTCACCACCACCCCTTGGTGTCACTTCCATTATACCAGGGGTTCAGACATCATTACCTCTAGGGGCATACAACTGTCATATCCTTACCAGCACAGCACACTGCATTGACAGTAAAAGCACACACACTATTTAAAAAACAAACAATTTACACAGGGTAAACAGGAAAGAAGACAGACATGTGGGGAGTAGTGTAATGTACTGGCTGTGGGGCAGCAGTCTTCTGGGAGACTTTCTGGAGGCTGAGATTCTGCCCTATTTGCAGAAAACTCTCTTCTCTAAGGGAGGAGGTTGCTCATCTCCAGGCCAAACTGGACAGGAGTACAGGACCCCCCCATGTAGGGAACACCAGGGCCACCACCTCTGCCTCAGAGGTTGCCAAGAAGGAGCAGTGGTTGGACCACAGTGGACTCAGGGAGGGTGAGGGTGGTGGAACAGAGGTGCATCCCTTCAGACATACCACTCCACAATCCATACACCATTTTGGTGGAGCATAGTTCCTGTATGGCAGCACACATGGTGGAGACTGAGGTTGCTGGCAACAATCACAAGGGAGGCCCACAGGAAGGTGACACAAGACACCACAGAGAAACAAAGCAACTCCTGGTGTGGGACTCAATTATCAGTGGGATAGAGCTGGAGGGACAAGGGAAAGTGAAGTAAGGTGCCTGCCTGGCACCATGGCTTGGAGGGACAGGAAGCAGATTCTGAGGATCACTACAGCAGCTGCATGGGAGACAGTGCTGGATGTCATTGTCCACCTAGGAACAAATGACTTGGCCACACATGGGATTACAGCAGTGCAGGAGGAGTTTGTGGAGTTGAGGAGGGGTCTTAGACAAGTAGCTCATACAGTATCCTTCTTGGAGGTGCTGCCTGTCTATGGCATGGGTGAGGTGAGGTACTCCACACCATGCAATTCAATGAATGGTTGAAAAACTGGTGTACAGCACAGGGTTTGGGCTTCATTGGGGACTGGGGTTCTACCTGGAGGGATACCTACCTGTACTGGCACGATGGTCTGCATCTGTCCAGGAAGGGAACCAGTCTCCTGAGTGATCAGTTTAAATGCTTCATTGGCAAGCTTTTAAACTAGCCAAGGGGGGAAGCACTGATAAGAACTAGGGAATTCCCAGTCTCCCCCTACAAAACAGGATACTAAATGAGGTAAAGACCAAGGCAGAAAGGTCAGTAGGGAGCAGGACTAGGGTAAATGGAGAAAGCAAAATCACTGGGGCAGGGATGGGGCTACAAGAGGTAAAGCCATCAACAAATAGAGAGTAATGAGTACCAATGCCCGTAGTCTGGGTAACAAGCTTCCTGAACTAGCGGCCTTGATGGAAGAGGAACATCTGGATATTGTGGCAGTCACAGAAACATGGTATATAAAGAACTATGACTGGGATGTAAACATACCAGGGTACACTATCTATAGGAGGGACAGGGAGGGTAAAAGAGGAGGAGTTGCTCTCTACATAAGGAAAGGAATCAAAGCAACAGAACAAAAGGGTGAATGAGGAGGAGAGGAAGCACTGTGGGTCAACTTGGAGACATGCAATGGCACCACAATCTGTACAGAGGTTGTATACAGACCCCCAACTCACGGGGAGGAAATGGACAAGTAAATGATAGGTTTCCTTAGAATGGCAGAAAAAGGGGAGATATTGTTGATGGGGATCTGATTATGCCAGATGTTAACTGAATTGCATTTGCTGCAGCCGAATCCAAGAGTGGGGTCATTCTAGATGCCCAGCAGGGGACATGCCTTAGACAGCTAGTATTGGAACCCACTCAGGAGGGAGCAATCTTAGACCTGGATACTCTCAAATGGAGATGGAGAAAGGATCACAGATGTAGAAGTGGGTAGCCATCTGGGAACTAGTGACCATTGGACAGTATGATTCTCGATAAATATAGCAGTAGAGTCAAGCCATATAAAGGCAAATGGCCTGGACTTTAGGAGGGTTAACTTTGCCAAAATGGGGGAGTGTCTAAGGAATTCACTAGCAAATGGGCAGGAAGGAGGGGTGGAAGGACAATGGGGAATAATCAAAACTGCCATCACTAAGGCAACAAACCTTTGTGTGAAGCAAATAAACAAAACAATGTAAAAAAACTACTATGGTTCTCAAAGGAGGTGGCAGGGAAGGTTAAGGAGAAAAATATAGCATTCAGGAAGTACAAGGAATCACAGAAGGAGCAGGACAGAGAACTGTATCAGTTAAAGCAGAAGGAAGCAGAGAAGGCAGTCAGAACAGCAAAGGCCCAAACCGAGGAAAATATAGCCAACTTAGTTAAGAAGGGGGATAAAACCTTTTATAGGTACATCAGGGAGTGAAGGAAGACCAAAGGAGGGAGGGATGGATAGTGAGACTTAATAAATGGGAGGGGGGAGGGGTGGGCAGAGGGTGACTGTGAAAAGGCAGAGATACCAAACAAATATTTTTGCTTAGTATTCATGAATTAAGAAGGGGAGGTACCTAAACCAAACAATAGAAACACTCTGGATAGGGGAGTTGATACCAGCCCATTCACAGAAGAAAGAGTTCTGAAAGAACTCTTAAAACTGAAGGTGGACAAAGCAATTGGGCCTGATGGGATTCACCCCAGAAATTTAAAAGAACTAAGGGTAGAACTAGTAACACCACTGACTATCATGGGAGGATGGGGTGGTACCTGAGGAATGGAGGAGGGCAGGTGTTATTCCACTTCACAAAAGTGGGAGCAGGGCAGAAGCAGGAAACTACAGACCTGTTAGTTTGACTTCAGTGATAGGAAAAATGATAGAATCACATCTGAAGGAAAGAGTTGAGTACCTAGAGGCCAGAGGGGCACAGGACCCAAGGCAGCATGGATTCACAGTGGGACAGTCATGTCAGATGAATCTTAATAGATTTCTTTGACTGGGTGGCCAAAGTAGTAGATCAGGGAGGGGCTGTGGACATGGCCTACCTAGACTTTAGCAAGGCATTTGACACAGTCCCACACAAAAGATTAATATGCAAGTTAGCCAGCTTTGGAGTGGGTCCCAAGATGGTAGCCTGGGTAAAAAATTGGCCAGAGAACAGGACACAGAGGGTAATAGTAAATGGAGTCCACTCTGAAGATGGGGGTTACTAGTGGGGTACCACAGGGTTCAGTTCTAGGACCGGTCCTCTTTAATGTCTTTATAAGTGACATTACGGAGGGACTGGAAGGAAAGGTAACTCTCTTTGCAGATGACACAAAGATCTGCAACAGGGTTGATATACAGGGTGGAGTGGAAAGGATGAAAAGGGACTTGGAAAGGTTGGAGGAATGGTCAAATGTATGGCAGCTTAGATTCAGTTCTAAGAAGTGCAACGTAATGCAGCTGGGAAACAAAAACCTAGGGGAAGAGTACACAATGGGGGGGTGAGATACTAACAACAGCAAAAATGAAAAGGGATCTGGGGTAGTCATATAAGATGACCTAAAGTTGGGCAAGCAATGTGAGAGGGCATTAAGGATAGCTGAGGGGATACTGGGATGCATAGGGAGAGGCATCACCAGTAGAAAACAGGACATTGTTATCCCTCTGTACAGACAGCTGGTGAGACCCCATCTGGATTACTGCATGCAGTTCTGGAGACCCAGTCTCTGCAAAAACAAAGACAGGATGGAAGCAGTCCAGAAGAGGGATACTAAAATGGTGCAGGGCCTGCACCAGAAGACATTTGAAGAGAGACTTAAGGAGCTTAATATGTATACCCTCAAGGAAAGGAGGGATGGGGGGACATTATAGACACTTTCAAGTACCTCAAGAGAATCAACAAAGTCCAAGAGGGTAGCATCTTTCAGAAAAAGAAGTGTGCAAGAACAAGGGGGCACAATCTGAAGATAGGAGGATGGATCAGAGGTAATGTGAGGAAGTATTTTTTCATAGAGACAGTAGTGGATGAATGAAACAGCCTTCCTGAGGAGGTTGTGGAGTCAAAAACAGTGGGGAAATTCAAAAATGCATGGGACAGACATAAGGCAATTCTAGGGGGTGGGGGTAGGAGGAAGTAGGCTGTTGGTTAACTAGGATCTGCTGCTTATCCATTAGGTAGTGAAATGGGCAGACTGGGTGGGCCAGCGGTCCTTATCTGCCATCACATTCTATGTTTCTAACTAAAATGGTGCAGGGGCTGCATCAGAAACCCTATGAGAAGAGACAAAGGGACAACAGTATGTATAAACTGGAAGAGAGAATGGAGAGTGGGGAGTAGATAGGGACTTATAAATACCTCAAGGGATGAACAAGGTACAGAACAGAAATCTTTTCCAGAGAAGAAGGCGCATGAGAACAAGAGGACATGCAATGAAGCTGGGGGGCGGAGTTAGAAGGAATGTGAGGAAGTACTTCTTCACTGAAACAGTGGTGGTCACCCGGAACTGTCTTACAGTGGAGATGGTAGAGACAAAAACAGTGGTGGCTTCAAGCATGAATAGGATAGGCACAAGGGAAGTTTATTTGGAAAATGATGTGGGGAGGTAGCTGGAGATACGGTTGGGTCTGCAGTCAAAGTATAGGCAGAGAAAACTAGTTCTGGCAGAGCCACTATGACTGTGAATGCATTAACTAGATAAGGGTGTTTCATGTGCTTAAACATAAACATTTATTTATTTATTTAAAACATATCAGATTTACAAACCTTTGAGTCAGAGACTCATTTACAAAGGCACCTTGTCAAAACTAATACAAAGACAGCACAGTTAACAAATCCAAAAACAAAGGCTCAGAGAGCAGACAGTTATAACAATCATTCACTGGAGATACATGGGTAGCAGTAGATAAACAGATTACATAGTTTAGGCACACAGGCACCACATCAAGAAGACCAAAACAGTTCAAACAATATACAATAGCTAAAGCAAATAGACATCAGGAGTCAAAGAGAAGCCCAGATAGTTCACATAAAGGCTGTTGCATATACTAACTGAATCAAATAGTACATTGTACATTGAGAAAGGGCATTTTTTTTTATTAAATTCTCAGATTACAAATACCTTTAAGCAGAAACTGCTCATTTACTAAGGATACACTACTAGGGAGGCAGTATAGCACAGTGGTTTAAGGCTCTTCTCTGCAAATCTGGTGATCTAGGTTTGAATCCCATATGTGGAGTATCTTTTTAAGAAAGTGTAACATACTACCCTACCTACTTACCACATATAAACTCAACTATATTAAAAAAAATATTCTAGGCACTTTTTTTTCACCAGGAGAGAGACACACTAATATATATATATATTTAAGCAATAAGGCATGACAGGGTGTGTGTTATCATGTAATAACGTCACTCCTGGGGTGGGTTGAAGCACGAGGTGAAGCCGAGTATTTATTTATATTATTTGCATGTATTTATTTGATCCACTGGATCAGCAACAAGTGCACAAGCTGTGCCCAGTGCAGATTTTACAGCACTGGTCCTGGTCTGGTGATCTGGGTTTTACTCATACCACACTGCATATGGCTTAGTGATATACTGTACAGATGGCTGCAGAGTCTAACCCACTGAAGGTTGAAGTTTCAGAAAACCATTATGCTACAAATATCAAGACTTACTCCCTCCCTCACCCCCCCAGTCACAATTAATCCTCTACCAAAGTCATGCTTAAATACTGGTGTCTCTACATTCATGCCACTAAGCTTTTAATGCCAACATGCTTCTTCTGCTGCTGTGAGTTAAACTCTTCATTTAAAAACATTTTGTTGAGACATTTTTGTTTTAGTATATCCATGGTCAGGAAAAATGAATTTGTAAAAGAAACCCAAATCCCCATTTATCAGTTCATTGAATCACAATACAGCATGTTATGAATTTTTCAGATTCTATGTGTAACCTACAGTAAGTCAAACAGAAATTAGCCACAAATGCCTACCTATTTACAAGTGAAGCAAATGTGGTTATTATTATTCAGTTGTAAACAACTATAGTCACAGCCAGGATTCAATAAAACAGATGACTGCCATAACTAGGGAGGCAGTATAGCACAGTGGTTTAAGGCTCTTCTCTGCAAATCTGGTGATCTAGGTTTGAATCCCATATGTGGAGTATCTTTTTAAGAAAGTGTAACATACTGTGAAATGATTTTAAAACAGTGCACATACTAAATCCTACTGCCACATTCAAAACATCATACCCTACCTACTTACCACATATAAACTCAACTATATTAAAAAAAAATATTCTAGGCAATTTTTTTTCACCAGGAGAGAGACACACTAAGCTGAAAGCTTATTTATAGGTGTGACCTGGGAGAACAAGGAAGTTAAGTGATTTGCATAAGGTCACACAGTATGCAAGTGGGGGCTGTGGGAGTCAAACCCAGGTCTCCAGGTTTGTAGCTCAGACCCTTAAACCACTGCCTACTTAACCATTTACCACACGGTTACACTTATATATAATACATACTTCTCAAACCTGAAAGAAAAAATACACTTTATCATCAAAGTTTGTATTTACCAAGTACTGTGCCCATGTTTAAAATAATTTGAACTCCCCAAAAATGTGCCCTGACATGAAACTTCATGTTTAACTGTAAAGACAATTAAAAATTGTATTTCTAAATGCATTACTAACACCAATGCTTCATGATTAAAACAATTTTAACCCTTCCCCATGACAGATTGCATTCTGGGAAGATTATCTTGGCAAGATGCTATAAAAAAACTGAAAAACAGGTTTAATGGAGTGAATGCTGACATCCTATTTCTAGTGTCCATGATAAAATAAAAAATAGTTAAGATGTTTTCAATGTTTTCTAATACATCTCAAACTTAAAAGAAAAAACACACTTCATCATCAAAGTCTGTTTTCAGTTTTCAGCTTCCTACCATACACTTCATTTGTAAAAAAAAAAGATCTTGTCACAGACCACAGTCAGCACTAACTACTAACAGAATGTTGATACCTACATTTACAATTTAGCAAATACTTGAAATCTAACTGAGTCTAGTTTCTTTAAGAAAACAGCTAGAGTCTGTTAATTATAGCATTTTATAGCATTGATGATCTGGGCAGTTAGATCTGGGTTTGAATCCCACAGCCCGCTCAAAAAAAATGAAAATGTTCTTATAGAGCTAGATGTGTGTCTAGGTCTCCTTCTGAGGCCCCAGGTGGATCTGATAATCATTTGTTCCAAAGGATTTTTAAGTCAGTTTGAAGGCATTAAATAGCTTCTGTTCTGTTCTCCACTGCACAGGCATGCCTGTTGGTTGATAAGGTCCCAAACTATTGTATCTGGTTACAGAATGCTAGAGCTATCTCATGCCCTTCCCACATGAATCAGAAAAAAGTTTGGGGTGGAGGTGGATCTTACTCCAAAAAAAAAAGCTAATGCTGCCTCCCTCTACTCAGGTTCCAGTTCTTGTACCACCCAAAAGTACCCTGCAGCCACTGACTAACATGAAAGTGTATTTATTTGAGGGTGTAAAACATTGCTTTTAGGAGGGTAAGGTGGAGGAGACTATTTACACCTTCAGTCAGTTCCATGGACAGAAGACATTACATCACTCCTTTTGTACATGCAATACTCCTGTTGGCTCTGCCCACAGTCATAAAAAGGGCAGTCTGAGTGGGCCGCACAATCCTTACCCGCTGACAAATTCTATGCTTCTGAGTTTCTGTGTTTCTAAAATGAGGTGACAGAGTTTCCTAATCCACCCTCCATCTTCATTAATCACATTAAAATAAAAGTCATTTTCTTTCATCACATAAATAAAATACACATATAAATAATTATATTAATTTCATTATTTTAAAAACCATAAAAGTAAACTGTCAACGTCTGACAAATCTATTTTATCCAAAATTAGATGACAGTCTTCTCATTTGCCCTTCAGCTTCACTAATCACATTAAAATCAATGTCATCTTGTTTCATCATTAAAATAAATACACATATCTAAATAATAATTCAAATAGTTTTATTATGATACAAAGCAAACAAAAGTAAACTGTATCGACCTCTGACAAATCTACCTCATGAAAATGGAGGAGACAGAGTCTCATCCACCACAGTCATTACAATCACAACCATACAAGTCAACTGCATCTATCTCCAATACAACTACCTCATCCAAAATGAGGTGACAGAATCTCCTCCTCCACCCTCCATCTTTCTCAGTCATGGTAAAATAAATGTAATCTCCATTCATCATTCAAAGAAACACATTTATAATTAGTAATTTTCAATAATTTCATTAAAATGATTTGCTCCTGGTTCCAAAAACAACCCTTTGACTTCATCCAAAATGAGGTGACAAAGTCTCCTGCTCCACCCTCCATCTTCCTCAATCACAGTAAAATAAATGTCATCTTCATTCATCATTTAAAGAAATACATATTTATTATTATTATTAATAATACAGTAATTTAATTGTGCCTCAACTTCCAATATGTCTTCCTCATTCAAAATGAGGTGACAGAGTTTTTGCCTTCCTTTACAGTCATTATCACATTAAAATAAAGTTTCATTAATCATTTAAAGAAATATACATTTACTTGTGTTGACTCCAAAACACCTACCTCATCCAAAATGAGGTGACAGAGTTTCCTCCATCCTTTGCAGTCACTAGCATTTTCACAGTCACATTAAAATAAATTTAAGTTTCATTTATCATTTAAAGAAATACACATTTACTTGCATCAACTCCAACACATCTATCTCATCCAAAATAGGGAGACAGAGTCTCCACCTTACTTCACAGTCACAGTCATGTTAAAATAAATGTCATCTTTAGCAATCATTTAAAGAAAAATGCACACTTATAAATAATGAATAATAATATAATTAAAATAAAAACCATGCAAGTTGACTGCAGTGACAACTGACCCATCTATTCCATCCAAAAGGAGGTGACAGAATGCCCCCTCCTCTCTCCATCCTTAATCATATTTTCTGAATCATGCTTCACTGTGGCACACGTGAGATGCCAGCTCACTGTGGCATGTGTTCAACACCAACCTCTTAGACAATTCAGGCTCTCCGATTTCATCTTTGTTTAGCATTGCACACCATTTCCCCCAAAGTTCAGTACAAGAACTGAATCATGAGGACTAAAACACACTGTGGCACCATGTACGGTAGCAGCATACAGCAGCCTCATATATGTTTTCAGAGATCTCAGAAAACTTCAGGAGCTCCTCTTTCATCTCTGTTTAGTATTTTGCATAATTTCCCCCAAGATGCATTAAAGAATTGTGTTGTAGTGGGTACCGAAACACAGTGTGGCACCATGTAGCAGCATGCAGCAGCCTGATATTTTTTTTGGAGGGGGTCAGAAAAATGCAGGAGCTCTGATTTTTTCTCAGTTTAGCATTTTGCACCACTTCCCCTAAACTGCATTACAAGAACTGTATCGTGATGGGTACTAAAACATACTGTAGTGTAGCACCATGTAGCAGCATGCAGCAGCCTGAAATATATATATATATATTTTTTTTTTTTTTGGGGAGTCAGAAAAATGCAGGAGTTCTGATTTTATCTCTATTTAGCATTTTGCACTACTTCCCCTAATGTGCATTAGAAGAACTGTATTGTGGTGGTACAAAAACACAGTCTGTCACCATGTAGCAGCATGCAGAAGCCTGATATATTTTTTGGGGGGCCTCAGAAAAATGCAGGAGTTCCAATTTTAACTCTATTTAGCACTTCACTCAATTTCCCCTAAAATGCTGTACAAAATGCTGGGATTACAGAATTTGTCATCATCGTTGCAGACTCAGTCTCAGATGTTCTACTTCTACTACTCATCTAGTTTCTCCAGCACTGTGTGTGGCCTTATTAAAGTAAACACATTCTCTGTATCCAGCGTGAATAACAGTCAACTGCCTGATGATGATACTGACTCTTTGTCACATAGCTGAAAACTACCTAAAATGAGACAAACAGGAAGAGAAAACAGAGTTTGACTTCCGATTAACTTTTCAGTATTAAACAACAATTGAAGGAAAAAAATAACATGTCTTCCCTGTTAGGAAACACTGTTACATTAAACAGCCAGATCCACGCCAAACCCATGCAGCAGCAAGATTTCATCACTCTCGTGATAAATACCTGAACAGAGAGAAACCAGAACAAAAGATGGTGAAAAAGACATTCCCCTCAAAAGGATGAAATGTAAAAAATTAAAAATAAATACATACCTTCGCTGATAGGACACAATGCAACACTCAGAGATCACCATCCAGATCAGTACCACAACAAGGCATTGTCATTTCATGCAAAACACATGGGGCAGCATTGACAAAAGGGATGCGCCCAGTGCATCCAAGATGTACTGGCACATCCCTGGCTTGTGCACTAGCATGATTCTGGAAGGACAGGGATGTGCCGGTGCATCACTGAAGCGCTGATGCATCATAGATGCACTGCACACCACCCATAATGTTATGTGGCGCATCTGGAGGGGTTGTGCAGGGGGCATGCCCATGCATATGGGATGCAGCCCCATTCACAGCCCAACTTGGAGGTGCATCTCTGGAGCAAGTCCCGAGATGCATCTTCAAAAGATAAGTCTACAACAAGTAGACTTAAGTGGGTGTCCACCAACAGGCAGGCTGCCACACTGCAGACAGCAGCCGTCTGACCTTGGCAGTCCAGCAATCCCCCACCTTCCCAGCCTGTATTCCCTCTACAGTGAAACATAGACCCAGGCATCCCTGTTAGGCAAACCTCCCCCCCCCTTCCTGCCCATATCCCGTAATGATACATAAAAATGCAGTCAGCCCTGGTAGGCTATTGGAACTCCCTACCCTGGCTTGACCCAATTACACTAACGATCTGTTAACAAATGTATCCCTGGTGGTCCGGTGGACCACCCACCACTACACCCACACAGACACCCCCTCCACACCCTGCTCTTCCCGTCCCAACAAGTCCTGAAAGTCAACAGGCAGCACACCCCACTTGCATAGCACCATGGCTGCCTGCTGACAGAGCAGTCTGTGAATGACAGCTACTATACTACTGTAAGCCCATTGGAGACCCTGTTGACCAATGGGATTGCACTGCATACTGTAGGCTGTAATTCACAACTTTGTGAATGAAACAGGTCATTCACAAAGTTCTGAATGACAGCCTACAGTATGCACTGCAAGTCCATTGGTCGACAGGGTCTCCAATGAGCTTACAGTAATAGAGTAGAGTAGCTGTCATTCACAGACGGCTCTGTCAGTGGGCAGCTGTGGTGGTATGCAGGTGGGTTGAACTGCCCGCTGACTTTTGGGACTTGCTGAGATGGGGGAGGGGTGGGGGGTGCCTGAGGGTGGGGGATTCCACTGGCCCACCAGGGAGAATTTGTAATTCACTTCCTCAGTGCAATCAGGTCAGAGTGGGGGGGGTCCACTAGACTACCAGGGAGTATTTGGGAATGTATTATGAACACCAACGGACTTTGGGGTGGGAGGGGGTTCCACTAGACTACCAGGGAATGTTTTAGAAATGTATTATAGACACTAACGGACTTCAGAGTGGGAGGGGGTTCCACTAGACTACCAGGAAGTGTTTTGAGAATGTATTACAGACACAGACGGACTTCAGGGTGGGACAGGGGACCCCTAGATTACAAGGGGATTTGAACATGTTTCCACTGTGGGCAAAATTGGGGCTTGCTTTCAGGGAGCTGGGTGCATCCTGCTGGATGCATCCCTGCAATACTCATGCAAATGTGGCAGTAACGTCATGCAAATGGCCCCATTGTGCCTTGCATGCCTAATGGCTCCATTTGCATGTTTGTGGCCTGTGAATGGCAGCTTTGGGCACAGCACAGCTGGAGATGCACTGCCCCATTGTTTTCCCATCCCAACCACGGGGTTGTGCTAGCGCATCACAGGCTGGACTCAATTGTGGTATTCACAGAGGGGATGCACTGGGAGCATCCTCTGGAACATCTTCTATGAATACCACAGTTCAGGGACAGTGCATCTCATTTGCATTGGGGCAGCTGAGATGCATCATGTTCAAATGCTTTGAGAATCCTGCCCATGGAATTTCTGGTCACTGGGAGCATGGGGACTGAAACACAGCTGCCTGAAGTATTTGCTCTGGTAGTTGAGAAAAATTCTGGCAGTACAGAATTTATGTATGTTGTGCTTTTCTCATAACTTCATCAATGTGTGTCAGAAGAACTGTATGGGAACTAAGACATAGTACATCACCTTGTAGCAGCATCCAGCATCCTGAAGTATTTATTCTGGTAGCTGAGAAAAATTCTGGGAGCATTGAATTCCAGTATGTTGTGAATTTTCTCACAGGTTCCCCTAAAGTGCATTACAAGAACTGTGGTGTGGGGACTAAGACATAGTACATCCAGCAGCCTGAAATATTTATTCTGGTGCTTGAAAACAGTTCAGGGATCACAGAATGCAAGAGTGTATATTGCACTTTAAGCAACATTTCACATGATGTGCATTACACAACTGTGCCAGTGTGACAGACTTATACAAGTTGACATTGGTGAAAAGCTTTTCACACTGAATTAGCAGAAAGTGCCTTACAAGAAATGTGGGGGGAGGGGGAAGTGACACACAGCAGCTCAGCAGTACACTCTAGCATTAGTGAAAGTAAAAAGACTAAGAGTGGGATTGTGAGTCTAAAAAGGGAAGAAGAGAAGTGTGCAGAGTGGGACCAAGAAAAAGCAGAAATCCTGAACAAGAATTTTTGTTCAGTATTCACAGAAGAAGGAAAATGGGAGGGACCAAAGCTAGGCAATGGAATCACCACTGGGAGGGAGGTGGACACCAGTCAATTTAAGAAGGAGAGAGACTTAAAGGAACTTGCTAATTTGAAAGTGGACAAGGCATTGGGGCTGGACAGGATACATCCCAGCATATTAAGAGAACTCAAGGAGGTCCTGGCAGTGTCACTGACAGCCCTGTTCAACAGTTCACTGGAAACAGGTGTGGTACCAAAGGACTGAAGGATGGTGAATTTAGTCCCTCTCCACAAAAGTACGAGAAGGGAGGAGGCTGGCAATTACAGGCCAGTCAGACTGACCTCAGTGGTGGGGAAATTAATGCAATCACTACTAAAAGAAAGGTTTGTAAAATACCTCAAATTCAGTGGTGCACAGGATCCAAGGCAGCATGGATTTACAGCGGGAAGCTCTTGTCATACAAATCTGATAGATTTCTTTGACTGGGTGACTAGGGAGGTGGATCATGGAGGGGTGGTGGATGTGGCCTACCTGGATTTCAGCAAGGCCTTCAACACCGTTCCACAAAGGAGGCTAGTAAACAAGCTGGGCAGCCTGGGAGTGGGCCCCTGGATAGTAAACTGGGTCAAAAAATGACTGAGCGATAGGACACAGAAGGTGGTGGTGAATGGAGTTCAGTCCAAAGAGAGGGGGTGACCAGTGGGGTCCAGCAGGGATCAGTGCTTGGACCAGTCTTCTTTAATGTCTTCACAAGCGACATTGCAGAGGGGCTGGAAGGGAGGATGTGTCTCTTTGCAGATGACACGAAGATCTGCAACATGGTTGACACTCCAGGAGGAGTAGAGAAAATGAGAAGAGACCTAAGCAAGCTTGAGGAGTGGCCAAGGGTGTGGAAGCTAAGATTCAATGCAAAGAAGTGCAAGATCATACACTTGGGGCACAGAAAGTTAGGGAAGGAGTACATGATGGGAGGGAGGTACTGATGGCCACCAAACAGGAAAGGGACCTGGGAGTAATCATATCAGATGATCTAAACATTACCAAACAATGTGAAAAGGCTGTGAGAAGGGCCAGTGGAATACTGGGGTACATAGGGAAAGGTATCCCCAGCAGAAGGAAGGAGGTGGTGATGCCACTATATAGAACATTGGTTAAAACTCATCAAGAGTACTGTGTCCAGTTCTGGAGGCTGCATTTCTGGAAGTACATAGACAGAGTAGAAGTGGTTCAGAGAAGGGCAACAAAAATGGTGTAGGGGGCTGCACCAAAAGTCATATGAGGGGAGGCTGGAGGATCTCAATATGTATTTCCTGGAGGACAGAAGGGGGGATATGATAGAGACTTTCAAGTACCTCAAGGGTGTAAATAAGGTACAAGAGAGTAGCATCTTGAAAAAAAAAGATGTTCAAACATAAGGGGCCATGATATGAAGATGGGGGGATAGACTTAGCGGTAATGTGAGAAAGTATTTTTTCATGGAAAGGGTGCTGGATCCATGGAACAGCCTCCATGCAGAGATTGTAGGAGCAAAAATGGTAGGGGAATTCAAAAATGCATGGGACAGACATAAAGGAACTCTAGCTATAGGAAAGAGAGGGTAATCCACAGATCATTTAGAATTTACAGTATATGAAACAGGTAGGGGAAATGGGCAGACTAGGTGGGCAAAGCAGTCCTTATCTGCCATCATATTCTATGTTTCTATTAGCTTTAGGAGCAGTATAACATTGCCACCACTTCCTAGTTTCCTGTTTGTGACATAATTTCAAAATGGAAGAAATGTATGTATTAGGCTTGAGCAACTGTGTAGACTTGCCTAATGTGCTTTACAATTAAATATGGTATGAGGTGGAGACTTCAACAGTGCAGCAGTAGCTACCATCATTTCATAATTTCATGTCCAGGATGCATTTTATGGAAATAGGAACAGGGGGAAAGAGACTGTCTTGGGTGAGGAAACAAGTCACAGTGTCAATATACGAGTGATACATTGCACCATTAGCTGTTGCACTGAAATAAAATATTCAGGCCATGAAAGTTAGGGGATATAGAGCTTTTCAAATGCACTACATAATTAAACAACAATGCTTTAACAAAACAGTAGTGTGAGAGAAAAGAATGATATGGCACATAAACAGTTCCATAAAAAGAAAAGAAAATGTAGATATAGGAAAGACAGAACATATCATTTTTAGGAGAGAGCAAGAAATACAGAAGAGAAGAACAGAGTGAAACAGTAACTGAGAAAGATAGAAAAAGGCTATTTTTTTGTATTGTTAAGAGTTTTAAAATTGTTGTGTTTGTTTTATTTAATTTTTTTTTTTAAGATGGGCATAACAAAAGGGAGAGGGAAGAATAAGAGCAGAGGTGGTATAAAAGAGGGAGGAATGAGGACTGAAGTAAAATGGTTAGAAACACACATAACAATAACCGGATTGAGAAACATGAATTGCCCATATGTGTTTTTTAGTGCTCACTGCCAGATGGCCCAGCAGCACCAGCACTGCCATGATGGAGTTCTGCCATACCAGCGAACTGCAGTTGTTGGTTGGCCAAGAGCTGGCTCATCATGTTCTCTAATGAACCTACTCTGTCAAAGAATTCCCCAAACTCCTCCTGCAGTTCTTCAATCACCACTATGGTGCCTTTCAGCAGTGTGAGTGCTGCAGTAGGGGCTGGTGCTGGTGCCAGGGCTGGTGCAGGTGCCACTACTGTGGCAGGTGCCTCTTTCCTGTACCACTTTGTTGGAGGTGGCTCCCCCCAGGAGGCACAGATTGGTCACCACCACTTGCTGCCTCCTACTGGGGGGGGGGCTCCCATTTCTCCCTGTGATTAATGGTCAGGTGAATGTGTTGGCCACCTGTACCAAGGTGGCTCACTTTTCCATGGCTAACCGTTATCTCACAGATATTTTATGTCACCAGAGTCTTGTCATTAGGGTCCATGGTGAAGTACTCCCAGACCAGGGACAAATGTGACTGTCTTGGTCTGGGAGAAATGGAGTCAGAGGAGGATGGCCAGGACTACTCAGGAGGGACAGCCTGTGGTGGTAGTACCATGGGTGGGGCACAGGGACTGCAGGCTGCTGTGGAATGAGTGAGACAGGGGGCTGCTGTTCAGCTGTTGGAGCTGGAATGGGAGCAGAGACAGAGGCTGCTGTGGGGTTCAGGCTGCTGTAAGTTAAGAGGGATGGAGTTGTGTAGATAGGGAAGTTGGTGGAGCTGGAGTAGGAGCTGGGGGAGATGGAGGCTGCTACTGAATCTCTGGCTGCTGTGGGGAAGGGGGCTGCTGGAGTACACCCAAACAAGGCATGATGAAGGCATATGGAACCCCATCCACCACCACGAGTCCTCATGCAACCCATGTGAGAGTGAGACTTCATTTTAATGAGAAAAAGAGTCAGAGAATGAGATTTACAAACAGATTAGATGAGGAAAAAGAGGTAAAACACAGAAGGATCTTAACTTAAATGTAGCAAAGAAAGGTCAGAAAATACAACTGATTTACTAATAAGAACACATAGAATTGATAGAGAATGAAAAAAGAATCACAAAAAGTGCTGAGAAACTGGAGAAAAATGAATTCTGACTTGAACTCTCTACTGTGCTTGGCAGGCTTCTGCCTCCTCTACTGACTAACAAGGCAAAACTGAAAGTGATGCTGCTCTGTGTAGAGATGTACATGTGACCTGCAGAAGCTCTTCAATGCAACCTTGAGACATTTGTTTTCCAGTAGCCTCATTTGACAAAACTTTGCCTTGGTGTACCCCAAGTTACAGACAGTTATCAGGCAAAGTTGCCAAATGCGAATTTGCTACAGTAGTAAATAGCAACAATCTGCAGATGTATCCGCGGAGGCAAATTTGGCAAATATGCCTTAACTCTGCCAGCAAATTTAAACTTCCCAATATCTCTATTTGCTGACCAGTGCCCTTCATGTTTCCCACACTCAACACAATACTGAGACTGCCATGGTGAGGTTCGCAGACTATCTGTATCATGCATTAGGCATAGGGAATTATATTGCCTCTGTGTTTTTGGACCTCAGGTGCACACGATTGCAATTGCTAATATCCCCTTAGACTTTAATCAAATTTGTTGCAGGGTCTCACAGGGTTCTACTCTTAGTTCCCTACTCTTTTCACTTTCCTTAAACTCACAGCCAAATGCCTGACCTTTTACTGAAAGTATCCTGTATGTTGATGATGCCATTATCTTTAGTGCTGGAAGGGACTTGACAACTTTAAACAAAATCATTCAGCATGAGTTTGACATTTCTCAGGCCTGGTAAACAACAGGATGGTCCTCAAAAAAAAAAAAAATGTCATGTTTTTTTTTTTCCTGGCTTACATAAGCAATCTATTTTTTTTTCCTTTCCTAATCCACGATTCACATGGCACTGTAGTGGTACATGCCTCAGAGTTTAAAAACCTAGGCATGTTCTTGGACAGCCACACTATTCTTTCATACCCATGTCAACTATTTGGTCAAAACAGTACACCAGAGACTGGGTTCTCTTTAACGTGTTAAAAGGTTCCTTGTGCCAGAAACTAATACAATGGCCTCTGCAACCTTTTACCATCCCAAATCACTGAGGAAGTTAACATTCCTCCATTCAGATCTATGCTCCGACATCTGATTGATAATATGCACTGTAGCTGTTCCTAATCGTTTCTAATGTTTGTGTTCTAGTAAGACAATGTCTGTATTTTACACAATGTCTGTATGTTTTTTTTTACATTGTATTTATTCTGTATATTTCAACAACTCATGGATTATCTTGAAAAATATAATAGGTTAACTCAATTCCAATTTGGTTTTAGAAGTGGCAGGTCCATGGCTACTGCACTCATGGATTTTCTGGATTTAGTTGTTGCCCCTCTTAGGGCTGCAGAGTCTGTGGGTGCAGTGTACATGGACCAGTCAAAAGCATCTGATTTAGTGGATCATGGTTTCTTATTAAAAGCTTTAGAGAAAATTGGTCTGGATGATGAACATTGGAAATGGTTCTGTTCCTATTTAACCAACAGGACTCAAGTAGTTACGGTAAATGGTTATCAATCCAAGTTTCTGTCTGTGAAAGGAGAGATTCCCCAGGGATCAATTATGGGTCCCCTTTTGGTCTACCTAACCATATGAAACACTCTCAGATTAGACTGTATGCAGATGATACAGTACTTGTTATCATTAGAAACAGCCCTGAGCAGGTGGAACAAAGACTGCAACTAGATTTCCTATCGATGCAGGGCTTATTTACCTCTTTAGGTCTGATAATTAATAACAAAAAAAAAAAAAAGCTATGTTTGTTGGTCCAAGCCAGCATGGGAAAAGTAAACCAAGTCCCAAACTTTCAATATGGACTCAAGAAGGTAACATATTAGTCCAAACTTCTGCGTACAAATACTTGGGTGTATACTTTGATCAGCACCTAACTTTTGAATATCATATAAAGGAGCTTACAAAGAAAATTAATATTAGGATTATTGCAATGACACAGATCTCAAATTGCACAACTAAACAAGTTTGTTTGATGATAGTCAATCAGTTAATCTTGCCAGTTATCAATTATGGGTGTCATATTTATTGTCACACCTATAAAATCCATTTACGGAAACTGGATACAACATATAGCAGGCTGGTGAGATATATTTTAAGATGTGAATACAGTTCCCTTTTAAGGTGAAGCCCTCTTGATATAAGAAGGAAGGGTATCTGGGTAAATCTTGTCCAGGGGATTTAAAAAAATAACATCCTTTTAGGACTAATTGAAAAGCTGCAAAAGCCAAGCCATGGTCTAAATTTATGGAAAAGGGGTGCTAGGGATTTGATAGTAACTAAAAGTAACAAATAATTTTACTAAAATGACGTTTCAGTACAAAGCTGCCAATAGCTGGAATGAGCTTCCACTTGATCTTCATAATTCGGAAATTTCATCAACTACTTTCAAGACAGCTATGAAATTAGAACTAGCTTTTCGACATGTCTGTTTTAACTGAGATTAGGGAATTTACATAAAATGGATCTGTTTTTGAACTTGTGTATTACGTAATTGTTAATTATTGACTCAGAGTTTTCTATGTATCCATGTAGTCACATTGTCTATTGTAACCTAGATGATTTTTATTAAACAGGTACACCTTGTAAAAAGGGTATTCGTAATCCTAATGGTGACATCACTGTATAAATAAAATTTTACTACTACTACTGTACAACTGGTTACTTGTGAAAATGGGCTATTCTAGCTCATTATGCACTTCAATATTTACTATTTATTTAAAATTTGGTAGCTGGGAAAGGCACACTGAGCCGAGACTCATTTCCAGGTGCGACCTGGGGACAGAGGATACAAAAAAAAAAAGGATTACAAAAATTTAGATACAGTAATATACAATATAAAAATATTGTCATCTTGTAAAATCAGGTTTAAAATACAATTTTACATGAGAAAAAAGAATGGGAGACAGAGAGGAGGGCAGGAGTTTAGTTGGGAATTAGGTCAGTGAACAGCAGCAAGATGTAGCAGGGGCAAGTCTGAGAAGGCACTTAAGTGCAGGAAAGGCGGGGATGAGGCGGGTTTGGAGGGGGAGGTTATTCCAGAGGGAAGGGAGTCTGAAAGAGAAAGCAATTGTCCCAGCAGCAATGCAGGCATGTGGGGGGGTGAAGGAGCAGAGGTAATATGTGCGCATGGGGTAGGGGGATGGGTTGGCTGGAGCTAAGAGGGAGGAAAAGTAGAATGGAAGAGTGCCAAACCAGTATTTAAAGATGAAAGTAGAACAGTGGGATTAGTGTCTCTGTGAGTGGGATTGGAGAGACAGGGAGGATTAGAGGTTGCAGTGTTGAGCCGGGCGGGGGGAATTAGAGGCAAAATGACAGAAAGCGTTGAAGTGGACATCAAGTTTGTTAAGGGAGGAGGCCAGGGCTGAGTCATAGACAATGTCAGTGTACTCCAAGACTGGGAGAATCCATTTCACAAAAAGATCACGTTGGACTGGGAAGGAAAAGTTACCACTGTGATGGTAAAAAAGCCCCAGTTTTGAGTGAAGAGCATTAAAGGGCATTAAAATGGGAAGAGAAAACCAGTAAAGGATCAAGCTACACTCCAAGGTATTTGTAGGCAGGGACCTATTTGAGAGGGGTGCTAGCAGGGGAGGAGAGGGCAAGGAGGGAGGGAAGTCTGGCAAGTTTCTGCTTGGAGCCAAAGGTCATGGCTACGGTCTTTTTGGCATTCATTTTTAGGCTGTTTGCTTTGAACCAATTTGTTACAGCAGTGAAATCATGTTGAAGGGGAATTTGGATGTCTGGGGCAGAGGGACCAGATAGGAAAATGATGGCATCACCCACATACATGTAGATGTGGGAGCGGGTACATACAGAAGGCAAAACAGTAATAAACAGAGAGAAGAGAACAGGGCTGAGGATCGATCCCTGGGGGACACCTGCAAGGACAGGGAAAGGGGGAGATACAACGTTGCTAGCTTTTACTGACTGGGAATGACCAGTAAAATAAGAATTAAACCAGGAGACAAGAGCAGGGAAAAGACCAATGGTGCTAACTTGTTTAGAAGGAGAGGGTGGGAGATGGAATCAAACGCCTTTACAAGGTGATCTGCCCTTGATCCACTGCAGAACAAATGGTGTCTGTGAAATGAAGAAGGGAGGAGGTAGTGGAGTGAGATTTCTTAAATCCAGATTGAACAGGGGAGAGAGTGTTGGAGGCAAAGAGGAAGTCATTTAGCCTTGCGAGGACAAGGGATTCTTGGACCTTGGTGATTGAGGGGAGAAATATAAAAAATAAAATCGAAATGAAATGAAACTTAGTACTGGAGATGTCATAGCTACTGTATGGCTCCTGCTGTGGGCCCTGATCCCAGAATAGGGATGGCTGATCAGTAAGCACACAGTGACTATTGCATGGACTGTGTACACATACAGCATGTGAAGCAGACACCACATCTGATACTCAAACATTCTCTGTTCTGCTGCTGCATCAATGCAATACACTCCTCATAACCCCATACCTGCAACCACATAATTAGGTACACTCATGTTACAGTGCTGGCCACAGAAACAAATTCTGGTCAGAGCTGATATGGCTGTGGAGAGCTTTTAGGAGTGGCAAGAGTGTGGAAAAGAAAATGGAGTGCTTTTGCTGCAGCCATAAATAATGCTACAGTACTGTGCATGCTTGATACTCGCACATGTGCAGTTTGCCCTGTAGTCAGCCCTGCTCAACATGGTGGTGCTGACATAACTATGTATGGACGATAGTCCTGCATGCACAGTTTAAGTCCACGTCACCATGTTGCACATGATGGCCCTCACTGCTGCAGTTGCAGAATGGAAATGTAATGCTCCGGGAAGTGGGTATGTTTACGTAGCCAGCGGAGGGGAAGGGCTGCATAAACAGAATCACTGGAAACTATGTCAGAGCATTGTGGCAGCACATCAGACAGTGGTCCGGTGATGTGCTTTCACCTTATACAAATCTGATGATGTCATAAATTCCATGGAGCTTGGCCCATGTAGCCATACAAGTCAGACTCAGGAAGAGTCTATTAACAAACTAGAGATCTGGTCTGCGACTTGCTCATCATCACAGTCACGTTGTCATTCTTTTCTAAGCAGTAATTTCTGGCAAATATGCCTTAACCATATTGATCTCAGTGCTGGTAGACTATTTCTGGTTTTCCCCTGATAGTATTTGGCAGGGGTAGTAGTAATCTTGATGTGGTAGCTGCCACTGGTGACATGCTCTGGAAAAAAGTGGTCCCCATGCCTGCCTGCACATTTTAGAAATGATGGCTTTCCTTGTTTTTGTTGTAAACAAAATGATCCCTTTAACACAAAAACAAGGAGTCAGTTAAGGCCTCTAACCCCCCCCACCCTTTTTGCTTCAAGTGAGGAACATGATTATGGGTTTGCATCAAGGCCTAGATATTCAGAGTTGTGCAATGTGCAACCGACTTGCACCAGCGCAAACACAGAAATGCGTCCGGCACCATATTCAAACAGCAGGAATGTGTAGTGCAAAATCCATTGCGCCACTGCACAACAGTAATGTATGCGGCCAAGTACAGGGGAGCATGCCCATGAATATGTTGTGCAATGGCATATTCAGCTGAAACACACAGCACAACTGTGGAGCAATCCACAGAATGTGCCACACAGAGTTGAGCACATATAAAGGAGGCTCAATGACATGCACAGCAGAGGTGCAATCCAGGGGACCATAAGCCATGGACTCAGGGAAACTTGTAATGGAACAAGTGATGAGGGGGGTGAGAAGGAGGGAGGAACAGCAACATGGCCAAGGAAGGGCCCTGGGGTGGTATGCCCAACACAGACAGTACTGTGTCCAGCTCACATTCAAGGACTATGGGGACACTGAGATAGTGGGCTGGTACTGCCTGAATAGGGCAATTCCGAGCAGCTATGTGAGCTGTGCCATGATGAGCTGCAGGCACCCACCAGAAGGAGTCATGCCATGATGGTGAAGACCAAGGTGACAGAGGTAATGTGCCTGCTCACCACGGGCAACTTCCAGACACCAGTGGGCACAACCACTGGCATATCACAGTTAGCCACATCCCGCCTCCTCACCCAGGTCCTCAGCGCTCTGCTGCCACGTGCTTCAGAGTACATAAGATTCCTAAGCACACAGGCAGAGTGTACAGCAAACATGCAGGAATTCCACAGGGTGGCACACATGCCCGGCATGATAGGGGCCATTGACTGTACCCATGTGGCCATACGCACACCACCTGGCCCGGAAGGGGCATATACATCAACAGAAAAGGCTACCCCTCTGTCAACTGCCAGGTGGTGTGCAATGCCACTGAGCGCATTATCAATGTGTGCATCACACACCCTGGGAGTACACATGATGCATTCAAATGGCACCAGCTGATTCTGTGCCAGCAGTTTGAGAGTGGGGTGATCCCCACGGGGCACCTAGTAGGTGAGCAGGACCTGGGATGAGGTGATAGAGAGGCCATGCAGGGCACCACACAGCCACAGCATGGGGTGGTGGGAGATGTGCACAGCAAAAGGTGTGGTCACAGGACAGGGAAGGTGAATGGCAATGGTGCAGGGGTGCATGGACAGCAATGCACAGGCATGACAGACACAGATGACGTGTCATGCATGGTAGCACGGTGGCCGTGTGGGGGTGTCCATGTCCAAGACACACAGGGTGGTAGTGTGATGCATAGAAGGTGGCCGTGGGAACAGGCTATGCCAGGTGGTAACCAGCACATGTGTTCTTCCCACAGGTAACAGTGCATCCCCCCTTTGGCCCTGGCTGCTCACCCCCATCCGGTGACCATCCAATGTTGCAGAGGAGTGGTACAACAAGGCACACATCACAACACACAATATCATAGAGCGAGTCTTTGGCATGCTCAAGATGTGACTCCATTGCCTATATAGCTCCAGTGGTGCCCTACAGTACAGCCCTGCAAAAGCCTGTGGCATATTCCTGCCCTGCTGCATGCTGCACAACATGGCGTTTGACCATGGGATAGCTGTCCAGGTGGTTGAGTGCAACAGCAGTGATGATCATGGGGAAGATGAGCCAGACGAGGGTGTGCAGCCACCCATGGACAGGAGGGACCCAAGGCTGGCGGCCATGCCAGGAGGCACAGAGACAGCATTGTGGAAGAGCAGTACAGGAACTGCAGATGAGGACCATTCACGGCAGCTGTGCATGCATGGCACACAACACACATAGACACACACGGCCACGCAGGGATGCATGCAGGGACACAGGCATCCACACAGCACACACAGCTGAACACACAGGCACGCAGACCCATGCCCACACCACAGTAGAGCAGCACAGGTGGATGCACCCACCCAAGTGCCATGTGTTGGACACACATGTGGCCATACCCTGGCTGGCACATGCTGCACTACTGCCACAGAGTGCACAGCAGGGCACAGAGGAGCAGGTGGGACACACAGAAAGGTGCGGTAGGTGAGGTGTCAACACACACAGCAGTACAGCAGGCTGTGACATGGATCAGAGGGTACATACTGGCACACAGGCAAGGCCAGCATGGTGCTACTCTCATCATGCCCATGCCACATGGTCCAGCAGTACTGCCCGCACACATGGTAGACATGGCCCAGGCCACATGTAAGCAACAGCACATGCACAGGGCCGTGCCCAGCCATGTGCACAGCAGCCAATAGCAGCAGGTAACAGGACAGGGCAGCACACGGCCACCACAGCCATGTGGGTGGCCACACCTGGACTGTGTGGCAGGCACTGGCTGCTCAACAGCCACAGGTGGTGTCACCAACACATTGATGGGGTAGAGGCCTGAGAACATGACCAGGGGTGTAGAGACTGCCAAACAGACTACTGTCAGGTGTGTCGGGGATGGGCATGGTAGTGGTCAGCATCAGCCATGCTGGGGTTGCCAATTGCCATGACTGTGGTGTGTACGTGGCACTACAGGGAGTCCTGCACTCCCTGCTGTGTCCAGTGGACACCAGCAATGCAAATCCGGCAGCAATGGCCCCTGCAATGTGGTCCAGCAATGCAGTCATGGCCTCCTGCAGCTGCCAGATCTCATCAATCAGCTGAGCATGTCCATTGTCCCCTCACTCAGCCAGTTGATGCACCTCCATCCACAGCACACATATCGCTGCCCCGAGTGTTACCTGGTTGTCGATGGAAGCACGCAGCAGCCTGGTGTGCTCATCAAGCCTGTCAGCACCGGGCTTAACTGAGGCTGCCGCCGACATGCTCGAGGGGGGTAGCATGCCATGCAACATCCCTCGCCTGGGATTGCTGCACAGCTGTCTGCACAGGTGATGGGTATTGAGTGGGTGCTCCGATGGTGGGCCCTGTGGGGGGCTTCACAGTGGTCCCCATAGCCCCCTGCTGCACCCACATGACCTGCTGGAACTATCCCGCAGCACCAGTGCCCACACCAGTACCCTGACTACAGCTGGCACCCGGAGCAGCACCACCACCTGCTACTGTGCGGCCATGGTTTGGGGGAGCCTGTGTGGGTGTCATACCGACCATGCTGGCTGCCGCTGCCTGTGCTGACACCTGTCCCTGGGGTGGTGTGACAATTCTGGTATTGCACAGGATCAGGGTTATGTCATCATCACTGTCAGAGGCACCACCCTGCTGTTTTGCAGGCACAAGCACCGTTGGGGCATTCATGAGCAAGAGGTCGGCCAGTGGATCATCATCACCCTGTCCTAGGAACTCCACAAACACCATACCGCTATGCAGCCCACAGTTTGTGGCCAGAATGTTGGATGACATGGATGGTACAGCATCATCAGGTGCCACATCGCTGGTCTCATCCCGCACTGCACCCCTGAGGCTTGATGGAGCTGGAAGACAAAAAGAGTAGTATCAGTGTGGACAGTGGCACAGTGCATGCTGTGCTGAGTACTGTGTAATGTACACATGTGCATCACAAACATGCCAGGCCACACCAGCATCTGGCTGTGCAACACTGCACAACAGGGCAGCCATGCCACAGGCATGGCACAGGTCAGGTCAACCACATTGTGCAGCTACACAATGCGGCATTGCACTGGCACACGGCTGGCAGGCATGACCCCCCCACTATAGCCCCACTCCCAGGACATGCCCCATGCAGTGTGTTGTGCCACAGCTTGTGACTACTGTGGCCCTGCCTAGGCTGGCACATACCACTGTGCACGCACAGCTGTAGCGGCATGTAGGGAGCCATGCACATTCTGGACCCCACCCACCCTCCCAGTACATGCCCTAGGCAGCAGGCACACTGCACACAGGGGCCCAGGGACATGCACAGTGTGCCTATGCATGACGTGCATCACACCATGCCACACCAGTCACAGGTATGCAGCACACTGGCAGTTACCCAGGCACGCCAGTGGCATGCACATGCCCCAACCCCACAACACCTGCCATCATACTCACAGTGCTGTGACCAGCTTTTACCTGTCTGGAATCCCCCACCTAGGACACCCTCAATGGCTGCCCCACTGATGGTGGCTGCAACAAGCTCCTCCCCCGCTGACAGGACAGGTGTCATTGCTAGACCACCGCCCATCCTATTGTGTGATGCCCTGATGGCAACAACATTTTGCTTGATGTGCCTCCTCAGTGCCCTTCTTCTTTTTGCACTCCTGTGCACTGCGGTTGTGGCAGCTGTGGGCATTGACATACGTTGCAACCTCCTCCCACCCAGTGGTATGGTCCTTCGTGGTCCCAGTGGCCCCACTCAGTAGGTCCTCCCTCTCCAGGTAGGTCTCAAACAGGGCCTGCTGCTCATCCTTCATGAAGATTGGCCTATGCTTCCTTAAAGGCACCTGCTATTCACTTCCCTCTGACTCTGACATGTTGTGACCTGTGAACAGTCAGACAGTGCACCAATGAGCAGCATGTTAGCAGTCCATGACACAGTGCAGCATTGACCCCCAGCACAGCAGTAACAGTAACCAACACAGTGTGGACAGTCTTACCTTAATGGCTGTAATACCTGTCAATGACCTGTACTGTTGTTGTGGTTATATGGCTCAACTCATACAAATGAGTCTCTGCGCGGTAATGAGGTGCTAATGTGAACAACTGCACCTGGCGTTGGCTCATGAGGCTATTTGCATACGCTGGCTGAATATTGCAGAATTGCTCCTTGCACAACGGACTGTGTCATACACAACACGAATGCTCAGGAGCAATCCACAGGTGCACTTCCAGCGCATGTGTGATGCGCATATCCACACCTGCCATGCATGATGGCAGCAGGGCACCATCCCATGTGGCATATAGCACAGCTGATTGTGCTGTGCATGCCTGTCCTGTTGTGCATGTGTCCTTGGGCACATGCCGAGCAAGCAGAATGGATTCACTGTTGTGACGGACCGCACAACTAGCCCTGCTATGCAATGTCAGTGACCGTGCAAGGGCAGTCACTGCGCCATAGATATGTGGCCTGTGTGGCACCGCATGCCCTTTGCAGCATGGCGGCTCTGACAGCACACATGTATGCTGGTCATGGATGTGATCCCGATCTCCTGCCCATATGTCCAGTGTTGCGTATGTGCGGTATTGTGAGATAGGCCATGGTTGTGCATGTCAATCATGCATCTATGTGCTGCACGATCATGGCCTGTGTGTTACTGTTGTACATGTGGTGCAGCAGTGCTACAACTGCTTCCAGTGCATGCCACATTGCTCTGCACTACTGGTGGTCTGTGCAGCTAGTATGGTGCAGTTGACAGGTCAGGGGAGATGGGCCAGGAATTGGTCAGACGTCGAGATGGCCAACCTGGTGGCTTTGGGGGAGCCCCTGGTGGACCAGCTGTGTGTGGCAAGGGATATGAATGAGGCCCGGTCACTGGTGTGGGATTATGTGGCAGAGGGCCTTGAGAGAGATGAACGGGTGTTGCCCAGACAGGGGAGCAGTGCCACCACTGGTACAGGGACCTGCAGTGCCATGACTCTAAGTGGCTGAGAAGGATGCAGGACTGTGCCCACCGTGGTTCGGTCCCACAACCATGTGTTTGTCTCCGTGCATTGTGCATGCTGCCACTGTCCAGTATTTGTGCTAATGAGTGTGCTGCCTATGCATCTGCACCTGCACATATGGAGGCCCGGCACTGCTGGGGGTTGTGTGTCCAGTGCAGCAGCACCATATGACTGTGCGTTGCACGGCACCAGGGGCCCTGACATCATACCCCTCACACGGTATGGTATCTCTGCATGGGCTGCGGCGGTGCTGTGTTCTGTGTCCAGCCTGCAGGAGGAGGCTGTTCATGGCATGCCACTTATGCTCCTTTATGTCTGTCCTTCATCCACAGGACCGGAGGCACACAGGAGGGCCAGGGAGGATGCTGCTCACATGGACCAGCGCCATTATGATGTTGCTGCAGCAGGGCCAGCACGACAGGTGGTAGGTGAGTGTGTGCAGCCTGGTTCAGACAGCTTTGCAGGGCCTGAGATGGTTGGGGCTGGTACATCTCCAGGGCACTGCTGTCATGCAGAGCCATGGCATGTGTTAGCGCACTGGCACCACTGCCTGTGTTGGTCAGCAGAGTGGATGGCAAGGACAAGCACATGGCCTCTATGTGGTGGCATCCTGTTGCTGTCACTGGTGGTGTGTGTGTGTGTGTATATGTGTGTGTGTGTGTGTGTGTGTGTGTATCCCATGGTGAGCTCATGCTACTGTTGGACGGCTCTTGTTTTGACCAGCACAGAGGTGAGCACATGGTGCTCTGTGGTGTGCCACCCAGTATGTATGAAGGACACTGACCAGGTCTGCTGTGGCTGTCTGCTGTGCATGTGCTGTTGGCAGCAACATCGATGAGAGTGCACCACAGCTGTCCTATGCACACACAGCCCTCAGGGAGTGGCCTTCTGCTGTGTGGGACCTGTCACTTAGTGGCTGTTCTGTGTTCCCCTTTCATAAGTCACCCTGCATCAGGTGGTGGACGGCGTGATGTTGGTGTCCTCAGTGAAGGTATGCTCCAGTTGCAGCGACTGACACCACGGCTCATCTCCCACACAGCAGTGCACATCCAGCTGAGCTGGCAACAGCTGACAGCTATGAGGGAGTTATTGATGGCAGTACACAGGATGCATCTGACCTTGCAGCAGCTATGGCAATAGCCACTGGACATAGCATAATCACCACCCATTTCACCCTCCCATGCCCACAACCCACCAGGACTGTTGGTTTTGTTCCCCTGTACACCATACACTGCCCCCTGTCCATCCCGTTTGGTACCCCTGTTTCTGTTGCCTAGTGTGTGGACCCATTACCTGTTGCTGTGTTTGCACTGTTGGCACCCCTGTTTCTGATTCTGTTGGTTTGTTCTACATTGTCTAGTAAAGTGTTTTCTACCATATGCCCATGTGTGTCTGTGTCTCCTTCGCATGCATGCTGCTGCACTGTGCTGCTGTTGTTCATTGCTGTGGTTGGGAAGGTCCCTGTCTGTGTACATACTGTCCCTGCAGTGTGGTTCTGTCGGGTGCACAGTGGCCTGTGTGCCACGTCTCTCTGTGTCACAGTTCATTGGGTGTGGGCTGTGTGCCTCCCCTGTGCTCGGTACAGTGTCTTGAGTCCCTGTCTGCCTGTGCTGGCCTGTACACCCCCAGCCATGCTGTCCATCTCGGCGCCACTGTGCTGTGTGGTGCTGTATCCTATCCCCATGTGTATCTGCGTGGCATGTGCACCATGCGGCCTGGCGCCTGTGTGGCAGTGTGGCTGTGGCACACTGTACATGCATGTTGCCTTCACACAGTGGCTGTGGCATCTTCCCGTCCTGTGTTGACTGTCGGGACAGTGGTCATGGGGTGCCCAGGCCCTGCATCCATCAGTTCCATGGGTGTTCCTTGCTTTGTCACATTGGTCACCTGGGTCTGTGTGGGGCACCAGGTATTGTCCATGGCACTTGGACCCTGTGCCTGTCCTGTGCCTCATGCCCATTGTCCCCTCGTGGTTCACCCCTGCCATCCCTGCCTTGCTCCTGTGCACTTGTGCAGCCCTGCCTGTGTTCCCTTGTGCATGGTGTGCTGTGATCCACCTGCTATTGTCAGCATGCCCACTTGCTCCTGCGCAGTTCGGGTTGCTCCAGTGCATGTCCAGTTCCGCTATGGCACTTTTGTTCTATATTCAGTGTGTTTTGCACAGGTGCATTTCTGTGGCACATCAGCTGAATATTGAATCAGTTTCTTATGGCACACCCGGGTTGCGCTGCATATCCTATTGCACACGTTCAGGGTACACTTTAGAATATCTAGCCCCAGATGTACAGTGGCAGCCATAGATGCATGATATTGTTAAACAGTAATCAACCGTATGTAAAAGCTCTTCTTTTTTTTTCATGTGTGCTTTCTTAATGTTGTCGATACAACTCCACCCATTTATTTATTTATTTATTTATTTATTTATTTTCATTTACATTTTTTCCTCCTTCTTGGAGCCACCCGCCGCCTTATCCATCTGCCCGGTCAAGGGCCGCCGGCTTCTGCTTCCAAATCGCCGCTGCCTTGATACCCCGTGGCTTAATTTCACGGTGGGGCCCGCAACACACGGTCCCTATATATGCCACGGGCACTGTAATTAGGTCAGGAACCCGGCCTGGAAGCACATTGAAGCCACAGTGAGCTTCATCCGTGACGGCGGGCGGCTTCTCCTCATTTTCCGGTTTTCTCCCCTGGGGGAGGCGGGGTCGTGCAATGACACCAGCGTCCGCCCCGCCTCCAATCACACTGAGTGTCGGCTGCGTGGAACTCCTGGTCTCCACCAGGGGTCCCCACCACGCCAAACACTACCCACACCCTCCCCCCGGAGTAGGAGAGCTGCCCATAGGATGCTCAATCCTACTCCCCCCGGCCGGCCCTCTGTCGACCGGGTCCCATTTCTGAAACCAGTTCGCCAGCGTCATAGCGGAAATCAACAGCTGCGCCAGGCGGCCAGCTAACTCCACCCACTTATACTCTGCCCCTAGATTTCTGTGCTCCAGGTGCATTATTTTACATTTTTATGTTTAGGGAAAAAGGTCTTTCAAATGAGGGTAGTCACTAATCTAAATTCTTTATAGTTTTTTATGTTTCCTTGCACATGCGCAAGAAACATCTTGTGGAAGAATGACATTTCAGAGGTGTGTCAGGGATGAGTCCAATGCACGGCAATCTACAGTTGGCTTGTCCCTGACAGATCAATGAGCATGCAACCAGATTGTGACACTAGACACAGTTTCACAGCTGGAAGCCATTTTCTAGTTGAAAGAAATGAAGCACTCCAATGAGAGAGCTTCATTCCTTTCATTCATTGCCTTACTGATCTTATCGATTGTCTCCCCACCCAAACTGCAGATGTCCGGATACCCAGCCATACACTGCATCCCCCCCTCTCTCTGTGCCATAAGCAGTAAACAGTCCTAGCAGTAAAGAACAAATAAATATAATTTATCCTTCCCCCGACAGGCGTCCGCGTTGAACTTGTTTGTGTCTCTGTGTGAGTGACAGTGCGTTTTCTTGCCTCTGAGCTCCTCTCTCTCTAGTGTTTCATCTGTGCCACAATGCCCAGCCTGAGCATTGCTCTCTGTGATGGTACCCACTGACCTTCCCTGCAGATTAGAGTGAGAGTGCTGAGAAGTGAGGCAGCATTGACAGTAGAGCTGCAGCTTAACCCTGGACTGTGGGGAGAGAGAGACACAGGCTGCAGGGACAAACACCGAGAAGGAGAGGCAGCAGTGCCCCCCCCAAAACAGAGTGCAGGATCAAAAGAGGTGGTGAGTGGCACAAGTGTCAGGGACAGAGCAGAGAGAGATAGACCCCAAACGGTGACAGGAACATGCTGAGATGTAGCGAGTAAGTGGAATGAGAGTGATCACCAGGTGACAGGCTGACACTATTGCAGCACCACTTTGGTAGTGTAGTGACCATAACCACCATGACCGGTGTCTCCCAGGCCTGCAACTGAACAATGCATGTCCAATCAGTTCCAGTCAGAGATGGTGTCAACCCCCACCTTAAAACAGAGAAATGGAGTACAGTGTGTGCCCAAGCTTGTTTGCCATCCATTTTATTGCCACTCACTCTTCTGGCATCATGCTGTCAGTCTGACACTTTGTTTGTCTTTCTGAAGCCCAGTGGAAGTAGACAGGACACACAAATACACTGAGAAAGTGGCAACAAGAGTGCCATGACTGGGACAAAGAGCAGTGCTGCAGATTTTTCCTTTCACTGAGGGGGAGCAGAGGCCACAGAGAGAGAGCGTGAGTGTCCAGAAGAGACATAGTGTAAAACAAACTTGGTGCATCTATTCCAAAACTGCACAAGAGACAGAGACAAATATGTGAGTCACAAATCTTCCCCTTCACATTGACTAGCACAGTGTAGGGTGGGCACTGGATGGGCACCCCTGGGCAGTTGCTGCCCTCTACATGTCCAGCTCACATCAGCACATATGGAACAATCTGCAGTGACCAGAGACTGGTGTAGATTACTCATCTTCCACTCCACACAGGTAGGCACAGTGACAAGGTGACCTCCAGGTGGGCAGACCAAGCAGATAGATGACTGTGATCTGGCAGAAGTTGGTGATTTGTGTTCTTCCACAACCATCCTACTACTGCACATTGGCTGCCCCAGCCAGAGACAGAAATGTGATTTGCACATTTGACACACCATATCTGTTTCTGTCTAGCCTGGTGGGCTCCAGTTGGGTAGAAAATGGAGCTGCAGTCCAGATCCACTGGGTAGCCCGAGGCAATTGGCACCCAACACACCATTCCACATCTCTGCACATGTGAAGCATTTTATCCTTCCATTCCAGCTCCTGCACGTGGGGAGCACTCTGCAGGAGCAAATGACAGATGTGGTTAACACATCTGTCCCATCTTCACCCATCTGAGTTCCATGAAAGCTGGATCTGGCATTGGGTGGGCTCCAGGCCGGTGGCTGTGGGAGAATGATGCCCCAATCCCCCACCCCACCTCCACACAAGGGTAGCACCCTGCAGCAGCCATGGATAGAGATGCAAGTTGCACATCTGCCCCTTCATATCTGTCCCTGCTCCACCAGGGTTATCAAGAAGGTTGAAGTGAGCTTTGGGTGACTGGCACTTCCTCACCCTATGCCACACCTGAACACTTGCAGAACACTCTGCTTCAGCCAGAGGCTCTCCTACCTAACGTGCTCTGTCCATGGAGAGCAATCTGAGGTACTGAGATATAAAAATGTGGATCCTGTATCTGCCCCTCCACAACTGTTCGCACTCTGCTGGGTGAGTGAGAGAGGTCAGGATACAGTGGGTGCTCCTGAATGAGTGGTGCCCCTCTTTGACCCACCCCCCGTCTACCAGCCTAATACTTTACAGCAGCCAGAGAAGAGATATGGGTTGCACATCTGCAGCATCATAAACTGTCCCCATGTCAAACAGTTTCACACACAGGCTGAAGTGGGGTCTAGGATGGTGTCCCCTAAGTGACTGTTCCCCCCTCCATCCCACCTCCACACATGGGGGGCACTCCTCCCCTCAATTACACATTTGCACATAGACAGCACTCCTCCCCCCTCCATGTCTTCTTTGCATATGGGGAGCAATTCTCCTTCTCTAGCCCTCTTCCACATGGTGGACATAGTGTCTTATGTAATTAGAGTTGGTCTCAATCCTTGTTGAATTCAACATTGTACATATTCTGCTGGGGGAGGCCTCCTTGGAGTTCCCAGGGTTGGGTTGCAGCATTCCAGGGACAGGGCATTCTCGGAGGCTGCTCCTACCATGTGGAACTCCTTTCCTGTCTATTTAAAGAAGGATCCCTCAGTAGAAGCCTGTAAGAAGGGCCTAAAAATGTACCTGTTTCAGCAAGCTTTTATTGATTAATTGTTTAATGTTAGCGGGAAGGATAGATGCATTTTAAATCTGCTTCTAGTTGAATTTTACATACATTTTTGGCATATGATTTTATATTGTTGTTTGCTGTTTGTATTGTACAGCACCCAGAGTCCCAGGAAATGGGCGCTTTTATAAACACAGTATCTATCTATCTATCTTAGCAATCTATCTATTGTATATACTAATGTAAAGAAAATTGCTTTACTTTAATTTCTGTGTCCTTACTTTTTGTATCTCACACCATGTATTGTCTTTATCATTGCTTGTACAAGGGACCTCCTTGCAAATGAGCTTCACAATAAACCTGAACATGGAGGCTACTCTTCCCTCCATTCTATCTCCACACATGGGTATCATTGCTTCACCTCCATCCCACCTCCATACATTGTGAGCACTGATCCCCTGACCCCCCCATGCTTCACCCACTACACTTCACCTCCCCCACATGGAGAGCACTTCTCCCACTGCATCCCACCTCCGGCACATAAAGAGCACTCCTCCCCCCTCCATTCAACCTCCACACATGGGGAGCTTTCTTCCCCCTTCATATCAGCTCTGTACATGAGGAGCAATCCACCCCATCATCCCACTGCCCCTACATGGGGAGCATTGCTCCCCATCCATCCCACTCCTACACATGGGGAAATCTCCACACATTTGCAGCATTCCTCCTCTACCACCATCCCACCTCTGCATATAGAGAGACACTGTCTTATGTAACCCCTAGGTGGCGCTATCCCAAGGGCTACTACCCCTGCCTGCTTGGCTAGTAGCAGGTTAAGGGGCCTGAATTCTGGAACAGGTGCCTCCACCCAGAGGTCAGGGTTGGTAGTGGTCAAGCTAACCTGGGCACAGCCCTCCGGAATACTGTAACCCCCTTTCCCCGATAGTGGCCTGAACACTGCACAATAATCACTTTCACAATACTCCTGGTACACCACACAAGTACCCACATTGTTTGCACTTACCACCAGGGCTGGTTCCTCTGGCTTGACCCTGGGGACCCCCTGTAAAACAAGGTTAAGCACAGCAAATAGCAACTGGAGCCACAGACAGATTACATGCAGAAAAAGTTAGATCTGATTTATTCAGGGGACTTGAATAAGAGAGGGGCAAAATCAGGTTAATTAGCTTAAAGGTTATATCAATCAAGCAGTTATGCATGCTCTTTGAGTCCCCCCACACAGTCCACCTCTGGGTACCCAGGTAGAGAAGAGATGGGCTAGCCAGGACAGTTGCCCAGGGTTGCAGCTGGTTGGGGCCCTGTGATGGAAAATGCAACATACACAGTACGCAATATTTGTAATCCGAAGCCAGAGGGCTCTGTTTGTAAAGGAAATGAAACAACAAGACAATCAGATGACACACTCAGATTAAGCTGTTGTTGTAGGGAGCTACCCTGGTATTTACTCACGATACCCAAGACTGGACACAGGCTGGATGAAAATCGAGACTGCAGGTGGTTGATCTGGAATGCCAGGAGAAGCAGGGCCCACACAAGTCAGAGGCATCGTTCCTGTTCAAGCATGGAGCAGGGGGCTGATCCCCAGACAGGTGTCTCATCGATGGCTTCTCTGTGTAGTGGGTAGTCTGGCTGGGCCAGTTTGGCAAAGCCCAGACCACATGGAGACAAGTTCAGAAGCAGTCCGTTTTGGGCTGGATACAGCTTCCAGCAAGCAGAACACAGTTCACAGTGGGGAACTAACTCACAATCCACTAGCAGCTCATAGCACATTTACATGTAAGGGAATTCTACTGTACCAGGCAAAGCACTCCTCGGGCACAATGGCAAAGTCTCTGCACACACCGAGAGCTTAGGAGTAGCTGGAACTCCTGACAGGCTGATCGCATTCAGCAAAAATATTCGGTCTTCTTCAGGTTGAGCCTGGCCCACTTCAGTAGCTTACTTTAGTCACACAAATTTGGATTTAGTACAAAATAATTCTCTTCTCTCCCTTTCAGGTGCAGCATACCGGCATGCAGACCAAAAACTTAGCCTTTTCAGAGTTCTCCCACTCAGGATGGCTGCTCAGAAACACTTCAGCTCCTTCTTCCTCAGCTTCCAGCTCAGTTCTAACTGAAAACTGCAAGCAGCCAGGGACTTCCCCAAGATCCAAAAGATTTGGTTGGCTGATTTGGCTGTCAGTCAAAGCAAGAGCCCCCACTTCACTTGCAAAAAAGATGCAAAAAAAAAAGCTCCAAACTAAAGTTCTTACAGATTTTGAATTCAGACAGCTCCTGTAGTCCAGCTACATTTTAGGTCCCACCAGTACTGTTTGGTCCAATTTGCAGTCCAGGACCAAGATAGTGGAGACAAACAAAACAGTCCTTGCTACAAAGAAAGCAGGTTAGACAAACTACATTATCATTATCACTCTAAATGATTTTTCAATAAATAGTTACATCTTTCAACAGAGCTCCTTTTCAGGTTACTTAAGATGCAATTAGGCAGCTTCTAAAGAGACAGTACACAGAGGCTATACAAGCTCTGGTAATCACATTTAAACTGCTAAAACACAGGACACTAGCCTGGCAGTGAGCATTTAGGAAAGCTCAAGGAAGTCTTTTTGGGAACCCCCATTTGTAGGGGGGGTTACACTTACATGCTTATATGCTGGGCCATTGGAGATCTTAGTGCTCAACTCCAGGCAGCATGGGCAGAGACTGCACACCTCAAATTTCATATCCAAGAGGAACTATATTATAAGAACCACCTGCTATTTCCCCAACATCCAACAGAAGCACCTCGACTGCAGAGGGTAGTTGGTCCGGGAGGTTGGCAGGTGGTTAGGAGGGGCAAATCAGGTGCCCCATCACTCGGTGCTCTCCAACATGTTACTTCCACAAACCATATAAAAACTACAACCAGATATCTGCCTCTATCTCTGAAATCAAACAAAGAAGAAGAGGACACTGCAGAGCAGGACACTGCAGCACAGGAGCAAGCACGACAAATTTTGCACAAAACAGGAACCAAAACAAAAAAATCAACAAGGAAATCCAAAAAACTTCTGTTCATAGGAGACTCAATGATTCGGGGAGTAAATACCTATCTCAAGCCAGTGGTAATGGTCAGATGTCTCCCAGGTACATCAGCATGGAGAGACACTGACCACATTGCTAAAATTATTCAGGAAGCAGGGGAAATCATTGATGTCCTGGTACACATAGGGAGTAATTATCTCGCCAGCTGGTCAGTTGTGGAGACAAAGGAACACCTGACTAGGCTGGGTGACAAACTATCATCCATTTCATCCGGCATCTCCTTCACTGAGATCCTGCCAGTCTGGGAGAGGGGGGCAGATGGATGGAAGGTCAGAGAAGGGGAGATAGGGAGCTAATATGTGGCTCAAGGGCTGGTGCCAGGAAAAAGGACACAGATTTGTAGGAAACTGGCAACAGTTTTGGGAGTGAAAGTTCTTTAAATTTGATGGACTGCATCTGACTAAAGAGGGAATCAGTGCATTGGGGCAGAAGTTTGATGTCTTTGCAGAATATTTAAACTAGCAAATGGGGAGAGGGGTGAAGCACCCCATACGTCAAATGGGAAGAACACCCCTACCCACTCAGTTAGTGGTCAAACAGGAGTTCAGCACGTTTGCAGTTCATTTGCATTGCCAGGTAAGGAAAAAGGTCCAGCTCTCCATATGATGCACTGGTGAAACGCCAGACTTCACCCAACAACTAAAACACCAAAATCTGGCCAATGGAAAATCATGTACACAAATGCTCGCAGTCAGTGAAAAAAACAAGATCCCAGACCTGCAGGCAATAATGACAGAGGCTAAACTGGACATAGTTGCAATTAGCAAGACGTGGTTTACCAGTAACCACACTTGGGAGACTTCAGTACCTGGCTATGCACTGTTCAGAAATGACCGAGGTGCAAAAAGGGGGGGGGGTGGAGTGGCCCTGTATGTCAATGAAAATATCAAAGCTAGAGAAATTCAGAATACACATAAGGAGCCAGAAGAACTGTGGGTCATCCTGGAAACAGGAAATGGGACAGCCATACAAATAGGGGTTGTCTACAGGCCCCCAGACCAGGGAGAGGACATAGACACATTACTGTTAGAAGATATACAAAACATGACAGCTAAAGTGGAGGTTCTGATAATGGGAGACTTCAACATGCCAGATACAGATTGATCAATACCAGCAGGAACATCTGCCATAACTAGACATATAGTGGATTCTCTGCAGGGGGAGGGCCTCAAACAACGGGTACAACAACCCACAAGAGACAGGGCTATCCTAGATCTAGTACTGACTAACAGGGAAAAGATCACAGATCTCCAGGCAGAAGGTTACCTGGTGGCCAGTGACCATCACATGGTATGGTTCAGTTTGGCCACTACAACTAAATCATCCCATTCCAAGGCAAAAATATGGGACTTTAGAGGAGGAGCTTACTTTGATAAGATGGCCAACAGAGTTAAGCTAGCCCTGGCAAAAAGAAATTCAGGTGAGGGGGTACAGGCAAAGTGGGCAAGAGTTTAAGGATGCAATACTTGAAGCAACATCCCATTGTGTTACAGAGAAAAGGAAGTGCAAAAGAAGAAGGAAATCACTTTGGTTCTCAAAAACAGTAGCAGAAAAGGTCACAGCCAAAAGACTGGCCTTCAGGAAATATAAGGGAATGCAGTGGGATGAAGATAAGGAGGCATACCAAACTTCCCTAAGGGAAGCAGGGAAGGCAATAAGGCAGGCAAAGGCCCAAACTGAGGAAACACTAGCACAAACAGTAAAAGAAGGTGACAAGACTTTCTATAGATACATTAGTGAAAGGAAAAAGTCCAGAGGGGATATTGCTAAGATCAAAGGAGATAAGGGGGCATGTGAGGAGGAGGACCATGTAAAAGCATCTATCCTAAATAGATACTTCTGCTCAGTATTTACTGAAGAGAAGGTAGGGCAGGGCCCACAGCTCAGCACCATAGATACGGGGGGGAGGAAGGTGAGCACTAGTCCCTTCACAAAAGAAAGGGTCCTACAGGAGCTCGATAAGCTCAGGATGGGCAAGGCAATGGGGCCTGATGGCATATATCCCAGGGTACTAAAGGAGCTAAGGGTGGAACTAGCAGAGCCATTATCAGAACTGTTTGGTGAGTGTCTAAGCACAGGAGAGGTCCCAGAAGACTGGAGAAGGCTCATGTGATCCCGCTCCACAAGAGTGGTAGCAGGGAGGAAGCAGGGAACTACAGACCAGTCAGTCTTACCTCAACAGTGGGCAAGATTATGGAGGCAGTCCTTAAGGAAAGGATAGTGCAACACCTGGAATCCATAGGAGCACAGGATCCAAGACAGCATGGGTTTACAAAAGGAAGGTCCTGTCAAACTAATCTCATAGATTTCCTTGACTGGGTAACCAGAGTGGTGGACCTAGGGGGAGCAGTTGAAGTCACCTACCTTGATTTCAGCAAAGCTTTTGATACTGTTCCACATAGAAGATTGATTAATAAGCTGGGTAGGCTTAGGGTGGGTCAGAAGTTGGTCAACTGGGTGGCAAACTGGTTGACAGCAGAAAACAGAAAGTGGTGGTAAACAGTATACAGTCAGAAGAGATGCAAGCCACAAGTGGGGTAACTCTGGGATCAGTCTTGGGGCCAGTCCTCTTCAAAATCTTCATCACTGACATTGCAGATGGACTGGAGGGTAAGGTTTGTCTGTTTGCAGATGACACCAAGATCTGCAACAGAGTAGATGATCCTGATGGGGTGGGCAGAAGGAGAAGAGAGCTGGATAAACTAGCAAACCGGTTGAAAGAGTGGCAACTGGGGTTTAATGCAAAGAAGTGCAAGATCATGCACATAGGGAAGAGAAACCCTATAGACTGGGAGAGCAGTTGCTGGCAGTCACAAGGGAAGAAAGAGACTTGGGCATCATCATCACCGATGACCTGAAATCATCCAAGCAGACCACTAAAGCAGTAGGTAAGGCTAGGGGGATGTTAGGGTGTATTAGTAGGGGTATCACAAGTCGGAAGAGGGAGGTAATAATCCCTCTTTACAAGACACTGGTTAGGCCCCATCTGGAGTACTGCATGCAGTACTGGAGGTCACACCTTCATAAGGAAATTAACCAAATTGAGGCAGTCCAGAGAAGGGCAACCTAAATGGTGCAGGGACTGCATCAGAAAACATATGAGGACAGATTAACGGAGCTCAATATGTATATCCTAGAGCAAAGGAGAGAGAGGTGATATGATTGAAACATTCAAACACCTAAAGGGCATTAACAAGGTGAAAGAGTCTAACATGTTTCAATATAAGAAAAATAGCAGGACAAGAGGACACAACATGAGATTAGAGGGAGGACGATTAAGGGGTAATGTGAGGAAGTTCTTTTTCACAGAAAGGGTGGTGGATGCATGGTACAGCCCACCTCAGAAAGTGGTGGATATGAATACAGTGCAGGGCTTCAAACAGGCATGGAATAGGCATAAGGGAGCAATACAGATGGGTATGAATACATAGGCGATTGACAGAGCAAAGGCCGACGGTACATTTATAAGGTAGAAAAAGAAATGGGCAGACTGGATGTGCCTTGCAGTCCTTATCTGCTGTCAGCTTCTATGTTTCTATGTTTCTATTCCACCTTTGCACATGGGAGCACTCTGCAACAGCCAGAGACAAAGGTGTCAGTCAGGCATTTGCCTTTTCACACCTATTCCCACTCCACATGATAAGCTCCAAGTTGGGCAGAACCTCGGTGGGGATTGAGATCTAATGAGTGGGTTGCCCTGAGAGATGCTACTAAAACCCAACACCACCTCTCTGAGAGAAGTCCCCTCCCCCGAATCAATCTTTATTCTTTTCTCCACTCACCACTTTTCTGTTGATTATCCTCCTGTTAGCGTGCTTTAACAGCCGCTCCCCTCCCAAGACAGGACTACAGACCACCAGGCCAGGGCAGATTTTTCCTCGACCTGTCTTCTCTTCGGACCATGCCACCAGTCCAGTCAGCATAGTCAAGAAGACACGTTGAGTGTTACTTGCAGCTCAGCCCCGGATGGGCCTGTTCTTTCTTTGGTAGACCATACTTCAGGTTCTCCCACAGTTCAGCTGAGGCTAAAGAGCAGCACACAGTCCTACTCTACCACCACGACAGTCAATGACACCACAGCTTGCTCGGTGCTGTACAGATGACACAGCCCAGCAGCATGCTCACTAGTCTGTCTCAGCAGGCTTCTCCTGCTCTCTCTGTTGATGATGTCTCTATCTCCCGTAGCCATCAACAGTCCTGTGCATGCACATTGTGTTGCAGCTAGCTCCAGCCGTTGTGGAGACTGCTGAGGCACTGAGCATTTTAGCAGCTGAGCCTGACCCAACCCGAAAATAAAATACAGGAATTTGAACATTTCTCAGATAATTTCGGGGGGGTGGTTGAACACCCTGAGCACCCCCATGCCTACACCCATGCAATTCACAACAGTTCAGACACATGCAATATTTACACTTAATGGCACTTCTCCCTGCCCAGCTAGCCCGCCTGCCTGCCACGACACAAAAATGAAGACCAACTGCTACCACTACCATTTCCTTTGCAAGCAGTGAGGATCCCTCATTTTCAAGTGGTCAGCCCTGTACAAGTAGCAGAGTTGGGGTTCTGGGGCTGCAGTTGGATCTGCTGCTGTAATGGAGCTTGAGCCTGTCTGAATACAACAGGACAGCTAAACTGAGTCCCCTTTATCCCTACAGATGGAGGGCTGCTGCACAGATGATTGCTACAGCCACTCAATTACCACCAGACATTTAAAACAAGAGCTGGACTATGGCAGGCAGCCTGCCATCTGCCTCCTTCTCCTACACTAACTGCTTGCAGCACATGCCCAGCTCCTCCTCTGTGATCAGTGTCCACCAGCAGTCAGTAGTGTCGGTGGGTGGCCCCGTTGGAGTGGTCAAGTGAGCTCCTTGGCTTGTTACTAGCCCCCGCAACCGATACTCTCTTTTGACTTCCTTCCATGTCGGTTTGCATTTGCCTATTTCCAAACACCCAATAAACTTTTTTTTCTAGCATCTACTTAGAGAACATTAAATATATCAAAATAAAATACAATTGCTTTGAAAAAGATATAAGCCTTTATTATGGCTCGGCTTCAATGCAAAGTTGGAGAACACTGAAATCTCATCTTGATTATTGTTTGCTTGCACGCATGTACAAGAAACACAGTGCCACCATATGAGTTTTCATAAGTGTGGTCCCCCCTACTTCCAATGCCTTGCTCCCTTTTGCAGGCATGGCTGCACTGCACCAATGCATGTCCAAGCTGTCTATGACAGCCGTTCAGTTGCAGCGGCGTACAGTTGTAAGAAAAACACTGCCGCAGACAATTTGCATACAGTCATCAGCAGTATGCAAATCGCCTACGTCGGCACTGCATCTGAACTGTCATAGACAGTTCTTTCCCCCACGGACACACACACATATGCATGCTGGGAGCCCACCCCAGCGTGCTCATGCACTCCCCCCGTACACCGTATGGTCGACGGGGGTGCCCAATCCCCCAGTGGCTCCACTGCCCCACCCAAACACACTTCCAGGTGCCACACTGGGAGTCCTGCCAAGCATTGCAAATGTCCTCTGCTGCCCCCCAACACATTTCCAAGTGCCATGCTGGGAGCCCACCCCAGCGTGGCAAAAGTCAGAATGGCGACAGGGGTGCCCAATCCCCCATCAGCTCCACTGAATTCCCCCCAATAAAAACAAACAGACTTCCAGTTGCCACAGTGGCAAACATCTGTATGGCTGATGGGGGTGCCCAATCCCCATCAGCCATACAGATGTTTCCCCACTGCCCCCCCCAAAAAACTTCCAGCTGCCACGCTGAAAGCCCACCTGTGTGTGGCAAAAGTCCCATGTCGTCTTCACAAAAAACACCTAAAAACAAAAAATGGTCCCTCGTTGATTGTCTTTCCCCTTCCCCCAACCCTCACCACCATCTGTGCATCCACTTCCCCACACACACACACACTGACCCCATACTTACCTCTGGAGTCCAGCATGATGATCTTCGGTGGACCGGGAACACATCTGCACTCTTCAAAGCCAACCGTGAACTGAAGAAATGCTGGTAAGCTGTATAATGGTATAATTTTTAAAAAAAAACTATGGTGCATATCTCGGCCATTTTGAGGAATTCTTTCACCAAATTTTCAACATGGAGTTCTTGGGGCCCCATCTCACGAATTCAGTCACTGTCATTTTGTTATTCAGTCCCGCAAGGTGATTTTGCGGTCACTGAGTGGAGCCACCTTTTGGGACCCAGTAACGAAACAACAGTGCCACAGTTCATGAGGTATGCCCCCCCCAAAACCCTGTGTTGAAGATTTGGTGAAAAAATTCCAAAAATAACTGTTTTTCGAGCGTGCGTTGTTCAGTTCCTACACACACTCATAACTTAGCAAATTTTTAATATTTTCACTCCTAAGTTTCAACATTGCCATTTTACCACACCTTACGAGGAGTACAGCTGTCATTTTTCATATCTTGTCCAAAATGTGTTTTCGTGCATATAGTGCACAATGGTGCAGTCAGTGTGTGAAATAAATGTTCAGAACAGATTAAGAAAATCACAGTGATACTGTTCATGAGCATAAGTCTTAAAATGGCTATGTTGAAAATTTGGTGAAAAAAATCCATAAAATTACTGTGTTATGAGCGTGCATTGCGCAGTTTCCACGCACCCTTGTAAGATCACGAATGTGTAATATTTTCCGTCCAGATTTTCAACACTGGCATTTTCCACACCTCCTTATAAACAGTACAGCTGTCATGTTTCACACCTTGGCCGAAATGTATTTTCTCACTTCCAGCACAGAAATGCATGGTCGCAGTGGGAAATCAGTGTTCAGGACAGATTAAGAAAATCACAGTGACACTGTTCATGACCAAAGGTCCCAGAAAGCCTGTGTTGACAATCTGCTGTAAAAAAAATCCCAAAACTAATTACATTACGGGTGTGCATTGCAAAGTTTCTATGCACGCTCGTGACTTCACCAGTTTTTTTATATTTTCATTCCATATTTTCAACATTGCCATTTTTTACACCTCCCCTTGAACAGTACAGCTGTTATTTTTCACATCCTGTTTGAAATGTGTTTTCGCACCAGTGATGCCAAATGGCATAGTCACTGTGCAAAATCAGCTTTCCGCTAATGAACTGATATTGCCACTGTTCATGAGGTGGGGGGTCACAAAAAACCCATATTTAAATTTGGAGTGAAAGTACCAATGAATGCCTGGGACACTAGGGCTTCCGACCATAACGCCCCACCCTGAAGAGACTGATAGACATCAGGAGTGTGACTTGGGATTGTCACCTGTAATACTCCTGCCATTCCAACCCCACCCACACCCTGCAGCCAGTGACAGGCATCGAGGTGTGCCTTGGACTCTTTGGCCCCATAGTTCACCACATTCTCCTATACAGCACCCATCTCATCGTATTTCCTGTAGGAATGGGGTGAACATAAGGGCCAAAGACCCCAAGGCACACCGTGACACTTGTCTGTGTCTGCAGGGTAGGGTGTGTTGAAATGGCGTGGCCGTTATGCCTGACGACCCAAAGGCACACCCCAATGCCTGTCACTATCTGCAGGGTGGTGATGGGGTTGGCTTCAGTTCAATACTTCACTGCCATTCCTATTATGCATCTCTCTAACTCCTACACTACCAATGCCAATGCCAGCAAGCAAACATTCAGTATTGACAAATGCTTGTTTTACTTCATTATTGCTATTTTGTATTTTCAGGTTAAATCAAATATAATAAGATATAATTGGTTTTTTGTGAATATGGAAGCTTTTGTTATGGTTCTTTTTGGTTTGATCTATGCACACAGAAGCATTGAAGCAGTGAGATAACCATGATTTGGGCAGCCTTGCACCATTCCTCTGATCCTAAAAATATGTATCACAATGGTTGTATAATTGTAGGTCTATTTTCAAATGTATTTAATTCATTATAATTACACACTAAGAAGAATTGTCTTAATGAGTGCATTTAAGGTTTCTTAATTTGACCTTTAGCAATTTTAATGACATCCCAATCCTGCAGTCATAAATTTGTTTTATCTAAGCATTTCTTTGCTCAGTTCATCAATAGTTCAATAAGATTTAGAATAAAATTACTTCAGAACAAAAACTGTATAAACTTTGGGTTTGATTTTGCTGAAATATTAACTTCTCTCCAAGTTAAAACTGCACATGAGATTAGTTGTACATACTTTTGTATTCCTCCACTTTTACTTCAGAAATTTGGAAAAAAAAATATATGAAAAAATAACAATCATCAGTCCAATAAGATTTAGAATAAAATAACTTTAGAATAAAACTGTATAAACTTTGGATTTGATTTTGTGTAAATATTAACTTCTCTCTGAGTTAAAATGCATAGGAGATTAGTTGTACATACTTTTGCATTTCTCAAAACTTTTACTTTGGAAATTTGTAAAAACAATATGAAAAAATAATACTTGACCTTTTGCACAGATTTTGACCTCCATAAAGGGACAGCTTAAAACTTATTTAGGGGTCATTCAAGAGTGATCCCACAGTCAAGATTTAGTAAGCTATACATTTAATGCATTTTAATAGTAGAAGTTGCCAAACAGGACATAAAATATATTAACATTGGAAGTGCAGAAGTTAGACAGATGCAGAATAGGAATGGTAGTGAAGTATAGAACTCATGCCAACCCCACAGCCACCCTGCAGAGATGGACAGGCACTGTAGTGTGCCTTTGGGTTATCGCCCAAAACACTCACGGCATTTTACCTCACCCTATCCTGCAGACACCAAGTATTGAGATGTGACTTGAGGTGTTTGGCTTTTCAGTCACCCCATTTCATAAGAACATAGCTAAAGTGGGTGCAGTATAGGAGAATGCGGTGAACTCTGGGGCTGAAGTGTCAAAGGCACACCTTGATGACTGTGACTGACTGCAGGGTGGGGTTGGGGGTGGAATAGCATGAGCATTACAGCAGGCAGTCCAATGGCACACCCCTGATGCCTGTCAGTCTGTACAGGGTGGGACAATTATGGTTAGAAATCCTAACGCCCTGGGCGTTTGTTGGTATTTGCGCTACAAATTTTTAACATGGCCTTTCTGTGAACCCTCCAACTTATGAAATCATTTGGGTCCTCTTCTCATGAACAGTGTCACGATGATTTTCTTAATCTGTCCTAAATGTTGATTTCCCACAGCGAACTCACCATTCTGTGCCAGATGTGTGAAAACACTGTTCAGGCAGGATGTGAAAAATGACAGCAGTACCATTCATAGGGAGGTGTGAAGAGATGGCAATGTTAAAAATCTGGAGTGAAAATATTAAAAAGGCTCAAACTTATGAGTGTACTGTATGTGGAAACTGCACAATGGACACTCGTAACATACAGTAGTCATTTAGTGAAATTATTTCACCAAATTGTCAACATCTTACTCTGTCCTGAACACTGATTTCCCACAGTGACCTTGCTATTGTGAGCCGTGAGTGCGAAAACACATTTCAGTCAGGATGTGAAAAATGACAGCTGTACTGTTCATAAGAAGGTGTGAAAAAATGCCAATGTTGAAAATCTGGAGTGAAAATATAACAAATTCACAAAGTTACGTGTGTGCATGGAAACTGTGCAATGCACGCTCATAACAGTCATTTTTTTGGAATTGTTTCACCAAATTTGCAACATAAGCTTTTTGGGAGCCCACCTAATGAACAGTGACACTGTTGTTTCATTAATCTGTCCCGAAAGGTGATTCCATGCAATAACGGTGAAATTACCTTTCGGGACTGAAAAACCAGTTGACAGTCACTGAATTCATGAGATAGGGCCCCAAGAACACCATGTTAAAAATTTGGTGCCAAATTCATAAAAATGGCTGAAATATCCACATAAGTTGAAAATCCAACAGTTATGCCATTATACAGCTTACTGGCATTGCTTCAGTTCGTGGTCAGCTTTGAAGAGTGCAGACATGTTCCCACTCCACCGAAGATCACAGCACCAGGCTCTGTAGGTAAGTATGGGGTGAGGGGGTGTGGGGAGGTGGGGTGCACAGAGGGTGGGTGTGGATTGGGGAGGTGTCACCACAGATAGGAGGGACCATTTTCTTGTTTACAGGTTTTTAAAAATAAAAAACAACACTGAAAGGTTTTCTTTTTTTACAGGTAGTTTGGCACAAGGTGGGTGGGGTCCCAGCATGCCACCTGGGTGTTTGTTGGGGGGGCTGTAGCTGACAAGGATTGGGCACCCCGTCGGCACATAGAGTGTTTGAGGGGTGCATGAGCCAAGGGGACTTGGGCACCCCCTCAGCACATGACAAATGGGGGGGCAACATTATGCCAGTGGGGATCGGGCTCCCCCATTGGCAAATGAACTTGGGAGGTGGCTTGCTGACAGGGGGACTGAGCACCCCGTTGGCTTTCTTGGGCACTGTGAGAGATGGATGATGACAGCCACTGGCATTTTATTTAAAACAAATGGGGAAATTATGCCGACAGAGATTGGGCTACCCTGTCTGCAAATGAACTGGGAAGGGGGCATGCCAACAGGGGGATTAGGAACCCCCATTGGCTTTCAGGAGCCACCATGTTTATTGAAATGGGACACCAGACAAGGCAAGCTGCGATTCACCGCTGGAATCAGGGACCGCCCCAGCAGCAAAAACAGCTGATTGTTAAATGATGGAGCGGCGAGTTTCTTTCAAGTTGGTGGCAGGCAGTGTTGAGTAAGTTACTTTTCCCATTACTTTCTATTACTTTTGGAAACTTATTTTTGTATTGTTTTTGTATAAAAAGAAATAAGTAACTGTAACTGTCAGGTGTATTACTTTTTGTAGCACTTCTCCATCCTTGCTAGTGACTGCACAGCGCTTCCTAGATAAAGTTTCCTAAAAGAAATAGAAAGTAATAGAAAAAGTAACTTACCCAACACTGGTGGCAGGCTACAATACTACTGTCATTGGCTGCGTGCTCCTCTAGTGGTGCTACAGAGACTAGCCCCAAAATGGACTGCTGGCATTGGCAACAACACTGCCGCACCTCCACAACTCACTACTACAGCAATCTGCTGCAATATGTTTCTTGTGCATGCACTCAAGCAAACACAAAAATCAGTGGTGCAGCATAGATGCCTAAAAGGTATCAAACCATTTGCTTCTAAAAGTTTCACAGACACTGAAGTCTTCTTTATGTTAGTATGAGCATTTTTTTCTTCTGTGTCTTCCTTCTTCCCCCTATCTGGTCAGTGTCAGCTTTACATATAGATATTGCTGGCTAATAATTACTAAAATTAATCTGCTGTTTTTTTTTTCCTGAAAAGATTTAACATGATCACATCCTGAAAAGATCTAATGTGCCCCCACTAAGCAGATCATTTTGTTTCAAGCTATTTTTTTCTCTCTTCCTATTAAGAACTAAAGAATTCCATTGAAGTGTTCTACATTTATTTATTTGTTTATTTGCTTTTGTTTACCGGGTAAGGTACACTAGACAGCCAAGTGCCTATTTTCAGGTGTGACCCGGGAGGGTGACAAGCCAGATACATACAAGAACAGTGAGGAAGTCAAGTTAACATATAATGAGATAACAGGCAATAACAAAATTTGACATCCAGGAAAATAACAAGCTTAAAAGGGTTTGAGTAGGTAGCTAACAGCATTAGAGATGATTTAACACAAGACAAATATAGTGCGGTACATACTTGGTGATTTCGGCAGAGAACAGCAAAAATACATAAAACAGGTTCAGTCAAATGCAAACAAAAGTAAGTGCCGGCAAATAAGGTGGGGGCATGGGGGGTTACACTGAGGAATGTATAATGGGGGGAGGAGAACAGAGGGCCAGGTGATTGCTAGAATAGCTTCAGGACTACTGTTAAATTAGGCATGACAAGATATAAATCATATGTTCTGGTCTCAGTGTAGAGGTTTCAGAAATAAGGCAGTCAGAAATGCAGTAGGAGTTATATCAAACAAATGTAAATATCCCTAAAAGTATAGGAGTTACTCATAGCCCATCAGTATTAAAGTTGTTCAGGACAAAACTACCTTTCAAATAAGCATATTCATTAAACTGCACTTATTATATTTTATTAAACTATGGCCATCTGATTACCTGAATTTTCATTTTTCTTCACAATTTTCACCATTTGGATGGCTATATTTTAAAAAAACCTAATGAATTCAGATTAGTGAAAAGGTAATTTTGTCCTGAACAACTTTCATGTTGGTGGTATATTGGTAAATTGTATACTCTCTGAAATATTTTCATTTGTTTGGCATGACTCCTACTGTGTAGTGAGGTTGTTTGGAAGACCATATTTTACAAATTATAAAGAAATCAGATCAGTGACTAACTTCGTGTGAAAGGTCTTTTTGCCCTGAACAACTTCCACATTGGTTGTTTTTGCACACCTTGAATAGCTTTAAAGATATTTAGATTTGTTTGGAAGTTGGGTACATTTGCTCTTAGAGAAAAGCAGCTTTGAGTTCTGTGTCCATCATTCTAAACAGAAAGAAGGGAGTATTTTTTAACTGCCATAGGGATTTGCAGTGTTATCAAAGGATATACTGAAAACTACTAAAAATGTGTTCCACAGAAACCCCTTTTCAAGCTAAAGTGATATGGTCCCCTGCGTCCACCATACTTCCTAGTAGTGGACTTTTCCTTTTTAAAATAAAGTGCTTTGTGGCACAAGAAAAATGCCACTTTTCATGTAAGAAGCTAAACCAGGGGTAAGCCTTGTGGGGGCAAGAGTCATAATTGAAGACAGCTTTCCTCTGAAATGTTTCACCAAGAAAGGCACTCTGAGCAAACATGTTGCTCATAACTCCGGCCATGCTCATTACTGTGCACTGTAATGTGCATGGCCGGAGTCTTGTCATCTGCCACTGCAATAACAAAACTGCACCTGATTGCAGCAGCAGATTTCTTTCAACTCTTTGGCTCTCTTTGAAGTTTGCTGTCATCCCCAGCATGCTCACTGATTGGTGGCTGAGGGTCGCACCCACTAAAGCATCCCCTGCATTGGCCACAACACTGACACACCTCTGAAATATGTTACTATCACAAGACGTTGTTTGGCTCATGCATGCAAACCAACATAAAAATGTAATAATATCAATATGTATAGAATGGTAGCAGTGTTTAATACAAAACTCACCTGGTATACAGTGGTCAGCTTCTTCATGCAGATGCCAGTCAGGACTAACAAAGACACTCCATTTGTTTTCACTGAAGCATCATCACTGAGTGCAGATAGCAGCTCAGCTGTGCCAGTAGTTAAACTCTCAGCATTAAAGTGACAGTGCATGTGCAAATTATAATTCAGTTTATAACATTGTGAAAAGAGAGCTGTAGTGCAAAATGAGTGACAAAATACCAGATAACAACAATACAAGTCCAAGCATACTTGGGGGGTGGCAAGGGAGGGAAGATGAAAAATTGACAATTGTGGCATTAATCAGTGCAAAACAGTGTGTACATTACATGAAGTACTTCCATTAAGGCTCTACCAAGTAGCCATTAAATACTCACAGTTAACACTGCCAAAACATCTAGAAACAAAAAGGCAAGGAGCCAGGCCTGTTCAGTTTTAAAATTGTGCCATTAAACAAACAAAAAAATGCAGGGGAAGGGAGAGGACAGAACAAACACGACATAAATTTCAAGTTGTATGGCAAGAAAATGGTGCTCAGGAAAGTGAGTGTATATATTGCATGATGTGCCTCCATTTGGGGCACTAGCCAATGGCTTTTAAACAGTTACAAAGTAACACTGCTTAAAAACATACAGGCATGAAAGATTGGGTAGTTTTTTTTTGTTGGGCTGGAGCCATACCACTTCAGTCCCACAAAAAGTGGCAGTACCAGACAAAAAAAAGAGTAGGGAGGGTGGAGGGACACATTGTATAAGGCTAAAACAATTATTATATAATTCTAAAAAAACAAACAGTGTTGTTATCTGGTATTTTTCACTCATTTTGGACTATAGCACCCTTTGCACAGTGTTATAAACTGAATTATAAATTTACACATGCACTGTGACTTTAAACATGAGAGTTTAAATCACAGCAAAGCTGGGCTGCCATCTATACTTCCTAGTGATGCCTTAGCGAAACCGGATGGAGTCTCTTTGTCTGTCCTGCCTGATGTCTCCTTGAAGGGGCTGACCACTATATACAAGATAATTTTGGTATTAAACTATTTTGCAATGCTATACATTTTGATGATATTGTTTTTTTTGTTTGTTTGTTTTTTCTGTATGGTAACTATTGACTAAAATGAGGTGGTGCCGTTCTTTCTTGCTTCAATGATGTGTGGTGGTGCAGGGGAATCCAGTGTGCTCATGTTTAGGGCTGCAGGTTGGCGGAGCCTGCAGCCCTACTGCATCAGCTCTAAAAATGAGCTACAGGATTCAGACTGAAGAATACTTCCTTTGGAGTTTTCAAATGATCCTTCCACTGCTTTGCAGCTCTTCAATTTAACCCTTGCAGTGCTGCAGATTAAACATCTGTGCAGAGCTCAGTCAAACAGATCAATTCTAGTTCTTTCAGCAGCCTGGGTATTAAGAAACAAATCCTCTGGTGAATCACCTCTCCTCCTCAGCCTTGTTTTCATTGAATCCAACTTGGTAAACAGCATGTTTAGAGCTAATGCAAGAGGGCTTCATAAAGTCACCTTGCTGTCTGTAACTGGAAAAAAGGGGTACCATGGCACACATTTTGAGAGTTTTCAGTGTATCCTTCTATCCTGCTTGCAGTATATATAGCAGTGTTCCTACAGCCCCTTAAATAAGTGTGCCTCTTAAAAGAGCTTAAGGCAGTAATGGCTGTAATTCCTATTGAAACACATTCATCATATTAAGAGCACATAAGATAAATAGCTATGGAACAGCTAACTGCCATAAACAATGAAATGATTATTTCATTTCAGTGGCACTTCTTTTACTGCACTCTAGCATATTTATCTGATTCTGTACTATATGAATTGATTTCCTGAAAAATGTTTATTTAAAACTATGATATTTATAATAATTAGATAGGTAATGTAGTTGGTGTCTTTTCTGCGATTTTAATGGTTTCAATTCCCCCTGTTCTCAGATTACCTTGCAATAAATTTTAGTCTTAACCTTTGATTATACTGGTCATTAATCTTCAACCTTCTTGTGTGCTTTAATATAACTTGAAGAACATGTCTATAGATGTCTTCTGAAAGTGCATTTTAATTGAACTAAATTTTAGTTCTACAGTATGACAACTTAATTTGTCAGAAGGGACTGTAGTCTTATTGGGTACATTTTCTTTGGAGGGGGCAGACATTTGACAACCTATACTGCTAAATTAAAATGTTCTGCTGCAAACTGACAACACATAGACATGTATCATTACATGTATTTTAACCAGCATTTTACTTATATAAGATTTAGTGTTTTTGCAGAGTTTTTTTTTTCAAATTTCTCGCCTCTTTCATTTATTTTTTCTGTCCAATGTCCACTTCCACATTTACATTTTTGATTTCTATTTGATCAAGATTCACAGCATGTAAGGCTAGCAACAGTGGCAGCGCCAGTTTCCGTTGGTTACCAGGGTACTGGCTAGGCACTACAGTTGGGAGCCAGGGCACCTATTCTAACTAAAATGGAAATGCATATGCGTGTATTCATACTTACTTCTTGGAGTATTTGAACTAGTGAGGAACGTTATGTTTCTCAAAATAAAAATGCAAATTCCATTTTATTTTTTTACAGGGGATGGCCCTGCTTCTCCTGTCTTGGGGTTGGGGGTGTGGATGGCCCAGCTTCTCTTGGCTTGGGATGGAGGGTTCTGCTTCTCCTGGCTCAGGGAGGGGGGGAATGGCCCTGTCCCCTGCTTTCTCTAGCAGGAGAAGCTGGGCCACATGACTCAGAAGATAGGGCCACCCCAAGCCAGGAAAAGCAGGGCCACACCCTAGCCAGAAGAAACAGGGAGATACCCTTCCCCCAAGCCAAAAAAAAGCAGGGCCATCCTCATCCCTCCCCCAAGAATCATAGCCCACCCTCCCACCAGGAAAAGCAAAGCTATTCCCCCAGGGCAGAAAAAGTGCAGCCTTCCCCAGAAGAAGAAATGGCCATCCCAACCCTTTACAGCAGGTATCCATCTGCCAAAATGATCCTCAACGGACTGTCCACCCACAGTGACAGGCCAGGAGATTGAGGGCCATGCATTCTCTCATTTGAGTCTCTCCTCTCCCCACTTCTTCCCACAGTACTGAGACATTTTCAAATAAACCCATCCACTTACCTTAACAAAAAGGCACAAGCAGTCAGAACCCTGTCACTCTGGTTCTGTGGGCAGTTTCTTTCTTGGCTGTTTTTGCTGTTGGTAGGACTTTTACTTGGGAGTCTGACTCTGTGCTGCAACTACTGGCTGGGCATGGTGGTTAGTTGGTGCTGCACTCTCTCATTACTGAACAGGCTGGTCTAGTATTTTATGAAAAAAGCACAGCATAGTACAGCTCTTTTAAGGTTAGCTCTTACTACTGGGTTGGGGGGCTTCTGTGCAGTAGCTTGCAAGCAATAGCAATGCAGTTCTGGTTTGGTGGGCATGGTTGGCTGGGTGACTCCTGATTCAGGCAGCTAGGCAGTCACCAGGAGCCAAGCCACAGTGCCACTCCCTGCCCCAACACCGGGTGCCCAATTTTGGGCTAGGGTAGTAAACTAAAATGAAAGCAAGTAACCACTTGCTGCTCAACCCTATTGCCACCAGACATCCTCAATTCTGACTCCAAGTGCCTAATCCTAGAGTCAGACAGTAAATGAAAAAAGTAAGCAAACAATGACAGCCAAACTCCAGGGTTGCCAGTCCTCCATTCTAACACTAAATGCCCAGCCCCCTGGTCCAACAGTCAATCAAAAAAGTAGGCAGACAATGGGAGCCCAACTCCAGTGATGTATTAGAAAGAAACGTTAGTTTTTTTCTACATTAATCAATTGTAGCATTGCTCCCTGCCATTCATTGTACTACTGCACATTTGTGTACTTGCCACTTGTACCTCAAATAAAAAGCAGTGTTATTCCACCGTCAGCAGTAAAACTTTAACCCTCTTAATAGTAAAGCATATGGGAATTCATAAGATGAAAACTAAAAACAACAAAGGTGCTGCAGTGCAATGAATATCAGGGAACAATGCTATGCCATATTGGTGCAAAAACAACTAACATTTCACTCCAGAAGCAGAGTTTTATCAGAGTTAGTAACATAATGCAGAAATGCACTTACATTATCTGTCATTAGGTGTGAATAGCGCATGAATGAACAGCGCTGTCAATAACAACACCTTCCATACAGCACTATGCAGAACAGTGGCAGGAACAAATGCGGCAAGTAAAGGCAATGCCATTGGCAGTGGTCACAAAGCACACTGACAACTGCTACAAGTCCAAGCTCTTATTTTAGTGGGGGCTCTCCACCCCCACCCCATTAACTAAAATTATCAACTCAGAACTGGAGTTGGATTACGGGGGAAAAACTAAATTTTCAATGCCAGGATTAGAACACTGATCTCCACCACCATTGTAGCTAAGCAGCTCCATGTCTCAGTCCTCTCTGCCACAAGAGCAGTTTATCCAGCATTTTCAATTTCCCAGCCCTTGTCTTCTTCCTAGTATTATGGACAGAGACCTGGGTAGTGTTTACTGCACAGCACTGCTTGATCCCTGTCTCTGTCTGTGGTATGCCATTCAAACATCACTATTTTTTTCTTATGCTATATTTGTAGCACTATTGTATCCAGTTATTATGTTATCCACCACCAGTGATGTGTACCAAAAAAAAATTTAAACAATGAATATGATGCATCTTCAGGATTGGAGGAGGCACTTAACACATTACAACCGGCAATTAAGTTAATGAAAAGTATATCATACCGGGTTTAAATTACCCAAAAGGCATATTTCACAGTTGGTTAGTGCACATAATTATAAAAAAAGCTTTACATATAAACTATAATATCAGGAAATATATACCATATAGAAATACATTTTGTGGATGTTGGAGTGAAGCAATGAGGATATACAATTGACAGATATTCATTTATATATCACTTCTCTTGAGAGACATTTTCTTTAGAACTGTGGAACCAATGAGCTCTGCAGTACAATGATTCTAAATAACAGGAATCTGTTCAAAAACATTAGATAAAAAGTAGGGCATTATAATATCAGATGCTCAGGCATAATGGATCTATACATTGGGGGCTCGCTATAGCCCAGGAGTGAATGATTTCTATAGACAATCTTTATTTCCTGTATATACAGATGGCAGGTGTACTTCGCAACAGAAATGTTTTTTTGTTCTTTTTGTATTACAGTATGATTAGGACTAAATGAGCATCTGATATAATAATGTCCTACTTTTTATTAGTATACATGCCTGACATTTGTATTTTGTATCGCACAGTTCATTGGATCCACAGTGCAAGAGAAAATGTCTCTCAAGACAAGGAATATATATGGATCAACACCTAAACATTATATATTCTCAAGTGCTTCACTCCAACATGTACAAAATGGACTTCAATATAAATTTATATTTACTGTTATTGTGGTTTACACATAAAGTATGTTTTAATACTTTCTTCTACTAATCAACTGCTGAAAATATGCCTTGTAGGTAGTTAATACCAGGTCTGATGTTATACTTTCATTATCTTTATTGCCAGTTGTAACTTTATGAGCCTCCTTGTAACCTAAGGATGACCCACATTCCTCTCCTGCAGCCCTATCAGCTCTGGCCAGAGTTTGTTCTGTCTGTGGATGGAAGAGTGTCATTCTCTTGTGTTAATGTGGAGAGGCTTCTGGATGTGGTGTGGCTTCTGACAAAGAATGACCCCAGATGTGACTAATCCAGACACCTCTGACACTAAATCTAATGGAGGCCCAGGTCGGGAAACATGAGCAGTCCAGGAGAATGTGTAGAAAATTCACCAGTGGTGAGTTATTATTCTAAATCACAAGGAAAAATAAACAAATTGGAAAACATTTCAGCATCTCTTCTCCTTTTTCAGCAAATTAGAAGACAATTCAAGACATGAAATAAATCAGCATGTCTCTCCTAGTCTCTCTCTTCAAATCACTCTTTATACCAGGACATAAGCAGCCTGCATTATAAGTCCATCTCTCCACACACACATCTCCTCAGCAAGACAGGATTTTGTAGTTTTTAGTTGCTAAGCAGAAGATTTTGACCCAGCTAGTAGCTGGCCAGAGCACTGCGACAGATTACATCAATCTGAGATCCCACTCTGTCACGGCTGTCTCTGCAATCTTTTCAGCTATCTCTAGTTTATACATCAGGGAACCCAGTTGAAACACATGCTTTACAAAAATTCATAAGCAAGATAAAAAATTAGAAATTGGAAAGTATAGCTGGTAGAGGTAAGATTTGACTGCACAGCTAATAGAAAGCTAGAAAAGACAAGAGACAGTAGTAGACTCCTTGTGCAAGATTCCCTCCTACATAACACAAATGGAACAGGGCCTAAGTTAACCCTGTCACCGTTGGGTCTCTTCTGCTACTTTCATCTTTATCCAAGTGTGAGCATTGTATTTGTGGGAAGGGTAATGACTGAGTGCCACTACCCTGTGGCTGCTAGTTTGGAGTGTTGCTCTCTCTGTGCTAACCTACATTATAAAATGTGGAAAGGGTTTCAAGTAAGCCGATTGGTTGATATCCATGCATTAGAAGTTTCTAATGCATGGCTACAGTCTAGTCCTGCCAACTTGATCAGAGTAAAAGGGCAAAATCCATGTGCCAACATTAGAATTTTTAGAAATGAAACAGACACCATTTCCCCTCCGTAATAGACACTGAGCCCTATGCACTATGCCAACGCACTGTGTTAACTGGGCGCATTGGCATAGCTAAGTCAGAATGCCACAGGGCAGTGGTCATCTGGCATTTACAACTGTGGCATGCAGATGGTACATGCTCAATCCCACAGCCACACAAACAGCAACACACTTGTGGCGGGCAGGGGGCATGCTGAGGGTGTGCCAGCACTATGCACCATGCACCATGGAGAGTAGTGCTGCACATTGGGGCACATAGAGGGCTGGCTGGTATGCCAGGGACAGTCCTGCCATAAGTGCGCCTATGCGCCTAGGCCCTGCACACACCAAAAAGTGGAACGGCACTCCCCCCACAAACAATTTGGGATGGCCCTGACCCTGACTCTGAACACCCATGGCAGACACCCTCCCACACACAACAGTGCAGTCCTCACCCCTTGATGCTGCACCTCTCATCCCAAGGTTGCATCACCATGCCCATGCAGCCCATCAGGACACAGTGCTGCAATGGCAACAACTAAGACACAGCCAGCCCCCACACATCTGGTGGCACCCATCCATGAACCATAACCCCCTTGTGGGGTCACCTGACTCAGGTAGCACTTGGAAGCCCCTCAATCCCATGTAGGCAGGGGTATCCATGTCACACCCCTGACCCCATACCACCCCCCTGTTACCTGAGGTCCCCCTTCCATGGCACCACCCCCTGAATCTGCAGCATCAGTGCTATGGTTGGAGATGGCCAGCAGCACAGCCCTCCATACACTTCCATGACCGCTGTCCATTTGCCATACACAGGAGCATGTAGCTGATGCATGCTCACATATGTCAGATGGCCGACAGCCATGGAGGTGTACCAAGGGATGTACCATTGGCCATCTCCAACCACAGCACTGATGCTGCAGGTACAGGGGACTGCACCATGGGGGGGTTACACTGCTACCACTGGGGGTGCCGGTATGGGGGAGCAGGGTGTGTGTGTGTTGCCACATCAAGACAGGCACAGATTTGTGGCAGAACAGGGTTTTGGTCCACCCACTGAGGTTCCTGCAGTGTGCCGGGAGGGTACTGTGCATCACAGGCAGGGCCAGGGGGTAAACTGGATGTCAGATCCACGCTGCTTCAGTCCAGGTGCTTGCAGTAGGCATTTATGCACCTAGACCCATGCCACACCACACAAGGGATCCACTATTGGCCCAGTATGGGCATCCAATTGGATGACCTCCTGGGACTGCAACTCTGCACCCACCCACCCTGTGATGTCCTGCACACCATGGGGAAAGGGCTGCAGACAGGTGGCCACCAGCTGTGCATACCAGCATGTGTGTACCTGTCTGCAGGTGTGGAGGTATGCAGGCAGAATATGCACTTTTGGCACCTATTTCCAGTCCATAAGTGCATTTGACCCATTGATAATAAAAAAGTAAATAAACTCAGCAGTTCCTCTGATTTGTAAAAATGCTCCTAGGCATAAATGTTTAAATTTTTAACCACAAATAGTGCCTTTATTTGCAATTACAGTAATGCTTCCAAGTGTTTCTAACAATATCATTCCAGCCTGCTTGGCCATCCTTTGAAACAGCTTGAAGTTGTGTTCTCCCACTCCTTCTCCCCTAGTGTTCATGCAGCCATCCGATTCATGCTGCTGTTCCCCCAGTCATGTGCTTTACTATGGCCACAGTTGTGCATTAGATATGTGTAATGCATAGAAACATAGAAACATAGACATTGTCATCAGATGGGGATGGTATGATCCATCAAGTCTGCCCTTAGTTTCCAACCCCTACTTATTTAGCTGCCTGCTTGAGTATCCCACATTGTCTGTCCCATGCCCGCTTGAATTCCCCAACCGTCTTGGCTACCACCACCCCCTCCGCAGGCTATTCCATGGTCCACAACACACTCTATGAAGAAGAATTTCCTCTTATTGCTCCTGAAGTTTATTCCCTTAAGTCTAAGGACATGTTCTCTAGTACTGTTGTAGTCTTTTAACTGAAAGAGATTCTGCACGTGCACCCTGTTGTTGCCTTTACGGTGTTTAAATGTTTTGATCATGTCCCCATGATTTCTGCGTTGCTCTAGGGAGTATAATTTTAGATCATCTAGTCTTGCCTTGTATGGTTTCTGATGCAAGCCCTGCACCATCTTTGTTACTCTTCTTTGTACCATCTGCAGCCTATTTATGTCCTTCCTGAGGTGTTTTCTACAGAACTGGACACAGTACTCCAGGTGAGACTTTGCCAGAGACTGATACAGGGGCATGACTACTTCATGCCTTCTGCTTGTGGTGCCCTTCCCTACACATCCCAGAATGCCACTAGCTTTTAGTGCTGCCTTTTCTCGTTGTTTACTGACCTTGAGTTTATCTGATATGATCACCCCAAGTCTCGCTCCTGCCTAGTAGCCTCCAGCTGCTGTCCTCCCATCGAGTACAGTTTTCCTTGGTTACATTTTCCCTGGTGCATGACCTTGCATTTTTTGGGATTGAATTTCAATTGCCAGGTCCTGGACCACTTCTCCAGTTTTCAGAGATCAGCTTCCAGCTATGCTGTCCCTCTGGTGTGTCCACCCTGTTGGCAATTTTGATGTCATCTGCAAACAGGCGCACCTTCCCCTTCAGTCCATCTGCAATCTTGATGATGAATATGTTGAAGAGGATCGACCCCAGAACCAAGTCCTGTGGGACCACACTAGTCACCCTCCCCTCTTCTGACAGAGTGCCATTCACTAATACTGTCTGAGTTCTCCCACGTAACCAGATTCTGACCCAGTTTGTTACTTTGGGCCCGACTCCTATGTTCTCCAATTTTTTGACTAGTCTCCTGCATGGAACAGAGTCAAAAGCTTTGCTGACATCCAGGTAAACCACATCCACTGTCCCACCCTGATCCAGTGTTTCAGTGACTCAATTGAAAAAATCAACCAGGTTTGTCTGGCAGGAACTCCCTGCCATGAAACCATGTTGGTTTTTGTTGAGCTGATCAGTTTGCTCCAAAAAAACTACATTTCTTTCCTTCAGCAGGGACTCCATCAGTTTTCCAATGACTGACGTTAGACTAACCAGACAGTAGTTTCCTGGCTGTTCCTTGCTTCTGCTCTTTTGGAGTGGTATTACTGTTGCTGTCTTCACAATCCTCTGGCACCTCCCCACTCCTCAATGATTTGTTGAAGAACACTGCTAAGGGGACTGCCAGTACTATCCCAAGTTCTTTAAGTATTTTTGGGTGTATTCCATCTGTCCCCATAGCTTTACCTACTTTAACTTGTCTATTTCCTCTAGGACTCTTTCCTCTGTGAAGGGACCCATGTCCATTCCTTCAGTTTGACACTTCTTTATGCCTATTGTTGGTCCGTTTCCATCTGCTTCCTGTGTGAAGATTGAGCAGAAGTACTTATTGAGTGCCTCTGCCTTCTTCCCGTCTTGCTGTGTGGGTTGTCCATCCTTTTTTGTGATTCTAACAATGCCCCCTTTGGTCTTCCTTTTTTCTCATGTGTACCTGTAGAAGGTTTTGTTACCCTTTTTTACGTCCTGAGCTATCCTAACCTCTGTCTGAGCTTTTGCATTTCTTGTTACTTTTCCTGTCTCTTTTAGTTTCTGTTTGCATTCTGTTTTGTCCATCCCATTCCATGACTCCTTGTACTTTCTGTAGGCTATGCACTTCTCTTTTACCATGGTTGCCACCTCCTTGGAAAACCATAGTGGATTTTTTCTCCTTTCGTTCTTACTCATCTGACGAGCACACTGTGATATGACCATGTTTATTGCATCCTTCAACCTTGTCCAACATTCCTCAATGCTCCCTTCTGTTGTGTTACTAAGGTTGTCCCTCATGCAGGCCTTCATTTTTGTGAAGTCTGCCCTCCTGAAGTCAAGTACCTTTAGTTTGGAGTGTGTGGAGTCTTCAGTCCTTTTTACCCTGAACCATACCGTGTTATGGTCACTGTTGCCCAGGTGGTTCCTTACTTTGACACCCAGAATCCTATTGCTATTTGTGAATATCAGATCTAGAATCTCATTGCCTCTTGTGGGTGATGTCACTAGTTGACTTAGGCCTGCTTCATGTAGTGTGACTTGGAATTACCTGCTTTTTTGCGATGCCACTATGAGGGTACTCCAGACTACATCCAGTAGATTTAAATCCCCCACCAGCACCACATCCCCTTTGCCTGACATATGGAGGATGGTTTCTAGGATTTCCTTATCCCTAGCTTCCTCCAGATTTGGGGGTCTGTAGATTATTCCAACCCGAATGGGTTTCCGGCTTCCGGCCCCAACTGTGATCGATAGATCCTCTCTTTCCCCTTGTGAATGGTGTATTTTTGCAGCATTGATGGTATCCTTAACATAAATAGTTATCCTCCCTCCCTTTTTCCCAGTCCTGTCTCTCCTGAACATGTTATACCCTGGGATAGTCACCTCCTAACCATGATTGTTTGTGAACCATGTTTTGGTTACGGCAACCCAGTCTAGTACTGCCTCAGCTATTGTGGCAGTTTCAGTCATCTTGTTAGCCAAACTGCATGAATTGAGCATAGTGCTGACCTCTCTTGGTGTGTCACTTTGTTTGTTATGCACCCCCTTGATCTTATTGTTTGTCCCTCTGCTTTTTTTTATTTTTTTGTTTCCTCCCTTTTCTTTGCTTTGGTCATCTGCAGAGTCAGAAAGGGTTTCATGTTTCCTGCTATCTTCTTTTGCTATCCCAGAGTGTGTAGATATGGTGTTAGCTGGAAGGGGAGAGACAGCAGGATCTATGAGTGTGTCTCCTAGAGCTACCATTATCTCCCCTCCCGTTAGTTTAAATGTCCCAAGTGGACATCAAATTTCTGACCCAGTGCCCTAAGTCCCTCTTTAGTCAGGTGGAGTCCATCAAATCTGAAGAACTCTCTTTCCCAGAAGTTGCCCCAGTTTGTGACAAAGTGATGACCCTTTGTGTGGCACCAGTCCATGAGCCATCGTTGAGCTCACTTATCTCTTTCTCTCTGATTTTCTGCCTGTTCTTCCCTTTTCCCAAACAGGCAGAATTTCAGAGAGTGCAATGCTGGACAAAAATGAAACAAATTTTTTGCAGAGCTGTGCAATGTTCTCCTTAACCTCCTCGGCTGACTGGATAGCAAAGTCATTGGTTCCTAGGTGAACCAGGATGTTTGAGCCCACTTCTTCCCTCTTAACTATGTTGACTATTCTGTCAATGTCTCTCCAAATGGATGCTCCTGGGAGACATCTGACTTGCACATCTGCACATTCATTGTGTTTCAGGTGTGGGTCCACACCACGAATCATGGAGTCCCCTATGGTTGGCATTTCATCTGTATCCCCCTTCCCCCGGGTTGTGCCTGAAAATAGGCAGAATCTGCATAGTGCACTTACCCAGGCAACAAAAACTAAATAAATAATAATTATGAGTTTTTTTCTGTTGTTCTTGAGATTTTGTTTATGATGTTGTTGTGCTGTCCTGTTGCATTCAGCTTTTTGGTGGTCCAAGATATCCTCTGCCCTTTTGGATGGTACACACGTAAGAGATGTGTACCAGTTTCTTGTGTTTAGAGTGCTTTGTTTGTTTGGGAGAGTTGCCCGAGTGCTGCCCCCATTTCCTGTAACCAGTTGCCATCCCCCAGGCTTGGTCATTCTCCTGGGAACAGGTGTGCTGATTTGGTGTTGGCAATGTGAAGGTGCACTCCTGTAAGACATGTTTCCCTAGGTGGTTACATAGGAGGCTGATCTCACCCCATGCCTCATGAAGCTGAGCCCTGAGGTGGTTGGGGATGGGCTTGAGTGGTTGGGCCCTTCCCCTGACAAAAAAGAAGAACCACGGATGAAAGAAACAAGGAGGTAAGAGTAGAAACAATCAGTCAACAACAAATGCAGTAGACTTGAAAGCTTAGCCTAATGATAGATAAATCTATGAAATCTGTATGCACCACCTGTAACAATTTCACAGAAGATACACCCTGCAAAATACACTTTGCTACAGAGAAAAATAAGGCAGTAACAGAAGATATACCTTACAAAAAATAATTTGAATCTGAGAAGATTACAGCAGTAATCTGTAAGCACAAAACAGTAACAAACCTATAGGCACACCCTGTAATGATTCAGCGAATAGCATACCCTGCAACAGCAATTTGAATCAGAGAACAATAAGGCAGTAAAATGTAAGCAAGAAACAGTAAACAAAACCTGTGAGCACAAAAAAAAATAGTAACACACAGTAAATCTGCCTAGCCAAAACAAGCCTTACTCTTTTCCCTTGCTCTGATAATGTTGTTCCTTGCTCTGTCCTTACAAGCAAACCTAGAAGAAAAGAGTTCAGGTGAAGATAGGTGCCTTTGCCAGCATACCTAGTCTTCCACCTTATGTCTTATTGCTTACATACTGTAGGAACATGTGTCATGAACCTGTACTTGTGTTGTAGTGTTGCCAGTGAAGTAGAAACTGGGGCATCATGCAAACACTATTTTTTTGGGGGGTGGCACAAAATTGCAACTTTTCAATGCCCCCAGGAAAAATGTTGAAAATCTGAAACCATATGGTGCATGTTGGTGGCTTTTAGCAGGCCATGAAGCTATTTCACAACCTGGTAAATATTATCAGAATGATGAGGCAATTTTGCATTTTTGGGTGTCTTTGTCCAGTCTTTGGGATTGTCGGATTGTGTCACTATCCAGAAATCCCACAGACTGAACAAAGAGATCCAAAAATGCATTGTGACCTTTTTTGTAAGGAAACATTTTGGAAATACAGTACAAATAATGGCATTCTGGTGGGTTTTAGCAGGTAATGAATCAGCTTCATTATCTCTTAAAGCCAGCATAATGGTGATTGTGTTTCATGACATAGTACTAAGTAATATTGTTGGTACTTTATCAGCTGCACTATTGTGCCCTGTTATAAATGCTTTAAGTCCCTGGCCATGATTCTTTCTGCTACAGTTTAACAGGCTGTAGACAGTAGTAGCTCAACCTGCAAAATTGTAGCAGAATATGACACAGTGAGGCACTCTAATCCTTTAGTAATGAGAATGACAATGTGTTTGATCACTGATCAATGTTTACAACAAGAAGACGTTGATGATAATACTAACTCATCCCCAACCAAATGAAAAGCTATGGTGCCATGTTGCTACTATTCCTAAGTCCTGCATCACATATGCCTTAGTGAGGCGGGAATTATGAACAGAAATGATGACAATCATGTAGTAAATTAAATGTTATGGAAGAGCAAAATAATGGCATAACATATTTGTTCGTGCTGATATTTTGTTTATTATAGTCTGGTTTTCTGTATTGCTTTGCTTCTCACTGTTCTCATAACTTCATATAGTACACCATGTTGCCAGTAGATGACAGGCATGTAAGCAATAAGACTTGATGGGGTGTGCATTATGGTGGGATAACTGCACTCCTAGGGGCGTAGTTAGGCACAAGGCCAAAGGTCGGGTGCCAGTCACCCTTAGGAGTGCAGTTATCTCACCATAATGCACACCCTCAGAGTGTCTTATTGCGCTTATAAAATGGCCCTTAATTTTAAGGATTTTTTTTAAACACATTTTTAAATAACTTCATATGTAAATGAACATGTGTTTTTTTTACATAAAATAGTCCTTCCGCCTACTGGTGCTGGACTTTGCTTGAGGTCTTTTGACCCAAAGGACATTCTGTAGTTGTAGTTTCTGCCCCCCATTCATCATGTAGTTCCTCTGTTGCCCCCTAACACAGACACACATGCACGCACACACACACACACTCACACATATGGATTGCAATGTTTTTAAAAATAATTATTATGTACATTAATAAAACAAGTACAGAGTGTGTCACTTTTTTTGAATTTTGGGTTTTCTTTTAGCAGACTGGTGGTTTTAAATAAAATGTGCATTTGATTGAGAGTAAGTGTGTGAGCGAGTGGTACGACAGAAATCGAGAGTGAGGGACAGCATGCTGCAGAAAGACAGGGGACTACAAGAGAAGTGCTCTCAGTTTGAAGTTAGTGTTAGATCAGGAGCTTATTTCTGTTTTTTTTTTTACATTCAGCCTCTGGACAGAAGCAGCTTGTTCGGCTGAAATGGAAGTGGTTTAATTGCCGTTATTTTCTGTGGTGCCATGTGCAGAGACAGGACAAGAACACAGACATGCACCACAGGTTACACCATCATGATGACTGAGATTCTCAACTTCTGATGTGGTGAGCGAGGACTGATGTCAGAACTGTGAGGTATTGTTTTTTATCATGGATTGAAGAATGAACAGAGGTTACTGTTAAAAAGTCAATGTCAGGTTCTCAGTCAGTGTCCCATGTTTTTATTTTGAACTGGGGACAAGTAGGGACTGCTATTAAAAAGGCAGTTGCTAGGTCCCGAGCATCTTTGCTAGTGACTGCACAGAGCTTCATGGATCAAGTTTCTAAAAGAAATAGAAAGTAATAAAAAAAGGAACTTACCCAGCACTGGTGGCAGGCTACAATACTGCTGTCATTAACAGTGTGCTCCTCTAGTGGTGCCACAGAGACCAGCCCCCAAATTTACTGCTGGCATTGGCAACAACACTGCCACACCTCCACAACTCGCTACTACAGCAATCTGCCACAGTATGTTTCTTGTGCATCTGCTCAAGCCAACACAAAATCAGTGGTGCAGCATAGATGCCTAAAAGGTATCAAACCATTTGCTTCTAAAAGTTTCACAGACAGCGAAGTCTTCTTTATGTTTGTATGAGCATTGTTTTTTACTTCTGTGTCTTCCTTCTTCCTCCTATCTGGTCAGTGTCAGATTCACATACAGATATTGCTGGCTAATAATTACTAAAATTAATCTGCTGCTTTTTTTCCTGAAAAGATTTATGATCATATCCTGAAAAGATCTAATGTGCCCACACTAAGCAGATCATTTTGTTTCAAGCTATTTTTTTCTCTCTTCATATTAAGATCTAAAAAATTCCATTGAAGTGTTCTACATTGCTAGAATAACTCCAGGATCTGCTGTTAAATTAGGCATGACAAGATTTAAATCATATGTTCTGGTCTCAGCATAGTGGTTTCAGAAAAAAGGCTGTCAGAAATGCAATAGGAGTTATATCAAACAAATGTAAATATCCCTAAAAGTATAGCAGTTACTCATAACCCATCAGTATGAAAGTTGTTCAGGACAAAAATACCTTTCAAATAAGAGTGTTCATTAAACTACACTTATTATATTTTTTAAACTATGGCCATCTGATTACCTGAATTTTCATTTTTCTTCACAATTTTCACCTTTTGGATGGCTATATTTAAAAAAATAAAACCTAATGAATTCAGATTAGTGAAAAGGTAATTTTGTCCTGAACATCTTTCATGTTGGTTGTAAGTTGGTAAATTGTATACTTTCTGAAATATTTACATTTGTCTGGCATGACTCCAACTGTGTACTGAGGTTGTTTGGAAGACCACATTTTACAAATTATAAAGAAATCAGATTAGTGACTAACTTTGTGTGAAAGGTCTTTTTGCCCTGAACAACTTTCACATTGGTTGTTTTTGCGCACCTTGAATAGCTTTAAAGATATCTAGACTTGTTTGGAAGTTGGGTACATTTGCTCTCAGAGAAAAGCAGCTTTGAGTTCTGTGTCCATCATTCTAAACAGAAAGAAGGAGTATTTTAACTGCCATAAGGTTTGCAGTGTTATCAAAGGATATACTGAAAACTACTAAAAATGTGTTCCACAGAAACCCTTTTCAAGCTAAAGTGATATGGTCCCCTCATCCACCATACTTCCTAGTAGTGGACTTTTCTTTTTAAAATAAAGTGCTTTGTGGCACAAGAAAAATGCCACTTTTCATGTAAGAAGCTAAACCAGGGGTAAGCCTTGTGGGGGCAAGAGTCATAATTGAAGACAGCTTTCCTCTGAAATGTTTCACCAAGAAAGGCACACTGAGCAAACATGTTGCTCATAACTCTGGCCATGCGCATTACTGTGCACTATAATGTGCATGGCCGGAGTCTTGTCATCTGCCGCTGCATTGTCAAAACTGCACCTGATTGCAGCAGCAGATTTCTTTCAACTCTTTGGCTCTCTTTGAAGTTTGCTGTCATCCCCAGCATGCTCACTGATTGGTGGCTGAGGGTCGCACCCACTAAAGCATCCCCTGCATTGGCCACAACACTGACACACCTCTGAAATATGCTACTATCACAAGACGTTGTTTGGCTCATGCATGCAAACCAACATAAAAATGTAATAATATCAATATGTATAGAATGGTAGCAGTGTTTAATACAAAAGTCACCTGGTATACAGTGGTCAGCCTCTTAATGTAGATGCCAGTCAGGACTAGCAAAGACACTCCATTTGTTTTCACTGAAGCATCATCACTGAGTGCAGATAGCAGCTCAGCTGTGCCAGTAGTTAAACTCTCAGCATTAAAGTGACAGTGCATGTGCAAATTATAATTCAGTTTATAACATTGTGCAAAGAGAGCTGTAGTGCAAAATGAGTGACAAAATGCCAGATAACACCAATACAAGTCCAAGCATACTTGGAGGTGGCAAGGGAGGAAAGATGAAAATTGACAATTGTGGCATTAATCAGTGCAAAACAGTGTGTACATTACATGAAGTACTTCCATTAAGGCTCTACCAAGTAGCCATTAAATACTCACAGTTAACACTGCCAAAACATCTAGAAACAAAAGGCAAGGAGCCAGGCCTGTTCAGTTTTAAAATTGTGCCATTAAACAAACAAAAATGCAGGGGAGGAGAGGACAGAACAAACACGACATAAATTTCAAGTTGTATGGAAGAAAATGGTGCTCAGGAAAGTGAGTGTATATATTGCATGATGTGCCTCCATTTGGGGCACTAGCCAATGGCTTTTAAACAGTTACAAAGTAACACTGCTTAAAAACATACAGGCATGAAAGATTGGATAGTTTTTTTGTTGGGCTGGAGCCATACCACTTCAGTCCCACAAAAAGTGGCAGTACCAGATGAAAAAAAGAGTAGGGAGGGTGGAGGGACACATTGTATAAGGCTAAAACAATTATTATATAATTCTAAAAAAACAAACAGTGTTGTTATCTGGTATTTTTCACTCATTTTGGACTATAGCACCCTTTGCACAGTGTTATAAACTGAATTATAAATTTACACGTGCACTGTGACTTTAAACATGAGAGTTTAGATGGCAGCAAAGCTGGGCTGCCATCTACACTCCCTAGTGATACCTTAGCGAAACCGGATGGAGTCTCTTTTGTTTGTCCTGCCTGATGTCTCCTTGATGGGGCCGACCACTGTATACAAGGTAATTTCTGTATTAAACTATTTTGCAATACAATAGATTTTGATGTTACTGTTTTTTTGTTTGTTTGTTTTTTCCATATGGTAACTATTGACTAAAATGGGGTGGTGCCGTTCTTTCTTGCTTCAATGATGTGTGGTGGAGCAGGGGAATCCAGTGTGCTCATGTTTAGGGCTGCAGGTTGGCGGAGACTGCAGCCCTATTGCATCAGCTCTAAAAATGAGCTACAGGATTCAGACTGAAGAATACTTCCTTTGGAGTTTTCAAATGATCCTTCCACTGCTTTGCAGCTCTTCAATTTAACCCTTGCAGTGCTGCAGACTAAACATCTGTGCAGAGCTCAGTCAAACAGATTAATTCTAGTTCTTTCGGCAGCCTGGGTATTAAGAAACAAATGCTCTGGAGAATCACCTCTCCTCCTCAGCCTTGTTTTCATTTGAATCCAACTTGGTAAACAGCATGTTTAGAGCGAATGCAAGAGAGCTGCATAAAGTCACCTTGCTGTCTGTAGCTGGAAAAAAGGGGTACCATGGCACACATTTTGAGAGTTTTCAGTGTATCCTTCTATCTTGCTTGCAGTATATATAGCAGTGTTTCTACAGCCCCTTAAATAAGTGTGCCTCTTAAAAGAGCTTAAGGCAGTAATGGCTGTAATTTCTATTGAAACACATTCATCATATTAAGGGCACATAAGATAAATAGCAATGGAGCAGCTAACTGCCATAAACAATGAAATGATTATTTTGTTTCACTGGCACTTCTTTTCCTGCACTCGAGCATATTTACCTGATTCTGTACTATATGTATTGATTTCCTGCAAAATGTTTATTTAAAACTATGATATTTATAATAATTAGATAGTTAATGTAGTTGGTGTCTTTTCTGGTATTGTAATGGTTTCAATTCCCCCTGTTCTCAGATTGCTTTGCAATACATTTTAGTCTTAACCTTTGATTATGCTGGCCATTAATCTTCAGCCTTCTTGTGTGCTTTAATATAACTTAAAGAAAATGTCTATAGACATCTTCTGAAAGTGCATTTTAATTGAACTAAATTTTAGTTCTACAGTATGACAACTTAATTTGTCAGAAGGGATTGTAGTCTTATTGGGTACATTTTCTTTGGAGGGGGCAGACATCTGACAACCTATACTGCTAAATTAAAATGTTCTGCTGCAAACTGACAACACATAGACAGATATCATTATATGTTTTAACCCACATTTTACTTATATAAGATTTAGTGTTTTTGCTGAGTTTTTTTTTCAAATTTCTCACCTCTTTCATTTAATTTTTCTATCCAATGTCCACTTCCACATTTACATTTTTGATTTCTATTTGATCAAGACTCACAGCATGTAAAGCTAGCAACAGTGGCAGTGCCAGCTTCCGTTGCTTACCAGGGCACTGGCTAGGCACTACAGTTGGGAGCCAGGGCACCTATTCTAACTAGAATGGAAAAGCATATGCGCGTATTCATGCTTACTTCTTGGAGTATTTGAACTAATAAGGAATGTTATGTTCCTAAAAATAAAAATGCAAATTCCATTTTATTTTTTTACAGGGGATGGCCCTGCTTCTCCTGTCTTGGGGTTGGGGGTATGGATGGCCCAGATTCTCTTGGCTTGCGAAGGAGGGTTCTGCTTCTCCTGGCTCAGGGAGGGGGGAATGGCCCTGCCCCCTGCTTTCTCTAGCAGGAGAAGCTGGGCCAAATGACACAGAAGATACGGCCACCCCAAGCCAGGAATAGCAGGGCCACACCCTAGCCAGAAGAAACAGGGAGATACCCTTCCCCCAAGCCAAAAGAAGCAGGGCCATCCTCATCCCACCCCCAAGAATCATAGCCCACCCTCCCACCAGGAAAAGCAAAGCTATTCCTCCCAGGGCAGGAAAAGTGAAGCCTTCCCCATTACCTGAAGAAGAAGAAATGGCCATCCCAACCCTTTACAGCAGGTATCCACCTGCCAAAATGATCCTCAATGGACTGTCCACCCACAGTGGCAGGCCTGGAGATTGAGACGCCATTCTCTCATTTGAGTCTCTCTCCCACTTCTTCCCACAGTACTGAGACATTTTCAAATAAACCCAGCCACTTACCTTAACAAAAGGCACAAGCAGTCAGAACCCTGTCACTCTGGTTCTGCGGGCAGTTTCTTTCTTGGCTGTTTTTGCTGCTGGTAGGACTTTTACTTGGGAGTCTGACTCTGTGCTGCAACTACTGGCTGGTCAGGGTGGTTAGCTGGTGCTGCACTCTCTCTCTCATTACCGAACAGACTGGTCTAGTATTTTATGAAAAAAGCACAGCATAGTACAGCTCTTTTAAGGTTAGCTATACTACTGGGTTGGGGGGAGTCTGTGCTGTAGCTTGCAAGCAATAGCAATGCAGTTCTGGTCTGGTGGGCATGGTTGGCTGAAAGACTCCTGATTCAGGCAGCTAGGCAGTCACCAGGAGCCAAGCCACAGTGCCACTCTCTGCCCCAACACCGGGTGCCCAATAATGGGGTAGGGCGGTAAACTAAAAGGAAAGCAAGTAACCACTTGCTGCTCAACCCCGTAGCCACCAGACATCCCCAATTCTGACACCAAGTGCATAAACCTAGAGTCAAACAATGGCAGCCAAACTCCAGGGTTGCCAGTCCTCCATTCTAACACTAAATGCCCAGCCCCCTGGTCCAACAGTCAATGAAAAAAGTAAGTAGACAATGGGAGACCATCCACAGTGATGTTTTAGAAAGAAACATTAGTTGTTTTCTACATTAATCTATTGTAGCATTGCTCCCTGCCTTCATTGTACTACTGCACATTTGTGTACTTGTCACTTGTACCTCAAATAAAAAGCAGTGTTATTCCACAGTCAGCAGTAAAACTTTAACCGCTTAATAGTAAAGCATATGGGAATTCATAGGATGAATACTAAAAACAATAAAAGTGCAGTAGTGCAATGAATATCAGGGAACAATGCTATGCCATATTAAGACACAAACAACTAACGTTTCTCTCCAGAAGCAGGGTTTTATCAGAGTTAGTAACATAATGCAGAAATGCACTTACATTATCTGTCATTAGGTCCGAATAGTGCATGTATGCATAGCGCTGTCAATAAGAACACCTTCCATACAGCACTATGCAGAACAGTGGCAGGAACAAATGCAGCAAGTAAAGGCAATGCCATTGATAGTGGTCACAAAGCACACTGACAACTGCTACCAGTCCAAGCACTTATTTTAGTGGGGGCTCTCCCCAACCCACCCCTTAACTAAAATTATCAACTCAGAGCTGGAGTTGGATTATGGGAGAAAAACTAAATTTTTAATGCCAGGATTAGAACCCTGATCTCCACCACTATTGTAGCTAAGCAGCTCCATGTCTCAGTCTTCTCTGCCACAAGAGCAGCTTATCCAGCATTTTCAATTTCCCAGCCCTTATCTTCTTCCTAGTACTATGGACAGTGACCTGGGTAGCGTTTACTGCACAGCACTGCTTAATCCCTGTCTCTGTCTGTGGTATGCCGCCATTCAAACATTGCTATTTTTTTTCTTATGCGATATTTGTAGCACTATTGTATCCAGTTATTATGTTATCCACCACCAGTGATGTGTACCAAAAAAACATTTTAAACAATGAATGTGAAGCATCTTCAGGATAGGAGGGGACACTTAACACATTACAACCGGCAATTAAGGTAATGAAAAGTATATCACACCGGGTTTAAACTACCTAAAAGGCATATTTCACAGTTGGTTAGTGCATGTAATTATAAAAAAGGCTTTACCTATAAACTGTAATATCAGGAAATATATACCATATAGAAATCTATTTTGTGGATGTTGGAGTGAAGCAATGAGGATATAAAATTGACAGGTATTCATTTATATATCACTTCTCTTGAGAGACATTTTCTTTAGAACTGTGGAACCAATGAGCTCTACAGTACAATGATTCTAAATAACAGGAATCTATTCAAAAACGTTAGATAAAAAGTAGGGCATTTTTATATCAGTTGCTCAGGCATAATCGATCTTTACCTTGGGGGCTCGCTACAGCCCAGGTGTAAATGATTTCTATAGACAATCTTTATTTCCTGTATATACAGATGGCAGGTGTACTTTGCAACAGAAGTGTGTTTTGTTCTTATTGTATTACAGTATGATTATGACTAAATGAGCATCTGATATAATAATGTCCTACTTTTTATTGTTTTTTAGAATACATGCCTGACATTTGTATTTTGTATAGCACAGTTCATTGGATCCACAGTGCAAGAGAAAATGTCTCTCAAGACAAGGAATATATATATATATATATATATATATATATATATATATATATGGATGAACACCTAAACATTTTATATCCTCAGTGCTTCACTCCAACATGTACAAAATGGACTTCAGTATAAATTTATATTTACTGTTATTGTGGTTTACACATAAAGTATTTTTTAATACTTTCTTCTACTAATCAACTGTTAAAAATATGCCTTGTAGGTAGTTAATACCAGGTCTGATGTTATACTTTCATTATCTTTATTGCCAGTTGTAACTTTATGAGCCTCCTTGTAACCTAAGGATGACCCACATTCTTCTCCTGCAGCCCTATCGGCTCTGGCCAGAGTTTGTTCTGCCTGTAGATGGAAGAGTGTCATTCTCTTGTGTTAATGTGGAGAGGCTTCTGGATGTGGTGTGGCTTCTGACACAGAATGACCCCAGATGTGACTAATCCAGACACCTCTGACACTAAATCTAATGGAGGCCCAGGTCGGGAAACATGAGCAGTCCAGGAGAATGTGTAGAAAATTCACCAGTGGTGAGTTATTATTCTAAATCACAAGGAAAAATAAACAAATTGGAAAACATTTCAGCATCTCTTCTCCTTTTTCAGCAAATTAGAAGACAATTCAAGACATGAAATAAATCAGCATGTCTCCCCTAGTCTCTCTCTTCAAATCACTCTTTATACCAGGACATAAGCAGCCTGCATTATAAGTCCATCTCTCCACACACACATCTCCTCAGCAAGACAGGATTTTGTAGTTTTTAGTTGCTAAGCAGAAGATTTTGACCCAGCTAGTAGCTGGCCAGAGCACTGTGACAGATTACATCAATCTGAGATCCCACTCTGTCACGGCTGTCTCTGCAATCTTTTCAGCTATCTCTAGTTTATACATCGGGGAACCCAGTTGAAACACATGCTTTACAAAAATTCATAAGCAAGATAAAAAATTAGAAATTGGAAAGTATAGCTGGTAGAGGTAAGATTTGACTGCACAGCTAATAGAAAGCTAGAAAAGACAAGAGACAGTAGTAGGCTCCTTGTGTCAGATTCCCTCCTACATAACACAAATGGAACAGGGCCTAAGTTAACCCTGTCACAGTTGAGTCTCTTCTGCTACTTTCATCTTCATCCAAGTGTGAGCATTGTATTTGTGGGAAGGGTAACGACTAAGTGCCACTACCCTGTGGCTGCTAGTTTGAAGTGCTGCTCTCTCTGTGCTAACCTACATTATAAAATGTGGAAAGGGTTTCAAGTAAGCCGATTAGTTGATATCCATGCATTAGAAGTTTCTAATGCATGGCTACAATCTAGTCCTGCCAACTTGATCAGAGTACATGGGCAAAATCCATGTGCCAACATTAGAATTTTTAGACACCGTTCCCCCCCCCATAATAGACACTGGGCCCTATGCACTATGTCAATGCGCTGTGTTAACTGGGCACATTGGCATAGCTAAGTCAGAATGTCACAGAGTGGTGGTCATCTGGCATTTACAACTGTGGCATGCAGATGGTACATGCCCAATCCCACGACCACACAAACAGCAACACACTTGTGGTGGGCAGGTGGCATGCTGAGGGTGTGCCAGCACTATGCACTATGCACCATGGTGAGTAGTGCAGCACACCGGGGCACATAGAGGGCCAGCTGGTATGCCAGGGACAGCTCTGCCATAAGTGGTCCTATGCGTCTAGGCCCAGCACACACCAAACAGTGGAACGGCACTCCCCCCGCACACAGCTTAGGATGGCCCTGAACCTGACCCTGTACACCCATGGCAGACACCCTCACACCCACAACAGTGCAGTCCTCACCCCCTGATGCTGCACCCCATCCCAAGGTTGCATCACCATGCCCATGCAGCCCATCAGGACACAGTGCTGCAATGGCACTCACTAAGACACTGCCAGCCCCTCCATCTGACAGCATAACCCTCCCGTGGGATCACCTGACTAGGGTAGCACTTGGCAGCCCCTCAATCCAATATAGGCAGAGATGTCCATGTCACACCCCGACCCCATACCACCCCTGTTACCTGAGGTCCCCCTTCACGGCACCACCCCATACCTGCAGCATCAGTGCTATGGTTGGAGCAGCCAGCAGCACAGCCCTCCATACACCTCCATGACCACTGTCCATCTGCCATACACAGGGGCATGCAGCTGATGCATTCTCACATATGTCAGATGGCCGACAGCCATGGAGGTGTGCCAAGGGCTGTACCATTGGCCATCTCCAACCATGGCACTTATGCTGCAGGTACAGGGGGCTGTGCCATGGGGAGGTTACACTGCCATCACTGGGGGTACCAGGATAGGGGGAAGGGTGTGTGTGTGTGTTGCCACATTAGGGCAGGCACAGATGTGTGGCAGGACAGGGTTTTGGTCCACTCACTGGGGTTTCTTCAGTGTGCCGGGGGGGTGCAATGCATCACAGGCTGGGCCAGGGGGTAAACTGGATGTCAGGTCCATGCTGCATGGGTCCAGGTGCTTGCAGTAGGCATTCACACACCTAGACCTGTGCCACTCCACACAAGGGATCCACTGTTGGCCCAGTATGGCATCCAATTCGACTGCAACTCTGCCCCGCCCACCCTGTGATGTCCTGCACACCATGGGAATAGGGTTGCAGACAGGTGGCCACCGGCTGTGCATACCAGCATGTGTGTACCTGTCTGCAGGTGCGGAGCTATGCGGACAGAATACGTACTTTTGGCAGCTATTTCTAGTCCATTAGTGCATTTGACCCATTAACAATAAAAAAGTAAATAAACTCAGCAGTTCCTCTGATTTGTAAAAATGCTTCCAGGTGTAAATGTTTAAATTTTTAACCACAAATAGTGCCTTTATATGCAATTTCAGTTATGCTTTCAAGTGTTTCTAACAATATCATTCCAGCCTACTTGGCCATGCTTTGAAATAGCTTGAAGTCCTGTTCCCCCACCCCCTCTCCCCTAGTGTTCATGCAACCATCTGATTCATGCTGCTTCTCCCCCAGCCGTGTGCTTTACTATGGCCCCAGTTGTGTATTAGAAATATGTAATGCATAGAAACATAGAAGTTGTCATCAGATGGGGATGGTATGATCCATCAAGTCTGCCCTTGGTTTTCAACCCCTACTTATTCAGCTGCCTGCTTGAGTATCCCACATTGTCTATCCCATGCCCGCTGGAATTCACCAACCATCTTGGCTCCCACCACCCCCTCTGCAGGCTATTCCATGGTCCACAACGTGCTCTATGAAGAAGAATTTCCTCTTACTGCTCCTAAAGTTTCTTCCCTTAGGTCTAAGGACATGTTCTCTAGTACAGTTGTAGTTTTTTAACTGAAAGAAGTTCTGCACGTGCACCCTATTGTTGCCTTTAAGGTATTTAAATGTTTTGATCATGTCCCCATGATTCCTGTGTTGCTCTAGGGAGTATAATTTTAGGTCATCTAGTCTTGCCTTGTATGGTTTCTGATGCAAGCCCTGCACCATCTTTGTTGCTCTTCTTTGTACCATCTCCAGCCTATTTATGTCCTTCCTGAGGTGTTTCCAACAGAACTGGACACAGTACTCCAGGTGAGGCTTTGCCAGGGACTGATACAGGGGCATGATTACTTCATGCCTTCTGTTTGTGGTGCCCTTCCCTACACATCCCAGAATGCCACTAGCTTTTAGTGCTGCCTTTTCTCATTGTTTACTGACCTTGAGGTCATCTGATATGATCACCCCAGGTCTCACTCCTGCCTAGTAGCCACTAGCTGCTCTCCCCCCATTGAGTACAGTTTTCCTTGGTTGTGTTATGCCAGGTGCATGACCTTGCAGTTTTTGGCATTGAATTTCAATTGCCAGGTCCTGGACCACTCCTCCAGTTTTCAGAGACCAGCTTCCATGCTATGCTGTCCCTCTGGTATGTCCACCCTGTTGCTGATTTTGATGTCATCTGCAAACAGGCACACCTTCCCCTTCAGTCCATCTACAATGTTGATGATGAATATGTTGAAGAGGATCGGCCCCAGAACGAGCCCTGCGGGACCACGCTAGTCACCCTCCCCTCTTCTGACAGAGTGCCATTCACTAATACTGTCTGAGTTCTCCCATGTAACCAGATTCTGACCCAGTTTGTTACTTTGGGCCCGACTCCTATGTTCTCCAGTTTTTTGACTAGTCTCCTGTGTGGAACAGAGTCAAAAGCTTTGCTGAAGTCCAGGTAAACCCCATCCACTGTCCCACCCTGATCCAGTGTTTCAGTGACTCAATTGAAAAAATCAACCAGGTTTGTCTGGCAGGAACTCCCTGCCATGACACCATGTTGGTTTTTGTTGAGCTGATCATTTTGCTCCAAAAAAGCTACATTTCTTTCCTTCAACAGGGACTCCATCAGTTTTCCCATGACTGACGTTAGACTAACCGGACGGTAGTTTCCTGGCTGTTCCTTGCTTCTACTCTTTTGGAGTGGTATTACTGTTGCTCTCTTCCAATCTTCTGGCATCTCCCTGCTCCTCAATGATTTGTTGAAGAGCGCTACTAAGGGGACTGCCAGTACTCTCCCAAGTTCTTTAAGTATTCTTGGGTGTATCCCATCTGTCCCCATAGTTTTACCTACTTTAACTTGTCTATTTCCTCTAGGACCCTTTCCTCGGTGAAGGGACCCATGTCCATTCCTTCAGTTGGACACTTCTTTATGCCTATTGTTGGTCCGTTTCCATCTGCTTCCTGTGTGAAGATTGAGCAGAAGTACTTATTGAGTGCCTCTGCCTTCTTCCGTCTTGCTGTGTGGGTTGTCCGTCCTTGTTTGTGATTCTAACAATGCCCCCTTTGGTCTTCCTTTTTTCTCATATGTACATGTAGAAGGTTTTGTTACCCTTTTTTACGCCCTGAGCTATCCTAACCTCTGTCTGAGCTTTTGCATTTCTCATCACTTTTCCTGTCTGTTTTCGTTTTTGTTTGCATTCTGTTTTGTCCACCCCATTCCATGACTCCTTGTACTTTCTGTAGGCTATGCACTTCTCTTTTGCCATGGTTGCTACCTCCTCGGAAAACCATAGTGGATTTTTCCTCCTTTCGTATTTACTAATCTTATGGGCACACTGTGATGTGACCATGTTTATTGCATCCTTCAACCTTGTCCAACATTCCTCAACGCTCCCTTATGTTGTGTTACTAAGATTGTCCCTCATGCAGGCCTTCATTTTTGTGAAGTCTGCCCTCCTGAAGTCAAGTACCTTCAGTTTGGAGTGTGTGGAGTCTTCATTCCTTTTTACCCTGAACCATACCGTGTTATGGTCACTGTTGACCAGGTGGTTCCCTACTTTGACACCCAGAATCCTATCGCTATTTGTGAATATCAGATCTAGAATCTTGTTGCCTCTTGTGGGAGATGTTACTATTTGACTTAGGCCTGCTTCTTGTAGTGTGACTAGGAATTCCCTGCTTTTTTTGTGATGCCACTGTGTGGGTGCTCCAGCATCTATCCAGTAGATTGAAATCCCCCACCAGCACCACATCCCCTTTGCCTGACATCTGGAGGATGGTTTCTAGGATTTCCTTATCCCTAGCTTCCTCCTGATTTGGGGGTCTTATTCCTACCCAAAAGGGTTTCCGGCTTCCGGCCCCAACTGTGATCCACAGATCCTCTCTTTCCCCTTATGACTGCTGTATTTTTGCAGCATTGATGGTATCCTTAACATAAATAGCTACCCTTCCTCCCTTTTTCCCAGTCCTATCTCTCCTGAACATGTTATACCTTGGGATAGTCACCTCCCTTTCATGATTGTTTGTGAACCATGTTTTGGTTATGGCAACCCAGTCTAGTCCTGCCTCAGCTATTGTGGCAGTTTCAGTCATCTTGTTAGCCAAACTGCATGCATTGAGGCGTAGTGCTGACCACTCTTGGTGTGTCACTTTGTTTGTCATGCCCCCCCTTGATCTTATTGTTTGTCCCTCTGCCTTTTTTATGTTTTTGTTTCCTCCCTTTCCTTTGCTTTGGTCATCTGCAGAGTCAGAAAGAGTGCCATGTTTCCTGCTATCTGCTTTTGCTATCCCGGAGTGTGTAGATATGGTGCTCGCTGGAGGGGGAGAGATGGCAGGATCTATGTGTGTTTTTCCTAGAGCTACCATCATCTCCCCTCCCGTTAGTTTAAATGTCCCAGGTGGACATGAAATTTCTGGCCCAGTGCCCTAAGTCCCTCTTTAGTCAGGTTGAGTCTGTCAAATTTGAAGAACTCTCTTTCCCAGAAGTTGCCCCAGTTTGCTACAAAGTGATGACCCTTTGTGTGGCACCAGTCCATGAGCCATGCGTTGAGCTCACTTATCTCTTTCTCTCTGATTTTCTGCCTGTTCTTCCCCTTTTCCCAAACAGGCAGAATTTCAGAGAGTGCAATGCTGGACAAAAATGAAACAAATTTTTTGCAGAGCTGTGCAATGTTCTCCTTAACCTCCTCGGCTGACTGGCTGGCAAGGTCATTGGTTCCTAGGTGAACCAGGATGTTTGAGCCCACTTCTTCCCTCTTAACTATGTTGACTATTCTGTTGATGTCTCTCCAAATGGATGCTCCTGGGAGACATCTGACTTGCACATCTGCAAGTTCATTTTGTCTCAGGTGTGGGTCCACACCACGAATCATGGAGTCCCCTATGATTATGAGTTTTTTCCTGTTGTTCTTGAGATTTTGTTTATGATGTTGTTGTGCTGTCCTGTTGCATTCAGCTTTTTGGTGGTCCAAGACATCCTCTGTCCTTTTGGATGGTACACACATAAGAGATGTGTACCAGTTTCTTGTGTTTAGAGTGCTTTGTTTGTTTGGGAGAGTTGCCCGAGTGTTGCCCCCTTTTCCTGTAACCAGTTGCCATCCCCCAGGCTTGGTCGCTCTCTGGGGGAGAGGTGTGCTGATTTGGTGTTAGCAATGTGAAGGTGCACTCCTGTAAGAAATGTTTCTCTGTAGGTGGTTACGTAGGAGGCTGATCTCACCCCATGCCTCACGGAGCTGAGCCCTGAACTGGTTGGGGATGGGTGTGAGTGGTTGGGCCCTTCCCCTGACAAAAAAGAAGAACCACAGATGAAAGAAACAAGGAAGTAAGAGTAGAAACAATCAGTCAACAACAAATGCAGTAGCCTTGAAAGCTTAACCTAATGATAGATAAAACTGTAAAATCTGTATGCACCACCTGTAACAATTTCTCAGAAGATATACCCTGCAAAATATACTTTGCTACAGAGAAAAATAAGGCAGTAACAGAAGATATACCTTGTAAAAAAACAATGTGAATCTGAGAAGATTATAGCAGTAATCTGTAAGCACAAAACAGTAACAAACCTGTAGGCACACCCTGTAATAATTCAGCAGAAAGTATACCTTGCAACAGCAATTTGAATCAGAGAACAATAAGGCAGTAAAATGTAAGCAAGAAACAGTAACAAAACCTGTGAGCACAAAAGAAAATAGTAACACACAGTAAATCTGCCTAGCCAAAACAAGCCTTACTCTTTTCCCTTGCTCTGATAATGTTGTTCCTTGCTCTGTCCTTACAAGCAAACCTAGAAGAAAAGAGTTCAGGTGATTATAGGTGCCTTTGCCAGCATACCTAGTCTTCCACCTTATGTCTTATTGCTTACATACTGTAGGAACATGTGTCATGAACCTGTACCTGTGTTGTAGTGTTGCCAGTGAAGTAGAAACTGGGGCGTCATGCAAACATTATTTTTTTTTGGGGGTGGCTCAAAATTCCAATTTTTCTTTGCTCCCAGGAAAAATGTTGAAAATCTGAAACCATATGGTGCATGTTGGTGGCTTTTAGCAGGCCATGAAGCTATTTCACAACCTGGTGAATATTATCAGAATGATGAGGCAATTTTGCATTTTTGGGTGTCTTTGTTCAGTCTTTGGGACTGTCGGATGGTGTCACTATCCAGAAATCCCACAGACTGAACAAAGAGATCTAAAAATGCATTGTGACCTTTTTTGTAAGGAAACATTTTGGAAATACAGTACAAATAATGGCATTCTGGTGGGTTTTAGCAGGTAATGAATCAGCTTCATTATCTCTTAAAGCCAACATAATGGTGATTTTGTTTCATGACATAGTACTAAGTAATATTGTTGGTACTTTATCAACTGCACTATTGTGCCCTGTTATAAATGCTTTAAGTCCTTGGCCATGATTCTTTCTGCTACAGTTTAACAGGCTGTAGACAGTAGTAGCTCAACCTGCAAAATTGCAGCAGAATATGACACAGTGAGGCACTCTAATCCTTTAGTAATGAGAATGACAATGTGTTTGATCACTGATCAATGTTTACAACAAGAAGACGTTGATGATAATACTGACTCATCCCCAACCAAATGAAAAGCTATGATGCCATGTTGCTACTATTCCTAAGTCCTGCATCACATATGCCTTAGTGAGGTGGGAATTATGAACAGAAATGACGACAATCATGTAGTAAATAAAATGTTATGGAAGAGCAAAGTAATGGCATAAGACATTTGTTCATGTTGATATTTTGTTTATTATATTCTGTTTTTCTGTATTGCTTTGCTTCTTACTGTTCTCATAACTTCATATAGTACAGCATTTTGTCAGTAGATGACAGGCATGTAAGCAATAAGACTTGATGGGGTGTGCATTATGGTGGGATAACTGCACTCCTAGGGGCGTAGTTAGGCACAAGGCCAAGGTCGGGTGCCAGTCACCCTAGAAGTGCTGTTATCCCACCATAATGCACACCCTCGGAGTGTCTTATTGCGCTTATAAAATGGCCCTTTATTTTAAGAAGTGTTTTTTAAACACATTTTTAAATAACTTCATATGTAAATGAACATGTGTTTTTTTACATAAAATAGTCCTCCCACCTACTGGTGCTGGACTTTGCTTGAGGTCTTTTGACCCAAAGGACATTCTGTAGTTGTTGTTTCTGCCCCCCATTCACCATGTAGTTCCTCTGTTGCTCCCCTAACACACACACACCCACACACACATATGGATTGCAATGTTTTTAAAAATAATTAATACGTACATTAATAAAACAAGTACAGAGTGCTTCACTTTTTTTGAATTTTGGTTTTTCTTTTAGCCAATGGGTGGTTTTAAATAAAATGTGCATTTGATTGAGAGCAAGTGTGTGAGCGAGTGGTACGACAGAAAGCGAGAGTGAGAGACAGCATGCTGCAGAAAGAGAGGGGACTACAAGAGAAGTGCTCTCAGTTTGAAGTCAGTGTTAGATCAGGAGCTTATTGCTGGGTTTTTTTTTACATTCAGCCTTTGGACAGAAGCAGCTTGTTCGGCTGAAATGGAAGTGGTTTTATTGCCGTTATTTTCTGTGGTGCCATGTGCAGAGATAGGACAAGGACACAGACATGCACCACAGGTTATACCCTCGTGAGGACTGAGATTCTCAACTTCCGATGTGGAGAGCGAGGACTGATGTCAGAACTGTGAGTTGTTTTTTTTTTTTATCACAGATTGAAGAATGAACAGAGGCCACTGTTAAAAAGTCAATTCCAGGTTCTCAGTCAATGTCCCATGTTTTTATTTTGAACTGGGGACAAGTAGGGACTGCTGTTAAAAAGGCAGTTGCTGGGTCCCGAGTCAGATTAATTTCCCTCCATTACATTGCACAAACATGGTTACCTATAAGATTTAAATACTGTACTGGATGGATAGGGAAGTGAAGGCGTTACTAGAGTGGAGGAGCACATGTTCAGAAAAGCTCATTAAAAGGTCCAAAGAAGAGTGAGTCATTTAGCAAGGAGAAAAAATGGTGACTTTGACATCCTATAACATTCTAAATAGAATGCCTGAAAAGAAATCACAGAGCCATCAAATTCTGTGATCAGGCATTTTTATTGGAACTAGTTATTTATAGTGCAACATTGTCTCATATTGCACTATTAATAACCAACCAGATTACTCCATTGGTCTCTGCAATTTTATAATGTAATACAATGTGTATGGTTGCAGCAACTTGTAGAGTCAGGCACATTGTTCATATTCATGCAGTACATTTTATTACACCACACAGATCAGTCCCAGGCCAGGACAGCTCAGTACCCTGCCATATGGCTGTGGAAAGTTTTTCAGTTACTGTTGTGAGGTAAGTTGTTTCCTGGCTATGTAACACATCGATGTACTCTGCTGAGACGTACTGCAGCCTGACAGCCTGACATCTGGTATTACATCCCAACAAACATACTGTTCAAGTAGTGAACCAGCCCATTTCCCCTAGTTAAACAGTATGTCTTTGTAGTGGTAGGCGAACTATCCATTTCCCCTACTAAAACTAAACTGGATTTTTTATATTGTAGAAACATCTATTAGGCTTTCAGTGCCAGTTGCCTGAGTAATAAGAGGTGGTACATGCCATGGGTAACACTGTACCTCTCATCGGTAATTGAATGCGCTTCTACAATAGGTCTTACAAAGATGTGCACACCCTATGCAGAGGACCTAACTACTCAGTACAGCTGTACTACAGTCTGATAGCAGGTGTTATACTATGGAAAACACTGTTCAAGCTGGTGAAGCACTCCATGTTCTCTAGTCAAACACTGTGTGTGTGTGTGTGTGTGTGTGTGTGTGTGTGTGTATTCTGTGATAGCTGCTATCATGTTAATGTTTTTCTTCTTTTCGACATGGATGAAAACAATAAGCTGAATCTTTACTTTGTGTTATACAAATTAAAGATGCAAGTTATTGCTTTTCTCAGTGCTGCCATTACTGCTGTCTTCCTGACACTCTTCTGGCCCACTGTCAGTCCCTCCTGTCAGTATTAACGATAATGAACAATGTTTGAAAATACAGTATTTCTTTCTTTGAAGTTATGCTCCACTGTGTTACCTTCTATCACAAAGGTCTGCAACGTGAGGCTCGGGAGCCGCATGCGGCTCTTTGCCTGTGTTCATGAGGCTCTGCATCTTCTTAACTCTCAAAAGTCCAACTTCATGATTTTCAGTATTTCTGCTACTTTGCTCCACAATAAAGTATTTTGGAATTGTTTGTGGAGGTCATGCACTGAATATGCAATATCACATACACACTGAATCCTTGATAGAAACATATAAATGTGTAGGCAGAAAAGGACCGCCAGGCCCACCCAGTCTGCCCAGTGTGCCTAATAAGCTGACGGAACTTTGCAATTTCCTACATCCCCCCAGATCCAAGAGACTCTCGTGTCTATCCCATACTCCCTTGAATCCCCCCACAGTCCCTGCTCCCATCACCTCCGCTAGGAGTTTGTTCCAGCTATCCACCACCCTCTTCGTGAAGAATTTTCTTGATGCTGGGACAATATGAGGAAGTCAAGCATAATTACTTATGAGAGGCTATTGGCACTGCAGTGTCCCCTATATTACAGGCCAGTATTGATACTACCATTTGCATTACTGACTTCAGCCAGTGGGATGTGGGGGAGAAAGCTTTCAAGGGTTAATGGAAGGGCTGCCTGATGACATCATAGTTAGTGTTACTGCTTACTAAGGTGCTGAACAAGGTTGGTGCCAAAGCCCAGAGTATTGCACATCAAGTGGAAAACCCAGTGGCAATCAGCTCTGGAGGCCTCATGACTGCACAAATGCTCTCTGGTAACCAAAGGGGAGGGATCATGTTGGCAGAGATTTGCAGTACAGGAAATGTTGCCAGATGTTAGCAGGGCTTGCAGTACTTGGCACTGAATGCAGAGGCAGCAGACATGCCATTTGTTTTTACATATAGCAGGCTGGGCCTGGTAGATGTCCATGCCTGGCCACCCATGCCTGACTAAGACATTAGTGCCCCAAGTGGGAGGGACAGATGGACTCCTACCCTCAGATACACAGGATGGTCCAGCCAGTTATTTTGTTATCCTTCTCCATCTCTTAACAGGTGCTGAGCACTTTATGTACTGTATTGTGATAGCCTCACATCAATTGGGATCCAGTACGACCACAGTTACATCAGGATGCTATGTAGCATTCAGATCATTAGAAAGGCAGTTGTTCCTCAGGCAGGATAGAAGGCTGTGGGGATGGAAGGAGGACTGAGTCAAGTCATGCAAGGTCATACAACTGCAAGAAATATTAAAGGAACATTGTCAACCTTTTTTGTATTATTTTGGGTAAAAATACACATTTTATGATTGCTTACTTTCTCTAAAATTCATTGATGTTGCTAGTTGTTTTATCTACCTCATTGCTTGTTAGAACTGAAATGCATGGTAATGTATAGCTATGCCCAGCTTTGTTTTGCTTCATATCACTGAGCTACTCTTAGTGCACATTTCCTGAACATTAGAAACACCCTGAAACAGTGCAGCCACTCATGATACAATAGTCTCCTCTACTCACACTGCATATTCAGTGGCTAGATTGTCTTGGGGTGTTCCATAGTCCAGGAAAGAAGCAGTGTGATGTGGTCAAGAAATGTAAACAAACATGTTTTGGTGTGGTAACACCAGTATGGTGGGCTGTTAGTTTTTCACTTTTTTAAAGAAAAAAGGGATGTGAATCAAACTACCAGCTGCATAAACAGTCTGAATATAATGTGAACAATCATAAATTGTGCATTTTAAACTTGGGACACTTTGAGGCTTAAGCAAGTTGAAAGTGTTCCTTTAAGCGTGTTAAAGCTTTGCCAATATTAAGGTGGCAATGAAGTTGTGAATCAGCCATGCATTTTATCATAAACCGGCACACCCAACAAATCATAGATGAGAACATAGCCTTTCTAAAGACTGGGTTATTTTGGTTTCATCAGCAGGGGTGGATGAATGTTTCAAGTGATTTGCAGCAAAGGTTTCCAAAAAATATTAATTCCAGGGCATGTCCCAAACAAACATTCTATATATGCCAATAATATGTGTGGTAGAGGTGACCAGGCTCACCCCTACCTGTGCCGAGACATAGGAAGGTTGCACCAGAGAACAGAGGCCCACAGAGTGGTACTCTTTCAGTGGCTCCAAGAGATTTACCTGAAGCTCATATTAAGAATTAATTTTCAGTTACTATTTGCTTTTTCAACTACAAAATCATGACTAAAACTCCTTTGATTCTCTTAGGGAGGATCTGGAGAAGAAGCTATCCAGCGTAGCTTTTTTGTGCAGTGTTCCAATTGATTAACATATATTTTATTCAAATAGCATTGTTGGATGAGTTTAAGCTAAATTATGCACTACAAAGGACCTCTGCTATGCATACACTCATATGGCTCTCTGGTGATCAGACTGGTCATGCCAGGAGGACATGCGGCTCCCAATCCTGAAAAGGATGCAGACCCCTGTAATCTATCAGATACATTTCAGAAATTCTATCTGATTCTGTCAAGTTCTACAGATTGTGTTCTCTCTGCTTTCACAGCAATAACCATGAAGTCATCAAGATGTTCTTGGCCCCTTATTGTTAAATGATTTGTGATGGGCCTGGTAGATGTGCCAGTTGGGGTCACTAGATCCTTCGAGTGCATTGTGGGTACAGGTGTGAACTGCAGGATACTTCTCATCTACTGTTCACCCGGGGGTGAGAAGGATTTCCTGCAGGAAGTTGAGGACTTCATCATCAACATGGTATTGGAGTCCCACAGATGGTTAGTGCTGGGGGACTTCAATGCCTGGGTCGATTTCGAACTCTCGCATTTTGGTCAAGAGTTCCTCCAACTGATGATTTCAGTGGGTTTTGTACAGTTGATTATCTCTGCAACCCACAAATAAGGTTACTCATTGGATCTAGTGTTCCTACTGGGGATGGAGATCTCCAACGTGGTGGTGGAACCTGTGAGGTGGTCTGATCACCACACTACAGGGTTCAGCTTCGTGGCTCCCCCCAATAAACCTTCCTCCATGGAGATGGTCCAGTACCTCCCTTTACAGAGTTTGACCCCTGATGGTTGTATAGTGATGCTGGACCTATCAGGTGGAGTGAGTGTAAGCACAGATCCAGGGGACCTGGATTCAGGGGACCTGCTAGTAGCCTATAATAAGGCAGTGACAGCTGCCCTGAATTCCATAGCACCTGTCTGAGTTCACCCCCTCACCCTTCACCCACAGCCCCCTTTATTTGATGGGACTTTGAGGGAGTTGAGGAAAATGGGGAGAAGGTAGGAGTGATGCTAGTGAAAAACTGGCCTGGATGATGATAACTGATCACCCATGAAAACGGGTCATTTCGCCCATGGTCTTATCAGTATAAACAAATAAAACAAAGAAAACAAACAAGCTTAGATTGATGTCCCATTGTAAGGACTACCAATCAGCTGTCTCCCATAAGAAGGCAGAGTTCCTGTCCAGGGAGATTGCTGCTGCACGAAATCAACCAGCTCAGCTCTTTCGTACTCTGGACAGGCTGTGCAATCCAGCCTATCTCCAGAACCAGGGAGCCTTTTCACAGAATAAGTGTGATGAGTTTGCTTGATTTTTGTGGATAAGGTTGCCACCATCAGGTCAAAGATCTGTTTAACTCATTCAAATGGGCGCTGCAGTGATCGATGGGAGATTGCAGGTGCTCAGTTTGTCTGGTCCGACTTTGACTGATTGGAGATCATGGATGTTGTGAAGATAACCCAGGGTTTGTGATTGACATACTGTAGTTTGGACCTAGATCCAACATGCCTCTTGGTGGGGTGAGTGGACGTAATTGGACCTGTCCTGGCTGAGATAGTCAGATGCTCATTGGAGACAGGTGTCTTTCCGGGCACCCGAAGGAGGCAGTGGTATGTCCCCTTCTGAAGAAATCTTCCCTCTACCCTGACTGTCCCATCAACTACAGTCCTGTCTCTAACCTGCATTTTGTGGGTAAGGTTATTGAGAAGGCAGTCGCGTTGCGACTGGAGGATCATCTTACCACCCACAATGTCTATGATCCTCTCCAGTCCAGTTTTAGGAAGAGACATAGTACCGAGACAGCTCTTGTTTGGGTATTTAATGATCTCTTAATAGCGAGAGATCAGAGAAACCATTCAATCTTGGTCCTCCCTGATCTCTCTCTCTGCAGCATTTGATACCGTGGACCATGGTGTATAATTGGAGTGCCTGCATCTGATCTATGGTCTGTCGGGAACAGTCCTCAGATGGTTTCACTCTTTCCTCACAGGTAAGACTCAGAGAATGGAGTTGGGGATTTTTTCCTTGGCTCCTTTCCCCCATCCTGTGGGATGCCACAGGGCTCTGTGCTGTCACCCATGTTGTTCATGGTCTATATATGCTGTTGTTGGGAGACATCATAAGGCAGTACGGGCTGAGTTTTCACTGCTATGCAGACGATACTCAGCTGTACATATCCTTTGTGCCCGAGCAAGGTGATGCTGTTTCAGTCTTTAACAACTGCCTCTCTGAGATCCAGAATTGGAAGAGTGCCAACTGGTTAAGGTTGAATCTGGATGAAACTGAAGTATTGGTTGTGGACCCAGGTTGTCAGGTAGAGGGGTTGTCTGCTGGGCAACCATCCAGGCTGTGGCTGCGGGTTAGACAGTTGATGACCTGTGACCAGGTGTGAAATCTGGGCATTATACTTGATGATGGGCTGACACTTAAGTTTCAGGTGTCAGCAGTTGTCAGGATCTCATTTTACCATCTGAGGAATATCACCCAGATAAAACACCTGTTCCTGCCTGATGACCTTGCAATGTTGGTCCATGCCTTTGTGACCTCCTGCCTAGGTTACTGCAATGCCCTATACCTAGGACTACCGGGGTAGACCTCCGCTGCTTGCAGCTGGTGCAGAATGTGGCTGCCAGGTTGTTGACTGGCTTACCAAGATCTTACCATGTCACACCTGTGCTTCACTGCCTGCATTGGCTGCCGGTTCAGTGGCGGTTCACCTTGAAATTCAGATTAATGACCTACAAGGCCCTACATGGACTGGGACTGTGGCATTTGCAAGATCTCCGTTGTTCCTACTGCTCCCTTGGCCCTCTCCATTCCACTGATGAGGGATTGCTAGAGGTTCCCAGGGTCCACTTGAAAACTTCAGTAGTGAGATTTTTTGCTGTTGTAGCCCTGACCCTATGAAATTCTCTACCTCATCAGAATAGAGAGTGCCTGACCACTAAGGCATTTAAATCTGCCTTAAAAGACTCGCCATTTTAATTTGGCATTTTCTGAAGTCCGAAATTTCTGCTGCCTGTTATTATTGTTTTAACAATTTTTTACATATGTGATTTATTTTATTTGGTATGATGTGTGCACAAGAACTTTGATAAGTGATTGAATTGTGCTTTTTATAAATAAATGTTATTATTATTATGAATTTTAAAGCTGAGAAGCTTCTTTCATTACTAAATGATGTCGTAGAGTGAGTGAGAACCAGTCTGTAGAGTGTGTCTATTTGACAGTATGCATTTTGCATATTAGAAGTACTGATAAATTGATATACTGTATGTCGCCAATTGTAACTAGTGGTGGGGTTTCTCTGGGTAGTCTATGGATCAGTACCTTATACTCTTCTTCTACCAAATGTACGTCTATGTCTCCTGCGTAGTATGTTGTTAGCTGTTTGAGGTAGTCTAGCTTTGCAAGAGGAGAATATGTTAGGCAAGTAAAATGTTTTAGCAATGGAAGTATTTCAGAACTAAATCTGCCAGTTAATCCCTATCTAGTGTTGCAAAGTAGAAGTCAAATTGGACTCTATCTTTACCAGTTGTACTGGATTCATTCTGCCACATTTGATAAATTTTCCTGGATACTTTACTAATACCTGGTTCCTCATACTCTACATCTGGTTTGGAAGCTAGCATATCAGTTGCCTCCATATTTCCTCAAACTTCTCATCTGATCTCAATGCCATTAGCTCAGCTTTACAGCCCTCTGTCATCTCAGCTACTACAGATACTGTAAACCTAAATCAATAGACTGATGAGATTGTGAGGCAGCATTTGTAACAAACACAATCAAAGCAAAATTGAAAGTCTATGGATCTACTTAAGGCCATGGCTGTGCTAGTAATCTCTCTATCAAAAGAGTCATCTTGTTGAATTTTGTCAAGGGTTTGCACTGCAGACTCAATGGCTGCAGTTGTCAGTTCTGCTAGACCAGCATGTCCCAGACCGTGGTTTCAGAGTGCATTTTCTATGTGAAGCACTGTCTTTTAAGAACTCTTTCTGTACAACAAGAAACAGATTGTGTCTTAGTTGAATTTTTAATGAAAGTGTACAGCTGTTCAAGGACACAAACAAATTGCAATTCTAAGCAATCTTGCTGCATGTGTCTGCAACAACCAAATTTAACCAATGTGCACAGCAATGAACAAAATATGCTTCATCACAAGATGTCTAATGCTAGACTGAACTCCTCTGTAAGTCCTGGACATTGCAGCACAGTCATCATATCCATGCCCCCTCACATTTTAAATGCAAGGTCATGTTCCTTCAGTGTTTAACAAAATATAATCTGCTGTTGTGGCACCAGTACCTGTTTCTGCATGAATAACATGAATTAATGATTCATGAAGTGTGGCATCTCTAGAAACATAACGATAAACTACACAAAACTGGTCTTGTTTAGAAGCCTCAAGAGTTGTTTCAATGAAAACTGCGAAATATACAGACTCCTTGACTTCCTGAATTATTCTGTTATGTACATGTCTTGCAATAGAAACATAGAAACATAGAAGTTGATGGCAGATAAGGACCGCAAGGCCCATCAAGTCTGCCCATTTTTTCTACCTTATGAATGTGCCATAGGCCTTTACTCTGTCAATGGCCTATTTATTCATACTTATCTGTATTGATCCCTTATGCCTATACCATGCCTGTTTAAAGCCTGCACTGTATTCATATCCACCACTTCCTGAGGTAGGCTGTTCCATACATCCATCACCCATTCTGTGAAAAAGAAGTTCCTCACGTTACCCCTTAATCGGCCTCTCTCCAGTCTCATGCTGTGTCCTCTTGTCATGCTATTTTTCTTATATTGTATGCACATGATTAAGTCATTCTGACTTTGAGCTGATAGGTAACGGGGTAGCTCTTTGGATTTTTAGAAGCCAGTTCTAGGTATTCTCTAAGCACTGGGTCATATAATACAAGTAAAGCTGCAATTTCACGGAACACACCCCTGTTATTTGAATCCTTACCTTCATCATGGCTTCTAAATGGTAGTCTTAAGTGAGCCAGCAGAGCAGTAAGGTCAACAAGTCTGGTGACAGCATTGTACCTATTCTCCCTCTGTTTTGATTTTGCTTTGTCCTCTGTTCAGATAACTTGTAGTGCCCCAGAGTATGGGGGCACCACTGAAAATATAATTAGAGTGCCCCTCAAAGGGCAGTGTGGACATGAGGGGTAGCAATGATAGTGTGCCGGGACCCCTCAGTCTAGTATTTCCCCCACAGGCAACACTGTTGCTAAATAAAGAAAAAATAAAGTTTTCCCTTGTTTTCTCTTGGCAGCTTGCTCTCCCAGAACTTCCCCCCATTGAGCAGGCAGTGCAAGCTGTGGTTTCCCACATGCTTGCACTGCTATCTCTGCCCAGTGTGTGGTGTTATTGTTTAAAATATGTCAGTGGCTAGTGGCACAGGCTTGGGGTTCCAGAATCTGAACTCTGAATGTAACTTTTTTTGAAAGTAGTTCATTTGAAAAGGGAAGTCAGTTGCTGACTGGGAAAGGAGCAGGACCAAGGAAGAGCAACAGGAACCGAAGAGGCTTACCTGCTAACTGAAGCCAGTTCCTCTCCTGCAGTGCCTCTCCTCTGATTGGTGATCCAGTCAACTCCCGTTGGTACAGCTCCATCCAGAAGTGAGTGGTGTGGCAGGTCCCCCTGTAGCAGCGATGGTCATCCATCCGACCTCAGTGAGAGCTCAGTTTAGCCCCATTTTTTATTTTAAATTAAAAAATATGTATGTTTCTCCAGTCCCACAGCAGCGGGTTCAAGAGCAGCACCCTTTCAGAGGGATAGAAGAGAGAGAGAGAGAAAGAGATCAACGAAAAGGCCATTGAGCATTTGGAAGGTCCCACAAGGCCCCAAGTCATCCCTCTGATTGCCTGCCGGTCCCATCTTCAAGACCCTCCCACTGCCAGCAGCATCTCCAGCCTTCCCTTGCAGTCTTCTCCCCGGGCCAGGGTGATGAGTCAGAAACAGCACTGGTGCCAAGGTACTGACTACCAGAAGGTTGGAAAAAGATATCAAAAATTGGCTGGCCCAGTGGCACTGAGGGCTGAGGTGCTGGACTCCTTACCTTGTGCCACACCCATGTTCAAGAATGAGCATGGGCTGCCATGGGTTGGAAGGGAGGAGAAGGATTGAGTGTCCCAAGGACTGCTCTCCTTTCCGAGGAGGGGGGTTAGCAGCCCTCAGCAATTGCCTGCCCCCTAGCGGAGGTTAGGAGGTGGCATGCTGATGCTGAAGACTGTGGGCGGGTCACTGCAGCAGATGGCTGGCAGGAGTGTACATGGGAACATGTGTGTTGCCAGCCCTGGCATCATTACATGCTGCATCCCTCAAGGGGGAAGCAGAAAATGGGAAATGGAGTCCTGTGCAGGGCTGATGGTGGTCCCCCACCGCAACTGCCCAGGAAGGCACCTCCCAGAACACTGGATCCAGTCTGGTGGGTTGAGAAGCTCCCCACCCCCTGCCATGAAGGGTAAGTCATGGAGGTTTAAGGGGAGGGGTCTCATACCTGATGTCTGCACTGGGGAGATGTCGGACTCTGGGGAAAAAGAATCAACAAAAAAATACATAAAAAATTGCTTTAAATCACTAAGGGCACATGAGAGACTGGCCAAGAGCTGAAGGAGGGGCGGGTCTGAAATTTTCATATTTGAACATTCATCGGGTGCAACGACACCCATAGGAGAGGCCAGGGCATAGGGGCTCCCAGCAAATAATTTGAATATTCATCAAAGGGAAGAGCTAAGGCAGAGCAAGAAGGAATTGACTGACAGAAAGGACTTGCTCAGGCCTAAGAAAAGATTTAATTGGGCCACACACTGTAGAGTATTTAAAGGGGCTAGCAGAGTAGGCCCACCAGTTAAAGGGGCAGAGGCAAGCCCCAGAGGCATTAAAGGGGCCAGCAGAGAAGACCCAAAGATTAAGAGGGGGCCCAGTAAGGTTAGGCCAATGGATTAAAAAGGGGCCTAGTAAAGAAGGGGTCTAGTGAAGTAGCCCAGCCAGAAATAGCCCTACAGATTTAAAGGAGCCCTGACCAGACCAAGAAAGGGCTAGCAAGCTGTGCCCTGCACCCTTTTCAAAACACACTCTAGTCCCTGAGCCACGGTGAGAGGGGATAGCCTCCCAGTAGGTGGATGGTGGATGTTAAGGCCCCTGCTGTTTGCTGTAAGCTTTGGGACAGCAACTGCAGTTGCATAGGTGGGGAAGAGATTTGTTTTCCCACCTCCAGACCACTACATGGGGACAGCCGTGGCTAGGGAATGGCTAGCGCCAGGTATCATGCATAGAGATGGAGGGGTGGGGGCTATGAACAGTGGAGGGTGAATGAGGGGTCATCGTGTCAGGGTGGTAAGATAGAGGAGATGCCCTGGGACAAAATAAAACTCAGAACATGGTTCTCCATGTCTAGTTTCCATACCCAAGAGCACTACCGACTGTGGTGGGCAGGTGGTTCGGTGGTTGGAGAGTTTCATCCAACTCGGCGGTATAGAATGCCAGGTCCATCAAAACAAGACTGCAGTTATCACAGATCTTGTCAAATGGTGGACCTGGCATGCATCACCGAGACCTGGCTGGATGAGAATTCTGGGAAGCACCAAGTTTTCCCATCAGTGAAACTGCCAACTTCCCCAAGAGACAGCTTTAATATGCTAACGAGTGTGTGCCGCCTCTTCAATTGGTGTTTTTCTGTGGGGTCACCACACCCCTCGAACTCTAGGATTCCAACTCCAGGTTGGGTTGGTCTGGGAGGGCAGAACACTGGGGGAAGGTGAAACACGGAAGGACAATACGCGAATGTAGCCGTAATGGTCTTTTTCCATGTTATCGCCTCGAGTCATGACAAAGGGGTGATACAGAATTCTGGGCCCAATTTGGAGGCTCTTCTTCAGCTGCGTCGGTGAAACACCACTGACATTGGACTATGGGGGGTTGCAGTCTGTTTCAAGACTGAACTTAACTCCTCACGAGTGTACTTGTTGAGGAGGCTGAGACATTTGAGTGTGCCGTAGCAGCAGGTGTAGGTTACTGGATCACCTCCTTACCGGCCACCCAGTGATAAGAAGCGATTCCTTCAGGAAGTGGTGGACTTCATCGCTGACATGGTGTTTGAGTTGCCAGAATGATGGTTCTGGGTGACTTCAGCACCTGGATCGGACGACAAACTCCTAAATTTGGTCAGCACTTCCTCCAGTTGATGACATCTCTGGGCCTCACACAGGTGGTTACCACTGCTACTCATTAACATGGACACTCCTAGACTAGTCTTCCTCCTAGGGATCGAAACATCTGATTTGGGGTGGAACCAGTTGGGTGGTCTGATCATTATACCATGGGGTTCAGTTTAGCACCTCCCTCGTGGGCCTATCCCTGTGGAGATGGTCAAGTACCGCCTTTCTGAGATATAAGTTCTCATAGCCTACTGGTGGTGCTTGACCTCTCATTCCTTTTTGCAAGCAATGACCCAAAGATCTCCTCATGACGGCCTATAATACGGCCGCCTCGACAGCTCTGATTCCATTGTTCTCATCCGAGTTCACTCCTCTCTCTGCCCTCAATTCCTTGGTTTGAAGGGACTCTGAGGGAGATGCAGAGACTAGGATGAAGGTTAGAGCTGCTGGCAGAAGTCCAGTCTTGGTACTGACCACCTTAGATTGATAGACCATTATCAAGCTCTATCAATCCGCAATCACCCATAAGAAGGCAGAGTTCCTGTCCGGGAGATTGCAGCCACTCAGAATCGACTATCTCAGCTTTTCTGTACTGTGGACAGACTATGCAACCCAGCCTGTCTACAGGTCCAAAAAGCCTTTTCAAAATTAGAGTGCAATGAGCTTGCTCGATTCTTTGTTAATAAGGTGGCTGTTCAGTCTGAGGTCACTGCACCTAGATTCTCGTGGAGTACCTTCAACCAACTGGAGTTCATGGATGTCATGTGGATTATCCAGGATGTGCACCCTACATGCTGTAGTTTGGACCCTGGACCAACATCCCTAATTTTGGGTTGTATTGATGTCATCAGTCCAGTCCTTGCATGAATAGTCTGGTGCTCTTGAATCTAGAGAGTTTCCCAGCTCCTGAAAGGTGGTGGTGACACCTCTCTTGAAGAAAGCTACCTTGGACCCAGACTGCCATGCAAGCTACAGACCCACCTGGAACCTTCCCTTTTAGGAAGGTGATTGAGAAAGTAGTGGCAGCACAACTGGAAGACCATTTGACCATCCATGACATCTATGAACTGCTGTAGTCCAAATTTCAAAAGAGACATAGTACCGAGACAGCGCTGGTTCAGGTGCTCAATGATCTACTGATGGCTAGAGATCAGAAGAGCCATTCCATCTTGGTTCTTCTGGATCTCTCTTCAGCCTTTGACACCGTGGACCATGGGGTATTGCTGGATCACCTGAGGCACATCTGTGGATTGTCGGGCATGGTCTTCAGGTGGTTTTCATCATTCCTCATGGGTAGAACACAGAGAGTGGTGTCTGGGGTTTATTCTTCAGACCCTATCTCTCTGTCGTGTGGGGTACCTCAGGGCTCTGTGCTCTCATCCATGTTGTTCGCAGTGTACATGCTACCCCTCGCAGACATTGTAAGAAGGTATGGGCTGAGGTTTCACTGCTATGCTGATGATACCCAGCTCTACCTGTCTATTGCACCCAACCAGGTTGGAGCTGTCTTGGTCTTTAATAACTGTCTGAAAGAAATCCAGGAGTAGATGGATTCCAGCTGGCTGAAGTTGAACTCCAAAAAGACTGAGGCATTGGTAGTGGACCCTGGTCACCGATAGGAGTTTGGGGGTTGGTTTGCCCTCGGAATTCTTCTCAGTGGTGTCTCACTCCGACCTCTGAACAGGTATGTAACCTGGGGGTAATTTTTGATGAAGGGCTGACCCTGCATTCGCATGTGTCAGCCGTCATCAAATCTTCCTTTTACCATTTTAGGAATATCGCCAGGATTAGGCATCTGGTTCTGTCTGGCGACCTCCATACTCTGGTCCATGCCTTTGTGTCCTCACGCTTAGATTATTGCAACTCCCTTTACTTAGGGCTGCCTGGGGTAGAAATCCACTGCTTGCAGCTAGTGCAGAATGTGGCGGTCCTGCTCTTGACAGGATCTGCTCAATCCTGTTATATTTCACCAGTCCTGCGTGAACTGCACTGGCTGCCTATACAGTGGTGGATCACCTTCAAAGTCAGCTTGCTGACTATTAAAGCCCTACATGGACTGGACCCAGATTACCTGAAAGAGCTCCTAGTCCCTTAATGCCCTGGATGATCTCTCTGGTCTGCCGATGAGGGGTTGCTAGAGATTCCAAGGGTATGCTTAAAAACATCTGTGGTGAGAGCTTTTATGTATACAGCCCCTTACCCTTTGGAATTCTACCCCATCAGCTATAGGAGTGCACAACTGTGGAGGGATTTAAACAATCTCTAAAAATGTATTTGTGGTACCAGGCTTTGGTAACTGATTTTTCTTTTTTCTTTTTATATATTGTTATTTAATGCTGATGCTATTGATGTTTGCTTTGTTTTAAATTGTGAGGCGCCTTGGCTATAGATAAGGCATCCTTTAAATAAATGTTGTTATTATTATTATTATTAAATACACTAATACCAGGGGCATGACTTGCACTCCAATGCAGATGGCAGCCTAAATGAACAGCTCTCAATAGCTGAGGAAATATTCGGACCTCCACATGCACCATGAACAAATAAAGAAATAAAAAGTATGAGGTGAGTAGATGGAGTGATTCACAGTTCGATTGTGGGTATAATCTGGCCAGACTGCTTAAATGGCAGTGCTACATCTGTTCTCTGTTGGCTGTATATGCAAAGAAAGCAAATTTACAATGGCTGAAAAGCTCAGCAGGCTGCAGGAGCCACTGGATGGCCTAAATTAATGGACAAGTTTGATACTCTTGTGCAGAGAATGTCTGAGGTGACAGAAGCATCTAATGCCACTACTCTGGCTATACATCAGTTAGAAACCCGCATTTTCCATACTGAGTGGCAAGTGACTGCAAACAAGACCACTGCAGTGGAGCTTCACTCTAATGAGAGAACAGAACCATATCAGTCAACTTTTAGCAGCTGAAGTGGAGGACCTCAAGAATCGGAGCCAACGGAACAATCTCCAAATTCTCGGGGTACTGGAGGGGGCTGAAATCAGGCATGCAGTGGACTTTTTGTAAAAAGGGCTTCCGAGGATCCTGTGGCAGGAACTACCACCTGGCTTTACCATCGAGTGAGCACATTGCACTATCGGCCCTGTGCCTAAGCACGGTGATCGCCCATGGCCAATGTTCGCTCATATCTTAAATTATGCCGACAAGGACTGGGTCCTAACAAGAGCAAGGAAACTTAGGCAGCTCAGCTGGAATCGCATCCTGATATTTCAGAATTACTCCTGAGATTTGGCCATGGGAGTAAAGAGTATACGCCCTGAGAAACAAGTTGCATGACCTAGGAGTCCTTTCTCACTTTGGTACCTGGTCACGATGCGGCTGGTGGTTAATGGCTCTGCTCTCCTTCTCTGTTCCAGAGGCCTTGCAAGATTATATGGCCAGGACATGGCCAGAGTGAAGGGCCCCTCTCCTGTGACTTCCAGAACTCTGCCCTAGACTCAATCATCAGACCAGCAACATCATGGCAGATCCCCATCACCAAATTTGGGAGAGATGGATACCTCAGATCAGAATCGGCCGCTTACAGTCAGTCTTCCTCCCTGAGCCAAAAGACAGCAGACGGACCATCGCCTCTAAGTGGGAGCCCCCAAAATGCTTGAATGTAGCTTCTCACCAACTTTACCCCAGAGGAGCAGATCATGTTCATGAGCTCATACTCTCGCAGAATCAGTATGAAAAACTGGGGACCTGTGTACCGAGATTCCACTGAAGAGCAGACATCAGCTCCTAATGCAGTTGTACCAGATAATCATGTCACCAGTTCCTCTGGGGACCATTCAACAAGCGGAGAGCTAACTGGCATTCATGATGAACCGCATAAAGATCCCCAGAAGCTCTGCAATATATCCTCCCTGGACCTAGCCTCTTTGAAGCAGGTGCTACATGATCCTGGACAGTAGGACATTACTCAAGGTGGACTACCATGTTCCAATTGTTTTTTGTAGTCAGATAAGTTGCCATTTTTGGTTATGACAAATGAGGATTAGAAAATGCATCGAGGGACCTGCATAGCTAAAACTGGTGATAAGAGAGAGGATGTGAATCTAGCGGTATAAAATAATAGGCTGCTACTGTGGGGTGGGGAGGCAGAAGATCTAGGACTTACAATTGGGGAGAGGGGATGAGGTTTTGCTGAATTGCACCAGATGAGCTATTAGCAGGAGGGAGGAAACAAAATATCTGAGAAGCGACGGCTTTCATTTCTGCAGTCTATGGATATCCTCACATCTAGGCATATCCCAGGACATGCCACAAGAGTGTCAGAGACATTTGGAAATGGAGAAAGTCTGGCATCAATATGTGACACTCTTGGGAGCCCTTAGGCTCTCACCAGAAGAGAACATATTCGATGGTAACCAGTAAAGGAGGAACCTCTCTATCATAGCATGGGGGTCATATATATTCTGTTGGTTTATAATTCCCAGCTTTCAGGCTTCTTGCTAAGAGCTGCCTGCATTGAGGCTACATATGATTTCTAAGAAAGGTAGGAGGTTGGTTTCTTACTGCCATTCGGAGGATATTTGGCTACCTCATGGGAAGCGTGTTAAGCTTAGTAGGGACAGGTCCTTGGTAAAGATAGCTGCCGCCTCACTTACGCAGTTTTGTGCTTTTGTAAATAGCTTGCAGTTTGTATTTAAATATATTGTATGTAAACATTCACAATTTGTTCAGCAGATGGCGCGATTATACCACAAATAGATACAGCATGCAGGTAAAATGAATGTTTCCCTATATGGGCTGGAATGTGTGGGGAGGATCTTATTCAGGGTGGAGTACAAGCAATATTTGAGCATAAATGGGGGTTATTTGCTTTCTTTAGGTGTCCAAACAGATTCAGAAGAAATAGACTTTAGGTACAAAGATGATGGCTGAAATATCAGCTTAAATAGAAACATAGAATTTGATGGCAGATAAGGATCACTTGGCCCACCTAGTCTGTCCATTTCCCTACCTAACAGATAAGCTGTAGATCCTAGGTAACCAACAGCATACTTCCTCCTACCCCTCATTAGAACTGCCTTATGTCTGTCCCATGCATTCTTGAATTCCCCCACTGTTTTTGACCCTACAACCTCCTTAGGAAGCCATTCCATGCATCTACAACCCTCTCTGTGAAGAAATACTTCCTCACATTACCTCTGAGCCATCCCCCCTCTATCTTCAAATTGTGCCCCCTTGTTCTTGCACATCTCTTTTTCTTAAAGATGCTACCCTCTGGACTTTGTTGAGTCCCTTAAGGATTTGAAAGTTTCTATCAAGTCCCCCTTCCCTCCTTTCCTTGAGGCTATACATCTTTAGCTCCTTTAGTCTTTCTTCATGTGTCTTCTGGTGCAGACCCTGCACCATTTTGGTGCCTCTTCTGGACAGCCTCCACCCTGTCATGTATTTGCTGAGATGGGGTCTTCAGAACTGTACACAGTACTCCAGATGTGGTCTTACCAACTGTCTGTACAGAGGGACAACAACTTCCTGTTTTCTACTTGTGATACCTCTCCCTATGCATCCCAGTATCCTCCCAGCCCTCCTTACTGCCTTCTCACATTGCTGGCCCACCTTTAGGTTGTCTGATACGACTACCTCCAGGTCCCTTTCCATTTTTATTGTTGTCAGTATCTCACCCCATTGTGTACTCTTGTCCTGGGTTTTTGTTTCCCAGGTGCATTACTTTGCACTTCTTTGCATTGAATCTTAGCTGCCATACATTTGACAATTTCTCCAACCTTGCCAAGTCCCTTTTCATCCTTTCCACCCCACCTTGCATATCAACCCTGTTGCAGATCTTTGTGTCATCTGCAAAGAGACATACCTTCCCTCCAGTCCCTCCAAATGTCACTTATAATGATAAAAAGATTGGCCCCAGTACTGAACCTCATGTACCCCACTAGTAACCTTCCTTTCTTCTCACTGTGGACTCCATTTACTATTACCTGCTGTGTCCCGCTATTCAGCCAGTGTTTTACCCAGGCTACCATCCTGGGACCCACTCCCAGGCTGATTAATTTGTTTATTAATCTTTTGTGCGGGACTGTGTCAAATGCCTTGCTAAAGTCTAGGTAGGCCATGTCCACAGCCCCTCCCTGGTCTGCCACTTTGGTCACCCAGTCAAAGAAGTCAATTAGATTTGTCTGACATGACCTTCCTGCTGTGAATCCATGCCGCCTTGGGTCCTGTGCCCCACTGGCCTCTAGGTACTCAACAATTCTTTCTTTCAGAAGTGATTCCATCATTTTCCCTAGCACTGAGGTCAAACTGACAAGTCTGTAGTGTCCTGCTTCCGTCTTGCTCCCACTTTTGTGAAGGGGAATCACATCTGCCCTCCTCCAGTCCTCAGGTACCACACCATCCTCCCATGATTTATTAAAAAGGGTAGTCAGTGATGTTACTAGTTCTTCCCTTAGTTCTTTTAGAATTCTGTGGTGAATCCCAACAGGCCCCATTGGTTTATCCACCTTCAGTTTTAAGAGTTCTTACAGAACCCTTTCTTCTGTGAAAGGACTAATATCAACTCCCCTATCTAGACTGCTTCAATTGACTGGATTAGGTCTCTCCCCCTGCTTTTCCATTGTGAATACTGAGCAGAAATATTTATTCGGTATCCCTGCTATTTCACTGTCGCTCTCTGCCCAACCACCTTCCTCTTTATTCAGCCTCAGTATCCCTGCCTTCGTCTTTCTTTGCTCCCTAATGTACCCATCCATGATACCATCGACTCCCGAGATGGGAAACACAGCTTAAGATTCATACCTTGTGTTCACAGTGCTCCTGCAATATTCTCTCCACTCCTGTCTTTGAAGAATCAAGTCCTCCTCAATGCAGTCCTGCCCTCAAAATTACCAGTACTCCTCACCGCAGTTATGCTCTGCTCTGCCCCATAACTGCCCCAGTAAATAAAAAGAAGAAGCACTGAACACCGACAGTTTGAACACAAGGAGCTGACCATGGAGTCAGTGTCCAAACTTTGCTAGTGAACTGTTGGCCTGACCACTCACTGAGTGACACCACCATTTAATCCTGTATTTTTTGAATGCCACAGTGGATCGGCCAATCAGGTGGCAGGACAAGTCTGAAAAGTTGTTGTACTATTGCTCTGACGTCAGAATGATAGTATAACAACTCTTTTGACCTTTGAACTGTCCTACAACAAGATTTTGAAAGCCTATTTTTTTCTATTCATAATAAGCCCTAACCATATACTATTACAGGTTACCAAGCACAGTAATCAGTGGCTTGCATTTGGCCCCCAAATGGGGTGGGAGGATACCAATTAATGCTTTCATTAAAAAGTATTAGAATATTGTGTTCAGTGTATAATACTGTAGGCATTGCAGGCATCACATACAGTTCATGTGTCACATGTGAGTAATCGCAACAATTTAAATAAATAATTATATTTTAAATAATTTAAAAATTCAAACCTGATGGCCCGTTGTCGCAGCTGCTGGATTTCCACTAGACGCCAGTGACCTGGGTTCGGGAACAGTCCCAGGTCACTGGAAGGCCAGCGGGGAAGAAGTATGGAGCATCCCATGGACTGCTCTCATTTTCAGGGGGAGGCAGAGAAGTGTCCAGTGCGTGAAGGACCCTTAGGAGGCGGTGTCACCAGTGCACGTGCTTACATGCACTGGAGGCATGGCGGATGCTGGCGTCATGTGCATCCCCACCTCCTAAGAAAAAAAAATGGAAAAAGGGGGAGTGGTCCTCTTGTCTCCATGAAGCCCTCCCTGGGCTTTAATTAGCCACCGTCGCCAAGCACTGTCAACTAGTTACTGGTCCCGCAGCTCTGGATAGGGGACCAGTGCCACGGCTCCACCCTCTGGGGGGTAAGCTGGGGGTGACAGGGAGAAGCTGGCAATAGATGGTAGGTAGAAGTCTGGGGACCATGACCAGGGCTGAGATAGATGGAGGACCTACCAGGAAAAAGAGTTAAAATAATAAAAAAAAAAATTAAAACCTGCGTGACCACTAAATGTTTTGTGCCATTATACAGGCACCACAGTTCATATGTCACATGTAGCTAATTGGAATAATTTAAATAAATAATTGTATTTTGAATAACTTAAAAGCTGGCAACCAAATAACATTACAGGCTACCATATGCTGTAATCAGTGGCTTGCATTTGGCCCCCAAATGGGGTTGGGGGGATACCAATTAATGCTTTCATTAAAAAGGATTAGAACATTGTGATCAGTGTATAATACTGTAGGCAATGCAGGCATCACACACAGTTCATGTGTCACATGTGAATAACCGCAATGATTTTAATAAATAATTATATTTTAAATAATTTTAAAAATTCAAAAATTCACACCTGAGTGACCACTAAATATTTTATGCCATTATGCAGACACCACAGTTCATGTGTCACATGTGACTAACTAGAATAATTTAAATAAATAACTATATTTTAATTAACTTAAAGAAGAATGTTAAAGCATTCAGAACTCACCACTAAATATTCTGTGCCATAATGCAGGCACCAAAACAGTTCATGTTGCAGACAAATTAAGTTAAAGTAGTCTAAGCTGAATTATTTAAAAAAACACTGAAATTGCACTATTTCATTACTAATGACACCAATGTATGTATTGTATGCATTCGGCAGGAGACCTGCCTAATGTTTACTTATATAGCTTCATCAGGTGGCACAAGCACTCATTGCAGCAGACAAGGTGGTTATCATCAGTCACATATTTTTATAACTACCTGCAATGCAAGTCACTGGTACAGTACAGGCAGGCCAGCAGCACACATTAGTAAGACTTGTCAGCATAGAAACATAGACTTTGACGGCAGATAAGTACCACTTGACCCACCCAGTCTGCCCATTTCCCTTCCTATTGGATAAGCTTCAGATTCTAGTTAAGCAACAGCCTACTTCCTGCAACCCCCCACTACAATTGCCTTATGTCTGTCTGTCCCATGCATGTTTGAATTCCCCCACTGTTTTAGACCCAACAACCTCCCCAGGAAGGCGGTTCCATATATCCACCACTCTCTCCGTGAAAAACAATTTCCTCACATTACCCCTGAGCCGTCCCCCCTCTATCTTTAAATTGTGCCCCCTTGTTCTTACACATCTCTTTTTCTGAAAGATGCTACCCTCCTGGACTTTGTTGATTCCCTTGAGGTACTTAAAAGTTTCTATCATGTCCCCTGTCCCTCCTTTCATCAAGGGTATACATATTAAGCTCTCTCAGTCTCTCTTCATATGGTTTCTGATGCAGACCCTGCACCATTTTAGTTGCCCTCCTCTGGACTGCTTCCATCCTGTCTATATCCTTGCGTAGATGGGGTCTCCAAAACTGCACACAGTATTCCAGATGGGGTCTCACCAACTGTCTGTATAGAGGATAACCACTTCCCTTTTTCTACTTGTGATGCCCCGTCCTATGCAACCCAGTATCCCCTGGCTCTTCTAGTGACTTCTCACATTGCTGGCCCACCTTTAGGTCATCTGATATGACTACCCCCAAGTCCCTTTCCATTTTTGTTGTTGTTAGTACCTCTCCCTGCTATTGTGTACTCTTCTCCTGGGTTTTTGTTTCCCAGGTGCATTACTTTGCACTTCTTTGCATTGAATCTAAGTTGCCATATGTCTGACCATTCCTCCAACCTTGCCAAGTCCCTTCTCATCCTTTCTACCCCCTTGTGTATCAACTCTGTTACAGATCTTTGTCATCTGCAAAGAGGCATACCTTTCCCTCAGACCCTCTGCAATGTCACCTATAAAGATGTTAAAGAGGACTGGACCCAGTACTGAGCCCTGAGGTACTCCACACTAGTAACCCCTTTCTTCGAATGTGTTCAATTCACTATTACCTTCTGTGTCCTGTTGTGCAGCCAGTTTGCAACCCAGGCTACCACCCTGGAACCCACTCTCAGGCTGGCTAACTTGATTATTAGTCTTTTGTGCGGGACTGTGTCAAAAGCCTTGTTAAAGTCTAGGTAGACCATATCCACAGCCCTTCCCTGGTCTATTACTTTGGTCACCCAGTCAAAGAAATCAATTAGATTTGTCTGACATGACCTTCCTGCCAGTAGCGGCTCTAGCCACAAATGGTTACCGGGGCACAGCTGGGGCACAACAGATGGCAGCCAGGGCACTAATACATTGTTACTATGAGGAAAGCTCTACACCATATGGGGCACCAACTGGGGCACAGCATTTTTCTACCAGGACACGTGCCCTGGCAGGCCCTGGTGTAGAGCCGCCCATGCTTCCTGCTGTAAATCCATGCTGCTTTGGGTCCTGTGCCCCACCGGCCTCTAGGTACTCAACAATTCTTTCTTTCAGAAGTGATTCCATCATTTTCCCTACCACTGAGGTCAAACTACAGGTCTGTAGTTTCCTGCTTCTGCCTTGCTCCCACTTTTGTGAAGGGGAATCACATCTGCCCTCCTCCAGCCCTCAGGTACCAAACCATCCTCCCATGATTTGTTAAAAAGTGTGGGAAGTGGTGTCACTAGGTCCTCCCTTAGTTCTTTTAGGATTCTGGGGCGAATCCCATCAGGCCCCATTGCTTTGTCCACCTTGAGTTTTAGGAGTTTTTTCAGGACTCTTTCTTCTGTGAATGGACTGGTGTCAACCCCCCTACCCAGAGTGCTTCTATTGTCTGGTATAGGTAACTCCTCCTCATCTTCTTTTGTGAATACTGAGCAAAAGTATTCATTCAGTATCTCTGCCTTTTCACTGTCTCCCTCTGGCTACCTCCCCTCTCCTTTATTAATCTTCACTATTCCTCCCTTAACTTTTCTATGCTCCCTAATGTACCTATAGAAGGTTTTATCCCCCTTCTTAACTGACTTGGCTATTTTTTCCTCGGTTTGTGCCTTTGCTATTCTGACTGCCTTCCCCACTTCTTTCTGCTTTAATTGATACAGTTCCCTGTCCTGCTCCTTCTGTGATTCCTTATACTTTTTGAATGCAGCCTTTTTCTTCTTAACCTTCCCTGCCACCTCTTTTGAGAACCATAGTGGTTTTTTACTCCGCTTTGTTTTCTTTATTTGTTTCACACAAAGGCTTGTTGCCTGTATGATAGCAGTTTTGATTTTTCTCCATTGTTCTTCCACCCCTCCTTTTTGACCATTTGCTAGTGCATTCCTCAGGTATTCACCCATTTTGCCAAAGTCGGCCCTTCTAAAGTCCAGTATCCTTGTTTTTGTATGGCTTGTCTCCATGGTTGTGCTTATTGTGAAGCACACTGTGCACTGGTCACTTGTTCCCAGATGTCGACTGACTTCTAAATTTGTGATCCTCTCTCCATTTGAGAGTACCAGTACTGGCTCACTAATTTAGACAGCAGGACACAGAGGGTTGGATATTCAAAGGGTGGCGCATGGTGCAACACAGATCGCCATCTTGCAACCTACCAATCTTCAACCGCGATATTCAAGGGCAAGTTGCAAGGCGCAACTCCCAATGTGCCGGGGTGCAACAGTAACGTATGCGGCGCAAGTGCAGGGGGCGTGCCCATGCATATGCGGCACATCCCGATATTCAGCCTGAGATGTGCGGTGCAGATGCTGGCAGAACTCCACCTTGCACCACTCAGGGGGGTGTAAAGATGTGCCTAGTAAAACCAGGAACAAGTCCAGGCCACCCACAAGTGAGCTGCCATATTGCAGGGCACAACACAGCAGCCGCCAGCCGTGGGTTGCCACCCGCCCACCCAGAACACTGTCCACAAGCCGCCCTGCCCTGGGAGCATTGTGCCCCTCTGCCCCATTGCCCGAGCGCGGGCAACTGTATGAAAAGCCTCCCTTGTGGTCCAGTGGAACCCCCCCCCAATCACCCGATCGCGGGCATAAATAAAATCAAATACCCTGGTGGTCCAGGGGAAACCCCCCATCGCCCGATTGTGGACGGAAATAGTACTAGATACCCTGGTGGTCCAGTGGTACCCCCCTCCCCACCTGCCCACTGAGGTCCCCCGCCACCCTGCACCCCCCTGTCATCAGCGGGTGGCAGCACCCCACCCACATGCTGCCCAACCACCCCACCAAATGACAGCATACAGTACAGTGTGTATGCTCATTGGTTCACTGGGCGTGGACCAATAAGCATGCAGACCATACTGTGCTACAATAGTCCGATATGTGAATGAATGTGTACTGTACGCTGTCATTCAGCAGGTGGCCGGTGGCATGCGGAAGGGTGCCAAGCACCACCGATGATGGGGGTGCTGGATGTCGGGGGACCTCAGTGGGCAGGTGGGAAGGGGGTACCAATGGACCACCAGGGTATCTAGTGCTATTTCCGCCCACGATCGGGCGATGGGGGGGTCCACTGGACCACCAGGGAAGTTATATTTACTTATGCCTGCGATCTGGTGATGGGGGGTTTTCCTCTGAACCACCAGGGAATTTAATTTTACTCATGCCTGTGATCGGGAGTACAGGAGCTGGGGCCTGCCATGGGACTGCAGGGTGTCGGTCCCCGATGGCTGCAGCCTAGCAGGGCGCTAGGCGCAAGTCGCTGGAGATTGGTGCACCACATGCAAATGGGGCCATAATGACATGCAAATGGCCCCATTTGCACCTTCTGCATGCATAATGTCCTCATTTGCATGCCAAGTGCTGAATATCGCAGATGATGCACTCAGCGCAACTGCACCGGTGCTGACACATCTACCTGCTCCCTTTCTGCCACTTCTGCGCTGGTGCAGTGACACTGTTCCATGCGCAGTGCGTGCTCCCTCAGTACCATATTCAATGGTGCTGCACCATGGCATAGCACTATTGAATATCACCTGGTTCATGCCCTGGCGCAGCCCAGTTGTTCTGTTCCTAGGCTTGTACCCCTGCCTGGCGTAGTCTGAATATCCGCCCAGTGTGTCTTTCAGCAGTTTGCTATTAAAAATTAACACTGCATAACAGATAGGTTGGTGGTACACTTTAGTTCTATCATTACAGCTACAGTGACCAGTGGGTTCTGGCAAGCAGCAATAGTGCAACAGCTCATGTAGATGAGTTCTTGAAACAGGTGAGAGGGACTCACTTGTGAGGAAAAAAAACTGTCGTAATAGAAACAGTACTCTACTGCAGTTCATGTTCAAACTAAGTGGTCACATCTTTTTTTTTCTACTTGAATGAATTACTGTATTTTCTCCATCGTACCATCCATTGGCATGTGGCACCTACTGGCTACCACAAAATAAGCTGCTTGTGTTTACTAGCCATTTCTAGACACTGACTACGTGCTGTTCTGTGTCACTTGCCTCCGCATCAATCTCTGGACTCCGACCACTTGCACTTCACTCACACTGTATCAATCTGACAACCCTGCAGAAAAAAAGTAAAATGTTACCGGTTACCTATAGCTGATGAGCTCCGATAAGAGTGAAACCAATGTGCTTATTGATCCTGTAGTACTGTGCTAAACAAATATGGAAGTGAGTGTACTGTACACTAGCCACAAAATCTGTAATGCCAGTGGACATCTAGCCCACACTGAACTGTGTGCACATGACGTACTGTATGTCATTCATACAGCTCTGAAGTCATGTAACCAAACCACAGATGATGTGACACATGCCCTTTGGTTACATGTCTTCTCATATTGCTGCATTCCACACAGCATGTACACAGAATTCCATATGTTATAAAGTTTGCATGCAAGCAATACACAGCAATTTACAAACAATTTATTGTTACTAGGGTAACATGGTTGTGTTGGAATGGTAAGAAGTGTTGGTGAGAATGATAATAGTGAGTCTCACTGTTATCATTTTCAACAAAAATGAAAACAGCTGCAGTAGTAGTAGGCCAGTACTGCACATGCCTTGTGTTACCATAGTGACTGAGACACAGGCCCGAACAGTTGCATATAAGGCACTTAACTTTAATATGTGACATGTCATAGTTCTTGTAGTACTAACATGATGAAAACAGCTGGCAGGCCATCACCCCCATCTGAAACAGACTGAGAAGCCAATAGGCCATCTTTGACCACTTCATAATACAGGAGGTGGTATCGGGCCCCTGGCAGCTGGATTCTGCCAGTTTTAACACACAAGGGCCATGCAGCGCAGCCTGATAAATCACCTTGGCCTCACCCACCATGCCCTATCATGTACGCAATACAAAATACAATTTAGAAAAGAAGTGCCGTAGCTGGAATTATTAAACAAATTTTGTTCAGAGTTGAATACTGTTCCACTGCAGCAACCTGCCCTGTACAATTGAAAAGCAGGGATCCAGGTCAGGTATGCACTGAGAAACAGATGGGAATCCTCATGTTTCCAGTCAACCTGTTAGGACAGCTGGTGATTGTGCAATGCAACACAATTCTAAACAAGCTGGCTTACCTCAAGCCACATAGCTGCTACATTTATTTCTTAATCCCATTTCTAAATTGTATTTCAAAAATATATGCCCAAAAGTGTCCGCTTAAACAAGACATACTATTGGTTGAACAAAATCTCCACACAGTCGGGCCATTGACTGCATGATGAAACTGTCCCCCAAACTCCATCTGATAGCCCACACACATGTAACCTTTTCCCCACAAACAACCAATCATTCTTAATGAACTCTTTATATTAACTTAGTAAGCCTGCTGGGAGGCCCAGCAAGAGACATATAGCAGACTGTCCTCTTGATCTTTAAAGCCACTATACTCCTGCTTGATGTGCTGTAATGCAAAGCATGCAGCCAGTGGTAGCAGGTAAGCAGACTGACACACAACCACTTTCAGTATTACCCCTGGCTGGCTTCAGCAATACAGTGGCAGGCCCTGTCCCAGAAATTTCCTAAGTATGCATGGATTAATTTATCCTAAGGAATGTTGGGCAAAGAACTGTTCTGGCTGGCTTAACTAACTCCTTCACAACACAGTAACCCCCCACCCCACCCAGTGTGGGTCCTGTAGTATAGTGAGGCAAATGTATTTATCATTTGTGGCCTGATAAACCCAGTTCCATCACATCCCCCTTCATCATCATCATGATGATGATGATCAGAGCACCAGTAATGTATTTGTCTCCTGCAGGCCCCCCCACCTCCTTCCCAAGATATTCCCTACCACCACCACCACCACCACCACCATGGAACCTCCTAATTCCACGGCCATCTTCTTAGCCACACACATACAACTCACCCCCGCCTGTGGGTCTGTCCTGGGTGTTGTACTATGAAACCCCCTCCTGTCAACCAGCTGTGGCCTAGCCCTGGCCTAGCAACCGCTTCTCCAGCGAGCAGTTCCAGCACTACCCCTCCTTGTGACACCACCAACATCAATTTGTATCTTCTTCTCCCCCCCCAAAACAAAAATTGTTAACCTGTAGGAGAGGTGGATGAGGCAGTGGGCTGCCTTGAGTCCAAACTCTGTCTGTTATCACCGAAGTGGCTTAATTGGTGATGTAACACTTCTGTCTTGGTGGCTGGCTGTGTCGCTGGCTGGAGCTGCCTGGTATGTGGTTGTTATGGTGGATGGTGTTGGCTCTGGACTCATGACTTATGACTTTGGCAGGCTAGGGTTCTGACTTGGCTCCAACTGTGTCCGACTCTGACCTGTACCAGCACCCTTAGTTTTTTTTTGTTTTTTTTTTTAAGTGTTTTGCTGTGGCTGGGCCTGCCCAGTGCTGCACAGAGCAAATCTCTCCTCTCCTTCCTCTGGCTCTCCAGCTCTGTGCTCCCAGAGTCTTTCCCTCCAAACCCTCCACAGCCCAAACAGATCTTCTCTCTCTCTCTCTCTCCCCTCTCTCTCCCCTCTCTCTCTCTCTCCCCTCTCCCTTCCCTCTCCTCTCCCTCTCCCCCACTCTGCTCTCTGGACTGGCTTCCTTCTTCTGGCCTAGTCTGCCAGTGCCAGTCCAACAGAATCTCTCCTCCTGGCTCCTTCCCTTTCAAGATTTATCTGCAGAGCTCACCCAGTATCCCTTTATTTATTTTTTCCTCTAGGCTCTCGGCTCAGTTGTGAGCAGTGGAAAAGCCTCAAGCCTCAGCTGCTGGTCTGCCCTCTCTAATTCATGCCTTCACGTTCCCTTGACTTTTAGGGCCTATTTAACAGCTTTTTCAACTGGAAGCTTCTTTCTGCTCTTCCTTGCAGTTTCAATTCTCTGAGGTAGTGATGTGATACCTGCTCACCTGCTATGACTGTTGGACAGTTCAAGCTTTCTCTGCTTCACCTCTCTGGCATTTAGGGCCTATTTAATGTTTTTTTTTTTTTCAACCAGTAGCTTCTCCACCTTCCTTCCTTGTTGAGACTCTCCAAGGTGGTGATGTGATGTGACTACCAACTTGCCTGCTGGCTACTATGGCTGTGGGGCACTAGGGCTCTCTCAGTTGGATCTTTCTGTATTTTAGGGCCTATTTAATTGCTTTTTTTCAACTGGTAGCTTCTTCCTGCCTTCCTTGTTGCGACTCTCCAATGTCACCTGCTATGACTGTAGGACACACTGGGGCTCTCTCTGCTTCACCTTTCCAGCTTTTAGGGCCTATTTAATGACTTTTTTTGGCCAGTAGCATCTTCCTACCTTTCAAAGTTGTGAGTGTTGAAGTGATGTGATGTGATGCAATGCCAATTTGCCTACTGCAATGTGCATGTGCTCATATGCATATGAAGCAGGTTGATATATGAGTTGTGTGCAGAGTGGCTGGAAAAGTCTCAGCCAAAGAAGAGGGACCACACTAAAAAAAAAAAAAATAGCACTCTCTGCACATGTCCCAGCATGGTGGATTTGTCCAGCCAAGTGGCTGGAAAAAGACTGGAAAAAAACAAAGGGAAAAAATAGACTATGCTCTCCACAACAAAAGGGTCACACTGATTTTTATGTAAAAACAAGTATTATGTTTCCTGTGGTTGTGGTGGTGTGTCATGATTTGGGGGGGGGCATGTGCCCCCAGGGCCCCATGAGCATGAGGTCACTGAGTAGGAGCATGTATCACACACACACATGTGGTAACTCACTGTTGTATATGGCAAGGGGGAACCTCCTGGTTTTGGACCATGCATCCTTGTTGGGATCATCTGGTGCATCAGCCCAGTCTGTATCTGATGGATGTGGTTCAGTATCTGTGAAGAGAGGTCAGAAAGGTCAGTTGTTCACATAAAAGCATACTGTACAGGTTGTTGCTTACTGTCAATGGTATTTAGACTTTTGTCTTCACCATCTGTGGACTGTTGGCTGATCGTCCCTCCACAATGTCCTCCACCAGTCTGAGGTCAGGGACAGCCTCACCTCTTCCTCCACCTTACCCCACTTAAGCTTGGTGACAAAGGGATAACTTTTATGATGTCATGGAGATTGCACCAACTGTGTTTAATAGCACTGATGGCATGGGGTGCAAATGGACACATTCAGAGCTGCTGGCAGTCCCTCCCATGCCACCTGCTTGTGTGTTGGTCCTCTTCAAAGCACTGTGGGCATAGCTTTTAACAGAGATTGCTGTCCCTGCCCCACTGAAGTTGAGTGTACCTGGTCATCTGTACACTAGTCTGCCATGGCCTACCTGTTCTTCCTACCTCCAAGTGTGTAGGGCTGGCACTGTTATTTGTCTGACATGTTTCTGTATGTCTAGTGGATGTTCTGCAGGCTGCACCTGTGCAAGCCTTACCTGATTATTTGGTTATCTTCAGACAGCATATCCATATTGTTCCACACTGTGCATTCTGCCTTCTTATATGGTAGGGCCAAGGGGTGTTCCATGGCATGAATACTTTTTCATGGCTCCAGATCCATGTCGATCCATGCCACTTCCCATTTATTTGTGATGTTCTGGATCAGGTGGTGTGCATATGAGCTGTGCACCAAGGAGCTCTGTAGCCCATATGCCTTTACCATTCATCTTCCTCCCGTTTGTGGATCAAGCCCTAAGTACCACACATTAACTGACAGCACTTTCAAGAGGGCTTGTGTATATAAGCTATAATGCTGTCCAGATCAGTTGAAATATACAGCAGCAACTTAATAGCAGAGAAAAAAATGTGCAAAATCACAAACACTTATTTAAAGATTGATAACTAAAGATGTATCATTTCATATCTCAGAACTGATTCTTCCTTTTAATAAGTTACTACACTGGGTATTGCTGCCTTCGTGACTACAGTACCTGCAACTATTATCTAAAAGACTTCTGTTGCATTCTAAAATGTACTGTAAGTATTTTGTGAACTAGTCCACATGCTTCGAAAATGGTGGTCAAGGCCATAGTACACAAAAGAGCCTGTACGAATGTGTTACAATGGCAATGATGCATCATTCTCAAGCTTAGTGTGACTAAGGGCCAGTTTGTTCGGTTAGGTACATATCATTACTTATAAACAAACTAGTTTATATTTGAACCTTTCTCGTTAGACAGTTGTATTATATTCCTACCCTTTCTGCAGACCTCAGTGCAGGTGCACCAGCAAACCTCAGTAAGGGCATACCACCGTCACCTGCTGTTCTACACTTGTATGTCTTGAGTATGTGATGCAAGTCATACAGCAGTTTAATATTTTAGGATGAAGACTGGTTTGTTATATGGGCAAGGAATCTTGTTTTGATGTAATGTTGAGCTTAACCTATTGATTCAGTTTGATTATGTGGGACAAAAGACTCCTAAAAAGGGCTTTGTGTTTGCTTTAGGGGTAAGGGATGTCTTACAACTTTTTTTGTACAAAATGATGCACTACTCTGCTTACCACTGCACTACTCTAAGGCAATTCATTCTCTTTATTATTAAACCATGTTTCTTTCACATATGGAAATTTTCCACATTTCACATTCAGAAGCAGGGGTTGTACTACAATGTAGATGCCAGATCTGCCATAAGAAACAGCCTTTTCACATGATGATTGAAAGCCCTCTGAATATAACACTGAAATGCTATTAATTCTTGCATTAAGCATGCATTTGTCCAGGCCCTTCCAGCTGCAGGATCCATATAATCTATGACCCAAAGGACAAATTGCAGTTGAAATGTTAATTTTTCTAACACTGAGCATGAATCTTTTAAAGGGTTATGAAAACTGGTCATCTATACAAAACCCTGTAACCATTATGCCACTTACGTTTAAAAACATTTTCTGTTGGCCTTTATTAATTTCAGCCTATTACTTATTCATAATATATTTGCCATAATAAAATAATCTGAGTTCAACTTAATAAACACAGTTAAAACATAGCTATAAGCTAGATGATAATTAATGCATATACTGGCTGAAATGGTGAAATGAGTGCAGCAACGGTTCAATTATACAAATGCAATGTATAACTGGCCCATTTCCCTTACTGATAACTAAAAATTATTTATTTATTTATTTGTTTATTTAAAGGTTGGTAACCGGAAAAGGCACACTGAGCCGAAGTTCATTTCCAGGTGCAACCCAGGGAAGGGGGAGAGGGTACAATATACACAAAATATAAGTATACATTTATATACATTCACAAGATGAGTAACAGTACATGAAAAATATACAGTGAATAAGTAACATGCACAGAAGTGGGGCCTAGCAATATATCTGCCAGCTGGCAGTTGAATACTAGGAGAACAATATATAATCTAGCAACACCATCTTAGTGTACTGAGGGAGGCGTGAGAGCACAAGTATTGTGCAACAATCTACACAAAATATAGATATACATTGATACATATTAAAAGGTGAGCAAGATTATATATGGCAATTACAGCAGGGAAAAAAGGAGACAGGGTCAGAAAGGATGTAGTGTATAGCATTCAAGAAGGGTGGAAACAGTGGCAAGGGGGGAGGGGGAGGTGCATGAAATATTTTTTGATGGATGTCACAATGGGTAGGCCCCGTACAGTGAGAAGAAGAGATTTCCAAAGGGCAGAGAACCAACTAACGAAGGCTATAGTACTGGCATGTGAGCGGAGCATAATCAAGGCAAAGGAGCGTTGTCACGGAGTGCAGGGAGTAGCTCAAAAATCAGGAGCAGGGCTAAGTAAGGAGGAGAGGTAGGAGGGAAGAGTATTGAACCAATACTTACCAACAAAGGTAGTGCAATGTGTCAGGTGGTGGTCATTAGTGATGGTAAAGAGATGGATTGATAAAGGAGACAGTGGTGAGTGCAGTACAGGAGGTCCGAGGCAAATCTGAAAAAGGCGTGAAATAGTGGGTCTAATTTGGCGAGGGAGGATTGCAGCCCTGAGCTATAAACCACATCAGCATAATCAAAAGAGGGAGGATAGCTTAGAGAATATGGGCCCAATTCCAAATGGACTAGCGCAGCGTAGGTGGGATACACCAATCCCCATGGTGTATCCCGTGACTTACGTTACATGCTATGCCCAGTGCAATTCCAGGAGGGCACTTATGCCATGGCGTCTGCAGGCTACGACAATTGCAAGATACAAACCACAGTTACACCACAGCCCACAAACGCCTGACACAACCGCGGGTTATGACAGCAAATTAGTCCAATTCCAGGAGGCCACTGTCGCAACCCTCAGTTGCTATTCCAGTGCACCTCATCATGTAGGTATCCTGAAGCTCGGAACTGTTTTAATTGCCATCCGACAGCTGGCACCATCGGATGCAGCCACATAATGCCAAGGCAATGGCGCCATGTTGTTCCCCTGGCCCCCACATGCACACCCCAGCCCTCAAACCCCGATCATGAGGAACCCCGGGGTCCATTTCAGAAGTGCCCCCAACACCTGTGCCATCTGTCCTGCCCCCCATGCCTCATGATGTGTGCTGCAGTGGTTCGGGGTGGGGGTCTCTGAGGGGCTTCCTGTCACTCTCTGCGACTTGCAGCTGCGATATGCCATGTGTGGGCTACTGCCGTACGCATGGCGTATCTCGAATGTTGCAAGTACTGGGACCCTGCTGTTTCTGGAATGCAGCATAGGGCCCCTGGCATTGCGGCAACCGGCGTAACTCACAACTGCATACGAGTTATGCCGGCCATCCTGGAATCGGCCCCTATATCCCTCCTGATGGGGAAGGAGAGACTGTGCCTATAGAGCATGCCTAATTTTGGACGTAGTTTGCTGTGAATACCTTCCAGGTGTAGGGAGAAGTCTAATTTGGGATCCAGCCAGACTCCTAGGTATTTATATAACTTGACTACTGTAATTTTGGAACCATCGAGGGCGTATAAGGTAGGAGGAGTTGTTACTTTGGCTAATTTCTGGGTGGAGCTAAAAGCCATGGCGGACGCTTTCTTAGTGTTGCATTTAAGCTATTTGTCCTCCAACCACTTTAGGGTGTTCACGAAGTCAGCTTGGAGGATGAGTTTGATCTGGGCCAGGGAGGAGCCGGAAGCAATGATAATGGTGTCGTTGGTGTACATTCGAACATGTGAGACTGAACAGGCATAGGGAAGATTGTTTACAAAGATTGAGAACAGAGTAGGACCAAGGATTGACCCCTGAGGAATGCCAGCCGAGATGGGAAGAGGAGCAGATTTGGTATCCCCTAGCTGGACAAATTGACACCTATCGATTGAATAGGCCTTGAACCATTCAGTAGAGGTTGGAGATAGTCCTGTAACTAAGAGGTCTTCAAGGAGTAGTTTGTGAGCCACAGAATGAGAGACCTTGGCCAGATCTATAAATATAGCAACCATCAGATGACCCTTATCCGTGGCTGAGTGGATGTGGTTGGTGAGATGAAGAAGAGAGGAGGAAGTGGAGTGGAGGCGACAGAAACCAGATTGGATTGGTGACAAGATGTCATTGAAGGCAAAGAATTGGTTTAGTCTTTTGAGATGAGGGATCCAGAATTTTGGAGAGGGAGGAAAAGAGAGAGATAGGTCTATAGTTGCTAGGGACAGAGTAGTCACCCCTTGTGAAGGAGGATGACTTTGGCTAACTTCCAGGCCTTCAGCAAGGAGCAAGAGGTGAGAGAGAGGTTGAAGATGTGAGTAATTGGTTGACTATGGCGGGAACAGAGATTTTAGGAGGATGGGGTGATCCCATCTGGACTTTGTTTGGCTGAGCTAAGGATCTAAGGGCATGAAGCACCTCTGAGGAGGTGATGGGGAAGGTGTGGGTGGGTTGGGGAATAGAAGGGTGGGAACCAGGGTGGGGGAAGGAGGAGGGAGATGGGGGATCTGAAGTCCCACTGGTCTTGGACAGGGTTGGGATGTGCAGGTGACAGTGGGGAGGGGAGAGAGGGTGAGTGGTTGGAATTGGGGGTAGGGGTGCAGGTAGTGAAAAGTGATTAATGGAAGATGCTACAGCTTCAGAGTTATCATCAGTGGGGTGCATGCTGGGAAGTAGCCTGTTGTCCACAGCCAAACAGGGAATGTAGAATTTTGCAGAAGACAGCTGGTGGGGCAGAAACCCCAAGCTGAGACTTAAAGAAGCCAGTTTTAGTGGCGTGACAGCCTTTGTGCATGAGTTCCTTAGTGTTCTGTATGTAAGGGAGATCAGAGTCATTTGCAGAGGCTTTGACAACTTTCCAAGCTTTGTCTCTGGCTTTAAAAATTTCACCAGCTGGAGGGAGATCAAGGGAAGGTGCCTATGCCAGAGATGCAGCTTTTTGGTGGTGTGTGCAAACCATCTAGGAAAATGGAGTTGAAGGCCACCAAGGTGGAGTCAATGTCTGGGGCAGTAAAGACTCTGGACCAGTCGGCCAGGTAGAGGTCAGCTAGTAGTGCCTGCTGGTTGAGGGACCTTAGGAGCCTGAACAGCATATACTTTGGAGAGTGGGGGAAGTGCTTCCTGAAGCAGAAGGTAATACAATGGTCATTGAAGGCATCAGGGAGGGTGCCCACTGAGGAGCATTTTTGGGGTGGGTGGTTAGAATCCAGTCCAACAGTGCGTGGTTGGAAGAGCGGGGTTGAGTCTAGTGTGGTCAGTGATGAGTTGCGTGAGGTTGAGGGCCTAAATCTCTAGAGTGACGGCCTCAGAATGCTGAGTGAGCCAATTAATGTTGAAATCACCCAGGATTAAGAGTTCCCCTGAGGCAGCTGAAGAAGTTAGGTGGCGAGGTTGGAGACCAGAGAGGAAGGAGAGGCAGGGAGAGAAATAGTAGACAGTGATAAAAAGGGATGAGGAGGAGGGGAAGACCAGCTTTATAAGAAGGGCTTCATGAGAGTTTGAGGCGACCTCCAAGGAGACTGTGGAGGCACACAGGGACTCATGGACTTATATAGCAACACCGCCACCACGCTTACCCCTGTCTTGTCCAAAAGAGTACCCAGGAATGGCGACCGAAGAGTCAAGGATTTTGGCAGATAACCAAGTCTCAGAGATACAAAGGATATTGGGGGAGCATTGGGATATCCACCATCTGATGTGATCAAGCTTGGGCAGAAGGCTTCTTGCATTTAGGTGGTAGATGCCCAATCCACTAGCGGGGGATGGTAAGAGGCCGGGGAGGCAGGGCCGGGGTTGGATTCAATATCCCCATCCAGTAAAAGCAGGGAGAGCAGGAGGCAGTAGGGGCATAGCAGATGGAGGAGAGGGGAAGGGAGAGATTGGGTGGTACAGATGGAAAAACAAGTAGGCAGGGCTCGAGGTTAGTTAGGATTCTAAGTGTGAGGGCACTGAGAGGGGTTAAATCCCACCTAAGAAGAGAGAGAGTAGGGGAAGATGGGTAAGCCTTGTCATTAAAGTGGAGGAGGTCAGCCTGGTCAAGGGATAGTGAGTAAGCAGAGAAACAGCAGAAGGGTGCTTGTCTGGATGGCAACCACAGCCAGAGAGAATAAGGGCTTCATAATGGCAAAAATGTGTTCTGGGGTGCAGCAGGAGGAACGTCCCTAAGAATTTCCAAGGGGTGGGTAGCAGACTAGCTGCCCAGGACGCTATAGAATTAGGTCATGAGCTGGGGTAGCAAATAAGGAGTTGCCTGATAGAGATAGACAAGAGAGTTTGCAGCTGTAGTTCAACCTATATGTGGCCAATTATCTGGTAGTAGGAACCACAGTGGAAATGTACTAGTGAGGGATACAGCGGCTGTAGTTCAGCCTATATGAGGCCAATTAATAGGTGATAGGAACCACAGGGGAGATGTACTAGTGAGAAGTGACAGCTGTGCAACACGTCACTTTAAGAGCAGGATTAACTAAAGTGTGCACCGGAGGAGGGAGAGAGAGGGGAGGCAGTGCTAGTGGAGGACTGAAAGAATATTTAATAGAGGTCAGGGCCGGGAGGGTGGGCAGGACAAATATTGTTCTACAGAGCAACTTTAGCAGTTTAAGAAACAACTTTAGCAATTTAAAATAAAATAGCACCAAAGTGCTGAAAGCAGGGCTGAGAAAGTAGATCCAGCCAGGAGAGGACTGCAGCAGAACTGGTCAATGAGGCACCAAGTCCTGACACAGCAACCAATCCAGAGTCCATATTCAAGAACCGAGGCTTCCCAGTGTCTTCATCAGTGTATCTAGTTCTTGGAGGAGGCAGGAGGGTGAGATGTGGTCGGCTTGGGTCCGGGGCCGGTGCCGCAGGCTGCAGGGTACCCGGTGAAGGGTGAGCTTCCTAGAGAGGAATACAAGAGAGAAGGTGTCAAAGAAATAACACTTGGAATTGTTCAGCGAGGGAATCAGAGGGTCTGGTTGAAACAAAAGGCTGTGGGAGTGAGTGCGAAAAGGAGGAGGGGGAGAGGGCAGGCAGTGGAGAATTGTGTTCAGAAGGTGCCAAGGAGATGGTGCAGAGGGTCCAACACTCAAAGAAACAGGTTAAGGATTAGGGGGAATGGGGACCGAAGCAAAGGTGAAGAGAAAGGCAGAGGTTTTTAAAAAGAAAAGCAAAAAAAGTAGAACGGCGCAGGTAGGGGGAGGATTAGACAGGCAACAGAAATCAGTTTGCAGCACTAGATTAAACTCAGTAGCTTTGCTAACAGTTATTTAAATTCAGTAGATTTAACCAAAATAGGTATAACATGCTAACAGGATTTTGAAAGAAAGAACAGCAGGATAGTGCAAATATTATTCTACAAAACAACTTTAGCAGTTTAAGAAACAACTTTAACAATTAAAAAAAAAAGAAAATAGCTTCAAAGCACCAAAAGCAGGGCTGAGGAGTAGGTCCAATCAGGAGAGGATTGCAGCTGAATCGGCCAATAGGCTAAGTCCTGACACAACAGCCAATCCGGAGTCCCTATACAAGAGCTGTGGCTTCCCGGTGTCTGTATTGGTGTACCTGGTTCTTGTAGGTGGCAGGAGGGTGAGATGCAGCCGGCTTGGGTCCGGGGCTGGTGCCGCAGGCTGCGGGGTACCCAGTCAAGGGCAAGCTTCCTGGTTCTTAGAGGCAGCAGGAGGCCGAGATGTGGCCGGCTTGGGTCTGGAGCTAGTGCCGCAAGCTGTGTGGTGCCCGGTCAAGGGTGAGCTTCTGGTTCTTGGAGGTGGTAGAAGGGTGAGATGTGGCTGGTTTGGGGTTGTGCCAGTGCCCCAGGCTGTGGGCACCAGGTCATGGGGAGCCTGTTCTTGGAAGCAGCAGGGAGGCGATATACAGCCAGCTTGGGTCTGGGGCTGGTGCCGAGGCTGTGGAGTGCCTGGTCAATCAAGCTAGATGTGAAACAGCAAGGATTTTGTTTGTATCCTCTTTGTTGCATTTCATTTTTATTTAAAAAATAAATGTTTTCAGGCATAGCCTGACTACTACAGTAATGCAGTACTAAATCTAAAATCAATACATAATAAATGAAAACAATACTTATTTATTTATTTATTTATTTATTTAGGGATTCGGATCATAAATTTGAGCTCAGAGTTTTTTATAAAGGTTCCATGTCAAACAGTGACAATGACAGCAATAAAAACAGTTTACATACATAGAAACATAGAAACATAGACTTTGGACGGCAGATAAGGACCACTTGGCCCACCCAGTCTGCCCATTTCCTACCTACTGGATAAGCTGCAGATTCTAGTTAACCAACAGCCTGCTTCCTGCAACCCCCCACTATAATTGCTTTGTGTCTGTCCCATGCATGTTTGAATTCCCCCACTGTTTTAGACCCAACGACCTCTTCAGGAAGGCTGTTCCATGTATCCTCCACTCTCTCCGTGAAAAAGAATTTCCTCACATTACCCCTGAGCCGTCCCCCCTCTGTCTTTAAACTGTGCCCCCTTGTTCTTACACATCTCTTTTTCTGAAAGATGCTACCCTCCTGGACTTTGTTGATTCTCTTCAGGTACTTGAACGTTTCTATCATGCCCCTCCGTCCTCCTTTCATCAAGGGTATACATATTAAGCTTCCTCAGTCTCTCTTCATATGGTTTCTGATGTAGACCCTGCACCATTTTAGTTGGCCCTCCTCTCGACTGCTTCCATCCTGTCTATGTCCTTGTGTAGATGAGGTCTCCAGGAACTGCACACAGTACTCCAGATGGGGTCTCACCAACTGTCTGCATAGAGGGATAACCACTTCCTTTTTCTACTTGTGATGCCCTTCCTATGCATCCCAGTAATCTCCCCTGGCTCTCCTTACCAACTTTTCACATTGCTTACCCACCTTTGGGTCATCTGATATGACTACCCCAGGTCCCTTTCCATTTTGTTGTTGTTAGTACATCCCTGCTATTGTGTACTCTTCTCTGGTTTTTTTTTCCCAGGTGCATTACTTTGCACTTCTTTGCATTGAATCTAAGTTGCCATATGTCTGACCATTCCTCCAACCTTGCCAAGTCCCTTCTCATCTTTTCTACCCCCTCTTGTGTATCAACTCTGTTACAGATCTTTGTGTCATCTGCAAAGAGGCATACCTTTCCCTCCAGACCCTCTGCAATGTCATTTATAAAGATGTTAAAGAGGATTGGACCCAGTACTGAGCCCTGAGGTACTCCACTAATAACCCCCCTTTCTTTGAAATGTGTTCCATTCACTATTACCTTCTGTGTCCTGTTGTGCAGCCAGTTCACTATCCAGGCTACCACCCTGGGACCCACTCCCAGGCTGGCTAACTTGATTATTAACCTGTTGTGTGGGACTGTGTCAAATGCCTTGCTAAAGTCTAGGTAGGCCATATCCACAGGCCCTCCTGGTCTATTACTTGGTCACCCAGTCACAGAAATCAATTAGATTAGTCTGACATGACCTTCCTGCTGTAAATCCATGCTGCTTTGGGTCCTGTGCCCTGCTGGCCTCTAGGTACTCAACAATTCTTTCTTTAAGAAGTGATTCCATCATTTTCCCTACCACTGAGGTCAAACTTACAGGTCTGTAGTTTCCTGCTTCTGCTTTGCTCCCACTTTTGTAAAGGAATCACATCTTCCCTCCTCCAGTCCTCAGGTACCACCCCATCCTGTCATGATTTGTTAAAAAGTGTGGTCAGTGGTGTCCCTAGGTCCCCCTTAGTTCTTTTAAGATTCTGGGGTGAATCCCATCAGGCCCCATTGCTTTGTCCACCTTGAGTTTTAGGAGTTCTTTCAGGACTCTTTCTTCTGTGAATGGACTGGTGTCAACCCCCCTACCCAGAGTGCTTCTATTGTCTGGTTTAGGTAACTGCTCCTCATCTTCTTTTGTGAATATTGAGCAAAAGTATTCATTCAGTATCTCTGCCTTTTCACTGTCTCCCTCTGCCCACCTCCCCTCTCCTTTATTAATCTTCACTATCCCTCCCTTAACCTTTCTATGCTCCCTAATGTACCTATAAAAGATTTTATCCCCTTTTGACCGACTTGGCTATTTCTTCTCGGTTTGTGCCTTATTCTCTGACTGCCTTTCCTACTTTTTTCTGCTTTTAATTGATACAGTTCTCTGTCCTGCTCCTCTGTGATTCCTTATACTTTTTGAATGCAGCCTTTTTCTCCTTAACTTTCCCTGCCACCTCTTGAGAACCATAGTGGTTTTTACCCACTTTGTTTTCTTTATTTGTTTTACATAAAGACTTGTTGCCTCTATGATGGCAGTTTTGATTTTCTCCATTGTTCTTCCACCCCTCCTATTTGGCCATTTGCTAATGCATTCTTCAGGTGTTCACCCATTTTGCCAAAGTCAGCCCTTCTAAAGTCCAGTATCCTTGTTTTGTATGGCTTATCTCCATGGTTGTGCTCATTGAGAAGCACACTGTGCAGTGGTCGCTTGTTCCCAGATGTCTACTGACTTCTAATTTGTGATCCTCTCTCCATTTGAGAGTACCAGGTCTAGTATTGCTCCCTCCTGAGTGGGTTCCAGCACTAAGGTTCTACCGTCTGTCGGGCATCGAGAATGACCCTGGTCTTGGATGTGGCTGCAGTACATGTTCTCCAGTTAACATCTGGCATATTCAGGTCCCCCATCAACAGTATCTCCCATTTTTCAGCCATTTTGAGAATGTCCTCTATCACTTTCTTGTCCATTTCCTCCCCTTGAGATTGGGGTCTGTATAAAACCCCTGTGCGGAATGCGATGCCATTCCCCATCTCCAAGGTGACCCAGAGTGCCTCTTGTCCTCCCCCTTTACTTTTTAGTTCTGTAGCTTTGATTCCTTCCCTTATGTATAGAGCTACTCCACCTCCTCTTTTACCTTCCCTGTCCCTTCTGTAAATTGTGTACCCTGGTATGTTGACATCCCATTCATGGTTCTCGGTGTACCACGTTTCTGTGACTGCCACAATATCCAATTATTCATCTTCCATCAAAGCTACTAGCCAGAAAGCTTGTTTCCCAGACTACGGCATTGGTAGTCATTGCCCTCTATTTAATGTTGGCTTTATCCTTTTTCCCCATCCCTGCTCTTATTGCTCTTATCTATTTTACCATTTATCCCGTCCTGCCCTGTGTTGAGCTCTGTACCTCAGTGTTTACCCTACTACCTGCCATGTTTTGGTGGGGGAGGCTTGACTTTTCCTGCCTTTATCAGTACTCTCCCCTTATCTAGTTTAAAAGCTTGCCAAGGAAGCATTTAAACCTGTCACCTAGAGCTTGGTCCCTTTGTGGACAAATGCAGACCGTCATACCAGTATAGACCTTATCTCTCCAGGTGGACCCCAGTCCCCAATGAAGCTAAAGCCCTGTGCTCTGCACCAGTTTTGCAACCATTCATTAAACTGCATGGTGTGCAGTACCTAGCCTCACTCCTGCCATGGACTGGTAGCACCTCTGAGAAGGTTACTGTGCTTGTACCCATCTGAAGCCCTCCCAAACTCCACAAATTCATTCTGCACTGCACTGATCCCATGCCTAGCTAGGTAATTTGTCCCAAGGTGGACAATGATATCTATTTTCTCTCCTGTGATGCTGCTTCTGCAATTGTGAGGATTCGCTTCTTGTCCCTCCAAGCCATGGCACCAGGCAGGCAGCTTACTTCCTTCTCTCCCTTCCCCAGTTCTACCCCCCTAACAATTGAGTCCCCTATCAGTAGCCGTTTTCTTCCCCTGTGTTGTCCCTTGCCACCCTTTTGTGAGTCGCCCTTGTGGATGTCCTCAGCATTCTTCTGGGTCTCCACTGAGGGTGCCATCATAGAGGAACCTTGCTCTGCCAGAATGGCATATGATTTGTGTAGAGGTACAACTGGGGGGCTTCGCCTCTGGTCCACCACCCGCACCCTCCCAGAACCTACTGTGGTCCAACTGCTCTTCACACTCCGAAACCTCTGACTCAGTGGTTGTGGCAGTGGTGCTCTTTGGGATGGGGAGGCCTCCTTAGTCCTTGCTAGTTCAGCCTGGAGGTGGGCAACCTCCTCTCTCAGAGCTGACAGTTGCCTACAAATAGGACAGCAATGCAGTTTCCAGAATGTCTCCCGGAAAACTGCTGCCCCACAGCCAGTGCATTGCACCATTCCTCACATGTCCCACTCCCTTATTATATACAATATGTAATTATATATATATATATATGTATTATTATTTGTTTTGTGTACCTACTTTTATGCATGTTGCAGGGTTATTAGAATATGACAGTTCTGCTCCAAGACTCTGTTGAGGAAGTGATGTCAGAACAGTGGCTATAAAGGAAATGCCACGCCTGGAGGGAGTGGGGGGGGAAGGTGGGTTGGTAGTGCACAGCCACTGGTGACTGTTAGAAACAATCAAATACACAACTGCTCCACCATCCTGGTGAGTACTGTCCTTTATAGTAATACAACTAACATCACAATTTACTAGACCACGGCTCCAACACAAACCACTCTACTGAGTCCAGGGATAAAAATGAACTCACTCCTCAGCCAGCAGGACACTTAAAATGTTACAAAAATATCCTTCCAGATCCTAGGTCTCACCCCCAGCACTCAAGCAAATTCAGTTCTATCTCACTCACTCTGGTTATAAAATTACTACACTTTTAAAGGAATCCTGCAATTCTCTGCTTAATGCCAATAAGGAAAATCACAAATAAAACTTTTTGTAGAAAGCGTAGCTCCCCTTCTTACCAAGTGCTCTGCAGTATTATGCCTTAATCAGGTTTCCAGGTCCTAAATGGAGTTGCAGTTTGTTCTTTGCAGTAAGTTTCTCAGCTTCCAACAGACAATTTAAAGTCAGTGTGACTGGCTTCTAACTGTGAAGGATGCCTAAGATAAGCACAGTGAAGAAACCCCACCCAGAGCCAATTGATTGACTAGTGACACCTGTGATGTAAGCAGGCCTTTCAATGCAGGCAGACTGCTATGTCTGATTCCAATACACAAAATCTTTCAGTGAAACCAGGGATAAAAACTTAACTTCTCAGCCAGCAGGACACTTAAAATGTTACAAAAATATCCTTCCAAATCCTAGGTCTCAACCCCAGCACTCAAGCAAATTCAGTTCTATCTCACTCACTCTGGTTATAAAATTACTACACTTTTAAAGGAATCCTGCAATTCTCTGCTTAATGCCAATAAGGAAAAATACAAATACAACTTTTTGTAGAAAGCGTAGCTCCCCTTCTTACCAAGTGCTGTGCAGTATTATGCCTTAATCAGGTTTCCAGGTCCTAAATGGAATTGCAGTTAGTTCTTTAGTAAGTTTCAGCTTCCAACAGACAATTTAAAGCCTCGAATAGTAGGTAGCTAGTATACAATAAGGTTACAATGTCATTCATAGTACCAATGGTGATAGTACAGCATCAAGAGCATTCAACTAGGGTAAAGGACAGTGTTTATATGTAGCAAGGAGATAAAGAGGTGTGACACCTAGTGTGAGAGTCCGAGGAGGAGTCAAGGTGAGGGGGGGGAGACTGGGGAGAGAGTGGGCTGCCAAAATAAGTGGCTTTGTCTAGGAGGTTGGGAGGCAGTGGTAGTAGGTTGGTTTTAATGTTGATCCAGTGGGAGAAAAGGCACAGGAGGGAAAGGAAGACAGAGGTATAGGGCAAGAGGGAAGAGTGGGGATAAAAGGAAGGGGAAGGAGAATGTGGATGAGTGGGCATTATGGGTGTTAGAGTCTTAGTGGCAGTCACAAACTGTCCTAGTAAGAAGGTGTTGCCTTTAGGGCGATTTTTGAATTGCAAGATGCATGGGAGATGCAATAAATAGATATATGCAACATTTTACAAGAATTCATTTCATTAAAAAAATCTTTGTTGACAGGCCCAGTGGCATGGAGGTCTTAGGTGCTGGGTGCCTCACCTGCAGCATGCTGGCCAATCAGGCTGGTGATGGACTCAGTCGCCAGAGTCAGATGAGGTGGGAAAGCAATGAGTGGCTGCAGACTATTGTCTTCTGTTGGGAAGAGGTATTCATCACACCACTCCTACACTACCACAACATGGGGATGCGTGGTAGGTGTAGCACTCCAACTTTGGGGGTCATATGTTAGCTGGCATGTCATTCACATATGCCTTCATGTGCACATACCATTGCATCACCACACCACCCATCCAAAGGGAAAAAATTGGAAAATTGTGAGGGCTGAGCCTTAGAAGCCCTGCTCCCTGCTCCGGCTCATACCATCACCCCAGAACCCTGCCAACAACTGGTTAGTGCTCCAGGTAGAGGCAGGATGGCCCTCCTTGCCCTAGCCCCACCACAGGTGGCAAGCCATGGGAGACCTAGGCAGGCAAGTCCTGAGGGGATGTGCTCTGCCAATCAGAGAGGTAAGCAGGGGCTGAGCACTGCCAGCACTCCAAGGGAAGAGCAAGCTCTTTAAAAAAATATCTTTGTTAAGCACCAAAAAACACAACATTTAGCAAGATGGGAACAGCCATTGATATTCTGTAACTAATCTTTGAGTACTGAAGGAAAAACATTGAAAGCTGGTAAGGATCTAATTGAGTGAGGAATGGTATAGTGACACAGAATGGTATCCAAAATAATTTGCCCCATGTTAGTCCACAGCAGAGGGATTCACAAAAGATTATTAGATGTAGAACAGGAACAAGTGAGATTATAAATATTAATTGCTGTAATAAACATAATGGTGGTTTTTGTATATAATTTTAAATGTAAACTTCACCAGCTTCACCATAAACATATCACTGCGTCATCACACAAGGGTCCATTGGCTCTGGCTGAAGCTAAATAAGTATCTCCAGAGTGTGACAATGATGCGATCTAGTCCCAAGGGTAGTTACAAATCTAGTCACCTTGAAGTATAATTTTTTTTTTTCTTTTTTAATTCAAAGCAGTTTTGGGGCAGCATCTTTGATACCAGAACTACACTCAATTCCTGGAAGTAAATCACTTTGAGCAATTGCAGCTCTGGATTCAGCAGTTAAAGAGCTAGTGGAGCCAAAACAGGCAAATAGGAAAATAATAAAAAATTTAAGAAGTAGTCAGTTGTAAATTTTTATTTCTGAAGTGTTCTTTTTTTCCTTTTGCTCATTAGAAAGTCTTTTATGTGATAATATTGTGCTATTGTGCTGGATTTGTGGAACAGCTTTTAGCCTAACAGCTGACATGTCTATCTCTATCCTCCCAACTACATCTTCAGCATTGTGATCTCACTAACAGTGACATCACAGGTGTCTGACCTGGCAGCCACTGAGTGGCTGTTCTAAGCAGCAATGATGTCACAGTCAGTGAGGTCACAATGCTGATGATGTAGTAGAGGGGAATAGAGCTAGATACTGTATGTCAGCTGCCATGCAGAGTGCTGTTCCACAGATGACACCTGCTAACATCAGGTAAACAATCTTCTAATTAACCAAAGGGAAACAAAAAAGTACCTCAGATATAAAAGGTAATGGTTGACTGTTTTTAAAATCCAATATTAATTTTAAGCAGTACACTAGCTCTTTAAGTGCTTGCAAGCACAGTAAAAAGATTCAAGTTTCTGATTTATCAAAGCAGTATTTTTCATGTTTGCGTCACATCTAAGAGAGGGGTCAATATTGATTCTTAAATATTTCAAAGCAGTTACACCTTCTAATTGAACACCATCCCAAGCTGAAATACAAAAATGCGATGTCAATATTTTCACTTTTGGGGCTGACCCTAACAACATAGCTTGTGTCTTGGGTACATTCAGAATTCATTTTTCTTTTGAACAGCAACCCTGAAGTTAATGTAGATTAAAGGTGATGCAAATTACATCAGTGTCCTTCTCATGTATAAATACTACAGTGTCATCTGTGTATAATAAAGTGCTTACTGAGTTTCAGATTTTAGGAAAACAATTAATAAAAACTGAAAAAAGAAGGGATCTCAAATGGACCCTTGTGGAACACCACAATTAATCCCATTGACTTTGGAAACTTCTCTACCTCTCATATCCTTACTTGGCCTTGGAAACTTCTCTCCCTCTTATATCCTTACAGTAACTCTTTTATTCAGTAAACAATGAGACAAACTACTGCAATTATCTGCAACATCCAGCTCAATGTTGTCTAGGAGGATAGGTTTTCATTTTTGTTTGGTATAGTTACTTGCACTGAAGCACCATGTAGGTTGAAGAAATGCCCTAAAGTATTGTGTTATATACCTATCAACATGGAATCAAGTGTGTTCGAAGAACTGAAGGTACCGAACTAATCAATGTGTAGAAAGAACTTATTTTATCTGTCTGTTAGATAATTTGTCATCTATTGTACAAGGCATATGCCCTGTAAACAGGGCAATAGGTTAACTCTACATTTCACCTAAAGTGTTGCAAATGCATTGCACAGATACTATGTAATGTCACAAACATACTAAAGTGCAAACTGAGGTGTGAGGAGCTGACAAGGCTGTAAGCCCTTTTGTATTCCTACCAACTATCTGTAATAGGTCAGAACATTTCCATCTAAGATATAGGAATCTAATCTCTGCTTAAATTGTTTCTTGTCTTTGCTGATTACAATGTCTAATGGTAGTTTACTCCACAGGTTAATTACTCTCTGTGTAAAAAAAAATGCCTTTCTTCTATTGGTATTGAATCTTTTCAGTCTTTTTTTTTTAATTCAGTTTTTTATCAGACATTCAATACATCAGTAAATGAGAACATTTCACACAGGTCTTACATTCTCCAGGTTGTTTTAGATTCATAAGTTGATTAACATAAAAGGACAAGAAAAAAGTATAATATTAAGGGTTACAGTACAATCATCTCTCTCACGTGATATTCTGGTTAATAGTTCACATCCTTGTATATGTTTAGTAAAAGAAAATTAATACTATATGATCAGAGAATATGTCCTTAAATTGATTATTAATCATTTTCTTATTCTTCATATTAGGTTGCTTACATTTGTAAGTGTTTGAACTGTCTGTCCTCCTCAGTTTTGAGGTGAAACAGATCTAGCATTAGATTTAAGCATATCTGTTATTCAACTGTAACTTGGTATTGCGTTTATTATATTAGTCTGTGGGAAGATAAAGAGATTGACGACTCATCTTTCAATAAAAAGGAGAAAAAAGCAAAGGGAGTAAATCTTCCTCCTTTTCAAATCCCAGCCAAGGCCCTTTCCCTGTCTGTTCCCCACCCTGTTTAGGGAACAAAATAATTATACGTGTCCATCTGGTGCATGACCGACCTACGTCATTTAAGTTCAAAGGCCTCCTCCCTAACCTGTAGCCTAGCAGTCACCCATTCCAGAGCATATATTTCTCTGACCAGTACACACCACTCTTCTTTAGTTGGAATTTTGGTGGTGTGCCATAGTCTGGTGATGGCCTTTATAGCAGCGAGTAAGAGCAAAGTAACCTGTTTGTAAGTGGTTTTGTCCACTTGGGTGTGTATTGGAAGGATGGCTGTTAATACAAAACAGAGGTTAGTAAGGCCCCACAATCATATATGTCTGATTTCTTGAATAGGATGTTAAAATTTACATTCCAACAGAACATGGGTTTGATCTGCTTTTAAGACAGCCACATTAACTCCAACATCTTCCCAATGTGGAATCAGAGTATTTTGCTACAATGGCTGGGGTCCTAAAGAATCGGTTTCTAAATTTCCATGCATATTCTTTCCAGTAAGTGGATGAGGAGACCTTACATGCTGGGAGTGTCAATATGTACCAATTAAAAGTGGGTATTTCCATTTGTAAATCCTGGGACCAAGTTGTCCTAATTGACTTGGTCAAGTCTTTTGTTTCTCTCAAGTGCTTTGTATATATGGCTAATCAAATGTTCAGTGGGTCAGCCTCCTAAATATGTTTGGATTAGAGATGCTAAAAGTGAGGGTTTTTCTGCTATGCTGACGAGATCCTCTTCTGACATGCTGAGACAAGATTTAAGCTGTAGGTATCTATGAAAGTGCCTCTGTGGCAGACTGTAAGTGGCCTGTAGGGTCACAAATGAATGTAAACCAGAAGGTCCGATTAATTGGGAAACAAATTTCAAACAATGTTTTTGCCATTGTTGGAAAGCTTTATCCAAAATGGTCTTAAATATAGGTTTTCAGAGGGAGTAAGATATTTATATTGTGTGTTTGCAATAATACTTTAAATGGTTCCCCAGTGTATTGGGGAATTTGTTTAGTGGAAGACATTGGAGGTGGCAAATAGGTATGTGGTTAGGTCAAATAAATCACTCCAATGGAGTTCAAACTGCTTCCAGTGGGCATCGAAAGAGGGTTTAACCAGCACATAAGTGTTATCAGTTGATATGCCTCCATGTATTGGTAAAGTTGGGTAGGTTTAGGCTTCCTGTTTCTCTTGAGAGCTGGAGAAGTGTGTACCTTGGTCTTAGGGGTCATTCCTTCCAATAAAATGTGAGACAAGTCTGTCCCACGTTTGAAAATAAATTTTATTAGGTAATATGGGTAGGGTTTGTAGGAAAAATAAAATACCCAGGAGTATATTTTGTTGAATTGCTTCTATCCTATTTCAGGAAGCTTAATGGAATCTGTGACCATCTATACATGTCTTCAGTAATTTGTTGGGTTAGGGGTTCATAGTTGAGCAGATCCACATGGATAAGGTGCTTGGTTAGTTTGATTCCTAGGTATCTGATGGCTTTTTTATGCCATTTAAAAGGAAATTTCTTTTTAATTCTCTGAGAGGTATGGTTATATGTAAGAACTTCAGTTTTTGGTTATTAATCTTGTAACCTGCCACTTTCCCAAACATCTCAAGTTGCTTCCAAACCACTGGGACACACCACTTGGGTGTGGTCAAGGTGAGCAGTATGTTGACAGCAAATAGGGAAATTTTATGGACTCGACCCCCCCCATTGGGATTCCTTCTATTTCAGGGTGATGACATATGGCTTCCGCCAGTGACTCTAAATATAGAGCAAAAAGAAGGGGGGACAGGGGGCATCCCTGCCGTGTGCCTTGAGAAAGTATGAAAGGGTCTGAGAGTGAGCCATCCAATTTCAAATATGACTGTAGAGCATTTTGTATATTTTGAAACTGTTTTATGAGAGCTTGTGGAAACCCGAAGTCTGACAGGGTTGCCCATAAAAAGGGCCAGGCTACCCTGTCAAATGCCTTCTCGCATCTAGCCCCAGAAGGACTAGTTGGAGTTTTCAGGTAGTGGGTAATCAGTCAGCAGGTAGTGCACCTTACAGCATCATGTGCTTGTCGATCTTTGATAAACCCGCTCTGGTCAGGGTCCACCAGAAGTGGCAGTAATGTTTCCATTCTGTGGGCAAGAACTGAAATACAGAGTTTATAGTCGAAATTTAACATGGAAATCGGATGATATGAGGTTGGGTGGGAAGGATCTTTCTAGGGTTTAGGAATAGCTGCTATAACAGCATACTATTTTAATGACAGACGGTTGGGGGGATTCCTCTCCTGCATGTTATGAAGCACCTCATGCAAAGTTGGGAAAATAATTCCCCAGATTCTTTATAGTATTCAAAGGGTATCCATCTGACCTGGCTTCTTTAGCATTTTGGCATTCTCAAGTACTCTAAGCAGCTCTCTGGGTTAGCAGGGCCTGAGAGATTTAGCTTAATCTGGAGTTAATTTGGGTAGGGGGGTTGTTTGTAAATATGAATCTATTTGGGATTTGATGGGGGGTCTGCCAACTGTAAAGCTTGGTAGTATTTGGCCAAGGCTTTTCTAATATCAGAAGGATGCACAAGCAAGCTTCCCAGGTCAGGGTGGAACATGCTTGTCACACACACCTTGGTTTTATGTAATTGTAGCCTACTTGCCAGGTTTCTCACCCCCCCTTTGGGCCTCTTTCATGATACATGTGTTTTAGGTAGAACATTTACTGTTCTGTTTTCTGGTCTACCATTATTTGTATTTTCTGCTTGACCATTTGCAGTTGGGACCGCACTCATTTATCTCCCTGTGCCAGGAAGGTTTGTAAAGTCTGCAGCTCTACCTGCAGCTCCTTAAAATGTGCCTCTCTATTCTCTTTTATTTTAGTTGTATATGCCAAATTTCCTCGTACAACATTTTAGGGTATCCCACAGTATTTGGGAGACACTCTGAATGGGAGTTGTCAGCTATAACCTTAGGTATAGCCTCCTGGACCATTTGTTTAAATTCTGAGTCCCTGAAGTGCACAAGCTTAAGGCACCAGTGTGTTTTTTTAATACAGCCACCCAATTGAAATTTGACATAGACTGGGGCATGGTCAGATAGGAAGGTCATTCAATGCCAAACATCTTGGAGGGCTTCCAGATGTTCAGCCATGGTGAAAAGGTAATCAAGGTGGGATGCCATGTCTGTATGGGCTGCCTGGTGTGTGTAATCCTTTGTTGTGGGGAAACAGTGGCGCCAGGCATTGCAAACCCCAGGGAAGTGGTTGGGAGTTTAAAATTGTTTTGCATAGAGTTCACCTGGTGAGGTTAGGCTCTAGAGGCATCCAACCATGGATTAAGTGTGGCATTGAGCTCTCCCCCAGCAATAATTGCCCCTGCAGTACTGCTAACAACTGGTTAAAACATTTCTGTGCAAGTGCTTTTGTAGCTCCCAGAGGGAAGTACACTGATGCCAATTTAACAGGATGGGAGTACAGCTTACCAGTGGCTGTGGCATAATGCTCCTCTGAGTCCAGAACCTGGTCCTGCACTTCAAAAAGCCCCCTGCGGTATTAAGATGGCAGCCCAATGTCTTCTACCTGATGCATGAGACGAGGCTATTACCTCCTGAAAACCCAGCTTTTTGAATTTTGCATGTTCTTCACTGGACAGGTGTGTCTATTGAAGACAGAGAGTCTCAGGTTTCTCACGTTTAACAAATTGAATAAGTCATGAGCATTTAACCAGATTATGTATTTCATTAATATTCAGGGTCATAATCGTGATGACCTAGCCATAGGAAATTCCCAAATGAACTTGTAGTTGTACTGGTGATCTCCCTTGCCCACAGACCTCATGTTCCAAGAAAAAAGTGTGCATCCTTGTCATCGAGGGCTGATATCGATAATGGGACAAGTGACCTGTTTCTGTCTGAGTTTGAATGACAGAAAAAATTACTTTAACTTTTCTTATTCTCAGTACCACATTCTGAACATCTTGAAACTGTCCCGCATAAAACCTAGGACAAGAACTAAAACTATAACAAATATATAACATAACACAACAGGGCTTGTAACTATTTAAATAATAACTTTGCAAACTATCAGTGCATGGGGTCCATAATTGTGGCCCACAACCCAAAAGTTCTCTACCAGAAAACTAGTTCCAAGGTTGAGAGGTCTTAAAATGCCTCCTATCGGAGAGCTTATGATCACTCCCTGAGGGGATAAATCATGGCGTTGCATGGGCCCCTATGGACATATTCTGATCCACGGCAAGTAAGAAACAGTCTGCGAAGGGTGTCCTCCCACTTACCCAAGCCAACAGGAGCAGGATGCACAACTTCATCCTCAACAGACCAGCCCTCTGAAGGTGTCTGACCGAGGGCCACATAAAGATTGACATGGGAGGTGGCGGAGGTGGGAGTCCATACTGAAGCACTGCGCATCACTTTGGCACCTCCAACCCCTTAGATGATAAGCTGAAAAGAGAAAAAAGATGGGGGGGAGGTCCGAGGTGGAGTAAGGGTGATGGAGTGGGTATTTCCATATTTAATTCTTTATGATCTGTTCACGCTGATTCCCACCCATTCCAGATCAAAATCAAAATCAAAGAGACTAAGTAGTGCATCATAATCAGGCATCATTTACCATACCTGTTAAAGAGCTGGGACAGTGGAAAGGTAATATTTACACCCCCAAGTACCATCATTCTATATTCAGTTTCTGTAATCTGGACAATTCTGGTGTATCAGAAAACAAATATATACACACAAATAAAAACAGTCCCCTTCAGATGTAGTCTCTAATTTTTGCCCCAATTTCCCTGCTGATGTACACCTCATGCTGTCCTGAGACCCAGAGTCATCCCTCCTGTCAAAATATCTCCTCATAGTAAATGTAGTTCCTCAGCCACTGGTCCTTGCCTTCAGACCATGAAACAGACAGTACCTGGACACCCCTCGCTCATAGGGGTTTAATACATGTTCTTTTTCAGGTTGGGGTTGATCTTTTAAACTTTTGAAGCAGTTCTTTCACCTCTTGCAGCGTTGTCAGGCACTGTTGCTTCTTGCTCCAATGACCATGCACTTATTCCCAGATTTCCTGCCGAACAGTTTCTTCCTTATTGGTGATAGGCCTATTCGGGAGTGGGACAGAGATGCCTTTAGCATTTAGTGATTTGATTGCTGACTCTGGCATGTCAATGTTCTTTGGACCGTCTGGAAACATCACCACAAGGCGCACCAGTTATAGCATTTGAAAACATAGTTGTTGCTGCTTAAGGACCAGGAGGATCAGTGCATAGGCCCATCTCTTCGATGGTATGTTTGGTGAATAGTCATTATCAAAGAAGATTTGTTTCCCTTTATAGTTGGTTTCTTTTCATTCTCAATGGCCAAGTGAGCAGTTTTTGTTTAACTGCATAGCTAAGAAATTTGAGGACAATTGAGAGTGGTCATTGGTCTGGGCCTTGTAGTTTGGGAGTAAGTGCCCTGTGTGCTGGCTCTATGTCTAGGGAAAGAGAGGGATTGAGCTGCAGAACATCCGTTGAAAAGGAATCCAAAAAGGCACACATATCACGACCCTCTTCGTTCTCGGGAATTCCATGGATCTGTAAATTATTCCATCAAGACCTATTTTCTAGGTTCGCGCATTTGTTCTCTAAGTCCAGGTGTTCATCTAGTAAATGTACAGATCTTTTCAGTCTTAGCTGTAACAGGTGCCCCCTAGTATCTTTAGTGTCAATCTTGAACTCAAGGTCTAATTTGTGAAGCAGATAATCATCATACATCATGTTGTAATATAGTAACAAGTCACCACATATTCTTATAGTCTCCAGGGGCATTAGATTTAGTTTTTTTAATCGTTCCTCATAGGGTAGCGTATTGATATTGTGTATTAGTCTGGTAGTTTGACTGAATTTTTTCAGATTTTTGTAAAGAACCTTTAGTTATCATCCCCCAAGCTTGGCTTCTGTACTCTAGTAGTGGCCTTATATATGATCTATTTAATGGCATTATCACTCTCTTATCCCTACTTCTGAAATTTCTTTTTTTTTTATTTGAATTTTTATTTTCATTAAAATGGTAGCATCCAGAATACAGTGCAGCACAGGTACATAGATAAGAGTATAGCAGCATTAGATAATTACAGTCCATAGCCCCACAGAACAATTTGCTTTCCAGTATCACTAATACATTATGTTGGTAAAAGATGAAAGGGAAGAAAGATAGCAGGAATATAAATTTCATGTCCCATCACAGGTAAGTAGTAAGTCTCGAGGGTTAACAGAGGTGATATACAACCACCCTTCCTTCCCATCCCCAGCCTCCTCCCTATGTGGCTCCAGACCCCAAGCTCTCTGATTCATACTCTTACACAGAGAAAGTTGTATGGTGGAAATCATTTCTATACCCTCCATCAGGGTAAAAATCTGAGTAATGCTCTAATTGAAAGTGGGTCCACGGGCTCCATCTATTTGTGAAGCTCAGCAGTTGGCTATTCAACTTTTCTGAGATTTCTTTTAATGATCCAAAACAGACTTTTAACTTTCGCTATTTGTGCCATACAGTGGTTGTCAAATGATGCATTTTCAGTGGTAGTTATTCCCAGATCTCACTCTTTAGTGGAGATTTTAAGGGGGACTCTGTTTCAGTAGTAGGTGGCTTGTTTATTGTGAAGCCTCAGATGCATTACATAGAGAATAAAGTATGGGTCTTGGTGTGTAACAAGAATTTACACACACACTCGGGGAGTTTATGACTGGCATTGAAAGCCCGGGGTATTAATAATTAGGATTTACCAGACCCATATTTTATTTTATGTAATTGTTGCGTCTTTTTCGCCTCAGCAATTACATAAAATAAAAAAAGACTGCTGTGCCGACGCAGTCAGATTACGTCAGCTCGTGAGGTCCGCTTTCACTTTATTTAAAATATTGTCAGGGTGGTCTATCTGGTACCGTGTGGATCATTTGAAGTAATTGTAAAAATTACTTACTGCCGAGTGTCCGTGGCAGTTTCTCTCCATGGTGGGTTTGCGGTAGGGGAAGGGTTTCCTGTTCGGGAAGGAGACAGCGAGCGGAGTTCGAGTATGCACAGTGTGGGGAAAACTGTGTGCATGTTTGCTGTTATAAACACTCCTTTATAACAGCAAATTAGGCCACGGTTTCCCAACGGGAAAAAGAGAAGCCCATTAATTGTACTACATTTATCAATGTTGAAGCTCATCCCCCTTTTATCTGCCCATTTTGACATATTACCCAAATCCCTCTGTAATGTGTTAATATCATCCTGTGTGCAGACCATCCTTGCAATCATAGAGTCGTCTGCATACTTACTTAGCCGGCTAGTTTCATGCTTTCCCATGTCAGATATGAATATTTGAAATTGCGTTGGTTGAAGTACTGAGTGCTGGGGTACTCCACTTGTCACAGCTACAGGGGCTGATAGGTACCCCTTTATACTGATGCTTTGTGTCCTGTCACTTAACCATTCTTTAATCCAGTCAGTGACTCTATGGTCTACCTTGATGTCCTCTAATGTTTGAATTATATCTCTATGTGGTACCTTTCCGAAAGCCTTAGCAAATCCAGACAGATACCAGAACTTCCTGATAAAACCCACTGGAGAGGGCCAGTCAGTCAGCATACTGGCAGCATAGCCACTTATGATGCCAGAAATTAAAATGTATGCTTTGAATCCTGTAATGTCACAGACAGATACCAGAACTTCCTGATAAGACCCACTCGGGAGGGCCAGTCAGTCAGCACACTGGCAGCATAGTCATTTACAATGCCAGCAACTAAATTTTGTGCTTTGAACACAGGGATGTCAGAGAGCTGGTCAGAGGAGAATCAAGCATCCCAGAGGATATGGTGGGGGGATGAAAGACATTTCAGCAGTGCACTGGCCCCTCTTGTCCCCAAATCTCATCAGGAGCAACAGAAACAGGAAAAAAACAGAACAAAACAAGGCTAACATCATGGTCATCCTAGGCCCTGCACTGTGGTCTTTTGAGGGCTGGATCAGGTCTTGACACCACAGGCGGTAACCCATGCAACAGCCCCCAAGGGTGAACACATATTGGGACAAGGAGGTAGCCAGAAATTGGGGGGCAGGACTGATGAATGGAAGTACAGTAAGACCCATGGAGGAGGGTTAGGAGCATGAAAGAGGTTTGCCTAATTTAATAGGCAGATTATGAGCTCAGTTTTCAAAAGGTGACACAGGGCTTGTGTCAATTCCTTTGTCAACCCCATTTTTTGGCACGGCTGTGCCAAACTTCGCTAATGCAACTGCACCCAATTTTAGTACATCGGGTGCAGTTGTAACAGCTTCCTCAATTTAAACCAGCTTGCACCAAAGATTTGGCACAAGCCCCATAAAAGGGTTCCCCCAAATTACACAAGTTAGACAAGGGAAAAGCTGTTCTAACTTGCAACATTTATCCCTACCACCAGCTGGGAGAATGCCGCAAGCCACATGCACCAAACGTTCGATGCACCAGGGGCTAGCGTCATCGGTGGTGCTCTAAAAATTGAGACCTGTATCTAATAGGGTATATTGTTACTGCTGGAAGGGATCTTGAGTAGCTAAATGATTTCTCCCATATTTCTTTCACAGCTGAACAATTGATAGTTTTAATTGAACAAAATGTGCTTTCTCTCCATCTACCCCTGTGCCCAAGATGCCATTAAGAATTCAAAATACTTTCTTATTTTCTTTTAGTATAAAGGACTTTACTCCACTCCTGAGGCCCATCACGCCCTCACTGGAACAGGGTAACTGCACAGCCCCATTGCAAGTAGCCCATCACCAGCTTGTGTGGTAGGGTTTATGGTGTTAGGCCTAAGTGTATCCTGACATAATTCAGACAGCCTCAGGCATTTTTCATTTCTTTTTTCCTGCCTGCCATCCATCCATTACTGTAAATGGGGCTGCCAATAACTGCATTATGCCAATGACACCACAGTAAAGCCCCTGAGGGAGCAAGTTCCCTGAGGTACTGGAAACAGTGACATCCCCACCCCAGGCTAGGAAATGCTACCATCACCAACACTATCTCAAAATCACCTAGCCCTGGCCACTCACCCATTTGCCTGAGTCTGTTCATGAACCCAGTTCATTCATTTTCAATACAATACAATGCCACAGGATCAATGGGCAGAAACTCTAAATAATTGTTAATTTTTTTTTTAGTTAAATTTGAACTATTATGCCAGCCTGCTGGCACACAGTACCACTACTACTTTGTGATTCTGGCAACCCAACTTCAGGAACAATCAGAGTATCAGTGGGACAGCCAGGGTGAGCTTGGATGAGTCTGCTATGGACAGCTTTCCTCCTCTGGGGTGGGAGGGCTATGAGCTTCCAGCGCATGAGTGACACCCACTGCAGACCAGGTGTTTACCAGCCGGAAAGTGTACAATAGGGGCAGCGGCACAGATGGATGTCTTCAGGACGTGCATGAGAGCACACATGTCTATGTGTTGATGTCATTGCATGACCATACCTCTAGGGAAAACTACAAGTGAAAAGTCTTGGGGACAACAGCAGAATGATGCTCCATGGGCACCCTCCCAAATGATGTCCCAGGTGTAAGCCTCAGCTGGGGGCTTTGGTTGATCTTGACTTCCCCAGGAGTCCACCACCTATGGGAGGCCTGTGGAGGATGCAGGTTGGGCTTGCCCAAGGGCCAAACAGGGGGTATATCCTCGCCTGCACTAAAAAAATAAAAATAGTTAAAAAAAATGTTTGAACTATTATTGCAAAGTCCTAAACCTTGGAATATGACTAATCTCCTGCTAGTCCCATGACTATATGTAGCCCCATCTCTACTGTAAGTGAACCACGTATCTTCTGTTCATGTAGCAGGATCCACTGGATGGAAAACAAGGGTCTCAGATGAAAGATTGCTGATATGTTTGCTCCAGGCATAGTGCTTTGTATTGTATGACAAAGTGACCTTATAGAGCAACACCGAGGAGACCTGAGGCTGAGGATGCCAATGGAAGAATGGTGTTTACAGTATGCTGATGAGCACACCTTGGTCCTGCCCTGGAAACAATAGCTTTGGTGTCCAAAAGGTGCTATATTTAGTTGATCTACGTTATATTATGATCCCAGATAGACAATGATTATAATCATCCTTTTCCAAAGGATCTGGAAACAGCAGCTTTTTAGAACTATTTGCAAGTGTTGTATTCAGCATACTGTGTTATGCATCATTAAAGCTCATTGAGAATATTTGAACTGGGACAGGGTAGGGGTTGTCTCAGGAGGCTGTGCACTGATGTATAGGGGTACCCATGCTTTGAGAATGGCCTTGTGTAGTACTGTATGAGCATGGCAGTCCCTGCCCTTCGTTGAAAAAGGTTGCAAGCACTTTAGCAACTCTTTAGGGAAGGCTTCAGACCCCACTGAGCATAGCTCAAAGAAGCAGTAATTAAGCAGAGACAGGCATTAGGTGGTTAAAGAGATCACTTCCTGACGGTCACTGTGACTGTGTATGGGGCTCAAAATCCTTCCTTTGTTTTTCCCTTTCCTTTAGTTTGGATTTTATAATTCAGCCTACTCTCAATGAACACAATGGTTAAAACTTTTTACTTGCTGTTAGTGAAGGTGGAGGTCCTTCAACCATGTTAACAAGGTCAGAAAGAAAAACATATTGTACTTGTTTCCTTTTTATAACTTTTCTAAACTCTAAAAGTTTTCTTTGATGTACTCACTGGACATTACTAAAGATTTGTTTAAATGTTATCTTTTATTGATTTTTCATTGATAACATAGAGAATAATGTAGCATATACAACAAGGCTCTGTTTCCTTAAAGGGTGTTATGTCATCACAGTGACCTCATGAGCTCAAGCTGGAACGATCCTATGATGCTGTAACAACCACTAGATGAAAACATAGCCTTGGCATGCATAGTTCACCAATACATCATAGTGTATGGTAGAAGCTGTTCTACCTAAATTTTTATCTCAGTTGAAATGCTGTTGTACCACAGATCAAAGGTCATGGAATGCTGTTCAACCTTCTATGGTACAACGGCATTCCAGCTAAATCAAGACGCCGCATGAGCCACAGCTACTCTAACTGCAGAATCAACTAGATCAAATGACGTGTTGACAGAACCAACAGACACTCATGCAGTACCTCAGATGCAAGCTCAACTAGATATATTTTATTTTGGGAAAAAACAAATGCAGGATCAACCAGATATTTTGAATTACTTAAAAAAGGCTCCTCACTGTCATCTTGTTAAGTGAGAAACACAGACATCATTTTTATTTTTTTAAATCCCTCCACACCCAATTTTCAACCAATGGGGTGTGCGATTAAAACATAGGGACATCTGGTCCTTAACAACCACACAACTCTTAGACGGCAAGGACTTTTCTATTAAAAAAACAAATAAAAACCCTATTCCAACTATACCAAATTGATTCTGGGTACACTATACACTATAAAAAAAATAGCTGGTGGCCATGTTTATGCAGAACCAGTGTGTTCTGCCACCTCAGGGTTCAGATTCCATGGACCTCTTGTGCTCCCCTCTCAAAGTCACCAGGAATCTGAACTCTTCGGTGGCAGAACACACTGGTTCTGCATAGTTGGCCATCCACTATTCTTTATGTTTTGCATAGTATGGTCACAAATGTTTCACAATTTGTAAGTAAGTAAAATGTTATTATATATGGTGCCCAATCCGGGGCTCTGGCCACCATTACAGGTATTAAAATCAGGGCTTATAGGCAACATACAACACATACAATACATAATAAGTTAATAAATAAATCAATAGTTATTAAAATCAACTAAAACTTTCTGATAATAATTTCCTAAAAAGGTAGGTCTTCTGGCCCCTTTTAAATGCCTCCATTGATGGAGCCTCCCTCAAATATTTTGGGAGCGAGTTACAGAGGGCTGGGCTGGCCACCTCAAAGGAGCGATCTCCCAAGGTTATCAGCCCGGCCCTCAGAACCGCCAGGAGGCCCTCAGTGGATGAGTGGAGGAAACGTACTGAGATGGCAGGAGTAAGGAGGACAGACAGGAAACCAGGGCCCGATCTGTGTAGGGCCTTATAGGCTAGCAAGCCCACATTGAAGTTAATCCTCCACCTGACAAGTAACCAGTGCAGATATTGCAGGACTGAGGTTACATGACAGGACATAGGCAGGCCCGTCAGCAACCTGGCCACCACGTTCTGCACCAGCTGCAGTCAGCAGAGGATCCCTCCACTGATCATAAAGTATAAAGCGTTACAGTAGTCCAGCCTGGATGTCATAAAGACATGCACCAGTGGGGGCAGGTCTTCTGACAGAAGCAAAGTGATAATGCAATTGACCTTCCTTAAATGATAGAAGCCACTTTGGACCACAGACAACATCTGTGCCTCAAGTATCAGCCTGTCATCAAGGACAATGCCCCGAGTTTTCACCTTGGGGGATGCCATGAATGTGGTAGACCCCAAGATCAAACTTGTCACCACTCCAGAGGCACCCCCATCATGCCAGTGACCTGGATCAATCACCAGCACCTTCATCTTGTCGGGGTTCAGCCTTAGCCAGTTAGAGGACATCCAGTCCTGAATTTTGGCCAGGCATTTATTCAGCACTTTGACAGCATCATCTGTTCCAGGGCAAATGACATATACAGCTGGGTATCATCTGCATAGCAGTGGAAACCTAGACTGTACTGTCTAATGAGCTCATCCAGGAGCAGTATGTACACCAGCCTTGAGGAACTCCACATGACAGGGGCCTTGAGGAGGAGGAGGAGAGGAGAAATTCCCATCATCACTCGTTACCTCCTGTCAGAGATATGGGGCTCAGACCATTGGATGACAGTTCCAGTGAGTCCACCATACATTCTAAGGTGATCCAAAAGCACAATGTAGTCCATGGTGTAAAATGCTGATGAGAGATCGAGGTTAACGAATTGACTGTTTTCCTCTATCCCTCACCCTGTGGAGGTCATTTTGCACCTGAACCATCACCGTCTCTGTACTATGCCTAGCTCTAAAACTGGACTAGACTGGCTCATAGATGTCATAGTCCACGAGGTGTGCCTCGAGCTGCAGAGCCACCACTTTTTCAACAACTTTCCTAAGAATGGGAGGTTGGAGATTGGTCCATAATTTGCCAAGATGTCAGGGTCAAGTGATGGTTTCTTCAGAAGAGGCCTCACCAATGCCTCCTTCACTGTGTCAGGAAAAAGCCCTCTGAGAGCGAGATGAGTGGCAGAATCCAGTTCACAAAATGTGAACAGCAGTTTCAAAATCACCTCAACCACCTTAGCCACCCCCACTGGTCGAAACTTCACCCAGACAATGGAGTGCCTCTGCTCCAGCCAGGCTGACCACTGTGGGACTGGTCTTGTTCCACTGGAGATATCTTGGCCCAAATAGAGGACACCCTGTTTGAGAAAACTCGAGCAAACTTTTGCACAATGTAATTGAAAATGCCTTTTTGGCTGTAGACAGACTGGATACATCAGTCTTTCCACAGTCCAAAACAGCTAAGCTGGTCTGTTCCTCACTGCAGCAATCTCCCTGGACAGGAACTTTGCCTTCTTATGGTTGATTGCCCCTTGATAGTCATTATAATGATGATTTCTCAAGGCCAGTCTCTCCTACATGGACAGGGTCCTCCACCAACAACACTCCAACTTCTGACCCTTGGTCTTAATCTCCTTGAGAGCCCCATCAAACCATGGGGGTCTCAAGTTAGAAGACTTGGATCATAAAAGACCAGTGTAATGGCACTGAGTGCCTTGGAAAATTAAACCTCACCCCTGCCAGTCACACACATACAGCACTCATGCCAGAAAGTCTACTGCCACCAAGAGTCCATCTGGGACAGTCCCTTAAAGGGTGGTAGCTGAACATCTCAACAGAGGGAGACTATTGGGGTGGCCCAGACAAGAACTCCACTGTGCAATGATCAGACCAGGTAACCCGATCAGTCCTGAGGCCAGTAGCCTCAATCCCCAGTGAGAATACAAGTCCAAGGTGTGGCTGCATTGATGGGTCACAGAGGCAACAGCCTGTGCCAAGCCCAGAGATGTCATTGTCTGGAGGAGGTCATCTCAAAAATGTTAGGATTCATCATCAATCCAGGCATTGAAGTCCCCCAGCATCAACCATCTAGATGACTTCAACACCCTGCCGGTGATGAAATCTGCTGCCTCTTGCAGTAATTCTCACCCCCGTCTTGCAGGACGGTAAATGAGGAGAATCCTGCAAGCTGCACCTGGACCCCCATGCACCACCAGACATTTAAATGATGAGGTAGAACCCACCAGATGCACAGAGAAGTTCAGGCTGGATCTAAAGCAGATGGCCTCTCCCCTGCCCCTGTGTTCCCTCTTCGGGCAGTGCACCGCCGAGTACCCAGCAGGGACCAATGCCTCCCAAACTGGACCTGCATCGTCCCCCAACCTGGTCTCTGTAATGCAAGCCAGGTCAACTGAAGAAATCAAGTCCACAATAATAGCGGTCTTGTTCCTCATTGACCTGGCACTGCACAGCACATCCTGAAGGGGACTAGCGGAGACTGCAGACCCTCTAGCTACCAGCCCAGGTGGTCCAGTGGGAGCCCTGGGGACAGGAACCTGTGGTTGTTTATTGAAAAACATAAACCCACCCTCATACATTTACTTATACAAATCCACTGCCCACAATAATCCTTACACATTAAAGGTTTCTATTTGAATGAATGGGATTTATATGAAAGCACTTAGTGTGGGGCTGTGCACCCACTAGCTGTAGGTTTTTCAATTGCAATAAGTTTAATGGGTATAACTCTGGGTGCTGGGTGGGTATTAGCTGCTGGGTGAGGTGTGGCTTTATTTGTTTTAAATAAAAACAAATCAGAATTTTAAGTGTAGAAATGTGGGTGTTAAGCAGTGAGGGCAAGACATATAGTAGCTTCCATGTAGTTTTACATATCTCTTGTCATTTATCTACTGTGGTGGTATAATGAGAAGTCATTGTACTACAGTAGCTACATCATCACTATGATGGTACAACAGCATTTGATACAATATGGAAATCCATGCCCAACAGCACTCAACTATATACTATATAGAAAATAAATAAAACCAAAGTATGAAAATTTGATTCCTACACTGAGTGGGTACTGATGCTATCCCTGAACATGAGAGTGAAAGCTAGTGTTCTCATGATGTCACAGTGCCAATGAAGTGGGACAATCAGTGAGTTTGTCACACTTTGATGGTTTCTTTTATGTTTTTATAATGCAGTCCAACTCCATTTATCTGAACTGTTTGTGGGACATCCAATCAGTTCAGGTAAATGGAAGGTCAGATAAATGTGAGTGCATAGCTGACAACACTGAGGAACATCAAACATTAATAGGTAATGAGCCACTCACCCACAGAGGAAGACAAGAGAAACAGTACATCACTGCTCGCTCGCCATACTCCACTATCTCCACAATTCTAATTTTCTACACCAGGGTAAACACTACCCTTTTTCTTCCTCCATGGGTGGGTCTGGGAGCATGGATGCCAGGTGGGTGAGCTTATTATCTTGTGAGAGAATGGTTTCAGGGAGGTCAGAAAGGTCGTGAAGGTCTGGCATGACCTGATGGCTTGTTCAGATGCTTAACTTTAGCCAGGCTTTCTGTATGCTTTCACGACACAAATAGTGCCTTTATAATGGTTCCCAAAGGCGTCTGCTCATTGTCCTCAGTCAAAACAGTTTGCAACAGCTTTTTCCTATAGGCTGTCTTAAAAAAATTCAGAGCACTTCAATCATAGGGTTGCAGCTCTAAGGTGGTATTGTCTGGAAGGAATATACACTTAATAACCCTGCCCCTGGTTCTAAAATCTGCAATATTGGGGTGGGCAGAGGAGTTGTCCACTAACAAAATGGCTTTCAGGGACAGACCTTTGGATCACACGTAGTGCTTCACTATGGGGAAAAACAGTCATTAAACCACCTTGGGAAATGGAAGCATCCATCCATGCACTGTGCTGGGATTCATACTGCATGGGAAGGGATGCCATACTCATGTACTTAAAACATCTTGGCTCCTGTGATTCTCCCAACATGAGCAGCTTCAGTCTGTAGCTAGATGCACTAATACACCCCTAGTTGTCACCCAGTCCTTTTTTTTTTTTTTAGCCCAGCACATCACCTTTAGACCCATGAGCTAGGGTGCAATCTGGCAGACATCACCAGAAAAGCCTGGTCTCATCTGCATTAAAAAGCTGCTCCAAGACCAGACCCTCCAGTTCATTTGTTTCTAGCAGCTGTTGTATGAATAGGGAGATTTCCTCATCTGCAGCATTTAGCTGTTAACCACACAACCATAGCTGCTGAATCCCATGCCTCCACTTGAAGCAGTCAAGCCACCCCTCGTTTGTCAGAAAACGGATCATTGTTGGAAAGTTTTTGGTGAAACCCTTTTCTCTCTCTTGCTGAAACCAAAGATAGATGGCAGTATCCTGCTGATCATCTGTACCGCTCTGCTTGTGTTTTTTGGTCATCAGACCTTGCGGTAGTCTCCAGAGAAAAAGCAAAGTCCCTCAGCTTACCCTTTGCAGCTTTTATATCAGCTATAGTGAACTTGCCAATGCTGTACTCCCCACAAGCACCACTGCTCTCTGCCATTGTCCAGCCTCTCCACAATTCTCATTTTCTGCACCAGTGTAAGCACTATCCTCTTTCTTTTGCCAGATGGAGATTCCATCTATATGTACAGTACCGTAAGCCAGAACTGAAACAACAAGCAAAGGTGCTGTACTTAGCACCATATTTCACTTGCTGATTGCTTTGATCATTAAGCTGATTGTGCTGTAATTGCTGACATGCTGAATTGCAACGATTAAGACAGTCAGCAGAATCACTTGTTACCAGCTGTCAAAACTGATTCATTAAATTGGGAGGTTCAGATTCAAGGGGGTCGAATATATGGGCATTGGACTGTACTACTTCAGCTCAGTCTTCACCAGGGAAAAGGATCATCTAGAGCCACAGGGAGGGGGCAAAACAGGTTACCTGGTGAAGAGCGATCTCACCGATGGAGAGATCCAGGTCAGGAGGGTGTGGAGGGCACACAGAGCCATTAGAATGGACAAGGCCCCAGGGCAAGATGGCATCCACCCCAGAGTTCTGAAAGAACTGGCAGATGTCCTGCACCTCCACTAACGGAATTCTACAACTCCTCTCCAAAAGGCTGTGTCCCTCTGGATTGGAGAGAGGTGCACATGGTGGCCATACATAAGAGTGGACCCCGGGATGATCCATCGAACTACAGACCAGTCAGTCTGACTTCCATCATAGGTAAAATTCTGGAGGCCATCTTAAAGGAAAGGATAGTGGAGTTCCTGAAGGTAAATGGCTTTCAGGATAAAAATCAGAGTAGGTTTGTCCGGTTAAATCATGTCAAACCAACCTAGTGGAATTCTTCGACTGGGTGACACAGTACCTTGATGTGGGTAGCTGGTTGATATCATATACCTGGATTTCAGCAAGGCTTTTGATTCCATCCCACACAGGAAATTGATTTGGAACCTGAGTGAACTGGGGTTAGGGTAGAAATTGGTGAGGTGGGTGGCAAATTGGCTCAGGGATAGGAAACAAAGGGTCATGGTAGGGGGAGAGATATCAACACCCAGAGGAGTCATCAGTGGAGTCCCACAGGGCTTAGTCCTGGGCCCAGTCCTCTTTACCATGTTCATCATGGACATCGGGTTGGGGGGGTGGCTAGCAAGATGAGTTTGCTTGCTGATGACACCAAAGTGGTTGAAAATGAGGGGAGAAGGGCACTCTAGGAAGATTTAAAAATAATGGACAGTTGGGCCCAAAAGTGGCAGCTGGGGTTCAATGCATGCAAATGCTGTGTGCTGCACCTGGGAGAGAGGAACCTAGGGTTCACATACCACTTGGGGGATTTGAGCTGTCTGACACGCAGGTGGCAAAGGACCTGGGGTGAGGTGAATGATAAGGGAACAACTCAGAGCAGTGTAGAAAAGCGCAGCAAAAGCTAATAAGATGCTGTATTGCATAGCTGGGGTATTACGTCCAGAAGAGGGAGGTTATTCTGCCACTATACAATGCACTGGCGAGGCCACAGCTGGAGTATTGTGTCCAGTTCTAGAGACCCTGGCTTAAGAAGAACATGGCACTGCTGGACAGAGTTCAGAGAAGGGCAACCAAAATGGTTCAGGGAATGGAGGGTGAGGTATGAAGACAGGTTCAGAAACTGAACATGTACACGCTGGAGGACAGAAGAGATGGGGTACATGATAGAGACTTTCAAAACCTGAAGGAGTTCAATAAGAGGAACATTGATGAGCTTTTCCAACTAAAGGAAGTGGGCTCACAAGAGGCAATAGTTTAAAGCTCTTGGGGGGACTTCAGAGGGGAGGCAAGAAGGCATTTTTTGACTGAGAAGGTTGTAGCACCCTGGAATGCATTGTCTACAGAGTTAGTGACACTAGAAACAGTAGAAGGGTTCAAGAAGGCTTGGGACAGGCATAGGGGCAGGGTAAAGGTAAGGGATAGGGCAAACACCGTTCTGGACCATGGGGGGTAGAAAACTATGGGGAGGGGTAGCGCAGTCACTGTGCACAAACAATGAACTGTATCGAATAGACACAAGAGACCAAGGGGTCTAATCTGCCGGCAACAATGTATGTATATATGTACAGGGTTAGCAAGTTTTAAGCATATGTCACCTACTGTATAATTGTAAGAGTATTGTCATGTGATTGTTTGGCCCAAAGCCCCCAAGCCCCCTGCAGTTTCAACTGGCTGCAGCACTGTTTTGAATTTTTTTAAACAAAAGGAACCCTTTATTAGTGTGCAATGTCTGACTCCTGCTCTCAGCTGTGCTTATCTGTGTTCTCCATGTTCAAAGTTGTTCTAAACATTCCAACATTAAAAGCAACTTATTGAAAATACAAAAAAAAATGCTAATCATGTATTATATACATACAGTGAGCCAGAAAAATAGAAACTTAGGGTGAAAGCAGTATAAGTAAGAGAATTTATATTTGTGTCCACAGTTTTGTGGGGATATAACCAAGCTGCCAGTATCTAAACAGCTGTCATTAGATTTCTAACTACTGTACCAATGCTCGTTCTTTTGAGCAGGATATACATGTCGTGATTCCTCTGATCATTATAAGCACCCCTGCAGAGGATGCTACTAAAGAACTACCTCACCTGTTCCTTCTTTCTGGGGCCTGCTCCACATGTTGGGTGGAGCCTGTGCCCTGCCAGACATTTAAGGCTGGTTTGGTGGGTTTTGGGGGAAGGCCGGCAGAGCAGAGCTAAAGTGGGGCCAGGGTGGCAGTTGCCTGGGCCCGTTTGTGGTCTCAGTGGCTGTCAGTGGATGTCTGCTCAGGGAGAGCTGGTGACTAGTAGATGGAGGAAGTTGTGGCCGCAATCTGGAGCCGGGTCAGTTTGGGAGCTGTGGACCAGGGAGAATGTGTGGCCCACATTCATGCACCACAGCACCAGGGCAGGGAGTTTGGTAGTAGCAACCCACCTCCCCTTTACTGTGTGGCACTCAGCCCAGTGGTTTGATGGCCACGTTGAGCGAAAAAGTGTGGTCGGGTGGGTCTGCTGGATAACCTGCACCAGAAATGTGCTGGGATGCAGGGCCGTCACTGAGGCCCTAATTTGCAGGAGAAATGACTTGGGTAGTGCGTGAAGCCATGACTAGCCAGCATCTGCAGATCATGGAGCAGATTAAGAAGCCTGAGAAAGCAGAGCCCTGGGGTGAGTGTGAGGCCTGGGAAGCAGTTGTGAAGGCCTAGTTTGGAAATGCTGCTGCCATCAAGTGTCTTGAGGGCTATTTCAACCCCGTGGAACTCTGGAAACTTAGCCATCTCAGTCACATGTTCAGTGCCGTGGTTCTGTGCCACTGAAAAAAAATATTGTACCCACTGAAAAGCCATGCCCCCTGCTCCAGGGAGCAGTCATGTTTTTATCCATTTAAATTAAATTTGTACTATTTTGATGGGATTTCTCTTGGAGTGGACATTCATGTTATTTAAGAACTTGTTTGCTGTGCTACTAACATCTCACTGCCACAGCCTTCAGTATTGCAATGTCTATCTGCACCCCAGGACATGCAGAGTGACCACCTAGCTGGAGAAGACATCAAATCCTGGTATGTGCAAACTTTTTTTTACAGTTAGTTTCTTTTTCCTCAGTCCCCAGGTGACTTTCTGTCATGCCTGATCCCCAGCCCCATTTTCCTCCATTTTCTCCCTTGGGAGAGGAGTGTGCAATGACATCCTATGGAGAGATCATCCACATGTCTGCATGTGCTCCTCCAAGCATCTGCCTCCCTCCCCTTTCTGGATCATCGGGTGCTGTCTCCAGCCACTGCTAGGGGCAGAAAAGGACCAACTGCTGGTGACCCCTTCCCGGAAAAGGAGAGCAGTCCTTTGGACTCTCGATCCTTCCTCCTCCTCCCTGCCGACCCCTAGCGGTCCGGTGCTCGTTCCCAAACACGGGTCACAGGCGTACTACAAGGTAAGGTATCCAGCACCTTAGCCCTCAATGCCACTGGGCTGGTATGTGCCAACTTTTAATATTTCTGGATTTGTTTCTGTGGACAGGAGCCCCTCCCAGAACTTAACATCAGGCCCATAAACATCGGGAGGGCTTACATCATGGGGACTCATCTGGGATCTGTTTGTAGGGGTGCAGTCAGTTACCTGGGCTTGCAGAGGGCTGCCACAGCATTGAGGAGTGGACTGAGGCCTGATTTTGGTTGTGCTGCTCTTGTGTCAATCATCTTGGAATAGTGCAGACCTTTTCTCACTGGTGCCAGAGTGAAGAGAACTCCTGCATAATCAATTTTATGCTACTGGATTTCTGGTGAAGTTGGTTGGCTGGCGGCAGGCAGCAAGAGTGAGGACTTGTGAGAGAGAGGATTGTGGTGCCATTTTGTGGAGTGTGGAGAGGGAACATCAGTGTTGTACACTGCTGGTCAAAATGGTGGAAGCACCAAAGATGTGGAGAAACTGCAACTGTCTCAGTGTCATTGCTTTTGTGGTTATGGAGACAGTGGAGAAGGCATCCATGATCAAAAAATGTGCCATTTGTATTTACCAGGGGGTGGGGGTGACTAGACTGCCTTTATGCTCATCATGTGCCTGAGGAGTGCTATCAGCAGTGAAGGTTTATCCTGTGCCTACCTACTGTTTTTGCCTCCTTGGATTTGGTCATCATCTGTGTCCATAGGAACATTATCTACTACTTTGGGTAGTCTGGAAGATTGGGAGGAAATGAGCAATGACTTAGTCACCCTGGTGCAGTCTGTGTCACAGGCTCGCCCTGAAGACCCTCAAGCGAAGAGTGGGCCCAGACGTCTGCCCAGCCCATTTCTGCCGAAGGCCCTTGCGACTCCTCATGGCAGAGGGAGAGGATGTGGATGGAGTGAAAAGTATGCTGGCTCCTCTGGGCCCAAGGAGTCAGTGCCTGATCCCACGGTTGTCAGGACTTTCATTTCTTCGGGCTGAAATTCTGCTGCCCCCAAGAAGGAGTCACCTGATGTTATTGTGGAGCAAGTGGACTCTAGCAGTTTTGAAAGAAAAGATCCCCCTGTGTTACTCCCTGGGAAGAGACCATCATCACTGGTGTTTGAAGATCAGGATGTGGAGCGTGCCATCCCAGAGCCCAATCGGCGCCCCTGACTAACCCTGCCTGATAACGCCCTGAGGCTGCCCCAGCTAAGTGTTCAACTGTGGCAGAAGATGGATGGTTTGCTCACAGATGATCCTGTAAACCTGAAGTACTGGAGCAGGGTTGGAAGAAGGTCTGGCCCCATGGACCAGCATTCTTAGTATACCTGAGTGGTCACAGGTAGAGCGATGGGGTAGAAGAAGGATCCTCCTTAAGTACCATCAGGAGTCTTACCTCTATGTCTCTGAAGAGGATGGGATGTCATCAAAGAGAGAGAGCCTAACTGGGTGTTCTGGGAGCTTTGAATAAAGTGCAAACCAGAATCTGTCAGTCTGAACCTCCTTCTGCAGCTGCTATTACCACAGTATGGTCTGATTTGACCGTGTGGACTGGGTTAATGTTCTTCAAAATTACCCTTGATCCACGATGTAATGGGGCACTATACAAAGTATTATACTGTCAACGTGGATACTTTCAGAGCAGAAACCATGAAGCTGGACCCCCAGTTCTACTACACTTGATGCAGAGAACCAGTTTTGTGAGAAGTTTTTATTCACCTTTTGGAGCTGTCTGACTACCTCAAATAGTGCTGCAGGACTGTTTTCTTTGGATAGTATTTAAACAGTTTGGACTCTATCCAGAACTGGGTGAGACCTTTCCTAGTTATTTATTTGTTGTTTAACTTGTGGGTTGATGTTGCAATAATAGTTACGGTTGTTGTTTGAAAAAAAAAAAAGAAACTTGTACAGCAATTATCAAGTTATCAGAAAAAAATATCCAGTACACTGGAACTGTTGAGACTTTGATTTTTGGCCTCTGAGTACTTCAGTGACTGTTCGGCATTTTATTGCCATGGGTTTTATTCTGGGGGCAGTGTGTGTGTGAGGTCAGAGAGTGTTAGAGAGTGTGTGTGTGTGTGTGTGTGTGTCTGAGTGTCTTGTCTGTGTGTGTGTGTGGTGAAGAAAGAATATTAATCATATGGGGTGTGTATGCGTGTCTGTGTGGGGAGGGTATGTGGAGTGAGTGTGCCTTGTTTTTATAAGTTTAGTTAATAACGTTCCTGGTTAATAGTAATTGCCCTGCAGCATTCCATGTTTATAATTATAGATTTACTGTTGTTGTTATTAATTTGTTTGGGGGGGGGGGCCGGATGGTTGTCGAAACTGTTTGAAGTCCCTTTTTGGTGGCAGCAGTACAGGGATTAATGGGGGTGTATTAGTTCAGGGTTCTTATGTCCCTGGGTTTTATTTATTGGGTCCTTTTGGCCCCTTTTGGTTGGTGTTACCTCAGGAGGTCAGGGGAGAGAGTGTGCATATCTACCCCTGTGCTGTCCTGTGGTGTAACCGGCTGCCCCATTCACCAGGAGGTGAATGGTTGTAAGGGGGAGAGTGTAAGCACCCCCTGCAGGGGATTCTTTCTAAGAAACCCCTCCCCACCTTTTCTTCCTTTTTGGGGGGTGCTTGGTCTACCTGCAGGGTGGAGCCTGTGCCCCACCAGAGATTTAAGGTGGCTTGGTGTGATCTGGGAGAAGGCCAGTGGAGCGGAAGATCAGGGATCTAAATTGGGGCCGGTGTGGCAGTTGCCCTCTCCTGTTTGGGGTCTCAGTGGCTGTCAGTAGCTGTCCCCTTGGGGAGAGCTGGTGACCTGTAGATGGATGGAGCTGTGGACGTAATTTGGAGCTGGGTTGGTTTGGGAGCCACGACTTGGGGAGAATGTGTATCCCACCTTCATGCACCACAGCAACAGGGTGGGGTAGGCCTGGATCCAGCGGGGGTGAATTGGGCTGTGGAACAGTGCAGTGGTGGCAGTCTGCATCGCAGGGAGTGCAGTGGTGGCAGTCCACCTCCCCTTTACTGTGTGGCACTCCGCCCAGTGGTTTAATGGCCTGCAGGGAGAGAGAGAGAAAGTGTGGTTGGTTGGTCTACTGAAACGCCTGTGCTGGGGATGTGCTGGGATGATGGAAGCTTGGCCACTGATGCCAAAACTTGCAGGAGGAATGACTTGAGCAAGTGGAAGAGTTGTGACTAGCCAGATCTGTAGATCATGGAGCAGATTAAGTAGCCTGAGAGAGCAGAGCTCTGGGGTGAATGTGAGGCCTGGAAGCAGTTGTGAAGGCCTGGTTTGGAAGTGCTGCTGTCAAGTGTCTTGAAGCTATTTCAGCCCCATGGGACTCTGGAACTCAGTCATCTCAGCCACAAGTTCAGTGCCGTGGATCTGTGCAACTGAAAAAACATATTGTACCCACCGTGAAGGAGTGCCCCCTGTTCCTGGGAGCAGTTGTTATGTTTTTATTTGTTTAAATTAAATTTGTACTATTTATATGGGACTTCTCTTGGAGTGGATATTTGTTTTATTTAAGAACTTGCTTGCTGTGCCACTTACATTTTTCCCCCACAGCCTCCAATGTTGCAGCATCTGTCTGCACCCCCAGGCTGTGCAAAGTGACCACCAGCTGAAGAAGACATTAAACCCAGGTATGTGCTAACTGGTTCTACGGATGGGAGCCCCCCTTCCCCAGAACTTAACATCAGGCCTCAGGATATCGCTGAGGGTTGGGGGCTTTCATCAATAATTGGTGTCTCTCCCCCCCCCCCCCGAGGGCTTGTCAGATTTGATTTCTAAACTGGAGAGAGACAAAAGTAATGGCCTCTGTGAACCTCATCATTTGTATATAAGTACGATCTGTTGAAGGATTATTTGGGGATGGTAACACAAATCTAACTTCAAGCTTCACCACAGGAGATGCACCTCCTGTGTATAGGGGTATATGGTGGCATCTCTCTTCTAGAGGAGTACCCGCCTTATGCCATGAAATATCAATACATCTATACCTTTACCTTGCCACCATGGGTCCGGGCAAATGGTGACCACGAGCAGCGAATACCCATATTAGAGGTGCCACAAATGGGAGACTACTCATAAATCAGTGTCTACATGGGAGCTGGGACAAGGCAGGATGTAGTATTATTTGCTGTAAGCTGGACATAGCATACACAGTACAGACATTATAGCAGAACAAGTAGTGGCTGCACTCCAATCTCCACCTAACTCCCGATAAAGGAATTCAGTCCAGGCTCTGAATGCAGTGTAGAAAATAACTAAGACAAAACTCCATGTCAGTGCTGACAGAGTGAGACAAGAAATTAACCACAGCCAGGGCAAGATGTCCTGGGCCTTTGACTAGTGGGTCTTCATGAGGGGTGGGCATCTGGTTAGACCTTGTCATAGAGGCATGGGATGAAGTTGGAGGAGGACGATTCAGAGGAAACATGAGAAAGAATTTCTTCACAGAACAGGTGGTGGACAAGGGAACACCCTGCCAGAGGAAGTGGTGGGGGTAAACAATCACGGGATTTAAGAATGCATGGGATAGACATAAAGGAATTCTAGAGGTCAGGGGTAAGGGGAAACGGACTTCTAGGAAAACAAACTGAACTTACAAGCTCAAATGGGCAGACTGGGTGGGCCATAGGCCCTTATCTGCCGACACTGTCTATGTATCTATGTATCTTTGTCATTAAATACCATCTCACATGCTGAATTACCCTGTCAATGACAGATGCTATTTCACAGAAAACAAGCATTTGTCAATGCCGAATGTTGATTGTGTTGGTCTGTTGAGGTCGCCAGTGCCCTCTGTCACTCGCTCGCTCTGTTTCTCCCGGTGCCGCAGGCTGCTCTTTTGTACTGGGCTCCTGCCTGCGTTGGCAGCTTTTTCTGCCCACAAAGAAATCTGCAGCAGTCCTGACACAGGTCCGTTGAGCTTGCTCACCCCACTCTCTCACTCGCTCATTCCGTCTCTGCCGGGCGCTGCAGGCTGGCCTTTACTGGGCTCCTGCCCATGCTCGCTTGTTCTGCCCACAAAGAAACTGCACCAGTCACGATAGACCTCTGTTGAGCTAACTCAGTCCCTGCCTCTCACTCGCTTGTTGTGTTTCTCCCGGCGCTGCCTCTTTTGTACTGGGCTTCTGCCTGAGTTGGCACCTTTTTCTGCCCACAAAGAAATCTGCAGCTGTACCGATAGAGCTCCGTTGAGGTTGCTCACTCCCCCGTCTTACTCGCTCATTCTGTTTCTCCTGGCGCTGCAGGCTGCCCTTTTGCTGTGGGCTCCTGCCTGCATTGCCGCCTTCTTCTGCCCACAAAGAAATCTGCAGCAGTCATGATAGAGATCCGTTGAGCTCGCTCACTCTCCCTCTCTCACTCGCTCATTCTGTTTCTCCCACCACTGCAGGCTGCCCTTTTGTACTGGGCCCCTGCATGCATTGCTGCCTTTTTCTGCCCACAAAGAAATCTGCAGCACTCCCAACAGAGCTCTGTTAAGCTCACTCACTCCCCCTCCCTCACTCACTCATTCTGTGTCTCCTGCTGCTGCAGCCTGCCCTTTTGTACTGGGCTCCTGCCTGCATTGGCGGCTTTTTCTAGCCACAAAGAAATCTGCAGCAGTCCCAACACAGCTCCATTGAGCTCACTCACTCTCCCTCTCAAACTCGCTCATTCTGTTTCTGCCCGCACTGCAGGCTGCCCTTTTGTGCTGGGCTTCTGCCTGCGTTGGCACCTTTTCCTGCCCACAAAGAAATCCACAGCTGTGCAGACAGAGCTCTGTTGAGGTTGCTCACTCCCCCTGTCTCACTCGCTCATTCTGTTTCTCCTGGCGCTGCAGACTGCCCTTTTGTAGTGGGCTCCTGCCTCTGTTGGAGCCTTTTCTGCCCACAAAGAAATCTGCAGCAGTCCCAACAGAGCTCCACTGAGCTCGCTCACTCTCCCTCTCTCACTTGCTCGTTCCGTTTCTGCCGGAGCTGCAGGCTGGTCTTTTGTACTGGGCTCCTGCCTGCGTTGGCGGCTTTTTCTGCCCACAAAGAAATCTGTAGCAGTCACAATAGAGCTCCGTTGAGCTCGCTCACTCCCCCTCTCTCACTCGCTTATTCTGTTTCTCCCACTGCTGCAGGCTGCCCTTTTGTACTGGGCTCCTACCTGCATTGGCGGCTTTTTCTGCCCACAAGGAAATCTGCAGCACTCCCGACACAGCTCCGTACAGCTCGCTCACTCCCCCTCTCTCACTCGCTCGTTCCGTTTCTGCTGGCACTGCAGGCTGATCTTTTGTACTGGGCTCCTGCCTGGATTGCCGCCTTTTGCTGCCCACAAAGAAATCCACAGCAGTCATGATGGACCTCCGTTGAGCTCGATCACTCACCCTTTCTCACTCGCTCATTGTGTTTCTCCCGGCACTGCCGGCTGCCCTTTTGTACTGGGCTCCTTCCTGCATTGGCACCTTTTTCTGCCCATAAAGAAACTGCAGCTGTCCCAACACAGTTCCATTGAGGACTCACTCCACCTATCTCACTCGCTCATTCTGTTTCTCCCTGGTGCTGCTAGCTGCCATTTTGTATTGAGCTCCTGCCTCTGTTGGCTTTTACTGCCCACAAAATCCGTGATCCGACAGAGCACCATTGACCTCACTCATTCCCCCTCTCTCACTCATTCTGTTTCTGCTGGCGCTGCAGGCTGGCTCTTTGTACTGGGCTCCTGCCTGCGTTGCTGCCCTTTTCTGCCCACAAAGAAATCCACTGCAGTCACAATAGAGCTCCGTTGAGCTCACTCACTCCCCTTCTCTCAGTCACTCGTTCTGTTTCTGCTGCCGCTGCAGGCTGCCCTTTTGTACTGGGCTCCTGCCTGCATTGGCACCTTTTCCTGCCCGCAAAGAAATCTGCAGCAGTCCCGACAGAGCTCAGTTGAGCTCGGTCACTCCCCCCCCAATTTGCTCGATCCTAATCTGTCCCAAACACTGATTTCCAACAGCTACTGCGGTATTGTGCGCTAGAAGCGTGAAAACACATTTCTGCCAGGATGTGAAAAATGACAGCTGTACTGTTCATAAGGAGGTGTGAAAAAATGCCAGTGTTGGAAATCTGGGGTGTAAATATTACTAATTTGAGAACTTACAAGGTGCGTGGAAACTGCATAACGCCGCTTGTAAAACAGTCATTTTATGGAGTTTCATCACAAAAGTTTCAACATAGGCATTTTAGGACCTCTGCTCATGAACAGTGTCAGTGTAATTTTCTTAATGTGTCCCGAACACTGATTCCCCACAGCGACTGCGCTATTGTGTGCCGGAAGACGGAAAACACATTTCAGCCAGGATGTGAAAAATGACAGCTGCACTGTTCATAATGAGGCATGGAAAAATGGCAATGTTGAAAATCTGGAGTGAAAATATTGCAAAGTTGTGAAGGTACAAGTGTGCATGGAAACTGCGCAATGCACATGCTTAACACACTCATTTTATGGACATTCATCACCAAATTTTCAACATAGACATTTTAGGTCCTCTACTAATGAACAATGTTACTGTCATTTTCATAATGTGTCCCAAACATGGATTTCCCACAGCGACCGTGCTGTTCTGCGCCAGAACTGCAAAAACACATTTCAGCCAGTATGTGAAAAATAACAGCTATACTGTTCACAAGGAGGTGTGAAAAAAATGCCAGTGTTGAAAATCTGACATGAAAATATTGCAAATTTGCGAAGTTGTAAGTGTGCGTAGCAACTGCACAACTCACGCTCTTAAAACAGTCATTTTTTGGATTTGTTCCACCAAATTTGCAATATAGGCTTTTTGAGAGCCCACCTCATGAACACTAGCACTGTTGTTTCATTAATCGGTCCTGAAAGGAGATTCCACACAGTGACTGCGAAATCACCTTTTGGGGCTGAATAATGCCATGACAGTGGCAGAATTCATGAGGAGGGGTCCCAAAAACCCCATGTTGAAAATTTGGTGTAAAATTCAAACAAATGCCTGAGATATGCATCAAAGTTGAAAAACCCCTATTTATTCCATTATACAGCTTACCGGTATTTCCTCAGTTTGCGGTCAGCTTTGAAGAGTGCAGATGTGTTCCCGGTCCACCGAAGATTGTCGAACCGGACTCCTGAGGTAAGTATGGGGTGAGGGAGTCAGGGTATGCAGTGGGTGAGCGTGGGTTGTGGGGGGGGCAGGGAGACTGAGAGGGACCGTTTTGTTTGTGGGACTTTTTTTTTACAGGGGCATGTTGCACGCTGGGGTGGGCTCTCAGCGTGCCAATGGAGTGTTTTTTTGGGGGGAAGCTGTAAGCCGACAGGGATTGGGCACCCCTGTCAGCACAAAAGGGAGGGCGCAAGAATCAAGGGGGATTGGGCACCCCCTCGGCACAAATCTACTGGGTGTTTGGGGGGGCATTATGCCGATGGAGAATGGGCTCCCCCATCGGCACATGAAACTGGGAGGGCAGGACATAATACCAATGGGGAGTGGGCTCCCCCATCGGCAACATCAAAGTACAGGGCAGGGGCATGGAAGCCGATGGGGATTGGGGCCCCCCTCGGCAAACACACACTGTTGTGGGAGGGCACATGCTGCTGAGGGGGACTGGGCACCCCCTTGGCACTGGGAGTTCATAATATTGTTTGTGAACACAGCGGCAAACTGTTGCCATGTTCACAAACAATATTACACTTGCCAATGTTCCACCCAGCAATGACGGGTCATTCCCTCATTGCAGCGAATGGCTGACACTGCAACGACGAGGTGGCCCCTGATTGCAGTGACTGAAACATTTCACGGTTGTGACATGCTGGCTGCACAGGGCATTGGGGAAAGCAGGCCAAGCCTGTAAAGGCTGTGGGGGCATTGGTCACAACAGCGCCGCACCTCCACAACCTGCTTCTGGAAAGCTGCCGCAATATGTTTCTTGCGCATGCGTGCAATCAACATAAAAAGCATGAGTGCGGCATAAGAACATGACAACTAGGTGATTAGTGAAACACACTAACAAATATACAGTATCACTTGAAACACATGAAATACAAAATTGCTTCCACAACAAAATTCTATACAGAGTTATCAGGCACATTTTTTCACATTTTTATCAAAACACATTACTGAAAGCCTCAACCTACCTGCAGTAATCTTTGTATTTAAATGTGTATCTAAATAGTATACACATACATTATTTTATTTCAAGAAACAAACTGCTGTGTGTAGAAGGCAGCAGTGGGTCAGCACCTTCAGAATAGTTTCACCTCTTTAGAAGTCCTTGCGATTCCCAGGTCGAGGCTTAAAACTGCTGGCAACAGAGCGTTCATTGTCGCCAGCCCCGTCCTGTGGAATTCACTGCCTCCATCCATTTAGGAGGCCCCTTTGGTTAAGGTTTTTAAGGCCCACCTCAAGGCCTTCCTGTTTAATCAGGCCTTCCCAGATCTTAGCCATTAGTCCACCCTGGACACCCTGCTTATTTATTGAGTATCAGCTTTTAGATATTTATTTATTAATTATATTTATGCATGTTGATGTATTTTATTGCTTTTATATTGATTTATATTATTGTATTGATAGTCTGTTCTTGTTGTTCAGTGCCCAGAGCCTCTGAAATTGGGTGCCAGAAAAATAAAATTTGCCTTGCCTTGTCCTTGTATAAATCATTTTTTTATAGCTTTCCTTACAAAAGCAGACATTGTATACAACAAGCATGCAGGTCCAGTATTCACACAGTAGGTTCAAAACAGATAAACACTGGTCTCTCATCCATTTTCAAATGAAACAAAACAAGCCATCTTTTTGAAAACCCATTAGCTATGCAGTTCCAGTTATGAAGAAACATCTAAAGCTTACAGACCCATTTTGCCGACCTTAGCAATCAACACACCGGTTTGTAGCCACGACATTAATGTTTTGATGTCATACTGATGTCTTCAACAGAACTTACCATGGGGATCCTGGACCTGGCCATTTGCTGAATATAATGACCATGGGAGAGGTATGTTTTTAACAAAACTTTTGTAAGAAAATAAAGATAATAGATTATTCATACAAAGCAAGGACCTCTAAACAGCATTTATGACCTGAGGTGAAACTATTCCGAAGGCACTGACCTGCCACTGCTGTCCACGTGCAGCAGTTTGTTTCTTGATTTAAACTTCCCTTGGGCAATGGGCACTTCCTGCTGGTTACTGAGTAGAGATACGGCTAAGTTTTAATTCACCAGCAAAGTTGCCACAATGTGGCAAACATTTGCATTGGTGGAGTTTCGCAGAGTTTTTTCAGACCTCAGCAACTTTGAATTTGCCCAAATCATGAGTTGTTTGTGGCAAAGTGTGAAGATTTGTCCGTGAAGTGCAGAATTTAGCCATGAAGTGAGGAATTTTGCCCATGAAATTCAGCACTTTGCAGGTGAAATGCTGCCATTTGCTGCAACATTTCACACTTCATGGATTGATTGTGTTCCGTGAATTGCATGAAATTCTCAGAATAATCCGCGGAGCAAATTTTACTGACTTCCGCCATCTCTATTGTTGAGCCCCCATTCTAGTCTTCAACATTATTTTATTTATTTCCTTTACTTCACTGCTGAGCAAGGCATTCAATCACCTTTAGATAGAAAACAGGAACCTGGATTGCTATAGAAAGCTGCTAACCTACAATCTCCCTATCTGTACATTTGAGGTTACACAAAAATTGTTGGGGATCAGTACCCTTTATTGCATCCAATATGCCTGTGACTAGATATAAAGGACAATGTTAAATATAGTTACTAATTATGATAAATAAAATTAACTAAATATGTATATATATAAAATCAAAGAGAGAGTGAAGTGAAATGTGGGTGGGGGTTGGAGGAAGGAGAAAAGGAAAAGAGAGTTGGATACAAAAACTAAAGGTTGGGGGAGAGAAAGGATGGAACTAATGGAGACTATGGGAGAGGGAAAAATTATTAAAAGAAAGAGTTAGGAAAAAATAAAGGTGAGGCATACTCAGTATTGCAAAAAAATTTTTAACTGAAAACCATGTCTATGAAAATGGTTTCAGGTCCCAGTCTGCATTTAAAGGAGTACTACAGTCAAAATTTGCAAAAACAAATGTTGTGCAGAGTGTTTGGATGTCAGTGTGTAATCCTGGTGTGTCCTTGCTTTTGTTTGCCATTAGGAGTTTCTTAAAACTCTGCCTGCTAGTTTTATGGCCCCTGGGAATCTTCATGTTAGCATTTTTATGACTTTTCTATGTCCTGCAATGCTTCATGTCCCATGTGACAGTGACGTGGCTGAGACCATACATTCAGCAAGTACTCGTCTAGAGTCAATTTTACAGCAGTAGAGCTGTGACTTGAAGTAACTTTCCTTGTCATGAGAGCACTGAAGGCTACATTTGCAGTTTAACAAACACTTGAGTGTTAACTGACTGAGTTCTCTGCAAGAAAACAGCTAAGATCTTTACTAATTATAGCACTGATGACCTGGGATGATTTGTATGCTTTTTATGGCTGTATGTAGTTTGATTAAAAGAAAAACATTAAAAGAAAAACATTTACTCCTGCTGGCTAGACCTAGACATGTATAGAAAACAGAAATATTGAATTAAGAGTAATTTGGTTGATGGTAGAACATCAGGGGCTTGATTTTTAAAGAGTCGGCAGACTGATGCAAGCTGAGGCAAATGGCAGCTTGCATCGAAGCCCAGTGCACCAGGGACCCTGCACAGCCACCAAGATCCCCAAGCTGCTGCACATGGATCAGTACATCACAAACATGGTGCATGGAGGGAATGATGGAGGCAGGGTAGCATCTGCCCCAATAATAAAGCTATATCTCGGCAAGTGCCAGTGTAGTGTGACCTGAAATTGTGACCTCATGCAATACCAACAGCACACTGGCACCAGCTGTGGCATGTAGTGGCAGGACTGACATAAAGGTGAATACCCCACCCCTACCCCCACCACCATCCACACACCCTTGTAGGACTGTGGCAAATTCCAGGAGGCCAGTACAACAGTGGTACAGTATACTAATGGTGGTCTGGTACCAATGAGTGTATGTTACACCATGCACTGTCTACAGCCCTGTGCATGTACACAGACAGGTGTACCAATGCAGAGTAAGTCTGCAACTCCATCATGAAGGGTATTCCATGATGGTATGTACTGGGTGCTGAGATGTCCACAGTATCAGAGGGGCACAACACTGATCACTTGCAGTAGGCACACTACTCACCTATCTGGTTGCACTGTCAGTCCATGGGTTCAGCAGCATCCTGTAACCCATGGCTGCAGTACCCTGAAGGCTCCACAGTACCTGTCCTGCAGGACATGCATCACCAGTGCTGGTGATCCTGGATTATCCGTGCCCTGGCACAGAGGTCTCACTATGCTGCCTACAAAGTAGGATTTTGCCACCTGTGGTTGCATAGCCCATCCAGAGGCATGGATATCTCTCCTGTCTATACACCAGGGACCATATCAGTGCTCACAGCTCTGCTGCCCGCCACTGCCAATGTTGCGTCCATTGCTATAGGGGCCATTATACCAGCCCTGACTGATTTAAACAGAGAAGGCACCTGGTTGCATCTAAAATCCCTTTTAAGGGGATGATTCAGCTAGGTTATGGTGCACAGCCCCTTTTCACCCTGGTACATCCAGGGTGATTGCACAAGCATGGCACAAGCCACTTTGGTGCAGCCATACCCTGGTAAGCTGCACTCCCCATAAAAAAATTAGGAATGTCACAAGGTCCATTACAGAATGCCCTTTGCATCACTTCTGTTTGATGCACACACAGTGTGTCATTCTGGGACTTCTGAAACTCAAGCCCCATGCTCCTAACTGCAGATTACTGCTGCAGTACTTTCACTCACTGAATCAATGGTCCTGGATGCATCACCATCACATAAGACAGGATGCTTTGTAGGAAAAAGGATCAATAAACCATGTTAACATTTATTTTATTTATTGAACATATTGTAATTACAACCTTTGAGTCAGAGACTCCTTTACAAAGGCTCCACATCAGTAACAAAACAAATTGACAGAAATACATTACAGTGGGTATACAGAGAAGGTGGTTACAGGCAGGGTTATACAATGTATGAGGCATAACAAGGACAAACAATGAAATTGCCTAGAATAAAACAAGTACAAGGTAGAAATGTAAGGCAGGATGAGAATTCATTGTCGAGGCTAGAAGGCAGGGGTAGTGGGGGAGGGGAATCCAGGTGGCAGGTGGGGCAGAGAACCCCAAGAGGCTAGTACCAGTCACAAGTGCTAGTGGAACAGAGATGTTCCCTGAGGAGGGATCTGAAGTGGCCTAGCTTACTTTCAGCAGTTAAGGTACTGGGAAGTGTGTTCTGCCAGTGAGGGACTCTCAGCTGAAGGTTCTCTGGCATAGGGAAGTTCTGCACCAGGGAATCAAGAAGGGGGATTTAGAGGAGCTGCAGATGTTTTTTTAACATTGGTGCTGGCTGCAGAAGGGCAGAGAGTCCCAGAGGGTTAAGCCCAATGGAGATCTTTCTGGCAAGGAGGCAAGTTTGATACTTAAGCCTTCCATCAAAATTGAGCCAGTTGGAGAGATTGTAGAGGAAGCAGGTGTGTGTAGTCGTCACAGCCTGTGACTAGGCTGCATGTTTGTTAAGGGACACTCTAACTCTGTGGAGAGAGGAGTATCCACCTCCCCATAGACCAATATCCCATAATCTATTAGTGAAAGGATTGAGGAGTAGACAGCTGCAATGAGGGCCTCTGGATTGAGACAATGCTTGTACCAGTGGAGCAATCCAATTCTAGTGTTGACAGCAGTGCTGAGGAGATGGACATGTTCATGGTAGTTAAGAGCAGAGTCAAAGGTGATACCGAGGTATTTAAAGGTATCAACTTGGTCAAAGGGCTGTTTCTGGGAGTTAAAGATTTGCAGTGAGAAGCCTTTGTGTTTGCTCTGATGATGTGCAAACACCATAACTTTGGTTTTCTTGTAATTAAGCACTAATTAAGCTCAGCAAACCAGGATTTGACCTCTTTGAATGTTTTTTTGAGGGACAGATGGAGCATGAGGGGATCTGAGTGGGAGGAGTAAAGGACCACATCATCGGCGTAAAGGAGCAGTTGCCCAGAGCATGCTTTGGGGAGGGTGTTTAGAAATGGATTAAAAAGAAGGGACCCTAGGATTGACCTCTGGGGCACCCCAGACTTAACTAGATGACTGGAGGAGAGTGTGTTGCTTATCTTGACTTGCTGAGACCTACCAGTTATGTAGTCAGCAAACCAATTTGTGGTATCCTGGGAGAGACCAGTGTGAGTGAGGGCAGATAAGAGGAGGGTGTGGTTGATGGTGCTGAAGGCTTTTGACAAGTCCACGAAGACCGCTCCAGCCAGACAACCTTTGTCAAAAGCAGAGTGGATAGCATTGGAAAACTCCAGCAGTGCCAAGGTGATGGACATGGCATTCCAAAGCTTGTTGTTCCCTACAAAGAAGATCATATTTAGTGAGGTGTTCAGTGAGTTGGTCTGAGATGATTCTCTAGAGCCTTGGAAGGGGAGAATGGAGGTGGGACGGTAGTTCCCCATAGTGGTACGGGTCACCGCTTTTGTGGATGGGAGTGATGACAGCAGCTTTCCATTTGGCTGGGAATTTATCCAGGTATAGGGAGCAGTTGAGAATGTTGGTGAGGGGGGTGAGGACTTTATCTAGAGTCAGGCATAGGAATTTAAGGTACAGAGTGTCACTGCTGAACCAGGAACTCCCTAAGACTTTTAATAAGTAAGGCTTAGCTTCCCAAGGTGCAAGGGTTTTGAAGCAAAAAGGGGTTGTGGGGTGTGAGGGTATAGTTAGGGGATTGAAGAACTAGGGAGGGAGCACACTGCTAAGGTCTGAGAAGGAGGAGTTTAGGGTGTCAGCAATGAGTTTGGGGTTGGTGGTAATATTGCCGTTGATGTTAATTTGGGAGGGGGGGACACTGATTTCCCATTGAGTTCCTTGAGGTTATCCCAAAACATTCTGCCTGAGCCCCAGGAGGAGGTGAGGGATGCCCTATAATGATCTGCCTTAGCCTTATATATATCCCCAGTGCACTTATTCCTGGTGGCATGATAGTATTGTCTGTCAGTAGGTTTGCCCATGTCAATGGTTATCTGCCAAAGGGAGTCGCAATGTCACATCTGATCTAGGAGGGTTTGGGAGATCCATGGAGTGGAAGGAGCTTTGATGATGCATTTAGCAAGGGGGGAAAATATGTTGCAGGCCAAGTTAAAAGAGCGAATGAAGTGGTCGAGCGCAGAGTCTATGCCCGGGGAGAAGTTAATGGGGAACCAGTCCTAGTTCCTAGTGATTAAGGTGGTGTTTTAAATGCTTTAGTTTACTAGGTTTAACTCGGTGTTGGAAATGATTTTTGGTGGTGTTTTTTTTAACATCACATGACCAGGTACAGAGCACAGGTGTGTGGTCACTCAGGGTGTTGGGAAGCACTGAGACACCTGTGATCCTGTTGGGGCGATTGGTATGCACCAGGTCCAGGAGGGTGGCAGATCCTGTCTTAGGGTTCTACCCATGAAGATACACAGAAGCCATAAAACTAGTAGACAAATTTAGAGGGATTGGAAGGGAAAGTATGCCTCTTTACAGATGAAACAAAGATCTGCAACAGGATTGATACACAAGGGGGGTGGAAAGGATGAGAATGGACTTGGCAAGATTGGAGAAATGGTTAAAAGTATGGCAGCTAAGATTCAATGCAAAGAAGTCCAAAGTAATGCACCTGGGAAACAAAAACCCAGGAGAAGAGTACACAATGCTGGGGGAGGTACTAACCACAACAAAAATGGAAAGAGACCTGAGGGTAGTCATAGCAGATGACCTAAAGGTAGACAAGTAATGCAAGAAAGTAGTAACAAGGGCTGAGGTGATACTGGATGCATAGGGAGAGGCATCACCAGTAGAAAACAGGAAGTTGTTATCCCTCTGTACAGACAGTTGGTGATACCCCATTTGGAATACTGCATGCAGTTCTGGAGACCCCATCTCTGCAAGGACATAGACAGGATGGAGGCAGTCCAGAGGCTGGCAACTAAAATGGTGCAGGGTCTGCACCAGAAGCCATACAAAGAGAGACTAAAGGAGCATAATATGTATATGCTTGAGGAAAGGAGTGAGAGAGGGGACATGATAGAAACATTAAAGTACCTGAAGGGAATCAACAATGTCCAAGAGGGTAGCATCTTTCAGAAAAAGAGATGTACAAGAACAAGGGGGCACAAGCTGAAGAAAGAGATGGATGGCTCAGGGGCAATGTGAGGAAGTATTTTTTTCATGAACAGGGTGGTGGATGCATGGAATGGCCTTCCTGAGGAAGTTGTGGGGTCAAAAACAGAGGGGGAATTCAAGACTGCATGGGACAGACTCAAAGCAATTCTAGTGGTGAGTAGGAGGAAGTAGACTGTTGGTTAACTAGGATCTGCAGTTTATCCAATAGGTAGGGAAATGGGCAGACTGGGTGGGCCAAGCGGTCCCTAACTGCTGTCAAAGTCTATATTTCTATGTAACTCCTAGTAGCAAATGGAAGGACACACCAGAACTGCACACACCAATCAAAACATTCTGCACAACGTATGTGTAACCCCAGACTGGTATGCCATTTGTATCTGACAGCTCTACTAGGTGGGCTGGGTTCGGGGAGGAATATGTCACTCGGCACAAAGGCTAGATTTGGCTACTCTGCACAGGGGCACCCAAGTAACTCTGGACAAAGGAAGCAATAACTGTAATGTCCAATACCAGAAGTGGGATTCTAAAGTGTGGCTTTTATTCACATCCAAACAGAATAAACAAAGCATAGGTGGACCTCCACGGGGCTACACTCCTGGTAATGCAGATTAAAAGAGACCAGAACGCATCCTCATCACTTTAGTCCTCAGGCTATGAAACACACTGGGCTCACAGCCCGAACTTGTACACTGTTCTGGGTTTTCCCTGGCTCGGCTCCCTTACCAGCCACTTGGACACTTTCCATACATCATGGAAACATTTACTGGTGGCTCCCTATACCACCCAAGAGCACCTTGGCTCCATCAGGGAATCTTCCTCTTTAATCCCACATCTAGGTACTTTCCTCAGGCACTGGCCGAGTACCGGAGAGAAAGCAACAGGTGTCTCAGAGCAAATCCGTAGAGGTGAATTTGATTACTACTGATGGGGGGTCTCCCACCTCTCGCTCCCACAATTCATACCCAGCCATTTCTCAGGACTGTAAACACCTCATCCTTTAACACTTTGCTGTGTAGATTCTTGCTAAATGTATTTCACATTCATAGAAACATAGAAACATAGAATTTGATGGCAGATAAGGACCGCTTGGCCCACCCAGTCTGCCCATTTCCCTACCTGATGGATAAGCTGCAGGTCCTAGTTAACCAGCAGCCTACTTCTTGCTACCCCAACCCCCTAGAATTGCCTTATGACTGTCCCATGCATGCTTGAATTCCACCACTGTTTTTGACTCCACAACCTCCTCTCGGAAGGCCGTTCCATGCATCCACAACCCTCTCTGTGAAAAAATACATCCTTAAATTACCTCTGAGCCACTTCTATCTTCAAATTGTGCCCCCTTGTTCTTGCACACCTCTTTTTTTGAAAGATGCTACCCTCTTGGACTTTGTTGATTCCCTTGAGGTACTTGAAAGTTTCTATCATGTCTCCCCTCTCCCTCCTTTCCTCGAGGCTATACATATTAAGCTCCTTAAGTCTCTCTTCATATGTCTTCCGATGCAGACCCTGCACCATTTTAGTTGCCCTCCTCTGGACAGCTTCCATCCTGTCTATGTCTTTGCGGAGATTGGGTCTCCAGAACTGCATGCAGTACTCCAGATGGGGTCTCACTAGCTGTCTGTACAGAGGAATAATAACTTCCTGTTTTCTACTGGTGATGCCTCTTCCTATGCATCCAAGTATCCCCCCAGCCCTCCTTGCTGCCCTCTCACATTGCTTTCCCACCTTTAGGTCATCTGATATGACTACCCCCAGGTCCCTTTCCATTTTTGTTGTTGTTAGTATCTCACCCCCCATTGTGTACTCTTCCCCTGGGTTTTTGTTTCCCAGGTGCATTACCTGCACTCTTAGCATTGAATCTAAGCTGCCATACATTTGACCATTCCTCTAACCTTGCCAAGTCCCTTCTCATCCTTTCCACCCACCTTGTGCATCAACTCTGTTACAGAGTCTTGTGTCATCTGCAAAGAGACATACTTTTCTTCCAGTCCCTCTGCAATGTCTCTTATAAAGACATTGAAAGATGGACCTAGTACTGAACCCTGCGGTACCCCACTAGTAACCCCTTTCTTCAGAGTGGACTCCATTTACTATTACTTCTGTGTCCTATTCTCCAGCCAATTCTTTACCCAGGCTGTCATCTTGGGACCCACTCAGGCTGGCTAACTTGTATATTAATCTTTGTGTGGGACTGTGTCAAATAGCTTGCTAAAGTCTAGGTAGGCCATGTCCACAGCCCCTCCTGATCAACTACTTTGGTCACCCAGTCAAAGAAATCTATCAGATTTGTCTGGCATGACCTTCCCGCTGTGAATCCATGCTGCCTTGGGCCCTGTGCCCTCTGGCCTCTAGATACTCAACAATTCTTTCCTTCAGAAGTGATTCCATCATTTTCCTACCACTGAGGTTAAACTAACAGGTCTGTAGTTTCCTGCTTCTGCCTTGCTCCCACTTTTGTGAAGGGGAATCACATCTGCCCTCCTCCAGTCCTCGGGTACCACCCCATCCTCCCATGATTTGTTAAAGAGGGTAGTCAGTGGTGTCACTAGTTCTACCCTTAGTTCTTTTTGAATTCTGGGATGAATCCCATCAGGCCCCATTGCTTTGTCCACCTTCAGTTTTAAGAGTTCTTTCAGAACCCTTTCTTCTGTAAATGGGCTGGTATCAACTTCTGTATCCAGAGTGTTTCTACTGTTTGTTTTAGGTACTCCCCTCTTCATTTGTAAATACTGAGCAAAATATTTGTTTAGTATCTCTGCCTTTCACAGTCATCCTCTGCCCACCCTCCCTCCCTTTACTAAGCCTCACTATCCCTCCCTTGGTCTTACTTCGCTCCCTGATGTACCTATAAAAGGTTTTATCCCCCTTCTTAACTGAGTTGGCTATCTTTTCCTCGGTTTGGGCCTTTGCTGTTCTGACTGCCTTCCCAGCTTCCTTTTGCTTTAACTGATACAGTTCTCTGTCCTGCTCCTTCTGTGATTCCTTGTACTTCCTGAATGCTTTCTTTTTCTCTTGAACCTTCACTGCCACTTCTTTTGAGAACCATAGTGGTTTCTTACCTCATTTTGTTTTGTTTATTTGCTTTACACAACGGCTTGTTACCTCTGTGATGGCAGTTTTTATTATTCCCCATTGTTCTTCCACCCCTCCTTCCTGCCCATTTGCTAGTGCATTCCTTAGGCACTCACCCATTTTGACAAAGTAAGCCCTCCTAAAATCCAGTACCTTTGTCTTTGTATGGCTTGACTCTATTGCTGTGTTTATTGTGAACCATACTGTTCGATGGTCGCTAGTTCCCAGATGGCTACCCACTTCTACATCTGTGATCCTCTCTTCATCTCCATTTGAGAGAACCAGGTCTAAGATTGTTCCCTCTCGAGTGGGCTCCAATACTAGTTGTTTAAGGCATGCCCCCTGTAGGGCATCTAGAATAACCCCACTCTTAGAAGTGGCTGCTGCAACTGCACTCCAGTTAACATCTGGCATATTCAGATCACCCATCAGCAATATCTCCCCTTTTTCTGCCATACTAAGTATACTTTCTATCATTTCCTTGTCCATTTCCTCCCCCTGAGAAGGGGGTCTGTATACAACCCCTGTGCGGATTGTGGTGCCATTGCCAGTCTCCAAATTACCCACAGTGCTTCTTCTCCTCCCTGTTTACCCTTTTGTTCTGTTGCTTTGATTCCTTCCCTATGTAAAGAGCTACTCCTCCTCTTTACCCTCCCTGTCCCTCCTGTAGATAGTGTATCCTGGTATGTTAAATATCCCAGTCATGGTTTTGTGTGTACCATGTTTCTGTGACTGCCACGATATCCAGATGTTCCTCCATCAAGGCCACTAATTCAGGAAGCTTGTTACTCAGACTATGGGCATTGGTACTCATTGCTCTCCATTTTTTGATGGCTTTACTTTCTGTTGCAGCATCCCCCACTGTCCTTTCTACCTCGATCTTTTTCCCATTTAGTACCCTGTTTTGTAGGGAGAGGCTGGGATTTTTCTGCTGCTTATCAGTGCCTCCCCCCCTTGACTAGTTTAAAAGCTTGCCAATGAAGCATTTAAACCGATTGCTCAAAAGACTTGTTCCCTTCCTGGACAGATGCAGACCATCCTGCCAGTATAGGCTGGTGTCCCTCCAGGTGGAACCCCAGTCCCCAATGAAGCCAAACCCCTGTGCTCCACATCATTTTTTCAACCTCTCATTAAACTGCATGGTGCAAAGTACCCTTGCCTCACTCATGCCATTTACAGGCAGCACCTCTGAGAAGGATACTGTGTGTGCTACTTGTTTTAGGCCTCTCCCCAGTTCTACAAAGTCCTTCTGCACTGCTGTAAGCTCATGTTGAGCCAAGTCATTTGTCCCTAGGTGGACAATGACATCTAGCTCAGACTCCCGTGCAGCTGTTCTCGTGATCCTGAGGATGCGCTCCTGTCCCACAAGCCATGGCACCAGGCAGGCACTTACTCAGTTTTCCCTGCTCCCCAGTTCTATCCCCTAATAATTGAGTCCCCACCAGGAGCTGCTTCCTTTCCTTGTGGCATCCTCTGCCTCCTTCCTGTGGGCCTCCCTGTGACAGGTGTCCTCAGCCTCCTAATCTCTCTGTGTGGCATCCATAGGGTTGCTGTGCTCCTCCAGAATGGTGTATGGATTGTGGAGGAACAACTGACTGGGTGTGCCTCTGTTCCACCCTCCTCACCCTCTCTGGGCCCACAGTGGTCCAACTGCTGTGCTTTCTTTGCAACCTCTGAGGTAGTGGTGGTGGCTCTGGTGCTCCCTGGATGGGGGAGTTCCTTCCTACCATCCAGTCTGGCCTGGGGGAAGGTTTTCTTACTGCTGTCCAGTGTGGCCTGAAGATGGGCAACTTCCTCCCTCAGGGCAGAGAGTTGTCTGCAAATAGGGCAGCATCTCAGCCTCCAGAAAGACTCCCGGAAGACTGCTGCCCCACAGCCATTACATTGCACTACTCCCCACATGACTATGTACTTTTTTTTTTTTTTTGTGTGTGTGTGCTTGTGTGAGTGATTGGTTTGTTATATATATATATTATACAATGTGTATGCGTATATTTTCAGTGCTGTGTGCTAAAGAGGATATGACATTGATATGCACCTTGCACTCTTGAGAAATGATGTCAGAACCCCAGGTATAAAGGAACTATTTCCAGGGAGGGGTGAGGGGTGGGAAGGGGTTGGGCCTAAACTGTGCCCTCACAAAACAATCAGCTAAGAGCTCTGACCCACCACTGCGATGAGTGCCTTCCTGTCTGCAAGATACTATACACAACAATTTGACAGAGAAAATCCCTGCTACTCAAACAGAGAAAAATCAGACATTCAAGTCAGACACAGGTAAACCTCCCAGCCCCAAAACAGCCTGGTGGTTTGTGCTCTGGAAAGCAGTCCCAAAATAAGTGAGCTGTGCTTGAACTCTTCCTGCACTGAAAATCTTAAGAATTGTAACAAGACTGTCTTTTCCTGATAATTGTAAATACCTTATTTCACCTTTTCAGTTAGAAGCAGCCTCCACCTGCAGTATATCTGCTACAAAGCAAAGACAATTGAAAGGTTCCCTCCTCTGTTGTGAGCACAACTCGCTTTCTTGCAAATCCTATGTTCAGTATCGCAGTTCCCAACAAGAGATAGTTTGACTAGGAAAATTAAGTCCAGTGTTGCAGCTTGCAGCCAGAGGTAGCTTCACCTGAAGACTATGAGGTTATCTGATGAGCCTGCTAAAATTAGTACTTATATCAAGGTCTGTAAGATTCTTCCAGAGCTATTGGCTGTTAAGTAGCTATGATTTAAGCACTTCCTGACACAGTCTGTCTTGGCCTTATAAGGCACTGAGGTAAACAAAGAAAAAACAGTTTTCACCCCCTAGGGACTGTCTGGGTCCAATACACAGCCTGTAACCTGCTCTCAATTCAGGGCTTATGACAAATTCTTAGCCCAGTGAATACTCACAGTATTACAAATATTGCAATGCAAACAGTCAATCACTAACTCCAATCAAGTCAGAAGGGCAGAAACACAGAAAAACAGTAAAATCTTAACAATTGTAACAAGTAAAGCAAACTCCACCTCCCTCTGTTGATTGAAAGACTGCCTTTTCTGATAATTCTAAGTTGCTTATTTCACCCTTCAGTTAGAAGTATCCTCCACCTGAAGAATATTAAGTTTCCTAAGGAATCTGCTTCAAACTAAAGACAATTGTAAATTGTAAAGTTCACCTCCCTCTGTTGTGAGCACTACTCACTTTCTTGCAAATCTTAAGTCCAGTGTTGCAGCTTGCAGCCAGAGGTAGCTTCACCTGAAGACTATGAGGTTATGAGGTCTACTTGTCTTGCTTCCCATTTGTGCTGGACTTGAACATATTTAAAATAAGTGGCATTGTCCATTACTCTAGACCCCCCACAGAGTTAAGCAGTCCAATCCCCACATTCTTTCTTTCCATTTGTGCTGGACTTGAACATACTTATAAGTGGCTTTGTCCATTACTCTAGACCCTCCACAGAGTTAAGCAGTCCAATCCCCACATCTTCCAACTGTACTTGGCTGTCTTTTCCTGACCCCACAGTAACAGTCCCTTTAGTTTCATTCTGTTCAGGTGAAAACACTTGGCCCTTTTGCAGAGCGAACTCACCCTTTGGTTGCAGGTGCCCTACAGGTAATTTCTCTTCAAGGAAATCTTCCTCACAGAGCTTCTGGTGCCTCAGCACAACTCAAACAGGCAGCTTCTTTTCCTTAGCTGGACCCAGGGGGGTTGCCCCTGGAAAACAGGCTGACACCTTCCCCCCATCCCCGCAGGGATGGGGCTCTGAACCATTGAGAGTGGTCTCCATCACTTCAATTATCAGTTCCTGTGTTCCCCTTCAGATGGAAGCACACACCTAAAACAAAAGTAGCTCTGAAAAAGAGCTTAAAGCTTTGAGAGCCTGTACACACTCTGCTGCACTACAGACTCTCACACAGACTGAACCAGAACTGGCTTCAAATTCCCCAGTTTCTACTCTAACCTCCAACTGCAACATTCCAGTGTGGCTTATGCAGCTGTGACAGTTCTAAAATGATGTCATCCCTCAGTCTCAGCTGAGACTAAGAACAGAGTGAGACAGTGTGGAATCCATTTAACTGGAGTTTCACAAGCTGCCTTCCCTGCCTACCACTAGGTCTTACTGGGATTCTAGTAACCCTGGGTAACAGGGGATTATACTCACCCTAGGCCAGGAAAATGACTGTCCGAAGTCATTAATCACCTGGCTTAAGCAATCTCACCCCATGTGTTGACTACGGGGAGGTAGCGCTACCTTCTCCCCTACCATGTCCTTGCACAGGCAGGCAACACTAAGGCCCTAGAGGCCTTTGGTTGATGCATTAGCCTCTACCCTACCCGCTGGCTATGGGTACCTAGTGGCACTGGTAGAACTGCCCAGTGCATAGCCCCATAGATCAGCACATGCGGCCCCTATGGCTGTTCAGGACCACAGCCTGTCTATCCCTCCTAGCCCTCTAGGGAAACCTGTCTGCCTCTAATTCAAATTTCCCAAAACAAAACAAACAGAGGACCTCCCTGACCCTGGACACCATGCAACCACACACCAGGAGCTAATACCACAACTATGCATTACTCCCATATTCTCCCACACCCATACCTGTGGAAGAAAAAGTTACACACAGTAACAACAATAACAACAGTACTTTAAACACTACACTCTAAAGTACTACTGAGGAACTCCGCTGAGTCCCTCCTCCTCTTCTTGTCTTCTCTTCTATCTTCTTCAGGAACACCTGCAAGAAAAAAAAAAGACAACATACACTTCTAATCTGCATACACAGTCTATCTAAACCCCTACTATCAAAACACTGGAGAATCCCAAAAGGATTTTTTTTTTTTAAAGTAGAAAAAAACAGTAGAAACATTAGAAAACAGTAGAAAACAATGACATTATTTACAATACACATATTTGGGGGATGGAATGCTCTAAAAGTCCCATCTAGTGACCACTTTGCCTGAAGGCAAGTCCATTAAAGAGTCTCTCCTGGGCCGGAGCCCGATGAAGCACAGTTCTAGCAGACCAAAGTCCCAAAGTGGAGAGTCTTTGAGGACAGTTCAAATATCTGGAGTCTGCTAGTGTAGGATGTGTACTGCAATGTCATAAGAATAGAAAAGTCTGGACTTACCAGTCCCTTGAAGAACGAAAATGGCACCAAACCTGGTCCTCAGCCGAAGACTCTCCCTGGCAGCATTCTTCCGATACAGCTGGGTGGACATCTTCCAGGAACAACAGGAGGCACATCTGAAACTGCTGGGTTGATGTCATCTCTGGAGATGGAACCTTGGAACAGGAACAAAAAGGAAAACAGCTGGTCTGAAGTCATCTGTTTACCAGGCGATGAATCAGGATACAGCTGGGCTGATGTCCTCTCTGGATCTGAAGTCATCTGGTGGGCCAGTCAATGGATTCTGGGAAGCCAGTACACTGCAGAACTAATGAATGTGGGGCACCTGAGACCTGGACGTCCATACTGGTGGAACAACATAGGTACTGCAATGGCTGGAGTGGCAGCACTGGCTACCACTGCTCTGCTTTCCATTTGGTAGGCATGGGCACATTCGGAGGGAGGTCTTTGCATTGTGGTCAATAGCACAACGGGTCAGGCGCTTGAATTATTTCCCCCATATGGGTGCTCATAATTACACTGTGAAAGGTTTCATGCCCCTCTCCATCCACAATTTGAACAGTGTCCATTAACAGTGTCCTACCTCTTTCCACTGGCTGTATTTGTCGTGAAACATTCTGTTCCTGACATGCTTGTTTGCACCAGGATGCACACATTTCATTGCTTCTTCCCAAATCCAGGACTTCCTGCTTTGTTCAATCTCCTCCCAGACTCTCCAAGGAAAGGTAGGAAAGGACATCCCATAGATTTCATTTGCCTTCCTACGAACCAGTCTTTCCTCTTTACTAGCTTTGGCCAACCTGAGACCTCTGGCCTGGCTTGGGGGTGGTCAGTCCTGGTTCTGCCAGCTACGCATTCTCAAGGACACAAAAAATGGATCCCTGGCTTCTTTTTGGACAGCCAGGGCAGTGGAATCACCAGTCTCTTCCATGCGTTCCTCTGAGGCAAGAGCTTGAGGCTGTCTACCAGTTCCTTTTTCACAAGGCCACATAGGTTCCCCCTCTTCTTCTTCCTCACTGAGAATCTGTGCCTAGAAGTGAGCAGTCATCCTCACTCCTGAGACTGTCCACTCTTCGCTGGGAGTGGAGGTCGAAACTTCCCATTCAAAGGCCTCCCTCATCTTGTCTTCACCTGTGAGACTTGGGCTAGGCCCCTCTCTCCATGGGTCTACTGATGCTCTTCCTGATATGTCTCTCTGCAACTCAGAATCCAAAACATCAGCACATTGTTCTGTCTGTAAATCTGCACCCTCTTGCTTCGTGGCACACTCACATGAGGGGCCTTCTCCAACAGGCTCCATCTGGTGCTGTGTGCTGCCAACTGCAGATTCTTGAACTTTTGTCCATGTGGGAGCCAAACAAATCTTGGACGCTTTGAACAAACCATATGTCTTTAGGCACCCAGAACAGTGAGGTACCATGAAGACGTCCCTTCCAGCATTTAAGCACATTAAACATATTTGCACTGGATATCCAGGAATCGCCACATGAAGAGGCAGTCATCCTCTGTAGTAACATCTCTCAATGTCCCTTAACTTGTTAACTTCTACTGCTATCACAGCCCGGGCATGATCCGGGTCGCGGGCTGGTCCTGAAGCCATGACTGCAGAGAAAAACAAACAAACGCTTACTGTTATTTCAAGTCCCATTTCACGGAAAACTTTCTTTTTCCCTCAAAATGGCTCCTCTGCTGCTGTGTTTACATTACTACCCCACCCTGTAATGGCGGCGGCGGCAGCACTCATACGCATCAACATTCTGTAATTGAGTCAAGCCACTGCACATCCGATTTACACACTCTACTGATAACTTTGCTCAAACTGCACAGACTTGCACTGTTCTTCTTCCTAGAACATTTATATGATTTACCATGGACTTTTCACTTGCTGAAGACATTGCTCTAGCTTACTGTCCCTTAAAGCCTCAGTATTTCAAGCACAGGATTGCCTGTAATTCTTGCTGCATATCTTGATACAACTCACAGTCTCTGTCATGCCTTTGAAACTTATACTGACGCTGAATCTATAAGTATGCTCACAGTCGATGGCTCAAAATGCTTATTTTTGCTGGTAAAACCTAACACAGTCCTTACTTGCAAAGCGATTACACAGATACACACAGATTCAGCTGGCTTTTGGCAAAATCACTTAGTTTGAGCAATTATTTCTGTTAGTACTTACTGTTATCAGTAGCTGTTTGCTGCGATGGAAAACTGCCTGTAGCCAGTCTTGGAGGCCTCTGGAAAGAAGTGGGTTGGCAGTCCTCCCGATTGTCCCTCTGAACATCACACTCACATTCCAGTCGATCGAGATGCGGGTGAGCCCGAATTTAAACAGAACAGTCAGTTTTTAAACTTTTAAAAGTGCTTTCAGTCACAGCAACACTCCTCCTGTAAGCCAGTTCGCACACTCCACTCAATCTCCTTCTTGAATGCTGTGCAGTCCCTCTAGAGGTGGCTTGGGGGCGGGACTGATTGCAGTCTCACCAATTACTCAACGCCATGCAAATGAGACTCTTTCCTCTTGAGTGCTCTTCTCCTCATGGTGATCGTCGAGCAGGCAAATTTAAACTGCAAAACCACACTTTTTTTTTTCTCAACTGACTCCACGGTGGGAGCCCATTTCAACCATTTTTCATGGCCATTAACACAACAAGTCTCTCAGTTCACAAGAAGCATTTCCAACATCTAGGGCACACATTTTCCTTTTGCAACCCACAGTTTTCCACACTTTTCTTTGTCACAAACACTTTCAAAAGCTGCCAAATGCTGTAATTTGATGCAGGACAAGGGCATACACTCTCAGGCTTTACTGCTTCTTGGTAAACAGTTGGCATTTTAACAGCAGCACATGGACAACAGCACACAGCGGTACATTAGTTAAGATAGCTTCAGTTTTATGGGCTACCCACTGCCAGATAGCCAAAATGCTAGCCCCTTGCCCAAGCAGCCTTTCTTACATTCCTCCCTAAATTCCAAACCCAAATCCTCAGCAGTGCCTCCATTTTTGTAACCCCAGGCTGGTATGCTGTTTGTATCTGACAACTCTACCAGGTGGGCTGTGTTCGGGGAGGAGTATGTCACTTGGCACAAAGGCTAGGTTTGGCTACTCTGCACAGGGACACCCAAGTAACTCTGGACAAAGGAAGCAATAACTGCAATGTCTAATACCAGAAGTGGGATTCTAAAGTGTGGCTTTTATTCACATCCAAACAGAATAAACAAAGCATAGATGGACTCCCACGGGGCTACAGCCCTGGTAATGCATATTAAAAGAGACCAGAACACATTCTCATCACTTTAGCCCTCAGACTCTGAAACATGGCTTGCAGCCCAAACTTGTACACTGTTCTGGGTTTTCCCTGGCTCAGCTCCCTTGCCAGCCACTTGGACACTTTCCATACATCATGGAAACATTTACTGGTGGCTCCCTATATCACCCAAGTGCACCTCAGCTCCATCAGGGAATCTTCCTCTTTAATCCCACATCTGGGTAGTTTCCTCAGGCACTGGTCAAGTACCAGAGGGAAAGCAGCAGGTGTCTCACAGCAAATCCGTAGAGGTGAATTTGGTTACTACTGATGGGGGGTCTCCCACCTCTCGCTCCCACAATTCATTCCTGGCCATTTCTCAGGACTGTAAACACCTCATCCTTTAACACTTTGCTGTGTAGATTCTTGCTAAATGTATTTCACATTCAATCTACTTGTCTTGCTTCCCATTTGTGCTGGACTTGAACATACTTAAAATAAGTGGCATTGTCCATTACTCTAGACCCCCCACAGAGTTAAGCAGTCCAATCCCCACATTCTTTCTTTCCATTTTTCTGGACTTAAACATACTTATAAGTGGCTTTGTCCATTACTCTAGACCCCCCACAGAGTTAAGCAGTCCAATCCCCACATCTTCCAGCTGTACTTGGCTGTCTTTTCCTGACCCCACAGTAACAGTCCCTTTAGTTTCATTCTGTTCAGGTGAAAACACTTGGCCCTTTTGCAGAGCGAACTCACCCTTTGGTTGCAGGTGCCCCACAGGCATTTCCTCTTCAAGGAAATCTTCCTCACAGAGCTTCTGGTGCCTCAGCACAACTCAAACAGGCAGCTTCTTTTCCTTAGCTGGACCCAGGGGGGTTGCCCCTGGAAAACAGGCTGACACTTTCCCCCCATCCGCGGAGGGATGGGTCTCTGAACCATTGAGAGCGGTCTCCACCACTTCAATTATCAGTTCCTGTGTTCCTCTTCAGGTGGAAACACACATAAAACAAAAGTAGCTTTGAAACAGAGCTGCTTAAAGCTCTGGGAGCCTGCACACACTCTGCTGCACTACAGACTCTCACACAGACTGAACCAGAACAGGCTTCAAATTCCCCAACATTCTTCTCTAACCTCCAACTGCAACATTTCAGTGTGGCTTATGCAGCTGTGACAGTTCTAAAATGATGTCATCCCTCAGTCTCAGCTGAGACTGAGAACAGAGTGAGACAGTGTGACATCCATTTAACTGGAGTTTCACAAGCTGCCTTCCCTGCCTACCACCAGGTTTTACTGGGATTCTAGTAACCCCGGGTAACAGGGGGTTACATCTGTTTTTGCAAATTTTGACTGTAGCACTTCTTTATGGTCTGAGTGATTTTCAAGAAAAGATCCAAAAGGTCTTCCTTTGGAGAAGCCTCTGTAACCTATCACTACCTCTTGGGTTATGTTGCACCCATTCAGTGCCCATTAATCTATGTGCTTAATGTCATTGTTATGGTGTAAGTTAATTCCCCAACCACTGTTTCATCTCTAGGGTCTCAGATGCTTCTAGCATGCTCCTACAACTGCTACTGTATCTGAGTGGCCTAATGGTTCTACCTACTATATGTAGAGGCTTGGACAGTTGCATCACAAAGAATACACAACTAAACTGGTGTTGCATGTGTTGAACTCTCTAACCTCAAGTGTATATGCCACCTCCATCCACTCCTCTCCTGTCTTCTCCATGGATTCCTCACTCCCTCCTGCTCCTGCCTCTGAGCTCTCCTCCCTACTGCTCCACTCTACCTACTCCCTTCTCCCTCCTCATCTCCCTACCCCTACCCCTCCTTTCTACCTACTCCCCTCCTCTCACCTCCTCCTCCTTCTTCTTTTAACTCTTCCACTGCCTCCTGGGCACCCTGTTTAAACACCACCTCAATCCCTGACCATCTTTTCCACTCCCTCCACTGCATGTCTGAGCAATGCCTCTGCCTAAATGGCTGGTTGTTGTATATACTGCACCTGAGTCGGCATACTGCAATGCTGCTGTTGTTTTGCTCTGTTTATTACACATTGTATTTCTATATATAATTTCATTGTATAATTATCTGATTTAAGTTCTGTAAATACTGTGTACTTACCTGACAACTCCTGTGGTACTCAGTGGTACCAGTACTACTCCTCCAGGATGCATCCGGAAATGAGTTGATTCTTACTCAGTATGTCTTTCCTGGTGAAACTTTTGAAATAAATAAATATGGATACCCCCCTAGCTGTAATATGTTATCAGGATGGCAGAATTTACAAATAGTACAGTGGCCACATTTATGCCTTTGGGATACGTTGGGAGCTAGTTAAAGTGGGCTGGACTTTTTTAAATGATAGTAAAGTTGCCATGCACAAGTTTTTCTTTCAAGTTCAAACTTCTGCTGAAAAATATTTAAATGTGTGGTGCATAGCATACTGCTTGTGTATACTTATGAACTTGAAGGTTATGAACTTGAATTTTATGACTTGGAATTTGGCCTTTCTCTATTCCTACCCTTGATGGAATGCTGGGTTGGTGTACGGAATAGAATGCAAGGCAAGGCAAAAGTTATTTAAAAACGCCCAATCCCAGAGGCTCTGGGCACTGTACAAACAAATGAACACATCTTCAGAAATAGAATCATTAGATACAAAATAATTAAAAACACAAAATAGTAATGCGACATGTAAAAATTTATGAACAAATCAGATCAATAAATTAACCATTCAATCCAAAAATGCCTGAACAAATAGGAGGGCCTTGAGGTGGGCCTTGAATACCTCTAAATTAGGGTCCCCTTAACCCTGAGGGGCAGCGAATTCCAGAGGATGGGAGTGGCGACACTAAAAGCCCTGTCACCAGCAGATTTCAACCTCGTCCTTGGAATCACTAGGGGGCCTCCACAGCAGGAACAGAGGGGGTGGACAGAGACAGCAGGTACAAGAAAGTCAAACAGATAACCAGGGCCCTGACCATGTTGCGCCTTATAGGTGAGAAGACCCACCTTAAAGAGAATCCTCCACCTGACCGGCAGCCAGTACAGCTCACGCAACACCTGTGTAATATGGCAAAATTTTGGCTGCCCGGTAAGTAACTGGGCAGCTGTGTCCTGCACTAGCTGCAGTCTGTGGAGAAATCCTCCCGCGACCCCAAGGTAGAGCGCATTACAGTAGTCCAGCCTTGATGTAACTAAGGCATGTATCAAAGTGGGGAGGTCCAGAGGCAGAAAAAGGGGCTTTATCCTGGCAACATTTCTGAGATGGAAAAACAGGAGCAGACAGTGGAGGATATCTACTCCCATAGTCAAACTCCTATCCAGAATGACACCAAGATTTTGCACCCTAGAGGAGGTCTTCAATGAAACAGATACCAGAACAAGTCCAGTCTCTGATTCAGAGGCCATCCTATCATGCACTCTGTTCAACTCCACCACCAATACCTCTGTCTTATCAGGGTTTAGTCGCAACCAGCTGGAGGCCATCCAGTCATTAATCTCAGCAAGGCAGTTGTTGAGCACATCTACTGCATTAGATGTTCCTGGGGCAAAGGAAAAGTATAGCTGGGTATCATCAGCATAGCAATGAAAACCCAAGCCATACTTTCTAGCCCTCCCAGGGGTATCATATATACTGCGAACAACATTGGGGCTAATTTCGATCCCTGAGGGACTCCGCAAGATAGGATGCTGGGGTGGAGGAAAAATTTCCCATCACAACCCATTGCCTCCTGTTGGTTAAAAGACTCAAACCAGCTGATGACAGTGCTGGTGAGTCCACAGAGATCCCTGAGGTGGTCAAGCAACACAATGGTCCACAGTGTCAAATGCTGAGGAGACATCCAGGAGAACAAGAATTGTCTTATCTCTTCAATCTGTCACCCTGAGGACACCATTCAGCACCCGAACAAATGTGGTTTCTGTACTATGCCTCACCCCAAACCTCAACTGGAAAAGTTTGTAGAACTCGTGGGTCATGAGATGCTCCTCCAACTGAAGCGCCATGACCTTAACCACTACCTTCACTGAAAAGGGAAAATTAGAGATAGGTCGGTAATTTGCCCTGACCTTTGGGTCCAAAGATGGTTTCTTTAAGAGTGGTCTCACCAATGCCTCCTTCAAGACATCAGATAACACCCCCTCAGATAAGGAACACCGGACAATCAGAGCAAACACCAGGCTGACGGTGTCGATGCATCTCATCAAAAAATGCGTCGGCACCAGATCCAGTTCCCAAAAGGTGTGCTTCAGATTGATTGCCACCTCAATGACCTCACTTACCTCCACTGGTCTGAACTCCCCCCAACCAGGCAGAGTGCACTCAGAACACTTCAGATGACCACAGCCAGCTATGACATTGCTGACTGGAGAAATGCCCTGAGGGATACTGGACACTCTGTCCAAGAAGAATTGAGCAAACTCTTCGCATTCAGCATCAGAAGAAAACTTTTTCAACTGTAGACAAGCAGGATGAAGCAGCTTGTCCACAGTCTTAAAAAGTATAGCTGGTCAGTTCTTCCTGGCAGCAATCTCCCTGGACAGAAACACTGCCTTATTATGGTTGATTGCCCCCCAGTACGTATTATAGTGTGCAAGCAGGGCCAGTTTGTCCTCCTCCAGGCCAGACTTTCTCCAGCAGCTCTCTAACCTCAGACCCTTTTTCTTCATCTCTCTGGGAACCCCATCATACCACAGGGACCTCAGGAAGGAAGAGTTGGGTCGTACATGGACAGGTGCGAGGGAGTCAATGGTGTCGTCTAGCACCTTATTATAAGGCCCAGCATCAAGGGTGAGATAAGAGTGCCAGAGGAGGAGGAGGCTGGGAAGGATGGTAGGTGATTTTGAAACACCTGAAGTGGAGCAACGGAAGTGTTGAGTTTAAGTAGGGGATGTGGAGCTACCCACCCATTGAACCTTGGGCTTTTAGTCCTCCCATTCAATGTGTGGTGTATAGTGTAGTGCTTGTGTGTACTTATGAACTTGAAGGTTATGAACTTGAAGGTTTTGACTTGGAATTTGGCCTTTCTCTATTCCCACCCTTGATGGAATGCTGGGTAGGTGTAGGGACTAGAAGGCCCAAAAAGATTTGTTAACAGTTTGAGATTACCTCATCCTACTCCAGAGAGTGTGACCAGTAGCATGCAGTAGAGGAAAACCTCCCTCTAGGGGAATCCTCTGAGGACCCATGGCTACTGACCTGCCCATCCTCTGGGTAACCTATGAGGAAATAATTCTAAATTAGTTGGACTGAGTTTTATTTCTGGTTGGGTCGATGAGTCATGTTCTGGTTAAGTCAAAGAGTTTTATCCTCTGAAGTTTTGCTGATTGATGAGTCATATCATCTAAATCTTTGACGGTGTAAATAGGAAGTCAATTCTGGAAGATGAAGGAGAATCTGAATCGATAGATGTCCTGATGAAGAAAGATGGGTTAAACAATGTCCAGGATTTCTGTTGTGGTATTTGAGTACAGGAAACATGAAACAAGGATGGATCCAGGGAACAAATTCAATGGATGGTTGAGCTTTAGATGGTGGTGCATTTGAAGGCCCCAAAAGGAATACAGAAGGAGGAAGTCCAGGATGCAATCCAGAGCCATGCCAAAGGCAAGGAAGCCAAGCTGAGGTAGAAAGAGGGGACAGCACTGAGGGGGTCCAAAGCAGGTAGATGAAGGATGGAAGGGTGGAATGGATATGAGGAACAAACTCCTATCACTGGTGGGCAAAAGGCCTGCCTTTGCTTGATGCCATCCAGGCAGAGCTAGAGATAGAGACTGCTCAAGGAGTGGAATGAAGTGGAATGAGCAGAGAATGAAGTTGGAGACAAGGACTCCCATCCTCAGTGGCCAGGGAAGAATGTCTTTGCTTAATATCTCAGAGGCAGAGCCAGGGATGGAGACTGTCAGGTCAGTATGAGTGTGCAAGAAGACCTCCTTGTAGGTCAGCAATGAAGGTCTTTCACTGAGGACCCAAGATGGCATTGAATGAGCCCCCACGAGGTCAAAGGCATAGACAGATACCCAGATGCCAAGGACTGTCAACGTAGAGGACTGGGACAGCAGATAGAGGCACATGAGTGTCTGATGAACCTACCTCTGAGTCAGGTGAAGTGTCAGAGGATAGTGTAGGTGCCATAGCACATTAAGAAGGGATAGAACAAGAGCACCTTTGAAGGTGATCTGACTAGATAACCAGCAGCAAAGCAAAAGTCTGATGAAAGGGACATCATGAAGCAATGGAATATGAACCCCCACAGAGGCAGAGCAAGGAAGCATGAGCAAAGTAACCACCACATATGTTAACAAAGATAGTCTGTCCTGGAGGACCCGAGGTGGAAAGGAATAAGTCCTCCGCTTAGGCCCAAGGTACAACAAAACTCCAGGATGGATGGGACCAACCCCTAGTGACAGAGGAATGAGGCATAGTGGTACAGGACCACCACATAGGGCAACCCAGGTAACAAGGAGACCTGCCTGCAGAAAAGTAGCCCTACAAGGATTATCCAGAGGGGACAGGAGAAGAGCAGGTGCTGGGCTTTGCCATCCTTGCATACAGGTACTGTCTCATTGAATGCAGTCCAAGTATGGTTAGGTGAGACTGGGAACTGTATCTGATGGCTTCCAGCTCATAGTAGATGCTGAGAAGAATGAGTACCGCCAGGAGAAATGGTAGCACTGGAGCAATGGTGTCCTCTGCACTATCGAGGACAGGAGTGCAGCAGGGGAACATGGCTGGGCACAGGAAGTCATTAACTCAGGAGAAATTCAGGAACTTTGAAAAATCAGCACAGCCAGAACCTGGTGAGTGCATGTACCAGAGCCCACATGAAGCTCCAGTGGTAGGTGACTGGAACGTAATGAAGAACGAGAGAGCAGAGTAGTCAGCACTCATCCCCTCATGGTGCCCCAGTGGTGCCAGAAAGCAAGGTTAAAGATGCCTGAAAGTACGATCAATCCATGGGGAATGCACAAAGCCAGCTTGGGATGGGACCATATAAATGTAATAGCCTGGCTGTATGACGATACAATTTCAGACAGCTTAGATGCCCTTTGTCCAGGAAATCATAATTTTAAAATGTAGATGCAATATATAAGAATACCCATCAAACTCTTAAGTACAGTAGTTTTGAAACTCCAGTGTCCACCACAAAACACTGCAGTGGCTGGCACCAGAAACAGCTCCTTCCAAAATACAATCACACAATAATAAGTATTAGAAACCTTTTAGCAGCGGACATGAGTGGGGGCCCAATATGTTCAGAACTTGAAATGCAAACACATACTGTACATGACGATCCCCAGATCAGTGAAGACAGCTCAATGGCAGTATGCAGTGGAAAAGTCAGATGGGGACCTGCTCATAGCTAGTCGATTCAGCCCTAGACATAGGTGAAAATGTAAACACAAGGCATGTTAATACTGTAGATTTCAGCTGTAGACCAATACTGCGGGAATACACAGCAGGTACGGATGCTCCAGTATCAGCAGGTCAATGTGATAGGACAAATAAGTGGAGCATGATTCGGAAGGGAGTGGCTGGGAAAGGAGATTCTTCCAGTGCTAAGAGTTCTACCGAAGGAATCAAGCATGGTGGGTGACATTGCACCCAAGAAGAGCAAGCATGGAGTGGAGCAGAGGTGGTGGCTAGAAGGAGGGCCCAAAAAGAAACAAACAGGGGAGGAGCAGAAACAGATGGGAGCCAACCAGGCAACAGTGGAGAGAACAGAATGGGGGAGGACAAACCGGAGGACACAAGGGAAAACAGAAGGGGAAACAACCGGGAGTGGGGCAGAGCCAAAAAGAGAGGGGAAAGGGTGGGGGGAACAAAATGACTGGAGCAAACAAAAGAAAGAGAGACAAAAAAGGAGAGAGGAAGTAAATGAGGAGAACAGGAGGTGGGGAACAAATGGAGGAAGAGCCTAACCACACCAGCCAGCAGCCACAACAGCATTGAGACACCTGGGAGGAAGCTCCAGATTTTGAAACACTCAAAGCGGAGCAACAGTAGTGCTGAGTTTAGGTAGGGATGTGGAGGAGCTATTTCACCCCATTAAACCTCAGGTTTTTAGCCCTCCCAATGCTGACAATTGCTCAGTCTGTCTGGTAGTACCTAGTCACTAAGAAAGATAGGCCAATACTGGTGTTTCAGACCACCTATTTTACCAGCCATAGTATTATACTCATTAACAAAGCAGACTGGTTCTGAGCTGGAAGAGGGTTTAACTTCAGTGTTAGCCATGTAGTTCTTTCTCTCAGACTTGCATTGTCCATGGCCTGATTGAGCATTTCAAAACTCTATCCTTTCTTGAGGAATCTACTCTAAAGTTCCCCAGCATGCCCTTCAAAGTCATTTAATTCATAGCAACTGCACCTCAAGCACAGGAACTGGCCAAATGGGTTAGAGTTTATTAATGGCCTAGAGTAGGTGCAGTTTGCCTTCAAAATATTATTGGTGACTGTTGGTCTTCTGTATTCACTGGCAGTTACTTTAAGTTACTTATGCCAAGGGTGACATCTAAAAAGTTAAAATCACTGATGTGAATGGTGTTTGTGAATTTTCAATTGTACAAATTCAGATTAAGCCAGGTCATTATTCATCTGCTTCTGCACCACTGCCCCATCAAACACTCACCACATCATCTATATATTGAACCAGTTGTGGATGTGAGTCATGAATGGATTGGCAGTAGAATCATGCAACAGAAATTTCTTCCAATGTCCTAAAAGAGATTAGCAAAGGAGGGTGCCATAGCAGCACTCATAGCTATCCCACACTTTTGAAGGTAAAAATTACAATCAGATTCAAAATAGTTCTGCTGAAGAATAAACTTTAACCCTTCTAAAATGAATTCAATAGGAAAACTATCAGCCTGTGGACTGCGATGCAGAAAATGCTCACACGCAATCTGACCTTTGTTACGTTCACTGGATGTATCTAAAGCTTCTATCCCAATACCATGCCACAGGAAGTGAGCGTCCCACTCATAATTACTGAATTTATTCAGGACATTCAGTGTCCATAAGGTAGGATCCCAGAACCTGAACACAGTCCTTCAAAACAAATCCAAAAATATACACAGATTGTTAGGAACCCCACCCCAGAGACCTATAGGACCATGGGACAACCAGAAGAATTTGTGGCATCCCTATGGATTTTTGGCAGGATGTAAAAGGTGGGAATCACTGGTGATTCTGGCAAAAGATATTCCAATTCATTTCCAGTTATAAATCTCTCTTGTTTGTCCCATTCAAGGAAGCCAAGTATTTTTTCCCTTGAAGAAAATTGTAAGATCAAAAGTTCATCTATAATAATACTAGTTGTTTAGAGGTTCCAACATTTTAGATTTATTTAAAAAAAACAATTCCTTCATTATAACCAGTTTACAGCCTTCGTAAGCTGGTTTAAAAATAGTTTCAAGCAATGGTACTCTGACATAAACTAAGAGAGTCAAGCTCAAGTGTTCCTGTGATGTCAGAGAACTTCTGAGGTGGCAGAATCAGTGGGTTCATCAGACTTTGATGGTTTCTTTATTTTTTTAGCTCAAGCTGGAAAAATCCTATGATGTATTGACTTTAAACCATACTTGCAGTTTTGTGGGGTAAAACCAAGCTGCTTTTACCCCAACAGCTGTCAGGAAATTTCTGAGTACTGAACCAACACTCTTTGTTTTACACAGAGAATATACATGCTGGTAACTCCTCTGATCAATAATTGGTGTCTTCCCCCTGAGGACTTATCAGATTTGATTTCTAACCTGGAGAGAGACAAAAGTAATGGCCACTGCCAAGCTCATCTCTTGCTTATCAGTACCATCTGTTCCAGGATTCCTTTTCGGTGGTAGCACCGATTCAACCTCAAGCTTCACCTCAAGAGATGTACGGTATGTAAGGGCTGAGCACTCCCATGTGTCTAGGGTACATGGTGGCATCCCACTTACAGGAGCACCTACCTTATGCCATGAAACACCATTCCCTCTATACCTTTACCTTTCTGCCATGGGTCCAGGCAAATGCGGACCAAGGACAATCAATGCACATAGTAGGGGTACCACAAATGGACGTCTACTCATAAACCAATGTCCACACTGGGAGCTGAGATCAAGCAGGATGTATTTTTATTTGCTGAAAGTTGGCACACAGCATATAAGTGCATTACCCTTGTGTCTGCAGTTCCATATCGTCCATTATTGCCATTAAGAACATTCGCCCATTTGGCTATACTATAAAATTCCAGGTTTCCTTCCCTTTGCTATAGAAGTTTCTGCTACTGCTACTATTACTTCAATTACCATAACCCCTATCTCCCATTTTAGGATTCCCTGGAACCCAGGTGTTCCCAAGACCAATGGGGAAGTGATACCATCCCAGGCAGGGTAAACACTACCCTTGGGACAGCTGTGCCTTTGCTCATCTTATGTGCCAGCAGGTGGCATTCACATTAATTTTCATTATATCTATATTATGATCTACTCCTAAAAGTGGATATTTGGTCCATCTGTGTGTGCCTTCCTCCCTCCAGCAATCACACTGATAGCCCTAGTGATTCACAGATATGGATTCCTAAGCCTAGCCCCATTGTTGGGACATATCAACCCAGCTATTATGAAGCCACCTCTACCTGATGACCATTAATTTGAGGTACCACCCCAGTGGGTTACATAACTGTTGACTATGCCTTTCATTTCCTACAGAACAATTTCAATGAAGGTTAACTTAAATGTCTGCTCTCTCTCCTTGTGTACTGATAATAGCAGTAGGTCCACAAGGATCCCAACAACTTCCATTGAGGAGTGACCCAGCACAATTCCCTGGTACCATCAGGTTGTGATCATCCTTCCTTCTCAAGGCAGAATGTTGGAAGCAGTCTGTCTCTGCTCAATTGCTGCTCGGGGGGGGGGAGTCTTTCCCATAGGATCCTGAGTCTGTCCTGAACCTTTGGAGACTTTTCCAGAGGGAATCACTGCCACCCAGACCTGAGGCCATGGGCCTCCTTGGGCACAGCCCAGGTGGCTGGACTCTCCCTGCTGTTCTCTGCTCCCCTGCCAAATTCCCTGGACTCACAGCTTGTCTTTCCCTCCTACAGTGTTATGGGGATGGGTAGGGCGATGAATATGCATGCCTGTGCCTCACACTTTGGCTGAATCAGAAAGCTCTAGGCACAAACACCAGATGCCATGTCCCCAATCTGGGGCCCACTAGAGAACATCTCCCAGAGTGAGGCTTAACCCTTTGAGTACTTTCTTCTAACCAGCTTTGAGCTGGGTGAAGAAAAAGAGAAAGGCTGGTTATATGTATTTGTTAACTTCCATAGCTTTCACGGATGGAAGCAGAGGAAGATTTATGGATTCTGTATACAGAATGGAGATTTTTGCAATGTTTGTGATGTGATTGCAGGAAGCACCAAGGGAGGTCAACAGTGAAAATGCTGACCTCCCACAGCGATGGCACAATACCAATCAGGTATTGTGCTGCCCATGCAGCGAGTGTTTTCTGAGGGGGCTGTGCTCCCCAAACCCCCCATGTGGGGCTCTGACTATGCCCCGGACTTTAGGATTATCAACTCCAGGTTGGAGTTGGTCCGGGGGGGGGTGGAACACTGGCGGAAAGCGAAGCACCAGAAAAGGACCATTACAGTGACTGCCACCGTAATGCTCTTTTTTTGTGTTTCGCCATCGGGGTGTCGACCTGCAGGGGTGCACCAGTGATTGCAGTGCTTTGTTAGTGGACTATGATTAAACAAAATAAGTTGTAACTTCTTTATTTGGCCTGAATATAAACCAAGCATCTGTAAATTTCACAAATAAGGTATTTCTAAAAAATTATTTTCAAAAGTGTCATATTAAAGTATTAATAAATTAAAGGGGCACTGTCATCCCCCTTAGGCTTTAAAGTGTCCTTAGTTTAAAAAACACGTTATGATTGTTCACATTCTGTCGAGACTGCTGATGTAGCTGGTTGTTTGATTCTGATTCTTTATTCCTTTTAAAAAGTGAAAAACAGACTGCCCACCATACTGGTGTTACCACAAAAAAACATGTTTGTTTACATTCCTTGATCAACTGCCACTGCATCTTTCCTGGACTGTGGAATACCTCCAACACAGTCTAACCACTCAGTATGCAGCGGTAGTTTAGGAGGCTATTGTATCATGAGTGGTTGCACTGTTTGTGGGTGTTTCTAATGTTCAGAAAGTACTCAGAATAGATCCAGGACTTGAAACAAAACAAGGTTGTTTATAACTATACATTGGCATGCATTTCAGTTCTACTATATGAGGCGGCAGATAAAACAACCAGCAACTTCAATTAATTTTAGAGAAGGTAAGCAATAAAAATGTGGATTTTAACTATAAGCAATATAATGCAAAACAGATTGACAGTGTCCCTTTAAATTATCATTAGTTGAAAACTGTATTCATATTATTTTTTATGATGGTGCCCTGACTCTAAGCATTCACTAAAAATATTTTTCTAGTCCTACCGGTTTTAAAGTTAGATATTTCTGAAGATGATTTATATTTAGCCCTAATGGTTACAAAGTTATAATTTCTTTGGAAAAAAGTCTAACTTTAGAACAATTAGGGATAGAACTAGGGCTGAGTAAATTGAATATTATTCAGTACAAATACCCACAAAAATTGTTGGTATTCTGGGTGCCAACGTGAAACCCCAATATCATACTTATTTAGGAGATATTTGTGTGCTGCTCCTCTTACATTTTCTGCTGCCAGGAGGAAGGGGACACACGTGACCTTGCTTGACAAGCCCTTGTTGGCAGGAGGGCACACATCAGTGGGAACAAATTGAACAGCACACAGCTGCTTGAAGGGATGAGAAATGCAGTGCTGCCTGTCACCACATCATCCTCACATCTTGTGGAGCTGCTACTGTACACACAATCCATGACCAGACAGAAATCCCCCCTTCCATGAAACCTACAGGACTTAAGCAGCTACATTATGGCAGATAAGCTGAAGCTGTGATGCTGAGGCAGGGCGCAGTCATGCTACAGTATATTGAGGTAAGGAGGGCTGAACTTGAACTTGGAAAGTGTTGAGCAGACTTTCAAAATCTAGTAGTACTTTGCTGTCTGAAATAAAAAAGAATCTCTTACATTAGTTTAGTTTCCTTCTCATCTCTTTTTCTAAGGAGTCTAAGGCTTTCCTATAAATTCATTTTATATAGTTTTAAGAGGAGGACGAAGTAAACAAGGGGTGGCAGAAAGCCTTAACCGCAGAAAAAGAAGGCAAATATAAATATCAATTGCAATGCTTTAACAAACTAGCTTCTCTGATTTAAAAAAAAAATCAGCAGAACTTTCACTAATTAAAAATATAAACTTTTGAAGCCACATTTAGTTTTGCTCAGTTACCTTTGCCATCTCGTCCTGCTGGCACCATTTAAAATCACCTCCCGTAAAAAAATGATTTTGGCCTCCTTCATTATCTCTTTGTGTACAGTCAGTTATCCTGTGCATTATGACCACTCTGACCATTTAAAGAAACTCAGCTTTTAGAGGCTGCATATGTCTATATGTGGTTAGTTACCACCTTTACCACCTTACCCAGTGAGACCATTGTGAAAAATCACCTCAGACCATTAAGAAAAAATCAACTCTTGAAAGACTATTGAAGCACTGTTCAGATAGGGATACCATGCATATGTAGAGAAGCAGTTGTCATGTTTACCTTGTCCAGTGTCACCATTTATGGAAATTTATCTCTTGAAATATTAAGGAACTGTTGGGTGTCGGTACCATACACGTGATGAGAATCAGTTGTCTTGTGTATCTTGTCCAGCATGACCATTTTTTTATTTTTTTATTCTATCTTCTTTTTCCCCCAAGCTGCCAGCTGCCTGGTACCTCAGCCTGGTCACGGGCCGTGGACTTCCACCCCTCACATGAGCCGCGACCCTCTGATACCCTGTGGCTTTCCCCCCCATGGCGGGGCTGCGGCACTCCCCCTACACACTGCAGACATTGGGATAGGTCAGAGGGCCGGTCTGAAGGGCTAATTGAAGCTGTGGCAGGCTTCATCGAGGGAAGCTGGCAGCTTTCCTTTTCTAGTTTTCTGGGGAGGTGGGGATGTGCAATGATGTCCAGCATCCACCCCACCTCCTGTGTATACTAGCACTGGTAGCTGCATGACTCGTGGCCTCCACCAGGGTTCATCGCACACTGGGTACTTCCCCACATTTCCCAGAAGGAGAGCAAATGGGACACTCTATCCTTCTCCCTCTGGCTGGCCTCCAGAGACCCGGTCCATTCCCGAACCTGGGTCACCAGCGCCACAAATGGAAATCCAACTGTTGTGCCGACGGGCTGGCCAGTGTGACCATTTTAAGAAATTCAGCACTTTAAAATATTATTGAGGCACTGTTGCTCAGCTGATGGCTGCTTGTGTTTTTCCCAATATCACCATTTATATACCCTGTTCTTGAAGAGGCACTGTATTGCATGCAAGTTCAATTACCTTGTACATCTTGTCCAGTATGACAATTAAAAAAAAAAAGATTTATTTTGTTAATTTGTTAGCAGTGACACTGCTGTGCAGATGGTCAGCTACTTTGTGTGTCTTGCCCAGTGTTACCATTAATTCAGCTCTTGGAATATTATTTAGTCACAGGCATTGCAGCACCATTTAGGGACCCTTGTGTGTTGTTACCAGAGCCAGCATATAAATGCTTCACTCTTTTTTAAACACCATGCTTATGCACAGGATCAGTTACCTGGTGCACCTTGCCAATGTGAACATTAAATACAGTGGGCTCGATTCTCAAAGAGGGCTTAGATCTGTGCAAGCTGCAGCAAACCACAGATTGCACTAAAGCCTAGTGCACCAGGAACCCTGCCCCAGATTTTGGTAGAGGAGGGGTTCTGGTACCTATGTCTCACACTTGTGGCAAACTCTCCCATGCAGCAAATACGTGATGCATGGTAAGGGTTTGCTGCAGGCTTCTTGCGGCAAAGGCAAGTGGTCCCCCATTCCTCATCCCTTGTTAAACAATAGAAATACCCATCCTTGCTGGTCTAGTGGACCCCCTCCCAAATCCTCCATATCCCTAAAATAAATTAACAGTCCTAAATCCTGGTGATCTAGCACCTCCCCAAGCCCCAATCCCCCATTAGCATATATAAAAGATCCATGGTAGTCTAGTGGTCCCCCTCCCAGCCATGAGTCCCATGGTATTAAAATAATTAATAGATCCCTGGTAGTCTATTGGGACCCCCCAGACCTGAGTCACATGGTAGTAAAATAATTAATCGAGCCATGGTAGTCTTGCAAACCCGCCATGCCCCGATCCCCCATTATGAAATAGGAATACATCATTGGTGGACTAGTGGATCCCCACCCCAGCAGGCAGTGTCCCACCACCCCACTTCCCCCCCATCGCCAAACCGAACTGACTGGCACAGCCCACCACTCACCACCACATCCAGTTGCCAACTGAACTCTCAATGAGTGCTGTACTGTATTCAGTATGCACTCATCGAATGAGAACCAGTTGCCAATCAATGAGCGCATACTGAATGTAGTACAGTGCTCATTGAGAGCTCAGTCAGTATCTGGCCATGGTGGTGAGTGGTGATCTATGCCAGTCACCGTCTCGGTCTGTGGGTGGGGGAGTGGGGTTGTAAGACACTGCCTGTCAGTGTGGGGGTCCACTAGACCACCAGCGATGTATTCTTATTCCATAATAGGGGATCGGGGCATGGGGTCCTTTAGACTACCAGAGATCTATTACTTATTGTAATACCATGGAACTCGGGGCTGGGAGGAGGGTCTGCTAGACTACCATGGATCTATTAATTATTTTAATATCATAGGACTTGAAGCTTGGGAGGTGGACCATGGCACATTGATGCAGATTGCCCATCTCTCCTTGAGAACAATTTCTAAGTACCCATCTAAGGGTACTTGGATATTTGCCCTCAGGGAGACTTTTGTGAATCATGATATCGGGGATGTGGCAGCTTGTGTCTGTCACATGCCCCCTAGTGCCATGCTGCAGCCAATTTATTGGTGCAAGGCTGGTGCAAGCCCGCCTTTGGTGCATGCAACCTGCATTTGATGCAGGCTGCTTTTCAGAATAGCTCAGGGGCCATTGTTTGACACAAGGTGCCACTTGCATCATTTATGTTTGGTTCAGGCACCTTGCATCAGTTTCAGGGCTTTGAGAATTGGGCCCAGTAATTTTTAAATACATTTAATTACATTTTGGATTGCTAAGGCTGTGCCTGGTGAGTGGCTGGACATCATTGTCCAGTTGGGACTAACAACCTAGCCAAAGACAGGGCTAGCTTGGAGAAGGTTCAGAAGGAGTTTAGGATTTGGGTAGGTGCCTGGGGGAGGTAGCTAACTCTGTTATGTTCTTGAAGTGCTACCAGTCAGGGGAAGGAGAGGAGAAAGAAGCCAAAGCATCAAAAGCTTCAACAAGTGGTTGAAGGACTGCTGTGGGGAAAACATTTTGGCTGCAATGGGGACTGGGTACCATCTGGGATAATGCATACCTGTACAAGAAAGACTGTCTGCTTCCTTCCGGGGAGGGAGCATCTGTCCTCAGTGAGAGGTTTACGTGCTTCCTGAGCAAGCATTTAAACTAGCCACTGGGGGGGCTGTCAGGAGCGGGGAGATTCAGGTGGTCCTCCCCCACAGGTTAGGGCACACATCAACCAGGACCAGGACATTAGTGCGAGGCAGATACACCAGTACCACAGGGCAGAAAAGGCTGCACACAAGGCCAGATATTATCATCATTAACAAAAGACTCTAAACCACAAGAACCAGAGTGGTAGTAAAGGGAAGCAGCACATAGAATATGCCAGGAATAGTAGGATGATACAAGGGGAACAAACACAAGGAGGAGACAAATGGATGCCACTTTCCATGAAAAGTCATGTACACGAATGCCGCAGTCTGGGGAACAAGGTCCCAGACCTGATGGCTGTAATGACAGAGTCTGATCTGGACACAGTGGCCACAACCAAAACATGGTACGCCAGGAACCACAGCTGGGACATAAGTGTACTATAGGTTATACCCTGTTCAGAAATGACAGGAAGGTAGTAGGTGGGGTTGCCTCTCATCAAAGAAAGCATCAAGGCAACCAAAGTTCAGAATAGGCATGAGCAAACTGAGGATGTCTGGGTCACCCTTGAGCCAGGCAATGGGACAGCCATTCACACAGGGATCATTTACAGACCCCCAGCTCAGGTAGAAGAAATTGATAAACTACTGCTGGAAAACATGCATGACATGGCAGCAAAGTGGGAGGTACTGCTGATGGGAGACTTTAACATGTCAGAAAAAAAATGGTCCATTGCAGCAGGGGCCTTGGCCAGAGCACAGGACTCTGTTGACTCCTTGAGGGGACCTTAGGCAACTGGTGCAGGAACCTACCACAGACTGGGCAATCCTGGATCTGGTACTGACCAATGGGGATAGGATATCAGGGTTTAAAGTGGAAGGTCAGCTAGGGTCCAGCAACTACCGTATGTTGTGGTTCAAGATGGACACCGGGATTCAGTCAACCCATACAAAAGTAAGAGTCTTAGACTTCAGAAGGGTGGACTTTACCAGGATGGGACTTCAGCTTAAGGAAACCCTGGAAAAAAGGGGATGGGGGGACACTGAGGAGAAATAGGCACATATCAAGGAGGCCATAGTGGAGGTCACAAAACAATGTGTTAGGTCATCAGACAAGGGTAAAAGGAGAAGAAAACTGCTTTGGTTCTCAGGGGGGGTGGCTGAAAAGGTAAGGGCCAAGAGGCTAGTCTTCAGGAAGTATAAGGAGACACAAAGAGATGAAGATGAGGAAATGTACCAGAACAGTCTGAGAGAGGCAGGAAAAGCAGTGAGATGAAGCTAAAGCTAAACAGAGGAAGGAATAGCTCAATCGGTTAAAAAAAGGAGACAATACATTCTTCAGGTACATTAGTGAGAGAAGAAAAGCAAAGGGGGAAGTAGCTAAGCTTCAAGGAGCCGGGGGGGAGATAGTGGAGGGTGACGGGGAGAAAGCAGCGATCCTGAATGAATATTTCTGTTCAATCTTCACTGTGGAAGGGCATGGGCAGGGCCCATATCTAGACTTTAAAGGAACAAAGGATAAGGAGGTAAACACCAGTCCATTCACAGAGGTGAGGGTCCTAGAAGAGCTTGCAAAGCTGAAGGTGGACAAAGCCATGGGTCCAGATGGTATACATCCCAGTGTCCTAAGGGAACTGAGAATTGAACTGACAGCCCCTCTGACAGCCCTGTTCAGTGAATCCTTAGATACTGGAGTGGTCCCAGAGACCTGGAAAAGGAAAAAGGTTGTCCCTCTTCACAAGAGCAGTAGTAACAAAGATGCAGGGAACTACAGGCCAGTTAGTCTAACCTCTGTAGTTGGAAAGATAATGGAGACACTTCTCAAAGAAAAATAGTGGAGCACCTAGAAGCCATGGGGGTGTTGGATCCCAGGCAACATGGGTTCACTGCAGGGTGGTCCTGTCAAAGTAATCTAATAGATTTCTTTGACAGTGTGACAAAGGCAGTAGACCAAGGAGGGGCAGCAGATATTGCCTACCTAGATTTCTGCAAAGCCGTTGATACCATCCCACATAGGAGAAGGTCAACAAGCAAGGTAGCCTGGGGATGGGGCACAAGGTGGTAAACTGGATTGAAAACTGGTTAAGGGATAAAAAAACAGTGGGTCGTGGTAAACAGAACCCAATCAGAAGAAAGGGAGGTGACCAGTGGCGTACCTCAAGGGTCAGTTCTGGGGCCGGTCCTCTTCAATGTCTTCATCAGTGACATTGCAGATGGGCTAGAGGGGAATGTTTGCCTGTTTGAAGATGACACCAAGATCTGCAACAGGATGGATACCACAGGGGGGTGGAAAGGATGGGGAAGGACCTGGAAAAGTTGGAGAGATTGTCAAAGACATGGCAACTAAGGTTTAATGCAAAGAAGTGCAAAATTATGAATGTGGGGAGGAAGAACCCTGGAGAAAGCTACAGGGTGGTGGGAGAGCTGTTGGCAGTTATTAAGGGGGAGAAGGACTTGGGGGTCATAATCGCAGATGATCTGAAGGCCACAAGGCGGTGGGGAAGGCCACTGGGATGTTGGGGTGTATTGGCAGGGGAATCACAAACTGAAGGAGGAAGGTAATAGTTCCACTGTACAAGACCCTGGTGAGGCCTCATCATGAGTACTGTGTCCTGTTCTGGAGGCCACACCTTCATAAGGACATTGACAAAACAGAGATGGTGCAGAGGATGGTGACCAAAATGGTGAAGGGTCTACATCACAAGCCTTATGAGTTAGAGACCTCAATTTGTACCCACTGGAGCAAAGGAGGCAACAGATGACATGATAGAAACAGTCAAATACCTCAAGGGTATGAACAAGGTGAAAGGGGACAACATATTCCAGTTTAAAAGCAGTGCCAGAACAAGAGAACATGACATGAGACTGATTGGTGGGCATAAGGGGAAATGTCAGGAAGTTATTTTTTACAGAGAGGTTGGTGGCTGCATGGAACAGCCTGACCCAGGAAGTGGTGGTCTCCCTTGATGATGACAGGCTTCAAACATGCATGGACAGGAATAAAGGAATATTAGAGATGGGAAGAATAGTAAAGCCAATGACCAGATAGGGTCATTGGCCACTTGGTGGTAGCATAAACAGGTAGACTGGATGGGCCTGGCAGCCCTTATCTGCTGGACAGTATCCATGTATTCTATGTATTTACTTAGAGGCACCACAGCTGTATAGAGCATTAGTTACTAACTGTGTCTTGCCCAGAACAGTCATTTAAATGCACAGGTTTTGTAGAAGCACCATACTATGAGCAGAAGATCAGTTGAATGTTCAGTCAGTAACAATGAAGAGGACAACACTGATAATCCTTGAGCTCTGCCAATAGAAAGCACCATTTGAAGTAAAGTAGAACAGACTGCAGTAGATGTGGCCATATTGTCAAACCATAGAATTGACGTACATTTTGAAAAACTCCAATTAATGATGCAGTAAATTAAAAATAAACAATCTTTCACCTCATCTGCCTGCAAGTCAACATGTTCTACACACAGTGCTCATTGTAGTTAGTGAAGGAATAGTACATCCATCTGCAAAGATACTTCCTGACCAGTTTCCTCTTTTTGAGAAATGCAGTACCAGTGCACTTTCCTCTAAGGGTCTGTTCACAAGAAGGGGTTACCAATGATGTCACCTAGTTTAAACCCTTATTTCAGAAAATTCTAGATTGCAACTGCAGTAATAATGTATGCTTTTTATAGAAGGGCATATCCATAGATAGATTACATAGTTTCAAAGCCCTAGCTGCATTCATTAGTTTAGTTTTTAGCTGGCCATGTAGGAAAAGACTCATTGTTTAGCTGCATATTGTGACATTCAGCATCACAGCATCTGCTGCTGATTATATGCAGCCTGTGCCTTACTTGTTTTGAATAAAATGTCTGTGAAACATTGTGGTGTGTGTCTTTATTACTTCTGTATGCTTTGGCCCATTTAAACACCTGCAGAAACGTTACATTTGCCTGGACAAATTGCTGTGGTGCATGCAACAAGCGTTGTCCTCTTTTAAGACTATGCTAATATGCCCCACAAATGTTTTTATTACAATTCAGTGCCTTATAGCATCCCCTGCTGCTAAGCACTGGCAAGTCATTACACTGCTGGCAAGTACTTTCCCCATTCCGTGGTCTGCACTCTCCAGAAATGAGATTTATGAATGGCACCCCATTGGTGTCCTTATTCCCGGATTGTGCGCCACCCCGACCTGACCCATCCAGCTACGGATATCCCAGCACTGAATTGGTGCCATATCATTAGCAACCAGTTCTGTCGGGCTATAAAAACATGTGCACTGCATGCCTTCAGCCCAGCCCTTTTCCCAATTTGCACTACGTTGCTGTTGAAGAGCCGTGTCCTCCCTCGCCTTCTGTGTGCACTGCGCCACGAAGAGTTTTGGGCCTGTTAGCTGCGGCCACGGTTGTCGCTCAGGTGAGTGATTTTATATTAAGTGTCCAGAGTGCCTAGTTTTAACTTTAAAATCGCTACGTGGGTGCTGTGTAGATGATGTGGGTTTTCTCCCTAATGGGCCTGTTCAATAGGTAGTGGCAAGAGATGCTCCAGAAGAGACTGCGAGGTTTCTATCCTGAATCCTTCAGAATGGCAGTGTGTGTGGGTTGTTGTGCAGATGAGGAGTGCGCCACTTCTCTGTTACGAATGTAAGATTTTTTAACAAAAATGCTGCCTCATCTCTTTATTAGCAGCTCCCAGACAGGTAAATTAGGCTGCCATTCTCTCTCGAGGCAGAACAGAAAGTCCAAAAACTTGAACTAGTTTGGCAAATTAACCAGTCCCTAGAGTCATTTTGTGATCTGTGAGTGTGGTGGTTCATTTGGGGTGGGTTAAAATACACTGCTCCTGTTGGTTGACTGCACCTGGATGGTTAGTTCTACTAATTTTGTTAACCTAGCTGGCTGGGGTTGATGGTCATTTTCCAGCTCATGTGAGGTGAAACGCTTTTGTTTGCCTCGAGGAATGTGTTTTTTTAAATTACAGTGACGCTGGAGGTTTAAAGCTGCCTTGTGATGTTATGTGCTGGCTTTTTGTTTGACTCGAGGCCTGTGGTTGGGGGGGGCCCAGGAGATGCATTTTTCCAGGCCTGTGTAAGGGAGGGGGGTGGGGGTGGAGGAAGGGTGAGGGTTGAGAAGCATGCCTGGAAATATGCATCGACTGGGGCTTGTGCTGAATTTTGTGATTGCTGGTTTTTTTTTTTTGCCTCAAGGCATGTGGTTGGGGGGGCCCAGGAGATGCATTTTTTCCAGGCCTGCCATTTTAGGAGTGCCATGTGCTTTCTTGGATTGGGGTGGGGGGTTGGGTTGGGTGAAAGGGTGTAGGCCGAGAAGTACTCCTGGAAAGATGCATCGTCTGGGGCTGCTGTGTTGACGCATAATGCCGGATTTTGTGATTGCTGCCTTGTGATGATATGTGGACCTTTTTGTTTGTTTGTTTTTATTTAAAGTGAGACACTGGGGGTTTAAAGCGCACAGGCAATAATGCTTTCCAGGTGTGCTTGTTCACAGAGGCCCTCTCAGCCATCTTGAGCACCATGGCTCGGTAAGTGTTGGATTTGCACACCTGGAACGCTAAATTCTGTGGTGAACTGTGATTGCTGGCTTTTTGTTTGACTCAAGGCCTGTGGTTGGGGGAGGGGCCCAGGAGATGCATTTTCCAGGCCTGTGTAAGGGGAGGGAGGTGGAGGAAGGGTGAGGGCTGAGAAGCATGCCTGGAAATATGCATCGACTTGGGCTTGTCCTGAATTTTGTGATTGCTGGGGGTTTTTTTGCCTCGAGGGATGTGGTTGGGGACCAGGAGATGCATTTTTCCAGGCCTGTGTAAGGGGAAGGAGGTGGGGGTGGAGGAAGGGTGAGGGCTGAGAAGCATGCCTGGAAATATGCATCGACTGGGGCTTGTGCTGAATTTTGTGATTGCTGGGGGTTGCCTCGAGGCATGTGGTTGGGGGCCCAAGAGATGCATTTTTCCAGGCCTGCTTAGGGCTCAGCCATTTTAGGAGTGCCATGTGCTTTCTTGGATTGGGGTGGGGTTGGGTTGGGTGAAGGGTGTAGCAGAAGCACTCCTGGAAAGATGCATCATCTGGGCTGCTGTGTTGACGCATAATGCTGGATTTTGTGATTGCTGCCTTGTGATGATATGTGGACCTTTTTGTTTGTTTGTTTTTATTTAAAGTGAGATGCTGGGGGTTTAAAGCACGCAGGCAATAATGCTTTCCAGGTGTGCTTGTTCACAGAGGCCCTCTCAGCTATCTTGAACACCATGGCTCGGTAAGTGTTGGATTTGCACACCTGGAACACTAAATTCTGTGGTGAACTGTGATTGCTGGCTTTTTGTTTGACTCGAGGCCTGTGGTTGGAGGGAGGGGGGCCCAGGAGATGCATTTTTCCAGGCCTGTGTAAGGGGAGGGAGGTGGGGGTGGAGGAAGGGTGAGGGCTGAGAAGCATGCCTGGAAATATGCATCGACTGGGGCTAGTGTGTTGAAATGATGCTTTGTCTGGATTATTCATGCTGAATTATCTTGTGATGGCTTTTTTGTTTAAAGCAAGACCTTCATTTTTAAAGTGAGACCTTCATGTCCCTAGTGCACCCTACCGGCTTCCCCCCACCACTAACCAACAACCCCACATTGCTGCCTCCCCCCATTAACCAGACATATCACTTCATCGGATGTGCACAGCATTCCTCTACCCCTCTGCTGGCACTATGACACTGTTTTCCTCACTTCCATTTTGTTTGCAGGCAAGTGCAGGTGGGCCTCCATTTTGTTTGCAGGCAAGTACAGGCAGGCCTCCAGTTTGTTTGCAAGGAAAGTGCAGGCGGGCCTCCATTTTGTTTGCAGGCAATTGCAGGCGGGCCTCCATTTTGTTTGCAGGCAAGTGCAGGCGGGCCTCCAATTTGTTTGCAAGGAAAGTGCAGCGGGCCTCCATTTTGTTTGCAAGGAAAGTGCAGGCGGGCCTCCATTTTGTTTGCAGGCAAGTGCAGGTGGGCCTCCAATTTGTTTACAAGCCAAGTGCTGCTCTACTCTACCTCTGCATGTGTCACCATGTGTGCTGCTCTACTCTACTGCAAGGCATCACCATGTGTGCTGCTCTACTCTAACCTCGTGCGACGCCACCATGTGTGCTACCTACTCTACCTCGTGCAGTGTCACCATGTGTGCTGCTCTACTCTACCTCGTGCAGTGGTACTATTTTGCCCTGTGCCCTCCTTGTTGTTTTATGAGTGAATTGTTTTAATATATTCTGTTTTTTTTTAAATTATGGCATCATTTCTTTTTTAATCTTGAATAGTTTTGGAAAGAAAAAGATGGATCAAAGTGAAACAAGAAGACGTCAAACACCAGGTGTGTTTGCTGCTGACTTGCTTTGTGGGGCTTTGAAGAATTGTTCTGTACCACTCACAGTAAAAGAAAGAAGTCGGCATTACAGGAATAACTTAAGAAAGGATCCACAGCGCATCCAGGAATATAAAGAAAAAGCAAAAGGACGTGCACGGAAGCACAGAGAGAAAATGACCGAAGAACAACGAACACTTGCTAGAGAGAAAAGTCAGCTGCAAATACAGGAAGCCAGGAAAAGGAAGAGGGACGTGACACCAGAAACTGTAAACCCTTCCGTAACTAAAATAACTAAACAAACAGCAGAACAGAAAAGAGAATATTGGAGAGAGAGAAAAAGAGAACAACGCATGATGATGACCTCACAAAAACGCAGAAGAATCAATGAAAAACGGCGACAAGGATACCATGAAGTAAAGAAGATGTGGACCACCAATTCTATAACCACAGTCACTAGCACCACAAACTCTATGGAAATGCAAGTGAGCATACCGTCCAGCACAACAGAAACAGAAATGGGAACACCCTTCATTACCAGTACAACCATGACATCGATTGCTTTGGACGAAAGCACAACACCAGTGATGGACCCAAGATCAGAAAGCACAATTAGAAAGCCTGTGCAGAGAGCACGTGAAGGGCTGCCCAGGTCCCCAACCAGGTTTGCTGCAACAATCTCAAAGTTATCTCCTTGCCCCTAAAACAGGCTGCCCTCTCAAGGTTCGGATGTCGCACAAACTGGACAACAAGTTAGTGGAAGTCCTTCAACAAAAATTACATTTGTTTAAACAGTGCAACAGGAAGGCAGACAAAGAACTGAAAAAAGAATTCATCAGCACGTTTCTCTTTCTGAAAAAGTACCGCCTACTACGAAGAGCAAGCACGTGCCTGGGGATCAGTTGGAGAAGAATGATGAAGGTATCGAAGAGCGCACAAGTTAAGAGGAGCACTAGGCACAAGTTGGGAATATCTGAGGAGCTGCAGAAGAAAGTAGATGATTTTTTCAATATATCAGCAACACCACTTCACATAAGAAGGCAAGATCATTCTTAGACAAAACTCTGAAAAGGCTGCACCAAGAATTCCTGAGCAGAACCCAGATGAGAAAATTGGACTAACTAAATTCAGCAGTCTCCGTCCTGATAATATTAAACTCGCACAGGATCAAAAACTGGACCAGTGTCTATGCGAGTATTGCACCAATGGGAAACTAAAGCTGTTAGCAATAAACCGATTTGTCGAGCAGAAAAAAATGGAGTGCACAATTTCCAATATTTATGAAGCAGTAGAGCTGACAATGTGCCCAAAGAAGGAAGGTGAGAAATTCTTTGAAAAGTCCTGCATTGAAAAAATTGCAAAATGTGTAGCACTTCTGCTATTGACAAATCACTGGAAGAACTTTTACAGCACATGGAACTGAGGAGGTGAAATGGCAACAGTGGGACAGTGTGACCATTTCCAGGGTCATAAATGGATCAGAAAGTAAACAAACAAGAAAAGTCATGAAGAAAAGTGGCCACATTTCGATGTCTGGTTGAAGTCTTGAAGGAGGACCTCCAGTTTTTGGGTGATATTCACACGTAGCATCCTGGCAACAACACCAATTCAAATCACTCAAAGATAACCTTCCCAACAGCTGGGTATTGATGGTTCTAGACTTTTACAGAGAACTACACATGCAAGTACCAGGATGAAATTCAGTCATGCCACTGGCACCATGAGCAAGCAACTGTTCACCCTGTAGTGACATACTACAGGTGTGAAAGATGTACAGACTTAGTTACAGAGTCACTTGTCTTCATATCTAGTGATCTCAAACATGACCACCACGCAGTCTGCATTTCGTGAACATGATCAATTCCTACCTCAGAAACATCCGTGGCATTAATATTGAGAGACAGGTACACTTTACTGATGGGTGTGGGAGTCAGTACAAATCAAAATGGACCTTCCAGAACATATAATTGTCTCCATCACTACAATAGAGCGTGCATTTTTTGGATCCAGGCATGGAAAAGGACCCTCTGATGGTGAGAGTGCAGTGGTGAAGTCACGTGCAAGCCTAGCTGTGCAGTCCCGGCAGGCTATCATTTCAAATGCTGCACACCTCTTTCAGTACTGCAAGAGGAATTTAACAAAGGAGTCTGCTATTGAAGGTTGCACTCATTACCGCAGAACATTCTTCTGGGTCGGTGATGGGAAAATTATCAGAAATGCAGGACCAGAACTAAAAACAATAGCTGGCACATGAAAGGTTCAGAGTGTCCGACCAGCGGCAGATGGTGTTGAAGTCCGAGACTACAGCTGTTTCTGCGGACCATGCAGAAAGGAGGATGGTCATTGTGAAAATGCAAGATATGTCAATGGATGGAAGAAGAGGATTATTTAGCCTGCACCTGGCTATGTGTCTTCAGTGAAGGAAAAGAAACTTCAGGGCACCCTACATTTCCTATTCCGGTCTCCAGTGCAATCATTCGCACACCCTCTCCCCTCGGATATTAAGAATCCTGGGCCACTACACTGCCATTTCCTGTCTACAATGCAATCACCAGCACACCACTCCCGCTTGATATCACACCTCCAGTGATAACCAGTGCGTCTACTGTTGTGAACCAGATTAGTGAACATGCTGCAGCCAGCACAACCAAATCTGTTTCCAGCACAGCCAGCACAACAGCCAATACATCTGTTGCCAGCGCATCTAACAGAAAACAAAAGAACTATGACCACATACAGACAAGCCAGTTTTATGCTGTCTATTACTCTAACACATTTTACATTGGACAAGTAACATCATTTGATGAAATGAAACAAGAATCTGAATGTAAATTTTGCAACGGAGCAGGGATGGCAAATTTGTTGGCCACGGCATCCAGACATTGATGCCATAAAAGGAAGACGACTTTTTTGGACCAGTAACAGTGCAAGGACAAGGAAAATTCGACATATCACCAGATGACCTAAAAACCATTGTCAAGAAACAAGAAAACTGCAACAACGTTGGAATTAACACAGAATTTGAAGCAAGTATTATCTTAACATTTCTGAATGAAAAATCCAACTGAGCATGGCTGAAGACTCATAACTTATGTGGAGCACAGAGTTACGGAGTAGAATACCAATCAAGACTACCTGACTGCCCACATCATGCAGACTTGTTAATGTTTTTTATCAAATAAATGCATGGCAGCAACCATTTATCTGCAGTGCTTCTGTGTGTCTCTGTTTGGGCAGAACCAGGGAACAGGGCAACACAGCATAAGACAATGGAAAAATAACAATACTTGAATAGAAGATTTTAGGGTTGGTGGAATTTTTACCTTGGAACACTTCAAATGGTCAAACGAAATATGTTAGTTATGCAATGTTTGGTGTTAAATGGTTTTAATATTATAAAGATATGATGCTGAGAAGAACACTGTTTTGGTGTCCAGTGTTGCCTGGCCACTCTTTTGGTGTCCAATGTTGCACGTGCCACACTCTTTTGGTGTCCAATGTTGCACGCGCCACACTGTTTCATGTCCAGTGTTGCACGTGCCACACTGTTTGGTGTCCCCTGTTGCACGCACCATAATGAGTGGCTTTTGTCTCAAGTTTCTGTTAGGCAGTTATCTCACTACATAGTTACTGTTTCAACTTTGGGTAAGAGTGTTCAGAAAAGCTTATCAAAATTATTCTACTGTGAGGTTGAAAAAATTACCTCTATGTCACACTTTGGTACCCCTTTCTTGTGAACAGACCCCTAAAGAAAAAAAACACTAAAGATAACAATAGCACAAACACTACTCCTTTTGACAGCATAACAAGTCTCAGCATGTGAACTGCTGTAATTAATAATAGCACAAGTGCTGACAAAATAGGCAAAAATACTGTATTTACTCCGATTTGAATGTTACTGCTACGGCTACTACTCTACTAGAAAGTTTAAGACACAAGAAGGCTGTGGCCCATTAGTTATGTCTCCCACACTTTGTGAGCATTTAATCATGTTTCTCTTGCCAATTTAAATGGCAGTCTAATCTATTTTAAATATTTCAAAACTGGTGGCATCAACTACATGTTGAGGTAGTAATTCCAATACTTGGATGCTCTTATGGTGAAGAAATTATTTTTTATTTGTATTTACCAATGGGACTTTTATTTGTTTGTTATGTCGCCTTAGAGGAATTTGACAATTGAAATTTTCGATACCACATTGTTCCATGAGGATTTTATCTTGTAGAATTTTATAAAGTTGAAGTAGGTCCCCCTTTACGTCTATCCTGGCGTGAGACCAACCCAGTTTCACCTATCCTCTCATCATAGTTTTTGATTTTTAAAGCTGGAGTCATCTTGGTAACATGATATTGAACCCTTTCTAACAGCTTGATATTTTTTTCAAGTGGGGTTCCAGTATGGTGAACAGAAGTCATATGAGGCCTAACATATGTTTTATAGAGTAGGAGAATTATGTTAGAATTTTATTAATAAATGATCATTTAATGCTGTTTAAAATCCGGTTCGCTGTTAAAGACACCTTTTGCAGTGCTCTGATAATGATAATGTTTGTTAATAATTATACCTAGATCTCTTTCTTTATAAGCTTTTTTAGTAAGGTGTTATTCATTGTATAATTATATTGATAATTATTGAAACCCAAGTGAAGTACAACACATTTTTCTTCATTTAAAGTAATCTTATTTTCCTTTGTCCATGAGATAATATTTTCCAAGTCCTTAACTAAAAAATTATGTTTTTCTATTGAATCCACTTCTTCTCCCAACTTTGTATCATCTGCAAACTTAGTAATGTTATTGTATATATTAGTATTAATGTCACCAATGAATAAATTGAATAAAGTGGGTCCCAGCACTGAACCCTGTGGGACCTCACTAGTCACCTGTCCTAATTCAGAGAGCTCACCATTTACTGTTACATGTTGAGTGCATTCTGTCAGCCAATTATTAATCAAGTTTGTAATTTGGTCTGCTAAACCTATGTTTTTAAATTTTTTTATTAATTCTAGATGTGGGACTTTGTCGAACACCTTGCCAAAGTCAAGAAATTACACTGACTGGTATTCTATTGTCTAAGCTATTACTAATCTGGTTATAAAAGAAAGTAAAATTTGTAGTGCAAGATCCTTGTGGTTTGAATCCATGTTTTGTAATATCATTATACCCCATATTTTGTAACTGTTCATCAGTTTTGATTTTATTATTTGTTCTAGCATTTTACAGATATCAAGGTCATACTAATTGGCCTATAATTACTGACCAGTTCTTTGTCCCCTTTGTTTAAAAAATGGGCACAACAATTGATTTTTTCCAGTCATTTGGTACATGTGAAGAAGCCAAGGCTTTATTGAAAAGAATAAGTTATTGGCACAGACAATATTGATGCTGAATTTGATACTAATTGAGGATGTATTCCATCTGGACCTGGTGAAGTATCTGATTTGATTTTTTAGGGCTTTATAGATTTCATTTGTTGTTACAAATGTACTATAGTCTTCTACAGTAGATGCATAATGAGTACCACATTTAGGATTATACACTGAGCAGAAAAAAATGTTACATTTCTGTGCTTTTTTCCTATTGTTATTTGATAGATTATTGTTGATTTTTATTGGTCCAGTTCCTTGTGAAACATTCATTTTAGAATTGACTTAGGCATAAAGGCCCAGATATTCAAATGGCTGCGCATAGGCATAACAGTGTTGTTGTATAACCCTGTCTTGACACGATATTCAAAAAAGGAAAAGTGCGAGCACAAGAATCCCAATGTGCGGAGCACATCAGCAATGTATGCAGGCGCAGGTGGGGGGGTGCCCATGCATACCCTGCACAGCCCAATATTCAGCCCAGGATGTGCAGAGCCATGCATGTGCAACCCCTACCTGTGCCAGCACAAAGTTGATCCAAAAAAAAAAAGGAACAACTTATGGCCACCCACAGGTGAGCTGCCGCATTGCAGGGCACAACATGGCAGCTGCCACCTGTGGGTGGCCACCCGAGCTCCGGCTGCACCTGCTGGTGCCCCCATGCCTGATCATGGTCATTTGTAAAATGAAAGAACCCCTATATCCCTGGTGGTCCAGTGGACCACTGCCCACCTGATCGTGGGCATTTGTAATATAAACAAGAATTATATCCAATATCCCTGGTGGTCCAGTGGACTGCTGCCCGCCCGATCGTGGGCATTTGTAATATAAACTAGAATTATGTCCAATATCCCTGGTGGTCCAGTGGACCACTGTCTGCTCGATCATGGGCATTTGTAATTAAATATGAAGAATTCTGTCCAATATCCCTGGTGGTCCAGTGGACCGCTGTCTGCCCGATCATGGGCATTTGTAAAAAAAAAAAAGAAATATGTCCAATATCCCTGGAGGTCTAGTGGTACCCCCCTCCCCACTGGCCCACTGATCCCCACCACCCCACTCCCCCGGTCAGCCAGCGGGCAGCAGCACCCACCTGCTGCCCCTGTTCCATTGACGGACACTGTCGGCAGGGCTGACGCCCATTGGTCCACAGCATGAGCCAATGGGCATGCAGTTATCGTACAACATTCCAGATATGGTGAATGGATCCCATTCACATATCTGGAATGTAGTACGGTATGGACTGCATGCCCATTGTCTCACTGTGGACCAATGGGTGTATAGCTCTACCAACGGTGTCAGTCAGTGGGCGGCGGGGTGGCAGGCAGGTGGGGTGCTGCCACCCACCAGCTGACCAGGGGGAACGGGGCAGTGGGACTCAATGACCGGGTGGGGATGGGGGGTACCACTAGACCACTAGGATCCTGGACATATTTCTTTTTTATTACAAATGCCCGTGATCGGGCAGACAGTGGTCCACTGGACCACTAGGGATACTGGACAGAATTCTTCATATTTTATTACAAATGCCCACGATCGGGCAGACAGTGGTCCACTGGACCGCCAGGGATGATAGGGATTTTATTACTTTACTCAGCCCATGATCAGGTGGGCAGGTCCACTGGACCACCAGGGATTTATGCTTTTCCTTTGTTTACTGCAGCCCGTGATCAGGCTGTGGAGCACATTGCCTGCTGCAAGGGGTGTCAGTCCCCGACGACTGCTGCCTGGCAGGGTGTCAGGTGCAAGTTGTCAGGCATCGGCGCACCTGCATGCAAATTGGTCCATATGATGACATGCAAATGGCCCCATTTGCATCTTGCATACATTATGGCCCCATTTGCATGTCAAGTTTTGAATATCACAGTTGCTGTGCATAGCGCAATGGAACTTACGCTAAGCGCATCCTGTGCTCCCTCTGACCACTTGCGCTGGCGCGGTGTACTCGTGTGCACACTGCAGGTGGCGCAGGGGTGCAATATTCAACAATGCTGTGCCATGGCGCTTGCTCCGTTGAATATTGCCCAGTCCACACCCCTGCACAGCCAGGCTGCGCTGCACCCAAGCTTGCACCACAGCCTGACGCAGTTTGAATATCTGGGCCAAAAAGCCTTGTAATTAACTTTAGTATATGCTATTTTAAATTCTAGTTTTTATTTTTCTGATTTAATAAGAGTTTTTAACTAGTTTTTTGCTCATTTTTGTAGATGTTATAGTTGTCTTCTGTATTTTCTTTTTGTAACCTCTTGAGCACCTTTTCCTTTAATTTGCTCTGTTTTTTAACATTTACAGTAAACCATGGTGGGATCTTGCCCTTGTTATTGTATTTAATATTATTAGGAACATATTTGTCCTCTGTTTCATAGAATTTATTTTTCAAAAACAGCCATGTGTCGTTACAATCAAGATGTAGTTCCTGAACCCATTTAATGTTGTTAAAAAATTGATCTATGAGAGAATGGTGATCTTTGTTATACTTTTTATAAAAAATTGGGTGCTTAATTTTGGTGACAGATACTTTATCAAACCAGTCAAGGTAATATTATCACTTGTACCAATCAGGTATTTAGAAATAATATTATTTATTACATTGTCCATACTGGTTTGAATTAAGTCTAAAATATTGTTTCCTCTTGTTGGTATTGAAGTATGTAGAGACAGTCCCACAGAGACCACAGAATCAATGAAATTGGTCTCTTTTCGATTTTCTCAACCATAAGTTCCCAATTTATACTGGGAGATTAAAGTCCCTAGTATAACTACATCTCCTTTTTCAGCCATTGTTGATATTTCATTAATAAGAGCCTTATCATAGTCATCATTTGCATTTGGTGGTCTGTAACAATTTCCTATGATAATTTTGTGATTATGTTCCACTATCATTTGTACTCAAACACTCTCTACTTCTTCTTCTGATAGAATGGAGTCCAGCTGTACTGTCTGCAGATTATTCTTTTTTTTTTTCAATTTATTAAACTTTATTGTCAATTTTTTAAATATACAAAACTAGCTAAGAAAAGGAACAGCAATCAATAACAAGACAAACCAAACTGACATGGCAGACTATTCTTAATGTAAATATATTCTCCCCTTCCCCTCCTGTCTGACACATCCTTATGATAAAATGTGTAACCAGGTATTTCCTTAAGTCATGTACTAGTATTATCCCACCAAGTCTCAGTTATACAAACAAGGTCTAGTTCTTCTTTGGTTACAAGACAATGTTATTCTGAAATCGTATGTATATTCAGACTTCTTGCATTAGTATATAAAAATCTGAATGTATCTGACTGTAAAAAGTCAATTTTCTGTGGTCCCATGTTCCCCTGTGCTGTTAGTTTAACTCTTTAGTGATGGGGCGTGGCTTGCACGTGGTAGAAATGGCAGCCTGAGATTCTCACTCCGTCCCAAACCTGGCAGTATTTATAAGAATACAATGTGATCTGAGGGTTTTGTATGATCCTTTTGATGGGAATGAGTTAACTTACCCCCCTCTGACTCATCCGTTGCTTTCGTCCTAAACAGCAATCAGTGGTTAGCTCGGGTGTGCTCCTATCTCTGCCGCAACCACAGCTGCTACAGGCCACACAGTCTGCACGATAGACCAACAAATAGGCGGAGCTCCTGATACAGCTTCCTTGGCATGCCAGGGACACCTTCTCTAACTCGGACCTGCAGCTCCAACTTCATAGAGTGGGTCTTTTACTGATACGACCCCAGGCTGCTTCGGCGAAGGGCTGCTCTATCAGGATGGCTGAATCTGGGCCTGTAAACCCACCAGCCAGCACGGCTCCTCATTCACCTGAACAAGTACAGCAAGCACAACTAAACAGCTCCCTCTCCCACATTACCATCATGCTTGAAACTCTTTGAGCAGAGTGGACAACATATGCAGGCCTTGTCCAGTAACATGTTGGCTGTTATGAACATGGAGGATAGAATGAACATATTGGAGCAGCATACAGAAACATTAGAGGTCAGTAGGATCACATAATACAGAGGCTGCAGGATCATGAGCTCAAGCTGGCTAAGTCATGGGAAAGGGCTGAGGACCAGGAAAACCAGGATGCTGAAACAACATCAGGATCCTAGGCATCCCTGAGGGTGCGGAGGGCCAAAACATGGAAAAGTTCCTGAACAAGTAATCCCAAAGTGGCCAGGAGAGTGATGGAGAGGCTCTGTGGATGTGGAGAGGCCCACAGGCTCTGTTCCATGCTGATCCCTCACCTCTCCCCTCTGCCCATTATCACTTACATCCTCAGGTACTCGACCAAGGAACACATTTTGAGAGTTGTCAGGAATCTGGGAGAAGTGTCGTGGAGAGGCTTCCAAATCTCCTTTTTCAGAGACTATTCCTAGAAAGCCACTTTCAAAAGGAAGGCCTTTATACCCATCAAAAAGTTCCTGCAGTAGCATAATTTCAGGTACAATTTTAAGAGACTTACATCCTTATATGTGGCCAAAGGTAGGAGGAAGCTGCTGGTCCAAAGTCCCCAGGAGGTGGAGGCCTGGTTGGCAAGATTTTGGCCTGGCATCATGCCTCAAACTACATCCCCCAGAAAGCTGTGGATTCCTAGGGGGTGGGACCAGGGAAAGAGGAACCAGACTGGCATGAAGAAGCTGCAGGGGGATCCTTTTTCTGGCAGAACAGCACAGCAGTTTTCTGTGTCCCCCAGAGTGAGTCCTAGAAGCAAGTTAACATTTTCAGATAATTCCCCAGCTGCTCCTCCTGAGTTGCAACCAGCCCCACAGCACAGGCCTTTAGACTCTGGCAATTCTGTAAAACCCTTACTATATGACTCTACAGTAGCCATAGGATTCGGCTAGAAAGGAGGCTACCCAAACAATACCCTGCTACTCCTCCCCCAGTGAAGCTGCTCAGAGGGGAGTCCAACTCAGGAGATGATGAATTACAGGGTGAAGGCCAAATGGCAGAAGACATGGATACCCTACAACCCCTCGACTGGGCAGCAGAGGTAGAAAATTGAACAGGAGAAGAGGAAGATGAACCCTGCATGTTAAGCCAGGGCTTATTTCTTTTGCTGAGGTGGCAGCTAAAGGACTTCCAAAAAGGGACCCTCAGGCTTCTTCCCAGTCTACTCTCCCTCTCAAGCTACAGAACATTGACTCTGGTTTTGATGTTGTTTTGTTATCTCTACATTCCTAGTGTTCAGCTCATGCTTTATTATTGCTAGTCTCTGACTGATTGTATCTGGTATGAAATGATTCCTCACCCCCCTCCTACTAGGTACAGTTGATGAGGGTAGAGTTCCCCTATGAATGGGCTAAGTTGCACTGGGTTGGGGTGCATCACCATGGGGCTTGAAACTGGCTTGCTGGGTACTTAGAAATGTAAGAGGTCCCAGCGATCGACTGCTCCCTTCCCTCTTCTTCCTCTCCTCCTGGTTCCCTAGTGGGGAGGCACCTCAGACCAGGTTGCTGGTAAGATGCTAAGGGGTTTTCACCTTGCTGCCTACACTAGGCTACTCATACTTGGTTTGGATATGAGCCTGAGTTAACTTCACAGGGTATTACATCTAATACCCTCCCTTATCAGTCTCAATAGCCCAGATAGGGAGGCTAGATAAGTTTTAGCCACCCATTATTTTTTTTTCTGTGCTGGATGGTATGGATTTTGTGCCCTACATCAAATGTGGGTGTCCATTATGGGATGCCTGCACTTTGGTTCAGACTAGTCTGATCCCCCCCAACCTTATACTACCCCACCCCTCCTCTTCCCTGTACTCCTTTATCCCTAATACCCCCCTTTTCCCATTTACCTCTTCCCCCCTCATTGGGGGCTTACTCACTTCAGATTACCCATCAGGATGACCAGGCCTGGGTATGGATGGGTCATAGTTCTTTGGTTAGAGACCTTTCTCTCCCCCAGTGTGTGACGTGAGCTAAAGTTGCTCAGAACTTCCTGTGTGGAGCCCCTAAACGTGTTTAACTCCACACCCCTTAGTGGTTACACAAATCTTTTTGGATTCCTTTATACAAAGTTGTAAAGTTGTATATTCCTTTTAACGGTATTGTTATCTGAGTGTTTAGTAACTAGTGTCATTTCTTTTTCTCCTCACTAATTACAGTTGTTACCTTTTCTGGTACTGCGCAGACTTCTGACTACTTCCATAGAGTTTCCAGTCGTGACTCTTGATTTCCTATCGACCTCACACATGCGCACACACACAAATATACCCCCCCCCCATTGCAGCTTGGGCTCTGGGCAACTCCCTCTGATACTTCTCTGAGGCTGGGCCACTTCAAGTGGGTGACTTTTACTACTTTGCTACCGACCATGTCCAGCAACAGGTTGAACGTGATGAGGTGGGTCTCCTGGAATGTTAAGAGGTTGAATCACCTAGTTAAATGGACAAAAGTTCTGCAGCACCTATGTTCACTCAAAGCCAACTTGGTGCTTATCCAGGAGACCCACCTCATGGCAAAAATGGTCATGTGGCTCAGGAAGATGTGGGTGGGCCATCTCATAGCTAGCATTGCCACTACTAAGTCCAGGGGAGTGGCTATACTCGTACACAAAGCTTGTCCATGAACTGTAGATGAGGTCAAGGCCAATACCAAAGGCAGGAGGGTGTTAGCGAGGATCTCACACATAGGGGGACGCTCTGTGGTAGGGAATATTTATGGCCTGAATGCGGATACACCTGAGGCTGTGGTGGAGATAGGCCAAGCACTCAAGTCTCTCACCAAAAATCACCCTAATACAGCTGTAATCCTAGGAGGGGACTTTAATTTCATCTGGGATATCTTTCTGGACAAGAGCAAGCCCACTCCACAAAATTACCCTAAAGCCCAGGCAGCATTGCAAGAGCTAATGGATGAATGGGGACTAATCGAACCCTGGTATAGAGATAACCTCGATGGTAGGGACTACACCAAAACACAATATTTGTCTTTATGTGATGAAGTACCTTTGGAAACGAGCCTCTGGCTCAAAGGTTGTATACTGATTCTTAAATAAATAAATAAATAAATAAATACACATACCACTCACCTGTATATGGGATGTACAGTCGCATAGACATTTGGTTAACGAACTACACAGTGGCACAGGGAGCTTTGGACACTAGCATCCATGATGTAATCATCTCAGATCATGCCCCCATCCTACTTAGCTACCTACCAGAATGTCAGGCACCTGAAAGCATCAGATGGAGATGTAATCCTCTTCGTTTCAATGATAAAGATTTCCAGGTGGCCATCAAGGTAGAGGCCAAGGACTACTTCTCCAACAATACAGGAGGTGAGGTCAACTCAAATACAGTGTGAGAAGCCTTTAAAGCCATATTAAGGGGCAGAATTATTGCCTTCTCTGCCACAAAGAATAAAGCCCGGAGGGAAGAACTAGGTATTTTACAATCTAAGCTCACCACCCTTGAGGCCCACTTTAAAGCTTCTCCACTCCCACACAAAGATAATGCACTTGTAGCCAACATCACCAGTCTTAAGTATCACATTAATTGCATACTCCAGAAACACGCCGAATGGCAGCTCCTCAGAGTAAAGCATAAATTTGGGGAAGCTAGTGAGAAAGGCGGTAAGCTTTTAGCCTACCAACTCCGCAAACAACAAGCCGCCTCAAGAATCTATGCTTTCAGGAATTCTGCAGGACAGATAGTGTCTGATCCCCTTGGCATCAATAAGACCATGAGTATATATTACCAAGCCCTCTATCAATCCAAAGCAAATTAGACCCTGAATCTTTCTCTAGGGCCTTGCAGGAGTTTTGCATGGGAGCAGACCTCCCACAAGTACCCTGGGATGCCTTCGAACAGCTAGAACAGCCATTCACTGCTAAGGAGTTACAGTCTGCGCTCATGCAAATGGCTAAAGGGAAAGCCCCAGGATCGAATGGACTTACGGTTGAGCTCTACCAAATCCTAATTGATGAAATCACCTCCCCCTGCTAGAGGCACTAAAGGAATCTCAACAAACCAACTCTCTTCCTCCCACAATGAGAGAAGCTCTCATCACCTAACTCCTTAAGAAGGCTAATGACCCATTAGACTGCATCAATTTTTGTCCCTTTTCTTTATTGTCAGTTAACACCAGGGTAGCCACCAAAATCTTGGCCAATTGTTTACTATCTATCCTGCCATCTATTGTGCACCCCTCACAGTTGGGGTTTATGAAAGGAAAGGCAGGGCCAACAATCTGAGGCTTGTCCTCAATCTCAAATGGTTGGCACTCCAGTTTGAAGCACCAATGGCAGCATTGGCTATAGACTTTTCTAAAGCCTTTGATTCAGTTGAGTGGAGGTATTTGCACGAGGTGCTGCAACTGTATGGTTTTGGTCCAGTCTTTAGGGGCTGGATTGCTACCCTGTACAAAGTGCCCATGGTCAGAATCCTCACGAATAAAAACATCTCCCCCCATTCCAACTTTATAGGGGAATGCAGCAAGGCTGCCCCCTCACTGCTTCTTTTTCTCCTTGCCGTAGACCTACTAATCTAGAACTCATACAATCCAAAGAAGTTGAAGGTATTGCAATTAAGGACCAGTCTTACCTCATCAATGCATACGCTGACGACCTCCTCCTGACTATAACCCATCCTGAGTGCTCTCTGCCCAAGGTTTTAGCCATATTACAAAAATGTTCTGTCTTATCTGGTCTCCCGGTGAACCAGAAAAACATCTTAGCTCCTTTGAACAAGTCCTGAGTGGAACTTGCCTGACAGGGATGGCGAGCAGCCTGGGATACCCCAGGGTTCTCGATTTGGGCATTATGATCCCAGCTAAATGGCGTGACATGGAAGCCTCTAATTTCTCTCCTCCTTGTTGCTCTCACAGCAGAGTTTGACAGGTGGTGGAAATTACACCTTTCTCCGTGGTAAAATTGAAGCTGTACCTATGTTTGCACTTCCCAGAATTGCCTACCTGTTTAATAACCTTCCTATACAACTTTCTCCTTGGGTATTTCAAACTTTGACAAACTGGTCTCTCTCTCATTTGGGAAGGTAAATCTCCCAGATGGAGTAAGAAAACATTAGGGCTCACTGGACAGCGGGTGGGTTAGGGCTCCATGGTTTCAAGGTTATTAGGTGGCATATCTGGTAGCGCAAGCCACCAAGTGGTTTGTTCCCTTCTCTCCCTTCCCCGCCAATATAGGTTAGGCTCAAACAAAGCTTGATGCAGGTACTTTCTCTCTTGTCTCTCTTGGCCTCCCCTGCATCCAAGGCCAGGAAAGTCACACCCATCATAGAACAGACAGTGAAGGTGTGGGTAAGGTACATGACCCTATCTCATACCTCCCCCAAGGCCAGACACCCCTCTTGGGAATATGCCCCGCTATGGCACAACAACTCTGTCTTGATAGATGACCAATTGATTTACTGGGTCAATTGGGACCTCAGGGGTATAAAGTCTCCAAGACCTCTTTATTCCAGGGAGCACCATGCTGATGTCATTTGAACAGCTCAAAACACACTACGGTCTCCCAAACAAAGACTTCTGGAAATTTCTGCAATACGAAGTGCTAACCATAGCACAGCAACCCCAAACAGGGCATAGCATGCAGTGGCTTTGGCTTAGCTCTTTACACAAAGCTTACTCCTGCGGGCCTGGCTGGGGGCATATATAGATCCATACCTGACATGCAGCCAATTCCCTTGGAATCTAGCAGGGTGAAGTGTGAAATCGATCTTGGTGTACCAATTCCCTTTCAACCTGGGAGCAGTGTCTCAAATTAGCACACACTGCATATCTGATGCTTAAAGCCAGACCCTACAATTAAAAATCCTACTCTGGTGGTACAGAACACCGCAGCACTACAGGTAATGGGCCTGCTACCCCATTCCAATTGCAGAAGATGCCAGCAAACTGGTGCCAACCTCCTACACATTCTCTGGTCCTGCTCCAAACTTAATCCTTTCTGGAGTGCAGTGTTTGAAGATTGCTCTAGAGTAGTCAACTAAAATTTCATATCACCCAATGCACTCTTGTTATTGGGGATCCGACATCTCTGAAAGAGCTTACACCTAGCCTCCAGAAATGGATGATGGTAGCTCTCCTGGAGGCCAAGCGGGCCATATTAATTTATTGGAGGAAACCATTCCTTCCCCCATTGACCTTATGGAGATCCGCCCTAGCTCAAGTTGCCATGTTTGAGAGATTATCCTCTGTGCATCTAGGAAAGCTAGATAATGCCCAGTCTAAATGAGGGCCTTACTTGCAATCACACCTGTGCCTAACCCTGCCCCCCACCCCAGTGCCCTGCAACCCGCTTGGGGAATTCCACTAACTTCACAGAAGCAGCCCTCCCCCTTCCCTCCCGTTCCCCAGAAAGTAGCATGGGGCATCTGACTGGAAACCTCTATACCTAGTACTGCTATAATTAACTGGATATAGCATAAGCAATTATTTCCTTTTCTTATTTGTTTAGTGTATCCTTTGAATAGCAGAAGTCTGTTGTTTAATTCCTGGTTAGAAAACAAGAGTCTTTTAGGCTGGTGATAATACTGTAAGTGGAACAAGATGTACATATTTGTGTGTGTGAGACAATTCTCTTTGAAGCAACCTACTTGTAGCATTGTAATAAGTCATTTTTTTCTGGAGTGTCTTGGTGATGCTAACAGCTGTAAAACTGAAAACCAATAAAGTCTTATATGTTAAAAAAAAAACTCTTTAGTGATGAATCTTTTGATCTGTTTTCTTGGTGGTTTCCCTGCTTACGCAAGTGGAGCTCGTCCCAACTAAAAAGATTATTTCTGCCATTAAATTCTTCCCAGCAGTGGGTAAGGCATGTGCATTTTTTACTCAAACATCATTTTCATAGGCACTTATTAACAATTTTTATTTTATGGTTTTTATAGTAACCTGCTCATGGTGTAAGCACTATTTCAGAAATTTCCACTGAACAGCCCTTGGATTCCAATGTGTTACATAAGTGTTCATAGTCAGATTTTATATTATTTAATGTAGTGTTGCTGATATTATTAGTACCTATATGCAACATTAGAAGTGGATTTTCTCCTGAGCCTTGTAATGTAATATCCACCATGGGGATAAGGTCTGCAATTTTAGCCCCGCTGAAGCTGCAGCATGCTTTATTAGCTTTAGCAATGCCACACACTGCTTGATCCAGATATTTAATCATTGAATCCACCCAATACAAAGACCTGCCTTGGTTGATAATTGTATTTCCAAATATTGAAGAGGGGCCTATCACAAATGCGGTATATTCATTTTCTGTGGGTTGTGGATGCATCTCCCCAGATAGTATTTTCTTCACTTTCTATAGTTTTGGGTTCACCTAGATCCTGGTGGGGAATGTTATCCTTTGATATTGATGGAATTTCCACTAATTTAGTGAATCTATTTTTTAAGGGATTTCAAAGTTCATAGCTCTCCTTCCTTTTTGCTCTTGTGATTTATCACAACTTTAGTCCATACTTCTTCCTCACTGTCTGATAATGATTCAGTTCCATCATCTCTCTAATTCTTTTATACTCCCTTTTTTATTTATACTGTTTACACTATTCATGTCTTGTTCTACTTGTTCTGCTAGAGGATGTACAGGAGGGATGTCCATATTTTCTGCCTTTTGCTCCTCAGATATGTTTTGTTGTCTGTCCAGTTGTATACTTTCCACAGTATGTAGTTTGCTTTTAAGATTGCTGACTTCTAGCTCCAATGTTTTAATATAAGTGCACTTGTTACAGATGTGATCCAAAGACTGTTCTGCTGGGCCTAAAATACATACATGCTGCACGTACTACATCTTGTTCCAATAGCACCATCCACTGTTGAAATTGTCAACTCCATTTTATCCCTACAGGAGTATAGACAAGATACTGGGCCTATGTTACATTTAGTTCTTACAGGTCCACTCTGCTAGTTTTATAATCTCTTGTCCTACTGTCCTCTCTGTCTACGCTGGTCACGCTAGAAATGAGCACAGATGCGCTTGTCTCTGCACGCATCTCCTTACACACCAATGTGTGCGCTCGCCCTGCTCATGCCCACCCTGCTTGTATGGGGTGCTTGCTTTATGGCCAGACGGGACAGGAAGTGACGTTGCACAACTCCTGTTCCTCGTTCCTCCACTCGCTACAGAAATAAAAGCCTATACAGTGAAAGATGCCACTTCATGCAGTGGACTTTCTAAAAAGAGATTAGGAGCACTTCCCTTGCCCCTGGCCTGAATAAAATGCAGAAACATAGGGAATTGCTCAATCCTAAGGTGTAGTGGCAGCCTCCACCTTCCAACAATGCTTGAGAGGATCAGCAACACTAGCAGGGTGGAATAGATAGACCCTGGTTTCCTTGGCAATGTCCTAGCATTCCTCTCACCAGAGGAGTGCAGTTACAGTACTACACTGTGTTACTACACAGTAATACCATTTCTTGCACAGCATTTAGTGGAGTACAGACAGCACTACTATCTATATCATACTGAGCAGTCTGCAAAGTACATCAGCAGATGAGTATCTGTTGTTGGACCCTCCCTTGTTACCTGACCATAGATAACTAGATCTCTTACATAAGGGAGGGGGGCCCAGTAGGGCCACCCTCTGGGTGGAGGATGCCAGCCTGTATGAGCAGAGCAAGAGGCTTAGAAGAACAGACAAAGGCCCTGTTCTCCCTCTTTGATCCTCATCACTGATCAGGATATCCATCCACCCACCCACATAAAAGTAGGGATTAGGGCTGGCAAAGACAGTTTAGGAAGTGTTGCCCCACTGTGCACTGTAGGATCACCATAGGTGTCAGGGAAAATGTTCCTGTATCTTTCCAAAGGTTTTTTCTGGGTGGTTCACCTCTTTCAAAGGGTGTATGTACAGTATGATTATTGGTTGTACTGTCACAGTCATTGCAAATGTGGTATGGCTTGAGAGTCTCACAAGGACTCACACAAGTGGGGTCTGATTCTGTTCTGGACAGGTTATCCCTAGGTTGACATGAGGTGAGGGCCCAGACAGCCAGGTGTCTGGTCCAGGCAAGTCAGTGGATAACCTCATGGGGCTCAACATGCAGGTTAAGCATCCTCCAGATAGTAGATGGGTGGTCACCACCCAACCAGAAGAACCCACTTTTCCTGGAAGCCATTGTCCCTCCAATTTCCTACTTACATTACCTAGGTCCAAATGGAGAGTGCCTTCATGGGGAAAGGATGGAATGGTATGAGACCTGCAGGTGCAATGAGAGACTCAAAGCTGTGCACGCCACTTAAAATGATGTATGCTGCGTAGCTTTATTTGTTTGTTTGTTTTAAGAACCACATAGCTGTTGCCATTAGCTCTAAGACAGTTCTTTGTTTGTGAAAGGGGAAATGATGGGGCCTACAAGACAATAGAAGGTGACACACATGCTCTCCTAGAACACAACATGCCAAATCCATTTCCAACACCACCATCCCAACAACACCTGCTCATTCAGATAGCAGTGCAACTGCTTTACATACAGTACCACTTCTATTACAAATGATAACAAGCATTATACAATGGCAAGAAAAAAATCCTGGACTCTGATTGGTCAGTCTGAGGCTGGACCCGTGATGTTATCCCAGTACAACATCACGGGTCTAGTCCCAGCAGCCAGATGACCGCATCAATCATTATGAGGATCACTCCACACAGCCCGCTGGAGTAATCCCTGCTGCACAGCACGGCTTAAGTCATCGCTCCTCCAATGCCATCTCCACAATACATCCCATTAAAACTCACTATTCATTCCAACAACAACAAAAAACGTCACCATCAGTTTTGTTTTGTCTTTTTTTTTTATAGTAAATCTCAGCGAAGTTGTTGGCTTCAGTTTTCAACACGCGGTCAGCGAGCTGAGCTGACACAGCGCGAGACCACCTGTAGTCAACCTTGCGCTAAATGTACAACTGCCATGTCATTTTTCCTTTCTCCCCTTCAACAGTAAAAAACGCATATTTTTAAAGCCGCTTCTTGTTGGCTTCACTTTACAACACGCGGTCAGCAAGCCGAGCTGACACAGCGCGAGACCACCTGCAGTCACCCTTGCGCTAAATTTACAACTGCCACCTCATTTTTCCTTTCTCCCCTTGAACAGTAAAACGCTTATTTTAAAACCATTTCTTTTCCCAGAACACAATCTTACCTTCCTCATTAAACCATCAGACATGCTGGGGTGGGGGTGTTACTGTGTTCTCAGCTGCTCAAAGGTAAACCGCAAAACAGCACAGGGACTTTGAAAGCATGACAGAATGAAAAGGGATATACAGACACTGCCACCTGCTGGCCAGCACTAGCAACAAGGGATTTTTTTTTTATATATATGTAAACATACACATTCTAAAAGCGCTTTTAAAAGAGTATTTTTATCTCTAGTTTCTTCTTTTTTTTTTTTTTTTTACGAACCCATTGTATAATAGCAATAATGCACTCCAGGTGTGTGTTGTGCTGGGATAACGCTCACTTCTGGGTGACATTATCCCAGCACAACACACACACCCTGTCGGCATTATTGCTGAATTTGTCAATGCCGAACGCTCGCTTGCAGGTATTTGCAGTGGTATTTGGCACTTGGACATGGCTTAAAAAATCAGTGACAAAGAAGTACAAGCATTTGTCAATGCTGAATGTTGCTTGCTTCTATGTGCTGTTTAGGTATTTGGAACTCATTGGAGTGCAAATATTGAAAATTGCAAACTTATGAGCGTCACGAAGAAACGCGCATAACGACGCCGTGAAACAGTCATTTTTGAATTTTTCACCAAATTTTCAACATAGCCATTTTAAGACCTCTGCTCATGAACAGTGTCACTGTGATTTTCTTAATGTGTCCCATACATTGATTTCGCACACCGACTGCGCCATTGTATGCTACATGGGCAGAAACACGTTTTGGGCAGGATGTGAAAAATGACAGCTATACTGCTCATAAGAAGGTGTGGTAAAATGGCAATGTTGAAAATCTGGAGTGAAAATATTGAAGAATTCATGAACTACACAGGCGTGTGTGTGGAACTACGCCAGCATGCGCTTATAAAACAGTCATTTAGGAATTTTTCACAAATTTTCAACATAGCCATTTTAATATCTCTGCTCATGAACAGTGACACTGTGATTTTCTTAATGTGTCCCATACATTGAGTTTGCACACCAACTGTGCCATTGTGCGCTACATGGGCGGAAACATGTTTTGGGCAAGATGTGAAAAATGACAGCTGCACTGCTCATAAGGAGGTGTAGTAAAATGGCAATGTTGAAAATCTGGAGTGAAAATATTGAAAATTTGCGAACTTACGAGCCTGCGTAGGAAGTGCGCAATGCACGCTCATAAAACAGTCATGTTTTGGAATTTTGGCACCAGATTTTCAACATGGGGTTTTTGGGACCCCTTCTCATGAATGATGTCACTGTCATGGTGTTATTCAGGCCTGAAGGGTGATTTCGTGCAGTGAATGTGCAGTGACTGCGAAATCACCCTTCGGCCCAAATAACGCCATGACAGTGACATCATTCATGAGAAGGGGTCCCAAAAGCCCCATGTTGAAAATTTGGTGCAAATATTCCCAAAAATGCCTGAGATATGCAATAAAGTTGAAAACCCCTATCTAGCTCATTATACAGCTTACCGGCATTTCCTCAGTTCACGGTCGGCTTTGAAGAGTGCAGACGTGTTCCCAGTCCACTGAAGATCGGCGTGCTGAGCTCTGGAGGTAAGTATGGGGTGGGGGTGTGGGGAGGCAGGGTGCGCAGTGGGTGGGTGCGGGTTGTGGGAGGGGGCTGGGAGATACGCCATGGGACTGTTTTTATTTTGCAGGTGAAAAAAAAAAAAGATGACGTGGGACGTTTTCCACGCTGGGGTGGGCTCCCAGCATGACAGAAGGATGGCTGGGGGGGCCGTGGAGCCGACAGGGGATTGGGCACCCCTGTCGGCAGACAACGCAGGACGTTTGCCACGCCAGGGTGGGCTCCCAGCGTGGCAGAAGGATGGCTGGTTGGGGCCGTGGAGCCGACGGGGGATTGGGCACCCCTGTCGGCAGATGACACGGGATGTTTGCCATGCTGGGGTGGGCTCCAGCGTGGCAGCAAAGATTTTGGGGGGAGGGCATGACGCGGTGCAAGCACGCAGCGGTGGTTTTCTTTGAAGAGAAGACCACTGCTGTCATACACAGCACCGGTGTGGATTGGTGCAGGACTGCCACGCCTGCTCAAGGGAGCAGGGGATTGGGCAGGAGAGGCACACCTCCAAAGTGTCCCATTCTCCCAAGACGCTCCTTGCGCATGCGCGCAAGCGAATGTAAAAATGACATTGATATATCAGACCTCTCATTGATTGTAGATAATATTCAAATTTTTATGTTATTTCAAAGTTTCACCAGGAAGACATACTGAGCAGGGAATGTTCATTTCCAGATGCATCCTGGGAGAAGGGATAGGACAACACAATATATTTTAGAGGTACAATGATAATACAATGCATGCCAGTGCAGGCTGAAACAGCAATTGCAGAAATACAAGTGCTTTTTCAAGTAATAGATACAAACTTGACTTTTAGTACAAAATTAAGTTACAGTAAAATACACATAGAACAGTGCTTGGGTGACCATTCACAACAAGGCTGTGTTTCCATCAAGGGAGTTGATGACATCAGAGAGACCTCTTGTGTGATCTTGAGGTCTCGTTGATGCTGTCATCAACTCCCGAGATGGAAATACAGGCCTTAGTTGTGGATGGCTACCCATCCATTGTTTTACATAGTATATGATTAGCACTTATTTCTTTTTTCTTTACTGTTCTTGCAGTTATTCTGTCTGGTGCTGCTCCGCTGCTGATGGCTCCTGCTTCTCCCTGCTCGGCTCCCGCGCTTACTTGTTCCACTTCTGTTTGCTGTTTTTAGTTTATGCACTGTTTATTTTTAAATCAAATTAAAAAATGGTTCAGTTTTGTGCCACACAGACTAGTAGGGTCCACTGATCGGTACTCAGTAGATTGCACTGCCATGTTTCAGCTACTTTGTAAGTTTTGAGCCACATTGACTGAGCTGACTGGGTGGCAAGTACAGGCATAAAAGTTGCTCTACTATCGATGTGCTGTCTGAAAGACAGTACAACTTTGACCTTTGAACTGTCCTACAACAAGATTTTGAAAGCTACTGATTTCTATCCATAATAAGCCCTAACCATATACTATAAAATGACAGTGACACTGGTGTTATTACTACACTGGTATCAGTGCCTTCTGTTCCCAATGCTTCTGCTATATGCCTTTTTAACAAGTCCAAAAAGTCCATGAAACAGATTCTCAAGAAGACAAAAATGAAGGGTGTAAAAAACATGTAGCATTTTACTTTGCTTCCAAAAGCTGTAACAATAGCTATCAATGTGTGCACTGCAAAGCTCATATTAGTCAAGGTAGGAAAACAAGCCATCTAACCACCACGTGTTTTTTAAGCCATATCAGAAATGTCATTGTGACTTTTGTAATTCAGGCAGTACTAACCACTTCAGATAACCCAGGCATTTAGCAGAAGCAAGCAATTACTTTACAAGCTTTTGACTCAAGAGGGGTCTTCTCTTCAGGTTGTCCTTTCTCTTGAACAATAACAGCATGCAGAGATGAAATGATCACTGTTGACTTTTAACGTTTACCTTATGATGAAGGCAATGGTTTCAAAAATGTTATAAAGTAACTCGAAACCTATTACATTATTCCATCTCGTACCAGCTTTAGCCATAGTACAACACCATGCCTTCCATCTACAGTGCTGTGAGAGAAAACGTTTGTGGAAACAGTGTACTTAAAGTGACATTCTTCATCTCACTTCTCACATCAGGACAAACACTGCTGCTTGTATTGCATACGTGTCTTTAACAGCTCACTGTGTACTGTTTTCTGAAAATGAAAAGCAAGAGAAGGATATTACTGAATCTGATTCTAACACTGATGGTGCTAGTGAGTTAAAAAAATTGCCCTATCGCATGTTACAGTGCTTGGTGAAAACATAATGTTGCCAGTATCATACAGAATATAAACGCTATGGAGTGAATAGGTGGATATATGTAAATAAACTAAAATCTGGTCCGTTTGTTACTTATAATGCTGGAAACATGGTAAAAGACATCAGTGTGCGTAGTGAACATGTTCCTTGTTGTGCACACACTGCATATCTCATATTGTACTGGAAAATATCTCTATCAGCTAATCGGAATGTAAAACAAGGCTTGGGAGAAGACATGACTTTCTAGCACCAGAGGACTGGAAGAATTATAGGAAACTTAGAAATAAATACATGGCTGGGGTAAGAGAAGCAAAAAATTTTTACAGGACAAAAACATCAGAGTCAGCAGACAACCCTAACATGTTTTGGTCTATTATTAGGGACCTAAATGGACAAACTAAAATTAATACAGCTATTCAGCTTTCTTCAGACTGCCTCTATCTTATCTATGTCCTTGTGGAGATGGGGTGTCCAGAACTGGATGCGGTACTCCAGATGGGGTCTCACCAACTGTCTGTACAGAGGGATAACAACTTCTTGTTTTCTGCTGCTGATGCCTCTCCCTATGCATCCCAGTATACCCCCAGCCCTCCCTACTGCCTTCTCACATTGCTTGCTAACCTTAAGGTCATCTGATATGATTACCCCCAGGTCCATTTCCTTTTTGTTGTTGTTACTACCTCCCCCATTGTGTATTCTTCCCTGGTTCATGTTTCCTGGTGCATTATTTTGCACTTCTTTGCATTGAATGCAAGCTGCCATACTTTGACCATTCCTCCAATCTTGCCAAGTCACTTCTCATCCTTTCCAGCCTCCTTGTGTATCAACCCTGTTGCAGATCTTTGTGTCATCTGCAAAGAGGCATACTTTTCCTTCCAGTCCCTCTGCAATGTCACTTATGAAGACATTAAAAGGACTGGACCCAATACTGAACCCTGCAGTACCCCACTAGTAACCCCTCTTTCTTCAGAGTGGACTCCATTTACAATTACCTTCTGTGTCCTGTTGTCCAGCCAATGTTTTACCAGGCTACCACCCTGGGACCCACTCCCAGGCTGGTTAATTTGACTATTAATCTTTGTGTGGGACTATGTCAAATGCCTTGCTAAAGAAGTCTAGGTAGGCCATGTCCACAGCCCCTCCCTGCTCTACTACTTTGGTCAACCAATCAAAGAAATCTATTAGATTCATCTGACATGACCTTCCCACTGTGAACCCATGCTGCCTTGGGTCCTGTGCCCCACTGGCCTCTAGGTACTCAACTATTCCTTCCTTCAGAAATGACTCCATCACTTTCCCTACCACAGAGGTCAGACTGACAGGTTTGTAGTTTCCTGCCTCTGTCTTGGTTCCACTTTTGTGAAGGGGAATCACATCTGCCTTCCTCCAGTCCTCGGGTACAACACCATACTCCCATGATTTATTAAAAAGAGTAGCCAGTGGTTTCACTAGTTCCTCCCTTAATTCTTTTAGAATTCTGGGGTGAATTCCATCAGGCCCCATTGCTTTGTCCATCTTCAGTTTTAGGAGTTCTTGCAGAACCCTTTCTTCTGTGAAAGGACTGGGAATGACCCCCCTATCAAGAGTGCTTCTGTTAATTGGATTAGGCACTTCCCCATCTCTTTTGTGAATACTGAGCAGAAATATTCGTTCAGTATCCCTGCTTTTTCACTGTCCCCCTCTGCCCACCCACCGTTCATTCTATTCAGCCTCACTATCCCTCCCTTTGTCTTTCTACGCTCGCTGATGTACCTATAAATGGTTTTATCCCCCTTCTTAACCGAGTCGGCTATCTTTTCCTCAGTTTGGGCCTTTGCTATTCTGACTTCCCTCCCTGCTTCTTTCTGCCTTAACTGGTACAGCTCTCTGTCCTGCTCCTTCTGTGTTTCCTTATACTTCCAGAATGCTATATTTTTCTTCCTGACTTTCACAGCCACCTCTTTTGAGAACCATAGTGGCTTTTTCTTTCATTTTGATTTGTTCATTTGCTTCACTCAAAGGCTTGTTGCATCTGTGATGGCAGTGTTGATGATTCCCCATTGTTGCTCCACACCTCCTTCTAGCCTGTTTACTAGTGCTTTTCTGAGGCACTCTCCCATCTTGCCAAAGTCAGCCCTCCTAAAGTCCAGTACCCTCACTTTTGTATAGCTTGACTCTGTAGCTGAGTTTAACGTGAACCACACTGTTTGATGGTCACTTGTTCCCAGATGGCAACCCACTTCTAGATCTGAGATCCTCTCACTGCCACCATTTGAGAGTATGAGGTCTAAGATTGCTCCCTCATGAGTGGGTTCCGAAACTAGCTGTCTGAGATCTGCCACCTGTAGGGCATCCAGAATGGCCCTGCTCTTGGATGTGGCTGCAGCAAATGTGCTCCAGTTAACATCTGGCATATTAAGGTCCCCCATCAACAGTATCTCCCCTTTCTCTGCCATTCTAAGAATGCCTTCTATCATATCCTTGTCCATTCTCTCCCCCTGACATGGGGTCTGTACACAACCCCTGTGCGGACTGTGGTGCCCTTTCCAGTCTCCAAGGTGACCCACAGTGCCCCTCTCCTCCTGTTTACTCTTTTGCTCAGTTGCTTTTATCCCTTCCTTTACATGAGAGCTACTCCTCCCCTCTTCTCCCTGCCTGTTCTCTCCTGTGGGTTATGTACCCTGGTATGTTAACATCCCAGTCATGGTTCTCTGTGTACCATTTTCTGTGACTGCTACGATATCCAGGCATCCCTCTTCCATCAAGGCCACCAGCTCAGGGAGTTTGTTGCCCAGACTATGGGCATTGGTACTCATTACCCTCCATTTTCTAATGGCCTTACTCCTTTTTGCCCCATCCCTGTCCTTCTTGCCTTTGTCACTTTCTCCATTTACCCCTGCCCTTCTCCCTATCGACACCTCTATGTTGGTGTTTACCGCACTTACTACCATGATTTTTTTGGTGGGCTAGGATTTCCCTGCTCCTTTCCAGTGCCTCCCCCTTGGCTAGTTTAAATGCTTGGCTTGTTTAAATGCTTGCCAATGAAGCATTTAAACCTATCACCTAGGATCCTAGCCTACGAAAGTGTCTTGGGCCTAGTCTAAGACTACTTAAATAAAAGGTTACTTCATAGGAAAATCGATCCCTCATCAAGGCCTTCATGCACCAAAACTAAAGGATCCATGCACTTCTTCAGCCAGCTTGTGCCTACTCATAGGAATGAACTGCCGTCTGAATTTAGATTGCTAAACTCACCCCCCACTCCAGTAGTAGCTTTGAAACACTGGTTTTCGCATTATATATCAATTGAGAATATTTGTTTATGTTTTGTAGAAATTGTTCAGTATTTGTGTATGTGTATAACCTTGTATAATTTGTATAACTACTGTATGTATGTAATAGGCTGTACATTGCTCGTATTGTATGTATTGCTTCTTGTATGTTTGCTTCACAAAGGTCACCATTGTAAATGAGCTATGCTCAGTGGTCATCATAACCTTAAATAAATAAAATAAAATGAAATTTACTGTCCCATTATTCTATGATAACTGGACAGTACAGTAGACTGAGTAATGGGACAGTGGCTTTGCATTCTGATTAGCTAGTACACAGAGCCTGCTCCTAAAGAAGTTAGGTTTATTCCACGTACTTTTCTTACATACGTTGCTAGACTAAATAATAGTAAGCACAGATGTTCTCTATATACTTGTTGAAAACTGTTTTAAACTATTAAAAAATGAAACTAAAACCTGACCCCAGTCTTTTCTATTCACAGAAACCGTAACTACAACACACACCTAACTTCACCTTTTTTTAATCAAAGAGGGCATAGTTAGAGATCATAGAAGAGAAAAATAGAGATAGGGTCGTATGACAAATTTGAGAGTGAGGGTCTTATGACCCCCTATGACCACCCAGTGATAATTTTTAATTTGACTCCAAAATATATTTCCATGATATCAAATTAACCTTGTGCAGTTGCTGTTTTTTTCTGATTAACTTTATTTTTTAAGGCCTTTCATAGCTCAATAGAAGAAGGTGGGCAGCTACTGTATGGAAGAGTGCTTACCAGTCACTCACTGAGGGATAGACATGCCAAAGTATGTACCAGGGTGGCCATGAGGAGTTGTATGGGTGTTAGGGCCTGGGGGTTAGGTTGGAAGTTAGATCCCGGGTCGCACCTGAAAATGGGCATATGTTTGTCTAGTGTGTTTATCTCATAAATAAAACTTAAATAAATGAATTATTTTAGTTCCTCCCACAGCACAGCACAAAAATGGAGACTGTCCATGGAGGAGGGAGGGCTGTATGGTACTCCCACCAAGTGGCCAGGAGAGGCTCATGGGTGCTGAAAAGTGAGCATGTGATGTAGGTTTTTTTGTCCTCACCCCTCTCACTCACAGCACAGAGGAAAATGGCAGCCATTTCATGAGAAGTAAAGACTGTGCTGGTTGCCCACTCAGGGACAATCATGCTAAAGTATATACCAGGGTGGCCATGGAGTGGCGGAGTGTAGCATGGGCGCCAATGAGTGGATAAGGATAGACATTGTTTTTTTATGTCACCCACAGCACAGTAGTATAGTGTCTGGCTGTAGAGGTGGGAGGGCTGTGCCAATTTCCAACTGAGGGGCCAGCATCATAAAAGCTGTACTGGGGAGGCCATGGGGGAGGGAGAGAGAAAAGGAAAGAGTGGGGGGTTGTTTCTAATGTATGGACTGGTTAAGGGTAGAACTTCCTGACAGTGAGTGGGAGGAAGGGTTCTGATTGTGTGGCAGAGGGATACTGGTAGTACGGTTGGGCAGGTAACTACCAGTAGTGTGTAAGTTAATAGGGCTTTTGAGGGATGTCTCTTATGGTATAAGAGACTCTTAGCCTGATGTCTGAGTGAGAGGACTGCAAAGCAAAGCTGAGTGGTTCTGTCTGCGCAAACCTAAGGAGAGAACACTCTTATACCACAAGAAACAAGGAGAGGCTTATACCATAAAACACTTCATTCAGAGGCCCTATTAACTTATAAATCACTTGAGTTTAGTGTGAGTGATTAATAATAAGTTAAAGCAGCAGTATTTGTTAGCAGCCATTTTTTTTGTCAATAATGTTCATCTGGAAAAAAAATCAAGATACACATTTTTCTTTTCATATTCTTTCATTCCTAACCCAATATATGGGATTTTAAAGTTTTTAAAGTTTCTGATCCTGTGCCATGCCGACCATGAAAAAATTAAATATATTGGCACTGTGTTGTGCTGCTTGCTATCAGAAACATGTGATAGCTCCATCTTAATAAATATACCATATAAATCTAGCATGTACATTCAACATTTAACCTCAGCTGAAAAGATTTTTAAGAATTGCGAGTGGCGTCCATCTTTAATGATGTGAGTCATTAATTAAATAATTAACTAAAACTAAAAATACACTGAGCATGAATCTTAGGATGTCAGAAATATATTTTTTCTAAAAAAAACTGTATGATGAAATTTTTTGCTGACTAACAAATACTGCTACTTTGTCTTTTTTTTTTGATGCCGTCCTCCCCCCGTCATTGAAGTGGAGCACTCCTTCCCTGCACTCCCAGATGAGAGCACACTGTACCCCATATAAGAGTTACTGTAGCTCTGCATGCTGATTGTCTGAAATCCCCTTAGTGTTTTATAATTAGTGATGAGGGGCTACCGGTAGTGGAGTTAGGCACCGGACCACCAGTATTGTGATGGAGGGTGAGGATGGGGGTACTTACAGTGAGATTAGGCACCTAATCACCACTAATGTTAATGATCATGGGAGTACCTGTGCCTGAGTAATGTGAAAAAATATAATAAAGCCCTTCAAGACTGGAGTGACCACCACATCAGGCACTGAAATCAAAGTCCTTCAAGGTGGGAGGGACAAACGTGGTAGGCATTGAAATCAAAGACATTCAGGGCTGGAGGGTCCTGCTGTGCTGCAAAACTTGCCATTTCAACTGATTCATTTTAACTCAGGGCTGAAGGGACCTGCATGTAATATAAACCAGCACAGACAAGCATTGGAAGCAGGAGGGTGGGGTACAGGAGAGAGCTGAACAGCATGACACCATTGGATAAGTAAAAAGGTGTAAGCAGAAATAATACATTGTGCACAGGGATAGGCATTGCTGGTCACTTTGAAAAATGTGCATGTGAGTCCAAACCTACATTATGACCAGGGCAACACTACTGGCTATGGAGAAACAGAGGCTCATTTGTATATGCATCACTGGCTCACAACCTGAAGCACATCTGTAGCCCCCGTCTAAGTGTTAGATTGCATAAAACAAGGGTGCTAGCTCAAATGAAAATATTCAAGTGCAAGAACCTCCAACTAGTGTGAACATTATGACCTGGTTCATTATACCCAACACAAACCTGGATGTCAAATATGTGGGTGACAACCTGATTTATTATACTACCCCAAGAGTAAATCTTAATCCCGGTTTACAGGACCTCACATAAATCCAACAATTTGTGAGTTTCACAGGACAAGAAAAGATAACAAGGAGTCTGTGCTTAATCATTCAAGAGACAAGAAAATTCAGTTACTCAGTACGTATTTATTTAAGTAACACAGACTTGAAAAGAAGAGGCTATATAAGCAGTTAGCAAGTAATTCAACAACAGTCTCTTCAAATACTGTACATTGGCTCCCGTACTCTATCCTTAGAAGCCAGATACAGTACATTGGCAACCAGTATTTACCCTCCACCTGGTGGGGAGTACTAGAAAGGTATGTTCTTTAAAAAGTGCCTTTTTAGTCAATACCTTCTTAATGACAGTCATGGGTCCAGCCCATTGCATACCTAGTCCAGATGATGACAGTTTATATTGTTCTTAGCAAAATAAGCACACAACCGGGAAAGAGATGGGAACAGGATGAGCTCAGAGAATGCTGATGGTGACAATTGTAGAAAATCTGTTAATATGCAGGATAATGACTTGGGAACAAACCCAGAGAAAGCACAAGCACTTTATTGTTTTCCATCAATACAGGGAAGTGGTACATCAAAACATGCAAGAAGTATCCAGGGGGAGACTAAGGTTCACTCAGCCTTGCTAAATGATAATGCAAGGCAACACACCTGAAGAGAGAAATGAGCCAACTGTATAGCTGGAATATTTAATTGAACTCTATGGTGTGCCCCCTCTTTATCAGGAAACGACCTCAAAATTGATTGATTGGATATTAAAATTAATTAATGATATAGGGGCTGTAGATAAATACTATAGTACCTACCCACTTAATAAAAAATACCAAGACTATGTATTGATTTATTGCCAAACTCAAGCTGAAGCAGATATAATATGGCAGAAAGAACCAGATTTTGAGTTAAGGGGCCTCTATATTCAGCCACCTCAGGCAGTTCATTACATGTAGAACAAGAACAGGGTATCTTTGAAGGTACCAAAAGCTGGTATGATAGGACCTTGGATGTTATGCAAAATTATACAAATGAATGGACTTGGTCTTGGGAAAATAAATCTATATCAATCTTTGGTTGGAAAACTTTGGAATGAAATACTATAGGGAAGATTAAAAATGAATTAGCTTTCTTTTTATCTAGAATGTTAGACATAAATGTTAACAGGAGTGTTATAGAATGGTTAGAGTGCATCGTTCAATGCATACTGTTCACAGCTGGATGTCACATTTAAGAATCCAAATCTAGCCAGACTGATAGTTAATAGGGCACCTATTTTGGACCAGATAGGCTTATATATTGTGGAGGTTGGAACCCTGATCAAAGATTAACCTGTCACAGAGGAAATTTGAACGTTTGAGAACTCAAATAAATATTCATGTTTAGAAAGCAACAGTTCAAATTGACAGACTATGAAACAGGGGTTAGACCCAGTTTGCTACAGGGAAGTTAAGGAACTTTCCATTATATCTTGGAATTTAGAGGGCCTGACTCTAAAACTTACAAATAAAGATACTAAGAAATTCTTGATGATGTATGACATAATGTGTCTTCAGGAAATGTGGTGGATGGACCAGAACGCCTCACTTTTACAGGGCTATTCTGGATATATGATTCCAGCCATAAAGATAAAACAAAGTGGATGGTTAAAGGTGGGGATTATAACATATGTCAAGACCTGATTAAATTTCAGGATTTCCCAGTTAAATTGTCCCCTTAAAACCACCCTTCCATTAGTATTGAAAAACAGAGCCCAAAAATTGATTTTGATAAATGTGTATATTCCAGCATTAGCACGAGCTGTGCTAACACAGCATAATTGGGAAGAATATACTAAATGTATTGAAGAAATCAGAGATCAATATGGCACCCATGAAATAATAATACTATGTAACTTTAATGCACGTGTATCTAATGAGAATACGTTGGTAAATACACATTCAGATTTTTTATAAAATTTGCATATTATAAATCCAAAATTAGGACAAATAAGACAGTCTAAGAACCTTAGAATTAACAAACAGGGTAAGAATCTGTTAAGAGCAATGGAGGGCACATAATGTTGTATCCTAAATGGAAGGTTGTTAGGGGATTTGGAAAGGATATTTACATTTTTGGGACCCAATGGCTCCTCCTCCTTAATAGAACTTGTCTGGTCAAACATTACAGCGACGAGAAAGGTATCAACATTGTCAATCCTTGATTGTGCTGAATCTGCACATTTTCCAGTAAATTTAAAAATGTTAACATTATCAGGGAATAGTGGAAGTGGAAATATTAATCAACTTCAGAATAATCTTGAGATATTAAATCTAAAGAGAATCAGATGGAAGGCTAAAAATACTGACACATTTAAAGAGATGTTTTATATAGGAGATCTATATGATAAACATTCAGGAACTGTACTACATTCAGGACAGATTGAACATATTTATGATAGATGGCAGGAAATTAATATACTTATTAGACCTCTTTTCTTGGAACCAAAGAAGATAAATACTGAAACTTGTTCATGGTTTAATCAGACTTGTAGAAGAGCCAAAAGTCAATTATACAAATATGTATGATTTGTCAAAAAACACCGTGCCAGGTCCAACTATTACAAGTTAGGTAGGTAAATGTTTATTTGTTCAGTCGTAGACCATTATAAAAGTTAAAAAAGACTCACAGTAAAATAAAATAATATAGCAGTTGTTCACATAATACACCATTATAATAAGCTGGGCAAAATTTTCATTCAGCACATTTTAGAAATTGTATAGTGTACATTCAAGTTTGCTCTGGACATCTATTCATACTTATTGAGGATAATAGAAACAGCTGTAAAATACGATGCACTTGTTTAATTATATGCTCATCCTGTACTGTCAGCATAATCCTTAATAAAATATCTTTATCTAAGGTTTCAATATTTGCCCACAATGGCAACAACCAGTAACTTCTGGGTTTATTACACAAGGTACAAGTAAAGACAGCATGTGATAGATTCTCTGGTTCTGCATTATGACACTTACAATAGCTTTTAGTAGGATCTTTTAGCTTATTATATCTAGCTTTCATGACATTGCTTTTAAAGAGTTCTAGTCTATATAACAGTGCCAGTGGCTCAGTAGGTAGCACACTCGCCTCTGAGGCCAGGAGATCAGAGGGCTGTGGGTTCAGTTCCTACATCTGGCACTTGGGTTAATATCCCACTACTGACACTGTATTGCAACATGAGAGGGGTGTTTCACTTCTGAGGTGCCGTCTTTCGGATGAGATGTTAAACTGAGGTCCCATCTGCCTGGATTGGTGGTAGTTCAGGTGGATGTTAAAGATCCCATGGCACTTATTGAAAAGAGTAGAGGAATTTTCCCAGTGTCCTGGCCAAATTTCCCTCATTCACTAAAAATACCACCAACAGCTTAATCTGGTTCAAGGTCAGTTGGCATTCATCTGTATCCCCTTCCCCCCAGGTCGTGTCTGAAAATAGACAGGATTTGTCTAGTGCGCTTACCCAGTCAACAAAAACTAAATAAAATAAATATTTTGTATAAAGAACTCTTAATTGTGGCTCCTGCAGAACATCCAAATAATACCTGTAGACATATAAGTTATCCTGTTCTACTAACCAAGTAGCAATTTGTAACTTTGCTATATTTTGACAGTCAAGGTCCTTATACTATTCATAATTTTATTTGCACAGTATTTCTAATATTTCAAACTTATTTGGACCTTCTTCTCTCTGTATTTATTTAAATATTGTAGTCCATAGTCAGATAGCGCTCTTTCAACTTGGGTATACAATTCTGATTTTTTGCAACCAATGTCCTTCAACCTTTTCTTTTCTTGTAGACATTCTTGGATAATCTGTTTTGTGACATCATTGCAATATTAATCCAATAATTTAATAGTTTGATAATTGCTAAAGCTTCTAGGGTGGGTAGACCATGTTCAACTCTTAGAACTGCAGGAATCGATATCCCTAAACCCTTAGCTGTTCTAAAAAGTTTATTTAATGGAATTTCTAGTGGTTTTACTTTCTTACAACCCCAGATCTTTATCAAGTATAACGCTTGTGAAAAATACCTGGCTCTCACTGCTGTTAATAGTGAAGATATGGAGTAACCACCATATCTTATATTGAATATCTGAAGAGCACCAGAGGTTTGTTTGAGTTTCATAGTTAAAGATTTTGAATGAGGAGCCCAAGAGCCCTGGTTTGAAAAGATTAACCCCAAGTAGACATATGACTTCACTGTTTTAATTTTGTTGGCACCCACTGACCAACTTTTAGAAATGTTTCTTGAACCAAAAATGACCACCTGACTCTCATCTACATTTGCTCGTAGGTTGTATGTATTCACAAAATCACTCAGGATATTCAATTTGTTCTGTCAGTCAGATTTTGTCAATGAGAACAGGGCCAAGTCATCAGCATATGCTAATGCCGGACATATTCTGTTATTAATAAGTGGGGAGTCTGTATATGAATTCTATAGATCTATAAGTAATTGATCTATATAGATACACAATAACACTGGGGCCATAACATATCCTTGTCTAACTCCTTTGTTAGTTCTAATCCTTTGCATAAGCTGGCCTAAAGTTCCTACTCTTATCTGTGCCCAGATGTTGTGATATAGTTCTTTTACTGCACTTATAAGTTCTGGCGGGAAACCCTTATAAACCCTCATAATACATGATCTGCCATAGTTGAGTGCACAACACATTATCAAAAGCGACACTAAAATCTATGAATGCCACATATAGTTTTTGATGCCTTAATTGTATATATTTTTCAATCAGGTGAATCAGTATAAAACAATTATCTGATATACTGTAACCAGCTCTAAAGCTAGCTTGCAATTCCTAGAGATTCTCTAAACTCCTCAATTGTTGCAGTAATCGATCCAAAATCATTTTAGCATAAATTTTCTCAGTTATATCTAGGAGGGAGATTGGTCTGTACATACTAGGATCTGATCTATCTCCTTTTTTAAATACTGAGATGATTATAGCTCCCTTCCCTTCCAAGATATGGGTATTCTATCATTTAGATGACATAGATTAAAGAAGGGTATAAGTAATTTAGCCCACAATGAGGGGACAGCCAAATATATCTCGGGAAATTGAATCTGGTCCTGGGGCTTTTTTTGTTTTAAGATTGACAATTGCTAATTAAACTTCTTGGTAACTGAAAGGAGTAAGACAATTTCTGTTCACATCCTTTTCCCAATTTTGTACAGGGTTTTGACAATTTTGGTCAAAGAAAAGGGACATATAGTGCTCAATCCATTGGTCCACAGATATAAGAAAAAAGTATAAAAAGATATTAGAATTACAGAAGTCAAAATATCAACAACTTATGTGGCACAAACCTAAGATGGCCATACAAAAAAGGACACAAAACAATTTTGGACCCTTTTAAGTCAAGGGTTCGGTCATTACAAAGCAACCTTAGAGGCCAAAATAACACCTCAGGTCTGGGTTTCATATTTTAGGGATCTGTACTATTCAAATACTATAATTTTAAGAACAACTAATTTTACTGATAATAGATACTACCCAAAACCTATTTATATAAATGAGAATGAAATTAAAAAGGTACTACTCTTACAGAAATATGTGTGCTGCGTACATGCAGAATGCATGCCACATGCTTAATTGTACAAGGTTTACATGCAGTTTGCATACACAAAGTGAACCTAAGTGAACCAGGTCTAAAAAGAAAATCAGGTTCACATGCTGCAAGCTTGACATGTGTGCAGCAGGTAAGCTGGTGCGAACATCTTCTAAAAATCACATCAGGTTCATGTGTTGCACACTTGACATGAGTCCAGCAGTTAAGCTGGTCTGAACATCATTTAAAAATCACATCAGGTTCACATGCTGCACACTTGCTATTAGAGGTAGGTGAAGTGTGCAAACTTCACTCAACAAAATATTCTAAATGTGCGCTCTCAAGGCATGACATAATATGCAAATTAGCCTAAATAACTGAGGCCAGATCGAATGTGATGTGTGGAATTTTACCCATGAAATCCATACTTCCCACACAGACTCTGGCTACAAGATATCTAGCACCACCCATCAGAAACAACAATTCCCTCTCACACCCAAACACCTCCACGATTGCTGGCCACCAGTCAGCCACAGCCCACATGTAAAAATACATATATATATTTTTAATTAAAGCCCCATTCCCTGGTGTCTAGTGGCCCCCTACCCCACACTGTCATGTAGTACCCCCACCCTGCTCCCCAACCCCGAGTCTGATCCATGTTAAAAAAAATTATTTATTCCCTTCCTTGGTGTCTAGTGGCCCCAACCTCCCTCCACCTTTTCAGATAGTACCCCCAACTCACTCCCCCAACACTGAGTCTGATCCATGTTAAAAAAAAATGTATTCCCATCTCTGGTGTCTAGTGGCCCCCCCAACCTGTCAGGTAGTACCTCCACCCTGCTCCCTCTACCCCAACTCCGATCCATGTTAAGACAATTATTTATTCCTTTCCCTGGTGTCTAGAGGCCCCCACCCCACTTGCCTCCAACCCTGACAGTAGCAGGCCACCGGCACAGCCCTCCACTCACCTCCATGGCTGGCAGCCCACCCGACTGAGCTGAATGAATGAGCGCATGCTTGTACAAGTACACACTCATTCATTGACAATGCCCAGTGATTTACTCTGTGGTTCAGGGTTGTAGACAAGGGTAGGGAGCTGCTCCAGTCACTGGTGGGGGTGGTGGGATGGAGGGAATGGCATTGTGGACCCCCTGTGGTCCACAACACAGTTCCTCCCATCCTGCCCCCCCACTGCGAGACACCAGAACAGCCCCTTCCCCTTCTCTGTAATCCTGAACCACAGAGTAAATCACGGCAAGTTGTCAACGAATGAGTGTGTGCTTGTACAAGCATGCACTCATTCATTGAGCACAATTGGGTGGGCTGCCAGCTGTGGAGGTGAGTGGAGGGCTGTGCTGGTGGCCCACTCCAGTCAGGGTTAGGGGGTGTGGAGTAGGGACACTACCAGACAGTAGGGGGCCACTAGACACCAGGGAAGGGAATAAATAATTTCATGTAACATGGATCAGACTCAGGGTTAGAAGGGGAGTGGGGTGGGGTACTACCTGAAAGGAGGGGTGGGGGCCACTGAACACCAGGAAAAGGAATACATTTTTTTTCATGGATCGGATTCGAGGTTGGGGTAGTGGGACGGGTACTACCTGACAGGGTTGGGGGGTGAGGGTCCACTAGACACCAGGGAAGGGATAAAAGAAATAATTTATTTTTTCATAAGTTATATTTCATGGATTGGACCCGGGAGTTGGGGGAGGAGCGGTGGGTACTACCTGACAGGGGGGAGTGGGGGGTACTCTGGACACCAGGTAAGGGATTAAATAAATGTAATTCCTTTTTTGCACATTTGGGCATGGGATCGGTGGGGTGCGGGGGAGGGACCACTAGACACCAGGGATAGATCAAGGGTGGTGTGGTGGGATTCACCATTTATGACCTCTACTTGCTTTGGGATTTTTAAGTGCAATTTGCACTTAAAACCTGCAAAGCAAGCAAAGTCATAAATGGAAAATTCCAGGTTATTTTCAAAAATTATGTGAAGTGCCACACGGGGCAAAATTGCCAACTTCGTGGCAATTTCGCCCTCATAGTTCAACTTTGCTGCATCTCTACTTGCCATGTGTGCAGCAACTAAGCTGGTGCAAATCTCATCTAAAAAACACTGCAGATTCTATTTCTCATACAGCTGCTAGGGTACATGTTCAGGATACTGCAACTTGGAATCCTGACACACACAGGACCGAGTTCAGTCTCCTGTCACACACTTGCCTGGCAGCTGCAGTGTCCCAACACAAGCAATGCCAATGGGGTAAGGTAGCAGATGTGGCATACCGCTACCCTACCCGTTGTCAGGCAATAGAAGACAGGAGAGGATGCAGGTGGTGGTTGAGGTGCTCCCATCGTGTGGAGGGCTGGGTTACAAGCAGCTTGGCCAGCATTGCCACCTGCACTCAGGTTCTGTTCCTGGTCATGGCAACTTTTGCTCCGCACCATTCCGCATCGTACCTTTTTTTTTTAACTCCAAGGTCCACTCCCCCTCAGAGTTGGTTATTTTAGTTATGGGGGGTGCAGGGGGCAGAGATCCTGCATGGGGGTGTGGGAGATGAAGCCCCCCACATTAAAAGTAAGTTCCTTGATGGATCCCACATTTCAGTCTGGAGTACCTATCAGGATGCTGAAATTCAGTCTCCTGAACTCAGTCTTGTAGAGTTCAGGATACTGAGTTTTGGGATTCCATTGGAAATCCACTGCTAGCAATTAGAGCTATTAAAATACATTGTTCATTGATTTTCCATTAAAATTAGGTAAACGCATTAATTTTGATAATTTTGCAAGTTGTTTAATGGCTTTTGATTTTTGTCATTAAATTGCCATTCATTTGTAAAGTATTGTTTGCTTACTGCATTAAATGCCTAGGATATAGTCAGCTAACATTCCCCATTCTAGATGTGCAAAGAGGGGCATCTGTGTTGTGAAGCCTGACCTTTTTGTTTTGGGCCATGCAAATCCCGTTATACATATTTAGTGCTACAAATGTGTTTCTCCATGACTGTTTCAGCTCACTTACTTTCCCTTTGTCATTCTGTATGAAGCATATACACTATGGCCATGCTCAGCACTCTTTGTGCTGAGTAGGGTCTTGGAAGCATGCACCATACCTCACATTTTGTCACTGAAATGAGGGACATGGACACTCAGAATGAGCGACAATGAGGGACACTAACCCTCACGATGATCAGAACACATCCTGAAACATGGAGATACAGTACCTCAGAACACAGTGGAAACCATTGTATTTACTTGTACCAATATTATCACCTGAGAATTAATTTCTACCATAATGCAGGGGTGCCATTTAGGTAGGGCAGAGGGGGGCAGTTGCCCCCCCACCACATTTGTACCTAGGTTGTTTTTATTGTGTGGCAATAATGGCATTAAATCTGAGTTTAATCTTTGCACAATAAGTGTCCCCTGGCCTGTGTGCACTTACACTGCAGGTGCATGCCTGACTCAACTGTGTCTGTATTGTGTTGTCCACTCTCTCCACGTATTAGCAGTGGTGCCATCACACGTGACATGGAAGAGATCCAGCCAAGGAGGAGCACATGAGTCATGCAGGTGTGATACTGTCTTTACTGCCATAGAGTAGACAGGCTGCATACTATAGCTTGGAGGAGTCAGTGAGCACTGAACTCTCAATAGCAGTATTGTGGTGACATATTTTTGTTGGTCTACTCTTAGTGAGTCTCGGTCTCCCCTGGTGGCTGAAGGGGCAGAGGGTGAGCCAGAAGCTGACTTGTGACTATGCTACCTAATTGCTCTACTAGGCTCTCCTCGCAAAAAAAAACAGCATAGGCCCTCTGAGGTAGCAAGCTAGGCCTAACAGCAGCGGTGACAGTAGTGTGGGCAACCTCCATAGGCCTTGATCAGTGCAGAGTGGCAGCAGCCAAGCAAGAAGCAAGCAACACAAGTTGGGTGGGTTTGGTTGGTGAGATGACTTGGTCATGGACCATGCTAGGAACCTGAGATGGTCGGTTCTGGCATCCAGCTTCTGGAAGAAGGATGGAGGAGGAGGAGCAGACTGAAAACTGGGCTGGTGGCACACTGGGTCTGGCTGCAAGTTGTGGCAAGATGGCCAGGAAAGTAAAAGTAAATATTTTTTTTTTTACAGGGGGATAGGGAAAAGGAGGAAGGACTGAAATATTGCTGTGTTGTTCATGTTTATGTGCCTTTGGGCAGCTTCGTGACCCATATGGGATGGGTATTAAATGGAATGGAGTCAGGGAGAAAAATTGGGACTAATTTTTTTGGGGGGGTCAGAACTTCATCCAGGAAACAAATTGGTTAGTAACTGGGTGAGTTTAAGCCCAAATCTGATGCACTGCTCCAGGGTACAGACAGATGAATCTTACACATTTGAGTTTTTCCTAATTTGCATAACATTTTTCAGTCACAACAAATAAGTTTTACATTTTAGAGATGTTGCAGACATTCTAGAGCTTGCCACCTAGGGGCTAACTACCACCTGGACTACACTGGTTGTTGGCTTACCCTTGCTGAAATATGAAATGGTGCCCCTGCCATAATGTCCAAATTTACAGGCCATGCTTTGTTTGAGCAGCATGTTTTCCATGAGGGATGGATGAGGAGCAGAGCAGTTTTCAGGGGTAAAATGAGGGCTGTCCCTTGCTTTCAGGGACAGTTGAGTGGTATGGCATGCACAAACTATCAGAGCCCCACTGTAGTCAGGCTTATTCCCCACCCACAGTGAAGCTGACCTCCACATCCCCACGCTCAGGTACATTATGACATAGGGCAAGGAAGACTGCAGGGGTGTGTACCATTGAAATGAAAGGTGGTATTTTTTTAATTACTATTTTATACATTATGGTTAGAGAGTTAGAGATTAATGAAAGCCACTGCTCGACTAACAAGGGCCTTGTTAGTAGAACAGTGGCCTTCATTATTCTCCAGCTCACCATCATAATGCATAAAATAGTAATAAAAATAACTCCATTCATTTCAAGGGAGTATGCTCCAGCACTGTGACTCATTGACATTATCTCTTAAAGATTCCTGCCACTGGCTCCCTAGTACTCAGGTAAGAGACTCCCTACTTATATCTATACTTGGCAGGTTGCCTGTAGCAGCAAGGCCGCACCTGCTACAGTGTGTGTACATGGTGGGGGGGGGGAATGGCCATGTGGGAGGGTATCGAGTTATTACTACTTTTGTGTTTGCCCCTTTAACTCTGTTTGCATGGAAGCTTTCAAAACTATGGCGAGAAAATAGTAGGAGTACAGGCCAGACAGAAGTAATTAAGTAGTTTTGTGGGAAAGTGTGTGTATGGGGGGTGGGAAGAATCACATGTGTTTCCATTGGTATGTGTACTACTGTTCAGCTGTGCAGCTGAGATGAGGGGAGACAAGAAAATTAAAAAGTATAACAGTGGCAAAAAGCATACCGCATGCATGCAGATGTATGCAGATTTGTATTGAAGTACAAGCACACTATATGTGTGCAGGCAGTATAGCTTAATGGTTAAAAGCACTCTACTGCAAACCAGGAGAGTCTGAAATCTGAAGAACTGGGTTTGAAACTCATCAACCCCCACTTGTATATGGTGTGATCCTGAGCAAATCACTTAACTTTTATGTGTGAAGTTATCAGTGACCACTTGCTTTTTGCATGTATGCCACATGCAAGTAGTCTGTTCCAATTTAACATAAAAAGCATGCTTTCCACACTTGCTTGCTGTATGCATGCCACATGCGTGCAATCAGTTACAATGTAACATTTAAATCATGCTTGCAGCATGCATATCACATGGGTAGTTTTATGTGTGCAGCATGAAAACATTCCATATAATTATTTCTGTAAGGGTACTATGCCTCAACAGTAAAAAAGCTCCAGGACCAGACCAAATTATAGCTGAAGTATGTAAGTAATTTGCAGATTGGCTGCTTCCAATCCTTTATATAGTATACAATCACATTGCACAAGGAGCAGAAGTTCCTCAAAGCTGAAGAGGTAGCATGGTATATTCTATATATAAGAAAAAGGGTTCAACCTTAGACCCAATGATGTACAGGCTGATTAGTGTCACAGATAACACACAAAAGAAATTTAGTAAAATTATTTTAAACAGACTTCAGAACTGGTTAGAAGACAAAAATATACTTAATGAATTTCAAAATAGTTTTAGACCAGGCAGATCTACCATACAATACAACATTGCTATGTCTTGGCATATCTAGTATAGAAATATGTTAAGATTAAGAAAACTAAATTATTCTGTTGTTTTGTCAATTTCAAATCTGCTTTCAACTCAATCAGTAGAGCTTTACTCTGGGAGAAAATGAAAGCTTATAAAGTCAATAATACCCTCATTGACATTATTAAGAGGTTACACACTGGCCTCGATATTCAGAAGTGCTCCTGACAAAGGCACATGTGGTGGGGCAGTGCAACTGAGTTGTGCCAGTGCAACTCAGGGGTATATTCAAAAAAGATGTGCCATGGTGCATCTCCTCTGAATACATCAGGTAATGCACACAGCGCAAATACAATATGCTGACGCATCCCCCTCAGACAGGGCTGAATCCATATATGGGAACTGACTTCATTTACATATTTGTGAATGACTATTACAGTATGCACTGCAAGCCCATTGGTCCACACTGTTGACCAATGAGATTGCAGTCTATACTGTACGCCTGTCATTCAGTGAGCTGCCATGGAAGTATGCGGGAGGGTATGCTGCTGCCCACCAATGACGGGGGAGATGGGTGGGCAGAGGGTCCTGTGTGGTGGGGGTGGGGGTGCCATTGTACCACCAGGGAGGTGACTTTAATGTACAATTGGTTATCGGGGTTACAGGAGGGGTGGGGACACTAGACTGCCAGGAAAGTTCAAATATTTTATTGTACAGGGATCAGAGTATTGGGAGGGGTGGGGACTACTAGACTACTAGGAAGTTCATATATTTTATTTTACAGGTGTCAGAGCATCAGGAAGGGTGGGGTACCACTGACTACCAGGGATATATATTTGTTATATTTTTGGTGATCAGGGCTATGGGGAGGAGGGGGTACCACTAGACTACCAGGGATGTTTCCTGATGTTATTTACAGTGATCATGGCTACGGGGGTCCACTAGGCCACCAGGGACAATATGGGTGCATCTGCACAGTGTACTGGTGGGTGGTGGCCACCACAGCTGGCAGCTGTTGTGTTGCACCTTGCAGTGCAAGCAGCTCACTTGTGGGTGGCCACCATTTGAGATATTTTTTCAGGCTCAACTTACATGATCAGTATTCAGCACATCCCAGGATTGTGCAGGCATATATGTCACACATCTCAGGCTGAATATCAGGATGTGCCACATATGCATGGGCACGCTCCCTGGAGATGTGCTGCATGCATTATCTTTGCACCCCAGCACATCGGGATTTGTGCTGTGCAATTCTCTCCTTTGAATGTTGCCCCAGGGTGCATTTTTGGGGTTGCAATGATGCAACTCAGTTGCACCAGGTGCAACCCCTTTGAATATCTAGCCCTCATACTTGGATTAAAGTACAGTATAATCACAATGGTGATCTAACCAATCCCATAGATACAAATTCTGGGGTTAGACAGGGCTGTTTATTAGCCTCTGCCCTGTTCAATATCTACATTAATACCATAATAACACAACTGGATAATCCAGAGTTTCATTCCCATGCAATTCAAAATAACAAATGCATGTATTGGCATCACAGACAACCTGGTTCTGTTGTTCACATCCCTACTGGGCCTACAGCGCAAGTTACACATCTAGCTGAGTTATGTGCAGTAAACAACCTGATCATAAATTACTCAAAACCAACTTGTTAGTCTTCAGTTGAAAACAAAGAAAATAAATAAATCAACCAGTACTTCATATAGCAAATTCCAAAATAGCTTTGGTAAGAATTGTATGTATCTGGCGGCTTGCTTTTCCAAAAATTTATGCTGAACTCCCCATGCAGATCTGGTAAAGCATAAAGCTATTATATCATTCAATGCATTTGAAGGATTTGCAGCCCAACTGGGCAGCAGTTCAATATCAGAGCTCTTAAGAACTGTGAAGACAAATATTGGGGCAAGTCTCCAGTATGCTGCAGAGATCTGGGGTTCAAACACCAATAATAGTCTAGAAAAACAATTAAATCAATTATATCGTTATATACTACATGTTCCACAATCAGTTCCAGCTCCAATTTTGAGATCAGAACTTCATCAACTTCCTTCTTCAGCATTTGTATTATAAAGGAAATTTGCTGGCCCATCGGCACAGCGGTTGGATTTCCTCTTGCGATGCCGGTGACTTGGGTTCGGGAGTGGATCTGGAGCGCCAGAGAACCGACTGGGGGGATAAGGCTCGAGCATTGAAGACTGCTCACCTTCTCTCAGGGTGAGGGCAGGGATGCAGCCTGGTGCCTGCTGACTCCTGGCAGAAGCCGGGAGCAGGGCAGTGCACAGGGCTCCATTGACTGGGGGGCATGGCAGACATCAGTGTGTGCCTAAATGTCTGTGGCATGCCACACCTCTGGGGAAAAAACAGGGAGGAAAAGCAGCTCCAGGGCTGACTGGATGATGGCTGCCAGCCCCCGCTGACACAAAGGCCCCATAGCCAGCCATACCCACCTCAGCAGTAGCACCCAGGGTAAATTGAAGAGTGCACTGGCCACCCCACTGGTGCCTTTCTCCTCACAGGAGAGGGGCCCATCAGGCGAAGGGATACGCCAGGTTACTCTGGGGTGTTGGCTGCAATGTAAAGTGGGGGCTAGGGGGTAGGGTGTCAGGTGGGGGACCTAGGATGCCTGAAGGAGTGGCCTGCCCGGGGGCAGGGGGAGCAAAAAAAAAAAAAAGAAAGGAAATTAAACTTCGTACTTAAGATCTTTTTATTAAATGACCGCTCTGTCCTCTTGTCCACCCCTCCCTCACCCCAAGTGACTTTTCATTATACTTCCATTCCTCCTTCTTCCTCTCCCCCTCCCTCTCTCCATGTTACACTACCATCACCACACAATCCACCCCTAGTCTGTATCCCACACTATCATCACTCAGCAGTCCTTGCCCTCATGTACAGCTATCCTTTCTTTACCTTCTATGTCTATCTCTACTCCCTGCCACCTCCCTAGTGCCCTTGCATCAACCAACATAGCCACCTTGTTATATTCATTTTTCCCACCCCTCCACCTTGTTGTCTGCCTCCTGCCTCTGTTCTACCATCCTCTGCCCCCCCTTTCCCTCTGACCTTATCCCACCCCGCCTGTGCCACTATCTTTACGTTCCTTGCTGGCCTTGTGGTCTCTACTTCCCTCACAAGGTACTATGCTGTTACCCAGAGCTAACCATTTATTTAACTCCTAGCTTTAATGCACCTATGTATATAGGATGTAACTATTATTGTCCTATTTACTTCTCATGGATTATTCATGTGTTTAATGCATATTACTTTGTATATGCTTGTGTAATGGCCCTGTTGTTAATCAGGACCTCCTCGTAAATGAGCCTGCTCAACGGAGTTCTTTTCCTGTCAATAAACTTGAACTTGAACTTGGATTCCTAGGCATTGTACAGAGGAAGACATTGAATAGAATCATAGAGGATTTTTCACACCATCTATAAGATTTATGGCAGAACGTCTCTTTCCAGTAAGTCTGGGTAGCCTTTTATGTGAGATATATTACAGTCTGTATAAGGATATATCTTTTCAGATTAAGGAAAGGATAAAATATTCTTTATGTACAGCAGATTTAGAGACAATAGAAAACATATAAAAATCATATCTGTTATAAAAGCCTGAAAATAATCATAACATAGAACCCTATCTCAATATTTTGAATGATATGCATAAACACAGAATTATATAATGAGATATAGGTAGGGTTTCTGGTTTTAGGTGTTTGTTTTTCAGAAAAAGTGTTTATTTTAACTTTTCTCACTTTTTCAAACTCATACAAACTCTGTTTTCCAGTGTAAATAAAAAGACTTTAAATTATATTATCTGTCAGTGTTTATTCCAATACATAAAAACATTTTTTAAATGCACTGTGTACCATGGTCATTTGCTGTTGCTGACATAATTATTGTTTTCAAGTACAGTAATAACAATAGATATTGCACTTCTCATTAATTGCACCATGTATATTGCACGTAACCCCTAATATCAGCACCATGTACATTGCACATATTAACAAAATAGCACCATAACATTTGTAGCACCACACATATTGCACCTTAATCATTGTAATCTATGATGACTGCTTGATATTTCATTCATTCATATTAAATGGTAAACTTATTGTAATAAATCATGCAATGCATTTTTATTGCTTGTTTTGACATTCTAGCTCTCCCTTTTCTGTTTGTAAATGCCCTAATCTCTGAGAATGACCTTTCTACATTAACATTTGAGATAGGTAATGCAAGGCTAGACAAAACACATTCACTCAGTTCTGGCCACTGCTTCAGTTTTCCCCTCCAATATGTGCGCACGTCCAACTCAGTGTTACTAGGTATTGATTCTGCCAAGTTCTCATCAAACTGTACACATAGTAGCACATCTACATCATATTTGTTGAAAGTATCAAAAATAAATTGGTAATTTTAAAAGCTGGAAGAAAATGTATTTCTTCAAAATGGATCAAACACTTGTGTTGAATATCAGATAGAGGCTTCATTTAATTCAAATGCCATTGTTGTATTGGGGAGATTTCTTGCCATGACAGCCTGCCATTTATCATACAGTGCTGTGTAAAACACGATAAAAGTTTGCTCCAGAACTTGCTGATTGGGATTGTTTTTTGTTTTACCCCCAGGCATGAACTGATGGCATAGTACTTTCTTTTAAGCTCCCGAGCATACTTGAAAAGTGCCCCTGAATGCAAGATAAGGTCCATTATCTTTTTGAGAGTGCTGGATGAGGTGAGGGCTGTGTTAAGTATGTCATCCAAGAGGTGACAGGGATCTCAGACAGGGAATACCTTAAACTGTGGGTGAGCATTTTTTAGATCATCACAGTATTTTTTCATGTAGCTGGCACTGTCACTGCATATGCAGACCATGTCCTCCCAGTTCCTCCCATAGAGGTCTAGCACCTTTTGGGTCAAGACAGCAATTGATACAGCATTACAGCACTCAATTACCTCCAGATCTGCCATAATTATATGCTGACTCCAGTCCTTCTGTCGGTCAGTGAAAGTGAACAGTACAGCCACAGCTGGGTCACCATGCATCTCAGGTGATTCGTCGATGGTAATTGAAATCTGGGTTCCATTAAGCAGATCAAGAATGTGCTCAATATCTGTATTAAATACTTGATAGATATGTCTCATAAATCTGGCCAGATTTAGGCATAGTATTTACTGCTGGTGCCCATTTCTGAAAAAGTTCTCCCAGAGGGCCATCAGTTTGGTTCAGGCACACATCCAACTGTATCATTGCTCAGGCAAACTCATGTGTGACATCCTCTTATCCTCTCTCTGCACTTGAAGTGGGTGATTGTTGTAGACAGTGAAATTTGGCTCAACCAATGCTCCTCTTTCTCATGTGGCTGCTTCTGTTTTATGTGTGTTTTAGACAGGATATGTTCAGCAAGCCGACTGGTGTTTTTCCAGGAACCATGGGAACAGTCATTCGGCAGTATCTACACACCAGCGTGGCTTGCCATGGAGTTTCTCAATGATGAAATCTTTGTGCTCCAAGGCATATTGCTCAGGGTCTTGAAGCATCTAGGCATTTCAGTGTTTGTTTCACTGCCATCCATTTTGGCGTTCGACATTGGCCCTTTTATCTGCCCTTCTGGGTCCATGTGACATGTGCATGATGTGTATGCATCATTATCATAAGGAACACCCATCATGGAACACATGAAATTGTTGCTTAATGGTTTTAACTGAATCACAAAACCACACCTCTGTGGTGTTTTATCGGTGATTATCGGTTAAAACTGGAAACCAGGAACCCTAGATATAGGCTAGAACTGTTCAGAAGCAATCATAGTTATTTTCAGCAGAGACATCCAGGTGCCTTAATGGAATTTTGCAACTGTAATAACAAGGAGATTGATGATTTGAAGCATATAATATTATTCTGCTCTTTTTATGAGGAAAATAGAAAACAATGGTTGCATCCAATACTGCAGCACCTCAGTCTCCCCTTGGATCAAATTTTAAAATTATTGTTTTTGACATGAGATACAAATGTATTGGATAGGTTGATATGCTTCCTGCAAACATTGAAACTTTAATGTCTAATAACTGCATCAATAGATAATGTAGATTACTTTTGAAGCATGCTAAATAAATATTTCTGCCTGCTTGTGAAGTGCAATGATATGTTTGAACAATCAGCAATGATGTAATCTGACTTACACAATCAAGCTGATTAGAAGATTTATGTTAGGTATTAAGGAGTGTACAGACTGCTCATGACTTTAAATTGATCCTAATATTGGATCCTCAGTCTTTAGGAAGATTTGTGACTACAGGTTAAATTGTACAGGGAGTACAGGTATCAGACCTGAATTCTGTCCCAGCCTGTTTATGCGCTTTTGAATAAATAAATTAATTGTTTGATTAAGTTAGTTAGAGCCATGAGCATACTGTATACCACATACATAACTGATGTAATGATATACTGATGCAGTGTTGCAGTAACGTATACTGTGGAGCTCAATGTAACATTTTAAACCTGTATATATTTATCATTCTTATCCACTCCAGATTTATGAAATATTCAGAATGATAGTATACACATTGCTAACTTATATATTTTTCTGTCTATTTATTGTATATGATTTTATATTATAATGACTTTTGTTGAGCAATAAAATTGAATTGATTGCATGTAAAATAAAAGCACACACATTAGCCACTTGATGAACCCACAGCCCCCAAGTAAACTCTTACTCCCAGTCCTTTTATTTATTTGTGAAGATAAGATGCTAGTTAAGGAGTTTTGTTTCCAAGGGTTTGCAGTAATTTACAAACTTTTGTTTCTACCTGGTCGGTGGGAGGAGGGGGATGACTGCTGGTATTCTTTGCTTTGATGATCAGGTCTGGAGCTGGTGTGAGTCAGTCCTAGCTAACTTGCTGAGTTGGATTTTTAGGCATGATAAATGGCACAGTATACTGCATGTTGTTTATCTCATATGGACCCATATCTTTGAGGTTGTTGCAAACAGACTTTTTGCTTGCAGATGACATGATTGCATCCTTAGGTGGTGAAGGATAATATGGTGATGAAAGTGAGTACCTATATCTTAAAAGTGCACCATCTCATATTGACGATATTGTTGGATGTTGAATACCATAGTGAGGATGGTGGTTACATAGCTGCTGAAAGATCCCATGTACACCTCATCTTGATGATGGTATAATATATTGAGAAATAACATATCTCTCAAGAAATGGTCATATTTTTATACAGTACATTTTATGGAGCAAACATTTTCTGTCTCACATCATTAGACAGAAAGACAGCTACATGGGCTTTGGCTGACATTCCAGCTATAAACTTTTGATAAGGTTTTTGTGCCAAAGTCCACAAGATGGAGTTTGTACTTTGTCCTACTATAGTTCATTAGGCCCATTACTTTCAATCAGGCAATAAGTAGACTTATAACTAGAGTTTCATCCCTATACAATATTATCAGAAGCTTCAAAGTCACACAGTTGTGATACTGTACTAAAGAGGCTCATGCATTTAACAGGGTGAGAATTAATACATTACATAACATACATGTTTTAACATTTTAACTCACATTGGTTTCATAACAAGACCACTAGAGGAGACTCATGTCTTAAAAACCTTCATGGACTAAAACTGATAACACATACATAATGCACCTGTTTATGCATCTAGTGCCACTTATCTACAGTATATCTGGTGTTCTAAAACAATGTTCAAGATGATGTTAAATCCTAATCCAGACTCACATAAACAAGCAGTCAAGCAAACTGCATATCATAACAAAGATATTGTAGACTTGAATAACAAAGCAATATGAGAATGACAGGCAGAAAATAAATAAATGCACTTTGAACTCAAGGACTACTGCAGGTTTCAAACTTGGCCTGAAAATTATGATCTTATATGTCCTGTAGTAGGCAAACAAATATTAGAAACAAGCATGTGTCGATGCTGAACATGTTTGCTTGCATGCAGTTACTAGTTAGAACAGCAATATCTTGAGGCTGCAGGCAGACCTTTCTTCCCCCAGTGGCCATTGCCTTGTGGACTTTATGTTCCACTGGGCTATGGGGTATAGAGCTGAAAAAAATCATGAGTAGAATGAAGAACATATCTAAAAGTTCACTGTTTCTTCATACTTCGTTGTTGTTTTTTTTTTCACATTTTGACCCCACATTGTCAACATAGTCATTTTATGACCTCACTTTATGATCAAGACAAGTGAACATTTTTAAATCCAGTCTGAAAGGTGATTTCATAGAGCCATAGTAAAAACATGGTTCAGAGGGGATTTCAAAAATGACACGTATAATGTTCATTAGGTGGGGTGACACAAGAGCTGTATTCAAAATCTGAGGACAAAATGTGTAAAAATAACAAAGTTATGAGTAAGTTTTAGAAAAATTCCATGTTTCTTCATTACTTCATTGTTTCTGATATTTTGACCTCAAATTTTTAGCAGTCTTTTTATGATCTACCTTATGATCAAGATGAGTGGAATTTTTTAATTCCCGTCTGAAAGCTGATTTTACAGAGTGACTGCAAAAACATGTGGTACTGGATTTTCAGCCTGTCCAAAATTGACGTACATGTGGGGAACAACTACAACAAGTGGGGCTTCACTTGTAGAACCACAGTTTTCCCCAGACGCACCATATTTTCAAAGCGAGAGTTGGTTTATGATTGGCTCCCAAATTTATGGCAGCTTGCAGACATTTTTTCAGTGCAGCTGCACCGAAATGTTATGCCTGGTGGGACCAGATGTAACATCCCCTGCAGCTGTGCCCACTGAAAATAGAAACCTCCACAGGTGCAGAGATTTCATCCCACAGTGGTGGCTGTGGTGGCATTAGTTCTCAACATTTTGAAAAATCTAGCCAACTGCCATGTGGATTTAAAAATGATACCTGTCATGTTCATGATGTGGGGTAACAAGAAGGCTGTGTTGAAAATGTGAGGTCAAGATCTGCCAAAATGGCAAACTTATGAGCAAACATTGAGAAAATTCAAAGTTTCTTTGTAATGCCATTTTTTTTTGACATTTTGACCCCAAATTTTCAACACAGTCTTTTTATCAATCCATATTATGTTCAAGATGGAAGGGAGTTTTTAAATACCATCCAAAAGGTTATTACACTGAAAGACTCCGAAAACATGTTTCAAGTTGCTTTGAAAGATTTTACATACCTTATTCATAGGGAGGTGTCCCTAAAAGGCTATATTGAAAATATGGTGCAAAATGATAAAAAATGGCAAATTTATGACTAAAAGATCATGCATTAAAAAGTCTTCAACCAAACTTACCTTGTTTTCAGTCAGTTCATGGTCATGCTCTGGAGCAGCAGGATGTTCCTATCCTGGGTGGAGAAATAACTGCAACTCTGGACTGGATAGGTAAGTAAGGGTGTGGAGGGGTAGGGGTGATGGGTGCTGAAAGGGGGTTGGGGTGGGAGGGCAGGAGGTTCAGGGGAGCAGAACACTTTTTTTTTCAGGTTTTTAAAAAAGTATGACAAGGGGACAGTTTTATTTAATTTCAGGTACTGACACTGGAGACTGGGCATTCCAGTGTCAGTTTGTTGTTTGGTGGCACTGGGGGTGACCACTGAGGTGTTGCATTCTGTTTATGGGGGTAGGAAGCACCTGGGATTGGGCACCCTGATGTCCAATTGTGTGTGTAGGTAGTGAAAGCTGGGTTTGGTGGGAGTGGGATACTGATGGTAGGGTTGAGCACATACTGTTGGTCAAGTAACACAAGCCTGCTCAGGTGGAGGGCTGCCAGCATCAGATATGAGCACACACTGCCAGTCATATAAGAATGTTGTGTCAGGTTGGTAAGGGATAACAGAGGTGGGGTTTAGCACCCACCACAGGTCATATTATGAAAACTGGGTCATACAGGAGGGAGAATACTGGTGGCAGGGTTCAGCACTAGCTGCTGGTGAAACCTGGTGAGGCAGAAGAGGGATGCTACTTGATGCCTCATGGCAGCATTATAAAAGGATACAGCTGCACTGTGATAGGTGCAGCTTCATCCTTTCATATGTGAAAAGTTTCTGCCATCAACCAGCAAAGTAACCTTAGCAGCTTTGTCAAGACTGGATGTTGACTCACACAGCTGCTACAGCACAGCTCCATTGCCTGCTTACAGCACATACCTCCCCAGCCCCAACACTGCTGGAGTTACACCAATATGTCCTGCTTGTGCATGCAAAAGCAAACATAAAACAAAGGTCATGTAGGGGACCAAAATTAAAGTCTGCACACTAGGTTATTCAAAATGAAGGATTTTATTAACACAAACCCTTCATGTAAGGCAAGACTTAATTTGAATTCAGATCAGTATTTGCTAATTCCATCACCTATGTGACACATGTCCTGTATATAATAATGGTTAAAAGTTACCTGAATAAGATGGTGGATGGCTGCTGAGAGCTGAGCTGGAGATTAATCTGGATGTTATGCTTGTTAAATGCCTAATGCAAGCCTTTTAATAAAGTGTGCCATGGTTGCCTAGTAAGGCCCGGTGCTTTTTCATATTTTTCTTGGTGTATGGTAAATGCTACCTCATTCAAGCTTGGTTTTGCCTTAGTACACCAGGTTCCCAAATTTTGGGAGCGAGACATGCAGTGGCCTGAGACCAGGATGATCTGTAGTGGTCCCCTAATAACAGTGAGGTGCTGCTGAGAAGAGGTTTGTGTGAGGGTCAGCAAGTGGAAGGAGCTCAGAAGACATGTAAAGGGACTGATGGAACCACAGATTTCCAACAAAACTTGCATAGGTACCTCTATTGTTGAACTATTGCTTAGATGTTTTAGCTACTGATCAGTTCTCTTTTTTGAAAAGCTGAGCTGATCTGATGAAAGTATAATAGTGTGGGTTATCAGAGCCAGCAATATATTTGATATTTCATATACAGTACATGTTAATTAAGATTAAGGGTCTTTTAGTTATACTTGCTAAGTTAATTAGGCTGGTTGTTGTATCTATTCTTTTTATATTTTTATCTTCTAAAAGTTTTATATTGATTGCAATACTGATTTGACTCCACATATGAATATTCAAATATTGAAAGAGTAAAGGACTCAGTCTAATTGGTCAGATTGACCTTTTTGAAAATTTGCACCAGACTGACATCACAGGTGAGGATAATAACAAATGCATAAGAGGAAAAGGCCGACACACCTCACCCAGGCAGGAGGCCTTCTTTGAACTTATAGATGGCTTTACATCCATACTGGCATGTAGGATGGATGTTCTTCTCCCTTCAGTAATCCATATGGATCAGATCAGTTTCATTTGGTCTTGGCAAACCAGGCACAGTATTGGTCGAATGCTCTCCCTCCTCCATTAGATTCTCATACTGAACCTCCTCCTTACCTGAGTCTTGATGCAGAGAAAGCATTCAACAGAGTTTCTTGGGCATTTCTCTGTGCCACACTCCTGAAGTTTAAGTTCCTCTCCCTTTGTAGACTGACTCTTCTTGATCTCCTCCAGACCTCAGGCACAAGTCAGAGCAAATGGCCATCTTTCAGAATTCTTCCCTTTGGAAAGGGGCACCCATCAGGGTTTCCCACTCTCTCCCCTTTTACTCACACTATATATTGAGCCATTGGCTCAAGCCATACACCAAGACCCATATATATCTGGATGCAGAGTGGATGATGGTAATGAACACTGTGTCTCCCTGTATGTGAATGATACCCTTCTCTAGCTATCAGATCCAGAGGTTGGCCTACCAGCAGTCTGGAGCCTTTTGACTATGTTTGGGCAGTTATCTGGCTATAAATTAAATAGTACCAAGAATGAGGTCTTATTAACACATTTCTCCCCTTCTCCTCACCTCAAGATACACCTTTTGTTGGGACCTTAATTCCATTAAGTATGTGGGTATCCATCTTACTAGCTCAGTCTCTCATCTGTTTGCTGTCAAGTTCCTCCTGCTGCAAGCTAGGATTCAATAAGAACTAGACAGATGGAACCTACTCCACCTCCCTTTAGAACACAAGATAGCTTCCCTGAAAGTGATGGTATTGCATTAATTTCTCTATTTTTTTGCAGTCTCTATCCATCCCAATCTCTACAACCATATGGACACATGGATATGTACGTTTTTTCTGATTCCTCTGGCAAAGCAAACCTCCTAGAATCAAATTTACCACTTTAAGTCTCCTGAAAGGGGGGACTTTTGTACTCCTGCACCTGCTTGCCTCTTATGAAGCAACACAAGCATGAGCCAACTTATGCACAGCGTAAGAACTCACCCTCTCAACAAAGGCATCACCTTGATAGAGACATACTCCAGGGTTTTATGCCAGAGGAAATACTGTTCCTCCCTGGTCCACCCAAATCTTAGGACCACCAGCTCCTCCCTGGATGTCCATACAGTTATACAGACATGGCACCAGGTTCTTAATGGCTTGTTGTAAAAGGAAATTGCTATGGTTCCTTCCATTGTACTTTACACCCAGATTTTTACCCCAGCAAATGGACCCATGCTACAAAAAGTGGTACAGGAAAGGCCTTTTAGGTCCTCTGTCCCTCCAGACAGATGGGGTAATATTACATTTCAAACATTTCTGGATCTCTTGGCTCTCCCATATTCAGCCTGATTTAAATTTCAAATCAGTACTCATCTTTCTTGACTCCTCAACAACTCCCTCCCCTTGGGCATACCTTTCAGACCTAGATCACCAGTACAATGGCAGGGGACCTGAGGAGCATCTGATCTCTTGACTTCACTCCCTCTTCTACAGACTTGTCTGCCAATGCGGATCCAGGCATTGGAAAATTGGAACAACAAACTCACCTCTCCAATCACCCTGGAGTAGTGGCAGCAAATTTGTCAATACACCCAAAAGGCCACAAGCTCCATGCTAAGGTAGGAATATAACTGGAAGAGTCTTATCCATTACTTCCTTAATCCAGTGCAAGAGGTACATTGAGGCATGACTCCAACCCCTAGCATGCTGGTGCTAATGTGGAAAACCAGAGCCACCACTACATAATGTGGTCCTGCCCATCACTTCAACCCTTTTACTGGCATTGGGTCATGTTTTGCAGGAGATTTCCATTCCTCAACTGCAGCTTACAGAACAGCTCTTCATATTTAAGAACAGCTCTTCCTATTTATCTACTGGTCCCATAAGGAAAGAAACATAGCTAATAATGTCTATATCACTGGTAGTCACAAAGAAATGTATAACTTAAAAGTAGCTAGGTAAGAACCCACCCATTCTTGAGGATGGTATCAGATCATAAAGAGAATTTATGAAATGAACAACTGACATTTTCATTATATGGCATCAGGTAGAAAATGTACCAATAAATGGGCAAAATGGGTCACTTACATGATGGCCAAAGAACCTCTATTCATCCCGTGAACTGTAGTGTCCTGAGGGAAGAAGTACTCCTGGTGAAATATCCCTGAGAAATTTATACTGCCTGCGAATGAATCAGTAGTGTATGCAATTTATTAGTGTGGTAAACTCAACTGTGCTCCATAACCTTACAGTTTACCATATGCACCTTGCTAACTACACTGATTTTTGTTTTTACACAATCCAAACAGGTAAGCTGCAATCAACAAAGGTTCTGACCAGTGCTCACTACTCAGGGTGGCCAGCCTGATATAGCTACAGCAAAATTAAAACTCGTGAGGAGTCAAAGCACTTTCGGTCAGGAAGGAGCACATCGCTGCAGACCTTGTATTTGCCGAGAGTGCAATAAATCTATTTAACTTCATTTTATTTTGTTGCTGCATATTTCTCTGGGTCTCAAGTGCCACTACTCCATTCTGATTTTTGTTTTAGTCTGTTGAAAAGGATTTGAATACCTAGATGAGTTAAGCCAACAATTGGCATAACACATGAGAATAAATTAATGATGCAAATTATGATGTAATATATGATGCCATGCCTATCTCGGGTATAAAAACCAGAATTAATTGTGTACAATACTAAACTAAGGAAGCTTGAAAGTGAAGTGCATGGGTTATCTGTTGTGTCACTGTGTTTGTGGAACAAAGTAATAAAAGTTATTTGAACCTTAAATTCTACAAAGAGTCTGGGTTTCCTTTTTCCTGAGGGACTGCTTTAAACTGTTGTTCCAAGTGGAGTGCAGAGCTGCTTTGTGTTTCTATGATGAGGGGTTAATGGCTGTTGAGTTTGAAGGTGGAAAGGTGAAAATGGTAAGAAATGGGTAAAGACAAATACAAAACAAGGAAAAACTCAGTGGTAGCTTGAAAAAACAGAAGAAGGAATAGAAGACCCTGGCCTGGATATTCAAACTGTGCCAGGGCGCAAGCCTGGGCGCAGCTCAACTTTGTTGACGGTGGCCAGGGTGATATTCAACGGAGCGCGCTTATGGTGCAACTGCTTTGAATATTGCATCCTGGCCACCCCACTGTGCATGGTGCAATGGCACTTCACTGGCGCAAGTGGTCAAAGTGGAGCATGGAGCAAGTGCCGCTGCGCCCATGCACACAGCACCTGCATTCAACGGGGATATGCAAATGGGGCTACACTTTATGCCAGGCTCACAGGGAGCCATTTGCATCTCATTACAGCCCCATTTGCATGCCATTAGCATGCAGGTGCACCAATCCCCGACGACTTGCGCCTGGCGCCCTGCCAGGCAGCAGACGTCAGGGACCGACGCCCCCTGAAGCCCGATCGCGGGAAGTCCCATAAGTGAAAAAAAAGGGCCAATATCCCTGGTGGTCCAGTGGACCTCTATGTGCCCCAATCGTGGGCATCACTGAATTCCCCCCCAAGTCCGATATCCCTGGTGATCCAGTGGACTGCGCTGAGCCCAATCGCTGGCATCATTCATCACCCCCAAGTCCGATATCCCTGGTGATCTAGTGGACCCCACCCCACCCACCCACTGAGCCTCACCACCCGCTCCCCGTCAGCCAGCGGGTAGCAGCACCACCCACCTGCCTCCCCACCGCCGCCACTGACAGCTAGGTACGTCCATTGGTTCAGAGCATGAGCCAATGGGCATGCAGCCCATATTGTACTAGTCAGTCCAGATATGTGAATGAATTATTCACATATCTGACGACTAGTAGGGTGAGTGCTATGCCCATTGGCCATGCCTGAACCATCGGGCATGAGCCCCTACCGAGCTGTCAGTCAGTGGGCGGCGCGCAGGCAGGTGTGCCGCCGCTCTGGCCGTTGATGGGGGGTGGTGGTGGGGCCCAGTGGGCAGGTGGGGTGAATCCACTAGATCACCAGGACATCAGACTTTGGGGTGATGAATGATGCCCGCCATCAGGCTCAGCGTGTCCCTGGACCACCAGGGATATCGTACATGGGGATACAGTGATGCCCACAATCAGGGCATGGGGGCACCGCCAGGTGGCAGGAACAAGTGATGGCCACAGGTGGCAGCTGCTGTGCTGCACCCTGCACGCGGCAGCTCACCTGTGGGTGACCATCATTTGTCTCTTTTTGGGGCATAATTTTGTGCAGGTGCAGGTGGGGGTTGTGCATGCTGACTCTGCACAGCCCGGCTGAATATCGGGCTGTGCAGGTTATGCATGGGCACGCCTCTACCTGTGCCTGCATACATTATGGATGCGCTGGCGGCAAGATCGGGATTTGCAGCGCACTTTTCCCTTTTAAATATTGCACCGGGGCGCATCAGTGGGTTGTGCATGGTGTAACACTGTTGCGCCATGCGCAACCCTTTTGAATATCTGGGCCCCTGTGCCTAAGAATAATCTGGATACTGATGAAATAAGGCTGATAAACATGGGTTAATGGAAAGAGTTTTAACAACACTGCTTCTCGGGGTAATACGTTAGGCAAAGCTACAGTAGGAAGATGGGATGGAGGAAACTATGCATTGACTAAAAGTGGAAAACCACTAAACATACTCAGAATAGGTCAATGCTGGCTTGTTACATTGTTAGAGATGAAACCATTTTAAATAATCAGACTGCTAATAATGGTTCAAGTCACTTTAAACTGGGGAAAAGTAATTGAATTAAGGCACCACCCCATCACCAACTGATTACCAATGGGAACAATTTTCCAGATTCATTATTAGGACAGGGAGCATTTCAAGCTCTTTAGAAGCTATGCCTGTTTGCTGGCAGAAATGAAGCTGAAATATTTGATGTAAATGACCCAGACAGGGGTAGAGAACAACTGGGTCAGGGCACCAGGTCAAAACAGCGAAAGCAAAATGGCATGGTCAAACACCACTCTGCATGGACACAGGAAAATGGACACAGTCAAAAACTGCTCCAATATTTATAAACCAATGCCAAAACCATGCACATTGTAATGACAGCATGGTTTTTGACTGCACCATTTTTGCTTTCAGGGTTTTGACCAGATACCGAGGGAGGTGATATAATCCCCAAATTTAGTTAAAGACTATGCAGTAATATTTTTTTCAGATTTATGTAAAGCCCTGAAAGACCCTCATATGGCCAATATTCTTTTATTAGAACAGATATGTAGCCTAAGAGATGAGCTAACCTCTATCAAATTTATTCTGGCCCATCATGCAGTTCTGATTAGAAACTCCTTTAAGAAACTGGCAAAGGCAGAATTAGGCTCAGCCTTTGTCTCTGTGTTTCATAATCCTTTGAATAAAATAGCTAATAACAGTGTGGAAGAGCAACAATTAAATTCAATAAATCACATTTCCAACAGTCTATGTTAAGTGGCCTTTCAGAGTGCAATACCTGAGTGTTGTTCAAAATTTACATTGACTTCTTGAGAAATGTGACTTGGAAATGATAGTCTGGTGCCATATATTTACTTAAACCATGTTTTATGTAGTCTCACTCTGTTTGATCAATTCCTGGACTGTGTGACTGCCAAAATGGTGAGATAGGGTGGTTTGATCGGAGGAGTTGCCGTTAGTGTGTTGTGCATCAGACATTTATATTCTTGCTGTTTCAGTGAGTCCTCGATGTGCTCTGGCAGAGAGCTATTAAACAGGCACAGTAAAACCAAGCAGGAGAATTGTGTGCTATTTTAGGGGCAGGTGCTTGTAATTTTAAATGCAGGCACACAATTGTTCTGGGGTGAGATCTGTGCAACTTCCAGGTCCTTTCAGGATTTAAGCGAGCTCACACAGGCGGCGACCATGTCTTGATGCATCTCGGTAGCACTGACTAGAGCATGTTTGCATGTTAGTGTGAAGCAGTGGCAGTGTGCAGAGGAGTATATATTTACTTGAAAAATTAAAGTAAATTGGAGTATAAAATGATGACAGAAGAGGTGAGGACACGAAGTTTTGTAGCCTCAATACTGACAACAGAGGGGACTTGATGATTGGATGTAAAGGATGTGGAATGTATAAAATGGTAGAACTGGGGATGGACTATAATAGTTATGAATGCAAAAATGTGAACAAAATAAAAATCACATAGTAATTTAGTAACAGTTACTGAAAGATTAGAGAATTTAGAAAGGAGTCAGGGGATTAACAGAAAGGATTCAAATACTCTCAAGTTTAAATGTAAACAAGGAGGCTAAGGAAAAGAAGGTTTAGAAAATGGATATGGGAAAGGAAGTCAAGATATGTTGGAAATGAACAAAAGTCTGGAAAATATTATGAGAATAACAAAGTTAAAAGAAAGCGTAGGGGTCAAAGTCCTTTTGGACCAGTTCCAAGAGAGTTAAGGAAGGATCAGGAGATAAGCATAAATTAAACACAGAAGGTACAGGTCAGGTTGAGACTGAAATAAATAAAACAAATGAGTCTGCTGTTAGTATAATAGAAAGAATAACAGTAACAAACAGATTTAATGTGCTGGGGTTAAATGATCATACGGAGGAGGAGGAGTGGAAAATGCAAGGCAGGTTATAGTAATTGGTGACTCCATCATTAAGTATACTGACCAGTATATTTGTAAACATGACAATGAAAACAGGATGGCCAGTAGCTTCTCAGGGGCAGGGCTATGGATTTATACAACATGGCTGATAATATATTTAGAGGTGCAGGGATCATCCTGGCAGTGATTCATGTAGGCATAAATGACATTATGAGAAAACCCTACCTGAGATGCAGAAGGACTACATTAATTTGGTGGAGAAATTAGAAGAAAGAGTGTGAAATAGTGATTTCGAAATACTTCCAGAACCCAGGGCAAATGTTTATGAAATGAAAAGATTGCATTGGCAAATGAATGGCTGTGTAAATAGACCAAAATAAGAACTTTCAATTCATTAAACACTGGGAACTTTTGTGAAAGAAGGATCTGTACTGTAAAGATGGGTTGCACCTGAATTTTAGAGGAAGTAGAATGTTGGGAATAAGATTACGTCAGACAATAGATAATTGTTTAAACTGAAAACTGAAAAAGAAGGGTATGAGGGGAAATGAAGGGGTACGCAAGGCTCCTAAGGAGGGAAAAAATAAAAGGTTATCTATAATTAAGGCCATGTTTTGCAATGCCAGAAGCTTAAATCTAGCAAGTATGGCAGAATTAGATGTTATAATTACAAAGGAGTGTTTAGATATGGTAGGAATAGTTGAAACATAGTGGGATAATGAAAGTGAGTGGTTGCAACACATTCCAGGATATAGAGTCTTTAAAAGAAATAGGGAAGGGAAAAGAGGAGGTGATGTGGCTCTTTTTATTAGAGAAGAAATAGAGGTTAGGGAAATAGAATAATGTAATAACTTAATGGGAATCGAAACAGTTAATATTGAGCTGTTGGGCATTAAGGGTACAAAATGCAGAGTCTCCATTTTTTATAGGGCACCTGATGTTGGTATGGGAGAAACAGAGGCCCATATTAAAGATATTGCAAATCAGGCAGACACAACAAATATTATCTTTATGAGGGACTTGAATATGCTTAACATTGAGTGGGATAAAAAACAACTTGGCAATCATTTAGCATGTATAGTCCAAGAGGACCTGATGGCGGGGGCGTCAAACAATGTATAAGACAGGCCACAAGAGGCAATAACATTTTAGACTTTCTACTGACTAACATTCCTGAGGTAATACAGAAAGTTAGCATTCAACCTCAATTAGGTAACAGTGACCATAAGTCCATTATGTTTATGATGGATTGGGCACTTAAACCAGTGAAGGGAGATACAGTGCAGTATTTATATAATAAAGAGAGTTATAGAGCTATAAGAAAGGAATTGGTAAGAATAAACTTGGAAAGTGACCTAGAAGATTTAGACATGGAAGAGGCTTGGAATTATTTTTTGGATGCACTAAATATATTGAAAAAAAATTTACATCCGGTGTAGAAAGGCTTATAATCATAAGGGTAAAAAGCCACCATGGTTGAATAGAAAAATATTAAAAATGTGCAGGAAAAAGAAAATAATGTTTAATAAAATGAAGTCTAATGGGTCAGAAATGTCTAAACAGAGTTACAAGAAAGTTCTGAGGAGATTAAAAAAGGAAATAAGAAATGGCAAGAAACGTTTTGAATTTAGACTAGCTGTAAATCAAGATAAAAAAAGGTTTTTTTGCTTATGTAAATAGCAGTAAGGGAAGTAGGGGTACAGTTGGACCTTTAAACATTAATGGAGTCATGACATCTGAACCTATAGATATGGCCAATGAATTTGGCAGATGTTTTGGAGCTGTGTTTAGGAGAAATAATGTTGACATGGATAAGTGTAATACAGGGACTTGTAATCAGGATCCTCAATACATTATAACTGTAGAGAGCGTAGCACAAAGAGTAAGGATATTGAAGTTGGATGGGGCTGCAGGACCAGATGGCATTCACCCATACTTCATGAAGGAGTTGGGAGTTGTGATGATACCTATTATTACCAAACTGGGACAAAAACCTTTAAGTGATGGTGTGGTGCCTGAGGGGTGGAGGTTGGCACATGTTGTGCCAATATATAAGAAAGGGAAAAGGAGCGATGCAGAGAATTATTTGTTCAGTTAGTTTGACATCAGTGGTGGTGAAGATTATTGAAGGGGCATTGAGTGATGCTATTTATGAAAGTATGTCAAAGAGGGGAATCTTGGATAAGAGCCAGCATGGTTTCATGCCTAATAGGTCATGTGAAACAAACTTATTGACCTTTTATGAGTTTGTCAGCAAATGTATTGATGATGGAAAAAATGTGGACGTGGTAATGCTTGACTTTAGTCGAGCATTCAATACAGTTCCACATTATAAAATAATAGAAAAACTTATTAATATGGAAATTGATAAGAACATTGTAAGATGGGTAGAACAGTGGCTGAAAAACAGATTACAGCAGGTAAATATACAAGGATATCTGTCTGATTTAAATGGAGTATGGAGTGGAGTCCCCCAGGGGTTGGTACTGGGCCCACTGTTGTTCTGTATATTTATAAGTGATCTGAAACTATCTAGTAACAATAAATTAATTAAATTTGCTGACGATGTTAAAATTGGAGCAGTAGTAGATACGTTCAATGAGAGACTCATATTTGGTCAGGGTTTGATGTATATTGCAGATTGGGCTAGAAAGAATGGAATTACCTTTAATAAGAATAAATGTACAATCATGCACTTTGGTAGACAAAATATTAAACAGATCTACTATATGTATGATCTGAAGCTTAGGGTGTCGGAATGTGAGAAAGATCTGCTTATTTGTGTCCAAAATGATTTAAGAAATGAAGTTAATAGTAGACAATCATCTAATAAAGCAATACAGATAGTTGGTTGTATTAGGAGAGGTTTCAATCAAGGAGCAGAGAGGTGTTGATGCCATTGTACAGATCTTGGTAAGGCCTGTATTAAATTATTGTTCTACCGTGGCTGGGATCATTATTGGTGAGGGATATCAAATTAATAGAAAGACCACAGAAATCCCTTACTAGGTTGATTTCAGGTGTGAAGGAGAGCCATATGAGGCCAGATTGGAAAGATTGGGATTGTGGTCTCTAGAGAGTAGAAGAGCAAGGGGGGATTTATTGTTATTATATAAACCTCTGAAGGATGAGATTATCAGAACAGAGTTGGGATTGGTGTTTAAAGAAAAGACCTACCAATTGAGAAGGCATGATAGGCAATTGAGTGAGGAATTGAGCAGGACTGAGCTAAGAAGGATGTGTTTCAAGTGTAGAGCAATAAGGACATGGATTAGACTGCCCCAGGAAGTGGTGGAGGCAGAAAGCCAGGATCTTTTTAAACAGAAATTGGACAAGTATCTTGATGAAGTTGGTGGCGTTTGCCACTACCGCTGAATTGTGGAGAAAATCTATATGGGCTATGCCTTCTGATTTTCTTATCCATCCAGTATGAACTCCAGTAATTTATGGAATTGTCTTCTCTTCTTACTGCAATAGGAAAATATTAAGATACAAGGGGTCTTGCCCTCTTAAAAGGGCAAGGCTATTTGTTCCCGGCAGCCCTCCCAAGGTGCTGTGCAGTCAGGTTAACCTGGGATAAGGGGAGTGGGGTGGAGGTGGAGAGTAAAATACTGAGGTCAGTGGGGAGGGTGGAGCAAGTGATAGACAGGTGTAGGTAGGGGTGTGTCCACAAGGTAAAGTGGGCTAAAGATTGGTCAGGAAAAAGAGATGGAGGGTGAGTGAGGGCAATAAAAGGAGGCACCCAGTTCAGCAAGCCCTCTTTTCTTGCTGGTTCCTTGCTGGATGCTTTTGGCTTACACTCAAAGCTCCAGCCTTTTTTCCAGCACTTTTCAGTCAGCTGTAACATTTGGTGCCATTTTTTCTCACTGATATTTCGTATTCTCGGTGTGAGATTAGGCCCATTCTGTAGAGGTGGGGCTCGGCCTGTGCGTATTCTCAGTGGGCCAAACAGCCGGATTCAGAGAACCACCGTTTGCACTTGTTTTTGGTGGCTCAGGAGCTTGCTCACATTTGTGCAGGTCGGTGGGATTTTTGCAATGGTTTTCCATCAAGTGCTCTCATAAAGCCGGTCCGAAGAGCTAGCGGGTGACAGAAGGGAGGACAGTGGTCGATGGTTCCAGATTGCACAAACAGGTAAGATCAAACACTGGGCTGGCCAGTGCAGAGTGTACTCTCTAGAAGGGCTCATTACAGGGTAGGAGCTCCATGGCAGCATTGCCAAGTAATGGTGGACTACAGAGGCAGGGCATACCCACCTGAAAGTTTGATGCTCCTCCCGACCAGATTCCTGGAAAGTAACGGGTGGCTGGGGGGCTAGTCTGGGCCCTTTGGAGGATCTCCAGAGGGCTGGGGCTGTTTTGGCCAGAACCGGGTTTTGTTTTTTTTTGCTGGAGGGGGTTCTTCCAGTGCCTCAGGCCGTGAAAGGAGTTGCATGTGGGGGAGGATGAAGTGGAGAATCCTGGGGTGGTCAATTAAGAGAAACAAAATGTTATTAGGGTCACAAGGCAGCAAAAAACAAAAAGTTTTGGTGAGCACGGCTGGCGTCCGGCAGAGGCGCTGGAGGTGCCGGAGGCGCCATTTTGGGGATGCCACATGGCAGTGGTCATTTTGAACTGGACAGCCTGCTACACCATGGGGATGAGCTCCCCAGTTTAATGGTTCCACTAGAAGGGCAGTGAATGATTTAAATAGTGAAAAATGTGTGTATGAAGACAGCATAATTTTAGTAGCATATCCACAGTGTCCAAATAGAAAGTAATGTGCAGGTTACAGCAGTTGGCTCCCAATCAAATCCACTGATTGTTTACCTTTCTGAACCTCACCCTCCCACCCCTCCCATAAAATAAAAATAATTAACATAATTATTTTTGAAAATACCAAAAGTAAAATACTGTTACAGGCAGTACATGGGCACCGGGAAAAGGATTTATTGGGTCATTTTCTCTTGCTTGGTGGGGGTCTAGCTCCGAGTGCCTCTCACAAAGGCTGAGCATCCACTTGGTGTTTTGTCTTACATGCCTCACTCCTGAATTGTCATAACTTGTTGATTATAATCGTTTTACTGGATTTTGGGGCATCTGTGCCGACTTAGTTTAAAACTATCCATACTGCCTAAATTCCCTTTGTAGATATGAATGTGGCACAGGAAATGGATGCACACTTCCATTCACCCTTATATGTCCGTTCGAGACTAATACAACCCACAAATGTGTAACATGCCTAATCTGAGTGAATGTCTTTTGGTAGTGTGCAATATATATATATTCAATTTATCATCTTTTCCAGGCTGTTTCTTCCAGTTCTTTGGTTGGCAGGTGATTTATCAACTTTCTTCCAAGCTATTCTTCATGTTCCTTGGGTAGCAGGTGAAATGAACCCTTAGGCATGGAATTTGTTTTGGCCGGGGGGGGTTCTACACAGGGGCAGTCAGCTGTATTGATCCCCCTTTTTTCTTTTTTCTCAGTTGTCTAACTTGTTCTTTATGTTCCACAGTGTTTTTTGCAGAGACAAGGCAATGGCTCCTCAAAAGAAGATGACTAGGGATGAGGCCATGAGGCAGTGGGCCCAAATGATGGAGCAGGCTAAGAAGCTACTGGATGCGATGGGGAATGGGTGAGGGGAGCCAGAACCTAGGAAGTAGGTGAGAAAGAGGAAGGATGGGGGGTGTGGCAGGGGCTGGGAGAGGTGGTCAAGGGGGTAAGTGGCTGGCACCCAGTGAGCCAGCTCTGGAAAACCCGGACAGCCCACTGCCCCTTTAAACCTGGTCCCACCTCCAGCTGTCCCTTCACTTCAGATGCATCTCGAACCGCTGCCCCCGGCGGCCCCTCCAGCTCTGTCCCTGGTACCGGGAGGGAATTTGGGTGTTCCTCTACAGCCCACTCCTCCACCCAACAGTATCTTGACAGAGACTGTACCCGTGCCCAAAGTTCCAGGTCCCTTCTGATCAGGTACAACAGACAAAACAATTGAAGGTAACAAGAGAATATGTAGAGTAGATGCTGGGGGTAATGGGGGATAAAGGGATGGCACAACTAGAGAAGGTGCTCAGGGAAATCAAGAAAGGGAGAGGAGGAGTTGTACTGACTGAGCCAACTGCCCTGCAAGGTACAGGACAGAACGGTTGGGACATAGGCACCCCAGGGGTGAGCCTAGGGAACCACATCCCCCTGGCAACAAAAGAAAAGTTCTGAAGGGGGGAATACATTGACATGATTTCTTTAGTGACCAAGAAGAGCTTGAAAAGTCACAAGGAAAGGGAGAGTTTTTGGAGAAGGATATGGCAACTGCTGTAATGCTGTTGGGTAAGAAAGAGGAGGACAAGGCCACAAAAAGGAAAATGTGGGATACGTGGATGGTGGGTTTTACCCACTACAGTGCTATAGTACAAGAAAAGAGGCCAGAGTTGGCAAGGCTACTGCTGACCTATTTACTGATTGTTTGCAGTGCCTACAAGATGAGGGGAGGCACAAACTGGATCCAGTACGACGAGATGTTCAGAACCCATATGGCTACAGACGAGGATGTCCATTGGGATATGTGGAAGTTAGATATCTGGTTCGAGACCATGACGGTGCCCGTGGGTACAGAACGGGTATGGGGCAAGGCAGCCAGCACATCTCAGAAATGCTGATGGGGATTCAGCAGGGCTTACTGCTTTTGGCCCAACAGCCGTTTCCAGCATGCTGGCTCCAAATGTGGCAGTGGGCACCATTTGTCTGGGTGCAGGACCTATCCAGTGAACTCTGGGGGCCTGGTGTACAAAAAGCAGCCCTTTCAGGCAAGCCTCTCAGGCTTGTGAGGAGCATGGGGTGGCCAGCAGGGGACAGGGTTTCTCCGGAAGAAGAAGGGGGGGTCCTGCCATTATCTAGGAAGGAGGAACAGAGGGAGGCAGAGGGTGGGAGACAGTAGGTGGGGGAAACTTTGTTTTGGCTAGGACCCCAGTAAAGTGGGAGGTCCTGTCAGCATGGTTGGATGGTTATCCAGATGAAAGGGCAGGAGGGACACTCGAGGAGGGTTTTCAAAAGGGCTTTAGCCTCTGTTTTTAGGAACAACGAGTGGTGACAAGGGCAAAGAACCTGAAGTCAGTAAAAGGGAGTGAGGAAATCTTTCACCACAAGATAGGTAAAGAAGGTAGCGGCAGGGTGAGTTGAGGGTCCCTTCCCAGATCCCCTATTGCCCAACCTTAGGATCTTTCCACTGGACTTGGTTACCAAGAAACAGCCAGGTGAATTCAGGGTGATCCACCATTTGTCTTACCCAGTGGGTGAGTCGGTCAACAACTACATCAGTGAGGAAGATAGCAAGGTGTCATATGTGACCCTGGATGAAGCTGTGAGGTTGATCAGAGTGCTTGAGGCCCCCTGGCTAGCAAAAATAGACATCGCAGTGGCTTTCCTCTTGCTCCCTGTCCAGCCAGAGGACTGGGACCTACTAGGTTTCTAGATAGGGGATGAATACTATTTTGATAAAGCTATGCCTATTGGCTGCTCAGTGGTGTGTGCAGCATTCTAAAAATTTAGCACCTGGTTGCAATGGGCATTCCAGACCAAATTTGGTTATGGGACAGTTCTGCATTATTTGGATGATTTCCAGCTGATCAGAGAAGGATGCCACAGTGTAGATCGGATGTTGGAACAATTCAGTTCCATGTGTCAAACATTAGGGGTACCTCTAACACCCAACAAAACAGAAGGGCCTAGCCAATACATCGAGTTCCATGGGACTGAAATCGACGTAGCTGCCAGGGTTTTCTGGCTACCATGGGATAAACTCCTGTGGCTGAAGGAATTGCTGACGGTTGTTAGGGGATGCCGCAGGTTCCCCCTTCACACAGTGCAGCAGCTGCTGGGGCACCTGAATGTTGCACAATGGGCCATAGCTCCAGGGCAGACGTTTATATGCCATCTAATGCAATCCACACAGGAACCCTCCAGACCGCACCACTGGGTGGATATCAAGAAGGGAACACGGGATGATCTGGTGGTGTGGGAGCATTTCCTGGACCAGTACAATGGCATCACATTTTGGCAAGAGGACTGGGTCTTCAACACTGACCTGGGGCTGTACACTAATGCAGCAGGGGGGATAGGGATGGGGGCATATTTCAAAGGAAAATGGATGTCGGAACCCTGGCCCCAGGAATGGATCCAATGGGGGCTAGGAAAGGACATCACATTTTTGGAAATATTCCCAATTTGGCTGGCTACCTTGGTTTGGGGGGATGCTTTGTGAAACCAGAGAATCACCTTCTGGTGTGATAACCAGGAGGTGGTGGAAGTGATAAATAGGAAGGCAGCGAGGTCTGAGACAGTAATGAGGGTGATGCGGCAGCTAGTGCTGCAGGCATTAAAGTTAAATCCATCTTTTAGGGCTAGGCACATTGAGGGGACAAAGAACATCATAGCTCATAGCATTTTCTGCCTACAGATTGACCACTTCCAGGCTGTCGCCCCAGGGGCAGAGCAGCAAAACATGGTGGTTCCACAGCTTGTGTGGAAAATTGGTTGGAGGAAGCTGAGCTCCTGTTTTGAAGCTCATGGGCACCAAGGACCCTGATGGCGTATGAGACATCCTAGAAGGCCTTTCAGGCTTTCCAAAGAGCCTGGGAATTGAGGTAAGTGGAGCAGTAACTAAGGAGCAGCTGGCAAGGTTTATTGTTAGCAGTTGGAGGGATGGGACAGCCCTACTTGACCATGGGAGTTCGCCGATCTGCAATAGGCACCATGTGTAGCCTAAAGGGTTGGGGGTACCCGGGTAAAGCAACATAGTCGGGAGGATGATGCAGGGATGGTTATGGGTCAGAGGTAAAGAGCCCAACAGAGGGTGACAGATATATGAAGCCCTGTTGGGGCACTTGGTGGAGGCTCCACCCAGAGTGTGCTGCTCCTCGCTGGAGGTGGTGTTATTTGCTGAAATTTACTTCACCATGTACCATGGGGCTTTTAGGTAAGTGAGGCTGTAGGAACCGGGGAGGGGGCAGAGAGGGTTTTTTTTTACTGGGAAAATCTCCAGTGATTGAAAGACACTGTGAGCCTGAGGCTCAGGTGGTCAAAGACAGACCAAGCAGATAGAGGGGATGCAGGGAAGCTAGACAAGCAGGAGCAGCCTCGGGTACACCCAGTGAGGGCATTGTGGGTATCTGCGGCAGTCCATCCAGTCGGCAACGGCCCACTTTTTCTGCATGGGGATGGATCACGGGTAACCAGCGACCAAACAGCGGCAGTACTACAAAAGTGCCTGCTTTTCCGAGGGTAGGATCCCACCGGGTACTCTTCCCACTCTTTTAGAATGGGGCGGCTTTACCTGCCACAGCTCGGGAGGTGCCAGGGGGAAGACATCGGGTGGCTAGGCAGGTGGAAGTCTGGATGCTATAAAGCCTATATCAGACAACTGTGTGACTGACACTAACACTGTTCATTGTTTCCCTGCAGGTGGAGAGACCAGTTTGCCACAGATGGGCGGTGGAAGTAAAAAAAAAAAATGAGAGGGGGACAGTAAGGGGGCATGAGGGAGGGGGGCAGGGGTCCAAGGGGGGATTGTTATCATTTTTATATCTCACATGTTCTGTCTCCCCCTCTTTTTTGTGCCTAGGCAAGAACAGCAGGTTAGAAGTGTGGATCTGTGGCCACTCATTCAATTAATGGGCAGTGCAGAGAGCGGTGGTGCATGCAAGGGATCACCAGCAGTATCACAACTGGAACAAGGTGTGGCTGCAATGGAACAGCTTAAGAGGAATGCAATGGTGTCAGCTGTTACCATTTCTACAGGAGATGCAGAGGACAAGGCCCACACCAGATTTGTTAATTATTCATCTAGAGGGCAATGACCTGAGGTTCTGCCCCCTGGCTGGATATTTATTTACAGATAAAGTGGGACATTGTAACCATCAATGAGTGGTGGCTGGAATCCACCTTGTTGTAGTCTGAGATGCTTCCTAGGTGGGTATGGAGGCAGGCCCAAGACCATAAGGCCCTGGATAAAGCAAGGCGGAGAATGAATCATAGAGTGACAGGGCTGTTCAAGGCACAAGAGCATTAAGGAAACTGATGCAGAGTACTATAGGTTGGATGGTGTACATCTCTCCAACATGGGGTTAGACCTGTTTAATATGGAGATCAGTCTTGCAATAAATGAGTGGAGACAGACAGTGGGGGCAGGGGGTAACAGAGACAGCTTATAGGGATGGGGGAGAGGGGATAGGTGGGGGGAAGACCACCATCCAGTGTGAGCTGGAGGTGGCCTTGTCGGCAAAATGGGGGAGGACTCGGCCTAGGGTTTACACCAGGCCAGGATAGGATGGGGGCCTTGGGGGTACACCTGGAGGCCCCTGAAGAGGGCACACTGTTTACACACATGCTCCAGTCAGGAGAAGGAAACAAAAAGGAAGGCTGGGATGTAATAGCGGATTGGTGGGACCCAGGTATACACCTGGGCCAAGGAACTCGATAAAGTATTGCCAACGTATGTTTAATTTATGAAAAGATATATGTTATGAATGGATATCAGAGTAAACTTAAAGGATGTTTAAAACTGGTAAATGGATGGTGTGTTACAATAAACTACAAGGCCGACTGAGCACCCAAACAAAGTGTGTACGATGCGGTTTATGTGGGGGGGATTGGTCAGAGGACAAGTTTATTATATGTCTTGACTGAATCCCTTTCTCCCATAAGTTACTATACAGTATGCAGTCCCTCTGTATGTATCTTGATTGTTTCTTAAAAACTGTTTTAATATTATAACAGAGTTTATTAATGATGTGCCCCATTGAAAATGTGGTATGAGCTCAATTGGACAAATCCTCCTCTTGACTGCAAAAATAAACTATTTACTACTTATTACCACAATCCCCATTGGTGCAGATAATAAGGGAATATAGAAAGGGTGAATAACAAAGACTTAAAAAGCATAAGGGCAAATGAGATGATGATAATGGCAATGTGAAGCTACAAGTATATAAAAGATATGAAACCAATTCACTTGAGGCGGTGAAAGCAGGCAATTTACAGAAAATGTAAAATAGAATAGTTGACTCTAATTCTGCTATCATAATCCCTAAGATCAATAATAACTCAAAAGGAAAAATGAAAAATGAAAGGAAATCAAATTGTGAGGCTGAAAAAAGCAAAATAAGAAATCTAAAAAGAATGGTTAAACTCAGAAAGCTAATCTAGAGACTAGGAAAGTACAGTAGAAACACAGACACAAAATATCCAGGGTATGGAAGAGGTTAAAGAACCTAAAGGGCTGGAAAATAGCAGATAAAGAATTGCTAGAAATAGCTCAAGACATTGAAATAGCAATAAAACATAAAAACATAGAAAAAGACTGACTGCAGATAAGGACTGCTTGGCCCAGCTAGTCTGCCCATTTCCCTACCTATTTGATAACCTACAAATCCTAGTTAACCAATAGTTTACTTCTTCTTACCCCCCCACCAGTATTGCCTTATATCTGTCCCATGCATTCTTGAATTCCCCCACTGTTTTTGACCCCACAACCTTCTCAGGAAGGCCATGCCATGTCTCCACCACCATCTCTGTGAAAAAATACTTCCTTACATTTCCCCTGAGTCATCCCCCCTCTATCTTCAAATCATGCCCTCTTGTTCCTGCACATCTATTTTTCTGAAAGATGCTGCCCTCTTGGTTGATTCCCTTAAGGTACTTGAAGGTTTCTATCATGTCCCCCCTCTCTCTCCTTTCCTCAAGGGTATACATATTAAGCTCATTTAGTTTTTCTTCACATGGCTTCTGTTGCAGACCCTGCACCATTTTAGTTGCCCTCCTCTGGACTGCCTGCATCCTGTCTATGCCCTTGCAGAGAGGGGGTCTCCAGAACTGCATGCAGTATTCCAGATGGGATCTCACCAGCTGTCTGTACAGAGGGATAACAACTTCCGGTTTTCTACTGGTGATGCCTCTCCCTAGACATCCCAGCCCTCCTTACTGCCTTTTCACATTGCTTGCTTACCTTTAGGTCATCTGATATGACTACCCACAGGTCCCTTTCCATTTTTGCTGTTGTTAATACCTCCCTCCCCTCCCATTGTGTACTCTTCTCCTGGGTTTTTGTTTCCCAGCTACATTACTTTGCACTTCTTTGCATTGAATCTGAGCTACCATTCTTTTGACCATTCCTCCAACCTTGCTTGGATTAGGTACATCTCCCTCATCTTCTTTTGTGAATACTGAGCAGAAGTATTCATTCGGTTTCCCTGCTTTTTCACTGTTCCTCTCTGCCCACCCACCCTCTCCTTTATTAAGCCTCACTATCCCTCCCTTGATCTTTATTCGCTCCCTAATGTACCTATAAAAGGTTTTAGCCCCCATTTTAACCAAGTTGGCTACCTTTTCCTCAGTTCAGGTCTTTCCTATTCTGACTGCCTTCCCCGTTTCCTTCTCCTTCAACTGGTACAGTTCTCTGTCCTGCTTCTTCTGTGTTTCTTTATACTTCCTGAATGCTATCTTTTTCTCCCTAACCTTCCCCGTCACCTCTTTTGAGAAGCGTAGTGGTTTTTTCTTTCATTATTATTTATTTGCTTCACACAAAGGCTTGTTGCCTCTGTGATGGCAGTTTTGATATTTCTCCGTTGTTCCTCCACCCCTCCTTCTTGCCTGTTTGCTATTGCTTTTCTGAGGCACTCTCCAATTTAGACAAAGACAGCCCTCCTAAAGTCTAGTACCCTCACTTTTGTATGGCTTGACTCTGCAGCTGTGTTTATTATGAACCACACTTTTTGGTGGTCACTTGTTCCCAGTTGGCTATCCACTTCTAGATCTGAGATCCTTTCTCTGTCCCCATTTGAGAGTACCAGGTCTAAGATTGCTCCCTCTCAAGTGGGTTCCAACACTAGCTGTCTGAGGCATGCCCCCTGTAGGGCATCGAGAATGACTCTGCTCTTGGATGTGGCTGCAGCAAAGGTGTGCCAGTTAACATCTGGCATATTCAGGTCCCCATCAACAATATTTCACCCTTTTCTGCCATTCGAAGGATGCCTTCTACATTTCCTTGTCCATTTCCTCCCCCTGAGATGGGGGTCTGTATACAACTCTATTGCAGATTGTGGTGCCATTTCCAGTCTCCAGCGTGACCCACAGTGCCTCCTTTCCTTCCTGTTATCCCTTTAGTTCCATTGCTTTCATACCTTCCATTACGTAGAGAGCTACTCCTCCTCCTCTTCTACTCTCCCTGTCCCTCCTGTAGATTGTGTACCCTGGTATGTTGACATCCCAGTCATGGTTCTCTGTGTACCATGTTTCTGTGACTGTCCTGATATCCAGGCATCCCTCTTCCATCAAGACCACCAATTCAGAGAGCTTGTTACCTAGACTACAGGCATTGGTACTCATTGCCCTCCATTTTTTGATGGACTTACCCATTTTAGCCCCATCTCTGTCCTTACTGCCTTTGCCCATTTCTCCATTTACCCCTGCCCTTCCCCTATCAACTTCTCTATCTTGGTGTTTACCTCACTAACTACCCTGATTTTTTTTGGTGGGGCTGGGATTTCCCTGCTCCTTTTCAGTGCCTCCCCCTTGGCTAGTTTAATTGTTTGTCAATGAAGCATTTAAACTTGCTGGCTAGGATCTTGGTTCCCCTCTTGGACAGATGCAGACCATCACACCATTATAGGCATGTATCCTTCCAGGCGAACCCCCAGTCCCCAATGAAGCCAAAACCCTGAGCTCTGCACCAGTGTTTCATCCACTGTTTGAATCCCATGGTGTGGAGCACTCTAGCCTCACCCATGCCATAGACAGGCAGCACCTCCGAGAAGATTACCATGCGTGCTACTTGTCTGAGGCCCTTCCCCAACTCCACAAACTCCTCCTGCACTGTTTTGATCCCTTTCTCAGCCAAGTCATTTGTCCCTAGGTGGACAATGACATCCAGCTTCCCCCCACATGCAGCTGCTCCTGCGATCCTGAGGATTCACTCCCTGTCCCTCCAAGCCATGGCACCAAACAGGCACCTTACCTCCCTCTCTCCCTCCCCAGTTCTACCCCTAGTAATTGAGTCCCCCACCAGGAGTTGTTTCCTTCCCCTGTGGAGTCCCATGCCACCCCCCTGTTGGTTTCCTTTGTGGAGATTCCCAGCATCCTCCTTGGTCTCCACTATGGGTGCCTCCATAGAAGAGCCACACTCTGCCAGAACAGCGTACAAATTGTGGAGAGGTACAACTGGAAGGATTCACCTCCACTCCACCACCCTTACCCTCTCTGAGTCCACTGTGGTCCAACCACTCCTCTTTCTGGGCAACCTCTGATGCAGCGGCGGTGGCCCTGGTGGTCCCTGAGTGGGAGAGGAGTTCCCACTAATCCTGGCCAACTCAGCCTGGAGATGAGCAACCTCCTCCCTCTGCCCAGACAGGTGGCTGCAGATGGGACAACACCGCATCCTCCAGAATGTCTCCCGGAAGATTGCCGCTCCACAACCACTGCACTCCACCCCTCCCATCATGTCTTATTTGTGGCCCCTCAACTTTTGTTTTGTATGCTTACTCTTTCCTCTTTCTGTTTACTTTTTTCTCCCTACTTTCCTACTGCATCTGTGCCCTTACAGCTCCTGCTTTTCCTGTTCTGGGACAGGAAGTTCCTGTATTCCTCAGTAGTCTCCTTCTTACTAGCTCAGAGTCAGACCTCCAGCAGCTGGGGTGGGATGGAGAGCTACTCTTTTCCTTCTAGGATGGTGAATCTTTTGTACCTCTGTGATCACTCAATTCCTGCTCCCAGACAGGAAGTTCCTGTTGTCAGTCAAATCCTGTGCCTATAAAAGTGGAACTAGCTATGGGTGGGGGGCGATAAAGTCCCAGTAAAGTTCTAACAGCACCTCCTTCCCCTTGCTGATCTCTTCCAAAAGCTATACAGGACAGTTTTAAAACCAAACACCTGGCTACTTGCTGCCTAAGCCACACCCCGAATTCACAGCTCCCTTCTTCACCTAGCTAACTGCACAGATAACAGTTCCCTTCACCCAACTGAGACAAACACACTAACTCTTCTTTTTTTTTGTTTATTTGTTTTTACCCAAAACTGAGGGTCCAAGTTGTAGAGTTCTAGTTCATAAGTCCCAGTAGAGTAGTAAAGTTCTAACAGCACCTCCTTTCTCTTGCTGTTCTCTGTCAAAAGTTATCTAGGGCAGTTTTAAATCCAAACACCTGGCTTCCTGCTGCCTAAACCACTACCCGTAATTCATGGCTCCCTTCTTCACCTAGCTAACTGCACAGATAACAGTTCCCTTCACCCAACTCAGATAAACATACTGTCTTTTGTTGTTGTTTTTTTGTTTGTTTGTTTTTACCCTAAACTGAAGGTCCCAGTAGTAGAGTTCTAGTTCTTAGGTCCCAGTAGAGTAGTAAAGTTCTAACAGCACCTTCTTTCTCTTGCTGTTCTCTGCTAAAGACAATCTAGGGCAGTTTTAAATCCAAACACCTGGCTTCCTGCTGCCTAAACCACTACCCCTAATTCATGGCTCCCTTCTTCACCTAGCTAACTGCACAGATAACAGTTCCCTTCACCCAACTCAGATAAACATACTGTCTTTTGTTGTTGTTTTTTTGTTTGTTTGTTTTTACCCTAAACTGAAGGTCCCAGTAGTAGAGTTCTAGTTCTTAGGTCCCAGTAGAGTAGTAAAGTTCTAACAGCACCTCTTTTCCCTTGCTGTTCTCTGCCAAAAACTATCTAGGGCAGTTTTAAATCAAAACACCTAGCTTCCTGCTGCCTAAACCACTCCCCCATAATTCACAACTCCCTTCTTCACCTAGCTGACTGAATAGATAACAGTTCCTTTCACCCAATTCAGGCAAATACACTAACTCTTGTTTTTTTTTGTTTGTTTGTTTGTTTTTACCCTAAATTGATGGTCCCAGTAGTAGAGTTCTAGTTCTTAAGTCCCAGAAGAGTAGTAAAGTTCTAACAGCACCTTCTTTCTCTTGCTGTTCTCTGCTAAGGACAATCTAGGGCAGTTTTAAATCCAAACATCTGGCTTTCGGCTGCCTAAACCACTACTCCTAACTCACAGCTCCATTCTTCACCTAGCTAACTGCACAGATAACAGTTCTCTTCACCTAACGCAGGCAAACACACAAACTCTTATTTTTTTTTTGTTTGTTTTTACCCTAAATTGAAGGTTCCAGTAGTAGAAATAATTTTTCTCTTATCCAACAAAGAGATTGGGGGGCTACCTTTATACAGTATGTAATTTAACAGAGATGGTGCACTTATACCTCAGAGCCTATCTATAATATCAGAACAACACAATCAGCAAATAAACACTGTTTTAAGGTCAGCACTCTCAAAATAAATGGCACAAGATAATTCATAAGACCATTTATTGAAAAAATAGCTGCCAAAAAAGAAAGAACACTGAGGAGACAACTGCTCTCTCACCACACTCAGTCTCTCAGCAGTCCAAGTTGTACAAATGGTTAGCATCAGTAAGCAATGCTGGAGCCAGTAAAAAAACAACAGGTTCCCCTCGTTGCTAAAACATTGCAACTTCAAAGTGAAAAACATGCTAATAAGGCTAATATTTACACTAAAGTGCTAATGCACATAAATGAGGAATATAGTTTCAAATTCAAATGCACCAAATAGCTACATGCTACATACAAGATGCTACAGAGGCTGCTGAGTGTTCGAGAGTACAAACCCGGAAGGCATGCTTACGTATTGACCATAGTGGTCATCATCTAAGCATGATGAAGTCACACTCTGATGATAACCACTATGGTCAATACGTAAGCGTGCCTTCCGGGTTTGTACTCTCGACCAATCGGCAGCCTCTGTAGCATCTTGTATGTAGCATGTAGCTATTTGGTACATTTGCATTCGGAAACTATGTTCCTCGTTTATGTGCATTAGTACTTTAGTGTAAATATTAGCCTTATTAGCATGTTTTGCACTTTGAAGTTGCGATGTTTTAGCACCAAGGGAAACCTGTTGTTTTTTTGCTGGCACCAGCACTGCTTACTGACAATAACCATTTGTACAACTTGGACTGCTGAGAGACTGAGTGTGGTGAGAGAGGAGTTGTCTCTTTGTGTTCTTTCTTTTTTTGGCGGCTATTTTTGCAATAAATGGTCTTATGAATTATCTTGTGCCATTTATTTTGAGAGTGCTGACCTCAAAACCGTGTTTTTTTTTGCTGCTTGTGTTGTTCTGGCCCCAGTAGTAGAGTTCTAGTTCTTAAGTCCCAGTAGAGTAGTAAAGTTCTAACAGCACCTCCTTCTTCTTGCTGTTCTGTGCCAAAAGCTATCCAGTGCAGTTTTAAATCCAAACACCTGGCGTCCTGCTGCCTAAACCACTACCCCTAATTCACAGCTCCCTTCTTCATCCAGCTAACTGCACAGATACCACTTCTCTTCACCCAGCTCAAACATGCTAACTCTTTTTTTTTGTTTGCTTTTACCCTAAATTGAAGGTCCCAGTAGTACAGTTCCAGTTCTTAAGTCCAAGAAGAGTAGCCAAGTTCTAACAGCACCTCCTTGCTCTTGCTGTCCTGATGTCACCTGATCCCTCTTCAGGTGACATCAGAAATGCAGCCGGAATTGTATTATTTTCACTTCATGGCTTAGAAAAATCAAGGAACGAAGCTAAAAAAAACTCCAAGTATGATGTGCTACCTATTACAAAAGATGATTAATATTAAACTTGGTAAGAAAGGCACAGAATAGGTATTAAGAGAAAAATGTCTTTCAGGGATGGGACAGATAACAATTGCAATAAGAGATAGCCACCTAGCCACAGAAATATTAACTGAAGCCAAGTAGCTGGATAAAAATGTAATTCTATTCTGGAACGTGAAAAAAGTTGTTAAATCCTCAACAATGACTAATAAACAAACAGTTTGTGAGGAACTGGTATTTGATGTTATTAATATTAAAAATGTTGGTTTCTGTGTTAATGGTTTACTCTCTGTCTCCCAGATCCTTTTAAAGGGGGAGGGCAAACAAAATATATCTGGGCCCACATAGTCAAAGGAGATGTGTGGCACAAAATGGAGATGCACGGCGCATCTTGGAAAATGCACAGAAGCATGATATTCACAACTGTGAGATGCATTGCGCATGTCGGAATGCACGATTGTGCAGACATAATGTATGCAGTACAGAAAAAGGGGGTGGTCACCTGAATATGCCGCCCATGTGTATATTCAGCCAAAATGAGTGGTGCAGATGCTATGCATCCCACATTTGTGCCACACAAAGTTAGTCAAGCAAAGGGCTGTCCTAAATAGCCAGCCACCCATAGGCGGGCTGCAGAACTGCAAACAGGCAATCCTGAGACAGCCCTTGCAGGTGCTCCAGAGTGTGCTCCAGGCACCCACACACAGCAGTCATGCCAGAACAGTAGTACCCAAAGTCACAGTTGTGCTGTGCCTGCTCACTGGGCACCTGCCAGGTACCGGTGGGTGACATCACCAGCACCGCCCAGTCAGCCATCCCCCTCCCCACACCCAGGTCATAGACACCCAGCTGCTACATACTAGTGTGGTCAGGCACCCCCCCCAGAACACCAGCAAAGCAGACAGATACAATGCAGCACATGTACCAGGTGCCATGGCCTGCACCCATGTGGCCATCAGAGTGCCACCCAGTGGTGGCATGCACCCATGGTGACATCTGAGACAATGGTGATCAGGATGCATGGCAGTACCTTACTTTAATAAATATTTGGCACTTTTGGAATTTGTGAGCAGTAATTTCTTCTTTGTGGTGGTGAGTGCAAGACTATACACTAATATTCTGACTGTCTTCTGTCTCGGGCACCTCTACCCTGTGCAGCTTTGTTTTCTTGAACTGCCAATATATGGTAGATGCTTACCAAAGTCATTCAATGCTGCAAAGCCAAATTTAAGCAAAAGTTCAGTCAGGGAAGCACACAGAGCTCTGTGTGCTTGCAGGAAACTACCAAAGTGTATTTGGTATGGTGGCATATTCCTTAGTCCCTTTTTAACTGATGTTGCTGCCACCTGTTATGTGTTGGCATGGGCTACACATCATGCATGTAAAGTCTGCTCCCAATGGGAAGTGTGTGTGACCAGTTATCTGGGCAACCAACCAAGCAATAACCTCTCAGGATCCAGCTGAGATAAAGTCTAACAGTGTATTAAACCTTACATCCAATTAAACATTTTGTGCAGTTATGTGGTGACTTTTGCTGATAGTGAGTAACGTTATACCTCATGAGTAATTAAGTTAATATCTCAGTGACTGGGGCGTGGGAAGTTAACACAGTGTGCAGGGTGACATCTAATGGTACCCAAAGGGGTAAGAACACCTAGATTTTCTTAGCAAAATAAGCCTGTTTGGAACACAGTGTGTCATAACAATAAACAAACAATCAAACAAAAACACATATAGAGAAATAACACAAAATCAACTAATATGAAACCAATAAACAATCATAAAAAGCATACAAATTTCATAGTCATAAATGTTTTTAGCAGCTCAGTTCTGATATCAAGTAATTCCCACAAACATGGGCATGGACCATAGTAAGCGACTTATTACTACTACAACCATGGCATCTGGAGTCAACAAATGATATGCGTTATACTGTATAGACAGTACTTATAATAAAGGATGGCAGTCAATTTCTTCATTAATACCAAATCTTATGTTCAAGCATTCAAAACATTTGATTCAAAAGGTATCTCTGTGAAGCAATTTGTTCTATCTCTCCACCAGAGGGTGGCTTACTAGATTTACTAAGTTTACTAGGTTAAGTTGGAAAAAAGAAGGCCGAGGCCCATCTAGATTTTCCCCCACACTATGTGGGCATTTGTTTACTCAAAGTGAGTCCCTGATAACCACTTGTCAAGTCCCTTTTTAAATGTTTCTATATTAGCAGAGTCCGCCAGCTCCTGGGGAAGTTTGTTCCAGAGGAGGGGCACTCTAACTGTAAAAAAGTTATATCTAAGATCGGTTCTTGCCGTAGGCACAAATAGTTGCTTTTTATGATATCAAGGTACAGTTCGCCTGACGTCAGGAGTAATCCCACATTTCTCCATGAGATCTAAATTATTATGTAGTTTGTAAATTAAAAGTAAATCCCCTCTTATTCTCCTATTATGTAAAGAATGTAGTCCTGTATCAGCTAATCTGAATTGATAAGGCTTCTTAGCTAGTCTTGGAATCATTCTAGTTACACGCTTCTGTATTCTCTCCAAGCAGTCATTATCTGATTTAAGATGGGGGCTCCAAAAGGGGGACCCATAGTCAATAAAAGGTCTAACACAGCATCTATAAAGATTGATTATACATTGTTCGGTTCTGGTGACAAATGAACGCTGAATTTGTTTAAGTAATCCATTTGTTAAACGGCCACTTTAAGACAATGGTCAGTTGATGTAAGTTTGGAATTGATAAATATTCCCAGATCCCTTTCCAAATCAGAGGATTTCAACAGTGTTTTATTAAGGTAATATTTATTTTTAGGGTTGTGACTCCCAAAATGCATAACCACACATTTATCTGTGTTAAATTCCATCTTGTTTTCAATGGCCCATTCTTCAACCTGTTGCAGATCTAATTTAAATGAGTTGGAATCAATCTGATTATTTACAGGCCCCCTGAGCTTTGAGTCATCTGCAAATTTGGATAACCAGTTTTTAGTAGAAATTTGCATATCGCTAATATAAATATTAAATAGAACTGGTCCCAAAACTGAGCCCTGTGGAACCCCACTGGTAACAGCACCCAAATCAGAAAAACAGTTATTAAAAACAACTTTTTGTGATCTATTGTTAAGCCATGCATTTACCCAATTAACAAGTTGGTACGAAGCCCAAAGACTCCATTTTTTTAATTAGCTTACCATGTGGGACTTTGTCAAAGGCCTTACTGTAATCCAATAAAATAACATCTAACTGTTGTTTGTTGTCAAGGCCCTGGCTAATGTTATTATAGAAATATAATAAGTTCGTAATACAGGAATGACCGGTTCTAAATCCAAACTGTGAGGAATCTTTGATATTGAGTTCTATCATTTCTTTTTCAAGAAACGATTTTATCATCTTTTCCATGATTTTACAAACAATTGATGTGAGGCTAATGGGGCAATAATTCTCAGCATTGGACTTGCTACCTATTTTGTGGATTGGGGTAACGGATGCTGTTAACCAATCAGCGGGGATCTCTACTTTATAAAGGGATTTGTTAAATATTATTTCTAATGGGATTGCTAATACCGCGGCAGTTTCAATTAGGAATCTAGCACTAATATAATCAGGTCCATGGCTTGTGGTTTCCTTCAAAGACTTGAGAAGTAGGATAATATCTGAGACATTAATGTTGAATAACTGACTAGGTTTCAAATATGGCCCAATATTTTTTGTAGAGGTATGGAAAATGTATTTTTTTGTAAAAACTGAACAAAACTATGTATTAGAAAGGTTAACCATGTCAGAGACAAGATGTATTGGAGAATCATTGTGTATGAGAGGCCCTACCTTACAGGAATTACCTTTTTTATTATTTAGATAAGAAAAAAGAGCCTTATAACCATCTTTTGTATGTGCCAGCTTAAATTCAATTTTCATTTTGGCTTGCTTGATCGTGTGTTTTAATTTACATAGTGTTTTTTTAAACTCTAAATAGACTAGGCTATTTCCCTTATATTGACCAGATTTAAGTTTTTTAAAAAGTTTTTTCTTATTATTAATTTGTAACCTAGTGGATTTGTTCATCCATTAAGGAATCCTAACTTTTTAGTTATATTTGCTTTTAGTGGGTACATATTTGTCTTCAAGTGAATGGATTACATTTTTTAATAGGATCCATGCCTCATTGGGTGAAAGTCCCTGAAGGACCTTTTCCCATTGTATGCTACCTATTTTATCAATGATATGTTTAAAGTTAGTGCTATCATAGTTTTTATATGTTGACCTATTTTTTAATCTATAATGCTCTCCCATTAAGTCAAACAAGACTGAGAAGTGGTCACTATTCCCTAATGGGTCCAGAATTTGAATATTAGAGAGTTTGTGACTTATGTTAGTGATAAGGAGATCCAAAATATTAATTCCTCTGGTGGGGGTAGAGATGAGTTGAGATAGACTATTGTCAATTAGAATTGATAAAAAGTTGGACTCATGTTTGATTTTGCTTGATTTGGTATGCCAATCTATATGAGGCATATTAAAATCTCCCCATATTATTATATCCCTATGGTCAGAAAAGTGGGCAAAATCATTAAATAAAGGCTTTTTGTATGAGAAATCAGATGTTGGGGGATTGTAACAGTTACCAATAATTATCTGGGGCAGTCCCTTCAACTGAGCAGCTACCCAAATACTTTCTGTGTTATTACAAGCTGGTAATTCATATGAAGGTATATCTTCTCTAATGTAAAGGCATACTCCAACGCCCTTCTTATCCACTCTGTTTTTGTGATAGAGTTTGTAGTTTGGTGGTTCTATCCATTTGATTGCAAAAAACAAAACAAAAAAATGCAGAGAGGCTTCTGATGCCTCTTTTCCAAAAAGTACCTAGCAAAGCTAGAAGCACAGTCTTGTGTATGTATTATAGATTTATACACTGAAATTCTTAAGATTATTCTCTTTTAGTTTGACCAATATATAATTTGTCCCATTGGGTAACCCGTCAATAGAGCGACTCAATATGAGTGACTGAATATGGGCAAAGTCAGAACAGTGAATATGAATTGGGAAATGTGTGCTTAACAGCCATGGCTATTAAGAGCACATCATAATTAGAGCTGATACATTCTGTTGTTGTTTTGGAGGGTTAGTGTAGTTTTGGAGGGCTAGTATAGGTTTGATTTTCAGGATGGTTTTGAGCTGGTCATCTGGTGTGCTGGCTAACGACTCCGCCTTTGAGGCAGGTGACCCGGGTTCAGGACTGGTTGTGCTGCAGAAAATATTTTGCTTGTTACCTGGTACTTTTAGTGAGTGAGTGGTAGCCCTGCTGTTTGTGATGGGCATTGTGTTGCACATTGCTATTCTGCATTTCAGCAATGTGCAGTAACTGTTGTGGTAAGCACCATTATGCTAGGGCTCCTATCACGTGGTACCATCACACTGACATTCGAAAACATAAATTGCAAAAGTGGTACAAGTAATCCAGGGTTTAATATTTATTTTTTTCTGCCCTATAAGGATTCTTAATTTCCAACATCCTCTGTGTGTTGCTACACTGGGCACAATACCTGTACAGGTTGTTGCCCACTGGTGGTGGCCCAAATGTGAATCCTACAGGTGCCACTTTAACAGGTTTAAAATTACAGTGTACCAACTTGTCTTTAAGGGTACCAGAGTGCTTTTCTACCACAAGGGGTTGCTCTGAAAATGCCATATGCCCTCATCTATTGTTTTCAAAATGTGCCCGTTACAATGAATGATTGTTTTGATCTGCCCAAATGCCATATTGAAGGGAGATGAAAAGACTGCACTATGCACTGTGGCTGACTTCTCCATGCTAGAGGTTAAAGTAGTCTCTCTTGGGACAAGTGATACATTTTCCTAACTCTTTTAACCAATGCCTTATCATAACCTCTCTTAAGGAATCGTTTTTCTATATCCCTAACAACTGTAACATAATCAACATTTTTTGTACAGTTACACTTCATCCTCAAAGACTGCCAATATGGTAAATTTTTCAAAAGACTCTCTGGGTGTACACTCTTTTTTTCAAACGTGTTTTTCTCTGCAGGATTCCTATAAAGCCTACCACAAGAACATCATGATCTTTAATAATCCCAGTGTCCAGGTAAGGAATGGAATCAGTACAATATTGTATGGTGAACTGAATGTTTTTATCAATACTGATGGAAAACACTCAGCTCAGCCTCTGTCCCTTTTCATGGGAACAACTGATCATCAGTGTAACAGCTGTACAGTAATATTCTGCCATTGTACATATCTGTTTCATTACTGATGAAATCTGACTTGAAATGGAACATCAATTAGTAAATTATGGGGCCATAGTGGACCCAATCATTATTCCTTTAGCCTGAATGAAAAAACATGTCAGGACTAATTTAATCAATTCCACCAAAAAAAACTGTACTGGGTTTTCCTCTAAGTTATAAAGATTCAAAATGTCCTGTATGCCCTAAAGTCATTTGGCCTGAGGTACTGAAGTATATAAGTCAACCACATCTATGGTCACTAGAAGTACTTCATTCAGATCCAAATGTTGTTTATTGATATCTTATATGAGCATTAAGATATCATATGTGTCTTGAAGGTAAGAGGGTATTTCTTGTACAAAACTCTAACGAGTATGCACAAGGATAGGGTGTTAAAAGACTAAACAGTGTAACAAATACAGAGATTCTCAGCACACCCAAACCCATAAATGGAACACCACACAAAAAAAAGTTTTTTAACTTACATTTAATAGAAAAATGACCCAACGACGGACATAGTCTCACCTGACATGTTTCGAAGAAAGAGTTCTTTTTCAAAGGGTATTTGTTGTACATAATCCCTCAAATTGTGGTCTACAAGATATGGGAGGAGTTCAAGAGCAGACCCCAGTCCAGATACTAAGGATCTCCTAAGTGGTGGCCTCTGTACCGTATGCACCTTAGACAGGAAGTGAAATACAGGTATAATGGGTTTCTTCTGAATGAGCACTTCAAACACCAATTCTGAAATCTCATCATAATCTAAACCCCTGTTCAGTATTTCAGAGACTAGTGCCATAAAATCTCCTGGGTCAGTTTTTGATAGTTGACATCACTGTTTAGCTACTGTAGACATTCACTATATAATTCCCCACATTAAGAAGAACACATTGTTAACCTGCTTTATGATGATATTTTTGTCATTCTCAGAAAAGTATAAACCTTCCCTTTTGGCCTTGGTCATATTTTGTTTCCTAGTGGTACATTTTTGGGAAAGTAATTCTACTTCTTTGCAACACCTTTAGAGAAGCTGTCTACGGGGGTGGAGATGGTACCTTGTGGGACAAACTGGAAGGTGACATTTAAGTTATTTTTCAGAATATATTTTTCTTGATTAATCATAGTGCTAGAGACAATGAAAAGAAAGTAAAAAAGTGTCTATAAAATGTCTGGAGATCAAGTTTAATTTGAAAATGGTTAGGTTGTTTACACAGGGAAAAAGTTAAATCTCTCAATAACATCTCCTCTTCTATAGTCATTGGTAGCCTTCCCCAGAGTTTGAAGACAATATTGTGTTCAACCTTGTACTTATAACCACTGGCACACTTTCTTCTGTGTCATCTTCTATTATGATGTTGTTTTTCTCTTATATTTGTCTGTCTTTTCCTTTTTTGGCTTGGTTTGGTTCTTTTGATCCTTTGTGCTCCCTTTCATGCCTATTTATTTATTTATTTGAGTTTCACCAGGAGGACACACTGAGCAAAAAAGTTGTTCATTTCCAGCTACATCCTGGGGAAAAGGGTAATGGGAATATATTTGTATGCATGGGTTACAATACACAGAACATAAACAATATACTGTACATAAAAGTAGTAAGGCTGACACCAATGACGGGTGCAAACCAATGGTACAACTACACAGAATATAAACAATACACATAAAAGTAATAAATCGGATGCTAAAATGGGTGAAAACCAATGGTACAGCTATACAACAAAATAGGCCACCATAACAATACAGGCAAGACAATCAATACAGAATGTAGCATTAAGCATGTTGGGTGAACAGTTCAGAACACAACATGGACAAAGAGTGAGTTCAGCTCTTACATTTAAGTAACAGGTGCTAAAGTGGAACTTTGTGGGTAAGTGTGCATGGGGAAACAGGCTGTTACTCAGAATAAGCAATGAAGTTCAGGGTTTAAGAGAAGGAATGAGTAGTGCATGGGGCATTAGCATGGCAACTGTAGTGGGGTGATAGGTGGGTTAGGGACAATTGCAGGTGGGGGAAGTATAGGAGTGCATGTGAGAGGAGAGGGTGTGAGGTGGGGGGGCATATTGGATGGTGGTGGGCAGTGAGTTCCAGAGCTTGGGAACACAGTAGGAGAAGGTGGCCTGATCAGCAGAAGAGGACCTGAAGAGGATGGCAAGTGACCAAGTATCCATCTTCCTGAGAAAGAGATGATGTGGAGGGGGTGAGAGGGAGGACAACAAGTAGGAGGAGAGTGTGCAAAACCATAACTTGCCAAGCAGGGTGGCACAATGAGCCAGACGCTGATCATGGAAGGAAGGTAGATCCAGGAATTGGTATAAGGAGGGGTGGTGTGTGTGAGAGTGACAGTTGAGAGCAAAGCAACAGAAGGAGTGGTACAGGGTGTCCAATCTGGCTAGGCAGGATTTGGGGGTGGCACTATAGGCTACGTCACCATAGTCAAGAGTTGGGAGGATCATTCTCTGCAGAATTTCTTTGTGGGCCAGCAAGAGAATGTATTCAGAGTTCTGGTACAGGACTCACAGTTTCATGAGTAGCTTCTTATGAATGGCATCCATATAACCAGCGAAATCAAGGTGCTTGTCAAGCCAGACCCCAAGGTACCTGAATGAGGTTATATCTTCCAACTTGGACCCATCAAGAGTGATGAAGGAGGGGAGGGAGGGGAGCCTGGAGAGTCTCTGACTTGTGTCAAAGGTCATGGAGACAGTCTTCTTGGCATTTAGAAATAGTTGACTAGTGCATAACCAGCATTAGACATTGTTGAATTCCTGCTGTAGAGTGCACGCTACCTCAGGTGAGGATGGACCAGATGCACAGAGGATGGTATCATCTGCATTACATGTGGATGGATGCTGATGAGCAAACCAAAGGGAGATCATTAAGGAAAATGGAGAAAAGAATTGGACCAAGAAAAGAGCCTGGTGGTACCCCAGTGTGGATGGGAAGGGGCGGAGATAGGGAGGCCCTGATTCTGACTGATTGCGACCTACCTAATAAGTAGGAGCTGAACCAGTTTGTGGCAGAGGATGACAGACCTGCTGCTGTGAGTTTATCCAGGAGGAGGGAGTGTGAGAGTGTCAAAAGCCTTGGCTAGGTCAGCAAAGATAGCAGAAGTGATGAGGCTCTGGTCCATACCTGAGTGGATGGAGTAGGTAAGACTCAGTAGGGAGGTGACAGTGCAGCAGTTCTTGTAGAAGGCAGATTGAAAAGGGGCGAAGAAAGAGACTGAGTCTAGGTGACGAGAGAGCTAGGAGAGGACTACATGTTCCTGTAACTTGACAAGGAAGGGAAGGAGGGTTATGGGGTTGTAATTGCCAGTCACAGGGATCCCCACCCTTAGGGAGTGGAATAACTGTGGCATGTTTCCAAGCAGTCAGTACAGAAGCTAGTGTGAATGAGAGGTTTAGGAGAGCTGCTATGGGGTATGAGATGGCAGGGGTAGAGAGGTAGAGGAGCTTGGCATCAAGGTCATCTGGGCTTTTACCTTTGGTAGAGTTTATGGCTAGGAGCACCTTGAGAGCAAAGGAGGGTGATACAGGGGAGAAGGAGAAGGGAGGAGCAGAAGTCACAGTGTGTGGAGGAGCGTTTTGGGTCATAATGTCGTACGCGTACTAGCGTACAGCATTATGATGCACCCCAGACCTGTGAGTTCCCTATGTTGGACCCTCCTGGAGTTAGAATCCAAAGTGGGGGGTTCCAGCAGTGCAGCCCCCCATAACGGGGGTTGTGGAGGGTGGAGCCTCCCACAGAACAACTGTTAAACAGTAATTGCGCAACGTGATTAAGATGCACGGCATTCTGACGTGTGACATTATGACCCCGTGCCATGGAGGAGGAGGAATGTGGGAAGGAGGAGGAATAGAGGGAAGAGAGGAGAGGAGAAAGGAGGCACAGGAGGTAAAGAAGGTATTGAACTCACTGGCTACAGACTGAGGGTCTGACACCGTGGTGTCTGACATTCTGAGGATAGGTGCTGGAGTGTTGCTAGAGGGTGAGAAAAGGGCATTTACAATCTTCCAAAATTTAGATGGGTGGTTTACGTTTGTCTGGAAGTTACTGGAGAAGTAGTAGGCCTTGGTTTGTCTAATTAGTCTGGTGCAACTGTTACGTAGTTGTCTGTATCTTTGGTAGAGTGGGGGTGAGGGTGAGCACTTGTGTTCAGTCCATGTCTGGTCACATATCCTTAGACAAGCCATAAGGTCAGAAATGATCCAAGGGTGATGAGAACCACGAACTCCAGTACGTCTGAGTGGGGCATAGTGATTCCAGATACTGAAGAAGGAGGAACAAAAGTATTCTAGGGCTGAGTCAATTGACGTGGCCGAGGTAATGGGTGACCAATCTGTGTTGGTCAGCACGTGAAGTAGAGGTGTGAGGTCTAGTGATTTGAAAAAGTGGAGTAAGAGGAATTTTGGGAGGGTTGGATGTGGAATTTTGCAAATGCAGTAAGTAGTTTGATGATCACTGAGTGAGTCAGGCAGGATTCCAGCATGTATGATGCAATGTGGGTGTGAGGCCAGGACACAGTCAATGAGAGAGTGATTGATAGATTTGGGGTTGAGTTGAGTGGATTTCTTGATAAGTTGTGTTAGGTTCAGTGAGGCAATTTTGAAATGAGTGGAGCAGTGAGTGGAGGTGAGCCAATTCAGGTTGAAAACATCCAGAATTAGTAGTTCACTGGAATCAGAGAGGGAAGTGAGGCTTGTCAGTAGTTCAGGTATTGAAGATGGGGAGAGGGTCGGCTGAACGTAAGCACCAGCTATAAGGATTCGAAGGGAGGATGTAGGAGAGATTCTTATTAACAACAGTTCATGGGAGGAGAGAGTGGAGGTTGTCAGAATTATAGTGAATTGAATGAAGGATGAGAGGTACATAGCCACTCCACCACCCCTGCTGGCATGGTCCTGACAAATAAGGGTGAAACCAGGGAAAGAGAGGCTCTCATTGGAGATTTTTGGGTTGAGCAGGATTCAGTCAAGATAAGGATGTTGGGCAGAAGTGATAGGATCAGGATTTGGTTTAGGTCAAGTTTGGGTATGAGGCTTCTGATATTTAGATGAGTGATTCTTAGCCCTTGGGGAGTTGGGGGGGGTAGCAGGGGGATTGACGTAGGACCAGAGTTTTACTCAATGTCACCTTCAAGCAATATCAGTATGGCTGCAAGATATTGCATAAGCAAGTTTATGTGCATTTTGTGAAGCTTATTTTGGATATGGTCAGGGGCACTGGATGTGGGTGATGACACAAGCAAGGGCTTGACAAGGGCAATATGAGGACAATGAAAGGGTAGGATGGAAGCACTAAGGGGCCATGGGTAGTGGGGGCATGAGGGGGTACCAGTGGGAGGTGATTATTGCAGATGGACTTGATTTACAGCATGAGTCTAGGGTGCAGTGAGGGTGGGAGAGATGATATGGAAATGAGGAGGGGGAACAGGTAGATGGAGTAGTGAAACATGACAGGGGGTAGTACAGAGCATGTGCAACCAAAAGAATTGGAAACTGAATTTTTTTTTTGCTGGTAGTTTCTGTCCCACTGGTTGATTCTGTACTTAAAGTCTGTCTCCCGCTGTCCTTGTTGCCCACTGTCCCTCTGTTGGGAACTTTCTGAGCTCACCTTTGAAAAGGGCGCTGCTGCTGTTTGATGCATCTATCACTTGGTCCCTCCTCCTCAGATGAAGGCTGGCTGTTAGAAAATGCCAGTTTAGGAAAGCCCCTCTTATTAGGTTCGAGACTCCAGCTGTAAACCAACCCATCCCTGTAATCAATAATGTCCTGTCTATATTTCTTCAGTTTTTTTTATTTTTCAAGGTCTCCTCAAACCTTTTTAAGTTTTTATTGATCTTCTCTAAACACAATAAAGCCCTTCAATAATTAGAAGAGTAGATAGTTGTGTTTCCACATTCTCAATACTTGTAAATGCATACATTTCCTTGCTGCAGCCTCGGTAACCTCCACCATAACGTCTGTACTATAATTCCCTTTTATAGTGTCCCATTGATATTCAAAAGGTGCTATATCAAATAAAATCTATTATTATTATTATCTGACTATGAGGATGAGACAATTACTTTATTAACCTCCCCATCTATATAGCCAAAGGTGTTAGTACATTTATCTGTAATCAAGTTGGTATGGGGAGTGATCAAAACAGCCATCACAGAGGCAACAAGCTTTTGTGTAAAGCAAATCAATAAAACACAATAAAGGAAAAAAACGCTATGGTTCTCAAAAGAGGTGGCAGGGAAGGTTAAAAGGACAGCATTCAGAAAATATAAGGAAACACAGAAGGAGCAGGACAGAGAACTTTATCAGTTAAAGCAGAAAGAGGCTGGGAAGGCAGTCAGAATAGCAAAGGCCCAAACCGAGGAAAGGATAGCCAGTTCTGTTAAGAAGGGGGATAAGACCTTTTATAGGTACATTAGGGAGCGAAGAAAGACCAAAGTAGGGATACTGAAGCTTAATAAAGGGGAGGGAATGTGGGTAGAGGGTGACACTGAAAAAGCAGGGATACTGAATGAATATTTCTGCTCAGTTTTCACAAAGGAAGAGGAGGGGAGTTACCTAAACCAAACAAGAGAAACACTCTGAAGACGGGGTCAATACCAGTCCATTTACAGAAGAAAGGGTTCTGAAAGAACTAATAAAATTGAAGGTGGACAAAGCAATGGGGCCTGATGGGATTCACCCAAGAATTCTAAAAGAACTAAGGGTAGAACTAGTGACACCGCTGACTACTCTCTTTAACAAATCATGGGAGGATGGGGTGGTACCCGAGGACTAGAGGAGGGCAGATATGATTCCTCTTCACAAAAGTGGCAGCAGGACAGAGGCAGGAAACTACAAACCAGTTAGTTTGACCTCAGTGGTAGGGAAAATGATGGAATCACTTCTGAAGGAAAGAATTGTTGAGTACCTAGAGGCCAGTGGGGCACAGGACCCAAGGCAGCATGGATTCACGATGGGAAGGTCGTGTCAGACAAAGCTAATAGATTTCTTTGACTGGGTGACCAAAGTAGTAGACCAGGGAGGGGCTGTGGACATGGCCTACCTAGATTTTAGCAAGGCATTTGATACAGTCCCACATAAAAGATTAATTCACAAGATAGCCACCCTTGGAGTGGGTCCCAAGGTGGCAGCCTGGATAAAAAATTGGCTAGACAACTGGACGCAAAGGGTAGTAGTAAATGGAGTACACAGTGAAGAAAGGATGGTTACTAGCGGGGTACCACAGGGTTCAGTACTGGGACCGGTCCTTTTTAATGTCTTTATAAGTGACATTGCAGAGGAACTGGAAGGAAAAGTATGTCTCTTTCAAGATGACACAAAGATCTGCAACAGGGTTGATACACAAGATAGAGTGGAAAGGATGAGAAGGGACTTGGCAAGGCTGGAGGAATGGTCAAATGTATGGCAGCTCAGATTCAATGCAAAGAAGTGCAAGGTAATGCACATGGGAAACAAATCCCAGGGGAAGCGTACACAATGGGGGCTGAGATACTGACAACAGTAAAAATAGAAAGGGACCTGGGGGTAATTATATCGGATGACCTAAAGGTGGGCAAGCAATGTGAGAAGGCATTAAGGAAGGCTGGGGGGATACTGGGATGCATAGGAAGAGGCATCAATAGTAGAAAACAGGAAGTTGTTATCCCTCTGTACACACAGTTGGTGAGACCCCATCTGGAGTACTGTGTGCAGTTCTGAGATCCCATCTCCGCAAAGACGAGACAGAGTGGAGGCTGTCCAGAGGAGGAGCAACAAAATGGTGCAGGGTCTGCACCAGAAGACATATGAAGAAAGACTAAAGAGCTTAATATGTATACCCTTGAGGAAAGAAGGAGAGAGGGGACATGATAGAAACTTTCAAGTACTCAAGGGAATTAACAAAGTCCAAGAGGGTAGCATCTTCCAGAAAAGAGATATGCAAGAACAAGGGCACAATTTGAAGATAGAGGGGACAGCTCAGAGGTAATGTGAGGAATTATTTTTCACTGAGAGGGTTGTGGATGCATGGAACAGCCTCCCTGAGGAGGTCATGGAGTCAAGAACAGTGGGGGACTTCAAGAATGCATGGGACAGGCATAAGGCAGTCCTAGTGGGGGGTAGGAGGAAGTAAGCTGTTGGTTAACTAGGATCTGCAGCTTATCTGTTAGGTAGGAAAATGGGCAGACTAGGTGGGCCAAGCGGTCCTTATCTGCCATCAAATTCTATGTTTCTATGTTTCTGTGTTTCTATGTTTCTATGTATCATTAAAACATTACATAACCCATCTCTAGAAACTGTAACATTTTAGGATATTTGAGTGTCTCAAATGCACACAGAAGGTTTTCAAATACACACAACTGGCTGCAGTACAGGAGGGCTAATTAGCATGTAAACAGTTCATAAAAATCTAAAATAATATTAACACACACTGTTTAAAATGTCCAAGCCATAAGTCCAGGTGAAAAGGAATCCAAACCTGCTACAGGCAGTTGTAAGCAGTGATGTAAGAATATTGGGGGCTAGACATTTTAAATCAGTACCACTAACCCTTTGTTACTAGGTAAATGTCCCCGACCAAATTGGTTGAGATGCAGTGTGACTCCATTCTGGATCCAAGGCTATCCAAACCATAAACACACTGGGTAAATGGTGGTGATGTCCAAATGCTAGGACCCATACAAAATTGCAGATCAGTTCCACTGAGATGTCCAAAGGACAAAGTCAATTAGAAAAGGTAGATGGCATCAACCAGTGAAACCAGGAAACATTCAGGTACTGTACATTCTGTCATAATTTAATTTATTCATTGGCTCGGCCACCCTTCACACCCCAACAGTTTCACACAGGTCGTTGGAAATAAATAATCCTTACAGGGAGAACAAATAAAGATTAAACACTGGACTACTTGTAGGACCACTTTTGTAACTTATGGTTTTAAATTCCAGTGCAGCAAATTATATATTGGTCCAAATAAAAAAGAATTACACTTAATAATTTCTGAGCATAAATCTGTAATACATAGACAAGACTGCCCTTCTAGTCTTGTTAGGCACTTTTTAGAAGAGTGCCATCAAATATCCTGCATTTATTTGGGATCAGATGGGTAGAAACACCCTCTGGGGGGTGATAAAGAGTGCAAATTGCTCCATAGGGAGTCACTTACTATGGTCCATGCCCATGTTTGTGTGAACTATTTGCTATCAGAACTGACCTAAAAACCTTCTCAACTGTGATGATTTATGTATTTTGTTTATTGTTATGATACACTGTATTTTGAATAGGCTTGTTTTGCCAGGAACAGTGTTCTTATACTTTCGGGTACTTTCAGAGGTGACCTTGTACAACTGGATTGACCTCCTGCCCTGTCCCCAGCCACTAAGAAATTAATTAATTATGAGGTATGAAATTAATCCATTAGTAACAAATGTCACCATACAAAAGCTGCACAAAATGTTTAACTTGATTTGAGGTTTAATACACTGCTAGACTTTATCTCAGCTGGATCATGGGAGGTTGTTGCCTGGGTGGTTTACCAGGAACCTGTCACCCACACTTCCCAATGGGAGCAGACGTTATGCACATGACATGTAGCCCATGCCAGCACGTAACAGGTGGTTGCAATGTCAGTTAAATGGGATTGAGGAATATGCCACCATACCAACAGCACTTTGGCGGCATTTTCTGTGAGCACACAAAGCTCTTTATGCTCCTCTGACTGAGTTTTTGCTTAAATTTGGCTTTGCAGCCTTGAATGATTTTGGTAACCATGTACCACATTTACTGAACTTGTTCAGGGAAACTAACAGGAAAGGTTTGTTTTTTGCCTTGTTTAAAATAGTTTATTATGAAATATGAAGTTAATTACAAATGTTTTTGATTTTGATTTACACATGTTTTCGTAGGAGCCAAAGAAACTCTCTCTGCTACCCCTGTCCTCCACTCTGACCCTAGCTCACCCAGTGAGTGGCTCCTAGTGGTACTGACCATAGGTGCAGCAAAAAAGATGTATGTGGGTTGCTGCTATAACCCCCCTCCAGGATGCCCAGCAGCTCTCACCACCCACCTTGAAGGGATGGGAATCCTCTCCCCCACCAGGGCCACCATCCTCCTTGGGGATTTCAAGCTAGACTGGCTTAGTGCCCAGGAACCTGATTACTCTAATCAACTCATGCTCCATAACCTAGTCCAAATTATCACCATACCCACCAGGCACAATCCTAGTACCCAAAGCCATACACGTCTTGACTGGGTAATCACCAATAGAGAGGACAGGGTACTCCTATCGGGCACTCTGTCTGATTCCATTAGTGACCACTCCCCTACCTACCTGGTCTGGGCCTCTAAGACCAAGTGCCCACCCCTAAACTACTCTCCTTCTGTAACTTCAATCACCCAGACATCCCCTCCCTCCTTCATGATGTTTGAGCGATAAACTGGTCAGCCTTCTACACCCTCTCTGACATGTCTGAGGCTGAGAGTTTCTTCAAGACCACTCCTCCACCTCCAAAATCAGCATTTCCCCCTGACTACTCACCGAGTTAGGGGTGGCTGTATGCACTGGGTTACCAAAGATCTCCTGGCCATGATGAGGGACAGGGATAAGCTATGGTCAGCCTACCTAAAACCCCTTCCCCTGCCTGATGGAATGAATATCGATGGCTGCAAAACATTTATAAGCAGTCAGCCCTTGCCAAAAAGCATGCCTTCTTTCAGGGCAAACAAAGGGACAGTCTTGGTGAACCCCATTGTTTCTGGGGTGAGGTCTGCTCATTACTCAGCCCCCACACTCATAACCCCATTATTCACCTTAATACTCCCTCCTGATGTCTGGCTGACCCTGTTGCTGTGGCCAAGACCTGTCTGCCCTCCTTAGCAAGCTGCCACCCTGGTAACCACTGATCTTTCTGATCATCCCCCCACTCATACCCCTCAAACTTCTCCCCTCCCCTTTTTCTACTTCCAGACCATCACCCCCAGGGACACTGCCAAACTGCTGAAGAGGCTGCCTAGCTGGGGCAGCCCAGGCAGTGATGGTCTTTTCCCTGCTATGCTTAAACTTATATCACATGCCCTCTTAAAACCACTCAACTATCTCTTTAACCTGGCATTGATTACCTCCTCAGTGCCCAGCACTTGGAAGCATGCCAGAGTGGTCCCAATTTTTAAGACTGGTGACCCGCTATCCCCAGATAACTATTAGCCTATATCCTTGCTCCCCCACCTTAGTAAACTCCTGGAAAGGAAAGTCCACCGACAACTGTCTGACTATATTGACACACACAACCTACTGTCCAGACAGCAACAGAGCTTCCATACACATCACTCCACCACATCTGCCCTTACCCTGTTTACCAGTCATATTCTTAGGAACGTGGACCTTGGAAGGGCAATGGGTGCCATCTTTGTCAACCAGTCTAAAGCTTTTGACCTGGTCAACCACACCCTGTTACTCTCCTCCCTCCGCACCCTTGGCTGCTGCTACTGAGACCACGAGGTGGTTCCAAAGTTACCTTTCAGATAGATCTCAGTCGGTATGCATAGGACCTCCCACCTCCCCTGCTCTCTCAGTCACTACTGGTGTACCCCAGGGCTCCATCCTGGGCCCACTCTTATTCTCCCTGTTTATAAACTCTCTCCCCTCTGACTGTCTTACTTGTGATGCCCTATTTTATGCAGATGACCTTGTCCTCTTCACTAGTGACAAGGCTCTTGAGAATATATCCAGGGCTTTATCTAATAACTACTGTGTGGCACACACCTGGTTCCACTCACAATGCCTAATTGTTAATGCTAAAAAAAACTAAATCCATGCTATTTGGATCTAAACCCTTCCTATCTAAGGTTACCAAGGCTGGGTCCACCCTCTCAGTAGTCTCACCGGATGACACTGTACTTGAAAAGGTACTAATTTTCAAATATCTGGGAGTTATCCTGGACCCATCCCTCTCCTTTTCTGATCATATCTCCTCTGTCATCTGCCGTATTAACCAGAAACTTGGTGCAGCTTATCGGATAAAGTCACTCCTGACCAGGGAAGCCCATTTAGCCATTGCCCAAGGCAACCTACTACCTTTGATTAACTACTGTTCCCCTATTTACTCACACATGTTCTCAGCCTTCCATGTGCACCTCTGCTCCACATACAACAACATATGTTGTCTCACTCTACAGGCAACATATTCCACTCACAACTGCCACCTCTACCAGACTCTTGGCTGGCTCCCTGTACACTGCAGATTTGATTGTGAGCTTGGCTGCCTCCTAGACAGCACCATTAGGCATGGTGAAGCCTCCACTTATACGTCTCTCCTGAAGACCAGAACTCCCTTGAGGTGTCTGCGTGCATCCTCAGTCCCCCCCCCCAATGGATATCCTGAAAGTCTCCTCAGCTATGGGTAGCAGAGCATTATCTGCAGCTGCTCCAATTCTGTGGAACATAATCTCCATGAACATCTGCTCTCTGGACTCCCATGCCACTTTCAAACACATCTCAGATCCTTGCTGCTTGATGAGGCCACATGCCATTGCTAGCTTGGATGACCCTTCCCCCTTCCTTTCTGACTTTTGCCTCTTGGGCTGCTTTGGTCTCCCCTGCCCTCTTTCATTTATTTGGACTCCTGTCTTATATCCCTCACTGTCTGCTTCTTGGGGTCTCTCACTTGGCTATTTCTTGTATGGGTTTTTTGTTTGTTTGTTTTACATCATGCATTAATTTGCACTGGCCACTTATCCTCGGTAAATAATTGTATAATAATTGTTTCTTATCATGATGTACTGATTGTTTTTTTTCTCATCCTCTCATTAATTTTACTTTCCTATGTCACTTTCTTTGTTCACCAATGATGTCTGTATGTCCACTTTGTTCACCAATGATGTCTGTATATCCACATGGCTTGTGCTCACTGTATAACTTGTCTTTACCTCTGTAACTGCCGCCTGTGTGGCCTGGGTCGTGCCTGAAAACAATCCCCTGGATCAGTGCACTTACTTGGTTACCAAATATTTAAATAAATAAAATAAATTAACTATTGAGGTGTGAAGGGTGGCTGAGCCAATGAATTAATGAAATTATGACTAAATATACTTGAATGTTTCATGGATTCACTGGTTGATGCCATCTGCCTTTTTGAACTGGGATTCAATGCCAGAAGTGCAAAGTGATGCACATTGAGAAAAATAATCCATGAACAGAGTACCGGATTGGTGGTTAGGTTGGCCCAGTGACTGGGAAAGAGACCTGGGGGTTACCATTAGCAACACCCTCAAACATTCTACTAAGTTCAACAAAGCATACAACAAAGCAGCAAGGATGCTGAGATGCACTGAGAGGAGATTTGGTAGTAGGAGAACGAAGCTGATGATGGCCCTCCACAGGTCACAGGTGAAGCCTCACCTACAGTACTGTCCAGTGTGCCAGTGAGCACACACCTGAGAATTGACCAGGACAGGCTGGAGACGATGCACCACAGGGTCATCAAGATAATTCAAGACCAACAGGGCAGATCCAATGAGGAATGACTGAAGGCTCTTAACAGGTACATGCTGGAGGGCTGGAGGAAGAGGGACAACATGATGGAAACCTACAAGTTCCTGAGGAAAATAAATTAAGTGAGCAGTGCAGACCTGTTCATTGGGAAATGAAGCACAGTAATGAGAGGGAATGAATGAAGGCTCATCTTTGGGAGTTCCAGGAGAGATGTTAGGAAATTCTACTTCACCAAGAGGATGGTGGAATTGTGGAACAGATTACCAGCAGAGGTGGTGGGGACAAAGTCTGTAAATCAGTTCAAAAGCAGGAGGACAGATTTTGGGGGGGTTGGTAAAATTAAAAAGGGGCAATTAGGGAGGTAGGAAATATTGATGATTGCAATTTGTTTAAGACAGGAATTAAGGCTTATCACCGCCTAAAACAGTTGGTCAAGGTGCTAGAAAAGAATATGTTAGGGACAACTGGATGAACCCTTGGTCTTTTTCTGCCAGCAACATCTGTATTTCTATGCTTTTTTTTTGTTTTTACTATTTACAGAATGGGTTAGAAAAATCTTGCTCTGTGGCTGATACTGGCCAGCCACCATGCTGTAATTTTAGTACTACAGTATCAATGGATAAATAAAGTAATGACAAAAGTTCACAAATGAACCTATCACCACTTTATTTTGCCCCTCCCACCACAATCACCATGACAGCTATCTGAAGAGAGACTGTTTCACATTAAATGTAAAATTATTTTATTATTCTTTTTTAAACTTTCCATACTAGTTCTACAAATTTCCTAAGTCACTCATATGCACACCAGGGTGTTGGTAGTACTGGCATACTGTACATGTGTACTTCTAGGGCTGAAGAACACGAGGCTGCATGTGTTTATATCAGTACTACCAACTTTCTGTTATGTCTCATTGTTGGCATAACATTCTCAACTGCAGCAGTTCCCAAAGGGTTGGTGCAGAACAGATAGTAAAGTAAGTGAAGTGCCAGGGCAATTACTGTAGTTTGTTTTGACATTGTTCCAATAAATATAACAAAAAGAATAAAATCCAGCATCAACAAACTGGTCCCAATGGAGTGTAAAATATGCTAGAGAGAATAAAGCTTCAGTTAATGGAAAAAAATCATTTGAAGCTGAATAATTTTACAGCATTAGGGGTGAAGCTTCACACTGGTATCTTAGGAGGTAGGGAATGTACAGTAGGGCTTAGATTCTCATCAACAAACAAAGCCTTTGGATTGTGTAACCCAATTAGTCTATCTTCTCAGCATGCCACACAGTGTCACAAAACTGCTTTGCCTTCCTGCTGCAATGTGCAGCCTCCTAAATCAGTAAGATCATTTCAAATAAGAAAGGGATTTCAGTTGGGAGATTTGGTAAATCCAGAATGTACTCAGAACTGAAATGCCCTCAAATGCCCTGAAAGAATGCCCTGGGACAATCGCTACAGAGACTTTCGGGGCATTAAGCAGGAAGACTTTAGCTTTTGAGCAACAGGAGCATTTTGGTTTTGAACCAAAATGTACCCCAACTATGGAATTGCACCCCTTAAAAAAAGGCCCTACCACTTAAAGCCCTTGCCAGAATGCTCCTCTCCTTACTGTCTCTGCCTGAATGACCCACTTTACAATTGCCCAGATGCATTCAAACAGATTTGGGGACATTCCCTCTCCAGATGCAGTCTAATTCCCCCTTGACATAACAAAGTCAGCGTAGTACAGAACTCCATGAAAACCAGTGATATGGCCAATGACAAACACAGCAATTCCCCCAAATTCGGTGTGCTAAATAGCATTGCAGACTGATATACCAGTCCAAAATTCCTATACTGTACATTCTAATTCTGTTAGCATCCTAAGGGTTACATGTGTAAATTAAGAATAACATCACTGCCACTTTCCAGTCCCATGCACTTTCCAATCTCAGCAGAGGCAATCAATTAAAGAAAACTAACAACAATCACAAAAAAAAGAACAGCTGACCCACAAGTATGGACCTAACTATCACAAACCCAGAAGTTCTTCAGCTAATCAGTCTCCTCTAGCAATTCAAGATGGAGTCCAACATAAATTGCCATTACAGCTTTGTAGGGAGTAAAATGTTTTGTAGCATGCCATCACAATCTAATGAATGGAAGTTTGCTCACTTTGTAAAGGTGATTGTGGGAGCATTCTCTACGACACTCTCACAGCCATTACATCATGGGTTTACCATGTTCACCTCATAGGCTGACAATGCACATGGGATATGTTTTTTGAGCATGCATCTTAGCCCCTTAGCTATCTCAGGAATCCTTAGTTTGATGGCTTACATAGCAATAACTAAATTGTGTTATTAACAAACCACTGTATTAGTATTCTACCAGTACCCTCTATTCAACTTCTATAAACAGTTGTAAAGGACAATGTTGAATATGTGCATGATTGTACTACTGTTTATTACCTGGACATACATGCTAGGTAATCTTTTATCAAGTAATGTGGAGCTTGTACTTCAGTGAGTTCAGATGTGGGTGTAAAATATATATACTTGTTCATCTTGCCTCCACAATAACCCCATCTCATAGGGAGGGATCTGGAGTGCCATAGAGAATGCTCATACAATCACCTTTATCAGGTGAGTAAACTTCCACATTCTCTTCAGCACTCCCCCAGTCATTACATTATGGGTGTTCACAAACAGTGTCCTCAGGCTTCTACTGGGAGAGAAAGAGTGAGTCTTTGCACAGTAATGAGGTTACAGCAGTTTGCAGTACTGCATGACCCAATCCCATTTGGAATATAAAGTTTGTGTCCAGTCTGTAATGTCTGGTGAAAGTGTGCTTGGTGGACCATGTCGCTGCCGCACATATGTGCTCCACTGATGCTAGGTTTATTTCTGCCCATGACGTTGCTATCGCTTATGTGGAGTTGGCTTTAAAATCTTTTGATATCGGATGGTTCTGGGCTTTGTATGCTTCAGTGATTGTCTTCTTTATTCATGATGCTACGGTGGACTTGATGTCACCATCCCCATCTTGGGTCTTTGGTGATTATGAATAGTCTCTCTGACTTGCAAATGTTATTCATTCTTTGTAGTATATTCTTAAAACTGTTGGCATGTCCAGGGCCATTAGATTCCACTCCCCCCCTGTGGGAGGGAGTCTGCATCCAAAGATGGCAGTTCGATGCTTTGGTTGATGTGAAACTGTGCAGCTACTTATGGTATGAATGCTGGGACTGTTCTCAACAATACTCTGTAGGGGAAGAACATCAGGAATGGCTGCTTATGTGAGAATGTTAAGCTTACTGATCATTCTTGCTTAGCATATCGTCACTAGGAATAATATCTTTACTGACACCTACCACAGTTCTACTTCATTCATTTATTCGAATGGTGCTCTCGTTATTGCATTTAGAACTAGGTTAGGGCCTCATTGGGCTGTGATTTGTCTGACCTTTAGCCTGATGATGCTTGCTGCTTTGAGGAATCTAATCACCTATGGATGTGTACCCAGAGGAGTGTTATTATTCTTACCTCTAGCCACCCCTATTGCTGAGAGTTGTCCCCTTAGTGATGATAGGGATAAGCCTTTGTCTAGTCCGTCTTGGAGGAACAGTAGAGTATGTGGCGTTGACGTCTGTTCTGGTGTTATGTCTTTGATCATGCAATACCTTGTAAATATCCCACAGTGTCTTGTATGTTCCTGTTGTTGATGATCTTTTTGATTGTAGAATTGTATTAATGACTGACTGGTGGTATCCCTCTCTCAGCAGTCTCTCCTTTTCAGGAGCCAGGCCCTTAATTTGAGGTCACAAGTGTCTGGATAGTGTATCATGTGTTAACATATCTGGAAGGCTAAGTAGTGTCCAATGGTCTATTGCCAGTGATACTACCATGGCAAACCATGGGTGCCTTGGCCAGTATGGTGTAATCATTACCACAATGGACCCTGTCCATCTGATCTTGTGTAAGACTTTCATGATCAGAGGTGTGGGTGGGAATGCATAGGCTCTGTTGAATGTCTATGATCTGTTGGTAGGGTTTGTGATAAGGGTAAAGGAAAAAGGGAAACAACAAAAAGGGTAAAGTCAAAACAATGCAGACACATAGGGTGAGTGATGAACACAGTGATCACCGAAACGGTGACAATAGTACCACAGTGACTTTTTGCGGGGAGGGGGATTTTCCCCCATCCCTACAACCCCCCTTACTAAATATAATCAACTCCAGGGGATGCAACTGGGGGGGGAGAACAAAGGTCGTCATTTCAGTGATCGCTGTTTTTTCCAACTTGCTTTATGGGGCCACGCTGTTTTCTGCCACCCTTTTTGTCATTACCCTTTTTCCTATCACCATCTTCACAGGATACCATTAGTGGCTGAGCCAGTCTGCTGTAGTGTTCAGTTTCCTGGCTAGGTGAATCACTAAGATAGGTAGGAGGTTTTTTGGATTCAAACTGAGTACTCTTGATGTTTACCACTTCATTTTGTGGCTCCTTGTGCCCCATTGTTTGGCTATATATGCCACAGATGACGTTGTCTGATTGGATCAATACTGATTTTGCCCTGATATTGCTTTTCTAGATGGCTCTCATTTCTAGTACATTTATGGACAGTTTGCTCTCCAGTGCTAAGCATTTGCTTTGAAGTGTTTTGTTGCCCCCCACCCTATCAGGCTTGTGTCAGTGTCTATTGTCATCTTGAACTCTTGCTCCATAGGTACCCAGGTTGTGAGGTTGCCCTTGGAAGTCAACCAATGTATTAATTGTCTTACTGAGGGGGGATGTTGATGGGTGCCAAGTCATTGTTGGTTTTGGTTGCCATTTGTACGGCTAGGTTCTGTAATGGTTTCATTCTTCTCCACCTGGCCCATGGTACCAGGTATATGCATGATGCCATTGACAACAGAAGTTGTAATATTTGGATAGAGGAGGGTTGCTTGTTCTTAGGAGTTGAAGGGCTTGTGTTGTTATGGTATCTTTCCTTTTTGCTGAGGGCCTGACCCTGCCACTGACCGCATTGATAGGTGTTCCCAGGTGCTCTTTTTGGTGACTGGATGTGAGAGAGATTTTTTGGGTTTTCACTGCCTATCCATGTCTTTGTAGTGTTTGCATGACAATGTGTGTCTCCCTCCCTTCCTGCTTGCTGTATTGACCTTTTGCTTATTAGCCAGTCATTCAAGTGTGGAATTACGTGAATTCCTTTCTCCCTTAGTTGTGCTGCTATGACTACTGAGACCTTGGTGAAGACCCTTGGGTTGGGTCTGACACTAGGCTGAATGGTAGAGACTGGTACTGGAAGTGGTGTCCCATTATTGCAAATCTTAGGAACTTGTAGTGCAATGGGAGTATGGTTATGTGAAGGTATGCATCCTTAATTTCTATTGACATGAGGAAGTCACCCTGACAAATTGCCTTTATTGTGGATCTGATGGTCTCCATTTTGAATTTCTTTGTTGTTATAAAAGACCAGAAATGGGATCGTTAGGCTGAAAAAGGAAGGAGGAGAAAGGGTGAAGGGCACCCTACAAAAGGCTGAGATACTAAACAATAATTTTGCTCAGCATTCACCAGGGAAGGGGAGGGTGAGGGACCGAGACTCATTAAGAGGAGTATTCAGAGGAGGAAGGTAAACAGCAGCCCATTCACGGTGGAAAGAGTCCTGGAAGATTTCAGGAAAATAATGGCAGATAAGGCAAGGGAGCCAGATGGGATCCACCCCAGAGTACTAAAGGGACTCAGGGAAGTGCTGGCAGCAGATCCACTGGCTACCCAATGCATCACTAGAGATGGGGGAGGTACCTGAGGACTGGAGGAGGGCAGATGTGGTCCCTCTCCACAGGAGTGAAAGCAGAGAGGAGGCAAGCAACTAAAGGTATGTAAGCCTGACCTCAGTAGTGGGGAAACTAATGGAGTCCTTACTGAAGTTGACCAAACTGTGTGAAAAGGCACTGGGGACAGAAAACAGAATGTTGGTGTGCATAGGGAAGGGCATAACAAGCAGGAGGAAAGAGTTGGTGATACCACTGTGCAGATCAATGGTGAGGCCTCAGCTGGAGTACTGTGTCCAGTTCTGGAGGCCACATCTCTAGAGGGACATTGACAAAATAGATGCAGTCCAGAGAAGGGCAACAAAGGTGGTACATGGACTGCACCATAGATTCATGGGGTCAATTTAAGTTCAGGAGGCCATTTGCCTTTTGTGAACTTGCCACCACTAAGAATAGTGGTGGAAAGAGAATTTATCAGTATCCACCTACACATCTAGGTTTTCTTGAATATATTCATACTTTCACTTTCTACTACATTTTTAGGTAACGTATTCCAGGTAGTAATTATTCTCTGTGTGTACCACTGGCTCCTTTTAAATGTTTTTTTGTTTCTCCTATTTGTTTCAGTTGATGTGATCTGGTCTTGCTATTATCTATGTGTCTTACTAGTCCTATTGTTTACATGACTGACTCATCCTGATGTGCCTTGAATGTTAGGCAGAGATCCCTTAAGTCTCATGTAGTCCATGGAACAGAGTCCTAGCCTTTTAAGACTTTCACCATACTCTAAATTTTCCATGTTCTTAATTCTTTTGGTCGCTTTTCTCTGTACCCTCTCTATCATTTTTTTCCATCTATTGTGATAAGGGCACACAGGGGTGAACAATAATCAAGATGTGGTCTAACCAAGCTGGAGTATAAGGGAATAATGACTTCAGGCTCTCTACATTTAATATTTCTAAAGATACATCCAAGGATACCTTGACATTTTCTAACAGTGTCTCTGGTATGCCTATCAAAGGTTAGATTATTTGAAATATTAACCCCTATGCCCCTTTCGTCTGTAGCTGCTTGTAGGTTAATGTTATTGAGCTTATATGTTGTACTCGGATTATTGTGCCGCAAATGCATTACTTTACATTTGTTTTAATTATATTGTATTTCACTGCGCATTGCCCAATACTCCAGTAATCTTAGGTTTGCATGGAGTTTCTGTATAGCTTGTTGATTGTTCACTATTCCTCCAATTTTGCAGTCATCAACGTACTTACACAGCCAGGCATCATTTGATGACTGCATTGTGGACACCAAGATGTTAAAATAGGTAGGACACAAAACAGAACCTTGAGGGACACCGCTTGTAATCTTACCTCAAGGTGACAAGTGACCCCTAATAGCTACTCTCTGTCTCCTGTTTTCAAGCCATGATATTACCCACTTCATTATATTAGGATAAAAATTAAGTCTTATTTGTTGTCCTACTAGTATTCTGTGGAACACAGTATCAAAAGCCTTTGAAAAATCTAAAAAGACTATCAATTGGGAGACCTTTGTCCAATGCTGCACTAACTGGCTCAAAGAACTGTAGTAAATTTGTCAGACATAATTTTCCAGGAAAGAAACCATGTTGAGTGATGTCATTATGTCCATTTTCTTGCATGTGAATTGTTATATACTATTGTATGAGTCTCTCAAGTATTTTTCCTAGGACAGATGTCAAGTTTATGGGCATGTAATTCCTAATGTCCTGCCTACTGCCATCCTTGTGTATGGGGGTTATTATTGCCTCATTCCATTCAGGTAATGTCTTACCTCTTTTAAGGAGGAGTTAAATAATAAAGTAATGAGACCACTCAACTGGGCAGATACTTCTTTAATAAATTTAGGTGCAATACCATCAGGACCTAGTGAACTGTTTTATTTTATAGTTTTTATTGTCTTTACTATTTCTTGCATTGCAAATGAAGTAAATTACACAGCATCAGTTTTATTGCAAATAATTTATTTTTCTTTATATACACTGAGGAAGTATTTATTTAACTCCATGGCCATGTCAGCCTCACTACTTATTATTCCCTTGTCTGTTTGTATTGGTCCTACGCTGTTTTTATTTCCTGTCAAAGAGCCAACATAATTTTTTTTACCTTTAGTTGATGTTGCTAACTGCATTTCCAGATTTTGTTTTGCATTTTTAATTGAATTATTGGTTGCATTAACTATCTTTTTATATTTTAACCAGTTACCCTCAGTAGGCTGTTTCTTGTATTTGCTGTATAATTTCTTCTTTTTCCTTATATTTTTCTTGATATTGTCTCACCACCATAAAGGCACTCTATGGTTGTTACTATATTTTGTCCTTATTGGTACCCAAGTGTCTATACAGTGGTTTATTTTTGGACTCAGTTTATTTATTCCAGATATTTATGAAGTCTGAATTATTTAGGTCCTCTTTCCAATTCCATGCCATGAGATATTTTCTCATTTTATTATAATCTGCCCTATGGTAATCCTTAATTACTGTTTTATCCACCAGAAGCCCTGAGAGGAAAGACTTTAGGACCTTAATATCTATTCACTGGAGGAAAGAAGTGAGAGGGGAGATATGATAGAGACTTTCAAGTACCTTAGGGGAATAAACAGGGTACAGGTGGAAAGCATATTTCAGAGAAAACTCTGCACAAGAACAAGGGGCCATGATATGAGGCAGAAGGGTGGAAGGCTCAGGGGTAATGTTAGGAAGTGCTTTTTCACTGAAAGGGCAGAGGAGCCATGGAACAGCCTTGAAGCAGAAGTGGTGGGGGTGAAAACAATACGGGGGTTCAAGAGTGCATGGAATAGACATAAGGGTACCCTGGAGATGTGCAGAGCAGGAGAGACACAGATCAAATAGGATCTGGGGCTGCAGCAGAGAGTAGGGAAATGGACAAACTAGGTGGGCTGTATAGTCCTTATCTGCCAACAGATTCTACATTTCCATGTTTCTATGTCTATGAACTTGTTTAAATATTTTAAGTCTAAGATGGAGCTCCTGTCTTTTTGGTGACCTTAAAGAATATCAAATATACTTCTTTTCTGTGCTGTATTTCTGGGACTTTTGCTGTTGTTTTAGTCACTAGAAGCTGTCTCAGGGCAACCTGTGTTTGAGCTGGTGTGGCCTCTTTCTTTAGACTGGAGATGTGATCAACCTGTTCAGTCATGGTTTTTCTTTGAACTCTATTCCATATCCCTGTCACACCATTTCTAGTACCCATTTGTCTTGTGTTGTTTGTCTCCAATGGTGTGCAAAGTGTTGAAGACACCCACCTACTAGTAGTGTCCTCGCTTGTGTCAGTTCTAGCTTGTAGTCATTGTGAGTTGTTGTGGCCTCCTCTGAATGAATTTTGACATCATCTGTTGGAGGTTTATCAGCCTCTGAATTTGTTACTGTTGTTGTGCCCCTGGTACGACATGAAATTGGTACCCTTGTACAAGTTATAGCCTTGTCTGTGGTCTCAGAAATTCCCTCTGTTCTGGTGAATTCCCCCTGTTTCTGGAGGATGGGATGTATGTGCTGCACTATAGTTTGTCCTTTCTCAGGGCAGTATCCTGGTCTTTTACCTTTAGGAATGCTCGAGACCTTCTCTGAATAGTTTGGAGCACTTAAACTGCAATTTCAATAGAAGTGACTTAGATTCTGTGTCCCATAGCTTGAGCCAGAGATATCTGCAGGCTTTATTGACCCATGCTGCCATCCTTACATTAATTTTGAGGGCATCCACCAGCATGTCAGTTAGGTACCTTGTTGTTTGTATTGACTGGTTAGTTAGTTGCTGTTGGGTAGAGTTCGGTTCTCCTGTCTTTGCCAGCTCCTCCAGCCTAGTCATTTGAGAGCTCTAGTGGTGTATATTACTGCAGTGTCCATTCTGGTGGCCAATCTTGCCAGCTCAAAGACCTTCCTGACCATTTTATCTAGCTTGTGATCTGTAGGGCCTTCCAGTGGTGCTGAGCCTTCAGTGGGCAGTATGTCTTTTTACTCAGTGATGCTATGTCTGGGTCCACTGTTGGTGTGGTGCACAACAGATTGAGTTTGTTATCTTGTATCAGGTACATTTTGTTCCATAACCTTCTTTCTGGTATTCTTGTTGGATCTGCCACCCCCACTCCTTTGTGATGACTTCCTCTATCACTTCACAGATAGGGAAGTGGTCACTGGACTTTGTTACCGGCTGGAGTACTGGCATCAGTTTACTCCAGGTGATTGGGAACAGCTTCAAATCTTACACTGGTTTTGATGACTTTGACCAGTAGCCGGACAGAATTGTTGGAGCATAGCTTGGCTGTCATTTATTGTGGGTCTGCTTCTATAATGTCTTCATTGATGGGTTCTTCCCTGTCTGACTCCCTATCACCCTGCCCTGGTCATCTGTATCTGTTCTATTGGGATTTAATGATGAGAGGTTATCAGGGTTTGGTGGTATCTGATCAATTGTGGTGGGTATGGCTTTCACCATCGCTTCCATGCACTGCATCATTTGCAGCATAAACTCCGTTTGGGCCAATGGGGGACTATATTGCTTTTTGGCTTATTTTGTGGAACCTCCATGCTTTCCTCCTCAATGGCAGACTCTAGTGAGGATTATGCAGACCCTTCATGGTCACACACCTGGTAGAGAGGGCCTTGTTCGTCTTGTAAGAGGGGAACACTGCAGGATCTGCATGTTCTGCCCTTAGCCATTTTAATCTGTGAATGCAAAGCAGAGACTTATGTATGTGTGGTTAGTGGCATTTCCAGATGTATATCTGATATGTTATATGTCATAAGTTCACTTGATATTGCATATGCATAATGGCCATCTAGTTTCTTTGCTGTTGTGTATGCCCTGAATGAATGTGTATGTAATGGCCTTCCTAAGATGGCCACCATGATCTACCACAAAATGGCCACAATTGTGGAAATTCATGGTGTAGTCTTTTATTGGGTGCTATGGGTGAGGAGAATTGATAGGAGAAGTTATTTATCACTTTAAACTTTTCCCATTTCATTTGGTTCTGTACTTGTTTGTAGAACTGCTCAATTGGCCTTTATTACAGGCTCTGATCATGATGTGCATCACCTGAGGTCTTCCCAATATGGCAACTGAAAGTATGGTCACAAGCATGCACTAGTGGAAAGGCTGGGAAGAACAAAGAAGAGGGGTTTTGATGCAGGATCTTGGCTGTGATCCAACATGGCAGATGCATGTTGTGTCACCATCGTTCTTAGGTTTGCAGCATGGAGTGTGGTGCCAGGTTGGTGGAACCTCTTTTGCCATGCCGGGTTAATGTGATTAATGTGTGTTTTAGCCACTGACTTCTGATCACTACCTGTACTACATGTTAAATGCTGATTTGTGTAAGCCCAATTTTGAATAACTGTTGGACTTTTGGCATGTTACCCTGTAGCTGCTGCCTTAGGGGCTATAAGTGAACATTGTGAGGAAGGAATTTTATTAGTCTCCGTTGCATTCATGTTGGAGAGCTATTTGTTTTGTTCATTCTGCTTGAACATCTTGCCCTGCAGCCAGTGCACTAGGGGCTGCAGGGGACACTGCAGCAAGACCTGATTTTGCTTTCCTGTGCAGAAATTAAAGGGTTGTTTGCAGTCTTCTTGGTCTCCTGCCCTTACTTGCAACCAGTATGGTAGGGATGATGGGAGCTCTCACACCACACACTAACTCCAGGGCTGGGAGCTGACAGCAGGCTGGGCATGACAAAAATAAAGCACAAATCTTTGAAATTCCATACTCTTATTGCAACATTTACATCCATATTAAACATAAGAGGAAACAGCATGACAATCCAACATATTTCTGGAGTTGGGTGGTAGGTAGACAACCCCAACATGCATGCCTAATAGTGGTGAAATCATGCAGAAAGAAGCATTGTGTTCCGGTAGATCAGTTTTAGGTGGTATAAGATGTTAATAGGTGGCCTACCTGAATGCTATTTTGGTGGTGTATTTTGTTATTTGTTGTGAGCAGGAGATAGAGTGCTGCCAGCCTAGATGATGCACAAGGGAAAAATGAGGATTCATGAGATGGCTAAAAGACCAGCTCATAAAACTCACAACATGTGCATTGTCAGCCTATGAGGCGAACATGATAAACCCATGATGTAATGGCTGCAGGAGTGCCGTAGAGAATGCGAATCACAATCCACCAGTGTTATGAACCTAAGCAGTAGCATTTATTAATGGAAGCAAAACAAAATGGTTGAAAATAGAAAATAGTTAAAAATCTACATTTCCACCTTAGGTCTTCTTCAGGAATTATCTAAAAGAGAAAAAAACAAAGTTAGTGTTTTTTTTTTCTCTTTTAGATATTTCCTAAAGAAGACCTAAGGCTGAAACAGATTTTTATCTCTATTTTCTATTTTCAGCATGCATTTAATATGACCATTTTGTTTTGCATTCAGACCACATGCTGACGCAGTGCCTTGTTTTACTTTTACATTTATTAATGGAGCTGCTAACTGACTATGCTAGTCTCTCCCTACTTTCTCTCCAGAATGTTTATTCAAATTGCCATACTATTTGAACTTTAGAAGGAAATAAGTAAACGTTACATTGAACTTTTACTTTTTTACTACTAACCTGATACAGTACTACTGAAGCAATTCTCTGGCTGATGTGACCATTGTCTGTTTATTACTTTGGCTTGCTTGCATTCACAAGCAACATCTTGTGCTAGTAGCACATTTCAGAGGTGTGTTAGTGTTGGTGAATGCAGGGCATGCTTTAGTAGAAGCGTCCCTCATTAACCAATAAGCCAGCATGCTAGCAATGACACAAGCATTGTGTAAAGTGGACACAACTTGTTAGAAAACTGCAGCTGCAATCAGAGACAAGCTCGTCATGCAGTAGTACAGATGACACACCTCCCGACGTGCCTTTCCTGGTGAAACATTTCAATAAACATGGTAGCAGAGCCACCACCACACAAACCCTGAAGGAAGCTAACATTGAGAGTGCAATCCCTGTGTCGGCATGTCCGGCCCCCCCACATTGTTAGGCACACTGGGAGCCCACCCCAGTATGCTGCTCCTTACAGTAAACTGACCATGTCAGCATCTTCTGGGCCTCTCCCCACCCCCATTGTGTGACACGCTGGGAGCCCACCCCAGTGTTGCCAACATCAGGCACCCGTAAATGTCATGGGGCACACTGGGAGCCTACCCCAGTGTGCCCAACATTTGTTTTCACCTGAAAGAAAGAAAACTGTCCCACAGAGCAGTATCCATTTTTTTTGTACCTGAAAAAAAGAAAACGGTCCATTGTCTGTCTCACCCCATCCTCATCCCACACCCACCCTCTGTGCACCCCAATTCCCCACACCCTCCCCCCGCATATGTACCTCTGGAGGTCCAGCGCTGTGATCTTCGGTGGAGCGGGAACATGTCTGGACTCTTCAAAGCTGAAAGCGAACTGAAGAAATGCCAGTAAGCTGTATAATGGCATAAATGGAGGGGGGTTCAACTTAGGTGGATATCTCAGCCTTTTGTTTGAAATGTTGGCTCCAGAGTTTTAACATGGGGTCCTTGGGACTCCACCTCATGAACAAATGCACTGTCATTTCATTATTCGGTCTCGAAAGGTCATTTCATGGTCATTGCACAGAAACGCCTTTCGGGACTGATTAACAAAATGACAGTGCCACTGTTCATGAGGTGATGTCCCAAAAAGCCAATCTTGCAAATTTGGTGAAAACATTCCAAAAAGTTATTGTGTTACGAGTGTGTGCTGTTCAGTTTCCACTCACGTTTGTAACTTCGACAATTTTTAATATTTTCACTCCATATTTTCAACATTCCCATTTTTACACACCTCCTTATGAACAGTACAGCTGTCATTTTTCACATCCTGCCCAAATGCGTTTTCACACATGTGGTGCATATGTGGTGCACAAAGACGAGGTCGCTACGGGAAATCAATGTTCAGGACAGACTTACAAAATTGCAGTAATGCTGTTCCCAAAATGCATATGTTGAAAATTTGGTTAAAAAAATCACCAAAATAATTGTGTTATGGGCGTGCGTTGCTCAGTTTCTACGCACGCTCGTGATTTCACCAATTTTTAATATTTTCACTCCAGATTTTGTACATTACCATTTTACACACCTCCTTATGAATAGTACAGCTGTCATGTTTCACATCCTACCTGAAATGTGTTTTCACACATCTGGCTCACAATTTATTTATTTATTTAGTTTTTGTTGACCGGGTAAGTGCACTAGACAAATCCTGCCTATTTTCAGGTACGACCCGGGGGGAGGGGGATACAGATGAGTGCCAACTGATCTTGAACAAGATTAAGCTGTTGGTGGTATTTTTTGTGAATGGAGGAAATTTGGCCATTGCACCGGGAATTCCCTACTCTGAGGCGTTGCTGCCTTGGTCAGGTAGGGTGCTGCTGACTCAGGGTGATGGCTGCGCCGCCAGATGCATTGTGGAGTGCGGGAGCTCCGTCTAGAGAAACGGAGACTGGGAGAATGGAAACCAAGGAGGAGGAGGTGCAGGTACAGGAGGTTGAGCTGCAGTGCCTATCGGAGGTTACACAGGCGAGGCCTGTATCGGAGCTTACCTCTGTGAAGTCGGTGATGGAGGTGAGGGCTCAGGGAAGCCCGTCGGGAGACAGCCCGAAATTTGCAGCGGCAGGATCACCAGTGGAGGAAGAGAGTGAGATGGTGAGTCATCCTGGAGACGAGGCACTTCCCAGTGAGGATTGGAGTGGAGGCGCCATGGATCAGCGTAAGCCCAGCGGTAAGGAGGAAGTTCTGGGTATCGCGAGGGCTGCTATTCGCTTGGAGGCAGGAACTGAGTCGGCCGTGTTTGGGTGTGGGACCGGAGGTACGGGTCTGGAAATGGGTCCTAGTACTGTCTGGTCGGAAGAAACGGCCTTGTCACAAGCAGGATGGATTCAGCTGGCAGATGGAAGATGGGTGTCAGACTCGGAATGGATATAATTTTCCTCTGTAGCGACGGAAGCATCTCAAGGAACTCTGGAGGCGGGTGAGTCATTGGCACCAGTCGAACAATCTAAACTGGACCAGGCTTTAGGCCAGGCGGGAACATTAGACAAGCAGGGGAAGGGGGGGATTTCACCAGCTGAAAGTATGCCTGAACTGGGGCCAGAAGTGCAGGAAGCAAGGAGGGGCCCACGTTTTTCGGATCTTTTTAAAAGAAATAAGGTGGAGCAAGCCCCAAGAAGAAATGCTGTGCGATTAAGATATAGAGGAGGCCTTCCTGAGCATCCTGACCGGGTCTATGTAGCAAGGAAATTATTGATGGACTCTATGAACTTTTTACCTTCTGACATTTATGCTTTAATTAATATTCGTGGGAGGATACTTTTGATATAAGCTTTAAACAAATGGCTAGTCTGGAGAAATTTTGGCATAAATATGACAGCTGTAAGTTATTGCCTTTATGGGTACCTTTTAGCTATTCCAATCACAAAACCAGTTTTAAAACAGTTAATGTGATGTTCCGGAATGAGGGAGTGAATGTGGTTGACATTGTTTTCTGGTTAAAACAAAATGTGAGGTTCTAGGTCCACGGAACCTATTTTGGACTCAGAGAATATTTGGACTGGGGCATGGAAATTTAAAGTCAAACTGTCTGTGGTGAATAATGAAGTACAACATGTCCCAAACAGCTTCTTTTGGGGAGAGATCGGGGGTTTGTTTACCCAGGACAGCCAAAAGCGTGTTATAGATGTGGTAGTCGAGGCACCTGAGTAGTGCATGTGATAAAGTGAAATGTGCCTTATGCGTGAATTAGACCATGACAGCGAGGTGTGTAGGAATGAATTTAAATGTAATCTATGTGATGACTTAGGTCATGCCTATCACCAGTGTCCATGGGCGGAGCAGAATAGACATGGGGATTAAATAAGGAGGACCTGATTTCTCAGGCCCAGTGTGGGGAGCCTACCCAGTCCCGTCTAAGTAAAGGGAACATGGTGAGGGTGGAAAATGAAAGAGTGACGATCCAGAGGTGTCAGCTGCTTCTCTTAATGAAAAAGATCCACTGTGTCAATTCCACAACAGATTTTGGTTCCCCCATTTCTATGGCAGAATCCTTGGCTAAAATACGGATGACCCTGCCAGGGAGTCTGAGATGGAAATTCCCTTTCAGACCCCTCGGAGGGTTACTAGAGCAAGTAATACGGGAGGGGTGTGTTTGACTCAGAATTCCTTTGCAGCCCTAGCAGACTTAGAGGAGGAGGGGGTTTCTGATTTGTTAAAATCGGATGAGAGTCTGAGTATGGAAATTGAAGAAGAGGGTGGGCTAGAAGTTTTAGAAGGGAAAAAGAAAAAGGGAAGGAAAAGGAAACAAGATAAATCATGAGTAGATGACCAATGGTCGATATGGCCTGTTTAAAGATTATATCGCTCAATTGCTGTAGCCTGAAGAGCTACAAGAGGCGGCTCATTGCTTTACAGCATTGTAGAGAATTGAAAGCGGATGTGATTTTTTTACAAGAGACTCATTTTTCTTCTTTGTTAGAAGTGTCTCAGGTAAAAAAATTATGGTGGGAGGGTCCGTCCTTCTGGTCGTTTGGGAATGATGTGGCAGACGGGGTAGGGATATTGTTCTCTAACTCTGTAGTTCAGGTGACAAGGCTGGTTGATGTCCTGCCGGGTAGAGTATTGATCTTAGATTGTTTGTTGTATGGTGTTTGTTTTAGATTAATTAATACTTATGCTCCACAAGTTAAAACAGCACGGATAGCTTTGTTTAATCTGGTAAAGCCATACCTGTTTACATTTAAGAACATAGTTTGGGAAGGGGACATGAATTGTAGTTTAGATGTTCGCTTAAAAGACGGGGTCCAGCAAAAAACTTATTGTGACTCACATGCCCTTTCTCAAACCATAGAGGTAGCAAAGTTAAAGGATGCTTTTAGAGAATTGCATTCAGCGGGGGGTTATACTTATAAGAGAGCTACTTTCCAGACAAGAATAGATTATTTTTTTCTGTCTCATTATTTAATCCCGTGGAGTGTTCAGTGATTCCATATGATTTTTCTGATCATAATGTGTTATGTAGTGTTGTAGGCTTACAGCAGATTCCAGCCTCTTTTCCAGCATTTCAGGGCAGATGGATGTTAAATGCACGACTACTGTCAGAAGCAGGGTTTTTGGCTCAATTAAAAGACTTTATGGTTTTTCGTAAATCAGTGGCAGTATTCTTTTCAGATTGGATTTCTTGGTGGTCAGATACCAAGTTGGCTTTCAAGGATTTTTTTATAGCTTATGGGAAACAGAAAGGTTCGGAGGAATATTTACAGTACCTAGAATTTCGAAACCAATATTATAAATTACAGTCACACTCCAGAAGCAGGGATGCAGAGATTCAGTCCCAGATTAAAGGGGTAAAAAGAACATGTTAAATTATCAATTTCAGAGGGCTGCAACCATTCATGCCAGTTTAAAATTTGGCACAACAACAACCTTTTCAAGATCCGTGATAAGGCATGTAAAATAAGATTGAGAAGAGAGTGATGTCAGGGCTTCAAATTTTGTTGGGGATTTAAAACGCCTGTAGCAGAAATGTTAGCAATAGCAGAGGAGAAGGTTGCTTCTCAATTTGGAGACAGTTTTGTTTCCTCCTCGGTGGGAAGATGTTTTCATTTTTCAATTCCGACTATTTCTCAGGCAGATGTAGAGCTGCTGCAAGGGCCTATAGCTTTGCAGGAGGTACAGCGGGCAATAGGTGCTTTAAGGGTAGGGGTATCACCTGGGATGGATGGGTTGACCAATGAACTTTACAAAACTTTTTCGGATGACCTGAGCGGCATACTGACAGAAGTTTTTAATGATATTCTACAGTATGGGTTCGGTGATACGAAATTTAATTTAGCTATTTTAACATTTATTTTTAAGACTGGGGACGTTACAGATTTGGGTAATTGGAGACCAATTAGCCTTTTGAATACAGACTACAAAATACTTTCTTCTATTTTATGTAAAAGACTGCAGGAAGTGGCTAAGGGGGTGCTTCATCCGGCACAAACATGTGCTATTCCCCATAGATCAATTCAGCAGAATTTAAAGTTATTAAGAGACATATGTGAATTTGGACGCCAAAAAAAATTGTCAGGGTTTATTATGGCATTAGATCAGGCTAGAGCCTTTGATTCTGTGTCCCATAAGTTTCTTTTCCAGGTGTTAGTTAAGTATGGGTTTCCGAAAATATTTGCTCAGTATATTTACACTTTATATTACAATGCAAGTTCTTGTGTATGCATTAATAGTGTAGGCTCGAAATTCAGATGTATTATGGAGTCAGACAAGGTTGTCCGATTAGCCCGTTGTTATATGCTTTTGTATTGGACCCACTGTTGAGAGAAATTGAGCATAATAGGTCAATACAGGGGTTATCGCCCTCTTGTAATTTACCAGCCCAGAAAATCTCTGCATATGCAGATGACATGTGTCTGTTGGTAGCAGATGTCCAGTCAGGTGCTCAGGCTATTAAAGTGATTAAAGGATTGGCAGAACTAAATGGTACTAGACTAAATTTAGAGAAATGTAAATGTTTGGCGATTGGGGATACTACGGTTTGTCAAGACATTGGGGCATCATGGTTAAGGATTATATTACTGTTTTAGGTCTTACTTTTGGTGAAGGAGACCTAGCATTATTAAACTGGGAAAAAGCTTTGGTTATTGCGGAAAAAAAGGTACAGCAATGGAAATCCTGGGGTTTTTCCAAGAAAAAGCAGGTTTTGATTATTAAAAAGTTTCTATTACCTATTTTTTTACACGTGTCTGCCATTTTTCCGGTTCCAGTTTCATTAGAAACTAGATTGTATAGTGTATTTTTTCAAATGGTGTGGGGCAGTCGGCTAAATCCGATTAAAAGAGCATTTACTTATTTAAAATTGAATCAAGAGGGTTTAGGGATGATAAATCCGGTGGCATTTTTTCATTCCTTTTTCATGATTGCAGCCTTTCAATCAAGGGTTAAACCTCAGGATCATCCATGGTCAGCTTGGACACAATTGCTTTTTTCTTCTTTTATGTCATACTGGGAAGGAGGGGGTGTTCCCATTAGAAGTAAGGTGGCTTTGGCCCCGTCCTATGCGGATTCCTCAGTAAGAAAATTACGGGAATGGAAATTAGGGAAGGCTCAATTACAGGATATACCTAGGAAGGATTTTTATGCAGAAATTATGTTTAATTTTTTATGTTCAAGTGGATTTTCCTTCATGTACCCTGACAAAATTGTCTCAAGCCTTGCGGCTTTTGATGGACCATAGGATACCCCCTAGTATGTGGGATGTGTTGTGGCTCTGTTGTCATGGGAGGTTAGGAGTCAGGGGTAATTTAAAACACAAACAGATCTTGGACCGGATGTGCATTAGACCTGGGTGCTCAGATCAAATTGAAACCTTGGAACATTTTTTACTGCTTTGCCCATATGTTCAGTCTTTTTGGTTTGAGTTGGCAAAGCGGTGGGAATGGGATTTTGACACATATAACTTATCAGAGTCTTGTTCTGGGGATTATTCAGGTTTTTGCGTAGATACCACCCAGGTACCTTAAATCTGATATTTGCATGCATTAAATATCATCTATGGCAAGCAAGGTGTCAGTTTTCTCTACAACATACCCTTCTTCCCTATAATGTTCTTTTTAGCAGAATTGAATTAGCAGTTGGTAAACAGAAAACATATGAGCAGCGCACACTAGATCAAAATGTCTTTCAGGATTTTTGGAAACACATTGTATGGTTGAGGTGAAATGGGTGAACACTGTCTATGGTGTATAGGGGTTCAGTTTGATTTTTGTAGATTGTTTTTCAAATATTGTATTGGATTTTCTGTGGGGAAGTTATAGAAGGGGGTGTATTTAGCCTTTTTCTGTTGTATAAATCATGTAAATAGGTGTGTTTGATAAATGTTAAAACAGATCGTGTCATATTGTTATTGTTTTGGTTTTTCTCAATAAAAAATTCCCCTACTCTTTTCGAGAAGTGCCATGGGATCTTTAACATCCACCTGAACTACCACCAGAACAGGCAGATGGGACCTCGGTTTAACGTCTCATCTGAAAGACGGCACCTCAGGAGTGCAGCACCCCCTTCATGCTGCACTACAGTGTCAGTATTGGGGATATTAACCCAAGTGCCTGGTGTGAGGATAGAACCCACAGCCTACTGATCTCCCGGCCTCAGAGGCGAGTGTGCTACCTGCTGAGCCACTGCCACTGACAATGGTGTGGTCGCTGTTGTAAATAAACTTTCAGGACACATTAATAAAATCACAGTGCCACTGTTCATGAACATGGGTCCCAAAATGCCTATGTTGAAAATTTGGCTAAAAATATCCCCCACATTTTTGCTTTACAGGCGTGTGTTGTGCAGTTTCTACGCACGCTCATGACTTCGCCAATTTTTCATATTTTCACTCCAGATTTTCAACATTGCCATGTTTTTATGCCTTCTCATGAACAGTCCAGCTGTCATTTATAACATCCTGCCTGAAATGTGTTTTCACACCTGTGGCACCAAATGGCGCAGCTGCTGTGCAAAATCACCTTTCAGCTAACAAACTGACAGTGCCACTGTTCATGAGGTGAGGTCACAAAAAGCACATGATGAAAATTTGGAGTGAAAACACCAGCAAATGCCTGGGGCATTAGTATTTCCAACTGTAACGCCCCAACCTGTAGAGACTGACACACATCAAGGGTGTGACTTGGGATTGTCAGCTGTAATGCTAATGCCATTCCACCTCCACCTCCACCCTGCAGCCAGTGACAGGCATCGAGGTGTGTCTTGGATCTTCGGCCCCAAAATTCACCCCATTCTCCTATACTGCACCCATCTCAGTGCATTTCATTATGGAATGGGGTGAGCGTAAGGCCCGAAGACCCCAAGGCACACTGCAATCAGTGTCTGCAGGGTAGTGTAAGGTGAAATGGCTTGCACATTATGGCTGACAACCCAAAGACACACCCCAATGCCTGTCAGTCTCTACAGGGTGGAGGTGGGGTTGGCGTCAGTTCAATACTTCGCTACCATTCCTATTATGCATCTCTCTAACTCCTGCACTACCAACATCAATGCCAGCAAGATAACATTCGGCATTGACAAATGCTTGTTTCCTTTCTCTCTCTCTCTCTCTTTCTCTCTCTCTCTAGGTATTTGACCTGCAGCCTAACTGAACTTGGGCTTTGGAATCAGTGTGGGAGAGTTCACGCAGGGTTCACGCAAGGAAAGTGTCAATTATCAACCACTAACCACCCCCACATCTTTTATTTGTATTATTCCGTAAATATTTTTTATTCTTGCGCTATCAATGTTGTATTTGAGTTTTTGAGGTCTACTGTACTGTTAGCCACATTGTATGCACTGTTATTTATGCCTAGCTCATATTTGCTCTACACGGACTATTGTCTCATTGTATTATAGCAACATTTAGCTTATGTGTTTTTGTTATGATCTACCTAGGACCACCTTGTAAATGAGTCTGTCTCAATCGTGTTTTGCCTGGTAAAATAAAGATGATTGATTGTTTGATTGATAGAATCTCATCACCAGCATTCTAACACACACAGCAACTGGAAAGCTGACTAGGCACCAGTGTTCACATCAGGGCTTCCGTGACTGGAGAGTTCCCAGGTAGAACAATGTCAGGTGGCAACATTTTTTATTTTATTTATTTAGTTTTTGTTGACCGTGTAAGGAGGATTACACGATTCTGCTTGTTTTCAGCCTCATCCTGGTGGAGGGGAATACAGATGGATGCCAACTGACATTGAACCAGATTAAGCTGTTGGTGGTATTTTTAGTGAATGGGGGAAATTTGGCCAGGACACTGGGGTAATTCCCCTACTCTCCACTGGGGGATTTGCTGGCTGTCTTGCCAAGATGGCCACTTCTCCTGAGCAGGCACAGTGTGAGTATGCTGCTAGGACAGGAGTTCAGGCCTCTGCTCCTTTCCTGTCTACCCAAGAGGCTGAAGATCTTGCAATAGTTATGACAGACTCTTTGGAAATGGATCAAGGGCTTGAAACTAAGGTCGTCCTGTCTGACATGGAGGATTCCACTGACTATAGTAAGGGTATTTCTGGTACTGCTCTGGAGCCTATTTCTGGTCCCCTGTCACAGCAGTATGAGCTTCTTCAGTTGCAAAAACAAGACTGTCTGCGTAAGGTTCAGGAATTGGACTCCCAACTTCAAGCTATCACGTCTGGTTCTACAGAGGTTTCGGGAATTTCCCTGCCACAGTGGTCGCCAGCATGTGAGCGCTATGAATCAATTATTTCTCCTGTTTTGGCTCGACCTCCTGTTGTTGCATCCATGCAGTCCTGTGACGCAGCTAGCAGTGGGAACAATGAATCTGCTGTGTGCCGAGAGCCACTTACTATAGTTGGGGAAACTAATCAGCAGCAAGTACGTTTGGAGTCACCAAGTCGAAATTCTAATTGTAAGATTGTGGATGATACAAATGCCTCTTCTCTGCACGTTTCTCCCCAGGAGACCGTTTATTCATTCCAGGATCGATATAAGGTATCTGCCTGGAGTGATTTGGTTCCAGTTTTGCTGCCACTTACCCCCTCCCAAGTGTATTGAGGCCTGCAGCAAGCACCTGGTCTCCGGAACTGGCCTTAGCCGAAGCTGGATGGATGCAGAGCAGGTCGGTTCATTGGATTCCTGACCCGACTGATATTTCCTACAAACACCTGTGTGAGTCTTCTTCTTCTACAATGGTCACCAATGTGGGTTCTTCGATGAGCTCCACTGATCCCTGGGATAAAAAGTCTTTATTTTCTAAAACTGAAGCAAGTATTTGTTGTGCTATATGTGATACTGTTGTAAGTGGAGAGGGGAAACCTGTGGTGCTTCATTTAGAGCCTACTTCTGTAGCAGCTGGTGATCAACTGAAGGGTCCTTCTATGGCCCCAATGTTTAAATTAACTGATCTTTTCCACAAAACTGGGGAACCTGCCCCCAGAAGGAATGCTGTCAGGTTATTGTATAAAGGGGGCCTGGACTCTCCTCCAGACAGGCTGTTTATTGCTAAACAACTGCTTAAATCCTCTATGAAGTTTTTTTCTTCAGAAATTTTTGCCCTTATCAGTTTGGGTGGTGGGAATTTTGATATTGGCTTTGGTAAGGTAACTAATTTGGATAGGTTCTGGTCCCAATATCAAACACTAAAGAATAGCCCTCCTTAGGTCCCCTTTTAAGTGATCACTTTGACTAAACTCTTGATCAAAACTATTACTATTATGTTTAAAAATGAGGGAGTTAATATAGAGGACATTTTGTTTTGGCTTGGACAACACTGTGAAATTTTGGGATGGCCTATGCCCACGATGGACAGTGAGCAGATTTGGGATGGTGGTTGGAAGATAAAGGTGAAACTTTTCCCTGCCAATTCTGGCTCTGTTCATCTCCCTAGTATTTTCTTTTTGGGCAGGGATAGGGGTCTATTTTTTATATTGGATAACCACGGTCCTGTTTTAAGTGTGGTTCTCGGTTGCACCTTAGCTCGACGTGTAACACTGCTAGATGCAGTCATTGCTTGGAATATGGATATGTGGCCTCAGCATGCCTTAATTGGTTCAAATGTAACCTTTGTGAATGGACAAGGCATGCATACGGTCAGTGCCCATGGGCTTCTCACAATTGTGAGGATTGCCCTTCCCATGAAGTAATTTTTAATCAGGCTCAACATACTCTGGCTAAGAATGCTGCTGCAGTTCTGGTCTCACAACAGAGTGGTCAGAAGTCAGACTCTTTCACTACAGGTTTGGGGAGGTAGTACCTGTTGCAACCCCTTGTCAGTCTGCACCTCCAGAGTCACCTTTAGTTGTTATGTCAGGGGAAGGTAAGGGGGGACAGCTTGACAGTCCCAGTGAGGAGGTTTTGGAGGCACTTACTGAGGTGGACATGCCTCCCCCTCCCCCACCCCCTCAGGAACCACCTTTTAAAACCATTCCCCCAAGAAAGAAAAACCAGCAAGGGAAAGCCATGTCTTCTACTAAACTTGCGTCCAGGTCTGATCCCCCTCCTGATATGGTACAGCTGGGTAATAGATACACTCCGCTTGGTGATGATGTGGGGGGGGGGATTCAGAGGGGGACAGTACAGAAACCTCATCTGCCCTGTCAACTACTGATGCAGAATATAGGACTGAAGACTCTACAGCCAAATGGACCAGACAGAGGCATGTGGGTAAAATTCCTTAGAACTGTTACATTTAACTAGATATGGGGTGGTTCCTTTTTTCTTTTTTTTCAAGACATGCATTCCTTGGCCATCTCTACCATTAATGTTATTGGGATTAAAAGCTTGAAGAAATGTATTGGTTTTCTTCCCACACTTCAGGGCTTACAATCAGACATTCTTTGGTTACAGGATACCAGGATGAAATCCCATTCAGAACTTCAACATGCTTCACGGCTTTGGACTGGGGGCAGTCTTTTTGGTCAATTGGGACAGACCTTTGTGATGGGACTAATAAGGATGGTAACATAGTTAATTCTCCACAGCAGCTGTTATCAGTAGTAGAAGAATATTTTTCTCAGGCTATGTCTCTGGACATTTCCTCATGGGATGAGAATTTCACTCAGCATCTGTCAACACTAGACCTACCTTGCCTTTCTGATAATGATAAGGTAGTTTTGGAAGCTGACATTTCCTGGCAGGAGGTTCAGGTCACCATAGGATCTTTGTCCTCCAGCTCGGCTCCCAGGTCTGATGGTATTGGGGCAGGATTTGATAAATCTTTCCTAGCTGAACTGAGCCCTGTATTGCTGAATCACATTTTGCACACTGGTGCATGTGCCCCCTCTATGAATGAAGCAATTTTACTGTTGCTTTACAAGAAAGGGGACAGGACTGATCTAAGAAACTGGCTTCTTCTCAGTCTGCTAAACACTGACTTAAAAATTTTGAGTAACATTCTGTTGGCTCGACTTTCTAGGGTAGCTCAATATCTTATAAGTCCTGCATAGACCTGTGCTATTAAAGGATGAAAACAGCAGGACAACTTAATTTGGCTCAGAGAACTGTTTGTTAAAGGAGAAACTGAACAGTTACAAGGGATGGTGCTAGGTTTAGACCAAGAGAAGGCCTTTGATAAAGTTTCACATCATTTTTTGTTTTTGGTCTTGAAAGCTTATGGGATTCCTGATACTTTTGTGGGGTGGCTTTCTTCCATGTATCAGGGGGCTGTTACGATTCCAAATGTGAACGGCTGGTATGGGTGGAGTATTAGTGTGGGTAAAGGGGTTCATCAGGGTTCTCCCCTAAGTCCCACTCTCTATACTTTCACCATAGATATCCTTATTAGAATGTTACAAATGAATCAGGATTTGGAAGGTATAAGGGTATCCCCTAGTTCCTCTGCCGATAAGGTTTTAGCTTATGCAAATGTCCTGATTTTACTTTTATCACCTCATTTTTCGGTCCAGGCACTCTTGGACACTATAGAGTGCTTCTCTAGACTGTTGGGTTCTAAAGTAAATTATGAGAAAAGCAAGGGAATTGTTATAGGGTCTACTCCTGTACTGCCTTCTGGGTTACTAGCCAGGGTTCCAATTTCTAGAAACCCGATTAAGATATTGGGAGTGCATTTTGGACCTGGTGACGTAGCAGGTGCAAATTGGGATATATCCCTCACTAGGAAGCAAAGATTAATTAATAATTGGAAGGGTCATTTAATTTCCATGCAGAAGAGGGTAATGTTAATTAAGATGCTTCTCACTCCATTTTTTTGTATATTAGTTACATCTTTCCATCTCCTTATTCTGTTTGAACTAAGCAACTTAGTGTTTACTTTCAAGCTTTTTGGGGGTCTCGGTTAAACCTTATAAAAAGGGATTTGACCTATTTATCACTTTCTGAAGGAGGTGTGAACATGGTTCACCCCATTGATTTCTTTTTTAGTATTTTTTTATCATATAATTTTGGATTGGTTTTGAGACCGGGAGACCTACTGTGGAGACCTCTTATGGAACACTGGTCATGACTTTGTAAGGGCTGTTGGCAGGAACAGAAGCCTAGACTCTTAGCTAGATTACACACACTGCCCTCATATATAGTTGTGAGTAATAAACAAGTTATCAAATGGCACATTACCCCCCTACACTTACAAACTTGGGATAGGAAAAAATTATATCGATATATTCTTTCTGTAGATTGTCATTCTGAGGTCATCTTTCTGGACTGTCCGGATGACCGGAAACCAGATATCTTATGTCTTCTTGCGAATAAAAGAATCCCCTCTTACGCTTGGGATTGCCTGTGGTTGAGTAACTATGGGAGACTTGTGGTAAATGGTAATCATACACATGAACAGTCATCAGAGAGGTACTGTCCTAGACCTAACTGTGATCAAAAATACTTGAAACCCAGCAACATTTATTTTTTGACTGTGAGTATATAAAGCAGTTTGGGGTTTATTTGGCACATGAGTGGAATAAAGCTGAATTTGAGAAACTTGATTATCCTACTTTGATGTTTGGACCTTTTAAGAATGCTTTTGTAAAATATCACAGTGACACGATTTATGTGATCTTTTATATTATAACATTTTATATTTGGCAATCTAGGTGTCAATGGGCCTTGCAACAAAAACATATTACATATGTTGAACTGTTTTCCAATGTATGTACTGCTGTTAAATGTTTGATGAATTCTGATTTTGAGACAGGTTTATGTGCTCAACCTCATCATTTTTGGATACATTGTGCTTCCTGGTTGCATTAATTTCTGTATTTTTTTTTAATTCTAACTTTTCTAATGTATTATTTGTAATGAAGTCCAATTTCTCAATATAATTCCCCTGCTCTTTTCAACAGAGGGTGCTGTGTGGCTGTGAGAAGTTGCTCAGTAGTGCTTGAGAGCTCAGAGAAGAAAGACGTGTGGATGGCTGAGGAGTGGGTCTCCTCCTCAGCCTCCCTTCTGCTGGAGGCTGACATGATAACAGATTCAGTAGCAGAGGAGACAATGGATATCTTACAATGTGAGGAGAATGGTTTGCATGCTGACTTACAAAGTGATTTGAGGTCAGGAGCCATGACACAACCTAGAGAAGATAAAGCTGTCCTTAACGATAAGGCGGCTAAAATACGTTCAAGGCTCAATTCAGTGGAACGTATGTTTTTGAAAACGCGGAAGCAGTTGCAGGAGGAGCTGAGGCTGCAGGAGGAATGAAGTGGGGCACAGGAACTGGACATTCCAGTCACGACAATGGAAACGGTTATGTCGGGAAAGATTGTGGGTGAAGCAGGGGATCTTCCTGCAATTTTGCCTGGAATTATACCCCCTGACTCTTCGGTAAGTGATTCTGCAAACAATGGTGTTGGTAGTGTTACGGGGGCTCCGAATATGGAAGCGGGTATGCCCAGAGATTTTGCAGTACCTCATTGTGCTGAGGCAACTGAACAGAACAAAGAAGAGTTGTTTTCATTCCCGACTGTAAGTACCGAGCCAAAATCAGTACCTCCAGTGACTTTTACAATTGGCATTTCTTCAGGTGGTAGTAAAAAGACATTCCCACATATCTGATGTTTTTTCTGGTCCTTCACAGAACAATGCTGCCACTATTCCGCAGGAGTCAGTACCTGATGCATCTAGCTGGGTTTCCACAGCCTTACAAGCTGCAGGATGGGTAAAAATAAGGCAGGGATAGGGTGGGATGCAGATCTACTAAATTAAGAGTTTTCAAGCTCTAACTCAAGCTGTCCCCCTAGAGATTCAGTCTCTAACACTGAATAAGTAATGTCTCTACACTGCAACCAGGGCAGCAGTCTCCTATAGGGAAGGTATCTGCCACACAACCAGATGGGCCTCAACCCTTGCTGGAAGAATTACATATTCTAGAAAATACTTCCCCAATATCACCTGAAGAGGAAGTTGTGAATGACCTTGCCCCATCGAATCAGGACCTTATTCCTAATAATCAGAAGGACTTAGATCCCCTTGTGCAAACCCCTGCAACAGTATGGCATGAAAAGGTGAGAGATCAATTATTTCCATCTGAGAGAGGGCCCATATCAGAACCAGCTGTGCGAAGAAATGCAGTCTGTTTGAAATACAGGGGTGATATTTCCAATGTTCCTGATAAACATTTTGTAGGATGGGCTTGTTTAAAGATAGCGTGAAGTATTACACATACGAAATATATGCACTTATACATGTGCCATGGGACGCTATATTTGACATCAGCTTCAAACACCCAGCAGGCCTTGAAAGGTTTTGGAAACAGTATCAACTTTTGAAACTTTCTCCTTTATGGAGGCCTTTCTTGGCAATTCCCCTGACTAAACCCCTAACTAAGAAAATCACTGTTTTATTCAGGAATGAAGGGGTGAATGTAGCAGATATAACCTATTGGTTGCAGCAACATTGCACTGTTAAAGGCTACCCAGAACCTATTTTAGATGATGAACAATTATGGACTGAGGGCTGGAAGTATCAAGTTGTGTTGAATTTAGAAAAAGGTTTAACAAAACATCTACCTAACTGTTTTTTCTTAGGCCGTGACAGGAGGTTGATCTTTTATCCAGGTCAGCCTCAGGCATGTTTTAATGTGGGGATGTAGGGCATCTTAGCAATGTATTTGATAAACAGAAATGTGGTCTGTGAGGAGAGATAGGCCATGTTGGGGCTCATTGTCGACAGCCATTGAGGTGTAATTTATGTGATGAAAGAGGGCATTCTTTTCTTACATGTTCTTGGGCCTCTCATAATAGTACTGATTTATCTGTCTGAGCTGAACAGGATGGATGCATATGTTACTACTGCACAAAAGGAAAAAATGCGAATGGTAGAATTATTAAACACTGCTTCAGATATGGGTCCCCTACACTAGAGAGTACCTAGAAAGTTTGACAAATCCTCTACAGAGGAAAGGGGTTTGGAAAAAACATTGTCTGAGACACAAACTATAAGGGTGGAAACAGGGCCTGGTATTGAAAAAGAATCTGGCTGGATAAGGGGATAGATGACCCCCTCTCTTCAGACTGAAAGGGAGAACAGGGGGACAGAAGCCTTGGTTGAGGCCATCCATTGTGTAGAAATGGTGGAGGAGGAGATCTCAATGCTCCCCCCCCCCACAGTGCAACAAGAAGCAGTGTTTCATAGGGTGACTAGGTCAAAGGCAGGAAAACTTCTTATAGACTCTCAGGTAATATCTAAAGAATCTGAAGGGCTCCCAGTGCAGAATTTGTATGCTTTATTATTTGAACAGGGTGTTGATGAAGAAGGTATAAATTCAGATTTTTCCTCAGTTGCTTCCTTACAGGCAGATGTTGCTTCTGATATAGGACCTGTTGATAAGCCAAAAACTAGGAAGGGGAAAAAAAAAGAAATAACTATGAAGGGATATGTTCTACGTTTAGCTATTACTGTTTCCCTTATTTACACATAGTTTCTCATGAATACAGCGATTTCTCTACTTACTATAAATGTGAACAGTATTAAGTCATTTGAAAGAAGGCAAATTGTTTATACGAGTCTCAAAGAAGGGGGAGGACAGATAATTCTATTACGAGACACTAGACTACATTCTTTACTAGAAATAAAGGCGGCACAGAAAGAGTAGAGATGGGGTGTCTCCTACTGGTCATTGGGGGAGGAAACAAGCTCAGGATTAGGATTTCTTTTTTCAGGCATATCTGTCAAAATGTTACAGATTTTTGACATTCAGCCAGGGCTATGATAGTGGATGTGCTTTTATGGAAAGTGGCATATATAATTATAAATATCTATGCACCTCAAGCTAAGGCAGAGAGGTCCACACTTTTTAGGAAAATTGAACCTTACCTACACACCTCCAAGTTAGTACTATGGGAAGGGGATTTTAATTGTGGGCTCTCTCACAAAGATTGGGGGAGGGCTACAAAAAAAAATCATAGTGATTCGAGCACCCTACTTAAGATCCTATGGGATAATAATTTAAGTGATGCTTATAAAGTTTTGAATCAAGTGCCCAAACATACTTTTTATAAAGGACACCTATCTACAAGAATAGATTTTTGGTTTGTGTCCGCTCGCCTGACTTGCCAAGAGGTGGTGCTTCTCCCTTTAGAAACATCTGACCATTTAGCAGCTAGACTTCATTTAGGAGACAAACAGAAGATTCCTATAGGGAGGGGTTATTGGAAAATGAAAATTGTAGTTTTGCAGGAAGCTTTGGTGCAGGTTTCAGTGACAGAGTTTTTTTTACTTGAGGGCAGATATTTGCTTTTTATATGATAGTCCTATAGACTGGTGGGAGAATACTAAAAGAGATTTGAAAAGCCTTTATATGAATTTCACCAGAGTAAGGGCCAAAGAAAAATATAAACATTAATTAGGGCTGAGAGCAAAATATATGCAAGTATTAACACAAGCTGTTGATAAAACCAATAATGTGTTAATACAACTACAATCTCTTAAAGAACAGATGTGTCAGTATTTAAATGAGACTACAAAGAGGGCAGCTCAGCAACAAAAATACCAAACTAAGGGATCAAAAGAGATAGTGAACCCTTATGATTCATGTTTACAGGGGATTCAGAGATTGGTAAAGACTGCTTTAAAAGACAAACAGGGTCATTTAGTGATGCATAATAATGGGCTTATGCTTATCATCTAAAATCATATAGCAGCCACTTTTCAGAAGGAGAGAGAGTGGGACAGCTGGAACAGTTTGTTGATAAATTAGAAGTTCCACAACTGAGTAAGGAAGAGGTAGATAATTTGATAACACCAATTACGAAAATGGAAATAAGAGAGGCTATTTCAAAACTGACTTCTAAGACTTCCCCTGGCTATGATGGAATTCCACATGATTTCTATAAATGTTTTTCTGACACCCTGGCTCCTTGGTTGCAACTGGTTTATAAGGCCATTTGGGAGGAAAATTGGCTAGTGCCGAGCATGAAAGTGGGGATAATGACTTTTTTATATAAAAAAGAGGATCCCCAAGAGATTAAGAATTGGAGACCTTTGAGCTTGTTAAACTCAGACTATAAAATTCTAACCAAAATTCTAATTACTCGTCTGGCTAAGATTGCACAAAAATGTATTACTCCTGTGCAGACTTGCGCAATTCCCGGAAGGAATATTGTTCAGAATTTGACATTTGTAAGAGAAAATTGTAGACCAAAGTTTAGAAATGAATCTAGATGGTTATTTGATGACTGTTGATCAGGAGGCTGCATTTGATGCAGTATGACAGGAATATACTGTATCTGGATGGTACTACAACATTAAGGAATTCCCAACTCCTTCTTAGATTTATTACAGACACTATATACTGAGGTCCAGGTTACTCCATTAGTGAATGGACATCTTGGTATTCCAGTATATTTAAAGAATGGGGTAAGACAGGGATGTCCTATGAGCCCTTTGTTAAATGTATTTGGTTTAGACCCTTTATTAAGGATTATTGAATCTGATACAGAGATTAGGGCAATTACAAATAATAATGGGTTTGTTTTCCAAAAAGTATCTGCTTATACTGATGACTGTATGTTTACAGTAGCTGATATACAGCCTGGTACACAGGTTTTAAATATGTTACAGAAGGTTTATGATACTACGGGAATTAAAATTAATATGGGAAAGAGTATAGTTTTGGCTTTGGGAGCAGCAGGGAGGGTGGAAGAATTTCCAATCCCTATGACTAAAGATGAAGTTAAAATTTTGGGCTTGTTTTTTGGATCTAAGGACTCAGAAGGAAACAACTGGAGTAAGGTGTATGATTTGGCTAAGCTTAAAATTATGTCATGGCTGTCCTGGAAGATGACCAGGAAAAAACAAGTGTACTTACTTAGGGCACATATAGCTCCTATTTTTTTATATGTTTCACATGTATTTCCACTTTCTTATACCATGCACACAAAAGTTATGGGCCTTTTCTTTCTTTATCTGTGGGGCAGTAGGTTGAACCCAGTTAAAATAATACATACTTATAGTGCCTGGAAGGAGGGGGGTTTAAATATGATTCAACCATTGGTATATCTATTTGAGAATTTCTTTTATTGCTCTATCTGCCCTTTACTTCTTGAAACTGAAGGGATGGGACTAGTATGTATGCGGTTGTGGGGAAGCCCCTTTCTGGTAGCATGGGGCAGAGGTAAATGGCACTCTTCAGAAAAAGTACTTCCAGGGTATGTACAAACAACGTTAAGATATATCAAGACATGTAAAATAGAACTTACTTGGTTTCTAGGAAAAGAAAAGAAACAATTTTATAAACCTGTTATAAATAGATGGTATAAGGAGGAGCCCGTATTTCAAGTCTCTTCTACAGTAGAGACAGGGTTGCTGTTGGATAGTATGGTTGAACCACGGATTCCCCTCAAGATGCAGGATTTTATATGGTTATGCGGGCATCAGAAATTGAACGTGAGGGGCAATCAAAAGCACAAGCAACTCGAGGATAGAGAATGTGGGGAGACTCTCTGTAATGGCAAGGAGGAAACTATGCAACATCTGTTTTTTGAGTGTAACCATGTTCAGGGATTTTGGAATCTGTTGTCTGGCTGGTGGGGAGAAAATATGTTTAAAATATGACGTATGATATTTTGGTTTTAGGGCAAATTCCTGCATCATGGTCAAAAAAGCACTGTTTATGTTCTCCTAGCCTGTATAAAGTGGTCCCTGTGGCAGGCGAGATGTCTCAGATTCCTGCAAGGTAAAGTGGTTATGCCATAAGATGTTTTCTTTAATGTTCAAAGAGAGTTAGATAGGATTTATGAATATGAAAACTGTACATTAGGGCAGGATGTGGGTTCTAAACTGTGGAAAAATGTTGGGTGGGTGGGTACTGTACTAATTTCTTCATTTTTTCTTCCCAGATTGTGAAGTAACATATTGAATTCTGAACTCTTAGAAGGAAAAGGTTTTTTTTTCCCCCTTTGCAATGTGTATTTTGGTGATGGGATTTATTTTATAGTATCTTGAAAGTTAATTATACATAGATACATAGACAGTGTTGACAGATAAGGGCCTATGGCCCACCCAGTCTGCCCACTTGAGCATGTAAGTTCAGTTTATGTTTTCCTAGAAGTCTGTTGCCCCTTACCCCTGACCTCCAGAATTCCTTTATGTCTATCCCATGCATTCTTAAATCCCGTGATTGTTTCAGCCCCCACCACTTCCTCTGGCAGGGTGTTCCACTTGTCCACCACCCGTTCTGTGAAGAAATTCTTCCTCATGTTTCCTCTGAATCGTCCTCCCTCCAACTTCATCCCATGCCCTCTAGTCCTGGAATATCTTTTTCGCTTAAAAATTTAACCTTCTCTACCCTATCTATGTCCTTACGTAGGTATGGTCTCCAGAACTTTACACTGTACTCCAGGTGGGGCCTCACTAGTGTCTTGTGTAGTGGAATTATGACCTCCCTTTTCCTGCTGGTGATGCCCCTGCCTATACATCCCAGCATCCTATTTGCTTTTCCTGCTGCCTTGTCACACTGTTTCCCTACCTTGAGGTCATCAGAGATGATAACCCCAAGATCCCTTTCCTGCTTGGTGCATGCTATATCCTCACCCCCCAACTGATATATTGTGCCAGGGTTTTTGTGCCCCATATGCATTATCTTGCACTTCCTTGCATTGAATTTCAACTGCCAAACCCCTGACCATTCTTCAAGTTTCTGCAGGTCCCTTCTCATTCTGTCTACACCCTCTGGTGTGTCTACTCTGTTACAGAGCTTTGTGTCATCAGCAAACAGTGAAATTCTGCCTTCTAGGTCCCAAGTAATGTCACTGATGAAGATGTTGAATAGGACCGGTCTCAGCACTGATCCCTTGGTACCCCACTGGTCACTCTTCCCTCTGTGGAGTGACAGCCATTTACCACCACCCTCTGTGTCCTGCCACCCAGCCAGTTACCTACCCACCACACTACTATCCTGCCCACACCCATATTCCCCAGTTTGTGTAATAGTCTTCTATGTGGCACAGTGTCAAAGGCCTTGCTGAAGTCCAGATAGGCCACTGCCCTCCCTTGATCCACCTCCCTAGTCACCCAGTCAAAAAATTCAATGAGGTTGGTCGGACATGACCTCCCCCCTGGTGAAACCATGCTGCCTTGGGTCCTGTAGTCCATTGACAACCAGATGCTCCACCAATCTCTCCTTCAGTAGTGCTTCCATGATCTTCCCCACTACCGAGGTGAGGCTGACTGGTCTGTAGTTCCCTGCTTCTTCTTTGTTCCCACTTTTGTGTAAGGGGACTACATCTGTTGTCCTCCAGTCTTTGGGTACCTCCCCTGTTTCCAGTGATCGGCTAAACAGGATAGCCAGAGGTTCAGCCACCACCTCTCTTAGTTCTTTAAGGACCCTGGGGTGCACCCCATCTGGCCCCATTGCTTTATCAACTCTTATTACTTCCAGTTCCTTCAGGACCCTTTCTCATGTAAAGGGACTTGTGTCCATTTCTGCACCATTCTCACCCTTGTACTCCTTCAGATCCATTACCCTCCTCTTCCTCAGTAAAGACTGAGCAGAAATACCTGTTCAATATGTCAGCTTTACTGTTGTCATCCTCCATGCGGCCCCCATCCTCCCCCTTCAGTCTCCCTTTGTCTCTCTTTTTTCACTTATGTACCTGTAAAAGGTTTTGCCCCTCTACCCACTGATTTTGCAATGTGTTCCTCTGTCTGAGCTTTGGCTTCCCTTACTGACCTCCCTGCCTCCCTTGCTTCTCCTGGTACTTCTCCTATCCCTTCTGCCTGTGTCTTTTGTATTGCCTGAATGCAATCTTTTGGCTTTCACTTTCTTTGCTACCTCTTTGGAAAACCATAATAGTCTCCTCTTCCTTTTCCTCTTGCTATCCTGCTTAATACATAATTATGTTGTTCTTGTAATCCCCATTTTAAATACTGCCCACTGTTCCTCAACCCCTGATTCCTGTCCCATTCTCTTAATGCCTCTTTCAAGTATCTCCCCATTTTCCCAAAGTCTGCCCCCCTAAAATCCAGGATACGTATTTTTATGTGGTTTGGTTCTGCTCTTTCTGTGATTTCAAACCACAATGACTGGTGGTCACTGTTTCCCAGGTGCTCCCCCACTGTTACCCCATCCCACTGTCCCTGTTTGTGAGCACAAGGTCCAGTATTGCCTTCTGCTGAGTTGGTTCCATGACCAGTTGCTTGAGGAAGGCACCCTGAAGGGAGTCCAGTATAAATATGCTCCTAGTTGTTGCTGCTGCTGGGATGCTCCAGTCCACGTCTGGAATACTGAAGTCTCCAACCAGTACTACCTCACTTTGTCTGCCATCCTTTGGATGGCTAGCATCAGCTCCCTATCTGTTTCTTCCTTCTGGGCTGGTGGTCTATAGACCACACCTAACGTGATGGCTGTCCCCATTTTCCTTTCCAGCTTAACCCACAATATCTGTCCCCAATTTTGTTCCTCCTGGATCTCTGTGGCTCTTATGTCATTTTTCACATACAGTGCCACTCCTCCTCTCCCCTTCCTGCCTGCTCTGTCTCTTCTGAATATGTTGTAGCCAGGTACATCCATCTTCCAGTCGTGGTTATCATTACACCAGGTTTCAGTGATGGCCACAATGTCCAGGTCTGACTGCACCATGACAGCCTCTAGATCTTCCATCTTGTTGCTAAGGCTCCTGGCATTTGCACACATGGCTTTCCATGATTTGACCTCCCTAGACTGTTTCACTGTTCTACTCCAGCCCCTTCCTTGGTTGTCCTTTATCCCTGGTTCTCCTTGCTGTCTGCCCTTCTACTGAATTTTGCCCCTTTTCTGCCTATCCACCTCTTGGGCACTAATCTGCATCTTTTGCACACTGCTTTGCAGAGATAGCCACTCCTCTGGTTCACTGGTTCTACTGCTAGCTGTGGGGGGTGAGCAAGTAGGTACCCTCCTTGCTGGCCACCCACTTCTTTACTAGTTTAAATGCTTGTCAATGTAGCATTTAAACTTATCATTGAGTGCTTGATTCTCCAGGATGGATGCAGGCCGTCAGGCTTGAAAAACCTCCATCCTCCAGGTGGGTCCCCAGTCACCAATGAATCCAAACCCTTCCTCACAGCACCAGTTCTTCAACCATGAGTTAAAGTTCCTGGTGCATGCACTCCTATGCTCTCCCTTGCCTCTCACAGGAAGTACTTCTGAGAAAGTGACAGAAGTAGCTACTTGCTTGAGACCCCTCCCCAATTTCCTAAACATTATGGGATTATGTTTGGATGAAATGTTATAAGAAGGGTATTATGATGTCATTGTCTTGGGTTGTTTTGAACTTCTATTAATTTTCTTTATATTGTAATTCTTTTTAGTTTTTGTTTTTGAATTTTGAATAAAAATTTCCCCTACTCTTTCTGCAGGGGGCATTGAAGCGCTGCAGGAAGACAGGAGGACCTCATTTTGAGGTTGGTCATGGCCAGAGTAGGACCTGTTGTTGAAGAGATGAAGTCTGACTGATCTGTTCAGGAGGACATAACTGCATAGGATATGGGATTGATGCCTGATATGGAATCGCATGAAGAAACGCTAGTTGCTGCAGTAGCTCTGGAGGATGAACTGATAGCTGATGAGGTATTGTTATAAGCGGAATTAGATAAGAAAAAGCAGTAATTATTGAGTATGTTATCGGCAGCTGAACAGGAGTTTTTAAGAGGTAAAACAAAATTGGAGGAAGAGAGAAAAAAATGAAAGAGGTCTGTTGCAAGTCCTGTACAAGAAACAAGCAAGCTTTTGACTGGTGGTGTGGGTTTGGAGTCGTTACCGGGGACTGTTCCAGAAAGTTTACCAGAGGATCTCAGTACTGACACTATGTCAGATGGTGCTTCCTTTAGTGGAACTCCCTCAGATTGGACTTTGGGTGGGGCGCTCTGTGGAGCAGGCTGGAAATTTACAAATGGACAGTGGCTCCCTGACCCCGCGATTCCCATTCCTGGTTCCCCTGGTTTGGTGCCTAATTTAAAGGAGGCTCCATCTGATTTACAAACTGCTGGTGAGATATTTAGTGTACCTGTTGCAATCATGTCAGATTCTCCTGCTGTTGTGTTGGAGAAGACCAAGCTAGATGAGATGGCAATTGCGTCAGACGCCGTGTCGAGGGTGTCAGACCCGGATATGATGGCACCTGATGATTCTCTACTGAATGCTTCCAATCCAGCAGTTACTATGGATGGTGCACAACTTGAAGGAGATGATCAGGAAACTATAGGTATGGAGCAGGAAACTGCAAATGCTGCTAACCAAAGGCCTGAAGATTTAGACGTGGGTTCAGGTAACAGACACCCTGTGACTTATGCGGGCTTATTTCATATGCCAGTAATGGCTGCTAAGCAAAGATTTTTAGTCAGACTTAAATATAAAGGTTTGGCTCCTATTTCTCCAGACAGACTATGGGTGGGTAAGCGGCTTCTGATGGATTCTATGGGTTTTTCCCCTGCAGAGATATATGCATTTATTCACACACCCGGAGATCATATGTATGACATTAGTTTTTGTACTATGGCTTTACTGGACAAATTCTGGAGACTGTATTATGATGTGAAAGATACTGTGGAATGGAAGGAATTTCTAGCAATACCTATTACTAAACCTACCATTAAAACAATCACATTATTATTCAGAAATGAAGGGGTAGATATTAAGGACATCATTTTCTGGCTGGGAAAACAATGCACTATCTTTGACCATACATGTCCCATCATGGATGATAATGGTTTCTGGACTGGGGGATGGACGTTCCAAATTCAAACTGAACAAGGGATACAACATCTACCAAGCTCCTTTTCTTTGGGTCAGGACAGAGAAATTCTTTTTTACACTGGGCAGCAGAAGAGCTGCTACCGATGTGGGTCCTTATCACATTTGAATACAGACTGCAATACAGTCAGATGTTTTCACTGTGGATTATTAGGCCATATAGTGAATCAATGTACAGCTTCCCCCATTTGCAATCTTTGTGTGGATGATGAATATACTTTTCATGATTGCCCCTGGGCTGCCCGAAACTCAGAAGAAGCTTCTGATCAGGATGTCTTGCTGTCAAGGGCAAGACGCTCCTTTGCTCAGAATAATGAGGCTGGTATGGACTTTAGTATGTCTGTTAGGTGAAGAGGTAGAGGCAGAGGTAGCAGTTCAGGGGGGCAATCTAGGGGCACTCCCTTTCCAACTAGACCTCCTTCTGCCAGTACTCATCCCTTATCCATCATGGTAAGAGGGTCTGTGGTACAGAAGATCCCAGAGCTTCTAAAAGGGGTCACTGACCCACTGCCTATACTCCAAGAAACTAGTACTGTTTGTTTGTTTGTTTGTTTAAAAGTTTATTTTTATACAGGTTCATTTGTTGAAGAATTGAATCCCCATTTACAACACATTCCTGTGGCACATAATTACAGTAACAAAAACAAAATAATAAATAGATACATACAGAGCAAAAAATTACATACAGTCTAAAAACAATTACAATAAACATTCAGGTAATCATGCAATTTAAGATTAAATACGTGCAAATCAGAAATCTCAGTAATTTTAAACGGTAATTCATTCCAAGTCTTTGCTAGACTATTCTGGAGAATTATATCCCCCATCCGATTTATAATTCTGATCATAGGCAATTTTCTTGATGTTTTCCTTAACCTGAGTATGTCAGATTTAAGTTCAAACATAACAGGTGACTTAATGGATGTGATTTTTTTGTTCTTAGAATAAATTAAACCATGGCATACCACTGACCATAAATACTTTCTTCGTGCTATTGGGTGTAGCCAAACAAGTTCTTAATAAACCAAACATCGATGAGCCCGATATTTATTCTGTAATGTGTAATTCCCCATTCTGTAGTAAATCTGATCTATTTTATCTGGAAACTTCTGGTAAGAGTGCATATATAATGGAAATCCATAACTGAGTACAGGCAACAATTGTTGTTTTACTAATCTAGTTTTAATTTCCCTAGTCAGGCATCCTGACAGCCTTCTTAAGGCTCCCAATCTTTGATTCACCTTTTTTGTCTGTAGTAAAATGTGTTCAGAAAAGGAAAACTGGTAATCAACAAGAACCCCCAGGTATTTATAACTAGATACCATCTGAACCTTGGTCCCATCTAGAAACAGGTTTCACCTCGTAGGCCTCCGGTGGATCCCGATAAACCCCCCCTTCTGGTAGATGCTGAAGCGATGGTTCCTTCTCAAGAAGGAAGCATTTTGGAGGTGGATTTGCAACAGATCCTAGGAGTGGTATGCCCTCCTCAGACACCTATTTCCTCTACAAGAACAGACCCTGTGATGCCTTCACGTCATCTGCCACTGTCTCCATTGCCCCTTTCGAATAGCTTTGAAGCCTTTACATCATGGGAGGATAGGGTTGATGAGGAACAGCCAATGGAACAAAACTCTGTACCTCCACCTCTTTCACAAGGGGAGGAAGATGCCCATCTGGGGCGTAGTGTTGCTGAACCATCTAAAAGACGGACAAGATCTAGTGCAAAATTGAAAAAAAATCTCCCAAAGCCTGTTCACCTTAAATTGGCTAGTTTAAATGTAAACAGTATAAAATTGCCTGTGAGACAAACTGCAACATTTTCTATTTTTAATCATTTAAAGTACGATATTGTTTTTTTACAGGATACAAGGTTGCATTCTGTTATAGAGATACAAACAGCCACTAGGGAATGGGTGTGGGGACCTTCTTATTGGTCCATTGGATCTGATTTATGTTGTGGGTGTGTATAGGATTCTTTTCTTCCACTATTCGATTAGAAAGGTTAGTTAACATTGAGCCTGGTTGAGCATTATTATTGGATGTTGAGCTAGATTCTTTTCATTTTCATTTGGTGAATATATATGGCCCTCAAATGAAGGCTCTGCATATAGATTTACTGGCTAAAATTCAACCATTCTTGCATACTAGCAGGCCGTTTTTTTTGGGGGGGGGGGATTTAAATGTTAATTTCCAGCAGAGACATCCGGACAGTAAGCAGTGTTGTGATAAAGTGTATTTGAATAGAATTATTAACCACGCGGGCCTTAAGGATGCACATATTCAAGGACGAAATAGAGCATGTCCAACTTACTTTAGAGGGGCTTTGTCATCTAGAATTGATTTCATTTTTTTGAAAAAAAAACATTAGAGGTTTTTCTTTCAAGTAATTTACCTATTGAAACATCAGATCATATGTTGATAGGAATTCATGTTGCAGTCCCCTCTCTAAGAGAATATGAGCCTGGTTATTAAAGGTTGAATACATCATTATTGTTAAATGCTGAAATACGACAAGAATTGAGTTCAGTAATAACTGATCAATGTTCTACAATGTTTTTTATATGAAGGAGAGATTGGTTGGCAGTGGGAAGATTAGAAAATCTGTATTATTCAATTTTTTCAGTTTAAAGCTAGAACTCAGGCTGTGACTGCTCAATCTAAGTATTTGGCTCTTTGAAGAGAACTTCAAAATTTATTGTCTAATCAGGTTGCTTGGGGTCAGGATTTGAAGCAAAAAATTGCCAAAATATGCACGGAAATGTCTTTGTACCAATATAATAGACCAGTGTCTCTCCAGAAGGAGCAATCTTCCGGTACACAGGGAAAGGCGGAACAAACTAATCCATTTTCAGATAGTCAGCAACAAAGGGAGAGGAAAAGTTTTGTTGGATTGACTACAGATCAGGGGGTGTTGCTTATTGATAATGTAACTGGTATAGAGTATTTAGAAACACATATTGAAAAAACATTTGGAGAGGTGCCAGTTAATTACCCCTTTATTCCATTTCTGCTACAAGCAGCTGATCTTCTGAAAAATGTCAGAATCTCAGAAAGAGGATTTGATAGCCCCTTTTTCAATCATGGAGATGCAGAAAGTTATTATGAGTTTGCATAAGAATATTTCTCCGGGTTCTGATGTCCTCCAAGGAGAATTGTATAAGTTATTGTGGGAGCTGATGCCGGTTGAATTATTGAAGATTTATAATTATATGATAAGGGATTTCTGTCTTCCTATGTGAATGTACGAGGGGCTCTTAATCTTTTTATTTAAGTCGGGATGAATTTCAGACATAAATAATTGGCATCCAATTACCCTGTTAAATGTTAATTTTAAGATACCTACAAAACTATTGGGGAACAGGTTGTCCGCAGTGATGAATAAGTTAATTAGTCCTGTACAGTTCTGTGGAGCACCTGGAAGGTGTATTACAGACACACTGTGTTTATTGAGGGGGAAAAAATGGATGAAGGGAGGAATAATGGGAGAATTGAATCTGAAGGGGGATTTATTTTTAATTTAGATCAGGCTAAAGGGTTTGATGGTGTTTCATATAATTTCTTATGGCATTGTTTACGTTCTTATGGAATTCTGCATTTATTTGTTCAGTGGGTTAAGTTATGTTATGCATTGGCCTTTGTTAGACCTTATGAGAATGGATATATAGGGAAGCAGTGTAGGATTCAGAAAGGGATTAAACAGGGGTGCCCTTTCAGCCCCCTATTATATGTGTTCTATATTGACCCTGTACTTAAAATTTTGCAAAGATCACCACTGATTGTTGGATTGGGGGTTGAGGTAGCACAAAATATTAAAATAATTGCGTATGCGGATGATATCTGTCTTTTAGCACGAGATGAATTATTGCTTAAAGTAGCATATGAATTGGTTCAGAAATTAGAAGCTGTAGTTGGGACACATTTAAACCCCTTAAAATCTCAGTGTTTGGCAGTACAGGGATTTGATACCCCACTACTAAAGGTGGCAGACATCCCAATCACTAAGGTCCCTTGCAAAATCTTAGGCATTTATTTTGGGAGTGAGGATTTGGCAGGAGATAATTAGTGTTGAGCATTAAAAATGGGAATGGATAAGGTAAATCATTGGAATGTCTGGAAAATGTCTAAGAAAAAAAGGATTTATTTGATTCATACTTTTTTAGTTCCGGTATTTTTGTTTATTGCTAGAGTCTTTTCTCTTCCTTATTTATTGGAGACAAAATTGTTGGCATTTTTTTTTCTTGTTTCTAGGGTAGCCAATTAAATTCAGTTAAAAGGAATATACTGTATAAACATTTAAAGGATGGAGGAATTCATATGATCAGTCCACTGTTTTTTTTTTCTTTACCATTTTTGTTTATAATAATTTGATTCCTTTAATGAAACATGAAATGGCTTTATGGACAAACTGGGGTCACTCTAAATTACAAGGGGTACTGTTAGAATGGCAAATGGAGGCCTTTTTACATAAAAATAAATGTAGCCCTCTACTATATAACCAGTGGTTGGGAGTTTTTGAATGGGTTAAGCAGTGGAAAGTGAAATATGACTCTGTTCTTGGTATCTCTAGGAAATTGCTGTATGAGGAAATTATGATGGAGTGTTTCATGGGCTACCCATTTGCAGGTTTTACGGTGTTGGATCAAAAGTCAGTTTCTTTATATGTTACTGATGACAGGATCCCAGAGAAAATGTGGAATATGGTATGGTTGGCTCTTCATGGGAGGGTGAATGTACGAGGAAATCAGAAGCATAAACAATTACAGGACCGATATTGCTCGAGAGACTCTTGAGCATTGACTATTGATTCTATGGATCATTTGTATTTTATGTGTAAATATATTAAGCAATTTTGAGAACTAATTAAGGATACAGGTATTTGGAAACTGGATTTCTCTCCTGATTCTAGATTATTGTTTTATGGTATTATCACTGTATCTCAACTGTCCATTTGTTGTGGTGCATTGTGTATGATTACGGTGCATTTTTATACTGGATATGGATTGCTGTAGATTGTCACGCCAACAAATGGAAATCCTAGTATTGGAATTGTATCATCTGGTACTCAATGATTTGAAAACATTTAAATATAAAGAATCTTTACATTTTTCTTCAGAAGTTTGGGCCCAACATTGGGAATACTTTAATTGGATTTGAATTACTGATTTTTTCAGTGAGTTTGAAAACTTTGAAGACGATTATTGGGGGGGGGGGAATTTTGATGCTTATGGGAGATCGGGGAATTAGGTAGTCCAGGTTTTAAATTTTCTTACCTTCATTTTGGTAGGTTAGGGGGAATGGTCTCAGAGTTACTGTATTTGAATAATTAGTATATTATTAGAATATGGATACGTTTGGAGACCACATGATGCAGAGTGCTGAGTAGAAGCTCCTCCACTTAGCTCCAGCCTCCCGATTTTATAATCATCTTTTTCTGATGTCTAGATCTTCCAAAACCCTCTGTACTCAGCTGATCCTGCCTACTAAGCACCTACAGCATCTGATTAGTGAGTTTGGGGCACTGATGGAGGCTTACATGAAGAAAGCCCTGTAAAACCATACTCCTCCAGCCACCCCCGAGAAGGCCTCAAAGAAATCTCGGGCCTCGAGTGGGCCTGACAGGCCTGATCATCCGAGTCAAGCAGCAGAGCAAGAACATCTAACACTGAATAGGTTCCTGGAAGAATTTAAACCCTTCCATGAGGAGGTGAAAAAGATGGTGACCGACCTGAAGGCTATTTCAAAAAAATTGGATGAGGTCTCGATGACTGCCTCTGATAACACGGCCAGTATAGTCTCTCTGGAGAATCGCTTAGAAAAGGTGGACCCTGGGCTAGTGGCTATACGGCAGAAGCTCTCTCAAGTGGAGGCAAAGCTAGAAGGTCATGAGGGCTGCAGCCGCAGGAACAATGTTGTGATTTTAGGGCTGCCAGAAGGAGAAGAGGGCAGAATACTGTAGTTTTTATACAGAAGTTGGTGGAACGGGTTGCTGGCCCCTCTCCCTTCAGCCCTGCTTACACCATCGAGCGAGCGCACAGGTCGCTGTGACTGAAACCTCCACCAGGGGCTGCTCCCTGCCCCATTATATGCCGATTCCTAAATTTTTTAGAGAGGCAGCACTTCTTGTTGAAAGTGAGAGCCCTACAGGAGGTTCGTTGGGAGAATTCCAAATTGAGAATTGCACAAGATTTGCCAGGATCGGTCCGACTGAAAAGCACAGCATTTCACCCCATTGTGTCCAAGATTATTGCTGCGGGGCTTAAACTTAGGATGGAGTTATCTGGCCAGTCTACAAGTGCTTGTGAATGGATCCTGGCTATCTTATGAAGACCCAGAATCTGCTCTCTCTGGTCTCAAAACCGCCCTACCTGATTTGTTTCAGGATCCCTGAGAAGTTCTGTCCCTAAGATGAGGGGAAGTCCTGTGCTGTCAAGTTGAGACTGTTATCTTGTTAAATGTCTACTAAGATAGCAATGACGGGGTGCATCTGGAAGTTCTTGCTACTCAAATAGACTGAGTTAATATTTAGCGGGGTTAATTTCTATGGGACACTTATGCCCTATTTCTAAAAACAAATCTGATGTCCAGATCAAGGACTTGTGGAATGCTTGGCTTGTTTTTTGGGGGATGGTGTTCCTTGTTCCAGTGTAGCCAGTTGCATAGGCCATCACTAGCGAGGGGAGGATCATTTCAAATTGTTAAGGATCATTATTTTACTTCATGGGTGGCTTAACTTAAGTGCTGTGCTGGGCTTTTCTATTATTTTCATGCGAGTACTCAGGTATGGTCGCTCAGTAGCCACAAGAGGGAGCTCTATGCACAGGAATGTTAGCTTAGCACTATTGTTAATTTGTGAATGTTTTCCCTCAGTATTGTTCCCCGTTTCTAGTTCGGGGTAGTAAACATCCTAAACTGTACTCATGGGTCTTTGGGCTGGCAAGAACCTGGTGCAGAGATGACCTTCCTTTTTAATTTTTTGCCTGGGGCTCAGGACGTTTGAGTCCCTTACTGGTTTTCAGGTCATAGAATTCAGGTTGAAAGGGGCAATTTCCCTCTGTAAGACTCCCTGCTCATTTTTGATTTGTGAAGACATTTCCTACAGGGCTACAGGGATCCTATCCCCTACTTTGTCTCCTGGGGTCTCTGGGAACTTGTTTGTGTTTCGCAGGCCACATTACCCTTTTTTTATTTTTCTAACGCATTTACTGTGTGCTTACATCTGAAGCCCAGCACCGCTTTTAAGCTACTAGGGGTTGTTAACATAGTAGAGTTGCCATTTACTTATTCGAGGGGACTGTTACACTCGCCAGAAGCAGGGGGGTATATTCAGGGGGCTGAAGGGGAGGAAGGGAAGCAGTACTGTGCTAAACGTTGCTTGTGACAGTGGGGTGGTTGGGTGGGGGTGGTGAATTCCGGGTTAAGGGACAGGTTTTTTCTATGTCAAATGATGGGGAATCTTGGGGGGGTTTGAGGATGGTTTGGTTTGGATTGGAGGATGGGGGAGGGTGGTGCATACAGTAGTATTCATAGGAACCTGGCTAATTACTTCTCCATGTTTTTGTACAGGGCTTTCGGAACTAAGCTCATTATTTTTGTTCTCGATGGCTAACAATGTGATTCTCGCAACTTGGAATGTGAAGGGGATCAGGAAAAAGTTCAAACAATACCAGGTGCTTAAGCATCTATGTCTATTGCACTCCCAGATAACATTTTTGCAGGAATCACACTTACTAGAATCTGAAGCTTCACAGCTAAGGAGACAACAAGTGGGTCAGGTCTTTAATGCCTCGGGATCCACCAATAGTGATGGGGTCATGTTAATTATTAATAGAGGCATTCTCTTCATCTCCACACAGGTCATTAAAGATCTGGGGGGGCAGATTTGTTCTGGTTCAGGGCACTCTTTGGTCAGTTCCACTTTTGCTTTGCAGTATCTATGGGCCTAATATTGATGACCCAGTTTTTTTCATCAGGCTGATCATGATTATCCTACCAGTGCTTCCCATTATGATTATTATGGGTGGTGATTTTAACCAGGTATTGGATTCCAATTTGGATAGGTCAGGTAGGGGGCTGAGGGGGCTTTCCCTGGGGCAAAGGGCATTCAAGGAATTGGTGAATCAATGTGGGCTCTGTGATATTTGGTGCGTTCTGCATCCTAGTTCCAAGGAGTTTACCTTTAATTCGATGGTGCATGGCTCGCAGTCTCGCATTGACTACGTATTCATCTCTCAGGGGCTCCTGCCCAGGGCTATGTCTGCCTCGATTCAGCCTGGCCCTATTTTCAGCCACTCTCTCATGGTATGTAATTTGGCCTTTCTTAACACACCCAGAAGGGAGACCCGGTGGAAGCTCAATGAACAGTTGTTAAAAGATGCCAAGTATTGCAAGCTTATAAAAGAACAAATTGAGTTTTTCTTCTCATCTAATCCTATTGGTAGTGCAAAGCCAGATATCTTATGGGGTGCCTTTAAAGCGTTTATGAGGGGAGTCCTTATTAGTTTAGCTTCAAAAAGGAAAAGGGAACAGGAGAAAGAATTATTATTATTATTGTCCCAAATACAGTCCCTCGAGGTGAACCTTTCTGTCAACACTTCGAGTGAAGACAGAAAGAAGCTTCTGGTGGCCAAGGATAGATATTTAGATTTACTGAGGGAAAAGGCAGAGTTAGCTATTGTCCAAACTAGAGCCAGCTATACGGACCAGGGAGGGAAGGCGGGGCATCTCCTTACATTACGACTTAAACAATAGGAATCTGCAAGATTTATCCCCCCAATTCGAGCTCAGGCAGACGGGTCTCTGAGAATATCCCCTTCTGAGATAGTGCAAGAGTTTGCACTATATTACAAACAGTTATATAGCGATATGGAGAGCCCTCCTTGTCCGAAGTCTCTGGAGGAGTATTTAAAGGATTCCCATCTGCCCTCACTTACAGAACAACACAAGTGTTTTTTGGCCTCTCCAATATCCCAGGAGGAGATCTTGGGGGTTATAGGAGCCTTGCCGTTGGATAAGGTTCTGGGGCCGGATGGTTTCTCCTCATTATTTTATAAAGTTTTCTGAGAACTCTTACTGCCAGTGCTTCACCGGATTTTTCAGCACATTTTGTCCGGGTTGGGGGTAGATGCCTATCTGTTTGAAGCCCTGATTGTTCTTCTCCCCGAACCGGACAAAGACCCCGAGTTAGTCCAAAGTTACAGGCCCATATCCCTTTTAAATCAAGACATCAAAATTCTTTCAAAGATATTGGCCGATAGGTTAACGGTGGTCCTTCTGGACCTAATAGGTATGGCCCAGGTCAGGTTCATGAAGGGACATTTGTCCTCAGACCATCTGCGCACGCTGTCGCAGGTCTACTCGGTGTCCAGGGATGCCGCTTTTTCTGTTGGGCAGGTCTCCCTGGATGCTAAGAAGGATTTTGACAGTGTGAACTGGAACTTTCTGTTCCAGGTCCTTAAGGCCTTCCAGTTTCCCACCATTTTCATAGACTGGATCTGTACATTATACAAAGCCCCCCTCATCAAAGATTTCAGGAAATGGTGCATTTTCTAAATCTTTCTCACTATATTCAGGCACTAGACACTGCTGCCCCCTTTCACTCCTCCTATTTAATCTCTACCTGGAACCTCTCATTCAAAACATTCTCAGTAATGCGGGGATACAGGGCATCTGGGTGGGACGTCATGAGGTTAAGGTTAGGGTGTACTCGGAAGATCTCCTTCTTTATTTATCCCACCCGGTGTCCTCTGTTCCGGCCTTGCTGGGAGAAATTGCTAAATGTAGTGCCCTCTCAAACTATAAACTAAATGCTAATAAATCCTCCTTTTTTCCTCTGAACCATAAGATTTTTAAGGCCGACATTACTCCCTATGGTTTGTGTTGGGCACCCCGGATACTGAAATACTTGGGCATCAAATTAACTCGTAATCCCTCAGCATGGTTTAAGGAAAATATGGAGCCTCTTTCCCAGCTTATAATTCAGGACCTGGATAGATGGTCCAAACTCCTGGTTTCATTATGGGGCGGATTAACATAATCAAGATGAATGTCTTCCCAAGAATTTATCCTCTCTTCTTAAATCATTCATTCCTCTATCCTGGTTTCAGAAAATGCATAGTATCTTTACCAAGTTTATCTGGTCTGACAAGTACCCCCGATTGGCATACCATAATTTGGCCTCTTCTAAGTTTGATGGGGGATTGCGGATTCCCCACTTGGCTATTTATTATTGGGCTAGTCACCTGGCTAAATGCCTGAAATGAGTATGTCCTGGTCCCGAGAATGTGAGACCAACATGGCTCAAAACAGAGTTAGATTTAATCCGGTCTATGAATATGGACCCCTTAACTTTGTTTTATGTAAAAATGTCCCAGTTACAAGGTGCTGAGAAATGTCCCACTTTTATGACCTTTTTTAAAAGTATATGCGCAGCTTTGTTCTTTATTGCGCTATACCCCTCACCTAGACCTGGCCCAATCCATCTGGAACTCTCCGTCCTTTACCATGAATAAACAGCGGATTCCCTGCACATGGTTGCCCCAACTGGGTGATGGGATAGTATCCTCCTTCCTGGATGATGAGGGAAAGTGGTTCTCAGTGGATGAGCTCATTTGGAAATTTAATATTCCAGTACACTCACATTTTAAAGCGGTTCAATTAAAGCATTTACTTACAACAGTGACAGGCAATACCCCCCCCCCGTCAAGCGGTTGGGGCCCTGATCCCGGAATTCTCCTCCCTAATAGGGTCCTCGGGGGTCGTCTCTAAATTATACCAAAACTTGTTTCATAGACAGTACGGGGACTCCTTTGGACCGACCAGGTTCTGGAGTTCCATATTCCCACAATACGCTCGCAACTGGCAGGCCTTGTGGAGGTTCTGTCATAAATATGTGTCCCAAGATAGATTGCATCTTATGCAATACCACATTTTGCATAACATGTATTACACTCCTGTCAAGTTAGTGAAATGGGGTCTTCTTGACTCTAACTTATGTGTTAGATGGTCCCGGGGAAGGGAACACTCCTTCATATATTTTGGTCGTGTCCTAAAATATCTTTGTTGTGGGACTCTATCAAAACTTTTCTGGACCCCTTACTGGGTCTGCAGGAGTGTTTCACACCCAATATTTGTCTCCTAGGGGATCTGTCCTGTATTAGGGTTAAGGCAAGGAGGTTTCATATCTCCATGATTGCACTATCTGTCAAAAAGCTTATTTTACGCCACTGGAAAGATAAGGTCACTCCGACATTACAGGAATGGGTGAATGAAATCCTTGCTAACTTACGTACAGAGAACGCTATAGCAAGCCTCCATAACAGATTATCTGTCTACACACATAAATGGGATCCCCTTCACTCCTTAATAATTGTTACCCGGATATAAGCACTGTTTCATAGTAAGTAGCCCGGTGTACTTATGTATAATGTCATAGTTCCCATACTGAAAGTGACTTGACACTGCTGTATGGGGGGGTGGGGGGCAGTCTTAGAAGAATATCTACTGTATTCATGTCCTACTTGTCATGTTAACTGCCTCCAATGTTGTGGAATATTTTGTCAATAAAGGTTGAATTAAAAAAAAAAGAATATGGATACGTTTATTTAAATGTTTGATTTTTTTGTCTACTTTTGTTGAATATAATAGAATAGTGTTTTTTTCTTTTCTCTCCCCATATTGATTTTAATAAGTAGGGGGTATTATTTTTGCTTGTTTAGTTTTTTAAGAAATCTCATGAATACTCTTTGTATTATATTCTTTTATTTGATGTTCTTTTTGCATATTCTTGTATTTTTTTTTCTATTTTTCTTTGTTTCTAGTATGCACTAATATCTGGAAATTTTGATTGATTTTGTCACCATTCATTTCTGTATGCAGTAATCTTGTTTTGTTTATTTTGATATTTTGTGATATCAATAAAAAATTCCCCTTCTCTTTCAGTAGGTGGAGCTGTGGAGCCAAAAGATGGGAGTACAAGATGGAATGACACAGTGGAGGAGGACGGTCGAGCAGCTGCCCACCATGAAGAAGCTCTCATGAAAGGAAAGGCACAGCTGGGATGCACCCAGGAGGTGGCCAGCAGATTGTACCTACACCCTCGCATCAGGAATCGGCAGTAGTAGGTGTTGATTACACAGGCAGCTATACACCAACAGAAGGCCTTACAAGCCTGGACCAGGGAGTAGGACATGGCAACAGACAGACGCAAATGCTCCTCGAGCTGAGGTATTGAGTGCCTCACAGCAGGAGGAAAATGGATCAAGTTCCCTTTTAGAGGAGAAACTCTGCATCTTGGAAGCAGCAGCAGTAGACTTCAGGCTAGCTTAGATACTCGCTGAAAAGGAGCTATGGAAAAGGAAATGCCCTGAGGTAGATTCTCCCTCAGCAACTCCAGATAGTGACATTAAAGTTTTTATCAGTTCCACAATATCGGAGGAAGGGGAAGGCAGATCCTCAACTCAGAACCCTAGCTCTCGCTCTGACGATGCTCAGTAGTAATGGTTCCCCAAACTAGCCCTAGAAGGTGTGGGCTGGATACAGTTGGAAACAGGGCAATGAATCACTGATCCAACTCTACCAATACCAGGGGTATCTGATGTGGAGAAACGGGTTGGGAGAAGTGGATATTGCAGCGGGAAAGGGCCCACAGATTTTTGATTCCTTATGTAAAGGAAAGGCCTACACAACCCCAAGGGCACTTTCGGGTGGTACATTGGACTCACAACAGGAAGAGGTGCAGAACCACAGTTCAGAGCATGAACAAATAAATGAGGAAGATATTTCAATTTCCTTCTCACCTCGAGAAGGTCATTCTCAAATGGACTTTTTTGCTGTCCCCACGACAGGGGAACCCATGACCTCAGTTGTAGACCCGGCTCAGAGCCCAACCTTAGATATAGGGGAGGATGCCCCTGCCCTTCAAGAACCTGTTGCTAGCCTTGCTTGTAGAGCAGAAAGCAGCTAACTAAAATAAGCTACATTTTCTTATTTATTTAACACTTATATCTTAGCAGGAGTCAGTGTCTGTTGAGATTAAGCAAACAGATACTTTATTAGAAGTAGAAGGGGTCTTATTTAGGGTTAAAAAAAGAAAGAAAAGAAAGAAAGTCAGTGTGTGTTCTCTGCTGGGAAGAGTACTGTATCAGTTTACTTTGCTAAACCAGTAGAAGGAGATAGAGCTTAACTGGGGGTGTGGCTTAGACACTATAAAAGCAGGTGATTCAAATTACAACTTCCTTTTGCTAGCATTTTTTCTTACTAATTGCCCTCCACCCACCCACCCTAAGCCAGTTCTACTTTTATAGCCACTGGATTTGACTGTCAACAGGAACTTCCTGTTTGGCAGTAGGAAGGGAAGGATCATAGAGAAACATTGGTTTTGTCAACCCTAAAGGAAAAAAGTAGCTCACTCCCCCAGCTGCTGGTGATCTGACACTGAGCAAGGAAGAAGGAGGCTACTGAAGAATATAGAAAGTTGCTGTCCCAGAACAGGAAGGGAGAGAGTTGTAAGGAGAGGAGAGAGTAAGCATACAGAGAAACAGGAGAGGGGACACAAAATAAGACATGTTAGGAGTGGTGCAGTGCAATGGCAGTGGGGCAACAGTGTTCGGGAAACATTCTGGAGGCTGCGATGCTGCCCTATTTGCAGGTACCTCTCTGGCTCTGAGGGAGGAGGTTGCCCGTCCTCCAGGCTGACCTGGCTAGGACTGTGAAACCTCCCTCCCACCCAGGGACCACCAGGGCCAATGCCACTACCTCAGAGGTTGCCAAGAAAGAGGAGAGGCTGGACCAGGTGGGCTCAGGGAGGGAGAGGGTGGTGGAACAGAGTTGCATCCTCCAGCTGTACCTCCACAATTCATTCACTTTCTGGTGGATAGTGGATCTTTATGGAGGCACCTGCAGTGGAGACCAAGGAGGATGCTGGGAACCTTCACAAAGAAGACCCACAGGAGGGTGGCATGAGACCCCACAGGGGAAGGAAACAACTCCTGGTGGGGGACTCAATCATTAGGGGGGTAGAAATGGGGGAGGAAGGGAAGAGGGAGGTAAGGTGCCTGCCTGACGCCACAGCTTGGAGGGACAGGAAATGAATCCTCAGGATCGTGGGAGCAGCTGCACGGGGGAGGGGGCCGGATGTCATTGTCCACCTGGGGATAAATGACCTAGCTAGGAATGGGATCAGAGCAGTGCAAGAGGAGTTTGTAGAGTTGGGGAGGAGCCTTAGACAAGTAGCACATACAGTAACCTTCTCTGAGGTGCTACCTGTCTATGGCAAGGGTGATGCTAGGGTACTCCTCATCAGGGAATTCAATGAATGGTTGAAAAACTGGTGTGGAGCTCAGGGTTTTGGCTTCATTGGGGACTGGGGACATTTGGAGGATGCAGACCTATACTGGTGCGATGGTCTGCATCTGTCCGGGGAGCCAGGATCCTAGGTGAGAGGTTTAAATGCTTCATTGGCAAGCATTTAAACTAGCCAAGGGGGGAGGCACTAAAAGGGGGCAGGGAAATCCCAGTCTCCCCCCACAAAACACTGTAATTAGTGAGGTAAACACCAAGGTAGAGAAGTCATTATGGAGCAGGACAGAGGTAAATGTAAAAAAAGGCAAAGGCAGTAAGGACAGAAATGGGGCTAAAAGGGGTAAGGCCATCAAAAAGTGGAGGGTGATGAGTACCAATGCCCGTCATCTGTGTAACAAGCTCCCTGAACTAGTGGCCTTGATGGAAGAGGGTTGCCTGGATATTGTGGCAGTCACAGGAACATGGTACACAGAGAACCATGACTGGGATGTCAACATACCAGAATACACAATCTACAAGAGGGACAGGGAGGGTAAAAGAGGAGGAGGAGTAGCTCTCTATGTAAAGGAATGGATCAAAGCAACAGAACTAAAGAGCAAACAGGGAGCAGATGAGACACTCTGGGTCACCCTGGAGACAGGAAATGGTACCACAACCCGCATGGGGGTTGTATACAGACTCCCATCTCAGGGGGAGGAAATGGAAAAGGAAATTATAGAAGGCTTCTTTAGAATGGTAGAAAAATGGGAGATATTGTTGATGGGGGTCCTGAATATGCCAGATGTTAACTGGAGCACCTTTGCTGCATGCTCATCCATGAGCAGGGTCATTCTTGATGCCCTACAGGGGGCATGCCTCAGACAGCTAGTATTAGAACCCACTCAGGAGGGAGCAATCTTAGACCTGGTACTCCAAAATGGGGACGGAGAAAGAATCTTAGATTTAGAAGTGGGTAGTCATCTGGGAACAAGCGACCACCAAACAGTGTGGTTCATGATAAAGACAGCCATACAATCAAGCCATACAAAAGCAAGAGTATTGGACTTTAGGAGGGCTGACTTTGGGAAAATGAGAGCGTGCCTCAGAAAAGCACTAGCAAACAGACAAGAAGGAGGGGTGGAGGAACAATGGGGAGTAATCAAAACAGCCATCACAGAGGCAACAAGCCTTTGTGTAAAGCAAATCAACAAAACACAATGAAGGAAAAAACCACTATGGTTCTCAAAAGAGGTGGCAGGGAAGGTTAAGGTGAAAAGGATAGCATTCAGGAAATATAAGGAAACACAGAAGGAGCAGGGCAGAGAACTTTATCAGTTAAAGCAGAAAGAAGCTGTAAAGGCAGTCAGAATAACAAAAGCCCAAACCGAGGAAAGGATAGCCAACTCTGTTAAGAAGGGGGATAAGACCTTTTATAGGTACATTAGGGAGTGAAGAAAGACCAAAGGAGGGGTACTGAGTCTTAATAAAGGGAAGGGAATGTGGGTAGAGGGTGACAATGAAAAAGCAGGGATACTGAACGAATATTTCTGCTCAGTATTCACAAAGGAAAAGGAGGGGGAGGTACCTAAACCAAACAAGAGAAACACTCTGAAGACGGGGGTCGATACCAGTCTATTTACAGAAGAAAGGGTTCTGAAAGAACTAATAAAATTGAAGGTGGACAAAGCAATAGGGCCTGATGGGATTCACCCAAGAATTCTAAAAGAACTAAGGTAGAACTAATGACACAGCTGACTACCTCTTTAACAAATCATGGGAGGATGGGATGGTACCTGAGGACTGGAGGAGGGCAGATGTGATTCCTCTTCACAAAAGTGGGAGCAGGACAGAGGCAGGAAACTACAGACCAGTTAGTTTGACCTCAATGGTAGAGAAAATGATGGAATCACTTCTGAAGGAAAGAAGTGTTGAGTACCTAGAGGCCAGTGGGGCACAGGACCCAAGGCAGCATGGATTCATGATGGGAAGGTCATGTCAGACAAATCTAATAGATTTCTTTGACTGGGTGACCAAAGTAGTAGACCAGGGAGGGGCTGTGGACATGGCTTACCTAGATTTTAGCAAGGTATTTGTTACAGTCCCACACAAAAGATTAATACACAAGTTAGCCAGCCTTGGAGTGGGTCCCAATGTGGTAGCCTGGATAAAAAATTGACTAGACAACAGGATGCAAAGGGTAGTAGTAAATGGAGTCCACAGTGAAGAAAGGAGGGTTACTAGCGGGATACCGCAGGGTTCAGTACTGGGACCGGTCCTTTTTAATGTCTTTATAAGTGACATTGCAGAGGAACTGGAAGGAAAAGTATGTCTCTTTGCAGATGACACAAAGATCTGCAACAGGGTTGATGCACCAGATGGAGTGGAAAGGATGAGAAGGGACTTGGCACGGTTGGAGGAATGGTCAAATGTATGGCAGCTCAGATTCAATGCAAAGAAGTGCAAGATAATGCACCTAGGAAATAAAAACCCAGCGGAAGAGTACACAATGGTGGGTGAGATACTGACAACAGTAAAAATGGAAAGGGACCTGGGGGTAATTATATCAGATGACCTAAAGGTGGCAAGCAATGTGAGAAGGCAGTAAGGAAGGCTGGGGGGATACTGGGATGCATAGGGAGAGGCATCAATAGTAGAAAACAGGAAGTTGTCATCCCTCTGTACAGACAATTGGTGAGACCCCATCTGGAGTACTGTGTGCAGTTCTGGAGATCCCATCTACGCAAAGACATAGAGTGGGAGGCTGTCCAGAGGAGGGCAACCAAAATGGTGCAGGGTCTGCACCAGAAGACATATGAAGAAAGACTAAAGGAGCTTAATATGTATTCCCTTGAGGAAAGGAGGGAGACAAGGGACATGATAGAAACGTTCAAGTACCTCAAGGGAATCAACAAAGTTCCAAGAGGGTGGCATCTTTCAGAAAAAGAGATGTGCAAGAACAAGGGGGCACAATTTAAAGATTGAGAGGGGAAGGCTCAGAGGTAATGTGAGGAAGTATTTTTTCACAGAGAGGGTTGTGGATGCATGGAACAGCCTCCCTGAGGAGGTCATGGAGTCAAGAACAGTAGGGGAATTCAAGAATGCATGGGACAGACATAAGGCAGTCCTAGTGGGGAGTAGGAGGAAGTAAGCTGTTGGTTAACTAGGATCTGCAGCTTATCTATTAGGTAGGAAAATGGGCAGACTAGGTGGGCCAAGTGGTCCTTATCTGCCGTCAAATTCTATGTTTCTGTGTTTCTATGTTTCTGCTCCTACATATCCAAGTTTATTAGAAAAACCTGTGGCACTAGCCAAAAGAAGGAACGCAGTATGACTGTGCTTTCTGGTGCCTAATGACGCTATGCCAGACAGGTTCTATGTGGGCAAAGTGCTTATTAAACAAATGCTGGACTTTTCACCCAGTGAAGTGTATGCATTAATACATACCCCTAGAGACAACACCTTCAATATCAGCTTCAGAACCCCGGACTTACTTAACTGGTTCTGGATGAAATATGCCTTATTAAAAACCAATCTGGCTTGGACTCACTTCCAGGCTATACCCTTCCCTAAACAAACTTTTAAAGTAATCACAGTTCTCGTACGTAATGAGGGGGTAAATGTGGAGGACATTTAGGTGCAAGCTACAAGGCAACCCAGAACCCATTCTTGATTCAGAGGGATTTTGGAATGGGGGTAGGAGGTACAAAATCAATTTGGCTCAGACTGAAGAAGAGCAACAGCACCTCCCTAGCTGTTTCTATCTTGGTCAGGACACGGGGTTCATATTTTACCTGGGTCAACCCCGCCACTGTTATAAGTGTGGCTCAGGTAGGCACCTGAATAGAACCTATGACACGATGAAATGTGTCCAATGTGGAGAATTGGGGTACTTAATGACAGAATGTTACCATCCCATAAAATGCTCCTTATGTGAAGAAGGGCATGCATATATAGAATGTCCATGGGCAGCCCAGCATAAAACCCAATGGTGACTTCTGTATACAAGATTTTTTTATTAATTTGGCTATCCATGCAGACCAATGCCTGAGGCCTTCACCCCCCCCAGTTCCACCAGTACAGTCAGACCCCCTGAAAGGGGTCCAGAAATGGACACACATGCGACCGAAGATGCAGAACAGGCCCCGGCTGGAAATGCTGTGGTAACATCACCTAAAGTGTTGGCCCTCCCATCCACATCTATGTCTCCCCCTTTACCACTGGAGGAGGCTTTTCAAATAGTGTCAAACAGATGGCTGAGTCTGTGGTCCATGTCCTCTGCAAAACCACTGGAGTAGCAGGTGATGCCTACTTTACAACACTTGTATGGTGCTTCAAGAAGATGGAGGCACTGAATCAGACTCCACATCTGTGCAGTCTTCTCAACCAGAGGGGCCATCTGATGTGGAATAAATGGGAGATTCAGGAACCTGTTAAAGAAAACCCGTTTGGGCTCATGAAAATGGACAAAAAAGAAACAATGATAGGTCATACTTTGTTATTTCTTATAGTAGGAGTTTGAGGTATATCCTGTGGTACGTAAATTTTTCTTTGCTTATGACCGGGATCTGTACAATCACTGCTGCTTCCCTCAATACCAACAGCATACAATCTGAAAGAAAGAGATTGTTAACTTATTCGTTGTTTGACAAAAGGGGACAGGACATTGTATTTTTTTTTACAAGATACCCAGCTGCACACCAAGATGGATATGGACCAAGCATCCAGAGACTGGAAATGGAGGGTAATGTACTGGTCAATGGGAGAGGATTTGTGTTGTGGGGTAATAATAGGAATAAATCATCCCTCAGCATGTCTTATCCAATTAATAGAGATAATACCGGGGAGAATGTTATTGCTAGATATGACGTTATGTGGTCTTCAGTGCCATTTGATAAATGTTTACACTCCCCAATTAAAATCTTCTAGGGTAGATATGTTTAGGGTTATTCAGCCATACCTGTTTACTGCAAAACATGTGTTTTTTGGGGGGAGATTTTAATTGCAGCAGATATTTGACAGATAGAGGGAGTAAAACAAGGAAAATATTTTGTGATGGTTCAAACTGGCCTGGTAGATATGATGGCAATATCAGGGACCCCACAGAAAACCTTTTATCATGGTACAAAAGCCACCAGAATTGACTTTTGTTTTCTGTCGGATTCCTTGGGGGTAGTGAAGACAAAAACTGAGCCAGTAGCACCATCAGATCATGCCATTATTGAAGTGACAGTTTCCAGCCATGAAATTATGCACCATGGGCCAGGATATTGGAGACTAAATATGGCTGTCCTATCTCTCCCAACAATAGAGACTGATCTGACCTCCCTCTTAGAAGCTAGGAAATCAGTTTTCGGGTTATATGATTCCCACTGTGACTGGTGAGAAGATACCAAAACAGACATAAAAAAATACTTCCATACTATAGGAAGGTTAATTGGTAAACATAGAAAGCAGTCATATCAGATGTATAGGGCGAAATTTCAAGACTTAGTCTCTCTTGCAGCTCAGGGCAATCACACATTTTTTTCTGGAATTGGAATCTATTAGGAAACATCTAAACACAGTACAATATGACCGTTTGAAATCCTTAGACCAAGAAAGGAGGTTCAGGTTGGAGGGGGGAAAAGCTTTCATGAACTCTTTCCACTTTTGTGCACAACAAAGGCAACAGAAACACATGGCCTATTTGAGAAACCCACAGGGGAAAGAGTGTGCATCCAAAGCTGAGATCTTACAAAAAGTAGATAGGCACATTGCCCAATTATTTCACCCACTAGAAGCAACTCCAGACTCCCATAAGATATGGCTAACAAAGACTCCATTACCACAACTTCCTGTCTAACAAACACAGTTGCTGACAGCCACACTTGCCCCTCTTGAGGTTTCTGCAGGCCTTTTACAAACAAAAGAAGGAACAGCCCCAGGGAAAGACGGGATCTCTTATGCACTATATAGGTCTATATTTAAGGCACTATTACATGAATTTACGGCAGTGTTATAGGAAATTCTGAACTCAGGGACTCTTCCAAATAGTATGTCTGAGGGCTTAGTCCTTTTATGTCTAAAAAGAGAGATAGAGCACTTTTGACAAACTGGCGGCCCATAACATTGTTGAACTCCAATTTTAAACTTTTGACTAAACTCCTGAATAAATCGCCTTTTGCTTCACTCGGGCTGTCTCATACATCCAGCACAGACATGTTTGATCCCAGATAGGAGGATATCAGATGGCCTTATTTTATTGAGGGAAATATTTCAAGGGGGGGCTAAAGGAGAGCTCACGGGCTTGCTCTTTACCCTAGACCAGGCTAAAGCCCTCAACAATGTCCACCATGATTATTTATGGGATTGTTTAGCTAGCTATAGGCTGCCCAGTGGGTTTGTAAGGTGGATTAAGACCTGTTATGCCACTGCTTCTGCACAGTCTTATTGCAATGGATGGATGGAACAAATATGTAAGGTCACACAGGGGGGGTGCAACAGGGTTGCCCTTTTAGCCCGCTTTTATATTTATGCACAATAGACCCATTAATCCATCGAGTTTGTGCCACCCTGAATATACGAGGGTTTTTCTTCTCCAGTATAGACCCAGAGATCAAATGTATCGCTTATGTGGATGATCAATGTTTTATAGTTAGTGATATGGTCTCCACTTAGGAATTAGAAAATGTGTTAAGTGGTTTTCTGAGGCACACAGGAGCTCAAATAAACGACACAAAATGTAATTGTGTCCCCATATGACAGGAGGGTGTGTCAGCTACACAGATAATTGGGATTCCTGTAGTTAAAGACACTAGAACAATATTAGGCCTGCAATTTGGGACGGGAGATCTGGCCTCTTTAAACTGGACTGCTAAATTACAGATTTTTTTTTTAATTATTATTCATTTATTTAGTTTTTGTTGACCAGGTAAGTGCACTAGACAAATCCTGCCTATTTTCAGGCATGGCCCGAGGGAAGGTGGATACAGATGAATGCCAACTGACCTTGAACCAGATTAAGCAGTTGGTGGTATTTTCAGTGAAAGAGGGAAATTTGGCCAGGACACCGGGGAAATTTCCCTACTCTTTTTCGAGAAGTGACATGGGATCTTTTACATCCACCTGAACTACCACCAATCCAAGCAGATGGGACCTCGGTTTTACATCTCATCCTAAATACGGCACCTCAGAAGTGCAGCACCCCTCTTAAGCTGCACTACAGTGTCAGTACTGGGATATTACTCAAGAGATGGCTCAGGATAATGTTACCTCGTGGAATAAATGGCATCTTTCTAAACTAAAGAGGGTCTATATGGTAAAAACCTTTTTGTAATTAATCATGGTTTTTAGTCTCCCCCTTTATTAGAAACACAAATGTATGGGTGCTTCTTCTTCTGTATTTGTGGGAGTAGGCTCAACCCTATCAAAAGATGTCTCTTATTAAGAGATAAGAAACATGGTGGGCTAAAAATGATTCAACCGATAGTGTTTTTCTTTACTCTGTTTATTTATTCCAATTTATGCCCTGTAGTGTGCCCTAGTAATAAGATCTGGATACCCTTGGTAATTGACTCCACAGAACACATCTTTACCATTTGGCCGGCCCATATGCACATACCCAGACAACAATCCCTACAACATCTTCCTGATTCTTTTAAGGTTTGCTTTGGGAAAATAAAGTTATGGGCGATGGCAAAAGACCATCTCATAAAGCTCTCTAGGAAAGAATTATACAGCTATATTATTCAAAAGTTTTTTCAGGATTCTGCTCATTTTGACACCTTGCCTCCCCAGAATAAGGTAGCATTGGGTAATATGCTAGAATCCCCCTGAATCCCACACTACATGTGGGATGTGTTATGGCTTTCCTTACATGGCAAACTTAACGTCAGGGGAAACCTGAAGCACAGACAGCTTTCAGAAAGGTACTGTCCTCGAGACTCCTGTTGCACTATGGTAGAAACACTGGCACATCTATTTTTAGATTGTCATTTTGTTTAAAGGTTCTGGCAGAATATTAAGCTAAAATGGACTACTTCACCTTTGTATCCTATTAATTTAGAGATATGGGACAGGATTCTCAAAGAACAGCAAAAATCCCACAGCTGCGGAAAAAAGGCTTGCAGCACTACGGAAATGCAGTCGCGCAATATTCTCCTCAGAGCTTGGGTTGAATTGGAAAAGCCAGATATTGCTATTATAGCAGAAACTTGGTTAAAAAAAGATATCCCTCAATCTGAAATTGAACTTACTGAATTTTACTGTTTTAGACAAGATCAAGGATCACGGGGGGGGGAGGGATTATGATATATACTAGACATAACTTGGGCTCTTCTGAGATAATATATACAGGAAAAATAGAAGGAATTGAATGTTTGTTGTTGAAATTCCATATGATTAATCTTATTGTGGGAGTTGTTTATTCTCCTCCTAAGATTAATATTAGGTCTTCTGAAAAATTTTCACATATTATTGGGGAATGTATAGGTCAAACTAATGTGATAATTATGGGTGATTTTAATGCTGCTTGGGGTTGCCCAAGGGGTCGGGCTTTGGAAAATGCTATGAAATGTTTAAATCTGATGCAGATAATTGATGTTTCTACAAGGAAAGGGAAATTAACAAGTAAAGGTAGCATATTAGATTTGTGTTTTGTATCCCTGAATTAACTGTACTAAAAAAAGGAGTTGGGGAACCAAATCTTGGGGATCATAATGTAATTAGATATGTTATAAAATTGGGAATTAAAAAAGTTCCAGAAATGAAAACATTGATCAAATATAAAAGAAGTTATGTAAAGTTTAATAAGCCGTTATTTCAAAAGCACCTGCGGGGATTACCATGGCATAGAATTTTCCTAATACCTGACCTAAATTTAGCAGTACAGGAATTTACACAAATGTTTATTGCGGCATGTGACCAATTTGCACCTTGGAGGAAAGTAAATCAGAAGCAGAATCATATGGTAGGAGTCACTGGGTGACTCCTACCATAAAGAAGTTAATTAGGGTAAAAAATCAACTTTGGAAAAAAGCTAATAAGACTTTGAAAACTGAAGTATGGGATAGTTTTAAAAAAGTAAGAAATAGGGTGATTTATGAAATTAGGAAATCAAAAGTCAACTACTATAAACAAAGGATAAATGAAACAACCGATCCAAAGAAATATTGGTCTCTGATAAAGAGTCTTGCAAATCCTGGTAAAAATCAAAAAGAAATAAAATTGAGACAAAAAGGGTCTATTTTTGAAGCAGAAAAAGTGGTGGAAATGCTAAACCAATATTTTATTGAACTTCCACATTTGGATATAGGAATTGAAACCAAAAAGAATAGTGTGCAATCTACTGATTTAAATAAAAAATGTGAAAATCAGAAGTAAAACCTAACACCAATGTTTCGGTTTAAAGTAGTGACTACTTCCAAAGTGCATAAAATAATAAGTAATTTAAAGATAAATAAGGCTTGTGGTCCCGATGAGATATAAAATAGATTTCTAAAGGAAGCTGTACAAGAAATAGCACCCATTCTGAGTGGTATATTCAACTGGAGTTTAAGGGAGGCAACTTTTACCTCAGTATGGAAGCAAGTAAAAATAATTCCCATAGATAAAGGGGGTGACTCAATGGCCACATCAAATTATCGCCCCATAGCACTATTGTCAACTGTCTCAAAAATATTGGAGAAAATTGTTCATGGACAACTAATGCAGTATTTGGAGAAATATCAGAAAATAACCCCATTTCAGTCAGGCTTTAGACAGGGTAGGTCCATGGATATCGCACTCATGGACTTCCTAGATTTAGTTGCTACTCTCTTGGGGAAGGGGAGGTCGGTGGGTGCGGTATACATGGACCAATCAAAAGCTTTTGATTTGGTGAACCATTGTTCTTTGATTAAAAAATTGAAGAGCATGGGAATAGAAGAAGAGACATGTGGATGGTTTACATCATATTTAGATAAGAGAACTCAATTTACTATAGCAAATGGTTATAAGTCTGGTCTGGATTATGTGACAAGGGGGATACCTCAGGGTTCAATCCTGGGGCCCCTATTGTTTCTGGTTTATTTGAATGATCTACCGAGAGTGATAAAAAATTCACAAGTAAGGCTTTATGCGGACGACACAGTTCTAATTGCATCAGGTAAAAATCTAGATGAAACTGTACAAAAATTACAAGGTGATTTCATATTAATGCAGAAATTCTTTTCTTCACTTGGACTTCTGAACAATAGCAAAAAGACACAAACTATGTATTTTGGTAGTGAGAAGAAAAATCAAATGTCTCCAAAATTAATAATTAAGACTCAGGAAGGAAATATTCTAGAACAAACACAAGTAAACAAATATTTGGGTATCTATATCGATCAAGGTTCAAGGGAGGGGGGAAAGGGTGGAAGGTGGTTACCCTTAATGCTAGGAGCCTTGGGAGGAAAACTGCAGAGTTACAGGTTCTCATGGCAGAGGGAGAGGTGGACATTGCAGCCATCACAGAAACATGGGCTACCCAATACAATGACTGGGACCTGTCTGTACCAGGGTACAGGTTATTTTGTAGGGACAGGGTGATTGGGAAAGGGGGGGTGGCACTATATGCAAAGGAAGGACTGAAGTGTGTAAGGAAGGAAGGGGAGGAGGGTAGTACGGAGTCACTTTGGATGCAAATCCAGGATTCCAAGAATAGGATTCTTAGAATGGGAGTGGTGTACAGGCCACCATCTCAGACGGAGGAGTTAGACAGGGAACTAGTGGGATAGATCAGGAGAACCTGTGAGAAGGGTAGTGTGGTGATTGTGGGGGACTTCAACATGCCAGGAGTGGACTGGAGCACCCCAAAAACCAGGAACAGAAGGGAGCAGGTACTGCTGGGTGCCTTCCAGGACAGCTTCCTGCTGCAAATGATCAGTGAACCAACCAGGTTAGGGAATACCCTTGACCTTGTGCTGGCAATTGGGGACTGTGTGAGAGAACTTACAGTGGAGGAACCGCTGTCAGGGAGTGACCACCACTCAGTATGGCTCACATTGGATATGGGCAAGGAAGGAGTGGAATCTGGCACAAGAGTGCTGGACTTCAGGAGGGCCAACTTTGGGAGGATGGGGGAAGTGATAAAAGGGTACCTGGCCAGAATTCAATCTAGTATGGACACTAACCAGAGGTGGGAGCTCATAAAGCTGGTGATAGTGGAGGCAACCAAAACCTGCTGAAAGCCCAGAGCAAGAAGGCTAGGGCTAAGAAACCGAGCTGGTTGAGCAAGGAGGTCATGGAAAAGGTAAGGAGGAAAAGAGCTGCCTTTAGGAAGTACAAGAAAACAGGGAGGGGGAGGACAGGGAGGAGTACTTGACAGAATCGAAGGAGGTGACAAGGGCAGTAAGGGGAGCCAAAGCATCTATGGAACTCAGGCTAGCACAAGGCATTAAGAAGAGGGAGAAGTACTTCTTTAAGTACATCAGGGAGAAAAGGAGCTGTAAGGACCACATAGTAAGGATTAGGAAGGATGGGGGTTGGGCGGAAGCAGGGTGCGATAAGGCAGAAGCACTAAATGAGTACTTCTGCTCAGTATTTACTAAAGATAAGAGGAGGGTGACACCCAAGGTGGGAGAAATGGCAGAAGCAGGGGGGAAGTGGTGACAGATGGGGAATCATGGAGGGCAGAGTTCGAGAGGGTTTAAAGGCACTGAGGGTGGACAAGGCGCCAGGCCCAGATGGCATCCACCCCAGGGTACTGAAGGAGTGGCAGAGGTCCTTGCAGGACCTTTGGCAGACCTATTTAATGCCTCACTACATTTGGGGTGTGTACCTCAGGACTGGAGGATGGCTCTTGTGGTGCCCCTCCACAAGAGTGGCCCCAAGGATGAACCGGGAAACTACAGACCAGCGAGCCTCACATCCATCGTGGGTAAGCTAATGGAGACTATCCTGAAGGAGAGGCTGGTGGCCCTCCTAGATGCCAAAGGACTACAGGACAGCAGACAGCATGGCTTCATATGTGGCAGATCCTGCCAAACCAACCTGGTCGAGTTCTATGACTGGGTAACTAGGCAACTGGACAGGGGCCATGCAGTGGATGTCCTGTATCTGGACTTCAGTAAGGCATTCGACTTGGTGCCGCATGGAAGGCTGGGAAGGAAGTTAGTAGGCACAGGGCGGTGCAAAGCTGGTGGGATGGGTAGGAAACTGGCTTCAGGGAAGGCAACAGAGGGTGGTGGTGGGTGGGGAGCTCTCACACCCAAGGGCAGTGATGAGCGGTGTTCCACAGGGCTCGGTGTTGGGACCAGTGTTGTTTGGGATATTCATTGCAGACATAACATGGGACATCAAGAGCAAGATCAGTCTGTTTGCTGATGACACCTAGGTAGGCGCGGTGGTGGATGACCTAGGGGGATGGCAGGGGTTGCAGGATGATCTGGCAAAGCTTGAAATCTGGTCAGACACCTGGCAACTTGGGTTTAATGCCGAAAAGTGCAAGGTGCTGCATTTTGGGATGAATAACCCAAGGAGGAGTTACCAGCTAGATGGAGTGCAGCTAGCCCAGACAGAGGAGGGGAAGGATCTGGGTGTGCTCATTACAGAGTCAATGAACAATTCGACACAATGTAGAAAGGCAGCTGCAAAGGCCAACAAAATGCTGGGTTGTATTGCAAGGGGTATATCCTCGAGGAGGGAGGAGGTGATTCTGCCACTGTATAGGTCATTAGTTAGACGACACCTGGAGTACTGCGTGCAGTACTGGCATCCGTATCTGAAGATGGACATTAAGTTACTGGAGGGGGTGCAGCGCAGGGCGACAAAGATGATCAAGGGGCTGGGGGACTTATCATACGAGAGGAGGTTGAAGGAGTTGAACATGTACTCACTGGAGGAGAGGAGAGACAGGGGGACATGATTGAAACCTTTAAATACATGAAAGGAATAAACAAGACAGGTACAGAGGGGCTGTTCAAAGTAAGGGAGGGGAGGGCCACCAGGGGCCATGATATGAGACTGGAATGAGGAAGGTTCAGGAGGGAGATGAGGAGACACTTTTTGACAGAGAGGGTGGTGGCTGGGTGGAATGCATTACCTGCAGAAGTGGTATGCAGTAGAACAGTGGACTGCTTCAAACGAGGATGGGACAGGACAAGGGGAAGGGTTAATGAAGAGGAAGGGTGGAAGGGAGGGACAGCTGCAGAATAAGGGGTGCTAGCTGCACATTCGAGCAGACTTGATAGCTCTCTAGGCCTTTATCTGCTGGCAAATTTCATATGTTTGTATGTTCGTAAGGTTTAAATTTTGAACAACATATAACAGAATTAATTAAAAAAACAAATTCAAAATTAGGGGTTATAAGAAGGATTTCAAATTGCTTAACAAAAGAAATGCGATTGAACATAGCTAATCAATTAATATTACCAGTGATTGATTATGGGAGCCATATTTGATTATGGGAGCCATATTTATAGACATACTTCTAAACAACAGCTACATTATCTGGATGTCCTTTACAATAAAATAGCAAGATTTGTATTAAAATGTGATATTGGCACCCATCATTGTGAGATATATACAGAATTAGGTTGGAATTCATTAAATCAGAGAGTTGAGAGAAACTGGTTGAACCAGATAAAAGGACTATTTATAAATGTTCCACGGCATCACTTGACAAAAAAATTAATAAAACCTGATCATGGACTAAATTTGCAGAAACAAGGTGCTAGAGATTTTTTGGTCCCAAAATTAAAAAATAGTTTTGGAAACATGACTTTTCAATATAAAGTCTCAAAAAGCTGTAATAGACTTCCCCCTTATCTTAGGGACCCAGACTTGTCCTTTTTAGAATATAAAACTGCAGTAAAACATGAATTATGTTTTAGATGTTTATGTAATAGGTAGCTATAAATATAAGTGGTTTGATTATGTTTCATATTGTGGATGTAATGTGTATGAGTGCTATGTATATTTGAAAGTTATGTATTTTGTATATTTTGTGATTATCTAAAATTTTGTACAACACAGGATTGCCTTGTAAATAGGGATTCTTTGAACCCTAATGGCAAAACTTCTGTATAAATAAAATTTTTACTTACTTACTTAAAGAAAATCCCGCAGCTGAAAGAAATCTGCAAAAAGTCCTGCAGCTGTGGAATTCCAGCAGCTGTGGGAATTCCACCAGTGCTGCGAATCCGTAGCTGCGGATCTGCAGCTGTGGAAATGGCTGAGGAGACACAGCAATTGTAAATCCATGTAGCTGAAGCAGCAAACATTAACATTGCTGCCATTGTATGAAGCTGACAGCACCCACAAAGATACCAACAACCAGTCCCTCAACTGGGACCACTGCAGCACCACAGGTACCAGCAATACCATGGCACCACAGTGACCGACAGTCACTGCTGGTCATCCCTCCCTGGGGTGATCCTGTTGTCTGCAGGGGCAGCACTCGTTGCAGGCTGGTCTGGATCTATTGCCTGTGGGGCTCCGTCATGGGCTGCACAGGTGCTGGTGGTTGTCGCCTGTTGCCATATCATGGCAATGTGTGCTTTTGTTGCTGTAACATCAGTCACTGCTATACTATCTGGGACGCTATTACCTGTGCCTCACCTCCACCTTAATTGATTTCAATTGTTGGGGCACTACTGCAGTTTACTGAGGGAGAGTTATACCTCATTCCACTGTGTGTAGCATTTGTTCTGCAACTGCAGAATAAAACTGGCTGAGAATAGCCTTGCAGGAGCTGTGCCTTACTTATCTAACACCTTTTTTCCTCAGGGACTTCTGTAGCTGCACTTTTTTCCACAGTCCATAGTGTTTTTTTTTCCACAGTTGCAGAGGTTTTTGTGTATAGCAATTAGAGCAATCTCCCCTTTTTTTCCATAGCTACAGCAGTTTTAGGGACTTAGGGAAGGTTTTGCACCTTCTGAAAGCTTTGTGACTCCAGCTCACTGTGTCTGGGCATATTACCCCATCTGTGGATGAAACATGATAGAACCACAATGTGGCTGTTTCTGGTTTGTTTTAAATTTCATATATGGTTTGTTTGGTGCAGGCTGACAATACAACAACTGAAACTTACTCCAGACAAATTGTTCTTTATGGTAGAAGCCTCAATCAAAAGGTTGAAACAACAAGAAAGTTATGTAGCCTCTGCTTCTTTAATGTTATCTAGATGGGGGCCAATAGACTGGTTATAATGGACATGCAGGCTAGGAGGTAGTATATTGTGTTATGACAATATGCTCTGAAGTAATACCCCATGTGTACTGAAACATTTATCTGTATAGGCTCAGATTCCTGATTTATGAGTTATAAATTACTATATGGGAATTAACACTGTTTGCAACTATAGGTTTGTTGGGAAAATTACCCCTTTTCTTTTAAGGGGGGTTGGGGTTCTGATATAATTTGGGTCCTAAAACATTTATTTGAAAGAAACCAGAAATGATATGACTGTAATATCTGTTAGATTTATCAAATAATTTGTATATTATTTTGGGAACTACTATCGGTTTTCCAGTTATTTGGTTTTAGCAGTTATAATCAAAATTTCCCCTACTCTTTTAGTAAAGGAGGGGGGTCCAGTTTAATGATATAACCTAGGGTTCTTCTATCTAGCTAAAAAATAATCTGACTATGTATGATTATAACACTTATTTGAGTTCTTTGACATTGCTTTGTGCATTATCCTGTGTGAAATTAATACTGGTTATTATTATCAGCTGTGGAAAGAAATAATAAAAATCCCCCCTACTTATTTAGTAGGAAGGGGAAGGGTGTAAGTTTACAGTAATTTTGATTATGTTTTGAGCTTAGAGTATGACGTAATACTCTTTATGTTTATGTTTATCCATCCTTATGATTTAGTATGAAATAATATTGATTTGTTGGTATGGGTTTTCAGCTATGGGAAAAAGAAAATTCCCCTACTCTGGGTAGGGAGGGGGAGGGGGTATACTTAGAGTAATCTTAGTTATGAGATGAGGTGTAAGTATGATGCAATACTCTTTTGTTGGTTACGTTTTATTTCTTTCATATGATTTAGTACGAAGTAATACTGATTTGTGTGTATGATCATTAAGTTATGAAGATTAATTTCCTTACTCTTTTAGTTCTTTTAGTTTTAGGATTTAATTTTAGGTTTAAAAATCTCTAGTTGAAAGAAAATCTGACCATGTATGGATATAATACTCATTTTGATTTTCTTTGTCTTATGATTTGCATATTAGTTTGCGTACAGTCAACACTGTTTGTTATCATTTGTTGGTAAAAGCTAAAATCAAGATTCCCCTTCTCTTTTAGTGGGGACAGGGGGTTCAGTGTTATGATTTAATTTGGGTTCTAAATATGTATTTGTAAGTAAACTAGAAAAGGCATGACTATAATACTTATTTGATTTCTCTTATGATTTGTATATTTTTGTATGAGTTAACACTGTTTTGTCTTTATTTCATTTTGAAGCTATAATAAAAATTCCCCCTACTTTGTCAGTAAGGGGCCTGGTTTCCTGTGAGAAGAATGGAGGTCTCCAGCCAGCTGAGGTCTGGAGGTGGAGAGAGACACATCATGGTCCCAGCAGAGAGTGAACCAAAGGCCCAGAAGTTGGGCCCTAAAGTAACAGAGCATGACTTGGATGCTGTAGATGTTACAGATGAAGAGGAAATGGATATTGCCAAAACAGAGGTTTTACTACAAACAACTATGGAAGAAGAAACATTAAAACTACAAGAGCAGTTACAACACATAGAACAAGGATATGACATGGAGAAACAAAAACTGGATGATGAAAAGAAAAGAAAAGAAAACGGTTGCCAAATACCTCTCCTGCACTTCCAGGAAAGAAATGTTTCATTTCGGAGCATCTCTGGGGACTCCTGATCAAACCTCAAACTCATGCAAGGATGATGTAGCACCTTCAAAATCAAAATGGACACCCGAATGAGTTTTGGATTCTGATGGATGGAAAAAAGTCTCTACAGGATCCTGGCTCCCAGACCCTGATATTCCATTACCTGGTATGCCTGAATGGAGATCACTTAATACAACTTCGGAGTCTTTTGCACCATTGGAGAAATCACAGACAGAAATGTCATCATGCACAAACCACCAAGAACTACCGCACCAGCCAGAGCAGGTCCCTACAAATGCATGGGAGATAGATGCTCCTGACCTGCATCAGACTACAGGTAATCCTCTACCAGTACCTGCAGATACTGGAGAGGATATTTTTTTATGACCCCATAAATATTGATATAGAACAAGAGAAATTACCTGTAGGTGTAATAGAACAAGAGCCTGCACAGCCAATTACCCTAGATGTTGTGGTACCTACACTGCAAAAAAACACTTTTGCTAGTTTGCTTCAAAAGCCTGTTGAAAATGCAAAAAGAAGACTTGCAGTACAGCTAAGATATTTAGGGGGATTGCAAAGTCCACTGGACAGGTTTTTTGTGGGAAGAGAAATTATAAAAAATCTAATTTTTTTTACAATCAGAAATATATGCATTGATCCATGCTATGGATGAAACAACCTATGACATTAGTTTCAGAACAGAGGATTTACTGAACAAATTTTGGGTTATCCATTCAGCTCAAAAAAAAAAATTATGCAATTTGGATACACTTTCAGGCCATCCCTCTTACCAAGACATCCTTGAAAATCATAACTATTTTGTTCAGAAATGAGGGGGTAAACTTGACAGATAGTGTATATTGGCTTGAGAATCAATGTGACATTCAAGGTACCCCTGAGCCCATCATAAATCTGGAGGGGTTCTGGATGGGGGTGGTGGAAATTTAACATCAAGTTACACAGTACAGTGGAAGGCACTGAACATCTTCCTAACGGCTTCTTTTTGGGGAGGGACAAAGGGATTCTTTTTTTATCAAGGACAACAATCGGTGTGCTTTAAGTGTGGGTCAACAAGGCATATTAGTCCAAATTGGGAAAAAATAAAATGTTCAGTATGTGGGGCATTGGGCCATGTAGGGTTTCACTGCACTGCGATGCCCAAATGTAATTTATGTGACACTGAAGGTCATTTATTTACGACATGTCCATGGGCATCCCACAACAACACGATTGCAAATTTTGCAGAGCAAGACTTTTATATTAATATACCAACTCATGCTCAAACAAAATTCCTACCCATAGAAATGACCCAGATAGACAGCCAACAAGGCGTACTGACCCTCAGGCCCCAACTGTCTTGACTAAGGTCTCACATCCAACTGAAACTCCTGCCCCAGAAGTAGAGCAAACTAACCCACCAGCAGCAAAAATTCCTCCTCCACCCTTCCCCCTCTGACTCCAGACCCCCCAACAGGAGAAGAAGATTTTCAGATTGTTACCTGGAATATACAGAAAGCTCCACCTACACCTGCCTTAGATATTGAACCTTTACAAACTTCAAATTCCTATTCAGTCCTTTTATGGGGAGATACGGAGATAGAAGAGGAGTCGGATGCCATCTCAATCTTTTCTTCTCAGGTAGAAGTCCCCCCAGACATAGAAGAACTAGAGAAATCTGATCCAAAGCAAACCCTGGGGAAAAAAAGGAAAACAAGATCAGATTTAAAAAAGAAGAAGAAAAAGAAAGACCATTAAATAATGAACTAGCCCCCTTCTCTTTCTTTTGCACTTGTATAGTATTAAATTAGCTTAATTCTGTATATTGTTGTTACTCTGCCTAGCCATACGTTATGTATTCTGTTGCTATCTTCCTGTCAACCTGTTATGCTTGTAATCCCACGTGCTGTTATCTATGTATCTGCTTATTATGCTGGATGTTCTTATATGTTACCCTGTCTCGACTTGATGATTTGTATGTACCTTGTGTCCTCCCTGGTCGCACCTGAAAATAGGCACTTGGCTGTCTAGTGTGCTTACCTGGTTAACAGAAGCAAATAAATAAATAAATTAATTAAATACGAATAGTGTGAAATCTGAGAGAAAGAGAGGGGTCACTTTTTCATTTTCTGAAAACCATTACTTTGACCTTGCTTTTCTACAAGATACTCGACTTCACACAGCTAGAGAAATAGGTATAGCCAAAACTGCGTGGTTATGGGGACATAGTGAATGGTCCATAGGTGAGGACCTTTGCAGTGGTGTAGGTATCTGCATCAATAATTCCAAAGCTAAAATCACTCAGTTGGTGGACATTTATCCAGGAAGGGCCTTATTGTTAGATATTATGCTTTACAACATTGATTTTAGATTACTAAATATTTATGAAGGACAAACTAAAGCAGGTAGGATTGAGTTGTTTAAAACTATACAGCCCTTTTCGTTCATATCAAAACAGATCATTTGGGCTGGATACCTCAATTGTGGTAGGTTAGGATCAGACACAGGTCACCAGACAACTAAAGTTTTTTTATGACACACTCTTTCTAAATCAATTACTGTTACAAACAGGATTCATAGATAGCTTTTTTACACTACAAACTAAACCATCCCATACATATCATAAAGGAAAATTATCATCCCGCATTGACTATTTTTTTGTTTCTCCCACTTTACCTTTAGTTTCTGTAAATACCAAAACTGCTCCCACATCAGACCATGAAATTTTGGAACTAAATATAGCCAACTATAAAGAAATAACACAAGGGAAAGGATCCTGGAAGTTAAATATTACCCTTCTTGATGCTTTAGGAATAAAACAGAGTTTAGACCACACCATGACAGCTAGAAAGTCTGTATATTTTCTTTATGATACCCCTGTGAACTGGTGGGTAGATACTAAAACAGATTTGACAGATTTTCTGAAGGTCACAAGACGATTAAAAGGGACACACAAAAATGTACATTATAACGAGTTACGTCAAAAGTTATGTACATTGATCTCTATGCAAAACTCTACTAATTAAGACTTTTCACAGCAAATTGCTGAATTAAAAAATGACATGATAGTTCCAATATGATAGGCTAGCCTCATTACACCAGGTACAAAAATGTGGGACACAGGGTAAGTCCTTTTTTATCAACCCTTTTGACAGTTGTTAAGCCAGATGAAGACAAAGAATGATGCCTTTTTTAAAAGATGAGACTGGGACACTTAAAACAGACTATACAGAGATTGTAAAAATAGCTGAGAAATTTATTACCACATCATTTAGTTCCCCTGAGACACCTAACAAAAAAACAAAACAAAACAAAAAGAATTGAGATGCGCTTGTTGAACAACATTTATCTAAAATTACAAAATATTTTGATACTATTCTACAACAACCAATAAAGGAAAGAGAAGTATATAATACTATACAACAACTTAAATTAGGTTCAACCCCCAGTATAGATGGCCTACCAGTTGAATTTTATGGGAAAATTATAGTACAACACCTATTGCAAGAACTCACAACTGTTTTCAATTTTATGCTAAATAATGGCCAGATACTTGGAATCATTTCACAAGGGTTACTGATCTTTATATTTAAAAAAGGGGACAAAGCAGTGATAGATAATTGGAGACCCATTTCATTATTGAATTGCGACTTTAACATCTTGATAAAGCTCCTCAGCAATCGAACATCCATAGTTCTACCCCAGATAATACATTCTACCCAGGTCTGTTCAGTACCAAGGTGGAAAGAAACTGATGTATTCATTTTGCTCAGAGGAATCATGGCAAAAGGGACAGAAGGAGAAATTATGGGCCATTTGTTGTGTTTGGATCAGACCAAAGCATTTCATTCAGTATTACACACTTATTTATGGACAGTCTTATCTTATTATGGATTTCCCTCAAAATGTATTTCCTGAATAAAAATCAGTTACAAGCATGCCTCTGTGTGCCCTCTTATTAATGGCTAGATAGGTCAACCATGTTACATAAATAAGGGAGTCTGACAAGGGTGTCCCATAAGCCCAGCTTTGTACATCCTAGCTCTAGACCCCATGATAGGAGCAATACAAAATAATGACCTTATCACTGGCCTATCACCAACCCACATGAGATATATTAAGTACTACTCTTAACTATAGTAAAGGTATTTATCTTCCTATAAGAATGCACCACTCATCCATTGACAGGCTTATGGATATTCCAATGACGATTACTCCGCAAAAAATTCTGGGCGTCTATTTTGGTCAGGGAGATTTAGCAACTCTGAACTATGAAAGAGCCATTGGGACAGTCATGGAAAAAGTTAAAATCTGGAATAGATGGAACATGAGTAAAAAAGAGGATTTACACTATAAAGATATTTTTAATCCCCTTTTTTTTTTACACTTGAGCCACATTTATTTTCCACCCAGACATTTGGAAACAAAGCTATCTGCGTGTTTTTTTCTGTGTTTGTGGGGTAGCAGACTTAATCCAGTTAAAAGGGCATTTACATATTTACCTATTGCAAGAGGAGGTCTTAGCATTATCAACCCGATCGTGTTTTTTGTGAGCATCTTCCTGTATACAAATATTAAACCTGCCTTAACTCATAAATCTACATTATGGATGGCTTGGCTCTTGGATCACTTTCAAAAGATTTTATGGAACAGTGATCTACCCATTCCCAAACAAAAATGAATGCATCTAGTCCCTCAACATTTTATTTCTTGCATTGCAAAATTAAAACAATGGAAAATAACACAAAAAGCCATTCTTTCTATGGACAGGAAAACATTCTACAACTCCATTATGCAAACCTAGTTTATGCAAGTACCACCTTTTTTTTTCAAACCCCAGTTTCACAGCTCTAGAGATTCAGAATATGTTTGCAGATACTAGGACCTCTTCTCATATGTGGGATATCATATGATTATGTGCACACCAGAAACTAAACATTAAAAACAACTTGAAGCATAAGGATAAGATGGAACATCATTGCCCTAGACCCACCTGTACAGATACACTAGAAACTGTACAACATATTTTTTTATGAATGTCCTAATATTATTATTATCTTTTGGCAAGTGGTAAAAAAACAACGGAGTTTGTGTCCTTTTTGTGTTGCTTGCACACATGTGCAAGAAACAAATTGCTTTTAGCAGTTAGGGAGAATGCCTAAATGCTTCAGGAAATTTGTGCTACCTCACTACACAATCAGCTGTTTTGGTGCATTGCAAGCTACCAAAACAGCTGATTGGGTGGTGTCCCCATGGCGATGGATTCTCCGTCAGCCTCTCACAATCCCTAGGAAGCTGACAGAAAGCCGTCACCCACCATTCAGTGTGCCTTCCTGGTGAAACATTTCAATAAATAAACAGAAGCTGACCAGGGGTGCCCAATCCCCCTGTCTGCATGTACCCTACCCAGTTCACCGATGGGTCAGCCCAGTCCCTGTCAGCTGGATGCCCCCCATTTGTTGTGTGTTGAGGGGGTACCCAATTCCCCTCGGCTAATGCACACTTCCCCCAAGCACAAGAACAGTGTATGGTTGACAGGGTGCCCAATCCCCATCAGCTCCAGCACCCCCCCCCAAAAAAGAAGCACCCAGGTGTGCCAGCATGCTGGGAGCCCACCCAAGCATGCAAAAAAGCATTCCACATCATCTATTTATTGGTAAAACCTGTAAAAACAGAAAACAGTCCCTCGTGGTCTTTCGTGCTCCCCTCCCGCATCCACCCACACCCCATACTTACCTCTGGAGCCCAGCGTGAAGATCTTTGGTGGACCTGGAACTCGTCTGCACTCTTCAAAGCCGACCGCAAACTGAAGAAATGCCGGTAAGCTGTGTAATGGCAGAAATGTTTTTTTTTTCAACTTTGGTGCATATCTCAGCCATTTTGGGAATGTTTTCACCAAATTTTCAACATGGGGTTCTTGGGACCCCACCTCATGAACTCAGTCACTGTCATTTTGTAATTTGGTCTCGAAAGGTGATTTCACGGTCACTGCTCGAAACCACCTTTCGGGACTGGTTAATGAAAGAACAGTGTCACAGTTCATGAGGTAGGCCCCCAAAAACCCTATGTTGAAAATTTGGTGAAAAAGTCCCCCAAAATGACTGTTTTATGAGTGTGAGTTGCGCAGTTCCTACGCACGCTCATAACTTCGAGAATTTTTAATATTTTCATTCCAGATTTTCAGCATTGCCATTTTACCACACCTCCTTATGAACAGTACAACTGTCATTTTTCACATCTCACCCAAAATGTGTTTTCACACAATGTAGCACACAGTGGCGTGGTCAGTGTGCAAAAATCAATGTTTGGAACAGATTAAGAAAATCACAGTGCCACTGTTCATGAGCAGAGGTCTTAAACTGGCTATGTTGAAAATTTGGTGACAAAAGTCCATAAAATGATTGTGTTACAGACATGCATCATGCAGCTTCCATGCACCCTCATAAGTTCATGAATTTGTAATCTTTTCAGTCCAGATTTTCAACACTGACATTTTTCCACACTTCCTTATGAACAGTACAGCTGTCATTTTTCACACCCTGGCCGAAATGTGTTTTCACACTTCTGGCACAGAATAGCACAGTCGCTGTGGGAAATCAGTGTTCAAGATAGATTAAGAAAATCACTATGACACTGTTCATGAGCGCAGGTCCCAAAATGCCTATGTTGAAAATCTGCTGTAAAAAAAAATCCCAAAACTAATTATATTACGGGTGTGCGTTGTGCAGTTTCTATGCACACTCATGACTTCACCAGTTTTTTTTATATTTTCACTCCAGATTTTCAACATTTCCATTTTTTACACCTCCTCATGAACAGTACAGCTGTCATTTTTCACATCCTGTTTGAAATGCGTTTTCACATCTGTGGCGTCAAATAGCACAGTCGCTAGTCAAATCACCTTCGCTAATGAACTGATAGCATCACTGTTCATGCCGTGGGATCACAAAAAATCCCATGTTGAAAACTTGGAGTAAAAATACCAAGAAACACCCAGGGTGTTAGGGTTTTCGACCATAACGCCCTACCAAGTAGGGACTGGCAGGCATCAGGGGTGTGACTTGGGATTGTCAACACTAATGCTCATGCCATTCCACCCCCACCCTGCAGCCAATGGCAGGCATCAAGGTGTGCCTTGGACCCTTTTGCTCCAGAGTTCACCCCATTCTCCTATACTGCACCAATTTCAGTGTATTTCCTTATGGAATGAGGTGAGTTTAAAGCCCGAACACTTCAAAGCTCACCTCGACACTTGTCATTGTCTGCAGGGTAGGGTGAGGTGAAATGTCATGACCGTTACGGGTGACAACCCAAAGGCACACCCCAATGCCTGTCCATCTCTGAAGGGTGGGGGTGGAATTGGTGTCAGTTCAATACTTCACTGTCATTCCTATACTGCATCTCTCTAACTCCTGCACTTCCACTGCTAATGACAGCAAGCAACACTTGGCATTGCCAAATGCTTGTTATAGTATCCCACCGGACACTTTATTATTGGGATTAATACCAACACAATGGAAAAGATTCCACCCCGTACAGTCAGACTAGTTCTTACTTGTTTAAAATACTACATATGGCATTCACGATGTCGATGGTCCTTGTAGCAATTTTTTTTACTTCAAGATCAGCTTTTTCACCAAATCAATCAGGTATTACACACCATAAAACAGTGTGAAATTAACAATGCCCCTGAACAGCAAATAAAGAATTGGTGGATACACATCCCTGTTTAATTTTTAGCCTTTTTTCCAGATTATAACCCACATTTTTTAAATAGGTCAGAAGTAGTATAAGATTTTTTTTGCCCAAATAAATAGTATGGCATTTTTAATATAGTAATAAGGAATCACGTAGGCTAAGAAGTCCCCAATATCTTCATGTTTTTTGGAAAAATAAGAAGGTATGCTTATAATACTTATATCTTTCTGGCTTATTTCTATGCAGTTTTTTATGAGGTATCACTATTTGTTTGTATTTTTTAGTATAAAATTCCCCTATGTCTTTAGTGATGGAGGGGTTCCTTCCTTCTTTTTTTTCTTCAACATTTATTAATCTATTTTGAGGATTATAAAAAGGGTCTTGGGATGCAAAGTATGATGTAATGCTTTTATGTTCATTTTATTTAGACTAGTATAGGTGTGATGTAATACCATTATGTATATATTTTGGTTTTAAGTGATAATAAAATAGTTTGCCCTACTCTTTTAGAGGACGAGGAGGGGGGTGGAGGTCTGTTTTCTGTTTCTGCATTTACTACTTAGTTTTTGAGGTTATAAACAAACTATTTAGTTTTGCTGTATGATGAAATACTTATTTAAGATTTTCTTTTATTTTCTTTTTTATTACGATGTTGTGTAAAGTAACACTAAGTTGTATATATTTTGTTTTAATTTATTACAAAAAAATTCCCCTACCCCTTTAGTAGGGAGGGAAGGGGAAAGGGGGTTCATTCTCAGTATTTATTTTTCAGTTTTGGGGTTATAAATAGGCAATTTTGTTTTACCATATGAGGAAATATTTATGTTTTCTTTTTCCTTTACTATGATTTGTGTGAAGTAACACCATTTATGTACGTATTTTGCTTTCCTTTTAAGTTATAATAAAAAATTCCCCTACTCTTGCCAGTAGAGGGACCCCTTGCATGCATGACAGACTCTCAGGTTGGGGAGTTGGCTGGTGAACCTGCAGGAGAGCAGATCTCCACTCCTGCAGGTCCAGCTGTGGAGACTACAATCAACATTACAAACCTGCTTGGTCAGGGTATGATGGCAAATATTACAGAACCACAGTTTTCAGACTTGGAACTGGCATGACACCATTCACAAATTATTCTTTCAGCAGAAAACAGCGTTTATCAGAACTACTGAATTCTTCAGAAAAAAACTTATTTGGAACAAAAACTGAAATTAGATGAAGAAAAAAACAAACGAAAAAGATCTACCATTAGTCCAGATGTTATGACTGGGAAAAAACTCCTGAAATTGATGCTTCATCATGGATTCCCTGGCCCCAAAGATACAGCAGGTCCCAGTGAGCAATCAATGATTTCCACAGTGGACTGGTCCTTGCTCTGCACAATGCGGGCTGGATTTTGTCAGATTCTGTGGAATGGTTGCCAGACCCCTTAACACCACTTCCTGGCTCCGAAATTTCTAAGGGTTCTCTTCTGGAAAAAATCATTAACCACCCAGCTGACACCCAAGATGGCTCCTGAAGTGATGTCCCAGATCAGCACAGCTCATAACAGAATGACTCCATCACCGTACCCCTTCCTTTGGACTCTGAGTCTATAGAGCATACAAAGGATGAATTTCCAACTTTATAAGGGGCTCCCAAAGCCATGGACTCTCAGCTATTGGATGCAATTGAAGATTCTTCTCACTGGGACTCCCATAACATGACCCAGGATTCACAGGACTAGCTTCTCTAGCTTGTTTCACTCCCCTGCTAAATGGAAGCATGCTATAAGGATACGGTATACAGGAGGACTTGACAAACCTCCTGACAGGATCTTTGTTGGGAAATTCTTAATTAAGCAGTCCTTGCACTTTTCTCCCTCTGATGTTTTTGCCTTTATTCATGCACCTGGTGAGCAATGTTTTAATATTAGTCTCCGGTATGCTAATTTATTAGACAAATTTTGGCAATCTTATACTTCAGTAAAACACACTGAAATATGGGCAAATTTTTTTGTTATCCCCTTGTCAAGACCCACTCTAAAAACAATCATGGTGCTATTTAGAAATGAGGGCATTAATGTAAAGGACATTTTGTACTGGCTAGAACAAAAATTGAAGTACAGGGTTTACTTGACCCAATAATAGATGAGGAAGGTTTTTGGACAGAGTCTGGCATACAACACCTCTCCAGTAGTTTTTTTCTGGGGAGGGACTGTGGGATACTATTTTATCCAGGGATGCCACATACATGCTTTAAGTGTGGTTCTCCCCCTCATGTAATGTAGTAGCTGTGATAAGATTTGTTGCAGTATGTGTGGGATGCTAGACCATGCTGAGGCCCACTGCACCTTCACTCTCAAATGCAGCCTGCGTGACACAGAGGGTCACACTTTTATCAAATGCCCCTGGGCCTTTCAGGATACAAAGGATGTGGACTTTGCTGAACACGATTTTTATGTTAATTCCACTATTCACAAAAGGAACTGTGGATGCCAATCCCTTCCCCCCGGCCTTATTCCCCCCGGCTTCCATGTCAGCTACTCCTGTGTACACCCCTGGTCCTGGACGCTCTCATACTACTGGTACCCCAGTAATCCCTTTTGTCATTGTAGTCCCTACACCCATTTTCTGTCCTAAACCAGCTGTGCCCAATACTACACCCATCCCAACCCCTCTTACAGGAGATGAAACTAGGCCTGAAGTGACATTAGATATGCTGCCTCCTGATCTTCAGACCTTTCAGTTAGTCACTCAAGGTAAAGGGAAGCATAAGCCAGGGAAACCAACTTCCTGAAAAGTCCCACTTCAAAACCAATTTGATGCTTTACAACGGGGGACACAGAAATGGAAGATATATCAGATGCTTCCTCCTTAGTTGATGCCTCTTCAGAAAATGAGGATTCCTCCAGTACAAACACTATGGTAAAGAAAAAATGCTGGGTACTTGATCAAGTGTGAAAGTGGTTTCCTACCAGCCCACTTAAAGGTGCTTAAGTTTTGATTAATGGTAGACCTAATAGGGGCTTCATTAAACACCAATAGCCTGAAAATTTTGAACCGTAGGAGAACAATTTTTGCAATATTTGATGCATGCCAGTTTGATGTTGTTTTTTTTCAGTATACAAGACTTCACCGGTATTCAGAAACTCTTAGAGCATCATCAGATTGGAAATGGGGCCCCTGTTTTTGGTCTTTAGGTGTAGAAACCTGCAGTGGTGTTGGTATTTCCTTTTTTGATTATGAGGTAAAAATTTTAAAAATGGTCGAAATTCACCCAGGTAGAGCTCTATTACTTGATGTGATGTTACGGAATAACCTGTACAAATTTATTAACTGTTATACCCATCAGATAAAGGTTCCCCGGATAGCTTTGTGGAAAGAAATTAAACCCTTTCTGTTTAGTTCTAAAATTGTACTCCTTGGTGGCGATTTTAATTGTGGTTGGCTCCAGTCAGATAGAGAGGGGAAAATGGATAAAATCTGTGATGTTGTATCTTTAAAACAGATCCTTACTGAAGCCAATATGAAAGATGCCCAAGGTTTCTTACACACTCATCCACCCCATACCTTTTATAAAGTGTTACTAGCATCTAGGATAGATTCTTTTTGTATTCCTTCTACATCATTGTCCATAAATCTCTCACCCAAGTTGTTCCCACATCTGATCACTGTTTGATATCCATTTATTTAGGGAATATTTCCAATATTGCTTACGGGAAGGGGTTGTGGAGACTTAATGCATCCCTTTTACAGGACTCTAATTACATCTGTTCTGTGGACTTAATTAGAGCTAGGAAATCTGTTTTTTTTTATATGAGGATTTGGTATCTTGGTGGGTAGATTCCAAAAAGAATTTTATTTCATGCTTTAAACATATTTTTAGAACAGTCAACTTTAATAAACAATCTCGTTATAATACTTTACTCCATCTGCTTCGGTTTTTACAGGAAAGGGTTAACACCATCCGGGATGCCACCCAACAGATTAAGGATCAATATAATTGTTATACATCCTTAGAAACTGAACAAAAATTTGATACTCAAGGTAAATCCTTCTTGACAAACCCTTATGAAAATTGTAACGCTCAAAGGCAAAATAAGCATATTTTACAACTATATTCCTCTATAGGTGGTTTACTTAATTCTAAATCTGATATTTTACAAGAAATTGATAAATACATTCAGGGTCAGTTTGGAACTGCTTTTATGATTTCTAATGGTACTCAGGATTGGCTGCAGTCCCTGTCTCTTCCCAAGATACCCAATTTTCAGCATATCCTTTTGATCCAACCCATATCACAGCCTTGAACTAGGATCTGCAATTAATTCACTTACTTCTAATACTGCCCCTGGAAATGATGGTCTGTCACCTGAATTTTACAAATGGATTTGACCTCAATGTGCCTCAGAAATGGTACAAATGTTTAATCAGTTACTTCAGCTGCCTGAAATCCCTTGTGAAATGAACAAAGGAGTATTATTTTTTTTATTTAAAAAGGGGGATAGGTTCCAGTTCCAAAACTGGCACCTTATTACCTTGTTAAATGTAGATTTGAAGATTTGGGTGAAGATTCTTAATAAAAGGTTAATGAATGCAATGTCAGAGATTATACACCCAGCTCAAACGTGCACTATTCCCTCCCGTAGAATCACTGATAATCTTTTACTTTTGAGAGAAATATTTGATTTTAGTCAAAACAATCAAATACCAGCATACATTTTGAGTCTTGATCAGTCTCAGGCCTTTGATCGAGTATCCCATGATTTTTTATGGCTGTGTCTGTCTGAATACAGCATGCCGCTGGTCTTTATTTCTTGGTTACGAAAGTATTACAGATCTGCTCTTGTTCAACTCCTTTTGTTTGGCTGGTTAGGAAGGGTACACAGAGTCCATAGGGGCATGTGACAAGGATGTCCACTTAGTCCTATGTTGTACATTTTATCTTTAGACCCTGTTATCAGAGCACTAGAGGCTTCAGATGTTATTAAAGGGTTTTCAATGCATTACCCTCCGCCCTGCAAAAGTTTGCGCATATGCAGACGATTTGCTAGTTGTTGTACAAAACAAATCAGTAGGAGCAGCTACTTTAGAGATTCTGCACACTTTTTCTACTTTAACTGAGGCTGTTTTAAATTTTTTGAAGAGTTTTTGTCTCTTAATAGGACCTCAGTTAACGGAGACTCATTTACTCTAAATCCCCTTTGTTTATACATCCCAAAAGATTCTGGGTATATTCTTTGGTCCAGGTGATATGTCAGATTATAACTGGTCACAAAATATTGATAAAATACAACCGGTTATGGAATAATTGGCATATGTATAAACTTAAACATATTTTTATGATTACCTCCCACCTTATTCCCTTTTTTTGTATATTAGTCATGTTTTTTCCATTCCTAAAAGCCTAGAAAGCAGACTATTTGGTTGTTTTTTTTTTTGGTTTTGTGAGGTAGTAGACTTAACCCTGTAAAACGTGGTATTACTTATCTCCCTATTGATAAAGGAGGGTTAAGGATGATAAATCCCATTTGTTTCTCTTTTAGTATATTTTTCTATACTAGCTTTGTTCCAGTATTATGTCAACATACCGTGGGTTGGATAGTGTGGCTTTGCCTCCAATTACGGGGGGGGGCACTTGCTCAGTGGTCAGACAATACCCCCTCCCTAAATTTTTGAAGACTCGTGGCTTTTCTCTGTACATTAAATATAGTCTGGACAAAATTAAATGTTGGCAAATTACAAAATTTCGACTTCTCACTTACCCCAGGACACACATCTATCAATGGGTGTTGAACATGTTTTTCATATTTTACCCCTTTGCAGATAGGAACTCACATGAGCGGTTGGAGATTTGCCATATATTAAAAGATAAAAGGATCCCTATAAAAATGTGGGATGTGGTATGGCTATGCACCGAGGGTAAACTAAAGATTAAGAACAATTTAAAGCACAAGGAAGTTTCAGAACAGTATTGTCCAAGACCAGGGTGTGGTATGTCCTTGGAAACTATTCAACATCTTTACTTTGAATGTCCTTATGCTCCACATTTTTGGAATCTGATTAAGAATACCTGGTTGTGTTTACCCTTTCAGTACCTTAATTATGACACCTTTGTGTTAGGACTTGTATCTCCTCACTGGCCCTCTTTAATGTCAGTAGTATACAGGTTTTGTTTAGTTTCCTGAAATATTGGATATGGCAATGTAGATATAGATTATCTCTATAACAGCAACATATTCCTCAATCACAATTATTAAATATTATCAGGGCAGATATTGTTAAATACCATGAACAAGAGGTCATTTGATTCCCTAAGCTTACATTTAATAAACTTTGGGAAGGTTTTCCCTCATTTTAGTAGTAAGTTTTCTTTTGTTTTTATTTTTATATTTTTGGATCCTGTGACTTGTACTTAATGAATTTTTCCTGTATGCAGCAATACTTACATTTGTTTAGAAACATAGAAACACAGAATTTGACTGTGGATAAGGACCGCTTGGTCCACCTAGTCTGCCCATTTTCCTACCTAACAGATAAGCTGCAGATCCTAGTTAACCAACAGCTTACTTCCTCCTACCCCCCCCACTAGGACTGTCTTATGTCTATCCCATGCATTCTTGAATTCCCCCACTGTTCTTGACTCCATGACCTCCTCAGGGAGGTTGTTTCATGCATCCACAACCCTCTCTGTGAACAAATACTTCCTCACATTACCTCTGAGCCATCCCCCCTCTATCTTCAAATTGCGCCCCCTTGTTCTTGCACATCTCTTTTTTTGAAAGATGCCACCCTCTTGGACTTTGTTGATTCCCTTGAGGTACTTGAAAGTTTCTATCATGTCCTCTCTCTCCCTCCTTTCCTCAAGGTTATACATATTAAGCTCCTTTAGTCTTTCTTCGTATGTCTTCTGGTGCAAACCCTGCACCATTTTGGTTGCCCTCCTCTGGACAGCCTCCACTCTGTCTATGTCTTTGAGGATATGGGGTCTCCAGAACTGCACACAGTACTCCAGATGGGGTCTCACCTACTGTCTGTACAGAGGGATAACAACTTCCTGTTTTCTACTATTGATGCCTCTCCCTATGCATCCCAGTATCCCCCCAGCCTACCTTACTGCCTTCTCACATTGCTTGCCCACCTTTAGGTCATCTAATATAATTACCCCCGGTTCCTTTCCATTTTTACTGTTCTCAGTATCTCATACCCCATTGTGTACTCTTCCCCTGGGTTTTTGTTTCCCATGTGCATTACCTTGCACTTCTTTGCATTGAATCTGAGCTGCCATACATTTGACCATCCTCCAACCTTGCAAAGTCCCTTCTCATCCTTTCCACTCCATCTGGTGTATTAACCCTGTTGCAGATCTTTGTGTAATCTGAAAAGAGACATACTTTTCCTTCCAGTTCCTCTGCAATGTCACTTATAAAGACATTAAAAAGGACCAGTCCCAGTACTGAACCCTGTGGTACCCCGCTAGTAACCCTCCTTTCTTCACTGTGGACTCCATTTACTACTATCCTTTGCATCCTGTTGTCTAGCCAATTTTTTTATCCAGGCTACCACCTTGGGACTCACTCCAAGGCTGGCTAACTTGTGTATTAATCTTTTGTGTGGGACTGTATCAAATGCCTTGCTAAAATCTAAGTAAGCCATGTCCACAGTCCCTCCCTGGTCTACTACTTTGGTCACCCAGTCAAAGAAATCTATTAGATTCATCTGACATGACCTTTCCATCGTGAATCCATGCTGCCTTGGGTCCTGTACCCCACTGGCCTCTAGGTACTCAACAGTTTTTTCCTTCAGAAGTGATTCTATCATTTTCCCTACCACTGAGGTCAAACTAACTGGGCTGTAGTTTCCTGCCTCTGTCCTGCTCCCACTTTTGTGAAGAGGAATCACATCCACCCTCCTCCTGTCCTCAGGTACCACCCTATCCTCCCATGATTTGTTAAAAAGAGTAGTCAGTGGTGTTATTAGTTCTACCCTTAGTCCTTTTAGAATTCTTGGGTGAATCCTATCAGGCCCCATTGCTTTGTCCACCTTCAATTGTATTAGTTCTTTCAGAACCCTTTCTTCTGTAAATGGACTGGTATTGACCCTCATCTTCAGAGTGTTTCTCTTGTTTTTTTTAGGTACCTCCCCCTCCTCTTCCTTTGTGAATACTGAGCTGAAATATTCATTCAGAATCCCTGCTTTTTCACTGTCACCCTCTATCCACATTCCCTCTCCTTTATTAAGCCTCAGTATTCCTTTGGTCTTTCTTCACTCCCTAATATACCCATAAAAGGTCTTATCCCCCTTTTTAACAGAGTTGGCTATCCTTTCCTCAGTTTGGGCCTTTGCTATTCTGACTGCCTTCCCAGCCTCTTTCTGCTTTTACTGATAAAGTTCTCTGTCCTGCTCCTTCTGTGTTTCCTTATATTTCCTGAATGCTATCCTTTTCTCCTTAACCTTCCCTGCCACCTCTTTTGAGAACCATAGCATTTTTTTCCTTCATTGTGTTTTGTTGATATGCTTTACACAAAGGCTTGTTGCCTCTGTGATGGCTGTTTTGATTACTCCCCATTGTTCCTCCACCCCTCCTTCTTGCCTGTTTGCTAGTGCTTTTCTGAGGCACTCTCTCATTTTCCCAAAATCAGCCCTCCTAAAGTCCAATACTCTTGCTTTTGTATGGCTTGATTGTATGACTGTATTTATCGTGAACCACACTGTTTGGTAGTCACTTGTTCCCAGATGGCTACCCACTTCTAAATCTGAGATTCTTTCTCCGCCCCCATTTGAGAGTACCAGGTCTAAGATTGCTCCCTCCCAAGTGGGTTCCAATGCTAGCTGTCTGAGGCATGCCTCCTGTAGAGCATCAAGAATTACCCTGCTCTTGGATGTGCCTGCAGCAATGGTGCTCCAGTTAACATCTGGCATATTCAGGTCCCCCATTAACAATACCTCCCTTTTTCTGCCATTCTAAGGAAGCCTTCTATCATTTCCTTGTCCATTCCTTCCCCCTGAGATGGGGGTCTGTATACAACCCCCATGCGGATTGTGGTGCCATTTCCTGTCTCCAGGGTGACCCAGAGTGTCTCATCTGCTCCCTGTTTACTCTTTAGTTCTATTGCTTTGATCCCTTCCTTTACATAGAGAGAGCTACTACTACTCCTCCTCTTTTACCCTCCCTGTCCCTCCTGTAGATTGTGTATCCTGGTATGTTGACATCCCATTCATGGTTCTCTGTGTACCATGTTTCTGTGACTGCCACAATATCCAGGCAACCCTCTTCCATCAAGGCCACTAGTTCAGGGAGCTTGTTACACAGACTATGGGCATTGGTACTCATCACCCTCCACTTTTTGATGGCCTTACTCCTTTTAGCCCCATTCCTGTCCTTACTGCCTTTTTTCACATTTACCTCTGTCCTGCTCCTTAATGATTTCTCTACCTTGGTGTTTACCTCACTAATTACCGTGTTTTGTTGGGGAAGACCGGGATTTCCCTGCTCCTTTTCAGTGCCTCCCCCCTTGGCTAGTTTAAATGCTTGCCAATGAAGCATTTAAACCTCTCACCTAGGATCCTGGTCCCACCCTGGACAGATGCAGACCATCGCACCAGTATAGGTCTGCATCCCTCCAGGTGGTTCCCCAGTCCCCAATGAAGCCAAAACCACAGGCTCCACACCAGTTTTTCAACCATTCATTGAATTTCTGGTGAGGAGTAATCTAGCATCACCCTCTTGCCATAGACAGGCAACACCTCTGAGAAGGTTACTGTACTACTTGTCTAAGGCCCCTCCCCAACTCTACAAACTCCTCTTGCACTGCTCTGATCCCATTCCTAGCTAGATCATTTGTCCCCAGGTGGACAATGACATCCAGTCCCCTCCCTCATGCAGCTGCTCCCATGATCCTGAGGATTCGCTTCCTGTCCCTCCAAGCCGTGGCACCAGGCAGGCACCTTACCTCCTTCCCTCTCCCCTTCCTCCCCCATTTCTACCCCTAATGATTTTGTCCCCCACCAGGAGTTGTTTCCTTCCCCTGTGGGTTCTCATGCCACCCTCCTGTGGGTCTCCTTTGTGAAGGTTCCCAGCATCGTCCTTGGTCTCCACTGCAGGTGCCTCCATAGAAGAACTACTGTCCACCAGAAGAGTGAATGAATTGTGGAGAGGTACAGCTGGAGGGATGCAACTCTGTTCCACCACCCTCTCCATCCCTGAGCCCACCCTGGTCCAGCCTCTCCTCTTTCTTGGCAACCTCTGAGTAGTGGCATTGGCCTTGGTGGGGGAGGAGGTTTCACAAATCCTAGCCAGGTCAGCCTGGAGATGGGCAACCTCCTCCCTCAGACTAGAGAGGTGCCTGCAAATAGGGAAGCATTACAGCCTCCAGAATGTTTCCCAGAACACTGCCGCCCCACAGCCATTGCACTGCACCACTCCTATCATGTCTTATTTTGTGTCCCCTCTCCTGTTTCTCTGTATGCTTACTCTCTCCTCTCCTTACAACTCTCATCCTTCCTGTTCTGGGACAGCAACTTCCTATATTCTTCAGAAGCCTCCTTCTTCCTTGCTCAGTGTCAGACCACCAGCAGCTGGGGGGGGGGGGGGGGGGCGTGAGCTACTTTTTTCCTTTAAAGTTGACAAAATCAATGTTTCTCTATGATCCTTCCCTTCCTACTGACAAATAGGAAGTTCCTGTTGACAGTCAAATCCAGTGGCTATAAAAGTAGAACTGTCTTAGGGTGGGTGGGATGGAGGGCAATTAGTAAGAAAAAAGGCTAGCAACAGGAAGTTGTAATTTGAGTCACCTGTTTTTATAGTGTCTAAGCCACACCCCCAATTAAGCTCTCTCTCCTCTTACTGGTTTAGCAAAGTAAACTGATACAGTACCCTTCCCAGCACAGAACACACACTGACTTTCTTTCTTTTTTAACCCTAAATAAGACCCCCTTCTACTTCTAATAAAGTATCTGTTTGCTTAATCTCAACAGACACTGACTCCTGCTGAGATATAAGTGTTAAATTAATAAGAAAATGTAGCTTCTTATAGTTAACTGCGTTCTGCCCTACAAGGAAGGCTAGCAACAGCAAACAGTTTTTCTCCTGTATGTTCTCTTTTTTTCCTTATGATCTTGTATAAGTTACAAGCTGATCAGTATAGAGCCTTGTTTATGTATCTTCTTTTTTTTTTTTGGTTAATATCTGTGTATCTTTGTATTGTTGTTATATTTTTGTGTATTTTCAATAAATAATTCCTCTACTCTTTTCAACAAAAGCACATGAAATGTAGTAATGACTGTAAGTAAGTGGCACATTTGGAATATCAGGTGCCTTTTTACACTGCAACAAAAAAAACATTGCATATCCAGAATTGTTACAAAAAATAATACAAGAACTAAAAAATATATATTTCTTGGAAATGAAAAATCGAGAACGAAGGGAATTGAATAGAGCATGGTGAAATATGCCATGGGTAACTGATTCAGACTTTCCTATTACATGAAATGGAGAAATAAATATATAAGATTAAATAAATTGTGTGTAAGATAATGGGAAGAAAAAATGTAAATAAGCATATTTTTGCACATTGTTGTTTTAGGAAAGTGGAGTGCACAAGGGTGTTTATATATGTATGTTGTAACATATTTTTTTTATGTTTGATTGCATGATTTCAATAAAAAACAAATTGCCCTGCTCTTTTCAAGAAGTGCCATGGGATCTTTAACTTCCACCTGAACCACCACCAGAACAGGCAGATGGGACCTTGGTTTAATGTTTCGTCCAAAAGACAGCACCTCCGGAGTGCAGCACTCTCCTCATGCTGTACTACTGTGTCAGTATTAGGAGGTAAACCAAGTATCTGGTGGGGGGATAGAACCCACAACCTTCTGATCTTCCAGCCTCAGAGGCTAGTCTATAAACTGCTGAGCCACTGACACTGAAAGATATGACATGAAGACTGGGGTTCCCTGGTAGAGCTGTACCATGTGATTGGGGCTCCCACAACTGGGGAGTTCCCTATTAAAGCCATAACAGGTAGCAATATGAAGATCAGGGCACCCATGGCTGGTAGAATTGCACCAGGCAGCAATATAAAGATCAGGGCACTCTAAGCTGTGAAGTTCACTGGAAGAGCCATGACATATGGCAATATGTGGTTCAGGGCCCTGATGCTGGGGACCCCACAAGTAGAGCCAGGCCATGCAGTAACATGAAAACTGGGACTCCCATGACTGGGAAACCAAAGGAAAAAGCACACCATGAGATAGCAGTCTGTGACTCTTGGTTGGTACAGCAGATCACCCTGTTAAAGCAACACCAGCCAATAGTCAGAAAAGTGGGGCTTCTGTAGACACCCCCCCCCATTAAAACAGTGCTTACAAATTGGACTTCCAGCTGCTGTGGAGCCCTCCATTGAAGGTACACCAGGTAGCTAAAGGGCAATCAGGGCCCCAGCAGTTGGGGAGCCTTCCAGTAGCCCCATACAACCATGCATGGAGCTGAACAGCCACTTTGTAGAGCTGTGCAAGTTGCAGTGGCTGCCTTTTTATTCTTTTTCATTTGGGTTTCATCAGCAGAAAAGCAGGTAAATCCATCCACCACCCAAGTACAGCAAGCATGCTGTATGTGCTGTCTCATCACCACTGTGGCATGCATGCAAAGCATGCATTGTTGATTGCCTGGGGTAGTTCTAGGATCTTTCAGCCCTCACTTCATAGGTTTGAATGGAATGAGGGCTACAAGTTTAGCTGTTTTCATACAGTAGAACTGAATGAGAAGTGATATACAAAATAGGCCTAGTGATAACAAGAGGCTGCCAAATTCTTTGATGCCTAAAAATTGTTCATATTTGTTGGAAGATACCTAATAGTGACCAGAAAATTTCAGAAATTATGGGTCCACACCTCTCTGTTAGTTTTAACTTACTGTCACCTAGGCAGCCATTTTGTTTCAAGGTTAAGCAGTAGGTGGTTCAAACTGAACTATTGGAAGTATTGTCATTTGTAATGTATGCACTCTGAAATTGTCTTGTTTGTAGCTTGTATATGCTGTTGTATCTTCCCAGGTCATGCCTGAAAATAGGCATTGAATTGTCTGGTGCACTTAACAGGAAGGAAGGAAAGAAGGAAGGAAGGAAGGAAGGAAGGAAGGAAGGAAGGAAGGAAGGAAGGAAGCAAGGAAGCAAGGAAGGAAGGCAGGAAGGAAGGAAGGAAGGAAGGAAGGAAGGAGTGAGTTTGAAAACAGGGAGCAACCTGAGTGATATGGTAGTTAGATGTCACTACCAACCACAACCAAAAACAAGTTGGTGGCATAGCCTGCTGGCTTGTTTAAGAGTCAAAATTATAATATTTGTCAATTTTTAACAGTGTGAAAAATTGTCTCAATACCTGGTCAGGAAAAAAAAATCTATATCTGACAGTTTGTTAGTTGTAAAACCACTCATGTTGTACTGTATATGCTGACTGGTATCCTTACCCCCTAGTAAATGCCTAGTTCACTGCTAGGAAATAAAAATTGTGAATTCAGGAACATGTGAAAGCAAGTCACTGTGCAGTAAACTGAAAGTGCTATAGGGGGATATTCTGATGATATGCGTAACAGAAATTGTATTCTGTTTTGTTTTTGTGCCTTCCAAAATATCACACCAAATGGGGGGGGGTCTTATTCCCCTATTACAAAAAGAAGTCAAAGGGATTCAGTCCTTGAGATGTTTAAAACCCAGGGGTCTGAATGATGCTTTACATTTTACCTCTTGTTTGTAAAGCTTTGCCTATAAGTAGTTTATAATGTTTCTAAGTTTGGTTGATGTGAAATAATATGGAAACAATCATTTTCTGTTTGGAAAGCATATACTGGAATGTTCATACTAGAACTTTAGAACAGAAAAAGGTAAGTGCTCATCGCTTCTGTCCCCCACTGCCCAGTGGTAATGGTTTTCATAACTGACTTGATCCAGTGGGCATCTAATGAGTTTTTAAATGCTTCTATGTTGGTGTACTCTTAGCATAGCTTAAGCGTTACCTTAACATTACATTGATTACTTATACTCTTTACTTTCATTATTTCAGATTTTATTTTGGACAGGAATAGAAGAATTGATTGTTGAATATATAGCAAATTATGTTTATTCTATTAATGTGTTCTATTACTGTTAATCATGTAGTAAATTATGGATACTTTTTTTAACAATTGTTTATACCTGATTAACCTACATATTTTTGGCCCTTAATTTTTATTGCAAGTTATTATAAAACCATACAATAAATGGATATCCATGTACAGACTACTGCACATTCATATGACATATGTAAAGCATAAAGACTGCATTAAGCCTGGAAATACAATGTAGAAGTACTGCTGTTACAGCACTGAGGGGTTCTAAGTGAAGAACCAGTAATCATAATACGCTGAGAACATGTTAATATGATGTGTTGTAAAAAGATAGATTATTAACAACATACAACTTAATTAGCTCAATTAACTTTAATGGCCATGCCCTGTCTATGGAAAGATATGTAAGAAATAAGTATGATGTTTGGCTATGTTTGCCTACTGCCACAAGTTGGATAACCCTGGAAGTTCAATAGAGCATAGAGTCCATAGCATTCAGAAAATAAGAACATCACACACCATCAGTCAAATGAAGCCATGACTGCAAAAAAAGCCCCCATCAAGAAGCCAGAAGTTTCACCAACATTATTCAAAAGTCTTAGAAGGATGAACTAGCCCTTGCCTCACCATTCCTCAAGCTTGATGCCTAAAGGACATCCTAGTAGGTGATACAAATGGTTGCAGCGCAGCAGATAAGTGTGCAAAGGACAAAATAATACCATATACTGTACTGTACATATAAAAAATACAAATTGTCATGATGTACAGGCAGCATGCACCATGGCAGTCCTAGGGGAGGAGAACAGGTGTCCAAACTCCATGGTAACTATATACTGTAGTGGGGCAAAAAGTTCAGTTCCTCTCCAAATCAGGAATCACTGCTTTCCTCGGAGATGTCCATCAAGTCCAGTCTATGATGTTCTCCCTCAAGCTTGTCAACCAGTTTATTGGCATCTTTGCTCCAGCTTTTCTATATTCCTTTTTATGCATCTAAAACAGTGTTAATCCCTTCATCACCATTTTCTTTCCTACAAAGTTTTGCGTAATCTGCCAGCCATCTCACATTAATCTGCAGCCCCTCCTCAATTTTGCTTTTATACATGTAAAATAATAACAGCCACAGGACAGATTCTAATGGCACACCATTTCTGGCCACCCTGCCGACATCAGGGAATTTGTCATTCAGAAAGAGCTCTCTGAATCCTACTTGTCAGCAAGTTCCCAATCCACCTTTTTAGTTGTTATCTCTAGTCATATGTCCCTTACCTTCTGTAGAAACTAAATCACACATAAGAATAATATACAGACTGACTGGCACGTACTTACCCAGGAATCACAATTTTTTTTTTTAGTTTATTTATTTTTATGTCCTCAGCTGGGAGGATTGTGCCTTGGCTTCTCCCTTCCAGCCAGCCTTCATGGCTGCTGCCATGGTCACGGGCAGAGCTCAGACCTCTGCGCCACAGCTCCTCCAGCCGCAGCACAGTGGGTACTTACCCAACAAATATGGAGACCTGGAGGGCAGGCTCAGGGGGAGTTCATTTGTGTGCTTCTGTGGTGGTGCTGTCGGGGCATTCTTCATGCTGCTGAGAGATTTCTTGTGTTTCTCCCCTGCAAGGAGGGGCATGCAATGACACCAGCAGAGTGAGCGTGTACATGTCCACATGCACTCCTCCAGGAGTCTGCCCCTTCCCACCCCTCTTCTGCAGTGTTGGTGCAATGACCCACAGTCTCCACTAGGGGCCAGTTGAGCACCGACCACTGATGTCCTCCCTCCTCAGAGAAGGAGAGCAGTCCTCCAGACTCTCAGTCCTTCTCCAACCCTGCCAACCCCCGGTGGCCTGTGCTTATTCCCAGATCCTAGTTAACCAACAGCCTAATTCCTCCTTCCAACCACTATGGTAGCATGTCAATTGAGCAATGCAATTTGAGCAAAACAAAAATCAGCGAAAACATTAAGAGTGACCAACATATTACAGTGACTGGCACATTACAGTGGCCCCACATATGTAGTTTTCCCCAGGATCAGTGTGCACTGCGAGTGAGAATATTAGTGATGGGGTTCAGAAGGTAAGCAAAGCCCCCCTGCATAAACAGAGATGTGCACTGTTGCTTTCAGCTACAGGTTTGATCTGATATTGTAGCTGAAATGTGCCGCACTGTAGTGTGGTGTCACCCAAATGATGCTCCTTGTTATTTTATTTGCCCTAATTGTCTTTGCTCAAATAGATTAGCCCAAATGACATGAAACTCCCACTATAATTGCCTTGAATTCCCCCACTGTTCTTGACCCCATGACCTCTTCAGGAAGGCCGTTCCATGAATCCACTGCCCTCTCTGTGAAAAAATACTTCTCACATTACCCCTGAGCCATCCCCCTCTATCTTCAAATTGTGCCCCCTTGTTCTTACACATCTCTTTTTCTGAAAGATACTACCCTCTTGGACTTTGTTGATTATCTTGCGGTCCTTGAAAGTTTCCATCATGTCCCCCCTCCCTCTTTTCCTCGAGGGTATACATATTAAGCTTCTTTACTTTCTCTTCATATGGTTTCTGGTGCAGACCCTTCACTATTTTAGTTGAGCTCTTCTGGACTGCCTCCATCCTGTCTATGTCTTTGCGGAGACTGGGTCTCCAGAACAGCACTCAGTACTCCAGATGGGGTCTCACTAACTGTCTGTACAGAGGGACAACAACTTCTTGTTTTCTACTGATGATACTTCTCCCTATGCATCCCAGTATCCCCCCAGCCCTCCTTACTGCCTTTTTACATTGCTTGCCTGCCTTTAGGTCATCTGATATGACTACCCTCAGGTCCCTTTCCATTTTTGTTGTTGTTAGTAATGCTCAGCACCCCCCCCCCATTGTGTACTCTTCCCCTGGGTTTTTGTTTCGCAGATGTATTACTTTGCACTTCTTTGCATTGAGTCTAAGCTGCCACACTTTTGATTACTCCTCAAACCTTGCCAAGTCCCTTCTCATCCTTTGTACCCCCCCCTTTGTGTGTCAACCCTGTTGCAGATCTTTGTGTCATCTGCAAAGAGGAATATTTTTCCTTTCAGCCCCTCTGCAATGTCACTTATAAAGACATTGAAGAGGACTGGCCCCAGTACTGAACCATGTGGTACCCCCACTAGTAACCCCCCTTTCTTCAGAGTGAACTATTACCCTCTGTGTCCTGTTGTCCAGACAATTTTTTACTTAGGACACCACCTTGGGACCCACTTCCAGGCTGACTAACTTGTTTATTAATCTTTTGTGTGGGACTCAGTCAAATGCCTTGCTAACCTCTAGGTAGGCCACGTCCACAGCCCCTCCCTGGTCTACTACTTTGGTCACCCAGTCAAAGAAATCCATTAGAGGTGGTAGCTCATTCCAAAAACTCGGAACAAATTGACTAAAATATTGCATAGACCTTTTGGTGTGTGTCTTAGGTGCAATTAACTGTGAAATATGTGAATTTCTTAAAGAAGGATCAATATCACGGAATTTCAGCCTATCACTCAAGTACTTAGGGATGAGTCCCAACCCAGATTTATACACCAACACCCTTTTATTTATGTCCCTCCTCCTAGACAGAGAAGCCCATCTTAATAACTTATACAAATCATGGTGATGAATAGTTACGGGGCAATTCAAAATTAACTTTGCTAATTTATTATAAAGTACATCTAGTCTGTGCAGTCTGCCCTGTGAAGCACCATCATACAGTATGTCTCCATAGTCAAGCAGTGGTAATAGCTGAACCTGAATTATGTTTTTCATGGCTTGCCACATGTTTTCCATTTTCACCTTTTCACCACAAATAAATGTCTCTGTTACTCTCACAGACTTGTTAACAAACAGATGAAATCACGCAGCACCCACTCCTTTGGGGCCACATAACTGCCACTTCTCCCATCTCTTAATCCTTTTGCTAAGAGAAATTATCACTGCCCACTCCTTAATGTGAGTACACTAGGGACTATTGTACGCCCCAAAAAAATTAACTGCCCATTTTAACTCCTCCCCCCCGATCCTTGAATCTTGTTCCCTAACAAAATCACTTTCCTTTTTTTGCATTTTATGTTGGTGTTCATTGCATTTCTGTTGAGTCTGACTTGCAATTGCGTTTACATTGTACTGTACACTGTGGGTGTTGGGAGGGTTGAACCGGGGGGACATAGTGGGATTGTATTTTTTTCCCTGGGGGGTACTACACTTGTCACCTAGCCCACTTAACTTTCCCTGGGGGGATGCAGTGAGTAATTTATTTTCAACTTTGGCTAATGAACCTCAACAGGAATGTGATGACCCAGGGCACTAAACCTTATCTGAGTCTATAAAGCAGGGGTAGTGGTACCGTGATACCAAAAGGGGACCACACTGGTCAGCCCTAAACAACGTACATATACAGTATGTTGCAGCTGAAGTGCATGCATGTAAAAAGCACTGGTGACAAAAAAAAGACTAGAAACTGATTAGGACTTGCATAAGCTATGCAGTCATCTCTACCTTAGCAACGAGGGCTTGAATTCAGGACCTTGAAAATAACTGGTGATGTTACTCAAGGAATGCAATAAAAACCTCCATACAAAACATTTTGTAAACATTTCACAAATGATTACATTTATAATGTACATTGTAATGTTTTGAATTGTGATACTGAATGAACTGACCTTCTACAAACATTGTTTGGCAGAAGGTGTTTCCATTCTTTCACAGCCACATTAAAGTACTATTTAAAGAGTGCCTCAGATGGCAATGGTATAAAACAATTCATGTTTTAATTAATGTGTATGTGGTATAACAATGTAGTATGTACAACTTTGTTGTGTGATCATTCTTTTTATTTGATGGTGGCTGTCTATGCAAATGGACATTTGTTGTCCATAGAGCTACCTGCAAAATAATAAAATGAAAATAAAATATTGTAAGACTGTTCAGAACAGGATAACATTTTTAATTGAAGTTGCACATATATTATGGGTAATTTGGTTTAAAAGACAGTCTAGTTTACTAATTCAATAAACAACAATTAAATTAATAATCCCATTAATTAAAAGATTGATAAAAATGGGCTTAAACAACAGCATTTGCTAATTTCATCATGTACTTTTTTAGTATTCATTTATTGCTGACACAGTCATATTCATGATCAGTATATTTTTATTTCTCCAAGATGTTTTTAAATAACTTTTATTGCCATTTTGTTTTACTAATGTCAGAAGTCATTAAGGATGGTTGCCACTAGCAATTTTAAAATATCCCTTCTCTTGAAGTTACTGTACTTTCTTTTTTTATTCTTTTATTTATTGTACTTTTGTACTCCTGCTGCCCGACTGGCCCCCATCTGTTTGTCCGTGCCACCCAGCCACAAAGCACACCATCTGTGGGACATAGCTTCTTCTTGCAGTTCCTCCATGAATAATACCTCATGAGAAGGGTTGCTTGAGGACTGGCCCTTACTCCCCCCCCCCCCTTACAGGGTTTAAGTGCCGGTCAGTGAGGGAAGAACCCAGTTGGTGATCCAGGATCTGCGGTAGGTGGTGGACAGCATCCTGCTTTACTTGTTTCTTTGTTTTCATTTTCTGCACCATCCCCTGACATTGGGAAGCCTTGCTGAGGCATCATGTCATGGTGCTGACATCCCTCTCCCTCAGTCCATGGCTCCACATGCACCACCACCACCTGTGGTCACCCAGTAGTGGTGTTGCAGAGCAGACCATTGCTTCCTCCCTGGAGGTTTCTCCCTGCCACTGGCCTTTTGATAACTAAGACTCATTCCCAAACCTGGGTCATTGGCATTGCAAGCAGTAGTAGCACTACCACTACACTGACTTTACATACTGGAGTCATAGTGCAGCTGTATCAAGAAGGTGCTACCACACATTTCTGATGGTAAACAGCCCAGCACCACACCAAAATATTTAATTTATTCACAGTGGGCATGGCTAGAGAGCAATGACTTTTACATGTCTCAGTTCAGGAGTAAAATAAAATGAAACGAAAAATGTATATACTAACATTTTTACCAGAAATACATTATTACTTAAAAACTATGTGAAAATACAGTTAAAATAAAAAATATAATAAGATGGGCATTAAACCAAGTTGCTTATAAAATTAATATCAACACTTATTAAAAGGAAAAAACATACTTTAAATATCTTAAATCTCAGTCTACCATAGAGATGTGTGAAGTTGGGAAACTCCACTCCGCAGATTTCTTCACAGGTTTCCCTCATTTTGTGGAGTTAATCCGCAGTGCAAAGTCTAAATTTGCAGTGCGGAGCTTGCCAACTCCACCAGAGGAGTTTTGCACAGAAGAAGTTGTTCAGAGTAAAACTGTCCCTTGTGTCAAGTGGCCCCCCTCCACACTGATCACTGGCTTGATGTTAAGAATAACACTTTCCTTATTATCTAGTGGTTCCCCCCCCCCACCTTGCCGATCTCAGGCCCAATGTTAATTATGACACTTTCCCTCATATCCAGTGGTCCCTCTCATCCCAATCCCCTGTAGTAGTTTTATTTATTTATTTATTTATTTGAAATATCGGATTTACAACCTTTGAGCCAAGAGGTTCATTTACAAAGGTACCTCATCACAGGGAGGACAGAGTAAGAAACAGACGGGTTACAACTGACAGAGGAAAAAGCCGTCATGTATGGTTTTAAAGACATTGTCAACATCTATTATAAACAGGTAGAGGAAAACCAATATTTACATAGGCAGAGCAGAGAGAAAGGACAAAAGAGATAAATATGGTTGTGAGAGGTTGCGGTCCATAATGGTCTTTGACAGAGGTGTGGATCATGGTGGGCATGCGAGCACAGGCTAGTTGCAGTTACAGGCGCGGACACTGAGGAGGTGGTTACGGAGGGTGACTTTGAAATGGGAAATCTTGGGTGTGCCAGTGATGGTGGCTGGGAGTGCATTAAACCAAACAGGGGCCTTGTGGTGGAAGGATCTCTGGGCAAGGGCAGTTTTTACCCTGGGTACTGCCAGTATAGCTTTCTCTGAGTTGTGGGTGATGATGGAGTGGGTGGCAAGTTGGAGAGAAGTGGTGACCCCAGGAGGGGAGTGACCAAGTAGGATTTTTTTGGTCAGTAGGCAGGTTTGGCAGTGGAGCTTTTCACTGAGGTTGAAAAGATTGGCAGAGGAATAGAGAAAGTAGGTGTGGGTGAGTCTAGAGGCACCCGTTAGGAGCCTGCATGCCTTGTTGAGGGTGATCTGAATTTTCTGGAGTGCTGTGTTATCTGCTGCTCCATACACAGGGAGCCCATAGTCTACTAGGGTCAGTATTGAGGAGGTAATGGCAAGCCTGAGGGCATCAGGAGGGAGGCAGTCCCTGTGCCGGTAGAGGAGTCCAAGCCTAGTCTTGGTGGCGGTTGCTAGGATGTTTATATGGTCATGGAAGGTAAGGGCAGAGTCTAGGGTAAGTCCAAGATATTTGTAGATGGAAACCTGTTCAAGGGGGTGCTGGGTGTAGGGGAGGATGAGCAGAGGAGCACTTTTCACTATGTTTTGACGGTGGGAGAAAATCATTGATTTTGTCTTTTTCAGGTTTATGGCCAGTCTATGGACCTTGAACCATGTTTCGGTCTGGAGGAAGGCATGTTGGAGGGAGTCCTGGAGGAGAGAGGGTTTATGGTGTGAGGCATAGATCATGGCATCATCTACACACAGTATCATTTTTTTGGAGCAGGCCTTTGGTAAGGTGTTAAGTTAGAGGGTGAAATGAAGTGGGCCCAGGATGGAGCCCTGGGGTACCCCGGAGAGGACAGGTAGAGTTTCAGATAGGGTCCTGTTTATCTTGATGCATTGGGACCGGGTAGAGAGGTAACTGACACACCATGCCAGGGGGCCTGTGGAGAAACCAATTTGGCAGAGGTAATCAAGAAGAAGAGGACGGCAAACTGTGTCAAAGGCCTTGGAGAGGTCTATGAACACAGCTCCAGCAATGTTACCGGAGTCTAGGTAGGAATGTAGAAAGTTTGTGAATTCTAGGAGGGCTGTGGCAGTGCTATGCCCTGAATGGAAACCATGCTGCTCTGTGCACAGTATGTCATACTTGTATAGGTATTCAGTGAGCAGTGTAGCAACCACTTTTTCTAAGGCTTTTGGAGGGGGAGAATGGAAACGGGTCGATAGTTACTGGGTATGGATTTGTCACCATTTCTATGTATGGAGGTAATGATGGCTATCTTCCAGGCACTGGGGAATTGCCCCAGGTAGAGGAATTTGTTGAGTAGGTCTGTTAGTGGGCCTAGGACCTCATCGAGGACTAATCGAAGGAGCCTAGTGTCTAGGGGTCATTGCTAGCATTATTGCTGTTTAGTGCTTTTTAAAGGTATGGGCAGGCTTCCTGGGTGGATATTTTGTGCAGGAGGAAATGTGGGCACTGCAGGATTGGGGGTTGGGGTTCGGGCACAGGGTCAGAGAAACAGCTGGGGAGGATAGTGCTGAGATCCGTAAAGGTGGTGTATAGGCAGTTTGCTATGGTAAGTGGGTCAGTGGAAATGGTGCCATCTATGGTGAGCTGGGAGGGAAGTAGGAATCAAGATTTCCCATTAAATTCTTTGATATTGCTCCAGAAGGTCCATGCAGACCCCCATGTGGTGGTGAGAATATGTTGATAGTGGTCAGCTTTGACCTTACGGATGGCTCGAGTGCATCTATTGCGAGCGGCATTATAGGACTGTCTGTCAGCCAGCCTGCCAGATTCTGTAGCTTTGTGCCACAGATTGTTCCTTTCTCTCAGTTTTTGGAGTAGTGATGGGGTGAACCAAGGGGCATTTAGTATTTTGGTTGCGGTGTTTAGAGAGTGGAGCATAGAGATTACAGGCCTTGATGAAGGCAGGCCTGTGTGAATAGATCGAGCGCGATGTCAACGCTGGGGGCTAAACTGATGTGGGACCAGTCCATTTGGGTGAGTAGTTGTTTAACTTTTTTTAGCCCCCCCCGGGCGGTGACGCCTTTGGAAGGTTGTTTGAGCTGTGGGTTTGGGTGTGGAGAAGGTCTATAGGAATAGGATGGGCAAGTGATCACTTAGGGAGTTGGGAAGTACTTTTATGTCCTGGATTTTGTGGGGGCAGTTTGAGATAATGATATCCAGGAGGGTGCTGGTGCCAGTAGTAGGATGAAGTCTAGTAGGCTGTGTAACCAGTTGAACCATGTTGAGGGCAAAGAAGGAGTCCTTAGTTGGGGTGGCTGAAGGGCCAAGCCAGTTGACATTAAGGTCTCCTACTAGTGTCTGCTCAGCATTGTGTGGGAGGGGTAGTGAGGTAATCAGTGAGGGATGTGATGGCTGGCATTTGGTTCTTTGGTGATATGTAGGAGACTGTGAGGTATAATGGACCCCTGGAGGGGTCCAGGGTGAATTTTAGAGTGAGGGCTTGTGTTCCATTTTTGAGTTTCGGTGGTGGGAGCATGTGGCAAATTATGTTATCTCTGATGTAAATTGCACAGCCGCTCCCACGTTTTCCCACCCTGTCTTCTCGGTGTAGTGTGTATCCGGGGAGAGAGAAAAAGGTGTCAGGAGTGGATTTAGAAAGCCAGGTCTCAACTAGTGCAGTTACGTCTGGTTGGTGTAGGGTGGCCCAACATTGGAGCGCTGCAGATTTTCTTGGCAGGCTGCGTATGTTTAAGGAGGCAATGCGGAGTCCAGGGGACCTGGTAGGTAGTCTGGCAGTGGGAGGGCCTGGATTAGGGGTGGATATTGCCAGAGAGAAGAGGTAGGAAGACCAAAGTTCTGATCATGGGGTGGCAGATAGTTAACTTTTTGTGAGTACGTTGAGGGAGTTAATTCCCTGGTGTCTAGCAGCTCCCCCAAGTCCCTGATCCCCTATAATAAAAAATATGTAGTCCATTCACTGGCATCTAGAAGACTCCCCCATCCTGGCAGTAGTGCCCCACCACCCAACCCCCACCCTGATCCCGAGCTGGTGACCAGCATAGCCCTCAACTGTCCAACACAACCAGTCACTGACTGAGCTGTCACTGAATTGAGCCCATACTTGTACAAGTACACACTCATTCAGTGACATGGCAACTAGCCGTGGTGAAGAGTGGAGGGCTGTGCTGGTCATCAGCTTGGGGATGGGATGGGGGAATGGTTTGGTGAACCCCATCCACTTCAACCTGATCATGAGCCGGTGACCAGTACAGCTGTCTGCTCTCCACCATGGCCAGCCACTGACTGAGCTATCATGTCAATGATGGAGCATGTACTTGTACAAGTATGCACTCATTTATTGACAGCTCAGTCGGTGGCAGGCCGTGGTGGAGAGCAGAGGGCTGTGCCGGTCACTGGCTCGGGGTGGGAGGGAATGGGGTGGTGGGCCACTACTGGCCAGGGTGGGGGTTCACTAGATGCCAGGGAATGTACTACCTGTTTTTTATGACATTAGAATGTATCAGGGACAGGGAGGGCGGTCTGCTAGACACCGGAAAATTAAACTACTGGACACCAGGGAAAGTGTCACATTATGTTGGGTGGGTGCTTGAGTGGGGGACAGACCACTGGACACCAGGGAATCATTATGTCAAAGTCAGGCATGGGTGTGGGTTGGGGGGAGAGACCACTAAACACCAGGGAACATGTCATAACTAACATCGAGCCATCGATCAGTGGGGGGGGAGCACTAGACACTAGAGAAAGTGTCTTTGGGAAAGTGTCATTCTAAACATTGGGCTGGTGATGGTGGGGGAGGGACAACTAGATAGCAGGGAAAGATTGGGCTGGGAATTGGCGGGAGAGGGTGGAACCAGTAGACACCAAGGAATAATCAACATCGGGTGATAACTGGTGGTGGTGGTGAGGGGACAAAATTCACCATTTGTAACTTCGCCTTGCTTTTGTTTTTTTTTTTAAGTGTAATTTGCACTAAAAAAAAAGGCAAGGTGAAGTTACAAATGGGGAATTTCCTATTAAACAGGAAAACTTCATGAAATGATCTGTGGAGGTGAATTTGGTGACTTTGCCAGAAATCCATGGGCGAATTAAAACTTTGTTGCATCTCTAGGGTACTATGTGATAAGGGCGACTTTTAAATGCCAAACGCCCTTATCACAACCCCACATCACCGAAATTCAGTTTCGGTGATGTGGGATCCCCGTGACACAAAAAGCGGTGCAAATACGTTTGGTTTTTTGTTTCATGTAGGGGGCTACGCCCACCACACCTCCCGCACCCCTTCCCCTTAATTAAGATTCTCAACTCCAGTGGGGTGCATGTCCGGGGGGGTAGATACCTGGGGACAAGAAAATAATTTTACTGCCTCAGGCCGGGCACAACAAAAACTACCAGCGCCTGGTCCCGAACCCTGCATCCCCACCACCCCAAGCTGGCACCTAACCTTCCACACCACAATGCCAGCTCACTGGATCCCTGCAGCACCACCCCTCACATACCCTCCCACCCCTCCCTCGGTGGGCTTGCTCCCCTTCCCCTACGTGCGGATATATGCGCGACACCCCCACCATCAGAGCACTAGATGAAAGTGGGTCACCGTTTTTCAACGGCCCACTTGCTAGTGCCCTATATCACAGGATACCCATCTCTAGTCTACTATGGACTGGAAGAATTATAAAAGAATACTGAGAAAATGCAAAAACAACATAAAACATCTAAAAAAGAAATGGAGTTAAACCTTGCAAGAAACACAAGAACTCTAAACCACAAACAGATCCAGGGTTATATCAACTCACTAAAAAGTCCAGCTCTAGAATATGCCCAGTTACTATAGCTGGTCACAAAATAACAGAGAATCCAACATGGCGGTGACAGTCGGTAATCACTTTTACTCTGTTTCTTTAGTCAGTTCACCAGTATTGGGCAATAAAATAACAGGAACTGCTGTAATCATTAACTTCAGAGCAGAAATTAAAGAAAAAAATTGTAAACTAAAAACAAATAGCTCCCCAAGCCTGGACAAAATCTCTACTAAAATGTAAAAGGTCATGAGAACAAACATTCTTACCCCCTAAGGATTTTATACAATTGTAACCCCCAGGTGGCACTATCCCAAGGGCTACTACCCCTGCCTGCTTGACTAGTAGCAGGTTAAGGGGCCTGAGTTCTCCAAAAAGGGTGCCTCCACCCAGAGGTCAGGGTTGGTAGTGGTCAAGCTAACCTGGGCACAGCCCTCCGGGACACTGTAACCCCCCTCTTTCCCCTTTAGTGGCCTGAACACTGTACAATAATCACTTTCACAATAGCCCTGGTAGACCACACGAGGATCCACACTATTTGCACTTACCACCAGGGCTGGTTCCTCTGGCTCAACCCTGGGGACCCCCTGTAAAACAAGATTAAGCACAGCAAATAGCAACAGTACAGAACTTTGAGCACAAACTGGAACCACAGTCAGATTACATGCAGAAAAAGTTAGATCTGATTTATTCAGGGGACTTGAACAAGGGAGGGGCAAAATCAGGTTAATTAGCTTAAAGGTTATATCAATCAAGCAGTTATGCATGCGCTTTGAGTCCCCCCCCACACAGTCCACCTCTGGGTACCCAGGTAGAGAAGAGATGGGCTAGCCAGAACAGTTGCCCAGGGTTGCAGCTGGTCAGGGCCCCGTGATGGAAAACACAACATGCACAGTACACAACATCTGTAATCCGGAGCCAGAGGGCTCAGTTCATAAAGGAAACGAAATAACAAGATAATCAGATGACATACTCAAATTAAGTTGTTGTTGTAGGGAGCTACCGTGGTATTTACTCACGATACCCAAGACTGGACACAGGCTAGATGAAAATCGAGACTGCTGGTGGTTGATCTGGAATGCCAGGAGAAGCAGGGCCCACCCAAGTTGCCGAGGAGTTGTTCCTGTTCAAGCATGGAGCAGGGGGCTGATCCCCTGGCAGGTCTCTCGTCGATGGCTTCTCTGTGCAGTGGGTAGTCTGGCTGGAACAGCCTGGCAAAGTCCAGACCGCATGGGGACAAGTTCGGAAGCAGTCCATTTTGGGCTGGATACAGCTTCCAGCAAGCAGAACACAGTTCACACAGTGGGGAACTAACTCACAACCCACTAGAAGCTCATAGCTCATTTACATGTATTGGAATTCTAATGTACCAGGCAAGCGCTCCCCGGGCACAATCGTAAAATCTCTGCTCACACCGAGAGCTTAGGGGTAGCTGGAACTCCTGACAGGCCAATCGCATTCAGCAAAATATTCGGTCTTCTTCAAGTTGAGCTTGGCCCACTTCAGTAGCTTACTTTAGTCACACAGACTTGGATTTAGTCCAAAATAATTCTCTTGCTCTCCCTCTCAGGAGCAGCAGGCCAAAAACTTAGTTTTTCAGAGTTCTCCCATGAGAGTCCACTCAGGATAGCTGCTCAAAAACACTTCAGCTCCTTCTTGCTCAGCTTCCAGCTTAGTTCTAACTGAAAAACTGCAAGCAGCCCGGGACTTCCCCAAGATCCAAAAGATTTGGTTGCCAGATTTGGCTGTCAGTCAAAGTGAAAGCTCCCCCTTCAGTTGCAAAAAAGGTACAAAAAGTTCAAACTGCAGTTCCTATGATTTTGAATTCAGGCAGCTCCTGCAGTCCTGCTACATTTTAGGTCCCACCAGAACTGATTGGTCCAATTTGCAGTCCAGAACCAAGATAGTGGAGACAAACAAAACAGTCCTTGCTGCAAAGAAAGCAGGTTAGACAAACTACATTATTATTATCATTCTAAATGTTTTTCAGTAAATAGTTACATCTTTCAACAGAGCTCCCTCTCAGATTACTTAAGCTACAATTAGGCAGCTGTTAAAGAGACAGTACACAGAGACTATACAAGCTCTGGTAATCACATTTAAACTGCTAAAATGCAGGACACCAGCCTGGCAGTGAGCATTTAGGCAAGCTCAAGGAAGACTTTTTGGGAACTCCCATTTGTAGGGGAGTTACACCCTTCCCTGCCTGGGCAAACTTGGCGTCCACGTCAAGTCTGTACCATCATAACATTGAAAATGCAACATATACAAGACATTTATACTATTAGCATGCTCTACAAGTACTATCTGATTCATCACTTGGCATAACTTATCACTTTGCTATACATTTCAACGTACTCCACTATATCATTTCCATTCTGACAATACATTATGCATATTTCACACAGGTAAATTGAACATTACTATACAGAATCATGTAATAACTTCTTGTACTCTAAACAATGCAAGAGAGGGCCCTTCCCTATCAGCTAACTTGGGGCTGGATGAGGCAGGGGCACCATGGTGACAGGGCAGAATAAGTAACCTGGAATGGGCCGTCAAGCTCAGTTTGGGCAGTGAGCTCTGAGAGACATAAACACCTTTGTGGACTACATTGAGAGGCAAATCCACTGGCCTCCCTGGGGAATCCTAACTGAAGCGCACCACTGGCTTGGCAACTCGGCCAGTCTTTCTGGGACGAACAACCACACAGTCTGTACTTTCAGCAATGGTCTTGGAGCTTTCATCACTTGTGAAGGGTGCCTCTGCATGAAGGGGAATGTCCAAGCTGGGAGCACTGTCAGCCCCTTGCTCTATAGTCTCTGTTTCTACAACACTTGGCTCATTTTGAAGATACTCTGGCACTGAAGGGGTGTTGTCAGCACTCTCATAGTGTTCCTCAAGTTCTGGCATGTCACCAGAATGACTCATACCATCAGCCTCTCCTTAGAAACATAAAAACATAGACTTTGACGGCAGATAAGGACCGCTTGGCCCATCTAGTCTGCCCATTTCCCTACCAACAGGATAGGCCGCAGA